>OY776286.1:21299032-24059376 GCA_963675345.1 Trididemnum clinides
ACTGCATTTCCTCTAGCTCGAAGGATGATAACAAAGTCAAAGATAATTATATGTTTGGTTTTTGTACAGTACGTAGCAAACTAATTAAAATTTGGTAAATAATAATTTTAGTGCAAAAGCTGACACTGCAGAAGATTTTCTACAAAACATAATCACACCACGCCTTCCAAGCAAGATCCTATCAGATCCATGCAGCATGTGTTAGTAGACTTACGATAAGAAAAAGCATATATTTTCAACAATATAATAAAATGTAATTTTTGTAATTTCACTCTTTTGATGCCCCCTACCTTGGATGCCCGGGGCCGTCGCCCCGTTCGCCCCCTCTGCACGCCACTGACTGTGACAGCACTGTTGTTCTAGCAGTTGTTAGACTTAGTGCACCTGCGACAAACGCCACTTATTTACGAGTGATACGGCTTTGCAGAATACTGACAAACCTTCCGCTACAGTGGACCTTGTATAGGTGCCACAACTATAACGATTTAAGCTATGGTTTATTTAAAGCTTCTGACTACCTGTCGATCACCAACTGCACAAAAGAGGCCTGGTAGGTGGAAGCAGTGTCACAGTTTGCAGTTTGCTCAAAGTGCATCGCTTGCTTCTTTTTGAATATGTTAATGGATAATGCCAAAAATAGAGAAAATGTACAAAAGGACTTTTTGTAGAAATTGTAATTTTGTGAAATCCAGGCACCAAAATTTTCTGTTATTTATCGGTAGGCTACATTTCATAAACATTTGGAAACTTGAGTTTTTGAGGGATGTTTTTGAAAACCTAGAGAGACAATGCAAAAGAACCATGCTTGTGAGGAAAAGTAGTCAAAATGTACTAAAGAACTAACTTTGTCTAACAATTGCAAGTTGCTTAGGTTAAGTAAGATAATTGCTAAGATGTATAATATAATATGATGTATTGCAGCCAATTTTTGATCAGCCATTACGAACTAATTCTTAGCCCTAACTAATTAGAGCCACATATTGCTGGAAAGCAAATTTCCTCAGTTTTCAAAGAACAGTAATTGTTGGTACCATATTATAAGTTTTATTTCTTAAACTTACCTGTTTTTACGCAGATTACCACTTTTTAGGAGGGGAAAAAGTTACAGCACCGGCGATAAAGTTCAGTTTTTTCAGTATATAAACAAATATTAATTGTACATATTATACATCATCGGAAATGCCTTGAAATAACTTTTAATTTGTTGACAAAAGTTTGAAAATCGATTGCGAAATGAGGTCACAAATCAGCTTTTAAATAAACTGATGTTGCAAAAAGGGTGCAATTTTTAAAAACATCTTGATATTACGATTAAACAAACTGATTTTGCAAAAACGGTGCAATTTTTGAAAACATCTTGATAGTACGATCTCTGGTAGCGAAAAACTTGTGTTGATCCTACCTGACGAGATTATGACATTATAGAGCCAGTTTTAAGCATGCAAGAGAAAAAGAGAAGAAGCTTGTTTAGGGGGCTTAAAGTGCTTAAATAAAGAATTGCTTGTAGCATTGTTAAATGAGCTTTAATTGCTGTAGAGTTGTTTTTGTTAAAGTTACCTTATTAATATCTCCTGAAACAGCATCTAATCGCGTTTCTGCGGTCAGTATTTTTTGTGGGAGCACAAAAAACAAATTGTGTAATGAAGCGTTGATTGTGACGTCATCTTACATTCTTAACAAATAAAATTTTTTGTACTGAGGTAAGTCGGAAGCTAGCTTTTGTCTGAGCGAAAAGCGGTAATCCTCAATCAAGTAATGCAAATTAAAATAGTTTTGATGATGGCTTCGTGATGACACCACGAACCCCTTATGTCACTCACCACAAGGTGGTGATCAATTGTGCCAAGTTTGATACTTGTACCTTTAGCACTTTTAGAGGAGTTAAAACAGACAGACACACAGAAAGAATTGCGTTTGACACACTGTATTAGATTTCTAGACGTCAATCACTTCAGCCTCCTTTTATAACTTTAGATTTATGACTCTTTAAGTCAAAGAAACTGATAAAAGTTTGCTAAATTATGTGCTGTTGGTAAGTAAGCACAATGTTAATTTATCGGTAGGAAGGTCAGCATTGTGAGCATGGTTCATGAAATTCAAAGTTAAAGAAAAAATAGGTCAGTAGTTCCACACCACTGTATGAAATGGTCGTCACTAAATATGCAGTCGTACGATAAAAGGAAAATTTTTCCCTGAAAAGAGATGATTGGGCCAACCGGGTGATTGGATGCAGACTGTTGGGTGGAGGTATTGCTCCTTCTGCTTTATTCCGGGACCAATGCATGTAGATGCTGCCAAGCAACTTGATGTCACAAATGTCATTACGATGCATTTGCACCAAGTCGTAAATAAACCTATGCCAAATCACTTATTTCTGTTATCATAAAACAAAAGGCAATACGGCACCCAACTTCAAATTCAATTTTTTTGAGCCCCCATACTTATTGAAAGAAAAGATAGAGAGTTTGTTAGACCAGAGATGATTCAAAGTTCCGGCACGATGATCGGGATTGGGGGTACGATGGTGATACCCCCAGTTACATCAACTTATCGTAACTGCTTTCAGAAACGTTTTTTGGGTAAAATCGGCGCAGCTGGCCGCAACCGGTATTTTCAATCCGACATGACTGAGTGGTATCCACATAGGGCGACGCCGGCAGAGCCGGCTAGTGATTTATATAGTAACCCAGCTGCTGATTTATAAGTGATAATAAATTTATTATGGCTAAATAAGTCACCGTAACTACTATAAGCTTATGACAACATAACTAATGGTTACAATGAGTTTATTATCATATACAGGATGATTCAAAAAGAATCCTCCAATTTTAACTATCTATGTCTCTCCAAAGACAAATCCCCGTAAATAAAAGGGCAGTAAATAGTATTTTCAAAAATCCATGTTATTGTGATGTCATAAGCGCGCACATCTGTGAGATGTCAGTTACGAGTTTCTTCATTTACGAACAGTAAATTTTTTAAGATATTATAATTGATATCCACTTCTGTTCAAAGCAGCTTTGCAATGAAAAAGAAGGTGTAACAATTACAAAACGCAGAAAATGGTGTAACAAGTTAGGAAGGGTAGGCTGTAAAGTATTAGTAGTAGTAGTAGTAGTAGTAGTATGGCTAGTAAAATCAACAGTTTTGAAATGTGGTGCTTCCGAAGAATGCAACGAATTTCGTGGATGGCTAGAAAAACCAATGAAGCTGTTTTACATCAAGAAAATCAAAACAAATCTTTACTGAAAAACATCAAAATCAGACAATACAAATTTCTTGGACATATCAATCGAAAACTGAAACTAGAACATCTCTCTCTCACCGGTAAAATAATTGGAAAACGTGCTCCTGGCAAACAAAGACAAACATATCTGACCCAATTCAATAAAAACACTCAAGCCATTATCCATAATTCTTACGAAAGAGATCAATGGGCAACATTTACTCATGAGGCCGTCAATGCCTGGTTCAGGCAAGGCAATTAAAGAAGAAGAAGTAGTAGTAGTAGTAGTAGTAGTTGTAGTTCAATTTTTATCCGGTATTGTTTCCTTGGTGGAGATGGCCAGATTTACCCCATTCCTTTTGCAATTGCTCGCACTCCGTCTCTCCGCTTTGCTCGATTCAGGGCATTCTCCTTCTTCAAACCAATTTTCTCGGTCTCCTCCTTTACTTGCTTCTTCCAGGTTTTCTTCAGTCGTCCTGGCTTTCTCTTGCCACTCACTTCAAGATCCAGAGCAACCCTCAAAACACTATCGTCATCCCTCCTCAGCACATGTCCATACCACCTAACTCTATTCGCTGTTGATAGCCGGTCTATAGTTTCCTTCAACCATTTTATAATGTTCTATGTGTCCTCCACCTGCTTCACGAACATCATCAAGACAATAACCGAACTCGTCCCAAACACCGTTTGGAGTATCTTCGTCCAATGAATTCACTGCTGCCGTGATTCTGCTTTTGAGGTCATTCGGATTAGTCGCTATTGATGGCACAAAATCCATATCTTTGATATAATCCCATAAGAAAAAGTCGCAGAGTGAAGGTCTGGTGATCTTGGTGGCCGCAAGTGTAGAGCTAAGTCTTGGGGTAAACTTTTAAGCCTGCCTCCTTTAAAGTCCTTGCTCTTTTTTTGACACAAGCAGCCTGTTTCCTCAAATTGTTTGTACCAACGAAGAATGTTTTTGGCAATTGGTCCAGCAATACCAAAGCGCCTTTGAAACGCCCGCTGCACTGATATAACAGATTTAGTTTTGCTGAACTGTAGAACAAAAAAGATTTTTGTTGCACGCTTGTCACCATGTGCGGAGTAAAAAGAACATAAAACAGCCGTTTTGAAAAATGCGGGTTTGCGTAATTATGTAACAATAGAGATTTGCATGTCTGTGACGTCACAATCATATCAATTTCCTAAAATTTTATTTCCTTCCCTTTCATTTGATGTATGTATCATTTGTGGGCGATTTGTGGTAATGAAGATATGGTCAAATAAAATTGGGGCATTCTTTTTGAATCAACCTGAATATATATATCAGCGGTTCGGTCCCATATTTGTAATTTGTTCAGCAATTTGTGAATATAGCAGGGTTTTCAATATTAAATTTCTAATATCTATCAACCGAGTTTTCTTTATGTTGGTAGGTATTGTTTGTAATCGTTACGATGTATTTTAGACCAAGGCTTCCCAAGCTTGTTTGTCGTGCGACCCGATGTTACAAAAGAAGTTTTTATGCGACCCCTTGATCGGTAGCCTACACGTTAATGATATCAAAACCATAAACGTCTCATTACAAACACTGGCGTATCTAAAAATAAATTCATGAGCGGGACATAGCGGTAAGCGAGCGCAATCTTATTATCAAGCGATCGTATAACATAAGTGAGCTTAATCTTATTTTGCGATCGAAGAATTAAACAAAGAAAACCTTTAAACAGCAAGAATTTTGGTTATTATGGTCTCCAAAATAACTGTTCTTTCACATTTTTGCTTTTGTCATAACGATTGGGGGAGATTTTCCTTTACCTCCTCGCTTCCACCTTGAATACGCCACTGATCACAAATCTCAAGTGTTATTTCTATCCAGGGCAAAATCATGCAACTGCACACAATCCACTGAAGTTTTTACACAGAAACAAAAAACGGGTAAAGGAAATAACAGAGCGAATAAAAAACAAACAAAAAAAGAGTTCACTTTACAAAAGTAATCAAGCCTACCTTATGGCAGGGCTTCCCAAACTGGGGGTCACGACCCCTTGGGGGGGTCGCAGAGAGTATATCAATTTTACACAAAGTACTGCATATACTATAGTTTCTGTAGCAACTGCACATACTATACTGCATATACTATAGTAACTATAGTATATACAGTACTTTGTGTAAAATTGGTATACTCTCTCCAACCTTTGATGGTCGTTAAAAACTATTGCAATTGTGCAAAACATCATTCTTAACTTAGCTGTAGATTCTACGTAAATAGGCGTAGCTATAGTATCAAATAGTGGGACTTTGTTAATTGACAGCGGATGAACTTTTGCGCATTCGTATCACGTGGAATAACTGGATGCATCACTTTTTGTTTCGTCACTTCAGTTTATGACGCCGTAGCGCTGTGCAGACGAGAGAATAGTAGCTAAATATTAAAAAAAACTGATCTAACCAATGGATAGCTGATTAAAAAAATCGAACAATAACGGTAATAAGCCTACTGCAGATGATGTTGAAGCAACTGTAGAGGTAAATGCAACACTGACTGGCAGATCGATAGAAGTTCAAAGAGAAAAACGAGGCTAGTCATATCAAAAACCTATAACGGCAGTTTTTTGCAGTATGGTTTCGCTTTCATATCGGAAAACAATGAACACCGTCCTCTTTGTTTGATTTGAAAAAAAGCGTTGGCAAGTGAGTGTCTTTAGCCGGCCAAGTTGAAACGACATCTTCACACCAAGCATGATTCTCATCGCTACAGGCCTGTGGAGTTTTTAATTGCTTTCTGCGAACATCGAAAAGACAAAGACAATCATTTGAAAGTGAATGTGTAAATGAAGGGAAGTACACACAAGCATCGTTTAAGGCTTCCTTGTTGATTGCAAAGAGTAAGAAACTTTACAACATTGGCGAAATTTTCTTCTATCAGCTGCAATTGAAATGAGCGCAATTGTTCGCGGCAAAAAAGAGGCCAATGAAATGCGAAAAATTTCATTGTCAAACAATACTGTGTCCAAGCGAATTTCCAAAATAGGCAAAGATCAACGCGAGCAACTCATTCTACGAATTAGAGAAAGCCGTAAATTTACCATTCAGCTTGATGAGTTGACGGACAAAGTACCGAGCACCTCTCTCTTAAATTTCAGGAAGATCTTACTGATCTATCTTTTGAATCTAAGTTGCAGCTTGAATTTTCTGAAAACAGCTTCACACTTGTTGGCTTAGCGTTAAAGGGGAATATCCATCATTCTCTGACTCAGCAGTAACCGCACTCCTGCTGTTTGTCTCGACGCATCAATGCGAGTAAGCATTTTCAACGTTGAGGGCAATCAAAACAAAATACCGTTTCTGCCTAAGCAACATTGAAACCGCCTTGAGACCATTATTAACAAATATTGAGCCAGGGCTGGACTTGCTTTGTAGCAGAAGGCAGCCGCACTCATTACACTAAAAGTGTTTGCTTTTTTGTTTTGTTTCCAATAAGCTACCTAAGTGAAAATTAGAAGGCTTTGAGTATCGGTAGCTTTTTTTATTTTTCGCCTTTCAATAATTATCACAAACGCATATTTTGCGCTGTTTATCATTTTAACCGTGAAGGGTCGCGGAAAATTTTAGGAGATTAAAAGGAGTCGCGAGCGAAAAAGTTTGGGAAGCCCTGCCTTACGGGATGTGTGGAGCTTGGTGATTTATGAACGAAACGAACTGATGCGTCAGAACGGTTTGCTTTAAACGTCTTTCAGCACATGTCGAGTAGAATGAAAAATCAACGAAAATGTAACCAATCTTTTCAGGTTTAGAATTTTCGTGTTAAGGCCAAAGCGGAATAGCATGGCTCTGTGTCCCGCTTTTTGCACCACGTGATCTACTAGTGAGGTGCCCAACTTGCAAAACTAATATCATTTTTAATTAGCTTCAGCTTGGTTCTACACAAACAAACCAACAATTTCGACGACAATATAAAGCCCTATCTTTTCTGAAACAGTGTTAGCCCAACGAAAAATAAAATTTGGCGTTTTTTTCTTCACAATTTTTTTATTTCTACACATCATGTTAGAATTTTTTTCAACTACTTTTTTGTGCACTCAGTAATCAGCCTATTTTCTTGTAAATTTCCTTATTTCGTCTTGATTTTCTTACTTTGATCGTTTCCTCCTAAAATTTCTCTTTCATGATTTTTAGGGTCATTTGCGCTCAAGTAGAAGCCTTGGCAGAAGAGTTAATAACGGTCAGTGCGCAAGGACGCATAACTCAAAATGGATTGATTACTATTTTCATTCGATAGCTCAGACAGACATTCTGGCAAACAACTGAATGCGTGAAATACGGAGTTGCCCCTAAAAATGCAATAAAAATAAATTTATTACAGGTCTAGTTTAATTTTTCTGTAAGGATTACTAAAACTTTTATTTTTGATGTATTGAGCAAATTTGTTTCGAATTTGTTTCGTGACCACAAAAATACACTTTGCGACCCACAACAGGGTCGCCGCCCTTAGTTTGAGAAGCCCTGCTTTAGACTACTGCTGATCGCATTTAGGCGTGTAACAGTCTGAAGGGAAGTGAAATGTTTGCAACCATTTTGGTGATAACCAATTGTATTGAAATAAATCGATTATCTCTATTCTTAATATCAACTGATTAAGGAAATGTTGATGAATCCAAAGCTTGAGAGGAAGTAAAAAAAATAACGTAGCAGAACAGGTCTAACGAGATAAGGCTCAAGAAGTTTTGTTGTGAGTAGGCTGGCTTGTTTTACCCTAACTACGCTTAAACCATGGCACATAGACTTAGCCAGGGACTTGAGATAACACACTTAACTATGAAAAAGAAGACACCAAGTGTGAAATAAACCCACCATTAATCATCTATGTGTAAAAGCGATCAGTGGTTTGGCGCCTATCCATCACTTTGACTTGGCGCCACTCATACTTATTAAAACGATGTATAATGTTGGAGATAGTATGAGAGCACGAGAAATACGCTCTTTTACGCCAAAATGTTTTGACTGTACCCTGTTAAAAGTACTCATAGTTTTAAAACTATAATTGGCTGTGTCGAAAAACTATCGATTAATAACAGCTTTTCGACTTCGTACTCACAACTCTTCCTTAACAAACAGATATTCCTTTAATCTTACTTAATACTGCATTCCAGCCCTGCGGGCAACGCACGACAACGCCAGCCACTAAGCTAATATATACTGACTAGTTTGAGAAAATGTAAGATGCCCGTAAGATCTTCGAGAAAGCCGTTACTCGTGGATGACATGGCGGTCGATGGCAGGCCATAGTTTGAGGCCTAACTCACTCATGAACTCGGTTACCTCCCTCTTCTTAGATACACCTTCGTTGGCTTTGTCTTTAATGTTAAGATTGCTTTTATTTGAGACCACGTGCAATATATTGTTTTTTGTGTACTGCTTTTTTGTTAATTCGATTTGGAATTAATCCCGAGCCAATAGCGCTTGATTAGGTTACTGTTGGTTCAACGCTTAATTCCCACGCCCTTGTATTGTATTGCACAACGCACTAAATAACCCAAAGCGTATTTTACTTAATGATGACTGCTACTTGGATCTCTAATCTACACCTCATTGCATTTAAGAGTTGTCACCTTAGCGCTAGGAGTGTTTTGGACCAGAATCTCGTCAGTAATTTGCAATTTAGTTTGAGTTAGTACGTTAATAGCACAATTGAAACGTTTTCTTTTGCAGAGTTTAATTGTTGCGTTTATTTGGTGAATTTGTTAAGTTTAAGTTGACGAATGTGACAAATACAGTAGTAATTGATCGGAGAAACTATATTGCCCAAATATTTAGTAACCGCTCGTACTCTTGGTCGACATTGAATCTAGTTCGTTGGTTGTTCACATTGTTAACGGTTCCGTAATATTGCAAGGTATCTTCAATAAACACCAAACCCCTCCTGATTGCTTGTTTGGGAGCGTCGGCCGTGGTAGAGGCAAAAAAAAACTTCGGTATCGATTGATGGATGCAAGCTCGTTATAAAAAGGGCTAAATTCTTGTAAGAGCTGGATTGAAAGCTGAACTGGCCCGTCACCGAACTAGCTGGTATATCTTACACCACGTTTTAAAGATAATAGGCTATTTTTTACCCAGAGAATGCATTTTTAACCAAGTTGGATTGTACGAATTTTTTTAACCAAGTTTAACCGTGCGGTGCAAATGAGCAACGCAAACTGCTTTCCAAACGTCTTTGACTATTAGATTTGATTGAAGTTAATGAGCTTGACATGGACTCGACACATACAATGATAGACCAATAGAGATTTATTCCGATTATGAAGTAACATAGATACTGATTGATAATACTAAGTATTTGACTACATATTGACTTGACTTTTGCAGAATCGTTTTGCCGTTCGAATACTTTGGTGTTGTCTGTTACAGTGGTTCTTAACCGGGGAGGCACGCCCCCCCCCCCCCCCCCCCAGGAAGGCGTAAGAAAATTTTGAATAAGGCGCATACCCTAACGAGCACTACAACAAACATCTACATTAATTTTGAGGTTCATTTTTTGTACGTTTATTGTATGGCTATGCTCAATTATTGCTCATCCTGTATAACTTTTTTAATTTGTATCAAATGTTGTACCATTACGTTGCTATCCTGCTTTGTAAATTTTATGACTGTATGATGTTATAATACAGGCAAAAGCAACAATCGTTTTTACTTCGATTTATTGAGTTATAAAGACAATCTACGCGCTTTATATGCATGTTCACACAAAAGACGCGGTTATTTCACAATGAAATAGCATTGCAAATAATAAAAAGCCCCCTCCCATAATTTGACCCACCGTCCCTGGACGCGTTTCGTCCTTTTAAACTCATCAGCAGGGCCTGCCCCGTCATCACCAAAACCAAAGCCACATATTGCAATAATATAAAAAATTTAGCATCTTTCTATTATAAATTCCTTCCCACACATCACGCGTGCGGTGCTTGCTATCACTTTGGTACGGGGATATCATCCGTATCGAAGATGCAGTGTACCACCCGAAGGGTTTGTAGTAAGCGAGATCTATTCAAAACCCCTATCTCTATGAACATTGCACGTGGTCACCATAACCGTATCACACATTGATTTATTGAATTATAAAGGCAATACACGCGCTTAATATGCATGTTTACTCGAAAGACGTGGTTATTTCACAGAGTAATAGTATTGCAAATAATAAAAGCCCCTCCTATAATTTGACAAGACCATCCATGGACGCGTTTCGTCCTTTTAGATTTATCAGTAGGGCCAGAGGTAAGAGTTTTGAATAGATCTCGCTTACTATAAACCCTTCGAGTGGTTCACTGCATCTTCGATACGGATGATATCCCCGTACCAAAGTGATAGCAAGCACCGCGCGCGTGATGTGTGGGAAGGAATTTATAATAGAAAGATGCTAAATTTTTTATATTATTGCAATATGTGGCTTTGGTTTTGGTGATGACGGGGCAGGCCCTGCTGATGAGTTTAAAAGGACGAAACGTGTCCAGGGACGGTGCGTCAAATTATGGGAGGGGGCTTTTTATTATTTGCAATACTATAGCTTTGTGAAATAACCGCGTCTTTTGTGTGAACATGCATATAAAGCGCGTAGATTGCCTTTATAACTCAATAAATCGATGTATGATGCGGTTATGGTGATCACGTGCAATGTTCATAGAGGTAAGGGTTTTAAATAGATCTCGCTTACTATAAACCTTCGGGTGGTTCACTGCATCGTTTTTATTTCATTCCGATAATTTACAGTTGAAATGGACACGCGTGTTTTTGTGCTGCTAGCTTCAGTCAGTTAAAAAATAGAATGGAATAACTAAGCCTGTTTAAGATGCCTGTTAACTAAACCTGATTAATACGTATAGTGGCAGGGCAGTACGTAAGCCGATTAAGAATAGACCTACATCTTGCGAAATAAGTTCATGTTTCTGTCATGCTGCAGTGCTTACTTTGCCAACTAATAAATTTAGTTAACGAAAGTATTTTGACGAATACATTCGATATGGTTTTCTATCCCTGCGAAAAGGTGACAAGGAAGTCCCGCAATGTGTGTGAGGTGTTTCAAGACTCTTCGTAATAATGCAATGCGCCTCTACCGCTTGAAACAGCACTTGACAACAGCGCATCCTGCTCTGGCCAAGCAACCTACAGCCTTCTTTGTAATGAAAATTTACTACTTGAAGAAAGCAAAGTTGGACATCAGTGGGACATTTCAACAACATTCTTCGAATGTTGGTCAGGCTTCCTACTAGAATGTTAATTGCAAAGAAAAAAAGAGCTGTAGAATCGATGAGTCTCATCAAACCTAGTGTGCTCTTAGCAGGAGAAGTAGTACTGAGCAAGGATAAAGCAAACAAGCTTTCTCAAATTTCACTATTAGATGACACAGTCAAAGGAAGAATCGATGGGCTGTTTCAGAATATCAAAGATCAACTTCTCGACCCCACAAAAAAGTCTCCTTTCTTTGCTGTACAGTGCGATGAAACGACAGATACGGCAAATTGTTCTCAGCTACTGCTATATGTTCGTACTATGTCAGACAACTTAGAAAAAGAGGAATTGCTGTTGTGCCATCCAATGGAAGGTCGTGTAACATCAGCAGATAATTTTAATGTTGAGTCAAACCTTTTTGAGGAAAACCAACTGTCGTGGGAATCAATGGTAGGAGTGTGCACGGATAGAACTCTAGCAATAAGTGGTCTGCGGTCTGGCTTCATTTAAAGGGTAAAAGAAAAAAATTCATCCGTAGTAGATACACACTGTGCACTTCATCGGGAAGCCTTAGCATCAGAATTTGACCTCCTGAAATAAAGAAGATACTTGACTTAGTGATTGAGATAGTCAACTACTATAAAAACGGTGGTCCTTAACAGTAGCCTTTTTAAGCTTCTGTGTAAGAATATGTAATCTGAAAATTTTTTGCATTGCTTTTTCACACAAATGTTAAATGACTGTCCGAGGGAAATATCCTGAAACGGTTTTATGAGTTACAATAAAAAGTCGCGATATTTCTCAATTCCAGGCAGAACGCTAATTTATCGGACAAATTACGATACCAAGACTTTCAACAACCATTGGCTTACCTTGTGGACATCTTTGAAGCGTTGAATGCTCTCAGCTTTTAACTTGAAGTGGAACGACCCGACACGACCCAGGTCTTAGCATCTCACGTCAAATCGCATTTGATCCATTCCCAAATAGCTTTTGGCTGCAAACATCCAATTGACCGATTAAAATTTTTAGGCATTTGCTCAAAAGAGCAGATTATAAAACCGTGGACAAAAATTGAACGCCTAGTCGCAAGCAAAATCAATCAAAACTAGCTTATTCACATGAAGCACAGACCATACTTTTTAAAACGGTTTAGGAAATTGTTGGTTTAAATGCCATGGAGTTGTCTTTGCTCTGTGACTTCATAAAATTAGAACCGTGATGGCGTCAAGTGCTAGAGATATCATTAGGTTCGGCGGGTACAACGTACGCGATATTTGAGAGTGACACCCTCTAGCATGTAGTCTCAATACGAAAATTAGATATAGCACTTTCCAGATGCTCTCGGGAGACAAGTGTTTGTAATACCGCTGTCTTGTGCACAATCTCCTTCAGTTAATGATTGCCAGTTTTTGTCAACACAAACATCATTTACGACAAATTCATATTTTCTATTATAGCGTATAGATAATTGACATGCTTTACGATCAGCAATATTTTACATAAAATAGATTACTTTCTATTCGCTATTTGAAGAGAACTTTAAACGCTATAATTTGCGAATAAAATTTGTTTGCGAAGATTTGTTTGTGATTTGAAGCGTTTCAAGTTTATTGTTATTAATGCTTATTTACACCATTAATGACCATGAAGTAGTGCAAAATATAAAACTTTCTTTTGTGAAACTATTCCAACTTGGCAAACAAAGCATGAATATAAAATACAAATTAATTCAGAACCCGTTTTGTGTTTACAGGATTACAGGTATTACATTCGTAAAAATATCGACTTGAATTATTTTGTAACTATATTTGGTTTCTGTTCTATTTTCAGACTGCATAAGAATAAATATGAGGTTGTTTTTGTGAAAAACGTAAAGCATGCGTAAAGTTTTAACAAGGTCTTTCAAATGGAAGGTTTCTCCACATATTTTTGCATAGAAAAAAATTGTTTACGTGATCATGAAATACAATGTTTCGAGGACTTTTTAACTGCAACGACTTTTTTGTTCCACGATATATTTTACTAGCCGGCTTTGTCGGCGTCGCTCGGCAGAGTCGTAATGTCCGGGCCTAGTATTTCGGTTCAACCGGCCAAATCGGCTTCATCCACCCGGCTCTTGGGTGAGCAGTAGCGAAAGGTTAATAAATTGTATGCACTTTCACAATTCCTGCACACAAAATTGTGATCATCATATTCTCTTAATCATGACCGACAATGCTCACAAAGAATCTTGCCACAAATTATCGTTAATACTTGTGAGGGGGCAACGATTGTACTTAATCAAAACTGATTATAGCCGCGAAATGGTGGTTGCTTTTGCAATTAAAGAAAAAATCTATTTGATGTGGTCTCTCAGAACCTGAGATGCTTTTCTCTCGGTTTCGATCACGCTTTTTCCAACGTTCAACTCAACAGAATTTACGCTACAAATAATACATAGTCGCATATGCAAAATGCCCGCTCCCATGGGTGCAAACTGGGGGCTTAAGTCCCTCTTAGCCATGTTTCTTCCACTTGAATAATATAAATATTTCAAAAATCGTAACTTGAATTTACAGTAATGCCTCCAAGCAAATGGGGCTACAACCTTATCTTCATCCAATACGTGAGACATATATAAAATTGGTGTAAAATGTAAATAATTAATATCATTTAGACGTGGCATTGACTTGTAGTTCATATGTACGTTGGATGTGTTACATCGGATGTAACGCGCAAAGTTCGAAAGTAGATCAAAGGAGTAAAAAATTTTCTGCTCAACGCGGTCAGCCTTGCAATTATTGATCGATAAAATCTTCCTCCAAATTTTCTTGAACCCAAACCCTAATAATGTAGAAACATGCAGGTGCAAATGCTAATTGACGTTCTGGTTTTATTCTTTAACCAAACTGATTAATCTAAGGATTTACTCTACTGGGTGTATTGTCATAAACTACCCTCCACCATCGCACCGCCAGATTGCACAACTTTCAGTTTTCGTTTAGCGCGGCAGCGCCAAATGTAGAATATTTTCAAAAACAATGCAATTTTCAAAATCACAAAGCAATCGGATACAAGACCTCGCCCAAAACAAAATGTATTAGTTTTATCAAATCCTAGCTGAGTGGGAAAAAATCAAGTCAGTTGAAATTTAGCATAAATGCTTGAAGACCTTCAGGATAAGATTTGCAGGGTTGATTTTGCCACTTTCAAAAATATTGCAAAAAAACAACTAGACATATTTTTAATCAACGAATCAATCAAAAATGTGCAATTAGATCTTCACAATGATGGAAAGAATTGTGAGGATTTTTAACCTCTAAAACCTCTGTCAAAAGTATGAGATTCCAGTAGCAATTCCGATAAGAGTCAATTGTCAATATCACCGAGAAAACTATCCAAGTCGATTTGACAACAGAGAGCTCAGTGATCGAGTCAGAGCAATAAAATAAAATTTATTCTACTTTCCAGAATAAATTTCGATTATTATTGATGTAGAAAGTTATTTCCTTCAATCTATCTATTGCTGCCTAAATTTAAATCCAAAAGCAGGCCGCAATCTAGACTCCTTGGTAAGTATACACGCGTTCTTGAGGGATAAAGGTTTTCTAAAATTAAGAAATAAACAATAAATAAAAGCTCAAAAACCAAAAAAATTAATGCACTGACTAACTAAAGCAAGGGTTTGCACCACACAAAACTGTCTTGAAAGAAAACAAAACTTCAAAAAATCAGGCAATTATAGCCTACTGCCTCGGTATAGAAAAAGGAGATGGCCGTTTTCTTCAAACGCAAGAAATACGCCTGAAGAACAACACAGCAACTAATTAACTGCATTACTGTAGTAACACCATCTACCTACCATATGCAGAGCATTTGTAGGTGCAAATATCTGAAAGGTTTGAAGACCAAAAAACGAACTGCGAAAGTCTTTGAAATTTGATACCCACACACTCTGACACTGACATCGTCTTCGCAAACAGACAAGTTTTTGGAATTATATCAACAAAATGTTGATAGAAAAATTGTTTCTGTTTCCGAAATTGTGCCCTAGAGGGAAAAGCGAAAGAAATAGGATATTACCACTCTTCCACCAAACGCAATTGATGCTTTGGAAACTTGCAATGCCGACCTTTTTAGTGGCGTACAAAGAGGAGGCTCATATACGCGCGCTCCCTCCTCAGGAAAACGTTAAATGTCAATTTTTAGTGACAAAATTCCCTGATGTAGCACTGAGAATATTGATCTCCAAAAAAAGTAGGTATTCCCCGCGACTGTTTTGTGGAATTTGCAGTTATTTTTGCGCTTTTCCTCAACAAATTTGTGCGTGCGCCCCTGGAGCTTTTCGCAACTGGCTTACTATTTTGGCAACGTTGCCTGCAACAATTGCTACAAGTGAACGTAGCTCTATATGTATTGGAATCCGCCTGCTATAGCAGAGTAGCAGACTGATAGGCTAGCCAAGCTAGCATGATATAATCATAAACAGTTTCATCCTTTTGTTGCGAAGAGCCCCAATGTGTTTTATACAAGAAAAAACCTCTTTGGATTGCTCGTTGGCTTATTGGTAGCTTGTTTCGTTCACTTGTGTAGAAAAAAGAAAATTGCTGCAAAGAGGTTTTTCTTAAAGCCAGCACAGCATCACAACACAAAATCTCATCTCGCCGAGTCTTATTTACGCTAACCACAAACAAACGCTTTCCGCAACGTTATCTCATTTATCTCAAGCGAATGATAAACGATAAATGCGATGCCGTTAATGATTTGCTCGCGGCTGTTATACATTCTGTAGGTACAACCGTTTGAATGAAAAAGTTATAGGTCGATAAAAACTTACTAGCAGTCAACTTCATAATGTATGAGTATTCTTTATTATAGGTTACCTGCCACGTTGGCAACTCAGAAGAAACCGCATATTTGCTGTTTAATGTACTCTAAAGAATGATATAGTTGAATGAAAAAGTCGTTGACCAAAAAATGTGATCCAATCCAAAAATTGCTTACCAATGAACTGGCACCGAAAATTGCCGCTTTTGCGTATTTTTAGAAGTAAAACAAGACCAGAACTCAGTTCTTTGGTTGTGAAGTATATGTCTGCGGGTTACAGAAAAAACAAAGCTAGAGTTTCCGCTAGTAAAAACATTTCCTAAAACTAAAAATGGCATCCAGCAGGGTTACGCAGCGATGGCATAGGTCGGGGTTCTAACCAAAGCATTGGATTCGTGGATTTTATATCAAACTTGTTCTAGTAGTTTTTACGAACAATTTCTAGCTAGCAACTCACTAACCGAGTTGATTTTTAATAAATTTTGTTTTCCAACTGCCTTTAGAAGAGCTGAAATTGAAGAAAGGATTCAGCTCCTTTTGTGTCACACTTGATGATATCTGATGTATATTTCTTAAAACCAGTATTGTACTTATCTTAATGATATAGTTCATTTTCAACATCACCAATTGGTGTCTTAAATTTACCTTTAGTGGACCACTGGTTTATAAGTAAAGTTTTGTATCAAACTTGGACTAGTGCAAAAAGCACGGCTTGCACTTGTCAAAAAAATGTCTTTATAACACAAATTTTTTACTGAAACATACGCAATTTGTCACCTTTTTTCTGCTGTCTTAATTTACTTTTTATCCAATGCTATATTTTTGATAGACAGAAAACATTGCTCTCTAAACCTTTCTTTTTATTGTAGAGATAATAATTGTTTTGTTCCCGCAAAGTGGCGACAGAGAGCCATTGACGAGCCACACAGTCGTTACATGAAATAAATGCCGGACATTATTTACTGCACGATTTTGAAGTGAGCGTGATTTCGTTTCCTTTCATTTGAGGCTGGTGCTTTGTGGAGTCATATGTTTAAGCAAACTTCGATAAGCCCCTCAACTATTTTGTGATTCAGGTCCAAAGAAGTATTTGGTTCAGATAGAAAGAAAACGGGAAATTATCCTCGCTTCTCTGGCTTAGAGTAGAGAGGCTACTCACCCAGATAACTTTGGAACACTTACCAATGGTACGCCACATTGTATACGACCGCGGTTACCAGTCTGCAATTTGTTGTTCTCACTTGTTCGATATACAATATACTGCCGCTTTCTCGCCGTATACAATTGTTTTATGATGTGCTTCATCTTAAAAAAGAAGGACTGGAGTAAACTATGATTAGATTCATGTAAGGACTGGAATACAACCGCTTTATGACGTGCTTCATCCCTAGGAAAAGTAAACGCACAACGCAAAAGGGACAAGAGTGGAGCATGTAAATGTAGTTTGCTGTTTGTTTATTGGCACCATACTTACATGTCACGGCTTTGGAAAAGCTCTGTTTGAATAACAAGTTTCAAAGCTTCAAGTGCCACCACAAAGAAAAAAAGTTATGTCTAATCCAGTTTGTTGATCCTCAGATTTGGTAAAGCATCACAAACGGATTTGTAATTAAGCCTTTAGGTGTTAATTCTTTATTTCTTTTTCTGGTGTTTTGATTTCATCATCAATTTGGTTTCATTTCATTCCTCTTTCTCGTTTGGTTATCTCGATACAATCCAAGCAAAGTTTTTGCCGGTAGTTTTTGCTTTTCTATCTCATAACTCAATGATAACACGCTGCATGACTTTCGCAAAATTGTGCTTTTAATGTGTGGCTTCTTTGTGATTGTGACTTCGGCAAGGAATTTTACGGCTCAATTTTTCCTGCTTGATAACGTTCCTGGTAGAAACTCACTGTGCCAACATTTTATTAGTAACTCTGAAATTGCTTTGAGTTCAAGTTCCTTTAACCACGTAAACAAAACACAAAATTTTCTAAAGTTTTTCAAAAAGGCACAATAATCAATAAGTAACATGACCAGGTAGTATTAAAAACAGCTTTTTTTATTCGGCTTTTTTATAAAATACATTGATAATCTTTTAAATTAGTGATAGCTATTAGTTTGGTCAGTTACATGTTTGATGATTTCGAAAGGGTAATATACAAATAAAAAAATCAATAGCAAAACTTTTTCTGCAAAATTAAACTTGAGTTTGGCTAATAGGTTGTAGAAAAATTGCGTGGATGTTTTATTTTTGTGTTTAGATCAAAAACCAGTTTGAACTTTTGTTTTTTCTACGAGATATTTTATTAGCTAAAATAGTGAATAATAGTTGGAAACGTTGCTTGATAGGTCATTGTGGTCTCGTCTTTCTAAGCACATTTTTTGACAAAGAAAATCGGAAGTGCAAAATTAGTCTGAGACCTGACATTGAAAATGAAAGAGTTAATTTCAATTTCTGTAATATGCAATCAATATTGCGTTCAGATTTTTTCATTTCCACAGCTAATGATTTTGTTTGTACTCATTTATGACGTCATTGATGCATCTTATTCCAAAAGTGCAATACAAAAGGGGCTATACTGAGCCGGAACTAAATGCTGAAGCCAAAGTCATTCAATGCAACTTCATGTACAAAATTTATCAATGATTTTAAAGTGTTTTTTCTGGCTTCGCCTCTGTCTGAGCTGGGAAGATTAAATAATTTCCAGACTCGCATGTTGCTCAAATTAGTCTAGTTTTTGTAAGATATCTTGTCCTCAGATAACACTAATAATAACAATTATGTCCTGATCCAAACTGCAACTGAGGTATAAAAGAGTGACAAAATACAAATAAAAAACTAACGAAAAATAATTTATGGAATTGATCAGTTCGCTCATTGTTAAAAATCAAGATATTGACAAATCACTTTTGACGATTTTCCTGAGAAATGTCAAACAAAAAGCTTACAAAACCTCATTTGAAGAACAAGAACAGTTCCATAAATGAAACACACTATCCTGCGCGATGGCTCTCCTCACTAATGCAAAGGTAATTTTTTTAAACTTCAGAGGCATTTATTGAAAAGAAATGCAGCAAAATAACCTTTTCTGGTTTAGTCTTGCTTTTTGTGAAAAAGTTACGTTCACAGTACAAAAATAAAAATTTGAAAATTCCACAATTGCGAATAACACAATCAGTCACTCAGCACGACACGACCCAGGTCTTAGCATCTCACGTCAAATCGCATTTGATCCATTCCCAAATAGCTTTTGGCTGCAAACATCCAATTGACCGATTAAAATTTTTAGGCATTTGCTCAAAAGAGCAGATTATAAAACCGTGGGCAAAAATTGAACGCCTAGTCGCAAGCAAAATCAATCAAAACTAGCTTATTCACATGAAGCACAGACCATACTTTTTAAAACGGTTTAGGAAATTGTTGGTTTAAATGCCATGGAGTTGTCTTTGCTCTGTGACTTCATAAAATTAGAACCGTGATGGCGTCAAGTGCTAGAGATATCATTAGGTTCGGCGGGTACAACGTACGCGATATTTGAGAGTGACACCCTCTAGCATGTAGTCTCAATACGAAAATTAGATATAGCACTTTCCAGATGCTCTCGGGAGACAAGTGTTTGTAATACCGCTGTCTTGTGCACAATCTCCTTCAGTTAATGATTGCCAGTTTTTGTCAACACAAACATCATTTACGACAAATTCATATTTTCTATTATAGCGTATAGATAATTGACATGCTTTACGATCAGCAATATTTTACATAAAATAGATTACTTTCTATTCGCTATTTGAAGAGAACTTTAAACGCTATAATTTGCGAATAAAATTTGTTTGCGAAGATTTGTTTGTGATTTGAAGCGTTTCAAGTTTATTGTTATTAATGCTTATTTACACCATTAATGACCATGAAGTAGTGCAAAATATAAAACTTTCTTTTGTGAAACTATTCCAACTTGGCAAACAAAGCATGAATATAAAATACAAATTAATTCAGAACCCGTTTTGTGTTTACAGGATTACAGGTATTACATCCGTAAAAATATCGACCTGAATTATTTTGTAACTATATTTGGTTTCTGTTCTATTTTCAGACTGCATAAGAATAAATATGAAGTTATTTTTGTGAAAAACGTAAAGCATGCGTAAAGTTTTAACAAGGTGTTTCAAACATAATAATTTTCGCATATTAGCACTGCAGAAGTAAATATTCTTATTTAGCTACGGTCAGTGACAGGGTAAGAACAGGAGATCCCCTCTTAACTAATTGTACTTTTATTTTCCAACGTTGTACCAAGAAAGGAGTGCTGCTAAAAGGAAAAAATTTCCAATCACCCGCAAATTGGAAGACCGAGGAAGGGTCATGGTGTCACTGACATTGCTTTATCTTGTTAGATATCTAGATTTATGACCTGCAATAATTGTATACTTTATGAGCTCTGTGAATGCATGAAAATTTTGTGAAATGGTCCAACCACATGATGTGCTGCTTCTGAATATAACGATGGATTGATATTACTCCCAGTTTCCTCCATTTTCCTGACTTGACATTGACGTTGAAGATCACATCTGGTGCGGTTTATTCACGACTTTCCCCGTTTCACAGGCAGTTATTTCGAGTTCCAGGGGCTTGGCCGGTGCCCATGTTTGAGGCACTGGCTTGTGAGCGTAGAAATAAATATAGAGATGAAAATCTTTTAGTTGCTAATTGGTGTGCTGTGCTGTTTCAAAATAGGTACCAATAGATAGCTGTTTTTCTTTGCTGTTTGCACACTGACATCAACTCTTTCTCAACAATTCTTCTTAAGAGAAAATACTTCCGAGATATTTGAATTCTATGACTTACCTGAGCCTATGGTATTTAATTAGATTGTTTAACAGGTGGTTTTACCAGTTAAGTTTTACTACTTCCCGCTTACTGATGCTACTTTTCGTTTTGATTTCTTTTTTCTGGTCGGTATGTACCAAGAACCGTTTTAATAAAACACGATTTGCATGATGCTCCAAAACAACTTCGTTGTCATTATTGGCTTGATGCGCGGAGTATTAAATTTCCTTCGACACCTTCTTTCGACGCTGCAGGTCAGCCACTGAGGAGAATTCCACCTACTAGTAAATAACATTGTAGAAGATTTCTATTCAAAACGATATTTTTAGGTACGATATCCAAAATTTTTCTGACCACGACACAATTTACTTTATTTTCTTAATTTTTTAAGAAGCTGTATCAATCTGATGAAAAATTGTAGTTTGTGAGTAAAAAACATAGATTGCTTTCTTAAATTGTTATCTAGGATTGAAATTTTTCTTTTGTTCTGAACAATGTTTTTCTTAACAGCAGAACTACACAGGCCCAAACAAAAAGTGTTTAATAGATTTTTCAACTTTTGTACAGTTTAATTGTCCCGTACTGTACATTCTAACTCTACCACTTTTGACAAATGTGAGGCAACATATAAAGCGCAATTCTGTCTGGACCTGTGTACGTACCTGCGCTTTAACTCCTTCAAAACTACTGCACGTACAAACGTCAAACTTGGCACGACTGATCGCCATCTTGGAGTGAGTGTCATAATGTATTCGTGACTTCATTATGACATCATAATCAAAAATAATCCTTTTTTTTAATTTACATTTCTTGACAGAGCAAAACTGTTTGGTGCTCAAATAAAAGCTACCATCGAACCCATCGCCTTACAAAATATTTCATTCCTTTTGGATCGAAGATGACGACACAATCAACGTTTTATTGTACAATTTGTTAGCTGTATTTTCTCAAAAACTGCTGATCGTAGAAACGCTATTAAACGCTTTTTCAGGAGATATCAAGAAAATGATTTTGATAAAATCAACTCTGCAATAATATGATCACATTTTACATGGCAACGAGCAATTCTTTATTTTAATAACGTTTTTTGAGTTAAAGGAGTCCTGATATCATTTGTTACTGCAAGAAGGTTTGTTTTCTGTTGCTGCAATTAATTAGGTTTACAAGGAAACCCTCAGTGAATTTTTGCTCTTTTTCTTTTATTTGAATTGGAATTTATTTTAACTTAGTTTTTGGATTTCAATTTGTTTCGACTAAGTTGACCACAATAAAAGAAGGTTTAGTTTAACTGTTGTGGTGAAAGAAGAACGAAGGCCCTAGAAGGGAGAGTCGAAACATTTTCTCGGAGATTGCGAAACGTTTAAGACCTTTGCAAACGAACGTAAAAAGCGTGTTGTTGTGGGTGCGGGACGGTGCCTAAATTGCCTTTCGTCGGGTCATATGGTTCAAAACTGCATGGCTCCTTTCGAGATGTCGCAGGCGGTCCCGCATGTAGCAGCAAGCACGCTGGCGCGCTGCATGAGCTTTATGCCCGGTCTCGCGTTGGCAGCGGGAACGGGAGCTCTGGACCGTCAAATGTGATCGACACTGAAACACGCGAGTCCTCGTCTGAGGATGAGCAGCCTGTAGTAAAAAAAGTGACGCCTAATAGTAATAATGATAATAATAATACTATGTTGCTTCTCACCAGTGCAGTGAGGGTTATTAATCCCAGCAGCAGGAGGTCAACTCTTGCATGCGCAACATGACACTGCATGACAGACAACAACAATTTCTGAGAGGCTGAATAATGAACTTAATCTGGATGTTGATAAAAATAAGATTATAACAATTCGAACTGTTGCTCTGCAAACCACCTGCACTGACGGACTGACGAATTTACCCTTCCATCGCTGTCCACTGATTTTTTATGCCTGTGAGCTCATGCGCGGTTCGCATGTCTTTTGTTAGAGTGGGCCACGACGACGGGTAGACTGCTTGGCCCCACCACCTATCTGCCACATGAAGATGGAGGCATCCCGTTAGGTGCCTTGCTCAAGGACACAACAAACAAGCTTGCCGGCTTGTCTTCACACTATCCCTATGTGCTGAACGCCAAGCAAGCAGGGAAGCTGTGAATACTATTTTTTAAAGTCTTTTGGTATGACTCGACTCGGGGAATGAATCCGAGGTCTATCGACCGCAAAGCGGACGCTCTAACCACTGCGCCATCGCTCCGGTGCTGTCCACTAATGAAACTTTTTAAATAAAAAAATGCTTTAGTTGTGCCAGAGTTTGCGGACGACAAATGCACTCTTCCTCACGCTGTGAACGTCGAGAAATTAGAGCACTTTCAAGATGTGACCATTCCGGTATTTGCTCAACGTAAAAACATCGATATCTCAATTGGACAATCCAATAAGTCCCTGCTTACAGGTCACAGAAGTGAGAAAGTAAGCACCCAGATCACCCCAATTAGATGTTTACTCGCGTTGGGCCAATGGACTCTTGGAAGCGAGATGGAGCGTTTGTAAAAACTTTAAAATTCAAGTGGACAGAGATTGCGATGGGTGCGAGTGTGAACAACTTAAACAAGAAATTGCTGATTTGAAAAAGCCTATGCGTAACTATGAAACAGAAGACGAAGTTAAGCAGCCATCTATAAATGATCAAGTAGCATGTCAGTTGGTCGAGTCTAATGTAAAAGTAACCAACACCGCTATGAAATTCCAGTCTTATTAAAAATGGATGACGTGATTAACTTGCCAGATAATTGCGTTTTCGTTTTGGATCGGCCTACGAATTTGGGCCGAAATACCAAAAAAAACGTAAAGCTAAAGAATTTGCTCTAGGAAACATTTTAAGAGATGACTTTAAAGGGTTGGATAGTACCTACTGATGATGTGACTTCGTCTGATACCAAATGCTGGTATTTGCCCTTTTTTGTCACAAAGCAGGATAAAGCAAGGATAGCGTTTGACGGGGCCGCTACTTTTAAAGGAGCCACACTAAATGATGCTGTCCATTCTGGAATCAATTTGTTAAACAGTTTAGCCGAAGTCTTGACAAGATTTCGAGTGGGAAGTACATTGGCACGGCTGATCAGACCAAGTGCTTTTTCCAAGTGGCTATGCCTGGAATCAAAGGGATTTGTTACGCGTGGAATGATACAGAAGCAATAACTTTGATGAAGGAAAAGTTCAACTACATCAATTTGCGAGACATGTTTGGGGAATCCATTCTAGTCCCTGTTTACACTTTTTGCAATTGCAAGATTGATCGCTGAAAACCCTACGAACGCTAGTACGATGACTTTAACGGCTAACAAAAATAATCAGTACAAACTCGTTGAATGACATCAAAAGAATTTCTCACGAATCAACATCGCTGTTTGAATGGAGAGGTTTCAAATTGCGTAGATGGGAAGCGAATGGAAATTTTAAAACTGCTTTGTCTAAAATCCCCCAGTGTGACCTCGGTTCAAATATCCGGGAGATAGATTTAGGTGCAGAGTCTTTGCCCGACTCGAAAACGCTTGGTTTGGTGTGGGACGTCGAAAACGACAGATTGCGAGTTTGTTTTAAACACCAAAAATTGGGTGAGGTCACAACGAGACGCGACATGCTAGGTGCATTGGCGGGCCAGTTTGACCCCTTTGATATCCTGGCACCTTGCTTGCTGAAAGGAAAACTGATTCTTCAAAAAGTAACTATTTTGAGTCTTGGCTAGGATGCTGAGCTTTCAGAGGATATCTCAAAGACTGGAGCAAATGGTTAAATGTAATGGAGAGCTTTGCTGGATTGTCCATTCGCCGCTATTGTTTCTTAAAGGAACCCGTGATTGACATAGGTTTTGTAGCGCGTCAAATCAAGCCCTCTCTAGCGTGGTGTATCTGAGACGCTTAATAAATAGACGCTCGTGTGTGGCCTTTTTGCAGGGCAAGGCCAAAGTTGAGTTGGTGAATTAAACCAATTGGGTAATTTTACCTAAGGAGCTGGAGGCTGCTGAGATGGGCACGAAGTTGATGCAGGATGAGTCAAAATCGTTGCAGCATCTCGAATGCACTCTTCATTTCTGGTCGGACTCGCAAATAGTTTTAAGATGAATTATAAACCCTTATCTTCATTTGCCACGTTTCGTATAGCGCCGAATTGACAGAATCCTTTAAGTGGCCTCTGCCGATGCTTGGAAGTACGGTAATACGTTGTTGAATCTTGCCGATGTGGGAAGGCGCGTGGGAAGTGTTGAATGGTGTGGTGGTCACTTGCTCTGGATGAGCCGGCCAGTAGAATATAAATTTTTTTCTCTACACTTGAAAATGCTACAACAATACATGTAAATTTATATTGTTACTGTATTTCAGTAACTTGCTAAATCTAAAATATTTGCAGAAATACATTTTTCGGTAAAAGTTAAAAATTAACAAAACTGAACGAAAAACATTTTAGTATTTCTGGTCAAAGATTTTACAACATATTAAGTACTGTTCCTGAATAGCAATTTAAACTTGGGGAGAAATGCTTTGCACCTCATAGCAAAGTCGTAAATAGTGGTCCTAATATTTAATAGCTTAATCGTGAAAACACATATCAATCATCTTGGCGCCCTACAACAACTTTGATGTGCTTTCAATTCAAGCACTTGCTGAATGTAACCGATAAAGTTTAAGATCGCCTGTGATGAAAGCAAGGCAAATAAGGCGTTGTCATGGAATCCAGAAACTTAGGAGACATCTAGTGGCTCTGCGCAACCTCCCATATGTTTTTTAATCGATTTCTTTTCAAAAAACAAAGCTTAGTTTTGGAACGAGATTTGGCAATGTGAAAAAATATTCACTTTTCATTACTGTTTTCACAACTATCGATTGGATGAAGCCGGCTTGGCCGACTGAATCGATATTGTTAACCTCAACATTACGTTTGGAGTCCTGGCGGGCAACGCCGGCAAGGCCGGCTGATCTCCTTATAAAGCTGTCATCCGTGCCTCTATACAGTCAGCATTTTTGAAAAAACAAACAAAACAAATCTAAAACAGAAATGTCTTTAAGAATCACTTTTTCTTTAACGAGCGCAATTGTTTGCAAAACAATAGTCGCTTGTTGCGGCTCATTTGGATTTAAAATTTATCTGTTGCCGCCTCAAAATATACGGATACCAAACAAATCATTATATATGGTAATGACGGCATCGCGCCGTCGCTTATCTTTATTTGACCCTCATCCCGAAATGATAATTCAATTGCTTCAACCCAAGTCACATGTTTTCACATGCACGATATTTTGGAAGATTAGCAGAGCACCCAAACTTCAGTACATTCAATGGCAGACAAAATTTTGCATTTTTGTGAGACTTAAAGATCTTTTACGTTGCTTTATAATCAATAAAAACAAACTGGAGGATAAATTCAAAGATCTAACTTTGTGTTCAATTTCTGATTAATCACAGCAAAAATTTCATCAAATTTTTGGGTTTCAGCATTCAAATATTGATTCATTCTTTCTTTTATGGCAGCACCATCACTTCACACACTATAAATGATAGACAGGGCTAATAATAGACAGTCAAATCCCTCATAAAATCAATGAATTAAGTTTATAGTACTTGTATGAAACAGGGCCAACAGTGATTGGTATGGTGTAGCATTTCATAACATTCGCGCCGGCAAAGCAAACAATTAACAGATCTTCGAAGGTGAGTTGTCGTAAAACAGGAGGGTGAATTGTAATTTTTGCCTTGTAAAACAACAACTTATATTTTGCTGAAACATTTATTTTGAAATTTTTGCTACATCTACGGTTGCGCTTTTTGTAGAACTCGTTACCATCAGTGATTGCTTCACTGTAATTTCTGTAATAGAGCTTGAGCTATGAGTATAAATTGATCACAAGACGTACTCTCACGTATAGTTCCGTGCTCCCGAATGATATGGGAGGTGTCAAAATTCCTGATTAGTTGAAAATATTTGGGTGCATGACCCGATCTAAATTTCTGCTTGAGAATTTGCATTTGGTCATAAATTGTCGACATGTGGCCGACCTGGGGCACAAACTTCTTGGAACTCGCCAGGCCGTGCCGAGCTTGATCAAAAAGTTTTGCTGTTTTGGTCATTAAAAATTAATCACTCTTTGAAAGTTGACTGCAAACGGGGCTGAGCGCAGGCAGAAAAAATCAATTTCGGACTGGGCTTGGGCATAAATTTTTCGCTTGTTGCTGACCTCTTGAGCTTGTTAAATTCTGAAGCAAAGTAACTCAGCTTTGAAACGTAACACATAACACAATGGATTTAAAGGCGGAGAATGTCTCGTCAAAGTCTGCGGATCATTGGTGAAATTAAATGATGAATGTTTGGAACAGTATTGTGGAGATATGATGTTGGTTTTTGTGCCTTAAATATACAACTTTTCTGCAGAAGTATACAAGTTTAAGTTGGGAGAAATAAATTATTGCTACATATTATTGAGATCCACTGAATTGTTTTCGACGAACCATTGAGTAAACAAACGGGTTGGCAGTGCTACTATGACGTTACGTGTATGCCTTGGTGACGTGGAGGCTTATTGCGAAATTACGCGCCGGGCAACTTGTCTTGTTATCGCGGGTTTTCTAATATTGACTCATATTTTGCCAAGTTAAGCAATAGCTGAAAGCAGCATGGTTCAATGGAAGTCGGTATTAGTGTTGCTAGGAAAGTTTGCTTGGCTTCTAAGGTCACGTAGTACCGAGGCATTGCGTCATAGCTGGGTAATTTTGTTATTTTCGTCAACTATTATATTTGTAAAGGTTATTTCAGCTTACATCGATGATTTAAAAAGACAACAAAGTTGAGAATTTGTAAAGGAGAAGTGGGTTTTAAAAAATCATACGTTGTATACCCTATCTAAATAAATCTAGTGATAAATTGGGTAATTTAGCACAATGGTCAATAACAAAAATAGTTTAATTCACGTTTTACAGCCAATATAATACTGTTGTGAAGTCGCGGGCAGAGTTTGCAGCAGCAAACTACACAGCAGAAAACATTTTTGTGCCCACTCTACCGCATAAACGCTTTTTTCTGTGATTTTAATGTCACTCTCAAGTTTTTAAACGTTTAACTATCTTTGTTTTATACTGAAAGCTCTCTGTTTGATACTGAGGACAACGCGGCGCTCTCTTCGCACTCGGTATCAAGCAGCGAAATCTCGTCTCAAAACTTGTTCTAAATATCGATAAGAAGTTTTATTTCTGGTTGCGAAAACCGCTATGTGCAAACGCAGCCTCAGAAAAAGTAACTTTGTTAATTGGAGAGAATTGCTTGAGCATAAGAAGTTTAAGTCAGTTTAAGCCTCCTGTAGTCAAACTTGACCATGAGTTTTGACACTCTATCACTGTAACCATTGGAGTAATATCGTAGACCTTGTTCATTCTGTAAGCCACTAAATATGCAATGTTGTTTGTCAGTTTTGTTGTAATGCTTCTAGTCTACACAAAGCTGCGGACATCTGACTATAAGCTCAGCACACTCAATGCCCACTATAGACAATTCAAGAAATAAAAGCAACAAGCTGTTTTTTACAAAAAATTAATCGTTAAAAAGAATATGAAAGTATGGAACAAGCTTTAAGGGGTTTGAGTCTAAATCGTTGCAGTTTTTCCAAGTGGTTTGCAGGGATTTGAGGCAACATATGCAGCCACAGACAGGGGGCGTACGCAGAAACTTTTAGAGGAGGAGGCGTAAAAATGACTTTTTCAAAATTTCACTGGTCAGTTCAAGTTCGTAACCTATGTTGGTTTCAACGTTCATGTAAAATCACGGTGAAGACCTTTTTTTTGGCGATCAATATTTTCAGGGCTATGTCAGGTGATTTGTTGTTACAGTTACAAGCATAATGACTGAAAATGACATTTATAGCTTTATTCTGAAGGTGGAGGCCCGCATAGGTGCCTCTCGCCGCACGCCACTGGTCACAGAGGTAAATACGCCCGCGTACACTGTGCCGCATTGTTGCATTGATAACAACCGACCACGTAAATCATAGGGCTTCCCAAGCTGTAACAGTTTAACATATTTTAAGATACATATTACATTCAATTCAGGTGTTTTTGGTTAGCTTTCTATGAAACAAAGAAAGGAAGACCATGTCATTACCTCCTTATCCTCAAAAACTTTGTAGACCTAATTCCGTTATCAAGGTCTTTACAAAGAAAACAATAAAAATTGTTTTTATTCAGGATATCGTTTCTTTTTGATTTCCCCCATATTTTAAATTTCTGCTATCAAAGGGAGTTGGTAAATAGACATTTCGTGAGACTTAAGATGCAAAAATTTTCCAAATAGCAAAGCTTGTGGATTAAAAACTCACAATTTCAGATAAAAATTGTTGTTTCAAACATCAAGAAGTTTTGGAAAAATTTGGCTGCTCAAAATAATGTTGCTGCTTAGAATCTTCGGTAGTCATGTCTGTGGCTAGAATTTTCGGTAGACATGTCTGTGGCTTGTCTGTTTGTCTCTACGTTCACAGCACTTCTATTCTTAGTGTTACAATTGACAACAGGTAAGAAGCTTAAAGTTCGACCGAATCCCATGGGAATCTACTGCACTAGAAAATGAAGTTGTGTATCATTTGGGATGATAATTCTACCAATGGAATATGCAACGTATTCAAAACATCGAATATATAAGGAAAGAGAAGTTCGGAAGACTGCAAAATGATCTTACGTTGGTTGAGTTAGCAATCATGCATTAATATCATTGAGGCTGGAAGAAGTCATATTTTTGATCCAAAACGCACGCTCTGATTCCATTCTGATTTCACTCTGTCGTGCCGCAGATGCCATGACAATAGCTTTGCGCTGCCGACAAATTATGAAGCTTTACATAAGAATATGTCAAAGTTACCTTACATCAGGCCGGAATGTTTGCAAAATAAACATCGAAACTCAATAGAGATTTTTTAGCTGGGCTTGCTCGAGTATACTGAAGCCTAATTTACATATTTTTTGTCCTGATATTTCTTACATGTCGAACCTGAAAAGAGCTACAATTAATTAATATTGTTTTTGCTGATAGGACGAAGAAAAATACATAGTACCTCCTATCACAGCAGTTTTACTCAAAAAACTACAAAAAAATGTTTTTGTCAACCTATTAGTTTTTAAATGAGTTTATTGATTACAGGCAAACTTCAACTATTTGTTTGTCAATAGTTCGCCTTCCGAGCTCAGAAACCAAAGGAGTAGAGAAGTTTTTACCTTCGAACACGATCAAATCAAACAAGTTCTCAGAATTCATGTTTTTGTGGTCTTATTTCAGGTTTTTGGCAAATATTGCGTAAAACCAAAGTAGTACAGAAACATGCCTAAAAGCAGGATTAGTTCTAAGAGAAAAATTTGATACCATAGACGCCGCTTATTAAGCCCGCCTCGGGACCGGACGATTTTGGGCTTATTGAGCGGGTGGGCTTGTTAACCGACGGACGACTTTTTCTAAATATTTTGGCGGTGGGTCTTCCCTTTGATCACTGCCGCTTTACTGATTGACCGTAGTTTGTGTATTGTGACGTTGTTTCATTATTTTATTGAGTTCCCTTTTTCTCGTATTATCATGCAGGTAAAACATAATCAGTTTTTAGACATTAAGGGTTTGTGACAAAACAAAGAATTTTAGACAGTAACCAAAATGCTTGATGTTTATCCATACAGAGAAAAAAATCAAGAATTACGTAATGAATTTGGTAGTTATCAAGCTTTTTGAACAAACTTAAAAGAATTGCGTAGAAAATTTGGGCTCATTAAACGGGTTTTTGGGTGTATAAAGCGAGTTTTGTTAATACACAGTCAAATGGAAGAATTCCGGGCCGAACAAATTTGGGTTTAATATGCGAGTGGGCTCATAAACCGTGGGCTTAACAAGCGGCGTCCACTGTGCAACCAGTAAGTTTTTGACACATTGTAGAAAAAATAGATGTACTCAAGACTGCAGTTTCGGTGATGGGCCAACTGTTTTCAAAAGGAATAACGTCATTATGCAAACACAATATAGCGATCGAGTTTATTTATAGGTCTAAAACGTCATAAAATTCGCATATAAAAAGCCTAACAGTTTAGCGATGAGTTAGTTAGAGCAGCAAGCGTGGCTTGTAAGAGATAGAAAAATGTGTTGATATTAGACTATCAATGCAATTTAGATATTTTGACATGGAGAAATTTTATCTAAAATGGTTATGTGGTTGATGCTTTCGTTTAGGTAATGCCATAGCGGCATTTAGCAATCTTTTTGAGGATTTTGAAATATCTCGATATAAATTTTGTAGTAACCCAATGTACTTGGCAAAACTGCAAAATTTATATTTTTTTCAGCTACAGACTGACTGAGAGTTTGGCTATTTGTGTTTGTTTCACACGATAATTTGTCTGTTATTAACTACATTTTTATGCATTCAGGTATATTTACACCTAAACAGTTAAGTTTGAAATTTTTCTCTTGTATCAAATGAAATCGCTCTGGTTTGCAAAAATAAAAATGGCAGTTACACGGAAAACGAGCAGTTCATTTCAAGGTAAACCAATGATGGCTGTAAAATAGCCGTGCCTACATTTAACAACTTGTTACAATAAGCTGTTTTAAGCTTAAACTTGTAGGTCTACTTTATTTTTATGTTTTTTATGACATACTCTCCGTACAATAAGAATGTGTAACTATTTCCTTATCGAAATTTTACAAGACCTTCGGAATTGTTTTGACCAGCAGATTGCATTTTAATCATTTTGAGTCATGAAAAGCATGAATGGCAAAACAATTGCTTAATTTTTTAAAGTAATACCAGAGCCCAGCGATGCACGTTAGGCAAACTACAACCAGTATCACTGTTTCGACCAATCAGGTCTCTTCAGTGCAGTTGGTAACCGACAAGTAGCAAGAGGCTTTAAATAAAGCATAGCTTAGACCGTCACACTTGTGGGACTGACAGACCATCCACTTTAATGTAACTAGAATAGGTCCCACAAGTGTGCGGTCTAAGCTATGCTTTATTTAAAGCCTCCAACTACTTGTCGGTCACCAACTGCACTGAAGAGACCTGATAGGTCGAAACAGTAATACTGTTTGCCATTTGCTCAAATTGCTTGATTGATCTTTCATATACAGCTGGCGTTCCAATGGATTGTAATATAGTAGTACGATCTTTTTATATCAAAAACGTGAAACACCTAAAAAACTATTGACAAGTAATTTCAACACAAGTTTTTTATTACAGTTGCATATCAATCGGAAACAGCAATCTCGTGCGAAAAGAAATCAGGACATGTTAAACATCGCACCTACATACAATCAAGACGTTCCCCGGTGCTAAAGTCCAGGAAAATCGGTTAGTGTTTTGATAGGCTAAGCTATATCAAAAAATCGCTAAAAATTTGATGTTGTTATGACTGATTGGAATATACTTAAAGCCATGCAAACTAGACAGGCAACGATCAAGTAACAACACCCTTTTTTCAGCCCTCACTGGTGTTGAAGATAAAGTGAACAAAAGAAATAATTTTCAACGTCGAAACACTCCAAAAGAATACTTTTTTGACGGTAAGTTCACTAATTTGTTTTGCGCGTAGTAACTAGTGTTCAAAGACTTAACTGAAAGGGAAATGGGACAGTTGCTTGCTCGAAGGACTCATCAAAGTCTTGCTTTTTTGAATTTAAAACTTCCTTCAAGCTTAACCCCGGGAATCATCTCTAAGTTTACCACCCTTGATTCTTTCAAAATCCTAGGGAGGTTTTTTTAAAAACGAAGGTCATTATCAACCACAAAATGATCCAGCAATAATAATTTTGTCCACTCTTCTGTGATATTTAGCAGTCTACACACATGTTTTATTCGCAAATTATAGGTCCAATTTGTAACGACTGTTAAACTGGAAGAACAAATAATAGTTCGACCAGTCTTACCAGCATTTGGTCAGGTTACGTAAAAAAAGCAATTCAAACGAAAATATTTTATTTGTTCAGATTACGCAAAAACAATTCGAGTATGAACCTATTAAAGAACTACCTCTGGAAACAAAGTAACTCTTTGCTGTCCAAATATGGTATGACTTGGCTTCGGATCAGCCTTTTTGTAAAGGACAGCCATGAAAGTTGTTGTATTACAGAGCCAATAGAGCCAATGGCGTATGGAAAAGGCTCCTATGCACGCGGCCACCCTCAGGATAACGTTAAATGTCATTTTAGTCATTATGTTGGTAACAGTCACAAACAAATCGCCTGGTCAACAGCGATGGAATTAATGTGGCATGATCATAGCTTTGAAAATACTGTTCTCCAAGCAAAGATCTTCGCGCCGATTTTTCGTGAACTGTTTGGAATCTTGATTGAGCTCCAAAACAACGTGGGTTGTAAACTTCAACTGACCGATGAAATTTTCAAAAAGTCACTTTCGCGCCCTTCTTCCTCCAAAACTTTCTGCGTACGCCCCTTTTCAATGCAGTTTATGATTTGTGCTAAATATGGGCTACTGGTTGAAAAGGTGATGACCATAAAACGATAGCATTGTTGAAACATTGACAATAATATTTGAAAAGAATTCCGTTTGCTTGGTGGATTCTTACCAGCAGCAACTTTTTGAAACTGATAGCTCGATATGCAATTCAAGCGGAATGTAGAAATGTCGAACCAGGTCTGAACAATCCACTCAGAGCATTATGCCGTTGTCCTTGTCCCGCGAGTTTGAAGAATGAAACGATGCGATGCAACAATGGAAGAACATAAATTACATTTTTGTTTGTCTATCCAAAACGTTTTTTGTCTTGATATTTTTCTTGAAATTCCTTTTCTTTATTTTATATCTTGGGTTCTCAATCGCGGGAAAACTGAACTTATCTCGTGAAAAAATTCATTGAATCATCAATTTAGCAAGATGAATACGTTAAAAGCACTACTTTCAAAAAAGATGATCTACAGAAACACGCCGACCTTAAAGGCTTCAGATTAATTAATTCTGGTTCATATCGTAACAACTCAGGGCACTCCCAACATAGGGCATAAGATTATACAACAAGAGTTTGCTAGGTGCTGCTGCTGCTGCTGCTGGAACAATGTTAAAAAAGGAGGTAAATTTTACTTTGGAAAGCTGTCAAGGGGTAAATGAAAGCAAAAAGGTTGAGAACCCATCTTTTATATTTATTATTGCTTTTTTATTACGTTAACTTTTCGTTTGGTTTGGAAAAACAGTTTTTGATAAAATATAAAAGACTCTCGCTATTTGTTTGATACTTACTAATCTACTTTCTCGACTGTGTGAAACTTTTTTGAATGTATTTTTTGTTTTGTTGCAATAAAAATTATTGGCTGAAAGAACAAAGGCCTGAGTTGGTATAACTGTCACTTTTTTTAAAAAGGGGGAGGAGGTAGAGGAATTTGAAATTGCCTTTCGGAGGAAGGATAGTGATTTTTTGATACTATTTTCTCAAATACTGCAGCGGATTTCAGGTGGAAATTAGCTTAATTTTGTAATCAGAGCCTCGACTACTCTATTCAAATGTTCACTGAAGTGTGAAGCTGAACACTTGTTTGAACCTCGTTGGCATATCATACACGGTTGTCTTATATAAGTGGTTGTGGAAACGAGTATCAAATTAATTTTGATGCATGTTGCTTGGTGTGAACAGGTTATTTCCATTTTATCAATGCTTTTAATCAAATGAAAGATGCAGCATCATGCTGTTGCTTTGAATAAAGCCTTTGCTGTGAGTGCAAAACACTCTTAGTGAACCTCACGTTTTGGAAAACACACTTCTTTTCACGCCACGAAATAGCACTTTACGTTACTTTGAACTGTACCTTTGAGCACGATTGTTTCAGGGTTTTTTTTTCTTTGCTAGACCAACAAAACGAAAATTGCAGAAAACTTTTGCACTTTTTGATATCAGTTATGGTAGCCCTATATATTTGTGCAGCCTATTCTAGTTTGCCAATTGATCTCAGACTGTAAATTAGGTTTATAGACTTAAACTGTTTTGATTGTTAATGCCTTTTTTCCTTAAAATCATTACTGTCTACTGTAGGGATTCTTAAACTGAAGTCCATGATGGCCAAACGGAAATGTTAGTACTGAAACACGAAGACGGTTTTTTGTTTTGAAGATAAATTTTTTCTACGCTGATTGTGACATAATTTTTCACAATTTTTCCACAAACCAAAATGAAGACCTTCTTCTTTTTTTTGGAAATCACCACTTTTAAACGTTCATTTCCTCATAATTGGCTACGTGAAACGTAATTTATCCCTTTTTTTTTTGAAAACAAGAGGTTCAGTAGTTGCTATCCCTAAATAAGGCCGCATAGGGGCTCGGACTAATCAAAAACTTATTTTTGTGGTGCGTGTTGAAAAAAGTTGAAGAACTCCTGGTCTACCTTTTTTTAGTGCTGCAAGTTATCAACAGAGCTGGTCAAAATAGTTCTAAAATCTACCTGAGTATTGTTCTTACTCAAAAAATACTTAAGTAAACGCAGAGAGTAATTTAGCATTTTTACTTGAGTAAAAGTAAAAAAATAATCGAAAATTAATCAACTTAAGTAGGAAAAGTAAAAAGTAGTTTTATTTTTTAGCAGTTTTGTCGAGTAATTATCTTTAAAAATGAGTCTCCACTGGGGGGCGCGAGAAGAGAGTTGAGGGGATGCAAGCTTTTTCAATTTTTAACTCAATGCCGACCAAGTTGAAAGTTTACTTGTAAAGTGCAGTGTAGGCATAACAAGAAGAACCGTCTGCTCTGGTATACCCTATTTTAGCGGGATCTATATATTCGGAAAACTCTTGAAAGAAACTTACTTAATTTATGTTAACAAATTTTCTTCTAGGTAGCATTAATAAATTTAGGTTGAAGCCTTTTTTGGAAAAATTTTTTGGGAGTATTTTATGTTGGCACTACTAAAATCCGTTCAGGGTAGTGATGGTTTTCAAAAATTTTAACAACAGGTTTTCTCATCAATAGAATGTCAGGTTGGCACAATATGAGCAGAATGGTATCCAATATCACTCTTTGATAACCGGTTTACTTGGCTCATGAAATTTCCAGAACAGGTTTTTCTGGAACCGGTAAGAATCGGCTGAATCATAAAACTGATCCAGGGTGAGATAAACTTCGATGGGAAAAATGTAGAAATAGATTTTTGTTGGAATTACAAAATGAAAAGTGAACTGAACCGCTGGTTTAGATCTGTTCAGCACTTCAGCAGAGTTCAAACACGTAGACCTCTTTATCCTTGTAAAAATAATAATTTTTTTGCAGATCTATTCCATTATATTTTTTGACTGTCAGCTCATGCTTTTATTAAAGTATATTTTGAACGTTTGTCAATGATTAAATGTTGTGGAGACCTGGTGCAATTCGATAAATCCAAAATTATTTTAATTTGTAATTAAATAACTTAGATCTTCATGATATTTGCGATATACAACAAGTGCCGCCTAAAAATTTTGGGATGGGGTTTAAGTATTTTTACCTGCATCGCACATTTGGTGATTATTTTTTTTTTTATTTATGCGACCATCCCCAGAATTTGATAAAAATCAGTAATATCACGCAAGTTTTAGAGATCTTTATTGAGTTTGAGCAAATGTTTGGGCTCTTTTTAAAGTGCACTAAAGAGGACAGCTAAAACAAGAATTTTTATGAATCTTTCAAGGACAAATAATTGCTATCACAAGAATAGTGATGGTTTGTACAGGAACTACTCTATGCTTGACAGGATGAAACAAACTGCAAAAAATCGAACATTGTAGAACATTTGAAGTCACTTTTGATTCTAAAAACTTGTCAAAATCAAACGAACCTGTGAGAACAGGCTCACAGATAATAACGCACAGCACCTTGTCTATAGTTTACACAGATTGGTTTTTATAGTTCTAACAAAAAAATGACCACTTTAACAAACGATTGGCAGAAAATAAAAAGTTGAATTTGAAGCTATTTTTTGTACTAGCAATATGCATTTCAATTTAACAAACATTCCATTTTTTGCATTTACTTAAGTAAAAGTTATAATTACTTAAGTAGGGTAACTTCCCATTTAACTTCATCATCATCTATCCCGTGGCGGTTGCCGTTGGGGCGCTGCAGATGACCTATGAACCAGTTCTCTCTATTTCTCTCTGTCTTCCGCATGTCTGATTGCCTTGCTCAACTTCAGTTCAGTCCATCCTGCGATGCTGTCTTCTCATCTCTTTTTTTGTCTTCCTCTCTTTCTTCCTCCTCTCACTGTTCCCTGTAGAACTGTCTTTGCAAGTCCCCCTCCTCTTATCACGTGGTCGAACCATATCAGTTCGCGCTGTTTGATAGTTGAGAGAAGATCTGCTTAGGGACCACTAGCTTGCTTTATTCGGTTTCTGACTTCCTCATTGGTGATGTGGTTTTTGTATGAGATGCCGAGCAATCTCCTGAAACATCTCATTTCTAAAGGCTGGACCCCTTTCTCTAACTCTGCTGTTAGGGTCCAGGTTTCACACGCATAAAGAAAAACCGAGCTTACCAGAGAGCGCATTAGTCTTATCTTTGATGAGAGTTTGATGGCCTTGTCCTTCCAAATGATGTCCAACGACTTACTCCAGTAAAAAATAATGAAACTGCTAAAGTAAGTAGTAGTTCCTTACCAAAAACCTATTTAAGTAGAACCATTTCGTTGCTGAACACCTCTATTTATTATTAATTATCCATTGATTTGTTTTCACTTCACTAAAATTGACATTGTATTATCAAGCGACATAATGATAAAACAACAACATATCTCTTGTTGTCAGAGGTCTACAATTCAGACACGTTATTCTCAATCTTTTTATCTTTGTGGGCCCACCAAAATCAAAGTAATTCTTTGTGGGCCAGTGCCTTAACCAGTACCAGTAACTTAAAAAAACAAATTTTGTTGGCAACAAAAAACCAGCAAGGTAATAAAAATGCTTCAACTTATGTCAACCAGTTTTTATTTATCATTGATTACGCATTTAAAATTTATTTTTTGAAGTTATAAACCTTGTTATTCGGTTATGCAAAGCAAAATAACTTTTTCTGGTGGACCAGCGGTTGAGAACCACCGGTCTACTCTGAACCGCTCATTCTAGAGACTGCGAAAAGCCCATTTGCGAATCGAGTAATCTGCCCACTCAATATTGTTTTTCGAGAACTCTCAAAGACATAATGTGTTTTCTTTTGCATTGCAGAAGTGGAATTCGATACCGAATCTCCGAAGGTTGCGCAATTTTTTTAAATGTAGCCACAAATATCATAACGAAAGAATTGGTTCTTTAAGAAAATATATTTCTTAACAGTTATAAATACACTTTCATTTATATATCAAATTTGATGATCTTAAAGCTGATCATTACTTACAGAAAAATATTGAAGGGAAATATATTTATGAGCTAAATCTGAACAATAAACCAGCTCTTGTTTTGTTTGGTTACCTTAGCTGCAGGAATCCCAAACTTTCCAAAAAGATATAAAAAGCTGCCACCCTTAAAAGTTGTTTTTCTCTTGTGAGCAAAAAGTGTAGCATGTTTGGTTAATAAAAATATGGCAATCTACCAAACTTTTAACGTATTGTGAAAAGGTTCTTACGTTCCTCGATAAAAACTTCCTAACTGAATTTTCAAAAATGTGTCCACTGACTACTTGGAGCTCTGTACTAGCCATCTCGCCAGCCACTTTTCATTTTAAATTCATCCACAAAATTTCTGCAGCATCCAAGAACAATAATAAAATACGTTCTTGATATTTGAGATTTACTAATAACCCAACAAAAGTAGCACAAAGAATCGTGAACCTTACTCTGGTTTGGTACATTTAAACTTATGATGTTGGAGTCTAGACTATTACAGTAATTTCTGAAAATTGTCTTGCGACCTTATCTAATTAAATTCTTATTTTCAAACCGGAATAAAGCTTGTAAAATCCCGTTGTTTTGGTGAATTGCAGAATTTTGAAATCATTTTCCTGAACGCATGCATTTCTATTGACTTATAAAACGGAAAGCAAGACAGGAAACTAGAATACACGTCAACTGCATCAAAACATATATATATCTTTTAAATGTTCGGTATTTTTTCAAGTAATTGACGCTTTAAAACTTGCATGCGCAAGTAGAGTTATTAATTGCTCAAGGAAATCACGTTGCGAGCCAGTCAATATAAATACAGGGCTGGCATATTGCATGCGGTACAGTCAGTTAGAAGGAGCAGCAGGACGGTCCCCAAATTTATGTGGAGCTGCTAAAAAGCAAAATAGATATGCCATCTGCTAGATAAACGTTTTGCTTATTTTGTCAAGCAACCTGTTATGCTGATTTATATCAAAAGCAATAATACATTGGTTTTGCATTTTAGAACTACAGTATTTTAGTTCATAATTTCTTATCTTTAACACCGTGCTTCTGCAGTAACAATGGTTCTCTCAACAAAAACAACCGAGTATCAAGGTAAGAGCAAATGGCTGTTTTCAAATAACGTGCTTCACAGTAACTTGTATTCAATTTTCTGACTCAAAATAATGCAAACAAATTGCGAATTAGCGTGTAGCTGACGCTGACGCGAACGCGTAATGCCACCTTGTGGTCTCCTAAGCTTCCCTTCATGTTGAGTTTGATCAGTAGGAATAGTTTCCACGACCATTTCTGATTAGTCGACTAATGCTTTCCATATCATGATAAAAATTTTACAAAAAGTTATCACAAGCTACGTTGAAACATTACCTTAAATCAAATACATGTAGATAACAATGTAAGTCGATTTTGTCTTGTCAAAAATTATCGTCGTCAGTCTCAGGCTTCTCAAGTAGAATTCATTTGAAATCTCAAAATCATTTGTTTGAGAAATGCTTTCGTAAGAAAGCTGCACTCTTCAAAAGATAGTTTTCGGCATGCACTCATGCACTGCTCTAGAGCTTTTATAGATCTCTATCATGGAAAAACAACGATTGTTAGCAAAAAGTGATATTTGAGAACCTGCAAACAGGCAAAAAAGCATGCATTTATTCTTCTTGTTAAAATCATTACATCAACGAAGGAAGGATTTTCACGTGCATTTTGCATCCTTGAATACTTTGAGAGTGTTTACAAAAAACTTTTGTTTTTATCGGTCACGATCAGAAAGAAGTCGTAATCTCTAAGTGACATTATTTATTCTTTCCATCAATTTGAATTACGAGCTTCATAATGATGTTGGAGTAATGTCAAAAAGGATTCTTACTGATCGCATCTTATATCGCCTTTTTAAGAAAAATCGCTATTTACCATTTTTAACTTTTTTTGCATCTCATTAAATCTGATAAAGAAAGAAATGGATCCGAAAACACGTCCGCTTGTTTTCCAGTTAAATTATTAACTTTTAAAGTAATGTTTGTGAATCTGCAATCGAATGGCTTCCGTTCGACGCGCATTTGCAATGAACTTTACTCAGAAAATGCTTACCACAAAAAATATTAGTTCATGAAACTGCGTTTTAACTGGTTCACGGAAGGCGTTCTCATCAAATACTTTTTGAAGAAATATCATTTGCAACATTTAAACTGCCAACTTCACGACTTGGTCTTTGCATACAGCATTTATTGTGTAACACTTCATATGAAAACACAAATGACCTAGGCCTATGAGTCACTATGACCTCAGAGCTGCTGTAAGCAGACGCTAACCTACAAAGTTGGCAATGTAAACAACGGTTTAAAACAGCAAAATTTGATTGACGGTTTACGAAAGTTTTTATTTGCAGTTGTTGACAAGCAACTGGGAACGGAAACAACCTCCACAAAATGCAGAAAAAATAGCTACAAACAAGCGAAACGATCGGCAGCTTACAACTCGAAAAAAATTGGTGAGTTTACGCCTTAGCTAGACAGATGATTGTGCAGTAAATCTTAAAAAGTCAGTAGAATTTGACGAACCATTAAAATACAAATAAGTTCTTTTACCTATTATATCTTATCAAAGCATCTTTTTTCAGCTTTTACTGGAGTTGGAAAAATTGTTAATCAACGAAACAACTTTCAACGACGCCTTGCAAAAAAAGAAAATCACTTTGACAGTAAGTGCCAATTCAAATTTAGGCTTTTGATGTGTTGCATAATTGTCTGCTGGAAATTATAAAACTACTTCTTATTCAATGAACAATGACAACAATTTGCATCAAAATTCAGCCTTTTCGTTTGAAACTGATTGGAAACCGACATTTGCCTTGGTCGTTTTGTGAAATTGGGCTGTAATGCATTATAGCTTGCGTTCAAGTTAAAACAGTTTACGTAACATTTTTTTTAACAATCAGTTCTATTTCCAGGTTACCTCATGGCCATACAAGCTTAGATCGCCAGCTGAATGAACTTCTATTGCAAACTATGCACAAGATCTGACATTGCAACAGAGCGGCTTCAAATGCAAGAGTCAACTTTTTATCTAAAATGCTAGACCAATCGTCACGAAAAACTTTTCAAAAGAAGCAGAAATTCTGGGATGTTGTGATTCAATTAATTGGTGCTCACTCAAAATAACTTTAAAGCTACAGTGTATCTATATTGCTAGCAGGAATAGCAAGTGGCAAAACTGCCATCTAAGATTTTTAAGTGGTTTTGTTTTTCGTTTATGCGATGTGTGTTGTTGGTTATGATGAGTGTAAATTTTAGTTTCAAAATTTTGTTCTTTTCTTGGTGTTAATACATTTACTTCAAAATGCGCATGTACTTCTATATGTAGACTACAGTATGTGCTAGTGCACAACGCTGTTTGTGAGCATGACTGTGGTCATCGCTCTGACTTAAAAAAGATTTTTACACAGAGAGCTATAAAGGCTAAAATTAAAATAAATGTTTGCAGATATTTTTTGATAGCCCAACACGATATTAATGGCGCTTGACTAATCTTAAGGACAACAGAAATTTTCAACGTACCCCTCGTAAACTTTATGTGTGATGAGAAAAACTCTAAAACCTGTCACGTGGTTTGGTGGTTTATTGCGCCACTCCTTGTGGCTATAATCATACGTTCAAACATCACTATTGCTATGTTGTAGCGTTTTTGAGAAAGGCACTCTAAGACAATATTCCCGCTTCGGTACGTTGCTTGGAGTAGCACTGTGTCGCAGTATTTGTAAACTCCGAGGAGAGTTTAAATAGAGAACTATTTTACTGTTTAAGTATAATCGACAAAAGTTTTTCCGGTGACCCGAGAACAAAAACATACGTTTTAAAAAGTCTGGGCATTTCAACTGGCCATTGAGCAAATGTTTATTTAATTGAGCAAAATGCGTGTATAGTTATTCACAGATTAGTCCGATGTAAAGTAGCCAAGGATACTGGCAAGTGACAAATCGCAAATCGTGGTAAATGCTAGTTATTTGCGAATGCGACAAATAAGTGTGCTGATTTTAGTGACATGTTCATGTGACTCGCAACTAACATGTATGACGTCAAACAGCGTTTCATTTTTTACTTCTTAGAAAATTTGAATTGAACTGTCTCATATAGTGCTGATGTGCACGTTCTACTTTTTTACAACAACTAACTAAATTAAAGCGAATAAACGGCTAAGTCCATAAGGTTGATACAGTTTAAGTAACATTGATACGGTTTAGGTTTTCAACAACTGCCTTTATCTGTATAGCGCGCATTACGATTTTTAGCAACGTATAACGAGAGGTCATTCTCATCACGCAGCACATAACTGCATTAAGAAAACATCTTACAGCAAACGTACGAGTCATGCGAATATGCGTAAGGTGTTCAAAGTATACTCAGCACAGGTACTGTCCTGGAATACGTTTGTAAAATCATTTACGAACAATGTCAAGTCAGTATGGTTGAAAGTAATGAACATGCAGAGCAAAACCATGACCTCATTGCTGTGACGGCAGTGCCAGATCTTAATGTTTTACTTTAGAATAAATTCAAGTAAAGCCTTTCTTCGAAAAAACGAAAAACCAACAAAAGTTTTCCTACGTTTTGTAAGCCAAACCAACTTCTCAGATCTTTCATTAAAGAAAAAATGCCGCACAATTAATGTACATTGTTCAACCCACAGTTGTTGGCAAACTTATTTTGTTCTCTTTTTTAAGAAGAAGAAGTTTATCATAATTCTTTACAATGATGGTGCGGATAACAGTTGGTGGTAATTTTTTTGCACAGACGTTGCGATTGTATTCGCATTAAAGAGGTACTGTATAGAATTAAATAGGTGTTTAAACAATTAAAAACAAAATCAGTTTGGTGTTTTAGTACCAACATGCTTTAGTTTTAAGCCCAATAACTCAAAAAATCAACGACACTGTGCAATATTTATGCGTAATCACAACGTATTTAAAAAGAGATATTAAAAATCATATTTTATGTTTTAAAACCATGAAATCGCCCCAAAAGATGCATAAAGGAATAAATAAAGTAACAATTAATAAAAAAAAAACAAAATTATCGAATTTGCTTCAATCAGATACAAGTTTTACGCGCTAATGGATCAAGAAATTTTGTCGCAAGGAGCAAGTTTTGAGAAAAAAGTTTTTCATCCAACATTCAGCATGTTTCTAAAAAAGAAGTCTTGCGGTCAATCGTAAGAGGTCTTGCGCCCAGTCGTGTCACTAGAAAGATTTGAAGAATATTTCACAAACTTTTTCGCATGAATTTTTGTCGGGGATTCAGGCGCATCCGCCTGTATTCGATGCCGAGACGGTGTCGATTGCTTTTAATTGTTTACTACAAAAGTGAATTTACAAATACTGTGAACATGGAGTATACTGGGTGTACCTACCAAGTACAGTGGCCACTTATGATAAAGTTGTTAGTCGCATTTAAAAAACCATTCGTTTTCAACCAGGAATAAAACTTCCCACGGATATCTATATCGGGTTTTGAAACGAGGTTTCCCTATTTGAAACTGAGGGAAAACAGAGCGATGCTATCTCGGCACTCAGTGTCAAGCAGTGAAACCTCGTTTTAAAACTTGGTCGAAGTAACGGTAAGAAGTTTTATTCCTGGTTGCGAAAACCCCCATGTGCGAACCCAGCCTTAGTGAAATCACTAAAGGCGATTTGTTTCAAAATGTTCAATGCACGACGCTGGACAGACCAAAGACAATTATCTGGTGATATTGCAATGGAAGCCGTTTAATTCTTAGCTGGCGTGTGATCATGATTTTTGTGAAGAGCCAACTTGCTGAGGAGCTTTTTTTGATCTCTTGTAAAAAATGACCTATACTATGCCTTTACATTGCAACATAAGAACCTGTTTTTTTCTTAGTAATCTGTAAAAACAATTTTGCAAAGACTAGAAGCATTTTTAATTCGTAGATGTCTCGAAGAAAAAATGAAAGATCTTCATTCGATTGTCTGCTTAGGATTGTTGGGCGTTGCCTGCAATGACTTCAAGCAATTTGACCACGGAATGGGAGGCTTCAATTCCCTTAGTCCTCCCCCATATTCATCTTTTTATTCTTTGTACTACTATGGTTATGTCTATGACGGACAATCTGATAAATAACAACAGATTTCTTATGCCAAAATAAAGTTTTACATCAGATACTTTGTTTGGTGTTGTTGGTGTTGTGAATTTAAACAACCTTTAGGATTTTTGGTTTGCCTTAATGCTGAAAACAATTGGTAACCGATGCCTGAGAGAGTAAGACAAACTGAAGCAATCATACATTTATCTTACACAAACTTACTTATTACATTTTATACTAACCGGCCTGTCAACTAGTTAGTTGTGTTCGATTTAAGAAATTGGTTTTGCCTGCGCAACCGGCTTCACCCAAACAACATTTTTGAGAGCAGCTACTTTTTCTTCGTCGTGAGGGTAAGATCCTTATTTTTAAATACGTTTCTTATATTATGAGCTGCTAGTCAGTCCTTTTCGTCGACCTTCAGTCAGACTGGAACCACCACGACAGGTAGATTGCTCGGCCCCGCCATCTGTCTGCCATGTGAAGAAGGAGGCATTCCGTTCAGCGTCTGGCCCAAGGACATAGCAAGCAAGCTTGCCGGCTTGTTCTCCACACTATCCCTTTTTTGTGCTGAGCGCCAAACAGGGAAGCTGCGAATACCATTTTTTAAAGTCTTTTGGTTTGACTTTTGGGAAATAAACCCCAGGTCTACCGACTGCGAAGCAGACGCTTCAACCATTACGTCATCGCGCCCGTGGAGCAGCAACGATACGTTGATGCAAATGGGGGCATCACCCCTAAGCACCAAACCCTGATCATAGTACTTTAAAATTAAGACTTATCTCACTCACAAATTTTATTTGTCTCTTTCAATAAGTATAGAAGGGCAAAGTTAAAGTTGGGGGTGGGCGCCCGCATTGTTTTTTTTCTTACGATATCAGAAATAAGTTGTTTGGTGGTAGACATTTCACGACTCGGTGCAACCCCTCGTAATAACATTTGTGACACAAATTCCGTGCATTTATGTGTCTCAGCCCCGTAATACAAAAAAAGGGTTTTACCCTTCCAAGTGGTCTCGCATCCGACACCCGTTTACCTACCAATCCATCTTCAAGAAAAAACCTACTTACATGCATACGACTGTATATTTATAAACTACAATTTCACACAACTCTGAAAATCTGCTGATTTTTTTTTGCTATTCATTTCCCGTCAAACTTTGTATTTTATAGACTATGCCCATAATATCGACTTCCCCACAAAAAACTTGAGACTGTGCCTACTTACAAGCAGCAAATAATTTTACAAATTTTCGTGCGTTCATTTGACTACGTGCGCAGGATCATAAATTGCTAATAGTGGCAAGACGCTGTAGTAATTAATATATTCACAACAATTAAACTATGACTTAATGAACGTACTACTTACAATTTTCATATTTGTAGGCCTAATTATAAAACTTAAAGCCTTTGACTGAGCAAATGTTTCTGGCTCCTGGCATAAACTGAGCCAAAAGAGGGTGACTTGACCGTGACCCCATGACTCAGCATCTGCAGTTGAGTTATTACTTCAAGTTAGCTCGTGGCTTAAGTGGATAGCCAACCGACCAATTTTTGGTGCCTAAAAAGAAGACTATTTTTTAAATCCTATAAGATTTCACCTTGAAACTCGACATTTTGTTCTGCTTTGCTACGTGATAAAAACGTCTTAAAGGTTAAGAGTACTAAAGCGAAGGTCATGGATGTACTCCAGCCTAAAATTCAGTTATTATAATATCAGTCCTCTTTAAAAAATCAGATTAGAACCAGTATGCTAGTGCTGTAATATATCATTGTACTTTGGCAGGCAACGTATCAATGACAGGCGTTACTGTTTACGTTTGCTTTCAACATTACACTGAACAAGAAGTACGGGTGTTGCCTGTTACTCTTTTCATTGGAGTTATATCAGACAGTATTATGACGAAGCAAAGTTTTATGAAGCGGTCAAGCAAAGCAAAAAAGTATTCTAAAAAACAATTTTTTGAGTTATAAAGGTGACCTACGCGCTTTATATGCATGTTCACACGAAAGATGTGGTTATTTCACAGAGTAATAGTATTGCAAATAACAAAAGCCCCTCCCATAATTTGACGAGACCATCCCTGGGCGCGTTTCGTCCTTTTGGACTCATTAGCAGGGCCTGTCCCATCATCACCAAAAACCAAAGCCCCATTTTTGCAATTATATGAAAAATTTAGTATCTTTCTATTACAACTTCCTTTGCACACATCACGCACGCGGCGAGTGCTATCACTTTATAACTCAATAAATTGATGGATGATACGGTTATGATTATTATGTTCATATAGGTAAGGGTTTTAAATATATCTCGCTTACTATAAACTCTTCGAGTGATATAATGCATCTAAAAAAACGAGTAACTCTCATTCACTTGTTGTGTTATGGATGAAGCTTAAGTTGTTAAACAATTATATCCATCGGAGGCATCTCGTTAATATCTACCGAAAAAGCTTTCATCGCATTTCTACGGTCAATATTTTTTGAGAAAATAAAGAAAACAAGTAACTTTAATCAAAAAATAACAGTCAAACAACTCGTCAAAAACATAATGCAAACGTTTCGGCCTTCAACGGGTGCCATTTTCAACGCAAATAATGTACAACAAACAGGTTGACTAGCAACTACGCCATACTGACACTAAAAAAATGAACATGCAAGAAGCGATGGTCACGTGTTAAATAAACCGAGAGAAAAAGATTTGGGGTCGAAATTTAAACTAGGTTTCAATTGCTGAATGTATAGAGATTCTAGAATGAGGAGTTGGGATTTGTCAGGAGAACTGGTTGAGAATTTGTGAGTTGTTGAAGTCAGCTCTGAGGTTTGGATTTGATTGTAAATGGTTACATACTTCCGAGTTGAGACTGGTCTGGTGCTCATCCAGGCATTTTACTTAATTTCGGCGAGTTTGGTCAATATAGAAAGAAGCACAAGTACAGTTTAACCGGTATACTACGTTGCTTCTTAATAGCTGGGGTTGGAGGTCTTTGAAATGTAGTTGTTGCTTGAGATTTTTGGTGACATGGATGAATCTAAACATGGTATCTGGTAAATGCTTGTGAACGAATTCTTTTAATTCTTTTTCAACGTGGTGGGAGATATTTCCTAGGTAAAGTGTCTGACTCTTTTCCCAACTATACTGTGTGCCTAAAGAAAACAATTTTTACAACTAATCGTTAATTATGACGTAGTCTAATCTCTTAGAAAGATAAAATTCCTTGAGGTCAGTAAATCGGGTGGAGGCTTTTATTTAAACAAAATAACGCCTTCCTCCAACAAAAATGCAAGTTTTGAAAACTTACCTTTGATTGTGATGTCAACGTGACGTCATTAATCCTTTACAACACTTGATTTGGGGTAATGATCAGTCGTGCCAAGTTTATTGTTTGTACGTTTAATACTTTCGAAGGAGTGAAAACACACACACACACCCACAGAATCGCGCTTTATAGTGCAGATCAAGCAGGCTGCTGCCGTCACACCTTTTCTAAAGTCATTTCTGCGCATGGGCATAAAATTAGAAAAAAGAATTAAATTAGATTTACGGTAGCAGGAAAGAAGATCAAAATGCAAGCCAAAAACCAAGTTGTTTATACTTGGAAAAACCTAAGTTAATTGTAGAAAGAGAGATTCAATGTTTTAAATCCAGCTTGATCTTTGTTAACTGAGGTGGTCGGCTTCACCTCATGATTCTTGAAGTTTGTTTACAGCATCGCACCACTTTGGTTTGTCAATGGCATCTTCTATTTTTAGAACAATCACCTCAACCTGTTTAACCACCTGCCTTCTCCACGTCATCTTTGCTCGCCCTCGCCTTCCTTCTCCCAACCACTTCAAAATCCAACTTTCTTCTCAACACATTATAACTATCCTCCTCAAAACCTGCTCATTCCATCGTATTCCGTTCACTTTGGCTAGTCTGTCCGAAGTTTCTTCCTAACCAAGCAATTCTATAAGTCCTTTGCTACTCCTTTTCTCGATTGATTTTACCACACACATTGCTCTTATCATTCCTTTCTAAGTTCTCTTCAAAATCGCCATCTCATTCTCCCGCAGACGCCATGTCTCGCCCCCTTACAATATTGCCGACCTTACACAGCTTCGATAAATTTGTCCTTTTATTTTTAACAAAACCTTCCTTCCATCAAGCAATTCCCAACATTCTCTATATCTTATCCCTCAAATTCTTGTTCGTACTCTTACTGTCGCTTTACTTCCACCACTGGCATTCAATCTGTCCCCCAAATAACAAAAAGTCTTCACTAGCTCCAGCTGGTCATAAAATGTTTACTCTTTAGGTGGTTTGACAATTCCTTTTATTGCTTCAACTCATTACTCACAAATAAAAGTTTTTATCAGATTTGAAGCCACTCTCTTCATTTTGACACATCTGCCATGACCAATTTACCACGTTTCGTCCACAGCAGTGAATTTACCTTGACCCTCCGGGCGCACTTGGCACATGGAATGATTTTACTCTTGAGCATTTCTTTTTTCGACCTACTCATCATGATTTTGGTTTTCTTGAGATTAACCTTCAACCCCTTGCTTTCAAACGCCTCTTTCCATTTTAAAAACTCTTCTCTTTAATCCTCTATACTTTCACTCATTAAAACCAAGTCATCTGCAAACGAAATTTTATTCATCAAACCTTTTCTTGCATTCTCCGTGATTACATCCTACACAAATGCAAAAAGCAGCGGCAACAGTCTAGGTCCTTGATGTACACCAACTTGCACCAAAGTTTTTTCAGATAACTGATCCCACTCTAACTTTCGTCTTGGCACCGCGATAGAGGCTCATCACCGCTCTTACAATTACTTCTGCTAAATCTTTCTTCCTTATCGCCAACTCCATTACCTTTTGTGCAACTCTATCAAATGCTTTCTCAATATTCACAACACACACCTACTTCTCCACTGGCAGATATCATTTCTCCACATACTTCAGAAGGTCTAGCAGCTTTCTTAATTTCATTGCTTTTATTGCTATTACCATTTCTTTGCAGGTAACCCGTTCAATGGATCCCTCTACAATACTAGTTTTTGTCATGAGATCATTCTCTTCATTCATAATTTCCACCATGTGATTTTTCCATATTCTTTTTTGTCTTTTTACTAAAACCTAACTTTCCGTCTGCCTCTCATGCATCTTCTTCCTTAATATCTCCCCCATTTTTTTTGATAAACTTCACTAGTTTAAATATGCTTATTGGTTTTAGGCTCAGATTTGACAATTCTTTTTCAGTTTTTTCCTTATAGAATTAGTAACTGCTTTCTGTATTGATTTTTTTATATTCTTATATCTAGTTTTGTTTTCGTCCGATCGATTTTCTGATATTTTTTTACTTACCACTTTCTTCTGTCGTTTTGCTTCCTTCACCTCATCATTTCACCACCATGTATCACCATAGTTTCTTCTCCCTTTCTTCTTTCCATACATTTTATCACTAGCCTTTAAAATACCATTTCTAAAAGTATGGCATATATTGGGCACGTCGACATCAACCACTCCTTAACTACTTCTTAAAATCTTTCTCCCATATTGTTTTCTTTCAACTTTCACACGCTTCTTCTATCATTTATTTGTTCTTCAATACTTTTTTCAACTTTACTATGTTGCAATTGCCAGGGAATTTCTTTCACGTCTTTTATATACTTTCCGTTACTTTTACCAACCAACACAAAATCAATCTCAGTTTTATTTCCATCCATACTGCATGCTATTATCTCTGCTCCTGCTTTTCAAGCCATGTGTTTGCCACACACCACTCCTGTTCATCGCAAAACTCAGGCAATCTTTTCCCTCCATATTTCTTTTGCCAAATCTGCAGTATAACCATCTTGTGCACCTTCAAACCATCAATCCATATCTCCCAACATGGCCATTTAAGTCACCCAAACGACGAACAATTTCATCCGGATTTTGTATATCCAACTCACGTAACATTTCATTATTTATAATTGATGCTTCTCACAGTCTGGTCTTCCTGCTTGGAGCCCATACGCACATATCACTTTCATAATTTCCTCCTAGAAAGCCAGCACCATTGCCATCACTCGGTTACTTTTTCTTTTGATTTCTACAACTTCTTGCGTAGCTCTTTTTTTACTAAAATTCCTACACCTGCTATTTCATCATTATTTTAGACTATCGCAGCTTACATCTCCTACCCTTGACTCCAACAAATCGTACTCCTTGTCCTCTCCATCTTACTTCTTGTCGGCAGCATGCATCCACTTTTCTAATTCTTAATTGCTCACGCACACTTCTGCACTTTTTCCACAAAAACTTTCAATATTCTAATCTCAAGAGTTTGTGACCCCGATATCCTTTGCACCTCATGTCAAGTTAAGAGCTTCCGGGGACTGGAGGCCAATTCTTTCATAAAATTTTTCATGCGGTAATTTTTGGGGCAATTTTTCTTTTACAAAGAGCATGCCATTGCTCACCTCCAACTCAGTGTGTTAAATTGAGGGTTCCCCAACCTTAGTTTAAAACATAGGTTGGTACCCAAAGTCGCCTCTCAAGACATGCTGGGTGAACAGCGTCACTATTCTTTCCCGCTGCAACACAGGAGAGATTTGTAAAATATTCCAATGATTTATAAGCCATCTTTTTAAGCTTGATCCGTGACTGAACGATAGGCTATTGAAAAATGGTCGTTAAAGCACAGCATCTAACGCTACAGCTGTCCTTTTTAGGCTGCTCGTTAATAACCAATGTTCCCAGACAAATTCGATACAGTGGTAAATTCAAAGCTGTCAATTTTTTTAATTTTTTGATTACCATGCTTATCCCTATCCACAGGCCTGCTTGCATACCATGAAAAATTGAGCCAGTTTATAATGCTAATTAAAAAGGAATTTGATATATATTTATCGACAACCTTACTGGCTTTCTTTCTCTAGAAAAATAGTTTACACGGAGTTAAAAGGCAGTGGGTCTGATAAAGTTGATTCCACAAAAACTTGTGCAAGCAAAAGGTGTTAAAATATTGCTAGTGATGAGACGAGTATTCGGAATCGGAATCGAGAATCGAAAATATCGGAACTTTTTCTAGTATCGGAATCGGAGAATTTTAATCGAATTTACGATTCTGAAAACGATTCTTTAAAATCCGTATGTTTGCAACTTAAATTACAATCTAAGAATACTGGAACTTGAATATGAGTAAATACCTTCAAGGAATTTACTTGAATATTTTTTTCAAAATATTTTCGCTTTTCATTTCATTTTATTATATAAGAAACTTTTTTTCTTTTTTGCGCTAACAAAACCATTTATGCTCCTTCTGAATGAATAATTAATAAAAGCACTTTGTCCAAAAAGTATTTGTTTCTTAAACCAGCTTCAGGGTCTAAAAATTATATCATCAATTCATTGCATGTATCGGAATCGGGACTCGTATCGGAATGGAAATCGAAATTTTAATGAGGTATCGGGACTCGTATCGGAATCGTCATAAAATTTGGTATCGTCCCATCACTAAATATTGCGCTGACGAAAAGCGCTTTAGGTCATACTGTACTATGTCAACTTGATGTGTTGGACCCATTACTTATTTGTTGTTTAACAAAAATCGGTTCTCCAGAGCAACGTGGTCCAAACACTGGCACGCGAGCCACATTGGCCAGTGAACACTTTATGCATGTCGCATTTTCCAGGTCAAGGTCATAGGTGGTAAGATAAATTATGTTTTACATATGCACTGCTATAGCAACATCCTTGGATAAATCGCACATCATCAACGAGTTGATGGATATGTAAATATTACAGAGTAACAATGTATTTTCAGACTTCGTAACCACTCACACTTATGTCAATTCTTGTTTTTATTGCAAGCACAGACTCTGTAACTCCGCTGCAAGTCAGTAGTTGTGCGTTGAGAAAGTAATAAGCAAATTTACAAGCAAAGAGCAATTTTACCGCCTAAAAGACTTTGCAGCGAAGAGTTGTTCCATGGTTTCTAACGTATACCGTCAAGAAAGACTTCTCAATTATGAAGCAACCGTTAAGCAACACTCTCAACAATAGCTGGCAAAACGCTAGATGTCGCCTACTTATGTAACTTTGTGTCCGTAGGGAATTCAAAAACAAGTTTTAGAGGGGAGGAGGGGTGGTATAGCATTGAGTAAGCTCAACTGTATTACCAGGCAATGCTATGAAACAAGCGAGCTTAATTTTCATGGAAGGGAGAAGAACATTAAGGAAGAGAAACTTTTTGTAAGTAATAAAACTGCCAAATTTATTATCTGCTGTGTAACAGCATAAAGGCCTTTTTAGAGATTGGCTTTATGAACCGCAAATTTTGTCTCGAAAATGACTTTTCTTTTCTTGTTTCTGTCATACTGTTTGATGGAGCATCCCCTTTTATCCCTCGAAAGACGTCCCTGGATGGTGGACCACTAAAATTAAAGCAGACATTAATAAAATAGCCCAATACAAAAACAATACATCGCTTGTTAGTATGTTGAGTGAAGCGTCTTCTGTAGTAGCAGAAAATCACCTTTTTGTGTGACATACCTTAAGAAAATTTTGAAAAGCGTACTGGATGTAGCAAAACATCAAGTCAATTAGATATCAAGCTCAGCTCTTTGATGACTATGGAATTTCTCCTTTTGCCGCTGGAAAAGCTATGTCTAAGCCTCAACGGGGTCATTCAGCCTCACAGTCCTGGACCACCCTGCTCTAAAAAACAAGACAGTATTAACAAATCGATGAACGTTTGACTCTTGTTCTTTGCATTTAGCAATAATTAGAAAAACAGAATATGCCTTGTTTGGATAAACAAAGATGCATATCCAAAACTATGATTGATTGGTGGAGACGAGTTGCAATTTTTTGATTTCGTACCAGAGTGAGAGCAAGTTTGTGTGGTGTCAACAGTAGACGTGTGTAACCTACGGCCCCTAAGGAAAAATTTTGCGGTAATAGCATATTTTTTGGCCCGCGCCTGTATTGATCTCAATAAAGATGATCTTCAGTTTAAAAACTCTGCCCATTTGAGAATGATCTCTGAAAAAAGTCTTTGTCCTAAAAAGGTTCCGAGGTGTACCCGCTGGCCGGCGATCTAATCCAGTTGAGTAATTTTGGTCCGCCTGTGCAAAAGGTTGCCATCTGCATTTCACATTACGGGCAATATTCTAGAATTCATTGACGATAGCATTAGGTTTACAGCATACAAACAAGAGTCACTAAAGGCGTCAATTTCACATAAATAATTACCAAAGTTTGTGTCAAATTGTTCAAAGCAAAGGAAACAGTATTTGCATTGCCTTTTTTTCACAATAGCAATGGAAAGCAAGCATTAAATATCAGTTTCTTCCGCGGATATGCAATAGCTTCGTGTTCTTATGTAAGGTAATCTTGAAGCAGCACTGAGCGTAGCATTGGGCATAGGGCAGTGGCATCAGGGCTCCTTAGTGCTACAGAATCACATGCATTTTTGAATTCCAAAAACAATTTTTGACATCCCTTGGTCTTAGTGGCAAATGCTTTACGGATGATCTGCTCGCAAAATTTCTTAGCAGTGCTATACAGGAAAATGAGCTGTCTTGTACTAATACAGCATTGCTGAGTATGATATGTAAATTTGAATATCTTGAAAACTTTTCCAGTGATTCAAGAAATTCGTAATGAATATTAAAGCATTTAAGCTAAGCTATAAGTTCAATTTGTCGGAAAAGGAAATGAAAACACTTATAAGGAAATGCTCTTTTTGTAAAAAATTAATTTGTCGTGAAAGGCTTATCACTCATTTTTTGTGCATTATAACATCAAAAAGAGATAGATTGACAAAAATAGCTGGTCAACAGGAAGCAAGCGTTTTAAAATATTTAATTAAGATTCCTAGCCTCGACCTTATAAGTTTTGAAAAAAACCCACTATCGATCAACAGAAATGTTGTGACAAATTGATTTAATAAGTGATTCCAAAAGGCTGAAGTAATGCATTTTAAAACGCTGAAGTTTCAACGGTGTTGAGAAAACCATTTAGCAAATAGTATTTGATATTTTTGCGTTTTCGGTAAAACAAACTAACAAAGTTACTTGTATTTTAAAAGCAACCGCTCATTTGCAATTATCACATTTTGCAATAACACAAATAAGCTGATTAAACGTATTGATGGTGATGGTGCCAAATTTGAAAAAGGTTTTGAACCTTTAATGGTAGAAATATTTTATTAAATATTACAGTCATAATTTGAGGTAATAGTAGAAATATATTCTTACCACAACACGTTTTTGAAGATAGCCCCATGCGTTTTTCGGTCGCCTGAATGTATTTACACATTTCGTATTCAACGCCTTTGATCATTCAAACAGCTGCTTACTAATGTTTGTGTCCTATCATCTTCCTAAACACTTTAACTCGATAAAACTTTTTCTCATCCTTATTGGCAAAACGTATTGCCCGAAATGAAGTCAAAGATTCGATCAAAAATAATCTTTTACTTTTATAAAACCAAAGGACAATTTGCTCCGCAGGCAATCATCTTGCTCATGATAACACGCATAAACATTTTTGCCTTTTGATGTTCTTTTCAATTAAATAGCGAGTCATCTTTACAATTTGAACAATGTCCACTTGCGCAGTAACCTCCTGTAAAAGAAGGCAATTACCCTGGACTGATTAAAGATTATTTATGTAAAAGGTATTTTTAAAAAGTACACACAGTATAAAAATTTCTCAGTTTGTTTCAAATGTACTTTTTGAAAATAAACTGAAAATTTTGTGCGTGGTGCGTCTGTGTGTGACCTGCGTACAGGTTAGCTCGCACGAACAAGGTGTAACGAGTTCATTGGATAGAGACCCTTGGGTAGTTTCCGAACCCGAGACAAATCACCGTGAAGCTGATCGACGAAGAGTGAAATAGCGCGCGTTTGCCTTTCTTCGCACTGCTGTTGCCTGACCTTTTTTGCGCAAATCCTTTGATAGGAATTGCTTTGGCGATACACCGAAACTGAGAATGGAAATTATGATCGTTGTAATAAAACAGTTGGAGTGACTTAGCGTAGGGCAGAGACGGCGTTGACGTCGACATCGGTTTCAAACTATTTTAATTCCCAAGTGCTTCTTCACCACTGCTTCCACAGGATGGCGATCGTAAAAAAAGAGCAACTTATCCATCTTTCCTCTACCTTGATGCCTACAAGCTTCTCCTTTGACATAGTTTTCCAACTCAAATGCACAGGTTTACAAAGCTTAAAAGTATACAATCCTTCCTGTTGCGTGTCTACTTTGAGAACAATGCAAGAGCGTGATAAGAAGGCTGTTACTACTGCATCGCTTGAGAGTCAACCTTGCCAATCCAACGACTAATTACTGATAAGCAACAGACATAGCAACGACACAACGCGGGTTCAACTCACGCACGGGCTACGCAAAAGACTACAAATTTAGAGCGCTAGATATTTCCAAAATTGTAACAATATTGGAAGGTAGGTAAGAGGGTACAAAGTACTGTTATTGCTTATAGATTTTATTGTACAATATAAAGAAACCAATTTATATTGTAATTATCATTATCGTTTACGTCAAAATTACTTTTGTGCTATGTATATAATCATGACATAAAACAGCGATTTCACTTTTTGACCATAGAAAAAATTGAATTTATCGGGTAATACCTCATTAAATTCTGTTTATGACGTAATGCTTGCTGCTTGGCTCACGGAAAAATAACTTTAGAACTGCTGACTAACGTTTTGTTACAAATAAGGTTTTCTTTTTCGTAGCAGAAACGTAAACAATGTTGCTATTAAGTAACTTCCGCCAAAATCGCCCGGAAACTGCTTCAAGTATTTTAACCTACGTTAATACAATTTTTTTAGTTTTATCATCATTTTAAATAAGAGCCTCTTGAAAAAACTAGATTATTATGAGAAATCACTGAAGACTTGACGTAATACAGTAAAGCGCTGGCTGCCAGTCGAGCGGTCACCAGTCCGATCAATCGTGTCTTGGTCTTTTTATTGAGCACGTTTTCAAATGATGTTTGGCCTTGCTTGGCGAAATACTGCAGTATTATACTACCGTCACACCTAATCACGTGACCGCTAGAACGATGTCCTATCATTTTGTTTGCACCATCTAATGATGATATTTGACAGCAAATTAATTTTTCCAAGACTATGTGAAAAATTAAGTTGTTTCATGATAAGAACTCCTAACAACGAGAACGTCCCAGTTCTAGAAAAGCAATTTTTGACAAAAATTGTAAAAACTGTGTAGCTTTTTTTGTGATTGATAGTAAATCAGCTCTTCTTTATAATAAAATGTAGGATCACGAAGTCTTTTAATGATGGGTGTAAATTTTGTAAAAATGATTGATGACGTCATAATTAAGGTTTGATGTTCGTAAATTTGCGTTGTCAAATTTAACTCTGTGTCAGGAATCGGCAGCGTGCGGTACCGGAGCCGCATGCGGCTTTTTTGCCCTTTACCTGCGGCTCTTCTGTTTTTTTTGGAAGGCACTTTTGTTAAGAAGATGTGAACCAGATGAGCGTGTCTTGAAATTCGATCATTTTTCCACTAATTAAACATGAAGACTTTTTTCTTTTTTTTTAGAGAACACCTTTGATTTGATGAGCTATGTCATACATATTCGCCCGAATACAATCCTTTGCGGCTCTCATTGTTCTCTTTTTTGTGGAAATCAGGCTCAAATGGTTGTTCCCTCACAAAAGGTTGCCAACCCCTGTTCTATGTCGCTGACGTTGAAGTAAATAAACACTACGCTGTTAAACGTAAACGAAAAATTTTTGTTGCTGTGATCATCAAACACTCTTTTTAACTTAAAGCTTACGCTGACTAAAAATATCTCTAACAAAAATGATCAGATTATGGGCAAATGTGATAAGTTTGAATTAAAAGAACACATAAATCAATGAGTTGGATAATTGTTGAAAGAGCAGTTTGCATTGTTGATGTGTTGCAGGGCATCTTTGAAACATGTTATTACACGGGAAAATGCAAACTTTGATAATGACTGCCATACAAGTGTAAACATAATTTTGAAAAATGTGTAGTTGAGCGTAATTCAAATTTGTTATGTAATATACGGTTCAAAGTATAACGTGACGTACGCAGCTCAATCTATGTAAAAACCACTTCAAAACTATTAAGTAATATTTTGTTCTAAAAACAAGTCAACTGCGTTTTGGCAAACCGACACCACCAACGTTGCTAATAAGTTGCTTCCGCCGCAACTCTACGTGAAAGCTATTTTAAGTAACCATTGCGTTAACATCAGCTTTGTAAAGTTTAATATTGCTTTAATTAAGAGCTTCTCAGAAAGACGAGATTGCTTCAATAAATGATATAAATTTGTACGTAATGCGATATGGCACGGGGTGCCAGTTCATTGAACGGTCACCATGCGCTTTGCGCAGTAGCGTCTTGGCCTGATCTTTCTCTTGTTACGTACAAATTTATATCTTTTATCGAAGCATTTTCGTCTTTCTGACAAGCTCTCAATTAAAGCAATATTAAACTTTACAAAACTGATTTTAACGTAATGGTTTAACTGAACTTTGAACGTCTTGCTTTGGTAGAATACCGCAAAGGTATTTCGGTAACATTGCCAGGAAAATTTGGTAATGGCAGGCTATATTGCTTACGAGGAATGATTATTGCCAAAAAAATAAAAAAAATTTTTGAAAATATCTTTTGCTTCGATGGATATAGACAAATTCCATTTGTACTTTTATACCACAATCCTCTGCGTATTGTTTCCTCTTGGTATGTCATTGTTTTGATACTTGCACTTACTGCACACATCTATTGATATATGATCAGAGAAAAATTCCAAATTTTTTAATAAGTGCTAAAATCGAGTATGGAAAGAGTTAATGATAGCAAAAAAATTTAATAAAATGGTAAACTTGTGTCAAAGCAGTCAAATCTAATTAAGAAAATTTAATAAACTCTCAGCAGCCTTGGATGGTGGCAAAATATCAAGCAACATTTTTGAAATGAAAACTTCTTCAAAAACATGAAATGTATTAATAAAACATGAAAAGAATAGAAATTTACAAATAATCGCGCGGAACTCACCATCTTTGCGTGAGATTTTCTACCGACACGAACTTTTTTGAAATCATTCAAAAAGTATAATCTAAAAGATGTGGTTTCTTTGAAAAGTGCACTTAAAATGCATTTTGTAGGGCATTAGCAATTGATAACCGTTGTGTCTACGTAATCGATTTGTTTTACCACAGCAAAAGCAAGATGAATCGATTCAAACACAATTTCCATAGACAATGCCTTAATGAGAAAGCAGCAGAGGCGACACAAGAAACCATTGCAGTCGGAGGAGACTCAAAACGTTGTCTTCCCATGATTCGTAAAATGATCGTTTTCAGTTTTGTGAAACAAATGCCCAACAAAAGGCTGAATACCTTTTCTTTGAAATGAGTTGCTATAGTGATATCCCTTAAAAGGGTGTCACTTGAGGGAGCCGCCCCAACCCTTTAGTGATGTATTGAATTGATTGTGGTCAGATAATTGAAAGTTTTGCTTTAAAATTGTTGAATATTTACGGTATAGTTAAATCTATATTTGCAAGAATATTTTGTTGTAATTATTCACCCAAAATGAGAAAATGTTAATTGCACACCAGACTTGCAAGAAGTCACAACTTTTAGGCTACACCTAAAATCTAAATATATTCAGAAAAAGAATGGAATGCATCAATGTTTTAAATTTAGATTTTAAGCGAAGGAAAAAATGTAGCAATTTTTGTAATAAATCACACTGGTAACAAACAAAACTTCATATACGTCAACAAAAGTTTGATTTATGTCGACGAGTGCCTTACGCAACTTCCATTTGTTAGCCGTTTTGACATTGAAGCAGCTGAGTCTGCAGGGTAACCGAATGATCTATTCCAGCGTTTCTCAGCTATTTCTTTCTGCGACTCACAGAGTTCAAGAACACAGTTTGCAGCAATAACTACAACCCCTATGAGGTATATTAATATGCACACAAATACGTATTAGTTATTGTCAAAATGTATAGGCGACCAGCAACCCTTTGTTTTTTTATGAATGGAGGCGGAGGCTGAAGAAATGAAAATATTTTTTAGAGATCAACTTATTGAAATTGATTGTTTTCAAGATTTTTTGTGGCGAAACTACGTTGAAAACTTTTTTTAGACAGATCAACTTTTTAAAGATCCCCACCTGCTTCTTCGCCTAATCTCGCCACTCATTCATTACGTCTTCGCGGCCCATGGTTTGAGAAATGCTGATGTAGTGAGATAATTTTCCTTCGATCACTTTTATTGTGAAGATCCGTTTTCACTCTGTGAATCATTTTGCTCGTCAAAAATGACGTGTTTGGGCAACCAACTGTTGGGGTAATTTTCGTGGCAACGTCGGGCTGTTGCCCCTTTCGGCTTGACAGCAAAACAAAAGATATCGCCTTAATTCCTGTTTTTTGAGTGTCCTGTAGAGAATAAAAGATTTTCATCTCAATTTGACTCCAAAACGGCCTTTTTGGTGACATCGAAACATGAGCATTGATTTTATCTTCAAAAAAAGAATTATTTTGGAAAAATTCTGAGTGACTTCTAAAAGGTAGATCTTTACTTTACATTGATATTTCATGGCCCAAATCGCTTTAAAATATCTTTGGCAAGCTGTGATGCAACCAACTTAGACCTAAACATTTTTGATTATTGACGGGCCACAGTTTTAAAAATGTTCCTAAACTCCACAAACGCTTTAAAGAAATCTCGTTTGTGTTAAACAATTCAAATAATAATTTCATTTCTATAAAAAAGATTGTTGCTTTTTAGTTGTACGCGGAAAACCATTTAATAAATGTCTTCAGGACCGGTATAACTTCCTCCAATATGCGGTTCTCACTATCACACGATGAAAGCTGTTTTCATTTGAAAGTGGTCGCTGAAACGTTGAGACGAAAGTTTTCACTTCCGAGTGGTTTTATTATTATTTACTGACATAACTTGCCTCCAATTATCGTTCAGAAAAAAAGAATTGGTCAATTTTTGACTTAGAATTATAATTCCGATGTTTGTGATTGGTTGTGTTGTCGACAATGGATCAAACTTCACCAGCAGAAACCACTTTTCAGCGTTGCTACTGCAGTTTGCATTGAAATATGTAACGACGCTTACAATGCTCAACTGCTTTAATTTTTAAATTGAAAGAAAAGGCTATGCGTTAATTGCATGCATGTTCTAATGCGGGGGAAATTTAAAAAGAAAAGAGCATTGTTATTTTGTTTTAGCCAAAACTGCTTCAATAAGCATTTTGGCTGAATAAATTGATGCAATGTCAAGTGGTTTTCACTGTAATTGTTAAATCTTTTCCAATTAAATCAAAACTTTTGCCCTAAATCTTTAGCGTCATCTTGAGAGTCTTTAATATCAGCTCGACCAATTCAAACTTTGCTAAGGATCTACAGCAATAGTTTAGATCAAATAATTATCAGTTTATAACGAAAATTAAATGTTTTAATTTTAAGGTTTGATTTAAAATTCAATTATGAAGGGAAAGTTACTCCGAAGGCAATGTGAATTTTAAATAGTTATCTGGCTTTTCGTGTAGTAGTGGAGTCACGACATGCTAGAAAGATGTGGTCTCAAAGACTAATCTACATGCAAGTATTCGTAAAAATAATTACTGTATTGCCGTTTATCCCTAATTTTACTTTTGCTCACATCTCCCCTCGTGCTTAATTAGAGGAACGGAAAAAAACGTGCGAAAAATATGTGTTAGTGAGTAAGGATAGACCTAATTGAGAGTAAGATGATCGGCATTGGGGGGCACAAGAGCTATGCTCTCATTTGTAGCAATCTAGCGTTACTATCGTCACAAATGTTTTTGGGGTAAAGTTGGCTGAACCAACATTCTTTCCTTGGCTTGATTGACGGTTAGCCCTGCCTGGCTGCACGCAATGCCTAAATGTGGATTTAATGTGGTATTTTTCATTCAATTCGTAAAAACTATTTCACCTTAACGTGTTGGCTGCCAACCACGAGATTACTCGTGGTCGGCAGTGTGACCCATTCTGCCAATCACGAGTTATCTCGTGTTTATTGTCTTGCCACTAAAGTTACAACCACGGGTTATCTCGTAGTTTCGAACGCAGAAAAGCGGTACGTGGCTTCTGGAACAGGAACGGGAAAATGCGCTGCCAACAAAAAACTGGATTTTTTAATGAGAAATGTATTAAAAATTTAGATCACACAACTGAATGTACATAATGATTGTCAAATAACAGCTACGTAATTAGATGATGGCATGGTGGATTTTGCAGCAATCAACGACACCCAAGCCGGCTGGTTTTCACTAACAGGGCAGCAGTAATTTGTTTCCCGCCATACTTCATTTTTTGTGTAAATTCTGCATGGTTTAGTTGGAAGTTCTTTCTTCTCTGTCCGTAGAAGTGCTTCCAGATAATGCAGAGTTAGGCCATCTCTTTTAGATATTTATCACTATGTGGTATTTTTTCACAAATGAAATTTTTACAAATTTCTCTCAAAAAGACAGGCTTTTCGTATTGGTAGAGGTTCCCCGACACTGCAAGATGAGGGCGTTGTAGATCATCCATTCAAAGAGGTGAAGACCAACGTTTTTTGGCCAGCGAACAGCGCAATTTTTTTGGCCAACCGGTACACTTGTGGTGATTTTTTATGCTAAAATTAGTTATGTCTAATCAATTAAAACCTGAAAACAGCTCAAAATGCTTTTCCTATGACAATATGGGCAAGTGTATGTCTGAAAATCTAATTAGGCGTTGGCAGTGAAAGTGTGAAAAAAGGTAGCGATATACGAGGTGACAAATTCCACGCTATGAGTTCCACGAGATGCGTGAAAAACAGATGTCATTCCTACAGAAGGGAATTTTAATAGCTTTTGGTTTACAGTGTAGCAATTAGCGTAAATCGACGTACTGTTAGAAGATGGGCCGATTCTAAATAGCGTTGGCAACAGTCGCGGTCTCTTTATCTGCAGTGAAAGGCGGCATTCGTTTGCGTTCAACGCTCATAAAAAAATATGTGATTGGTCAAATCTGCTATTAGCTGTGCTAATAAAGCATTTGCAGAAGCGTCAGTTTCTTCAACAAACGAAAAATTGCCATCATAACTTTAAGCACTGCACTTGTTGAAGGTCTTTTGGCGATTTCAACGCTCGCTTGATCATCCAATATTAAACTGTTACACAGATATAGGAGGCTTAATCCGATTTGAAATTCGAGAAAGCTACTATGGACAAAAGGAAAACATTCCAATAAGTCTTTGCGGTTGTTTGGCATTATCGAATCCAGGCAAATCACGTACGGGTTTAACATAGCCCGCAAAGGGCCGAAACATTTCGTTCAATATTTCGTGCCACAGCAGTTTAATAGCATGTTAAAAACACTTGAGTCGTATATTGTAATATCGTAATCTTGAGCTGGTTTAAAAATATTTTCTTTATACAATTATGTTATTTACAACTACGGCCACATACTGCTATGTCGTCAAGGTATAGGCAATTACTCCCTAGCATAAACAATTAGAAAGAAACCGAATGTGTGCCTTTGAAAACAGGGGGCAGCATTCATTTTTCAGGCCAAATGGTTTCCATTTAGTTGATATAAGTCTTCTTTGTGCTTTAGCAGCGAAGTATTTGCGCTCTGCAGAAGCTATTGATTCTTGATGATAAACTCTGCCCAGGTCAAGGTTTGAATATCAATAATATTGCGCTACTGACTTTACAACGTTGAGTTTTGCCAGCTAGGCGGTGGATAGTCGTCCAAATGTGTTTATTTGTTGACTGTCTGGCAATAATCAACAAATTTTCCCTTCTTACAGGAACTATTTTTAGTAACAACCACTTCAGCCCATTGCGGTGACAAACTTGGATCCGTGATAATGTTTTCAATCCAAGATTCGATTTTAGTAACAAATATTCCTCAGCATTAGAGTATTTCCCCCTTTTCGTTGCTATTGAGCAAAAATCTGATGTCAAATGTTTGAACAAACAAGCAAGCAAACCGGTTCAACTCTTATATTGGATTTAAAGTACCGGGCTCCTGTAGAGCGTCTGGTCTTCCAAATTTAAACTTTTTGCTTCGATGTATATTTCGCAGTAAACCGTTCATCGCCGAATACTTCATCTTTGGGTAATTTCGTCCACAAATTCCATGGACACAGCACTAGATTCATGAGTGGTCTCTGAGGAGCTCTTTAGCATCAAAATAATTTCCATTGCAGGATTGACGTCATTGAGGTCAACTTTCCATCGCCGACAGAAGCCATAGTACAATGTTATCCAAATTTTTGTTTGGTCGTGCGAGGCAAGATCGGAACAGATTACTTTTAAGGCTAGATAACTTTTCATGCTTCTGTGCACCATTGAGCAAGCCTGCTTCATCTAAAACGGAATGCAACTGCAAAATGTTACCATTTACAGTCGCAGCCGAATACCTTTACAAAAGTAAAGTTATTTCTATATCAGATTCCGATCATTAGAGATGGGAAAGGTTAAAGTTCCCATTATTATGACTCCACGGCAACGTATTATGGCCACGTCCTTTTTCTAGTCTGGGTCATTTCCTTTCTTTCCTTCGAAACAAATGTCCTCCCATGTTATTACACCATGGGACATGTGGAGGGCTGCTTTTGAAAATTTAATGCAGCCGGGATTTAAGCTTGGGTCTTTCGCTTGCACGACGAGTCTTACAACCACAACACCATTGAGTTGACAAATCGAAAATAAGTTTACGATAAACGCACCCAGAACGGCGGTTGCTGATTTCGCCGGTGTCGCTTAGCAGCAGGGCGACCAATCAGTTATGCTGGATTGAAATTAGTGCCTCAGCCGGTTGCACCGCCTTCACGGTAAAAACGTTTGTGAAAGTAGTAACCAAAAGATGTAAATGGGGGCCGTAGTCCCTATACCTCTAATGGTAATCATCATACTCTTCAGTCAAGATGGTTTAATTCACAAACAACCAATCAATTCAGCAGCTATTGTCCATTGCTTCGAATAAGAAGAGGTAGGGAAGGAAAACAATGTCAAAATTACGGGTTGGCGGCAAAATGATGGTCGCATTTGCAATATCCGGAATACACTATATCGTAATTGGTCTATTTCATTACTCGGTGCGTGCCCTTTCGTAATTGCATTTGGAACATCAGCTCCCTTGGCTACTCCCCCCTCATTGGTCTGATATGGTATAAGCTTTGTAAATATTTTCTATTTACTGTGGCTTAACTAGTGTGGTAAGAACATTTTCAAGCAAAAATAGTGAGCAGTCCCGCGCCTTTGGCTTAAAATGAATCAAACTTTGCGCTTTTTCTGTAGTTTGCTGCTTTTTGGTGCATTTTTCGAAAAAATAAAAAATAATCGTCTGCACCCTTGGCGCCTTGCTTACAGAGAACCTAAAATTTGGAGCTCTGCTCCTCTCCTTTAGCATGGCCCACGTTACAGCTCCCATTTCCGCACTTCATAATGTGTAGTGATATCAGATATGCTGCTCCAATCACATCGCCAAAACCAAAATTTTGCGCCTCTCGACAGCATTCGAACCCGTCAACTCGCGCACTGCGTTCCAAAGTTCGCTACTCCTGATAGACAATGTATTTGCTACAATCATTACTCCAATTATTGTTTCAATGCTTTGAATCACCTGATTATGTTGTCATTGAAAAGCATTAAAAAAATGATAAATGGAGTAAAGATTTTGACAATTGTATGCTGGTCCGTGTAAAATTGAATAATATTAGTTGCATTCAAAGTTATTTTATGCAACTTAAAAATGTACAAGTTTCCTAAAAATTTGAGCGAACATGGATCAAAGCATGATGATTTTGGCAAGATCTTAAAAATATCAAAAATTTTGCCTTTGCCAATTTCTTTAGTCTACGCTCTTGCAGCGGCGTAATGATGATTGTATTGGCGGAAAGTCATAATTCCGAAGCGGGCTTTAACACAACAACGTTCTATTCACGGCCGCAAAGGCTTTTCCGTGACCGAATGATAAAAGATAATATTAAGATTTTATTAACTTTTCCCTGATTTGTCATCATCGCAGAATGGAATTGGGCTACTAAAGTCGCTGCACAAAATCAGTTAATTTAAGTCGCAAACGAAGTCACTATGAGAAAATTAAAATGGAAAATTTACTTCAAAAAATTTCAGCAAACGTGGATCAAAATATCATCATTTTGGTCAACTTTTCTTCAACGTATCAAAATTTTTAGAAATATTTCCTCCACCAATTTTTTTCTGGCAACACCCTTGCTGTTGCAAAATAATCTTTTTCTTTGTCTTTCAGCTTATTCCCGATTAGGGGTCGCTACAGCAGATATCTGCATTTTTATTATATGGCATTTGTTTTACGGTCGGATGCCCTTCCTGCCACCAGCCCTCTATTCGGAGGGAAAACTGGGCCACCTGTCTTCTACATAAAGGCAGGGGCGTCCCGTTAAGTGCCTTGCCCAAGGGCACAACAAGCGAACTTGCCGGCTTGTTCTCCACAACCTCCCCTAAATGCCGAGCACCAAGCAGGGAAGCTGTGAATACCATTTTTTAAAGTCTTTTGGTGTGACTCGACAAATGGATGTTGGCTTGTTTTTTACGCCATATTATTATCCTTACATAATTATTGTCATTATTATTTTGCAACAGCAAAATTATAACTAACAAAAATATTTTGCAACAGCAAAATAATAATGACAATAATTGTGTAAGGATAATAATATGGCGTAAAAACAACATCCATTTTTTTGTTTTGAAAACTTTTCACAACATGCCTTTGGTGTTTCAATCATATCCTTGGGTCGCTGGACTTTCCAAAAATTAATTTTCCAAAAACTGCTTTCAAACGGTAAAAAAATTTAGCAATTCTTCGATAAAATGGTGGTCATGTTGAAACCAGCTTTATATCTGACTTGTAATATGCCCTCTATATTGGCCAAAGACTGCTTGAAAACCAAAAAAGATTTACACTGTAACAATTATTTGCATTTCGTTGTGGTTTAAAAGGTCAGGGCCATTTAAAGTGACGCTTTTAGAGCAAAGTTACTTACCAAAACTTTACATTTTATACGAAGCGCGAGAAGTTGCTCAACAACGAATTCTTTTCAATTTTTCCAAAGCTGTTACTGAAACACGAGATCGAGTTTATTTATAGTTCGGCGGTTACGCAATCTGCCATGCTTATAAGCGAAATGCGCAAAAAGTTTTTTCTCATTACGATGTCAGAAGCGTGTATGCAGTGAGCAGAAGGAACAGAAATTTCAGAAATTACTGAGAAAAACTTTTTGCACATCTTAAAATTTTTCATATTGATATTAAAACAAATTTTTTTCAGCATTGAAGTATTGATTTTAGAATTTCTTTGAAAAGATTATAGTGTATACGTATTGAAACTACAATGTCTGGATCAACAGAAACACAATCTTGTCAAGGTAAGAAATTAGTAGCACTTAGAGACCGGGGAGAAGAGAGAACAATAAAGGAAAAATTTTTTGATAGATCTGCAAAATTATTTTATCAATACTTTTTAAGTAAAGTGTTTGCGTATTTATAGAATTGAAATCTACAATAGTGGCTACTTGTCTATTTTAAATCCTAAATTGCCTACAGTTTTCTCTTGTGTAGTTATGCTGTAATACAAACAGTACATATGCTAGTAACAGCAGAATTTTAAGTGTATAAACTGAAAATATCAAACTAATATAGTTTATTGTCATTAAACCTAATAAAAAATTGTTTCCAAGGACTACACACAGATGGAAAAAGTTTGAGGGTACTTTGTTATTTTTTTGGTTTTATCAAAAAATACTTGTAACACGCTATTAAGAATAGTTTGAAGTTGAAGCTAATGACAATATTTGATATTTATCTTCATTCCTAAATTCTACCTTAAATCAAAGTGAAAATCGCTTCAAGTTTAACTTTTTATTTTTAAGATACCATCACTAAATCAATGCATTGTAAACAATTTTTTGATAAATAAATAATTGAAAATCTGGGTGTCGGTCAATTTTGCTCTTAAACCTGACTTTGACGACATTAAAAAAGAATATGTTAAAAATAGCAGAGATTTAATATTAAGCATAATGCTGGCGTCCATATGAAGCTTTATTAGGCCTATGGCAATTGATCAACGGTGTAAATTTAATAGTGGAAATTTTGAATGCTTTTCGGTTGGTATGACAAGTATAAGAAAGACAAACATTTGATTTATAACGTTGGCATTGCCAACCAATTCTTGACGCGACGTTTTCATTCTATTTACCTCAAACGAACAAATATTTTCCCAACTTTAGATTAAAAGTACATGACAATTGTTGGTTGACAACCTAAAACAGGCGATTTCAAGATATTAATCAATTGATGTGCGTGACTTCTGATGGAAACGCGTAAGCTGTAAGCGCGTAATGGTTGCTTTGTTGCTACCCAGCTGCTGAAACCTTGTTTTTATCAAGGGCGGCACAGAAAGCGTAAGCAGTCTTGCATGTTCCTTCTCTACAAACAACGAGATGTGCTTTCTGCCCGAACTGTCTCAAAGCATCACTAAAGTTCGAGTAGCACTCATCAAAAATTAAGTTTCATTTTTTGGTAGTTAATACGTCATTTACTTCCTGAACGTAATCTTTAATGATATTTGGAAATCTTGCTCATTGTAGATAATTTCATTCCCACAATACCAAGTAAAAGCAGGAAAATTTAGTTGCTGCGCAGCAAGAGTTTATACTGCAACAAGTTACGCCTTATAAGCTTATTCGGTAATTATTAAAATAGAAGGCGAAAGCGAACAAAACTCTTTTTTAGGCACAAAACAGACTTTTTTTAATCATAAAACTAAGTTGAAACACTACTAAAAAAGTTGTTGCAACGCGGTCATCTGATCAATCGTTTTATCTTGTGAATCAATATTTTGTTGAAGAAATATTGGCTATTGCATTATGAAATCATTCGTAAGATAAAACAATAAATCAGATGATCCTGATTTTGCCTAACGTACAGTTTGCTTCAAATTGAGGCAAGTGACTTCGAGTCTATAAAGGAATTAACTTTTTGTGATCTCTGGTCCTTTTCTGGTACCATAATGTTTGTTTTCAAAACGTATTTTCTCGCGTCATCAGAAGCATGGCTTGTGCGCTTTTGATGTAGAAATACTAAGAGAACTGAGCCTTGGCTGACTTCATATTCTGACATAATGAAAAACAAAGATTAACTGTGATTACGCTAAAAGGTTGCGATTATTGAAACGAGTGTTCAGTGATTAAAGATAGGAAATCGTTTGGTATTTGGAAGCAATGCTTTCGTGGAATTGAAGCTGGCGATCACGGTTCCATACTCGCACTTCAAAGCCTCTGTTATCAGGTCCTTAAGAGAAGCATATTACCGCGACTTTCTTTGCTTGGTTTGTTGTGGTTGAGGTAAAAATGTGCTTTCCCAACAGTATTGGTTGCTCCGAAGTAAAATTCACCCTAAGCTGTGTTGTTTATTAACGTCAAAAAGGTTTCTTATGATCCAAGAATAAAAATAGACGCTCAACTCAGAAAAAGATCGACTTTTAAAGTAAAACATGCAGCACAAAACAAAACAGAACAAGAACAAAACATTTATTTTTAAAAGATGATTTGATGAGAAAAAAGTTTTCATGGATCAGGAAACTTTGATCCGCCATTCTCGTCGTTTTATAAAAACAAAAAGAAATTAAATTTAGTTATTGCAAGCTGAAAACAGAACTGAAATGTTAACAAAGTGGAACCAAAAAACAGTTTAAACTGTCACAACCTCTTTTAAATAATATTGTTATACATGTTTCACAATCTCTGTATCACAAGCTTTCTGCAACACTATTTATAACTACCAGTGATGATGTATTGCAAGTGAAGTGAGTCATGAATCACGATTCTGTCGCTTAAATTCTTAGACTAAACTCAAAGCAGTAAATGTTTTTGTATATCTACAGGGTGTCCCAAAATAAATGAAACCCACAAAATTGCTAATAAATATGTTGATTTTAACCCTATAGTTTATATTTTTCAGATTTGATAACAGTTATAAATAACAATTATTATTTTAAAACCCCATGGCTTGGAAATTAGAAGAAAAAATTTTTTGCGTCACGACTTATATAGAGACTAAATCCTATAAGACTGTTCAAACACGCTTCCGCAGGAAGTTTAATTTCAACACTTATCCTGGAAAATCCCAAATATTCCTGTGGTATCGTAACTTTCAAATCTATGGAACTGTAAATAAACGTAGCAAGAAATTAGAGAATCCATCTAGTGGAAGGAAATTGAGTGCAAGATCTGCAGATAATGTGGAAGCGTCCAGAGTTTCTGTTGGCCGGAGCCCGAAAAAGTCCATTCGAAGACGCAGTAGTGAGCTCGGCATTTCGCGGTCCTCGCTGCATAGAATCCTTACTCAAGACCTTAATCTGTATTCTGTAAGGATACGTTTATTTACAGTTCCATAGATTTGAAAGTTACGATGCCACAGGAATATTTGGGATTTTCCAGGATAAGTGTTGAAATTAAACTTCCTGCGGAAGCGTGTTTGAACAGTCTTATAGGATTTAGTCTCTATATAAGTCGTGACGCAAAAAATTTTTTCTTCTAATTTCCAAGCCATGGGGTTTTAAAATAATAATTGTTATTTATAACTGTTATCAAATCTGAAAAATATAAACTATAGGGTTAAAATCAACATATTTATTAGCAATTTTGTGGGTTTCATTTATTTTGGGACACCCTGTATTTGGCATCACAGCAAACGTGCAAATGATTGAAGAACAAAAACTATGTTCTCAAAGTTATTAAAATGAATAACAAATTTTATTTCCTTTTAGCTCTATTTAAGCAAGAAAAAGCTTTTGCTGAGAACGATAACGAAAGGAACAGAAGCAACAGCTATCAACAAGGAAAGCCATCTTCTTTCCTCAAATCGAAAAAAATAGGTGAGTAATAACTAGTGACATATTTAGGAAAAATGATAAAGAGTGATTGCTTCCTCCAAACAGTGTGAGAATAGCAAAAACTGTGAAAAAAAGATTTTCATTCCTGCTCGAAGACCAAACGAGGCAAAATTTTCATTTTAAGCAAGTTGATTTCCGGAAAAAAGATTTTTACTTTTACAAAATGCTTTGCCCCCCATCTCCCAAATTTGTTTTCCAATATGTCACTAGTCCAGCAGTTTGCTTGTGATTACTGTCAGAGCCTCAAGGAGTTCTTTGAAATGAACCCTTCATGATTCTTTTACTCCTTGCAATATCATATTTACGTCCGCTTATCACATAAACCAGCTTCATATAAGATAGATCCCGAATCTACCTCTGCATTTACTTTCAAATAATCAGCTGTGTATTATTTGTGGAGCAGTTTTTATTTTGCATTTTGTTTTTTAAAAAATTGTAAAAAAGCGGATTAATTTACAATACAAAACAATGAACTATTTGACTTTGAACTCAAAAGAGCCTGCATTTTCCCATTTTGATATAATCGAGCAGATTTACGCTCAGGAAAAATTTTAAATACGTCAACAAATATTTAGCCTCCTCCGGAGTTGGAGAAAAAGTTCAGAAAAGAAGTCATTTTCAACGTCGAAATACCCCTAAAGCTTTTCACATTGACAGTAAGTTTAATTTGATGCCACTAGTTAAAAATATTGTACAGATTATAATAGTAAAAGTGTGAGTAGCAAACAGAAAACTTAGGACAATTTTTGAAGTCAATTGTCATAGTGGTTCTGTATATTCTTTTTTGTAGATCCAGCAACACAACCTATCGTGAGGGTAATTGCATGTGTTTTGTTTTTCAGGTTACAGCAGTACTTTAGAAATTTGAATTCCAGCGGTTTCATCTTACGCTTGACTACTAAAATTTGCATTCAAGATGTAAAAAATGCGTAATCTCCTGTTTAGTGCAGCCCAGTGTCAAAATATGTGGTGATGCATTATGCTATTTCAAATATTCAAACAGCGTGCGATTTTTTAAATGCAAAGAGTTTTTTTCTTGTCTAGATTTCGTAATCAGACCATATGCAAGGACGTAATTATTGGAAGAATTTCTTTTAGCGAGTTTTAAACTAAAATTCAAAAGAAAGAGACCTTCAGGCAGCATCGTAACGAAGAAGAGAAAGCAATTTAAGTCTTTTTTTAATCCCTATAGCAGATTTCTCGATGGACGTTATTTTAAAAAGCTATTTTTGTGCAAAATTACATTTTCAAGTTTCTCTGTTGCATATTTATGTTTTTATATAATACGAGAAACTTCATTGAAAGAGCCTTGTATTTTTCGTGGTGTAAAACCAGCCCTAAATTACGTCTTCTAGGCACTTCAGTTGTCTGGAAAGCATAATTTTTTGAACCCAGTAGTTACATTTTATAAGAAAATACTCGTTTAAGTCACCACCTTCTCTCGCTCTCATGTAAATACGCTGAAGTCGCGTAAATGCTGTGCATTGCGGCAACTATTCGCTTACAGCATTCCCCTGTTTACTTTTTATTTGAATCAACTACGCAGCAAAAGCACCAGCTATTTAGCAGTTGGTTTTAAAAAAAATTTGCACTATTTAAAGAAAGATTTTTCTAATCGTGAGATCAGAAATAAGATCTCATAATAAGACCCCAAAAAGGGGAGAATTCTGGTAAATTTTCTTTTATATGGAGAAAGGGCAGAATTGAATCCCCCTGCATTCATTGGTTTCAGTGGAGAGAGAGGCTTGGTGACGTTAGGTAAGCTGCCGCACTCCGGTACTCCAAAAACCTCAGTTGACAAAAGAATTGATTGTTTTGAGATGACGTCCCGGGTTTGAAAGACTCTTGTAAATCAGCTGCAGGCATCCACTTCCAAATGCGTCCTTGCTTATTTGTTAATGCTATGAAGTTTACTACTGATATTAGTGTAATTGCAGAAGGATAAAAAACCTGCGAAGGGCATTTTTATTTTTTTACCCAAACATAGGTGCTGTGTTCGTTTTGAAATAAGCTGATGAGCGTTCAGCTGTTTGTACTGCGAGGCCTTAGCTCTGTAACATGGTTGACGTAATTTGTTTGTGAGGCGTAACTGTTGACCAATATTTTGCATTACAGTAGCAGCATGCACAAAGCCATAACAACACCTTGCATTTGTAAACTAGATCCATCAGAAGGTTCGAATAAGTTCCCTTTTTATCTAAGTCCAATCTAACTGTTTTAAAGGTCTGTGTGGCTGGCATTATCGCAGTTGTGACCTTGCTTTACTTCACGACATGTTTTGAGTTTACTTCTGTATAACAGTAAACTATTAAAATTGTTTATGTATTCATATGGTGAAACTGTCTGAAATTAATTTGCTGTAGACACTATTAAAATTGTTTATGTAATCATATTATGAAACTGTCTGAAATTAATTTGCTGTAGACACATATCTCACTAATTTTGTGATTGTTTCGTTACATAATACAGTTGCGTTTGTATTTTTTCATTATACAGTTCATTTTGCAAATGCATGCGCTGAATACTTGCGTTATTTTTATGAACAATTGAGGTGACAACTGACGATGCTTTTAGAAATCAACTTAATGACCAATAAAAAAGATGAAGCAATGCGTTCGCGTACTTCCGCCGAAGCTGCCCGGAAATAACGTCACTAAGATAATTTTCGCCTAATTCTGTACCTCTTAGAAGTCGCGAAGCGTGCGCAGATACATGCTTTTCCAAGCATTCATTAGATGTAGGTCGGCTTGCATCATTGTTTCTAAATCGTCTAGTTTTCACCTAAATTGCGCGTTTTGGTTTTTATTCCAAATTGTCTTGAATCCTTCTTCTTTCGAAATTCAGCTATCACGCTTGTTCGTTAAAAAATAAATATGCCTTCAATTTGTAACTGCTTTTTGCATGCTGTCATCAAGCAAAAGAAACTAACAATAAACCGATTTATTGACTGTAACAATAAACCGCTTACGCCAAAGATGCAATATTGCTGTTTTCACGCAGATGTTGTGCTCATAATTGCAAGACTAAAGAACCCTAGCTCTGCTATCGAGGTTGAGTGGAAAAATATCATAACGATGTGAAATTGAAAAGTATTCCTTCCTTCTCTATTCAATAACTCAGCAAAAGCATTCCGCCATTCAGCTTTTCAAGCCGAGTCGGTCAACATTCACGAATTTTACTTTGATGTTTCAGCAGGTATATTATGGCTTGAAAAGCTATATATAGGATGTATCAAAGCGCTGGTAGCTTTTTCGTCCAACAGACAGATTGGACAACAAAGGGGTTTCGTTTGACACACACCTCGTTGAACAGACCAGATATCACCTGACTTTTCATGGAAATACCTAAAAGATCAGTTCTACACAGTGAGATTGGCGATAGTTGCAAACAAAGAGCAGCCATTGAAAGTGGACGCACGCTAACCCCAAGGGATTCGTTTTGTAATGTGCGCAATTGCATTGCTTCGCGTTGTCAGCAGCGTTTCGATCAGTTTGAGAACAGGCAGCAGTAAATCAATAAAATCATGTTTGTTGAGTCTAATACATTTTGGAAATTAAATAAATTTTACAGACAACCGCTTTGCAATTATTTAAATTGTGCATGCTTTTCTTTAGACAGCTTGTATATCAGTTAATGCAGGCCTCATTTTGTTTTGTAACATTGGCGTACTAACTCAGCTTGAAGTACTAATAGTTGCGTGCAGACATGACATGAAATCTGTCGCCCAATGGTTCTTGTATATTTCTTAGTTTAACAGCTTTTCTGAGAAAAAAACTTGTAAAGTAAAGAATCTGTCTACATCTACGGTAAATGGAATTTCCCATATAGAAAAAAATACATACAAGACTCATCCAAGAATGTCATTTAAAAAATTGAATTATTTCGGCTATATTTCACGGCACTTGATTTTGCTGATATGAAATTTTAATTCGGTTTTGCTATAAACCGCGTCAACGTTGCTACTAAAAGATCTTTAAATTGCTTAATAATTTTTCATGTCATGAACCACCACTATAATCACGTTTAAAAAAGCTTCAATCGCATCGTAGCTTAGTGACCCAAACATTTGAATGCCAAAATCAAATATTAAATCTTAGTGTCATCAACAAAAGTTACATATAGGGAAGATCAGGGATCAACTTTACTCTACAAAATGAAAAACCTGAAGCTATCCAATATCTTCTTTTTAGACACTTCGTTAATGAGCCATTAACCTAAAAACTTTACTCACTTTTGTTTGAAAATACGATCTAGGAAGCAAATTGATATAACCTTTAATTTTAGGTTGACGGTTAGCACCGAAGTACAATCAGGGGGGGTAAAAATTGAAAAACGGGCAAAAACGCATTTTTTTGGAAAATTTTCTTCTGATTGCTTAAAATCTTTTTCACTGGGTACATATAAAAGGTTTTTAAATATATCTAAATCATCTTGACACCAAAATTTAAGCTAATTTGATAGTTTTTACTGCTCCTTCAAAGCCTTGAAAATTCTCAAAATTATGAATACAGTATCTAGAGACATTAGTTTTTGTGCTTGACTTTTTTGTCATTTTTTTATATTTTCTTGACTACTGTAACTACTGTAATAATTATGAAAACAGGTAAAGGACGCATATTGTCTTTGAACACTATTTACAACCGGTAAACTTGAATCTAGGCTGTGTTCTCAAATTCTACACCATTACTGCACAGCTACCACTCTCTAGATACCGTATTCATAATTTTGAGAATTATGGAGAATCCACCCTGAACTGCTTATAGTCGGGTTTTTGGCGGTTTTGAAAGTTTTGTTGTTGTTGTTGTTGTTGTTGTTGTTACTTGACCCTTTCCGAGGGATGGGGGCATGGCGGAAGACCGCGGTGCCCCAGAAGCCGGGCAACTCCCCAGGGCCTGGACCAGAGGTCGTAAAGAGACAAAGAGTTGCCAAAGAGCGAGGGGAGCAGAATCCGTAGCTGGACAGTGCAGAATGAGATGAGAAGTGTCCTGGGACGGGTGTCCACAGGCGCTGCATAAAGAGCTCTCGATTCTGCCAATCCTAGAGAGATAAGAACTTAACAGAATGCTGTGTCCGTTGCTGCGTAGACGAGAGAGAACACAGCGAGCGTGACGAGGGAGGACAAGTTCCTCTGTGGAAATCCAGGGAACCAGCGTGTCGAATAATTTAGATGAGACAGTACGCCTCCAGTCCGAGAACAGACAAGAGTGGATACGAGAGATATGAGGAGAGAGACTACAAGGGATTGCAGAGGGCACAAGTAGCACTCCCCGTCTGGCCAGCTCATCAGCTGCGTTGTTCCCGGAGAGAAAAGAATGTCCGGGGACCCATTGTAGCCTGATCAAACAGGAGAAGAGAGAAAAGAGTTCCTGCCAGATCTGCCAGAGAGTTTCAGGTAAAAGGAAAGACGGAGGAGAGGACAGAGTGGCGAGGACAGAACGAGTGTCAGATAGGAGGAGAAGAGAAGTGGCAAACTTGTTGGTGCTGCTGAGACCAGCAAACGGCTTGCAGAATGGCGCAGGCTTCAGCAGAAAAGCTTGAACAAACTGGGCCTGCTGGAAAGGAAATAGTGGCCTCGGTGCCACAGAGAGAGCAGTTGGCAAGTACGCCGGAGCCACCTTTGTCGAAAGGAAAAGGAACAGAGCCGTCAGTTCAGAGTATCAGATTGTGAGGGGGGAGAGAGTCAAGGTGAGCGGGAGTCGCGCCTTGGTGGGAGAGAGGGAGATCAGAGCGGGAGCAAAAAGAGGAAAGAGTGAACTCCACAGTAAAGGAAGGCAGATTCCGAGGAGGGAAGGAGGACAGGCAAGAAGAGTCTCCCTAGTTTTCTCATTGAATAATACTGACGATGGCTCATTGATGTACTTTACCGGGTTGCAATTGTGAAGTTTCCAACCTAGCATGTTGTAAAAGGCGACTCTTGGGTAACCACCAGTGGCAGTCCGCCTTGTTGGTGGCGGGGCTACCAGTCACTTATGACTGGTTCAAAATGGGCTGCCATCTCTTCCCTGGCCTAATTTCAATTAGGTTGACGGCATGAACCTGAATTGCCGTTCATGCCGTACCTCCATCCTGAGGAAGAGGAGGGGTAAAAAAATGGCATATTGATCTACGACGAAACATGTATTGTTTTTATACAAACGTTGGCTGATTTTGTTATTTATAATGTCCTGTTTCGTTTTAGACAATTCATATAGTAACTAACCGACTGATGAGAAATGGCAACTCCGCACAGTTCTTGTCCAACAAAGTTGCAGCTCTTGCAGTAACCTGGCAAAATAGAAACATTCACACTTTTGCAAGGCTTATCTCAAAAATAAACTTAAGTTTCTTTCTGGTTTTAAAATTTTTGTACTGACGTCTGCTTTTTGTCTAAGTGCACAGTACAATAAATTTTTTGAAGATTTTTTTATCAGTTGATTTAGCTAAACAATAAATTATGCACAAACAAGCTGCCAATAAAAATTGTTAAATCAACATAAACTTTGTTCTTGGCATTTTGACGTAGGTCGTACATTTCGCTCACATTGATGTTCACTAGAGTTGTTTTTAGAAAGAGATGATTAAAAGTGAGTACAATGCAGCGTGTTGTTATCATTGGCAGTTTATTACCAAGTTGTCGTAAAAACGTATATCTTTCAAGGCTTTGATGGAGCTGCGAAAATGATCAAATTAGCTTAAATTTTATGGTCTCAAGATGATTTACATATATTTGAAGATCTTTCCATGCACCCAGTCAGGGAATAGACTGGAATGGAAGACGTTTTTTCTATCTTCCATCTAACCATTTTCTTTCATTCCATTTCCATTTCAATTTGAAATCTTTCATTCCTTCCCAAAATTTCTTTTTATCTTCCAGCTATACATTTATAATATCCAATCCACAAGTACCGGTCATTATAGCTTAAAATGTAATCCCATTTTTTTCAATTTAGGCTGGTCTATGTTGCCTAGCTTAGGAGTAAGGTAGATTCCTAAGAGAAATTGAAAAACAATTTTGGTTCAACGAATAGCAGTCGTTAAAAAAGCTGCAACTTGTTTTGGTACGTTGCAAACAATATGTGGCAACAAAGACGCAATGGACTCAAATCTAAAATTTCCAATTACCGAGCAAAATTTGTCTACCAGAGACGTTTTTTCCCCTTTCGTCTATCAAACACAAAGCACAAAGTCCAAAAGAGTCTGTTTATATTTGAAGACGTAATCCTGATGTTTCTCAGACTCTTCAGTGTTTCCACACTGGCCGAAACATTCCCATTAGTGCAGCACAGATTTAATAACTGAACAGTCGGCGATACCTTTCGTTCAAAACAAAAATGAATGTATTGTTTCAGTTTAAGCAATAAAATTGTATAAAAACTTTTATGTAATTTTGTTTCAAAAAGTTTGTATGTCATAATACAAAGTTGTATGATGGGATGATCGAAAACCGCCTTTTATTTCATCATCCGAATCTTCCATTTCTTTGGCATCTTCCGTCTTCCATAGCAAAATGTACCTTCGATTTCATCTTCCATTCCATCCCATGCCCCGTGCCCAGTGAAAAAAATCTTAAGTAGTTGTAGAAAAAAATTGTTCAAAAAAATGCGTTTTTACCCCTTTTTCGAATTTTAACATTTCTGATTGAGCTAAAACTATATCCTTGGAAACTCAAAATTTTTTACAATAAGTTTGTCACAAATCGGCTACCTTTTTAAAGTACTCCGATAAAAATTTCAAAAAATTTTTAAAATGCATCACCCTATTGCACATGCATCATCATAAATGTCAATATACTCCCCTTACACCACCCGCCATTTTCCAGGGGTAATTGAATGATTTTGCTTATTTATATTTTGCAACAACAACATCTTTGAGTGGACAATTATAATGTTATCCAAGAACCGCAAGAGGACAGTAGTGACTTTACAGTCAGTTTTTTACGTACAACTCAATTCGAATTCGCAAAAGAGCCCAAATGGTTCTAAACAAATAAATTGGCGTTGAAACTAATAATTTCAGACTCTTTCTGAATTACCGTATGTCTAGAAAATAAATCAATTTTACTTTAAACTTAGGCAACCAAAGTCTAGAATAGATTTGATAACAGCTGGCCAAAGGCGTGACTGTTTGCTAACATTGAAAAGCTCTGCAATACTTGTCAAACAAAATTGCGATTAGAATTTCTATCAGTCAGTGCTCTTGACTCGCTTAATTGTGTTATATCAGTAGATTTTCTCGTTTTGAAATTCTTATGCGATAATGTCATATTACATTTTGGAAATTTGGCATGTGGGCCACTGATAACGAATTTTTAAACATATCAGTGAGTAACGAATGAATTAACGTGATTCAACTTATATCTACACTTGTTAAATAAAACCTGTCGCGTCATTTTGTAGTAAACTTGTATAATGGATTATACATTGTCATTATGGTCTTGTTCTGGTATCGCTGTTGCTATTCAACCCCTTTCTCAAGATGGAGAAATGGCGGAAAACCATGAATCTGAACTGGAGATCTCTACAATGCTTGGAACGTAGGTTGTACAGAGAAAAAGTCATTGAAAAGAGTGCGGCGTAAAGTGTCGGCAGCAAGAAACAGCAAAATGAGATTAGAAGTTTGGTCAATTCTGTTAACGCAGGCGCTGCACGAAGGATTCTTGATTCTGCCAAATCTGGAGAGATGAGCATTATAAAACGCTGTGCCGTTGTAGCAAAAGCAAGAAATTACGCATCGTGACAAGAAACCAAACAATCGATACCATTTCTTTGATGATGGCTGAGCAACTTGCGGGTCGAAAAATTTAGAGAAAGCCCAACATTTTCAGCCTGACAAAAAATAAGAGTGCATATAAGAGTCGAGAACTGAGAGGCTGCTTTTGTGTTGCTATACACACACAAAAGTCATTTCTTTTGTGTCCGCAGAAGTGTTGATCAAAGATCTCTTCTTGTTCCTTACTGTTCTCTTTTTTCACTAGTTGCCTTCTTGCTTTTTTCATTCCTCGTTCAGCTATTCTTTTTCTCTCGCTGCGAAGGCAATATGAGAAGCTTTAGTAATAACGAAGTACTTGCCTTTGCACCCGTATCTTCCTCTTCACCTGAGCAAATGCAAAACTTTTTTTGGGTGAAACTTTACCAAGTCAATCTTTGGCATGATTGCACGGCGTACGCTTGAGAAAGCACTAAAAGTTTTCAGGATTTGGAAGTTTTGTTATAATTCTTTAACGTTATTGCATAATTTTTTCTACTCAGCAGTAAGCTATGGAGCGTAGCAAAGTTGTGTTCATAATTTTGGTTTGCAGGTCTTTAGTCAAAGTGGGTCTCAATGACGGGTAAACTGCGTGGCTTCACCACCTGTTTACCAAATAAAGATAGAGAAATCCAGTTAAAGGTTATTTTTAAGGGCACAACCAGCGAGCGACCTGCCAAATGGACCTTTTTATGTTGGCTGGTTTCAGTTGTTTTTGTGATATGATTAAAAGCTTTATTGCGGTGTTGCAGTGTTGCTGTAAGTACGTTAATTACACAAAGCTTTTCTTTGGCTTCCGGCTATTTAAGAAAAACTACAACTCAACAGCAAAAAAATATTTTTCTCATAATCTCTGCATACCGTTTACTTTAGTCAAGACACGTATAACGCGATTATGATATCAAGAAAAATGCTGAAATTAATTTGGATTTTTAAGCTTGATGTATGAGCTATTGCAGTAACGGGAGAGCCGGAATCTGTGCCAACACAGGCTATGTCGACTTTAAGTTAGCAAGTTGCACCTTGTAAACTGAATTGCTGGCAACACTCTAAGCATCAAGAACGTAAGGTTTCGTGACATTGCCGCACTATTGCTGACAGCTTGATTGCTAGGATATCAGATATCACGATTTGTTTGATTGCATTCAGCTACTTATGCAATAAGACTTAGAAAGCGATGACAGCCAGTTGTGTAAAATAGTTCGAAGTCAAATGAGGGTAATGCAAAGATTACCTTCAGTGAAAAGATTACCTCTAAGGGTAAAATAAAGATTACCTTATCTTGTGCCATTAGAGTTATTCCAAATACTTGCAAGGATGCATCATAATTTAGCCGTAGCTTTTAAGGTTACAAAATATGAATTTACAAACGAAGAAGGTTGTAGCTAAAATGGAGCCCGATTTTTAGATATGGCAATCAAGATTTTCAAATCTGAATGAAGTAAAATCTACGATGTGTAGATTTCTTTAAAAACATCTCAGAAAAATTTTTTTGATCAATGCTTATTATGAATTATTTATTATCCGTTTTAATGATGGCAGATTTGAGAAAGACGTAGCAGCACTCAAGTGAATAGTTTCCATCCAAGACTTTATGTAGACCTATACTGGTATTTGTTTGTTGCTACTTAAGCAGCCTTTGAAATTTCTATGACTATAAAATACAAAGAGTGGATTTGAATAATTTATACAATAATGGAGATCCAAACTAATTTAGGCCAAATCTGATGGTTTCACTCAAAATCTTGAGCATATCGTTGGTTAAGTAATCATGGGTTAAAAAAAAACTTGAAACATTTTGCAAACTGCAGACAGTGACACTGTTTCGATCTATCAGGTCTCTTCAGTGCAGTTGGTGACCGACAAGAAACTAGAGGCTTTTAATAAAGCATAGATTGTCAGTTACCAACTGCACTGAAGAGACCTGATAGGTAGAAACAGTGTCTCTGTGCGCAGTTTACTAAGTGCGTCGCTGGCCTCTTGAAACATTTTGTTTTGCAACAAAATTGAGATGAAATGCTTAGATTATGAATAAATTTTGGGGTGTGGTGGTTATTTGTAAACTTATTAAGCTTCGCTGGCAAGAAAATATTTTAATTACTGTAAACCTAGTCATTGTATTTACGCTTGCGTATCCATGAACAAACAAACACTGTACAAATCAACATCACATTACCATAAAAACTTATGGGGTCATACCTTATTACAAATGAATAAATAAACTACGTTTTGAATGCAAAGAGAAGTTAAAACAACATTTTTGAGGATCGTTGTAGGGATAAAATGCGTCTGTACCATCTATAAGGCCGTCTGTTGTTATTATTTGGATGTAGTCACCAATGACGGTATCTTTGTACGAAATCGTGTTCCCAGTTTTAACGCCGTAGCTAGTAAAGAAATTGAAAATCCGGGTTGGAGTTTAGTTTGGACCGATGGAAGGTAAACGCCTACAAAAAAGTCGTCAAATGATGAAAAACTCCAACAAAACTAACGATATGCTTTGAAACATTTCACGAGATACGGAATCTCTAAACAAACATGGTCATTGAATTGAAGACATGGCGCGGGACCACGGATATTTTTTCGCATATAAACATCTAAAAATATTGAAACGTTGAAACCAGCTCAACATGAGCAACGCAATTACTCTTTGTTTCTCTTTTTTTGCTTTGTGTAGGCCTAATGTTTTTCACACAAATTTTTTCACCTGTTTGTGGTTTTTCTAAGTAGTAGTGGCATTATCTCATAATCACTCAGATTGGCAGCTCGTGACAAATGAATTCTTTTTCGGTTGTTTTTCAACAAAAACCCATAAAACTTGCAATGCAAATCAAGTGAGCGTAATTTTGAAGCAAGCTTTGATGTGCGTAGAGTAAAACCAATGGGAAGAGGGGGAACTAAGTTTGACTTTTTTATTGTGATAATGACGTCATCTAAGACTTTGTGCGTTAAGAAGCTCGAAACTGAAAAGAGGGCCACAGACCTCTTCTTCCCTCTGGCTAAGCTACTTGCTATGCTAACTAACTAACTAACTAGCAGACTATGTTGTCACTGAAAATCGTGTCATACGGACAGGCTCTGAAGTTTTCACTCCAATATAATTAAAAAATTTACGTTTGTCATCAACAGCAAATCGACGCGATGCTTTTATAGTCAAGTCTGCTTACATTCGATATAAACTCAGCCTCATTGAACTCGAGATGAAACGTTGTGTTTTTAAATTGGTTTCATTGCGTTATGAATTTCTTATTGCAAGATAATTGATTGACCAGATCGAATGACTGCATGATTGTGAGGGCATTAAGGAGATGCTTAGTCATTTCATTTCCGAGTTTCCAAACCACAATACTGCACTGATGCAAAGAGTAAGTAAAATGATAGTTTATCAGCCCGCACGCTTAAGTTTTATTATGTTGCTGATCACGCATCAAAATAGATATTAGGTAATGATTAATTTTTGTTTTTTGTTGGTTAACCGTGAACGCTGACACAGTAACATCAGTCTTTATTGAGTTAACCTAAGTTCAGACTAGACTTAGTGAGGGCCGCGACAAGCTCACGAAGGGTATAGAGTTAGGTGTACATTTGTAGAATAGGCTCCATGCACACTTCTAAAAGTGATGTCTATACAAAAAATTATTACTAGTCAATCAGGGCCCTTCTAACTGAGAGTTTGTTTTCTAAACCTTTTCGAATCTTTTCCAGCTTTGTGGTTCTTTTCTAAAAAAGTTTTTCTTTGCAATCAACAGCTAATTTTTTAATGCAGGCAGCATTTTGCAATTTCTGTCTTCATTTTCTATTGTAAAGTAAGATTTTAACCCACTGTTTCCAGGCGCCTTTTTTTTAATCACATATTTTGGTGCACGTGAACGTGTACTCCCCCACTTTTTCCTGTAATTCGTGCTGTCGTAATTATCAAATTTCGTACCCATAACCGAACTGCATTTTTAGCATTAATTGATGTCGTCACGACGGAAAAAAGTGAAATTTTGGCTAAATTTCTCCTGAATTTTTTTATGATTTCTGGCCTTATTAAGACTCGTTTTGGAGTGCAATTGCCTATTCTGTATTTTTTCTGTTTCTGGTAACATACTTGATGACGAAATTAATGATTAACCAGCTAGTATTTGTGATACATGTGTATGAGTTGCATGCGCATGGTTTTGTTGCTGATAAGATTCAGTAGGACTATATTCAATAAAATATCACGGTTGGAAAATACCTATCAACACTAAAAAATTTTAGTCATAGACAGAACTAACATGAGACAATGACACAATATTTTAAAAAAAACGAACAGCATTGCCGAACAATCCACTTTTAAACGTAAAAAGAGTTTCTTAGAATGATTATCCTGCGTTTATGGTTTTGTTACTATATCAGTTTTCTGTAATAGCGCAGCTACTTTATTACCATATATTGTGCTGTATAGACAATGAAGACCGTTGTAAAAAATTGTAACCGATGAATTAGTTCGAACAAGGCAGTCAACTGCACAACAGCATAACAATTTTCAGGAAGTTAAACCAGGCGTAGGTTAAATATCAAGCACTATTGTTGTGAATAGAAACCGCAAACGTGAAAACCCATTAGTCGCAAGTTGTGGCGTAACTAGAAGAGAGAGTGAGAGTACGCTCCAAGGGATGCTACTTTAGAGGTGATATTGAAGCAGATTCTTATGTATAAAAGATCATGTTCAATAGATTTTTGATGATGGCCCCCTCAGATTCTAAAAACGAAAAAATGTAGAGCAAAACCAAGCAGTTTTAGCAAAAGCAAAGCTGATTTTTTGGAGTATTCGGGGTTCGCCCTGGATTTTGATTTTCCGTGCCTTCGGCACTCCGCATAAAGTTGATTTGAGGCGTGACACGATTGTGACGAAACTTTGGCCCCCCTTCGGAAACTTTCTGCGTACGCCACTGATAGTAGTTGTTCATTCAAGCACGCATGGCTTCAAATTAGCTAGTGTTATAGCTTTAAACTTTTTTTAAAAACTTCAAATCCTTTAATTTTAAACAGAAATCTAAATTTTCATGACATTGTCTGTTTCTATTACTAACTAGAGTTTTACGGTTTAAAACCACGCTGTCAGCATTTCAGCCTCTGTATTCATTAGTTAGATGAACTGCTAGCTTTGGGCTGCCATATGGACGGATTTTTCCGTACTGTGACAACATATTACCATTTACTTTAATTGGATCTTACAGGTGTTTTGGTCCAAATATTCACCTCGACGTTGCAAAACAAATCAAACTCTTGCCTACCATTATCCAATTATTGTGAACTGTAGTGACATTGGCACTGTGAAGTGACCTTTTTTCTTGTTTTTGTTTAAGTTACAGTGCTAACTGCAAAAACATGTTGCTGACACAAGCTGGCAGCTGAGCAGTTAAAGGCGTACGCACGATCACTAATACCGTTCATCAGCATTCGATAAATAGAAAACTTTTTGTAAAAGCTATAATTTTAAACTGTAGTTGAGTTCGTAGGTAGCTGCTCTACATGCATCTTTTTTTAATCAATATATTTCTGAAGCAGTCTTTAACTTTAATGAGAGCTGCAAGTTTGTCAATTGTGAAATATTTGAGCTAACTGATGTGCAGCACTATATTTGCTTTAATCTAAGGGAGATCGATGGATAATTTTTAGTCAAAAAAAGCAGTTTCCTGTTCATTTCAGTAGTTTTGCTTTCTACGTTTTCTGTTTCTAACGGGTGTAACGATCGAAGAACAAAGACATCGTATAGTTGTAGTTCAAGATAGCCTAAGCGCACAAATTGATTATTTGTAAAAAGGAATCCGACACGATCTGTGATGATTTTTTCAGATAAAAAGGCCTGTGAAAAACTTACCTCCCCAGATAGCCTATGCCCTGATCAAAAGTTGTATTTGGAAATTAATTTTGGGAAAAGTTTTAAAATGATGAAAAAAGCGGTTTTAAAAAGGTCTTTTCAAGCAACACAAATTTCTCGCGTTTTAATATAGTTGTCTTTTCGCCCCCTCATGCCGTGTCACAGTCTGTTTGGACTTTAAATGAAATCGATTGTAGATGATCTTGATCGTAATCGAAAACGTGAGTTTTTATCAGTTATTTGATCTTAGTACATGTATAAACAACCAATAGAGCGTAGGGTGATTAGTAGTTAGTCGATTTGACAGCAGAGAGCTCAATGACTGAATCAATAAAAAATTATTCAAGCTAAAAACACTTCATCAGTCTGTTTCACCTAAGGCGGCTTGTCGAGAGGTAATTCTTATTCAAACAGAAGTGTAAGAGTAAGATAACGCAATGTTGGCGTAAGAGTAACATAAATTAATGTTTTCTAATTAGCAGGCTGAAATTAAGCAGAAGATAAACTTTAATGAGAGTCTGACTTTAATGGGGCAACTTTTCAAAGTTAGCAAACAAAAATAGTGGAATAAAATCTTCTAATTAGTTGTGAGACTTTTTCTAAAACCCAAACCTATGTTGACTAAACCAAACCGCAAAGAAAAATAAAACAGTTTGCGGTCAAGGAAAATAAAACAAGAATACGAAATACCTGACACCGTTCTGCATAATTCAGACAAGTTCTGGGCAAGAATGATTAATCACTTTTACGTTTGCAGATATTAGTGCTGTAGAAAACGAATTGACGTTTATGTAATTTATTATTGCTTATATTGGTAAAGAATATATAAAGAATGGCGGAGATATCAGCCAACAAACCTGCGTTTTATGGTAAATTCAAAAAATAATGAATAAAACTGCTTCTATTTGCGGTGCTCTCCTTGGGGAGATTTTATATTCTGATTTTCCCTAACTTGTACAATAAGTATTCTTACTTTTTAGAAATTGAAAACATAGTATCGGCCTACCTTGAAAAGCGTGTCTCTTAGTATTTAAAAGAGCGTCTAAATTTTGACGGCAACTACTCTGTTTTATGTCTTCTTCATATCGTTTCCGGAAAGAAATGACGCTTTGATGACCGTGCAGTGGGCTGTGTAGGTGATTAAACGTACTATTACGTCATTGCCCAATCCGCATTCATGAAGTGATTAAAAAATGTCGAACACCCCCCTCATCCCACACCTAAATAGGCTCTCGATCTAAATCGTTGCTTGTATATCAAAGAAGTGTGAAAAATCACTTAGTTATATAGCTAGACACATTGCTACTATATGTATGTGACAAGCTATGCCTTTAAGCTAACTTTAATGAGTTATATTCAGCCATAATTCGCATTACCATGTAAGTCTATGTAACAGACAGCATTACAAGAAAGAATTATAGATTAGTGGGTATTGATAGTCATGTGATTGGCATGACTTATTTATCTCTTCCTAGGAATTTCTCGATCTGTATCGCCATTACTTGTCATTTAGTGAAAACCATCTTTCTTTAAGCAATCCCGTATTTCATAAAATTGTCGGAAAGATGATAAAAACAAACTGATCACTTTGCGGAATAAAGTTTGACTCTGCAGAATAAAAAAGTCGCTCAGTTGAAGTTTTCCATCATTACTTCGATTAAAATTTCTTTTAAAAAGTGGCAGCATCATACCGGAGATTTTGAAATCAAGTTCAGTTCATCATATGTCGATCCATGCTGCTATGTTTGGCGGTTGTTTATCGTTGCTACCAAGCGTGCTCCATTTCATTCTTTTACTAGAGAGTGAAATTGGGTTGTAATGCGCTTGACAGGAACTGGTTAAACTACGTGGTTGCACTCTTAATGTTTTTAACGTGTAGGCCGTAGGTTACTTGTCTGCTTTTCCATTTTTGTCACATTTGCACAGGTTTCGTTAAGATAAAACTTAATTGAAACTCAAAACTTCGAGGCTCTTTTCAATTTTTTAAAATTAAGGCTGCATTTTCGGGGCTTAAACATGTTTGCTAAAAAATGGTCATCTTATGGAGAAAAGTGAAAACTATTGAAAATAGTACAATTTTTTACACATTTCGGAAGGTGAGGGTGGCCTAAATTAGAATGTAGGCAACCTTAGATCGAAAACCGATATTCATTTTAAATTGATTTTGTGATAATTTATCAAATATTTTCAATGTTGTTGCATACGAAGTCGACTGTAAAGTACCATTGCAGTTGAATTGTAAACATGCATTTTGTATAGGCAAGAAATTGGCAATATAATTTAGTTAAGTTATTATAGTTTAAATCTATAATCAGGCCTAGTGTGCTTGCCATCAACATCGTAGATTTATAGGTCATATTTAAGCTAGTGTCCCAGATTTATATACATAGTAACATGTTTTGAACTGAATGAGAATCGACACCACAAAAGAAGTTAACGCTGAGCACCGCTATTGAAAGCTCTATTTATTACAATGACTATGGGCCATTGCTGTATTTTGCAATTGGCTTTGACAAGATAGAAAAGGAAGATCTCCCTAATAAAGTTGTCACATGCCCACAAAGGTGCAAATATGTGAAAAAAATGGGGTAAGGTATTTACCCTTTACAGGCAGGCCACCAAAACAGTTGCCGGGCTCAAGGAGCATAGCATTTTAGTGGGAGCAAGAGCGAGAAATGAAGCTCTGTATAAATTTCTGAAGGAGCAGGAGTTGGCACCGGAGACTGATTTTTCAACACGGCTCCAGCTACAACTTTTGTTGAGACTCTACTGTTATTTGTTAAAAAGCATACGCATTCGAGCGCGTGCAGTTACTGAGGCGATATATAGGGAAGATGAATAATTTCAATTCAAGGATTATGCTATTATTAACGCTCAAGAAAATGCAAGGTATAAACTTCTAATTTTGGAAACAAAGTAAGTATGGTATGGGAGACGGGAGTTGGAGCAGTTGGCATCAAGGAACTCCAGAACTGGAGGTTGTGCAAAGTCTTGATGGATGAAAGCTTACGTGCTGGTTTTGCATTAAATTTAGGCCTAGTCCAAAGCCGTAGTTTTAAGGGGCTTTTAACTATCCTTAACCCCCTTTAAATATGCCGTTACACTGGCCATTTACACACTTAACCTTTTAGCCTTTTGTAGATATCTTTTTTCTGTACCCTTACATTTGAAACCAGGTACACTTGTATCTTGACCTTGTAAAATCATAGAGACAGTTTTTATTGAAAGCTGTTGGCAAGCATTTCAAATAAGGAATTGCATTGGCTCAAATACGAAAAATATTTGAAATTTATGATGTTATTTAGATTCAGCAAAGTCAACCGCTGGCTCGACTCAATTAGCAATCAATTATCAACAAAAGCCAAACAAGTCACCCAAATCTCCACGACGAGGTAAGCTAGTTCAAAGAGCAGGTTTAGCCTAACAGTGTTGCGCAGTTGCTCAGTGATGGACTGCCAAAAAACAACAATTAGGATTATAATAAATCCGTGAATTTCAGTCTGTGAAATTTCAGCAATTGTTTCTTTGGTATTTCTCTGTAGTAGGCCTATTATCCGTTAAATGAAAGAAACCAAACGTAGAATTCTGCGAAAAATTTCATGGATTGCGTTAAGATGTTGAAGTGAAATAACGAAAACTTATTCAACTCATTTTGCGAGAGGAGCAAAGAGTTTGGGAGACAGCAAAGATTGAGCTAGAGGTGGGAAGCCTTTGGTTGAGACTCGGGTTCGGGGTGCTTTTCAAAGTTTAGATTAGAACAATATATTTAATCCCCTATATTTTGCTCTTGGTGCACAATGCTACTAAAGTCTGAAAATTAAATTTATGAATTTGTAAAATTTAACAGAATTCTACGCAATTTTTCGAATTTAAAGCCATTTGCGCTGGATGTGTCATGGTGTTCTTCACCTCAATTTCAAGCGGTTTTATAAACATGAAAAGATGAAAAAGTGTTTAGAAAAATGCTATCTTTCACAGAGTTTGAGGTGTGTCGCAGTGTAAGCTGTTTTAAAGAGCATCGCAATCAATTGCAAAAAATTCGCAATACACTATTCTACAGTGACATACAGTGAAACATACCAAAACTTTGTGTAGAAAGACCGAGCTTCAGCTCAAATATTTTTGCAAGAAAAGTTAATAATTATGTAGTAACAGAAGTTGGTGTTGTGTTAAATTAAAGAGACTTGACGGGACGTAGTAAACGTGTCCAAGCCTGCAGGAAAAAGTCCGCTGACCACAAGTTGGAAAAAAATGCGGAGGAATGATAATCGTTATTCTCTTTTCAAAATAGGTGCACCCGGAAACCTAATCTATCCTAAGTTGCCCCATGTTTGCTGGGGTGTGCGTGTTATTTAAAGTTATTTATATAAAACATACTGACAATATGTTTTTTAGACGTTAGTGGCGTTAGCCATCAGCTTTCAGATAAACACAAATATTTCAAACGACGCGATACACCAATGACAATTAAATATACAGGTATTGATCAACTGTTTATGAATGTTTGTTTTTACGTTTGTATTCGAAGCCTAATTATTTCTATTTGACTGTTTTAGGCTTTTTGTAAAACTTCTTAAAGACGTTTTGAGTGGTTTTGATTGAGTCACTAAATCTGTTTGCTGAATCTAAATCTCTTTTAGACCTATTGCTGAGGCATGCCTTTTTACTACAACTTTTTGCCTGTAGCATTAAGTAAACTGGAAAATATTTTTTGCGTATCATTACTTGACTGCGAACTAATTTCAGCTCTATTGAACCTGCAATAAAATTTTTGATCCGGTAGTTGTGTTTGCCAAATTCAAGTGCATTCCTCCTTCACAGCCAAAAAATAACAATACGCTGCCTCCTATTGCAAGCTATTAGATGCGGCCATTATTCACTACCTGTGCGTTCAGTATCAAAGTGGTAGATTTTTTTGTTTCAACAACCTGGTTTGTTACCACTACAACTTCCACTCACTGGGGTGATTATGACGATTGAACCTGCTCATAAAAGTGGCCATGGGGTAAGGTGACGGTTAGGCAGATATAAACGTATTATTCTTTGATAAAAATGCTATGATCGCAAAGCGAATGCTGTAACAAGTTTTCATAAGTCTCCCGAATACTTCAGTATTCGTCCCAATTTCATCACCATCACTAACTTCTAATGCTTAAACCGTATTTTTTAGGTTCGAATTCAAAGAACAACTTTAAATCTGAACTAAATGGACAAATGTTAGAAGAAGAAGAAGAGACTGAGAGTCAGTGATTGAATGTGACAATGTCTGAAACATGCACTTTGTCGTCCTTTCAGTTCGCTGATTGGCCTCAAGACTAATAGAAAAAAAAATATGAAATGTTATTTCTAACGTTGTAAAGATAAAATTGTTCAACTTTGCTGCTAGATTTCCATTCAAAATGCTGACTTGCCTTGAGGCAAAACTCTTACTTGCCTGCCAAGGCACGATTTTAAAATCCATCTTGTCTAGCAATTACTTAATCAAAAACAAAGGCCTTTTTTCTCTACTAAAATTGTTAATCAATTACTTGAAAGCATGAAGTTATCAAAATCAAAGCCTCACTTCTTTTGCTGCCAGCAAGAGAACATTTTTCCTTCCAGTAGATTTGAGATGTTTTATTCTCTGCAAAATGACATAGTGTGTCAAACGCCACTTAGCACTTTTGAAACAAAATTTGATTGCTAGTCAGGTTTTGCTCCTTGTTGGGTTAAGATTTTTCGGGAAAGGACATTTGAAAACTGTATGGGGGTCGGCGCAGTTGTTTCGCTAACAGGTGGAGTGCTTTTGTTTGTGCTCTTAAAAATCACAATGCAGAAAAGTTCTTTGTACTAAAACGAAGAAAAACTTTGAGCACAAGTTTACTTTGGGACAACACGAAATTTTATGTTAGTGCTATGGTCCTGATATGTTTCACCCGTGACAGGCCTGATATCAGTTGAAGTTAATCTTGATGGGATAAGTTTAAAATCATGCAAATGGTTCTAATAAGAATATTCAAGAGCTGGCAATTGCCACTACAAAGAAAATGTTAAAGGTAATTTGTTATAACAAATGTAGTTTGCACACTGATCAAATCTTAACAAAACAACAATTTAAACTTTTTTGGAATCAACAGCATGTAATTCCAATGTGCATAAAATTATGGGCCTATTTTTCAGCTATAACTTGTGTTTCAAAAATTTATCAGGTTTTTGTGCAAAAAAATACCAATTACTTTGACACTTCTACAAAATCTGCAAAAATAAACCACACTTTATTTGCATTTTGCTACATGCTGATGTTAATTAATTCTACACTGCCAATTTACTTGACCATTGTTTCTGCCTTGAAATGATAGAGGCTTACGTTCAGAAACCTTCTCGGTAATGCTTGGGAATATTGTGAGTTTCCTTTCGTTCTTTTTGGTACTACTGATCTGTTATGGCTTTAGCCTATGTCGCTTAATTCACACTGTTTATTTGGAATACTCTTTAAGCCGCTTTAAAGAAACAAAGTAGTTTGTTCTAACGCTTTATGTCAGATGCAAAATTCTCTTTTGGAGTTTTACCCATTTGTACTACGCGTGACAACCTATTTTGGAGAAAAAAACGTTTTGTATTGGATCAATCCCTCCCCTTTCCCCAAAAAAGCCTTTCTGCTTGGCCTTGCGACGCTACCTATAAAATACCGTTGTTTAATTTCGATTGTAGTTTGGTGCATTGTTTGATCGTCTATTGTATTTATGGCGATCACAATCAAAAAATCCAAAAATAATCAGCTATGCAGTTTATTATAAACATATCATTGATTTTGTACTCGTTGGTATCATCCCATACAGAGTAACGGCTACGCTTATTTAAATGGAGTCAAAATTGAAGTCAAGGTTCCACTTCAATGAACGTAGCTTTATTATTATGTAACTGGTGATATGCCATTATGACGAAATCGTTTTTATGTTTCGATAAACTACAACACCATCGGCCTTACACGTTTTCGCATACATCTGCATACGACAGTTACGCATGAATCGTTGCTGTCTTCATCCTACTCGGATTAGATTTTCGATGAAGCCTACAATTGTACTAGAATATTTCCGTTGTCCTTTGCATCTGCTAGGCTATTAATCGATCGTGTACGCAGTAAACGATTTGTTTTGCTTATGATTGGTGACGCAATCGCTAATTGCGTATCAAATACCATAGCTTTATGGGTCTACAACTTATTCAAGCTGTGATTTTGAGCAAATCCTTTTAAGCACTGTTTATGTGTGTTTCTTCACTCAGACGATAATGTCAAAATTTATGAAATAGATCTGTAGTTATTGACCTAGCAACAAACAATCAAGTGAAAATTCTCTTTGTCGGCCGGTCAGAGTAGACCTACCAAGCAGTAAAAAATGAATTTCGGCTGTCTTTTGGAATAGAAAGAGACATGGTGCATAATACTCAGCCGGAATTCAACCTATGTGATTCCCTGTCAAGCGTAACATTGTTTTTATTAAGGGTTGCATTTTGACAGAGCATTTTACTCCCGCTTCTTTTGTTTTGTGGTTACAGTATACTCATTTTCGATTTGAATGTGATACAGAATTTAATTGTTCAGTTACTTTGCGAAATAAATTTTAATTGTCGAAATGCAAATGATGTAAATTAGTGATCGTGGGCATCAGATACTGAAAAAGATCAACGAGCTGAAAACCACTTGTCACACAACACCTCCGTGGTAACATAAAATTATTGACTGCTGCGGTACTGCAACATGACCTACATGTTCTAAAATTTTTGATTCTTAGTACGCTTGTTGAGCTAACGTCATGGTTTGTCTAAAAAACCAGTCAACCGCGGCTATATCAGTAACATTAGTGATCTGTCAAGTGGAACCAAGTCGTGCGTTATAATCTTTTACAAGTACAACTTGTGGCTATGCAGTAGACTTGTTCTCGTCCAGTACTTTTCAATCTTTTTAAGAATGGTCCGCACACTTTATTTTGCAAAACTCATTCGCACTAACCAACCAGAGTTTGCAGCCATTCGTTTTTCCCATTTGTGGAATAACAACGGAGGCGTTTGATATTAGAAAATCATATATCCGCCGCCGATTGTAAACATGTTTACCTCAACTCCTCGTAGACGCATTGTTGCTGATACATAGCCTCAAAATCAGATTAGACAATAAAAATTAGGTTTCAGAAATAAGTAGAGTGGAGTAAAACGGAGTCGAGTTTGTTTCTTCTCGCGTAGTTTCAGCATTGACAAGCTGCAATAGGTGAATCTGACTTCAACTCTATGTTACTTCACTCGAGTAATTCGTATAAATATATAAGCATCTTAAAAAACGAGAGAGAAATTTTGTTTAATTAACAAAAACAACCAATGTAATACGTAAAGAATAAGAGTATTTTTTATTTAATTATCCAATTTTATTTATAACCCGGATGCTGCTGAATATTGCCGGCAGTTTCAGATCAGACAAGAACAACGTCTTGCTTCAAAGCTTTCCGCATTGGGAGATCTAGCGTCTGATTAAGTAGAAAACTTTTCTTCTCGTTTTGATATCATCCAGATCACTAAACCTTTTTAGGCCAAGTAGGCAGCCAAATTTTGCAAAATAACTTCGAGCACTTGGATTGCTAGGTCCTTGTGAGATTCGTCAAATCTCTGAGCCAAACAATCACGGTTTTTCCACATTTAAGAAATGCTTGTTCACACAGATCCTGTTTAAGATTATGACCCAAAGGCCCTGGATGCTATAGTTTGCGGAAAGAACTCAAAATCCAAAGCTTTGATTGTAATTTTGTCCCCTATTGACTGAGGAAGTAAGCTTCAAAATTATCAATGAGAAGGCGCATGTGAGAGCCACCTGCCTTGATAGTATGCTGGTCTAGGTTCCATGTACTTTGTGTCTTCCCACTTACACTCAGACATAAAGGTCTGTAGTGTCTTTAAAGTTTTCAAGTTGTTGCTGCAGATTTCTTCTGCGAAATTTTGAATATTTTGCCGGGATGATGTGATTTTGGAGGTCGCTTCAAATATGTTAATCTTACCTTCTTGTTGAGTGACGTTGATCACCTAAAGCAGACCTGGTCAAGGTTATGAAACGTACGACTTGTGTTGAGATTTTAGGATTGTAATCACAAATTTGATGACATTGGAAATTGCATTGGTGAATTGGCAGTTTTTTTCTTCTTTAACAACCTTTTTGGTCACCAATGCTTTACGTGTATAACGCAGTGAATCCTCACATCTTCCGGTGCGATGTGATATATAAAAGCAACAACCCCGTTACCAGCGCCGATCATAGCGCTCGCACCGTCGGTGGACACAGCTTTACATTTCGATCACGTCACTCCATATTCTGAGAAGTAATCGTCCAGCTTTGAAAATATACTGAATGCAGTGGTTTCTATGAAAATAGAAAGACAAAGCAGATAGTCAACCACAATTTTCACACGTTGCTTATCTGGAAAGAGAACACAAGCAATCAATTGAGCTAACTGGTAATATCAGTCGTTTCATCGAATTAAAGCTCTAAGCAAGGCGCATGGCTAAGCTTGGCTAGAGAAATAATTTCTTCTAGTGATGCAGCAATTACCGCACGTTTCTTTTGCTTGAAATTATTGGAAAATTGAGTGAAAATTGGAAAAAGGGGTAAACGAAAACTTGCCTTTGATCATAAAACTTTGACCTACATAGATTTTGGGTAGATGACAGCAAAAATAGGGTCACAAATTTTGCATATTTGGAACAACATCAAGACCCAAAAACATAGGCATCTATAAAAGTTAAATTTTAGTCTGATGTGTAAAATTTAACCCTTATTCAAATAGAAGCGAACAAGCATTAGTAAGTAACTCAGGAGATGGCATGCACAGTCTTAAACGTAAACTCAATTTTACTAAATGAGTTGAACTTCGGCTATAACAAGCAGCTAACTAAACAAATTATACCCGCACGCGATGTTGCCAGTCTTGATTTTACGAATTCCCAAGTTTGAAGTTGTAAAATCTCAAGATTACCCAAGACTTCCCTAAGTTCACAAACAAATACAAAAAAATCTTGATTATCACAATGGAGAACGACTGCTTCTTGGCACTGATTTTGATTTATTTTCAGACACTGTCACCTGGCTCAACACAAAGACCTTTTTCTCTTTTTTTTGAAGATCAATCGCTGTCCTGCCCCAATGTTGCCGCACTAGCGCACTTTTGTCTTCCAGCAAAGCACAAGGACTTTTTTTTATGGAGATCAACCGCTTTTCGAGGGACGATGAAACGCAACCGTCCACTAATGGGTCTTCACGATCCACTAACTTAATTCGATATTTCAAATAATCTTTCCAAATCCCAAGGTAGACAGTTTTTTCCCGAAATCTTAGAAAATTTCCAAAGGAATGACAACATTGCCCGAACGCTCGTACGGCTATAACCAAGAAAGTATCTACCCAGAGAAAAAGCAGGCTTGTGTTGATTGTGACGTCATGTCAAATGACATATGCGTTTAATAAATACAGCAAAGCACAAATGCGGCGTAACACAAATATAATAAGATGTTACTTAGCAAATCGGAAAAAGATAAAAGAAACTATCAAAGTACCACTAATTTCATTATTGCTATGTTGCTAACAATTATTGCTATGTTGCTAACATAACGACGTTTTTACCCAATTCAGCAATAAAATCGGTTTTTCTCTCATAACTTCATTTCTGTTAGAAATAGAAAAAAATGAATTAGAAAAGATACATAAGAACATATTCTGATACTTTAAAGATCAAAACCAGATTTCTAGTGTCAGCGGTATACGAGTTACGGCAGTTCTGCCATATTTGACCTCCTGTTGATGTTTGTGGTGAGGTTGTCACCCGATTTTAGCTGGCATCCACCAAAAACCTATGTGGGACAAAATTTTGTTATCAAAAGCAAGTGTTTAGTTACCCTTTTTTCAATTTTCAAATATATTTTCACTCCTCCCTATTGGACAAAGCTGGCTTTTGCACATTGATCACAACCCTGGTTCCTCCATGACTCTCTTGTGCTGCTATCTTCAGACAGGGTTTTGAGACGTATGCTGCCAGATTAAATGGGCTCCTTTGAGAAATAAGAACATGAGCTATTTTTCGAGAAGATACAGCGAGAGGATATTCAGAGGGTGCCACCATCTATTGCTAGAATAGTTACTGCTGTACAACAAATCGCCGTATTTGTCGTTGGAATAATAATGCCAATCTGTTTTTGTGTTTAGTATGTTTAATATTTTCTGTACCTTTTCAGTTTGTACTCTTCCATTGATGAATTGTGGTATACAACCTGGCAGAAAAGTAGCTTTCGCTTGATTCTGTGACAAATCCCTACCGATTAAATGCAATGTTCTACATTCGGTTTCGGTACAATTGCCGCTTTTTCATTTTAAATTTCATCGGTTTATTATTTTTTAATTTTTCTTCCGTTTCCTTCTGCTGTGATTCATCTCGCTTAGCATAGGTAAAGCCGTAAATTACAAGACTGATGGGTTGTAACCAGTGATGGGATTCAGGGGGTTCGCACGGGTTCGTGCGAACCCGTTCTTGGAGTGTCGTGATAATTAGCGAACCCGTTCTTGTTCTTTGTTATATACCTCAGACGACCGCAGCAAATGGGCTTTCTAAAGTAAGGGAACCTGTTGTTAGTGAATTTGATACAAAAGAGAACCTGTGCTTAAAATTTTGAATCCCATCACTGGTTGTAACCCTATTTGGCCCGGGGGGGGGGGGGGTCGATTCGACCCACAGCAAATTAAAACTGTTGTAACTTAGCGACCGCTTGAGATAAATGTTTGAAATTTTTTGACTTTTCCTAAAATTTATCTGGCTTTTGGTTGGTCATAAACTGACAAAGATATTCTTTGTAGTTTTGACTTAAACATAGCAATTTCGAAACCCACTCGGGCATATTTCTTCATCGATTGCTTTTGTATAATAAAGAAAAAAAGGAGAAAGAGCGCACACGCAAAACCGTGACGAGGAACGTAAACCACAGAACTTGTTTGAAGTGATGCACTGACTGTAAAACTGTACCGTTTCTCAGAAATCTTTCTTCTCAAAACCTTTTCGCTGTGAATAGCAACTCTTAATTTGACAAGCCAAAAACATCAAAGTGTTTTCAGATACACGGCTATTTTGTAACTTTTAGTTAAATAAATAATACCTTCTTGACGCTAGACCATAACCTACCGATAAAGTAATGCAAGAAAAATTTCGTAATTTTGATACTTGACAAATGCAACAAAGCAAAAAGAATTGTTTTCAAGCGCAAAGCCAGAAAATAAATTTGGCGGCGTGATAATATAGTTTGCGCTTTTCATAATGATTTGTAATGCTGTTACCAATTAAAATTGGGGATTGGTTTGTGGGAGAGCAACGAGCGCACTTGCAATTTTTATTGGATGGAAAATATGCAGTGGTAGACTAAGGGACGCAGGGGCGACAGTTAGCAAAATTTAATTTAGGAGTTTTATAAAACTTGATTTCCGTTGCTTTACGAGTAAGCTGTTAGTAATTAATTGAATACCGAATTTTTATCAGCAAATACAAATCCAAAACGCAAGAAGCTATGGGGCGCCATTTGTTCACCGCTGATTACACATGTTTTAGGACAACATTTATGACTAAATCAAATGCATTTGTTTAAATGCACAAATACATTTAACATTTGTTTAAATGTTTTTAACATTTGTTTAAATGCACAAATACATTTAACATTTGTTTAAATGTTTTCAACATTTGTTTGAATGCACAAGTACATATGTCACTCAACCGTATCATTCACACATGTCACTCAACCGTATCGTATCGTTCTTTAAAGGGAATGTACTGCGAATAACGCTTTTCCGATAAATTTGGTCATTGGACCATCACGCGATAGGTTTGCGACAGACTCGTTTGAAATGGGCGACAGGCGCGACATAGTTAAAATTCTTGAAACATGTGGTCTGCAGCAAATTAAACCACCAACCGCAAAAGTCCGAGTCTCTTACTACAAGATGTCTGCTGGATAGGATATAGGGTGACTGCTGGGAGCAAAAGTGCAACATAGGCTGTATAGATTTATGCTGTTAGTCAATGAACTCAGTCTGCCAGTTTCTTGCAGAAAATAATAAATCTTTGGCAATTATTGCCAAAGAAAATTCAATTAATTACTACATTAATAAGTATCTAAAATCATATGATAACAGCATAACCAGCAAAATTGTGTCAACTGGAAGTGCACCAGGAAAACTATACGGAACTATAAAAGTGCATAAACAAGGCAATCCTGCAAGACCAGTAGTCTCAATGATTGACACGCCAGAATATAACCTAGCCAAATTTCTTGATCAAATTATTAAACCCTACATTCCAAATCAATTTATGCTGGACTCGACATTTCACTTGTTAGACAAGCTAAAAGAATTTTCTCCATCTCCTCACCAAATTATGGTCAGTTTCGACGTAGTTTCCCTATTCACCAACGTGCCGCTGGAAGAAACAATAAATATGATTGGTAATTACATATACAAAGAAAATAATCCCAGTCCCCCTGCTTTTGAAAAAGATGTTTTTGTTAAGTTGATGCGTCTGGCGACCCAAGGATTGTTTTTGTATAAAGACACACTGTATAAACAAATTGATGGCGTCACTATGGGCTGTCCACTTGGACCAACACTTGCAAATTTCTTTATGGCTCATATGGAAAACCAACTTTTATGCAATGACCAGGAAGCATCTCCCAAATTGTATCTCAGATATATTGATGACATTTTTGCAATCTTTGACAATGACCAATCATGCACCAAATTCCTAGAAAAGCTTAACACCCAGCACCCCAATATTAAGTTTACTTTAGAACAGGCTAAAAATACAATTCCATTTTTGGATGTGGAAATAAAAATTAACTTGGATAAATTTGATACCTGCACATGGAGAAAACCTTCTAACACCGGACTATTGTTAAATTTCAATGCATTTTGTCCCAAAATTTGGAAAAAAGGTCTTATTTTGTATCTTCTCAATAGAGCAAAAATTACCTGTTCAACGGACTATCTCTTCCAAAAAGAAGTAGCTTATTTGAAAAATCTTTTTTACAGTAACGGTTATCCAATCCATTTTTTTAACAAAATTTTATGCCAATTTCAAAAAGAAAAAACAGACAGTAAAACAGAAAAAGAATTTATCAATCTTTTTATCATCCCCTACCTCGGAAAAATCTCAAAAGAATTCGGTCTACAAATTCAATCACTAATAAAGAAACGGTTTGACATTAAAATCACAATTGTCTACAAAACAACAAAAGTGCAGGAATATTTTTCTTTGAAAAGCAAAACTCCTCTGGCCTTGAACTCAAATGTCGTTTATAAGTTTACCTGTTCACGTGATGTGAACGTCACGTACATCGGTATGTCCGCAAGACATTTGAGTATAAGAGCAGGGGAGCACTTAAATGTTTCAAGGTCAAGTAAAAGTGCCATCAAAGAACATATAAAAAAATGCAGTTCGTACAAAACTCAGCCGAATAACATGGGGCAATTTAAAATAATTAGAAAATGCCAAACATCCTACGAAGCCAAAATCCATGAAGCCTTGGTCATCAAAAGAAGCAACCCTGTGCTAAACAAACAACTCTATGCAAACGGAGCGTCAATTTTACTAAACGTGTTTTAATTAAAGATATTTATTTAATCATTTAACCAAACAATTTCCATTCATTTGAAACAATTATTTACAAAACCCTAAATCCGATTAACTCCTAGCAGGCAATTGTTTTTCTTCTTTTTTTTATTATCAAATTCTTTGTTAGCAGTGACCAGACAATTACGAAGAGCGTAGAATGAAGCTTTACTGTTTTTTTCAGAACTATTTCAAGTTACTTTATGTTTTTTGTGTTTTCGTTCAACGAAAGTTTTAATGCTGTAAATATTTGTGTATAGATCCTGATGAGGGCGAAATGTAGAGCCGAAAACGTTTGAATTGTATAAATATATTGTATTATTATGTTCAACGGTGTATTGCTAGTAGCAATAATCTAGCTATGTCTTTGATTCACCCACATATAGCACAACCAACTTTAATTGGTATAAAGTCTTCTGTGGTTCGCAAAATTGAGATAGTGCTGGGGAAAAAAATATCCTCCAAAATGTAAAAACGTTAAGTGGCTTTTTTCCTCATCAAAGTCAAAAACGAAGGCGATACGATGCATGTATCATAAGACTAAAGGAAAACGATCAAAAGAAAAGAAAAACAAAATTTGTAAGCAATTGAGCCAGGGCCAAAAATGCGCAAAGCCTTTGTGCAATAAGCATCTTATTCGCATTTGAGATTTCTTCTTGCAAGATTAAAATGTTGTTAGGCTTACACTTACGGATAAAATTGCACTGCCGTAGTTGTTTTTGAAGCATGCAGGCGTATTGCTGCTTTTGACGATGATATATGTATTGTTGATATTACCCGTAAATTTAATGTAGTGTTCCCGTATTTTCATATTAGACGATAAATTATAAGCAGAAACAGCATGACTGCCTACTAGCTAATCCAGAAATAGCCTATTTTGTTTCACATTTCTAATGTATTCTGTTAATTGCAAGAGATTTTTTAATTAATAGCTCTAAATTCAGTAACGCCTCAAAGCACAAGTTACGATGATAAAGCTCAAATTGGTGACATTATACAGTCATACCTCATTTTACGAACTTCCGCTTTACGAAATCTCGGAATTACGAAATAGATTTTTAGAAGTAACAGCTTCAACAAAGAACCAACAAATTTTGTAATTTATCAAACAACTGAAGTATTATATTAATTACAATCGTTGTGCATTATTTTCTGCGGTCTTGTCTCACTGTCAGCAAGCTCTATCTGAAGAAAGTGTGGTTGGTTCTATTCAATCTTTTTGAATGTTAACAACAGAATACGTACGCAATTGAAAACAGAAACGCATTGACTTTGTCTTGAAACGTTCTGCAACGTTTTTGAGCGCAAATAGCAGCAACCCAAACCGTAGTGTAACGATTACAAACGATTTTATTGTAACTCGGCGCTTGAAAGGGATACTGCTCAATGCTCATTGGCTAGCTCTGCAGTAAGTTCTTGCATTCCTTCCAAGACAGAAGCTCTTGTGCATATGTACAGTAGTTGTTAACTTATTTTTATTATTGGTTACTTTACCCTTCATCATGTCATTGAAAAGAAAAAGTATTCAAACTGCATCTAGGGATAAGAAGAGGAAGGTTATAACTTTAGAAACAAAATATGAAATGATAAAGCTGTATGAGGGTGGTGAAACTATTAATAGCATTTCGAAGAAATTCGATATGTCAACTTCAAAAGCTCATTTATACAGAACTGTAAGTGTTCGTTTTCATTCCTTTAGAATAAAAAAGTGTTCTTTTCATTTATTAAAAGCTTGGATTAAGTAATACATGCATTTTACTGTTCCTTTTTTAAGTTTATAATGATTTTTTTTTCATAAGAACGTAACCCCAATTTATGCATTACTTTCTGTGTATAAAAGAACCTCAGTTTACGAACTCTCGTTTTACGAGCTACATTGAAGAACGAATTAGTTCGTAAAGGTGAGGTATGACTGTAATTGATCCCAGTGGGATATAAAATTGTAAGGACCGTATAAATATCATATAACGCCTCCAGAGGGAAACAAAACTGCCGTACTGGTGTTATCATAGTGAGGGGGATAAAAGATAGGCTACATAGACATATCGTTGTAGGACAAACTTGCTACTAAAAAGAATCAAAGTTTACAATCATTCGATGTCACATGTTTTTGTAGCAAATCCAAAACTTAAGTTTGCTTGAGCACTTTTTTATGCAACTCGTTACATACGCAGACTTGGACAACTGATTAATTCTAGCTGGTTAATTCGGTAAATTACAGCAAAAAGTCGCTAAGTCTGATTTGAAAAAAACTAAAAGTCTCTTATTGTAGTGTAATATAAAAAATCCCTAATTTCAATTCTAATCTAATTTTAGAAAAGATCCTGATCGTAGAGTCGAATCTGAAAAAGGACAAGAACTTTTTTTATTATTTGCCAAAAGTTTGGCCGAAAATCAAAATCGAAATTAGGTGATCTCCAAAAAGAAAAAAAGGTCTTCACAATGATTTGATGGCAAAATTGAAAAAGTCTTAGAATTGCCGCAAATACAAAGTGGTTTTGCGAAGATGTTTAAATGGCATCAAAATTCGCTTGGTAATTAAAATTTCAAACTAATTCCAGAAAAACTGGAATGCTCTAATTCTAATTCCGATTCCACTTAATTTGTGATAATCAGAAAAGCTCTCATTTTATTCTACCCTAATTTGAGAAAAACATTAATGCTCTATAGCTAAGTTTAATTTAATTTGAAAATGCTAAAAAAAATTTAATCGTCTAAGTCTGCATACAAGGATGGGAGGGGCTTACAAAAACGTCGTATTGCGTCGCATAAGGGAGAGGAAAGAATAAAAGAACCATATGATTCGTGAGCATTCCTTAATTTGAATGAGATTTATGTCTTGATCAATGAAAATATTTATGCTTGATGAGCAAGCATAGCTTGCATCTTTTGTCTAAATGAAAAAAGTGAAAATTTCATAAAGCTATGAAATTTTTGTCGTTGAAATGCTATTTCACACCCTGTTTCACATTTACAAACAGTCAATTCAAATTACAAAAATCTAGCTGGAGATATGGCGTATGGCGAGTAGTCCAACATAAGAAATGTTATACAAACATCACGGCTGGTAACTTTCCCCTAAAAAGCAAAATGGCAAATTGATGACAAGTTGTTGAACTTTTTACCTGGTAGCTGACATTGATAAATTTCGCTTAGACGATCGCACAACCACAACGTCGAAGAGTAAACACTACGAAAAAAGAAAATTCGCCGGCTGTTTCTTTATTTTAAATTCAGTCGAAAATCGAAAATTTAATGCTGTGCATTTAATTTGCAATAACTTGTACGCTATTAATCTGATAACAACCAAAGTACATAATTAGATTGAAAAATAAATTCTGCATCTATCTGAGCAAAAACGGAATTGCTATTGTGAGCGGTTCAAAAGTTATTAGCTGCCAAAGTGTTGGGTCGAATCGACCCCCCCCTCCCCCCCCCCCCCGGACATAGAAAGCAAAAAAAAGCCCGGCCTTAATAGGGTTAACGAATGATTAATTACAATGCTATAATGTTTACAAAAATTACGAAGTAACTAATTTTTGCAATTTTGTTACACTCCAAACAAATTCAATTTTTTGCTGCAAAACTCTTCAATGTGCGCTGAGTTTAAATCTATATTCATTACTGCTAAACTTATCTAAAATCTAGCAATATCTTCTACTAGTAAGCTTTCATTAACCAATGACCTTAGCGTAATTATGTCCTTAAAGCTTACGATGTACCATTTTTTATAAGTCACAAGCCTGACAATATGAGGTGCAATATGATCGTCTTATGTACAAGTTAGTATATGTTAGCGAACACAAAGAAATAAAAAGAATTTACAAAATTTCTATCCGCATCGTGGGTGACATCCGCATTACAGATTTTTTTATCCGCACGAGTGCTTTCCATCCCACAATTTGAAAAGCACTGCTCTAGACTTATTGATTACAATATATAATGTAATTATTTGCAAACAAAACAACTTCCTTTCTGTGCAATCAGTTGCTCAAAAATCGCAACAACTTTGTGTCTTTTTGGTCAGCCTATATGGCAACTTTAAAAAAGCACTTGATCATTGGTTAGTGACCAAGTGCTCATTGTCTAACTACCAAAGTGTTTCCCTACTCAAGTCAGCAGAAAGCCTTGATTGAGTCCTGAAGCTCATCCATAGACCATGATCTATACGCCCTTTCTCCAATTTTTCGGAATCCAATCAAGTAATTTCCAGATAAAGCGACTAAAAAATGTCAATCTCCGAAACAAGTTTTCCAACCACTTTTATACAGGCTACAAATTGAATATCAAAATATAAAACTAGCTTGAGTATTGTTCTTGCACCTTTAGTCAGCAGAGATTAAATATGCTGCAAAAATAATCCGCCGCTTAAACAAGCCTCAGAAACACTAATGACGAATTGATGATCTATACGCTTCTATCTATCCTCCAGTTTATGTTCTCTCGACTGGTCACTTTTCCGTCTTTGGTTGAGACACTGTTAGCCTTCTTTGCTATGTGACAGAAAGGTGGTACACTAACGAGATAGCAACGCTTGAACGAGTCAAGGAAACTAATAGTTGTGTCGGAAAGAGTCACCAATATCGTAGTGATTTAGATAGAATTATTAGACGAAATATCCTTGGTCCGCCACCACTGCGCAATGGGGTCTGAACGGTGGATTATGGCCCGTCTCTCATCCAAAAAACTAAAGAGGTAAAGGCTACCTCCAAAAGCGGACTAACTGTCAAAAAGAAAGAAAAATAAAATAACCAAGAAAGTTTTCTGCCTGTGATGGCCGGTGGCACGTGTGCCGATAGGCGGTTGAGAATCGCGACCGATCGGCACCCAAAGCTGGTTTGCGCGATTGGTTTCCATCCTCAAAGCAGATATTATAACAAGAAAAGTAACTTGACAAACGACGAGGAGTCTTGCGTCAGAATTTTGCATTTTGTGCACAATGTTGCGCATTGACGTTTTCATTTTGATTGATTGCGAAGATATAGCAGTCATGGCAGTACAGTTTTCAAAAGTAACTTTCGCCTCTGTACACGTGCGAGTTTGTTGGAAAGGGAAAAGAATTAGTTTTGTTCACATGACTGCACTTTAAGAAAAATCAAATAAACAATAAAATCAGTTTTTGCACACTGCAAGGACACAACTACTACTACTACCAAAATCTTCTATACTACCTTGGTGATTTGAAAAAAACTGTAATTGGCAAGAAAACAGTAAAGGATTGTCAGAGATTTACACTTAGTGTTTAAGCTCTGCTTAGTGGTTTCAACGCAGTGCTGTTTTCGAACAAGTGCGTGGAATAGATCTTTTCACTGCTAGACCGATGACGTCGCAGAAGTCCTGGTAGGATCAGGTGGTAAGTGGTAGCAGGTGGTAACGTTTGGTAAATGAGGTGGTAACAGAATCTTTGTGAGTTTATTCTTCAAAGTTATGTATTTAGTACTTTCTTTAGCCCCTGGGCAGGCCTTGCGCTGTTTTTTGCATAAGACGCTGGATGAGCAATCCCTCGACCTTAATTTTCAGCTACGATTCGAAAAAACTGTTATTGCATCGTAAACGTCAATATACATGTAATAAACTCTTTCGCTAAATGTCCGTAAGGTGGCAGTGCGAAAAACTGTCGTAATTTGTCATAATTAATCATAATTATGTACCCCAAGTTTGTTTGTAAATCATTACTCACCTGTTCACTTCTACATCAAGTGTTATAGATTATTGAAATCTGCATTCCTTGAATATTTCAAACATCAAAAAAAATTTTTTTGAATATGCAAATTACCCTCTTCAATAGGTCCTGAGTTGTCTTCGAAGTTACAGTAGCACCCTTACCTCAAAGATCACTAAAGATTTTATTTTTCCACCAGTTTTCTTGGAAGTGGTCGCTAGATGATGCTAAGGAAATAACCTTTCAAGATATATCAGTCAAAATTTACCTAAAAGCCTAGATTTTCTACAATTTGCAACTTTCTGAGGCCCATGACCTTTTATTTAATAAACTAAATTTTGTTAATTGAATTTAATACCTAAAATATGATTAGTCAATATCTGCTAGAGCTTAGCCTAAACCATGTAACATGTATTTTCGAAAAGGGAATTTCTTCAAGATTCAGAAAACATTAAGTTTAAATAGAATACGTTGTCACTAACAAAGGAACAGAAGCTTTTTTACACCTCTCCCATTTGTTGAAAAACAAGGGGGATACAGCAAATTTTGATTTGGAGAAGCCATATGCTTTTAAACTTGCATTTTAGTTTCCATCTCCTTGGAAACTTAATACAAAACGACAACTTTAGTGGTGAAATATTTGCGACTTATTTTATCTTTTAAAAGGATGTAGTTTTTCTAAGCATTATAATTTAGTGAAGGTAGGTCGAAAAATTTTGGGATTTTGAACTGGGATGATGTTCGGTATCCATTTTTAATCAGTAAATATCATATACCGCTTAGCCTAGACTATTTAAAGTTATACTGTATATTGCTGGAAAGCAAATCTCCTAAAATTTTAAATGAGACCGATATTTAGCAACATATCATATTTTTTACACATCAAATCTAGTTTTTTTTACTTGCTATACAAATTTGTTTGGGGGGTTTGAGACCCCTAAAAAATTTGGAAATTTAAATAAATAAATTTTTTTAATTATTGCTTGAAATTTTGTCAAATGATACTCACAAAGAGTAGTTTTCAGAATGTGTTAATGATAAAGAGTTTGGTTTCCTGGAAAACACGTAATCTTAATTTGATTTTAAGGTAGTTGGCTCTTGCTGAAAATTTGGCAATTTTTGTCGTCTGCAACTGGGTTGTTGGTCTTTTTAACCAAGTGTCGTGTACCAATCTGAATCGAAATTTAATTAAAAATCTTCCCACAAAATTTCCATTCAGATTGGTACACGACACTCATAATATTGGCAAATGCTTCAAATCTTAAGATCGTCAAGCCCTATAGCACTATGCAGGAGTTGTGTATAAACTAAATTGCTCGTGTGGACAATCATTTATTGGCCAAACTCACCATAATCTAGCCACACTAATTTAAGAATATGTACCAAACGAAAAACAAAATCAAGAATCAGATGTTGCAAAGCACCTTGTGCGCAATCCTAACCACAAGATTAATTTCGATTCTCCCGAAATACTTGGTCACAGCAACAACCGCAGAAAGCTACAAATCAAAGAAACCTTATTCATTCAAAAAATTCAGTGACAAATTAACCTGGATGGAGCATTGCAACCGATTTATTTGTTTAATACGTAATAGTTACGGAAAGTAAATCTGCAGCGCGCTTCTTAAGTTATAGCCTTGCCTTGCTAATTATATTAAGGGCAGTTGTTTGTTTTATAAATTTGTAATGTCATAATTCTGATAACCTTACTAAATTTGGTTGTACAGCGGTTAGCTATCAATGCAGTGTCTGTTTAGCCTAGTCTTAGGTGACCATTTATTTTACTGATGATGCTTTTAGTGTAAAAGCGAAACGTTTTAATAAAATATTTACCAGCATTTTGGCTTTACCGTTTTTGCTAAAAATCATTAGCATTCCAAATTTTTGTTAGCTTAGTCAGTGCAGTGGATATTGAATTTGAACTGATTAGCAATTTAACTTTCATGAGTAAACACCAAACCAGACAGGATTTCAAATTCGTAAGTTTCCATCTGCGTGCCCCGACCATTATCAGCGCACTGTCATTTATTGCTGTAAAAAAGACGCAAAGAACAATTTCCATAACACCTAAAAGAAACTTCATAACAAAGTGTTGACATCAACGTGATCTATCAACTCTTTTTTGAGACGTTGAAAAATACTCTGTAGCCCATATGCCTTTTGTAGTTGCCATTGGGCCACTATGTAGATGTGCCATTGTGTACGTGCAATCAGGAATTTACAGCCTACAGCACGAAAAAGAGCTTTCTGCTGTAGGGTTTAACATTGAGATTTATACTGGAAACTGCATAATGTTTCCTATCTTACAAATATTTTGCTCAAACTATCAGCCAAAATTGATGATTGCTTGCCCATCTCATCTGAAGCGAAATGATTGCCCGAGAAAAAACGTGACATGGTAAAAAACGTGTTGACCAAAAGATTTTATTATGATAAGAGGATATAAATGAATAGGCCTGCCTATCGTTCAAATGTTTAAATTTTGTAAATCAGTCAATTAAACTTTGAGTTGATCTTGTATGAACATTATGCCAAATTTGATATCTTGTGTACAATATAAATCAGAATTGTCCACAGTTGACAATACCAACAGTAATGTCTTTCAATAACTTTAGTTATTTTAGCAAGTTGCAAAGCAGCCAACTGCACGGACAATGAATTTCATTGCTAGCTAGGCCTACCACGCAGGTGTATCAGAGCGCTATACTTTTCAAATGTGAAGGTTTTCATCAAGCTGACAGTGACTATTGCCCTGTAGGCCTATTCAAACATCAACAAACAATAGCATTGGTTTTTGCGCAGCCCATATGCTAACTTTGAAGAAGATAATTAGTCGGAGCGTAGTTTTATAAGTTACACGAGCATAGTGGCAGCGTAGTTACATAAAGCAGTCGGCTATTTTAGGCATTTAACTTTGTTCGATTTTAGTTGAGAACCTACAGTAAGGAGGAGGAAATAATAATATCCTTCATTAAGAACAAAAAATTTTTTCTTTAATTTCAAGGAGAAACAGAATAAGGTGTGGTTTGTCCGTTTTTTGTAAAATTTGACAAAAATATTTTTTAACTGTTAGCGGTAAGCATGGTAGGACAGATTGTATGACAGATAATACGAGACGCTGTTTGTAGAGGAAAGTTTTCAATCTATACGGACACCAAAATACGCAATATGCACAAATCCACTGCGATATGTCAATTCGACTGCGATTTGACATATGGTACAACAATTTGAAAAATCGACGACAATTTGACACATCGCACTGCTATTTGTACAAATCGTACTGCAATTTATTTTGCTCACTGATCAGGGAGTGCAGATTTGCTGGTTGTTGTCTTGCCAATTTTCACTAGACCCTAATAAATCACGTGGGCTTATGACACAACAAACGCTCACATTTTGTCTGTTACAAACGAATCTGTGGCTGTTATTTATTGATGTCTAATCTAAAGTAAAGCGCACAATTTTAGCGTCAATAGTTGCAGTTATAGATTTACTGAGCTAAAAAGCTTAGGCTCAAAATTAACACAAGCTAACAGGAACTATCGACCCTAAAATCGAGCGTTTTACTTTAGAGTAGACGTCAGTAAATGACAACAGCAGATTCCTCTGTAACTGCCAAAACGTGGGCATATGTTGCATTATATTTCCAACTAATTTTGTACGCCTAAGTGACAAATTTACAAGACAACAACCAGAAAATCTGCACTCGTTGATTGTAAAGTAAGGGATGCCAATTGAAAATTACGTGTTAAAGTAAAATTTTCCGTGTTTAGGACATACATTACAGCAACTACAACGTTTTTTTTTTAAAGACAAATCATTTGACAAAGACACAATTTTTCCTTTCCAAAGACAAATTATGCAGCCGCAAAAACATGGTGAAGTGCCATCTGTAAAACAGTGGTACTTGCAAAATAGTGCTTCATGCAAAATATGTTTGGAAACGTTCGTGGTAATGCGGAAGCGGTGAGATTCGGTTTACAGTGAAGGTCCTGATTATTATTTATAAGTAGGCCTAGGCTTTGTTTTGCTGTTGACGATTCTCGCCGCTTCCAAATTACAAGGAACGCTTTTGAACATATTTTGCACGAAGCACTATCTTACAAGTAGGGCTGTTTTGCAGACGGAACTTTACAGTGTTTTTGCTGCTGTATGATTTGTCTTTGGAAAAAAATTGTTTCGTGGCTGTATAATTTGTCTTTGAAAAGAAAAATTTGCTTTCGCTGCTGTGTGATTTGCCCTAAACTCTGCAAAATTTTACTTTAACACGTAATTTACAGTTGGCACCCTATAATAAAGAGCAAAATAGATCGCACTGCGATTTGTCTTTGCAGTTAATATGACATATTGCAGACGATTTGTGCATAGTGCATATATCAGTGTCCGTATAGAATGAAAACTTTCCTCTTTACCTTCAGTACCTCATAAGATTGGACCAATTTTTTATTAAACTATTTGGGCCAGGCATTCAGGGCATATATTTATGCAGGCTCCGGGCTTGGGCCAATAAGTATTAGCCTTGCTTCTCCTTGTGTATTTTACCAATTCAACCAGTCTTATCGTTTAATACATAAAGCAGAATTGTTTCTGTATGTTCGGTGAAACTCCTTCAAAACTACTTGGCATATAAACATAAAACTTGGCGCAATGGATTACAGCTCTGGGTGACGTCTTGACAAAAGACAAACTTTTTAAATTTGCATTTATTAATGGAGGAAAGCAACTTTTGGCTTAAGCAAAATCCAGTGCCCGACGCATTAAAATACAAACAACTCTACGTCAACACAATCGTTTTGTACAGAATTTACTTTTTATCTCAAAAAGTGCTGACCATAAAACGTGGTTGAAAGGTTAAATAAAAGATATCAAAAAGATGTTTCTGACAACAAAAATTTCTACGAAATTTAAATTTTGTTGGCGACACAAGCGATTCAACTGTGTGCCCACAAATATCATTTGGGGCCATAGGAGTGAAGGTGGAGCTTACTTGGCTACTTTAGGATCTGCTAAAAAAGTTTAAAAGAGGATTTTTCGTATACTAAATGAGTTGGTGTGGCAAAAATCATAATATTACATGTTCACAATTTTATACTTTTAGGCATGCCTAAATGTCGCGTCCCAGGTTGCCTGAAAAAACTTTCATGTTATTGCAATTATTTACTTTATCTTGATTTATTTGAACCTAATTTGTCAACTCCATCTCGATTTGTCTGAGTAAAATCTACAAATTCTAAAGTTTCAAGGGTAGTCACACGAAACAAAAAGTATTTGCCTGTTTGTTTGAATAAAAAATTTTGCTCAAAAATGATCTCCAACATCATATGGTACCATATAGCAATCCATTACATCATGTCAATAACCCGCCACCGGTTTCCAACTTATTGGTTCTCATCAGGCGGGTATAAAAACACTGAATAATAAAAATGCTGAAAAAAACAAATTTGTCATTGCGTGCAAAAAAAAGTTGCAATACAAAACATTATGATACAGCAATACCTATATCATGGGGGTCTCACTTAAGGAAACACACACATGACATGGACAACAAGTCACATCGACAAGCTCTGATAGGGGTGTAGGATCATTGTTAAGACTTTATCATTTTACAAAATATAAATGTTGCTAGTTGCTAAGCAGCAATTTTCAAGGCGATCTCCTATTAAGAGGAATCTGCTTCCAGCATCGCACTAAGGTGAAATAGAAAATTTTGATCAAAAATAATCTCCAACATCATATGGTACCATATAGCAATCTAATACCTCATATCAATAACCCGCAACCGGTTTCGATTTTGTTGGGTTTCATCAGGCGGATGTAAAAAAACATTCAATAATAAAAATGCTGAAAGAAACAAATTTGTCATTGATCATTTGAACATTATGCCAAAACACCCCTATTAGGGCTTATCGATGTGACTTGTTGTCCATGTCATGTGTGTGTGTCCTTAAATGAGACCCCCATGATGTAGGTATTGCTGTATCATAATGTTTTGTATTGCAACTTTTTTTGCACGCAATGACAAATTTGTTTTTTTCAGCATTTTTATTATTCAGTGTTTTTATACCCGCCTGATGAGAACCAATAAGTTGGAAACCGGTGGCGGGTTATTGACATGATGTAATGGATTGCTATATGGTACCATATGATGTTGGAGATCATTTTTGAGCAAAATTTTCTATTTTACCTTAGTGTGATGCTGGAAGCAAATCCCCCTTAATTGGAGATCGCCTTGAAAATTGCTAATTGGCAACTAGCAACTTTTATGTTTTTATTTGTTTGAAAAATGCCAATAGCTTATACGTCTTCTTTTAAAATGATGCTGCTAAATGGCAAATACAATCGATCGAAAATTTTAACGTCATAGCCCCTGACCCCGTGACTACTTGTGTGTAATAGTAGGCCTCGTATGCCTTCCTCCTGCTATAGCTTGACCTAATCTTTAGTGAAATGGCTATAAGCTAGTTTAGCTGTAATAGCCCTTTTACATTTTCGCTAGGTGAAACGCTTATTGAGGGTGTAAACTCTACAAACAGTTTATACCGGTAATAAGAGTTTTACTTTTGGAGGCGAAAAATAAAGTTCTACAGTACATGTATCTTTCATGCTTCATAATTATCATTCCAAGCATTACTTATTAGTTTATCTCCTGGTGAACAACTATTCAGATGCAAAATTTTTTATGATTGGACAATGTCAAAGAACGAGTAGTAGGTTGGGGTTTAGCCTCGGGGATAAGTTATTTGGGTTACTCTGTACATAAAAGCAAGTGACGGAGCACTGGCTTAACCCAGCGACGTCCAATCCTTGTCTCGCGAAAGGCTCAAAATAGCCCTCGCGATAGATCGATCTCCAAAAAAAAGGTCATCACTTCTCCAGCATCTCCACATCATCGCCCTCATGAGGGCAAATCGAGTTCTGTTGTTGCACCAAGTGGAGTAATCTCTGGATGAAAAAAATCTGTACCTCTCAAGTGCCGCCTGTAATCAGGAGTTCAAACGTTTGTTTAAAGGTGAAACGTTGCAATACTGGCGAAATTCATTACGAATTTTAGAATCGCCTCGCGGGCCGCATTGAAAGGCTCCGAGGGCCGCGAGTTTGACACCCCTGGTCTAGAGCTTATCGCTTTTTTTGGCGGCATTACGGACTTCGTTTTACGAACGGCTGTCAGTAGTTGTTCTAATCACTTTTGTGACGTCACATTACGCATTGTTACGTTTCATCATTTCCACACCATCGCATTAAAAATTTTGTTGCCCTTGGTGTTTTTTCCATTTTACATCTTTTTACTCCCGCATTTTCTCAGGCTTAGGCGTGGTGATGCAATGTATGCCTGCCACTACACCTCCGGTTTTCAACCAGGCTTTTGTTGGAACAAGGCAGCATTTTCAATTCCGGATGCCTCCCTGACATAAACTAAACGTTCTTTTGTGGAGTTGCTAAATCCAGGCCTTTTATTTCAACGTCCGATACAATTGCAACTACGACAAGGCGGAAAACAAGGATACTACACATTTTATAATCAGAATTTTGGGGTGAAACTTTTGTCAGCTTTTGCAACTAACTGTAGTCAGTGTGGTGAAAACTAGAACATAATCCCTGTTAAGTGACCCGCGAAATTATTTCCTGACACACCTGGCTTAGCTAATGGCAATTTTTAGAGGGGGCCAAAAATTTGTTTTTCGGTCTTTTTTTGCAAATCGTTTATTTTAACCTCTAATGTTGTCTACTCCAGGGGTCGGCAACCCCTGGCACGCGTGCCACAGGTGGCACGCGAGAGGATTTTTTATGGCACGCCAAGTGACTTGACGCGCATGCGAAATCTACTCTATAAGCGTGCGCGGCGCACTCCCAAGCTCAAACTGTCTACACTGCGCGAAATCAACAGTCCTAAAATTTGTCAAGCATGCAATTCACTTGACAATTTCTATGTCGGCGATGTCTGTTGTGGTTCTGCCAATGACATTCACAACTGGTTCGCTGTGAAAGCGAAAAAATTGGCTCAAGACAATCCAGTTTATGCGATTTCCCATTAGCACAAACAAATTAGAGTAAACAAAGATGCGATACGCCGCAAGAATGAAAAATTTTGGTGTAGACACGCCTAATACTAAAACAGTTACGAAAACACTGTGTTTCTTTGTCGCACACTCTGCTACAACTCACACACAGTTTTGCTTGAAGAGATGGGAAGTTCATACCATGATGTGCTGCTGCACTGCAGTGTCAGATGGTTAAGTTGCGGTAAGATTCTCTTGAGGTTCGTCGAATGTCTAATCGAGAAAAGGGTCTTTTTCAGGGGACAAGGAAAGGCCGACCCCGAACCGGAGGATGAAAAGTGGCTTGTAAAACTGATGTTTCTTGCGGACATCACCACGCACCTTAACGAACTTAATCTTCATCTGCAGGGTACAGGAAAAACAGTGATGTGTCTTTTTGAAGTATGCAAAGGATTTGCATCTAAACTGGATGTCTACACACGGGACATCCGAATCGCCACTTTCCGCTACTTTGAACACCTGAAGGCTTTCTCAGTGGATTACCAAGTTAATTCGGTTAAAATTGATATGTACATTAGGGGTTCAACGTCTCAATTTTACACCAGATTTCAAGATTTTCAACATTTTGGTTCATTGTTTTCTTTTCTCATCAAGCCCGAGAGCAGCGAAGATTTGAACTTATGTGCATTTAAATGGATGGATATTGAAGACTTCCAGTTGCAGCTGATCGATTTCAAAGCCTCTTGATTGTGGACATCGAAATTTGTTGATTTGCGGAAATCGCTGGAAACGATTGAAAACAAGCAAAAAACAATTTACCACTTGGAAATCTTTGCAGGAGAAATTTAGCTGTCTGAAGAAGATGGCAATAGCTTTGCTGTCTGCATTTCAAGCCACTTATTTGTGTAAACAAATATTTTCCCAAATGAAGTTTATTCTCAGTGCCCATCGCAGCCGACTTACGGAAGATCAATGAAAATTGTGTGTTCAACTGAGTGTATCTAAATTTAGTCCAATATTACTGAGCTGAGCAAGGAAAAGCAAGGACAAGGAGTCTTTCTGTAGTTTCATTAAAAAGAGTCTTTTGACTGTATTCGACCTTACCTAATAAAATTAATAAACAAATTTGTTTCTTATCCGTTTGCTATTCACATCGTTGACTGTGCAAACCAAACACATAAAAATGCTTGGCACGCGAAGCTGCTTACATCTTGATATTATTCGTAAACCGGCACACTGCGTTCAAAAGGTTGCCGACCCCTGGTCTACTCTGTACCTTAAATTTGTTTTTGATGACCTTTTTTTGAGAGATCGACATTTTGTAGCCTTTGAATCTGAAAATACCTTTAGTCATTGCTTGGGTTTAAGAAATTTTGGGGAAGGACATGGCCCTTGTTGTTAAACTGGCAAGCTAAATCCTAATTTTAAATAGCAATCAAGAATGAGATAAAAGTTTACGATGAAAGTTGTTTCATATTGCTGAAAACAAGACGAAATAAGGAAAGAACAACGTCAAATTTTAGGAATCAGAACACAGACGCCCTGGTTGTACATTAGTCAGTTAGTTTGCTTTCTTTGTCGAACAAACGTCGCCTTTACTTCCTTGCTTAGTGAAATAAAAGGCTTTTATTAACCAAAACATCTCAAGTACGGCAGTAATATAAAAGTGTATGTTTCACTTTTTTCAGCATTGTCGAGGAATTACGACTACCTTACTTGCTGTAAACTAAATGCAGTATGAGTAAATCAAATGTGAAATCTGTTATTGTCAGAGGTGTATCGAATGCCATGGGTGCTGCAGCGATAAGAAGTTGCACTGATGCTCCACAAGTTGACATGCAACTGGCAAAACAACAGCATGAAAACTATGTAAAAGTGTTCAGGCAAGTAAATATTTGTTGTTTCATCGTGTTGGTGACTGACTGCTTGGCTGTATCCTGAAAGTAGCAAATTGGTTTAGGAGTCATGCCTGTTGACACTGGGACTTTAGTCTGGCTCCCTTACAAATTTGATGACATTTTTCTCACAACACTGACGCGATGGCGTAATGGTTAGAGCGTCCGCTTTGCAGTCGGTAGACCTGAGATTCAATCCTCTTGTCGAGTCACACCAAAAGACTTTAAAAAATGGTATCCACCGCGTTCATGCTTGGCGCTCGGCATTTAGGGAAGGTTGTGGAGAACAAGCCGGCAAGTTTGCTTGTTGTCTCTTTGCGCAAAGCACTTAACGGGACGCCCCATCTTTATGTGGTAGACAGGTGGCCTAGACACCTCAGAAATGACAACTCCCAAGCGAGTGCGGACGTCCCGTTCAAAATATAGCAGCAATACAATTCGCTTTCTCGTGAATGGAGGATAAATATGGCAAATAAAAAAAACACCAGACGTGTCCTAGAAGCCCGAGTATATCATTGTCTAATAACCGGGATCGCCTATCAGTCAGTTGTGCCGAGTTATACGCAGCAATTTTGCTGGCTGCACCAGCTTTACTCAAAGATCATTTTTGAGAGCAGTGACGATGAGTCGTTATAAATGGGGGCATCTCCCTATACCCCTAATTCCAAACATTTCATATTCAAAAATTAAGACGTTTTTTTCACAAATTCTCTATCATTTAACAAATTCCATCCGTTTTTTCCAATTGCATAGACTCGAAGTCAAAGTTGACAGTGGGCGCCGTAATGGTGGTCGTTACAGAAATAAGTCATTTTGTGGTATATAAGCTTCTTCCACAATTTGCCGCGACCCCTTCAGATGAAACTTGTGACCTCAACCTCTCTGCCTGTACTTATGTGCCTTGGTTGCGTCGAACGGCAGAAGGGACCATACCCCCTTTAATCGCCTTGCATCCAATTACCCGGTTGGTCTAATAAACGATTTTCAAGCAAAAAATTTCCTTCGTAGGTGCTATTTTACACGGTGCTATAGATCAACTTATAAATCAGATTTTATTGTTTATGGCGACAGCTGAAGGCAACTTTGTTTTGAAAAGGTGAAGACATATATTTGGTTTTGGAAAACTAGTTTTTCAGAACGACTTTTTGCTGTTTTCAACTCCAAAGTGACGTGAAGATTTTTTGCAGTTACATCACCTACTTTTATGCCCATGGACTTATTGACTTTTTTTTTATTGATCCCACTCAAACCTTGGATTTCATAACTATCCCCCTAATACTTAACTCTATACTGTTAAATTAAGACTGCCCTTACTAACAAACAGCAAATAATTTAACAGATTTTTATGAGTTCATTTTATCAAGTGCTTGGGGGCGTAAATTCAAAGTTGTAAAAGGACGCTAGAGTGATTGATATATTACGTTAAATTATGACTTAAGAGGATAATCCATTGACCAGGTGTTTGTGCCAGAAAAGCGAACAATTTTTCTGAATCCTGCAAGATTTCATATTAAATTTTGCGTTTTGTTTTACCCTGGTACACGTGATCAATATGTCTTGAAAAAGCGGCCAGCAAACCTTTGTTGAACCAAATCCACATCGCAGTCATTGTTGAAATCCCGTCTACGTTGAACGGCCCTGATTGGAACAAAAATCAGGGGCAAACTTCAAAAATTTAAATTGTTTTTAAATTTAAGAGCTTAGTTTTTTTAAGAGTAAGTTGTTTTTTTTAAGCTTTTTAAATTAAAAATTTAAGAGCATTCATTCATTCTTATTTTATTCATGACCACCAAAACAAAAATTGTTTTTGGTACGCAACTTTTTAAAAGTTTAGTTTTTTATTTTGAGCTAAATTTGTGTTCTAATTGATATATTTTTTGTCAATGCTTTTACAGCTTTTAAAAAGAATGACAACTTATTTAAAGATGCTCTTCAGATCATTGTTTGATTTTTTAAGTCAATGATTTCTGCTCTTACACATCATGCCACCCACATACGCAAGGTGTACTCGGCCTACCAAAAATTATTAATGGGCCAAACAACCATCCAGCACTTTGCCAATCGCTGCCATTAAGGTTAAGATTAGTCAGGCGCATGATCTGACTGTAAAAAGGTATTCTAACATGCAGTTTGCCTACAGTTTAGATTATATTTCGTACTTTCCATTGCGTTTTTGAAAAACAGATTTATACCGGTATGTTTTTAACATAATATATCATTCTCCTATAACAGGCATACATCAATAATAGGTTTTACTGTTTACACTTGCTTTCGAAATGACAGTGGATGTTAAGTAGGATTACGACTGCTGCTGTTTTCACTGAAGTGGTGAAGTGGTATCAGACATCTCAAAGACGTCTTGAACTACGACAAAGCAGAGTTTTTTGAAGCATTCAAAAAAAAGAAAAAAGGCATGCTTACGAAAGTGTTTAAATGCTTTACCGCTTGTTACATGGTTGATAAAGCTCAAATTGTGGCAAAATTTCTTTAACGGAAGCAGCTTGTTAACATTTCCCAGAAAAATTTTAACCGTGTTTCTATGATTTGTTCTTGTTGAGAAATTAAAGAAAATAAAACCTACAATTAAGCGTTTCTTGTGACGTCACGTTTCCATTTAAAAGAGTGGAATTTTTGCTAGCTGGTAAGTAGGAACGAACTGGTTTATGTTAAAGCGAATAATCTCCGCCGTTAAAAAATGCATTTAAAAAAAAATCTTCTTCAAGTGTGATGTCATCATGATGCTACCAACTTTCTTATGAACTCACCTTAAAGTAGTGATCAATCGTGCCAAGTTTCGTATTTGTGCGATCTGTAGTTTTGGAGAAGTTAAAACACGTACGCAGACAAAATTGCGCTTCATAGCACAGACATATTTTTAGACTCAGCATACCGCTGACAGCTATAAAAAACGATTGTATCCGAGGCCATAAGTAGAATTTTCCTCACGTCGTATCATAGGCTCAGGGGAAAACGTTGTCTTGATTATGTTTAAAACAATTTTGTGATTGGACCCGCTTCGAAGTTGCCATAGTTCAACTATCACAGCGCGTTTCTACCACAAGCAGTACAACCAAGCAGAGCAAATTGCCCTAAAGTGTCTTTCTTAAATGCGCCACAATGCAGCCAACAACAACACAAAATGCCCACAACAATTACGTCAACAAATTGCACAACGACGTATATTTGGATTGAAAAGGGCATTTTGACAAAATGGAAAAAATGGTTTTTAAAATGGGAAGATCCTTAGCCGAAATCGGGGGTGGCCGACTTCTCTTTAATGGAGATTTCTTAGATCGAGTTGCAAATTTCTTAATAACACGCAATTGACCAGTTAGTTGCAAGGCTACTAAAAGACTCTGTATTTGTTTTTTCGCGGCCTCTTCCTCGGAATAAAGGAATAGAGAAAGACTATGGAGTCCAAAAATTGGCAACCTCTCCATTGCCAGGACAGCCGATTGTATTAAGAGAAGGAGGTGCCAAAGAATGAACGGCGTAAAGACTTTGTTGTAGGACAAGACAAAATGGGGTGAAAAGTGGTATGGGTTCGGTGATCAGTCCACAGGCTCTTACAAGGGGTTTCAGTTCTGCGTATTCTGGTGTGATAAACAGTCAAAAGAAGGTTGTGTCTGCAGCAGCCAATGCAGCAGAGGACACTGCAAGAATAATGAGAAGAAACAAGTTCTTCAGCGGAGACTGATGGGACTTTTTGTGTTAAAAATATATCAAGAAAACAGTACACCTTCAGTCAGAAAAAAGACCATTGAATCGAAGAGATAAAAGAGAGAAGCTGCAAAAACTGCGGATAACCAAAGTAACGCTCTCTGTCAGGTTAGCTGGTCTGCCGGGGCGATGCCTCGTAGAAATGCGTGCTCGGAGACCAATTGCACTTTGAAAACAAGAGAAGAGGAGAGGTTTATAGGGCAGTTTCTGCCAGATATGCTAGACAGTATAACTAGAAATGACGGCCAAAGGGAATAAACGGCAAGAATAGAGCGAGAGTCTAAGAGAATAAAAAGAGCATTGGCAGATTTTTTGGCACTACCGACTTGCGAAAAGCTTATAGAATAGTGCAGGCTTCAGCGTAAAAACGGAGCAAACTGATTTTGCTAAAAATAAAGAGTGATTTCAGTGTCGCAACGGCACAACAAGTAAAGACGCCAGAGCTTCCGTGATCGAAAAGAGGATGCACTAATTTATCAGTGCAAATTACAGCGTCCTAATTCTAGGAGAATCGAACTAAACAAATGTAGTACCTTGACAAAAAAAGAGGATCATATTCAGAGCATATGGCATAAAAATAGTGAGTTCCACAATGAAATGAAGGGGACTCCAAAAAGGAGGAAAGGAGTAAGCAAGTAGAACTTCTCGGAAAAAGAAAACAGAGTAAGATGAATAGACCAATGTCTTTCCAAAAACTTTTAATAGGCCTTGATTCCATTTTGAGTCTAGCCAATCCTTGATAGAAAACCACTACCTTATTATGGTAAGAAGAAGAGATTCCAACCCGCTTTTCGAATGCCGTTTCAGTGCACGTTGAGTAATCTTTTAATGCGATCTCCGTTATGGTGAGCGTTGCATTACGATATAAATTTACATTTAAGCTGCCTTACTTCAAAACCATGAAGTCAACTAATTCATTTGCCTGGTAAACCCCTGTAATAAACTTGAACAAAATATCTGCTTATGGATTGACAAGAAGCTAAAGTAGGAAATAAATCTTTGATCGCCTAGCCTAGAACTACTTTGCTATCTCTAGCTAACAAACAACCAAACCATAAGAATTACTGCAATGTCAAACCAATATAATAATAGAATTCAACTGACAATACTTACCATATCAAACAGTTACACCAAATGAAAGAACAAAATGTGTTGAAGCCTACCAATTAAAAAGATTCTAACCAAATAATTTAAGAAGAATTTGACTTCCCTCCTTCGCGCCATGCAATCCAAAAAGACTGAACAAACAGGCGCACGCTATAAGTCACTCGCGAGTGACCTCTGGTGATAAGAAAAAGAAAATGAAATCAATTTATGCAAAGGAATCACATAAACAAAATAACTTCCTGTTTCTAACACCTCTAAAGCCCAAAGCAAGCTTCTTGCGCATTGTTCACGTTAGTTCATGTTTTACCATATGATTAATGTAATTTCTCTTAATATCTTTTGCTTTTGAAATAGGAAATGAAAACTGCAGACAAAGAACCCGTTTATAGGAAGATCAGATAAACGGACCCAAAGTGATTGGTAGGGGTAACAGAGATGCCTCAAAGAGAAGAAAAGGTGTAAGCAAAGATGAGGACAATTGCTGATGGCGCGGATGAGCGTTCTATTCTGCACCAATCAATGTCCGCTTCATTGTAGTGCTGCGGTTCCTGACCTTCTTGAATTTCATCGAAAGGGCCTCCCCGAGGGTCTCGGAAACCTTCAGCACTTTCCGGGGAAAGAAACTCCCACTTGTTACGTGTTAATAGGTTTTAATAAAGCATATACAACAGATCTTTCGTGTTTGAACCAACTGAAGCGCTATGCTTGAATTCTATCCGAGCTGATGAACAATTTTTTTCGACTTTCAGAAAAATCAATTGAAAAAGACTTTTGTTAGAAACCTTGTTAATTCAATACACAAAATCAAACGCAATCGACTAGTTTGGCTTGGCGATCGATTGGTCAATCGCGATCCACCTGCTGGCCACCCCAGACATGAATGTATCATATTTTCTGAAATGTGGAAGCTATAGGTTCTGCAAATTACATCTCGCAAAATTTAATATTTTCTTGAGAAAATAGAAACTCAATCTCGAATGCTGTGGTTGAACTTGTCAAACGAATGCGTCTGAGCTTAGATTATCTGGGTAGCCCCAGTTTTTTTTCTGACTGCAATCCCCACCGAAAAAATCAGCGGAATTATTCCATGGATGCAAATCCATTGTTGACAGTTTGCTTTTGGATATTCAGCAAGTGCGACGTGTGAATCATCTTTTGCAGGTAATGTAAATTCTCAGCGTCATCAACCCACGCTGTGATTGCCCGAAAGATCATTAAGGATCACGAACTGCCAAAAAATAGCAAACCCTTTTCAAAAAGTTTTTCCACGTTTCTGGCAGAAATCTTCACTTCTCTTACAGGAGCGTAGCCAGCATAATTTTGATTCTGGAGGAAAGATGAAAAAAATGAGTTTACCAGAGTTTTGAATTAGTGAAAGATGGTTGCAATTTGAAGAGTGCTTCCCAAAATCAGGTCTTTAAGCTTTCAACGACAAAACACCCAAGGAACATTACAATTTTTGGGGTTGTACCTTCTTCTTTATGCGCCTCATTTTTTTTGCTTGGCAAAAAACGGCCTTGTTTGCATTGCGTGATTCAAAACCGATTCGATGTGTAGAAGGGCTAAGCCAATTATACTTCTTAGGCAAGTCTTCAGGTGCTTAAAGTTGTTGTTTAAGAAGGAAATATTATAACGTTTTATGTGGTGTTGCCTTTACTCAGTCCTCCTAAATACGGTGAGACTTGGCATGATTACAAATGTAAACAAAATGCTTATTCAATATCTTTACGTGGCTAATGATATGCTTTCAGTGAAAAATAGGACTGAGTACGGCGAATACTGCTGCAGTATGCACCAATGGCAAGCTTCCTTCAGCGGTCAGTAAGTCTATTATCGCATGTTTTTGCGTGTAGGGACAAGCTTGGATTAAATGTTATTGATGTGAAAGCCGACCATGAATTGGCGGATTGTGTATTTGTCGAAGACCCATTGATTGCTATTGAGAAGAAAGCGCTGTTTACAACATTAGGACATCCAAGCAGACAACCCGAAGTAAGTACATGCAGTCGCATTCTACTAAGTTTCATGCTAACGTACGGACTTCAATCGACGGCATTGATAAGGCGACGTTTAACCTCGCGTGAACAATTTGTCCTACTGCTTCCATATTTTCTAAACTTAAACAGAAGAAAACCCAATCTACTAATTGCGGATTAACCCAGCTTTTTTGTCATACTTAATTGCAAACCGGGTTTGGGAGCCGGATCGCGAAGCTGCGAAGCCAGTCAGTTTTGAAGGAGCTGGAGCCGAAGCTAATCTGATCAGATTTAACAGCGCTGTAGCTTTTAAAATTTTGTGGTAATTTGTGATCGATATTGTTCTTAGTCGGTCATGGAGAAAACGCAACAAAAATTCAACTAGAGTGTGGTTTCACTAGCTTTTGTCAAACTTGTAAGCCTCCGTATTTTTTGTAGAATTTTTAACTTTGTTATGCAAATATAAACAGTTGAGTTCTACTAAGGCAAATGCTACAAAACATTTGGAGCTGAAACAAGGACCAAACCTTCTTTACGAAAATTTGCAGCTCCGCAGCTTGAGCCAGATCCAGAGGCCGCGGATGAATGCTTGAAAACTTCGGAGCTGAGGCATAAACCTGTGCTTTTTTAAATGCCTTTCCTTCCCTGAATGGCAATAGTATAGCCTACAAAATAAGGGAAGTGGTAAAGGGTATGACGGGTGATCAGTTTCTCTAAACGCTTTATAGTTAAAACTTGATACAATTAATGAAAACAACAACAATCTGTGCACGTTTTGACAAAATTGCCCAAATAAGTAGTTTTTTTTTTAAATACTATTTTTAAAGACATTTTAAACTTCAAGTTACATCTACTTTCCATAGAAAAAGGCTATGTTGTCTGCGGCAAGAAAACTTGGCTCTCTTGATATTAGCGTCATGGATGAAATCGATTCGGAGGCAAGAATGGACGGAGGGGATGTTTTATACACAGGTGTGCAGCCAGGTTTTACGTTCTTCTTCTGTTCCAAACAAGCTACTTCTTTAGTATTAATTACACTACGTAACAGCAGATTTGTTTCTTGAATATATTTGACGATAATTTGATGTATTTTTGGCCACTAATTTCAAAAACAGCATCAGCGTTTTTATCATTGGGATTTTTTACTTACTTGCGATTTTAATATTGCTGATTTAGTCGTTGCTTTGCTACAATTACACTTGCCTATGCACAATACAGCCATATCTTTTGTAGCAACTAAACTGCTGCGACATCATCACGATCTTCATTAGAAGACAATTGCAATAATTGACGAATGCTTGAACGCAAGTTTTGTGATTATGATTGGTTTTTCATCTCAGATGTAATGTGAAATATTTAACAACAAAAATAAACTATTATGCACATGTTAATTCCTAGTATAGCTTTGAAAAAAGCTGTTTGGGTCATAAGCTTTTCGTGACGCTCTCATCAGTGGCGGTATCGCGTCAAAAAGGAAGATCTAGAAAGAGTAAGTAATTTTATCTGATTAATTTGGACGTTGGGCAATCAAGACAAGCCAATGATCGCGCTAGTATTGTAAAGCGCGCCAAAGAAAGATTTCGCAATAGCGTAATGTTTGAGAAAGCGCAGCAAGATGCCAAATCGGAACGTCGTGATTATTGAAAGATTTGGAGAGTGTAAAAAACTCTTTCTGTCTGCATAACACCGGGCGCCGGGTCTTGATAAAAGCAGCCTCCAAGAGATTAAGGTGTAAAGAGCTGCGTGCTGTGGCAAGGGTTGAAAACCGCTTGTTGTCATAGTTTAATGCACATTGATCATTTTCTAAAAGATGCTGACCAATGACAGAGTCATCGTTCGGTTTGGTGTCTTTTGTTGTTGTTGTTGTGATTACCCCTCCTCTTCCTCGGGATGGATACAGCACAAACGGTAATTCAGGTTCATGCCGTCAATCTAATTGAAATTAGGCTAGGGGAAAGATGGCAGCCCATTTTGAACCAGTCATCAGTGACTGGTAGCCCCGCCACCAACAAGGCGGACTTCCACTGGTGGGTACCCAAGAGTCGCTTTTTACGACACGTTGGGCTAGCAACTTCACAATTGTAACCCGGTGAAATACGCATAGGCCACTTGTCTGCAATATAAAGGTGGAGGCGTCCCGTTAAGTGCCTTGCCCAAAAACACAACAAGCGAACTTGCCGGCTTGTTCTCCGCACTATCCCTTTTTATGCTGAGCACCAAGCAGGGAAGCTGTGAACACCATTTTTTAAAGTCTTTTGGTATGACTCGACTTAGGGAATGAACCCCATATCTACCGACTACGAAGCGGATGCTCTCACCACTACACCATCGCGCCGGTGTCTTTTCGTTTGCACGATCCGTGTGGTTGAGATCGGCGTACACATAGACCAGGGATGGCGAACCTTTTTAGTTGACTGGGTCAAATTATAGATTATGCAGCTGTAAGAACACAAACGCGGGTCATAGATTAAACATGCCTATTTGTAGGGTTACCATATTTCTCAAAGCAAAAATCGGGACATTGGATGACAAATTTTCACGAGACGAAATTTATGGCCCCTCCAACGTTTTTTTTATCAAAAGCGGGACGGTGAGATGCGGTTGCAGGCTTGATTGTCGAGGCAATGGTGCAGATCTGAAACCAAAGACGAAAATTGGGGTGATCTCCAAAAAAAAAAAGGTCATCGGCTGTTAATTCCACGATTTATGTCATTTTCAAGCCCAAAAGTGAAAAAATTTTGCAACCGAGCAGCCGATGACTTTTTTTTTTTTGGAGATCACCCCAATTTTCGTCTGTGTTTTCAGATCAGTACCCTTGCCTCCACAATCAAGCTGGCAACCGCATCTCACCGTCCCGCTTTTGTTGGAAAATTCATTGAAATGTCCATAAATTTGGTTAAATCCGTTGTGTTTCACTGAAGCAAAAAGCGGGATTTGCGATCAAAAAAGCGGGACAAGGCCTCAAAAAGCGGGACTGTCCCGCCTAAAGCGGGACGTATGGTAACCCTACCTATTTGTCTAACCTCTTCTTTAAAAAAAAGATCACCATCCTTCTCCAATAGCTGCATTTCAACGTCAATGAAATAGGAGAAATGTCAAGTGGGTCACTGGAATACCTGTAGTGGGTCACTCTGTGACCCGTGAATCAGTGGTTCGCCATCCCTGACATTGACCGTGCAAACGAGACTACATTAAACCGAACGATGACTCTGTCATTGGTCAGCATCTTTTAGAAAATGATCAATGTGCATTAAACTATGACAACAAGCGGTTTTCAACCCTTGCCACAGCACGCAGCTCTTTACACCTTAATCTCTTAGAGGCTGCTTTTATCAAGACCCGGCGCCCGGTGTTATGCAGACAGAAAGAGTTTTTTACACTCTCCAAATCTTTCAATAATCACGACGTTCCGATTTGGCATCTTGCTGCGCTTTCTCAAACATTACGCTATTGCGAAATCTTTCTTTGGCGCGCTTTACAATACTAGCGCGATCATTGGCTTGTCTTGATTGCCCAACGTCCAAATTAATCAGATAAAATTACTTACTCTTTCTAGATCAGTGGTTCTTAACCTTTTCAACCCTTGGGTCCTTTATTCCTAAAAATATTGGCTTGGGGACCCCTTGTCTGCGCAACCTGCAAAGAAGGTGTATGTTGAAAAACAAACACTAGTGTGATAAGGGATAAGTTGTTTACTACTGGATCTCTAATTAATTAAAAAAACTCTTTATGAAAGCATTACACAAGGTGTTAGTGGAATAACACAATTTACTCGGCAAAACACAAAGCAAATGATCAGGCAGTGTGACCTCTGTTCTTGTCTCTTTGAAACAAGCTCATCAATGCGGGGGTTAATATTGCTGAGAGCAATTCTCATGTCATTTGCAACTCTAAGGCGATTACGGCCCGTAATTTTGATATTAACTAGAGCAGACATAGCAGTTTCACAGAGGTATGTCGTTGGAAATGGAATTAATGCTTCCAGAGCTCTTTTTTCCAATTCACGATATTCTTGCAACATACCAAAATTCTATCAGTGAGGAGGAGCTGAGCTTGGTCTTTGCAGCTTGAGAAGTCTGCAATTCCAGATGTTGCTCATGAAGGTTGAGTTGCTCATTGCTGTTCATCTTATCCATTAAAGGTTGCTGAATCCATGCTGAAGAAGATTTAGATGTTGGAAAGTAATCTTCCATTTTCTTCTCGAGGATGCTTATGTGATCATCAATTAAAGCGGTCAGCCATTCGTTGATGTCCTGATCACCAATTTTTACTGTCTAACAGTAAAAACATAGCAAAATTCTGGTTTCTTACTCTCTTTTTCCATAGTGAAAACTTCTTTTTGAAGGCGGAGACCTTCTCTTCAGCCTCTGTCTGAGATTTGTTTTTTCCCTGCAGAGAATAACTGAACTCATTCAAAAGACTAAAGATATCTTCCAAATAAAAGACCTTCAATTGGAATCTATTGTCATCAAATAATGTAGCAAGTTCCACTGATCCATGCTGACGAAGGAACACGGCAACTTCAGTGACAAGTTCTGCAACACGGGAGAGCACTTTTCCCGACGATAACCATCGCACTTTGGTATGGAAAAGAAGGTACTGATGCTCCTTTCCAAGGTCGTCGCAAAATGCTTTGAATAATCGAGAATTCATAGCCCTGCCACGAATGAAATTCGCAGCTTTTACCGCAGAATCAAGAACACTTTTCAATTCAAGAGAGAGTGTCTTACAAGCTAAGGCATATTTATGAATAGCACAGTGATTTGATACTATATGCGGAGCAACTTGTTTCATTAAGGCTACAAAACCGGATCGATGCCCTATCATAGCTGGCGCACCATCTGTGTATACCGATACCACTTTATTCCATACTATTGAATTTTCACGAAGAAATGGATCAACAAGATCAAAGACGTCTTTAGCTCTAGTTCTCTCTTTTATCTCATGACAAAACAAAGACTCGTCCACAATCGCGTTTTCTTTAACAAATCTCACGTATGCTACTAATTGGCTAATTGACTTGATATCCATTGTTTCATCAAATTGAAGACTTATTCTACATGGGCTATCTTGGATTTGAGCGATAAGCTGACTCAAAATGTCATTTGCTATATCTGCAATCCTGTTATTTACAGTGTCATCGGACAAGGAAACTGAGTCTATTCTTTTGGTCTCGTTTCGGCCTAGTAATATTTGTGCCATTTTTACCGCGCTTCGCTTTATTAGTTTCTCACCAGCTGTGTGAGTTGCTTTTGCTTTTGCTATTATCAAAGAAACTTTGTATGAAGCGCGCAGGAGTGGTTGAGAAGTTGACAGAAGCCTAACGCAGGGAGCGTTCCCCTCACATTACAACGAGCTCTTTTCACTTTGAACGTTTCAACTGAGTCCGTTTTCTCTTTTTACTTCAGTTCCTTGTGCCTCTTCAGCTTCGAAGGATTTAAGGAATCGTTGCCCAAAATGGCATTGCACAATGTGCACTGAGAATTGTCAAGTTTATCACAACCAATAACTTTTGTTACCAGGGACGGCTCGTAGCTAAAATTAATGGGGGGCTGCTTTAGAAAATTTCAGCCATTGTTTTAAAAAACAAACAATAAAAAAGGAAAGTTATACATAAACTTGAAAAACTCTAAGCAAAACAAAATAAAAAAAATTTACTTACGAATAGCCTAAACTGTTAGATAAAGTAACCGTAGCCTATAAATAAAGTTACGGTATTTAAAATAAAATTATCAAAAACTTGATAATAATGCCATAAATAAGCTAAGATAGTTAGGCTGACTTTTTTATGGCATTATTATCCGGTTTTTGATTATTTTATTGTAAATACCGTAACTTTTATCATTCTATAGGTTACAAACACCTAAAAAACTTAAATCATAGTTAACCAAAATATAGCCAACGGTAGGCGTCATAGAGTATAGTCTATAATCCATATAAATGTAAAAATCACCCTATAGACCTAATTTTTGTCACTATCTATCAGCTTCTCACACACACACAGCTCGCCAGTTGTCCGTCAAAAAGAAACCCTTATTACACCAGCACACAAGGGTCGGTACTGCATGAGCCGCAGTTCTCTTTCTACAGCTGTATTGCAATCTATTGCTAATTTCAAACACCATATCACAGGAGCTTTGAAGCAAAAAGATTTATATATTTTTTTTATAAACTTAGAGTGGTTGCTGAGATTAACCTTATGTATTACATAATGTAACTACAAGTATAAGAAAAATAAAGAAAAAAAATATTAATTAAATTATTCATGTCGAATATCATCGATACGATGGAGTGGGGACTGGAAGTGCTGCAGTTTCACAGTACCATACACAAGCCGCCCCTGAACCATACTGAGCGTAAAAATCGTTCCAGAAACGTATTTTTTGTCGCCATTAGTAAACAAAATGATTATGACCTAAGGAAGCAAAAATAATGACTAATTGAAAAGTCTTCATGATACTAAAAGTGGCTAAATCATACGAATTCACTTTCGTGGTAATCGCATGTAAAATGAAGAAATGATATAGCAAATACTAAAAGGAAACAGGCATAGTAATTGCCTTGAATTCCCTCTGCTCCTTTACTGCTTAGGTTGTAAAATTCTATCCACGCCGGTAGCAACTAGCTATCAGATACCAGAAAGCTGCTGGCAGAAAATTAGACACTCCGATACCCGCGGTACCTGAAGTTTTCTATTTCTTCTTTTCATGCAGTAGGGTTGTGGGTAGAGCTAGAAGGTAAAGTGCCGCAACTGCAACCTTTATACTTCAACCCTCCATTGCTTTATCAAACCTTGTCTCTTATGGATGGGGATTTAATGCTTAGCCCTCAATACAGAAACAACTAGTTGGATGATCATATGCTTCTCCAGAGAAGTTAGTTGCATCATACTCACCAGAATTGTCTTATCTACTGCCGTCAGTTTTCAACTACTTCTTCAATGCAATTGTCTGAGCTTACATAACTGTATTCGTGATAAAAGAATCACCACTACATACAGTAGCTCTATCCACCAAACTAATTTTTAAATCTGGAAGAGACAAACGTCAATCATTTTATTACAAAACCTTGAAACAGGTGTAGCAGTGGGTTTGTTTTTCTTTCTCTAGTCTATTACATCGTAATATGTAGTAAAAAACTAAAAATGACAGCCTGTTACATCAGACTAAAACAAATAATTTGTTCAGCACTAGAACGATGCGATACTGCGTACGTCTGAATATAGGTAGCATGTTACTGTAAAACCACTGTCATTATTAGTCAAAGTGGTGGTCGTTGTTGCTTGTGCATTTGAGGGTTAAAAGGATACAGTTTGGCATTCCTTCTGGAAACTCCCAGATTTTTCAATGGAGACCCATGGGGGTCCTTGGAGCTTTAAGAACCGCTACTCTAAATCTTATCTTTTGACTCGATACCGCCACTGATGAGAGCATCACGAAAAGCTTATGGCTCAAACAGCTTTTTTCAAAGCCATATTAAACTTCTCTACCACTAATAAGACTTTTATGGTATTTTTTTGTCTAAACTGTATGGCTTTCGAATCTACTTTTGACGAAACACAAAACTGGAACAGTTAAACCTCTCATAATCAACTTTTGGATTTACGCAAGTGCAGACACAAAAGCGGTACAATTTGCTACAAAAATTAATGTGTGCTTGGTAGTTTATGTTTGTAGCTAAATATTCCACATTACATCTGAGATGAAAAATTAATCATATCTATAAAACTTGCGTTCAGGCATTCGTCTATTTCTGTAATTGTCATCTAATCAAGAGTGTTATGACGTCTCAGCGGTTTGTTACAAAACATAGCTGTTGTATTGTACACAAACAAGTGTAGTTGTAGCGTAATACTGTAATGACTAAACCAGCAATATAAGTCAAAAAGTTCTAATGTTAAAAAAATCTGACACCATTTTTGGGACCAGCGCGTCTGTTACTGCCAGAAATCAGCACTTTTATATAAAAAACATAGAAAAAACGTTGTTTTGTAATATGGTGGGTATTATTGTGGCAAAAATAAAAAATGGTCTTTTTCCCGTGTTTTTTTTCTATAAATGATTGCCCTAATAAATCTCTATTTAAAGTTCAATAACCTTTCAGGGTGTTAGCAAGTTGATCTGAAGCGTTGTTGACGTAGAATTTTAATCTTTTTATTACTTTAAAAACTCAGTTATTGTGTGTTAGGTCAAGAAATTCTTGTGGGTCAAAGTTCGAGAACAAATGAAGCAGGAATAAAAGTTCTCTCACAAATATTTTCTAACTTACCCGTAAGCACTATCCAAGTGTCGGATGCATTACATTTGAAGAGTGTGTGCAGTCTTGCGGCTCCCTCCACAATCATTCTCGGAATAGGAAATGAAAAAGCTCAAACAATTGTTGAAGTAAGGATTTATTTGAATTTAGGGCGTTCCTCGCACAAAAAAACTGGAAGAAATTGTTTTTCGCTGGATTTCGGTGTCCCGAAACTCAAAACAATTGAAAACTTATTTTTACAAAGCCGTTCTTTAAGCTAGAGGGTTTTTCTTAAAAGATTTGAAGCCTGAAGCAAGAGCTCAGCAAAGCATGAAATTGGATGGGGGAAACTTTCTTTCGATAGTTTTGATCACTTGCAAAAGTGAGCTATAAAAAACTTCCACACCCATTTTGTAAAATGACTTCAAAAAAATTGCCATCAATCAATGTTTAAAGTGGTCTAAAAAGAGGTCATCAGCTCTCCAACATGCAATTTTCTAAAAAAAAATTTAGGTAAGCATTTCCCTTTTTGCTCCCTCATGTCACTCCCACCATAGGTTTAAAGTCTTTCGTAAAAATTTCGAAGTGTAGAAATCGAAATGCTAGGAGGAGTCATACCGACATGCATCGCTGCTCGGTAGATCAACCAGCGCGCCTGACTTATTCCAATAAGCCTGCGGTTTAGACTAATTTACCTATTTTTATATAAAGGAAATTAAGTCCAAAGCAAAAGGAAAGTATGAATATCTAGAAGTGAGCGGGGTGACATGCGGAGCGAATTGCGTGTCATTCCAATGTGAAAAAGGTTCTGTGCTAATACATCCGCCTGCATCTCTGTATCCAAACACAAAAGAAGTAAGATTGTTGTGAATATCTGTATCAATAAAACTTAAGTAAAGCACTAGTTGACCCAAAGAAATTTATATTTGTATCTAAAATTTTATGCATTGCGAATATATCAAGTTTTGATTTTAACAAAATTCAACTTTTTTCGGTCTTTTTTTGAAATCAGGAAAATACAAACTATAGATTTGAAAATGATAAGCGAAGAAGAAAATTTTAAACCTTGCAACTAATTGGCAAAGCAGCATACGGGCGTAAGGGGCATTAACAATTTATTTAAAATGAATATGCCAGGAAACAATAACTTACTTAATAATAACTAATAACTTAATAAATTGTTAATGCCCCTTACGCCCGTATGCTGCTTTGCCAATTAGTTGCAAGGTTTAGAAAATACAAACATTGTGTTCAACACTGTGGCCTACTTTCGGTGTTTTGTTTATTAAAATAAATCATACTTCGATAAAGAACTGCTGCACAAGATGATAAGGAGTGGGGGGGAGAACAAGCTGGACATCTTCTGTCATCTGAATTCTAGATCAAAACATCGAAATTACAAAAATAATTGTGGCTCGAAGATCTTTTTATCTTTTAAAAAACACCCCAAAATTAGGAAAGAGTTTCGTTGTGCCTTCCACTCCTTATCAAAATCATGGCTGGGCTCTGCTGCTGCTAGCCTGCACTCAAGCTTGTAAACATAATACAATACTTTCTTTCATAGGTTGGCAAGATAGAACATGGCTCATATTGACTTTCTATACAGCTCTCTATAGTAAGCTTATCGTTTACGGGCTGTTTCAAATTTAATACAATTCAAGTCGTAGTGAATGTTTCAAGTGTTTTTCATGACATTTAATAATTTTTTGATTCTCTTCCTATAAAAACGAGCACACTTCCACGGTATAACCTCTGTTTTGTTATAGGCGTATGGCTCTGTTGACGCTGATTTCAAGTTTGCTGTTGATACTTCTGAATTTGCCAAAGTAGACGGATGTTTGACATGCTTGAGTGTATTGTTAATTGTTTGAACAAAACCACTAATAGTGTAGCTGACGCTGTCAACCACAAGGCCAATCAGCATTGTCAAGCTCACTGTTAATTGCTTACGGTGTTTAGAAATTAGTTTTGCGTTCGAAGACGATAGACTAAAAATGTGCTGTTTTTGCAGTTTTTGTCATAATAGCAATTTTTTTCTTGTGCTGCTTTGTCTAAAGAGCATTTTATCAAACATAATGTTGGCTGGAGGGCGGATTACGGCTTAATTCTCCTCTTTAATTCGATACCGAACATTATGCTAGTTGCAATTGCTCATGTTCATTCAAAAGTTTTCACAGGCGCTAATTTTTAATTAAACGCAACATTGAATATTTCCCAAAGAGGCAGTATATATACTAACTATGAATATAAGTTTTGGTAGTGCTATGTTAGTGCAGATAGTTGTTACAACCAAGTTTAGGTTGCTAGTAAGATAGTACAAGTACAGCAATAACCGCAAATACGATTCAACAATACGATGTTAGTGTTGCGGCCGATCTTTAGCAAGATTTTGTTCAAAAGAGCACAATTACTTTGCAATTACAAAATTTAACGAAACTTATTATTTAGCAATCCGTAATTACAAATGCTTTACCAGATAAAAAAATAAAGTTGCTCACCGAGTAATCTATGTTGTAAGAGGTATTCGTTAGGTTAAGGCAAACTCACGTATGGCAACCAACTTGCAGGTGGTTGGGCTATGCAAGTTCGTATTTATTGATGGCTTAATACGAGGTGTGACTTTCATCTATAGAGAGTGGTTAGCAATTTTTTTGTTCTGGCAGCCCAAATTCTCCAATCAATCAATGCTTAAGACTCGTCGAGCATTGAAGTAATTTAATTGAGGCAAGAGCTTGAGACAAACTTCGAACATAATATACCACTATTTATCAGGAATTTCTTATTTTTACCTTTTTAATTTTTTAATACGTTTTTATATTTAATATCAACTATTTGAAAATACAATGTAAATAGTCTTTCTACACACCACGCGGCTCACATCTAAAACGCAGTGGGGAATCAATAATTTCAGGGACCTGAAGCAAGAATTCATGAGAGGCCCCGAACCGCCCAAGTTCTCGCTGAAGACCTTCTATTTTTGGAGGCTACAGCTATTTCAAAGGACTGAAATAGCCTATCGGACAGGTCTGGAAAGGGGGGCGGAAGCTGCTCCCTCACTTGCCTCACCCTAAATCCGCCACTGCTAAAACGGCCAGCTAAAAGTATCAATGGTTTCAAAATCGGGGCTCGTCTCACACTTTGCCGACCACCAGTCCATAGCAGAACGATCAGCAGTATGCTTCTACTTGTTTCATGAAATTTGCGGTGTGAGGCCTCAATGTTTCGCTTCAGATCGTGCCTTTATAGCAAAGGTGAAGAGAAACAATGATCATCTCCTATGAAAGAATTAAGCATAGTAGCAAGACATAGTTAACAACTTTTCTTCATATTTAAGCTTTTTGAAACCCACAAAATTAATAGCTTGTTAACAGCATACAAAAGATATTTAGGTTCCGTAGTAAAGCTACAACAAGAGAAGGAAGATAATCCCAGTTTCCAACCGCAATCTATACAAGCGTGTCCGGCAACTCTTTTGTTTTTAAAATGTTGAATATCGCTCGCTGTAATATACAGCTCGCGTCTCGGAAAAAACCAAACAGAAATAGGAATATCCGTGAAGTCTAGAGGTTGCGATTGGATTCTGGATTTTCCTTTTCGTGCAGCAAAATGCAGAATTTTAAAAGCTCATTGAAATATTGGCAGCATCAGTTCAATCTCAATTAATTAGTTAGAACATTTCCTATGACAGTATTTCCGGAGCCAATTGGATTTTGGCGGAGTTGAAAGTCCGTCCAGTAATGTTTGTTTATGCGCGGCTGAGCGTATATCCGGTCTGTGATCACTCCAGCCCGTCCCGGGTTGAATCTGTCGCCAAACGAGTATTTCGTGTGGTGAATTGGAGGATTGTAAATTTCTTTTGGCCAGTATTGAAATCCTTCTTTGGCGTGGATATAAAAGGGTGTCGGTTTTCCGTTATACCTCACTCCTCTAGGGCTAGAGTAAACTGATTTTGATTTCTGTGTTTCTAATTTTGAACTCCATTCTTCTGGTCTGTAGTAATGATACAATGCACTTTTTGATTTTTTTTGAGGATCTTTATAAGAGGCTATCATTTCTGATTTGTTTTGCTTTGTGGCTGAGTAACTTCTAATTTTCTTGACAGGTTCTTTATCACTCATCACTAACTCTTTGAACTGTCGACTGCTATATTTTTCAGAGTCTGGATATTTTTTAATGTTTGGCAATGCAATTGGATTCCCGAAATTTCCACTCCACGAAAACATTTGATTTTCCCCGCGGTATTCTGACTGGTTGATAGATGATGGGTGTCGTCTACCACTCCACGACTCCATTTTGTCTAGCCATCTCAAATAAGCCAGAACAGCCGGCAACTGCGGTACCGGCATTTTTAAAGACTTATGAAGTTCTTGAACATGCCGAAGAGCTCGACGCTGTTCGAGCGAATTTACTGAACGCGGTTTCGTTTGGTTTTTTGAGTTGATTGACTTTCGCTTTTCGTGTTTGCACGAAGCGTTTAGAGCCCCAGTGTTGACATGCTTAGCACATACCTTTGCAGACATGATGCAGAAATAGCCCTTATCTTTAAGTTCAACACTACAAATACTGAAAACTACAACCGGCTACATGCTTCCTATTTATATGGCTATTGTCCGCTGTTACACAAGAACTGCCCTGAGAGGTTTCTAGTGGTTTAGCATAAAGGAAAAATTAGCTGTGCAACAACAAAAACAAGCTCGTAATAAAGAAGGCTACAAAAGCCCTCGTGTCATTGTTTAGCAAACAAAAAGATTTGAAAATGATTCAATTACACATAATCACAACGACAAAGTTGTGTAACTTCGAAAAACTGTTGTTATAACCTTGATAATATGACTATGTGACATCGATGTAGAATAGTTGACTCGAAAAAGACCTGTTCATTCTTTTCTCTGAACTAGCAGTGATTATACAAGTCTTTTGGGTATGCTACATTACGAGAGTCTGAAATATTTTTGTTCACTTTTCAATTCATGCAACACAGGTTGCTCTTTTTGACAAATGAAACAACTCCGTATCACAATGGCGTTCCAAGAGGTCTTGACTCCAAGTGCGACCTCGGAAAATGTCATCACAAATTCCGCAGAAAATCCAATAAATGCTTTCATACACAATTTTTCCCAATTTTAAGTTTGTTCTTAAAAATTTTTTATTCAAATATCACCTGGAGCGCACCACCTAGAGACAATGCTGCCGGTTTCATTGTCACCAGAAAACAGATTATCATATCATAAAACAACGTGCTTTCCGATTTGATTCTGAGCCAACAGTAGAGCACCGCCTGGGGAATGCGTTTACCTTCCATATATGCAGCCAGAAGCCTTAAATTTCTTGGATCTGATCGCTGTACGAAACTATTTTTACGTAAAATGACAAAAATGCCCGAAAAGGGAATAATTTAGTAATTATTTCCCCGATCATCCAGCGAGACCATCAATTTAGAGTAGGGATCTAGGTATGCTATAGCTAAGATTACAGTGATTAGGGTTGATAGGAAAGCCATGCATCGAGAACCGACATCAAACCCTCGATTACGACGCTAGCTTAAATAAAAATCAGTCAATACGTCATTGCTATCAGATAGCATGAATAAAAACTGACTTCTTGTAGGATTCAAACCCACGATTCGCACCAGGTATGCTGGGGTGTGAACCCATGCTTTTGGTAACGAGACAATCTAACCGGGACACCGGCTAGAACGTGTTTCCGAGATAGAACGCTCGTGGCTGTCTTGTGGCAGTGACGTATTGACTGATTTCCATCGAGCTTAGCATCGTAATGGCGTGTTTGATCTCAGCTCTCAATGGATTGCTCTTCCATCAACCCTAATTAATGTCATCTTAATAATGACATACCGAGATCCCTTGCTCTAGCTTGACGGTTTCCCTGGTAAATCTGGCTAATAATTATTCAATTCTTACATGCTACTTGAGGGCGAAATTGATCCAACTCTATCGTTCATAAGCACGAGACCGCACTGTTCATCTACCAAAATTCACCCAGCTAATCGGCGTGCTTTGGAGGCCAAATGGTTAAGGTGGTCTTAGTCGAGGATTTGACTTCGATTCTCTATGGATAACTCTCCCATCAATTCTAACCTCTTTGGACGAGGAGCAAAGGGCCACCAAAAAGTATATTTTGATCTCCACCAATTTTTTTTTGAGTTCATTCAAAGTAAACTCTAAACACTGCAATCAAACCGAGAATATTCTCGTGAAAAGTTTTTCACAAAGAGGTAACTTTACGAAAACAATGCAGGCGCATGAGAACTTGCAACACACCTTGTTGCCCCGATATAAGCGACCGACTGTGAAGCGGGAAACAACATTACTGATAGCTGCAACAGATAGATAAAGTTGTAGATTAGTTAGTGTTGGGTGTGCTCATATGCAGTGATGGGATTTAAAATTTTAAGAGCAGGTTCTCTTTTGTATCAAACTTAATAACAACAGGTTTCCTCATTTCAAAAAACCCATTTGCTGCGGTCGTCTAAGGTCCATAACAAAAAATAAGAACGGGTTCGCTGATTATCATGACATTCAAAGAACGGGTTCGCACGAACCCGTGCGAACCTCCTGAATCCCATCACTGCTCATATGTCTTGTAAAAGAAAATTCTAAAAGTAACTTCCCTGACTCAGTTTATTCTATGAGAGAGAGCAGGTTTCACGTCTTTAGTTTGCTTGCCGCCCAAAATCACCAATTGGACAATAACTATATCTGAATTGTGCATGTGCTCAAAATCGGCCAACACAATAATTAACTTTCTATTTTGGTCAAAAAATCTCATCCTTTCACTAGCCGAAATTAGAAACTAATCCTATTATGTGCCAACAAAGAGTTTACACAATGCCCGAATTAATCATATGCATTTGATGACTTTAAGCAAAGGCTATCCTTGTGGTAAATGAGAACCGGTAACCGTTAGATCAGGGGTGAGCAAACCACGGCCCACCAGAGCATTTAGTGCGGCCTGCCAATACTTGCAGAAACTTTCATATATCTAATTTAATATGACAGTAGTGGCCACATTTGTTGTGCTAAAGAGCTAAAAGCAATAGAAGTCATCATCAAAAGAGCCGCTTCGCAATTAATTCTTAGTTTAAATTGACGCATTTTTGTCCAAACAGTTGAAGAAAAATAGTGGAAGTTGAAATAGTTGAAGGAAATTATAGACCGGTTACTGTAGCAATAGCAAATGGAGTTGGATGGTACGGACATGTGATGAGGAGGGATGACAATGGTGTCTTTTGGATTGCTCTGGATCTTAAAGCAAGTGGCAAGAAAAAGCGAGAACGACCGATGAAGACCTGGAAGAAGCAAGTGGAGGAGGTGACAAAGAAGATTGGTTTGAAGGAGGATGCCCTAAATCTAGACAAGTGGAGAGACGGAGTGCAAGCAATTGCAGAAGGAATGGGGTGAATCCTGCAATCTCTGCTAAGGAAACAACACTGGATAAAAACTGAATAACTACTACTACATAGAAGGTGATGACCCTTTTTTGGAGACCATCATTTTCAAAGCCCGAAATTATTGCAAGATTTTAGGCACTGGCTCTTGGTCAACTCTTGATTGGTTAATGAGGCCCTACGGCTAAAAAGTTTGCCCACCCCTGCGTTAGATTATTGACTGCGCTTCCATTTTCTTTGCAGTAAAACAGCCGTTTACATTTTTGTGAAAGGATTAGAAAAAATAGGGAGTATGCATCAACAGTTAGGTAAACGAAAAATTTGATTAGTCATCTTTAGTTACACAATGGATTGATACCTGGTCTAAAAAAGATTATTTTTATTTCTGCTAAATGTTGCTGACTAGCTAGCTACATTGCAAAAATGTGAGTAGTACCTGACTCCAAAACCAAAAGTTGAACACGGTAAGTATTCTTGAGCGACACTTTTAGGCATACTTCGCGCAGGCCAGTACCCTGATCACAATATTAAGGGGAACGATTGACGTACAGTGGGGGGGGGTGTAAATAAATTCACAATACATGTCAAATTATAGGCATAAGTTTGTGCAAATATCGCCAACTTCATTCAAAGTATGCAGTACACTCGACTGGACGTTTGTTTTTCCGGACTAAATAGTGTAGAAACCAGTTCGGATAACACAAATACATATATACTACCATATAATTTCGAGCCTTCTATATAATTTATTTTTAATTTCTATTTATTTATTAATGTTGGATTTATCTTATGCCAGTGTTGTGTTTTAGAACTACCTCCCGACGAGCCGCCTTAGGCGAAACAGACTGTTGAGGTGTTTTTAACTGGAATAAATTTCATTTTGTACTATATATATATCAGGTGGAGTAAGTCTCACGCTGCTAGCACAGTGCTCGTTAACAACAGAGGTTAGAGCTCTACATATATAATTTAAAACACTACACGTCGGGATAAAATGATAAAACCACTGCAGCTTTTTCGCCAAGCAGCTCATCAGGTGGCAACTGAAATGAAAATAAAAATATAAAACATAAAACATAAAAGCTTAAACACCGTATGACTGCCGATGATACTCTGGTATCTATTGCAAATACAAGCCAGGTAGTAATTATAAGCTGCTCGACAAATAAAGTTTCAATGAGGTGGAAATAGAAACCTAACCACAGGCGGTTATAGACAATTTATGAGAGAGATTGCCACCGTGTGCAGCACTTGAATCATGTGCCGGAAGTTGATAACTGTGGTAAACAAGTTGACACAACAGCAAAGTGACAGGCTAAAGGTGAAGCGGGTGCGAAACTAATACGGGTCAATTAACGGTTACACGAAGAGTAGAATTTAATTTAAAATACGGCACTGAGACAAATTTTTTAGTTTGAATTTATTAGTGTGTCGACATTTGCTGTTGAGTTCTGATTTTTTGTTGAGCGTTGTTGAGAGGTCTGCTTGAAGAATGTAAAGTTTCTCTGTGAGGCAGAGGTTGCAAGTTCTTGCGCTGGGTTGGTATGGTGCAGGGTGTGCTATAGTGCTCCATTTAAAGCTGGGGTCTTCACTAGCGTTTTTTGCTCGCCAAACGGCTTTTGACAATTCGGTGGAGTTACTTTTCTGACGGGATTTAAAACTTTGATTTTGGTTGTAGAAGCGAGCTTTGAACTCCGTCTCGCTACAGCGATAATAATGCTTTGCAGCACCTCCTGATGTTATAGCTGCTTTATACACAACGGAGCTTTGGCAACACCTTCCTTCCAGCGGGAAATTGGCTTTGTTCCTGCAATTATAAAATTGTATAGTATAATTGGACTTAGCCCTTTTATCTAACAGGGTTTTGTTGTGCCTGGATATAATTGAAGCCATGTTGGACATACAGCTATAGTTCACTTTGACGTTGTTCTTATTGCAGATTTTATGTAGACGATGGGTAGGTGGGAAATGTTTCGTGAGCAGTCGGAGGAACTCGTGTCCGATGTTAGTTTTTACGTGCTCGCTGTATGGAGGATTAAACCACAGTATGTTTCGTTCCCTTTTTCTCTTGCGGGAGCCTGGGGTGTTAATATATTGTAGCCCTCCGGTATATTCGCTTTTGTGCATCGCCGCCTCGTATTCGGAAATCGCTTTGGCAAATGCCTCTTGCTTGCACGAAAGCTGAGATGGACGGTTGCTGAGCATAGATGGCAGTTGTTTTTTGATGACTAGTGGGTGGTTGGATTGCGGGTGTATATACAATGCTTGGTCATTCGGCTTATGGAAAAGCCAATATTTCTTTGACTTGAGATTGAACGTAACGTGGAGAAAATCGGTCGGCACAAGATTGCATTCGGTGGTTACTTTTATGCCGTGATCTTGGAACGGTGCAATATATATTTGGCATGATAAGGGAGAAAAAGTCTCACATTGCTGGCACAGTGCTCGATAACAACCAAGGTTAGAGTTTTACGTATATGTTAAAATTATATGGTGTTTAAAATACATACGTAAAGCTCTAATAATTATGTATATATTATAATGCGAATAAAATGAAATAACCATCCTCCAAAAGACTACAGTACTATAGTTTTGCTTGCCTTAACAATATGTACAAATGTATCTACCCTATTACCAAGAGCCCAAAACCAAGAAAACTTGTTATTTTTGCCAGCATCTCATTTTTGGTGCGTAGCTTGGAAAGAAGAAGATGGTGGCTTTTGCTTAACTGTCACTCCCAGCAAAGACGAACGAATCAACGAGCTCCGAAAAAACGGGGGTCGAGTGTATATAACTTGTTTAGTAGATCGTATTCTTGAACTCGATACTTTCTATTCAATTTAAATCTTATTTTCCGATAACTCAAATGTTTTGTATTTGTATCCCCACGTGAGTAAATTAGCTCAAGATTTCAAATTTTTAGTTAGTGGCAATCGCTTATGTTTGATTACTAACCGACTTTTTCATGTGTAGTGTTATCAATTTACTGTCGGGATCAGATGCTGGCAGTAACGGTATAGAGCAGACATCGAGTGTCTTCATCTAAACCGTCAGACCAGCCACTTCTTAAGGTACCCCATGTATGGGGCCCGCTGAAATAATACGATCTTCGATTTGTTTGGTGGCGCCAGACTCGAAATTTGACAAGGGAGTGAGACTCCATTTGTACATGGACTAATGAAAACGCCCAACCCCCAGTCCGCTGGCGATTGAGCATAATACAAGATGTTCTGGATAAGCTTATTCTAAGGAACCTATTATTGGCCTTAGGAATGAAAACATGGAGCATGGATGCTATTTTGATGTACCCCGTGCTCCATCTAAATTCGTCCACTAAACCACGCAGATGCCTAGTGCAGATTGGTCACTTAATAGTTTGAGCGCAGCAGACGCAATTGGGCTTTTAGACTTAAGTCTCTCATGCTGTACATCTGGTTACCCAGCTAGTCAACGGTGTGAAATATGGTCTGTGTCCAGGGTGTCACGCTTGGCCAAGAAGAATGTCGCCTCCAAGCGATGAAGCTCAGCTGGCTGAATGCCTGAAAGGATTAGCAGGTGGTCCGTTGGAGTGGGACGCAGGCATCCAGTTACAATGGGAAAGGTGTCATTCAGAACACTGTCAATGAGGCAGGTGTGTGTGTTGCGACACCAAACTGATGCGCAGTATCAGCTGTTGAGTATACCAAGGATAGGGCAGCTGTTCGCAGTGTTTTAGTCTCAGCATCCCATCCCGAACTTGCAAGTTGCCTCAGAAACGCAACGCAAATAGATAGTTTTTTGCGCAGTGTCTCGAGATGATGGAGGAACATGAGTGATCTGTCCAGTTTTGTCCCAAGGTAGGTTGGAACTGGGAAGAATGGCAAAAGTTTAGTGTTAGCCTAAATTTTAAGCTCGCTTTTGGCCTCTTGATTGTGTAAATGGAAGGTTGTAGTCAACGTTTTTGCGTGGCTAAGTTTCAGCCTCCAAGTCTTGAGATACGCTTGGGGTGTAGCTATGTCTTCGTTTAGAGCTCCCTCCAAGACCTTCCACTCCTTAGGAGAGTGCAGCAGAGCCAGATTATTGGCATAAGCATACTTTCTGAAGGTTGTGGAGAGAAGATCGTATATATAGATATTGAAGAGGAAGGAGGCCAAGACCGAGGGAAGCCGTTTCTCAGACGTCAAAGCCTGCTTCTCTTACTGTCACTGATGGTGATGGTGAAGCTTCTATTCCGGACAAACTCCAAGATCATTTGGACCATGCTCTTATTTGGGAGAAGTCTCAGCAGCTTTCAGGTATGGCTGCGGTGCTAGGCAGTGCCATATTAAGCCGCTGCCAGATCGACAAACATGGCACCGGCCTTCTTGTTAACCTCAAAAGAATCATCGATATTTTGCGTGAGCAAAATGGCTTGGTCTACGACTGATCTCCCTTGTCAAAATCCAGCCTGCTCCCCAGGGAGCTGTGGTTCAGTAATTGGTTCAACTCAGTGTGGATAAGCTCGTCGAGGATCCTGTAGGGGACGCAAAGAAGAGATGTTGAGCGATAGCTCTTAGGGTCATCCACAGACTTCTTTGGCTTTGGAATCGCAACTACCAGCGCTTTTCTCCAGATTTTGGAAATTTTGAGTCGACGCAAGCAGGAAGAAAGAAACCCTCGTAACCAGGAAATTAGAGCAATTCCAGCGTGGAGTATAAGCTCCGGGAAAACCGACGAACAAGCTAGCAAAAATCAAGGGTTTTTGTCACAAAACTTTCGAAGGAAAATAGCACTGTGTTTGCTTGTTTTGACAGCAACATACTACGTCTTGTTGGAACATATCTAGGCGAGTACGCTCAGAAAAACCATACCTGTAGGGTGTTTTATTATCCCTGTCTCATAAACATATGGTAGAGCTTGAGCCAAAAGTTGCAATATATTAGCTAAGAAATTGAACATTTTGAGAAAAGCAATCGGTGTTTATAGACCTTGGCTAGGACAAGATTGGAGTCTTTTGAATTTTTGCAACTGGCACTTTGGTAGCCAGGTATAGAGTGTACTTTTTCTTGTGAACATTAATTCACGTGTATGAGATCACGCTCTGTTTGCATGTATTTATTCAAACTGAGCCAACGCTACAAGTAGATTGATTGAGCCGTCGCCAGCCTGCCTCATGAAAACGGAAGAATTTTGTTGAGTGCCTTTATCAAGCGATCTTGTCGGCTCTTTCTGCATGCTATAGCAGGGAAGCGGTAAATGCTATTTCTTTCGAATCTTTCGTCATGACATGACAAGAGAAATGAACCAAAATCTACCTACTGTAAAGCGGACTCGAATCAATATATCACCGGGCCGGTTACTGTACAAGTGGTCTCAAAATTGAGAATCGCGCTCCCTTCATATCATAAATTTTAGTGTCGGACGATAACTTAACTTACATTCAACAGCAAACAATTTGAGGTGGCCTAAGAGAGTAGTCGACATGAAAAGATGAATTAAGGCTTTCACAAAGTTATCTGCGGCTACAGGGATGCGAACTGTCTGCCTGACAGCAAAAATCTGTAAACTTACTTTTTTGTATCATTGACAATGTTATTTCCAGAGCCAAATAAATTTCAGGAGGCTTTGTGGCCTTGCCCCCAGGCTAGCTACGGACCTACTTTCACGTAATTATTTATAAAATTCACGCAACTGCTGGCACTATTTATAAAATTATATTTTCTAAATTCATAATTCGCTTCAAAACACAATACAAATCTTTCACTGCGTTTACTACCTCATTCTATTAACCGTTTTACCGAATCGGTCCACATTGCAATGCAGTTTGAACGGCAAAACAAAAGGATAAACCAGTAAATCGAAAAAGTAGGAAGCTAATAATAAAATAACTTAAAGCGGAAGACGATAAAGTAGAAGATCGTTGAATATATTTCCTGATGCATCCATTCCACCGAATACAATACAAACTGGCACCAACTCAGTTTCTTTGGGGTTAACACTAAGCTGCGTTAATCGATTGGACGTTTCAACCACAGTTCTAGCGTCTCCGTTTGAACTCCACAGATCAACAGGAATAATTTCAGGACAAGATTTAACGTCTGCACTATCAGCATCGGAAGGTTGAGCGGTTGCAACTGTAGACGATTCGGAAATCTAAAACAAAATTAGTGTTTTGTAGAACGATTTTTTCAGTTTGTAAAAGGACTTATAAGTTGTACAGATAATTCCAAAAGCAAATGTGAAGCGCAAAAATTGAAATATCAGCATAGGCAACGTCTTATCTACTATGTAGAATCGTGGTAAAAGCAAAAAAAAACAACACAATGCAAAAATTTTTCGTAAGGTTTTTCATTTTCTTAATTCTCAAAAAGCAACCACGTAGGAAATTCTCAAAATACCAACTACAAGCAGAGGAAACAGCCGCCAAGTTTAGATTCAAATAGCACAACAACCTAGCCTTCGTGAGCCGTGGATGCACGACCACTGCTATCATAGACGGCGGCGTGACTGGATTGAAACTTCATTGGAAAAACAGAATTGCCGTTTACTGTGTTGCGAAGAGTAGAGAACAGAGACGTAGAGCATAGAAGTCTGGAAACCCAGTTTCTAAATGATATCCAAAGAAGCCCCTCCAAAAATAGCCATTTTAACAGTACGGTACTTCAGAGTATGACGTCCCAACATAATTACACAATTATGTTGTTAGGTGGCTATGCAAGAGGTAATTTGCAATTTATTCATTTATGCTATTTCAAAAGCTGCAAATTGGAATTCAGAGTAGAAATATACATCTTTAAACAGCGTAGAAAAGGCCTCCCCATACAGTAAGAAGTGTGGAAACGCCCTTCCCATAACACTACACAATGGTAGACACCAAGATGAACAACGCAGAGAGCGCACGGCATTTTGCAAAAAAGCGAATACATCCACACTCAAATTGTTCTTACCTCTTGCTCTTCAACACAAGGCAAATAACCAAAAACCATAGAATGGTCTAACCTTGGTGTCGGTGGCGGACAGTCAAAAGTTAACTTATTCCATGTTTGAATTGCTAAATGCAAAAACTGTTTTACAAATCAATAAACTGAATCTAGCGGGTAAGGTGGAGTGTGGGTGGGGAGGACACAGGTTTAAAACCCCTGTTTTTATACAACTGCTTCAAAATCCCTGCTAAACACAAAACCCGTGTTTTTCCATCACATTTAATGAAATCTTCATCTCGATTCATCTCCTCCTCAACCCCCAATTTCAGCGGACTTTATTCCAGAAAGAAATGTAATTCTCCTTTGAACACGATTTAAAGCAAAAATTTTGCTTTGGGGAGCAACAAACTTAACATTGTCTGTGTTAAAAATGCAGCGAATTCGGCTAACTAAAAATAAATTCTCTAATAATAGGTCAGTTAAGTAGAGGGGAAATTCAAACAAAAAACTAACGTTTTCAAAATTTTAAGACTTTAATCCTTTGTTCCTCAAGCATGGATACAAAAAGCATTTTTAAGTTGAAGCACTTGCAGTTATACACAACAAACTAACCAGTATTGAAACGATACATGTCATCTAAAGCACCTTCTGATGAAACACCACCAAAAATGTAAATCGATTTGGAATATACACAAGCAGCATGAGCAGCTCTCGGGGAAGGAAGGGTTCCGCGGGGCAGGACTTTTGAACAACTAAACAATGAATAAACACCACTTTTTATAGCCACATATAACTGTTAGACGAAAGAATCAGTGTATATCTGGGATTTGATTTTCACACAATGCAGTTTTCAGCTCTGGTGCTGGTATACAGTTTACAATAGAAAAATCCGCATTGTAAAAACACGAACTCAACAGTTGCAAGGATGCATTTCTTTTTCTATGCACGAAATAAACAAAAAAAGCCATCATGACAAAAAATATACATTTGAAGCTGTCGGTCAGGCCATGGAAGTTGCTCCGCTTTTTAGTTTTGTGGTCTTCCGTCACACGAAGTACCATACCGACTAGGACTAGGTGGTGTAGTGGTTAGAAGGTCCGCTGGGTAAATTTGCAAACTGAAGTTCAAATTCCTTGTCGAGTCGCACCAAACGGTATTCACAGCTTCTCTACTTGACACTCAGCACGAAAAAGGTAATGTAGAAAATAACCGGAGAGCTAGCTTATGGTGTCCTTAAATAAGCCACTCAACGAGACATCTCAATCTTTATGGCACAGATAGGTAAAGAGGCCGAACAGTCTACCGCTGCAGTGACCTGGTCTAATCCGAGCATCAACCCACTTGCTGTCTAATAGAAAAGATCAAGCTAAAACAACGATACCAAGTATCGACAACCACAGCAACATGTGGGTGCACCACCACTATAATGAAAAAAGGTACAACTTCTCTTGAAATCAAACACCATAACAACATAACCACATTCAACAACACAAACCTGAAGTCAACAATGTTTACAACGTGCATATCTTTATGGAACGTCGGTCCCGACATACCACCGTGTATGTACAAGTTTTTCTCAACTACCGCCATGACATGACCATGCCTTGGGCTAGGTAACTTGCCTACAAAGTAATGTTGATAGCATTATAATATTGCACTAATTTTATGAACAAAAATGCAGGATTGGCACCACTAAAACGTTCAAACCTGCAAAGTTCAATCACATTTTATTAGGCTAAATATAATGCGAAACGAAAAACCCAGGTTCACACCGCAAACCCATCCAAGAACGAGACCAGGGGAAAGTGGTAAACCATTTCAAATCAGTTATGATACAAATTAGTCTCGCAGCAAACTACTCACAAGGCAAACTGCTACAGGAGGGTCACTTCATACCTAATGAAAGAGTAACTTCAACAAACTTTTCTAGCTTAGTGAAGTGAAGTCCTTCCAAAAATGTGATTGGGACCAACCCTAACGTTAACCCTTTAGGGAGCACATCGCTGACATGTACTAATTACAGCAACCGAGTGACCGATGGCATACAATATTACGTTTATTTTCGCTTGCATGAGAACAAAAACCTTGACTTGCCTCTAACAGTTGGTTGTGACCAAGAATGTGTAGAACAATCAAATATGTGTAACTGCATATCATTAACAGGGTTGGCTCCTTGATGGCCTCCACCCCAGACATAAAGTAAGTCATTATCAAATCCAGCGCAATGTGTTGTTCGTGGGCTTGGTAAAGTGCCATTGCAATCGACATCTTTGCAAATGTTTGAAGCTAAAAAAAATATACAGCATATAAAAAACTGAAACACAATAAGCAATTTTTATAGACGCCAATAATACTAAAAGATATATGACAAAATACTAAATAATTTACTTCACGGAGAATTGCTTGCAAAATAGATCTCATAAGTCGTCCTGCTAGTTTTAAACTGTGGTTCAATTCCTGGTTTCAAGTCAGTGTCTTCGGGAAAGTATGTTCCGTTTCAGCAATTTCTCCTGCTTGACTGCACTTCTAGTAATAGAAAATTACCCCCAATGCTAGTTATTAATATTTCATTTGAGGATGACTACTGAACATTGATTGTAATTAATAATACAGTACCTTTCGTTTGTGATCAAAGGTATTATTCATTTTTTTCAATTCTTTGAAATCCTATTTCAGAAGAATTAAGATAATTAAAAAATGTTTTGTGTCGCGTTGCAATAGTATTTTCGTTCTATTTCAATCTTTAATTTACTTCTTAAAATTGAGGCGACTTGTAGTATCGCTCGAATAGTTAAGTCTGGTTACAATTTAATAGCTAGAATAAAATTGGCTTCTACTAAGATACTTGACCCACACACTTTTCGATCAAGAACAGAACAAATATATTCACCGAACACTTTAAAACTCCAAATTCTTTTGCCCAGCGATCACAGAAACTAAAGCACTTTAACAATCAGGAACCAACAACTGTCTGACACAAGTCACGCTAAAAATTTGCAGTAAAATCACCACAGAACAATACGTCTTCTTTTTACTCTAATTATCTTCCTACTACTACTCTCTCTCCTGAACTACTCTCTAAATCGTAAAAATCTCGCCACCTTATATACATACATGTATACGGAGACGAGCTTTCCAGAAAATGCTAGAACATCACGTGACACAGAAAAACACCCTTAATAAATTACGTAATCGGCAATAACAAAAAGAAAAAAAATCTTTGAGAAGATTCACTAGAATACTCTGGAACTTAGTCGCGTGGTCAACCATTGTGCCGTAAGAAAAGGTGTATGAGTTACAAATCTAAATGCGAAAGAACAAAAGGTCTCTTTCGAAAACGGCCGAGATACAAAACCAAGTTTGGGCTTACAGATTCAGATTTACATCTAAAATGATCACGGCAGAACAAAACGACAAATGACACAAACTGCCGGTATATACTGTATAAAACTATTCCTACAACGCAAATTTACTTATTTGTGACATTTTGATTCATTGAATAAGGCAAAAATCTTTTGTGCACCAATAACAAACACTTTATCATGGAGTTCACTACCAGCGCTAAAGGATGTCAGAAGTTAGTGTACGAAGGATTTGCCTATTTGAAACAGAAAGACTTTGCAAACGGTGTTGTATCGTACGAATGTGAAATGAGACGAAATGAATAACAGTGCTAGGCAAAGGTAAAGTTATCATTACCAAAATGTTAGCTGGTGAACTTAGCTCAACCACAGAGGCGAAAATATCGAGCAGTAATACACAGACTGAGATCAGTCGTTACTGACAATGATAATAGACCAATTCTTGATTTTCTACGTGCTATTGCACATAATATTTAGTTGTAGTTTCATGATATTTAGTCTTTTTTTGGTTCATGTTGTATGGTTAATAAATGTGATTATGTTTACCAGTTTTTTTCATTGTGTAGTTGATGTGATTTCATCTCTATTTTATACTACAGTATATAATAGGGGGCAAATGCCCTAGGGGGTACGTTGCCTAAAAGGGTAAAAGCCCAGGGGGGTATATGAGCAGGGAGTAAGTGACCTAAAACTGGTTTAAACAGATATTGAACTGTTGTACATAGGACCCTAATTGTAATTAATGCTCAAAACATATAGGAATAATTGTTTTCTTTGTGTGGGCTAAGGGGATGCTAAAGCAGCTTATTGTGAACCAGTGAAAAACATTTGAGACTTGCAAATATACTGAGCACATGTGATTAGGTTATTCCAAATGATAGAGCTACTGTAGGATGAAAATACATCATCTCAACACAAAACAAAATTAAAACGTCCAATATAAAATCAAAACCCATTTTTTTTCGCTCCATAAAATCCATCAGCTTACTTTCATGTTAACTAACCTCAGTCCTGTTTTCTTTAGACCCAAACATTTTTCAAAAGTCTTCTTACTTGTATCAATAATTTGAACAGAGTTAAGATTGTCTGTTTTATTGGCACCACCAAAAACATAAATTGAATCAGAAGAAAAGATAGGAGCCATAGCACAATGTTCGTATCTCTCACATAGTTTATCTACAGGCAACTTGGTCCACTGCTGGCTGAGCAAATTCAATCTAAAATTAATAGAAAAGCTTGTTAATACATTATAATCAAAATGTGATGTGATGTGTTTTAGTGGTTAATACCAGTTTTGCCTAGTTACACTTGGTTACTTTTTTCAGCGCAGTTTGGTATATTACATCTAGAGCATCATATAGTCATTTTATATTACCTCTCCATGCCAATATTTCCCCCTTATGGTGTACGGCAGTACTATTTTTCTTGCATGAAATAAAAAAAGACTAATAGCAGATCTATTTAGCTTTTACGTAAAAAGTGCTAGTGTGATGAAGTATTAGTGTTGATAACAGGAATTCCCTTTTATCACACCCCTTTTTGAGGTATCTACTGCGCACCAAAATTAACTGCTGGTAACATCTAAAGTAAGTTGTTCAATGTATTTTGATTAATTGCAGTTCTATATAAATTGAAAATGCTTGATTAAGGGCATAATTAATTTCTCTGATAAATCAGTAAATTTGCTCAACCAATCCAGAGCTTTAACTTTTCGTTTGACTCACGAATCTGGATTACTCTAAACTTTCTTTATCAGCAGATTCTTGATGGTGAATTTACTTCTGCTCTGCAACAGTAAACACCATGGAATTTAAGCAACAGTTCAGTATATTTTGGTCCCACGCTGCATGTATCCTCACATACTCAATAGAAAAGTTACCTAGTATGTGTACACATACCTATCAATAATTCAAGAAATGAGCTACAAAACTTGACCAATATTTTTTGATAAAAGAACTACTAGTACGGTGGTCTAAGCTGCTAAGTGGTATGTTTGAAATTTAATATCATCAATCAAATTATTTGTCAGCTAGTTTTGTTGGGCAACACTTACTGTATTAAGAGAAGAAGAAGAAGGAAGAATAAAGTTAGTTTTACGTCATTTTCCTGCATTTCGCAGGCTCAGACGTGCTGATTTAATGTATGTCTACCACTACACACTTGCTTTCAAACCAGACTTTTTACTTGAGCAGCATAACACTTTAAATTCTGGATGCCCTTTTTGATGAATACCAGCAGTGTTTCTATACAGTTTTGAACTCCAGACCTTTTGCTATGAAGCCCGCAACAAGAGAATTAACAATTAATGCCACCAGTACATGCTTTAACTCTCAGCATGCCAAAAGCAATGTTGTTGGTTTGACTGTAACTCCCTGGATTGTTTTTGACATCATGAGAGTTACAACATCCTGAAATATATGAAATCGCTAATTCTTTTGATATAGGTTAATAGTGATCACTTCTACAATGCATGGCATATAGGTAGATAGAATGAACGGCTTTGTAATTGCTTGTATCGTGGGCTATAGCACCCTGTACTGTGGGGCAACACTAAAATACAAAAATGTTAAAGGCAGTGGCTATTTTGCCGTCAATGACATTTTATCCTTGGAATATATTTTTCTGTTGAAGATTTGCGATTGGCCAATTTTGATGACATATTAAAAATATGACTTGATAAAAATGTTATCCCAGTGTAGACTACTTCTTACATTTACATGCTTGCCCCCTCCACCCCCCCAGTGTACACTGCCTCTGTCAATATACTATGCCTGCAAAAAATCGAACCTATAACCATCACATTCAAAGCCAGTATCACTATCCACTACTTCGTTGCACCACTCCCTGCATTACATCAAATGTGCCTATTTAAAACCACACTAATCGTGTGTAGCAAAAGAAATTCCAAAGGTAAAATAACCACTTTCAATGTGGCAATAAGGAAAAAACTCCAAAAATGGCAGAAATATGGAAATGCATATTCAACCCAGTGCTATTAACATTTTACCCTGCTGGGTAGTTACAATATATTTTGTTTTATCAATTTGGGTAAATTTCGTATGGTGCCGTTTCAGTACTTCTTTAGCAGTTTAGCTGATAGTTTCTGCACGTTTCCATAATTCACTAATTCCTTGCTTTAAAATGAATTTTAGTTTCCAAATTCCAAGTTTTAGCATGAATTTCACTATTTTTGTGATTCAGTAATTCCATATTTCAATATAAGTTTTTGTATCTCTGTAAATCTGGATTTCCATAGTTTAGTGTTGTCTGTCTTATTCACCTAAAGCAGTTAAGACCTCAGTATTTACCTGAACACATCATTGTAAGTTGCAGAAGGATCTGCTCCACCAATTACAAATAAGTTTTTATTGTTTTCTTCATACACACATGCTTGACCAACACGCGGACAAGGCGAACTACCAGAAGACAATACATACCATAAATTAGACAGTGGCTTACCACCAGCTTCTAATATAGGATGCAATTCCATAGCAATTATCTTGGTCTAGCCATAACAAAAAAACTGAATTATATAGATTATTTTCATATTCTAATTTACCAGACCAGTACACTGGTACCAAATTTGCCCATATTGCCTATGATCATCATGGAACAAAGTAATGACCAGTCTATGGTAATTATCATCCTGCAGTTGCATTCGTATAAAAACTTTGATACACCATTATTTTTTGGAATAAACGAAAAACAAACTAAACAACTGATTTGACTTTCTCACAACAGTTTTGCTACAATCTGCCCTGTTCCAACTACAAAACTTTAAGGGTGGTTACACATAGGCATAATACATGTAGTACAGGCATAGTAGACATTGTTTATGACACCCGACACAAAAAAGAATGTCAAAGGCCTTGAATTAAGAAATATGCAAATGGGGCAATGGGCACATGGAGCAAATTTATAGGGTTGGGGAATAAATTGTTGCAGTTTGTTGATTTATTGTTTGTTTTCTTTAAGGATATAAAATGGAATACCATATTGAAAAAAATAAATTGTTGTGGTTTGTTGATTTATTGTTGGTTTTTTTTTAGGGTATAAAATGGAATATCATTTTGATAAAAAAGTGCATTTTTGACACTTATTACCATTTGTAATTGTGAGAAAAAGAATGCAATAGCCACCAAAGCTACTCATGAGATTTGTGCTGTATACAGAGAAAATACTATGCCAGAAAGAACAGCATAATGGTGGTTTTCACGTTTCAAGAACAGTAACTTTACCTTGACTGATGATGAACATTCTGGTCGACCAGTTAAACTTGATGATGATCAATTGAATAATCTTATTCATGAAAATCTGCATCAGTTAACTACAGAATTGGGTGAACAATCGGGATGTCATTATAAGATTGTTTTAAACCACCTTCATTCAATGGGAAAAGTTAAAAAACTTGGATCTTGGGTTCCACATTCTTTGAGTGAAAAAAATAAACTTCAACATTCAATGATTGCTGCAGAATGCTTGCCCGTCAAAGGTCTAATTGCTCAAAAAAAGACTAATTTCTTTACTGCGTCATAACTGGAGATGAAAAGTGGTATGTTTATGTTAATGTGAAATATTGAAAAGAATGGCTCAGTCCAAAAGAATAACCAGCACCTCGAGTATAGCAGGAGCTTCATCTTCAAAAGACAATGCTGTGTGTATGGTGGGATTGCAAAAGAGTTATTCACTACAAACTCCTTGCAAATAATGACACTTTCAATGCAGACCTCTACATTCCAACACATGCATTGACTTAAAAAAGCAGTACTTGAAAGGCAACCTCATCAATGTCATGGCATCCTATTACAACGTGATAATGCCTGCCCTCATATTGCCAGTATGACAAAGGCTGCAATCCAAACGCTAAATTGGGAAGTCTTACCACATCCTACATCTTTTCCAGATTTAGCTCCAATGGATTTTCATCTTTTTCGATTGCTATCCAACAACTTACATGGGGTTTTGTTCAACACTGACATGGAATTAAAAACTTGCTTAAAAGAATTTATTTAGTCAAAACCTAAAAAATTTTATTGCCAAGGTATTGAAAAGCTTGTTGACCATTGGGAAACCGTTGTAAATAATGGCAGAGAATATATTATTGATTAAATTATGTCTCGTCTTTATATAATCTCAAGTTTTCCATTTATAAATAGTTTAATTTATTTATATATAAAAAACCACAACAATTTATTCCCCAACCCAATATATTCTTGTCTTTGACGAGAATTTTTGCCACTTTAAATATACCACACCTGACTGCAATGGATATACCCTAGAGCATGTATTCATAAACTGGCATGGATGGAAAATTTCCAGGGGGGGCACAAGGTCATGGCTCCAAAGTCATCCTTGATATAAAAAATTTAAGAAAACAGTGCTCTAAAATAGTTGACAACCAAAAACGAAAAAATAAAGGTCTTTACATTGGTTTTGAGGGCAAACATGCAACAATGACCAGAAATTTGTCATTCTAAAAAATAAAAGTTGGTCACTCAAAAATTTGAAGAACCCCTGCCTTAGAGAATGGGTTTCCACCTTTTTACTCCTGTCACCCCTTGACAGTTTTCAAACATTAACCCTCTCTTGGCTTGCAGAACCACCCTTCCAGCAGCAGCACCTAACAGAAAGTGTTATGCCTTTATCTGTACATCAGGTATTTTTCATATGGCACATTTCACTAATACTGGGATCAAATCTTGACGAGCGATGTTTTATTTGTGATCACCTTTTTGAAAGCAATTGGTTTCAGTCTATTCTTGTCACTAATAAGACAAATCATCCAGTTACTCCCAGCTGAAAACCCCTGGTCAAAAGAAGCTGCTGTGTCTTCAAGGAATGGTCCTTGTAAATCAAGAAGAACACTCACTGAAAATGAAATTAAAAGAGGATGGAAAATGAGGAACCAGATTATAAGACATGGAGAAAAAGTAGACCTCACATTTACTGGAGTAGCTTTTTTTTGCTCCGTTATAGTTTCTACTTAGATAAACATCACCTTTAACTTCTCACCTTAGCTGTCTGTTCTGTTTCACTGCCCCTTTTCCCAGACAGGCATTATATCAATGTCACTAAAAATAAATTGACCTAGAGGTGCTACGAGGAGAGGCTGATCAATTAGACTACCATTGCATTTTTGTGATTAATTGCATAGAAGCAGAAATGCACAATCGTTATTTATCCCAGCCCAACCCCAGCATTTTTGCTGTTTGTTTACATCATCACCCCTGCCACTTTAATTCCCTTGTCTTCTCACTTTGTTTAACTTTTGTTGTTTGTAACTGTATTCCATGCTTGTGATCTGCTTTTTTACTGTTTATCTGTATCGGGAATTAGTTGAAAACATTATCTTTGTTTATAACAGCAACCCAAATTTAGTGTGGTACAATTATTGGCAAGCTCTAGTTGTTTATTTTAGGCGGTGGCTATTTCGCCGTCAACGGCAATTTGCCCTTGGAATCTATTTTGCTGTGATCATTCACGTGTGTTTATATAGCCAAATTTGCTATAATCGCACCAGTGACTCTGTGGTGTAGTGGATAGAGCGCTGGTCTTGAGATACCATGGTTTCGGGTTCGAATCTCAGCTGGCCAAGGCTTTAAAAGAAAGGCAGTGTACACTGAAGGGGCAGGCCCGGTATGTAAATGTACAGGGCAGTGTACACTGCAAGGGAGTGTACAGGGTGGGGGATAGAGATCTGGGGGTGCAAAATTTTTTAAATTGGTTTTTTAAATTGACCAATCAGAGATGACTAAAAGTCACATGTTTAGTAGGTCATTAAAATTGACCAATCACAAATAACTCACTGTTACGTGAACTGAAAAACAACATCATAGAAAGGAGAAAATCCTAAATTATGAGCAAGCAAATAAGGCCAGTGTACAATTCATTCATATCTGACATAGAATTGAACGCCTAATTGACATTCGTGTGTTTATGTGGCCGTATTGTTATGAGTCATTTTGGTAAGTTCGCAGTTCTAATGAAAAACAACTTTACACTACGGAAGGGGGGGTTGATATCACTTTTAGTTTATTTATTATGACAAAGATCGAATTGTGCCTGAAAAACAAAGTCATGGATGCTGCTTTCTCCTATGACTACTACCAGTTCGTTCTCAGAAAACAAATTATTCATACCACTTTTGCCAATTCGAAGAAATCACCCCAAGATCGTTACAAATAACGGCCCCAAGTTCTACTGTGGCAGATTAAAGAAAGCATTGGTTACAAAGCCATGCTGCGGTATCCATCAGCTTTAATAAAGCATTAAGTACTGAATGCTGCTCTGTACGAATTAGTAGAAATAGAAATAATAATATGATTCTTTGTATTTGTAGAAGTAAGATAACTCGAATTTAACATCATAATCACTATCTCGCGCTTAACGCTTCCCTCTAATTGTTCTCATGGCCCATGAAACGTGTGTTATATTTTAAATCTTGGATAAATAAAGAATTGCTTAATTATTGTTGGGCCATCGATCACTGGGAGACAAGAAAGTGAAGTTGAAATTCGTATCCGAACTTATTCAAATAGCATCACTTCGGTTCATAGAGGCGCTGGAAGGATCGAAGATTACACTCACGACAAAATAGTCTCTGAGGGTAAATTGCCATCGACGGCAAAATAGCCACTGCCTTTATTTTATAATGGTCAATTTGGCTTAGGTAGTTTTTTAAGCTGAATTAGGTATTTAGTTGCACAGTCAGACAGTTGATGTATAAGTTGGTCTTTCTTTTATGTAATTGCTAGGCTTTAACTACATTTTGGATAGTTTTAACTGCTTACAACTTGTTGTTTGCATTGCATGCTACCTTGTCCTTTTCCTTTTATTTGCATAAGACTGTGATAATGCAATGGTGTTGTAATGAAAGGCTGTAGTGAAGTTGACAAGGATAAATACCGCTAAAGGTTTCTGTGCCAAGAGAAGTTATTGTATTTTTGAGCTGCACAGAAATAGACATACCTTCACAATGGGCGGAAACTCAGATAACCCATCTACTCTTAGTTGCTCCCTTTTCTCACTTTATTTTTTGTTGACCTCTTAAATCCTTCTTGTGCTCTTTCAATTATCAATATCATTATTGTACCCAATGCTTCACTTTGTTGTTCTGTAATGGTAGGTGATTCTGCAAAAACTCTTCAAAAATGCCACATTCAACTGGAGCCCTGATCTAATCACTGATTGTTTCCCTTTAAATCACTAATGCCACTTAAGCCTGTACCATGCTAACATTATGCTTAACATGCCTGTAGTATGTCTACTGTGGCTGTGGAGTATTACCGAAACTGCAAAGCCATGCAATCGCAAATTACTAATTTGACATAACTTTGATCAGCGTTGGTGGTCGTTATGGAATGGAGTTCAAGGGCAGGAGCCTGTATCATAAATAAAAGGGTTAGTGGCATCAGAACTTGTTCCAACTACTTTTCTGGGAAAGAGTAAATCAGACCGTAGCCAGACAACAGCACAAAACAAAAAGAAATAATTCACATGGAGAGCACATAAATTTTTAAAATATGGTCACTTGTAGCAAGTTTGCCAAAGAACCTCAAACTTCATGTAAAGTAGGCTAAATGCAGGGCAATCATCAACTCGAAAATCTATTCAGTTTAAATTTTATCACTAGGTATCTCAGAAGTTTTTTATTTATACCCCAACTTTAGCAAAAAATTTGTATGTTTTAAATTTTTAGGAAAATTTAGGTAGACGTACACAGTTAGCCTAAACGCTTTTGTGCGGTTTTGCACTTTTTTGCCCATCTTTTGTTTAGAAATTTTTATCGGCTTGGTTATCCTCTGCTACGTAAGAGATTGGTCGCGGTGCGGTTAAACTTTGAAGAAAATTACGTACCTTATTTTCTTGCAAACTACGGTACGGTAAGGAAAGAGACCTACCGTATTGTTTTTTCTGTACTGTAACGTACCGTATTTATTCCGGAGGCTGAACTTAAAGTCTACAATAGGCTTGCTTTGTTGAAACCAAAAAACGAAACACAAAGTTCCATTCTTTGGGAAGATTTTTAAAAATTACTACCTATTTTGGTATCTTGGAAAGTTTTTTTAAGAATTGACAAATCGTGTTAAAATAATAGTATTTGTTTGCTTTGAGGAAAAATTTACAAAATTTGAACGGTTTTCGCATAATTTGCTAAAGAAGTTTTTTGATGAGGAATTATTTGTAGAACTAACACCTTTTTAAGCTTTTGCCTATTTGCCCCTTAATTTTTTTTGTTTATTTTAAAAATGCAGCCTACCGCACTGTAATCAATGATATGTGGGGGAACAAATTTGCGATTATTGTCAGACAAGAGCTATTGGCAAGGAATGTTGCTACTCCTTGGGAAATTTCAGCTTGAGGGTAAGAAAAAACTCCTAGATTGGATTAACCAAAGCTATAAATGCTTACAGTCAAAGTTTAGTCGTATCCTAAACTTAAGCACTATTACCGTACACCAAATTGTTTCATATTGGCTGGGCTTATTTTTATTTCAGATCTTACAGTATTTTATTATTGTTCTGCAATCCTACAGTAGTACTCGTATCTAACTCAGACAAATGAAGACTTCGGCAAATGCTGAAACAGATCTTTTCAGTGACGGTTTAAATCATGGATGGTATCGGATTCTCCAACGACACTTTTACAGACAGCAAAATGTTTAAAAAAATGGTACAATACTTCGTTTGATGAAAAGTGGTTGAAACATGATAAACTAAAAATTAGAATGGAAAAAATGCAAAAAGTTAAGTTTAATGTTGTGAGTACAGTTTTTGACATTACCTTAAAAAACCCAAATAGGTCTGCGCTATTAGCATGTGGTAAGAGCATAAAGCAAAAGCAAAGTTTGAAAACTAAATCAAATACGCTCTATAGAATTGCTTTAGCGACAAAAAAGAGCAACAGCTGAGTGACAAAGTTGCGATTGTTCAAATAATGTTAAGTGGTTGCTTTGTAGAGCATTATGTGTGCTTTGCTCATGATGATCAAAAAAATGTTTTCAGATAGTATTTAAAGTATTCAAAAAAATGTTTTCAGATAGCAAGATTGCTTATAATATGAAGAGGACTAAAACTAAAACAATTTCTATTTTTGATAATATTGCTAGAGAATAAAGACTTTGGTTATCAAAAATTTTGCTTAGCATTGATAAAACACCAAACATTTCAATTTTCCAAATTTTAGGCATTCTTTGTATTTTGATTTCGAATCCTGCAAAGTTGTTGATGCTATGGCTGACAAAACACAATGGATATGGACAATGCTGAAGGTTCTGGATTGCACGAAAAGGTAAAAAGTTCCACCATGCGAGAATATCCCAATTAGTAATACAGGCTAATTAGTCTTGCTTGTGACAATAATGCTACTATGATGGTGGGTCAAAGGCTTTCTAGCACATATGCTATAAAATCTTTCATCACTATATGTGTTGGAATGCATTTGCTATTCGTTTGTACTCTGTGCTAGTCATACTGCTGAACGACTACCTTCTTGGCTGAAATTATTTTTTAAAGAATTTTACCGGTATTGGTTATTTTTCTTGAAGAAGCAAGAGGCGACATGAATTGAAGCGATTTCAAGAAAAACAAATTCAAAAAAAAATTTAGCACAACATGCAATGTTCAAGTTGTTGCAAACACCGTGGCTGTCTAGTGGAAAAGTCTTTTATAGTGTATTGGAGAAGTGGTTGCATTGCTTTTGTTTTTTAAAACAGAAGATCATGAGAATAAAGATGATGGAGCTGAAACAATGCGCAAAGTAATTATGAATGCTGGTACCTGGCGCATGCTGTTGTTTGTAAATAAGTGTTGCAAAAGTTGCTATCTTACTGCGTCGATCATGAATTACCACGGAGAAACTTGCAAGAGTTGGGGCTATCTAGACACTTGATAAAGTTACTGAACAGCCGGTACTCTAACCAAGAAGCTACAATGAGGACGGAATGTGGTAACACATTGTGGTTTAAAATTAGGAAAGGTGTATGTCAAGGCGGCTTATTATCTTCATGTCTATTTAATCCTTACACAAAGAGCATAATGAGAAAAGCTGGAATAGAGATAATACAAGGAATAATAATAGGAGGAAATGATAAATAACTTGAGATATGCAGATGATACAATACTGATCAGTGGAAATTTAGATGATTTCAAAATACTCATAAACACAGCGAAAAAACAGGCTTGAGATTAAATATAAAGAAAACAAGGGTGATGACAATAGTTAGATTCAGGAATTCAAACTGGAAGATGATCACATCGAAATTGTACATAACTTCAATTTCTTGGGGTCAATAATTTGTGAATATGCAGACTGCGAGAAAGAAATTTGGAGAAGGCTAGCCATGGGTCGCAGTTCCATGACTAAGCTGGCAAAAATAATGAAAGATGACGACATACGAGGTCTGTTCAAAAAGTATCCGACCTTCTTCTCTCTCGCCAACAAGGTATGAGCGAATTGCCCGGGCAAAGCGTGGCTGCACACACACGCATTCATGCGTAATCGTGAAGCGTTTCGAGCCGATTCATTTCTTTCTCTGTAAAGCATTTAGTGCAGGCGGGTGGTACGTGTTCGTCGATTTTTTGATTTTTCAGCAAATTTCATTACAATGACAGAACGCATCGAACAGAGGTATTGCATCAAGTTTTGTCAAAAACTTGGTAATACTCAAGTTGAAACAATTCGAAAGATTCAACAAGCTTTTGGGAATGAGGCCTTAAGCCCAACTCAGATTAAGCAATGGTTTAAACGCTTTAAAGATGGCCGTGCATCAGTGGAGAGTGATCCCCGATCGGGAAGACCATCCACAAGTCGAAAGGAGGAGGTGATGGATCAAGTTCGCGAAAAAGTGCTGGAGGATTGTCGCTTTACGGTACAAGAAATTATTGCAGAAGTGGGAATAAGCACCGGCTCAGTTCATTCCATCCTAACTGAGGATTTAAACCTGCGGAGAGTGTCCGCTAAATTTGTCTCGAAGCTGCTGACGGAGCAACGTAAGGAACTCCGGAAGGAAATTTCTGAGGACATGCTCGATCTTGCAAATCATGACCCAGAATTTATTAAGACCATTATCACTGGTGATGAGACATGGGTTTATGGTTACGACACAGAAACTAAGTTTTAATCTTCACAATGGAAGCATCCGGAATCACCACGGCCAAAAAAAGCTCGGCAAGTTCGCAGCAATGTGAAAGTGATGCTGACCTGTTTTTTTTATTCCCGTGGCATCGTGCATCACGAATAGGCCTACGCACCAGAAGACCAGACAATTAACAAGGAGTACTACCTGTAGGTTCTACGTCGCCTTCGTGAAGCTGTGCGAAGAAAGGGGCTCGACATGTGGGCAGCAAAGAATTTTCAGCTCCACCATGACAATATCCCCGCTCATTCTGCACATGTGATCCATACTTTTCTAGCCAAAAACAGCATGCCGCTTGTTAGACAGGCTCCTTACTCTCCCGACTTGGCACCGTGTGACTTCTGGCTGTTCCCCAAGCTAAAAACAATATTGAAAGGGAGGCGATTTCAATCAAGAGAAGACACTACGAAAAAATCGACGGAGGAGCTTGGGAGCATTTCGGAGGAGAAGTTTAAGAGATGTTTTAAAAAGTGGCAGAAGCGCTAGGAAAAGTGTGTGTACCGCCAAGGGGAATACTTTGAAGGAGATTAAATAAAACTTGCAAAATTCGTTGTGTTGTGTGCTTTATACAAAAAAGTCGGATACTTTTTGAACAGACCTCGTATGTGTAGCCACAAAAACAAAACTGGTTATTTTCTTGTGTTGCTAGTGGTGACATATGGCAGCAAAAGTTGGATACTACGTAAGGCGGATCAGCGGAGACTGAAATCATTCGAAATGTGGACTTGGAGACGGCTACTATGAATTCCATAGACTGCCAAAAATGAATGATTGGGTTTAGAAACAAATTCAGCCCAACATGTCACTCCTCAATATCATTAAGCGAGGTGAACTAAAATATTGCAGACACATTTTGAGAACTGACAATAGCTTGGAGGAATTGATTATGCTGGAAGGAAAAAGAATAAGGGGAAGATCAAAAAGGTGATGGCTAGATGAAATCACGGAAAAACTGGGATTCAACTTTGAAAGTACTCTTAAAACTTGCAACAAATAGGAACAAATGGAGAAAGGGAACTCATAAAGTCACTAGGAGTCAACATCAACTTGACGGACGATGATGATACAGTAACCGGCGCGATGGTGTAGTGGTGAGAGCGTCCGCATCGCAGTCGGTAGACCTGGGGTTCATTCCCTAAGTCGGGTCATACCAAAAGACTTTAAAAACTGGCATTCACAGCTTCCCTGCTTGGCGCTCAGCATAAATAGGGATAGTGTGAAGAACAAGCCGACAAGCTTGCTTGTTGTGTTTTTGGGCAAGGCACTTAACGGGACGCCTCCACCTTTATGTGGCAGACAGGTGGCCCACCCGTACTTCACTGGATTACAATTGTGAAGTTGCTAACCCAGCATGTCAGACGACTCTTGGGTACCCACCAGTGGCAGTCCTCCTTGTTGGTGGTGGGGCTACCAGTCACTAAAGACCGGCTCGAAATGGGCTGCCATCTTTCCTCTAGCCTAATTTCAATTAGGTTGACAGCATGCCGTACCTCCATCCTGAGGAAGAGGAGGGGTAACCACAAAAAAACATGATGATACAGTGAGCAAAATTAAAATTACAGATGCACTATTATGTAAAAAAGAGTGTTAGCAAATTCAGGCGTTCCTAAAGTCGTAAACAGGATTACGTCACAATCTGTAACTTGCTGTCACAAGATTTCATTACTAATCATTTATATACTCGAAACACCACTACATACAAAAAATCAATATACTGAAATAGGAAATAAATACTGACAATAAACGAAGAATCTTCGCGGTCCCTCATGGAGCCCTTAAAACTCATGGAACACAACTACATGTTTTGTGGAACTCCTGTTGAAGAGCACTGATGTAGAAAGATCAAATTGTTTCCGTCGTGAGTAAACTTTTTTTGACGCTTTCACCCTCCTAACCAAGGTCAGTTAAGTTTAATTAAATCATCATTTTATTGGCTACGTTTCGTTTTCCAAGCTATTTTTTTCTTAGCCGTAATCGATATAAAATGTGATGCTAGTTATACTTTTCTTGTTCTCTTGCGCTATTGATATCGCACGTTCATACAGACTTACAGTACAACTTTACAGTTTAATCTACATCGGGAAATGGACAAAACTTTTTTGCCAAGTCACTCTTCAAATCAAAAAGCCTATGAGAAAGCGGAAGCGGTAGAATTTTTGCGCTTCTGTTTCCGCTTTGACAGAAAAAGGACCGCTTCCAGCTTCCACCTTCACATCCCTGGCTAAAAGTAGTCAAAGACCATAATGTAAATAAAATGCAATGCACATTATCAGTCACGAGTAATCGATGAGTAAAATGCAATTTTCCAGCTGTTTCATAGAGAAAACAAAATGTGACAGGATTAACATGATATGATTTTGTAAAATCTGACCATAAACAAATTAGTTGATCCGTATGAGATATCTGGGTTTAAGATTTAGGGGTTTTGGGCTTAAAATCATGTTGTGTTTAGAAAGTTATGTGCTTCAAGAATTACAGGGACCAGACTTTGTTTTTCTGGCCGCAAGGCCAGGAAATATGTGGGGAGCTCAAATTTTTTTAAAAAGGAGTATTTAAACAAATTTTTTGTGACCAAAATGAAGAAAACATCAGTCATCATGTCACAAAAATTATTATATGCGTTATGCATTTGATATCAGAAAAATAGAAAACTTAGGACTAATTTGTTGTTAACATTGCGCGCAACGTTTTAAAAAATCCCAGCCACCTAAAAGTTACCTTACTTAATTGCCCTACAAATAGAAATTTGATTATTTGAATTGTAAGGTCTTATTCGTATCAGAGTGGAGCTAAAAAAAGGCGCAGGAAAAATATCAATTTCTGAGCAATTATGCCAAACATTCATTTATTTGTAGTTAGATAAAGCCCAGCAACTTCACTTCATCAGATCCTTGTTAAAGGGGGCTCAGAATAAATGTTGGTACCGGGTCCGGACTGTTCTCTCAACAGCCTGTTGGTGATTTAACTGAAACGAGAGGATTTGTTGTAAGATTTTGGGCGAAGATCGGAAATTTATTGTATGAATAGAAAGGTTACACGCACGTGATCAAACGTCATCAAAATGCGCTTTCAAAAAAAGTGGCTGATCACTTTTAATGTTTTTGCTATGATTTGAATTGGAATGATATCATTTTTTGCAAATCAAAAGAATAAACGTTAAATATGTTGTTTTACTGATGTTATGGAATGAATCTAAAGTTAAAGTAAGGTAAAAGATGCTAAGGTTTGCTTGTTATTGCTAATAGTTGGGCTGATTTTTGGGCTAAACATGCAAGCTTATTTGTAGCTAGTTTCGGTGAGGGTTTCATACTTGATTAATCAGTGTGTTTGGAAATGCTAAGGTTAAGTTAATTGTAATGTGCAACTTATACACTATATTGAGTTGGATAAACATACTGAAAAGTTGCAAACCTAAACTATATTGTAGCCCATATGACAGGGCAGACTTTGGTATCGTTTGTCATTTGTTGGATTAGATATTGATGGATAAAATCAGTAAGTTTTTGAAATTTTTTGTCAATAGTGCTTGCAGACCAGTCGTATTAATAGATTAGATGCAATTTTGTGACCTTAGCTACTTCTTAAACAATTTTTTAGGCTATTCCCTCGGCTGCTGTGCAAGGGTAATTCAAAAACTTATGGTACAGATTCATTTGTTCATGTGAATGAGCTCATGCTCTGTTTGCATGTCTTTCGTCAGACTGGGCCACCACAACGGGTAGACTGCTTGGCCACACCACTTGTTTGCCACATAAAGATGGAGGCATCCTGTTAAACAACTTGACCAAGGACACAATAACCAAGCTTGCCGGCAAGCTTAGGGTACCGGTAGTAATAATCAGATAATGGTTGTTTTTGCTAATGTACCGACGAGCATCTAATTGGTATAGAATTATTTTTAACTAAGGAACAAATGGTAATTAGATGGCACTTTTCTTAGGGGCAATTTTTTAAAATTGGCACACAATACTAAGCTTAGACTAGCCAACTGAAAGACCTAATCTCAACCAAATTGCCTTTGATTAAATTTATTTGTTTCCAAGAATCCAACTAACAATAATTCATTCCAATTTTTAATTAATTTCTCATTAGTTTTCTAAATAACCCCAAAAGTTGGTGTTCGCCCTATACCTTTCCAGCATAAATTACAGTGCTTGGTCAGCCACTATTTTTGGCGCGAAATGTGTGACGTCATGTGCAACCTTCCTATTCAGTCAAAGGCTTTTTATATTTAATGCATTGGGAAAGAGGAAAAAAAGTTGATGTAAGTTTTTGAGCGAAGATCTTTTTTATTTTTGTAAATCAACCTAAAAAATTTTTTGTATGTTATCGTTCTAGAATTTTTCGCATTTGTACACAAAAAATGCTGCTTTTTATGGAATTTTTTGCACCTTAGTTTGTTGGGAGTTTTAAAATTTTAAGTTGGCAACTTCGGTGCTGCGCTTCATGGGATTCAGAAGCCAAATTTGAAGTAGCCAGAAGCTCGATCAGATTGCGGCGTGGAAGCAAGTTTTGCGAATTTTCAGATTAATTTATTTGTTTCAATTGAGCGATAGGCTGGTGGCCAATGTTCCCTCCAATTATTTTTTCGTCATTTTCCGGAAAATTTTTAAAGAGTTCGCTCTCAAAAAAGATTTGAATTTGTATTGAAAAAATATATGAATTTTATGTGGTGCATTATCTTATGAGCGCGCGCGCACAAGCGCACACCTTAAAAGGGAACACCGCTGGTGGCTCGATGTCTTTAAGGCTGGAATCGGCAGCAGTTAACAATTTTAATACAATTATATTTCGTGATATTACTTATAGTTAGACAATAATTTTAAGGTGACTTGTTAAGAACAATGCCAAAATACAGAAATGTGGAAAAAACAATTAAATTATGGAAATCGCAGAAACATGAAAAATACAGAAATTTACGAAAGTGCTTAGTTTAACATTAGGCAGTGGCTATTTTGCCGTCGACGGCAATTTACCCTCAGAGACTATTTTGCCGTGAGTTGTTTGTGATTGGTCAATCTTAATGACGTACTAAACATGTGACTTTTGGTCATCTCTGATTGGTCAATTTTAAAAACCAAAAAAAAAAATTTTGCACCCCCAGGTCTCTATCCCCCACCCTGCACACTCCCTTACAGTGTACACTGCCCCGTACATTTACATACCGGGCCTGCCCCTTCAGTGTACACTGCCTTTCTTTTAAAGCCCTGGCCAGCTGAGATTCAAACCCAATACCTTGGTATCTCAAGACCAGCGCTCTATCCACTACACCACAGAGTCACTGGTGCGATAATAGCAAATTTGGCTATATAAACACACGTGAATGATCATGGCAAAATAGATTCCAAGGGCAAATTGCCGTCGACGGCAAAATAGCCACTGCCTTAACATTATGACAAAGGCAGTGTACCATGGAGTGGGGGCTCAGTATGTGAGTGAGTGAGTGGGGTAGAGTACTGTGTGGAGAGTGTATAATGGGAGTGCAAATTTTTTTATTGATCATTGAAACTGACCCAGCAGAAATGATCAAAAGTCACATGTGTAATACCAAACCTCATTGAAATTGATCAATCACAAATGTGTGATGGCAAAATAGCTCCCAAGAGTAAATTGGTATTGACAGCTAAATAGCCACTGCCTATACTTTAGTTTTGATCAACTTCTGGCACTTTTTTGTTTGTTTCCCTAACCCAGGCCACTATCTTAGATTGCATGCAACTTAAAATGCTATGGTTATAGGTTTGAATCTTTACTGGCTGGGTACTTGGACAAAGGCAATGTACAATGGAGGAGACCTGATATGTGAATGTACAGTAGAGTTTACACTGGGGTTGCAATTCTGCCCAATATATCCTGGGGTAACAAACTAAAAAGCGACGACTTCTGTGTGTTTCCATATTTCTGCAATTTCTTTACTCTAGCAAGTGGCAGTAGTTATTCTGTATTTCCAGAAGTCAGTGATTTCTTTTCTAAAATTAACGTCTGTAATTCAGTAATTTCACTTATAATATGAATTTCTGTAATTCTGTGATTTAATAATTCCATAATTCAATACAAATTTCCATACTCTTGTAAACTTCAATATTTTAGGGTTGTTCTTTGTTAAACTGAAATATGAGATGATGAATAATTGGCACATCAACAAATTATGAAATTAACTTCAATTTGCAAAAAATTTTCACCATCTACCAATAGCTTAATTCTGGAATAGATTTAAGGTAATGCAGGTTTATATTTGGCTAGTATAAACCTGTAAACAGATAAATGTAGCAACTATGGTAAGATGCAGCAACAAACACTATGCTGTTGCACCCAGTGTTTCAATACAATGTTGCAACTTTTGTTGAAAGAAAAGAACATATACAGTATATCTACTGTTACTGCTCCTATAGCAATTACAAAATCCAAATGCAATACACACAAAATGCAAATAAAGTTTTTATACTACCAGTTTAAATGGTTCAAAACATGTGCTTATTTTTCTTTTTAATGTCTTGATGCTATCTACTGTTCTTGATGCAGTTGACTTAGGTTGTTTAACTCTTTCGCTCCCGCGATCATCGATTGATGATCTCGTGTTTTCAGTGTTTTCCTCAAATTTTTTTAAATTGAGTTACAAAATTGGTTTAATAAAAAATCGATTTGTGACTTTATTTTTCATCCGATTTTCATAAAATTTTCAAAAGATCACGCTTATTTCCTCACGCATCGGAAAATGTATAATTTGTGCCGTAATTCTTGGATTTTTATACCCAAAAACGGTTAAAAACACCAAAAACCCAGTTGCAGACGACAAAATCGGCCAAATTCTCAGCACGTGCCAACTACGCTAAAATCAAATTGAGATTACATCTTTACCACATAACCAAACCCTTTATTATTAACACAGTCTGAAAACTACTCTTTTGGGGCATCATTTGACAAAATTTCAAGCGATAACAGTAAATTTTACGTTATTAAATTTCCAAATTTTTTAGGGGTCTCAAAACCCCCCCAAACAAATTTGAATGATATGCAGATAAAAGTAAATTTAGTGCGTAAAAAATATCATATGTTGCTAAATATCGGTCTCATTTGAAAGCTTAGGAAATTTGCTTTCCAGCAATATATAACTTTAAATAGTTTAGACTAAGTGTTATATGATATTTACTGATCAAAAATGAGTACTGTACATCATGTCAGTTCAAAACCCCCCAAAATTTTTCGACTTACCTTCACTAAATTATGATTTTTACAAAAACTACACCCTATAAAAAGATAAAATAAATTGCAAATGTTTCATCAATAAAGTCGTCATTTTGTATCAAATTTCCAAGGAAACAAGAAGCGAAATACAAGTTTAAAAGCTGGCAGAAGTTTTGCTTCTCTAAATCAAAGTTTGCTGTATCCCCCTTGTTTCTCAAGAAATGGGAAGGGTGTAAACAAGCGGCTGTTTCATTGTCAGTGACAGCATATTCTATTTAAACTTGATATTTTCTGAATCTTGAAGAAATTCTCTGTTCAAAAATACATAATGTTACATGGTTTAGGCTAACCTGTAGCAGATAATAACTGATCATATTTTAGGTACTAAATTTAACTACCAAAATTTGGTACCGGTCGGTACCGGTCAAAAAAAAGGTCATGTGCCTCAGAAAATTGCAAATTGTAGAAAACCTAGGCTTTTAGGTAAGTTTTGATTGATGTACTTTGAAAGCTTATTTCCATAGCATCCTTTTGCGACCATTTCTAAAAAAATTGGTAGAAAATAAAATCTGTAGTGACCTTTGAGGTGAGGGTACTACTTTAATTTTTAGACAACTACCCCCCAGTTGGGGGGGTTCATTTGCATAAAATTTGCATATTCAAAAAAAAATGTTTTATTTTCTATTTGAAATCCTCAAGAAATGTAGATTTCAACGATATATCACACTTAATGTAGAAGTAGACAGCTGAGTAATGATTTATAAACAAACTTGAGGTACATAATTATGATTGATTATGACAGTTTTTCGCGCTGCCATCTTACGGACATTTTTTTTCGCTTTTCACGCGGGAGCAAAAGAGTTAATTTAGTGTTAATGTCAATTTTAGCAGGTGTTATTTAATTTTACTGTATGTTTCCAATTTTTTCTCTGTGTATGTATGAACATTTTACTTGCTCTGTTTTCAGCTGATAATGCTATTTGTTGTTGAAGTTTATATTGACTTTCTGATTGTCTTTGCATATTATTTGCATTTAATTTCTTCACATGTTTTCTGACCCGTGTTTAAAAGTAAAAAAAAACTGTAAAAACTTAGGTTTAACTGTTATGGAATTTTTGTTTGTAGGTTTCAACTGTTGAATAACTTAGTTGGTGAAAACTGTCTTTAAGTCAGGTACATGCAACCTTTTTCCACAGGCAAGGCAAATGAAAAAAGTGAAATGTTAATGTGGACTGCATCAATTCATATAGAAAAAAATTGAAATAAATTTTTACAAAAGAAATTTATTTGTGGTTCTAATTATTACATGTCCATGATGTCTATAATGTCAGCAACATGCAAAGTTATGTTTAAGTTTTTAGTGAGAGTTACGGTTACTTAATATCAAAAAACATGGGTGCATATTGTGGATATTGCAACCCTGTACTATTTTGCAGGGCCTAATTATTTGTTCATGAAACAGACAAACTGCAATTGACAGGTGCATGTCGACGGCAATTTTATTAAAAAACTGTGAATAATTCAATAGAAGATGTGACAGTAAATACAGTCAAGCACATTTATAGGTATTTGGTCTTGATTATGTTTCTCCTCAAACAGTAGTCTGCAAATGTGATATTTGATGTTGCAGATCATTCCAAACTTTGGAATATTTGCTTTCACAGAACTAGAAGTAATTCAAAGTTGACTTTTCCATCATTGGTTTGATAATTGGTCTCTATTCTTTCTCTTACTCTGTTTCATCTCAGAAAAAAATTGCTCACAGCAGTTGGTTCTTTTAAAAAGTGAATAGGAATCAGGCTTTGCAGCGTTCTCAATTGGCATTCTTATTTGTTAGTTGCCAGTTTTTGCCACGCACATGCTTATTCTTTGAAAACTTAGCAGTTTTTGTACTGATGCATTGATAGGGCTAGTTGCTTGATAGTCATTGATTGTTCACATTCATTTCAAAATTTTTGGCAAGTTTTTGTTGGCTCCTAAATCTTGTTCTACAATTTAAGTTGGAAACGATGTAATGGAACTGATTTAACACAGAATCCTTAAATTATGATGAATACTTCATGGGCCATTCTTTTCCCCCAGGTTACCCATGCCTGGCCTAAGAGCTCTGGTGCCTTCTATAACAGTGTAATGTCTTTGCTGGAATCGTGAATCTCTGTAGTGTAAGAGCCTACAGAATCAATCAAAATTTATGTATTAGTAAATGGCCAGGCTTATGCTATTTCATTGTATTTTGTTTTTAAATAGGGTGGATTATTGTTAGGCTTAGTGCTCGGTTAGAAATGCTTGTAGAAAATATTTTTTATCATGTCTGCATCACCACTTCAGATTGCTGATTTTTTGCTGAAAGGCGAACATTTTTTGAAGCGTCAAGAGGTATGAATTTAGCCGGTTTATGTTTAGAGTTTGCACCTTGATCTGATCTGAACACTTGTGAGCTATCAATATACAGGTTATAAATTATTTTCAGGTATCATAATTTAATCATTAAACCATAAATGTAAAGGCTGAACAACAGCAGGTTACTTTAAGTTAATATATTACTGCTATTGTTCAGTAATAAAATACATCAATTCAGGCCATGGTATTATGTCACTTGTTTTGATAGCTCCGAAAACTGTACATTTGCAGTCATTCCATGTTATTGCAATGCCATACAAAAATGTGCCAAGAATGTGCACTAATAAAAGCATACGGAAATACAGTATTCAGTGATATTTTAGGGTACTTCTGGTCCAGCTGCTCCAAATTGTCTTTTGAAAGTTGATGAAGATGGATTCTTTTTTTTGTGGTCGTTTGTCAATCAAAAAGTAAGTTGTTTAAATATTTTCACTCTAGTTATAATTATCTCAATTAGTGTAAATCTTGTTAGTAAACGTTGTTACGGGGTGAATTGTTAAAGTGAAAATGACTATCATTTCTTTTCTAGTTTACATACTTGCATTTATGATATAGAGGTAACATATTACAGTGGTAATTTATTGCTACATCTGATCTTAATTTCTACGCAACCTTTACCTAAAGCTTGAAAAATAATTTTTAAGTGAAAAAGATGATTTATTCTGTGTTCTGTGTATTATATTCATTGCTATGCTGTAACTGATATTCAGCTTGAAATTTAGGCATATCCAATGAACACAACACTAATCTTGATAGACCTTGATAGACGTAGTCTATCAAAGGTCGCCTGGCTCTCACCTTGTGAATCGTCAACGCACTCGTTGCAAGCGTAATGGCATTGCAAAGACAAGGCGCTAGGCTATATATGCAGCGTTTAATCTGCTTTTTCAAATCAGTGTGTAAACTGCTCTCCCAGTGGATATGCAGCTAAAACCAAACAATTTGTCAACCCGCCCTGCTAAGCAACGCAATACGTGGTCGGTTGAAGTCTTAATGCTTCTGCGTGCGTGTGCATTGTTCGTTTTTTAAGGATAACGTTAATGAGTGGATTACTTTTGCTTGTGACTGGACGGACCCTGCTGATGAGTCAACAGGACGAAACACGCCCAGAGATGGTCTTGTCTAAATTGATTGGGTGGTATACTCATTGTTTCCTTGCATATTCATTTTAATAAATTGTTAATGCCCCTTTCGCTCGTGTGCTGCTTTACCAATTAGGTGCAAGCTTTACAATTTCCATCTTCGCCTATAATTTTCAACCTTATTTGTTTATTTTATTTTTTGCATTGGTATTAAAAAAGTGAATTTTTTCAGGAAATCAATTTTCTTGAATGCACTCACATTCGGGAGGTAACCACTGAAGTGCCTTTAAAGGTAAGGTTCCCTGCTGCAGAATATAGATTATCTTGTTATACATACCTTTTAGTAGGTATAACTGTTATGCTATGTTTTCAAATGATTTGCAACATTAATTGTTTACTATTTTACCTGCAAACATGTTGTTTCTGGCTAGCATTGTTAAAATAACGTACAATTTTAGTAGTATCATACAAGTGGCATTTGATAATGTTGTTATATTTGCTTTTGACGTGATTGCAAATGTAAGACTTTGATTAAACAAACACTATAATTTTTATTGTATAGTTTTGCATTAGTAGAGAAAAGAGACTTTTGTTTACACGTTACCACGTTGTAGGATTTGAAAATCTTGTCGGGCCTTGGCGATACTGACAATGGCACCTCAAACAGGGTGTTGACTATTTGCCACGGATTTGAAATCGGAAGTTTGTCCATTTTGCAGTTTGTTGCTTTAACTGCAGAGCAAGCTGAGGTAAGAACGATATCAAATTTTGTACTTTCGGTAAGTTAAACTCAAATAGCGTTCTACGTATCTTGTATAGGATGCAAAGCTGCGTTTTTAACCCTTCAACATAGTTTTTTGTTGCTTTTTAGAGGTGGAAATCAGCATTAAACGCTGTGGTTCATCGACTAGAATGGTTTTTTCTATCTCCGCTTGCAGTGGTAAAGAAGCAGTAAGTGCATTTCCGCATGATGTTTTTATGAATAGCTTATTTATTCCACTGCACTTGTAGCCTTCATTAGAAGTGCTTCCGATTGAAGCTGTATTTTGAATTACGGGCTAGTAAAAGTGGTTGCAGGTGCATACGTTTACCTACCTGATTGTCAGGAAAATCAAAGTCAAAACCGCAATATTTTGGCTATAATGCAAAATTACGTACTATATGAAAAACACTACTTTGCGTTTGTAAAGTCAAGGTAAGGTTGAAGTAAGATTGTTCAATTTCTTTGATTTTTTTGCAGATGGAAACGACTGTACTATTCTATTTCGCCCAAAGGAATGATACCAGTTCGAAAGTAAGTAAAAAAACAAGATATTCTTACGTTATTCAAAGACCATCTTTAATTTCATCGTACTTGGAATTGCACTTTCACTGACGTATTATGCATCACCAGACATACCATGAAATATTCCCGTAGATATTTAGTTATGTCAGTCTTGCTTATTTTCATTTGTGTAAATAACTATCTGTTTTTTTATAGACTGGTAAAGCACTTTGGCCATGTCAAAAACGAAAAAAATGTTCTTCATAAGCTAAAAAGCTGTGGATTTTCTTACGCCAAAGTAAGTGACAAAAAATAGTGTATCGTTATGTCATAAATTAGATCATAAATATGTGTAATGTTTATAGCCTACATTCATCTCATATATTAGAGTTTGTCGTAAATGCAGCAGGAAAGAGCTGTAATGTTTCGATCGTTGAAGAGCTCGCTGCCTTTTGCATTAAAGTTAGATTTAAGGAATGAAATGATTGTGTAATGCGCACCAATTGGCTTGCTTGATTCTTGACGTTAAGGTGCACGTTTTTCTGTTTGAAGCAATGCCTCTAATGAATGCTTCGCGGAATGCCTTTTCTAGATCTTTTTTAAATTTATCTTATCACCTGTAAACGAAAAATAGTTGCTAGCTTCAGAATATTTACGTCAATTCACACGGAAAGTAAGTGCACCGGTTGCGCAAAATTCATTTCAGTATTTATTATCAAGGACGATGAAATCGACCCCGCTGAATTTCCATTTGAAGTCTACAAAAAAATCCACAAAAAAATTTGTACCAGAGAAGATTTGGATGAGCTGTTTGCTCAAATGTGAGTACACTGTCGGCGTCGGCCGCGTGACCAAGTGGGCTTAAGCGTCATTCGTAATGTTCACGACAATACGTTCGAACCACACAGTGGCTGCGTTATTGTGCACTTGGAAAAGGAACCTCACGGCAATTTCCTTTGCATTGCGTGAGGTAGAAATATATTTTTTCAGCAGAACTGGCAAGCACGAAGCGGCGAGCGGGTTTGAACACAACGACGTCCTGTGATAACCAAGATAAAAAGTTTTGCCCTGACCACTAACCAGAGGGTAGAATATCTAGCCGGTGATAAAATAATATGGCAAACATAGCAGCCGTGTAGCGTAGACTTTTGAAGCTCATGTAGAGAAAAGCAAATTTTTGTAATCTTAAAATATCAGTATGTTGATATTCGCAAATGTTTAGTTGAGTGTGATAAATTTTGTTGGCTTGTTAAATTATGGTTGTAAAGCATTTAGTCTACCTTGGCGGGAGTGTTTGTTGAACAAATATGTTGGTATGAATGGTTTCTAATTGCTTTTAATCGTCTTGAACTTTTAAAAGTCAATTTGATGTCAAAACATAGCGTTACGCAAACTACTTTTGCCAATCGTGAAGCTGTTAAATTAGATGCAAGCTTCATTTTTATATCATTTAACAGAAAGTTTATGGTCGTTATCATTTTATGATGTTTACTGTACAATAATGTCTGTTGAGTTTGTAACTTCGTCTACTAAATTATTATTATTAATCTAATAAACTTATCATTGCGATTTTCCTTTGGTTGAGAATCATTTAGTCGATTTAAACCAGAATTTTCCAATTGCTTAACCGACTCATTTCTCGCAAAATGGAAATTTGAATGATATTTTATGCATTCTAGATCTTGATAACATACAGCCGTACTGATCTGATGAGTGTTTTCATTCCATTACTTTACTTTATGTTTTGTACAACGAGTAGCCGAGTGCTGCAGGTTTAAAAGCTTTTTTCTGTTTTGCGTTATTGGTGATATTGCTGTTTTACCGCACTAATTACGTTTTACAAAAATGGTAGGTAAAAATAGTTATCTTGCATTTAAACAAGAGTTGAATGCAGTGAGGACCATCAAACAATGGAAAAGGTTTTATAATTTTTGATACAATTATTAACTTGATGCTTGCGAACTTCGTGTGCAGGAAAGTCTGATTCGAAAGCTGGCATGTACTCGATACTAGTAGACAAACAGTAAATCACCACGTCTCAGCCTGTAAAAACTGGGGAACAAAGACGTAACTGTGAGCCTGTTTACTCAGAGGTTTGTAGTTTTTTTTGAAACAAGGACTTTCTTTCGTTCTTATGTTTACGTGCTATTTCAACAGAACATATAAAACTAAATTCCTTACAGTTTTTTTTTCTTTTGGCTTCTGCCTAGCTAGAAATTATTTTTCACGCGCAATCAATATAGCAGGATGGACAAAGTTGCCCATTGAAATAGCCACCTATGAAAACTTAAGGGGGATTATGGGAAATTTGCAAAAGAGACGCGTTTAGCATGCTAAGATCGATGTTATGTGACAGGCTGAATACTCGCGCAAAAATAAATCTGTCACAATTGTTTTCTTTTTTTTGTTGCCATGGTAACCAAGATGTTTCCTTTGCCATGGCAACAAACGAGGAAACTTTGGCATGCATATCTCGGCCCCTGCACGATGGAATTGAAGGGTTTTGGTGCAACTTGATCGTCGAACACTACTCTACGCAATCACGTAGCAACTTGTACATAAATTTAAGCTGTCATAATATACTGGGGTTTGTCAAAAATACCATTTTTTTCAGTGAAATTTTCACATATTTTCCAACAAAAATATTTATAGCAAAAAAAGTACAATAGTTAGCCCATTTTCACTTCGTCATTGCATTCATAAGTGTATTAGCTAGCTCTATGCGAAATTTCATAAAGATTGACCGTACGAATTCAGAATTACAAATGCCAGAAAGTTTATAGTCATCATAAAATCGCGATTTTGAAAAAATCCATCTAAAAGTGCACAATCAATCATAATTAATCATCATAAAATACCCAAGTTTGTTTGTAAATCATTACTCATCTGTTTACTTCTACATCAAGTGTAATATATCGTTGAAATCTCTATTTCTTGAGGATTTCAAAGATAATAAAAACAAATTTTTTTTTGAATATGTAAATTTTATGCAAGTTAGCCCCCCCCCCACAACAGGTGCTGAGTTGTCTTCAAAGTTAAAGTACCCTTACCTCAAAGATCACTACAGTTTTATTTTTCTACCAATTTCTTTAGAAATGGTCCCTAGATGATGCTAAGGACATAAGCTTTCAAGGTACATTAGTCAAAACTTATCAAAAAGCCTAGGTTTTCTACTGTTTACTACTTTCTGAGGCCCATGACCTTTTTGTTAACGGGTACTGACCGGTACCAAGTTTTCTTAGTCAAATGTAGTATCTAAAATATGATCAGTTATTATCTGCTACAGGTTAGCCTAAACCATGTAACATTAAGTATTTTTGAACAGGAAATTTCTTGAAGATTCAGAAAATATCAAGTTTAAATAGAATATGCTGTCACTAACAATGAAACAGCAGCTTGTTTATCCCCTTTCCATGTGTTGAGAAACAAGGGGTATACAGCAAACTTTGATTTAGAGAAGCCAAACTTCTGGTAGCTTTTAAACTTGTATTTCAGTTTTGTCTCCTTGGAAACTTGAAACAAAATGTCAATTTTAGTAGTGAAATGTTTGCAATTTATTTTATCTTTTTAAAGGGTGTAGTTTTTGTAAAAATTATAATTTAGTGAAGGTAAGTCAAAAAATTTTGGGGAGTTTTGAACTGACATGATGTACAGTACTCATTTTTGATCAGTAAATGTCATATACCACTTAATCTAGACTATTTAAAGTTATATATTGCTGGAAAGCAAATTTCCTAAGTTTTCAAACGTAACTGGTATTTAGCAACATATCATATTTTTTACGCACTAAATTTACTTTTATCTACTTATCATTTAAATTTGTTTGGGGGGGTTTTGAGACCCCTAAAACATTTGGAAATTCAAAAAAGTAAAATTTATCATTATCGCTTGAAATTTTGTCAAATGATGCTCCAAAAGAGTAGTTTTCAGACTGTGTTAATAATAAAGGGTTTGGTTTTGTGGTAAACCAGGTATCTTGATTTGAATTCAAGGTAATTGGCTCTTGCACGTGTCTGCTGAAAATTTTACAATTTTTGTCGTTTGCAATTGGGTTCTTGGTCTTTTTAACCGTTTTTGGGTGTGAAAATCCAAGAATTAGAACATAAATTGTACATCTTCCGATGCGTGAGGAATTTAAAGATACAATTTTTGTAAAAAATATTTTGGCCAAAATTTTCGAAAAATGATTAAACGAACCCCATATTTCCCCTTAAAAATATCGAAGAGCCGCAAAATTTTTATATACAATGTAAACTCAAAACACGAAAAAATTTCAATTTAAATGAATGTATTAATATGTGTAATGTTTATAACTTACATCCATTCCATTACTAAGAGCCATTGAATTTGCAAGTTTTTTAGAGTTTGGGCTATACGATGTCAAAACAGTTCGAATTCCGGTATACGTTGAATATTTGCAGTAGCAAGATGTTTTGTCTTCACAAACTTCATCATTGAGTATAACGATTCACAACTATGTATGATTTATCAGGAAAACGTCGTGAAAATCTTAGTGATTTATTTCACAATAGCGTTTTACATCACGTTTTTGTTCTGACGAAGCATTTGGTTGCAGATTATGCACAGAAGCTCACTTTCTAAACAACAAATGAATAAGTTTCTGACATTCCGGCTGCAAACTTTGATTCCCATCTTTATACTTTGGTTTTTTTATACATTCCGATGCCAACCGCTTTCTCACCAAATTTGTTGCGACAGATTTTCTTTGTTTTGCTACGCACTCCCTAACAGCTTATGCTTAGATCTCCTGTAGCTCTACAAATTCCAATGGTCGTGAAACGCTTTTTGCTTCAACATCATTGCTATTTGTCATCTGTTGCAATGAAGCTTGGGTAGACTTTAACTATACCGTTGAACAGCACTATTATTTTATGAAGCATTCCCTAAGAACTATCGTTGTGTTAAAATTTAAATTTACTGGAGCTTAATATTAACCAATAATTTGTCAATTGACTAGTCCTGATGTATATTTATTGAAATCCCGCTATCCAACAGGAAGAGCCGCAGAAAAAAGTTGGCGTGCCGCACGAGGCTCGTGAGCTGCAATTTGCCCTCTCTCGGAATATAGATTTAAGTGATCTCTCATTGCTTTTCGATTCCTATCAAAAACAGATCTATCTCATCAAATATTTAAATTTAATAATGAAATTTTAATGATTTTTCCAACCTCGTTTGTATTGAACAAGCAAACCACAATAGGTCAGAATCTCGCGCACTACTACCATCGATCATGCGAGCGAATTTGTCATAGAATTTATTCTCTAATAGTTTTTGGTTTCATGAAACGTAAAAACCCTATCTAGTCAAATCAACTTCAGCCAAAAGCGCATTATAGCGTGCAATAGTGGAACGTAACCGAGACCGCTTTTTTTTTGCTAATGATATGCTCGATTTTATGTTCACGATGTCTTTGTTAGTTTATTTGACGAACATCGCGTTTCAATTGCTGTTCATCACCTAGAACTGCTTGATGTTTTGAGATTAACGTCAAGCTGAAGAGACAACGGCTTTGCGGCATGCAAATTTAAAATAATAGCGAGTCGTGGTTTGTTGTGAAGTTCACATCTGCAGTTCAAATTGCAGATTGCTTGACTGCAATGTTATGTTCGGGCAGTTGGTGGTTGGGAAGAACGCAAACTTATTGCCTGGCTTTCGCGATTCGTTAGATATTGATAACGTTTGATTAATTAAGGAGGTCGTTATTTCAGTTCAATGTCAACTTGCGGTCGAAGCTTTACGTGTAAGCTTAAATGTCTACTACGTTCCGTTTATCGTAAGTCGTGGTATAGTGTACGTGATTTAATGTTCCTCCGAATAGTCTACAAATCTTCGATATTGTTGTCAAACAAGTTGTTAATACAGAGACGAAACAATCTGGCTGGAGTCGTTCATACTTGGAAAGCAAACCTTGTTCTGACAGATGCTTGTTGTTTACCTTCTAGGCGGACCTAATCAAACCTGCTTACTATATATTAATCTCAACAATTCATAAAAGATGGGTAATTCACAATTTGTGTTTTTTTTTTCTCAGAAACTCAAAGCCTCGAAACAATCCTCTGCTGATTTCTGCATCTGACTGCCAAGCCCTATGCTAGGGCTTTAGTTAACGAGACAGCGTAATCATCTTTAGTCTGTCTATCAGGGCCGTTTTCATGAAGCGGTTTGGAGAGAGAGGCTTAACCATGTATTCTAAGGCGCTTTTGACGCCGAATTTGCTATGCTTTTAGAATAACATGTTCGCACATTTCAGTGGAATAGGCATGATTGGACTCTTCTTCCCTCTTCATATGTAATTCGATGTTAAGTGATATTTTTACCGTAGTGCTGGCAAGAGAGCGGAGCACATCGAATTGTATCAACTGGTGCAGTGGCTCAACGATAACCAAAGAGACCCGAGACTCAACGAAATTCTTGCTCCGCCTTTCGACGATAAGCGGGCCCGCAATCTGATATTGAAATATGAAAGTTGCGCGAAAAACTGCAAAAACGGTAAGTTTGCATTGCTGAAATGTGATATATCTGTAACTTGTGTTTCCATTTGCAGTGTACAGCATGTTTGTGTAAGGTTACGTTCCTCCCCTCTCGCAAATCCCGAATATCCGCTAATTATTGATGCAGTTTTAAAACGCCTACGTATGATATTATGTACGTTTAACATATGCTTCCCAAACACTTCTAAAGGCAGTCTTACTCATTAATACCGTAATAAATTAGTAATCTGTAGTAATGATAAATTAAAAACTGTAATAATGTAGTTAGGGTGAATGTGAGCGTTGTTCTGCTAAAAAATGGCCTAAGATATTCACGAAATTGCTGAATTAGGAAAAAACTTTTAGAGCAAAATCCGCGAATAGGTAAAGGTGTACTGTGGTTTAATGGCGCCTAAAAGATATGATTGCTGCAGAGGAATTATTAGCAACACATTGTAAAAGTCCGGCTGCTTACTGCAGTGATTTTCTGGCAGGCATTAAATGATTGCTAAAACTACTTTAGTGCTAAAACTACTTGAATTGAAACGGCACTGAAGAGAGGAAGTAATTTTTTTTAAATTAGGTTTTTTTCCTATTTATCAGGCAGGGCTGGAGAGTCACTGTAAAAGAGCACTAGCTTCGGCTCCAGCTCCGGAGCTATCAAGTACTTACTAACTCCGGCTCCTCAGCCCAAGTCACTTAAGTGTTTAAGTCATTATATCTATGAACTACTAGCGTCACCCTGTAGAAGTTTTCCATAAGCTAAACGACGCTTTGCTTTTTAATTTTACTATATTTTGCTTTTTATAAATTAGCTGTATTGAATATAGCTTCATGTCATCAGTTCATCATCATATGATTTCAAACTTAAACAAGTTTTTATTAAAATTTGCCATGACCAACCCTGGAGCTGGAGCTAATAAAATTGTTGTTGCTTCGGCTCCACAAAAATATTTAAAAAGGCTCCAGCTCCGGCTCCCGAGTAAATGCTTGGCTCCGCAGCTCCAGGCTCTGCTCCCGCCCCCCAGCCCTGTTATTTACAGAGCTGTCTTTAGTGCAAGTAGATCCAGCTCTAGCCTACTTTTGACTTGTTCGACTCGCAATCTATGTTAATGATTCATTGTTGCTGATTTGACATCGAAACGCAACTTCAGTAACTTTCCATGCATTCAGTTGGATTTAGGTGCCAGTATTTTTTTATACTTAGTTAATGTCAGTTGCTACTGTTTGCATTCAAGGCACGCATGAAGGAAGGCTTTTCTGCTGCGATTGGATAATCCAGGATTGCAAAGGTGCCTGTGAAAGCCTTGTTGAATATAAGTCATACAAGCGATTTTTGACGGTGCGAGTCGATTATTCACTGCAGATGAATGTGACCAACCGGTTTGGTTTTTGCAGCAAATTATCACAGCAATCGCATTCGCAACCTAAAAAATCGCTTGGCTGACATGAGCTTTATAGACGACGATCTGCGTATTGCTACTTCTTATTGCGATGGGATCCAACTGAATTTTACTGCAACAACAGTTATTAAGTAATGATTCATTTTCATTAAACCGCTATTAATCATTTGACCGTAATGCCTCGATAAACTTAATTTCCAAAAGCAAGCCTGTGTTTGCATTTCGACGCGATATACATCATTAAGCATTGGAGCAGGTAGATTGTTATACTTTTTCTTTTCGTCAGTCAGCCAGTTTTTGTACTGGACGTTAAACGAATTTCGTCTGTCTTTTTTCAGTTCTCAATTGTGTCTGTTGTTTTTTGTGTGCGCTGCGTGGAGGTTGAGAAAAAAGATGATTGATTGTGAATATGACTTTGTAGCAGCATCCACGTTGACAAGATCTTTAAAACATTGGACCGTTAAGAATTCTATTCAGTGCTCATTCGGTTGAAATAGAACTTGGAGGATTGATTGTCGAAAACCTTGATTTTTACCTTATGGCTATGATATCGTTACACTACTCTTGCGTGTATCATAGAGCGCTGTTTTGTTGTACCAGCATTAGATTGCAAAGAGATTTGAATGTTAAAATTACAAACAAATCAACCGTAACTCATTTGGTAAAGTCGAAACCTGTGATATTGCAACTACTTTTAATAACTTGAGATGCATTAAAGTATCCGTGCTATCTGCACAGTTTCTATTTTGTCTTATCTAGAACGAAGAGCTCGTTCAAGTGCCTGTGGTCTTGTAATTATAAGTTGAAGCCATGTTAGTTCGTTAATTAAATTTTCGATCAGCTACTTAGTGTCGTAGTTAAAATTTTATTAGTTCTTGTGAACGTTCGACTATAATGTTGTGAAAATACATCACGGGCTGGCGATCACGTGATTGTATGAGGTAGAATTTCAGATATCAATCTGGAAGTGTCTTAAAAATATATCACCTGTCGTGATTTGCCCCTGGCATTTCGTGATATGGCGGCAGTTTAAAGCAATTTGTCATTTAACTAATTGTAGTTTCGAGTGCTAAAATTAAATTGACAATTTAACAACGCCCTACTTCAATTATACAATGGGTTGAGTCAGTCTGGTTTTGATGTCTCTTAGCCTATCTTCTGTAAGTTAGTGAACGGAGGCCAAATCGACCTCCAATCATCGCTACGAAGGATTTATTTGTTTTTTTTTGAGCCATTCATATCCAGTAGGTCAAGCCACCTTCACCGTTATTTTTGCGACTTCAATCTACTTTCCATGTTGACCAACACCATTCTGTGCTTGTCTGCTGCACTTAAATATTAAAAATATTGAAACTTCATTGCCCTAACATAGTTGCTAATCAACTAGTGTTGTAAAACATACTTTTCTTTCTTAGGACGTCTTTCGAAGCAGGGATTTTACGATTACCTTGCCAGTGACGATAACTGCCTTGTATATCGAGAGCATTTTTCTCTTTGCCATGATATGGATCAACCTTTGAACCACTACTTTATTAACTCGTCCCACAACACGTATCTGACAGGTAATTGTATAAGCTACTTGTTTTTTTGTATACGACATCTTACCTATGCTTAGTATTAGATATGGAGAAATCTGAGCAATTTCTCGCGCTGCTGCCGCAAAGACCACTTGAAAACAATGAAGATTTATCAGACGTGCGACATGTCTTGATGTTAAACTGTGAAATATGTCATCACAGTTTTGACTCTCGTCTAAGGAATTTGTGGCACTGCATTGTATTGCTTGGAGCAAATGACAGCATCTGTCATTTGCCCCGACAGGTTTACAAAATTATGGTTTTTAGGTTTTCAATGGAAAGGCAAATCTTCGGTCGATATATACCGCTACGCATTATTAGCTGGATATAGGTACGTTGCTGACGCTTTTATAGCCATTTTATTCTTGCTTTGAACTATTTGTCAACTGTGTTTGTAGTGCTTGCTCTCTCCCAGGACACAAACTATTTTTTATTTTATTTTGAACACCCATCTACAACTAGCTTGAATTGCCTGTCGATTTAAGTTGGCCCAAGCCAAATTGCAATGAGCAATAACTAACGCTGGAAGTGATGAGCAGTCATATATTATTAAAGTAAAATATATGTTTTTGTTGGTCACCAATTTTTGCCATTTTTTTTTCACTTCTTCATATTAATAACCACCCTTGTTCCTCTAGAAAAGACAAAGCTGCAGTTTTTGGTGTAAGAAATTGGTAAAGTAAATCGTGGGCTAAATGCAGTGTAATGTATTAGTAGCATAACTTGCTTTACAGTGTTTTAGGTTTGCTGGAATGATTGAGCTACTTGTGCTGTAGAAATTTGAATCGACCGTTAGATTTTTGATAAGAAATCTTCCATGTAATCAAATGTTCTTTTATCTAAAAACAAACTACAATTTCGTTTTTTTTGTTCAAAAATCTCCTGATTTATTGATGAGGCGCGGCTTGCCACTGTGCGAACTGTGAATCCATACATGTTACGTTTGCATCAACGGTGATTCGTCTCTACTTGGATTTTATGAAGTTGGTTAAAGGAGTTTTTTAGCTGCGATCACATATAAAAGCAAGGCAAAGTAACACCTGCATATTTAATTAAGACAGCTAGTTAAAAATTTTGATGAACATAGCTTCGTTGACATATGATATAAACCATGGCTTTTGCAAAGGTAACACGTTTCGAGGTAGATATCATTCTTTTACTGACATCATGCTGGCATCGCTGCTCGGCTTTTACGGGATAATCGCCCGCGCATTGAGCACTTTTCTAACAAAATGAAATTGATTCAGTCTGTGTTGGCACTGCTATCTTTCCAAACCAGGGGCATCCAACTCATTTTGAGCAACATCACACTATTTCCGGAAATCGTTGCCCGGAGAAGTGGTGATCTCCAAAAAAAAAAGGTCATTACCTCTCTCGCCGTAACTGTTGGAACAAAGTTGGCGTAGTGCGCTGGCGCAAGTATTTCCCTGCCATGTCGCGTTTTTTTTACATAAACAAAGATTTGTTTGCGGTTGTAAGCTGCGTGTTATCTAACGTTGCAATACTGCCGAAATTGATTAGGAATCATTTCGCGGGCCGTACGTTTGACACCCTTGTTCTACACCAAAATAAAGGCGTTAAATGTAGCACCCAGCGTTTTTCGAAGCTGTGCGTTCAGTCGTAATTACTTGAGTGCGCAATTAAAACATTTTTCTTGGTATTGAATTTAACCACAATGACAAATTAAATTAGCGAAATGATTTCAGCAAACGTAGTGCGAAAATCTTTTGTTATCTGTTATGAAACAAAGTGTGAAGCATCTACGAACTGAAACGCATCTACAAACTAAAACGATGGGAGCAAGACTAATTTAATTTCTATCGATTTGCTGTCTATTTCGCACAGTTTTTTCGCTCTGGTGGAAATGTGTCGTACTAGGTCCCATTCACGTACATGTTGTGCTCTTACACCTATAAATAGAGCATTTTTGATCATATTGAACGATATGGTTCGAATTATCAATACAATGAAATCCACTTAATGAAATTGCAAATGATGAATACATTCACAACTATTCATTATTTGAATCCATATTTTTCGAAACGAAATGCTGAGTTTCTCTGTTGACTCCAAGAAAATTGGAAGCTTAGCAAAATTAAAATAGGCTGGAACAAAGGTGAATTTCTAAGCAGGGTGCACTCCACTATAATTTACTTTTCATAAGTTTTGTGGTGTATGAAAATTAAATCCTGTTTGTGAAAGTTAGCCACTTTATACGAGTAAATCATGCTGCCAGAAATTTACATGTGCGAAATGGGCAAGCTACTTCATTATAAAAGTTTTGCTGCATTTTAAGCTTACTGTTTTAGCACAACAAAGACATAAATTTTTGCAGTGTCTGATTTTGTTTTTTAATTTAATCGCTTTGGGCATGGGCTTAACTGAACATGTAGTGTTCTTACACTTCCCATTTAGCATTTATATTTTAATATATTGATCGTGGCATAATTGTAATTTCAAGTCATGAATTTATTTATCGTAGTTGAGTTTGTTGAGGAGCAGACTAAGCAATATTTATCTATTATCCCAATATTAATTTCAATAAAACACGGACAATTTCATTGGCGATTCTAAATTTGTTTTTACATAATGATAGAAGAATTGATCGCTTTTGTTGATACAGCTTCTTTATGAAAGAGGAAACTGGATGCCATACCATATGGCAATATACCTGTATAATTATATCAAGCTTGATTTGCGTTTAATGTATTTTTCTGTTACATGCATTATAACCAAGAAGATTTTAGGTCTCAGACCTGATTAACCTGCATATTGTTTATCTTAAATTTTCATTAAATATTGATGTGTTTTCTTTAAATTTTGCTTGTATCGAAGTGATCAACGTTTTAGCATTATAACTTCTCTGGTGTGATGTGAAAATTTATGTTACCGTTAACGAGTTTTTATGCTTCTTTAGTATTCCTTGTTGTTAGTTGGTTGGTTGGTTTACCCCTCCTCTTCTGTGGGATGGAGGCACAGCGCGAACGGCAATCCACATTCACGCCATGAAGCTAATTAAATTGGGCTAGGGGTAGGAATGGGCAATTCAAAACACCGAATCCAAAGGATTCGAATCCCAAACTCTTTGAATCCAAAATGCCAATTCAAACCGGATAATAGGATTTGGTTTATATTCTGCTTACAAGCTTTATCACGTTGTTTGGTCACAGATTGTCTTTTTATAAAAGTATCAATTGCATGCAATGATTCAAAAACTAACTCGCACGCACAGGCAAACGTGTACAAAGCTTAAATGTATTGCACTGCAATAAACTCATTTTCTGATTGTGCTTTTATTGTTGTAAACTTGTCATAAATGTCTTCATGTTGATTGCACTAATTGCAAAAAAAGGATTTGGGTTCGGATTCTGGATTTGTTTCAACTATTCTAGAATAGTATATTATTCTGAATTGCCCATCCCTACCTAGGGGAGAAATGACAGCCCATTTTGAACCAGTCATGAAAGCAAATTACTGACTGGTAGCCCCCCCCACCGCCAAGGCAAACTGCCATTGTTGGGTACTCAAGAGTTGCCTCATTCGACATGCTGGGTGAGCAACTTTGCAAGTTGTTATTGTTGCTACCTGACCCCTTCCGAGAGATGGGGCTTGGTGGAAGACCATGGATCCCAGAACCTGGGCAACTCTCCAGGGTCTGGACCAGAGGTCATAGAGAAACAGAGAGTTGCCAAAGAGCAAGTGCTGAGCAGCATAAAGAGTCCGTAGCTGGACAGTGCAGAATGAGATGAGATGTGTCCTGGGACGGGTGTCCTCAGGCGCTGCAAGAAGGATTTTTGATTCTGCCAATCCTAGAGTGATAAGAGCTAAACGGAAAGCTGTGTCAATTGCAGCGAAGACAAGAGATGACATAGCAAGTGTGACGAGGGAGCACAAGTTCTTTAGTGGAAACGAGTAAGCCTGTGTGTCAAAGAATTTAGATGAGATAGTACGTTTCCAGTCCGAGAAAAGAGAAGAGTGGACACGAAAGGTAAAAGAGAGACTACAAGGGATTGCAGAGGGCATGAGTAGCATTCCTCGTCTGGCCAGCTCATCAGCTGCATCGTTTCCCATAAAAAATGAGTCCCCAGGAGACCCATTGTAGCCTGATAGTAAAGGTGGAGAGAGAAGACAGTTCTTGCCAAATCTTTGTGAGAGTTTGAGGTAAAAGAAAACACAGAGGATAGGACAGAGCGAGAGTCTGAGAGGAGAAGGTAAGAGAAATGGCAGATTTGTTGGTGCTGCTGGAACAGCAAAGAGCTTGCAGAATGATGCAGGCTTTAGTAGAAAGACTTGAACAAACTGGGCCTGTCGAAAAGAAAAAGGTGGCCTCAGTGCCACAAAACGAGCAGTTGGCAAGGACGCCAGAGCTGCTTTTTCTGAAAGGAAAAGGAACAGAGCCGTCTGAGAGGTGAGATAGAAGAGAAAGTTGAACTGAGCAAAAGCCGCACCTTGGCTACAGAAAAAGGAATAGAAGCGGGAGCATGAGAAGGAAAAGATGGACTCCACAGTGAAGGAAGGCAGGGTCCAAGGAGGGATAGGAGGGCAGCAAAGACAACCTCCCTAGGAGAAAGCATAAGCAGGTAAGTGGATTCAAAAGCTCTCCAGTAGGATCTGCAGAGCCTTGGTTTTACTCCAGGTCTGGCCAAACCCGATTTGTACAAGAAGGTTGGGAGATGAAAAGCCTGCTCATAAAATGACATGGTGAAATGAGTCAGGGCTGCTGGTAGAGAAGGAAGAGACGTCTCAGAGAGATGTGGAATAGGGGAGGATGAGAGGCAGCCAGTGATGGCGTGACTAGCTGCTTGGTGAAGGCGTTCTCACTTGGTAAAGTTGGTAATGCTGAGGAAAGGAAACCATTCAGATGAAGCATAAGTGATGAGGAGCCAAAGATAAGTTTTGTACAGAAGAGAGGGGATTTTTTAAAGGGGCCCCATGAGGAAACAGAGATACAGCATAGGGCATCGAGACAAGGGAAAAACTTAGCCTTCAGCAAAGATACATGTTTAGAAAATGAAAGAATGCGGTTGAAGGTGATCCCAAGGAAAGTTGGAGTGGGATTGAAATGGAGGGGAGAATTGAAGGAAGTGGGGATGTAGGTTAGCTTGATGGGAATCCACTGAGAAGAAAGAGGCCTCACATTTGCAAAAGATTGAAAGGAAGACACCAATACTCAGACCAGCACTCCAGTCAAATGAGGACTCTTTGTGTAGCCTTCACAGCTGTAGGGATCGAGGGGAAGGAGGATCAAATGCGCCAGGTCATCAGCATAGAGACAGCAGCTGACTGAGATACAGGAAGATCATTGATGAAAAGAGAGAAAAGTGCAGGGCCAAGAACAGATTCTTGCAGAACACCTTGACAAACTTGAAAGGAGCGAATTTGGTGATTTTGAAAAACGACGCTAGCGCACCTGTCAGAAAGAAAACATTGAGCCTAGCGAGCAAAGCAAGGAGGGAGCCCGTCCAAAATAAGTGTATAAAAAAGAGCGGGATGCCAGACAGAGTCGAACCCTTGAAAAAGTAGAGAATTGCAAGAATTGTGCAAGAGCCTGGTTTATGTTTGTTGAATCAATCCATAATGAACCGAGAAAGAAACAGAAGTTGATTGAGAATAGATTGTGCAAGGCAGAAACTGGCCTAGCAGGCAGAGAGCATGGAGTTAGATTCCAGAAAAAAGAGGAGATAAAACGATGCGTTCAAAAAGCTTTGAGATGCAGGAGGTCAAAGAGATAGGTAGGAAGAAAGCAGGAGAGTCAGGAGGTTTTGCCATCTTATGGATGGGAATAACAGAAGATGCCTTTCACGTGGAAGGAAAAGAATGTAAAGACCAGGAAAGATTTAATGAAGTTCATGCCAAAACGAGGAAGGTGCTTTAGCATGGGATAGGTGACTTTGTCTGGGCCAGTGGCAGTAGACGAGGAGAGGTTTGTGGCAGCCACAATAAATTCAGCGGGAGAGAAGGGAAAGCAGAAAAAGGAATAAGACTCCTCAGGGCACATACTCGTAGCTCAGTGAAACTCAGATGGTATCCTCTGGTTCTGCTATTAAAGGTCTTTGGCTGGGAAACAGAAAAGTGGTATCTCAGGTAGTCGGCAAGACTGAAGCTGACTTCCTGGGAGAGGAACAGTTGGCAAAGTTAGGAGAGGAGGTTGATAAGAAAGAAGAGCCAGCAACACAACCAAGGATAGACTACATAGATTTCGGGTCGGATTCAGGTGAGAAAGATGATTATGTCACCTGTCATGCCGAGATGTAAGCCTGACAATCTTAATCACTTCTATGAGCGGCAGCCATGGCGTCACATGCTTTGCTTACCACTTCTTCCACTTCAGGAGACATTACTTCTTCCACTTCAGGAGACCACCAGGCTTGAAGTTGGGGTTTGACATTGTTGAAAGGAATGGAAAATTTAACCGCATTTAGTGCCAAAGAAGTGAAGAGAGCAGCAGCAGAGGAAAGAGAAGGAGAGGCGTGTTTCTCTGCAGAAGAACAGTGAGAGTCAAAGTAGAAGGCAAAGTTATCCAAACGAGCTTTCGGAAAATTGAAGGAAGACTGAAAAAAGAGGGCCGGTTAATAGAATTGGTTGTTGATCAGAACCCAAGTTCTCAAGAACACCTCAAGTGCAAGAGAGGACCCAGCAGAAGGCGGCAAAGGAGATGTCAAGAAAAGAGCAACTGCTAGAGAAGCGAGGGATGTGGAGGTGTCAGGGTTATGGAGAGGAAGGCAGTGAAAAGAGATGACGCATTCGAATTCTTTCTACAAGGGTCAGGAGTACCATTTGAGTCCAGAGGGGTTGATGACAGTTGAAATTCCTCAGAAAGAAGGGATTTCTAGAGGAGGGAAGAACAGAGGAGGAGGAATCAGTTCTGCTCTTTTTTAAAAAAGAGCAAATAGGGGGAACATAAACTTTTAAGGCAAGAAAGCGAGGACGAGTTGTTAGTGAAATGTCAACCCCTACATAATCAGCACAAGGGTCAAGCAAAGAAAGAAAGGAGGTAGAAAGTTCAGAAAAGGATAGGCCCTGCCTGACACAAATGATGATGCCATGCTGGGATGCAGATCATTTGGAGAAAAAATGCCAGGCTGTGGGTGAGTGTGATCAGATCACAGACCGGGTTACCAGGGATTTGCACAGAAGAAGACGAGTTGAGGTTGGATTTTTGGATACAGACAAGGTCTACAGGATGGAGCGAGATAAAGTGGAGAAGTTCAGTGCTTTTGGCTCAATGACCTGTCCATTGAAGAACCCTGTGTTAGCCAGGAGGGGAAGCGGGAGCTGAAGGTGTAGAAGAACAGCCAGAATGATAAGTGGGTTTGGAAAAAGCTGAGAGAGGAGATACAAAGTGAGCAGAAGGAAGATGGAACGTTTGTAAGTAAGAGTGGTGTGGGAATGTTGCATTGACAGAGGTGTAGTCAGAAGGGACAGATTGAGCAGTGGAGTATTCATGCTGGCGGGTGAAGAGGTCGCAGGCGGGTGAAGAGGTCCCAGTGTTGGATGGTTTGGGACCCCCAGGAGAAGCAGAGATGCAGCAATTAGCGCAGCTCCACGATTGGGAGCTTAGAGAGTTGAATTTGAAGGAGAAAAGTAGTGTGCACCTTAGATGGACCCATTTAGAGAAGCACCAAAAAAGGTGCAGCATTGCAGCAACCTACCCCTCCAGGTCACATTTTCAGCGCACTCTGAGCCGGGAAAGACAAGGCCAGGGTTAGGGTGAACGTTGCCACTTATTAGGAGGAAAAGGAGAATAAAATTACCGGCAAGAAAGAAGCAGGAGAAAAGAAGAGACGATTTTTGGAAGACTAAGTGCTGCCCTTCTGCTGTCGTTCAAAGGGCAGCACGGCAAAAACAATTAGATGTGGGGAGTGCCAAAGCTAACTGGGATTTTTATGAAGACCAAGAAGCCATTTTGACCCACTCCAAATGGGTTGAAGGACCGCGCCACCACATTGAGGCAGCTGTTGATTGGTGCAGTTACTGCTCCTGCGATAAGTTTGTAATAAAAAATTTTTGATTTTTCTACGAAAAAGGTTCAAGCTTTGAGAAATTGTAATGCATCTTTTCACTGTGCACAAAACGAGGATATTTCAATCCGGTCACCTAAGTCAACAGGGACAAAACCAGATTTAAACAAAAGGTGGGCAATTGCAAGTTTGTGCCTCTGTGGCACGTGGCTTACTGGTCACTATATGTCGTTTATCGCTGCTCAGCATTAGTTGATTATCACACAGCCAATCCATCACATAGCGTGTAGGATAAACTAGAAACAATAACGCCATGAAAAATGTTGAGCGCTGTTTGTCAAGTTCATTTGCTTGCCTCTATTGTCTGACTTTTCGTTCCTGTCGGTTAGGTTTTCAGTCAACTGATGGAGTTTAGCAACTATGATTTCTTTGTGCGTATTTCCAAAAAATACACTTTACTGAGAAGGAGGGATCCCTTTACTGAGAAGTAAAATATTATATCAAGAGGTTTTCATAGATAACCGTTTCTTCCAATTTTTTCTATTTCTTTCTCGGAAAGTTGAGTAACGTGAAGCTGCTTGTACCTACAAAAAAAGCTAAACGTTTACTGTACTGTAATGCGGTCTCCGGGGTATGACGTGAAACCGCATCCGGTGAAAAAAGGAAAGTGAAGTTGCTTTTCGCGTTCTTGCTTCCAGTTACGCTCTGACCTGGACCGGGTAGCTCCTGAAACGACTATAAGAAGAACCACTCAAAAAATACAACCAACCAAAACAAAGTGATCTGATAGCTAATTACCAGGCCTTCCCTCGGTGATGACGACACCTAGATGGTATCAGCTGATATTTGTGTGACAACAACGTAGGGGCTAACCGTTCCGGAACTTCCGGACATTTCCAGATTTGTTGCCTTTGTCCAGCCCGGAAATTGCAAATCATTTGAATTACTCCAGATTTTAAGGATTTTCGGGCTCTCCAGGTTCAAGAAAGTTCACAGAATTTCAGCTAAAATAGAGCAAAAACTTTGAGATCGTTTAGAAAACTAGCCTAGACTACAAAATATTTTCATTACCTTGTTTTCATGTACAATGTGCTGATTTCTGAATAAATGTTACTTCTTCAGCAGTTATTTGGTAAGCGTCAACTATCAACGATTCAACAGGATAATTTAGAGCGTGGCAGAAGCTAGCAAATCTCTCCCTTAAGCAAACAAACGAGGCTGCTTTACTACAATGAAAGTTGGACAAAGCAATGCAGTGTGTATCCTGTTTTTCCTGTTACAATCTGCATTTTGTGTGCTCTGCGTTCATCATTCAGTTCCGTAAACCCTCAAGTCGACTGTAAATGCATCCTGTGGGAAGCACGAAAGCGCAGGTCGGAAGAGCTGATGGCGGCACTGAGGCATCACCAGCACGGATCGTGGATGATTGCTAGGATGATATACTGCTGTACTCGTGCTCTCTTTCATTATCGCGTCCCAAGTTTGCTTTATTTGAAAATAAGCAATCCTGTGGTTGTGTTTCAAGTAATTAGTGTCCCGAAGACTTTTTCGTGAAGGTTGGTGTCTGTGTAACGTTCCTTTGGCGCTTCTTTAGCAATACAGGGTCTGCTGTGTGGTGTGGTAGCACTGCGTGGGTGCCAATCGTCGTGGCCTTTTCCATGCATCAAGATCACTCAATGTAATGTCTAGATTCCAGAGTGCAAACCTTTCTCCACTCAAATGTTCTGGCTCAATCGTTGCAAGCGCGATGTCCGACGAAAATAATCACAGTAATACAGCAACTGAAAAGCAAATCAAATGATGTTTGGTAGATTGACCTTGTATCTATTGTATGTCAATCAATACAAAGGAAGACTGTGAGGACGTCAGTTGAAACTAACGTTTAATGCATCTAAATGTAAATGCTTTTTGCAATATTTCAACATCTCGATAACTGTTTGTTTCGTCTTTGAAACGATTTTTTATAGGAAAAATAAACCAAGCTTTTAACTTATAATGTTTTTATAATGTCATCTGTGACGTCAAACTCGACAAAAGACAAACACTTTTAGTTGTTCAAGGTTTTTACTTATAAAATAACGTGTATGATGTTAGAAATGCGGCTAAATATTTGTTGAGTTTTACCGATAGTGTTTTCAATTAACCTGTTACTCCGCAGAAAGTCTTGCGTCTATTAGGTTAAAACGTCATTTCAAATGCTATAGGTCGAACAAGAAAAAAGTTTGTGTTAAGAAATTCCTATGAACACAAATCCAAACTTAGTCATTCGAGTTGTTTGTTTTATTTTAAGTTTTGATCGTTGTGCGTTAAGTACACTCACCAGGTCATGATGTGGCAACGCCAAACAGGCTTAAAGACAATTTCTTGTCATTTTGCAGCTATTGGGTGGATTTATTGCACATTTGTTTTTACATACAGCATTTTAAAGCTTTGTATTAAGCTTTTTTTATAGTATGCAATGGTGTTCATTTTTTTTGGAAAGCTATTAGAAATTTTTTTGATTGATGGTGTAAAAATGTTTAAGTCAGTAGCCAGGTCGAGAATTTTATTTTACTTTTTGGCTTTTATTTAATCGAAATATTAGCCTAAATTTCTGGATTGTGGCAAACTTAGATACATATATACAAGGTATCGGCAACATGTAACTCAATTCTGTGCTCGTACAGTCCTATGTTTAAAACTAGGTTTTTATATTCTTTACTACATAATTTTATATCTTGAAGCTGATCCTAATACATCTCATGTAATTAAGTGAGAAGTGGAACAGACTGCATGCACAGTAATTATTGCAGTGGAGCAATCGATCTTTTATAACTGTTGGCCTAGAGTTCAGCACTGTGGTGCTTTTTGTATTGACGATTTTGAACTTTTGTCAAGGTAGACTTTGATATTGTGCACAATAATCTGTGTGAATGTTGACTTTTTGATAAAGTGCTGTTGGGAAAACATAGTTCCAAGTACTCGCGTCGACAATGCGCTGTACAATGGATATTTGGGTTTCTGACCTGCTTTTTGCGCCTTTATTATGTGTCTTCATTCACGTACAAACTACTTTCAAAGCGTAGGTTTTGTGTGAAAAGAGCATATTTGCTCAAGTTTGTTGCTGAGAATGTCTATTTGATATGATGTGACGATTCCTCAAGCTCTGTGCCACATTCTCGAAAACGTTTATTCATCATTGTACAGTTTGCTTCATCACTCATTAAGGTGGCTCAAGAGACAACTCTGGGCTTATTGGTAGTGGTGGTGTAGCCGTTTTACTTGTGTAAGGGTGCTTCGATGTACACTTGTGCTATAATATTTAAGTCAGTATGGGTGAGCTGTTTGCTTCAGGGAGAGGCACACAGGCACAAATGTCCAAAAAGTGTACAAACCAGGTTTGTATTCGTGTTATGCCCCTTGCTGTCTTAAATAAAGAGAACAGAGAGCTTCAAAATTGAAAACAGGGGTAAAGTCACGCGGCCTTTGTTGCCACTGAGGTAGATCATCTCGATTACCGTCTTGCTGACTCAAATTTAAGAACTTAGAACCCTTCGTTCTTTTTAGTAAAGGCTTCAAAATGCATGAAAAGTAAAACAGTGCGCACTGTTGGCAGTTACGATCGAAGAGAATCACCGCCTCTCGTGTGAATAAAACATGCTGGTTTAGTATTTTTTAATTTCACTCTTCAGCTACCCATCAAGTGCAAGTTACAAACCTGGACAATTTATTGGCATGTTGTTATTACCCTTGCTCTTGCTTTGGATGGATGCACGGCATGAAACCATTTTTTAGATTCAAATTTAAACTAGGGAAAAAATGGCAGACCATTTCGTACAGTCACCAATGCAAATTACTGACTGGCGGCCTCACCACCAGAATTCCATTGGTAGGTACCCAAGAGCCGCCTCTTACGAAACGCTGGGTAAGCAGCTTCGCTATTCTAATCTGGAAAACTTTATCGGCATCGCTCCTCGAATCTGTAAAGAAAACTGTTCTGGTGCCAGCAGTTTGTTTGCATCACGTGATTGCAAAAGAAGCATTTTCATATTAACTGATAATTTTCAGGTGCATCGAGCTTGACTGTTGGGACGGTAAAGGAGAATATCACGGTGAACCCATCATTACGCACGGCAAAGCCATGTGTACAGACGTTGTGTTTAAAAATGTTCTTGTCGCAATTCGTGATGCTGCGTTCGTGACTTCGGATTATCCAGTAATTTTATCATTTGAAACCCATTGCAGGTGATTTTAATGCTGTTGCAGTTTTGTTGATTTTATTTTGATCTATGTCGTTATTTGCAACAACTCTGTCCCTACTTACCGTATATACTCGCGTATAGGTCGCACCGGTGGATAGGTTGCTCTCCTAGTTCGTGACTGTCAAAGTGGGTGATTGTGATTGACCGGTGTATTCATCGCACCCCTAGTTTGTGCTTGTCAAAGAGTTATTTGTGGTTGATAGTCAATAAATCACACTGTAATATGGTAAATTATACGGCTCATTCTAACACAAAAACTATCAAATATTCATCTTTTTTTCAAACGAGACTGAATTAGATATTTTTGCGAACCGGATTTGATTTGAACCGATTCTATGGATATCCCTTGACAAGAGTACTGTTATTTGTATGTATATTCAGTGTATAGGTCGCACCTAAAATTTTGGCTCAAGTTTTGAGGTAAAAAAGTGCGACCTATACGCGAGTATATATGGTGATGTTGTTTTCTCGCTATTTGTAGATATGCTGATCTGTTGAAGAATTTGTATAGCGAATCTGTTCAGCCAGCGTATTGCAAGGTGCAATTTTTGGAAGCGTATTGCAAGGCAGGCCGCCTTGTTAATGGTGGGGCTAAAATTTTGCAGTTGATATTCATGACTAGGTGTGTCATAGACAGCTGCTTTCCTCTAAGTTGTTGTTGCGAAACCGTTAATACGTGCTCGGACCATTTGAGGCTCATTGCGCTGTTTTTAATCACGACTGTATTCGTTCAGTTTCACTTGTCAGCCGCCATGTTACTTCTGTTACTGGGGGTTTAACGGGAGATCAGTGTGCAGCATTTTCAAAGATTTTTGGTGTGACTCGACTAGGGAATTGCACCCTGGTGTACCTACTGCGGAGCGTACGCTGTAACCACTTCACCACGGCGCCAATTGTAATATGATCTTGATTGGATTTGCGATGTGGAACTGGAAACCCTTTTCACGCTTGTGCTTCCATCCTAAAGAAAAAAATGGTAAACAACGACGACTGCATTGCTCTATTAATTTCCCTTGGGTTAAGTTTATTGCGTGAAGTTTTGCTTTCGCCAATCGACTTTTTTTTAGCAAACCTCTGCAATTAAAAATGGCGAAATATTGTGAAGAAGTATTCGGTGATTTGCTTCTTAGCAAACCGATGGATAGTTTTCCCGTAAGTTTATCGAGATACCTATTTATTTACGTTTATACTTACAATTGATATCTGCTCGATACATCTAGTTGTAAGACCTAACGTTTGTAATGATGTTAGAGCGCATGTTTGGATGTTTGGATATTTATTGAATGTTTTTGCTGAGTTCAAGATCACCTTTATGCCTTATTCGCGACTTGCTCGTTTGCGGTGGTATTGATTTTTTTTGTCATAGCAATCCGATTAATGAAAACTTTAAGTGGTAAACAACTCATATGTTACATTTGTAGAGACTCTAAACTTCCCGGACTATTGTGCAAAAGAGTAAAAGCTCGCTTCCTCATCTATTTAAAACATCTATCAGTGACAGCAGGTGTAGACCATTCTAATCACATAAAATATAACGGAAACGGCGGTACATGCTAAGCGATTTTATCGTACATGATATCTGATTTCATTAATAGAGACATGTCGTATATTCTGCATGTGCAGTGTGCGTGCTTCATTCTATATAGCTGTAAGATCAAATAGCATTCACGCATTGATAGGAACAGTAATGACAACATTAAATTACTTGCTTGCGTGTCGTATTTACGGTTTTTTGTGTGATTGCATTCATGCGTTTTCCTATAAATTACATTGTTCAACTTGACTTTTATCTTTCAGCTCGAGACTGGTCTGCCTCTTCCTTCGCCCAACGCTCTCAAGCGAAAAATTTTGATCAAAAACAAGCGACTTGACCCTGAAGTTGAAAAAGGTAGAGTTGGAACGGGTTTCAATCGAAATTCCTCCATTAGCGGCACACACCGCTAGTGCGAACAAAGAAAAAAGGATGATTTATTAAATATGAAATACAATGTGAAAGTCGAGAGCAACAGAGAACCTGCTTAGTTATCACTCATAAATCAAGGTGGTTCACATAGTAGTGTGCTCTAGTCCCTAGGCTACTTTATACGCTACAAAGAAATTTTGGTTTTTAGTTTCACAACAGAGAATTCTGTATTCACGTGATTTTGAAGTACTTAAAACCATACAAAAGTCACCAGTGAAGTGTCCATAAATATTGTGATTTTCGTGTTAGTTGATGTGGAACTACTAAGTAATGAAATTTGGCGAAAACGCCATTAATGTGAAGGCAAGTACAATTTTAAGATCGCATTGTTGTTTTTGCTGCCATTCTTTGCTCATTTACGTTTCAGCTCAACTTGAAAATCTCAGTCGCAACACTGACTACGTGCTCGACGATGAACCAGGTACGAACGTGCGTTTAAAAGTGCTGTCAAAACTTCCTTTACTGGTTGTTTTGTTTGCTATTGTAACATGATTCGCTGTTTTTCCACGAATGATTTGCTTTTAGTTTCCGAAAAAGAAGTTTTTTTTAATATCTCAAATATTTTCAAAAACAGCCAAACCGACATTAATTAAAGAAGAGTCCAGCTCTTGAAATGCATGCGACACGACCAAGCGCAATCGTTGTTTGATACATGTGACACATAATAGATGCGACCCGACCAAGCCCCCGCTTGTAGTTTTAACCTCAGCTTGTATCGACCGCAAAACTGGAAGGCTGTCACGTCACAGTCTCCCAAGCTGTGTTCACAAGAGTTGGTTGAATTGAACAAGTTTAGATTTTCGGTTTTTCATCAAAAACATTGCTGCAAAAACAACTACTAAAGGCACTTTTGTAAAGGGTTTTGCAAGCAGTTTCTATTGCGTTTAATCTGCTCATCAACTTGAAGCAATTTGATGTGACTAGCAGCAAGATTTCTGTGGTGTTCAGTTAGATCAGCAGAAAGTTGTCTTCATTAATTTCATGTTTCATCCGCATCACGGTCAAAAATCATACCAGCCCAGGAATGTACCCCTCAAAAATCATCAGTTGCTGGTTCGCTGGCTCATTCATCGTGCCATTACATTGTTTTTGTGATGTGACCTTGTAATGATCAACTGTTTTACAGAGGAAGCTCATCCCGAGTACGACGGTTCGAAGGTCGGCGAGGGTCTTGCTGAAACACCAACTATTTCCAAGAACGATTTATTTGTAAATGACGATGACGTAAGTTACGGTATGGAGGAATTGAGTTTTTGTAACACTTCGGCCCAAAGCTAACACCTATTAACTGGTGAATAACTAATGTATTTGTTCTAGTAAGGTAAAGAAAAAATTTTCAAAGTTAATTCTCTCAGCAGGTTGTGTTTAGATTATTTTTAGAGTGCATATAGCAAAAATGCAACACACGAAATTGTTGTTCTGTCAGTACCCTCAAGTTGGTCTACACAGAAAGAGCTTCTGCTTGCTATGTAATTTCGCTTTGAAAATTAGCAGTTTGGCATCAGTTATACCGTTGTGGTAGTTAGGGCATATACTTCACAGTCAATGGACGTGGGTCAAATTTCCTTATCGAGCCATGCCAGAAACTGTAAAAATGGTATTCGCAGACCTCCTGTTTGACGTTAACAAAGGTAATATGTAGAATGAAATATGAAGCTGAATTCAGTCAGTCATGATTAGAAACTGTACTGGAGCTATAGAACTGTTGCAGATAAAAAGCACCAAAAAACTGCCAGATATTTTCTCTTCAATCACCTTCGCTTTACCTTACAGCCAGCAAAGTCACGTGTTTTGTCACCAGAACAACCGCTGGAGCCGCTTAAAGCTAGAACCTCAGTTAAGAAGGTGAGTTATTTTGAGCTGTCTCGTATCTTACTACATTGCTACACCTCGCAAGTTAACATAAGAGCGCAAACTCTATTTACTGGATAGTTGAAAAGTAATTAGGCATTAGAAATTTGCAAGAAATTCCAAATTGTCAGTTTAAACTTAATGAAAGTTAATTATTCATGTTTAATGTTAAATGGCAGTGGTTCCCAAACTTTTTTGTCTGCCAGCATAGAAAATCAGTTGAACAAATATCGCGGCACACCAACCGCTGGAATCTATTCCAATTGATGTCGAGTGGCATCGCAAGCGACAGCGAGAATGGCGATGACCTTTTATATTATTTTTTTTTTGAGATTACCACTTCTCTGGGCAACGATCTGTGGAAATCGCTTAATGCAGCCCGAAGCGGCGCTGATCTGTAAAAAAAGAGGTCATTACCTAAGTCGCCGTGACCTGCAATGCCACCCGCGACTTACGGTAGTTGTCGATCATTACTTCATGGCAGCGTTTTCTCAATTTCGGCAGAAAATTTGTATCAACATAAAGCACTTTAAAAAGACTCGCGGCACACCTGCAAATCTTCCACGGCACACAGTTTGGGAAACACTGTTATATGGGAAATTTAATTCCACAGAAAAACTGATTTGAAATGGGCTAATTAAGCTAAATAGTGATATTTCAACATAAGCACCACTCATATTTCACCGTAAACACCATGCCAACCAAACATTAATTCTCCGTATTCCATTCTGCGGTCACACTGCAGGCTTATGCTCCTGCACGTAATGAGGGTTGCGCAGACGATAATTTAATTCCTTGTGCAACATGGAGAGTATTGTACAGGGTGCTCCGAAAAAAACGTAACTACTTTGATTGGTTATAAAAAATTAATTTCGGCTAGCACGGACTTTTCCCTTTCAGGTTATGTAATCGATTAGGTTGGATTTGTAAACCCGTTTCTGTGTTTCATATTTTGTACAAGTTGTATAGTAATATATCAAAATATCGTATAGAAAATGTACACGAAAGAACAGAAGTTACAAATTATCCAATTCTGGTATGAAACCAAGTCACCCGCAGTCGATTCAATACCCTCCAGGGATAAAAATCTAAGTCTGACAGTGCAGCATTTTCAGAAGAAAACGGAGAATCGTGCAGCATTTTCAAAAGGAGAAAACCCTACATAAAGTCAACAAGGGAAGAAGTGATCGGCAATCGGCCATCACTCCTGAAAAGCGGGAGCAAGTCCGTACGTCAGTGAACAAGAACCCGAAGAAATCTCACTGAAACCGTGCCCGAGAGCTGGCTATGTCTCCAACTACACTTTTGAGAGTCATGAGGAAAGACATGAAAATGTTCCCATTTCGAATTTCAACGCACCATGTGCTGCAGCAACAGGACAAAGAGAAAAGAATCAAGGTGTGCAACCGGTTGAATAGAAAGCTTGAGCAAACTCTCAGCTGGCTCAATCACATTTGGTTTAGTGATGAAGCACACTTTCATCTCAATGGAGCGGTTAATAACCACAACAACGTGTTTTGGGGAGAAAGTAGCCCGGAAGGAATCAGTGAGAAGCACTTCAAAGGTCCGAAGGTTACTGTGTTAGTAACCTTCAATGCAAAGCACGGTTTGCTGGGACCTTACTGGTTCGAAGAAAATGGGCGCACCGTTACCATTAGCAGTGAGCGTTATAACGCTATTCTTGACCAATTTCATGGTTTTTTGACTCCGAAACTAATCCAAGGACAGTTGAGACTGGCTTGGTTCCTGCAGGATGACGCTAGACCTCACACAGGCCATGCATCATTGCATCACTTAAGGGGATTTTTCCAGAATGGTCTGATCAGCCTCAACACAGATCATGACTGGGTTCCCCACAGTCCAGACCTAAATCCACTTGATTCTAAATCTAAATCCACTTCACCGTGCTTCACCGGTTATCAGAATAGTGAAGCTGTTTACCCAGCATGTCGTAAGAGGCGACTATTGGGTACCTACCAATTGCAGTCTAACTGTTAATGGTGGGGTTGCCAGCTTAATTGCTTGGTTGGACCACTCATGTCAAAAAACTGAGGTTGGGGGTAAGCAAGGGCATGCTCCCTGTAGAAGAATTTTGCTCCAGTAAATCCCCATGACCAGAAAAAATATACAAATGGCCCCCAGTCCCCGGCAGCTCTTAAATGGGCAGGGGGTGCGAAGAATCTCCGGGTTTAAATCTGAATGTCATGGGATAAGATTTGGAACATTAAATGTGGGAAGTCTTTGTGGAAGGAAAACGGAAGTGTGTGAAGAACTGAGGAAGAGAAAAGTTGATGTGTGTTGCATCCAGGAAGTAAGATGGAAAGGCCAAGGAGCTCGTTTTGTGGGTGCTTCGGGACGAAGGTATAAAATGTGGTGGTCAGGAAATGATGCAGGATTTGGAGGGGTTGGAATTTTGGTGAAAGAGGAAATATCTGGAAACGTTGTGGAAGTTAGAAGAAAAAGTGACAGAGTAATCGTGATTGTGCTAACTCTAGGTAGGGAGGTGATGCGCGTAATATGTGCGTATGGGCCACAAAGTGGAAGACCAGATGCAGAGAAAGTTCGTTTTTATGATGAAATGGGGAGTGAGTGGGACTTGGGAAGTTGTAGTGAAATCATTGTTTCTTTGGGGGATTTCAATGGACATGTGGGGAAATGTGCTGAGGGTTTTGAAGGTGTTCACGGGGGGAATGGTGTTGGGAAAAGAAATGCAGAAGGAAGAAGATTGCTGGAGTTTTGTGATGAAAGAGAGCTGTGCGTGGCAAATACTTGGTTTAAAAAGACAGACAAAAGGAAAATTACTTATAGTGGCAGTGGGTGTGAAACAGAAATTGATTTTGTGCTTGTGGGGGAAAAATATAGAAAGTATATAAGGGATGTAAAAGTGATTCCATGGGAACTTCAGCACAGGCTGGTGGTCGTAGATCTAGATAAAAAGGTTCTAAAAAAGGGTGTGAGAAAGGAACGAATCATAAGAAGAAAAATTTGGAAGTTGAATGAAAACCAAACAAGAGTGAGATTTGAAAAAGAGTAAAAGAACTAGTGAATGCAGATGCACTTGATTTGTGGAAAACTTTTAAGGATGGTGTTCTAAAGGCTTGTGACGAAGTGTGTGGAAAGAAGAAGTCTAGGAGAGATCAAGGAGACATGTGGTGGTGGAATGAAGAGGTCAAGGATACCATTGCAAGAAAGAAGGCGGCATTTAAAGAGCTATGCAGGTTCCCATCAGAACAAAATAAAACTCAATACAAACGTATAAGAAATCAAACAAGGAAAATTGTTGCTAGAGCTATGAGAAAGGAAGCTAATCAGGAGTTGAATAATTTATATCATAATTCTAATAGTGTTTTCTACTTCCTTAGAAGAATGAAAAAGGAAGGGAAGGATGTGGAAGGAGGAAGGTGCTTGAGAGGAGGAGACGGACGATTGGGTTTTATTGAAGAAGACCGGGCAAAAATTTGGAAGGAACATATGGAAAAGATCATGAATGAAGAGAACGAATGGGACCACATGGTGGAAACTGATGTAGTAGAAGGACCAGTGGAAAAAGTGGCTCGTAATGAAATTGTGGAGGCAATGCAAAGGATGAAATCAGGAAAGGCAACCGGACCATCTGAAGTAAGTGTGGAGATGATAGTTGCAAGTGGTGAAATCGGAGTTAAAGTGATGATGGAACTGTGCCAGCGTGTATTGGATGGTAGAGGAATGCCTGATGAGTGGAAAACAAGTGTGATTGTACCTATCTTTAAAGGAAAGGGTGATGTGATGAGCTGCGGATCATACAGAGGAGTGAAACTGCTAGAACATGCCATGAAAATCGTTGAAAGGGTGCTAGAGAGGCGAATACGAACACTAGTCGATTTGAATGAAATGCAGTTTGGATTTATGCCAGGAAAAGGAACAGTGGATGCGATATTTATTGTGAGAAGAATGCAGGAGGAATATCAAAAGAAGGACAAGAAGTTGTATATGTGTTTTGTTGACATGGAAAAAGCTTTTGATAGAGTGCCAAGAAAAGTGATGGAATGGGCCATGAGAAAGAAGGGTCTATCAGAAGTAATAGTTCGGGCAGTTATGAGCCTGTATGATGGTGCAAAGACAAGAGTCAGGGTGGGATCTGCATATTCAGAGGAATTCGAAGTAAATGTTGGTGTACATCAAGGATCTGTGCTGTCGCCACTATTGTTTGCAATAGTGGTGGACGTTGTTACCGAAAATGCAAGAAGGGGTGTGGTTAACGAATTACTATATGCAGATGACCTTGTTATCATGAGTGAAGACATGGAAGACTTGAAGGAAAGGTTTTGGAATTGGAAGAATGCACTGGAAAGTAAAGGTTTAAAGGTCAACACCAGAAAAACAAAAATGATGGTAAGCGGATCAGAAGGCGAACTATACAAAAGCAAGATAGATCCATGTGGAGTTTGTGGGAGGAGAGTCATGGCCAACTCAGTGTTGTGCACAAAATGTGAAAACTGGGTTCATGGCAAATGTGCAAAAATAAAGAGAGTTACCGCTAGGTTGGCAATGCATTTTGTTTGCTTGAAATGTAAAGGAATAATGGAAGGGACGATGGACTCAATCGAGAACTTGTGCGATGAAGTGGAGACAGTAAATGGATTTTCTTATTTGGGAGACAGACTAAATGCTAGTGGTGGTTGTGAAGCGGCAGTCACAGCAAGAGTAAGAATCGGTTGGGTAAGATTCAGGAAATGTGGAGAGTTGTTGCTTGGAAATAGGTTTCCTCTGAAGATGAAAGGTAAAGTTTATTGTTGTTGCGTAAGATCAGCAATACTGTATGGAAGTGAGACATGGTGTCTAAAAGAAAATGAAAAAGCAATTTTAAGGAGAACGGAGAGAGCCATGGTTAGAGCCATGTGCGGTCAGAAAATTGTAGACAGAAAGACGACTGAAGAACAGATGGATATGTTAGGGTTGAAGGAAACGATAGACCGGTTAGCAACAGCAAATGGAGTTAGATGGTATGGACATGTACTGAGGAGGGATGACGATAGTGTTTTGAGGGTTGCTCTGAATCTTGAAGTGACTGGCAAGAGAAAGCGAGGACGACCGAAGAAGACCTGGAAGAAGCAAGTGGAAGAGGAGACAGAGAAAGTTGGTTTGAAGAAGGAGGATGCTCTGAGACGAGACAAGTGGAGGGACCGAGTGCGAGAAATTGCAGAAGGAATGGGGTAAATCCGGCCATCTCTGCTAAAGGGAAACACCGGATAAAAACTGAATAACTACTACTTCTAATTCTTGGGAGCAGCAAAAGGAAGAGTTACGTTAACAGACCTCAAACATTAGTTGGTCTAAAGCAGAATGTGGCAGATTATGCAACTGAAGTAACCAACGACACATGGAAAAAAAGTGGGCCGAAATTTTTGTATACGTGTGAAAGCATGTTTCAACACAAACGGGGGTCATATTGAAAATGTTGACTACAAGAAGTTTGTTTGACTTTCAAATAAAATTCAATTTATTTGACTAAATGTATCTTGTGTTTTAAGTTTGTTGTGCAAAATAATTGCAAATAAAAGTAGTCACATGTTTTTTGGAGCACCCTGTGTATCTTGTTAATCTACTTTCACGAGCAGCTTGATGTGTTGATTTTTTGCAGGCTGCGCATAAACATTTCCTGCACTCTGTCCACCTTCTCCGCTAATCGACTTGTGAATGGACGTTTGCTCCTTCTTTTATCATTCACACAACCAGCAATTATAAACTTTGCTGGACAGCCTCTAATTGTCTTTGGACGTAGTTTTCATGCCTATTTTTTACATGCACCTGAACAATAAAATTCCTCACTTGATAACATTCTGCAATTTTGGCTTGCTCCTGAATGATCAAAGGATTGGTCATTTCAGAAAATGCTCCCACGTCCCATGAGTAACATAAACACAATTAACGAAATTTGAAAAATAAGTAATCCCTATTAGTGTTGTCTCACCCAAAACGGTTATCGTCTGGACTTCACGATTAACAATACGATCACAAGAAATTTTTAATGCCAAGTTACTTTTCAACCACTCTAGTATTCACAGCGATCTAATTTACTTTTAACGATTGTAAAGTAGTTTTGTGTTACTTCGTTTGATACTTAGTGGGTTTGTCAGATTTACTTGGGTTGATTTATTTGAATTTTTAAAGACCAATGTTTGAATGTTTTTTTTTGGTGGAGGACCGGAGCTAAATTAACAACTATTGCTTGAGCCTAGAGTTTAAGAAAATGAGTGATGTAGTTCTATTTAAGGGCTTGTGAATACAGAATTGAGTTAACAGTTTTCTTTTTTTTCTTCAGGGCAATATTTTACCAGAAGAAGAGGAGATTGAAATAATGAATTACGAATATCAAAAAACATCAGCTACAAATATCCACCCGTATCTGTCTTCGTTAGTCAACTACTGCCAATCAGTGAAATTTCCTGGTTTCAAAAGGGTAGAAGAAGGTTAGTATGTTATTGCACTTTTTTTTATTCCAATATATACTGACATCACCACGCATTCATATAGCCTTTTGTTCTTAGATAACGTGGTACGTTTTCATACTGTTTTAAACCTGTTGTTATTGTGGAGCAGTGAATGAGAGGTAACAATCGTAAATGTTGTCTTTACACTGCATGGTATTTGGCTGCATCTGCTAAACTCAACCGGTCTAATGCAAAGCTTTGACTATCTACGTAGCTCATATAGCTCAACCGTTCAAGTTTATAATTACTTTTGAATTCTTTTACAGTTTTCTTTACGATTTCAAAATTTGTTGTTTTCTCAGTTATGTTATTGGTGAATTGTCCTGACTTTAGAATGAGAGATACGGAGTTTGAAACTCCTTGAAAACATCATTGGTATTCTGCGGAGAGATCCTAAATTTGAGGAATTAGATTTCTCCAGGAAAAAATCCGGTTCGAAACTGAGTGGATAGGGGCACACACTTTGCAGCGCGTCTGCGCCCTGAAAAGCGCAAAAAGGAGCTGTGAAATGTATCTTTTTATTGCTAAAGAGATCTTTTTAATTCCTCATGTAAAAAAGTTTCATCTATCAAGCGTTTGTAATTGCTTTAGCGTACCACAGATTGTAAAAGTAACTGGATGTTTTCACCCGTGCTACAAGCTGTTTACCCAGCACCAGCATGATGTAAGTGACGATGGTTATGCATTCACCAATGGCTATCGGCTTTGGTGGGGATGTTTTTTTTCAGTCTATATTAATGGATAGCTCATTAATGGCTGCTCCTGCTTGCCCTAACTTTGACCAGCATGTTCCTGCTTGTTGTTGTTGTTGTGATTATCCCTCCTCTTCCTCGGGATGGATGAACGGCAAATGTTCCTGCTTCGGCGAGGGGTGTGGACGTTTAGTTTCATGTCATACCTTCGCCCCAGGAAAGAGGTGGAATGGTCATCAACTAGATTTTGTTGCGCTTGCTTTGAAATTATTTATCCCGTATTCTAGCACAGGCTAGAGGCATTTCACTGTGTCTCAGCACTTGCGCATTTGCTTTTCAGACGTAAGCCAGCGACGTTGCTATCATATGTCTTCATTTAGTGAGACAGGAGGTTTGAACTATATCAAGGCGAACGCTATCGACTTCGTCAAGTAAGATTTTCAATAAAATCATTTCTAACCAATCTGCCGATGTTCAATTATTCATGTCAGGGATTAATATTGGCATCTAGCTAAAATGAATCACAGAAGATAAATTTTCTACCTCCTTTTTTTGCTAATGGCAATCAATCATCCCAATTTTTATTGTAGACTTTAGTTGCTAAAAGAATTTTTGATAATTGCGCCAGCTTTGAGGTAGCTTAATAAAGCAGATGTTTAAATAAATGCAGGTTCGTTAGAAGTTTCAATTTTTGTAAAAAGTTTGAAGTCAAGTTAAATAGTTTAGATGTAACTTTTTAAAGAAGCATAATGCTGATTTTCCCATTAAAAATTAGAGAACAGCGCAGTGCGCTGGTATAGTGGATAGAGCTTCCTTATTGCAGTCGGTAGAGCTGGGTTCAATTCCTTGCAGAGAAATATTCAGTTTATTCAATTTAGCGAATATAGAATTTTTGTTACTAATAGGATAGTTTGGAGAGCAATTTGGCAAGTTCACTTGTATTGTCCTTGGTTATAGTTACGATTACGAAAAGTATGGAAGTTGCTATATTGTGTGTGTACATATTTGGGCAATACATATTGACTGAATATATGCTTATAGCGATCACCTGATGTTTCCACAAGAGCAAAATATCGGCTTACTTATTTTTTGAAAATATCGTAAAACTCTTTCAATTTGCTATCTTTCAGTTACAACAAATGCCAGCTGAGTCGAATCTACCCTAAGGGTGCCAGGTTTGATTCCAGCAATTACACACCGCAGATATTTTGGAATGCAGGATGCCAGATGGTGTCACTTAACATACAAACATACGGTGAGGAAGTGTTGGCGTTTGGTTTGAGATTTGCTGGTAAAATTAAACATTTTTATTTTTTTGAATCCAAACAGTTAAAACAATTAAGGATTGTATCAAAAATCATATTGAGAAGAATTTCAGCTGTTATTTAGTTTTTAAATTTTAAAACTGCCCTGAAGTTTCTCGTAATGAGATAAAAAGCTTCGCCCGTTTTCTTAATAGTCGAAGAAAACTCTTCCGTTTCTAAAATAACCAAAACGGTTAGTCTGGGCAAAGAAATAAAAGAATTGGTCCATAGAAAAATGGAAAAAAGTTTTATATTCCGATGAGACTCATTTCTTTGTGCTAGGATGGCGCAGCAAGTATGTAAGAATTAGTGAGAGAGAGAAGTTGAGTTCAATGCATTTTAATCAAACAGTGAAACACCCCCAGAAAAGATGTTCTGGGGTTTTAGCTTATCTGGTGCATGTACATTGACCCCGATTGAGGGAATGATGAACCCAGCTTGCTACATCTAACTAGTCAGACGAACAGTCACTCGTGACATGCCAAGGGCTTATCCTGAAAGTGGGGTAGCATTAAGCAAATTTTTGCTCCATGCCATTCGTCCAAGCAAGTGTAGAAAGTTCAATAAAGCTACAATAAACGTTTTAGACTGGCCGGGAAACTCACCCGACCTAAACCCAATAGAAAACTTTTGGTCAATTTTGAAATCTGGTTTGCACAATCTTGATAGCACTACAAAAACCACGCTCATAAAGGCCGTAATTCAAGTGTGATATGATATGGAAATACTGCAATTGAAGAAAACTGCAAAGTGCTTGTTCAATTGATGCCAAAGTGTGTGAAAGTGGTGCTGAAAAATCAAGGTGGTCGCACAAGTTATTAGCACCGGGTTTTAAAAATGTGTTGTGTGCTTTTTTGCTGCTTGAGGCAATTAATATGGACACAACTGTATACATAATTTAAAACACTACATGTCGGGATAAAATAATAAAACCGCTACAGCTGTTTCGCCAAGCGGCTCATCAAGTGGCAGTTGTCTTGTTCAAATAGAACATGTGCTATGTGCAATAGTAATAGTAGATAGCAATCAGTAGTGGCAGCCACCTAAAATTGCAAAGTTCGAAAATTCTTACAGCAACATTATTGAAAGTACTATTACCTAGCTAAAGATATTATTTCTTGCGCGCCAAGAACCGTTCGAGCGTTTTAGCGATTGTTATGCCGAAAATACGACTAATCAAAACCAACAGACAGGCTTGGACGTCACGCTCTGTCTTGGTATCAAAAAATTAAAATTAAAATGCCCATATCTTGTGCTTACCCAAAGACAATGAAATGCATCTCTTACCATCAGTTTTGGAAAATCAACTGAGCACACTTTTCAAAAACTTGAAAGCATGCAATGCTATTAAGTTTTTATGTATGCTGGTACTGGTGACTATTTCAGCCAGATCACTTAGCTTGTTATGCTGGATGGAGTTGTACACATACTCTGATGACATACGATTTGAAGCTACGGATTTCCCGTCGACAAGTTTGACGATATGGCTCAGCGAAATTTTATTGATGTGGAACAAGCATTCCAAAAATGAATTCTGTGACCAAATTCTTTTTCTTCAAAGACTTGGAGCATGCGACTGACGCCCTCTTTTTCCCGGTATTCAAGCCGGGAGTGCCAGCCATTACCGACAGATAGCCATTTCCCAAGATCGCTTAAATGAAATTAGGAATTGAAGAGAATACAGTCTACGCTGAAACGGAAGCACTTTCTGGAAAAGATTGCACACATAGCACATATTCCCTCCTGTAACTTGATGCTTGAGCATTATGTCTATTTCTTGTATTGAATACAATGAAATCTACCTATCACCACTCGTATTATCTACATACTGAGCTACGAGCAAAAACCTCTCCTTTCCGAATATATTTTTCGGTAAAGTAGTTGCAAGGGCACGGCTGAGAAAATTTTTTCATCATTTTTTATGAAATGATTGCAACCTGAACATCAGTATACTGTTGTGCTGTTATTAAACAAGTTAAGTTATGATGTTTACATATCAGTTTTTTTCTCTAGCTTTATGTACTGCTGAGTGCTGACTTGCTCACTGTGCGGTTCTGTCGTCCTAAAGCTTTTACGGTGTGACTTGTAATGTCTTGCTGTTGTTTTGCACCGACACCTACTCTATTTCCATCTTTATAGTGTTGGGGAACATCAATTGAAGTTTGGGGTATCTTCAATATGCAAGCGTTGCAGCTGAAGTGGAGGTATATGTACATCCTCGTCCCCAACATTGTCACTCTCACTAATGAAGTAAATCACAGAATTCGACTCGATCTTGCTGCCAGATCCAACTTATCATCATCTGAAAGCACACCTCAAATCGATAGCTTAATTGATCACCGCATTTCATATGCATGAAAATATTTGTTCTGAAAAACACTTAAAATCTTTACAGTGTCGTAAATGTTTATTTCTGATTTTCTAATCTTGAAAAGGAATTCTGAACTGTGGAGGACATTTGCAAGCAGCCTTATTGTACTGCTCACATGAGTTCCGAACCGGACATTTGCATAAACTAAAACCGAACGCCTCCTTCATCCTTAGTTTCTTTGTTCCTTCATTCTTTTCTTATCTTTAGAATATTTGCATAACAGGTTTCTTAATTTCGTTTCCACTGAATTAACGTTTTACTACAGGCAAGCTGGCTTTCTTCCTCACTCACTCAATAGCATCAATAACTTTATTTATTGCAACGTTGAAAGATGGTTGTTTTTTTATATATTCTTTCTCCTCGCACATTAGTTTGTTTATCACATAAAAATACTCCCCTCTAACACCTCTTTCTCTGGGAAAGATGTCTTCTTCATCTTGTTGGCAAACTCGCGTTCTATTTTTAACCTACAGGCTAGAAGTGGCTATTTCTGCTACACTCTACTTTTAAGGTAATCGGAAATAAATATTTTTCAATGCAGTTAGTATTTCTCAATGTGTACAGGGTGTCCCAAAAAGTGTATACACTCTTTTAATTGTTATAACTTCATTGAGTTATTGATTTTGACTTGCAAATAAATTGATACGAGAGAAAGAATACACATTTAAAGAACTCGAGAGAAAAAAATTTCCAAAACATATCGAATTAACTTTTAATAAGATAAAAGACACTTAAGGCAATTTTAGAACGTTCACATATTGACGAGTCCACATATATGTTCAAACTGGTTGCCGTACTGTTCAATACGCTTTTTATATCTTGAAGAAATAAACCTAGAAACCTCCACCAACATTTTTTCCCAGTATTTGAGTACATTATTTTTTAATTGCTACTCTCATTTTAGCAATTGCTTCAGTTTTCCTGCTGCAAACTTTGTTTTTTAGAAACTGTCACACAAAAAAATTCACAGGTGTTAAATCTGGTGAACTAGGTGAATATCTAACTGTACCTCTTTTTTCCAAACCACCTGTTTTCATATTTTTATCCATAAGTTCTCTCATTTCGATATAAGGGGGTGGTGCACAGAGTGTTTCATAATTTCACCACTTTCGACTTTTTAAACGGCTACCAATTTTTCTGATTGGATTTTCGGCACTGATTACGAATTTGGCATTATTTTTGTATTATGACGTCATCTTCATGGTGCCCCGTGCGATTATTACGTCGTTTTTTGCAGTTTTTTAGTATCTCGAGAATCATTTGCGATAAAACCATAGGGTTTGTTTCAATTGACAAAAAATGGTTGATTTCCTATCTGTCTTTAATACATTATTTAGTCGTATCTGCACAAGAAAAATAGTTATTAACGAAAACGTATTTTTTATAATTTGGGCCAATTTATATGCCAGACAATACGAGTTTATAGTAATGCAAGAGGCTAGCGATGCACTTAGCAACTGCAGACAGTAACACTGTTTTGACCTATCACGTCTCTTCAATGCAGTTGGTGACCAATAAGAAGCTAGAGGCTTTTAATAAAGCATAGCTTAAGCCGTCACACTTGTGGGATCTAATACTGGGTCCACTGTAGTGGATAGTCTGTCAACCTCTGTGAAGCCGTATCACTCGTGAATGAGTGGGGGTTGTCGCAGGTGCACTAAGTCTTAGTTTTAGTATTAGCTTCTTATATTGGTTACCAACTGTACTGAAGAGACCTGACAGGTCGAAACAGTGTCACTGTCTGCTGTTTGCTAAATACGAGTTTAAATCATAAAATACTTAGCAAATTGGCATAAACTGTTTAAACTTATCAATTACACATACAGCATTAAACAAACTTTCAAATATTATAGCAATACCTTGTTTGAGGGGGGAGGGGTTTAGACAAAACTATAGCTAAAATGTTTAGACTGGTCGCTAAACCCATTATAGATGCTAAATTTTGAAAAAAATCAGTGTCATGTATTATAGTATTTAGACTTTACTTATTTATTAAAGTGGATAAATTGTTGCGAGCAATAGTCGTTTATTCAAAAAGATAACGTCAACAATACCACAGTATTTACAAAAAACAACGATAACGCAAAAATGGTACACTCACGACCATAACTCAATAACGATACGAAAGAATAGCACTAGCAGAAGTGGCAACTAGCAACCAATAGTTAGTTTCTAACTATCATTTTTACTAAATAGAAATGGGCAAAGTTGTTAAAAAGCTGGGCTAGATGTTCGGTTAACAAAATGCAGACTTACAAAAAAAGACAAAGATGACTTCGCATAAAAGTGATCGTTCGTAAAAAAAATTGCAATATACTGTAAGTTCAATCTTAAGCCTGTAGCCTACAAATATACAGAAATTGAACACCAGCACTTACTCGATATTACATAAAAACGCATCAATACGCACATCGGTTTTATTTGGATGTGAAGGGGAATCAAGAATTTTTTGTTTGCCGATTAACCTTTCAGTAGCTCTGCTGTTATTTTCTATACTTTTCCAATGTGCTACTGGTACCTGAAAGCATACGATGCAAGGAGCGGTTCTGCTCTCACTTGTAAAAAAATATCTTAGGCCAGCTTTTCGACCTTGAAGTAGTTTTCGGTCATCTATAGAATCTGGATAATGAGATGTTTTCACAGCTTCTATGGAATATGGCGATACTTCCGAGAAAACGCTAAGAGCAACATTTTCTGGCGACACCCATTGCACAGCATGCTCGTAGAAATATTTCAGAACGGCATCTGCTAGTTCGGAATCAATTTCACGATGTGCCAACAAAAGATCACGCTGAAAAAGTGGGATTCTTGGACCTTCAGTTACAATGGTTTCAAAGGAATTAGCAAAAATGAAGGCACATATACCTAAATTATGTGCGAAAATAGCCTAATTAATTTCGATTTTTGGTAATCATCCAAATGGCAAATATCAAAAATCAATAAACGGAGATATGCACTCGCTGCTGTGATCCATCTTGCATGGCATGTTACTTCTTGCTTGTAAGCCAAAAGAGGCTTTATATTTTCTGGAACTTTCATCAGAATATAGCAAGATAAAGCAAGTAGGCACATGTGATCATTTCTGAATGATTGGTCATCGGAGAACCACTCAATCTTTTTCCTGAAAAGAAGGATGCCATTTTAGTGTCAGGGACTACAAACTTTTCTCGATCTACAAGTTTACTTAGGCTTCTGAATATCACCAAAGTACTTCATCAATGATCCGTCTTCATAGTTCCCGGTCCTTTCTTTTTGCCTTTAATTTTTGCAATGGCGCGAGTACAGTAAATTTATTCAGATGAAACAAACATTCCAGTGAATAAATATTACGATCATGACGCAATTTGTAAAAGTCAGCCAGCCGCTTATTTACACCAGCCACTTTTTTACCTGTGTTTACAGCCGTAGTATCCGACATTACTTCATAAAATTTTATCTAAAATACTTTGCCCACGTGTTCTGCGATGGGGTTAAGACAGACTCAGCTGTTACTAATCTTCCCTTTTCAAACATTTCACTGCAATGACTTTTTCACTTTATCACACTCTACGTATTGCCCGAAAGATATATATATCGATCATTTTTTTTGATTTTGCCATCATAGCACAGTTGAAAAACTGCAGCACGACCCAGCTCTTTCTCGCACTTCTTCAAGGCTTCCAACCGGAACTGCTCACGGTTTCGAAATACAGTTGCAGGTGAAGCAGATATATATTTTTTCCCAACCGTTGATCGCTGCAGTTCTGATTGCTGGCGTATCGACATCAATCGGTGGTCCGCCTTCTTGCAGTCACTGGCACTTAACAGAATTTGTATAATTTTCCCCCTGTTATTTGCTTAGACGGGGGTGGTAATCCAAGTCAAATGTTTCAGTAAAGCTTCGTCGATTTGCTACTATTTCATCATCGCTGTCGTCAAAGATCGAGCTGGTGTCAGATTTGGCCTCAGAAATTTAGGAAAGATGGCACTAGGCATATCAGTGATTTTTATTCTCTTACTGCAAATGGGTTGTTCCTGATCAGTTTCAGCGTTATTTCGTGTTTTTGCAAGGACTTGCTGTCTATGTTTGTTGAATACCATATCTTTTGATTGAGTTAATATCATTTTTCTAGACGACCGTTGATCTTTTAGAAACTCTTTTTTTTTCCTGGTATTCTGTTATCAAATTTACATTTGCATAGTAATTTGCCTTGGTACGTACCACGATTTCAAGAATCTCGCACCGGCATCTGGACAAGTCGAAAAGTTTATGAAACCAATCTTCCTTAATATAACACTTGAATTTTTTGGCTCGTTTTCTTGCGGTTAGAAGCTTTTCAATTACATTTTTTAGCTTATTCTGGGCACTCTTTGCCTCGATCACGGCTAAACTAGCTCTTCTCCATAAATCTACTACATCGCTAATCACTACCTGTGTTATGTCATTGAACCCTGGTCCTTTAGCTGAGAATTTAGATTCTGTATCCATCAAAACCTGCCGAACAAGATAGAAGTGCTCAATAACTTCCCTATTGGTGGGTAATGTGTTACCCACCAACTTTTTCCTGAATAGCAAAGATTCTCTCTCATTAGATCTTAGAGATGCCATACTAAGACTTTACTTTTGTTGAAAGTGTAACTGATGCTGCGATGCTGCCAATAATTTTTAATGCTAACTGGCTGAATGATGTTTTTAAATGCACGTAATTATCGTTTACTTGCCAATTAAACAATTGTCTTTGTGATGAAATAGCTACTTCATAGTAAAAATTAGTTTTGAAGAGATTCGATTACGAAATATTTGATCCTTTGTACCAACATACAGAAATAAGCAAAAAACACGTTTATATTAATAACTATTTTTCTCGTGCAGATACGACTAAATAATGTATTAAAGACAGATAGGAAATCAACCATTTTTTGTCAATTGAAACAAACCCTATGGTTTTATCGCAAATGATTCTCGAGATACTAAAAAACTGCAAAAAACGACGTAATAATCGCACGGGGCACCATGAAGATGACGTCATAATACAAAAATAATGCCAAATTCGTAATCAGTGCCGAAAATCCAATCAGAAAAATTGGTAGCCGTTTAAAAAGTCGAAAGTGGTGAAATTACGAAACATCCTAGTGGTGCACCATCTTTCTAAAAGTAAAACCCGGCATCTCGAAATTATTCTTGCTGGCGGGGTATAACAAATTCTTGTAACAGGTGGATGTAGTGTGTATACATCTTTGGGACACCCTGTATATTTAATTCAATACACTTAGGTTATGACGCAGCAAATCTGTAGAATGCTGGTCATAAAGCATCATTTAAATGAAATCTCTAAAAAAGTTCAATCTGATGTAAAAAAAATTTTGCATAAAATTATGTTGTTTCTTGACTTCATTTACAAAGGAGATTTAGTTCCATAATGCATTGTAAGCAGTCAAGAAACAAACAAGGTGTTCTGAATCGTTTGAGATATAAAACATTGATTTATGTGGTGTGGCTGTGAAGTAATGGCATATTCTAGATTTTGTATCTCTTAAAAATAGATTTAGCCTGTAAAATATTTTAACTCTTTTGCTCCCGCGTGAAAAGCGCGAAAAACTGTCATAATCAATCATAATTATGTACCTCAAGTTTGTTTGTAAATCATTACTCAGCTGTCTACTTCTGCATTAAGTGTGATATATCGTTGAAATCTACATTTCTTGACGATTTCAAATAGAAAATAAAACATTTTTTTGAATATGCAAATTTTATGCAAATGAACCCCCCAACTGGGGGGTACTCGTCTTCAAAATCAAAGAGGTACTCTCACCTCAAAGATCACTACAGATTTTATTTTCTACCAATTTCTTTAGAAATAGTCGCAAAAGGATGCTATGGAAATAAGCTTTCAAGGTACATCACTCAAAACTTACCTAAAAGCCTAGGTCTTCTACAATTTGCAATTTTCTGAGGCACATGACCTTTTTTTTGACCGGTACCGACCGGTACCAAATTTTGGTAGTTAAATTCAGTACCTAAAATATGATCAGTTATTATCTGCTACAGGTTAGCCTAAACCATGTAACATTATGTATTTTTGAACAGGGAATTTCTTCAAGATTCAGAAAATATCAAGTTTAAATAGAATATGCTGTCACTGATAATGAAACAGCCGCTTGTTTACACCCTTCCCATTTCTTGAGAAACAAGGGGGATACAGCAAACTTTGATTTAGAGAAGCCAAACATCTGCTAGCTTTTAAACTTGTATTTCGCTTCTTGTCTCCTTGGAAATTTGATACAAAATGACGACTTTATTGGTGAAACATTTGCAATTTATTTTATCTTTTTATAGGGTGTAGTTTTTGTAAAAATTATAATTTGGTGAAGGTAAGTCAAAAAATTTTTGGGGGTTTTGAACTGATATGATGTACAGTACTCATTTTTGATCAGTAAATATCATATACCACTTAGCCTAAACTATTTAAAGTTATATATTGCTGGAAAGCAAATTTCCTAAGCTTTCAAATGTAAGCGGTATTTAGCAACATATGATATTTTTTACGCACTAAATTTATATTTATCTACTTATCACTCAAATTTGTTTGGGGGGGTTTTGAGACCCCTAAAACATTTGGAAATTTAAAAACGTAAAATTTATTATTATCGCTTGAAATTTTGTTAAATGATGCCCCAAAACAGTAGTTTTCAGACTGTGTTAATGATAAAGGGTTTGGTTATGTGGTAAAGATGTAATCTGAATTTGATTTTAGCGTAGTTGGCACGTGCTGAGAATTTGGCCGATTTTGTCGTCTGCAACTGGGTTGTTGGTCTTTTTAACCGTTTTTGGGTATAAAAATCCAAGAATTAGGGCACAAATTATACATGTTCCGATGCGTGAGGAAATAAGCGTGATCTTTTGAAAATTGTATGAAAATCGGATGAAAAATAAAGTCACAAATCGATTTTTTAGTAAACTAATTTTGTAACTCAATTTAACAAAATTTGAGGTAAACACTGAAAACACGAGATCATCAATCGATGATCGCGGGAGCGAAAGAGTTAAGAAATTCTATCTTAATTTTTAATTGCTTTACACCCTATAGATCATCTAAATAAACAAAGGGATTACGAAAAAAGTGAAAAGGTGGACACCCTAATAGGGTAGCCTACAGAAAGCGATGTTTACGAAAGGAAATGCTTTCAAGTCTAGAAAAATTCGTTTACAAAGAAATCATGCTTTCACCCATTTGTTGTATTGTTATTTACATCTCTTTTTTTGCGATTGAGGAACGGCATGAAAAGGTTATACTCCTGCTCTCACGCTGATTAAGATTAAGGTAGGGGAAAGGAGGAACAACTTTTTCACTCTTTTCGGTTTGAAGATTGAATCTGCCCCTACAAAGTAGCCTTTGCCCAATGTTCAAATTGATCCATGTTCATTTCTTGTCTTTTTTCTAATAATACGATTTCTTACAATGTTTTAGATTTGGGAATTCAGCTGAACAACGAAAAGTTTAACTACAATGGTCGCTGTGGTTACTTACTGAAGCCTAACGTGTTGCTGAAAGGAAGGAAAAACTTCGATCTTTTCACCGAGTCTACTGTCGATGGAGTGATAGCCGCGCAATGTGGAGTGAAGGTATTTCACTGATGTTGATTCAAATACAACGTTTTCTAGCAAAATTGCATTGCAAAAAGGGAAAGGGTAAGACTCGCCGAAATTTGTAAGACCTCAAATTTTTGGTGATGTCAGTGTGACGTCGTCACGTGGTCTTAGCGGGTAGCTGAAATGACTAAATAGCGCTAGGGGACTAAAACTTCCCGAAATTTGTAAAATCTCACAATCTCTCTTGGTCACATCAGTGTGACATCATTACCATAGATGTGAAATAAAAAGCTTCTGAGAATTGTTTTTAAATTCGTCAAAAAAGTACGTTTTTAAGCATATTTTTTTCTTCCAGATTATTTCGTCTCAGTTCCTTGCTGATCGACCGATCTCTTCGTGCGTAGAGGTAGACATGATAGGACTGCCTACTGATACTATAAGAAAGGAATTTCGTACTAACCTGGTGACTGGTAATGGATTGAACCCAGTTTACAACAAAGAAACTAATGAGTTCTTTTTTCGAAAGGTAAATCCGCGTTTTTGTCTACGTTTTCCAAGAAGCCCATCAGGGGTTTTTAAGGTCGGCGAAACTTTAGCCGCTACACTTAATTTTGAAAGACTGCTTGATCGTAAAATTCTTACTTGGCGAAGTGATATTCTTCAATTTTAGTAGGAAGCTTCTCATTTATCCAGTTTATGAACATTTTGATTGTTTGTACTTCCTCAATTAAAAGCTAAAGCTTCTCAGTTGTCCAATTTATGAGAATTTTGATTGTTTGTACTTCCTCAATTAAAAGCTAGTTCAGCAAGGTGATTAGATCCATGACGAAAACTAGTTGACTTCAATGATGCGAACATTAAAGATTTCATTTCAACAACATTCAAAAAGGATTTGGCATTAAACCATGGGGCCAGCTGGAAGAAGAAAGGAGCATGCCTTGTTCTCTTTTGTCACTGCCGCCAACATCAATAAGTTTTGATTTGATTACAACAGAACTTTGGGTTGATTAAAGCCTTAGGTTTTTTGTGATAAAAACTCCCCACTTCCACCAAAATTTTTTTATTTTTGGTTAAGATTTCGGTCAAAGGTCAGAAATCTCTATTGGATCTTATACAAGCGCTTAACATAGACGTAGTCGTCTAGACCTTGAAATTCATTTTTTAACGTTTTGGATACATTTTTCAAAATGCGCTGCCTTTAGATCAACTAAGAAAATCATTGTGTAGTGCTTTTCTTTTGAGCGTCATCACTCTACCATCACGAGAATATAACCCGCGATCGTTTGTCATTAAAATCATCTTGAATTATATGGACCATCAACCTGAATTTTTACCACAAAAGAAAGAGATGTAACCGCTTACATATACAGGGTGGGCCGTAAGTCGCGCACCAAAACATTTAAGACAATTTTGATTATATAAACGTTATTTTATTTAAAACAAGCTTATCTAAGGAACTGATGACACGTTATACACGCTGATACAATCACAAATGCTCAAAATGATCATAAATACTAACTCAACTCGCTCGTTTATTGTTAAAGGCATATCTGAAAATTAAAGAAAAAAAATTTTATATGCAAATCATGCCTAAAAAATCTTTGATTATGATAAATTTGACAGATATAATAACTGATACATTCAAACAATGGTAAATTACTCTATGAAAGAATTTTTTTTGTACATCAAAAGAAAGGAAAAGATATTTTACCCCATTAATTTTACATTGTACCACATCACACTCCACGTAATTTCTTGGTTCGCAGCTTACGGCCCACCCTGTAAATAAAAAAAGCGGCTTTATCCTTAGGTACCACAAACGAAAAGCATTTTTTTGATAATTGTTTTATATATGTCCCGTGACGTCGATGGTTAACACTCGCATCGCCCAGTCTTCAAGTTTGTGAAAACTTGTGGGAAACTCCCCGGACCGAGAGTAGAGAGTACTGTTGTGGTCGTTGTCTCATGTTGAGGGTGATTTGGGAGGTGCTGGTGATAGCACTGACATAATGGGGTTTACAATACGAGTGTTATGTGTTTTAAAATTTGGCGTTGTATTGCAAAATCAATGGTATGTTACTTGACTACAAGGTTATATTATGTACGTGCTTTACTGTGGGGAAGGAAGAAAATTAAATTTGAACTTAAATTTGTGTAACTGTTTACGCAGACAAGCTGCATGGTATTACTGAAGTAAAAATTATCCAATCATGTGTATATAATGAAGATCCTAGTGAAATAAATATGTGAAAAATGCGTAAATGCCTTTTTGAGTTCTCATGAGAAACATTTTTATGTACGTACAACCTTTGTTGTCAGGACCAATTTTTTTGATGAAAAAGACAATAGCAAAATGTTTTTCATGACTCTTGACCTTTTAGCATGTGCAACTTCTTGTTTCAGATTATTTGTCCCGATCTTGCTTTACTTCGTTTTACGCTTTTCGATGAGAACCGGCAGTTGATTGGTCAACGCGTCGTGCCTTTGAGTAGTCTGCAGACAGGCTATCGATACGTGACATTGCGTAGTGCTTCGGGAATTCCCCTCGATTTAACAACGATCTTTGTAAAAATCTCGCTCAAGAGCTACGTTCCTGAAAGCTTGTCAGGTAAGAACAACAATTGTATGACGTTTTAATACAAAAAATATGTGCGTCCATTTTTTTCTTGTGTTGCAGGGTATGGACGTCCTGGTTCACTGTTTGTCAACTAATATCTACTAGATTTCTCACATAAACTTTGTGTTAGCTTTACAATGTTATGGTGACAGCAATAAACAAAAAATTGTTTGCTGTACAAAGGTGGATGTACCCATTATACGTTTGTATATAGTTTCGTCCAGTTTTTGTGCGTTATTGCTCTTATTTATTTTTGTACTAAAATTACTATTCAATTGGTCGTTTTATGGTGTTACACAGCATGCTCTGTCGAACGAACAACCGATTTTGTTTGCAGAGTACGACCCGGTACCAAAAGCCAAAAGCGTATACGTTTTTGCCGATAATAGCGTGCAAAATGCTTTTGGTGCGTACTTCGCGCACAAAACCAAGTGTAGGGGCGACGATGTATATTGCTGCACCAATCAACAGCCCCCTCAACGTTATGGTGCGGTCCCAATTCCGTTTGGGTTGGGTCGAAATGGCTGTTGGTCTTTTCTAGGGTCCCACTTACTCCGGTCGCTCATCTTATACAAATCATTTTTTTGCCGTGCTGCCCTCTTAACGACCGCAGAAGGGCAGCACCGAGCCTCTTTGAAATGGATAAACTATTTTCCCTCTAGTCCGTCTTCTCGTTCTCCTTTTCTTGATGAGCGGCAACGTTCACCCTAGCTCTGGCCTCGTCTTTCCCTATTCATTGTGCGCTAAAAATGTGACCTGGAGGATTAGATCGGTGCAATGCTGCACCTGCACCAATTGGGTCCATTTAGGGTGTGCACTACACTCTTTTTTGTAGATTCAAAAGTCTAGACAGCTCTCACTCTTGGAACTGTCCTTCCTGCCGCGTCCCCGCTTCTTCTGGAGGTCCCACACCTACCAACACTGTGCCTTCCTCTTCGGACCCCTCCAGCATGTATACCTCCACTGTTTAACCTGGTCCATCTGGCCCCCTCTGCTCCTGCAGTGCTCCCACCCCACTCTCGCCCTCAAACCTCCTACCCTCCTGCTGCTCACTTCGTATTTTCTCCATTCGCACCATCCCCACCCCTCATGTTTCTCGCTGTTTTCCTATACCTCCTGCTTCCTCTTCCACCCCTGACTCACTCAAAGTTCTTCAATCGAATGACAGAGGCCTTCAAGCCAGAAGCAATAAACTACTACTCTTTGCCTCGTTTTTTTCGGTGGATCTTCTCTGTATCCAGGAATCCAACTTCAACTCATCTTCCTTTTACCGGATCCCTGGGTTTTCTGCTCAGCGATATGATTGCTCTCACTCCCGGTCTAGCATTCTTAGTCCTGATAACCTGCACGCTAGCGGCGGCGTTATCACTTTCATCAGGCAAGGCCTATTCTTCTTTTTTTACTTCCTCTCTCTTCGCTTGACCTCTACTCTGAATATGAGGGGTTAACATCTCACTAAACAACTCTTCCTCATTCTCTTAATGTGTATGCTCCCCCTTTTCGCTCTTCTTCAACGGATAGCTGAACCGACTTCTTTTCTCTCTCCATTCTTTCCTCATCCAGAAATCTCTTCATTATCCGGGTCTTCAACTGCCATCCACTCCTTCTGGGATTCAAAAGGTACTTCTAACCTCCTTAGAAAAGAAGTATTCCATTTGTTCATCACCTCTGGCCTCCTTCCTCTCAATGACCCTTACATGCCAACTCTTCTCCATCACTCCTCTGCTGACATCTTCTTTGCTACTTCCTCCCTCGCCTTGTCTGGCTCTAGGGAGGTCCTTCAGGACTTTGGTTCTGATCACCTCCCAATTCTTCTAGCTGTCCCTCTTTCCCTGCTCTTTCGCCGCAACGAAAGGGTCTTTTCCTACAATTTTTGACCGTGTCAAACGCCAACTTCAAGCCTGGCGATCTCCTGAAGTGTAAGAAGCGGTTAGTGAAAGACGCAAGGCTTTTGCTACCGCTCATAGAAGTGATGAAAATTGTCAGGCTGACATCTCTGCTTCCCGACACGCTTCGTCTGTTATCGCCAATGCCAAGGCTCAGGCATGGTAGGCAACATTCTCATCTCTCTCTCTCCTGAATCTGACCCTAAATCTGTGTATTCTCTTCTTGCTTGATTCTGTCGCTGGCTCTTCTTCCTCATCATCTTCCTCTCCCAGAAAATCGGCTTCGGTCTTGGGCGATTACCTGAGATCCCACTTTTCTGTTACCCAGCCTAAGACCTTGCAGAGCCAGAGAATACCTTTCTGAGTTCCGCCGAGCTACCTTCCCTGAGGAGTCTTGTTCCTTTTTCTGCTCTCCCTTCTCCCACGCTGAATTTATCACGGCTGCCACAAATCTCTCCTGGTCCACTGCCACTGGCCCAGACAAAGTCGCAAATTCCATGCTAAAGCACCTTCCTGGTTTTGGCATGGACTTTTTTCTTCACATTTTCTATCTTTCCTGGTCTTTGCATTCTTTTCCTTCCACGTGGAAGGCATCTTCCATCATTCCCATCTATATGATGGGAAAGCCTCTTGACTCTCATGCTTCCCTCCTGCCTATCTCTCTCACTTTTCGCGTCTCAAAGCTTTTTGAACGCATCGTTCTATCTACTCTTCTTTCTGGAATCTTACTCCATTCTCTCTGCCCGCCAGGCCGGTTTCCGCCCTGCACAGCCTACCCTTAATCAACTTCCATTTCGGATGGGTTTAACAAATCCGAGCCGGCCTCTCACATGATTCTTGCTTACTATCGACTTCTCCAAGGGTTCGAGTCTGTCTAGCATTCTCTTCTTTTTTTATAACCCCTTCTTATAAAAAGCCAGCCTTCCTCCTTGCTTTCCTCGTTGGACTCAATCCTTTCTTTCTGACAAGCGGCGCGCTGGTGTTTTTCAAAATTCACAAAAGTCGCTCTTTTCGAGTTCGTCGAGGTGTTCCGCAAGAATCCATTCTTGGCTCTGCACTTTTCTCTCTTTTCATCAATGATCTTTTTAGTTTGAAGATTCACACCGACATAAATCACAAACATTATATTGAAAACATTTTACAAGTGTATTGCAAACAATGTACTAAACCCAATTTGACGAGACCATCCCTGGACGCGTTTCGTTCTTTTGGACTTTTCAGCTCGGCCTGCCCCGTCCCCCAAACAAAAACCCTTCATTTGCAATATCATAAACTTGTTTTCTCGGAAACGCGTCCAGGGATGGTCTCGTCAAATTGGGTTTAGTACATTGTTTGCAATACACTTGCAAAATGTTTTCAATATAATGTTTGTGATTTATGTCGGTGTGAATCTTCAAATTATTAAACGAACCTTGCATAACGTAATCTAATGATCTTTTTGTATCTCTGCCTTCTTTCGTCAGCTGCTCTCTCCATGCTGATGACCTGGCCATTTGGTCCTCCTCCCCAACAGTCCCTACAGCTGTGAAGGCTGCACAAAGAGTCCTGATATGACTGGAGCGCTTGTCTGAGTACTGGTGTCTTCCTCTCAATCCAAGGAAATGTGACGCTTTTTTTTTGATGGGTTCTCACCGAGCTAACCTACACCCCACCTCCTTCAATTCTCTTCCCGTTTCAATCCCACTCCAACTTTCCTTGGGGTCACCTTCGACTGCATTCTTTCATTTTCTAAACTTGTTATCTTTGCTGAAGGCCAAGTTTTTCCGTCGTCTCAAGGCCTTACGCTGTACCTCTGCTTCCTCATGGGGCTCCTCTAAGAAATCTCCTCTCTTCTGTACAAAGCTTTTCTTTGGCCCCTTCTCAGGTATGCTTTACCTGGTTTCCTTTCCTCAGCGTTACCAGCTTTACTAAGTGAGAACGCCTTCACCGAGCGGCTAGTCGCGCCATCCCCGGCTGCCTCTCATCCTCCCCTATCCCACTTCTCACTGAGGCGTTTCTTCATCCCTTACGAGTCGCCCTGACTCATTTCACTTAGTCATTTTATGAACGGGCCCTTCGTCTCCCAACCTCCTTTTCAATTTCAGGTTTGGCCAGACCTGGAGTAAAACCAAGGCTCTTCAGATCCTACTGGAGAGCTTTTGAGTCCACATACCCGCTCATGCTTTCTCCTAGGGAGGTTGTCTTTGCTGTCCTCCTATCCCTCCTTGGACCCTGCCTTCCTTCACTGTGGAGTCCATCTTTTCCTTCTCATGCTCCCGCTTCTATTCCTTTTTCTGTAGCCAAGGTGCGGCTTTTGCTCAGTTCAACTTTCTCTTCTATCTCACCTCTCAGACGGCTCTGTTCCTTTTCCTTTCAGAAAAAGCAGCTCTGGCGTCCTTGCCAACTGCTCGTTTTGTGGCACTGAGGCCACCTTTTTCTTTTCGGCAGGCCCACTTTGTTCAAGTTTATCCGCTAAAGCCTGCGCAATATTGCAAGCTCTCCACTGTTAGCGGCAGCACTAACAAGTCTGCCATTTCTCTTATCTTCTCCTCTTCTTAGACTCTCGCTCTGTCCTTGTCACTCTGTCTTATCCTCCGTCTTTCCTTTTACCTTGAACTTTCACGATGATTTGGCAAGAACTGCCTTCTCTCCACCTTTACTATCAGACTACAATGGGTCTCCTAGACAAAAATATTTTCCGGAAAACAACGCTGATGAGCTGGCCAGACGAGGAGCGCTACTTATGCCCTCTGCAATCCCTTGTAGTCGCTCTTTTACCTTTCGTATCCACTCTTCTCTTTTCTCGGGACTGGAAACGTACTGTCTTATTGAAATTTTTCGACACACAGGCTTCCTCGATTTCCACTGAGGAACTTGTGCTCCCTTGTCACACTGCTATGTCATCTCTCGTTTTCACTGCAATGGACACAGCCTTCCGTTAAGCTCTTATCTTACAAGAATCGGCAGAATTGAGAATCCTTCATGCAGCGCTTTCGATCATCTGTTCCAGGACACATCTCATCTCATTCTGCACTGTCCAGCTGCGGACTCTTTGGCACATCTATGTCCCTCTATGACCTCTGGTCCAGGTCCTGGGGAGTTTCCCGGCTCTTGGGGCTCCATGGTCTTCCACCATGGCCCACCCTCTGAAGGGGTCGGGTAGCAACAACAACAACACTACATATATTGTGAAACACCATATAAATAGCCAAGCGGAAGAAAAATTTTGAACAACAATGCGTAAGAGAAAAACCGTACAAAGTCGTATACTGTGTACATCCGCTTTTAGGCTCATTTGTTTCAGCTGATTTAATTGTGAATGTTTCTTTTTCACTGCCAAGTGACATTGTCTATAGACAGTCGTAAATGTTTTGCTTGATTCCAAATGCTTTTGGCAAGCAATTTCATTAACGGTGTAATTAGCTAAACGAAAGTCGAAAGAACAAGTTATTGAAAAAAGTGTTGTCCTCCCTATCTAATGTGTACCCACTTTGCTCTGACGTTGCTTGTCATTTCTCAAGCGTTGCAACTTCTGTATGTATTTAGAAATATGGGAGGCCAGGTCATAGTTTGCTTTTGTCATTGTTGTTGACTATTGCGTGGATGACAATTTTGTGCCATTGTTGTTGATTTTAAAATGAATTTCATTTAGACATAGCAAGTGCTTTGGAAAATCCAAAAGCTCACCAGATGTCGCTGATGAAACAGCATGCAAATCAGTTACGCTGCTTAGAAGGAGACGACGTAAGAATTTCCTAAATTTTTATGCTACGTTTATGATATAAGAAGCACCCAAGCCATAGTAAAAGGGTATTTAATTCTAAATGTAAATATCACGTTAGCCACGTTAGCCGTCAAGCGCTGCCTATAAGAGTTTCAAAACTGGCTTGTAACATTATTTGAGCAGTGGTGTAGGTAAAGGGGGCTTACTACACAGTTTTTATGCAAAAATGTTTGGGTAGCGGAAGAGATTTGCATTAACAGCCTTTGATTTGATATGAGAATTAAATGAAATGAAGCTCCTTGCTACAAAAATCAAGATAGTTTCTTAAGCCAATATGTCTTTTCTTTTGGTTCCGGACTTCGGAACAAAGGTCTGGAGTATGAATATCGATATAGTACTGATATACCGTAGGAATAGAAGATATGAATAAAGTGCTTACATGCAGGCCGAGGATGATGAGGAGGAGGACACAATCGATGATTTGGCCAAGGATTCTTCAGCCGCGAACGGCACAGTGCGGCGAAACGGTAAAGAGGAACAAAATCGAAACTCAAAATCGAAGTCGAGTGACAAGCAACGAGCCAAAGAGCAGCTGATCTCAAAATCTTCCAATTCCAGTAGCTTGCAGGATTCTGTGTATTCGAAGTCTGACGAGAAAAAGGCAGTAGAAGGTATTGCAATCAGCAAAGTGTGGCTCACTCAAGATGTACAAAGCGTAGTTTTGATTGTTGTGTGCTAGCCTTTTTCTGCACCTTATGCTTTGTCGAGAGTTACAACCTCTCTAATGTTGCTTTTGCTTTAAGCAGACAGCACTTTCAGCGGAATATTCTTTCAGTTTCCTTAAAATAAACATTAAAAAGATATCGTTTGATATGTAGCCATAGAACTGTGGGCAGAAGAAATTTTTAAGCCAATTCACAAAAAAATTCACTTCACTTTTTCAAAAAAACCGTTTTTCTACAGTAGCCATTGAGGCATCATCTGTGACAATGGAAGCATTGCTAAACCATCCAACGTACATCCAGGCTGTAGAAATGCATCGCAAAAGGTACACCAAGAAGAGCAAGAAAGCAGGAAAGGTGCCGTATGTAAAGTATTTCATGAGTAACTTATTTTGTCTATTTTTTTCTGTTCCTCTGAGTGACGACACGGCGTTAAGCAGTTACCCGGATTTACAGGGGCTGATTTAATCCTTATGAGAGCAAATGACGGTATATTTTGACCCATAGATGAATACAAAATGTATCCCAACTCCAAGTAAACTGGTTAAATTAGTTTTTGACTTGAGATGAATATACTAAGTCCAATGTCAATAGATGAACAGTAGCACCGACAGAGTGCAACACCTTGATTTACGTCTGTTTTTTTTTAGCTTTTTGGCAGGCTTACCTCACTGATCCAGTGAATGTGTGCTACTACACTCTGGTTTTTGAGCTGTACTATGTTGGAGCAATGAAATACTTTAAATTACGGACGCCCTTCCTGACGAATGCCGGTGATATTTTTATAAAGTTGCGACCTTCAAATCTTTTGTTTCAAAGTCCAGAACAATTTCCACTACACCACAGCTCCTCCAGCGCTCTCGGTTAAAATAAAAAAAAAGTTTATCAAATAGTTCAATCTCACAATCGCATTTCTATTCCATCTGATTTCGTAAATTGTCACAGTTTGTGTTAATTAGCATGCTTTCAGATTTTTGGTTATGTTAAAAAGTTATACTTTCTGTAGAACATCGCAGACATGGAAAAGTCGGAAGTAAGGCAGAAAGCCAGTTGTTGTCATTCATTATCTGGGTAAGTTGCGAGCAATCCCGAACATGTGTGAAATATAAATAATCTTTTGGGTTGCTGAGATCACGTAGTGACTTGGTGAATGCTATTGCTAATCATTTACTTTGTCTGAAAGACACGGCGAAAAACGAAACATCCAGGCAAATTGCGGCCTGAAGGGTATAACGGTGATGCTGCTCACACTGCAGATTGTTGAAACCAGTAAATGCAGTTCTCATTATTGGTGATGGAGCTGTCAGTTATCAGTTTTTATTTACGACTGGTTGGAAACACTGCCATTTTCTCCATGCCTGATCTTAATTAGGTTTGCGTTGTGAACCTTGGCATTTGTTTCATGCCGTGTTTTCATCCGTGGGAAGAAAAAGTAGATTCTACGTCGAAGGAAATGCGATGACATATATATTGCACGATAAAAGCTGTATTGCAAGCATTGCTATTTGTGTGATGTGGCCGAGTGGGTTGGAACGCTGCTCATGTGGCAATGACGGTTCCTTCTAACCTCGTGCCGGCCACGTTGCTGTTTTCTGTAGGATATTCACGTTATTACGATTTCCCTGCTTGGTTTCTCCGCTTCTAATAGAAACGCATTGTGTCAGCAGTACTGGTAAATCCGAAGCAAGTCTGAACTCAACGTTCTGGAACAGGCGCCAACAAACTTCATTCGCCAAAGGGCCAGACATCGATAGCGACCGGTAATCGCGAGCCGTACCTACCGATTTTGCTCAACACGACACCAAAGAAAAAATGCGCGATGGCGTAGTGGTTAGAGCGTCCGCTGCGCAGTCGGTAGATATGGGGTTCATTTCCCAAGTCGAGTCACATTGAAAGACTTTAAAAAATGGTATTCACAGCTTGGCGCTCAGCACCATATGGATAGTGTGGAGAACAAGCCGGCAAGCTTGCTTGCTGTGTCCTTGGGCAAGGCACTTAACAGGAAAGCCTCCACCTTTATGTGGCACAAAGTGATGGGGCTAAGCAGTCTACCCGTCGTGGTGACCCCAGTCTAACTGAAGACTAGCAAACAGAGCATGAGCGCTCACGCAGTGTATATACATCTTCCTGCCTAAAACACAGAACCAATAGCTCAAACGACGAAGAAGAAGATTTTCTCTCTCCTGTTCTATCAAGCTACAATGGGTCCCCGGACACTCGTTTCTACCGGGAAACGACGCGGCTGATGAGCTAGCCAGACGGGGAGCGCTACTTGCGTCCTACGCAATCCCTTGTAGTTTCTCTCCTCTTATCTCTCGTATCCACTTTCGTCTTATCTCGGACTGGAGGCGTACTGTCTCATCTAAATTCTTTGACACACAGGTTTCCCCGATTTCCACCGAGGAACTTGTGCTCCCTCGTCATGCTCGCTGTGTCCTCTCTCGTCTTCGCTGCAGCGGACACAGCCTTCTTTTAGGTTCTTATCTCTCTAGGATTGGCAGAACTGAGAATCCTTCCTGCAACGCCTGTGGACACTCGTCCCAGGACATCTCTCATGTCATTCTGCACTGTCCAGCTGCGGACTCTTTGTGCCGCTCACTCTTTGGCGACTCTCTATCTCTTTACGACCTCTGGTCTAGACCCTGGGGAGTTGCTCGGCTTCTGGGGCTCCATGGTCTTCCGCCATGCCCCCATCCCTCGGAAGGGGTCGGGTAAAGAACAACAACAACAACAACGAAGAAGAAGAAAGAAAAAAATGGGGGTATGCTTCACGGAGTTACCTATAGATCAAGTCGGTATTTAAAAAATCGCTCACGTCTTTATTACAGGCCCTGTTTTGTAAAGAACCTCCATTTTTCATCAAATTGTTGGTTCAGTTCAATAAAGGTTTTGCATTGGTATCTGAGGTCCTTTGACTACGGACCCCAGTATGACTATCTCAGACTTTTCTCTTCGTAAAGTTTCTCAGAATATAATCTTGCCTCTCATATTTTCCAACGCTTCTTTTCAACCATGGTTTCTGGTACACTTGCATTCGACCCTTTGAAAATTCCGATCGCACAAGGTTTGGCCAACAAATTATTTTTCTGGCAGAATCTTCGAGACCGAGTAGCTTTGATCAATATTTTTGTTTTTGCTGAGTTATATCACAATAAACCGAGCCGGTAGAACCATCCTCACGGCTCCTAATTTGGTGACATGTATTTTGGTGTATATTGGTTTTAGAAAAAACAGCAGGTTATGTGCTCAGGCCATTGTTGCTGTATGATGGTCAAAAAGTTGTTTCGTGGGCGGAGGATAAGAAAAAACACTCTTTTTTTTTCTCTCTTCATATTAAGATAGTCCAAGTCAGGTTAATATCTCATCTGAGTGAAAATGGTTGAAACACGAAACAATCCTTTTAGGTTATTTCTTGGTCGACGAAGAATTTCGAAGGGCAAGTACAAACAGGTATTTTTTACTTTTAATTACCTGTTTGTTTATGCTTATGCTTTCTTAGATCTATATACAGGGTGGGCCATAAATAACGCACCAAAGCATATAAAACAATTCAGATAATAATAACAAACGTTTTGGGCCATAAATAACGCACCAAAGCATATAAAACAATTCAGATAATAATAACAAACGTTTTTATTAAAACAAAACTTCTTAGCAAGATAAATCCGATTAAACTTCTTAGCAACAGATCGATTAGTGGCGCCATCGGCACCAGACATTAACACTAATTCAACTCGTTCTTTAATTGTTAAGTGCATACCCTAAAAATGATATAAATTTTTTTTAAAAGGCAAATCATAACTAAAAAACTTTGATTGAAATTAAATTTAACAGTTATTGTAACTGATATTGAAATTAAATTTAACAGATACCCAAAGAAAAGATATTTACATTATTTCACATCACAATTTATTTTAAATCTTTGGTGCGTTATTTACGACCCACCCTGTATTATGAAAGGCATTTGGGAATCCCACCCTAACTTATGGAAACTAAGAACGACGCGGTGGTGTAGTAGTTAGAGCATCCGATTCGCTAATTGTGAAGGTCTGGGTTCAATTCTCTTTGTCCGGTCATACCAATGAAAATATAGTGTACTACATGCTTAAACGCTTTTTTTAATTAAAGCACTAGTTTAGCTACCTTCATAACACAAGTGCACCACTAACAGAAGAAAGCAAGTTTTCAATCGCTCGCTTTTTTATAGCACAAAGAGATAGCGTCCAGTCATTCAGTTTTTGACGTGAGTGGTCCAACCAAGCAAATAAGCTAACTTGTTGGTGGTACAATACTTTAATGTAGCTTCTTAGGTTAAAATGAAAGGCTTGTGTAGAAGTTAGGTGACACGTTCAATCCGGGTTTTGCGTTACTTCGTGCAAGCTGTAGTTAATTAAAGATAAAGAACTTGAGACAAGCATCGTAGTAGTGTTTAAACATTGTTGTTTTTTCTTTTAGGCCGACGAAGATGCTGCATTGGCTTTGAACCACGAGCATGCTCAAACGATGTCGCCTTGTAGACGGAGACAAGCTTTAATGAAAGCTTTAGACAGCATTCATGAAGAAACGAGAGAAAAACTGAAAAAAAGCCACGAGAAGTACGTTGAGCTCGCAGTTATGTTAAGCCTTGCTCCCTGGTTCTGCAAGTAGTCAGCTTTTGAGATCCACTACTCCGTGTTTGCTGCTTTGTGGTGATCTACGTTTCCACATGATTTGTTCTTGGACTAAATGATTACGTTGAGTCAAAGACGATATACATGATTCAATTGATGTAGTAACATGGATGAATGATAATCGCTTCCATATAACTCGCCATTTCGTTTGACAGACTGAGTGTGTACCTGCTTTTAGCGAGTAAAATTTGTTTTTGAAATCCGGTTTTATTCTTGTTAACGAAGGCGACCGGATTGTTTTCATCGACGCTGCACCACTTGTTTCTGTTGGTGGCATCTTTCTTCTTTCATTAAAATCTCTTCTCTTTACTTATGCTGTGGTCGCCCTCCCTGCCACTATAAATCGTGACTAAGCTATTGTGATTACATTCTCTTTGAACACGCTCACACCTTCGCACTCCATTCGCTTTTACCACGTTGTCCACATTTTTGTAAAAAACCCAACACATCCAATTATCAATTATTCTTGGATATTACTTTTATCGATTTGTTGATCACCACACGTTGCTCTCTCAATCCTACAAGTCGTTATCTCATTTTCGCTCAGACGTTACGTGCATAGTCGTCGACCTCGCACGACCTTGGTAGATCGTCACCAAAAGCTCTTTTCTTGGAATAATAGTTTGCAATGTAAGTGAGCCTTTACCATAGCGAGATTTTAATTTTGGGTACTTTCTCAAGCTTTGCAGAATAAAATTAAAACATTGAAGCTTTATTTTTTGTAGGGAGATGAACGATCTTACTCAAGGACAAACGAAACGTTATATCGAAAACTCGAAGATGATCAGTAAGGATAAGAGCATTCCCGCTGCGGAAAGAGATCGGAGAATTAGGGACATGAAAAGCCAAGATATTAAAAACTTCACGGAAGTACGACAGACGGTGAGTGATTGCTGTCGAAGCTGCATTGCAAATTTCCATGCTTTATGCTACTAGTATAGACCTTCGAAATGGCTTTAAAGAAAACCTGTTTTGCTAGATGGTTTGGTTCATCACTTACCTGTTGCGGTATTGCGCTTGATATGAAAGAGAAAGGCTAACTCCTTTGCTTCATGTTTTTGCAACAAGAACTTTAACGACATCTATCTAGATACCGGCGCGATGGTGTAGTGGTGAGAGCGTCCGCATCGCAGTCGGTAGACCTGGGGTTCATTCCCTAAGTCGAATCATACCAAAAGACTTTAAAAAATGGTATTCACAGCTTCCCTGCTTGGCTCTCAGCATAAAAAAGGGATAGCGTGGAGGACAAGCCGGCAAGCTTGCCTGTTGTGTCCGTGGGCAAGGCACTTAACGGGACGCCTCCTCCTTTATGTGGCAAACAGGTGGCCCTCCCGTACTTCACCGGGTTACAATTGTGAAGTTGCTAACCCAGCATGTCAGACGACTCGTGGGTACCCACCAGTGGCAGTCCTCCATGTTGGTGGTGGGGCTACCAGTCACTCAAGATTGGTTCGAAATGGGCTGCCATCTTTCCTCTAGCCTAATTTCAATGAGGTTGACGGCATGAACCTGAATTGCCGTTAATGTCGTACCTCCATCCCGAGGAAGAGGAGGGGTAACCACAAACACAAACAAACAACATCTATCTAGAAGCGAAAAACTTAATTAGTGAAGAGGTATTCTTTCCTCCTGTAGAAAAACTCACCAAATCTCACTTGGCAGATTGCTTGGCTTATAGGTCAACAAACTTTATTTTTGGCGACCCTTATAAACAAAAGTTCCAAGTCCGCGAGTATTTGCGACTTCGATTATAGGCTTAACATTTTTTTGTCTTAAAACAAAGTTGAAGGCCTTTTCTTGTAGTTTAAAAAAAGTTTTCAAACTCACAGAAAACCCACAGAAAGTTGCAGGCGATTTCACTTAAGGTCGCGACCAACAGTTCGGGGATCACTGACTTATCCTATATTATTTGTAGATGAAGAATCGTCATGTAAAGCAGTTGGAGCGTTTGGACTCCGTTTTGAAAGAAGAAAACGAAAAGATGAGAAAACTAGTTGACACAAATATTGAACAATGATTTGCACTTTTTTAGCTCCTCGCTGGTATTGCAGGCATGGCGTGCGAAGCACTACATTTGATGACCTATTTTTCTAACGTTTTGTGCAGTGTTTATTACCGTTATCAGCTCACAATAATTATTTACTTTGTGTCAGTACTGTTTTTTCACACTGTCTTCAATGTATCTTCATTTGCATCGACTTGCTAACCATCTCTGCTATTTTCGTCGATTGCGTAACTGTGACGCCATGGATATTTCCCCCATTTAAGTGTTGTAGCAAAAGTTGTGTCATGACGAGACTGTAGGCTACTAGCTCCGCGTGCTACTAACGTTCTTTCAGATTCAAGCCACTGCTTTCACATTAAAACTACAGTACATTTATACGTTTTAATAGGTGCTCTTACCGCAAAGTAACGTTTCCATTACTTCATTGTACTGTTCTTAGCGGTAGTACGTTATGACAGACGAATATTGTTTGTTTTTGCTGCGTGACACCGCTTAGCTTTTTATGTTTCAAAACATCTTTGTTGCGCAGTTGAAATCGAGCTTAGTTTAGCCATTAGAAAGGGCAAGCGTTTGTAGATTTCCTATTCGCTACGGTTTGGCTTCTCTGCGTTCTGATGACGTGATATTTTGAACACTGTACTGCGCACTGGATTATTTCTTCTGAACAAGCTCGCTCTTTTTTCAGCAAAATAAATTAAAACTATCTCTTTGTGCTATAAAAAAAGCGAGCGATTGAAAACTTGCTTTCTTCTGTTAGTGGTGCACTTGTGTGATGAAGGTAGCTAAACTAGTGCTTTAATTAAAAAAAGCGTTTAAGCATGTAGTACACTATATTTTCATTGTCGTTTTTAGAAGTTTTAAAAGCTTATTTTATGTATTTTACTAAGAAGATCACTTTTTATTTCAATAAAAAAGTTTTTAGTAAAGGTGGTTAATCTCTCAAACATTTTCAATTTGGAAAGCTACTTATTTGAACGTGCTGCAGGTTCTTTTTACACACTTAATTAAGTTGATTATTCTAGCTCCCGTAGATAATTAATTAGCTAAATGTGAATTGTAAGATTGTAGTAATGTAACTTTTAGACCGACTCGGCACTTTCAAAACCAACAAATTGGCCCTTTTCTGAGATTTTAAAACTGATCTTTTGTTTTTTACGTTGAAATTAGGCTTTAAGACACTGTTCGTGTTTCACTGTAGTGCTATGGGTTGACCTAATTACATAACATAGTATGTGTGTATTTTTGAAGTGTAATTTAATTGTCTTGTTGCTATTTCTTTTCCATGAATTAAGACGTTTGCATGTAGTCCAGGTGAAAAAATGTGAAATCTTTTACATCATGGTACGTTCTGTCGATTTTTTTTATATTTCATGGTGTGTTTTCAATATTGATAATCTTTCGTAGTTAGTGCAGTGCAGTGAAGTGATATTGCTGTTAATAAATAGATTTGAAAAACAATGAAGCTGAAGTCTTTTGCCAGTAAATTGTTGGCGTGACGTCCCTTACAAAAAAACATGGCACAGCAATTCATGAGGCCGTGGGTTCAATACATGAGTTCACCTAAAGAATTCTAATGGGAACGTAACCGGTGGTGGGAATGGTATTTTAATCAACTGATTGTAGTTAGCCTATAAGCTGCCTAAATTAAAATTTTATTTTAATTAATTTAGTATCTAAATAGGCTGACACCAGCTCCATCAATTCGAATTACAAAAAATAGTGCTGCTAATTTTTGATTTAGCTGGATAAAAAAATGGATTTGCGGAAAAACTAGACCTGATAAAGCAACACTGATAGCATTTTTTAAATCAGCACCACAAATTGCATGAGGCACAGCCAATAGTTTCCCAACCTAAAAAATCCCCAGACCAGTGTTGTCATCTGCTAAAAATGTGATGAAATTTTAATTGCTTAATTGTTAAAAAATCAGTTGCAGAACAAAGAAAAACTGTTTGAAGCCAATTGTGATGATCGTTTCTTACACCGTCACAGCGACTAATAAAAAAAACTAAAAAAATAATTGTGTTTTACGAATTTTTTTAATTTATTGTATAATACCGTAAAACATATTTACACTTAGATGATAATATCGATGCTGCTAGAAAAAATGGGGCAGGTGAAACAGTTAAGAAGAAAATACTTAAAGAGGGTGTAGCCTAGGCCAAACCCAATCCCACCTTAGTATTATTTTACGATATACGAAGCATGTATAGTATATTTTTTTGTTGGGCGGGTTTATACTGCATGCAAAAAGAATTCGATCCAAGTCCCAAAGTGACTTGACTTTTCAGAAAGATATCCTGCAACATACAGTATGTAGAACTTTTTCAAGAGGTAAAACCACAAGTCGCGTCGTCGTTTGGTCAGGCACACAAACTCAATCCGGGCCAGCACAAATCAAGGCCAGGGCCGAGGGTCTATTCTTTTACCACCCCGGGCTGCTACGCTGTCCAGATTAGATGTTGGCAGTGGTGGTGTTAAGCCAACATTGAGTTGCGTCATCCAAAACCAGCAGACCTCGTGTTCCTCTTGGTACGCTACATGATATATGAGACATGAAGATATAACGTGATTTGCAGTTTGCTCAGTGGCGCCACATTCGCAATTCGGTGATGGAGCGAGACCCCATTTGTACATGGACGAGTGAAAACGCCTTACACCAGTACGCAGGCGATTGAGCCTTACCCAAGATTTTCTGGGCAGACTCATTCCAAGTGGCCTTGAACTGACCCTGGGAATAAAAGAAAGGGCCCTTGAAGTACTCTCCAAGTAGTCCGCGTTTCATTTATGTTTTGTCCATTGCTTCACCCGGGTGTCCAGTTTAGACAAACTATCTAATAGTTTCCACGCAGCAGGTACAAATGGGTGTCATGACTAAGTCTCCCCAGGTGCGCGTCCTGCTGCCCAACTAACTGTCCGTGCAGTACGGTACATGATCGGGATCATGGAAAGCAAGATTCGCCATAGGGAGTGTCGCTCCTAACCGGCGGAGCTCAGCTGGCTGGATGCCTGTGAGGATAGGCAAGTCCTCTGTTGGTGTGGGACGCAAGCATTCAGTAAAAATGCGCAGAGCATCTTTGAGAATATTGTCAATGAGGCGAGTATGCGTACTACAACACCAAACTGGTGCGCAGTACTCAGCGGTGGAGTAGACCAAGGAAAGAGCAGAGATGCGCAATGTCTTGGCACCTGCACCCCATTGAGATCCCGCAAGTAGCCTCAACGGTGCAACTTGGGTGGAGAGTTTTTTGCGCAAAGCCTTGAGGTGATGACGGAACCACCATCTCAAAATTCCAAACCACAAGTGCAAAGGATACAATGCGCATAAATTAAACATGGGGATGCAGCAGTAGCACAGAGAGTACATAATAGCTTAATGGCCATTCATAATAAGCCTATGGCTGTTTATCTTAGACACTGGTATGTAACGCTGTTCCTAAAATTCAAGATCTCTTTTAACAACTGTGTAATTAATAATTGTATACATGTTGAAAATTATGATCAATAACTCACAACTTCACTTTAATTATAGTTTAAAGCATAGGTTCCCAAACTTTTTGCCTGGCGGACCCTGTTTTGGAAATCTTCTGCTTCGCGGACCCCTTTTTGCGAACACCAACTATATGTGCCATTACTTTTGTCACCCCACTCACTTTCAATTACAATAATTGACATACAAATACAAAAGTAAATGGAGCTGTCCTCCAAATAAAAAAAGGTCAACACCTGTATTACTGCCGTGATAGTGCCACTCGCGGTCCGATTCATCGTCAGGCTAGAATTACTTTTATAATGTCACTAAAGTGAATTTCCGGGGCTTATTGCTAACCGGGACAAACATTGATTGATTGACTGATCGGGAAGAAGCCACTGACCCCAGTTTGGGAACCTCTGGTTTAAAGCAAAGTTACTCTTTCAACAATCAACTAAGATAACAATCATTTACAATTTTCAAACTGCAGTTGACTCGCAAACACTTTAGTGATTGTTACAGTGAGGAACAGCTATACTGGCCGTTTCACCGCCGCTTCTATTTGGGAGATCCTGTCTCCAAATACCATGCTCATCAGAGGTCTTCAACACACAAGCAGACACCAACTTGCATAACACGGAGACTGTATTAAAAAGGAGACAGAAATTTTGGTCAAAAAAATCGCGTATTCAAATGCTTCTGAAAAAAAGTTTACGCTGACAATATATACCAGAAAAGCGCTAGAAGTACACGGCGTACCCAGTTCCGTACATCCCTGAAAAAAATTACGGTCTAAGCGCCAGCATTTTCAAAAACTTCACGCCGTAAGTATGCATCTCTGTCTACTTCCACATTATCCACTGATGTTTCAATCGGTTAATTTATTTCGTCAAACGAACTCAAACATAAATAAACACAATTAGTTACAAATATACAAATTAATTTTGATAAGGAGACATTAAAAGGACTAAAGTTGGTAATGTTAATTGCCAGCGGTAGGCCTACATTTATTCATGAACATAACTAGTATGATACTGCATTGCTCAACCACAACATTAGTGTGATGGATGGCATTGTTGCGATAACAACAACTTTTTAATTTCAAATTGTGTATGCTATGTAAAGACCAGTGGTTGCAAATTGGGGTCTGCGAAACCCTTGGAATCTGCAAAGCTGTTTAGAGATTTGCAAAAGAAGTTTTAATCAGATACTGCTTAGTATCTGTTTAGCCTAGCCTTAGTTGACTATCTATTTAACTGATGATGTTTTTAGTGTAAAATCGAAACGTTTTAATAAAATGTTTACTAGCATTTTGGCTTTATTCTTTTTGCGAAGAATTGCGAATAAATCTCATTTTTATGCTCCAAGTTTTAATCAATTCCAATTGATGGTGGATACTTTTTAAAATTAGTTAATGTTTATTTTGACGTGATATATAAAATTTTAGTAATGCTACACAAGGTTCCGATACTTTTACTCAAGAGTAGGCTAGTAGCATTTTAGCTTGCAGCCAGACTTGCCAGACAAAAATGTTAACAAGCGTCCAAATCAATAGCAACTTATCACCCAAGTGGATTTTATACTAGCCCAAAAATGCACCCAACAATAAATAATAAGATTCCAGTGAGCAAACATTTTTATAGCCTATAACTCGTTTAAAATCAGTATAGAAATTATGATTGCAAAAACTTGTAGAGCTTTTGTCGCAAAATTAATGAATCGCTGCATCAATTCAGTGTTATCTGAGAAGCAATTGCAGAATAATGCGTACCGTCGAGAAATGATGATTGAGGCCACGTCCAGACAGACTTTGAATTTGATGCAAAACATCAAAAAATAGAAACACTTGGACCCTAAAATTTATGAACCGCATCAAGTAGCTGAAAATAGCGAATGGTTCAGCAGCTTTGTCCAACTTAAATTTATACTTGCTGGAAAGGGCATGACACTCAAAATGGACGAATTTGCAGAAAGATTCGCATTTTTTTGCTGTGCGATATGCCAATCATGAATTATGGGATCTGAGTATTTAAATTTTTTGATGTTTCGCGTCAAGTTCAAAGTCGTTCTATTCACTTTTCCGCGCAGTCTGCTCAACGGTATCATGCCTAAGTTGGCAGAAATTTGAAGTTCTTTCCTGTAAAAATAAACTTAAGGTGAACAAAATGGTGGAAACAACCGCAATTTTTGGTTTAATTATTTATTTTCTTAGACCGAATGAATTTAGTCCATATTGAACGATGGCAAATACACAGCGCAGGAACACACAAAACATTAGCATGACATAAAAACACTCAACCTATATCTATCTATGTATAAACAAACTTACTGACGTGGGTTGTCTTAAAAAAATAACACTTTTTTATCCATTGTCCCACGTAAGAAAATCACGGTAACGAGGGAAATATTAAAAATGAAAATCACTAGCAGGTTGTATCAAAGCAGTTACAAGTGAGTTTTCACATTTGCGACAGCGTTCAACAAAACGATACATCAGTTTACGAATTAAAGCATTGAATGTACCAATGTTAACCTGAACTTGGAAAGGACGCGCACTCAAAAGCGAGGGGTCTTATGCAACACACGATAGGAGTCAATAAACGCTACTCGTAATTTTGTAAAGCTTTCCGATTTGAAGTTACACCACAATTGAAAAGCATAAAAACAAGAGCAGTGAGCACGAAACAGTTTATTTTTCATGGATACAGAACACTTTGCAGTTTATTTCCCCGCGGTATACAAAAATTTAACCTGTCTCATGATGTCACTGTCGTCGGTAAGAGACTTATTTACATGAATACCAAGATATTTTACAGAGTTACTAAAGTTAATTAGATTACCAGCAGTATACAATTTCGGAATAAAATATTTTGAAAATGGCACGTGAAAGGTCTTACCTGTAGATTTACTAGCATTAAACACAACACCAAGCAATTCCGCATACTTTTACTAAATCTTGCGGACCAACAAACTTGGAGCAAAAATGCAAAGATGATTTGCATGCATCACACAATCAATGCGTTTGTGAGCGAAGAAGAATTCAGCTTGAACTGCATTTAATCTATCTGATAAATCATCAGTGCAAGTGAAAGTACAACTGGACTCAAATTTCTTTTAAATGATTTTTTTGGTTCAAATTGACCTAAAGTTTTATGTATTTGATTTTTTTTTATTTTTTATAACTTATAATATATATTTTTTTTGATATGTATCATAGTCTTGAAAGATATCAAACCCCATTGTTTGCTTGACCGAATGTGGCCAAAAAACTAACTTTGTTGTGTTTGCAAATGTTTTTTCATTCGAAATAATAGTTTGCATTTTGGCCTGAAACAGCAAATTTTTTTGTTTCAATTGTATTTACTTTAAAAATTTGCTCTACCTTAATTTCTTAGTGGAATCATTTGCTATCGGTGTTATCTCGACAATTCTGCTGTGATATTGCAAAACCTAACGACTAAATTTTGGATGTCATAAACAGCTTTGATTTCTTTTCGTTTATGCGAAGCTGCTGATCAGAAAAATTAATGTTTGTACAATTAACAGCTTCACGGTAAAACGAAAAAAATGTGGTTCAGTTGTTCTCTTGATGAACTATGACAAACGAAAGCAAAGTCAAAATTCTCAAAAGCATAATTTTGGTATATATTTGGTTTGTGATGTCTCGGCAGAATTATATTGCTGCAATTTTGTTACAGCTGGATTTACTTTGTCATAGTCAAAATATATTTTGCCGGAGTTGCGATATCGCAGCATTTGCGTTTTGATTTTCTAAAAAATTCTCCCAGAACACCATTTGCGTTTTGCTCAGGTTTTTGGCTTGCTAAGAAGAGCGCCTTAGCGTTTGGTCAGGTTTAGCGTGAGACCATTTCACTGCAAGATTTTATCTTTTATGAGATTTGACGTCAGAGTCTTTCTTTTGTGTTTTCAATAACCCACTGATGTAATATTCTTCTTTTGCTGATAAGTTTTTAGCTCTAATTGTTGTTGTTTCACACCACCTAACAAAGCGGTGGTTCTAACCGAGAAGGCTCGCATTTGTTCATCTAATGTACAGGGTGAACCACAATGATGGGAAATAATTTAATACTATTTTTTCAGATTGTAAAAACGACACAGAGAACTAAATATGTTTATTACAAAACTGATACACTGGAGTTTTTCGTGTTATCTAAGATTTGAATCTTGTGATAAACTTTGTTACTTTCAGGTATTAAGATATTTGAGGTATTTTTTATTAATTCTGGTGACCTCACAGTGCCGTGGAGTCCAAACGAAATTGCATATGTATATAGTCGAAGAATACTTTGCTAACCAAAGATCCATTGCTGCAGGTCAAAGAAAATTCGGACAGCAGTTTGGAAACCAAAAGGCAATATCCCAAATAATCTTTTGTGCTGTTACAATTTTTTGAGAGACAGGCAATGCTGGGAAGAGAAAATCCCAAGGTCGACATCAAACATCTCATAGTACGTACTATAAGACATCGAGCTCTCGAATGTTTTCATCGTGACGGTTACCATTTCAAGGATGTGATATTCAAATCTTAGATACGGTAACAATTAAAATTCCAGTGTATTAGTTATGTAATAAATGTACTCTGTGACGTATTTATAATCAGAGACAATAGCATTTAAATTGTGTCCCATCATTTTAATCCTTCCTGTATAAAGCGCAATTATGTGTGTGCTCCTCACGATTGATCACCTCTTTAAGATGAGTGTCATAAGGAGATGCGTGACGTCATCATGAGGTCAAAATCAAAAATATTTTTTTTAAATCACATTTTAGTTATGAGGAAAGCGGGTTTTAGCCTAAACGAAAGCGAGTAAGTCTACCCGACTTACCAACTTCAACAAATTTTACTTTTTTAGGATGTCACGTGACGTCATAACTACTCATTGAATGTAAAAATTTTTTTCTATTTGCTCAAAAAATACTCATCGTAAAAACGCAATTAAAAGCGTTTTGGAAGATTTTAGCAAAGCACTTTCGGTAAAAGCAATTTAACAACAATTAAATCTCAATTGACCACGTAGCAACAGATTCTTTATTTAAGATTTTGATTCTTCTAAGCATGCCTTTTGCTTTTTTTTGCACGCTTAAATTCGCTCTATGATGTCATAATGTGCTTGGTACGATCAGCACAGTCTTTCGCAACCACAGATTATCATTTGCTAATTTTTTCAAAAATTACATTTTGCAAAATTAGTTTACTCTTCAACTGATTTTTCATCTCATTTCTCAACTAATTTTCGAACTGTTTTAAAAGCCTTAAAGATATTTCAAGCCAATGCGGATAGTATGTGAGATGTACATTTACTATTAGGTTTTATATTTAAAAAAAATTAACAATAAAATCTTTATTGTAACATTTATTCCAAAAAGAGTGGTTAGCTGAGTAGACACAGATAAGTTCAATGCATCAAATTGATGACAATTAACTAACTACTAGTGTCGTTTGAAAGCTGAAGAATTCGGCTTTCCAGCAATATGTTACTCCAATTGGTTAGGGTCAAAAATAGAAAAGTTTCATATGATGTCACACATTTGTCGCAAAAAAAGTGGCTGACCAAAAGCTGTAGTTTATGCTGGAGAGATACAGGGCAAACACCAACTATAGGGGTTATTTTGAAAACCTATGAGAAATTAATAAAAAATGGGAATGAATTATTGCTACTTGATTACTCTGAAACAAATAAATTTAATCAAAAGCGATTTGGTTAAGATCAGGTCTTTTTGTTGGCTAGTCTACATTTAATACGGTGTGCCAGCAATTAGCCAAAAAAGTGGTCTTAAGGGAAATATCATCTAAATATCATTTATTCCCCTGTAAAAAATAACTTTGTGCAAATAGATACCCCTATGTACATCAGCAAAATCAGCCATTATTAGATCATTAGGCTACTACCGATACCGTAAGTTTTTGATTATCCTTACCCTACTTGGTCCAGCAGCTGAGGCAATAACCTAAAAAATTGTTTAAGGAAAAGTGAAGTTCACAAAATTACTTCTGACAGATCGATGTAACCGGTCTGCAAGTATTATTGACAAAAAATTTCAAAGGACTAGTAATTATGTCCATCAATATCTAATCCAACCCAACGCAAACGGTACAGAAGTCTGCCCTGTCATCTAGGCTTCAGTATAATTTGGATTTCCAACTTTTCAGTTTGCTTATGCAACTAGATATGCTTTATAAGTTGCACATTACAATTACCTTAAACTCAATATTCCCAAATACGCTAATTATTCGAATATGAAACCTTACCAGAAGCTTGCTACAAATAAGCCTGCATGTTCAACTCACAAAACTAGGTTAACTAGTAGCAATAACAAATAAACCATAACACTTTTTAGCTTACTTTGACTTCAGCTTCATTCTATAGCATCAATAAAACAACATATTTAACGTTCATTTAACAACCGTCTAGTTTATCCATTTAATTTGCGAAAAAACGACGTCACCCATATTTGATTCAATGCAAAAAAATTGAAATTGATTAGCCACTTTTTTGAAAGCGCGTTTTGATGACGTTTGATCACGTGCGTGAGACCTTCTTATTAGCTTATGATGGCATATCAACAATTGGTTGCCATACATCATGTTACATTTTAGCTGAACAATTTTTCGACTAGACTTAAGCAGGGATGTGGAAGTGGTTATTTCGTCAACCGCTTCCGCTTCAATACCTACGGCTTCCGCTTCCACTAACAAAAAACGAGAAAACAACCGTTGACGATTTTTTTTAGTTTTTGTGTGTATGTAGCATGCCTTCTCCTACACTTTCTCTTTTTGAGGAGACAAAAACCTATCCTTGTATTGCTATTATTTTACCTACTTCGCTTGAGCTTATTGTTCAGAACTACTCTGTGATTGTTTTCGCTTAGATGTTAGAACTCATGTTGAATGTATGATAGTGCTCTTCAACCTTTTTGTCATTGCAAAACCCCTAATGTATTTTCAGGTTTGTCACGGAACTACCACCAACAAAAATTTAGAAATCACGAACTGCTTCTAAGAAAATAAAATATTTCGTTACTACAATTCAAAAAATAATTAAACACTTCAACAAATAAACAGTTATTACAAGTTCCTTCACTACTTACAACCACTTTTACAACAGTTGACCCGATGCTTCTCAGATCTAAACCGTATGATTCCATTATGCAACTCTCGACAATAACTTGTCGTCACAACAACGAATTACAACGATATAGCGCGGATTTTTCTTCTCTATCCTCAACTAACTAGGCTAATTCACACGTTGACGGTTTACTAATTGTCTCGGCATCTTGATTACGTTCTGAGTAACGCATATTAATGCTTGCACAAAGGAAGAGAGATATAAGGTAGAGTCCTGTACTAAATATAGGTCGTCCTTTATTGAAGAATATTACATGTACTTTTACGTATCTGAACGATAGTAAGCAATAGCTTGTTTACAAGCAATGCGCAAGAAAAACAATACAACGCTGTGCTTCTACAAACATTTTGAATGAAATTACAATTTTGAAATAAATTTAAAGTGTCTGTACTGTACAGTATATAAAGCGAGAAAAATTGAAATTACCCACGCGCTACAGTAGACTCCGCTTAACTGGATTACGGATTACAGAATTATTCGGTTAGCTGAATCATTTTTCCAAGTCCCGAACCACATGTGTATTTTCCATGTAAATATACGCCGCTTTTCTGGATCACTTGATAACTTTTTTCATATAACTGGATCACTTTTGCACCAAAACTTACAGTAAAATCCTATAATTCGCACAGCACGTGTCTCAGTCATTGATCACGTGCTGATACAAGAATGTTTCAGAACAATATTTTGTTTTTTCAGCAGAAATAATACAGTATTTTAATAAATAAATACAGTATTATTGATTCTCATTTCATTATTTCTTTTATATCTTGGCTTCATTATTTTCTTTCTTTGATGACTAAACCAAACTTGATTGTTTTTTAAATACAGTATTGAATCTTTTTGGCTAACTGGATCATTGGGCTAACTAGATCAAAAGCCCTCTGCCCGAAGTGATCCAGTTAAGCGGAGTCTACTATATTACGTAGTAAAGGTTGTTAGCAAATTCAGACGTTCTTAAAATTTAAGACAGGATTTCGTCACAATCTACAACTTGCTATCACAAGATTCCATTTCTAACTATTTATATACATGGAACACCACTACATATAAAAAATCAATATACTGAAATAAGAAATAAATACTGGTAACAAACAAAGAACCTTCGCGGTCTCCTCACGGAACTCTTAATACTCATGGAACGCAACTGAATGTTTTGCGAAACCCCTGTTGTAGAGCACTGATGTAGAATGATAAAGTTGTTTCCGTCGTGAGTAAATTTTTTTTCAACGTTTTAAACCCCCTAACCAAGGTCAGTTAAGTTTAATCAAATCATCATTTTATTGACTACGTTTTTTGTTTTGTTTTGTTTTATTTGCCATATTTATCCTCCATTGACGAGAAAGCGAATTGTATCGCTCTACTTTGGACGGGAAGTCCGCACTCGCTTGGGAGTTGCCTTTCTCGAGGTTTATGGGTCACCTGTCTTCCACATAAAGGTGGGGGCGTCCCGTTAAGTGCCTTGCCCAAGGACACAACAAGCGAACTTGCCGGCTTGTTCTCCACAACCTCCCCTAAATGCCAAACGCCAAGCAGGGAAGCTGCGGATGCCATTGTTTAAAGTCTTTTGGTATGACTCGACAAGGGGAATTAAGCTCAAGTCTACCGACTGCGAAGCGGACGCTCTAACCACTACGCCATCGATTTCATTGTCCAAATTATCTTTTTTTGGTTCTGCCACAATTCAAAGTTGGAAATTTTGGAAATTCAAAGTCAAATTCAAACCCTCACCCAAACCCTAACCCCAACCCCAACGCGACTTTGAATTGCGGCGACTTTGAATTGTCCACTTTGAACTAGTAGTAGTTGGCAATTTATTTCGCTTCTGTTTTCTCAGCACAAAAACTCGAAAAAGGAATGCTGGTGACAAAACGAATTGACGTTAAACATACCCAATTTGTTAAAAGTTACATAAAAAAGATTGTAGAAAGGAGCATGGTCACCGCACCTGACAAAAATATCAAGCGAACCGCAGGAAATAAAAAAAATAAAAAACAAAAAATAAACTGAAAAAGCAGTCAGCCAAATGAACAAAATTTTACCCTATGTAAAAATACTCAATCATAGCTAAAAGAAATAGATTCCTCTCAGGGCCAAACTGTTGTTACCCCAACAAGAGGGGTTGACAGCAGAACTGGGCACCGCAAATTTACACACAATGCCGCAACCGCAAATACCGCAAAATTGCAAGAGGTGTTCCGCAACCACAAATCCGCAAGTTTGCAGTAACTTTTCACACTTCCGCAACTTCATATGCACGTTACTGTTATTTTGTTCTCGTGAAAACCTTTTTGTTTTTTGGAGGTCAAATTTTGCCGTTGCCCAGACGTTGTCCTCTAAAAAAAAAAGGTCATCAACAACCGGACGTTAACCTCAGAAAATAAGAGCGTCCACTTCCAAGCGGTATTACAGCAAAACAGGCAACACTGCCTATTGCTTTGCGAATTTTTGGTAGGAAATTAGGTTCGCAAATCTGCAAATAGAAATGAGAGTCCGCAATTTGCGGAAGTGCCCACCTCTTGTTAGCAGGTATTACACTTTTCCAAGGGTGACCTGGGAGCAACGACAGTTAAAGAGTTAACTCCATTAACACTCTAGGCAGGACCCTGTGACCGGATGCAGTTATAGTCTTACTGCCCAGGACCATGTAATTTGCAGATAAATAGTAGCACTATAACAATGTTACACTGGAGGGAGAGGCCTGGTATGTGAATGTATGGGGTGGTGTACACTGGGAGGAAGTGCACATTGAGGGTGCAAATATGATGTCATTTGGGCTTAATAATTTACGCACCTAAAATACACATTTACCAATATTTGGTTATTTGAATGGTAAAGTAGCCTGACATCAGTGTCTTATTCAAATCAGAGTGGAGCTAAAAAATGAAAAAAGCACAGAAAGAAAAGCAATTTTTAATTATGCCAAATGCTCATCCATTAGTAATTGTGTAAAACCCAGCAATTCCAATTTATCAGGTCCTTAAAGGGGGGCCCAGAATTAATGTTGGTACTGGACCCAAACTATTCTCTCAATTGCCCTGGTCCTGTTTTATATTTTGCAACAAAATATTGGTATCAAGCTTCATATCATGTAAATGTAGAAGTCATTTCCTTTGCAAATAAATAAAGCTGATGCAGCCATCTGATTTGATATTCTTAACCTCAACATTACTGGTGGCTGCTATTGTAATAACTTAACTGTAGGCCTAGGTAAACTTCAAATTTGTTTGCTCTTTCCCTGGCTGGGTTTATGCCAAGATCAACCAACATGGGTTCAGCCTGAGGCTTTAGGTGGTAAAAATAGGCATTCAGCTACAAAAAAGTCGTAAATAGTGGTCCTAATATTTAATAGTCTATTCTTGAAAATACCATACTATATAAGTTGCTTTGTTGCCTCTCCTACCCATAACTTTAGATTTTACTTCCAGGCATCACATGAAATAAAGGAAGTGGCTATTTTGGCACTGACAGCATTTTCCCTTAGAGACTATTTTGCCGTAATCATTCATGTGTGTTTATATTGTTATAATTGCTACATGTGATGCTGTGGCACATAGATTGTGCACCTGCCTTCAAATACAGTGGTTACAGGTTGAATTTTTGGCTGGCAGGATACTTAGAGAAAGGTAGTGTACACTGGAGGAAGAGGCCTGGTATGTGAATATATGGACTAGGGTACATTGGGAGGGAGTGTACAGTGTGGGAGAGTGCTTACTTGAGGTGCAATTTAAAATTGACCAATCAAAAATGACCAAAAGTCATATGCTCAATACATCATTAAGATTGACCAATCATAAATAACTCATGGCATATTAGCCTCCAAGGGTAAAATGCCATTGATGGCAAAATAGCCACTGCCTAAAGTAAACAGATACAGTTTCCATTGCTTGCAAATTCAGTTTCTATGAACAAAGCAAGGCAAGTAAGATGTAGACTGAAACTCCAGAAACTTGGAAAATAATGGCAGTTATATGTGCAATTTCCTGTAATGTTATTTGAGGCTTAATCAATTTCCTATAGAAAAATGGTAACTTTGATTTTGAAATGACAATTAGCTATGTCAACAACACATTGACTTTTTATTACTGTTCTCACAAATATCAATTCTGTGAAGTCAGCTGAACTGATACTCTCAAATTTGAGATTGCTGATGGAGATGTTGCTATTGCAATAACTTTGTGTAAAGTGAGGTAATTACAGCCATTTTTGAAGTTTTACAATGAATACATAGCAAATTTACAATTTTTTAAGGTGAAATTGCTCTTGCGGCGCACTCTTGTTATATGCCTGTGATACCTCTTTGATTGGCACATATGAGTTTTGCATCAATGAATGATGTAACGCTCTGTGTGATGTCATATCAATGGTCGTAATTTCCCACTGTCATGAAATTACGTTGACTGATTCAATTTTTTTTTCAAATCTCTAAAATGAAGTTAGGTCATTTTCGTAACTAAGCTCTATCACTAGTAAAAATATTTTTCCTTTTTCCATAAAATTTTTACTTTTTTAAAAAAAGGGTTAGGGTTTCTAATATTTAATAGAATTAAAGTTCTCTATTTGTAAATAATAAAAATGCCTACATGAAAAACTGTTTTGATTTTATCAGTTAAATTGGCAATGTACCAGTATGTTGGAGTGAAGTTTCAACAGCACCTACAATCAACGGGTCATAGGTGCAAACCTCATACTGGTTGCATTGTTGTGTCACCAGAAAGGCATTGCACACCAATTTTGTTTACTGTGGCAGAATTTCAACAAATAAATTGGTCTAAGTTTCAGGTGACGTCAAAGCTAGCCTTGACCTTTTTGCTATGTTCTGCGTTCATGCTACTGTCTCATGAGATTGAAAGAAAAATATGAGCAAAACTTTGAATCTAAAGTATAGAATATCTTTTTATCACTTAAGATGACATAATATTAGGTTAAAACAAAATTATTTTATTTTTATATTTATCTCTGTTTACTTTTTTAAAAGTAATAAAGACAACACTTGTGGTAGCTCAACTGAAAATGTAATTTATGGCACTTTAAAGTAAATAAAACAAACCAAGAACAACTCACTCAGTAGCTTGAGCAAAAAAACTTTTACAGCAAAGTTATGTAAGCATATTAATAACAGCAAAATGCATAACCAGTACTGTATTTAAAAAATAACTAGCAATTGTATCACCATTGACAAGGACGTTTAATATTTTGTCTGGTACACATCTGAAATACAATCAACCTTGAGGACAAGAGTCACAATTAAGCGATGCAATCAACAACTTCATCATCATCTTTTGTTGGCTGATTGACTTCTTTGCAAATATCACGGATCTCTTTGTTGATAAGTTTTTTGGGCCAAACCTTAAATTTTTATTGTGAATTTTTTTCTTTTTTGATTGTCCCTTTTATCAAACTCCAAATGTAACTGTTTAATAGCACTTTCTTTTGTTAAAATTTCTTCTTATTTTTTTGAACTGTTGACCTTTTTTAGTCTTTCAGTTAAATGGCTTTTTGAGTTGCAGATAATTTCTACAGGCAAAGTGTATAGTTTTTTTTGGTGATCAGGTTTATTCTTTGAAATGGTTTAGGAGCTTACAGTCTTTAACTTAGGATTCTATTGATCTAGCAATCCTTTAAAGTAATTTGAGGATTGAGGCTGTTATCCACTTTGTACTTTACGTTAGGAACAAGAATTACAAGAATGCTGTTTGTAGATGGAGTTGTTCATCCATGTTGCTTTGCTTCATTTTTCTCAAAGCTGAAAACTAAAAAAGTTACATCTAAATTGAACATGAGTTTTACCATTTATTTTAATTTTTTTTGTAAAATTTAGGTTTGTTAGAGAAATGGAAACTTGATGTTTCATAAAGCAAAATAATTACTCAAAAAAACAAGTGGCCATAATTACCCCGCTCTACCGTAATTGTGTGTGTTTGATTTCAGGTTAGTTTGCTCTGCCTGACTGCATTTATGCCAGGTCCAAGCAACTTGCACCCAGCAAGAGGCATTAGCTCATACAAATACCCCTACAGATTTGTACGTAGTGAACCTAATATTTGATTGCTTAATCTGGAAAATACATATCAATTACTTTGGCTTCCTTGCATGACTTTGATATGCTTCCAGAGAAAGCACAAATGTTTTTTTTATCAATTGCGTTTTATAAAACAATATTTTTGTGTCAGAACAAAATTTGACTGTGTGAGAAAATATAAACTTTTTATTACTATGTTCACAACTTCCATTGGGTGAACCTGGTATGGCCAGCTGAACCAATAGTGTTAACCTCAACATTACTGATGGGGGCTCTGCTGGGCAATGCCAGCTACTAGTTAAGCGTAAGAGTGCCACCATGAACTTAATGTAGATTTATTGTACCCTTAGTATGATATGTCCATGGCTAACATGGCATACCATTCTAATTACTAAACAGGCATTGTACATGTACATAAACTGAGGGTGAGGGACTGTTTAGCATCATTCTTTACCATTTGCACTAAAAAAGCATAGTACATTTAGATTTGGTGTTAGTATGAGATTTAGGATTGCAATTAGGGTTAGGGCTAGTCTGCTAGTTGGTGGAATCTGCAAAATTTGTCTCTGCTATGCCTGCACAGTGCCTATTTAATACCACTCATGCATGGTTAAAGTTTTTGAAGAAAACAATTTAGCCACAAGATAAGTTTTGGGATTTGATCAGTGAGAAAGGTGGTGATTGCTCAGTTGATGGGGTAACTTTTGTCTATTTCAGCAAAGAGCGCTTTTATTGTTTGAGGCATCATTTCATAATGATATGAAAATTTGCAAGAGACAGGCTTGGAATTGATATCAAAGTTGTTTGTTTGATCCCTATTGGACTTAACCCACTTTGCAAATTGATACAAAATGCTTGAGGTAAGTGTTGCCACTGGTAGACATATTGAGGTACCATTGTTCAATTTCAAGTTTACTGTCCATTCGATTTGTTTATTAAGCAAATTGTTTGGCTGTGAACAAAACTAAAATTCACATTGTGATATATGGAATTAGTGAATAACACAAATGTAGAAATTTATACCAAAACATCAAATTACAGAGACAGAGAAAGATCCTGTTTTGTCTGTGTTACCACAGGTGGCCAGATTCACCTCGTGCTTCTTGACAGTTTGTAAACACCATTACGCCATTTTACTCTGTCAATGGCATCCTCTCTTTTCAGTCCAATCTAATTGATGTGCTCCTCCACTTGTCTCTTCCATGTCATATTCAGCTGCCCACCCCCCTCTTCATGCCACTTTTAAATCCAATGCTCTTCTCAAAACATCACCATTATCTCTTCTCAAAACATGCCCATACCGTCACACTCCACTTACCTTGGCTTGTCCATTCAAAATATCCTTTAAACCCAGCAAACTCAGAAGTCCTTGGCTCCTTCTTAATGATCTTAACTCCACACATTGCTCTCATCTTGGCTTTTTCAGTTCTTCTCAAAATTGCCATCTCATTCTCCCTTTTACACCATGTCTTGCTCCCATACAGCATTGCTGATCTTGCTCAACTCTGATATACCCTTCCATTCATTTTTAAAGAAAACTTTCTCCCATAAAGTAGCTCCCAGCATTCTCTAACTTTTATCCATACAATTCTCGTTTTTGCTGTTACTGCTGCTTCACTTCCACCACTGGCGTTCAACCTGTTCCCCAAATAACATAAGCTCTTCACAAAGTCAACATGGTCAAAAAATGATAATTCTTCACCTGGTTCCTCAATTCCTTCCTTTTTCTAAACACATAATTCACAAACAAAATCTTTTGCCAGAGTTAAGGTCACCCTCTTCATTTTTGCGTATCTGCCATGTATCCATTTACCACACTTTGTACACATCACCGAATTTGCCATCTTCCTCTTGCTGCACCTGGTACATGGATCAACTTTACTCTTGAGTACTTGCCTTTTGAATCATTCACCATCACTTTGGTTTTCTTGAGGTTCATCTTCAGCCCCTTGCTTTCAAATGCCTCTTCCCATTTTAAAAACTTCTCTTTCAAATTCTTCGTACTTTCACTCATTAAAACCAAGTCATTCGCATACAAAATTTCATTCACCAATCCTTCTTTTGCATTCTCCAAAATTACATCCACTGCAATTGCAAAAAGCAGTGGTGACAACACAGATCCTTGATGTACACCAACTTGTACCAAGAATTCCTGAGATAACTCAGATCCTGGTCAAACTTTTGTTTTTGCCCCTTGATAAAGACTCATCACCACTCTTACGATTACTTCTGGTAAACCTTTTTTTCTCACTGCCCACTCCATCACCTTTCTTGAAACTTGATCAAATGCTTTCTCAATATCCAAAAACTACAACTTTTTCTTTTCCCTATATTCCTCTTGCATTCTTTGCACTACAAACAATGTGTCTGTTGTTCCTCTTTCATGCAAAAAATCAAACTGCATTGAATCAATATTTACTAATTCTCAAATTCTTATCTCCAACACTCTCTCAACGATCTTCATGGCATACTTTAACAGCTTTACTCCTCTGTAAGTATTGCAGTTTCTTACATCTCCCTTTCCCTTGAAAATTGATATCACCACACTTGTTTGCTATTCATTTGGCATTTCTTTCCTATCTAACACGCATTGGCAAAGTTCCACTATTGCACTAACCCCTACTTCTCCACTAGCAGATATCATCTCTGCACATACTTCAGAGGGTTCAGCTGCCTTTTCTGGTTTCATCACTTCTATTGCTATTGCCATTTCTTCTCAGGTAACATTTTTGATAGGTCCCTCTACCATACTAGCTTCTGTCACATGGTCCCAATCATTCTCTATTCATAATCTCCTCCATTTGATTTTTCCATATTATTATTCTGTCTTTTTCATTGAAACCTAGCCTTCCGTTTTTTCCTCTCATGCATCTACCTCCTTCAATATCTGTTCCATCTTTTTTCATGAACTTCACCAGTGTAAAAATGTTATTTGGTTTTTTGTTCAATTTTGTTAACTCTTTCAGCTTCTTTCCTCATAGAATTAGCAACCACTTTCTTTGTTCGATTTTTGATATTCTTATATTTAGCCTTGTTTTTCTCTGATTGATTTTTGCACATCTTCTTATATGCTACTTTCTTTTTGTTGTATTGCTTACTTCACCTCTTCATTCTACCACCATGCATCCCCATGGTTTTTTCTACCTTTTTTCTTTCCACATACTTCATCACAAGCTTGCAGCATACTATTTTTAAGAGTATTCCATAGATTGGGAGCATCAACATCAACCAATTTCCTAACTCTTTCTTGAAATTTTGTTTTCATGTTGTTTTCCTTCAACTTTCAAACCCTCCTAAAAGTTTGTTTGTTCTTCACTACTAGGGTTGCCAACTTTGACAAATTTCAATAAAGGACATTGCGATACGTATTAAGAAAGGTATTGCAAGGGCCACACTGAGGATTGAAGAGTCGGTTGAGGGCTGCATTGACCAAGAATAAGTGGCCAAGGGCCAGAGCTCAGGAACTTGCAATAGCCGGTGTCAGCTTCATGTTATATGTGATCTTGTTACATTGACCTTATACCGCTTGTGCACATGGTGGTCTCCAAAAAAAAAAAAAAAAGAAAAGGTCAACACCTGGTTTCCAGAGCAAATTGTGTTCCACAACCGAGGTTTGACTGTACTTTTCAAATCTTTTTCAGCTCGTGTAGTACAAGCGATGCTAGAAATAAAGGACGGTCTATTCCCTACTTCAACTTTTTTTGTCTATGTCTGTTATCACCTGCCAATGTTGCAATTTCCAGGGGATAGCTTTCACAACTTTAAATACTTTCCATTGTTTTTACTAACCAATGCAAAATCAATCTCAGTTTCATTTCCATCTATTCTGCATGTTATTTTTCTCTGCTACTTCTGTTTTCTTCCCATTTCCCCCCCTTTTTTTCTTTTTTTCCTACCGATATAGTATGTTATTTTTCTCTGCTCCTACAGAAACCTGGAAATTCATTCTAATACAAGGAATTGCAGAAATTTGAAAGAACTGTCCAATAAAGAAGCATGAAAATACAAAAATTTGTGAAAGTTGATAAAAACTTTAAATATTGCCCTCAAATTGGGTCAACTTGGATAATTGAGTTGAGTAAAACATTTTTGTGATTTCTGTGATTGGTATTTGTTCACAACATACTAAAACACAGAAATTCGTGGAAAATGTTTCCAAGAATTGGATGCTATTTAAACACATAAATTCTGTGGAACTGCAGATCAGTGTTGGGTTGTTTTCATTTTAGAAGTATTCGTTTTTTCAATATAAGAATTTCTGTAATTCCCATTTTAATGTTGCCCTTGACTGCTTCAGCAGTTAACTGGTCTATACGTTTTTCATAATTGTACTTATTTTTGGTCAGGAGGAATTGCATACAGGGTTGATTTGCTTGATCGGTTGTTCAGCTAGTTAGAACTAAATCTGTTTAATCTAAAGATGAGTTACAATTAAATTTAGATGGCATTTTTGCTCACAATCGATCAGCATGTTAGAGTCGGCCTGCCAAGGTAAAATTGAAAATGATATTTAGGTAAACGTGAGGTTGTTTTGCTGTTGCAATGATGTTAGCAATAAATTATTGCTGCCATATACTGCACATTGTGGGCAAAATTAGTGGCATTGTTACATGTATGTTAGATGAGTTGCATTATGACTGAATAACTTTAGTTGGGACAAGCTGATCACTTGATATGTAAAGAAACCCACAGAAACAACCTTGATAAAAGCGAGTCAATAACTAAATGTATCACCACAACAAGCTGATGTAAAAATTTAATTTTAGTGAGATTTGAACTTATAATCATCACTTGCTTCTTACTTGGAGATAAAGCAAATAAGCAATTAGTTTTTTTATTGTGAGTTGAAATTGCTGTATTTGCATAGGAACATGATGTTGAGGTGTCAGAATGCTCTCATTGTTCTTCTACCAAACTTTACTCAGCTAGATGTTGGTAGTTGAGTGGTCTTGCTTAACACAGTGCTGCCAGTCTTTCATCGACAGCTTGAGTTCACACAAATAAGTAGTTGGTGAAGACCATAGCTTTAACTCTCAACTGAAGTAGTTTTTCGTGAGGCCAATGTATTGACCAATCTACATTGAAATTTGACTGAGAGTTTGTTTAGTAACAAACTTTGATTCTGCATACTTCTCAATGAAAAAGTTAATTCCACAGCTAATTTTTTATGCAAAAAGCACTAAATTACTGATACATAATTAAAAATATATGATAAAATTGTGATGTTAAATGAAAATTATAAGGATAGTTATCCTTCAGATGTACTGTATCCCACAGTATAAGCAGTGAAGATTCACAATTGTTTTACTTTTGCTTCTGCATATTTGGTGTTTACTCTATGTAATCATTTTTTAAATTTTCATAAATTTTGTCAGTTAGCCCAAAACTAAACATTTCTAAATTGAGGTATGCCTAAAATGAATCCAAGGTGGATTAGTAAGCTAATTTGGAAAATCAAGAATAAAAAATTTTTTTTTTGGTAGTGTAAACTTTCAATGGAGCTTGTTATACCTGTAATTACACTGCAAATTTCTTTCTTCAGGAATATTTTTCTTGGTGGAATTTGCCATTTGATTTTCTGTTCAGTTCATGGAAGGTTTCTACAACAGTTGCAATGGTGTTCACTGCACTTTGTGAGTCAAATTTATCACATGATTGGATTGATTTTAAAGCTCAAGTTTTGTTGTTGGCTTATTAGAACCTTAGAACCTTGCCTGATACATACTTATGTGCTCCCTCCATTAATTGAAATCTTTTGTTATTCCTAGGTGTTCTAGATAACTGACATACCTTTTTGACTAGGATTTTCTTTTTAGGTATTTTCTGTGTTGCTTACTTCTACGAAAGTTTGAGAGTTTTTATTGCTTATGTGAACAAATCATTTTGCTCTTTTCCTCTTGTGGTAGTACCAAGCGAGAAAATCGATGTTGATTTGGCTAATTCTATCGTTATCACAGATAGCTTGAATTATGTTCGCAAACAAAGGTAAATGTGGCATTATTCAAAATTGGTTGAAAGTTACAGCGATTATTTTGTTGTCGTTTGTGTGGATTTTTAAAATTATTTGTTGAAAATTCCAACAAAAAATAAAGTGTTTATTCGTGTTTTACAGAATCAAAAAGCACTGTCTTCAGACATTTGTACACATGATAAAAGTGCTTTTGGGCTATGTATTAATGCTGTCTATAATGACATACAATGGATATATTGCAATAGCTTTGCTTTGTGGTGCAGTTTTGGGTTATTTCACATTTGCACACAAGGAAGATTTTAAGAGTGTACTACAACAACGTACTTCATCAGCAGCTAGCACTGTGACATCACAAACCAGTGAAATAACAAATGAATTAGTGCAACCACTGAATGCTGCAGTGGGTTCAAGCGTTGCATAATCGACTATTATTAAGTTGTAATGTGCAAGGCTTAATTGACATATAAGCACGTGTGTTTGTAGATCTTTGTTCAGTGCATTCACTGTGTCAATCTCGCAGCAAATTATTTTATGACAAATACTGTAATATGATTTAGTAAGGCATTGCCTTGGCTCACTGTATTGTGGGATGAGTAAAAATAGACACACTGAGTAGAGTGTATATTGAGAATTTGTTTTGCTGTACACATAAACAATTTTAGAGCTCTTTTTATGTATATCAGTTTTGTATCCATCACTATGTTAAGCTAGAATTTTAAATATTTATTTTTGTTGTGCAATATTTTGCCTCTTATAATTTTAAGTTAGTTGTGCTTGCTCTGTTTTTGTGTTAAGAAGCTTTATGTAATATTTTCCACTGTAATCATTTTTTATTTGGTCCTTCCTTCCATCTTTAACACATAATATTTGCTTTGTAGTGGTTTTCTGATGCCTCGCAACCTAAGGCATTGTGTGGCTACTGAATGAATGATATCGCTATACACGGTAGCTAAAAGTTTTTACTAAGCGTAAAATTTAATATGGTATTATCATTTAACCCCGCAGTACCCAAGTGATTTTGTATGCCCACAAAAAATTTTTAGATGTATGACTAGATTTACTTTGTAGATTTTGGAATTTGAAAAAATGCATTGGGGTACTTTATGATCGATTTTTGCTTTGTGACATATATGTCATAGTGGGCATTACAGCACATTTTACCGGCAAAATAGAAGATAATTTCCATGTTTTATTTTATAGATAACTGATAGGAAATCAAAATTTGAATGAATTTTTTACGCTATGTACATGACCGCAGCAGACTTTAGCATGTAGACGAAGTAAACTAGTCTTAATATTTGAAGCTGGTTGTACATGTGCGTTTAGACAAGGAAATCAACAAAACAATTCTTTTTCTCCGCAAAGCTTAACCTAGCAATGCATTTTGTGCATGCAGTGTTTGTATGGTTTTTTAACGAAATCTGCACCTCTCTTGTCAGATTTTCCTGGCCAGTGGCAACCTTGTCCTTTCTGAACTCTGCACAAGGTAGATTGGAAACCTACCATTGGTGAACGAACCTCTCCTTTGTTTTTGAAGCTTTTTCTCACTTGACTTGTTACAGTTTGGAGGTCAATTTTGCTGAACAGTGTCTGTGTACTGGATTTTATTAGCAATGAGCATTTCTAGAAGTGGTGCACTGGTGAATAAGTTGTCAGAATATATCTTGTAAATCGCCTTCTTTGACGAAAAGGTCAGTTTCATGACATCTCCACTTGACCAAGTCGGATATGTACTCTATTACCTCCTTGATTTACTTCGTAATCACATAACATAATCACTGCTGCCAACTTTTCCATACCTTGAACCCCGACGGATCAGGTTTGTTCTTTTAGGGTTGTTTAGTATGGCTGGTCTGTCCTCTATTCCAGGGGTTCTCAAACTTTTGGTGCTAATGGAGCTTGTAAAGAGGTTGACCATTATTTACGGAGCCCCACAATAAATTTCTAAAATAAAAACAAAAAAACCACATTTTTACTTACAATTGATGTTCCTGAGTAAATTGTAAGTACTTTATTAATTATTTAATGACTCGAGTGTATTTTCGGCTTTGTACTAAGAAAATATTCAAATTGCGGTTCAGTTGAAGTCACTTGTAAGATTAGATCATTTTTCGCGTTCAGCCGGTTTCTGTATGTAGTTTTTGTTGCTGCATACAGTGAAAATGTTTTCTCACACAGATGGGTAGTCGGAAACCTTATTAGCACTTTCAGAGCTTCAAGTGATATTTCTGAAATTCTTCCATCAGCATGATCCAAAACTTTGTCAGTTCAATTTCTTTAAATTTACTTTTCAACTCAAAGTTCGACGATATATTAATCAGCTGTTCCTTTTCTTTTGATGAGAGAGTTGCCATGTTAGGAAAAGCTTGAAATGGGTTCTGAATCCAAAGAAAGTTATCAGCGTTGATGATAAAATACCTTCCAATTAATTCAGCTAAATTCGTTAGATGCTGGGAGATAGAGACTTTTGTATTTTCTTGTAAAACAAGCTGATTTGAAAGAAGATATTCACATAAATTTCCAAAGCATTCGTGTTTTCCTTCGAGGATGCATTCTTTCCATAGATTTGTTTTCCGTTGAAGTGCAAGGATGGTACCTTGAGCTTTGAAATATGTTACTTTGTTTCCTTGTAACGAAATATTTACTTTATTTAAGTGAGCAAAAATATCTGTCATATATGCCAACCTTTGAATAAAGGCGCTGTCTGTTAATTTAGCAGCAAACTTGTGCTTTTGATCAGATAAAAAGCTGTGGACCTCTTCATGTAACTCATAAAATCTTGCCAACACCTTCCCTCTCGACAACCAGCGAACTTCAGTATATAACAATAACGGTTTCTGAGTTTTTCCTATATTTTCACACAGCACTTTAAAAATTCTGGAATTAAGTGGCCCAACTTAAATAAAGTTAACAATTTTTGTCACATCTTCCAGCACTTCAACTAAATCAGGAGGCATCCGTTTAACCGCCAGAGCATGCCGGTGTAAAAAGCAATGAATGGCAACAGTTTCCGAGTTTTTACTTTTTATACGAGCCACAACTCCCGAATATTTACCTATCATCGCTGCAGCACCATCTGTACATACACTTGAACAGTTTTTCCAAGATATATCATGCTCCTCAAAAAAAGATTGAATCAGTAAAAATATATCTTCACCTTTTGTGTGAGTTTTTAAAGATTTACAGAATATTAAGTCCTCTTCAGTCTTAAAAGTTATAGATGTAACGGACAAATACAACTAACACAGCTAAATCCTCAACGTCTGTAGATTCATCCATTTGAAGAGAAAATGTCTGACTTTGCTTTACTCTCTTAATCACTTCTTTTTGACAATACTCTGCCATGTCGCTAATACGCCTTGAAACTGTACTGTTTGAGAGAGGCACAGCCTCTATGTTGCGAACATAATTTTTGCCTATCATACTCTCAACTAAATCTTTTACACACGGTTTTATTAAGTTTTCGGCCATTGTGTGAGCCTTTCCTTGTTGTGCTATCCGAAAACTAATTTTATAGGAAGAAATAAGTGCGTTTTTGTGATCTTCACTTACAAACCTTTTAAACACTTTTTTCCTTTTATTTAGTTCTTGGTTCTTCTTTTTGAAGTAATTAATGTTTTTGTTTTTAAATTGAGAGTGCTTTGTTTCTAAATGCCGTTTCGGCTTTGCTGGGAAAAGACTGCCATTTGAAAGAACAGTTCCACATTCTACGCAAAGTCCGTTCGGTTCTTCCTCATCGCCAGTCTATGTACAGCCAAAACTTAGATAACTGTCATCCTATTTCCTTTTCTTAGAAGCTTCAGCAGTTTTCTTATTGTTAAAGTTCGACGACGAACACGATGCCATTGCAACAGTTTCAGCAGCAGTTACACTTGAATCATTTTCATTTGACTTGCTTTCATTTACCTTTACGGTTTTTAGCCATTTATCCATTGTAAGGGGTAATAGCAATGGTTTTTTCACCCTCGAATTATAGGTAATCACGTTTCTTATATCTATGCCTGTGTTGTTAAACACAATCTACGAAAATGAAACCTGTTACTGGAAATACAACAAATACATGACCTTGCAACCGGAACATAGCGAAAACACTGACTATTGGTAACATACCTGAATAATGATCCATCAGTTGCCAGATGCTTCCGACTGAAAATAGCCACAAGCCTACTAGAAATTAATCATTGCTAGTTTACCATTTTTTTATATGTATAGAAACAAAAATGAAACAGAATTTAACTCTTTTGCTCCCGCGATCATCGATTGATGATCTCGTGTTTTCAGTGTTTCCCTCAAATTTTGTTAAATTGAGTTACAAAATCAGTTTACTAAATAATCGATTTGTGACTTTATTTTTCATCCGATTTTCATAAAATTTTCAAAAGATCATGCTTATTTCCTCACGCATCGGAAGATGTATAATTTGTGCCCTAATTCTTGGATTTTTATACCCAAAAACGGTTAAAAAGACCAACAACCCAGTTGCAGACGACAAAATCGGCCAAATTCTCAGCACGTGCCAACTACGCTAAAATCAAATTGAGATTACATCTTTACCACATAACCAAACCCTTTATCATTAACACAGTCTGAAAGCTACTTATTTGGGGCATTATTTGACAAAATTTCAAGCGATAATGATAAATTTTACTTAATTGAATTTCTAAATTTTTTAGGGGTCTCAAACCCCCCCAAACAAATTTGAATGGTAAGTAGATAAAAGTAAATTTAGTGCGTAAAAAATATGATATGTTGCCAAATACCGGTCTCATTTGAAAGCTTAGGAAGTTTGCTTTCCAGCAATATATAATTTTAAATAGTTTAGACCAAGTGGTATATGATATTTACTGATCAAAAATAAGTACTGTACATCATGTCAGTTCAAAACCCCCAAACATTTTTGACTTACCTTCACTAAATTGTAATTTTTAGAAAAACTACATCCAATAAAAAGATAAAATAAATTGCAAATGTTTCACCACTAAAGTCGTCATTTTGTATCAAGTTTCCAAGGAGACAAAAAGTGAAATACAAGTTTAAAAGCTAGCAGAAGTTTGACTTTTCTAAATCAAAGTTTGCTGTATCCCCCTTGTTTCTCAAGAAATGGGAAAGGTGTAAAAAAGCGGCTGTTTCATTATCAGTGACATCATATTTTATTTAAACTTGATATTTTCTGAATCTTGAAGAAATTCCCTGTTCAAAAATACATAATGTTACATGGTTTAGGCTAACCTGTAGCAGATAATGACTGATCATATTTTAGGTACTGAATTTAACTACCAAAATTTGGTACTGGTCGGCACCGGTCAAAAAAAAGGTCGTTTGCCTCAGAAAATTGCAAATTGTAGAAAACCTAGGCTTTTAGGTAAGTTTTGAGTGATGTACCTTGAAAGCTTATTTCCATAGCATCATTTTGCGACCATTTCTAAAAAAATTGGTAGAAAATAAAATCTGTAGTGATCTTTGAGGTGAGGGTACCTCTATAATTTCGAAGACAAGTACCCCCCATTTGGGGGGTTCATTTGCATAAAATTTGCATATTCAAAAAAAATTTTTTTTTGTGTTTGAAATCCTCAAGAAATGTAGATTTCAACGATATATCACACTTAATGTAGAAGTAGACAGCTGAGTAATGATTTACAAACAAACTTGAGGTACATAATTATGATTGATTATGACAGTTTTTCGCTCTGCCACTTTACAGACATTTTTTTTCGCTTTTCACGCGGGAGCAAAAGAGTTAAATACTAAACTTTTCTAAACACTTTCAATGGTGACTTTTGCTCGGGAATGACTCCTGCGCATCCTGTAAAATTTTATTGGAAAGGTCAATGACCGCGGAAAATGCACATCGGCAGCATTGTTACTTGTGCCTGAGGCAAGCTGCCTTTTTCCGATGTGTGGAAAGCATGCGGGAGAGTCTCTCTCCTTTTTAGTAGAAAGCCTCTCTTATTCCCGGTGTATTCCAGGTCATAAGCATGCGGGCTTTCACTCTATTCTTTCCCGCCAAGCAGAAAAAATCACCCGAGGTAGTCTGGTTGTACATATACGCCCACCAGCATTGGAAGTGTTAATAAGGTTAATAAAGACCTGACACATTGAAAATTATGTTAACGCTGTGAATTTGACACTTGACAAATATACTAATAAGGTAGTGTCAAATTTTATTAATGCCGTTATTGCTTCTTTGGAAAGTTGCAAAATTAGCCAAGTCAGTATTTTAATAAGTAAACGAATAACTTGCGGAGCCCCTAAGTTTCTCTGGCAGAGCTCTGGGGCTCCGTACGGAGCACTTTGAGAACCTAGGCTCTATTCTATCAATTGAGCAATGTTCTTTTGATGTTATTTTCAACCATTCTTCTTCTATGCCAATCAATGAAGGTTTGACAGAGTTTATCTTTTTTGTCGTCATCTGACACACTGGTGTGTCAACAAAGTGAAGTGCTATAGAGTTTACAACTGCTGAACTCTGTTGCGAGGTATCACGTTGCTTACCAGTTCATAGTTGCTGTCACGTTTCCAATATTGCCTTATACCAGGAGTGTCAAACTCATGGGCTTCTGGGGGCCACATTGTATGTTGGAAATTGTGCCCAGGGCTACATGAAATTTTCGAATTGGAGATCACCACTTCTCGAGGCAACGATCTCAGTAATAAAGCCTGAAGTGAAGTCGATCTCCAAAAAAAAGGTCTTTACCTCTCAAGCATGTCCATGTCATCGCCCTTTCATTAGGCATCGTTTTCCAGAAATCAAGTAATGTTGCATGAAGTGGAGTTGATCTTCAAAAAAAAAGATCTGTACTTCTTGAGTGTGCCCCTACCGTGTCGCCTGTGTTCAGGGAATCAAACATTTGTTCGAAGATGTAACGTTTCAATACTGCCGGAATTTATTAAGAATTTTAGAATCATCTCATGGGTCGCATTGAAAGGCTCCTAGGGCCATGAGTGTGACACCCCTGCCTTGTACTACTCATTCTGACGAGTCCCATTTGATAAAAGCTACCAATGGCCTGTTCGGTGTCTTTGTTGCATTCACGCTATTTCCGGACTTGGTACACTGTATAGAATTGTATGCTCTACCAGGTTTTTAATCATGTCAGAAGTCACTTATTGTTGAAAGTATTTATATAGAGATTTGAGAATTTGATCACTAGGTGGCTGGATTGTGAAGCCAGTAAATCTAATATTAGGTGGAAGTAAAACCTTTTTTCTCCAGCGATAGGGTGCACTGCTTTGTTGGAGGAGCTGCTGGTAATTGCAGTAGCCGATGGAAGGATGTGGGATAGGGGTTATCATCACTACCATTGCTGTCGTCTTCACGTATACCCTGCACTAATTTTGAAAACAACTTATTTACAAACAAAATACTGTGGCAAAAGTGCAAGCATAGAAAATAAAAGCAACAAAATATATTTTTGAGCTTTTATCTGGAAAATTTTTTGCGAAGCAGCTGCGATATTGTTAGCAATCTTACTTACGCTAGCATCGCTGAAGATACTGCATATGCGCTGTAATTCCCACATTCACCGTTTCTCAACCTTTTGTGGTCCAAGACCCTTTTAAGAAGTTCGATACAGCCTGCGACCCCCTACCTACTATATTTTTATTAAAATAAAAATTACCACAAAAGCACTTCACATTTATTTAATTTTAAAGAACTCCTAAATTTCGCAGCTGTTAGTGCGACGGTTGCCTTTGCAACTGCACAGCCAACCTTAAAATTTGCGGTTTTGTGTTAGATATAGCCAAATCTCATATCGTCTTCAACTTTCCTTCGGTTTCGTGCCTAAGTTTTGATATGAAGAAGAGCTGAAAAGCCACTATTGCAGAGGTATTTTGTGGCAAATGGAAGTAATATTCGAAAAGCTAGTTTGGATAGTTGTGGGTAGGATTTGCGCTTAGCACACCAGAACTGAGAGAGTGGCATTTCCTGGAAAAACATTCGTGCGGACAAATCATTTCCAAGATCGTAAAATTGGTCTTGTAATTCATCAGGAATATTATCAACATCCAAGGCAGTTGAGAACGGATTTCGTACAAATACTGCTTCTTGTTCTTTAAGTGCAGGAAAATATCGTTTGAATTCAATTTAATGGGATTGGAGGTGCTGTGTAATCGATGTCTTCAAAAGTTCATCAAGTTCTTTGTCTTTAGACAAATTTTCAAACATGGCGATGTTTCTTTGCATTGCTTTTCAACGCCAGTTTTGCAATATTGAGTAAAAAGCAATCACATTGTCGCGGAGTTGGATAGTGTTTGTACCCTTCCCTTTTAATTTTAGATTGAAGCCATTCAATTTTTCGAAAATGTCTGCTAAATAAACCAGACTTTTCATCCACAACTCATCACAGAAAAGAGATAAAAACTCCTTTTTTTGAGTTTCTGCAAATGATTTTATTTCGTTCTTCATCTCAAAAACACGGCTTATAACGTTCCCTTTGGATAGCCATCGTACAGACGTAAAAAACATAGCCTCATGTAAAGTGTTTATGTCTTTACATAGTTGTTTGAAAAGAATTGTGTTAAGGCTGCCTGATTTGATGCAATTGACAATTTTTATCACCGAATTTAATACATTTTATGGAAAAGCTGGTAAAGTTTTGCTGGCCAGCGCATATCTGTGAATAACACAATGTGTACCTTTTGCTTGAAGAGCAAGTTTTTTAATCTTTTTGAAAGCCTAAATGCTAACTCAGCGTAGATCGAGCTCCGTGAGTACTAACTCCGCAAACATTTTTCCATTGCAGCTTTGCTGAATTAAAAAAGTTTCTATTTTTTTTATATCAGCACTTGTGATGGCTTCCAGTTTACTATAAAACAGAAGTTCTTAGACGTCTCGTAAGTGAATGTATCGTACGAAAACTGGCGAAGCAGCATCGGTTGTTTCATCTACTTGCAAGAAAAGCATTGGAGAAGCTTTCATTTCATTTATCATCTGCTCTTTCACATCTTCTGACATATCTGAAATGCGCCTCTGAATGGTATCATTAGAAATAGATAATTGTCTCATTTTTGCTTCACTAGATTTTCTAAGAAGTAATTTTACTGTTTTCAACAAACAGGGTTTAACGAGCGATTCTCCGATCGAATGCGGTTTTTTCTGCTTCACAATTTCAAATGCAGCTTCATAAGATGCTTGTATTATAGCAGCGTTTTCTTGCTAGAAACTTTCTGCGAAATAAATTCTTTAACGCTTTAGACCGGCTTCATGACGTTGAAAAAATTCTAAGTCCTTCGTGACATGATTGGGATGCTTTGTTTCTAAATGCCGTTTAAACTTCGAAGGCTTCATCGATACACCACTGAGAACTGCATTGCACAAAACACACTGTGGCTTCTCAATGCCATTGCTGACAATAGAGTTCAAGCCAAACTTTAAATACTTTTCAAAATATCTGCGTTTCTTGTCCATGGCAAGAGTAAAACTGAAATATTTATAACACTACAATGTGTTATCCTGTACTATAAAACGCAACTTCAATACACTAAATAGCTGACTTAGAAAACAGTTTCCCACCAACAACGTTTTTCTTCCCTTCATGGACCACGTTTTTTCACAACAAACAGTTTTTACACAGTTTAAATTATGACGTCACAGTATTTTGCGTCACTTAGGCTCAGCGGTTCTCCCAAGTTTAACGTGCTAGATACATAGGTTGACTCAGTTTATTCGTTCCACTTGAACAAACAATAGTAAGTTGGCTTACTATTTAAGCTACGCATACTCGCTTAATATTCAGAATAGTAGGTCTACAACTCGTTGATCACTTGTAAGGACATTACTGCAAAGATTTTGAAAATTCCAGAAGTTTTTGCAATTTGGGAATTATTTTATAAATACATTTTTGTGACCCCCCTGAAAAGACCTTCGCAACCCCAGTTTGAGAAACGCTGCCCTAATTCGGCAAACAGTATTACAACAGTATTCAATATGTCTGGTCAGTATCTGAAAATCCTTACACCAATTATATATAATTGGTGTAGTAATTATTGGTGTATTACACCAATTATAATTGGTGTAATAATTATCAGAGTCACATCTCTGCAAACCCGTCGACTTCGCTATCCTCGCCATTTATTATTTCCAATATGTACTCTACACCAGGGCTACTTGACTAGTTTTAACGAAGGTCCAATAGAACAAGTTTAATATTTCCAGAGGTCCAGCAAAATTTTTGACATGCAATGATGAAAATAAAACTATCAATCAGGGTTTTTTTCGTCAAAATGTTTCGGACATTTGTCCGAAAAGCCTTAAAAAGTTTCGGAAATTTTAAGAAAATTTCGGTCAGTCTTTACAAATAGTATTTCCCAGCTGCGCGACTAATAAACTAAACTAAATGTAAGCTAAAGTGACTTAACATGTCTAACGTTGAAAAGCTTAGGGCAGCTTATTTTAACAATACAATTGCCAATTGACGATCTCTTTAAAGTAGCAATATCATTGTACTTATCAAGAAATAAATCGCACAATACGGTTTAATGAAAAGCAATGAAACAAGAGCACTGGTAATTAAAATTAAATGCCCGACTTGACAATACCATATTTGAAGCACTTTTTTGTTGCGTTAAAAAACGTCAGGCTCTATCGGTTATATAAGTATTTATTTCGTTGACTTTAGTCTCTGTGTTGACAGTGCCACTAACATTATAGCGAGAGCGGGTAGAACTTAGTAACCACAACGCGTATGCTCTGTTATAATTAAATGTTTTGTATGATGCAGCATTAAGTTTAAACTGCATGAACTTGTCGGCAGTGGATGAAAGCAAGCGATTTCTTGTAGGAGTTCGCAGTCTGGACAGCAGACTGAAGCCGCGCTCGACTGTTGCATTTTCCGCATTGTTGCCAAATGTTCAAAGATAAAATAATCTAGAATCTCCACAAAAAATATCTACATAATCTGAATTTAAAAAATAATAATCCACATAATAATCTAAACATACCAAAGTTACATTTTCAATAAAAAAACGAAAATTGTAATATTAAGAAAAATAATTACTTACATCAATACGTCTTTTGGAACATAAGTAGGGTAACTAAAGTATTTATCATGAGAAAAATTGAAAGCTTGTTGCCTCCTGACCTGTATGTATGTATTTTTCAATTCAATTATTGCCAACTTATAGCTGCTGTTTATAAGTGGAGGCTTGAACGTTAGTGAAAAATTACACTAATAATTATGGATGTAATTTTTTCTCTGCAATTTCTACATATGAAATAAGTCAATATCTTCTACATATGAAAGATCTATGGGATGAGATGCTGAAGTTGACTGGCTCTGATATTGGTAGACAGCCATTGTTCCTATCTCTGAAATGACTTTTGGTGGGTACTTGTAAGTGTAGCAGCACTCTTCTTATCAACCCAAATTTTACAGTTAAGATGACATTCAGCAGCTGCAGTGACATTCTGTTTCTTGGTTTTGACTTGATATAATTCATTGCACTAAATACTCTCAATTTCAGCATTTGAATGAGGTAGAATTAGGGCTGAAATTGCACACTGGAAAAGTTTTAAAAACGGATTGCATCGTGAAGCATCTTTATATTCACCCACTTTACTCCAAAAGGCTTCTGTATCATCCTTGTGCACCCAGTCCACAAGTTTTGTCTTGCTTAGTTGATTATTCTGCTTGAGAAAGAGATTGATCCCAGGCCCTTGAAAATTTCATAACTTCACAGATGGCAGCGCAAGAAATGTTCTGCAGAACTTTAACATTATCAGGTAGAGGCTGCTTTAACTGTTTATGCAGTGCCCGTAAAAAATCACAGCATCTTATTATATAAGTTTCATCAGTATTGGTAAGTTTATTCTGCTCCTTCAAATCTTGAATTTTCAACTCAAATCTGTAGCTTAAGTATGGTTTCGGGTCGAGATACTCTTCAATGTTAGAATTAAGTAGATCAATATTACAGGTTGGCAATACAAGCTTCTTAGCAATTGATTTCATCAGCATTGTTAGATCATTTAATAGTTTCACTTTTTCGATGTTTTTGGATTCAAACAGTTTGTTTACTTGTACTTCAGTTAGAATTGGACAAAAGGAAAGCCACATTTTTTTCATCTGAGTAAATTCCATACAGCAGGGCCAGCCTTAGAAGTTGCGGGGCCCCTCTATACTATTTATTATTGTGCATAAAGAAGAAAAGAATTGCAAGTGCAAAGTGGCCATTCTCAACCTTTCTAATATTTTTTTTATATATTCTTCAGAAATTTTCTATATCCTAAAAATTTCTCATGGCGAAAAATTTTATAAAAATTGAAAAACGAAAAAGACTCTATACACCCTTTTATTAAATAGTTGTCTTTTTAACCAATTTTATTTTTATATATTTTTTATTCAGGAAAAAACGGAGCGATTTTTTTGAATCCAACTGTACATCAAAATGTCTGACATTGCTCTACATTCATGAAAAATCTAAAGCCTATTTTGTCTTACGCGGGTGTGAAAGGTCTCCAAACTTGAGCAAAAGTTTAGCCCTTTAGTCATGATTTTAGATTTTCCTGTTTCCATGGATAATGGTTTGAGATTCATTGCGTTTTCAACATAAAAGAAATTGGTAATAGTTTTCTAGGAGCTAATGGGCAAGTTTAGAAATACAAAATAGAGAAATAGAGATATTTTGCAAAACACCAAGTTGCAATTCTTTTCTTTGTGTGTCATAGTAGGGTTTTTTAGATGGTAACTATTAATGAAATCATTAAGTCAAAATTTATGCTACAGCATGAATGGGAGGCAGCTCAAAACATAACTTTACACGTGGTATGTTTATCCCTGTGCAACAATAGAAAAACTAAATGGTATCGAAATGAATTATTTTAAAATCACTTACCACCAACTCATAGTGGCAGAGCTACACAAAGACATTTAGAAGCAGACTTTTCTTGCTTTCTTCTCAGCAAAGTTTTTAAGAATTTTGTCAAAGTTGATGTCTCTACTGACCGGAGATTCTATAGACAGACGTGCCAAATTGTTCAAACGTTCTTGGTGGATTACTGACCTAAGGTACGTTTTAATTAACTTGAGCTTAGAAAAGCTTCTTTCCCCAGAAGCAACAGTCACTGGAATTGTCAGCAATATTCTGAGGGCAGTGAACAAATTGGGAAATGCGGTAGACCTCTCGTTACAAGCAAGATACTGTAACAGTTCTCTGGGCTTTTGCTGTTGGGTAGGGAGTACTGACTTTATTATCTCCATTTCTTCAGAAAGCATGTAACCATCAATGTCTTTTGACTGTTTTGAGATATCTGTTAGAGCAATTTCCAGATCGGCTGAACATTTTCTGATATCATCTTTTGTCATATTTAGAAAAGTGTACAGAAATCCAAAGAGATTGTGATGTTCCTTCAGCTGCATAAACCGTGGTTGAAGAGATTGCAATGCCTTGTCAACAACTTCGTTGAAGAAGTTCACTTTAAATTCTGTTTCTGGGTCTGAAATGGGTTCATGAAACGATTCATATGTAAACATTCTCTTTTTTGTGCGTGAGTGCTTATGTGGAAAAACAGGTTCAACTTCTAACTCAGTTGCTAGTTCATTAGCATTAATCAAAGCATCCTCAAAACCTGTTTCTCGGTATGTTTTCAACCAATCACACAATCTTTCAAATGATGTCAGCCCTGTGACAATATCCATAGTGTCACTTTGAAGTTCCTTGCTGACAAAATTTACTCGAAACAGTAAAGAGTGCCAGAAAACCAGTGCAACCAAAAATTTATAGCTCCTCATTTGGCTTACTAAGGATTCAGCCTCACTTTTTCCTTGAGCATCATCGGTGCATTCTGCTAGTTCTTCTAAAGCATCACACACTTCTGTAGCTTGATATCTTACAGCTTTGACACTATCCATTCTACATTCCCATCGTGTTTCTGATAATGGTTTTACAGACAGACCTTTTACATGCTTTTTAAAAACAGTCCATCTTTTCGTCGATGAAGCAAAGATAGTGTATATATGCTGCAGTGTTCCAAAAAATGTCATAGCATCAGGGCATGTTTTAGCCATATCTCCAAGAACAAGATTAAAGTTGTGGCACACACATGGAGTAAAAAAAGCTCGTGAATTTCTTTCCAAGAGTCGTGCCTGTACGCCAGATTTGTGCCCTTTCATATTTGCTCCATTGTCATACCCTTGTCCTCTAATATTTTCAACGTCCAGTCCCAACATTTCCAGTTCTTGTATCAGAGGGTTGAATAAATGCTCACCTGTGCTGCTTTCAACAACGATAAACTTTATGAAATGTTCATAAACTCCTGCTAGTACATCCGAGTGTGAGCCATCAGCAACATATCTTAGCACCATTGACATCTGCTCTTGATGGCTGATATCAGGAGTGCAGTCAAGAATAACTGCAAAATACTTTGCTGACTTGATTCTAGCAACAATTTCCTGTAGAACAGCTTGACCCATGGTTTCAATAATTTCATTTTGAATGTTCTTGCCTAAATAATGGTTGTGAATGTCTTTGTTAATAACTTTCTGTATATGATCTTGCATAACTGGATCAAATTTTCCCAATAATTCGATAACACCAAGAAAATTGCCATTGTGTGAATTTCCAATTTGCTCCTCAGACCCGCGGAAAGCCAAGTTCCTTTCTGCCAAAAACTGTACGGAGGCAACAAGTCGCTCAAAAACTTGATTCCAGCGTTTTGTTTCTTGTCTTATTAATTTTTCATTTTCTTTATCAACAGTTAATCCAGTAGATAATCTTTGGTGCAATTCATAGCAATTGAGTGTGCTGTGCAAATGTTTCTTAGACTTTTCATGTTCCTCTAATCTTGTATGAATATTTGACCAGTTGTTAAATCCAGAAGTAGCAAGGGCAGTATCAGAATTGTCAAAAAGTTTGCAGTAGTAACAGTAAACTTTGTCACTTGATTCAGAGTATATCAGCCATGGCCGTTCTATAACTTCACCATTTTTCAGCTTTCTTTTACAATGGAATTTCGAAAAATGTAACCCTTTTTCATTTTGAGGAAAATCATCAACAATAATTTTAGGTGGTCCTTTATTCACTAAATAATCTCTGACATTTTGATTTATCCTATCTGGCCATGTAGCAGGATCATCTTTTATCGCAAAACTATTGTGTAATGCTGGGTTAGAGTCCTCTTCGCTTGACTCTGAAGTATCATTGTCACCCATGTTTGTCTCAACCGGCGAATTTTGACATAATGATGTAATTTGTTGATCGTTACTGCTTATTGAAGAAAGATTAGGTTTACCACTGGCTTCTCTACATGTCATTTCCTGAGAGCCATTTCCTTCATTGTTGTCTGACTCTACGTTTACAGATCTAATAAATTTGTCCATCGCACCTTTCTCCTTTTCTTCCTTAGCTTTCTTCGCCTTGGCTATGGCTCGTTTCTTGCTGCCACTAAGATATTTCCTGCCGATATCTCTCGGTCTTTTGCTCATATTTAAGAGGGGTTTCTTTTAAACTTTTGTACTAAGAAAACTAGCAGTGCAAAACATACACGTAAACTGATACCATAGACAGAATACTTAAATGTATGACACTCACTGGCACCCAAAGCACGGTGTATATACGACGTAATAAATACGTTGCTGGCGAGGACGTACCACGTTTTGCTTTGATGTTTTGGCGGGAAAGATACGTTATTAATTAATCTGGTTACTACTGGTTTGACTGCTGGGCGCTGACTGGCTGAGTGCACACATGTGATTGCATCAGCAAGATCACGCCTCGGGCCGGCCGCCAGAGGATCGAGATGACCGAGATTGTCGCCTTTTGAAAAAAAAATGCGGGGCCCCTCTCAGCGCGGGGCCCGATTTGGAGCAATCGGTCAAATCGGCCTAAGGCCGCCCCTGCCATACAGAACTTCTGCAGTATAGTACTTTTCTGACAATCGTGAAACTTCGAAGTGGGTTTTTAGTTCCAGCCATTGTTCTAAAATTCTTTGAACAGCTGGTTGAATAGATAGCCATCTTGTTTAACAATCTTTGGGAATTTTCAAAGGTGATGTGCCATCATTCAAAGTTTGATACAGAGTCTTATACTGATTTTTCCTGGTAAATTAATGTGAGAACCATTTATGTGTCTCAGAAATTAAGGTGTCTGGGCAGGCTATCTACCGAAGCTTGTGAGACTGCCAGTTGGATAGAATGGCAAACACATTTTATAAGAATGAGGGATGGAATCTCGGACCTCAGTTGTGCATGAACGCCCTTATTTATGCCAATCATCACACTCGCATTATCTGTCCCGATTGCTGCAAGATTCTTCAAACTCAATTTATATGAACTGAGTACATTCTTAATAGCTATAACAATGTGTTCAGCATCATAAGGTGTAAGTTTCAGGTAGGTTGACACAATCTTTTTTAGACATGCTGTAATAAATTATACATAAGCCTAGTAATTTATGCACAGTTATATCTGTGGACTCATCTATTAGAATGCTAAATCTGTCATCACCAATATCTTGTCTTAGGTCTGTTTTAAAATGCTCACACAGAGTATTTCTTATGATACGGGTACATTTAGTTCGGTGCATTTTCATTTCAGACACCGTTTTGTTTGTAGGGAGATTTCTTTGACATAAATCAACTAAATGGTCACAATTAGAAATAGCTGAGTGGCAACATAAAAATGTGGAAATAGACGCTCCCAGCTCTGCTGTTTCGGAGTTTTTAACAGTCATAAATGAATCCAAGAGTCCTGGTAGTGAATGGAAAAGCTTTCAAATGTTTCTTGCTCTTAGTATGCTGCTTCAAATTTTGATATTTTGCATTGATATCACATTTGCAGAACTTGCAGAATGCTTTACATGCATCAGCAGGCACGGGCGCTATCCACTCTTTTAGTGAGTCATTCTTTAGCCACTGTTTTCGAAATTTCTGGTCATATCGTTTGCCACTTGTTTCTTTAGACATTCTTATAGGAGTAAAATTAGTGAGGTCTGAGTATAATGATATTGTAATATTATTTCTTTTGAACTACAAAATAGTATTTATATATCATACAAATAACGGTATTTCAGTTTTTAGCGTAACAACAGCATTCAGTTCACGCTACTTTCAGAGTATGGCAATACTTGCCAATATTTTGGCGAACCTCCCTCATTGTTTTGAGCACTATTAACCTCGATTGGCAAACTTTTATGTATTTTATCCTATCTCTTCAAATGTGCTGTTAGGTACTGGTGAACTTTCTTTGCCACTAGAGAACAATGCAAAATAACATTTGCCAAAATAATCTAAATGAAATGCTAAAATAATCTAAGATCTAAATGGATATTTATTACATCTAAATTATACGAAAATAATCTAAATCTAGATGAAAATAATCCAAGTTTGCAACACTGGAAGTGAGTAGCACGTTTGCAAGTTGGGATAGCGTCGGCCAGTCTCTGTTACGCTTTGCCGCGATAGTTAATATTTTGCGCCAGTTGTCATCCGAATGGCGATTGGTTATTACTTCGTACTAGAAATTTCGCCATTCGTCACTAGCACTCTCCCAATTCACGTTGTAAAAGTCAGCCAATTTGCTTACGTTTTCATTTTCATTATCGATAACTTCTGTATTAACAGTTGGAAAATTTTTAGTTATAAAAACCACAATATCGCTTTCTCCGTCCGGTGTGCTTTCATCTTCAGCACTCCTTGTATTCGGAAATGAGTTATCCTCAGGTGTAGTAGGCCTTAGTCCAACATCCTGTTTAGAGCATTTGCGTTGCCGCGAGAAAAAACCAAACAATGTTGGATGGTCTCTACCTGTCACACTTTTTGCTTTTTTTCGAGCTAGTCCCTCGCGCTCCATTTTTGCTTTCTAACATATCGCGATTAAAACTAGACTGTTTTTATATGAAATTATTCTTTTTATGATTTTGTTAAAATCGGTTGCTGCATTTTAATGTTTTCCTTTGATCTGCCTTTCATTTTTAACCGTGAGTTGAAAGGAAAAAAATTCCAACAGTTTTGTTTTTATTTATTGCTTGCGATTAAACGGATGTCGAGCGTTAGCAGAAAAGGTATCATTGCAATTTTAGAGAAGCTCAACTTGTGGAAATAGATTTCATAATCAGCCGATTGCTTTTTTGACTAGTTGTTTTTTAATGACTTCCTCCTATTTATCTTTGGTTTTTAGCCGCCAATAAGTTTTTTAAAAATTCAAGTTACGGTAGTGCGATTATTATTTGCGATGCAGCGGGAGTCCAGTGATAAAAGAAGCAGTCGCAATGAAACTGTTGACATCAATTACATATTCCGGCGATTGGATTTTTCTCAAAATACCGAGGCGCACTTCTCCTCGCTGGCACTTTTAAAATTCAGCCATGCGGCTAAAAATCGTCGGTCAGACAAGCGCGCAAGTTTTTTGGAAACTTAAAACGCTTCATGTTGCCTGAAACCGATAATTAAAACTACCTTGTGCTTTTTTGTAGAACTTTTTTGAACAAATTTAGACAAAACGGCTTGCGAAATTTGTTCGCTATCTCTTGATAGCGTTTAAATATTTTCCGTCATGATGACCGAAATAGCTCAAAAACTTTCGGGCATTGCGCAAAAAAATCGGTCAATGTCCCAAAACAAAGCCCTGCTATCAATATGACTAAATACAGGAAAATGCTTGGATTTTGTTAGTCTATACCAGTGTTTCTCAAACTTTTTTTAACCATCGTCCCCTTAAGACACAATTTGAGTTGCCACTGCCCCTTTCCTAAAAGTTATTTAATTGTATAATATACAAGATTTATTAATTGCAAAATGTATTACATATAAATAAATATTCATGGTGCAGAACAATGTTTACTGAACTGAACTTTTTTTAATTACTTTTAATGAGATGGATGACACTGATGTTTCGCAACTAATTCACTCACTGTAGGATCGATGTTGCTTAGAAGTAGTCTCAAATCTCCCCTTTTTACATTTTCCAGGCAATTTCTTTGCTTGGTAAGAAGTTTAGAAACCGCACTAAATCCGCGTTCAGCCATATAAAATGATGGGAAAGCAAGGAAATAAAGTTTGTAATTGCCTCCCATAAATTTGGATACCTTTCAGGAATTTCTTTCTGTAACCAAAAATCTACGAACGATTTTTTGAAGAGAGGTTTCAATTCAAAGTCGTTTTTTACAGCAATTAGCTTTTCTTGAATTACAAAAGAGGTTTAACTTGCACAAACATAAGTAAATGGATTTAACAACCAGTCTGGGATTTCCATGTTTATAAAATCTTGATATCTTTCAATCATGTTCTCCTGCAAAGATTTCAAGTGATCACAATAAATCAAGAGATAATCATCTACTGTAGAAGCATCAGTGTCGGCCATTTGTAATTTAGGACTTGGAAAATGAGAAAAATTCCAACGGCCAATGTTTTCTCGGAAGAAGCTCAGCTTTTCAATAAAATTACAAATTTTAGATTTTTGCCTTAATAAGGCTTGTACCATCACCTTGCAATTGCAGATTTAAATCATCAAAAACACAGAATAAATCAGTTAGATACGCAATATCTGTTTTACATACCAAAAGATTATCACTGCACTTATTTTCCTGGAAAAATTGCACGACTGTGTCGAACAGAGAATAAAATCGTTTCAAACAGTTTCCTTTGGATAACCATCTCACCTCAGTATGTAGAAGGAAACGCTCAAATTCTTCGTTATTCTCAATACACAATTGACGCAATATTCGAGAATTGAGGGGTTAGTTCTTAATTTTATTCACTGATTTTACAACAATGCTGAGGGACTTATAAAGACGACAGCTCAAGTTTTTGGCAACTAAATGCTGTCGATGAATTACGTTTAAATGTAAATGTTAATAACGTTAAAACGTCTGGTACTGCCTTTTTTTAATATGAAAGAAATCCCTTGCATTTTCATGTTAATGCGGGAGGTCCATCTGTAGCACAAGCAATGATGTTTTTCATTGGTATATCATGTTCTTTGAAAAATTGCTCAACTGCCGTAAAAATAGACGCACCTCGATTGTCGGTTTCCAACTCTTTAGCAAACAGTAATTCTTGCTTTTTTTTCATTATCTTAATAACCCAAGAGCAGTGCTTCATTGCCTGGTAGCGTGGCTTCATTCAGTTGCAGGCCAAATCTTTGTTTTTTTAGAAGTCACAAAAAAATTTTTTTAAATCCTCAGCCATTTCATCAATTCTTTGAACAGTATCATCACTGAGAGGAATAGATTTAGTGATGGCATGAGGAGAACTATGATGTACTACTGTACGCAATACTTCTTCTAAGGCAGGTAAAAGAAGCTTACATTTGAGGAAAACCAAGGACTCGTTAAACTTCCCAGGGCACGTCAGGCAGGTAGAAAACAACATGCTACATAATGCATAGCCAGCGAGGACTTGAGAAAGTTTTAGGTGAAATCAAAAGAAAACAACGTCCCTGTGTCCAATCGCACCACACAAAAGACATTTTTGTTTTTGTTACCATGCAAATCTTCGGTAAATAAAGATTTGTCCTGAAATGCCCGGGAGGAACTCCAGGGCCTTTGCTCCTTCTTCAACACAACAAGTAATTAAAGACTTCTTTATTGCGGGCAACTCAGTTGAATAAAATGGAATGCAGAAAACTCAGTTAAAATAACTTCCAATAGCAAATAAAAAGAAAGAGCAAAAATTCACCGAGGGCTTCTTCGTAAAATGGATTGAATGCGGAAACAAAATTCAACCTTCGTGGAGCAACAATAATTAAGCAACTACCGTATACTTTTGAAATTCAAAAACGTTACTATTTACCGTTTGGAGCGAGAGGCCAGCCAAAAAATTGCAAATCTCGCTCGGTTTTAAGCAAAAAACGCACGAGAGTCGCATTTCAACCTCTAGGTACCAAACGCCAAATAGAGAAAAAATAAAGGCGTGCGAGAACAAAGGGCGCCGGTTCAGTTCAGCCACGGAAATCAAAGTATTTTTTCCTTTCCGAAGCCGATTTTGTTACAGCCTTTTTGCTTCAGAATAGCTTAATTTTAGAAATGTGTTTTCTACTTCCAAACTACGGGAAACGCAACGCTTCCTTGGATTCGTGTCAGCAATGAACAGAGCACATAGACCTAAGGCATAGCCAGCATCTTGAAATGAGATATTCTATTAAGAAAAGGAACACAAAAAGTTGTGAACATCTTATGTGCAGAAAACACATAAACCTTTGGTAACTCTTTATACAAGAGCCTGATCGGTAAAGCCAGCTTGGCCGGCTGAACTGATACTCTCAATCCCGACGTTACTGATAGGGGCTATTTGGGTGACGCATGCTATAACAAGGGTTTTTTCTTTTGCTGATATGCTGCCTGTTAAGGTATTTATGTCTATACTCTACAGCATTGTAATAAAATCCCAAGTTTAAAAAAAATCAACATAAAACCATAACCATAACAATTTGTAAAACTGGATATAAAAAGAGCAACAGCGGCTTTTTTCGCTATGCCGGAAACAAGACCAATAGCGCAGCCAAATTAGGAACTCAATACCACAAATATAAATGGGGAAGGGGCAACACCACATCGCAAAATAGACTTACCATCAAATAGTTTATTTCTGTAATTGTGAAAGCAATCACCATTTCGCCGCTACAATTGGTTCTGTTTATGTACAATCCCTGCTCCATACAAGTATTAACGATAATTTGTGGCAAGATTCTTTGTGAGCATTGCCAGTCATGATTAAGAGGATATGATGATCACAATTTCGTGTACAAGAATTGTAAGAGTGCATAAACATCATTAACTTTTCGTTACTGCTCACACAAGAGCCGTATGGGTTAAGCCGGCGCAGCCAGTTGCACCGAAATACTAAACCCGGACATTACTGATGGAGGGCCTCTGCCAGGCGACACCGGCTAGTTTTCTATATGCATCTGATTCAAGTCCTGGGAAGTTGCCTGGTTTCTGGGGCTCCATGGTCTTTTACCATGCCCCCATACTTCGAAAGGGGTCTGGTAACAAATACATCGACATTTTTGAAAAATTAAATTGCTATAGATCTTACTTTCTCTTTTTTACTTAGATGGTCATATTTTAACTATGTAACATCGTAAGATAATTTTTGCCTCCTTGTAGCTAGCGATAGAATGGGTAAAATCAGTTTTGGTGATACTGGTACTGAAATATAACAGCTGTTTCTGCAATAACACATGTTTAAATTACCGTGACCTGAATTATTGTTTACCTGTGTTGCGTTATATCTTGAAAAGCCCACTTCTGATGTTCTAAATTACTGTGATCTGGATTGCTCTGTCTGCAATGTGAATTGAATTAGTTTGATCTGTTTGCTTCTTCGCAACTCGGTTCTCAGTCGTAACCTAGATAGCCGATTAGAAGTGCAGTCGACTTGTAGCCTTGAATTGCTATGTAGTAGCAATATGACATTTACAATTGAGGATTTTGTCGCAACAATGCTCTAGCAATTGTTGAGTTTAAAATTAAAGAGTAGTAGGAGTTTAAAGAAAGTAGGAGTTTAAAATTAAAGAGAAGATTGTCAAGTCTCAGCTACTACTAGTCGTTTTAGGTTAAGATAGTCAGTCTATTTATACTGCAATTGACACTAAATAGACTGATTTAAAATGCTGTCTGAAAAACTCTTTAAGTGATTTGTAATGATTACTCTTCAACAAATTTTTAGCTTGAAAATGATTCGTAAGCGCTCTCATATTTTGCATGCGACTAAGAATAATTTTTTTTAACCACAAACAATATAATAAAGCTTTTTATCTGACGTTCAAGTAAATGTCTATTGAAGGAAACAAAGCTAAAAGAAAAAAAAACGGAATTCAGAGTGGAATGGCTTAATACAGCAGTGGAGTGTGAGATAATGATTTGCGATGATTAGATAAAAAGACAAATTGCTAAACTATCTAAAATCTATAACTATTCCGCGTCAAGGAATGTGATAATCTGCAAAGTTTGTAATGAAACTGCACCTGATAGTGATTTTAGAAAAGGCAAATCATGGAGTGAATGGAAGGTGGACTACCTAAACCGCCACTTGAATTATAAGTACATTGACTCGAAGCGAAATGTTGAAGCAAGAGGTGGTAGCTCGAGCTATTTCACCGCAATGCCAACTGCAAAAGAGAGCGAAGCTTTGAAAACTCCGTCAAGAGAAGTAAAGACTCTCATAGATAGTGTTCGGCTTAGTGTTAAGGTGAATTCATCAATATTGTCCTGCCAAGTGATAAATGATCATATGTCAACATATACTAAATTTCCACGCTCATGGCGGAGCAAAAATTACGGCTTTGAATTTTTGAAAAGCATGGACTTTGTCGCCAGGGAAGAAGTCATGCAAAGCATAAGACAAGCAACATGTCATACCCTAATTATTGATGAAAGCAATGATGTTTCATCAAACACAATGCTGATATTGTACATAAAGTACTGTACTGAAGATGATTGCCGCTTAATGACTAAGACAGTGTTTGCAGGAATTATACCTCTTGCTCGCTTTGACAGTCATTCTATTCTAGAAGAAATCAAGAAATTTTACACTGCTAATAATATTGATATTCAAAAAATGGTTATGTTTACAAGTGATGGTGCTGCCGTCATGCTTGGTAAACGAAATGGTGTAGCAAAATTATTGAAGAATTTTGTACCGCATGTAATTGAAGCACTGCGTAGCTCACCGAGAAGATCTGGGAATTGACGATGCGTGGTCAAAAGTATCCCTTACGCAAGATATTGAAACATTAGTAAGAACCGTCTATACTGTGTTTAGAAGATTGTCAGTTAAGAAGCAAGGATTGCAGGCTATTGCTCAGGCATCTGGTCACAACCTAATCTCTTTCAAAGCCATACATGATGTGAGGTGGCCGTCTCGTCATTTTGCTTTACAAGCACTAGTACGAAACTATGATGTACTTCTTGATTATTGCAAAGAACAAGGAGCACGTGATCCGGGTAGTTTTTTGCGTTGCCAAACTGGAATCAATGCAAATTAAAGCTGCATTGTTTGTCCTAAATGATATCCTAACGGAACTTTCAGATTTATCAAGGACATTTCAAAAGAGCGATATCACTCCTATGGAAGCACAAGCAGTTGCTTGCAGCAAGATTGCCAAGCTCCAGGCGCAGTACTTTGGTGAACAAAAGCACTGGAGTGTAACTGTTCAAAATTTGAATAATAAATCAGCATTAACTATGGACAAAATGGCTCCAGTAGTCAGGTTTATTGAAAGACTCTGTACTCATTTGAAAGACCGATTTCCAGAAGACAACAAACTATGTAATTGGTGTATATTTGACTTCAGCTGCATAAAACAAGCCAATTTCAATTTTGGCTTAAACGAGTTACTACAACTCTTAAAGCAGTTCAACTACTTCTTTCACTGCTATGTAGGGTTACCATACGTCCCGCTTTTTTCATGGCAAATCCCGCTTTTTGCTTTACTGAAACAGAAGAGTTTCATCACAGGTGTTCAAACTTTGTTATATGTCAGGTAGGAAACGATGACTTTTGGAGTGATCTCCAAAAAAAAAAAGGTCAAAACCTGTTTGGATGAACGATTTGTGCAGTTTTTGGCCTAAAAGTGACACAAAATGCGCTGCTGAAAAGGTGTTGACCTTTTTTTTTTTTTTTTGGAGATCACCCCTGTTTCCTTTCTTTTTAAAATCCCGTCGATTCCCGGCAGAAACAAGTCTACAAGTCAATTTGAGCGTCCCGATTTTGTTATAATAATAGTTGAATAGCCCAAAATTTTGGCCTCGTGCAAAGTGGCCATCCGTTGTCCCGATTTTTGCTTTTACAAACATGGTAACCCTAAGGAATTGTATTATAATCATATGCAACACTTGTAAAGGAAAGGTTTTTAATAAAAAATTAAAATGAACTTTTTTCACATTTTTTAATATGCAGCCATAATTTTATTTATTTTTGAAAATACTACTAATAATATAATGATACAAAGCACGAAAAAAATTTAAGCAAATATAACCAGTTTTTAATGAGATTTTTGACCTTGCTTTGGTTTCACCAAACTTGTAATATTTGGAGTTAAATAGGCAGTTGAAATTACCAAACAGTTCTTTGAATTAGAATCAGACAATCTCGAACTCATTTGGTTCTTGACCATTTTTTTACTGAACTCTTTTGCTCCCGCGTGAATAGCGAAAAAAAATGTCCGTAAGATGGCAGAGCGAAAAACTGTCATAATTTGTCATAATTAATCATCATAAAATACCCTAAGTTTGTTTGTAAATCATTACTCATCTGTTTACTTCTACATTAAGTGTGATATATCGTTGAAATCTACATTTCTTGAGGATTTCAAATATAATAAAAACAAAAAAATTTATTTTTTGAATATGCAAATTTTATGCAAATGAACCCCCCAAATGGGGCTGAGTTGTCTTCAAAATTAAAGTAGTACCCTCACCTCAAAGATCACTACAGATTTTATTTTCTACCAATTTCTTTAGAAATGGTCCCTAGATGATGCTATGGAAATAAGCTTTCAAGGTACATCACTCAAAACTTACCTAAAAGCCTAGGTTTTCTACAATTTGCAATTTTCTGAGGCAAACGACCTTTTTTTGACCGGTAACGACCGGTACCAAATTTTGGTAGTTAAATTCAGTACCTAAAATATGATCAGTCATTATCTGCTACAGGTTAGCCTAAACCATATAACATTATGTATTTTTGAACAGGGAATTTCTTCAAGATTCAGAAAATATCAAGTTTAAATAGAATATGCTGTCACTGGCAATGAAGCAGCAGCTTTTTTACACCTTTCCCATTTCTTGAGAAACAAGGGGGATACAGCAAACTTTGATTTACGAAAGACAAACTTCTGCTAGCTTTTAAACTTGTATTTCAATCTTTGTCTCCTTGGAAACTTGATGCGAAATGACGACTTTAGTGGTGAAACATTTGCAATTTATTTTATCTTTTTATAGGGTGTAGTTTTTGTAAAAATTACAATTTAGTGAAGGTAAGTCAAAAAATTTTTGGGAGTTTGAACTGATATGATGTACAGTACTTATTTTTGATCAGTAAATATCATATACCACTTAGTCTAAACTATTTAAAGTTATATATTGCTGGAAAGCAAACTTCCTAAGCTTTCAAGTGTAACCGGTATTTAGCAACATATCATATTTTTTACGCACTAAATTTATATTTATCTACTTATCATTCAAATTTGTTTGGGGGGGTTTTAAGACCCCCAAAAATTTGGAAATTTAAAAAAGTAAAATTTATTAATATCGCTTAAAATTTTGTCAAATAATGCCCCAAAAAAGTAGTTTTCAGACTGTGTTAATGATAAAGGGTTTGGTTTTGTGGTAAAGATGTAATCTCAATTTGATTTTAGCGTAGTTGGCACGTGCTGAGAATTTGGCCGATTTTGTCGTCTGCAACTGGGTTGTTGGTCTTTTTAACCGTTTTTGGATATAAAAATCCAAGAATTAGGGCACAAATTATACATGTTCCGATGCGTGAGGAAATAAGCGTGATCTTTTGAAAATTGTATGAAAATCGGATGAAAAATAAAGTCACAAATCGATTATAGTAAACTAATTTTGTAACTCAATTTAAAAAAAATTTGAGGGAAACACTGAAAACATGAGATCATCAATCGATGATCGCGGGAGCGAAAGAGTGAAAATGACTGCTCACACCTGTATGTTGTTCCGAAGCGACAGGCATAACTTTGGGCGAATTTCCTGAGTTCTGGAAAATGTTTACATGGCAAGGATAGCCGAAAATCAATTGCTTCAGTTACAATTGGAAATGACGAAAGTTCATTAAATTTCATTTTTAGTACCGAATTTGCTTGTAGATCCAAAAGTTCCACTTGCATTTGATTAGGCATCTTCCGAATGTTATGTTCAGTAAGTGAAAATGGACTTAAAAATGCAAGGATGCGGTCTTTTTCAGAAAAATCACTGAAACGACCATTGAAAGACTCTTGCAATAACATGATTTTTTTATGCACTCCGTAAAGTTGACATTATCTTCAACACATTCACTCTGTTGTCTTAAATAAGGAAATTTGCTTAACTTCTTATTTTGTAATTAAGCGACAAATTGTTTCAACTTCCTTCTGAATGCAATAACATTTTCTACTAAGCTAGGAAACAATTTGTCTTTGCCTTGTAACTTCGACTTTAGGTCATTGAAATGGATAATGACATCAAGTAAAAATGCAAAATCAAGCAACCATTTCTCATTACACAAAAGGGATCTAATCTCGGGCAGCTCATCTTTCTCCTCTAGAAAATCACCAACATTTTTTAGTTTCCAAAATCGTTCGAGAAGCTTCCCATTAAACCGCCAACGTACCTCACAATAAAGCACGAGATCATCATATTCCATATCAAACAGTTGACAATATTTTCTAAATTCTCATCTAATTTTATTCACACATTTTATAACTGGTGTCATAACATGCTGCAAATTTATCACTTTCCCACATAGAGACTCTAGATGCAAAATGCAATGATATTTTAGAAAATGACGACCTACAAACCTTTCAAGCAAGGTGACAGCCCCAGAAACTTTACCAACCATTGACGGCGCACCATCTGTACAAACTCTTAAAGAGTTTGCTGAAATTTAATTGTAAATTTTCTAGATATGACCTAACTTTGTCAAATATGTCCAACCCTTTTGTTCTTCCGTGGAGTAACTCAAGCCCAATGAGTTCTTCAAACGCATTAAAATTATTATCTATTACTCTTATAAAAATACTTAATTGGGCTACGTTACTTATATCTGCAGATTCGTCCAAGGTTAATGAAAAAGATGAGCATGTATGGAAGCGATCCTTCAGTTGCTCAGACACATCATGAGAAATTTTTTCAATGCCTCTTGTAATTGTCTGCTTTGACAAAGCAATTTCCTTTCCTTTTTTTTTGTGGTTTCACAAACAATGCACATCGGTTTCCCCGAAGGATTCGCAATGAATAAGAGTTCATTTTCCCAGAGCCCATTAAATTGACGAGTATCTGCTCTATGACTTCCTCCTTTTCTTTTGCTCATTGCGATGAGTGATCCAACTACCGGGTATTAAAAATTTTGTTTAGACTTAACAAACAATAACCGGCGCGATGGTGTAGTGGTTTGAGCGTCTGCTTCGCAGTCGGTAGACTAGGGGTTTATTCCCCTTGTCGAGTCATACCAAAAGACTTTAAAAAGTAGTATCTATAGCTTCCTTGCTTGGCGCTCTGCATTTATGGGAGGCTGTGGAGAACAAGCCGGCAAGTTCGCTTGTTGTGTCCTTGGGCAAGGCACTTAACGGGACGCCCCCGCCTTTATGTGGAAGACAGGTGGCCCAGACTCCTCGGAAATGGCAACTCCCAAGCGAGTGCGGACGTCCCGTCCAAAATCATAGCGATACAATTCGCTTTCTCGTGAATGGAGGATAAATATGAACAATACAATACAAAAAATACAATAATAGTATGTTGCAGTCTTATTTTCATTTTGTTTTATATCAGTTTCAATGTTGAGTTTCAAATTAATGGCAACTGCAAATTTATGACTGATTCAGATTAATGAGTTTCATATATTTAAGTTTCGAAACAAAGAATGAGTTTTAAAAATATAGCAAGCTTTAAAAAATGAGTTTATATATAGTGGAAGTTGTTCAATAAATACTAAAAAAACAAAAATAAATAAATTTATTGTTAACGTGATTTATGAGCCCTGTCATTGGTTTTAGTTGTTTTTGTGCCTTTAGTAAAGTGACTGTTAATGTTCTTGATGTCATAGTTGTTCGGAAGCTTTCGCCTTCTAAGCTGTTGTGTTTGCCGCCTCATTTAACAGATTGTCATTTGTAATAAGTGAGGAATAGGGATGTTTTTGTAGTATGTGATGACTAATGAATTGCTTTTTATATTTCCCAAATTGTTTTCTATCACGTTCGTTCGACCCTTAATGGAAAAACCGTAAGTTTGGTACAGTGAATCATTTATAAATTAAAACGGCAAGTTGTTTTCGCTTTACTTAACGCCTGTTAATCTCGTTTCTTGTTACTGGTTATATAACAATTTCGTTGATTGATCGCATATTTATTTGTGAATATAAATAGGCCTATTGACTGTTTATGAGCTCACTCTACTTTGGCAGTGTTTAGTATGGGGTGGTAGCGAATAGATAACCTAATATTTATCACCAACTAATGCTAGTGGCAAGTTGTTTATGTATTTCGAAAGCGCTTGTCTGTGTCTTAAATTAACTGGGAAACAATAAACTGCTTATATTGTCAGCCAATGCTAGCCTTAATTTGATAATATACTCTTATTTCGCATTCGCTTATATCTTTATTTGTATGGATTGTATTTAGGAGATTTCTCAGTAGTCTTTAATATCTTGTAACATCTAGATTTTCTTGAGCCAGACACGCCTAGCGTGTCGCAATTGGTGCATGTGGTGCAGCTAATCTGTGAACAAATTTTCTGTTCTCTTCATGTTCTGCAAGTTGGTGTGTGCTCAGAGACGTAGCAGCCGCCCCCCAAACCCCCCAATTGGGGGGGGCCAGGCCAACTTTGGGGGCCCAAGTTAGTCTGAAATTGCTTTTTGGTTACGTGACTATTTTCAGTTCAGCAGACTTGTTTACAACCGATTTAAACTGTAGGAAGAAATTGGCTTGTGACATCATAAGTGAATGCAACGTCATTTTATCTCGCAGAATCTAGAATATTTCGATTGATTTTCTGGTAGAATCTTGAATATTCGATTGACGTAACAATGCCGTTGTTACGCAACAGTCATAGAATGGTCTGGAATTCTGTTTGGCTATAAATATCGGGACAATATATATACACTGCAGAGTGCAGATAAAGTATTTTATTGACATTGTATAGAATGAAACGTTCAAAAAATGGTGCTCAAAAGAGAAAAGAAGCAGCCACTGCTCGAGATGCTGTAGCGAAATTGCCCAAGATGACAGATTTTTTCAAGATTACTGAGCAGAGTAGACCTGGCACTAGTACCGAGAGGGATGAAGAAAACTATAGTGTACAAGAAAAAGAAGACTATGACGATCAGCATCAAAGTGATTGTGAATTTCCAGAAAATGTAAGTTTTGATTTACCTGCCAATACGCAACCTTCAACATCAAAAATAACTGAATCTCAATTTAGCCCTATCCCTGATGACCCATGTAAATGGCCTGAAAGTATTTCTGATGCTCAACGATGTGATATAGTAAAGCGTGGACCACATGAACTAATAATGAATTTTCCATATAATAACACAACTCCAAGGCGACGTTTTTCCTCCAACCATTATAAACGTGTGTTACCTAATGGTGAAAGTGTTTCACGGTCGTGGCTAGTTTATTGTGGGGAATCAGATCAAGTTTTTTGCTTTTGTTGTAAGCTATTTGGAAAAACACTAAGCCCCTTTTGTAGTGGTATAAATACATGGGAGGGTTTTTCGAAAAAACTGAAAGACCATGAAAACGGCATTTCCCACCAAGAATGCTGCAGTCAATGGATGTTGCTAGCTGAAGGGATAAGAAATTCATCCACTATCGACAAACGCGAGATGAATATTTTTTTCAATGAAAGACGTTTTTGGAGAAATGTTTTAGAGAGACTTATCGACATTGCCTTTTTTCTATTGGAAAGGAATCGTGCTTTTAGAGGATCTGAAGAAGTCTTAGGATCTCCTCACAATGGAAATTTTCTGGGTATATTTGAGCTTTTGGCAAGAAGAGATCCGATCCTAAAAGAGCTTCAAGACAGAATCAAGAATAAAAACACTAAAGATCACTATTTGAGTCCTACCATACAAAATGAACTAATTGAATTGCTAGCGACAGAAGTTGAAAAAGAAAATTTACAGCAATTGAAATTGGCAAAATATTTTTCTATAATTTTCGACTGCACTCCAGATATGTGACATCATGAACAAATGTCTGTCATTCTCCGTTATGTACTATGTAATGAAGAAGCTGCTGTTGTTAAAGAAACATTTTTTGGCTACTTGAGAATAAGTGACAGTACTGGGAAAGGCTTGTTGGACGCTTTCTTAGAAAAAGCGACCGAACTGCAACTCGAATTGTCTGATTGTCGAGGTCAGTCATATGATAATGGTGCCAACATGAAAGGAAAACATTCTGGAGTCCAAGCAAGAATGCTAGACATCAATCCCAAAGCTGTTTACGTGCCCTGTGCAAACCACACCCTTAACTTAGTTGTTGTTGACAGTGCTAATTGATCGACGGAAGCATTGACATTTTTTGGAGTACTTACAAGGTTGTATGTGCTGTTTTCTTCCTCTGCTCAGCGTTGGGAAATTTTGAAGAAACATGTGGAGCTGTCCATAAAGTCACAATCTGATACTCGTTGGGAAAGCAGAATTAACCCTATTCGGCCCAAGAGATTTGCGTCGTGCTAGGTCCAACGTGGGGTAGTTTTTGCCCCGAAAGTTTAAAGCATTATATCTTTTGAACTACATCACGTAGAAAAACGATTGAACCTGCAAACGGAAGAAGATTTCATGTTATTTTGTATTTGTGTTTAACATGTTTCTGAAATTATTGCTTGTAGAACAGTAGAAGAGAAAACAATTAATCTGAAGGCAAGTCAAAATTTGATAGTTGCCGTTGGTTCTCATTTAAAAGAAACAAATATTTCTCATTCACTTCTCCACTCCTGACAGCAAGACAAATTGACTACTTTAGGCCAGTTGCGCTTGGCTGATCACGTAATGTCAGCGAACTCTTGTAACCTGTGAAGTCCAAGAATAGATCGCCGCTAAACAAATTATAACATTTTAGTAAGCATCTTTAACATCATTTGCTGGTATAACAGCTACGAAAGTTCAAATTTCGACCCCGGCAGTACCAATTTTTTAGAACTAAGTTTAATGTCTTTTTCACACAAAAGCGTTTTGTTGTCAAGAAACGGATTTGACGCAATTTACATAACATCACAAAAGGCGAGAAAATTCCCTCGCTTGTTTGAAGTCAACAACATGAAACTGGTGTGCTCAGCTATTTCAAAATTCCTTGCGAGTTATTGTTCGCCTGCCTACATTTGCCTCTACCCCCTGGCTGATATCATTAAGATATAGTTTATGAAACCGTTTCTATATTACAATGAGTATGATGTAGATTTCACAGCTTCTATTACGATGTGTATTACATAGGCTTTGCATAATAATAAGGCCAACTGCACTAAGGTCATGGGTGAATAATCCTTCTTTATAGTGTTTGCATTTATTTAATGAATACAACAAAGTAAAACAAGATTGAGGTTGGAGACAAAATAATTTACTTTGTTTGATGATTAGACCAATACTAACTTTCTTCACTACAGAAATTATGAGTAAACTATAGTAACTGCTTTAAATATGACTTTTCTGCAGGAAATTAAACTTCTGTGTACACATTTGTAATTGCAATCCCCTCAACCAAATAACCATTTTATTGCAGACATCTCGATAGGAACTACTGTTGTTTTTTGTCGATGCGAATAGCAAATAATGCTGAAAAAGTTACCGGTGCTGTGAACACTTCCAATGAACACGCAATAGTATCAAAAGTTGTAGCTGACTTATATATTAGTCGGATGCAATGGCTAAACGCCCCAAAGTGCCAGTGCAATGAGCCAGAACAAGCAACGATATAACTACAAATTTGAGACAAAAGGCTTTACTTCCAGTTATCAGCTTGAATTTGTCCCCACTGATTTGTCGACAGTGAGGAAATATAATATTCGGAAAGACCACTACGCGTGTGGGTTCCAAGCCAAAGTCGTCGTTATACTTTATAATGCAGTTTAGAGTAGAAAATGACTTCCATTAATTTTGCCGTAAGTCATTTGACGGCAATGCCCTGCACTAACGTTCGCAGCCAAAACGACCAGACATAGCTCGAGCTCCATCAGTGCATAAACCAACGCAGTATTTCCACTCGAAGTTATTTTTCAGAAAAAAATTGTTGAGTACTGCAAACAATTCATGTGCTTTGCAATTTGTTAAAATGGGCTTACAAAAGAGTGAAATGGGCTTAAAAAAGCTTACAAGTCAAATAAGCATTTTTATCACTGGTACTGGTTGTTGCCTCATCTAATGGTAAGCTGAACTCATTTCCACGCATTTTTGCTACCAGCTGATCACTAATATCCGAAACTTTATCGATCTTCCAACAAATGATATTGTTTGAGAGTAGAACAGCTTTTAGTTTTTGAGCTGATTCTCCAATCATTGTCGGGATTAAGTCAAGAGCAGCAGGAAGCACGAGTTCTTCCGCAATAGTATGCGGTTTTTTACGTTTCGCGATTCTGTACGCAACTTTAAAAGACGCAAGCTGTGCCTTGGCAGGTGTGTGCAAAAAATTTGAAAATAAGGCCGACTGCTTATTCATTTCTAATAGCCTATCGAGCGAATAATTGGCGTGGTTTTCCAGATAAATTGTTGTGATTTGTTGTTAAGTGGCGTTTTAGGTTACCAGGTAGCATACATTTCGCAGCAAAAACTTTCCAACAAATAACACATTGCGGATGCTTGTTACTACGGATAGTGTTATTTTCCACAATCGTATGGTTGCTATAAAAAATATTAACAAGCTGTAAAATTGTAATAAGTTGTTTACAACTTTCGCACTGCCATTATTAAGCCGCTAACAAGCTACTGCTAACCACGCACTGTAGTTTTTTGTAAAGAAAGCAGCGAATATATCGCCTTTTCTTATAATACGGTATATGATCCACTAACAGTACATTACAGTAGAGATCACCAAACAGCAGTTAGGCTGCTAGTGTCCCACTCTGTCCTTTTGTCAAGGAAATAGCCCTATCTAGGCAGGCGACACGGACAGTGAAAGCAAACAGATGATTTTACGCAAGCTTGAGCCAGGCAGTTCTTTTCTCATCCAGGTAGTTCCAAGGTGAATTTAGAAATCCATAACATTATAAAGAAAATTCAACCAATCTTAGCAACATGAGCGCTGATTCGACAAATCCTTAGTGGAAAAGAAAACTATTTCAAAATGGAAAGCTTTTAATGCAGTGAAAACTATTGATACATAATAATATTATGAAAATGGAATTTTAATTAAAATGGAAAGCTTTTAATACATAATAATATTAAAATGGAATTTTAATCAAAATGGAAAGCTTAATTAATTTTAATTAAAATGGAAAGCTTTTAACACCAACATCCGGGCAAGAATTGAGAATAGAATGAAATTACAATTTTCCATAATCAAATAGAATACGCAGAAAAGCGCTATCTTTCTGAATTATCTTCTCAAAGGTAGACAAAAATGTTCGCCAAATTTTTACTTCACTCAGGTTAATGAAATTGAATGGGCAATTGTTACACAATATATTGCATTGTGACGTGCTACGTAATCTGTTTGTGAGCAACTCTTCCGGATTGTATTTTTTCATTATAGAATTTCGAGGTACAGAGCGGACTTGACAGCGACAAATGCAGCAACTTTCGAATGCTTTCGCGGCGCCCAGTTTGAGAACCGCTGCTGTATATATTTACACGCGGGCATTTATTTATTAAAGCATCGCACAGAACGATTTTCCGAATATTTGACAATTCGTTACTGCGTGACCTTTTTCCCGAAAACTACAAAAAAATAACCATACTTTTATATCTGTTTAGCTGCGCGGTAGAAACAGAACCCGTAACAACACGTGTTATGGAATTACAATTATGTATGACAAAGATTTACTCTAAAGTTAGCAATGCGATGGAAAAGTGATATTGCTCATCACTCACCAACAGTCACTTTGCTTGCGATAATATAATTCAAGAACAAATGCGTCGTCTGTTGGCAAAAAACGCGTTTCCTTTATTTTCTCAAGTCACAGCCAGGCAATAAGTTGCTTTCTCTAGGGAATGTACATCATATATATGGCAATTGATCCTACGTAGTTTTTCGTGAACTTTTGTTACCTCTTGTTTACGACTTGCCCGCTTCGCTCTCAGGCTGCTACGACGAGCGCAGAGTGAGGTTACTATCTCTTTTATCTTTCAGCTATATGTGTGCATATTTTAGCAGTCATGTGCATAAATTTGCTAATAACTTTCAATCTACAACCAACAGTCAACTCAGATTTTGTCAAAAACAAATTGAATTATTTTCAGGAAAAGTCATGAAATCTTGATATTGTGGGGTCATTGTGAACAAAACTGTGCTTAGGAGGAAATTGCTCGGGCAATTATTGCCCCGCTTGGGCCGAATAGGGTTAAATGCATCAAACCTCTTCGATACAATTTAAAAGAGGTGTTGCTGGCACTGAAAGACTTGGAAGCCATTTCCATAGAAAGAAAAGATGGAAGAGCTGCCTCAGAAACAAAATCGTTGATAGCTCATTTATCAAAATCGAGTTTTCTTTTGTCGGTGTTTATTTGGTATGATATCCTATTCCAAGTCAATAAAGCAAGCAAGATTCTTCAATCGTATGGAGTCTCCCTTCATACAATGGAAACGGAAATCCAGGCAAGTGAAAAGTTTTTGCAAAACTATCGCACAACGGGTTATGAGAGTGCCGCAACATCTGCTGTTGAAATAGCACAGGAATTGGATATTGATCCTTCTTTTCCTCCGTCAAGAAGTGGAAAGAAAAGAAGATTGTTTGATTACCAAGGTGAAGAGGAACAACGAGCTACTCCTGAACTGAAATTTAAAAGCAACTTTTTCTATCCATTAGTAGACCAGGCTATTATGTCAATAAAGGAGCGCTTTAATTTGTTACGTGAGGTTTCTTCCGCCTTTTCGTTTTTGTACACACGAGACAAACTTTTGCTTGTGCAACAAGAAAATGCTCTTCTTACTTGCTGTAAAGAGTTCCAAAAAAAGTTCGGTGACATTGATTCTGATGAAATGAGCGCTGAGCTACAGCGGTTTGTTTTAATTTTACAAAAAAAACGCAATCTCAATGCGGCTCAAGACTTTCTGAACTATCTTCTAAAGACTCATTTATTTGAATTGTATCCGAATGTGTACATCGCACTTCGAATCTTACTAACTTGCCTCGTGACTGTTGCCAGCGCTGAAAGAAGCTTCAGCAAATTGAAACTGATCAAAACTTTTAATAGAACGTCTATGACAGACAGTAGACTATCTTCATTAGCCATGTTGTCAATCGAAAATGACTGCGCCCGATCTCTTGATTATGACAATGTCATAACAGCATTTGCGAACAAAAAGGTTCGCTCCAGACTATTTAAATGATACTGTGTTTTTATAACTTTTTCATGTTTTTCAGTGTCATTGTTTTCGTTTCGCAGTGTCTGCATAAATGTCCTACTGAACTCTGGCATCGTTGCCGAATTTTTTATGACTTGCACCTTCGGTATCGGCATGCTTTATTCTGACATTAGCCTGTTTACTTATGTACAAATTGTGGTGTATTTTCTTAATGCAGCTTTTCAATTTTACACCTCTAAAGTGATATGACCTGTGCGCAGGGGTTCTTGCGCTTACTTTGGGGGGGGGCCCGAAGTTGGAGTGCTACGGGACTGTGTGTGCTCGTGCGTCGAGGATCTCTGGTGAGCAAGACAATTAGAGACAGGATCTCCCAAATAGAAGCAGCAGGGGAACGGCCAGTATAGCGGTTCCTCACTGCAACATTTATTGTTAAAACAACAATTCAAACTTACTTTCGTGGACAGCAAGGTAAGAGGAAATAGGTAGTTACGGGCAGTTGACTTGTTTTATATGTAGGAGGATAAGCAGATTAAACAAAGGCTAAGTTTCATTCCCACTGTATATCACTTAATCTGCTTATCCTGCTCATATAAAAGTTAAACTTTAACAATTAAAGGATTAAACGGCTTAGAATAACGTCCGAACATTTAATATCATTTTTTTTATCAGCTTAGGGTGCAATCCGCCACTGCTGGCGGGTCCGCCACAGGTTGGCCACCCCTGCTCTAAATGCTTATAATGATTTCAAGTTTTTGGCAAAGGAAGCGTTTAAAGCAGGTGGCATCGTAGGCTTAAGTTTAAGTGATTTGGCTGGAATCTGCTTTAGGTATGAAAAGTTTTTTAGTATCCTTTTCCTCCTTCAAATATGTTCTTCTTTTCAAGCCCCCAGCGCTGACTGTGACAGAGGCTTCAGCATAATAAACAGAACTAAAACCAAAAACAGATGCAGGCTAGAGCCATATCATCTGGACCAACTGATGATGGTCAAATCTGTCTTGACTACAACGTGAGTAACAACAGAGGATGACAGTGATGATGAATCAGCTACCTATCACAATTCAGCAATAAACCTGGACAAAGTGTACAAACACTGGAAAAACACAAAAACAAAAAGAAGCAATTTGAATTTAATGTGTTCATTACATTGTTTCTATTTTGATAAAACTTTAAATTTATTCTAATAATTTACAAAGTTTGTCGTTCATTTAGGATTTCGCTTGCTCAGCTTTAAAATATTCATGCTCACGAAAAAAAATATTTGCTCAGTGCAAAATTTTCGTATTAGGAACAATGCTTTGCAAGCAAGCAAAAACCTCAATAAGTGATAGGTTTACGCCAAGACTTATAGGTTTCAAAAAGCCGATTTGAAGTAAAGCTGTGCTCTAATGCTATCAATCCGCATTTCATTTGCTTTGCCATATTTCCATATCACAACTGTTTTAAGAATTAAACATAAAACCAGACATATTTTACTGTTACCGTGCCTGTGCTATTTGACGCTGTATAAGATATCCAATTTTCACGACTTGAAAAAATATAGGCTACTTGCCGGCGTGACCCAGCAGGGCCCCCATCAGTAACGTCTGGGTTAAGCATTTCGATTCAATCGGCTGCGCCGGCTTTACTCATTAGGTTCTTGTGTGAACAGCAACAAAAGATTAATGAATTTCGTGCACTTCCATAACGAACCTTTCTTCCAGCGCACCTAGTGGCGAGTTCTTGTTGCTATGTGCAGTCAAACATTTGTCAGCGCATTGCGCCTTTCTATAAAAAATACTGCTGGGCACAGGTATAAATGCAATAAATCACTTTTTAAATTAGTCTTTTGAACTTGAAAAAGATCTAAGCAAAAATTCTTTGTCATGTAAACAAATTCAGTTAATTTTTACCAGTTTTGATTGATTTATAGGCTTTTTTAAACAATATTTACGCGAACACAATGTGGTTATTTATGCTGCTGAAGATGGTATGCAGTTGAACTCTATATTGGTATATGGTAGATGTTCGCTTAAATATTGCTTAAAAGTCTATAAATTGGGTGACCATATTTTCATTGCCAAAAAGGAGGACATCTTTTAATAATAATTATTATCAGCCCTACAAGTTGTTCTGCAAGACTGGGAAAAGTTTTCTGGGCTGACCGCGTTTGATAATTAATACAAATACAGCAGTTTATTTTTGAAATTTATTATGCCAATGAACAAAAAAATGTAAATCGAACAGTTTTTTATGCTTTGAACTGTCTAAATGCATGTCTAGGCTAGGTTTGCCTTTATTTGCTACAGAAACAAAAGTTCCGTAGCTACAAGTAATGCATTCTGCTTCAAACTCATCTCGTCCTTTTCTAACAAATGGATACTTCTGTTGAAGTTCTTCCGTAAACTTTGATTTTCTTTTTGGCATTCCGCATTTACTTTCTAGCTTTTTGTTTTATTTTTCAAAGATCACAGCAATGATAATTACAAACGGTTCAACTGAAAATATTGTTTGATTTTTTAAATCAAAATAAATAAGTGTTGAAATGGTTTCTTTGAAATTAGGTCAATCAACCAGAACAACAAAGCAAAATTTATCTCCGTATCTCCGCTGCGAAAAATACAACAAATGCAGTTTGGAAACTTACCGGTATTTGTACCGTTTTCCATGTTATCTTACTCTTTCAAACCTAAAGCAACAGTCAGTCTGAGATAGACCGTTGGGAAACTCCCTTTTATCATTCCTTACCAGTTAAACTTATTATCACTTCAACTAATATGCAGTGACATAATTTTTTAATCACAGGGTAAACGTAAAAAGGGAATTTTGAACGACTTTGGATGACCAAATTAGTTTTATTAAAAAGGAGGACAAAAAAGGCATTTTTAAACATCTTCGGAGGACCAATTACTTTTTACCAAAAAGGAGGACATGTCCTCCGAAAAGAGGACATATGGTCACTCTACCTATAAATTAATCAAAACTAATGAAAATTAACTGAATTTGTTTACATGACAAAGAATTTTGCTTAGAACTTTTTTCAAGTTCAAAAGACTAATTTAGAAAGTGATTTATTGCATTTATACTTGCGCCCAGCAGTATTTTTTATTAAAAAGCACAACGTGCTAGAAAATGTTTGGCTACACATATCAGCAAGAACTCGCCACTAGGTGCGCTGAAAAAAAAGGTCCATTCCTGTACACATAACGGTGATCACCTTATTCTCTTTATCAAGACTGGTAATATTCAAAAGGAAAGAATCCTGCCACAAACTATCATTAATACTATTAAAAAGTTGGATGGAGGAAGGATCGGAACACAGTAAAAAATGATGGTGGTTGCTTTCACAATTACAGAAATAAACTTTTTTTTGACCATGTTTATCCTCCATTCACGACAAAGCAATTTGTATTGCTATATTTTGGATGGGACATCCGCAATCGCTTGGGAGTTGCCATTTTTGAGGTGTCTGGGCCACCTGTCTTCCACATAAAAGTGGGCGCGTCCCGTAAGTGCCTTGCCCCAGGGCACAACAAACCGACTTGTTCTCCACAACCTCCCCTAAATACCGAGCGTCAAACAGGGAGGCTGTGAATACCATTTTTTAAAGTCTTTTGATATAACTCGACAAGGAGAATGAAGCCCAGCACTACCGACTGCGAAGCTGGCGCTCTAATCACTAAACCATCGCGTTGGTAACTATTTAAGGGAAAGCCTATTTTGCAACTTGTTACGGCATATTTCGTGTTCATATTTGCGGTATTAAGTTATTTGGCTGCGCTATTTGCCTTGTTTGCAGCATAACGACAAAAGCAGCTATAGCTTTCCCAAAGTCATTCATCATATTTTAATGGGAGCCCATCTGGCCAATTCATTTTGAAACAAATATTCTCTCTAAATTCAGCTTGATAAATGGTACAGCTTTTGATTTTATTCTGACTTTTTTTAAACTTGGGATTTTATCAAAATGCTTTATAGTATAAACTAGCTGGCGTCGCTTACAGGGCCCCCATGTAGAATGTCGGAATTATGAATATCGGTTCAGCCGGCTGAACCAGTTTCACTTGATCGGTAATATTTTTTGACGTAGGCATAAATTGTTACACGGTGAAAAATACCGTTTTAGAAAAGTAATAAAGTGCAAAATCATTCGGGGGCTGCGCAGAGTCGGTGTGTATTTTCCCCGAATGTTCGGCAAGTTGTTATTTGCAGTATAAGCGTCCTTCGAAAGTGGGTTTGCTCGCAATTAAAACAGGCAACAATTTCTTGTCTATTTGCATTGGTTTTGGCATCGAAGCTAGTGACTGATTGATGTAGGCTACAGAAAAAAGAAGGCATAAAAAGGAGTTGCCCCAAGTGCATCGAGTCCCTGGCAACGTCTTATTTTCACCATAGGCGTCCTTAAATTTAACAAACTATTCAGCAAGTGCTTGAAGGAATATCAAAGTTGTGGATGGGCGCCAAGATGATTGATATGTATTTTAAGGATCAAGCATTAAATATTAGGACCGCCACCTACCACTTTTTCTTAAGTGTAGCCCTGTTTGCAGAAGCTAACGTCTCTGACTTCGGGCATATTGTTTGGTTGTGACATAAACGCAGCCACGCATAATGCAAACTAACCCGATATGAAGTACTCATATTGTAGTTTAGTTATTGCAATAGCGGGGCTCCCAATGATAATGACCAGGTTAGGATTACCAAATCAGATGGCTGTGCCAAGCTCACCCGATTGCAAAGGAAATTGATTCAACATTTAGATATGTTGCTCGACACTAATATGTTGATGTAAATATTAAACAGGACCATTTTTAAGTGATGCCAAAGGCTAGAGATGCACTTAACAAGGACCGCCTTAAATCCCTTCCTCTTATTTGAGGGGGATCACCAAGTATATTGCTTGAAGTTGAGTACTATTTAAAATATTTAGAGATAAATCTTTTTGAATACTTTAACGCACAATGCCAAAGGTCCATGCCCTAGAGATGGAACAGACAAAATGAACCAAAATAGTTAGTTTTTGCAGAAATTGCAATTTTGTGAAATGCAGGCACCAAAATTATAAGTAATTTAACTGGTAGACTGCGTTTCATAAACGTTTAGTGACTTTAATTTTTGATAAAAGTTTTTAAAAACGTAGACAGTGTTGTGCAATAAATCAATGGAACATTGTATTGTATAAGTTAAATATATATAACATTATTTCGTAAAGATTTTGTATTCGCAGTAAGAAGGAAAATATTTGTTTGGTAATGTGAGTCACATACCCTAGCATCGAATAATGATGAGTTATGGTAATGACAAGTTTTTTGAAAACTTGCTACTCAAAACTATGTCTGTTAAGGGAATGAAAGCTTGTAAATAAATTGTACATAGTATCAATAATATATAGCGTTCTTAGGATGAGACCTAAGTTAGGGTAGGGTTACCATACGTCCCGCTTTTTCAGGCCTTGTCCCGCTTTTTTCATCGAAAATCCCGCTTTTTGCTTCAGTCAAACAGAACGGATTTAATCAAATTTATGGACTTCAAATTTTTTTTTAACAAAAGCGGGACGTTGAGATGCAGCTCTAGACTTGATTGTCCAAGCAAGGGTACAGATTAAGAAAGCTAAAGGAAAATAGGGGTGATCTCCAAAAAAAAAAGGTCCACACCTGTTTGGCTACAGAAAGTGTGCCGTTTTGGGCTTAAAAATGACACAAACGTGCAGCCAAGTGGGCGATGACCCCTTTTTTTTTTTTTTGGAGACCACTTCTATTTTTGTTTCTCTTTCTCAAGCTGTGCCTTTGCTTCGACAATCAAGTCTAGAGCTGCATCTCGGCGTCCCGCTTTTGTTAAATAAAAATTTGAAATGGCCATAAATTTGGTCTCGTGAAAAGTCGCCATCCAATGTCCCGATTTTTACTCTTCCAAATATGGTAACCCTAACTGTTAGGGTCAAGTACAACAAAAGACACTACAGACAGATAATGCCAAAGAGCAATGCTTGTGAGGAAAAGTTGTCAAAATGTACAAAAGAAGTAACGTTGTCCAACAATTGTAAGTTTGTTAGGTCAAGTAGGATAATTGTTCAACTACAAAATAGAGCATAATTCATGGCAACCAATTTTTGATCAGCCACTATGTAATAATCTCCAGCTTACATGAAAGGTATAAAAGAAAAAAAGGACTCATATTTAACTTGATCGATGATATCAAATGCAAATAGGGGGTGGTGCAGTTTCATGGTGCCTATACGCAAGCCGCCTCTGTTAAAAAATCAATCAATTTATTCAAACTCTATTTGGGTGTTCGATAGATTGCGGTCATAGTTACTGTCCAACTTAACTTCAACTACTCAAGTCAAGCCGCATACAAACAACTTAAACATAAAAAAAATTTTGGGCCTTGTTATTTCACATGCAGCAACAAGGGCCAATGTAGTAGAGCATAAAAAAGTATTCAAATTGTCATTTTTTAAGGATTACTATAAAACATCACTAAAATCGATACTTCAGTAACATAAACTTAAAATTTTTCTGCAAGTTTTGATGATCCAAGAGCAACTTTCACTCAGAAGCATCTTTACTTTCCAGCATTTAGGTTAAATTAATTTGATTTCGAAAAAGGAAACAGTGTGCACATTGCCTAGTTTTTTCTTTTTTGACAAAATGGTATTCTTTCTGACGTAAAAGGAAAACATGAATACTGCACCTCTGAGGATGGTTGCAAAGAGTTTTTCAGAGTATAAAGTTTTGATCCGGTGTTGATTTATAGCTTTAATCAAAGCAATGGAATTAAACGCGGACATAATTACCCACATTACCGGCCTCAAGCATTTTATCAATCACAGGCAGGATAATGAAACTTTTTTGGAGATGTGGTTTAATTCTACAATTCTCCACTTTTGCGTTGCAAGCGTCAACAAAGAGCGATGATAACTAACAAGCTATGGTTAACAAAATATTTCTTGAAGAACATTCTTTTTTATTTATCAAGCTACAAAACAGCACTAAAAAAAATATAGCTCACTTTAATAACAAAAGCTAACTTTGCGAGAGGAGTAAACTTTTCCCGCTTTTATCGTTCGGGATTGTGCAAATAACTTGCTATGATTGTATCAAAATATAGTGACAATAGATTTTGATAGCAAACAAATTGATCTAGGAAATGCGGCTTCTAGGCCTTATTTGTTGCGTGCACTTCATTCTTACAGCGAAGCTCCGAAGATTGCATACCAATCTGTTGGTAATGAGGTAAGTCGTCAATGCATGCAACAAAAGGGCACTGTCGTAACGAGAAGGCTGTTGGTACTGAATTCAAGGCACTGAACCGGACGCCCCTACCTTGATGTGGAAGACAGGCGGCTTAGACACCTCGTAAACGGCAACTCCCGAGCGAGTGCGGACGACCCCTACAAAATATGGCGATAAAATTCGCTTTCTTGTCGAGGATAAATATGTCAAATAAAAAAAAAAGAAAAACAAAGCACAGATTGGTGGCTACCTTTTCCATTTTTAATTGTAGGCCTAATGGTAAAAAACACAATGGTGGGCCTTAAGACTAAGCAACTAATATTTACTTCAATGGAACAGGAAGAAGTATCAAAAAATTTTTAGAATACCTTTCAAGAAAGGTTTCAACTAGTAATGTTTCTGACGTAGTTACGAAAATCACGAGGGAGCATTGCCATTGTTAGTCTTTTGGCTATGATTATGGGCACAACCCATAACTCTAGGTTTTACAGTTCCATAATAGCAGTTACCCTGAATGCGGGAAACTTATTAGAAAGAGTGGGAGGTATCAAGCCTCTGTATTAAAAGTTGTCAAACTAAGGGATCCAGCCAGCACATTGGATTTCTACTAAACCGGTTCTTTGTCGATTTAGACAAGCAATTCAACCTTAAAAAAAGAGATATTTACGCGTTGGATTTTAAATCATTTGTTTTATTTTTTCGTTTAGTTTTCACTTCGTTGAATAAAGTCAATAAAATTACTTTTAAAAACATAAAATCACTTTTTTAAGCTTTTTAGGTTACAAAAAAATCGCCCGGTTGATAACATTAGATCCAGGTTTCATCATTAGTCCAAAGTAAAAGGAATCAAAGTAGGGTTGCGGGTTAATTAATCAAAGATTAATTAATCGTTAATTTACTTTAACGTTCAATTTTTTGTTTAACTATTAATCGGATTCAACTGTAATTTTTAGCCCATCTTGATTAATGTATGAGAATCCAGGAAACAACAGTAATAACGGTAAAATGGCGATAAAGAATCAATTTATCAAATATATACTTATATCAGGTAAATTAAAAGAACATTTTGAATTTAAATTGTTGGCTGACGGTAATATCAAAAATGCTGACAACGTATATTGCATTCATTGTGACAAATCGTTCGCATACCATGGATCTAACACGTCGCTTACTTACCACCTTCAAAAAAAACACTTGTTACAATATTCGAAACTTCAGCCTACGAAGTCAGCTTCATTTGGCCTGTTTACAGCGGCAGCATCATCTACTTCCAAGCAAGCTACTTTGAGTCAGTTTTGTCGTCGGTCCGATCAACCAGTGAGTGCTACTGTACAGGGTGACATTACAATATCGCTTACAAAATGGATAGCTAGCAGTGGCAGACCAATATCGATTGTAGAAGATGACGGTCTTCAGCAATTACTACGTACAGCGCTTCAAAAGGACGAATACAAAATACCTTGTCTGCGCACTATTGATAACATGTTAACTGATATGTACAGTCAACTTCGGATATAAGAAATTTAGATATAAGGGATTTTCGCTTATAAGGGACTACGCAAAAGGTCTCAAATGATTTTCAATATAAAGTAATAAGTCGGTTATAAGAGACTGATTAAGCTGGTCCCGGCGGATCTCTTACATCCGAAGTTGACTGTATAACACAAAGATGGAAAGTATTAAAGAAACCGTGAAAAATTCAAAGGCAGTCGCGCTAACGTCTGATTTTTGGACATCACTAGGCAAAGAGAGTTATTGTGGAATTATTTGCCATTGGATTACTGATGACTGGAATTTGAAAAGTGTTGTTCTATCATGTGTGCATGTCGTTGAACGTCACTATTCTGTCAATGTTGCTGAGTTATACAAACCGTTTGCAAACGACTGGGATATATCAAAGAAGATTTAGGTTCTAGTAACTGACAATGCACGTAATATGGTTTCAGCTGTTAATCAAACCGGTTTTTCTCATATTCCGTGTTTGGCTCATAGCCTGCAGTTGAGCATATTGCATGGATTTAAAGCTGCAGATACCGAAGTTTTGTTTGTCAAATGTCGAAAACTTATAGGACATTTTAAACATAGCCCCGTCAACACAACTGAATTGCAAAATTGTAGTGATTCACCATTACGTAAGCTACAGCAAGATGGAATAGCGTTTTTGAGATGCTGCAGAGTCTGTTGCGGGCTAGGGAAGCATTGACTCTCTATATATCAACTGATGGAAAGCATTATAAAGGTCCAAAACTGTTCGATTCTGATTGGGAAAAGATTTCAAAATACGTCGCAGTTTTAGATATATTGCGTCAGGCTACGGTCCTGCTTGGTGGTGATAAATATGTGGTATGCAGCTGTGTATTGCCACTGTTATCGTCTTTAACAAAACACATGACTGTAAATTATGATGATACGGGATACATAGCTAGATTCAAGAAAGCCTCTGTTAATGACTTCAACAAACGCGTGGCTAATATGAAATGCATTGCAGTTTTAAAGATTGCAACAGTACTTGATCCACGATATAAAAACTCGAAGCGTTTATTAGACGATGCAATAGAACAAACTTGGTCGCTTATTGAACAGCAAATAGCAAGCGATGATTGGTTGAAGACTTATGTACAAGATGATACTAACAGTGTCAATAGTACTATATGCGAACCTAATGAAAAGCGTTTTAAGCTGATGGAGGGCTGATTCCGACTCAGAAGAGGATGTTGAAAGCGCTTCTGATGAAGTACAGCGATATAAAATGGAGAAAAAAGTCGCTGCATCAGTGGATCCACTACAATAGTGGAAACTTAATGAATATCGATATCCGAAATTGGCATTCTTTGCCAAGACTGTACTTTGCATACCGGCTACCTCAGTTCCGTGCGAACGATTATTTAGTTCTGCTGGTTACATTGTTAACAAGACGCGTTCATCACTTGAACCAAATACTGTTAATATGCTTGTTTGTTTGCGTAGCTGTTTATCTGACAATATTTGAAAGAAAAAACGCCTATTTCATTTCCAGCTATTAACTGAATTGTAATTGAGGTACATGAAGAATAAATTTGTCAATCAATATTAGTGCAGAAGTTTTGATTTAATCGAAAATAACTATCAATTAATCGTTAATTTATGAAAAGTTAACTATTAAAAATAAATTAATCGTTACCACCCCTAAATCAAAGAAATCTTATGGAAAATATTAAATCGTATAATGGAATGGAAAAAAGATCCATGCAATGGCGACATGACTAAACAGTCATGCGTTCAAACCTCACAATGACTACGTCATTATGCTCTAAGAGCACTTTGCCATGAATTTTTTGTTTGTCAGATACTAACAAGCACTAAATTGATCGATAAAATCACGTACCCAGAAGTTAATTCTAGTGGAGTTCAAATTTATCATTTGCATGCTAGTTTGGGCAATTGTCCAACGCTAAGCGCTTCTGTCAATATCCTAAAAATTAAGAGAAAAATGACGTACATAAAAACAATTCTCCGTTCACGGGCAGCACAACCACAAGAAATTCAATAAAGTGCCTTTCCCAAGTACACAACACTGCTCAACTACGTTGCCGACAAACTACTAAAAGCTCTAACACTTGCATAAACTGAGAATGTACGACCACACTGAAGTATGAACAAATCGGGCTAGATGGCATCATTGCATGGAAGTAGATTACACTAAATTTAGCGGACAAAGTTACACCTGAAGCAATTGAAAAGTCAAGATCTTGAAAACTACTCAAATTTCAAAAAGTCCATCACTTGATAGTAACAATTTGTGATCATCGTTAAGCGAAAGCCATGCAGTCTTCATTTCAGTGATCAGGGTACAAGGGTGACACTTTTTTGTGAAAGCCTTTTTTCAATTTTTAGAGAACACTTTTGAAAAAATTGGCGTAAATTTAGGTTGAAGACCTCAATTTAGAGAATACTACTTTATTTGGGAAAATTTTTATTGGGTGGCACTTGTCAATTTTGTTTGAAATCTCACGAAGCCTAGCGACGCCACTGATCATATGCATGGCATTAATTAACCTAGTAGATTACGTTAAAAAATTTGATTTGATGATCTTGTGCACAAGATGCCAAGCATTTCCTATTCGTTTCGTTACTCTCATTAAATGGCCTCCATTTTAAACGTTTCACTGTTAAGCAATGAGAGAAGTGTTTATTTAGTACAATGAGTTCGATAAGTGAGAAGTCTCCAGTCATGCGAAACAGTTTAATTATACCGCTTTCAAGGCCCACGGCTAATTCGTACGAACTTGCAATTACAGACGAGCTTGCAAACGCAACAGCAGTGGCAGGCTCTTTGCAATCTACTGCTGCAATCATAAGGACTGAAGTAGTACTTTCGTTTTTAATTTCCCACAGTTTAATCTTCTTATCCCTAGATGCTGTTGCAAAAAATTTGCTGTCATGAGACCAAGAGCATGACCATATAATTCTGCTATGACCTGTTTTCTTATCACTGTGGGCTACTTTCTCAAACTTGAATGATGCTGGATCCACCAATTTATGCACAATCCAAGTTCGATCCCGTGAAACAGATAAAAGATATGTATCGTTTGGTGAAAATTCCATTTGAGTAACAGTTAAGGTATGTCCCTGCAGAAAACATGCTTGTTCCCACTTTGAAACATCCCAAATCATAATAGCTGAATGCTTTGGCTGCGACGACTTACCAGCAGATGCCACTATATCACCTGAATGGCTACAGGCAACACAGAATATTTCGTAAACGTGTCCGTACACTTTACGGATCTCAGGCCAGAGAGTGTTTTGGAGAAGATAGCTTTCTGGTGGTGGTTGGCTTAGTTCTACTGGTGAAAAAAGATTCTCGATGTACTGCTCTCGACGATTAGTAATCACGGGCTCTTGTTTCTGCTGAACTGCTTTATTAGACAAGCCTAATGCTGGCACAGTGGCACCTTCAGAAATAAGCTCATTGCTGTGGCAAATAGTATCTCCAGTAAGCTGTTCAAAGTTGGTGATAAAGTTCTTAGAAGCATTGAAAACACGAAGCACTTTTTCATCTGCGCCGGATACGAACTTAGAACTCTCAATAGCACCAAGGCATTGCATGTCATATCCATGAATTTGCGGCCGCGCAATTTCATGCCACATTTTACTTAATTTCCATTTTCCAAACAATCGAGTGGTTTGATCTTCTCCAGCACTGATCAAATATCTGCCATAGCTCGGTTCCCATGCTATGTCATTAACTGGAGAGGTATGCCCTCCTACTACAACGGCTGATTTCCACAACTCATCTTTACATTTTCTCCAACCATATAAAGCTCCTGTGTGACTATGTGCAATTAAATGTTTACCTGTGGTGTCAAATTGAGCTCCATAAAAGCCAAGAGTGTTACCTCCCATTTCTCCTACTCTAATGCTATCAATCCACATTTCATTTTCTTTGTCGTATTTCCATATTACTATTGTTTTATCAATTGAACATGAAAGCAAACATATTTCACTGTCATCACGCCTGTGCCATTTAACGCTGTATACCCAATTTTCATGCCCCGATAGAACTGCATCAATTACGACACTGTACTGCTGTTTTTCTTGATTTCCAGAATCCACAAAAAAATTATGTTTTTTCATTTTTAATTCATCTAATTCTGGTTCATACCCTAGAGATAGTTTCCACAAACGGATGAAAGAGTCTTGTGAACAGCTCACAAGATACAAAGTGTCATCATCAACATTAATAAAGTCTACTGCTCGAACCCAATCCTCATGACCTTTAAGATCTATAGCATTTTCAAATTTGCAATTTTCTGGCGACTCAAAATTACATATATAAAGTTTAACTGTATGATCATCTGCAGCACATGCAAGCAAAGGTATATTACTTTTTGGCAAAGGATGCATAGCAACATCAAGAATAAAGCCATTTTGAAAATCAATTGTCTGATTGCATTTTACTGAAGGAAGTTCTCTTCCCATCCATACTTTAACGGTTGAGTCAGCAGCAGTACTGACAATGAAATACAAATTTAAAACTTCTGAAAATAAGCCATCTATACCAGTGATGGCATCATTATGACCTTCTAAAACCATCTCTACGTTTAAGCTAGAAGATCTAAAATACTGGTCTATATTATTGTCATATTTCCAAACAATAACTGATTTATCAGTTGAGCCAGATAGCAGATAATTGAATTTAGTCTCATTGTGGTTGTTCAAAATCTTCATCCACTTCGTGCAAAGAACTTTACCTTTATGATGATTAAATGTCATAACACTATGCCAGCGGGTATTGGTCCAGCCATGAGGCTGATACAATACGACAGAATTAGAGCTTCCGAAAGAAACTACGTCATCCTTACTAACATCCAGACAGTGGCACGATTTATTTGTACATAGAGCAATATCCTCTAATGCAATATCTATGCTACCATCCATTACATAAAAAATCGCGCAGAACTACAATATAGAAAAGCCTTCTGCATAATAAAAAAGTATTTATAACATTAAAGCAGAGGAATTTGTGGGAACCTAGGCCTAAGATTATTTCGTTACGAGTGCCGGTATTTACACTGGGTAAGCCAAGGCTACCCATCATACTCGATGTTGAATCAAATTGTTACAAATCATCCTATGAACGATATTGGCTCCTAACTCGATATTAATGAGACTGATTTAAAAATTATCGTAATTAAATTTCTCCCCCCCAAAAAATGTCTAAATTATGAACGCATAGGATTTGGCCCTTGACAAGAACAAATGTCTCACACTTCAGTCTTTGCATAACTGCTGCCATACAATGTTGTCAGAGAGCAAACGCAGCAAAAAATACACCAAGCCCAATTTCATAACCTAAATTCAAGTTATCAATTGACTGCATAATAAGCAGCTAATTGTCATTGGCAATTTCTTACAGTTCTAGTTAGACTATATACTTCAATTCTTTCAAACTTGCAATGGACTACAAAAATCTGCAAATAGAAGCCTGACAACTAGACAAATAAAAAATGTTTCTCAATGTACTCAATTAGGATCACTTCTAACAGCTACGACACTAAGCAATACCATAATACCCATTGTATAATTCCCCCCTAAGGAATAAAACAAAGTAAGCAGTCTGCATTAAGCTAAAAAAATGCACAGAAAATCGTGTTTTGATTGAATATGCTTGCAGTCTGACAGATTTTTATTCTGATCAAAACAAACTTTTCGAAACTATAATACGAGAAAATCCAAATGCTTTGCACAAAACATAACTTTGAGTCTACACATTTTTCAATATGTCACATGCAAATTAGGTAAACTTCGTCATTTTATCCTTTGCGCATTACCAACTGATATTTTCGACTCAAATGCAAACAGAAGCATGCAAAAAGTATTATTTGAATTCACAAATATACTACTGAAAATGTACATTGTTGTTGTTGACCCTCCCCTTACTCGGGATGGAGCTACCGCACGAACGACAATCCAGGTTTACGCTGTTAGCCTAATTCAATTAGGCTAGGAGAAAGGTGACAGCCCATTTCAAACCAGTCATGAACGACTGGTAGCCCCACCACCAAGCCGTACCGCCACTGGTGGGTACCCAAGAGTCGCCTCTTACGACATGCGGGTGAGCAGCTTTACAATTGTAACCCGGTGAAGCAAGAGTAGGCCACCTGTCTGCCACATGAAGATGGAAACATCCCGTCAAGTGACTTGCCTAAGGATACAACAAGCAAGCTTGCCAGCTTGTTCTCAACATTATCCCTTTTTTTTATGCTGAGCGCCGAGCAGGGAAGCTGTGAATACCATATTATAAAGTCTTTTGGTATGACTCAACTGAGGGAATGAACCCCAGGTTTACCGACTGCAAAGCGGACGCTCTAACCACTACACCATCCTGTCAGTTGAAAATGCACATTCGTTGCTGTAAATGTACACTGCAGTTTCGGACAGTGAATGTACAACATCACAAACACAAGTAAAAAGCAACATTAATTATGAACGCACACATTGAAACCAACATTAAGTCAAGATCAGCCAAAGAGTTACCGATTAAAAGCTGCTGTCATACCAGTTGGTGAGCGTGAATGAAAATAACTTTTTTATAATATTATTCTGCCTAGCTTTGGGCACATGTCGATTAGATGACCGAGCAGTAGGCAGTCAACAAATGATAAATTTCTTTGTTGGAAAATCTAAAAATTGATTTTTAGTTACACTTATTCTGTGTGACTGGGGTATACTAAATAGTACATGTCTGCGATGTTAATCAAGATGTCTTGCGATGTCAACAAACCCTTGCTTTAACACCAATCCTACCACTAATCCAAAACCTAACCCAAACGCAAACATGTATTTATTAGAACTACCAGTGCGATTGTGAATATCGTGACATGTCCTAATTAGGACTACCAGTGATTGCTCGTATTTGAAGCGTCTCAATCCTATTTTGCCACAAAAAATGATTAGATCTTTGAACAACAGTCCTAAAATGGTCTGTATGCAGATCAAGTATTCCACGTTTAGTTTTTGCAAAAACTTTCTAAACTCAAAACCAGTCCAACCAATCACAAACACCTTCACGCTATTTTAAAGATTACTCAATTTAGTGGGGAACTAAATTGGTAGCAACGAAAGTATGCATTCTAATGAAATACGATATTTAAGTAAAATGGAATCTGCCATGCTACTAATATTTGTTGCTTGGACAAACAAGTAGCTTATACATTGCCCAGCTTTTGCTTTGCAAACTACAAATGATACTGGCAACCAACGTTCCCTCTAATTTTTGATAATGCCGCCCAGAAAAAGTAACCTGTGCGCTGAATCAGAACTTTGCTAGGCAGAGTCTATAAAAGTTTATTGCCCAGCAGTCGAATGCCGACTGCTCTCCTCAGATGGATAGATTATCACGCGCAGACTTGGTGGTCTCCAAAAAAAAAAGGTCAGCACTGAAATTGCGTCTGCAAAGTCCTTCGAAGCCCACGTTGCTCGTTGGTGTGCATAATTTCACCGTTTTCCCCGTGTTGGAGACTGCGCGGAGCGTTGTGTTTACTGCGTGGCCGCGCACACACGCAGCTTAGAGGGAACATTGCTGGCAACCTGTTTTTAGTTTCTGGCTCTAATAATACTTATTAACTCTTTCGCTCCCGCGATCATCGATTGATGATCTCGTGTTTTCAGTGTTTCCCTCAAATTTTTTTAAATTGAGTTACAAAATTAGTTTACTAAAAAATCGATTTGTGACTTTATTTTTCATCCGATTTTCATAAAATTTTCAAAAGATCACGCTTATTTCCTCACGCATCGGAACATGTATAATTTGTGCCCTAATTCTTGGATTTTTATACCTAAAATGAATTAAAAAGACCAACAACCCAGTTGCAGACAAAATCGGCCAAATTCTCAGCACGTGCCAACTACGCTAAAATCAAATTGAGATTACATCTTTACCACAAAACCAAACCCTTTATCATTGACACAGTCTGAAAACTACTCTTTTGGGGCATCATTTGACAAAATTTCAAGCGATATTAATAAATTTTACTTTTTCAAATTTCCAAATTTTTTAGGGGTCTCAAACCCCCCCCCACACAAATTTGAATGGTAAGTAGACAAAAGTGAATTTAGTGCGTAAAAAATATCATATGTTGCTAAATACCGGTTACATTTGAAAGCTTAGGAAATTTGCTTTCCAGCAATATATAACTTTAAATAGTTTAGACTAAGTGGTATATGATATTCACTGATCAAAAATGAGTACTGTACATCATGTCAGTTCAAAACCCCCAAACATTTTTGACTTACCTTTACTAAATTATAGTTTTTACAAAAACTACACTCTATAATATAAAGATAAAATAAATTGCAAATGTTTCACCACTAAAGTCGTCATTTTGTATCAAATTTCCAAGGAGACAAGAAGCGAAATACAAGTTTAAAAGCTAGCAGATGTTTGGCTTTCGTAAATCAAAGTTTGCTGTATCCCCCTTGTTTCTCAAGAAATGGGAAGGGTGTAAACAAGCGGCTGTTTCATTGTCAGTGACAGCATATTCTGTTTAAACTTGATATTTTCTGAATCTTGAAGAAATTCCCTGTTCAAAAATACATAATGTTACATGGTTTAGGCTAACCTCTAGCAGATAATAACTGATCATATTTCAGGTACTGAATTTAACTACCAAAATTTGGTACCGGTCGGTACCGGTCAAAAAAAGGTCATGTGCCTCAGAAAATTGCAAATTGTAGAAAACCTAGGCTTTTAGGTAAGTTTTGATTGATGTACCTTGAAAGCTTATTTCCTTAGCATCATTTTGCGACCATTTCTAAAAAAATTGGTAGAAAATAAAATCTGTAGTGATCTTTGAGGTGAGGGTACTACTTTAATTTTGAAGACAACTACCCCCCAGTGGGGGGGGGGGGTTAATTTGCATAAAATTTGCATATTTAAAAAAATTATTTTTTCTATTTGAAATCCTCAAGAAATGTAGATTTCAACGATATATCACACTTAATGTAGAAGTAGACAGCTGAGTAATGATTTACAAACAAACTTGAGGTACATAATTATGATTATGACAGTTTTTCGCGCTGCCACCTTACGGACATTTGTTTTCGCTTTTCATGCGGGAGCAAAAGAGTTAAGTTTCTTTATACATATACTTCTTAAGAAGAATCATTAGAATACCATTCTATTTGATTGAGTTGCCACCTGATGAGCCGATTGGCAAAACAGCTGTAGTGGTTTTATCATTTTATCTTGACATGTAGTGTTTTAAATTAGATACGAGTTTTTAGATACGTAGTGTCTTACATTAGATAAAATTAGATACTCCTATATATAGCTCAAACCTTGGCTGTTATCAAGCACTGTGCCAGAAATGTGGGACTTACTCTACCTGATATATATATATAAGGATGGGCAATTCAGAATACTGAATCCGAAGGATTCGAATCCCAAACTATTTAAATCCAAAATGCCAATTCAAACCAGATAATAGGATTTGGTTCATATCTTGCTTACAAGCTTTATCACGTAGCTTGGTCACAGATTTTCTGTTTATAAAAGTATCAATTGCATGCAATGATTCAAAAACTAACTCGCACACTCAGGCAAACATGTAGAAAGCTTAAATGTATTGCACTGCAATAAACTTGTTCGCTGATTGTGCTTCTGTTGTTGTAAACTGGTAATAAATGCTTTCATCTTGATTGTGCCGGCGCGGTGGTGTAGTGGTTAGAGCGTCTGCTTCGCAGTCGGTAGACTGGGGTTCATTTCCCTTGTCGAGTCATACCAAAACACTTTAAAAATGGTATCCACAGCTTCCCTGCTTGGCGCTCAGCACATAAGGGATAGTGTGGAGAACAAGCCGGCAAGCTTGCTTGTTGTGTCCTTGGGCAAGGCACTTAACGGGATGCCTCCGTCTTTATGTGGCAGACAGATGGTGGGGCCAAGCAGTCTACAAGTCGTGGTGGCCCAGTCTGACAAAAGACATGCAAACCGAGCATAAGCTCATACGCGTGAATGAATGAATCTTGATTGTGCTAATTGCAAAAAAAGTATTTAGATTCTGGATTCGGTTTAACTATTCTAGAATAATACATTATTCTAAACTGCCCATTCCTATATATATATATATATTCTTTTTTTAATTTTTCATAAGAGCCACGATCCAAACAATGTCAGTATGGCAAAATAGGTGAAACCATCCCTCAAAAACAGGTAATAAGAGATGCGTTGTCAATATATTTTAGCATTTTGCCCAGGAGCAGAGTGTTTCATACAACAGCAACATTTTTCTTAGCTATGTCAACATCTGCAAAAGTTTTGCCAAAAGCTCACGCAGCAAGTGAAAACGTAAGCAGAGAGTAAATGACTGAAACAAGTGTAGTGAAATTTTTTCAAAACTCATAACAGATTTTGCTTCCCGTTGGAAAAAAAACAAAATTTTTTTCCAAAGGGAAGCAAAATCTGTTATGAGTTTTGAAAAGTGATGAGTTAGCTGATGTCGATTTAAGAAAATTGCCTTGTACACAAACACTGCTGTTTAGTTTTGGATTTTCAAAAAGTGACAAGTTATACAAAATGACGTCTTAGGCTCATTCTACCTTACTGTATAACACCATACAAATTAGAGGTGGCTGCAGCCAACCATTGTAGAGTCAAACTGAATCATGATTCATCAATATCACTCCAGATCCTTCATCCACCTCCTGCTCTGTGCAACAATTGAATCTTGATCATGGTCTGAATCCAAACAAATAACTTGAAATTTTTTGCTATTTCTGTTCACATAGTTACAATCAACATCCTTATTGCCGACACACTTTCATACTAAACAAGGCTTCATACAACCATAATGTCTCAAAATAACAGAAGTAAAACAGCGGTGGGAAGACTACAATAGCTAAAACAATGCATACACAAAACACAAAGGTTACAGTCAATGGTGCAATCAGCAATAATCAAATTGAGTCATAGTCATAGTCACATAGTCAAGTCATAGTCACATTGCAGAGTGCAGCATAAACTGACAGTAGTGAATCGTTATGCAGAACCTTCCTGGTTAGAACTCCGCATATATTTATATTTTGGGAAAGTGACATCACTAACATAGACATCATGTGCAGACAGTCACAAATTATAAGCTAACCAATAAAAAAGTAATTATCATCACAAAAAGCAATTTTCTAGCAAACTTTTTTTTTTATTGTAAATTGCAGCAATTTCACAAATTTTTGTCAAGAATGTCAGTGTATAATTTTGCACTGGTGTAGATGCTCTCAGCCAATTCTATCTGTTCACTCTCTTACACCCAGGCAAAAAAAACAAACAAAGGATCTTACTGTCCTTGCCTGATAACAGTATGTAAGTACTTTGGTCTCGCATACAACTGCAGTATGTAATACAGTTGTAGTTGTTTTAATCTCACCACTGAATAAGTACCCTGAATTACTGCTACATCACCATAACTTCTTCAGAAGTTGACCACAGGAAATATTTGTTCATAGCAATGCAATTAAACACTGACGAACTACCTACCCTGTAACACTGTTATGAGGAAGCAGCTGCACTAGAAAACTGTCAAGCTTGTTGTTGCTTCCTGGCTTGTACAGAGTACTCTTACTTGTACCAGTATTTTCCCTCTTAGATGTTGCCCTTGCATGTTCTCTTAAATAATTTTTTTCAACTGAAGATGCTTTTAGTGTAAAAGTGAAACATTCTAATAACCTGTTTACTAGCATTTTGACTTTATTTGCTAAGAATAGTGATTGCTTCCCACCTTTGTTCCACATGAATTTTGTTTTGCCATTGCTTTCAAAAAATTCATTAAAACTTAATTTGATATGAAAAGATGGCATTAACACTTTATTAAGATTTCCTAATAGGGTATGTTCAACACTTCATTATGGGAACAGCAATTCCTTGAGGGCCATTCTATATTTTGTAATGCTGTCCAGTGGCACAACTGTCCCACAAACACAGGAAGCAGCAGTGTTTGCTAAATCCCCTCCTTGCATTTTTTAAAATTTATATTTATCTTTCATTTACGAGAAAGCAAATTGTATTGCTATTTTTTGGACAGTATGTCTGCACTCACTTGGGAGTTACTATTTCCAAGGTGTCTTAAGCCACATGTCTGCCACATAAAGGTCCTGTTACATGCCTTGCCCAAGGACATAACATGCAAACTTGCTGGCTTGTCCTCCACAACCTCACATAAATCCCGAGCGCCAAGCAGGGAAGCTATATATACCATTTTTTAAAAGTCGTTTGGTATGACTCAACAAGGGGAATGAAGCCCAGGTCTACAAACTGCAAAGCAAATGCTCCAACTACTACACCGTCACATTAGTCTCATTCCCATTAATAATAATCCAATGACCTTGAGATCTCTGCCTAAGCTCCATTGGTAGTCTAAGTAACAAATCATATTTAACAAGATCTCAATATTGTCAGATTTCTTTAATTGTGTTAAGTGTGTAATAGGAATAGATGGTCTTTTATTGCCAATGTGCAGGAGAACAGCTTTTCAACTTCGTTAAGAAAAATCAATAAAAAAGTCTTCATTCATCTGCAATGTAAACTTTGCCTAGAGTTTGAAATAGTTTTACCATGTCATGACAATAACAAGGAGATCCTTTAACATTGAACGCTCTAGACAAATCCTTATATTGTTTTCTGTAGTAACTTACTATAACATCCTTTTCAACTAAATGGCTTTCTATTAATCTTGATGCAATGAGCTCAGCCTTCTGTTCAGAAAAACAGAAATCTCTCATCAGATCGTTTTAAATGTTTTTGAGAAAATAAGGTGGGGTTTTTTTCTGTTACTTTAAACTTCAAATCTGTGGAGTTGGCAAAAACCAAATCACAGGCATTGACGTATTTATCAACACTGGCGCCAAGAATTAATAGAATTAAACCCATTTTGACAAGTCAGTAATGGTAGCACTTATTTATCATGAGAAACTGGTAACCTTGCTGAAATTAAGTTGGGATACGTCATTTTATCTCTTTTTTTGATAAAAAAACATTTTGTTTTAGAAGACAACAATGTAGTGATTTTGAACCTGGTATTTATGCTTACAGTGTTTTTGATCTAAGTTGTCTTGTATCACCTTATCTTTTCAGCGCTTTTGGTTGATTTCCTTGTTTGCACAGTTTAGTTATTTACGGCGCATTTTAAGCTTCTGATTTTGCTTTAAGCATGTTTTGGAATTCTTTAAATCATTTGACTTTGCTTTTACATTAGGCAGTGGCTATTTCGCCGTCGACGGCAATTTGCCCTTGGAATCTATCATTCACGTGTGTTTATATAGCCAAATTTGCAATTATCGCATCAGTGACTCTGTGGTGTAGTGGATAGAGCGCTGGTCTTGAGATACCAAGGTATCGGGTTCGAATCTCAGCTGGCCAGGGCTTTAAAAGAAAAGGCAGTGTACACTGAAGGGGCAGGCCCGGTATGTAAATGTACGGGGTAGTGTACACTGCAAGGGAGTGTGCAGGGTGGGGGATAGAGACCTGGGGGTGCAAAATTATTTTTTTTGATTTTTAAAATTGACCAATCAGAGACGACCAAAAGTCACATGTTCAGTATGTCATTAAGATTGACCAATCACAAACAACTCACGGCAAAATAGTCTCTGAGGGTAAATTGCCGTCGACGGCAAAATAGCCACTGCCTTTACATTATTCAATTCAATGCAATTCAGTTGGTTCCGTTTTGTTTAGTTTCATTCAGTTTGGTATTTTCTTTTCAATTTGTTACCACTAGAACAATAGCATTCCAGGAAGTGATCTTCGGGCTTACACCAAATTATTAGGATGGCACATGATATGGAAACCATTTGTCTAATCAGTTATAGAAGCTATAGTAGCATTTATTGCATCACCTAATAGGCAAACAAAATAAGCCTTATACATTTTTTGATATCCCAGGTGATACTTCTTTGTCAGCGTTTGCTTGTAAATTTCTACAGATATAACAAAACAGATCTGCATAATTTATACATTTTCTCAACAGCCCATTAGTTAGTTGCATTTGTAATGCATACAGATGTATTTAATGCATATACACAAAAATAACTAGTTTTCTAAATAACATTTTAACATGCTCTGTCATTCACTTGTATTTTGATAGGCTAGTAAGTAGTTCAACAAGTTTATGAAGCACAAACCTTCTATTAACACTGACTTGGCCACCAATTGCATTCATTTAGCTTTGTTTCACAACTTGGAAATCTTGTTTATGACATCACAATATAAGCTCAACATGAGCTCCACTGTTTTAATTTTTGAAGTAGAAAATAAAGATAACTCAAAAACCTAGTGCGCAAGGAAAAAACAAACACATTTTTGCAATCAGCATCAAAATAGTTTTATAAGCTGTTTATACGATTTGTGTTAAAATTTTGCTGTTGAATAGTGCTAACAGAGACATACCAATGATGCATAATTATTGGTATTGGTATAGTATACTGCTATAGGGCTACCTCCCTACTCAATAAATGTATTTGGTCTCTTTTTAAAATCGAAGATAGCACATGCAACTACTATTTTAGTCAATATATATATATTTTTACAACAGTACTCTTTAGTTTACACTGTTGACAACTTGAAGTGTTCTGGAACATGATTTTATATAAGCGCACTCTTTTAAATTGCGTCTATAGATCACATTCTTAACGCAAGTTACATCTAGGATAACTAATTTGTGAAAAATAATACAGTAAACTCGTGATAAGACAGTATTTAGTATGCATAAAAAAATTAAGTTTACAAACAATACAAAAACTGGCATGGTAGCAAAACAAACTAACAAAACACAGCCTTTTGCCTCAATCTTTAATTTTAATTGAACCATATGCAGTGTTGCCAACTTCATAAGACAAGAATCCGCTATGTTAGACTTCAAAATCCGCTAGAATCCGCTAAATGCATGGTGGAAATCCGCTAAAAAATCCGCTAAATTTCAAATTTCTTTTGTTGGTCACAAAATTTTTGAAATCAAGAAAGAACAAAGACATTTTAAATGTTAAAAGCATAAACTAACAAGCAGTAGACCTATTCCTGTATTATCGATACGTATTAGACCTACATACCTGTAGAAACAAAAAAGCAATAAAAGAACAGCCACTATAATCATGAACACAACAATTTCCAAGAATGCAGCAATACGAATAGCAATAAAAGCCAACATAATTCTCCATGGGTTTGCTGATAACATGGTAGCTAATTTTATTATAAATAGGCTATTATAAATAATTTAATCTTCTTCAAACAATGTGCTAATGCAATTGCTTGTGCTAAGCTCTAGCTCAGATTCTTCTTCAGATCTATATACTTGCATAGTACCGATTTGACTCACCACTTCCTTTGGTAACTCAAATGTATCACAAGACTTTCCCACTCTCTTCATGCCACATCTAATAGCGAAAACAGCATTAACTGAAGCAATATTTATTCGATTTCGAAGCTTTGATTTAACTAAGTTCAATTGACTGAATAGTCTCTCAACTTCAGCATTAGAATGGGGCAGTGACAGAATACTGATGGCCAGTTGACAAAGATCAAGATATGGGTTAATCCCAGCTGCATCTTTATAATGACAAACTTCATTCCAAAACTTTACAGTTGATGCAGTTTCTTGCCATTGAACAATGGTTAACTGACGCCACTGAATATCAATTCGTTCGATTGACTCTGCACTATACCCAAAAGATGCAGCTAAATCCACTATTGGTTCTTTCACAACTCGCAAACACTCAGCCACACTAAATAAGGACATTTTTTCCAAGGTTTCAAAATTGTCTGGAAGTCTGCTTCGTAGTTCAGTGCAAAGTTTTACTACAAAAGCTGAACAGCGATACCGCAACATACATTGAGACTCTTCTGGCAAGTTTGACATGGAAAAATTTGTTTCAAACTGATATCCGAGATATGCGCGCGTGTCAACATATTCCGAAATATCTTGAGTCAACGGGTCAATTTTCGCAGATGGTGTGAGTACTCTTTTACTTGTAGCTAAAATCAGATGAGTCAAATCTGCTAGTAACTTTGTAGGATCAACATTTTCACCTTGAAAGACTTTCACAGTTTGCTGTACATCTTGCAAAATTGAACGAAGAAATATAAGATACAACTTGTTAACTTTGTCACTATACATGTTAAATAACATTTCAGCAGTGTAGCATTTCTCGGAAGACCTAACAACTTCAAAGTGAAGTTTGAGCTCTTCCCATTGGTTCAATATACGAACCACGGCAGGTTCCATAGAAACCCAACGAGTATCACACACTCTTGTTAACTTAAGAGGTTGCTTGCCATTATTCAAAGTTTCATACAAGGCTTTGTAAGTGGCTTGACGCTTGGTTGAATGGCTGAACCAGTTGTATGTTTCCTTGATCATAAAATCAACATTTCTGGGCAAGCTTTCTTCTGCAGCATGGGATATTGCCAGCTGGATCGAATGACAAACACATCGTACCATCACTAAACATGGGAGATGGAATTCTCTTTTAGCTAGCTGATATACACCATTGTTCAATCCAGTATTGACACTTGCATTATCAACTCCTATGCCAAGCAATTTATTGGTGTTTAGTTTCATACTGTGCAATAACTGCTTAATAGCATTTACAATTGATTGTGCACATCCGTCTTCCAGATTAACAAGACCTAAGTGAGTGGAAACAATTCTTTCCAAACTTTTGCTAAAATATCTCATAACTACACCCAGCAGTTTCGTCACAGTAATGTCAGTTGATTCATCAATCAATATGCTATAATGAGAATCACCAACATCTTCTCTTAGAATTTTCCTAAAGTGTGGGGCAAGAACATTGACAATGATATTTCTACACTTAGTTCTATGAAGTTTCAGGTTTTTTGTAGCAATACTATCATAAAAAGCTTTCTTGCATGCTTCAGATAAATGATCAATAGTCAAAAATGATGTGTGTTCTGCCACTACTAATGCTAATCGTCCTTCTGCTTGACTTGTTGTTTCTTGTGCAGTTGTGGTGCAGCCTGCACTCCACTTACTCAATGTTTGTTGCCTCACATCAATGAAAGGACTGGCAGCTTTTTTATGCTTTTCAGATTTAGCATGGCGTCTTAAGTCAGTTAGTTTTGCAATAAGATCACATTTGCAATAAACACAGTAAGCTTTCTTTTCTTCTCTCTGAGAAGGCTTTAACCACCCTTTCAACTCTGGCAATGTCAGCCATGCCTTTCGAAATGACTGGTTGTAAGTAGGCCTAGATGGTGGCATCATGTATTTACCTGTTATAATAGAATTAAGTTAGCACAACTATTTAGTTTCAACTTAAGTTAATAGCCTTGGTGTCGCCGAATACGGTTAGATCACCTGCCCTGTATCCTAGTGACCGGCAGGCGACGATTTGACGACTAGAAGATAGCTCGGTAGAGTTCAACGACTACCTTCTATGCCCTATCCTTCGGCCTAAGGACTTACGCTTATGAAGCTAAGTTGCAGCCCACTCTTTAACACCACAACTTATATTAATGCATAAGCGGTCGCACTCCGACAATCACGGACACCACGCTGTAGCAGCCGATAGTCCCCCTTCCTTCTAATAGTACTTGGCCCTTGCCTTCTAATTCTTCACCCTTCTTTCTTCTTTTCTTCTCTGTTCTGTCGTCTGTTTGCTTTTATCTCTTTCTCTTTCTCTGTTATTTCCAAAATGACCCACCCGTATATATATGCTTCCCATTCGAACGTAACCGAAACAACATTCCCAAATATTTTAGCCAATCAACAAAAAATCTAGAAACTAAAAATTAACAAGAAAAGGTTTGAAAACGGGGGAATACCGGAAACTGCTACCCAAAGAACAACCAATAAAAACGCATATAAAATCAAATAAAAAAGGCTTATCTACGGGGCGATTACAGGAAATAATTACCAATAAAATTACTTTGAGGATAAAATACATAAGCGACAGTTTGTGTACGGGGAAATACCGGAATTAATGATCAAAACAGCAAAACTACGTCGACACGGGATAATGATTGAATATTCAAGAGATTATTATTGTTACATACGCCCCCCCTTAAGAATATTATCCCATAATATTCAACACAACAATAATAATAATAATAAACACATAAGAAAACACGCACGCGAATAAAACACAGCGATAAATAGTCTCAGTCCCATTGCCTCCTATCCCTTCGATTACCCATTAGTCCGTCACGATACGACTCAGATAGTCCGCCACAACGTCGTCCTTTCCCGGAATGTCCTCTACCCGGTAATCGTACCCTTGCAGTGCCAATGCCCATCGCATAACCCGATCATTGTGAAATTTAGCTTGGTTTAAGTAGCTTAGGGGTTTATGATCCGTCTGCAGGACAAAGGTTTTCCCCACCAAGTACAAACGGAATTTGGTTATTCCCCATACGATCGCTAAACACTCCTTCTCCAGGGTGGAGTAATTCTGTTCGGCGGAGGTTAGCTTCTTGCTGCCGTATGCCACAGGGTGGTATTTACCCTCGTGCTGTTGCATAAAGGCAGCTCCCAAGCCGCGATTTGACGCATCAGTCTTTAGCACAAACGTTTTTGTATAGTCCGGCACACGCAATATCGGTCTTCTAAGCAGGCTCCTCTGCAGATTGACGAACGCCTTCTCCTGCGGATCTCCCCACTGAACGCGAGTCGGCTGTCCCTTCTTCGTCAGGTCACTCAACGGCGCGGAAATCGCCGCGAAAGATGGTATGTGGTCGCGGTAGTAATTAGCTAGGCCTAGAAACGATCTTACTTCCTTCTTCGTGGTTGGTCTTCTGGCGTGACGAATCTTCTCCAAGTTCTCGTCGTTGACAGTGATCCACTCACCCCCAACCAGATGCCCTAAAAAGTCCACCGAATTGGTCCCGAACAGACACTTGGTAGGGCGTGCCGCCAAGTTCGCTCGCTGAAGACGGCCCAACAGCTCCTCCAGTGCCCGTAGATGTGACTCCCAATCTTCGGTGTAAATGATCAGATCATCGATGTAGCTGCTGACGTGATCCATCCCTGATAGAAGTTGTCTCATCCCACGAACAAGCGTTGCACCGGAATTCTTCATGCCAAATGGCATCCTTAGAAACTCGTAGCATCCGTCCGGCGTGACAAAAGCAGTTTTCGGTACATCCTCTTCAGCCACCGGTATCTGCCAGTACCCCTTGCTCAAGTCGATTTTTGAAAAATACCGGCTTCGTCCCAATTGTTGAAATAGGTCTTCGGCAGTGATCATAGGCTCAGGATCGGCGATAGTGAGTTTGTTCAGCTTACGGTAGTCGACGCAAATGCGATTGGATCCGTCCTTCTTCTTGACGATCACCACCGGCGATGCATAAGGCGAGCTCGATTCTCGAATGATACCTAAACTAATCATTTCCCTAATTTCCCCCCTTAGCTCCTCCCGAACAGCGTAAGGTAACGGATATGGCTTGGATCTAATTGGTTCATTTTCAGTGAGCTCAACCCTGTGTTTAATAAGGTCAGTCTTCCCTGGAAGGTCAGTAAAGACATCAGTGTACTTCCCCAAGACATTCATGATCTCCCCTTGTTGCGCTTCACCCAAATTCACCCCCAAACAAACATCTTGAAGGCCCTCCTTCTGTTGGAATGACCCCAGATCCATCAATGCCTCTTCATCGATGCTATAGTCTTCTTGCCCCTGAATGCCTCCCACACTGACCCCAACCAAATTTATGCCCTGATCAGCCCCTGTGATCCCCTGGGCACAACTTTCCGAGGTCCCCTCAGAGTCATTGTTCTTATCCCTTTGAACATATTGTTTCAACATATTAATGTGATAGTTTCTTGTTTTACGGTTAACTTCAATTTGATAATTATCTCCTCCTTGGCACCCCTTGACGGTATATGGCCCCCTCCATTGCATCAGCAGTTTGTTATTATCGGTAGGAAGCAATATCAGTACCTTGTCTCCAACCCGGAAAACTCGCTTCTTAGCCTTGCGATCGTACAACCTTTTGTTTCTGACCTGGTTTTTCCTCAACTCCTTTTGAGCCATCTTCATCGTCGTATCCAGCCTTTCCCGCAGTTCCAAAACGTACTGGTAACTGGTCGTGACCTCCGGAACGTCCACCTCCTCCGTCCAAAGCTCCTTCAAAATTTGAATCGGACCCCTCACCGTCCTTCCATACAGCAATTCGAAGGGCGAAAACCCAGTAGACTCCTGGGGCGCTTCTCTGTACGCGAATAAAAGCGGATTAATAAATCGATGCCACTGGCGTGGCTGGTCACTACACAGTCGCCTCAACATCCTTTTTAATGTCCCATTAAATTTCTCCACCAGCCCGTTACAAATCGGGTGATATGGAGTGGTAGTTAATCGCTTAATAGATAACAATCTCGTCACCTCTTTCATACACTCGGATACGAACTGCGTGCCGAGGTCACTAAGTACTTCCTCCGGCACACCTACACGACTATACACATCCAGCAACGCCTCTGCCACACTCTCCGTATCAATATTCTTTAACGGTACTGCTTCCGGATATCGTGTTGCATAGTCAACCAAAGTCAAAATGTACCTGTGCCCCTTGTCACTCGCGGGTGTGATAGGCCCGACTAGATCAATTGCCACCCTCTTAAATGGAAGATCGATCAACGGCATCTCTCCCAACGGAGCACGAGGAACAGCTCCCCTGGCGACTGTTTTCTGGCACACGTCACAAGACCTGCAAAAACTGGTAACATCCCTATGCATACCTGGCCAGTAAAAATTAGTCTGAATTCGGTCCTCGGTCTTCTTTACCCCTAGGTGTCCTCCAAACATCGAATCGTGAGCCACTTCCATCACTCTAGTTCTAAGTAACTTAGGTACCAAAATTTGCTTACTGGTCTCTCCCGGAATATCCTTCCGCTGGCGTACGCGATACAGAATTCCCTTCAGCTTTTTATACACGACCACATACTTCCCCCGGTTTACTTCCTCCTTCATATCCTGGAACTTTCTCAGGCTTGGATCATCTTCCTGCCATCTCATCAGATCCTCCTTCGATACCGCCACCTTGCTTGCTACCTCCTGCACGTTCAACGGCTTTGAACCTTCGTTCGCCCGCTCTTGTGCCCTGGTAGCCACCGCAGCCGACGTGCTCCACTTCGGATTTGGGTCGTCTGGCCTCCTCGCTCCCGGTACATTTCCGATGATGAGATCGAACAACGGATCCAGCAAGCATAATGCTTCAACTACTCCAGTATAATACGGGGTATCTATATTAATTCTAGCAATAGGAGCTTTCTTAAGCGTCCTATCTACCATCATCATGTGCCCCGTTTCCCCAGTCAAATGGGCTTCGTCCACCAAACTCCTTCTAACAATTACACCACTGCAACCGGTATCCCTTAAAACCTTCACAGTCCTATCCCCTACCCTTCCAGATAGCACAAGCAAATTATCCTTTACCTCAGTCTCCATGCACGCTCCATTCAGTACCTTAATCTTCTCCCCAGTCTTCAGTTCCAGCCATTCTTCTCCGATTGCCGGATTGTCTTCTTTTATTTTCTTCGGTACTTGCATCACGCAAGCGACTCGGTGAGGCTGGGTCGACGGCCTACCACCACTTCCAGCTCTCAATCGAGGTGCGGGCTGAGGACGCTGAGATGACCGACAATCCCTCGCTTCGTGGCCTATAGCTCCACACCTGAAACAATGAAAATTCCTCCCTCGGCTAGGGGCTTCTCCTCTACGAGCCCTAGCATGCTTAAACGGGCACTCCGCCGCCCGATGACCTCTACCATCGCAATAGTAGCATCGCATCACCTCTTCAAATCTCTCCACGGCCGAATCCCTGCTACCGTGCCCCCCCGCTTCTTGTCTCGCCAAAGCACCTTTGCTCGATAGCTTCTTATTATGAGCCACTAAATATTGCTCGGCTATCCTTGCCAACTCTTCCAAATCTTTCGGACTGCGCTCCATCAGATGTATCGCCACATCTTTTGGGCACGAATTCGTAAACTGCTCGCGCACCATCAATTCCATTACTCCCTCGTACGACTTGTCCACACTAGCCAGCTCCACCCACTTATCAAAATAGTTCGAGATTCTCACTAGAAACTGGCTTGGGGTCTCTTGACCCTCAGGCTTGGCTCCCCTAAATCTCTCTCGATACCCATGCTCTGTGAAGTTGTACCGCTTCAGAAGGGCAAGGTGCAAGCGATCATAGTTTAAGGCGTCTTCAGTTGATAGACCCGAGTAAACCTCAAGTGCTCTCCCGGAAAGCAGTGGACTGAGACGGGTCGCCCAAGTCTCCTTTTCCCACCCTGCAACAGTCGCATATCTCTCAAAACGCAACAAGTAGCTATCCAAGTTATCCTTCCCATCCACAAATGAAGGTAACTCTGGGGCCCTGGCACCTGCCACCATAGGCCTTCTGTCTTCCCGTCTCTCCAAACGTGTCTCCGCCTCAATCCGTTTGGCTTCCAACTCTATTCTTAATTTTTCTAATTCCATCTCTGCCCTTCTTTCCTCAGCTTCGGTTCTGCGAACCCTCTCCCTCTCTTCAGCCTCGCGAAGTCTCTCCCTCTCCCTCTCTTCAGCCTCGCGAAGTCTCTCCCTCTCCCTCTCTTCAGCCTCGCGAAGTCTCTCCCTCTCTTCTGCTTCGCGAAGTCTCTCTCTCTCTTCGCGCATCTCCTTTTCGGTCTCCTTCAAACGGCGCCACTCATCAATTAAAAACTTGCTCCTCTGCTTCTCATCCAACCCCAATGCTTCTACCTGCTGCCTTAGCTCCTCCAAAGTGATAGACTTGCTCTCAGTAGCCATACTGTTACTCTACCAACCTACAAGATTTCCCGGACGAGCCCCCAAGTTGTCGCCGAATACGGTTAGATCACCTGCCCTGTATCCTAGTGACCGGCAGGCGACGATTTGACGACTAGAAGATAGCTCGGTAGAGTTCAACGACTACCTTCTATGCCCTATCCTTCGGCCTAAGGACTTACGCTTATGAAGCTAAGTTGCAGCCCACTCTTTAACACCACAACTTATATTAATGCATAAGCGGTCGCACTCCGACAATCACGGACACCACGCTGTAGCAGCCGATAGTCCCCCTTCCTTCTAATAGTACTTGGCCCTTGCCTTCTAATTCTTCACCCTTCTTTCTTCTTTTCTTCTCTGTTCTGTCGTCTGTTTGCTTTTATCTCTTTCTCTTTCTCTGTTATTTCCAAAATGACCCACCCGTATATATATGCTTCCCATTCGAACGTAACCGAAACAACATTCCCAAATATTTTAGCCAATCAACAAAAAATCTAGAAACTAAAAATTAACAAGAAAAGGTTTGAAAACGGGGGAATACCGGAAACTGCTACCCAAAGAACAACCAATAAAAACGCATATAAAATCAAATAAAAAAAGGCTTATCTACGGGGCGATTACAGGAAATAATTACCAATAAAATTACTTTGAGGATAAAATACATAAGCGACAGTTTGTGTACGGGGAAATACCGGAATTAATGACCAAAACAGCAAAACTACGTCGACACGGGATAATGATTGAATATTCAAGAGATTATTATTGTTACACTTGGCCTACTTACTGGTATGCCTATTTTTAACTGTTTTTGTGACCAATTGACAACTACTACCGTATTTCAATCAAATCACTTCGTTCTTTCGACAAATTTTCTATTCAAATTTAACGTTTCGCTCCCCTTAGTTACCGGGGAGCTTCTTCAGAACACGGTAGATGTTAATAATGTGACATACAAACTGTACAACATAAAATTACAAAGACTACCTGTATTACTAAACACTAAAAATTATTTATCAACAGGGCAGGCAATCACGTAATAACAAAAACATTGTTGCATCACAGATACAGGAGTGGCCAAGTGAAAAGTGTTGTGAGAAACATAAGACATTACTTACTGGAGACGAACACACTATAAACAGTCGGAAAATTCGCACCATCATTGCGATTAATAACATTACATGAACAAGCCTTTTGATTTATCAAAAAACTTTCCGCAACGCGACGTCTGTATGCATGTGATTCTGACTTCAGAATTTTGACATTATCCCAATCTATTCTATGATCGAATTCCATAACATGTTGACTCAGCGCTGACTTTTTAGTGTTAAAAGTCTTGACCGCATCAACATGTTCCCGTTTTCTGGTTCTAACACTACGTCCTGTTTCACCTACATACACAGCATTGCAATCCCGGCAAGAAATTTGATACACCAAACCACGCTTTTGTTCAAAATTAATAACATCTTTAGGTTTGCGAAACAACGAAGACAACGTGTGATGTGGTTTCAAAGCCACTCCGATACCAACTTGAGTCAAAATTCGGCTAATAGGTTCGGAGACACCTTGCACGTAGGGAATCGAAGTGAACCGTTGCAGTTTTTCTGTTTTTCTAAAATTATGATTTTTCAAATACTTCTTAAAACTACATTTGTTACTGGGAAATCCGTTATTTTTTAAGGTTTTTGTTATGTGATGAAACTCTTCAATCTTTTTTTCGTTATTGGATGTGATACTGTTGGCTCTGGAGAATAATGTACGAACCACACTAACCTTTTGATTAACCGGGTGATGAGACGAATATTGAAGATACCTGTCCGTGTGTGTTGGTTTCCTGTATACGCAAGTAGCAAGGGATCCATCTTCCATCTGTTGTATGCTTACGTCCAAAAAGGCTAATTGTCCTGATTTTTCCAATTCTTTAGTGAACTTTATTGAAGTAGATATAGTATTTAAGTAATCATGAAAGGGCTCGACCTCAGTTTTTTTCATAATAGCATACACATCATCAACATAACGTAACCATAAAGACGGAGGATTCAAATACGTGTTCAAAGCTGTTTGTTCAATCTCTTCCATAACCATGTTTGCTATTATTGGTGACAAAGGAGAGCCCATCGGACAACCAAAAATCTGTTTATAAATGACGTCATTATACACAAAAAACGATGATTGTAAACAAATATCTAATGCTTCCATGATTTCCGGCACTGCAAGGCTTGTTCTTTCTCCCAAGGTGCAATCATCGCCGACTCTATTAGCCACAATGGTTTTGGCGGTTATAAGTGGAACCGAAGTAAACAAACTTACCACATCAAACGAAACTTGTGATTCAGATTTGCCAAGTTTGATGGATGAAATCAATTCTACAAATTCAGAGGAATTCTTGACAGTGTATTGGGTATTTCCCACTAAGGGAACAAGAATTTGCTTAAGGAATTTGGCAAGCTGGTAGGTAGCTGTACCAATGAAGGAAACAATAGGACGAAGAGGAACATTGGGTTTATGAATTTTCGGAAGTCCATATATTCTTGGCAAAACTGAATCACTACTACGTAAAGTTTTGTACAAATAAGTGGAAATCTTGTCGTTTTTGTATAACTTCCAGATGTAACGATTTAAACGCTTTTCAATAGAACAGATTGGATTTTTTAAAATTACTTGATATGTTGCAGAATCAGATAACAACCCTAAAAGTTTTTTGTCATATTCCAGTTTATCCATTACCACAGTGCTGTTACCTTTATCCGCGTTGAGGATTATAATGTCATCATATTGCTTCAACTCTTCCATTGCGCGCTTTTCGGCCTTTGATAGATTTGGTTTGGGTGGTTTGGCTCTTTTTAGAATTTCCACCACTTTAGATCGTGCGGAATCAATTGAACACTTATTGGCGAAGTTTACTTGGCTTAGACCTAATTCAACTCCGCTTATAATATCCAAAACAGGAATTTTTGATGGCGCTATTGCAAATTTGTTCCCTTTTTTCAGGAGTGATTCCTGAGCATTAGTGAGCGAACGCGAGGATAAGTTTTTAATCCAATTTCGATTCAAGCTCTTTGTTTCTCGCTCTCTTGGAATAAGCTGTTTTAGTTTTTGGTTGTGAATGTATTCGGTTTTTGAACGAACTTTACTTTTTTTATAATCCGAAAAATTCATTAGGTCATTGAGGTCTTCGGGATGTAATTTGCTGTTTAATTGAAACCTGATCTCCTCAACTAATGTTTTAGCGCGTCCAATTTTTTTATGAGATTCATTTATTCGAAGATTTAGAAACTCCCATCCAGATTTACGAGCTAATTGGAAACCTTTTCGCGATTTAATTGGTGGGGGAAACCTTAGGCTCTTAGGCAACACACCTTCTCTCTTGCATGCATGATTAAACCTTAAATGGCAATATTCTTTCTCTATGGTAACATAACAACTTACTAGTTTTCTTGAACTTTGCAATAAATCTCTACCATAGTTTCTTTTCAATAGGTTAAATATAGCAGGCATTCTTCGTATGTCGAGTGTAACGATATTTCAATCAAATCACTTCGTTCTTTCGACAAATTTTCTATTCAAATTTAACGTTTCGCTCCCCTTAGTTACCGGGGAGCTTCTTCAGAACACGGTAGATGTTAATAATGTGACATACAAACTGTACAACATAAAATTACAAAGACTACCTGTATTACTAAACACTAAAAATTATTTATCAACAGGGCAGGCAATCACGTAATAACAAAAACATTGTTGCATCACAGATACAGGAGTGGCCAAGTGAAAAGTGTTGTGAGAAACATAAGACATTACTTACTGGAGACGAACACACTATAAACAGTCGGAAAATTCGCACCATCATTGCGATTAATAACATTACATGAACAAGCCTTTTGATTTATCAAAAAACTTTCCGCAACGCGACGTCTGTATGCATGTGATTCTGACTTCAGAATTTTGACATTATCCCAATCTATTCTATGATCGAATTCCATAACATGTTGACTCAGCGCTGACTTTTTAGTGTTAAAAGTCTTGACCGCATCAACATGTTCCCGTTTTCTGGTTCTAACACTACGTCCTGTTTCACCTACATACACAGCATTGCAATCCCGGCAAGAAATTTGATACACCAAAAGCGTGGTTTGGTGTATCAAATTTCTTGCCGGGATTGCAATGCTGTGTATGTAGGTGAAACAGGACGTAGTGTTAGAACCAGAAAACGGGAACATGTTGATGCGGTCAAGACTTTTAACACTAAAAAGTCAGCGCTGAGTCAACATGTTATGGAATTCGATCATAGAATAGATTGGGATAATGTCAAAATTCTGAAGTCAGAATCACATGCATACAGACGTCGCGTTGCGGAAAGTTTTTTGATAAATCAAAAGGCTTGTTCATGTAATGTTATTAATCGCAATGATGGTGCGAATTTTCCGACTGTTTATAGTGTGTTCGTCTCCAGTAAGTAATGTCTTATGTTTCTCACAACACTTTTCACTTGGCCACTCCTGTATCTGTGATGCAACAATGTTTTTGTTATTACGTGATTGCCTGCCCTGTTGATAAATAATTTTTAGTGTTTAGTAATACAGGTAGTCTTTGTAATTTTATGTTGTACAGTTTGTATGTCACATTATTAACATCTACCGTGTTCTGAAGAAGCTCCCCGGTAACTAAGGGGAGCGAAACGTTAAATTTGAATAGAAAATTTGTCGAAAGAACGAAGTGATTTGATTGAAATATCGTTACACTCGACATACGAAGAATGCCTGCTATATTTAACTACTACCGTACCGACTACTGCAATGCCACTCAGCATTATAATACTGCAATGGCATTTTACATGGGGTTCGGGGACCGTTGCTCGGATATATAATCTCAATGCAATTGTAAAATACCATTTCGGAGAAATAGAGGCTTCCAATATTATTTATTTCATTGCTACATTTTTTCACGAATCCGCGATTTTGCAAACGGACCACCAACACTTTTGTAGAAATCCGCTAAAAAATCCGCTGTCCGCCAAATGCAAAAATTTTCCGCTAAGCAGGCGCAAAATCCGCTAAATCTACCGGATTTTCCGCTAAGTTGGCAACACTGACCATATGTTAAGTCAGTATAATAAGTAGGCAACTGAACACCAATGACCCATGCAATAAAAAATCCGCATTGCTGATAGAAATCTCAAAATAGAGCATAGGGCAAAAAACAATCTCAACATTGAAAAACAGCGGCATTGACCTAACAAAATTTAACACTAAAAGTACTAATAATGATTGCTTAATCAAGCAAGCTTAGAAGAATCAAGTTTGCAAGAACTTCAAGTTTCCACAACGAAATTAAAAAATTAAATGCCTTACCCAAGGGCACAACAAGCAAATTTGACGAGTTGTTCTCTGCATTGACCCTTGGAATCCCAGCAGGCCCCTCATGTAATATGAATATACGAGCTTCGCAGATAGCGCATCGAAAAAGTTTTGGCCTTAGGCTACTTGAAATTTGCAAAAATTCCCAAATAGATTCTAAAAATATTGTTGCGTGCTTTAACAACAGTGTGGATTATAAGATTCTAAAAAATCCCCAAAATAGCAATTTTTGCTTAAAAAATCCCAAGATGCTGAAATACATTGGCATGTCATATGTTATAGGCTACAACCAACTTTCCAACAATTTAGAAAATTCCACATAATGTGTTGACTTCAAAAAATTGTCTTCACTTTTTGTCCAACGCAAAGTCCCAATTTTTGTGATTAAATCTTTGCAAAGTTGTAGTAACAAGGTTGTCAGCCACATTTTTTTTTAAATTCCGAAGAATACGGGTCTCTACACCAAACATCAAGTAATTTCGCCCAAAGGCGTAGCCAGGGGGGGCCAAAGGGGCAATACCCCCCTGAATTTTAAGTCAAATTACAAAACAGTATCAAAAAAATCAAAACATAAATTTTTTGCGCCTCTGCAGGTACATTAGAGTTTATTGTTGACTTTTAGCAAGGGGGTGGGTCGGGCGTGGCTTTTTGATTTCTAAACTTACAAATGTTTATCAAACAACATGTGTACGTTTTACACACTAAATATCCCCGAAGTTTTTCTTCTATGTCGCAGTGAAGTGATGAATTGATAATCCAAGTTATGGTAATTACAAGAAATAGGCATCTCGCTGAGCGCTTTCTTGTTTTATTGCGATGCGGACTACTACAAAGACGTCGCTTTTTTTATCAGAACGTTCAACCTACCACTGGGAATGGTTTCCTTGAAATTCCTTAAATAGTGCGTTATACGTCACAAATGAAGCTGAACTATCAAAGTCGTTCTTGATAAAACTACATTAGATCAGTGAAATCGCACTCGAATTTCTCAGTTTTGTACAGCAATTTTTATAGTAGCAACGAGCGTAGTTCACGAAAGGCAAAATGCCATTATAAGTAAATGACATCACATTGAAAGTTGCAAAATTTGGCCCCGTCTCAATTTTTTTCTGGCTACACCCTTGATTTCGCCACAGACTACAATTAAAATAATTCCTAGAATCTATCAAAATTTCCAAGCTGTCTTTGAAAAATCGCAAGATTTTTCTCAACACACTTTGCTCAAAAAATTCCACGTGGCCTTGAAAATTTCTAAGAATGACAAATATGGAGCTATTCAATCCATACAAGTCTCTACTGATTGGCCAGAGACGTTACAAATCGCTCGTGATACTATGTGGCGCCATATGTAAAGTACGGTATGCGGTAAAGTAAAATTTTGCAGAGTTTAGGACAAATCTTATAGCAGCGATATAGTTTTTGCTTTTCAAAGCAGCGAAACTACGGCCGGTATAAAATCCAGGTATGTGAATGTGACTTGCAGCACCGAATGAGTTTGACACCTCTGTTTTAGCCTATATGAGTACACTTTTCCATTGATTACCGGTAATGTCTTGTATAAATAGCAAATGTGCTGAAAAGAACTCAGAGGCTGGCTGTTTGTTGTTCAACTTGCAGCATACCACCTGTTTTAAAATTCTTAACTAATATGCCGAAGAAGCGCTATTTTATGATTTGTTTTCGGAAAGAAAAAATTCTTTTGTTGTTGTATGATTAGCCTTTGAAAAGGAAAAACTGTTCTGTTGCTCTATGATTTGTCCTAAACCCTAAAATTTTACATTACCCAGTACTTTACACATGGCATCCCATATGCAAGTAGGCCTATGCCATTGTTCACCGTTCATTACCATTTGTTCACCGCTCATTACACATGTTTTAGGAAAACATTTATGACTAAATCAAATCATTTTGTTTAAATGCACAAATCAATTTGATTTACTGGCAAATGAATATAAAATAAATGCATGTGTCATAAATGTATTGCAAAATAAATGCATTTGTTTAAATGCTAAAATCGATTTTTTTTGAATGCTCAAATCGATCAAATTTTTTTAGTCGTAAATCCATATGTCACTCAGCCGTATCACTCTTTAAAGACAATGTACTGCGAATACCACTTTTTCGACATATTTGAACTTTCACGTGACAGGTTTGCAATAGTTTGGTTTGAAATGAGCGGCAGACGCGACAAAGTTAAGAATTTTGAAACAGATGATGCCCAGCAAATTAAACTACAAACAGCTAGGATGTGAGACTCTTACTATAGGATGACTACTGGAAGCAAAAGTGCAACATAAGCTAGGATTGCCGTACGTCCGGAAAATTCCGGACGTATGGCAACCCTAGCTTATGTTGCACTTTTAAATCAATATTCTGAAATTTGAACACAAAATCTACCCTCAACTAATATCAGGAAAATATTTTAAAAACAAAAGAACTTTATGAGGTTGTTCTTGTAACTGCTGCTATCCCAGCCATACGGTTTGGGGGAAGGTCTTAGCGCACAGCGCAAACTCAATCGCGGATCAAAGGACACTCTCGATGACTGAATCAAATATAATTCCGAGACAAAAAATCCGATCAATCATACACGAATGGCGACGATACTGCGACAGGTTTTTGACTGTATGCGACTTTCCGACACGATTCAACTTTATAGCAGAGATTCCACTTCATTCGTATTTTGATTTTGAGAAAAATGCCAAATGACTAGAGTGCCGCGGTTATATAGTGCTGCTAATTTACGAAATTCTCACGCGAGCACGTGGAAAAAAACAAAAGAAAACTTCATATGAGAATGGCTGACCTAGATCTTTTTTTTTAGTATTGTTTACCACACAAAAGACGCTAATTATAACAGTTGGTCTCCAACAGCTGCTCAAATAGAGAGAAGCCCTGCAGTTTAAATCAGGGCACGAAAACAGTTTTAATTAAAAGTTTTATAAATGGATTTTGTCGGCAACAGTTCTGTTAATCACACTTTAAAACTGAGCTTGTGTTTTGATTAATATTCAGTCCATGATAACTTGTGTGATCAGTAGGTTATTGTAAGGAAAAATAATTTAAAGAGTCATTACCAGCAAAATTTTCTTTTTCACTGATTACTGTGGTCAGTATGTGCTGTGCATGCACTGTGATGAACCTAAGGCTAAGAATATACATCAGTTGCCCACTATACACGTGCATTGTAAAGCTTTGAAGCAAATGAGTTAAAAGTGGAATAGCAATGCATTTGTTCTTTAGGGAAACCAGGACCCATCCTACTTTTTTGAAAAGGGAAAAAAATCGGAATTTGTGTCAGCTGATTATCTGTTACATGATGGTGATGAGGACAAATGCCATAAATATTGTAGGATGGCTAAAGAAGTTTTTTTACCTTTTGAATTTGGTTTCTCCAAAATGGAAAAATACCAACTGGCGAAAAGCAATTTCTCCAAAGCAAAGATTGATTTTAACTATAAGGTAAGTGACGTAATGTAGGCTTGCATTATTACTCTGATATTTTTATTATTATGCTCACAATGAATTGTCTGGTCAAGCCATAGCAAAGACTTTAAAAAAATGGTATTGCGAGCTTTCCTGCTTAGCACTAAGCACAAAAACGTTAGTCGGTGAAAAATGGCTGGCAAGGTTTTGTTGCATCCTTGGGAGAGATACTCAACTGGATTCGTTTATTTTCATGTGGTGAGGCTGATCAGTATAAACGTGGTGTTGGCTCACACTGACTAGTGACCTGCAGACTGAGCATGAGTTCTTATAACTAAATGAAGCTCACGCTTTGAGTACAAATTGTAGTTTGTGCCAATTACAACATTTTGTCGGTGCTTAAGAATAGAAAAAGTTGAAGACCAAATCCATAGGTTTGAGAAGTCCGCTGTGTTAAATATTGTACGCGCGTTTTATTGTGTCGCTGCGTGCGAGTTTTGAAGCCTTGGCCTCTTGCGTCGCTCTACCATTGACAGCAAGCGAGCTAATTTAATTTGGCATTTATCTCGCATGTTAAAGCTTCAGGCTGCATCCAGACCACCGCATTACGCTTGCTTATTGGTTTTGTGTCAGTTGTCGTTATGAGTTGCCAGCTAAAGGACGGCAGCTTTCACCGTTTGGCTGTTGGAAGACCGTGTTACTTGCCCTTGACAGAGTATTAGGAATTCCAGTTGTCTCTACTTTTGGGTCAAGTTCTTGGAAGCTTAATTAGTTAGGTAAATATTATTCTATTGTAGGCAAGCCACCGCATTTTTACGATTATTCATGCTTTGTTTCTTACATTAACAGAAACCGTTTTCGAGTACGTTGTGTGTCGCCAGTGTGGCTGTCGCGTTTATTTGGAATAAAGAAGTTGCATAGACGCGTACGCTTGACAGAACAGCGGCAAGGAAGGGAGGCGACTTGAGACGCGTTGACTAAGAGCTTCAACCGGGCGTGTGACAGAATCAGCACTTGGCCCATGCTGAATTAAAAGATCTGTTACACACTGCACTCTAATTCAGCAAAGGTTCAAAGTCCAGCTATCTCCATAATGCAGTAAAATTGTACGAAGCTGTTTACACTTTATAATTGGTCTGTAGCTTAAATTTCTAATATGGGAATAATGAACATAAGAAAAATATGGTTTGGCCTCACAGAATGGCAAAAATCCATGCTACGCAGCCACAACATCATTTTAATGCCTTTTAGTACATGCAGTAGTGGACATTCAAAATTTATCCAATATCCACCACTGAGCACATGATAATCTTGTGAAAACAATATATAGAGTGATTTCGAATTTTAGGAATTCACTATGACATTTGCGATACCTGGCAACCGGGCTTCTCATTCGCATCTAGCTTTTTCTTTCCGTGTAGGGCACCCTATTGTTGGACTAATCATCAAAAAGTGTTGTCAGGCTCTGTGGGAATGTCTTATTCCATTGGCACTGCAGTAACCAACCACTAAAAAATGGTTGAAAATAGCCCAAGAATTTGAAGAACTTTGGCATTGTAGCAATTGTGTGGGAGCTATTGATGGCAAGCCCACCCGCATTAAAGCTCCTCCAAACAGTGGTAGCAAATTTTACAATTATAAAGGATATTTTTTGTTGTTATTAATTGCTGTTTGTGATGCACACTACCGCTTCATTTTTGTAACACTGTTTGTCATAGCAATGGAGGAGTATTTAGCAATTCGAGGATTGGACAAAAATTTACCGATGGAATTTCTCTAGAAATTTCACCCATGCTAACTTATTTGGTTCTAACATAATTTTGCCCTATTACTTTGCTGCTGATGATGCATTCCCTCTCAAAGTAAGAATTATTAAACCTTTCCCAGGTCGGCAGCTTAAAGAATCTTTTCGCATTTTTAACTATAGACTCTGTCGTGGTAGAAGAGTTGTAGAAAATGCTTTCGGTATTTTATGTGTGCCTTGGCAGATTTTTTATAAAACATTAAATTGTGATCCAGAAACAGCCCAACTCCTTGTTCAGGCTTGCGTAGTTCTGGACAATTTTCTGATGTCGCAAAGCAGTAGCACTTCAGGCTATGTGATTGGCGACAAAACTGATGCATCAACCTTTCGTATAATTAATGGCAATTTGCGACTTTTAACACCTGCTTCATTAAATTTATCTCGCTTTCCGAGATTCGGTTCCAATTTTTTAGTCGAGATGCTGGATTTTGTAGAGACCAAGTAAAATTGTATTTTTTGACCAGTGGTACTGTCTACTGGCAATGAGATCACTGATAATGTAGTACAGCATCATGAATTCATAATTGTATATTTTTCATTTGAAAACTCCAAAGCTTGTGTTGAACAACTTGACACACCAAAAGATTGATGGCAACACCATTTTGTATATTGCTTGATAAATTAACGAGCATAAGTCGGGTTTAGATTATTTTTCGTTAACAGGGCAAACCAAATATGCTGCCACCTTGTGGTATTTCCGATGATGATAAATATTTTTGACTGTTAAAATTCCGTAATTGAAATTCATTTATTGTGTCAAAATTGCATTTCGCTTTATACTGTGACGATGGACCAACCTCTCAGCTATCTTAAGTGGTTACTACAGTATTTTCAATCGCTTACACTTGTTTGAAATTTTTCTGTCAATCAAATCCTAAAAAATTCTTAAATTAGCCAAACTTGTACATTTTTTGTAAGAATTACTTTAATGCATTTTTGTAGCAATTTTTGTGCTGTTTTACGCAACTTTTCTCACATCAGTGCATGTAAATACTCGGTGCATTTTTCAGGGATTTGCCTATACGAGTTTATATGTGATTGTTACTGTTCTGTGTGTAGTTACTAAGCTCATTGTGCTTGTTCATGTATTTACTACGGTGACTTAAATCAGCTTGTTTATCGCAGGAGATTGAAATATTATAGTTTCTTTTGGATACGTTATAATAATGGATGTGGATGTTAATGAAAAATTAATCGATTTAGTGTTGCACCGGCGACTGATTTTTAATACTTTTATCTAGAACATAAAAATAAAGACAAGGTGGATCAAGCATGGCAAGAAATTGCACAAAATCTTAACACTACAGGTTATTACTGAAATAATTATATTTTTGATGTTAAACGAGTGGAAAATGCTGCTTAGGTAACATGTTTATTATCCAGTGTGCCAATATCTATTTTATTGTTCTAGTTGACTTTTGCCAAAGACGCAGGCGAACTTTGAGGATTGCTTATGGGAAAAAGCATAAGCAGAGACAGAGCATTCCAAGTGGATCTGGCACGATTCCACCTGAGTCCTGGCCATATTTCGCTCAACTAACTCTTTTGGACAGCATAGAAAGTTGGTGCACTTTTTTTTCTAATTATGTAACATGTAAATAAATTCGCTTTACAGTTTTATTGACAATTTTTTTCCTTCACCATTTGCGGAAGCCGATGTTGATCAATTGTATGTCCTAGAGAGTAACAGTTTAAGTGGCAGCTCTGCAAACATTAGCATACCAGGTGAAAGTAAGTTTGTTTGTGTTGAAAATGCGCTGTGACTGCAGTACAACTAGAAAGCCTGTAGCAGATTCGTTGGTCTTGATTGCTTTCTTACTTTCTGATTAATATTACAACTGCTAGACAGTATGCGCGCTACTTGTATAAAGGCTTCTCTCACAGATCGATCCTTTCTTCGTCTAATTGCGCTTGAGTTGATTTATTCCACTAATGAATGATTTGAAAGCTTCAATTTGCACCACTATAAAATATCTTCAAAAACGCGCATCAAAAGTACATTCTCATTTTCTAACACCTTTTCCCTTCTCTTTGTTTTTCTTTTTTCCCGTTCCATGTTGGCTGGATCATGACGCAATCCATTTATAGTGACATCATAATTAGAATAGGTGTTCGACCAAATGCTAGAAGCATTCTAATTCTTGCCAATGCTTTTTTACTCGGCTATAACCATAGAGATTTCTCGTTACCGAATAATGAAATTGTGCTTCAAGATTATTTAATTAAAGTATTTATAATGCAGATACTTCCAAAAATTGAAGTTTTGGGCAATAGCATTGGCAATAGGAAAAATTGTTCAGGAGGTAAAAGAAAACGGCCTTTAAAGCAACAAGTTTAGGTAAGAAATAATAGTCCAATTGGCTTTTGGATTTAAACTATCAAAGTTATCAAAAACAAAATTCAAGTTATTTAAAAAATTAATTATTTATATTGGCAAGTTGCGATCTCCAAATGTTGGCTTGCACAAACTTACTGAAACCCCTCGGTATAAGCAAAGAGCATAAACATCTTATCCCAAGAGTAAAAACACTAATTTTTCCTGGATCATCTTTTTTCGTTTGTGATGTCGTGAAGGCTTATGTACTGAATTGCTTTGGATTATTTTGTTTAGATCAGGGTGTCAAGAATAAAGAGTCTCATAGGAACGCCGACACCTTAACTGCTGTCCTTCCAAAGCTTGTACCAAGAATCTACTAATTCAGCAAAATTCTTTTAATTACAAACTTCAGAGCAAATGACCGATAGTAAAAACTAATCAAGAGTTATCTACGTCGTAATTCTAGGCGGTAAAATTTTTAACTACCTCGGTGCTCAATAGCAATTCACCAAAAACAAAAGTTTCTACTATGTCGCCGTTAATAAACAGAATCTTGAGATAAGAAAAAAAATTAATTACGGAGCTGGAACACAGGGTTCTTAAACTGAGGGACGCGCTCCCATGCAGGGGATATAGGGGCACGGTAACATAAACCTCCAGAATAAATTAAGAAAATTTGAAAAATCGGCCCTCAGGAAAAGTTGATCTTCCCCCAAAAGAAAGATCTTCAAGAGAGCAAATGTGGTACAATGACCAAAAATCATAACTTCATACATAAAAAAGGGTGTCACGAATCAAGAGTGGCGCTAGTTTTTGTTGAGCCAGCAATGGGAGGCACGGCCAATTCTAGGTATATGCCAACGCATTTTATTATACAGAAAGAAATGATATCGTTCTTACAAGACAGAAAAAAATTAAATGAATCAGTCAGTACCAACAAAGATCGTTTCGATCATTTTGGAAAATTTGTTGCTTGTACTCTGCGCGATCAACCACAGGAGATTTCTTCAACTGTAATCAAGGAAATAACAAACATAATGCTGAGAAACTTTACAACTGAAATCAATCCGCTCACTGATTCTTAACGACCATATCCTTTATTTTTCATGTGTTCTCGTGTATTCTAAAAATCATGTTTTTGCTTTGTATTCTCTGCTTTGCTTTATCGCTTAAACTCAAGTGCTTCTTTCTTTGTGCAGTGAGGGAGGCAGTAGGGTTGAGGTACCACTTCTATTACAAATAGTGAATAGAGTCGCTAAAAACATTCTAGTATTTGTAATATCTGCTTCCATAGATGTAAAAGTGGTGGGCTTGGTGGCTGCAGCAATCCATGCTGTTTTTTTCCATAAGTTTCAAAAATAGGCATAGTCACTTTGAAAAATTTAATTTTCAAATAAACAAGTCTCTACCCTCAATTTCGCTAAAACCGAGGTAAGACTTACTTTTAAAAAGCTATTATCAAAAAATCTTCACTCACTTTAAGCTTTCATCCCATCTCATATAAAACAAAACGTTACGCCTCTGCTTACTTCAGAAGTTGGGGGTGTTTAACCTACTCCCTTTGTGGTGCTGATGCCGCCTCCGTATTTTGTGTTTTCAATTTTTTTTTTGTACAAATGCTTCAACTCGTTTTTTTATGGTTTGTTCTCCGTTCCTGTTTACTTTTGCTAGCAAATATATTCGTTTATATTGTCACTTTGTAGACTTCAGATTATTTCAAATAGGCTCTACTGAAGATCGTAGGCCTACAGGCTTGAGAGTATTTGCAATTTGATAGTCCCGCCAGAAATTACCAATTTGTTTTTTGCTTTTGCAGAGGACTATAAAAAGTCAGTTTTGAAGAAAAATTTGAGAAAAAGGAAGAGGTCAAGCTAGTTTATATTTTATTGGAGTATTTCTTTTGGATGAATTTCTAAAGCTTTTGTTTAATAGACTTCCTTTCAGGTAGGCCTAATTTCAAAAACTATTTCCAGTTTTTATCATGCTTACAATTTTGTTTGTATGTGGGTCCCAATGTAAAGTTAGCAAGTTTATCAGCTATAATCACAATTTTGTGGAATTCCGGTCAGCAAGCCAAGCAATAAAAGCATTTAAAATCAAGATTTTAAGCTTGGCAAAATAAGATCGATTGATCTAAGTCACAACCTTTAGTTACGGTAGCATGAGATCTCAAACGCAATAAGATTCACTCAAAAAACATTTTAAAGTTTTGAAATCTACGATACTCAATAAACAAATGCCAAATTCGCAGGTGTTTTTCTTTAAAACGAGGTTTTATGTCTCCCTCGGTAGCCATAGGCAATTGGCATGTATGCATAGCAGCCGTGGCGAACCGCAAGCGTTGTGGGGATTTCCCACACCGGCCCACAACCCCTTGCAGTGTTTATCCCGCTTAAGAAACACAGCTGATTCTATCTCTAAAGCGGTGTAGATATCATCAGGTTTGTTTGCTTGTAGAATATTTCAAATAATTTGTTGGGGTGCATTTCTTGCCACTCGGTGATAGTATTTGACTTGCCCTATAAGAAGTTATTGCACAATAATTACGTAATTTTTATACGGTTGTTTGCTGGGTATGGTGCAATCCTTATCTCTTTATAATAACAAGACTTATCCAATATGAAGTTATGTAATTTCTCACAATAGTTTCATATTTCCGGTGCAATTGTTTGCTGGGATGTGACGCAATGACGCTGAAGCAAAGCGGTGGGAAACAAGTCATCAAAATGCAACGTCGCTATTCGAAATACCCAAAGCATATGATTTTGTGGCAAATACTTAAATTTGTTTTTAACATTTTACGGTTGAGTCTGTTGCATATTTGTTCCCAAAATTGTTCATAGGTTTTTACCACAAAAAGATTTATCAATTTAGCTGTTTTAAAGCTATTCAGGAGATTTCTGCATTACGTAATTACAATGCCAGCGTTTCAGGAAGACACACTAGCTTGTACCATCGTTCAATTCAGGAAGTTTTTTTATGAAACGCTGCACGAAACTAAAAATTTGCATAAACCACATAAACAGAAACACGGAAAATGTAATTTCGTGCAGTCACCTGACAATGAGACGGCGAAAAGACCACGAGATCATAGAATCAACTGCCGTGCCTATCAAGCGACAAGAAAATATACAAACTTTAACAATAACAAACCAAAAAAACAGTAAAAGATATAATTTTTAAATAGAATTATCAAACAAAAACATTTTTTCTTTATTTACGTCATGAGTCCAAACATCGTCTTACAATGAGACAAAACTAATTGATCGGTAGCATGCTATGCCAATGCCCTTTAAACACGACTTAAGACAAATAACAAGAATCGGCTGCTACTTCGAAGTCAAAAGTTTTATTTGTTACTTAAACAGTCTTGAGTTACCGATCCTTGGCGTAGTTTATTTGCGCCAGAGAGAGCAAAACTTTTGGGAGAGCTTATGTCAGACCTTCAGGGTATGGAAAAGGTGGGGCCTGGGAGTCAATGATTAAAAAGTTTTGGTTAAAATCTATGCGAAGCATTTTTGAACTGTCACGAAAGCCAAGCTATGTAGAACTGCCAGCCTTTTTCTCCAGCGTTGTCAGGATCATCAGCCTACGACCTTTGGTGCCAGATAGTGTTGATCCAAACAATTTTACACGGATAACACAAGCTTCACTTTTGATTTCTATTTTTGGCCACTTTAATCCAGAGTTAGACCCCCAATCCAAGGATCTTTTTGCGGTTGGAATTTTGATTTTTGCAAAACTTGCCGGATAAATTTTGAAGTCACTGGCTGGGATTTATATGCCGCAGTTCTAGGACCTGAAAAAGTGAAGAAATATCTGTTGTAACTTAAAATCCAGAGAACGTGGTAATCCTTGTCTAGCATAGTTGGCCTCCGTTTTTGGCCTGCATGAGAAGTGTAAATTGACCTATGAGATTGTTGATTTTATTTGAATGAACAGTTCACATAAATTCAATTAGGCTAAGCGAGACAAAAGTATTGTTTTGTTATTGGCCAAGGCATCGCCGCTTTAATGATTGCGTTTTTCTCCGACCTGTCTTCGTAAAAAGCTGTGAACATACTCATTTTTTCCAACAACAATGTTCTGGCAAGGAATTACAGAGATGTGGTAAAAATTTGGAGCACATCGTTTTTGATCCTGTCTCTCAGCCGGTGATAACATTAAGCGTATTCTATGTGGCGTAGACTTTAAGTGTTAAATAAATCTTATCCTTTGTTTATCACGCGGTGCTTGGAAGACAGCGGACTAGACGGCAGGTTGTCCCATATGTATCACCAGAAATCACAAGAAGACGAGAGTTTCCCGCAGAAAGAAGCACATGTAATCCAAATTTCTATTTTGCAAAGAGTTCTAGCCCGGTGGTTCCCAAGGGACCGGTAAAAAAGTGTTTACGGATCGGCAACAAAAGATTGTAATGAATAGAACAGTTAGCACAGAACAGTTATTTGTAATCTTTTTGTTAACCAAAGTTGTCGGTGCGCAACATAATGCAAGATTTTGGCATAGACTGTGTACTTAAGACGAAGACTTACAACCAAACGGTAATCAAATCAACTCAAGCAACAAAATGTCAATCAATTTACATACAAAATCAATGTTAGTAGGAAATTTGCTGCTGTTTCGCTGCCAGTAAGCAAGGCAAGCGAGGTATCAAAGAAATTTCTAAAACACGTAGCTCTGCTTCGGCATCAAACCGATTTCTTTGCTTTGTTTTAATTACAGCTAGCGATGAAAAAGATTTCTAGGTTGAAAATACAGTCAACTTCGGATATAAGAGATCCGCCGGGACCAGCTTAATCAGTCTCTTATAACTGAATTCTCTTGAAAATCATTTGGGACCTTTTGCGTAGTCCCTTATAAGCGAAAATCCCTTATATCTGAATCTCCTATATCCGAAGTTGACTGTACCACTAAAAATTTGATTGCTTTGTGAGTTACACAGGAATATTCGTTTTCAAAAGATATCCAAAATTGCAAACAGTGATTCTTTTAAGTATCTGGACCGCAAAGCAGAATTACAACATAATTCAATTAGACTTTGTTTTTCATGAAGATTAAGGTCGCAGGTGTTGACATCTTCGACGAACCACTTGTTGATCCAAAGGTTTCCATGTCGAGGATCTTCACGTTCCGGAAAATTATGATCAAAATTGTTAGCCAACTCTTTCAAGTGTTGACACGGCCCAGCAACTCTTTATCGTTAACATCAACACTTGTCATGTACAGTTCAAACCCAATAATCGGTAATGTTCGGGGGACACGGAATTTATTCGGATAATTGAGTTATCGGATAATCGAGTTTTGCTGTCAATGGTATGATCTTAAAGTCAATGGCACCTAAGGTATGCTGCCAAAATTTAATGCCAGTATTATCATGTGGAACAGAAACACCGCCATGGTGGAATTACTAATGTTAATTGCCGTTTGCATTCACACTTGCTACTAAGTTTAACAGTTTATTTCTGATAATTTTGTGTCCTGCCAAAATTTATCCAAAATTTCTTGCTTCATATATTTTACTGAAAATCGCAAAAAAATTTGGGGGACAAGATTTTCTTAAAGGATTATCGAAATTTCAGATAATCGCGTTTGACCTGTACTCATTTAAAATTGAAAGCATGATTGTATCTTCCTTTTGCACAAGACCATCTCAAAGTGCCAGCTTCTGTTTGAAATTATCTATCTTGTTTCTCAGTAGAAAGATATTCGTGCAAAACCCTGCAGCGAAGTATTAGCTCGTTCATACGGCCAATTATACCTGCCAAGTACGGAAGCTTACACAGTCACATTTCATCCAACAAATATTCTGTTAATGGGGAGTTCATTTCTTTCAAAAAGTGTTTTGTTTCTTCACGGAATTCAAATAGGCGAGAAAGAGCTCGTTCTCGTGACAGCCATCTTACTCCTAAATGGAGAAGAAGATCATGCCGCAAATTTACACTTCCACACAATGCGTGGAATAATCTGGAGTTCAAAAGTCGACTTCTAATTGCAATTATAAGATTTTGTAACAATTTTCACAGCTTAAGTAAGTACATTTTTCAAATTAGGAAAAATCTTCCTTAAAGCCAAATGCTCTCGATGGATGATGCAGTGAGTAAACAGCATTTCTTTGTGCGCAAGTTCTTTTATTTTTGCAACCACACCAGAGCGATAACCGGTCATGTTTGCAGCTCCATGAGCACACACTCAGACGCAATTTCCCTTATCTATTTCTTTCTCACTAAAGTATTTGTTGTGAAATTTAAATATTTCTGACCCGGTGGTACGTCCTGGTAAGTCAATACAACAAAGAAGTTTTCCTTAAATTCTGTTTTTCCCTTTTAGCATACGAAAAAAAGAAGAAGGGCACAATTGCTCCCGTCAATTGACTCGTCGAGTTGAACAGCTAAATGGAGTGTTTTTTCACCTTCTCTATAACCTGCTGCTCGATGTGTATTGCCATATCTTCAATCCTACGCTGAACTGTGTTGTTGGAGAGTGGTATGCCTTCAAATGTTTGAGCTGCTTTAGGACCCAAAAGTTTTTCACCCGCAGATGAGATGCACGGCTTTACTAACTCTTCCCCAATCGTGTATGGTTTTTTTTTATATTTCAGCTATTTGCAGAGAAGTTAGATAAGAAAAAATTTTTCGATAGTCGTCGTCTTTTTTATTTGCTTTTTTTCATTGTTTATATCAGAAAGTAGTCGTTCAAAATATTGAAGTGGCTTGCCTTAGGTTGTTGTGCTTGGAATGAAAGTGAAGTACAAGTTGGGAAGGTTTCAATGCGTCATTTGAGAAAACTTGGGAGCACACCAAACATAAAAACTGTGGCGATTGTTCACTACACCGTGCTATAGTATATCCAAGCTTCAAATATTTTTTCGTATGGCCTGGCAAATTCCTCTTTTCGTTTCTTCCTTCCTCCTGTGACAACCAAATTATCTGCGAATGCCCATTTGCCCTACATTTGCAGTAGGCCTACTTATGCTTGCTTCATTTCCATTTTGAGAATTATCTGCTTCAGAAGTCTTAGGCTACTACTATCCTTGTTAAAAAAAACACCAGAATACCTTTTTCTTTTATTAGATTCCATGTTAATCTTAATGCAGCTTAACATGACAAGCTTTTGCAGCTGCATTTCAAAAGTGAAGAATGACTTTGTAATTTGTATTGCAAAACTTGAAAGCTAGACGCAGTTTATGAGCAAACAATCGTAAACGTCACAAGTTTTAGTCTATTAACAACTTTGCAATGCTTATGAATCCATATCAAAATTAGCTTGACAGAAAGTGAGATACTTTGCGGAGCGGCCAAAAATTTACGCGGACCGGCGGTTGGGAACCACTATTCTAGCAAACTAGGTAATTGCGTTGAGATCTATGAAGAAATTTACAACAACTGGTAACATAGGAAGTGTTATAACCAGCGTGGTGGTGTTGGGGTAAGGGCGTCTACTTGGAAATTCGTAGAGAGGGGTTCTATTCCCTTGTCGAGTCATACCAGAGACTCTAATTAAGGCATTCACAAATCGGTTTGGCACACAGAAATAGAAGTAACCTGGAAGGTAAAATATATAACTAAGTTTATTCAGTTGCTAATGGAGTAAAACTGAGATATCGCCTGCGAGACCAGAGTGAACTGGTGTAACTTAAGTTTAAATTGAACTGAGTTTATTTAGCTTGAACTCAATTACTCTTACGTCTACTCCAGTTATAACTCCAGTTTGCTTAGTCGTGATTGAAAAGAGTGCAGGAAACCATAATGGCCTCAACACAGAGTCATTATCGGCGTCATAACAATAACAATAACAACAACACACAGAAATAGAAGTAACCTAGAGGGTAAAATAAAAAACTAAGTTTATTCAGTTGCTAATGGAGCAGTGGCGGCTCGTATGGAGGAGCTGCGGAGCTGCAGCACCCCCAAGAGTTTGAGAAAAAAATTAAAAATAGAAAATAATTTTTTTAAAATATTTTTATGAAGACAAATTAAAAAAATTTTACTCCGATAAAAATTAAAAAAATTTTTTTCAAGTAAAATTTTTGAAAAGTGCTTTCAATATAAATACCTTCAATTATTAAAGTCAATTTCATATATAAACATATCAGTTTAACATCTTTTTATATAATTGGAAACCCTATTCGAGCTGCTAAAGTTTAACAAACCCCCAGGAAAACGTCATAGTCAATAAACAAATACTAAAAAGTCACGTCAATCTTTGACCTAGCGAATGTGAATTTTTGCAGAGATTTGAGCTGCAAGAAACTCAGCTTGGTCCAAAAAAAAAACAGATATCAATACCGGTACTACCGTTATTGTAGTGTGGCGTTAGTGTTGCTGTTAGCGGTAGGGTAAGTAAAGCCATCTTTAGTGGCAGTTAGAGTGTGCTATAAAATGCTGTTTAATTAGTTTTGGGCTACGTAGGATCTGTTGGTTATGGTTTAAGCTATGCAGTATGCAAACTAAATTATCAATATAACTGTCTTAGGTACGGTACAAGTTGACCATGACTAATCCGGAGTCATTGGGACCTGGGGGTGCCGGATTAGCCATTTGTTATCTTAGAATACACAAACCCAGTTGCTAACCACATCATTTTAAAATTAAAATATGCTCTAAATCAGTACAAGTTGGTTAATATAGAAAACACAAGTGAAATGTTACTGATATGCAGGTAAAATAATTGGTACAGGTATAGTACAGTACAAAATTATTTCAGAAATTCAAAATTACAGTACGGAGTACAGGTACTGTTTTCTCGATCCAATTAGTATTCTGGTGTTGGATAACTGATTGCCGGATTAGTGATAATCAACCTGTACCAGTATAATCAACTCCTCCAGTTTATGTATGATCTAGAAGTGGTATAAAAAAATTTTAGGTAGATGAGAAAGTAGTACTTCAGATGTTACCCTCACACAATCTATTACTTCAACTCTAAATGTAATTGCGTATTGCCGCAATACTTGTCACCTGGTAATGTAAAAAAATGCCGCAGATGAATAAATAAATGCTGGTAGCTACTGTATCAGTTTGGGTGTTATTTTTTTGACAGTAAATAAAAATCCAAATCTGCTTTTTTTGGTTTCTTTTAATGCCGATGTGACAAAGTTTTCTCTTAGTTTCTTTACTAGCTAGCAGTTAAGTTTAATTCAAACAGAAACCAATCTGGAGAAAATCAAACTCACAACCACTAGCATTTATACTTATACCAGTAGGCTATCATGTGTTTTAACTATTTGATCAAGGAAGCAGCTATTTTGCTGTTGATGACATTTAACCGTTAGAGGCTATTTTGCCAACACCATTTATGTGGATTGAAGTAACCATACTTGCTACGATTTTGGCAGTGATGCTGTGATGTAGTGGATACTGCAGCTGCCTTGAAATGCAGTGGTTAGTGGGTTAAATCTTCACTGGAGGGTACTTAGACAAATATAGTGAAAATTTTTTTAAATTTATCATTGAAACTGACCAATCAGAACAAACCAAAAGCCACATGTTTATTATGTCATTACAATTGACCAATAACAAATGCCTGATGAAAAAATAGCTTCCAAGGGTAAAATGATGTTGATGGTAAAATAGCCATTGTTTTTGATCAAATTAATAGAAGTGTTTTACGAAAACAGCAGTTTAATTTAAAACATTCTTTGCATAGATCACAATTTGAGAGCATGTGGTCATGTTTTGCTGAAGCGTTTAGATGCTTGCCCAAAGTAATCATGAAATACTAAAACGTTGATGCAAAATTTTTAAACAATGCCTTACAATACCTTTTTCTTAGTTTATAGTTGGTGATGGTATTTTGGTTTCTTTTTGACTGGTTGTATACAACTGTGTGGTATCTAGTGTCAACCTATGGATTATATACATATAGAGTATACCTACTATAGCTTAGTATAGCAATATTATTAAAATGACAGGGTGACTGCAAAAAGACCATTATTGTTGATCTTCAAATGAAACAGGTCTTTAAGTCAAGCAGCCTTTTTGTATGCATTATTCAGCTATTGTACTAAGTAGGTTCTGTTTCCCAATAAAACTAGTCTATAGTTATGTACCAGTTACTATGATACTCCATTGCAGTGGAAGTACATTACAGATAGATAAGACTAGGTTTTTCAGTGGGTACAGATAGTGTATTGTGTCAAATAACAACACTGTAAATTAGCCTAGGAATTATAACTACACCATGTGTGCATCAAAAAATAACTTACTACTAGACACTAGTGTTGTAATGAGTTAGCCAATATATGTTAAGGCTTTTATCCTTCTTGCAGTTACAATAACAGATAATGAATAATTCAGTTCAGTATTTGCCATCAATTCACTTTCACCAGCTTTCACTGCATGAAAAAGTTGAACTGAAAAACAAAGGGAGGCCTTTGCCGCAACTGTCTTTGCAACAAGAAGTATCATCAAGTAGAAGTAGATCTTTTATTCGCAAATTCAACCCCAGTTTGTATGGTAAAGCTCCATGGCTATGTGGATGCAATCAAAAAAATGCTTTTTTTTGCTTTCCATGCTTACTATTTGGAGGAGACTCATCCTTGACAAAGAATGGAGTGAAAGATCTAAATCATTTAAATCAAAAAATTGAAAAGCATAAAGTTTCAAACACACATTTGAACGATATGTTGAATTTGTCTCTTTTAGGAACTGTTAATATTGGACAGCAAATTGACTCAGGATATGCTACATACATTTGTCGACACAATGATCAAGTCACAAAAAATCGTCTAATATTATCAAAACTTATCAATTGTATTAGGTTTTGTGGAAAATTTGAATTGCCTCTACGAGGTCATGATGAAACAGTTCAATCAAAAAATCGTGGTGTGTTTCTTGGATTGATAGAATTTGCATGTGACTTGGATCCCACATTACGAGAGCATATGAGTTCCAGTTCTGCATTTAAAGGAACTTCAAAAACCATTCAGAATGATATCTTGGACTCAATTATGTTTGTTTGCCAAGATCATATTAAAAGTGAAATTTTTAAATCTGATTTCCTGGCAATTATGAGTCATGAAACCACTGATATGCAAGATAGGACTCAGATGGTTGTTGTGTTTCGATATGAAATAGATGGAAAACTTGTGGAAAGGTTTTGGAGTTTTTATAATCCTCCAAATCTAACTGCAGAAGCTCTATCCACAATATTACTGCAAGAGTTACAAGCAGTGGCTGGTAACTCTTCTGAAAAATTAATTACACAAACGTACGATGGTGCAGCAAATCTGAGTGGATCAAGAAATGGTGTTCAAGCTAGAGTTAAGGACCATTACCCTTTTGCACATTTTATACATTGTTATGCTCACAAATTAAACCTTGTCATTCAAAAGTCTTGTTCTCAAAATAAAAGTGTTAGGGTGTTTTTCAATAACTTGTCAGGCATTCCTTCATATTTTTCAAATTCTGCTCAACGAATGGCTGTTTTGGATGAAGTAGCCCATTGTTGCATTCCACGATCTTCTGCCACTCGGTGGAACTTTAAAAGCAGGATTGTACAAACAGTTTATGAGCTGCGTGATGCACTTCTTGAATGCTGCTCTGTACTTGAGGAATCTTTGTCAGAGAGTACTGGAAATGGTGCCAGTGGCATCAAAAGAATGCTAAATGATGTTGATTTTTTGTTTTGGTTAAATTTTTTTAACAAAGTAATGCCACATGTAGATATATTGTTTGGCCAGTTGCAGTCTACCTCAATTGATGCCGTGAAAGCAAATTCTGATTTAGCTGCTTTTTTGGATGCATTGCAAAAAATTCGAGATGAATTATCTGAAGCTGATGTTGGTGTCAATGAAAGTGCAAAGCGAAGGTATGATGCCTCTTCCACCAAGGTGAGAGAAGCAAAAGAAGTGTGTGATTCAATCTTTTTGCATTGCAAGGAGAGGTTCAACTGTACATCTCACTTAGAAGCTAGTAAGCTGTTACAGTTGAATAATGCTTCTAATTTTGTAAAGGCAGGGCATTTTCCGATGAAATCACTTGAGAATTGTGTCAAGGCCTATCCAATGCTTGACCAAGAAAAACTCAAAAGTGAACTCTTACTTTTGTACTCAAGACAAGACTTGTACAGCAGTAACAAGCTGTTAGATTTATTTTGTTCAGTGTCTTCAGACGAGCTTAGACAGGATGTATTTCCAGAGACAATCAAACTCTTGAAAATTGTGCTCACAACCCCAATGACAACTGCTGAGCCTGAACGTTGTTTTTCAACATTAAAAAGAATGAAAACTTTTCTTCGTAGTACAACAGGCACAGATCGACTTTCTGCACTAGTTATGATCTCTATTGCAGAAGACATGATCTCAGAGATCAAAGACTTTAATGGAAAAGTCATTGATCATTTTGCAACTGCAAAATCTCGTCGTATAGAATTGATTTACAAATAACGGAAATTTCAGTTTAACACAGTAGAGCGTATGTGCAGACTTGGAGTTTAATAAACCAGTATACAATTTTTTGCAATTTAAGAATAATTTTGAAAGAGCACAAGATTCAATTTTGCTTGAAATGTTACAGAAAGCTATTCAGTAGCCTCAGAAAATAGAGTAGAAACTAAACTTTTGTAAATTTGGATATCAATCTTATTTTCTTATTCAGAGAATGCCTTTCGTTTTAACCCTATATAAAAGTGATGTTACAGTAGAAAGTCCATGATTGTCATGTCTCACATAGCCCTACACACACTTATATAACATTAAATTGTTCTTGTATTAAGAGGTAAAAAGCACATTGACAAAACAAGTATTTATTTGAGTGCAAAATGTCAAAGTTGCACAAACAGCAGTTACTGACTAAGCATCTGTAGATGTCTTAAATAAGATACTGTACGATACTAAATTCAAAATGTTTTTCCAGATCTTTTGCCTAGCGATAATGTTACGTTTTGTAATATTACTACAAATCGTTTAAGTGTTTTAATTCACCAAAACTGATAATTTGCAATCAACTTACTAGAAATAAGATGGTGTAGCCAGTCTGAGTATAGTAGTGTTACAACTTGTGCCACGTTTGGAGTATCTAAAGGTAAGATCGTTTGAAATTGTTTGAAAATGAATAGCATGTTAAAACCTATGCAAGTTAACTAAATTGTCTTGAATTCCTGCAAGATTGGTGAGCTGTTGAAAGCATAGTTGACATATCTTTTTATATAGATTCCAATTATGAAACAGAATATTTAAGTTTCAATCAATAAATATGCTGTAGCTTTTTTGTGCTTCAATCAACAAATTCCTTTGAAGTGGTTTTGGAAGGACAATAGCATTATGTTTATTGAAAAAATATAAATCAGTGACTATCTTGCTCCGTTTGTTACATAAATAACTGGAGTATTTTCTTTTAGATTGTTCATTCTACAATGCCCGGAACTGTGGTAAACAACAAACTTTACATAGTATGCTCGATGATGTGTTGATGTGAAGTTTACCTCATACATGCTGATGGTTCTCAAGCAGTGGCTGGATTGCTGTAGGCTAACCATTTGATGTTTATTACGAATAAAGCGATTGCAACAAAGTTTGCAAGTGATGTTTTCTTTTTGTATATGTGTTTAGCTTAGCTCACATATTTAGAGCGAAAATTTTGTTTCATGAACTAGTTGATGAAAGTCATTATGTGTGAAACGGTTGCTTATTGTGTAACGCATTATCATAGCAGCAGTATTTTTACTGTGAAATGGCTCTCCAGTGCAGCACCCCCTAGTCTTTTGGTCACGAGCCGCCACTGTAATGGAGTAAAACTCAGATAAAACCTGCGTGACCGGATGTTAACTGGTGTAACTAAAGTTTAAATTAAACTGAGTTTATTTAGGGTAAACTCAATTTACTCTGAGTTTACTAAGTCTACTCCGGTTACAACTCCAGTTAACTTAGTCATGACTAAAAATAGTGCAGGAAATCTCAATAGCCTGAACACAGAGTCACTATCCGCGTCATAACAACAACAACCACAGCCACAACACGTAGTATTGTCTGGACTTCAAACTTTAGAAAGTCACCTTATCTGCATTGAAAAATAAAACAAAACATAGTTTTCTAAAAATAATAAAAACTGATAGTAATTATAAAGTAAAAGAATACAAGTTGAATATCGTAGAAAATATGTTTAACGTAGAAAACAAAATAACCAGTTCACTCCACAGTAGCCTTGATGCAAGCAAGTGCGATTGTATCAGCTACTCGGTAAGCAATAATTTTAAACACTTCTGTATCACAAAAATTTGATAATGGCAGAAAACACAATTCAGCAGCAAAATTAGTTTGATTGAATCCAATTAAGTCAATTGACTCTAAGTTTGTAGCTCGTAGCTTATCAAGCCGTGCATTTCTGAATGCTTGAAAAGAAGTTAAGCCTGGTTTCCATTAGGTGTAAATCGCAAGCGTAGCATGAAAAATTCTTTCTTTGTCTATCGCACGTCTCTCCAAATAGAGAAACAAAGAATTTTTCACCCTACGCCTGCGATTTGCACTTAATGAAAACCAGCCTTTACTCGGTTTGGCTAGTTACAAGCATTGCAACTTCAATTCGACCTTGAAACGCTATTTGACGCGTTACCCAATAAGGAAATAAATTTATGTTCAAATTGAACGTAAATTGATCGAACTGAACGCATTTATACAAGCCTACGTTAGGCAAAAAATCACAACACAGAAAACCAAGGTCTCGACAAAGATAAGGTACATACACTCAAGTTTCAGAAAAAATTATGTCCTGGCCAATAATCATGTGTGCACAGGCGGACTAAGTCCACATGTAGCCGCAGTGGTGTAGTGGTCGTTTTTGGGAGCTTCGGATCGAAAGGACTGGAGTTCAAATTCTACAAAGTGCCATTGGTATGTGCCAAGAAGGGAATCCGCAATTAAATGGGTGCTCCAGCAAAAACTCTGAACGACTTTTGGGTACCCACCAATGGCAGTTCGCCTTGTTGGTGGTGGGGCTACCAGTCTGTAATTAATTTGCATTTACTACTGGCTCGAAATGGGCTGCCACTTTTCCCCTAGCCTAATTCAATTAGGTTGATGGCGTGAACCTGGATTGCTGTTCGCGCCATACCTCCATCCCAAGGAAGAGGAGGGGTAAACCAACAACAACAACAAACGTGGAAAAAGATGATGTAAATTGATTTATATTATATTTGCACAACTAGTTCAGCCGGATCTCGTTGGGTAGCAAGATTACAACGAGGTAGCCTACTGATTCGCTCACTCACTGGCAATTTCGACCAAGAGTGAGGTTTCTCAGGGACGTGCGGTATCAAATCTTGCGATTACTTCTTTTTCGCTTTTGTTGTATCCCGCGTGGATTTTGGAACGATTTTAGAGAAAGAAACTTTGGTTCAGTGCTAGAAATTTCGCGAGCAAGAACTCTGATTCTGAATGACTTAATCACGCTGAAGATTATAGTACAGCTTCGCTATATCACCTTGATGTTTAAAGCATTCATTTGTGGTAAGCTTTCGAATTGACTGAGATTCTGCACAAAAATCTTCGAATTTGTACATGGCTAATACCTAAAACCAAAAATCTTTGAATAAGAGTTATTGTCATTGAAAAAGCCAAACTTCGTCTTGTCAGAAAGTAATACCAATTTATGCAAGAGGCCAGCCATGCACATTGAGCGAACTGCAGCCAGTAACACTTTTTCGACCTATTAGATCTCTTCAGTGCAGTTGGTGACCGGCAAGTAGCTGGAGGCTTTAAACAAGCCATAGCCTAGAACAGAGTTTCTCAAACGGGGCCCTCAGCCCTCCTTTAGGGACCACCGAGGGGTTCTCCGGGAGCCACAAGGAAAGGCCTTTGTGACGTTCGGTGACGCATTGTTCTGAATGTTTTTAAATTATCCGGTAGGTTGGAGCTTTACATAACTTAAATTTACAGATTACATAACTTAAATGATTAAGACTTTATAAATAGTAATGGAATCTTGCGATAGCCAGTTGCAGATTATAGTATAATCGTGTTTACAACTTCAAGAACGTCTGAATTTTCAACTGTCTTTGTTGCGTAATAGTGCGTCTGGTAATTTCAATTTTGCTCGCCTTACAAAAAGATCAAAATTTCGCTCTGTACTATTCTGAAGGATTAAAGTCGAAAAGTGATGTGGGAACGAATGGAAGGTCCGTATTGATAATAAGGGTTAACTTTAGGTGAGAGTTAGTTGCGGATAGAGACGGAATATCCGCGCTATATTGTTGTAATATGTTCTTGTTACGAAAATAGTGTTTGTAGAGGTTGTAAGTAGTGGAAGGAGTTTGATGCGTCCTGCCCTAGAAAATATAAAGTTGGTAAGTTACGAAGATGGAGTAATTGTGACTGTAACAGCGAGTTATTAGAAGACACCAAGAAAGAATTTTGATTAAAGTTACTGCGAGATGATAGTAGAGAAGATGAAAGAACTATGACTAATAGGAATACTAGCAGTTTGCTCCCACGCTTGATTGCCCCCAAACACGAAACAGTAACGATTACCTCTAGCATGGTTTGCTGAAAATGATTTTTCCATCCAGTATGAAAGTTGGTGAAAATTGGATGCTTTATTATTCAGATTCAGCAAGTCATTTTATATTCTCACCTTTCCCATGCTGGTGTGGTTATTTTCAAACACCATAACAGACGTAGTAACAAAAAAATAATGAATACAATTAAATGATTGCGTTCATTTATAGTTATACCAGCGGTGTTTCTTACTTCTGCTTGTAGAATTCCCACCAATACCGCAAAAAATTTCTCACTAGAATAAGCCATCTTGGCAAAGAACAACACTTCAGTCACTTAAAATACTTACTGAGCTTTAAAAAAAGTTTTTTGCAGATAAAGAAATAAATAACGACCTTTACAATCCCATCAGTGTGTTCACAAACTGCTCCACCTCCCCTGTAATTTTTATAACTTTACTCAACTATATCACCGATATCTGCAATTAAATGAAACACCCAATCATTCAGTGTATTTTTACATTTTACATAGCACTGAAGGCGACTGGCTTGTTTTACACTTTAGTTGACAAGTTGACAGAAAGTTTCCCTGAGCAGTCATCTTTCATCCTGGCTAACTAAAATATATTCTTTTCAATAAATATAATCTTTAAGATAAAAGGCCTGGAAAACCTGCATCAGCTCAATTCTTGTCACTTAATCTGTTCAAGACTATTACTTTATAGCATATAATTGTTCATATCATTTTATTTTCGTTCCACAAAAGAACAACTGAACTATTTGTAGCAGCATTGCCTTTAGCTATGGTGTAGTGATTAGAGCGCCTGCTTCGCTGTCGGTAGACTTGGGGTTCATTCCCCTTGTCGAGTCACTCCAAAAGACTGTAAAAATGATATTCACAGTTTCGCTGCTTGGCGCTCGGCATTTAGGGGAGGTTGTGAAGAACAAGCCGGCAAGTTCGCTTGTTGAGTCCTTAAGCAAGGCATTTAACGGGACGCCCCCACCTTTTTAATGTGGTAGGCAGGTGGCCAAGACATCTCGAAAATGGTAATACCCGAGCGAGGCGGACGTCCTGTCAAAAAGATAGCAACACAGTTCGCTTTCTCGTGAAAGAAGGATAAAGATGGACAATACAAAAAAAGCTAGACATGGTGGTGCGGCAGCACCAGGTTTCAACTCTTTGATTCCCGCGCCGAGCGTACCGTCGTTGATTAGCACTGAACCAGTAGAGTTGCTTTGCAGAACTAGTAATATTAGCTCTACGGATCCTTTCTGCTTCGTCAAACAAAAAATAGGAAGCGGTTGAAGCTTTCTTGCAGTGTTTTATTCACAAATATGCGCAGCTCCTCCCAGCGTGCGCAGAACGAAAATTCACGGCGATAAAGGCTACCACACAGCCTTAATAACAATTAAACAGGGGGACCAACACTCAGGCCCAAACAGAAATCCGAAGCATAATCAGTAATCAGGCCGAAACGAAAATTTACTACTCGTTTCGCCACGTTGACGTTTTGACAAGAATAGCGAAAATACACGTGGTCACTATATATACACGAGCAGATGCACCTGTTCTATATATGAGTCAAACATGTGGCCTTATTTAACCACAGGGCAAAGACCAAAGAAAGACAATACAACAAAGGAAGGCTTTTAGAAGTACCGGTAGTCCGTAGGAAGCCCGGTTATAACGTCTACTACTTCTCAGTAGGGGCTAATTGTTCGGTTCGCTGTAGGGGTCTAATTTGAAGCTATATTTACTTAAACTCCTAACAAAACAACACGAGATCACTTAATTTACCACAATGTCAATCAATTTTGTAAAAAATTGCTTATGAAGTCTGCGTCACGTTCTCAAGAGACTACGCTGTATGAAGTCAAATCGTTGTAAAAGACCACATGGCGATTGGCGGAACATATGGTACAAGCAGAAAAACTGCCCACTACCCGCACCACACATCAAAAGACTTGTCCGCAAACAGCACCGCAAAACTTTCACTATAGTTTATAAGTTGCCCGCACCGCACTGCATTAAAAAGTGTCAATATGCGTCACAAAATATTTGTCCCAAAGATACTGCAAATCTTAATGTTTAGTTGATAGCAACTGTTTCACTTTGATATACATATTTCAACTCGATAATCAAAGAAAAAGGAGCAACACTAAAATAATGAACAAGAAAATTCTTTGGAAGATAAAAAAAAATCAACTAAACTGCAAAAATCGAAGAAATACACTAATGCATAGTTTAACTGAATTCAATTATGTAATTGTTTTCAGTGGGATAGCTCTATTTTTAATTATTATATACTTTCGTAAATTTCCGTATTTCTGCCCATTTCCGTACTACTAAAATCAAAAGTTTTTCCGTCATTCAGTAATTCCTTAGTTTAGAATAAATTACTGTATTTCTATAATTTTCAATTAATTACTTTGATATGAATTTCCGTAAATCTGTATTTGCTTGTTTCAATGCTATCTATAACACGCACCCATCATGTAGCCAACATACATTAGTAAATCTTGTTTTCCATTTATTCAACTCCACGCAATATCTAAATAAAAAAAATCAACTAGGAACTGACACTTTGTTGAGGTGGTGATTTAAAGAAAAAATATGATCGCATTTGCTGCCACTAGATTGAAATGCTCAAATAATCTCTACAAGTCTTATTAAAAGGTGACATGATCGATTGAACCTGCTGCACAAATCATTTTTCATTATAAATAGGGCCATTTTTTTGACCTAAAAAAAATATATTTTTGACTTTATTTTAGCAAAACTTTGACTTTATTTTGATCTAACCGCTTTTGCCTAAGATTTATGTCTTGTTGCACTTTTTTGATCAAAAATCTTTTATAATCCGCAATTTACATAAGTTTTTAAAGAAGAAGGTGACCTACTATAAACATCTTCTTAATCACTCAGTCTTGAAATTAATGCAACAAAGCGACGCCTGACGTCAAAACCTAGGATAACGAGCCATTGTGTGTACCGATATCAATTAGTGTGTAATACAAAAACTGCGTTGTTATCGCAACTGTACTGTACATTAACAATCTGTCTATGATGTTTTTAACGAAAGCCACACAGTATAATTACCAAGACTTTTTATTGTAATACAGCATCACATATTTTTTTACGTTCTTAACATCAAAATTTCTGTCATTTCTCAGTAATTTACTGAGCATAGAAAACGATCTCTCAACAGCAGCAGAGGTTGGCTGGGCTTTTTGCAATAGTGCGTAGCTTGTTGGGTCAATTGTCAAGTTGGTACAGTTTATTATTGTTTCTAAATCAGAGTTGGATAGTCGTTTTTAATGTAATTTTTAATTGCGCACGAATCATCATCGAATTGCATATTCTACAGCAGTCCGTATGTTTCGATTATCGTGCAGGCACTTCCTTCTAAGACCTCTACGTTGGCTGCTAGAGTCCGGCATTGATTTATTTTAACCAAGTCCGGCATCAAATCTTCCACATTGATAGCGTCTTTTGCTCTGCTAACTAAGAGGCCTGCACTTGTCCAATTGTTGACAATGGTACGAACAGCTGGAAGGTTCTCACTGTAATAGAAGGCAGCTCTAAGCCAAGTTGCCCATCTTGTAATTACAGGGTCAAGAGGAGATGGCAGACCAGCATCATGAAAATGTTACTTGCGATCTTTGTTTTTGATTGTTGCTGGCTTGATCGTTGCTATTATTTCATCAATATTTTTAAAATGACCACGCACACGCATAGCGCAGTTATGTAGTAAGTGCGCAACGCAGGTGACATGCATCAAAGAAGGGTATAATTCCTTTAATGTCTTTCCAGCCAAAGACGTGTACCGAGCAGCATCAGTCAAGAACAATGAAAAATTCTCGCGTTTTATTTCAAGTTGTCGCAATATGTCATCCACAGTGTGCAGAATAATACTGCTATTAACATTGCTACCGCTGTCAAGTAAATGGCAATCAACGAGAAATGTCTGATTTGGGGCATCTAAGCTGCTCACAAGCACACTAATATACTTTTGTTTAACAATCTCTGCTTCATCCACAATTAAAACAATTTTTTTGTCACGAAGTAATTCTTGAATTTGTTCTTCTTTTTGGAATGCTAATTTAGCAACACATGCCCGGGCTACAGTCTCCGAAGGCAATACTTTTCCCATTGTAGCAAACAGAGACTTTAAAGAAGGATGGTTCAGTTTATGAAGTGGGATATCTGCAGCTAAGAATGAAGAGACAACCTGAAGTTTACTTGATCGAGTTGTAAAAAGGTTTGCTTACTTTGGGATTTGCTCTTCGTCTCCAATTTTCTTTGGTGTTGCTTACTTTTTCGATGGCTTTCCACAAAAAACGTTTTGTCGCATTTGACTAACACGTCGCAAAGGTTGCATCGCAAGTCGCGGGCAGGAGTTGCCGAAAACTCATCCGGATATTCCTGGCAAATTTGCCTAACATTCGCTGTAGAAGATTTCGCTTGTTTAGACATTCTTTGCTTTGCAAGCTACGACTTAAAAAGACCGCGTGTAAAGAGCGCAAAGGTTTTATAGGAGTAGATTAATTGTCTAACAATTATGTGTTTATGCATCAACAATGACAATTTGATGCATAATAAGTGCTATTTCCTTCTCAATTACCGCACGCATTTTTACCATTGCAACTATTTGAGAAGTTTAAAATGAAATAAAACTGTGCATTAAATTTTAATAGCAGCTCAAAAATTCAAAAAAAAATATGTATATAAATTTGTTCGTTTTTGTGCGGAAATTTTTGATGAAGACAATTTTGACAAGTTTTGACTTTATGCAAAATTTTGACTTATAAAATCTACCAAAACAGACTCCTAAACGCCTGACACAAACGTTAGTAGACGTTTGATCATGTAAGAAGGTCCTGAAAAATTTTTACTTAATTGACTTTAGCGGGCCCTAATTATTACGTACTTTTTCATATTCAACAGGGTGCAAATGGTTTTAAGTCAATCAGTCCATTCCTACGTTAGCAATTTCAACTGGCGACTAGGCATGATCAACGTCATCCGCATACTCGTTCCTAAGTTAGTTCACGACAATCTCAATGTTTCCGTTTTGCAAAAATATGTGGGAATCTAAAAAGCTAATTTTTTTGTTCAGCAGACTAATTTTATTGCATGTCTTTTCTGCATCACTTCGAAATTGGTAGATAGCTTTAAACATGCATGCAATTTGCAGCGCTTAATTTCTTAAGCGGTAGATAGATATAGGCTACGTCTTTTTTTATGTCCTCTAAGCATTTTTTCTTTTTTCGAAAATGTCGTTCTTTAATCGGGATATTAGGCTCTTGACAAGTTTCGAGAGCATTGTTAAAGGATCGCACTTATCACTAAACAATAATTGGCTACACAAAATTTGAAGTAACTGCTATCCCATTTACTATTAATAGAAAGCTCTGCATTGTTTGTTAAAATTTTAATTACTAATTAATCGGGATCCGATCTGGTTTCACCAAAATCTTATTGGTCCAAATCCAAATTCAATAAACTCGAAATACAATAGGTTTCAGATTTCAAATCCTTTTCTTACATACCACTAGGCTGCACGCTCTCTGTGTTAGAGCATCGCCTCTATTTGTTGGTTTGGCGGGTTTCGAACTTGTTATTATAGATCAGTTGTTTATTTTACGAGCCTGTTCCTACTTGTAATCATGCGCTCTCAGCTCAGTTACATTGCAAACAATCAGCGTCTGCGCCTTTGGCAATTGTTTGCGGTGCGCTGAGCACTTCAGGATTAGATGAGGGAAAACTGAAAAGGTTTCATTTGAATATATGTTGGCTGAAGTATGGACGTCTATTTTTCTGTTATTAGGTTTAAAGTTAAAATGTGGTAATTTTCAGTTATTTTTTGGTGTCTCGTAATTTGATGCTTACTTGAACACAGTTAGATTTTAACAAACTGTACATATTGTGCGAGCGGCAAAAATCCAAGCGTTCCTCTTGAACAAAAATTGGTAAATTTAGGAAGTTGTCAAAAGTTAAAACAAAAAAGAAAATAACTGTTTTTCATTGCCCAAGAAGAAACCACTTTGAGAGGGTTTCCTGTCTTGCTTTCGGTATCCGCCCACTGTTCTGGGTGCCTCTGGCGATCATATTGCAGTTATTACGGGCGCGATGGTGTAGTGGTTAGAGCGTCCGCTTTGCAGTCGGTAGACCTGGTATTCATTTTCCAAGTCGAGTCACACCAAAAGACTTTAAAAATGGTATCCACAGCTTCCCTGCTTGGCGCTCGGCACATAAGGGATAGTGTGGAGAACAAGCCGGCAAGCTTGCTTGTTGTGTCCTTAGGCAAGGCACTTAACGGGATGCCTCCGTCATTATGTGGCAGACAGATGGTGGGGCCAAGCAGTCTACAAGTCGTGGTGGCCCAGTCTGACGAAAGACATGCAAACCGAGCATGAGCTCATACGCGTGAATGAAAAAATTGCAGTCATTCAGTTCTGTGCAACCTCTTTGTTGGCAGGTCTGTTGTGCAACTCATCGCTTACGCACTTCTTCTTTGACATCCGCACTTCAATTGTTCCTGTTGATACAACCCGATGGAATGGTCTTTAACCGGTTGTTAAAGCAACTTTTTAGCGCTTCTTGTTGGTCATCAGTGGCATTACTAGTTGGTTGAAGGAGAATTTTTCTTCCTTCAGTGGCTTCTCTGGATCGACTGATCGCGTACGCTGTTTCTAAGGTACAACTCTTACATCACTTTCTTGTTATCTGTTCTTTAGTAAGCTATCTTAATCTGTTCGTTTAGTGGTCATCATATGTAAATTTTTCTGTAATAAGTAATTGTAACAGTAACAGTTCTTTGCAAAATATTGCCATGACCAGGTCGAAGCTATTTATGTCGATCCCATTTGATCGGTTCAGTTGCTATCCCCTGCTGATTGTTCTGACCGTAAGGACAAACTGTTGTCCTACCAAAACGTTACTAACGGCCGGGATAAGATGATGGATGGTGATGTAGTAGTTAGCACGGCACGGGATGCCCCGTAAATTATTTTTGGCCCACCGTAAGTATTTGACTGATATCGATCGTTGCCCTACTGATTTATTGGCATGTGATTCTCAATGCCAATTTGGGTTTGAGTCGTTTGATCTGGTTGTCTTGCAAGAGGCCTGCAATAACTTTCTAAAAACATTGAAATCATTAAATGACAAAGCGCTATTTAAAGAATTTTCTAAGGACGTCAATAAACGATTTCAAAATGGCGTGAAGTTGTTTAAAGTTAAAAAGGTGTGCTTTGGCAAAAAAACGAGGTAATGCTAACAAATGTGAGTCTAACTCAGTTGTTGAGATTGAACTGACGCCCTCTGACAGCGTTTCGCAGGTTAGTAGTTGTAATTCTGCAGCGTCTAATAGTTTCGTTGTAGCTCATCGCATTGAATTAAAACGAAAACGTGCTGAGCTTCAAAGTATTAAAGATGTTGCTAAGGCCCATAGATTGCGCTTGTTGGTAGAAGCAGACGCTGAAGCCCGTAAAGCGAAAGCTAAAGCGGGAAGAGGCAGAGACGTTGGCGAAATTACGTTTAGAATCGATAGATCTCGAGGCTGAAGAAAAATTATTGGCTTGTTCGAAGCGCGGCTCTTCAGTTTCTGCGCAAAATAAAACGTCTAAAACTAAATTTGCGTTGCGATCACGTGTTGTGGGTTCTTATTTAGAGCTATCTCCACCCGATTAAAAAGCGATGAATTTCACAAAGCATGATGTAAAAATAGAAGTAGATGCTAAAGATTCAGGTCAGAAAACGGCAATACCATCTTTTCGTGGGGCGAGTGATAAAACTGCTGTTTACCCCCAGCAACCTGTTGCTAGCCATTCAGGCATCTTTTTGATGGATGACAGGGTTAAGCTTACCAGAAGTTTGCAAAACAATTTTTATCACGAATGGCTGTCTGCACAAACCCATGATGTGGATAAGTGTTTGAGGTTTGACATTGGTGGAGTTGTTGAGACCCTACTCAAAGAGTTTAGCTCTTCTCGCCCTGAAAATGTGGAATCTAGACATCAGCTTCAAACACCTAAACAAACACCCTCTGCTAGTGTTAAAGAAAACCAATTGCTTTGAATACCTTACCTTGATCGTCAAGGAAGAAATGAATTTATCAATCTGGCGTCACGAATAGGGTATAATGGAAAAAATATTGCTTTCGTGCTTTACGAAAATCACATACGTCGGCTTATGAGTGAGAGTCCATCTGTGGATTGCAGACTCGAAGTTCTTGGGATATCTTGCGTGGGGCAGCAGCGGGAGATGGTAAATTTGTTTTGCCCTCTCATGAAAAGCACGAGTAAATCCCAGCGGATTGAAAACGCTTCAGATCAGTTGCGTCAAAGATATGGCGTTTCCAGAGGTTTCACTTCCAAGCCTAAAGTCAATGCTATTCGCTACCGCCCGAAAGTTTCTTTCAACTCAAATTTGCTGAAATTGTTCAATGAAGTTTTGAATTTGCTTGAGGTCTTTGCGTATACCCATAATGAGACGGCAAAACTCTCTGGGCAACTCTTCTTTAACATAGCTAATCACTTACCGAATACTTAAAAGCGTCAGTATTTGGATTATCTAGATTTAGACATGAGCCAACCAGGATTTGACTCATTACGAAATTTTGTGGTGCATGAAATCAAGATTATGACTTCAGATTGCGCTCGGACGTTTTTCAAACAAGACGACAACGATGGGTATCGCAACCCTCTGGACAATAAAAACTTTTAGGTGCATCAGATGGGCGTTGAATTTGAGAATAGCCCTCATAGTGAGAAATCCCATGAGGTTTCGATGTCACGTCCTAGTAAAAGGTCCGGTACGGCCAAAACTTTCCACAGTGAAAGTAATTCCCGAGGTGCTAAAAATCTTCCATTGTGCTTTGTGTGCTCTAGTCCAGAATGCAGACACAATCTTATAAATTGCAAAAAATTTATGTCCTCTTTGACTATGGACAAGCAACAGTGTGTTGTCTCTCTTTGCACCATTTTGTTCGAGATTGCAAAAGTCCACCAAAGTGTCGAAAGAATGCACCTAATAGCCGTCTCAAGTAAACCAGCGCACTTCATGAATGTGTTAATGCAGAAAATTTTGGGGCTGCAGAAACTTCGGATAGTAAGCAGACACAGATCCAAAAACCAAAGACTGATCAAATTGACAAAAGTGACCTAGTTGTTAAGAAAATTGGTTCTTTTCATAAAAACACGATTTTACTTTGCACCAGCGCTGTTAAAGTTTTGAACCCTGTAACTGGTGCTGTGTTTATGCCCAACAGGCCGCTGGGTCGCAGGTGACACTTATTGCAATTGCTTTGAAAGGGGAACTTGGACTTGAATCTACCCCTGATCCTTTGGTAACCACTCGTACATTGGGAAATGAAAAGGTTACTAACGGGGGTAGAACTAACTTCAAGCTCGAGTCACTGTATAGTTGGGAAAAATACCAGATTTCAAATGCCTACGTATTACCTGAGGTTTTTGATGAGAAGGGTACTCTACCTCATGCGGTGGATATTACCACGCTCGAACACTTGGATGGTGTGGAGATAACCGATTGCACCCAACCGAGATTGTGTTGATATTCTGATTGGACAGTCAGATAAAGCTTTACTGACTGTGCTTGAAGAGCATGAAGGCAAAAATCCACACGAGCCAAACTTTGTGTTCACTTCGTTTGAACCTGTTGCGAGCGGGGGAAGAGTCCCACATTGTTCAGACAATTTTTCTTCTCGGTAAGTTTCTGTTGAGTGTGCTACTGTTGAATGTGAAGTTGGCAAAATGGAGCAGGAAATTGGTGAGCTTAAACAGAAATTGCTTGAGTACGAGTTGCAGAACGAGAGTGTTCAGCCTTCAAGGAGTGAAGAACTCCTAGCTAGTCTTGTTGAACCTCGTATTTCCGTTGTTGATGGGCGATATGAGATTCCTGTGCCCTTGAAAAACGAAATTGCTAAAGAATTGCTTAATCATTATGAGAGCGCATTGAAACGTACTTTGTCTATACGCTGTAAGGTACTTCGCTATTCTAATGTTGAACGCATTTTGGTAACTACTTTTGGCAAGTTAATTGATAAAAAATGGATTGCGCCTTTAGACAGTTCAGTTGTTTCTGATGTGGCTTGGTATTTGCTCTGTTTTTGTGACCAAAACTGAGAAGTCGAGAGTCGTGTATGACGGCGCGGCGAAGGTTGATGGAAAATCGTTAAATCAAGCGGTATTAGCTGGTGAAACTTGTTTAGCAATTTGTTACAGGTGTTGTTTAGATTTCGTTTGCGCAAATATGCGTGTATTGCTGACGTGAGTAAATGATTTTTCAAAGTGATACTCCTAAGAACCAACAAGATTAGTTTCGCATTGTCTGGTTTGAAAACAATGATTCTCAAATATTTCGATTCACTCGTCACGTTTGGGGAATAAATTTAGGTCCTTATGTTACATTGCTGGCACTGAAGAGATTGATAGTCGAAAATCTTGCTAATGCTTGCCAGTGCTATTGAACATAACTGCTATATGGATGATTTGCTATTGTCCAGTCATTCCTTGACAGAATTGAAGCAGATCTTAAGTGAGAGTTTGGAGCTCTTCGAAAGCCGAGGATTTAGCCTGCACAGGTGGGCGGGTAATTCATTTATTAACCAAATTTTACTGAAAATTCCACGTTGTGATCTTGCGACTTGTGTCAAAGAGGTAAATTTGGTTTGGATCCTTTACCAAACTATTCGGCGCTTGGCTATAGAACGTGGGATACTGAGAGTGATGTTTTGCGCATTCGCAGTCGTAATTTTGTAGATGCTTCTACTCGGCGTGAAATGTCGAGTCCGCTCGCCAGTCAGTTCGACCCTTTGGGAGTAGACTCTCCATTCTTCTTAAGGGTAAAATTGATTCTGCAAAAAAAACCATCTTTTGGCATTTTCGTTGAGACGGAAAGCTGCCAGTGAGTATTTCTGAACGCTGGAAAAAATGGCTTTGTTCTTTGGAATCTCTCTGTAAATTTGAGATTCCACATAATTGCTTCGGAAACGTAGACATACCTATGGATAATGTTTCGGATCGACTGCATAGATTTTGCGACGCATCTAATTTGGCCTTTGCATGTGTAATATATTTGCTTCGTCTGGCTTATCCGAAATTGGGTTTTTAGTAGGAAAATCTAGATTGGTCTCAAGTTGTCAAAGCGGCTGGGTGATTTCCCGCAAGGAATTGGAAGCCGCAAAATTGTGTAGTGAGAGGATGCTGGTGGCCCTGAAGGCCTTGCATCATCTGAAGTGCACTGTTTATATGTGGACAGACTAAAATAGTTCCTCAGTGGATTACCAATCCTGATTTACACCTTCTACAGTTTGTAAAGCGGCGTGTTCAAAAGATTTTGGGTGTTGCGCCGCCTAACGCTCGAAATTACATTCGCACATCGCTCAACCCCGCCGATGTTGCTACTCGAGAGGACGCCAGTAAAAATTCCGAGTTGGTGCAGTTGTGTTTAAAAGGACCTGATTTCCTTTTTCAAAAACAATGGAATCCTAAAGTCGGAGTTAATACTTCCAGTGTCTGTATAGCAAAAATTTGGGTGGAACAGACTTTGGATAAAAGTGAAAAGCCATTTGATAAACTTATTGCTTCCTCTCACAACCTTTATGCGTTCAAAAGACATTTTGCATATCTCTGTACATTTGTTGCTTTTGTTCTTGCAAAGGCTACGAAAGTCAAATTTGTTTCACCAGTTTGGAATGCTAGTTACCTAAATCGTGCCTTCAAAGCCATTAAATATGTTCAGTCGCAGTGCTTTAGACTTCTTTGACTTCTCTGAGTCAAGGTACTCCCGATAATTTTTGAAGCTATTGTCCATAAATTAAAAAGGCACGCCACTAATCCAGAACAAACACGACGTGCTAATGAACTACATACTTCAATAAAGTTACGATCTTGCGTTGGCCCGGATCAACTTTACGTGTAGAGGGTCGTTTAGAAAATGCCTTCCTTCAGACAAATGCTAAGCACCCGATCATATCACCCGGTAGTCACCCGCTGACACGTCTTGTGGTGCTTTCGGCGCGCTAAGGCTGCGCATGCTGGTCCGGCTTATACACTGATGGAAACGCGCCAGCAATTTTGGATTATACACGGTATCTCAAGCGTAAAACACTTTCTCGCGGATTATGCCAGTTGCGCATTACGTAAAGCTAGACCTGTCAGGCAATTAATGGCTGATTTACCGGTTTGTCGTTTGACTGCTTGCAACAAACCCTTTAAATTTTGCGTGTTGGATTATCTCAAGCCTCTTCGCTCTCGTCAAATTCGTAGTAAATGCAAGGCATGAGGACTTTTATTTTTTTCTGTTTGTGTACGCGATGCATCCACGTTGAAGTAGTCACCAGTTTGGATCTGAATAGTTTTTTGTTAGCCTTTTCGCATTTCACCAATTTAAGAGGAAAAATTGATGTTGTTTATGCAGATAACGCCTCTACGTTTTGCGCAGCGTTGTCTCAGTTGTCAGAGTTGCTCGGCTCGACTGAGTTTCATAATGCCTTGTGAATATCTCATATTGACTGAATTAAAATTCCCCCTTATGATCCTAGTCAGGGAGGCAGTTGGGAGAGTATGGTAAAATTGTTCAAAAAGGCTTTATATTGTGCCCTTCAAAACGATCGCAACCTTCCTTTCCTGATTGAACTTTAAACATTTGCCTAAGACACTGTTCGCATCGTCAACAATTGTCCTCTTACTACACTTGGCGATCAGCCTAATGACTTGGCTCCGACTACTCCCACTTCTTTTTTGGAGCAAGGCCTGGCTCGTAATATTCTTGTAAGTAATTTTTCATGATAATGGCAACCTTCGCAAAAAGTTTATTTGTAATGTCATCTTATCACTTCGTTATTGGTCAGGGTGGTTGAAGTCTTACCTTCCCACCTTGCAGGGCCGAAACAAATGGAAGGCTCTGCAAAAAAATTTAGCAATGGGGCAGTTGGTTTTAGTTGGTGATGCAGAGGATTTGTCTCATAGGGGAGCTTTTCGCCTTGGTCGTATTCACTGCCTTCATCCTCAAACCCGCAAAGGTAAGCAAGTAATTCGCTGCGCCAAGGTGGCCGTAATGGGAAACGTTTTAGTAGCGGCGACTACACAAATCGAATGCGCACTTTAAAACCTTTCAAAATTGCTCCAGTATAACTTTTATGTGAGTTTGCGTTTAGTTTATAATGCACAGTTATTATCGTTTCGTGTCTCTTCGCTATATCATTAGACCACGCTACAGTTTTGATGTATTAATTGTTATGCTGTAATAGTGCTACGTGTAAAAGTAAAGTTAATCGTTTTATGTGTATTCTTGTAACTGCCCTATATAATTTCTTCAGTTTATGTTTGTACTGTCGGCATTTTTTTTAATAACCGTACCTGTGAGTGTTATTTGTTGAAACATCACTGTAGTTTCTGCTTCATGGGGCCGCTATGCTAGAGCATCGCTTCTATTTGTTGGTTTGGCGGGTTTCGAACTTGTTATTATAGATCAGTTGTTTATTTTACGAGCCTGTTCCTACTTGTAATCATGCGCTCTCAGCTCAGTTACATTGCAAACAATCAGCGTCTGCGCCTTTGGCAATTGTTTGCGGTGCGCTGAGCACTTCAGGATTAGATGAGGGAAAATTGAAAAGGTTTCATTTGAATATATGTTGGCTGAAGTATGGACGTCTATTTTTCTGTTATTAGGTTTAAAGTTAAAATGTGGTAATTTTCAGTTATTTTTTGGTGTCTCGTAATTTGATGCTTACTTGAATACAGTTAGATTTTAACATACTGTACATATTGTGCAAGCGGCAAAGATCCAAGCGTTCCTCTTGAACAAAAATTGGTAAATTTAGGAAGTTGTCAAAAGTCAAAACAGTCTGCTTGTAAAAGACAGAAATGATGCATCAGCAAGGGCTGAGAGAAAAAAACATATTGTGCTTTGTATTTTTCAGAAAAAATTAATGGGCTTCTACGTGACTTTAGATTTAGAAAAAAATACACTAAGGAGTGCTAACGTAATGCGTTTGTTACTTTGTAGTAAGCTATACCCTTATCCGAATGGCCATGTCAGATAAAATGCTGCCAGTCTGCCCTTTTGTAAGTTTGTTTTTAATTTTTGGTCAATATAAGCTATTTTTCCTGTTTTACCCTAAAAGCGGCCACAATGTTTGTACCTGAACTACGTATCCCTATTTAAAGGATAAGGGAAAAAAGGAATAAAGATATACCCTTAAATGTAGAAAACGCTTACTGCAATACAATGAAAACTCATATTCACTGATGAATTTTGGGAATTTACCTGATCCAGACCTTCGAAACAGAATTAATCTCCAAAAGAAAAAACAAAACAAAGATCTCTAATGACCATTGCGGGCCCCTAATGAAATCTTGCCTCGGGCCCCTGAACTTCTTAATTCATCTTGCTTATATCGTTTTAATTGTGTTCATCAGAAGGAGACTGTAATATTGACGGTAAGAGATTTACCTTCGTTTCTGTGGTCAACTCTATGAAAAACCCCACTCACCCTGGGGAGATGATCAATCGTGCCAAGTTTCGTTTTTGTGTATCAAGTAGTTGTGGAAGAGTGAAGCCACACAACACAACCGCACGCTCATAGACAGAACTAAGCTTAACGGTTATTATCAGATAGCTTAATTAGAGAATCGTGTCGAAGACTTGCGAGGAATGAATATGGGCTCTGCACTTCCTTTCATACCCCAGCTACGTCTATGACTTTACGGTTGTTTAAAATTATTATAAGTGATTCAATAGCCTGCACTACAATAAAGAGAGTTAGGCCCTGTACCAGGAATGGCGAATCTTTTTTATTGAATGGGTCACCAATGGGATATGTGGGAAAAGAAAGAGTTTTTAAGACGGCCATAGGCATTAAATTAGAGTGGGAAAACATTATTTTGACAATGAATTGAATGCCTGTTATTATTCAAAATTTAGAAGTAAACATTGAGAAAAAAAGAATATATTCTTCTCCTCCCCTTAATCATTTTATAGTTCAATGTGGCAAAAATTTATCGCTTGAAAATATGAATACTTTTTGATAATAAATAATACAAAAATCTGAGAACAATTAGAAATTTTGCATGTTTTGTCGATTCAAAAACTTTTTCTTCTATGCGAAATAGAATTTTACAGTCAATTCTGTATTTTCACGTCATCGTTATCTACTTTCTCCAGAAAGTCTCGGTGTCTTTTAAGCTACAGGAGTCAGTGTAGCATGGATAAAAAATCCGCATGTGCTTGATTTGTATCCACTGATTGCCGCCCTTTGCCTCGCCCTGCGTTTAAAACATTTATTCAGTTTTCGTCACTTCCCCAGTGTTTTCTAGAGCAATGGTTCTCAACCTATTTAGGTTACGGACCGATAAAATTTCAAATTAAATTTTGCGGACCGGTGGACCTTAAAACTCAACCAAAAATGTCATAAACACAAAAACAAGGTACGCGATTCAATAGCACACAAATATGAACAATTCAATGAGAAATTTGCTGCTATCTATTTGATATTAGAAGTGATAAACGCGGTTGTAGTGAAGTTTCTGAAAGACAAAGTAGAGCGTTAATTTCCGCACGATTTCTCTGTTTGGTCGTGATGAGAGATAAAAATGAAAAGCTTTTGTCACATAGGTAAGTTGTAGAAAAAATTAGCAGTAATTTGATTGCTTTGTCACTCAGCTCAGAACATTTGGTTGTAAACGATAACCAAAACTGTGACAGAGGTAAATCTTTGTGCTTGGACATCAACGTGGTATCGCAGGAAAGTTCCATAAGCGATTATTTCTCCACAGTGTTAAGATTGCATGAATCGATGTCCTCTGCAAAGGGATTAGTAATCCAAAAGTTTCCTTTTCGAGGATCTGCGTTATGTGGAAAATATTGGCCAAAACTGATGGCTAGCTCCTGCAAGTGTTGACTTATAAAAGCAAATAACTCTCCTGTGTTAACGGAAACATTTGCCACGACATCTTGCAAACACGGAAACATATCGATATCGTCTTTCTGCACATTACTTTTCCAAAACACGTTTCTTTTTGAAAGCATCGGTTGTGTTACGAAAAGTAAATATATTGGTGTGATTACCTTGCAGAAAACAGTTAAGGTCGTTCAAGCGGCTGAATATGTCCGCTAAGTATGCTAGTTTGGCTGTCCACATCTCATCGGATAACAGGTCTTTTAGTGGAGAGTTTTTTTCACAAAAAAACTGCTTTATTTCTCTCAATTCAAAGAGACGAGTGAGAACGCGTCCTCTCGAAAGCCACCTAACTTCAGCATGAAATAAAGAGATGATGATGTTGTGAACATGCTATCACACATAGTCTCAAAGAGCCTCGAGTGCAATGCTCGGCCACGTATATCATGTATGATCTTCACTGCGCCGTTCAAAACGTCATTTAATTCAGGAGATAGTTTTTTGGCAGATAAATTTTCCCGGTGAAGAATACAGTGTGTAATCAACAGATCTTTGTTTGCCACGTTTCTAATTTTCGCAGTTACACCCGAGTGACATCCCATCATGTTAGCAGCGTCGTCAGTACAAACCCCGACACATTTACCCCAATTTAAATCTTGCTCCTGCACACAGTTATTAAGAGACTTAAATATTTCTGAACTGGTCGTCCGTCCAGGTAGTTTGAGACTATAAAGAAAATCTTCCATGACTCTTCCTTCATTTACATACCGAACAAACCATATAAGAACAGCACAGTTGCTCAAATTTGTTGATTCGTCAAATTGTATAGCAAAATATTTCGATTTCTTTACTTGTTCAATAAGTTGCTCTTCAACATCAACTGCTATATCTGTTATTCTCCCTTGAACTGTGTCATTTGAAATTGGTATCGCTTAAAGTTTGTTTGCTGCTTCTGGACCCAAAACCTCTGCAGTAGCTGCTAACATGCACGGATTTATTAAATCTTCCCCGATTGAATGAGGTTTTATAATTTTGCCGATTTGAAGAGAAATTAATTAGGAAGATTTCAAAAGGGCTTTATTAGTCGTTGTCATCTTTTGCATATGCGTTCTTTGCCTTTCTGTTTCACTCAGTAGTCTTTTGAAATAAGCAAGAGGCTTGGCAACAAGGTTGCTATGCTGCGAGTGAAAATGCTGAGTAAGCTTTGAGGGTTTCATTGCGCAGTTAGGAACAATGGTGAAACCAAGTTCCAAGTACTTCTTATCATACTGCCTAATAAAGTCTCGTCTTCGCTTTTTACTTGTCTCTGGGCAATCCATATCACCAACGCATGATCGTTTCCTGCCATGTGGTACATTTGAAGTAGTAGGCCTATCTTCTTCCTCTTTCTTGTTAAAACCACCAACTTGATTTTCACAATTGGGTGCCTTTTGAAAGAACTGGAAAATATTTAGCTGTTTGCTTGTTTCCATTTTACTGCCAGATTTCGTTAAATTACACTGCTAAATTTTGGTTTGCAGCGCTATGCCTTTGCTGCCGTTATTTGTACTATGACGTTATATCGCTGACTAGGCAATTATAAACCGCTGCACAATATTATTCGTTCTTTTCGGACAACACGCACTGTTCAAGAAACAACTAATGTGTGCTGTATCGCCAGCTGAGAAAAGACCGTTGCGCTGTAGGTTAAACCAGAAGTTCCCAAACTTTTTGCCTTTCAGACCCTTTTTTGCGAATCTGCTGCGCGGACTTTTTTTTGTGAATCTGCTTTTTTACGGACCCCAATTATATGTGATATTACTTTTGTCACCCGACTTACTTCCAATTATAATAATTAACATACGAATACAAAAGGAAGTGGGGCTCTCCTCCAAAAAAAAAAAACTTCAACACTTGTATTACTGTCGCGATTGCGTAACTCGCGGTTCGATTTATCGTCAAGCCAGAGTTACTTTTCATAATTTCACTGAAGTGAATTTCCGGGACAAACGTTGATTGATTGAGTAACCGGGACGAAGCCACGAACACCCTGTGCTGTCGTCAAGGATCCCCAGGAGTCCGCGGACCCAAGTTTGGGAACCTTTGGTTTAAACATATTTTTTTCTTTTACATAGTGCTATAACAACTTGTCTTAAATGAGCTGTTATGCGTACCACGTGCGAAGTTCTTAATTAAGTGGATTAACTACTTGCATCAGGCGCTTCGTCTCATCTGACGCGTTAATTTTTTAGAGAAAAAGGCGAAATTGGATTAGTCGGTAGAGCGCATAAACTGGTCGATCGGCTATTGGAAAAAAATTATTGTGCGCGCATATTGAGCGTCTGACCAGACTGACTTGGTCAGACGGCCGCAAGTGCTTAATAATGGATCAGCCTTGAGCATTTTCTAATTGAGATATGAAATTGAAATATACTTTGCGGACCGGCAGGAAAGTAGACGTGGACCGGCACCGGTCCGCGGACCGGCGGTTGAGAAACACTGTTCTAGAGAATTAACGTTTAAACAGCTCTTAATTTTTCTGACACTTCCACATGTAACTATACAATCAAAGCAATTAAGCTGCTAAAACCACAAGATAAAACTTTCAAATTCAATTTATGTTTTTTATCAAGTTATAAATACAAAAACAATTTTTTAAAATATAACAACATCTTGGCACAGTTTAATACGAAATAGTTATGTAAGGTAATGTACACAGTAATTACAAAAAGTTTTGCAGCAATAGATTTATCATTTATAACTGGTAAGGTTAGTCTGACGTGATTCTAGTGGTCGACCTCGAAGGAGGTTGCTACACTTGAAAACTTTATTTGATTAGACATGTTTTGTATTAAAAATAGTCAAAATCGTAGAAGTTGACTTTTAGCTCGGTGCTTGTTGGGCAAAAATTTCAGTTTGAGGAGGCGTATGGTCAAGCCGTCAAAGCAGGGACGCAATCAGAAAAGCTAAAGAAGCTGCAGCCCCTTTTTGCGCGAAGTCATCACACTTTACATGAACAAAATGAAATTATTTTTATACACCCAACAACTTGGCCACAAAAATTCCGCTATAATTTTGGTTAGCATGCCCTATCCCAAACAAAAATTATGGTTGTGCACCTGACTTGATTAAAAAACGTTGCTTTAACGCTTTAAAGAGTTGTGGTACAACCGTACAACGATTGCATCAAATTCGTAAGTACAATTTGGTCACATTTAGCTTAAAGCAGGGGTAAAGGCAGTCAAAATTTCAAGGAAATGAGTAGAAATGTTTACATTCGACTTTTTGGTAGCGAGATATAGTTAGATATCTCGCCGAATTTTAGTAAAAACAAGCTCTCGTATATGTTTGAACTTAAAGAATGAGCTTTTTATATATTTTTGAAAGCTATTGAATCAAGCCTGAGCGACTCAATACAATACAAATTTACATTAAAGCAAATATACTTTTTGTGGACCGCATGTCGTAGTTCTCGAAATTTGTGTCACAAAGCAAACATGAAGACCTCTTTTTTTCCGAAAATCAACCTTTTCTAAGACGTTATTTGCCCATCTTGGTCTCAAGCGAACATGAAGACTGTTTTTATTTTATATTTTTGCCGACTAACTGTTTCAAAGAGCCCGACAGGCTGCCACAAAACTAGGTCTTCGATCAATCTTTCGAGTGCGAAGGAACAAAACAATTGGCCTCTGCCCTGGCTACTCCCTTTGGCTCAAATATTTTGAAACTATAGACAGACCTAAAACACGTAATTGGCCTATAAGGTTATTTGCACACTATTACGAAACGAAAATATAAAAGTTTTACAGATGTTAATTCTTGAAAAGGGCTTTATGAAAGTCTAAAACTTTCAACATTTGAGATGTTTTACGAATTAAAATGATTTATAATTTATTAAGGTTGCTTGCCGTAACAACAATGTAGATTTTTAAACTAATAAATTACGCCACAGAAACAGTCTAGCGAGGAAAAAGTTAAACCTTCCGCGAAAAAGTCAAACCTTCTTTCTTTTTTCATCAGTTCTGTATGATTGAAGTGTTGCTTCACATTTATACTAAAAGCAACATTTCGTCAAAGTCTATCCTTGGATCAGTTTCATTCCGCTCCTTGTTTCCAGCTCCACAATAGCTGCGTAATCTCCTTAAAAAAGGATTTTTGTCGTAAACGGGTATAGCATTGTGCTATCGCTCATAGAGCCAGAAGACATTCACGTATTCGATTGATGAAGAGCAGAAACATCAATGAATGCTTTGGATTTTTGAAGAGGAGAAACATTAACTATGATTATACTTTTACGCATCTTGTCGATTTCAACAGCATTGTTTGAAGATCTATTTCCATTTAGCATGCTTATTTTTTCAGGGGAAACTTCGATTTGTATCGTCGATGAATCAACCGTTGTTCCTCTCTGAATAAATTGCTCAGATGAACAAGAATAATCATTATCTTGCGAGCGATACTCCTTCACAAGCTGATCTGTAAAGTTTGATAAAATTAAGACTGTTTTTTTAGACAAATTTGTTCCAATAATTTGAATAATGGAAACCGATTTTGAAAGCAGGGTAGTGGTTAAATTGTAAGAAATTTAGGAATCATTTCCAACTAAAATTAAGGTGATAGTATAACCAAAAATCAAAAAAAGATTTGCTTACGACTCAGGCCTATTTCTACATGTAATTGTAGCAAAACAATTTATTTAAAGATAGTTGCTAACTTGGAATTTGTGAAGAAGAACAGTTAGATGCAGATTCCCTGAAAATTCGTTTAAAAGCTCTAGCTTTAGTAGTTTCGGTTGATTTTCTTTCCTAGAAAAGCAAATAAGATTAATATTTATATTTCAACCGTCTGTACAACTCTGTTTGCCCGCAACAATAAAAGTTAGATTTTACAGAAAAACAACTTTTATTTATTAATCCAAAATTAACACCCAAACAACTTGTCAAAAACATACTGCGAACGTTTGGGCTCTCAACTGGTGCCATTTCCCTTGAAGCTTGTTTGTTGTACATTACTTGCGTTGAAAATGACACCAGTTGAGAGCCAAAACGTTGGCAGTGTGTTTTTGACAAGTTGTTTGGCTGTTATTTTTGGATTAAAGTTACTAGGTTTGTTCCTAATTATACCGTGTGTCTAACTTATATTCTGTTGGTCTAGGATCCAATAGAAAAGCAGAAAGTAGGCGGCAATAAACCGTGAGTCTGTTTGCTTAAGTTCTGCAATTTACTGTACTACCCTAAAACTTTGTGAAAACCCAACTGTGATCAATCGATTAATAATCAAGATATTCATGTCGGCAGGAACAAGCTTACTTTGTTATTGCTTCTCTTGGAGGAAGTGGACGACGTTTTACGATTTTGTTTATGGCTGCTCTCTGGCCGATCGCTGCAGCCGCAGCACCAGAAATATTTTTTCAAGATTGGTATTCTAGCAGCGTAGATGAGTGGATTCAAAATTGAATTGAAAATTGGTGGAGTCTGTAACATAGAGATAAAAAAGCGATGAATATCAAACAAATAAAGTGTGTTTCCAATTTCCGATCAACACTATTACAAAGCACATGCTTTGTCAAGACCATTTCCACAGCACAGCGGGTTACGATACAAGATTTGAGAAGCATATATTCACCAACACAAACAATATAATACTCGGGCAAACGCTCGTCGTTTGTGCTTCCGAAAAAGGTTATCACAGAGAGTTGTTCACTTCCAGCCAACGTGATTTCCCTCGAACAGCCCCGTACACCGATCCCAGTTTCGCTTCCGCATCTCTACGCGATTGCATAAAATGTCATCCATATTTTATCAAAAAGTGGCTGTTTCGTTCTTGGAGTTTTTAGTAACAAGACAGAACTTAAACCTTGGAGTGTTAGGCTACATAGCATTTGTTTCGAGAGCGCACAGAGAGAAGCAGTGTGCAATCCTCCCACTTTGCATGTTCGCTTACGAATATTTCTGGGGAAATATGCCATCGCAATACTTCATTGATAGGGTTGAGCTTTTCTTGACTTAATTTCAGCTGAGCCACAGAATTGATTTCCCGTTGCACGCTCTATTATAGGCGCACGCCAAGGAGTATTTTTCATGTTTTTGTTCTGGTAAAACACATGAGCTGGATGTAGGTATTTTTGACCAAATGTAGGCGAATTCCAGAATTGATATGCAGAACCTATGTTCATGATTTAGTTTTAACAAATTTGATTGAAGACTGCCTCCTACCATGATCGCTTGAGCAATTGTTGGTTTGATGAAGAAGTCTTTAGAGCTTCCGTAGTCAATCACATATAAGATTATTAGCGGAGTCCAACACAAGAAGAAGCAGATCACAACAAGTGCCAGTGTCTGTGCCAGTTTGAACTCCCGTTTCATTCGAGATGATCGCCCATTCGTTGATTGATTCGAGTAATTTCGCACCCGCTTGGATTGCTGGCGAACCTATTAAATATCAAGCCTATTAATTCTTTACAAAATATGTTCTTCTTCTTTTTTAGGCTATTACCGTTTATGGATCATCACAACAGATCATTGCTCTCCATCTTTAATGGTCCATTGCATACTCTAATTTAAAAAAAAAAGAAATTGGGCAGAAAACGGTCCCTTTCAAACAACTTACCGCATCGGCAGTTAATACAGTAGCCATGATTTTTAAAAAGCTATGGATTGCTTAATATCGAAAAGTTTCGAAACTCTTTGCTTGTATTACGAAAGAATGAATCACTTAGCATTACAGCAACTTTAATTCAGCAACTACCTTCCAAAACAACGTGACGTAGATGGCATTGATGGAAACAAGCATTGTTAGAAAATAAAAGAATAAACCAAACAAAAAATTTTTCGTAAAACCTGAAATAAATAGTTTGTAATTAGTACTGAATTAGATGAACTTTACTTTAGATGCACAACTACAGCCAACTCTAAATCTATGCTTTAGCACGACGTTGAGGATAAGTGGACCCGTCATGGATAGGCTACCGTGTTTTGTAAGAAGTGGCTGTTTATCACGAAGCGTCTTCGATATTATTTCATTTTTTAACTAAAAATACGACGTCTCTAAATTCTTTTTGCTAAAAATATCCTTGATAGTTTGCCTTACTACCACCTCGTGCGTGGTAATATTTTCCTCTACATCCTGCGTATAGCAGCCCCATAAAAAATCGGCTATCGTTATACAGCGAAAAAAGTTGCAACATATTTTTGGTCATCTTTTACGGGCAGGTAAGATCATTACTTGAAATGAAACGTGTTTTTTTTTCTAGAGTCACTATTAACGCAATGCTGTTGGTTACGCCACAATCAACGAACAATTGATTAGTCGTCATTTAAGCTGTCAACGATTAGTAAGAGCTGTTTAGTTTGTAGTAGGTCTATTGATGTGTAGGCGTTATAATGTGCAGCAAAGTTTCCTCACTTGATTTCCGGAGTTCATAAGTTGACATAAATATCATTCGAGTTCATAGATTTTCACAATCACCTAAAACTGGATGCCATACTTTTGAGCATGTTTTTCAACTATTTACAATGATTTTAATTTCAAAAATTGGTCAAACATTGCAATGTTAATGTTACAACCTTTTTTTGATTGCCTAATATTGCAAGTGAAATAAATTTCAAAATTAATGTAGGTGCATAGTAAAATTTCAACTTCCAATCGCTTATGCGCGATGACAACTGTTGTTTCATTCCATTTATTAAATTATTCATTAACGATTGTTTAAATGTAATTTTTTAAATCACATCTTTTACGCCAAAAACTATCACTTTGCAAGTACGTTATGTAAAGGTTACCCTACGGCTACGACTGTGGAAGCGCTTGCGTAGTAAACAAGAAATTAATGATCAGGCACATATCTCTTCAACTTGCGTTTCTTTTAGAGGTCACGTGACGAGGGACCCCGAAAATTTCCTGCCAGCTTCAAAATATCCAGCTACATCCCTTAACTTAACGGATTCATTTTTAAGTTTTCACCATGTCAAGTGCTTTTTTGAACTCATCCACCTTGTTTTTAGACGACGTTACGAGAAATAAACTGAAGAAGGCGAGTAGCTCTAGATAGGTTCTACAAACGCTACACGGCCATCGGTGCAGTGCTATGTCTAAACAAACGATCAATACCGTGGTAAAGCGGAGTTAGTTATTGATTGACCGACCTTTGACAACGGACGAGCAGCTGTCGTGAGGACAATCTAGGAACTGATCTGCATGACACAAGCAATGTTCCGCACAGGATCCTACATTCCAGAAAAAAAGAGGAAGAACCGGAAGAATAGCGACCAGCCAGCATCCAGCAACTATCAGCAAGGCTTTACGTGAATTCATTATTTTAATGTACCTGTCAAAAACAAGATCAGCATAAACTGACGAAAAATGCTAACCACGAATATGTTAATTCGCTTATGACAAAACCGTATTCAAAAAACTGCTTTTTTGAGGTAGAGAGGAAAATGGCCAAAGAAATCGTATATATACACTTTTTTACAACACGATCACTCTTACTTATTCATTCTTAACTTCTGACATTGAACAGTTGATTTTGTAAGCAGCGCTGAAACAATGTTTGTGTATGTGTTTAGCTTTCTCTGGCTCATGTTTCTCTTATACCCACTCCCAAAAGCTCGCAAAAAATCATTACACGTCACAGGTTTTCGTGTCCCTGTTGTGGGGTAGGGTCCTTAATGATAAGTTAATTGCAGTATGTCATTATAAATCGGAAATGTTATTTCACATCTCAACCTACCTTTGATTGTAAACAATGTAACAAAGCCTGTCTATAGCGATTACAAACAAGAAATTGACAGAAGCGTTGAAGCAGACGCTTGTGCTTGCAGTCAGATTGATCCAGACTGGAGCTGACAATTGTGCCTGGACAGTCGACAAAACACTTAAACAAATCAGCGTCAACGATAGGATCATATCTGCAGAAGCAAGCGACATGATGTATATAAAAGCCGGTTTGTGGAATGTTCTAGATTTATCTGAAAAATATATAGTTGCTTTGATTATTTTGAATACAAACAAACTTTTAAAATGTTATCATATATTCTAGCAAAGCCGCATGCAAGAGTTTGTTTCGAAGGAAGGAATCATGCGCATATGCAACAGTTTTCCAAACAGGACATCGGTTGCTAGGAAGTTGCAAACTTTTGAAATTCAGAGGAAAAGGTGGCATTGTGGCCTTTTTCATTTTCTAAAGGCTTGCTAATTAGTTTTTCCTTGTTTTGTATTTATTGAAATTTAACTTGAAAACAACTCTAGAAATATAAGTCGCTTCCTCCTTGCTTAATTCTGATACCGAATTGGTCCTGTTAGATGACGATAACAAAATCCCGATTTCGTAGACGTAGTCATAGCACTTACTAAGGCAAATAACGGTGACGACCATGATGTTGAGACCAAGGATTATCAACGCTAAAAGAAATTGCGAAAGAATTGTCGGTATTGTGATGTCAAAATTGAAACATGTTGAATTGTGCGATGTGTTGTCGCTGATGTTATCAAGTGAAAAAGCTAATTCTAAAAACAAACAATAAATAAGCATGATTGATTTCATTGCAACTTTAGTAGCAAATATTGCATTACACTATTTTTATTCGCGGAAAAGTTATTCGAAATTAACTTTTCAGTATTTGCTTCTTTTCAACAATACCGCACTTTAGTCATTTCGATTATAACTTCAAGCTGCGTGGCTTGTCACCATGGGCAACACTGCAATAAGAATGTGGAAACCAATACCGAACGTGACACCATGTTGCTCATCGCGAAGCTTGTAATTGAAATATTTTCTATTAAACTTGGAGGATACAATGACTTGAGAAAACTATCTTAGGACTAGTTTGTCTAAAAGCTAAACACTTTTAATGCAAATACCGACTCCATATTACTTAAAAATTATTTTATGTGGCAAAATTTGCAGTATATTGGATTCAATACACAAACATAACCTAATGTACCTTGGTATTTTTCAGTGAAGCTAGATATTCCTGCAGCTGCCATTTTTGTCTTCTATTTGTAATAATTTGTATATATCAACCGTTGATCTACTTATTTGGGTGGCTTCAATTTTTCATGTTTTTCTCTTATATTTCAAATTGCAAATGGAATGATATCTGACTGCTGGTCTATTTAAGGAGAGTTAACATGAGTTGATTACGCTACTTCCGGAGAGCGTGAAAAAGAAAAAGGCATAAACTAATAGTAAACGTTTCGACGTGTTACTACTATAGGATTATTGTTTGGATGCAATCACACGTTCCATAACGCAAAAAGATGAATCAACCTTTTTCTTATCTATTTCATGATATGGAACTTAGTCATATAGAGTTTGATCAAAGGCGCTCAACAACGAAAAGCTCGTTGTTTAAAATTCTTGGAATCTGTTGGCTTGAATGGTGATTTTCTTTTTACGGCAGGTTTCGCGAAATATTAGGTCAAAGATGTAGCTTATTTGTACTATATGCTATTTCATAAGAGATAAGATATTATGTAATTGAGCTATATTATGTAAGTATTCTGATTCCATTACAATTGGAAAATTATATAATTCACTTTTGTAACAGGTTAATAACTAATCTGCTATGTAGGAAACTCAACTAACTGATAATTAACTTATATAATAAAGACAACAATGTCAATTTAATTGATTAATGAAAGCAAGTGCTAATGAAAACAGTTTTTACTATCAAAACAAAATAATGAGTTTATTTATGTAAACAAAACAAATCAAATCATTGCCAATAGCTTGTCAAAATAAAAGTCACTGCAGGGACAAGGAAAATATTTCTAGTATATCAATGGTTAGTTAGATATATCAGTGGCGTATTTGAGAAGGGGAAACAAAGGGTGATGAGCCAACCCCCAAACCAAGAGTTACCAACTGTATTACAGTATCAATAACTAGCCGGCTTTGCCGGCGTCGCCCGGCAGGGGCTCTCCATCAGTAATGACGGGGTTTAGCATTTCCGTTCAACCGGCTGCGCCGGCTTCTCGCATGGGACTTTTGTGTGAGCAGTAGCGAAAAGTGAAATGACTTTTTTCAAAATTCTTGCACACAAAATTGTGATAATCATATTCTCTTAATCATGACTGGCAATGCTCACAAAGAATCTTGCCACAAATTATAGTTAATACTTAAGGGGAAGGAATTGAAAAACAATCAAAAGTAATGGTTCGGCGAAATGATGATTGCTTTCACAATTACACGAATAAACTATTCAGTGTGAGTCTATTTTGCGATATGGTGCTGCCCCTTTCCTATGTACGAGTATATCGGCCTGCTATTTATATTTGTGGTATTAAGTTGTTTTGGCTGCGCTATTTGTCTTGTTTCCGGCACAGCAACAACAGCGGCTATGGCTTTCCCAAAATCATTCACCATATTTTATTAGGCGCACATCAGACCGAGTTATTTTCAAACAAAACGCTTAGAAAAATTTGAGGTAGGTCTCTTTTTTGCTCAAAAGGAACATGAAGTGATATGAAGACTGAACTGTGTGCCTTCAACAACTTTCGTGCAAGTGATAAAAAGGTCTTGTATATTAAAATTTGTTGGGTTTACCGACAATGCAAATGCACTGCAACTGTGAATACCCTTATGACACTCACCACGGGGTGGTGACCAATCGTGCCAAGTTTGATGCTTGTACCTGTAGCAGTTTTAGAGGAGTTAAAAGAAACACACAGACAGACAGAATTGCGCTTTATATATTAGATGAGAAGAAAGTTTTTCATATCTGTTTGGAAACCAAAATGATCAAACTTTTGTGTGTAAATGCTGATCTCTAAACAAATCTTCACACCTGTTGGGAAACCAAAATGGGTGAAATTGTAAGTTTCAAAAAATTAAGCTTCAAATAAAAGTCGCCAGCTTTGCAAAATGCTACTGTCCTCTGCCAAAATTTGTTTTTAAATACTGTACTGATAGTGACATACGGACATCCATCAACAACTGCCTTGGGTAAGTATTTTCCCAATGATTGAGAAATTTTAAAAGGGTGTTAAGCATACGGCGATATTCTATGATGTGATTGATTTCTCAGTCTTCGTCTTTTTGCTGCGTTAAAAAAAGACAATGTACTTTTTTTCAAAATCGAAATCAGAACTACCCGTGCCCCATTACATCTTTTAAACCTATAACTTACGCCATCAAACTTACCATCGAACTTGTACTTGTTTGTTGCTTTATTGTTTTCATCATAGCATTGCCAATTTTGTAATTGGCACTTACGCTAATGCTTTCAATTGAAACATTTTGACAGCAAAATCAACAAAAGGTTGATTAATAAGAGAAGTTTTAAATTTCCTTCAACAAACCAGGTCATAATCACCTGGACGGTCGAGAGACAAACCGGTAGTTGTGATGTTACAAATATACCAGTTAAGGTCACGTGAACCAAGATTACCTCAAACACAAAACATTGCGATTTATCACCATCAGACTCGATTGTACGGGAAATGTTTTAAAACAAAAAATGTTTGAAGATCATTTGTTGAACCACGCAAAGAAAGCTTGATAATAACTCATTATCAAACTTATGTGTACGTGTTTTTTGCATGCAGTTTACCACACAAATGTCCATTTGTAAATAGTGGTTGATGTTTAAAAATAACTAATCAAAACGTACACGCACGCCACAATCGTAGTGCATAGACATGTTATGGTATAATAAAGGTTGCTTGTTTTGGATAAATATTGCTTCGAGTGTGGCTAGATGAAAAGACGATCTAGCTGTTGCCAACACTGAAAATGGGCTGTCATTGTAGGTGGCGGAAGAGTCCTGATTTTTAAGTAGATGTTTAATTGTCGAGTCACAATCATGGGAAAAGAAATTGTCTTGCATTTTGTATGATATTTGTCTTTATTTATTTATTCAAGCCTAATTGATTTGAGATTTTGACTACATGTTGATTGATTATGTGTTGTTGTCTTTGGGATGAGCGACCCACTTACCGATAGTGACAGGGACACACGCATTCATATAGAGATTGCTTACTATAAGGGAAGGCACGGCATCCTTGTAGTTGCAGGTAGAATACATCTGGCGCAAAATTATCATCTGAAGTTCAGTTACTCTGTAGCAATATGTATATGTTTTGATTAGCTTCGAGAACTTAAGAAAAGTGTTACCGATTTAGTGAAATTATAGGTAGGCTAGACCAAGCGTTTCCTGGTACCTTTTTTAGTGATCTCTACATTTGGTAATGGTCTTGAACATACTTACCTGAAAACACTGTCTGGGTAGGCATTTTTGCGAAGAATAGTTTTGATGTTGTTCAGCTCTTGCGGCAGTCTGAGTTTGAAACAGATAAAAAGAGCCCGGAGCAAAAGCAACGGAAGATGTCGATTAAAAAAATCGATCAACATCTTTCGTTTTGTTCATCATTTTATGTGCGTTATGTAGAAAATGTTTTTGCTATCTTCAATTCATCAGCAAATGCTCAATTGTTTTTAGATGTGCTTAATAATCAGTATCTCAACCTTTGTTTCACATGAGAGGAGGCCCCAGGCCTCTCACTACAAATTTTTCATGTTGAGGTAACGGTCTACAACGGAGAATTCGATATTAGTATATTCCGCAAACCAACTTTTACTGGTGTTCTCTAACATTTTAACAGCATAGCGGCTTTGTCCCGGAAACGAGGACTTATATTTTGTTCATTGCATCGTGCGTTTATATATTCATCAAATGACTCGTTATTGAAAACCGAAATTAACTTTATTATTTCTTTATTTAAACGGAATCTTTCATCTTAAATGTGATAGACAGATTTAAGATTAACTTTAGCAACCATAATCAACAATCCTAGCAATATCCCTAACTTAAATCGGTACTTAACCCTTTCGCACATTGGTACTTCCTCTATTAAATTCGGTAAACGCATTGCTACATTGTTTTGTGACAGACTGGGTACTGATATGAAAATGGCCTACCAAGCTTTTAAAATAATTCTGTGTTACAACCTTAAATTTCCTTTATTCTTTCCTCTATCCTCTATCTAATCTTCCTCTTTTTTTTTCGATTGCTGTCTATCAATATACATGTTCTTGTGATCGGTATGACGACTAAACAACTATTCGTAAGAATTGACAACCATCTTTCCAATAACCAATGTTTATCTAACTCCGCCATCAAATCTCATCATGATCTGTGTAAAGCCCGCAGAGAAACAATGTCAACAAAGCAAAGTGCCGTTTTAACATTGAAATTGAACTAGTGAAAGCGCTGTTTAATTAAACACCTTAAGCCATGTTTAAACATAAAACTTGGGAATTCACGAAGAGCAAAGTCGCTTTTCCACGTGTTTCATTGAGAACTGCAGTATTAAAACGATACTACTCTCAATAGTATTCAGTAGTGCAACGTTAAATTTATCTTTAAATTTACAGATCTGTTTTGCCTTGATTAAGTCCCCGAAAAGGAAAGAAAAACTTTGGCATTTTTTGTTTATGTTAGTTTTGTTATGTTGACTTCAATATGTTTAGTAAAGTACTGGATATTCATTTGGCTCATTCATGGAAAAAATCACGGAAGAAAAGTTTCTCTTATATGAAATTTTTTATTAGTAATTTCTCAAAAAATCAAAAAAAATTCGTGTTTGAGCTGTTGAATCGTACAGGTGTATCTTAACATATCGTTTAAAATTACTAAACATAACTCGAAACTGCCCATTTTGATTCGACCAACTTTTTGTCATGCTACATTTTTATTTTCCTGTCACTTTATCTGCGTTGAGCATACGTAGCCTATATGTTATGGAATAATGTTGTCTATTTTGCACTCACAAGTTTACTAAGATGAAGCTACTAAGTAAATTTATCACAAAATTATGTTTCATATATTAATGAATTTCTACTCAAATCGATGCAGTACACTACATTCCAAACTTTGAACGCAAAGTGATTCAAATTGAAAGACATGAAGCAAAAATTTCAAAAACTCTTTGTTCTGTCAAGTTTAAAAAACTAATTTTTGGGTAATTTCAAATAAAAACAAGACTTGGTGACCGACAAGAAGCTTGAGGCTTTCCATAAAGCATAGCTTGAACCGTCACACTTGTGGGACTACAGTGGACCTAGTTTAGGTCCCAAAAGTGTGATGGTCTAAGCCAGTGATTCTCAACCTTTTTTTTGTTGCGGCACACTTTTAACGATTTCAAAATTTGGCGGAACACATAGAAAAAGATAAGTTTAAAAATTATTTACTTACCTATAACACACTACACAAAATAGTTTATGATAGGGCTACCATATCTGATGAAGCAAAAACCCGAGCACATTTTTCGGTCATGTTCACACTTTTAGGTATTGGCAGTGGGGTTGCCAGAATTGTAGCTTTGGGTAAAAAAAGTTTTACCGCTTGCTTGCAAGTTTAAAATTTGTCACTTTTGTTAAGACGCCACCAACATTTTTTACTATTTCACTTGATTATTAACATATCTTTTAAGCCTAATTTAGGTAAATATTGCTCTGAAATAACGGTTGATAATGTTGGAGCTCGTGTTATGTTACCCCAAATAGAAGTGTTCTCCACCTGTCTCGCTGTCACAAATTGTGCTACTCGCAGTAAATTTGACTAAATCCGTTCCAACATGCGGGTCGGATTAGACCGGCCACTTATGGTTACTAATCACTAAGGAGATTTTTTTATGACCGAAAAAATTGAAAAATACGACTTTATTTTTTGTGATATACTTTATTTTTAGAGCATCAAATTTGTGCTAATCTCGTAATTAACAAGTCGTATGCAAGTGTTTTTAGTATGTTTTGAAGAAAAACACGGTCGATCAACGACTTATAAACATGCCTATTTCACTTGAAAATCATAAAGTCATCAGTATCGCACAAGTTCAAATGTCTTATGCATTTAAATCAATAGGCATTGAAGTATAGTTTCATGTAGTATACAATATTAGCATTAGCAAAATTTCTGTTTGAACAAATGAGTGATTTTAAAAGGGGAAACGACCGCTCCACAGATGCTGAATTAGGATGACATTGCAACAATTTTAGGTACAATACTGGTGGAATATCTGGCCTACTTAACTCCACAATAATTTCTTTTTCCAAGCGCTTCTTAATGTACTTTTTCAGCCGCAGAGGGTCACTTCCAAAACCAAGAGAGTTGATATCATCATAGGCCTTTTGTATCGTGTATGTAGAATTTTCCATCTTGAGAATTAGGTTTCTCAGCCCATTGTAGCATTGGCTGATTTCTGTCAACTGACTGGTCAGCTTTTGTTCATTCACTATATTTTTGACCTTTGGCACAATCACTCCTTCACCATTCCATGAATTGAAAATTTCTTGAACTTGTGGAAGTTCTCAGCATCGTAGTTTGCAGCATCCAACCAACTCCCCCAACAAGTAACTACTGGTTACGGAAGTCTTCCATAAACATCAAAATCAGCGGCTCTGCTTTTGTTCTTGACAACACTTAGTTTTACTGCAGCAATCAAATCGTCTACTTTCTTGCAAAAACTTTTTACCTTCAAAGCACAGTCATGCACTAAATTTGCAAGACAGGTAACATGCAGTAGGTTTGAATATATTTCTTTCAAAACTTTGCCTGCACGGCACATGTTGGACGCAGCATCTGATATCAACAAATTGACTTTTTCTTTCCTTACCATAAATTCCTTTATGACATCATCTAGTTCATGAATTATCTTTTGACTATTAGCCGAACCATCAATCACACAGCATTTAATCAAAAAACAGCAGTCCGGTTTATCCAGCGTACCACAGAGTATGTGCAAAAAGTTTTTACCTCTTAATTCAGTTTCATCTACAACAAAAAACAACGGCTTCTCACTCAAGTCTTTTGCCAGCTTCCGATCATTTGTTTCACATAGTTCTTTAACTCTCAGATGACACCGAGTTTCAGATGGTACGCTTTGCCCAAAATCACGAAAAAGCTTTTGAATAGCTGGGAGATTTAATTTTGCCAACGATGTATCACATGAAACAAAAGCATGGACAAGTTTTGTTGCAAAATCGTGTTGTTTACCAGCACTGATAAATGTTTGTTGTCTATCCGAAGTTCCAGCACTGTTTGTCTTTTCAATGACTTTCCTGTGCTCGAGAGTAGCAACATGTTGCTCAACAAAGAATCGCTTCTCATGCTTAACTATGCAGCAGCATAGCGGACAGTATAGTTCATATTTTGCGGTGGCTGTATGAACTCTTTGAAGTGTTTTATAATCGATCGGACCTTTTTTCGCATTGAAAACTTTTATTTATGGCATGCTCACTTTACAATCTTGCTCACTTCACAATATATAATACTTTTACTAAACAAAAAGTAGCAGATGTCAAAATAATGTGTCAAGACGATGTTACCATGGAGATTATCATCAAATAGAGAGCACTATTATTAGGCTACAGTTAAGAATGAAAACACGTCTGTGCAATGCTTCAAGAAACTGAGCATTATAACTTTCATTGCCTCCCTCATTCAGTATGTAGGTCTAATTATCAAATTGTAATGTCCGTAGGACCTGTTTACACTGCATGAACAAAGTTACTGAGTTTAATCTTTGCATTTTAAAGTAAAAACAAAAAGTCATATTTTATGACCTAAAGCGGAAAATATGACTTTTTATGACCTTATAACTTCTTAAACACACTCCGTAACAAAGCAGTTTTTTTACTAGTATAGGCTTTATAACATTTTGTACCACCAAAAGTAATATGACTTTAATGACTTTTACTCGCCCTACTAATCACTAAAATTCCTTATGTTTATGCACTTTTTGCCATTTCTCCTTGACGCTGATTATAACACTAAATTTCCGGACATGCCCGAGAAAATCCTGACGTATGGCAACCAGGAATGTGGAAGCGGAAGCTGGAAGCAGAAGCGGTCCTTTTTTTGTTGAAGCGGAAGCGCGAAAAATTCATCGCTTCTGCTTCCACATAGGAGGGAAGAATGGAGAGAGAAAAAATTGGTTCTGCTATCCTTCGTAGAAGAACGAATAGGAGGAGCATAAACATTAAGAAATGAGAGCGAGGAGAAGTTGTTTAGAGAGATGTTGACCTTTACATAATCAGAGTAGGGGTCAAGCGAAGTAAGAGAGGAGGTAGAAAGCTCAGAGAAGGATAAGCCCTGCTTGACGAAAATGATGACGCCGCCGCTAGCGCCTGCGACATCAGGAGAAAAAATACCAGAACGGGAGTGGGTGCCATGGGATCGCAGAGCAGAGAATCCAGGGATCTGAAAAGAGGAAGATAACTTAAGGTTAGATTCCTGGATATATATAAGGTCAACGGGATGAGACGAAATAAAGTGTAGTAGTTTAGTGCTCCTGGCTTGAAGACCCCCAGCATTCCATTGAAAAACCCTGAGAGAGTTAGGGAGGGGAAGAGAAAGCAGGAGGTAAGAAGAAACAGCCAGGAGCATGAGGCGGTGGTGAGGGTGCAGAGGGGGAAGATACAAAGTGGGCGGAAAAAGGATAAGAGGTTTAAAGATGAGGGTGGGGTGCAAGTGCTGCATTAGCAGAAGGGGGCCAGATTGAGCAGTGAAGGTATACCAGCTGGAGGAGTCCGAGGAGAAAGGCACAGTGCTGGTAGGTGTAGAATCTCAAAAAAAAGCAGGGAGGGCAGCTTCAGGAGTGAGAGCGGCCAAGAGTTTTGAATCTAGAAAAGGAGAGTAGTGAGCACTTTAAATGAACTTAATTAGAGCATGTGGAGCATTGCACTGACCTACCTCGCCAGGTCACATTTCCAGCGCACACTAAATAGGGAAAGACAGGGCAAGGGTTAGGATGAACGTTGCCGCTCATCAGGAGAAGGAGAAGAATGAGAAGACGGGCAAGAGAAAGGCAGGAGTAGAGAGAAGACACGCCAATTTTAAAGAGGGTGCGTGCTACCCTTCTGCGATTGTTCAGGGGGCTGCACGTCGGAAATATGGTTTGTGTGAGGGGAGTGCCCGTGGTAACTGGGACACTCGGGAAAGCCAACAGCCATTTTGACCCAACCCAAACGGGTCGGGGACCGCACCACCACGTTGAGGCGGCTGTTGATTGGTACAGCTCAATTTTGCTCGCTTTACATTTACATACTACATATACGACAGAAATTTCGCACTTCGCTATCCAAAAAGATTAGAGTCAATACGTGCGATGTCGCGATGGCGTAGTGGTTAGAGCGTCCGCTTCGCAGTCGGTAGACTTGAGCTTAATTCCCCTTGTCGAGTCATACCAAAAGACTTTAAACAATGGCATCCGCAGCTTCGCTGCTTGGCGTTCGGCATTTAGGGGAGGTTGTGGAGAACAAGCCGGCAAGTTCGCTTGTTGTGTCCTTGGGCAAGGCACTTAACGGGACGCCTCCGCCTTTATGTGGAAGACAGGTGGCCCATAAACCTCGAAAAAGGCAACTCCCAAGCGGGTGCGGACTTCCCGTCCAAAGTAGAGCGATACAATTCGCTTTCTGCTGAATGGAGGATAAATATGGCAAATAAAACAAAACAAAACGTGTTTTGAGGACGGACAGAAGGTTCGTAATGATGATTAGAGGTTCGTAATGATGATTAGAGTTAAAGTTTACTCAAAGTCAGAGTTAGTTGAGAATAGAGAGAGAAATTCAACGCTTCACGGTGTAATTTGTTGTTGTAACGACAAGTTATTGTCGAGAGCTGTAATATGGAATCATACGGTTTAGATCTGAGCAGCATTAAGTTAACTGTTGTAAAACTAGTTGTAAGTAATGAAGGAACTTGTAATAACTGTCTATTTGTTGAAGTGTTTAATTATTTTTTGAATTGTAGTAACGAAATATTTGATTTTCTTGCAAGCAGTTTGTGATTTCTAAATTTTTGTTAGTGGGAGTTCCGTGACAAACGCGAAAGTACATTAGGGGCTCCGCGATGACAAAAAAGATTGAAAAGCACTGTTCTACATTCAGCACGAGTTTTGATATCTAAGAAAAACAAACACAGAGTAATTCGAAACAATAAGCTCAAGCGAAGTAGGTAAAATAATAGCAGTAAATGAAGGTTTTTGTTTTCTCAAAATGATGAAGTGTAGGAGAAGGCAGGCTACAAAGCCACAAAATTTTTAAAAAATTGTCAACGGTTGTTTTTTCATTTTTTGTTGGTGGAAGCGGAAGCGATAGATGTGGAAGCGGAAGCGTTTGAAAAATAACCGCTTCCACATCCCTGATGGCAACCTTAATTTATGATAATAATTATAAATATGCGAAATAAAATAATATGTAGGTTACTACAAAAATAACAGTACGTTTATTAAAGGATTAATTACAAGTTGATAATAAGAATACTTTTAATGCGAAATATATATCTTAAATTATATATCTGAAATTTGGCGGCACACTTTTATAATTCCGCGGCACACAAAAGTGCCGGGGCACAGTGGTTGAGAATCACTGCTCTAAGCTATGCTTTTTAAAAACAAGACTTGTTTCAGTTTCAATAAGTAAACCTATTTGACAAAAAAATTTCGATTACTTTAGGCCTCACTATCACTTGCGTATTTAAGCTTTGGTGGGCTGGTTATCCAGCTGCTGTTATGTAAATTGCAAAATACCAAGTGGTGCGCAAGCAAGCGACATAGACGTCTGTAAGGAAGAAGGCCAGCCGTGAAATTTTTTGATCTCCAAAAAAATTTGCTAAATTTCGAAAGCATGTTCTAAGCAGTGTTTCTAACAACAAATGCTTACTCGGTTTTCTAAGGACAGTTGCTGGGCGTATGACTCTAAAATACAACTACACGCTGTAAGAATATAGCTAAAAAGTCAAGTACAATAAGAAACTTTCATCATACGTGTTTGCTCAAAAATCAATCACTTTTTGAAAACTAAATATTAGACTTATAGTTCGCACTAGCTTCCAGACGATTTTCGATAGGAAAGGGTAGCATTAAACTAATAATTTTTGCATCGTTGTCAAGAATAAAAGTGAGTAAGACACAGCGCTTGTTATAACAACAGACGATATAAATTTGTAAATTTATTGGGCACAAAACTCTGCACGTGATCCCCAAACTGCCAGCGTACCACCTGGTAAAAGCTAATGCACAACTGGTGGTATGCATATCACGATTTGAGAACTATTGGTTGAGAAATAAAACAATATTGGTCTCACCCAGTCGTTCACGTGTTGTCATTTATCTGCTAACGAGCGTTGTATTTAAAGCATGACTGATTTTACTAGATTTTTTCAAAAGAAAAAAGACATCAACTTTAGTTAAGGTAATACTGTTCTAAAGTGTCCTAAAATGGTATGACCGCTGTGTCTAACATTATGTTTCTCGGAGTGCACCTTTTTTTTATGGAGATGCCATTGCTTGCACCTTACACATGAGCCTTTACGACGTAACTACATAATGTAGTTAAGCTATAAACAAGCAGAATAGTTTGCATCTTCAAAAATCCATTTGCTCATTTTATGTAACTTAGATCTAGCACCCCAAACTAAGAACCACTGGTTAAGACCGATGCCGAAAAAACTGCTAAAATAACGTAAGTACTTTTTACTTTTACTACTTGAATAGTTTATTCGCAATTACTTTTTTACGTTTACTCAAATAAAAAATACCTATTATTACGTTCTACTTTTACTTGAATAGTTTTTGGAGTAAGCAAAAATACTTTGACTCAAGCAGATTTTTAGGCTATTTAACCGCTTTTGGACCTAAACTAGTTCAACTGCAGTGTTTTTCAATGCAGTTGATGACCGCCAATTAGCTAGCGGCTTCAAATAAAGCATAGTCTACTCTAGATCCACTACAGTGGATCTAGGTTTGATCCCGCAAGTGTGACGGTCTAAGCTATGCTGTATTTTAAGCCTCTACCGGCTTGTCGGTCACCAACGGCACTGCAGAGACCTGATGGGTCAAAACCGCATCACTGTCGGTAGTTCGCTAATTAGAAAGTACTTCTACATAAATGTACAGTAAGATTCGGATCCAGATATCAACTGTTTGGCGAGTGATGCGACACTTGTGTGTTAGACGAGTTAATCTTTTCTTTAACTGGTCGTTTGTCTTCAGCGGCAATAACACGACAAGCTTGTTTGTTTTTTCTTGGAGTCGAGATAGATTTTTCCGCAATTTCACATAATCGGTTTTTGGAGCATTGGTAATCATGCCCTATGTCGGTGTTTTCCAACCTTTTTATTTTACGACGCACTTTTTGCATATACATAATTTTGTGATACACCAACTCACTCTTGCAACCTGACGTTAGTATATTACGTTATGCTAAAACATACTGATGCATTAATAAATTTCAGTAACGTTTCAAGTAAGGTCTTACTAAGCCTTACTTAGTCACGTTGGTGTGTCGCGACACACAGGTTGGAAAACACTGCCCTATGTAAACACATAAAACGCTTTCTAAACAGTTAGTTGCATTCAAGACGATGCACATATTTTGTATTACAGCCTGCAATTTTTTCCTGAAGTCAGTGTCCAGCACTTTGCTGTTTAGCATTCTCGATGGTGATGGCGTTTCGCAAATATTCTTTTCTGCTGCGGAAATCGCGCGACCAGTAGTCTCTTCGAAACCGATCTCGACTCATAGAGTCAAAATGCTCGGAGCATTTTTTTTCCCAGCAACTATATAAATGAGAATGCAACAACAAATATAATTCAAAGTTATATTTAACACGATCTTGCTGAGCTTGACAATATTTTGGCTTCGATTTTTCTTCATTTATCTCAGCAAAACTAAATAAAATGTACATATACATTAAAACTCAATGAATGAATGGTTCAGATATCTTTTTTTTTTTTTTTTTTTTTTTTTAATGGTTCAGATATTTGTAATGGCTGTTTTACCGCAATGATGAACAGCGCCACCAAGCGAAATGTCATATATTCGGTGCTGTTAACCTTAGGCCATTTGCACCAAACTACTGCAAAAGTTAGCATTACTGGCTGCAACACTTTCTCAGCAAAAAATTAGTGATTCAAACCCTAGGTTTGTCAAATTTGAATGCAGTACAGTGAGTTGTATTCCACCATTGCAAATTTTTATATGGGCTCTGTATTTTTGTTAATGTGTAATTTGGTGAAGTGTAAAAAAGAACTAAGCATAGCAAACTTTTTAAGTACAAGTTGAAAGTTCAAGTTGGCTTGGTGATGCTACAGAGTACTACAAAATTCAGCGATTTTGACTACAGCCTCTAAAGCAGTGGGTGCCAAACTTTTTAAGTCACGACCCACTTTTCAATGCATAAATTTTCGGGTCCCACGTAATTGTTCATATACTTTGAAGTACTTGGAAAAAGTACAGTGAAAACAAACATCCAACCAAGATGTTGATTCACTTTTAATTATTTGAGACAAAGCATGCAGTAATTTAAATTTTGAATGACTTTCGCGACCCATTGAAATTACGCCCACGACTCACCAATGGGTCGCGACCCATAGTTTGGGAACCACTGCTCTAAAGTATTTTTTCTCAAGTTATAAACATGAAACAAATTACAGTGGTCTCCGCTTGTTAAGTCCACGGTTAATAAGTCCACCTGCTCGTTAAATTCGATTTGATCGGTTCCGGAATTACTTTCTTATTCCTGTGTTAAAACAACGCTTAATAAGCGCAATATTAAAACGCATAAACTTAAAATTTAGTGAAAAATTGTCGCAAACTATCTTTTCTTCTTGCTTACAACGATTTTACTCTTTGTTATGCTGCTGATCTCGTTCTTGATGTAACACTTTCCAGTGCTGGAATGAGATTCTTTGCATTGTTTGCAGATTGAACCGGAGAGAGAGGATTCTACAAAATGCACAAATTTGAAAGATTGGATGGCTATAATTGAAAGTTTATGCAACACCATCTAAGGGGGCATTTACTCTTGATGCTTTTGCAAGGAAATAAATACTGTTTTACCGTAATAAACAAAGAAAGTTGCTGGTTATCTGTGATTGCTCCGTACATTGTTAACATATTTAGTTCCTTTCAGCCATAGTGCAGATGGCCATAGCCATTATGCCCACAGGAGCGGCGAAATTATCGTTTTCTGAATTATAAGTCCACCGCTTTATTAGCCCAAAATTGCTCAGTCCCGAGGTGGGCTTGATAAGCGGGGACCAATGAACAAAAAGCAAAAAAGGCGAGTTATTAAGAGACGCCAAGAAAGAATTTTGATTAAAATTACTGCGAGATGATAGTAGAGAAGATGAGAGAACTATGGCTAATGAGAGTGCTAGCAGTTTGTTTCCATGCTTGATTTAAGCAAACACGAAACAGTAACGATTACCTCTAGCATGGTTTGCTGAAAATAATTTTTTCATCCGATTTGAAAGTTGTTGAATATTACTGTTGATACTTATTATCCAGATCAAAGGCTGGTTTCCATTAGGCGTAGATTGTAGGCGTAGTGTGAAATTTTTGTTTTTCTCCATTTAGTTTTATGCGTGGAGCGCTTCGCGCGCTCGCTCCGCCCATAAAACTAAATAGAGAAACAAAGAATATTTCGCGCCACGCCTGTAATCTACGCCTAATGGAAACCACTCTTAAATAGCGGTGTTGTATATTCAAACCCGTCCCATGCTGGTGTGGTTATTTTCAAACACCATAACAGACGTAGTAACAAAAACATGATGAATATAGTTAAATGATTGCATTCATTTATAGTTGCATGAGCGGCTTTTCATACTTCTGCCTGAAGAATTCCCACAAATACTGCAACCAATTTCTCACTAGAATAAACCACTTGGCAAAGAACAACACTTCAGTCACTTAAAATACTTATTGGGCTTTAAAAATAGTATTTTGAAGATAGAGAAACAAATAACGACCTTTGCACTGCTATCAGTGCTTTCACAAACTGCTCCACCTCGCCTATAATTTTTGTAACTTTACTCAACTGTATCACCGATATCTGTAATTAAATTGAACACCTAATCACTCAGTGTATTTTTACATTTCATATAGAACTGGCTTGTTTTACACTTTAGTTGACAAGTTGGCAGAATGTTTCCCTGAGCAGTCATCTTTCAGCCTGGCAAACTGAAATATATTCTTTTCATAAAATATAATTAACAACATAAAAGGCCCGGAAAACCTGCATCAGTTCAGTTCTGATAACTCGGTTTGTTCAAGCTTGTTGCTTTCTAACATACTAGCCGGCTTTGCCGGCGTTTCCCTGCAGTGGCCCTCCATCAGTAATGACGGGGTTTAGTATTTCGGTTCAACCGGCATCGGGTTCTTGTGTGAGCAGCAGCGAAAAGTTAATCAATTTTAAGCACTTTCAAAATTCTTGTACACGAAATTGTGATCATCATATTCTCTTAAATCATGACTGGCAATTCTCACAAAGAATCTTGCCACAAATTATCGTTAATACTTGTGAGGGAGCGGTGATTGAAACATAATTAAAACTATTGTAGCGACGAAATGGTGGTTGCTTTCATGATTATAAAAATAAACTATTTAATGGTAAGCCTATTTTGCGATGTGGTGTTGCCCCTTTCCCGTTTATATTTGTGGTATTAAGTTCCTGATTTGGCTGCACATTGGTCTTGTTTCCGGCATAGCAACAAAAGCTGCTATTGTTCTCTCTATATTCAGTTTTACAAATTGCTGTGGTTATGGTTTTATGTTGATTTTTTTTCTTAAACTTGGGATTTTATTACAATGCTGTAGAGCAGGGGTCGGCAACCTACGGCACGCGTGCCACACTTGGCACGCCAAGCAATTTCCAATGGCACGCAGAGCCTTCCCAAGTTGCAAAAAATGTTTTTATTGTTTACACGGAAGTTGTACCAATCGGAGCTACTCGGTCTATAAAAAATAGCCCAGTAGTTCTGATTGAATTCGTACACAAAATTAGATAGTAATGCCATCTATGGATAGGGTTACCATACGTCCCGCTTTTTCAGGGCTTGTCCCGACTTTTTGATCAAAAAACCGGCAAACCCAAAGGGGTGGTCTCCAAAAATAAAAAAAAAAAAGGTCAGCACCTGTGCGATTGCAAAAATTTGTGCATTTTCGGGCCTATGAATGACACCAAACCCGCTGCGCATTGAGTGATGACCTTTTTTTTTTTTTTTTTTTATTTGGAGACCACCCCTTTGGGCGTGCCGATTTTATATTGACATTAGTTGAAAAGCCCATAAATTTGGCCTGGTGCAAGGTTGCCATCCATTATCCGGCATTTTGCTTTTCTAAATATGGTAACCCTATATATGGACTATGTCTGGTTTATTGTTTATTAATGTATTAAAATGAATGAGGTTGGCACACTGAACGATTTCAAATCTTAAGTCGGCACACAGTTAGCAAAAGCTTGCCGACCCCTGCTGTAGAGTATAGACATAAATACCTAAACACGCAGCATACCAGCATAAAAAAAAATTCTTGCTTTATAGTATATACAACGGCGTCACCCGAAGAGCCCCGGTCAGTAACTTCGGGATTGAGAGTGTCGGTTCAGCCGGCAAAGCCGGCTTCACATATCAGGCTCTTGTGTGAACAGTTGCGAAAAGTTTATGTATTTTCTGCAGATAAGGTTTTCACGACTTTTCCAAATAGAATATCTCATTTCAAGATCCTGGCTATGCCTTAGGACTATGTGCCTTGTTCATTGCTGACGCGAACTCAAGGGAGCCTTGCGTTTCCTGTAGTTTGGAAATAGGGGACACATTTCTCATGTTTAGCTATTCTAATGCAAAATGGGCAAAAATGTTTTTCATGTGGTGCGATTTGACACAGTGACACTGTTTTTTTTTATTTGCCCTTAAACTTTCTCAAGTCCTCGCTGGCTACGCATTATGTAGCATGTTCTTTTCTTCCTGCTTGACGTGCCCTGAGGAGTTAAAAGAGTCCTTGGTTTTCCCCTAAAGTTTGGCTTGATCCCGGTAGCTCTATAAAGCTATTACAAAGCAAAATGCCAATAATATCTTCCATGCGGTGCGATTTGACAACAATGACGTTGTTAATTTTGATTTCCCCTTAAACTTTCTCAAGTCCTAGCTGGCTACGCATTATGATTCATATTCGTTTTTCCTTGCTTGGGTATTGTTACAAAAGTTAAATGAGTGCTTGCTTTTCCCAAATTTTCAGGTTTGATTCCGGTAGCTCTATACAGCTATTATTAAGCAAAATAGAAAACATATTTGTCCCAAGTATGATGCGATTTACAAACGTCGCAATTATTGTAGCGGCGCCAGCTTCACGGTACAAACACTTCTTAGAGCCACAACTAAATGTTTTCGTCAATATAAGCCATAGTTCCTGTACATGTAATGGTAATGATGTTGGTCTATTAATTAAGACTAAAAGTATTGAAAAAAGGATGATGACACAAACTACCATTCGTAATTTTTGAAAGTGTAAGATGAGTGAAACATAGTCAAAATTGATGGCGTCGACCAAATGGTGATTGTTTTGACTCGTAAAGAAATGAGCTATTTAGTGGTAGGCCTATTTGACGATTTGGTGGGCCCGCTTTGGTATTAATATTTGTGACATTGAGATTTTTGTCTGCGCTGTTTGCTTTAATTCGGCCATTGCATGAAAAGGGGCCCTGCCTTTGCCTTAAGTCACATAACCAATTGTGTTACCTCTAGGCGGTGAGCTAATCGACTATTCCAACTATCCTATTTGAGATAGAGCTACATGGGCGAAGCAGCTTGGGATATGGCACAATGTCAGTTCACAGCAGCAGACGGATATCATTATCAAACAATATATTGTACTACAGTGAACCAACTACAGCGCTCCAAAGGCACCCAACAGCATGCACCACGCAAACTAATACACCACTATTGATTTGAGTGATGCAGGCTGGGTTTCCACAACCGACAGTAGATACGGGTAGACAGTCACCAGTAATCGCAAAGACCGGTATCTACACTATTAACCACTGCAAACCGCAAAAACTAAAACACCTTAAGCCTACAGCTAAAGGGAAAAACAAATAGATAATGATGCTAGGCCTAGGTAAGCCAGGCCCAGCACTACAAAGCACATTTCCAGATATACCAAACATTGTAGGCTACCAGCTACTATTCCTAACTATACCATGATTAAACATCAATACTCCACTACACTAAATTATTATAGGTTCTACCTTGAATTAGTGGATAGCGACTAACAAAGAGATTGCGTAATCGCTAACCACGCCAAAAACAGTATCTGGTAACCGGAAAACACTAATTTTGCACATAATAAAGGGAGCAATCTACACAAAGCGAAGTAGCGCTAACAAATTGCAATAGGCGCCTATAAAGCTCTTTTCAAAGAAAAACATATTTCCTCACAATCCAGTGTCACAGATTGATGCTATTATTGTTTGATTTTGATATTTTCTTAAATATGGGACTTTATTACATTTAACTTTGCCCCTAATCCAGACCTCCCTACTTTTGAATGAAGATTAGTGTTTTGTACCGTTATCTTTGCAATTAGAAATATCAGTAATGGGCTTTACCATTTATGTTTGCTATCAAAATGATACTGGATAATTTTGCTGTCTACTGCTGTTTTCACTAAGATGTCATTTTAGATTATGGCCTCACAACGCGTTTTAAGCCATTATTATTAGGATCGCTACTTACTACTTTTTCGCTGCTGTAGGCGAATTAACATGGACTGACGTCTCAGACTGCGTGCATGTTCCTTGGCCCTGGCATAAACATCGCCGTGCAAAGAGCAAACTAATTCGAAATGAAGCACTCACAGTTAAGTTATAGCATTAGCGAAAGCCTCTGTCAATAATGTCGAGGTTAAGAATATCAAATCATCTGGCTGCTGCGACAGCCTTGCCGAATTGCAAAGGAGATTGCTTTAACATTTAGATCATATGTAGCTCGACACTTACATTTCGTTGCAGACGATAAGAAAGGACCACCTTTAATCCCTCTTCTTTTACTTGGGTGATCACGAAGTGTTTTGCTTGGAGTAGGCTACATATTAAAATTTGTAGACTTCATTTTTCGATGAATCTTTTTGAATGATTTGATGGATAATGCCAAACATCCATGCTATCGAGAAAGAATAGACAAAATGTACCTAAGGACTTAGTGAACTGCAGGCACTAAAATTTAGGTGTTTTTAACCGGTAGACTACATTTCATAAACGATTAGAAACTTCAGTTTTTGATGGATCTTTTTGAAAACGTCGACAGACAATGCAAAAGAACCATGCTTGTGAGGAAAAGCAGTCAAAATGTACCAAAGAGCTAACTTTGTCTAACAGTTTCAAGTTTGTTAGGTCAAGTAGAATAATTGTACAACTAAAAATGAAACATCATGTACGGCAACCAATTATTGATCAGCCATTACCAACAAATCTTTAGTTTTAAGTAATTGGAGTCACATACTGCTGGAAAGCAAATTTCCTACGCTTTCAATGGACAGTAATTGTTAGTACTTTACTACAACGTTGTTGTATTAAAATTATCTGCTTTTACTAAGCTTACTACTTTTTGGGAGGGTAGAAAGTTACACCAAAGATCTTAAAGTTCATCTTTTTCAGTATAAAAACTATACTAATTGTACATATTATGCACTATCGGACTCGCTTTGAAATAGCCTTGAATTTGTTGGAAGAAAGTTTGAAAATCAGTTGAGAAATGAGGCCACAAATTAGTTTTTTAATAAACTAATTTTGCAAAAAGATTGCAATTTTTGAAAACATCTTGATATTATGATCTTCGGTAGCGAACATTTGTGTTAATGGTACGAGATATATTATGACATCATAGAACCAGTTTTATGCGTGCAAGGAAAATAGAGAAGAAAAATGCTTATAGAGGGCTTAAATTGTTTAAATAAAGAATTGCTTGTAGCATTGTCAAATAAGCTACAATTGTTGTAAAGTTGTTTTCATTGAAAGCATCTTATCAATATCTCCTAAAAGAACGTTTAATCGCGTTTGTGCGATTAGTAGTTTTTGAGAAAAAACAAAAAACAGATTGTGCAATAAAGCGTTGATTGTGACGTCATTTTAGATCCCAAACAAATGAAAGTTTTTGTAATGTGGTAAGTCAGAAGCTGGTTTTTGTTTGAGCAAAAAGCAATTGTCCTCTGTCAAGTGATGCAAATAAAAAAATTGATTATAACGTCATGATGACGTCACTAACCTTCCACGGGGTGGTGATCAATCGTGCCAAGTTCGATGCTTGCACCTCTAGCAATTCAGAGGAGTTAAAGCAGACAGACAGACACAGAGACGCACAGACAGACAGAATTGCACTTTATATGTTAGATAACTGTTTATATCATTTTATTATCGTTCCACAAAAAAAACAACTGAACTATTTGTGGCAGCCTTGCCTTCAGCTAGACATGGTACGAGCAGAAAGAACTACCCGCACCACACCTTAAAAGACTGTCCGCAAACTCTCACTACAGTTTACAAGTTTCCTACACCACACTGCATTAAAATGTTTTAATATGCATTACAAAATATTTATCCCAAAGATACTGCAAATCTGCAAACGGCAAATACTGCAAATTAAACTGCAAAAATCGAAGAAATACACAAATGCATAGTTTAACTAAATTCAATTATGTAATTTTTCCCAGTGGGATAGCTCTATTTTTAATTATTATATACTTTCGTAAATTTTCGTATTTCTGCCCATTTCCGTACTACTAAAATCAAAAATTTTTCAGTGATTCAGTAATTCCTTAGTTTAGAATAAATTACTGTATTTCTGTAATTTTTGATTGATTGCTTTGATATGAATTTCCGTAAATCTGTATTTGCTTGTTTCAATGCTATCTAGAACACGCACCCATCATGTAGCCAACATACATTAGTAAATCTTGTTTTCCATTTATTCAACTCCACGCAATATCTAAATAAAAAAATCAACTAGGAACTGACACTTTGTTGAGGTGGTGATTTAAAGAAAAAATATGATCGCATTTGCTGCCACTAGATTGAAGTGCTCAAATGATCTCTACAAGTCTTATTAAAAGGTGACATGATCGATTGAACCTGCTGCAGAAATCATTTTTCATTATAACGTACTTTTTTCTTATTCAACAGGGTGCAAATATTTTTAAGCCTATTCGGCCCAGGAGATTTGCATCGTGCTAAGTACAACGTGGGGCAGTTTTTGCCCCGAAAGTTTAAGGCATTACGTCTTTTGAACTACACCAGGTAGAAAAACGATTAAACCTGCAAACGGAAAAAGACTTTATGTTATTTTGTACTTGAGTTTAACATGTTTCTGAAATTATTACTTGTAGAAGAGAAAAGAATTAATCTGAAGGCAAGTCAAATTTTGATAGTTGCCGTTGGTTCTGATTTAAAAGAAACAAATATTTCTCATTCACTTCTCCACTCTTGACAGCAAGACAAATTGACTACTTACCTCAGTTGCGCTTGGCTGAGTGATGTAAGGTTAGCGAACTTTAGTAATCTATGAAACCCAACAATAAATTGCCGCTGAACGGTTTATAACATTATAGTAGGCATCTGTAACATTAATTACTGGTATACCAAATACGAAATTTAATATTTCGACGCGGGCCGTATCAATTTTTTTAGAACTAAGTTTAACCCTTTCAGTCCTGAATTAAAAAAATTCTTCATAAAAGTATTTTCAGTGCTAGATTTTGTTTGATTAGACCACCGTAATCACAAAAAATACCAAAAAATTTTTTGTTCTCTTTAGGGGAGTAGATTTTGGGGGGATGGGATCCTCAGATCCCGTCAGAACCGTAAGAGATAATCTCACTGGTCAAAAAAATAAATTTTGTTTTAAAATTTTTTCAAGCTAATCTAATAATAATCTTTAATAAAAACAAATAGGCATTATAAATTTATGCAACAATGTTACAATTCACTTCCAGCAATAACTCTCACGAGTGATACTCAACAAAGCAGTTTTTTTGAAGCGTTGCAGCAAAGATGGCGTTGCAATTAACACAGATGCAAGAAGGTCTAGCTTCAACTCCTTTGTCCAAACACACTTCACATCTGCCTTTTTTGTGTATAAATTGAGGCAGGCGAACTTCAACGTTACTCAACCTTACTGAAGGTGAGACACTCTATGCTATTTTACACTTTTTTGGAACACCAGAAGATCTGCGGCCTCTAGCTAATGTACGAGTAAGCAGTCACATTGCAAGGTCTTTTCGAAACTCTATGAATAAAAGTTGTTGCTCCTTGCTTGCATTGCGAACCACATAAGTATTAACAACGGCCATGTCAAGCGAACCAAAAAAAGTCTATGCCACCACTTCATGCTTTTTCTGTTTATTTCATAAAGCTGACGTTGCATGTCGTGTTTGTCCACCCCACCCATGTTCTGATTGTAGTCTTTTACAACCTGGGGTCAGGTGATAGTTACCTTTGCCCCGTCTTTCTGCTTTCTTTGCACTGTAGCAGTCTCAATTTTGTGATAATTTGATATCAGGTGCACTGGTTTGCTGTCTTTTCATTTATAGAGACTGAGTCTATCTGAAGTGCATTTAAAGTCAAAGTCACCTCTTTCGAGTGACTTTTCATCAGCTATAACCGCCAAATCTTTCCGATTCGGTCGTATAGTTCCATAAGCCAAAATATTTTTTCTTTTTAGTTCTTTTAACAAAGAAACTGATTAGAAGAAAATATCAAAAATAACTTTGTGATATTTTCCTTGCAACCAGTCGGTTAACTGATAACAACATTGCCAGTCAAACCAAGATTTTGAGCAGAGCTCTCTTCCGAAATATTTTAGCTGTACACACTTCAAATTTGTAAACATAACCATCATTGTCTGCAACGCACCACAGTTTATATTCACGCCTAATTGGTTTCATAGGATTGTACTGTTTTAGTGAGGTCCTTCCCTTGAAGCGAATCATCGATTCATCAACACTGACATATATACTAGTGAAAGTTTTTATACAAAAGATGATTTAGTCGCTGCACCAGAGGACGAATTTTTTTAATTTTGTCGCTTTGCGATGAATCAATTTTGCTGTTGTCGTTGAGGTGAAGATTGCTCAATGTGTAAAAAAGCAATCACGAGTCATCGCTTCCTAGATGAGAGAAATACCCATGTCGTTAGCTGTCATACAATAGCACTTCAGCGTTGAGAGTTTATGGTATGACATCAGAATATTTATCTCAAAAAATGCATAAAGCTCATTTTTTGTAATGCTTCCCGCTCTGCCTTTTTGGGTGCAATATAAGTTTGTTTGAAAATGCAAGCTTTCTATCATCTCCTCATCAAAAAAAATTTGAAATGCATGAATAGGAGTTGCTGTAAAGGTTTCACTTGTGCGAGGAGACGTAAAATTAAAGGGATTGATTGTTAATGATTTCTTTCTCCAGCATCGACTTTGTGTATTGGTACTACTTGCCCTAGTAGCATCATTGCAATTTTTAGCATCTGTACATAAAGTGGCTCTATTGTGGTTTGTAGATGATTGACTTTCTATTTCATCATCATCTTGTGAACATGAAAGTGGATCTGTTTTTTATGTAATGTCTAAGTCTTTATCAAAATTTTCATCAACATTGGTATCAGAGTCATTATCACATGGTATCTCTTCTAGCAAAGCTAGGACATTAGATTTATTCAAACGTAGCTTTGTTTACATTTTCAAAAATTAATGAAAATCAACAACCTGGTGACATGTTAAAATAAATGCATGTATCATGAGCTTTTCTGCTGCTTGCAATACAATATAGATGTAGTTAGTGAATTATCGATTCCTTATTAGCTTTGTGTTACCAGTAGACAGCCTATACTCCAATTGCTTGCCAAGGTGCAGAATTCATAACAAACATCAAAAAAAGAGCAGATTTGACAACTATCTGCACACTATTTCACACAACCTCTCACCTACATCAATACAAATACATGGTAAACTATAACTAAGTGTATAGGGAATGGTTTGCTAAACTACTATGCAGTGTTCCCTCTAGATTTCAGTCAGTGCTTAGTCGCCCGCGCAAGTGCGAAATTGCTAGCAAATGTACAAAAACCGCCGGACAATTTTGGTGGACATTGCTGAACAAACCGCTACACCTACCTAAGTACCGTATTGTAAAGTTGAAAACAAAGTCGTTTTGGGTAGCCTACTATGTTCAGCGTATACGCTAAGCTTTTTTTATTGTCCATCTTTATCTTTCTATTGTTCATTCTCGAGAAAGCGAAATTTGGACGAGACACACGCACTCGCTTGGGAGCGGCCATTTCCGAGGCGTCTGGGCCACCTGTCTTCCATATAAAGGCGCTAAAACAGTTGTCGTTTTATCCCGATTGACATCTTGGCTCCTTTGTCCAAAATTTCTTCGAAGGCAGCTATGCGTCTGATGTAATGTGACATCAACGTAACAGCGATTTGCAAGTTTACACGTACTATTTCCACGCATTTATTGTACAGTAGAAATAGTTCAAAGGCAATTTGTCTATAATAACGTGACGTTCTCTCAGTCCCGGCAGAATTCCAATATTTCAAATACTTTAAAATTTGCCTATGACATTGGTTTGCGTATAACCACGCTCTTTGTTTTCCCTCAAACGTATTTTTTCGATTATGGCATTTTTAACCTAGTTCACTTGTTTTCAACTGTTTTTGGCATGTGGCCCATTTTCCAAACGCACAGAGAGGCACATGACCCATTTACATATTTTTTCTAATTTCACAGGCGACCTCAAAAAGTTATCATAGTAAATTTCAGGGATGTTGTCCAAAGAAAATATAAAAACAAATGGTCAAGAAAATTTTCCAATTACACTCTATGTGAGGGTAAATAAAGTAATGGCCCCGTGAAGATTGTGGTCAGCCTACTAAAAATATCTGATCTAGGCATCATCATCTCTCACTAATGATCTTTATTTTTTAATTCGATTAAGAGGCCAGCTTGCGAGTTGTAGCTTGTTTACTCTGCCACTTCTTTCGCAGCAGGAACTGGAGTTAACTGTGTGTTAAGGTCTTTAAAGATGAACCAAAAACAAATCCGAACAACAATTGTATGGGCGTAAAGGCAGTTTTCAAATTTTCTGCTAGAGAAAAGAAGCAAAACTGTGACAATGCGCTTCGGCGATGTAATAATTCGCGTGATTACATCGGGCCCAAAAAAGGTTTCAAACAAGTAACCTAACGGTTACTAATCGGCCGCGGCGAAATACCTGGTTATTATTTCTGTTTAATAAGTTACATTTGATCGCTCAAACTCTGCGAGCTGAGCAACAGTAATTCGTAAACATTTCAGAATGTCAAATTAAAAGTGCATGTAAATAAAATTAACCTAATTCTATGTTTTCATTAACCATTGAACGAAAGTGAGAAAAGAGATCGCAAATACTTGATAGATGAAATTCTATCTTTGTGAAAAGCATTCAAAACTTGACTGAATTTTTGTCTTTGTTGAAAGTAGAAGTTCTGTCTTTGTTGAAAAGCATTCGAAACTTGACCGATACAAAAGGAAACAAGGAAATTCATGAACGCGAATATCCGCGAGTCTGGTAAACGCAGCTTTCTAGTCGAGCAAAAAATTGAAAAGCTGATATTTGTAGCTACGCATAAAACTACACGGTCGCATTTAGAGGCACTTTATGCAAAGCATTTGTGAAGAGGCTGCCCTTCCCGGAAAAAATTTTTGGGGTGAACCCGCCTACTTTACTCGGCGCAACTGACTGCAGGCAGATCTAAAAGACTGCAATAGCCGCGCGCGCGCATTAAAGAAAGGCTTCTTTGAGCAGTGCACAACTTTCTGTGAGTTTTGACTATTTAGTGATTTTTCCTTACACTGGTAAACGTGATTAGATGATACACTTTAATGTTGAATCATAAAACAGTTTTGGAATGGTCGATTGCAAACGATAATTTTTTACAATACGCTATGGTTATAGGCAAATTTTACTGTACTACACATTACCTTTCAAGCAATTGACATGAATAGGCTACATTTTAGTATAAAAGTTTTCAAAGAGATCGAGACTAGAATCCACATTTTTGTCTTTACGTTTCAGAGCTTTTTTCAATCATGATTGGTAAGCTATCATCGCACATAGCTGTCAGCTACATTTCATTTAAAAAACAACATTTTGTGGTGGTATTTAAAACTAAAATTGGTTGGAAGTCGTATTCTATTTTACTTATAATTTTCATAACTGACCGTTTGTTATACAAGTGATATTTAAGTCAATCAGTCCATTTTTACGTCAGAATACTCGTACTGTAGATGATTAGTCCCACAGTTGTGTGGCTCAAACTTAAAAATACTTGCAGCACTTCTCAAGATTCGTGAGGAAACGTTTTTCCTATCTCTTCTTTTTTAGAAGCTATACTTATTTTTGTTCCAAACATCTGGTTTCCCACTAATGACAATAAATAATTCTTCTTTTTAACTTTACTCTCACTGTGATGAACTTTACTTTCACTGTGGTCAAAACAAAGTTTGCCAATTCAAAATTTTATTTGAAACAAACAGGCACTCGCAACGACTGAGTAATAAATTTTACAATAATTTGGACTGCTCGCGTTACAAGCCAGCACGTTATAGTTTGTAAAATAACATATAAAATGTCTTTACTAACCTACATTACTCTACCCAGCATGGCTTTAATGATACAACAAAAACCAATAATTTACAACATCCAAAATCATATTTCAATGCTACCTGACACTGCATTGAGCGTTCTAATTGCTCACTACATGAGGATGATAATTTACTTGATAAACTCAAAAAACTGTCACATTTTTGAACTAACACCAATAGTTTTCCTGTATACAGAGATGTCGCCTTGGAGTTTGACATAAAACTGCTCTCTGTACACCATAAAGCCTCCCCTTTGCACCATCAGTAGTAGGCTAACTGTTTTATAAAATTTCCTTGCATTATTAAAAAATACCCATTCACGAGGTGATAAAAACAGAAAGAGAGAGATAAAACTCGAGACAGAAGTATGAAACACAGTTTTTGAGTCACAGAGACTACAGTTTATTAACCACTCTAGCACATCCAGCGCTGCAGCATTGCTTTGAAATGCGATGTCGCTGCTTTGTAGCTTACATACCAATTAAAACCAGCAAATTCAACTGACGACTAGGCATGATCAACGTCATCCGCATACTGTGTGTGTGTGTGTTTACCCCTCCTCTTCCTTGGGATGGAGGTACGGCATGAACGGTAATTCAGGTTCATGTTCATGCCGTCAACCTAATTGATATTAGGCTAGGGGAAAGATGGCTGCCCATTTCGAACCAGTCTTGAGTGACTGGTAGCCCCACCACCAACAAGGCGGACTGCCACTGGTGGGTACCCAAGAGTCGCCTTTTACGACATGCTGGGTTAGCAACTTCACAATTGTAATCCGGTGAAGTACGGGTGGGGCCACCTGTCTGCCACATAAAGGTGGAGGCGTCCCGTTAAGTGCCTTGCCCAAGGACACAACAAGCAAGCTTGCCGGCTTGTTCTCCACACTATCCCTTTTTTATGCTGAGCGCCAAGCAGGAAAGCTGTGAATACCATTTTTTAAAGTCTTTTGGTATGACTCGACTTAGGGAATGAACCCGAGGTCTACCGACTACAATGTGGACGCTCTAACCACTGTACCATCGCGCCGGTCATCCGCATACTCGTTCCTAAGTTTGTTCACGATAATCTCAATGCTTCCGTTTTGCAAAAATATGTGGGAATCTAAAAAGCTAAATTTTTTGTTTAGCAGACTAATTTTATTGCATCTCTTTTCTGCATCACTTCGAAATTGGTAGATAGATTTTAAACATGCATGCAATTTGCCGCGCTTAATTTCTTAAGCGGTAGATAGACACAGGCTACGTCTTTTTTATGTTCTCTAAGCATTTTTTTCGAAAATGTTGTTCTTTAATCGGGATATTAGGCTCTTGACAAGTTTCGAGAGCATTGTTAAAGGATCGCACTTATCATTAAACAATAATTGGCTACACAAAATTTGAAGTAACTGCTATCCCATTTACTATTAATGGAAAGCTCTGGATAGTTTGTAAAAATTTTTTAAGTACTAATCAACGGGATCCGATCCGGTTTCACTAAAATCTTATTGGTCCAAATCCAAATTCGAAAAACTCGAAATACGGTAGGTTTCAGGTTTCAAATCCGTTTCTTGCATAATACTGACTGGGCTGCACTCTGTTTGCTTGTGAAAGACAGAAGTGATGCGTCAGCAATGGTTGAGAGGAAAAAACATTATTGTGGGAAGTTTTGCTTTATATTTTACCAAAAAAATTGATGGACCTCTATGTGACTTTAGACTTAGAATGAAATAAAAAATATTAGCATTCAAATTTTCGTGGCAAACTGCCACATATTGTTCTACACCAGGGGTGGGCAAACTACGGCCCGCGGGCCGCATGCGGCCCTCGAGAGCATTCTGTGCGGCCCGCGAACACTTTTTGAAACTTTGCCATTTGGAAATAAATACGACAAGGGGATTGACAAGGCGCAAAAGCGACGGTGTCCTTAAAAAAATGGTAATCGCCTGTACCTTAGACGGAAAATGCGTCAAAGCCTACAATTGCCCCCAATCAGGCAGTTACCGTCTACGAAAAGATGAAGACCTTTTTTTTTTTTTTTTTTCTTTTAGAGACACCACCGATTTGCGCGCTGAGATACCACACTGCCAGAAGATTTCGCAAAATTGTGATCAAATGCAATTTCCTCTATAGCATGCAGCTGTACGAGACAACAAGCCCTGGCCCTCGACCACCCTCGAAATGGTCAATGCGGCCCTCCGGCTAAAAAGTTTGCCCACCCCTGTTCTACACTAAGGACTCGTAATGTAATGAATGCGTTTGTTACTTAGTAGTAAGCTATGCCCTTATCGGAATGGCCATGTCAGATAAAATGCTGTCTGTCTGCCCTCTTGTAACTTTGTTTTTAATTTTCGTTCAGCATAAGCTATTTTTCCTGTTTTACGCTAAAAGCGGCCGCAATGTTTGTACCTGAAATATTCATCCCTATTTAAAGCATAAGGGAAAAAAGGAATAAAGATATACCCTTAAATGTAGAAAACGCTTACTGCGATGCAATTAAAACTCATATTCACTGATGAATTTTGGGAATTTACCTGATCCAGACCTTCGAAACAGAATTAATCTCCAAAAAAAAAACAAAACAAAGATCTCTAATGACCATTGCGGGCCCCTAATGAAATCTTGCCTCGGGCCCCTGAACTTCTTAATTCACCTTGCTTATATCGTTTTAATTGTGTTCATCAGAAGGAGACTGTAATATTGACGGTAAGAGATTTACCTTCGTTTCTGTGGTCAACTCTATGAAAAACCCCACTCACCCTGGGGAGATGATCAATCGTGCCAAATTTCGTTTTTGTGTATCAAGTAGTTGTGGAAGAGTGAAGCCACACAACACAACCGCACGCTCATAGACAGAACTAAGCTTAACGGTTATTATCAGATAGCTTAATTAGAGAATCGTGTCGAAGACTTGCGAGGAATGAATATGGGCTCTGCACTTCCTTTCATACCCCAGCTACGTCTATGACTTTGCGGTTGTTTAAAATTATTATAAGTGATTCAATAGCCTGCACTACAATAAAGAGAGTTAGGCCCTGTACCAGGAATGGCGAATCTTTTTTATTGAATGGGTCACCAATGGGATATGTGGGAAAAGAAAAGGATCTTAAATTTAACGATTTTTTGGTTGATACCCTAAAAATGAGGTCTTCACTTCTAACTACGTCCAATTTTCCAAACTGTTGCGGCTGAATTTATAAAAAAAGTCATCAACTGTATCTCGGCCAAAGCGGCTTAATCTCTCAACAAAAGATCCTTACCGTGAAAATTGCAAGAAACTGATAACGTGATAACTAGGGCCATTTTTTTATTGACCTAAAAAAATATTTTTTTGACTTTATTTTAGCAAAATTTTGACTTAATTTGACTTAACCGCTTTCGCCTATTATTTATGTCTTGTTGCACTTTTTCGATTAATAATCTTTTATAATCCACAATTTACATAAGTTTCTAAAGAAGAAGGTAGCCTATTTTAAGCATTTTCTCAATCACTCAGTCTTGAAACTAATGCAACAAAGCGACGCATAACGTCTAAACCTAGGATAACGAGCCATTGTGTGTACCGATATCAATTAGTGTGTAATACAAAAACTGCGTTGTTATCGCAACTGTACTGTACATTAACAATCTGTCTATGATATTTTTAACGAAAGCCACACAGTATAATTACCAGGACTTTTTATTGCAATACAGCATCACATATTTTTTTACGTTCTTAACATCAAAATTTCTGTCATTTCTCAGTAATTTACTGAGCATAGAAAACGACCTCTCAACAGCAGCAGAGGTTGGCTGGGCTTTTTGCAATAGTGCGTAGCTTGTTGGGTCAATTGTCAAGTTGGTACAGTTTATTATTGTTTCTAAATCAGAGTTGGATAGTCGTTTTTTAATGTAATTTTTAATTGCGCACGGATCATCATCGAATTGCATATTCTTCAGCAGTCCGTATGTTTCGATTATCGTGCAGGCACTTCCTTCTAAGACCTCTACGTTGGCTGCTAGAGTCCGGTATTGATTTATTTTAACCAAGTCCGGCATCAAATCTTCCACATTGATAGCGTCTTTTGCTCTGCTGACTAAGAGGCCTGCACTTGTCCAATTGTTGACAATGGTACGAACAGCTGGAAGGTTCTCACTGTAATAGAAGGCAGCTCTAAGCCAAGTTGCTTATCTTGTAATTACAGGGTCAGGAGGAGATGGCAGACCAGCATCATGAAAATGTTACTTGCGATCTTTGTTTTTGATTGTTGCTGGCTTGATCGTTGCTATTATTTCATCGATATTTTTAAAATGAGCACGCACACGCATAGCGCAGTTATGTAGTAAGTGCGCAACGCAGGTGACATGCATCAAAGAAGGGTATAATTCCTTTAATGTCTTTCCAGCCAAAGACGTGTACCGAGCAGCATCAGTCAAGAACAATGAAAAATTCTCGCGTTTTATTTCAAGTTGTCGCAATATGTCATCCACAGTGTGCAGAATAATACTGCTATTAACATTGCTACCGCTGTCAAGTAAATGGCAATCAACGAGAAATGTCTGATTTGGGGCATCTAAGCTGCTCACAAGCACACTAATATACTTTTGTTTAACAATCTCTGCTTCATCCACAATTAGAAAAATTTTTTTGTCACGAAGTAATTCTTGAATTTGTTCTTCTTTTTGGGATGCTAATTAAGCAACACATGCCCGGGCTACAGTCTCCGAAGGCAATACTTTTCCCATTGTAGCAAACAGAGACTTTAAAGAAGGATGGTTCAGTTTATGAAGTGGGATATCTGCAGCTAAGAATGAAGAGACAACCTGAAGTTTACTTGATCGAGTTGTAAAAAGGTTTGCTTACTTTGGGATTTGCTCTTCGTCTCCAATTTTCTTTGGTGTTGCTTACATTTTCGATGGCTTTTCACAAAAACTTTTTGTCGCATTTGACTAGCACGTCGCAAAGGTTGCATCACAAGTCGCGGGCAGGAGTTGCCGAAAACTCATCCGGATATTCCTGGCAAATTTGCCTAACATTCGCTGTAGAAGATTTGGCTTGTTTAGGCCTTCTTTGCTGTGTAAGCTACAACTTAAAAAGACCACGTGTAAAGAGCGCAAAGGTTTTATAGGAGTAGATTAATTGTCTAACAATTATGTGTTTATGCATAAGTGCTATTTCCTTCTCAATTACCGCACGCATTTTTACCATTGCAACTATTTCAGAAGTTTAAAATGAAATAAAAATGCGCATTAAATTTTAATAGCAGCTCAAAAATTCAAGAAGATATAAAAAAAATCTAAATTTGTTCGTTTTTGTGCGGAAATTTTTGATGAAGACAATTTTGACAAGTTTTGACTTTATGCAAAATTTTGACTTTATTTTGACTTATAAAATCTACCAAAACAGACTCCTAAACACCTGAAACGAACGTTAGTAGACGTTTGATCATGTAAGAAGGTCCTGAAAAATTTTTGACTTTATTGACTTTAGCGGGTCTATTGACAACAAATCAACAAGTAGGTCACCGAAAAGCTAATGGTGGGTTACGTTATGACTCTCGGATCAGTGGTTTGCCGTGCCGGCCTTATCCGCATAATAGAGTTTAGCATTTAAAAAGTTTCTTTTGATGAAAGTTTTTAAGATAACCATAGACATCAAATTAGAGTGAGAAATTAGCTAACTAGCCAACAAAGAAAACATTATTTTGACAATGAATTGAATGCCTGTTATTATTCAAAATTTAGAAGTAAACATTGAGAAAAAAAAAATATATATTCTTCTCTTCCGCTTAATCATTTTATAGTTCAATGTGGCAAAAATTTATCGCTTGAAAATATGAATACTTTTTGATAGTAAATAATACAAAAATCTGAGAACAATTAGAAATTTTGCATGCTTTGCCGATTCAAAAAGTTTTTTTTTCTATACGAAATAGAATTTTACAGTCAGTTCTGTATTTTTACGTCATCGTTATCTACTTTCACTACAAAGTCTCGATGTCTTTTAAGTTACAGGAGTCAGTGTAGCATGGATAAAAAATCCGTATGTGCTTGATTTGTATTCACTGGTTGCCGCCCTTTGCCTTGCCCTGCGTTTAAAACATTTATTCAGTTTTCGTCACTTCGTCAGTGTTTTCTAGAGAATTAACGTTTAAACAGCTCTTAATTTTTCTGACACTTCTATCAGTAACTGTACAATCAAAGCAATTAAGCTGCTAAAACCACAAGATAGAACTTTGTTTTTTATCAAGTTATATTACAAAAACAATTTTTAAATATATAACATCTTGGCACAGTTTAATACAAAATAGTTATGTAAGGTAATGTACACAGTAATTACAAAAAGTTTTGCAGCAATAGATTTACCATTTATAACTGGTAAGGTTAGTCTGACGTGATTCTAGTGGTCGACCTCGAAGGAGGTTGCTACACTTGAAAACTTTATTTGATTAGACATGTTTTGTATTAAAAATAGTCAAAATCGTAGAAGTTGACTTTTAGCTCGGTGCTTGTTGGGCAAAAATTTCAGTTTGAGGAGGCGTATGGTCAAGCCGTCAAAGCAGGGACGCAATCAGAAAAGCCAAAGAAGCTGCAGCCCCTTTCTGCGCGAAGTCATCACACTTTACATGAACAAAATGAAATTATTTTTATACACCCAACAACTAGGCCACAAAAATGCCGCTATAATTTTGGTTAGCATGCCCTATCCCAAACAAAAATTATGGTTGTTCACCTAACTTGATTACAAAACGTTGCTTTAACGCTTTAAAGAGTTGTGGTACAACCGTACAACGATTGCATCAAATTCGTAAGTACAATTTGGTCACATTTAGCTTAAAGCAGGGGTAAAGGCAGTCAAAATTTCAAGGAAATGAGTAGAAATGTTTACATTCGACTTTTTGGTAGCGAGATATAGTTAGATATCTCGCCGAATTTTAGTAAAAACAAGCTCTCGTATATGTTTGAACTTAAAGAATGAGCTTTTTATATATTTTTGAAAGCTATTGAATCAAGCCTGAGCGACTCAATACAATACAAATTTACATTAAAGCAAATATACTTTTTGTGGACCGCATGTCGTAGTTCTCGAAATTTGTGTCACAAAGCAAACATGAAGACCTCTTTTTTTCCGAAAATCAACCTTTTCTAAGACGTTATTTGCCCATCTTGGTCTCAAGCGAACATGAAGACTGTTTTTATTTTATATTTTTGCCGACTAACTGTTTCAAAGAGCCCGACAGGCTGCCACAAAACTAGGTCTTCGATCAATCTTTCGAGTGAGAAAGAAGAAACAATTGGCCTCTGCCCTGGCTACTCCCTTTGGCTCAAATATTTTGAAACTACAGACAGACCTAAAACACGTAATTGGCCTATTAGGTTATTTGCACACTATTACGAAACGAAAATATAAAAGTTTTACAGATGTTAATTCTTGAAAAGGGCTTTATGAAAGTCTAAAACTTTCAACATTTGAGATGTTTTACGAATTAAAATGATTTATAATTTATTAAGGTTGCTTGCTGTAACAACAATGTAGATTTTTAAACTAATAAATTACGCCACAGAAACAGTCTAGCGAGGAAAAAGTTAAACCTTCCACGAAAAAGTCAAACCTTCTTTCTTTTTTCATCAGTTCTGTATGATTGAAGTGTTGCTTTACATTTATACTAAAAGCAACATTTTGTCAAAGTCTATCCTTGGATCAGTTTCATTTCACTCCTTGTTTCCAGCTCCACAATAGCTGCGTAATCTCCTTAAAAAAGGATTTTTGTTGTAAACGGGTATAGCATTGTGCTATCGCTCATAGAGCCAGAAGACATTCACGTATTCGATTGATGAAGAGCAGAAACATCCATGAATGCTTTGGATTTTTGAAGAGGAGAAACATCAACTATGATTATACTTTTACGCATCTTGTCGATTTCAACAGCATTGTTTGAAGATCTATTTCCATTTAGCATGCTTATTTTTTCAGGGGAAACTTCGATTTGTGTCGTTGATGAATCAATCGTTGGTCCTCTCTGAATAAATTGCTCAGATGAACAAGAATAATCATTATCTTGCGAGCGATACTCCTTCACAAGCTGATCTGTAAAGTTTGATAAAATTAAGACTGTTTTTTTAGACAAATTTGTTCCAATAATTTGAATAATGGAAACCGATTTTGAAAGCAGGGTAGTGGTTAAATTGTAAGAAATTTAGGAATCATTTCCGACTAAAATTAAGGTGATGGTTTAACCAAAAATCAAAAAAAGATTTGCTTACGACTCAGGCCTATTTCTACATGTAATTATAGCAAAACAATTTATTTAAAGATAGTTGCTAACTTGGAATTTGTGAAGAAGAGCAGTTAGATGCAGATTTCCTGAAAATTCGTTTAAAAGCTCTAGCTTTAGTAGTTTCGGTTGATTTTCTTTCCTAGAAAAGCAAATAAGATTAATATTTATATTTCAACCGCCTGTACAACTCTGTTTGCCCGCAACAATAAAAGTTAGATTTTACAGAAAAACAACTTTTATTTATTAATCCAAAATTAACAGCCAAACAACTTGTCAAAAACATACTGCGAACGTTTGGGCTCTCAACTGGTGCCATTTCCCTTGAAGCTTGTTTGTTGTACATTACTTGCATTGAAAATGGCGCCAGTTGAGAGCCAAAACGTTGGCAGTGTGTTTTTGACAAGTTGTTTGGCTGTTATTTTTGAATTAAAGTTACTAGTTTTGTTCCTAATTATACCGTGTGTCTAACTTATATTCTGTTGGTCTAGGATCCAATAGAAAAGCAGAAAGTAGGCGGCAATAAACCGTGAGTCTGTTTGCCTAAGTTCTGCAATTTACTGTACTACCCTAAAACTTTGTGAAAACCCAACTGTGATCAATCGATTAATAATCAAGATATTCATGTCGGCAGGAACAAGCTTACTTTGTTATTGCTTCTCTTGGAGGAAGTGGACGACGTTTTACGATTTTGTTTACGGCTGCTCTCTGGCCGATTGCTGCAGCCGCAGCACCAGAAATATTTTTTCAAGATTGGTATTCTAGCAGCGTAGATGAGTGGATTCAAAATTGAATTGAAAATTGGTGGAGTCTGTAACATAAAAATAAATAAACAATGAATATCAAACAAATAAAGTGTGTTTCCAATTTCCGATCAACACTATTACAAAGCACATGCTTTGTCAAGACCATTTCCACAGCACAGCGGGTTACGATACAAGATTTGAGAAGCGTATATTCACCAACACAAACAATATAATACTCGGGCAAACGCTCGTCGTTTGTGCTTCCGAAAAAGGTTATCACAGAGAGTTGTTCACTTCCAGCCAACGTGATTTCCCTCGAACAGCCCCGTACACCGATCCCAGTTTCGCTTCCGCATCTCTACGTGATTGCATAAAGTGTCATCCATATCGGTGATTTTAGCAGAAAATACTGTTTTGTTTTTGGAGTTTTTAGTAACAAGACAGAACTTGAACCTTGGAGTGTTAGGCTACATAGCATTTGTTTCGAGAGCGCACAGAGAGAAGCAGTGTGCAATCCTCCCACTTTGCATGTTCGCTTACAAATATTTCTGGGGAAATATGCCATCGCAATACTTCATTGATAGGGTTGAGCTTTTCTTGACTTAATTTCAGCTGAGCCACAGAATTGATTTCCCGTTGCACGCTCTATTATAGGCGCACGCCAAGGAGTATTTTTCATGTTTTTGTTCTGGTAAAACACATGAGCTGGATGTAGGTATTTTTGACCAAATGTAGGCGAATTCCAGAATTGATATGCAGAACCTATGTTCATGATTTAGTTTTAACAAATTTGATTGAAGACTGCCTCCTACCATGATCGCTTGAGCAATTGTTGGTTTGATGAAGAAGTCTTTAGAGCTTCCGTAGTCGATCACATGTAAGATCATTAGCGGAGTCCAACACAAGAAGAAGCAGATCACAACAAGTGCCAGTGTCTGTGCCAGTTTGAACTCCCGTTTCATTCGAGATGATCGCCCATTCGTTGATTGATTCGAGTAATTTCGCACGCGCTTGGATTGCTGGCGGACCTATTAAATATCAAGCCTATTAATTCTTTACAAAATATGTTCTTCTTCTTTTTTAGGCTACTACCGTTTATGGGTCATCACAACAGATCATTGCTCTCCATCTTTAATGGTCCATTGCATACCCTAATTTAAAAAAAAAGAAATTGGGCAGAAAACGGCCCCTTTCAAACAACTTACCGCATCGGCAGTTAATACAGTAGCCATGATTTTTAAAAAGCGCTGGATTGCTTAATATCGAAAAGTTTCGAAACTCTTTCCTTGTATTACGAAAGAATGAATATTAAATGAATGAATATTAACGAATATGATTATTAACGAATATAAAATTAATGATATAATATATAAATATGAAATTAACGATTAACATTAATTATGAAATTAACGATTAATGATATAACGAAATACTATTAACGAATATGAATATTAATATTCAATATTAAATGAATATTAACGAAAGAATGAATCACTTAGCATTACAGCAACTTTAATTCAGCAACTACCTTCCAAAACAACGTGACGTAGATGGCATTGATGGAAACAAGCATTGTTAGAAAATAAAAGAATAAACCAAACAAAAAATTTTTCGTAAAACCTGAAATAAATAGTTTGTAATTAGTACTGAATTAGATGAACTTTTTTCAACTACCGACAACTCTAAATCTATGCTTTAGCACGACGTTGAGGATAAGTGGACCCGTCATGGATAGGCTACCGTGTTTTGTAAGAAGTGGCTGTTTATCACGAAGCGTCTTTGATATTTTTTCATGAAAATACAACGTCTCTAAATTCTTTTTGCTAAAAATAACCTTGATAGTTTGCCTTACTACCACCTCGTGCGTGGGTAATATTTTCCTCTATATCCTGCGTATAGCAGCCCCATAAAAAATCGGCTATCGTTATACAGCGAAAAAAGTTGCAACATATTTTTGGTCATCTTTTACGGGCAGGTAAGATTATTACTTGAAATGAAACGTGTTTTTTTTCTAGAGTCACTATTAACGCAATGCTGTTGGTTACGCCACAATCAACGAACAATTGATTAGTCGTCATTTAAGCTGTCAACGATTAGTAAGAGCTGTTTAGTTTGTAGTAGGTCTATTGATGTGTAGGCGTTATAATGTGCAGCAAAGTTTCCTCACTTGATTTCCGGAGTTCATAAGTTGACATAAATATCATTCGAGTTCATAGATTTTCACAATCACCTAAAACTGGATGCCATACTTTTGAGCATGTTTTTCAACTATTTACAATGATTTTAATTTCAAAAATTGGTCAAACATTGCAATGTTAATGTTACAACCTTTTTTGATTGCCTAATATTGCAAGTGAAATAAATTTCAAAATTAATGTAGGTGCATAGTAAAATTTCAACTTCCAATCGCTTATGCGCGATGACAACTGTTGTTTCATTCCATTTATCAAATTATTCATTAACGATTGTTTAAAATGTAATTTTTTAAATCACATCTTTTACGCCAAAAACTATCACTTTGCAAGTATGTTATGTAAAGGTTACCCTACGGCTACGACTGTGGAAGCGCTTGCGTAGTAAACAAGAAATTAATGATCAGGCACATATCTCTTCAACTTGCGTTTCTTTTAGAGGTCACGTGACGAGGGACCCCGAAAATTTCCTGCCAGCTTCAAAATATCCAGCTACATCCCCTAACTTAACGGATTCATTTTTAAGTTTTCACCATGTCAAGTGCTTTTTTGAACTCATCCACCTTGTTTTTAGACGACGTTACAAGAAATAAACTGAAGAAGGCGTGTAGCTCTAGATAGGTTCTACAAACGCTACACGGCCATCGGTGCAGTGCTATGTCTAAACCAGTGTTTCTCAAACTTTTTCTATTCACGTACCATCTATTCGTTTTTTACTACACCGCGTACCAAATGACTCAAGATTACCTTTTTTTGCTCAAATCTAGCACTATTTATTTTACCATAACACCAACAAATAACAAACGATACAATTTAATGGGATAGATGCAACTGTTTCTTCTGCACAAGCTGATCGATTCGAGGCGCAACCTTACTCACAGCGCATCTGAAATCATGTTTAGGCTCAGTTATACGATTTCGGCTCTTGGATTTAATGGGCATTAAAGCTGAGAACCCTTGCTCACATTCCCATGTAGAGGGGAAAATCATTGACTGTCGAGCAGCATTTCGGGCCAACGTTGGGTAAGTAGAACCCATGATTAGCCAGAAATCTATGAGAGAGCATTCGTTCAGCTTTGATTTTGCTGTATCGTCAACTTGAATATCAATGATCTCTTCCTGTTCTCCTGTTCCCACGGGTAGGAGAGCTGGGTCGATACAGAATGGATTGACTGCGTAGGTCCAACTTACTAAATCTGGAAAGTAATGCAACAATTCCATTCGGAGCAGCTTGAGATGATCATGAATTTCTTGAGATAATTGATCATTGAGCTCCACTGAAAGTGTGGTGAGGAGTTGGAACATTCCAAACTGTTTGCTCTCTACATTTTTGGTCCAGAAATCTAGCTTCCGAGTGAATGCTTCCAGCTTTGAAATAAAAACTGCAATATTGCTGTTTGATCCTTGAAACGAAAGATTTATAACGTTGAGAGCCTGGAAAATATCAGACAAGTAGGCCATCCGTGAGATAAAGTCATCGTTCTCAAAATGATCTTTAAATTCGTGGTTTTTCTCTTTGAAAAATGTCAACAATTCATGCCTAAGTTCAAAGACCCTCCGGGTCATATTCCCGCGGGACAGCCAGCGAACCTCCGTGTGGAAAAGGAGACATTTTTGAGCAGAACTGACGTCTTCACAGAGTCTTGAAAAAAGTCGAGAATTCAGAGCTGAGGTTTTTATAAAATTCACAATTTTGATGATTTTGTTCAAGCGCGACATTAACTCAGCAGGGAGCACTTTGGTACAAAGTGCAAATCTGTGAATAAAACAGTGGACGAAGGTCGTGTTTGCTGCAACATCTTTTACATATGTTTGAAATCCAGATTTTCGCCCAAGCATGGCTGGAGCGCCATCTGTCGTGTATCCAACTAACTTACTCCAATCTAGCTCATTCTCTTTAAAAGATCCGCCAAAACATTGAACACATCTTTCTCTTTTGTTGTGGCTGCCAGCTCCTGATTCAACATCAGCTCTGTTTTCACTGTGTAATTTTGAATAAAGCGGACATAAACGAGCAATTGGCTACATTTCGCGACATCTGTCGACTCATCGAGTTGAATGGCCAACCCGAACTTTGAGTCTTTTACTCCAGCCGTTACTTGATCAGCAATATCACCCGACATTTCTTGAATACGGCATTTTACAGTGTCATTGGAAAGGGACACATTATCCAATTTAGCTGCTGCCCCGTCTCCAATGAGGTTCCTGACTAGTTTCTTTGCTGCTGGCAAAACGAGGGACTCAGCGATTGTGTGGGATTTCATGTTTTGGTCTACAAAAAGAGAGACTTCATATGATGCTTTTACTACTCCTATCTTCGTTTGGTGAAACTGGCCTGTCCTGTCTAGGTGCTGTCTTTTTGCGTTCTCGCCCAGCTGCTCAAAATAACTTTAATCTTTGTTCTTTTTTTTTGCATGGTTTGATTCAAGGTGCCATTTTAACAAGCTCGGCTATATGGCTGCACTAGAAAAAGTTTTCATAGAAACCACACACTGTGGCAAACATTCTCTTCTATGCTCGATAGTAATGAAACCATACTTAATGTATTCTAGATTGTACTTTCGTTTCGACACGGCAAAAACTTTTCTTGCTAACTTACTGATAAATCAATTTTATGCAATTTCGACGTAATAGTATCAATGTTTAATTGCTGCCAATTAACTAAAACAAAATGCACATCTTAAACTTTAATTTAAATTAAAGTGCGTTTGTTTTATTGCAACGTCACACTCTTAATTGTGTCGCAATAACGTAAAACAAACGTATTTTAACGAATATTGGACGTCCTTCCTGATTGCTAGAAGGGAAGGCATATCGCCTTCTACTAGAAGGGCTAGAAGACTGCTGCTAAAAGGCTGATAAACTGCTAGAAGACTCCTAGAAGGGTGCTAAAAAGACTGCTAGAATGGACTGCATATCGCCTTCTAAACGTACTTTAATTTAATCTAATTCCTAGTCTAAACGGGTCTTTAGTTTTGCTATTGTCACATCATGGTCATCAAATAGCATGGTCACGTGAAGGCAGACTATAATAATCACTGATGAACATCTTCACGTACCACTAAAAAAGCTCTCGCGTACCACTAGTGGTACGCGTACCACAGTTTGAGAACCACTGGTCTAAACAAACGATCAATACCGTGGTAAAGCTGAGTTAGTTATTGATTGACCGACCTTTGACAACGGACGAGCAGCTGTCGTGAGGACAATCTAGGAACTGATCTGCATGACACAAGCAATGTTCCGCACAGGATCCTACATTCCAGAAAAAAAGAGGAAGAACCGGAAGAATAGCGACCAGCCAGCATCCAGCAACTATCAGCAAGGCTTTACGTGAATTCATTATTTTAATGTACCTGTCAAAAACAAGATCAGCATAAACTGACGAAAAATGCTAACCACGAATATGTTAATTCGCTTATGACAAAACCGTATTCAAAAAACTGCTTTTTTGAGGTAAAGAGGAAAATGGCCAAAGAAATCGTATATGTACACTTTTTTACAACACGATTACTCTTACTTATTCATTCTTAACTTCTGACATTGGACAGTTGATTTTGTAAGCAGCGCTGAAACAATGTTTGTGTATGTGTTTAGCTTTCTCTGGCTCATGTTTCTCTTATACCCACTCCCAAAAGCTCGCAAAAAATCATTACACGTCACAGGTTTTCGTGTCCCTGTTGTGGGGTAGGGCCCTTAATGATAAGTTAATTGTAGTGTGTCATTATAAATCGGAAATGTTCTTTCACATCTCAACCTACCTTTGATTGTAAACAATGTAACAAAGCCTGTCTATAGCGATTACAAACAAGAAATTGACAGAAGCGTTGAAGCAGACGCTTGTGCTTGCAGTCAGATTGATCCAGACTGGAGCTGACAATTGTGCCTGGACAGTCGACAAAACACTTAAACAAATCAGCGTCAACGATAGGATCATATCTGCAGAAGCAAGCGACATGATGTATATAAAAGCCGGTTTGTGGAATGTTCTAGATTTATCTGAAAAATATATAGTTGCTTTGATTATTTTGAATACAAACAAACTTTTAAAATGTTATCATATATTCTAGCAAAGCCGCATGCAAGAGTTTGTTTCGAAGGAAGGAATCATGCGCATATGCAACAGTTTTCCAAACAGGACATCGGTTGCTAGGAAGTTGCAAACTTTTGAAATTCAGAGGAAAAGGTGGCATTGTAGCCTTTTTCATTTTCTAAAGGCTTGCTAATTAGTTTTTCCTTGTTTTGTATTTATTGAAATTTAACTTGAAAACAACTCTAGAAATATAAGTCGCTTCCTCCTTGCTTAATTCTGATACCGAATTGGTCCTGTTAGATGACGATAACAAAATCCCGATTTCGTAGACGTAGTCATAGCACTTACTAAGGTAAATAACGGTGACGACCATGATGTTGAGACCAAGGATTATCAACGCTAAAAGAAATTGCGAAAGAATTGTCGGTATTGTGATGTCAAAATTGAAACATGTTGAATTGTGCGATGTGTTGTCGCTGATGTTATCAAGTGAAAAAGCTAATTCTAAAAACAAACAATAAATAAGCATGATTGATTTCATTGCAACTTTAGTAGCAAATATTGCACTACACTATTTTTATTCGCGGAAAAGTTATTCGAAATTAACTTTTCAGTATTTGCTTCTTTTCAACAATACCGCACTTTAGTCATTTCGATTATAACTTCAAGCTGCGTGGCTTGTCACCATGGGCAACACTGCAATAAGAATGTGGAAACCAATACCGAACGTGACACCATGTTGCTCATCGCGAAGCTTGTAATTGAAATATTTTCTATTAAACTTGGAGGATACAATGACTTGAGAAAACTATCTTAGGACTAGTTTGTCTAAAAGCTAAACACTTTTAATGCAAATACCGACTCCATATTACTTAAAAATTATTTTATGTGGCAAAATTTGCAGTATATTGGATTCAATACACAAACATAACCTAATGTACCTTGGTATTTTCCAGTGAAGCTAGATATTCCTGCAGCTGCCATTTTTGTCTTCTATTCGTAATAATTTGTATATGTCAACCGTTGATCTACTTATTTGGGTGGCTTCAATTTTTCATGTTTTTCTCTTATATTTCAAATTGCAAATGGAATGATATCTGACTGCTGGTCTATTTAAGGAGAGTTAACATGAGTTGATTACGCTACTTCCGGAGAGCGTGAAAAAGAAAAAGGCATAAACTAATAGTAAACGTTTCGACGTGTTACTACTATAGGATTATTGTTTAGATGCAATCACACGTTCCATAACGCAAAAAGATGAATCAACCTTTTTCTTATCTATTTCATGATATGGAACTTAGTCATATAGAGTTTGATCAAAGGCGCTCAACAACGAAAAGCTCGTTGTTTAAAATTCTTGGAATCTGTTGGCTTGAATGGTGATTTTCTTTTTACGGCAGGTTTCGCGAAATATTAGGTCAAAGATGTAGCTTATTTGTACTATATGCTATTTCATAAGAGATAAGATATTATGTAATTGAGCTATATTATGTAAGTATTCTGATTCCATTACAATTGGAAAATTATATAATTCACTTTTGTAACAGGTTAATAACTAATCTGCTATGTAGGAAACTCAACTAACTGATAATTAACTTATATAATAAAGACAACAATGTCAATTTAATTGATTAATGAAAGCAAGTGCTAATGAAAACAGTTTTTACTATCAAAACAAAATAATGAGTTTATTTATGTAAACAAAACAAATCAAATCATTGCCAATAGCTTGTCAAAATAAAAGTCACTGCAGGGACAAGGAAAATATTTCTAGTATATCAATGGTTAGTTAGATATATCAGTGGCGTATTTGAGAAGGGGAAACAAAGGGTGATGAGCCAACCCCCAAACCAAGAGTTACCAACTGTATTACAGTATCAATAACTAGCCGGCTTTGCCGGCGTCGCCCGGCAGGGGCTCTCCATCAGTAATGACGGGGTTTAGCATTTCCGTTCAACCGGCTGCGCCGGCTTCTCGCATGGGACTTTTGTGTGAGCAGTAGCGAAAAGTGAAATGACTTTTTTCAAAATTCTTGCACACAAAATTGTGATAATCATATTCTCTTAATCATGACTGGCAATGCTCACAAAGAATCTTGCCACAAATTATAGTTAATACTTAAGGGGAAGGAATTGAAAAACAATCAAAAGTAATGGTTCGGCGAAATGATGATTGCTTTCACAATTACACGAATAAACTATTCAGTGTGAGTCTATTTTGCGATATGGTGCTGCCCCTTTCCTATGTACGAGTATATCGGCCTGCTATTTATATTTGTGGTATTAAGTTGTTTTGGCTGCGCTATTTGTCTTGTTTCCGGCACAGCAACAACAGCGGCTATGGCTTTCCCAAAATCATTCACCATATTTTATTAGGCGCACATCAGACCGAGTTATTTTCAAACAAAACGCTTAGAAAAATTTGAGGTAGGTCTCTTTTTTGCTCAAAAGGAACATGAAGTGATATGAAGACTGAACTGTGTGCCTTCAACAACTTTCGTGCAAGTGATAAAAAGGTCTTGTATATTAAAATTTGTTGGGTTTACCGACAATGCAAATGCACTGCAACTGTGAATACCCTTATGACACTCACCACGGGGTGGTGACCAATCGTGCCAAGTTTGATGCTTGTACCTGTAGCAGTTTTAGAGGAGTTAAAAGAAACACACAGACAGACAGAATTGCGCTTTATATATTAGATGAGAAGAAAGTTTTTCATATCTGTTTGGAAACCAAAATGATCAAACTTTTGTGTGTAAATGCTGATCTCTAAACAAATCTTCACACCTGTTGGGAAACCAAAATGGGTGAAATTGTAAGTTTCAAAAAATTAAGCTTCAAATAAAAGTCGCCAGTTTTGCAAAATGCTACTGTCCTCTGCCAAAATTTGTTTTTAAATACTGTACTGATAGTGACATACGGACATCCATCAACAACTGCCTTGGGTAAGTATTTTCCCAATGATTGAGAAATTTTAAAAGGGTGTTAAGCATACGGCGATATTCTATGATGTGATTGATTTCTCAGTCTTCGTCTTTTTGCTGCGTTAAAAAAAGACAATGTACTTTTTTTCAAAATCGAAATCAGAACTACCCGTGCCCCATTACATCTTTTAAACCTATAACTTACGCCATCAAACTTACCATCGAACTTGTACTTGTTTGTTGCTTTATTGTTTTCATCATAGCATTGCCAATTTTGTAATTGGCACTTACGCTAATGCTTTCAATTGAAACATTTTGACAGCAAAATCAACAAAAGGTTGATTAATAAGAGAAGTTTTAAATTTCCTTCAACAAACCAGGTCATAATCACCTGGACGGTCGAGAGACAAACCGGTAGTTGTGATGTTACAAATATACCAGTTAAGGTCACGTGAACCAAGATTACCTCAAACACAAAACATTGCGATTTATCACCATCAGACTCGATTGTACGGGAAATGTTTTAAAACAAAAAATGTTTGAAGATCATTTGTTGAACCACGCAAAGAAAGCTTGATAATAACTCATTATCAAACTTATGTGTACGTGTTTTTTGCATGCAGTTTACCACACAAATGTCCATTTGTAAATAGTGGTTGATGTTTAAAAATAACTAATCAAAACGTACACGCACGCCACAATCGTAGTGCATAGACATGTTATGGTATAATAAAGGTTGCTTGTTTTGGATAAATATTGCTTCGAGTGTGGCTAGATGAAAAGACGATCTAGCTGTTGCCAACACTGAAAATGGGCTGTCATTGTAGGTGGCGGAAGAGTCCTGATTTTTAAGTAGATGTTTAATTGTCGAGTCACAATCATGGGAAAAGAAATTGTCTTGCATTTTGTATGATATTTGTCTTTATTTATTTATTCAAGCCTAATTGATTTGAGATTTTGACTACATGTTGATTGATTATGTGTTGTTGTCTTTGGGATGAGCGACCCACTTACCGATAGTGACAGGGACACACGCATTCATATAGAGATTGCTTACTATAAGGGAAGGCACGGCATCCTTGTAGTTGCAGGTAGAATACATCTGGCGCAAAATTATCATCTGAAGTTCAGTTACTCTGTAGCAATATGTATATGTTTTGATTAGCTTCGAGAACTTAAGAAAAGTGTTACCGATTTAGTGAAATTATAGGTAGGCTAGACCAAGCGTTTCCTGGTACCTTTTTTAGTGATCTCTACATTTGGTAATGGTCTTGAACATACTTACCTGAAAACACTGTCTGGGTAGGCATTTTTGCGAAGAATAGTTTTGATGTTGTTCAGCTCTTGCGGCAGTCTGAGTTTGAAACAGATAAAAAGAGCCCGGAGCAAAAGCAACGGAAGATGTCGATTAAAAAAATCGATCAACATCTTTCGTTTTGTTCATCATTTTATGTGCGTTATGTAGAAAATGTTTTTGCTATCTTCAATTCATCAGCAAATGCTCAATTGTTTTTAGATGTGCTTAATAATCAGTATCTCAACCTTTGTTTCACATGAGAGGAGGCCCCAGGCCTCTCACTACAAATTTTTCATGTTGAGGTAACGGTCTACAACGGAGAATTCGATATTAGTATATTCCGCAAACCAACTTTTACTGGTGTTCTCTAACATTTTAACAGCATAGCGGCTTTGTCCCGGAAACGAGGACTTATATTTTGTTCATTGCATCGTGCGTTTATATATTCATCAAATGACTCGTTATTGAAAACCGAAATTAACTTTATTATTTCTTTATTTAAACGGAATCTTTCATCTTAAATGTGATAGACAGATTTAAGATTAACTTTAGCAACCATAATCAACAATCCTAGCAATATCCCTAACTTAAATCGGTACTTAACCCTTTCGCACATTGGTACTTCCTCTATTAAATTCGGTAAACGCATTGCTACATTGTTTTGTGACAGACTGGGTACTGATATGAAAATGGCCTACCAAGCTTTTAAAATAATTCTGTGTTACAACCTTAAATTTCCTTTATTCTTTCCTCTATCCTCTATCTAATCTTCCTCTTTTTTTTTCGATTGCTGTCTATCAATATACATGTTCTTGTGATCGGTATGACGACTAAACAACTATTCGTAAGAATTGACAACCATCTTTCCAATAACCAATGTTTATCTAACTCCGCCATCAAATCTCATCATGATCTGTGTAAAGCCCGCAGAGAAACAATGTCAACAAAGCAAAGTGCCGTTTTAACATTGAAATTGAACTAGTGAAAGCGCTGTTTAATTAAACACCTTAAGCCATGTTTAAACATAAAACTTGGGAATTCACGAAGAGCAAAGTCGCTTTTCCACGTGTTTCATTGAGAACTGCAGTATTAAAACGATACTACTCTCAATAGTATTCAGTAGTGCAACGTTAAATTTATCTTTAAATTTACAGATCTGTTTTGCCTTGATTAAGTCCCCGAAAAGGAAAGAAAAACTTTGGCATTTTTTGTTTATGTTAGTTTTGTTATGTTGACTTCAATATGTTTAGTAAAGTACTGGATATTCATTTGGCTCATTCATGGAAAAAATCACGGAAGAAAAGTTTCTCTTATATGAAATTTTTTATTAGTAATTTCTCAAAAAATCAAAAAAAATTCGTGTTTGAGCTGTTGAATCGTACAGGTGTATCTTAACATATCGTTTAAAATTACTAAACATAACTCGAAACTGCCCATTTTGATTCGACCAACTTTTTGTCATGCTACATTTTTATTTTCCTGTCACTTTATCTGCGTTGAGCATACGTAGCCTATATGTTATGGAATAATGTTGTCTATTTTGCACTCACAAGTTTACTAAGATGAAGCTACTAAGTAAATTTATCACAAAATTATGTTTCATATATTAATGAATTTCTACTCAAATCGATGCAGTACACTACATTCCAAACTTTGAACGCAAAGTGATTCAAATTGAAAGACATGAAGCAAAAATTTCAAAAACTCTTTGTTCTGTCAAGTTTAAAAAACTAATTTTTGGGTAATTTCAAATAAAAACAAGACTTGGTGACCGACAAGAAGCTTGAGGCTTTCCATAAAGCATAGCTTGAACCGTCACACTTGTGGGACTACAGTGGACCTAGTTTAGGTCCCAAAAGTGTGATGGTCTAAGCCAGTGATTCTCAACCTTTTTTTTGTTGCGGCACACTTTTAACGATTTCAAAATTTGGCGGAACACATAGAAAAAGATAAGTTTAAAAATTATTTACTTACCTATAACACACTACACAAAATAGTTTATGATAGGGCTACCATATCTGATGAAGCAAAAACCCGAGCACATTTTTCGGTCATGTTCACACTTTTAGGTATTGGCAGTGGGGTTGCCAGAATTGTAGCTTTGGGTAAAAAAAGTTTTACCGCTTGCTTGCAAGTTTAAAATTTGTCACTTTTGTTAAGACGCCACCAACATTTTTTACTATTTCACTTGATTATTAACATATCTTTTAAGCCTAATTTAGGTAAATATTGCTCTGAAATAACGGTTGATAATGTTGGAGCTCGTGTTATGTTACCCCAAATAGAAGTGTTCTCCACCTGTCTCGCTGTCACAAATTGTGCTACTCGCAGTAAATTTGACTAAATCCGTTCCAACATGCGGGTCGGATTAGACCGGCCACTTATGGTTACTAATCACTAAGGAGATTTTTTTATGACCGAAAAAATTGAAAAATACGACTTTATTTTTTGTGATATACTTTATTTTTAGAGCATCAAATTTGTGCTAATCTCGTAATTAACAAGTCGTATGCAAGTGTTTTTAGTATGTTTTGAAGAAAAACACGGTCGATCAACGACTTATAAACATGCCTATTTCACTTGAAAATCATAAAGTCATCAGTATCGCACAAGTTCAAATGTCTTATGCATTTAAATCAATAGGCATTGAAGTATAGTTTCATGTAGTATACAATATTAGCATTAGCAAAATTTCTGTTTGAACAAATGAGTGATTTTAAAAGGGGAAACGACCGCTCCACAGATGCTGAATTAGGATGACATTGCAACAATTTTACGTACAATGCTGGTGGAATATCTGGCCTACTTAACTCCACAATAATTTCTTTTTCCAAGCGCTTCTTAATGTACTTTTTCAGCCGCAGAGGGTCACTTCCAAAACCAAGAGAGTTGATATCATCATAGGCCTTTTGTATCGTGTATGTAGAATTTTCCATCTTGAGAATTAGGTTTCTCAGCCCATTGTAGCATTGGCTGATTTCTGTCAACTGACTGGTCAGCTTTTGTTCATTCACTATATTTTTGACCTTTGGCACAATCACTCCTTCACCATTCCATGAATTGAAAATTTCTTGAACTTGTGGAAGTTCTCAGCATCGTAGTTTGCAGCATCCAACCAACTCCCCCAACAAGTAACTACTGGTTACGGAAGTCTTCCAAAAACATCAAAATCAGCGGCTCTGCTTTTGTTCTTGACAACACTTGGTTTTACTGCAGCAATCAAATCGTCTACTTTCTTGCAAAAACTTTTTACCTTCAAAGCACAGTTATGCACTAAATTTGCAAGACAGGTAACATGCAGTAGGTTTGAATATATTTCTTTCAAAACTTTGCCTGCACGGCACATGTTGGACGCAGCATCTGATATCAACAAATTGACTTTTTCTTTCCTTACCATAAATTCCTTTATGACATCATCTAGTTCATGAATTATCTTTTGACTATTAGCCGAACCATCAATCACACAGCATTTAATCAAAAAACAGCAGTCCGGTTTATCCAGCGTACCACAGAGTATGTGCAAAAAGTTTTTACCTCTTAATTCAGTTTCATCTACAACAAAAAACAACGGCTTCTCACTCAAGTCTTTTGCCAGCTTCCGATCATTTGTTTCACATAGTTCTTTAACTCTCAGATGACACCGAGTTTCAGATGGTACGCTTTGCCCAAAATCACGAAAAAGCTTTTGAATAGCTGGGTGATTTAATTTTGCCAACGATGTATCACATGAAACAAAAGCATGGACAAGTTTTGTTGCAAAATCGTGTTGTTTACCAGCACTGATAAATGTTTGTTGTCTATCCGAAGTTCTAGCACTGTTTGTCTTTTCAATGACTTTCCTGTGCTCGAGAGTAGCAACATGTTGCTCAACAAAGAATCGCTTCTCATGCTTAACTATGCAGCAGCATAGCGGACAGTATAGTTCATATTTTGCGGTGGCTGTATGAACTCTTTGAAGTGTTATATAATCGATCGGACCTTTTTTCGCATTGAAAACTTTTATTTATGGCATGCTCACTTTACAATCTTGCTCACTTCACAATATATAATACTTTTACTAAACAAAAAGTAGCAGATGTCAAAATAATGTGTCAAGACGATGTTACCATGGAGATTATCATCAAATAGAGAGCACTATTATTAGGCTACAGTTAAGAATGAAAACACGTCTGTGCAATGCTTCAAGAAATTGAGCATTATAACTTTCATTGCCTCCCTCATTCAGTACATAGGCCTAATTATCACATTTTAATGTCCGTAGGACCTGTTTACACTGCATGAACAAAGTTACTGAGTTTAATCTTTGCATTTTAAAGTAAAAACAAAAAGTCATATTTTATGACCTAAAGCGGAAAATATGACTTTTTATGACCTTATAACTTCTTAAACACACTCCGTAACAAAGCAGTTTTTTTACTAGTATAGGCTTCATAACATTTTGTACCACCAAAAATAATATGACTTTAATGACTTTTACTCGCCCTACTAATCACTAAAATTCCTTATGTTTATGCACTTTTTGCCATTTCTCCTTGACGCTGATTATAACACTAAATTTCCGGACATGCCCGAGAAAATCCTGACGTATGGCAACCAGGAATGTGGAAGCGGAAGCTGGAAGCAGAAGCGGTCCTTTTTTTGTTGAAGCGGAAGCGCGAAAAATTCATCGCTTCCGCTTCCACATAGGAGGGAAGAATGGAGAGAGAAAAAATTGGTTCTGCTATCCTTCGTAGAAGAACGAATAGGAGGAGCATAAACATTAAGAAATGAGAGCGAGGAGAAGTTGTTTAGAGAGATGTTGACCTTTACATAATCAGAGTAGGGGTCAAGCGAAGTAAGAGAGGAGGTAGAAAGCTCAGAGAAGGATAAGCCCTGCTTGACGAAAATGATGACGCCGCCGCTAGCGCCTGCGACATCAGGAGAAAAAATACCAGAACGGGAGTGGGTGTCATGGGATCGCAGAGCAGAGAATCCAGGGATCTGAAAAGAGGAAGATAACTTAAGGTTAGATTCCTGGATATATATAAGGTCAACGGGATGAGACGAAATAAAGTGTAGTAGTTTAGTGCTCCTGGCTTGAAGACCCCCAGCATTCCATTGAAAAACCCTGAGAGAGTTAGGGAGGGGAAGAGAAAGCAGGAGGTAAGAAGAAACAGCCAGGAGCATGAGGCGGTGGTGAGGGTGCAGAGGGGGAAGATACAAAGTGGGCGGAAAAAGGATAAGAGGTTTAAAGATGAGGGTGGGGTGCAAGTGCTGCATTAGCAGAAGGGGGCCAGATTGAGCAGTGAAGGTATACCAGCTGGAGGAGTCCGAGGAGAAAGGCACAGTGCTGGTAGGTGTAGAATCTCAAAAAAAAGCAGGGAGGGCAGCTTCAGGAGTGAGAGCGGCCAAGAGTTTTGAATCTAGAAAAGGAGAGTAGTGAGCACTTTAAATGAACTTAATTAGAGCATGTGGAGCATTGCACTGACCTACCTCGCCAGGTCACATTTCCAGCGCACACTAAATAGGGAAAGACAGGGCAAGGGTTAGGATGAACGTTGCCGCTCATCAGGAGAAGGAGAAGAATGAGAAGACGGGCAAGAGAAAGGCAGGAGTAGAGAGAAGACACGCCAATTTTAAAGAGGGTGCGTGCTACCCTTCTGCGATCGTTCAGGGGGCTGCACGGTGAAAATATGGTTTGTGTGAGGGGAGTGCCCGGGGTAACTGGGACACTCGGGAAAGCCAACAGCCATTTTGACCCAACCCAAACGGGTCGGGGACCGCACCACCACGTTGAGGCGGCTGTTGATTGGTACGGCTCAATTTTGCTCGCTTTACATTTACATACTACATATACGACAGAAATTTCGCACTTCACTATCCAAAAAGATTAGAGTCAATACGTGCGATGTCGCGATGGCGTAGTGGTTAGAGCGTCCGCTTCGCAGTCGGTAGACTTGAGCTTAATTCCCCTTGTCGAGTCATACCAAAAGACTTTAAACAATGGCATCCGCAGCTTCGCTGCTTGGCGTTCGGCATTTAGGGGAGGTTGTGGAGAACAAGCCGGCAAGTTCGCTTGTTGTGTCCTTGGGCAAGGCACTTAACGGGACGCCTCCGCCTTTATGTGGAAGACAGGTGGCCCATAAACCTCGAAAAAGGCAACTCCCAAGCGGGTGCGGACTTCCCGTCCAAAGTAGAGCGATACAATTCGCTTTCTGCTGAATGGAGGATAAATATGGCAAATAAAACAAAACAAAACGTGTTTTGAGGACGGACAGAAGGTTCGTAATGATGATTAGAGTTAAAGTTTACTCAAAGTCAGAGTTAGTTGAGGATAGAGAGAGAAAATCAACGCTTCACGGTGTAATTTGTTGTTGTAACGACAAGTCATTGTCGAGAGCTGTAATATGGAATCATACGGTTTAGATCTGAGCAGCATTAAGTTAACTGCTGTAAAAGTAGTTGTAAGTAGTGAAGGAACTTGTAATAACTGTCTATTTGTTGAAGTGTTTAATTATTTTTTGAACTGTAGTAACGAAATATTTGATTTTCTTGCAAGCAGTTCGTGATTTCTAAATTTTTGTTAGTGGGAGTTCCGTGACAAACGCGAAAGTACATTAGGGGCTCCGCGATGACAAAAAAGATTGAAAAGCACTGTTCTACATTCAGCGCGAGTTTTGATATCTAAGAAAAACAAACACAGAGTAGTTCGAAATAATAAGCTCAAGCGAAGTAGGTAAAACAATAGCAGTAAATGAAGGTTTTTGTTTTCTCAAATGATGAAGTGTAGAAGGCAGGCTACAAAGCCACAAAATTTTTAAAAATCGTCAACGGTTGTTTTTCGTTTTTTGTTGGTGGAAGCGGAAGCGATAGATGTGGAAGCGGAAGCGTTTGAAAAATAACCGCTTCCACATCCCTGATGGCAACCTTAATTTATGATAATAATTATAAATATGCGAAATAAAATAATATGTAAGTTACTACAAAAATAACAGTACGTTTATTAAAGGATTAATTACAAGTTGATAATAAGAATACTTTTAATGCGAAATATATATCTTAAATTATATATCTGAAATTTGGCGGCACACTTTTATAATTCCGCGGCACACAAAAATGCCGGAGCACAGTGGTTGAGAATCACTGCTCTAAGCTATGCTTTTTAAAAACAAGACTTGTTTCAGTTTCAATAAATAAATCTATTTGACAAAAAAATTTCCGATTACTTTAGGCCTCACTATCACTTGCGTATTTAAGCTTTGGTGGGCTGGTTATCCAGCTGCTGTTATGTAAATTACAAAATACCAAGTGGTGCGCAAGCAAGCGACATAGACGTCTGTAAGGAAGAAGGCCAGCCGTGAAATTTTTTGATCTCCAAAAAAATTTGCTAAATTTCGAAAGCATGTTCTAAGCAGTGTTTCTAACAACAAATGCTTACTCGGTTTTCTAAGGACAGTTGCTGGGCGTATGACTCTAAAATACAACTACACGCTGTAAGAAAATAGCTAAAAAGTCAAGTACAATAAGAAACTTTCATCATACGTCAGGGGTATCCAAATTACGGCCCGCGGGCCAGCTCCGGCCCGCGCTGCCCTTTTTTTTGGCCCGCGGCTCATTATGAAAATATAACGTAATACGGCCCGTTATTAATCTTTGCACAACAGAACTTTGCAAATATAACAGAATTTCTTTAATGATTTAAATTTTAAAAAAATCACGAAACAACGCATGTCGAATTGTCAATTCAGCGTTTTCGTGTGAGGTATATTGCTCTGCCTACACATCCACACAAAGTATTCCAGCGCATGCGCCTGCATAGCGCACACCCAAACGCATCTTGCATTTTGCTTTGGAACAATTATTACGTTTCTTCTTTTCTCTGTTAATTCTCAGTTCTTCTAGTTAGTTGTAGCGTCATAAATACTAAATAAAGAACGATTTGCCAACTATGGTTTTGAGTTGAACTATTGAACTATCAATGATTTTGTTAGCCTGCTAGTGAGTATAGTGATTACAGTTGGCAATGGCAGACCAAATAAAGAAACGGAAAGTCGACAGCGAGTGTAGAAAATTTCAGGCAAGGTGGGAAATGCAATACTTTTTCAAAGAAGTCAAAGGAAAGTGTGTCTGCTTGATCTGCAACGAAACTGTTGCAGTGGTGAAGGAGTATAATGTGCAGCGACACTTTGAAACGAAACATAAGAAGTATGAATCCTGTACTGGTGCCGAGCGAGAACAGAAAGTTAAGCAAATGACAGCTACACTACAGGCTCAGCAAAACTGCTTTCTCCGTGCCAACAAAGCACAAGAAAGTGCTACAGTAGCCAGTTACGAGGTAGCTCAACTGATTGCTCAACACGGGAAACCTTTCACAGATGGCGACTTTATAAAGCAATGTCTCAATAAGGTTGCAGGAATAATGTGCCCAGAAAAACTGCATGACTTTAACAACGTTAGTTTGTCCAGAAACACAGTTGTGCGTCGCATCGAAGACTTGTCAGCTAATGTAAAACATCAGGTGTCACATAAAGCTTGTGATTTTGATTTTTACTCGATTGCTTGTGATGAGAGCACTGATGCCGGAGACACCGCACAGTTGTTAATTTATTTACGGGGAGTTGATGACAACTTTTGCATTACGGAGGAGTTGCTTGATATCAGGAGTCTTAAGGGTACTACTACAGGTAAAGACATTTTTAAAGCTGTGTCCGATGCAATTGACAAGATGGGACTTAAGTGGGACAAGTTGTGTGGAGTCACAACAGATGGAGCTCCAGCTATGAGAGGCGAGCGAAAGGGAATGGCTTCTATGGTTTGTGCCAAGGTGCAAGAAAATGGAGGTGAGGCTGTTTAAATGCACTGTATTATCCACCAGGAAGCTCTCTGTGCCAAGACAGTCCAGCTTGGTGATGTGATGAACACTGTTGTGAAAATTGTCAATATAATTAGGTCGCGAGGGCTCTACCACAGACAGTTTCAGTCTTTTCTGTCAGATGTTGATGCTGAATACGGGGACGTTCTCTATCACTCTGATGTGCGTTGGCTAAGTCGCGGCGCTGTGCTGCAGAGATTTTATTCTTTGAGGTCCGAAATCGATCAGTTTCTGAAAGCGAAGAACCAACATGTTGATGAGCTAACAGACCCTCAGTGGTTGGCAGACCTAGCATTTTTGGTTGATCTCACTGGTCATCTCAACGCACTGAACAGGACCTTTCAAGGTAAAGACCAGCTTGTATCACAGCTTTATGGGCACTTGAAAGCATTCTGTCTGAAACTCCGTCTGTTTGAGACACAACTAATCAATTTCAATGTTGCGCACTTCCCCACACTGTCCGAAATCAAGTCTGCTTTTCCAAATGCCAACCTTTCCGCGCAAAAGTGTAAGTACGTGTCTGTTGTCAAAGCTCTACTGACAGAATTCAATCAGCGCTTCCAAGATTTTTCTGCTGTCGAGTACAAAATCAAGCTGTTTTCAACTCCATTCCTAATGGATGCACAAGAAGTGGAAGAGAGTCTGCAACTAGAACTTATTGAAATGCAGTGTGACAGTTCTCTAAGAAATCAACATCACCTTCTCTCCCTTTCAGACTTCTACCGGAGCTTGGAAAGGACCAGGTTTCCTTTGATGATACGCAATGCAAAACAAATGATGAGTTTGTTTGGCTCAACGTATATATGTGAGCAAACGTTTTCTCTGTTGACGCTAAATAAGAACAAATTCAGAACCAAGATGACTGAGAGCCATCTCTGCGATGTACTTCGCTTTGCAACCACCAGACTAACTCCTGACTTGCCGGCCAACATGCGTGCCAAAGTACAGCATCACTGCTCTCACTGAAGCCAGGCTGTTTATGAGCACTTTTGTGTCGTGTCTTAAGTTAAAATAAAAGAGAAACCCGTGTTGAATGTTGTGTTTTCTTTATATTCAGTCAGAAAGCGCATCCTACAAATATTGATAGGCTAACATCACTACATGAGGGATGAGTACGATGTTCCTTTCCTTTAGTTTAGTGGCTGGCCCGCACTTTGGTGTATTCTTCTGAATGTGGCCCGTGGTAAAAAAAGTTTGGACACCCCTGATCATACGTGTTTGCTCAAAAATCAATCACTTTCTGAAAACTAAATATTAGACTTATAGTTCGCACTAGCTTCCAGACGATTTTCGATAGGAAAGGGTAGCATTAAACTAATAATTTTTGCATCGTTGTCAAGAATAAAAGTGGGTAAGACACAGCGCTTGTTATAACAACAGACAATATAAATTTGTAAATTTATTGGGCACAAAACTCTGCACGTGATCCCCAAACTGCCAGCGTACCACCTGGTAAAAGCTAATGCACAACTGGTGGTATGCATATCACGATTTGAGAGCTATTGGTTGAGAAATAAAACAATATTGGTCTCACCCAGTCGTTCACGTGTTGTCATTTATCTGCTAACGAGCGTTGTACCTAAAGCATGACTGATTTTACTAGATTTTTTCAAAAGAAAAAAAGACATCAACTTTAGTTAAGGTAATACTGTTCTAAAGTGTCCTAAAATGGTATGACCGCTGTGTCTAACATTATGTTTCTCGGAGTGCACCTTTTTTTTATGGAGATGCCATTGCTTGCACCTTACACATGAGCCTTTACGACGTAACTACATAATGTAGTTAAGCTATAAACAAGCAGAATAGTTTGCATCTTCAAAAATCCATTTGCTCATTTTATGTAACTTAGATCTAGCACCCCAAACTAAGAACCACTGGTTAAGACCGATGCCGAAAAAACTGCTAAAATAACGTAAGTACTTTTTACTTTTACTACTTGAATAGTTTATTCGCAATTACTTTTTTACGTTTACTCAAATAAAAAATACCTATTATTACGTTCTACTTTTACTTGAATAGTTTTTGGAGTAAGCAAAAATACTTTGACTCAAGCAGATTTTTAGGCTATTTAACCGCTTTTGGACCTAAACTAGTTCAACTGTAGTGTTTTTCAGTGCAGTTGATGACCGCCAATTAGCTAGCGGCTTCAAATAAAGCATAGTCTACTCTAGATCCACTACAGTGGATCTAGGTTTGATCCCGCAAGTGTGACGGTCTAAGCTATGCTGTATTTTAAGCCTCTACCGGCTTGTCGGTCAACAACTGCACTGCAGAGACCTGATGGGTCAAAACCGCATCACTGTCGGTAGTTCGCTAATTAGAAAGTACTTCTACATAAATGTACAGTAAGATTCGGATCCAGATATCAACTGTTTGGCGAGTGATGCGACACTTGTGTGTTAGACGAGTTAATCTTTTCTTTAACTGGTCGTTTGTCTTCAGCGGCAATAACACGACAAGCTTGTTTGTTTTTTCTTGGAGTCGAGATAGATTTTTCCGCAATTTCACATAATCGGTTTTTGGAGCATTGGTAATCATGCCCTATGTCGGTGTTTTCCAACCTTTTTATTTTACGACGCACTTTTTGCATATACATAATTTTGTGATACACCAACTCACTCTTGCAACCTGACGTTAGTATATTACGTTATGCTAAAACATACTGATGCATTAATAAATTTCAGTAACGTTTCAAGTAAGGTCTTACTAAGCCTTACTTAGTCACGTTGGTGTGTCGCGACACACAGGTTGGAAAACACTGCCCTATGTAAACACATAAAACGCTTTCTAAACAGATAGTTGCATTCAAGACGATGCACATATTTTGTATTACAGCCTGCAATTTTTTCCTGAAGTCAGTGTCCAGCACTTTGCTGTTTAGCATTCTCGATGGTGATGGCGTTTCGCAAATATTCTTTTCTGCTGCGGAAATCGCGCGACCAGTAGTCTCTTCGAAACCGATTTCGACTCATAGAGTCAAAATGCTCGGAGCATTTTTTTTCCCAGCAACTATATAAATGAGAATGCAACAACAAATATATTTCAAAGTTATATTTAACACGATCTTGCTGAGCTTGACAATATTTTGGCTTCGATTTTTCTTCATTGATCTCAGCAAAACTAAATAAAATGTACATATACATTAAAACTCAATGAATGAATGGTTCAAATATTTTTTTTTCTTTTTTTTTTTTTAATGGTTCAGATATTTGTAATGGCTGTTTTACCGCAATGATGAACAGCGCCACCAAGCGAAATGTCATATATTCGGTGCTGTTAACCTTAGGCCATTTGCACCAAACTACTGCAAAAGTTAGCATTACTGGCTGCAACACTTTCTCAGCAAAAAATTAGTGATTCAAACCCTAGGTTTGTCAAATTTGAATGCAGTACAGTGAGTTGTATTCCACCATTGCAAATTTTTATATGGGCTCTGTATTTTTGTTAATGTGTAATTTGGTGAAGTGTAAAAAAGAACTAAGCATAGCAAACTTTTTAAGTACAAGTTGAAAGTTCAAGTCGGCTTGGTGATGCTACAGAGTACTACAAAATTCAGCGATTTTGACTACAGCCTCTAAAGCAGTGGGTGCCAAACTTTTCAAGTCACGACCCACTTTTCAATGCATAAATTTTCGGGTCCCACGTAATTGTTCATATACTTTGAAGTACTTGGAAAAAAGTACAGTGAAAACAAACATCCAACCAAGATGTTGATTCACTTTTAATTATTTGAGACAAAGCATGCAGTAATTTAAATTTTGAATGACTTTCGCGACCCATTGAAATTACGCCCACGACTCATCAATGGGTCGCGACCCATAGTTTGGGAACCACTGCTCTAAAGTATTTTTTCTCAAGTTATAAACATGAAACAAATTACAGTGGTCTCCGCTTGTTAAGTCCACGGTTAATAAGTCCACCTGCTCGTTAAATTCGATTTGATCGGTTCCGGAATTACTTTCTTATTCCCGTGTTAAAACAGCGCTTAATAAGCGCAATATTAAAACGCATAAACTTAAAATTTAGTGAAAAATTGTCGCAAACTATCTTTTCTTCTTGCTTACGACGATTTTACTCTTTGTTTTACCGTAATAAACAAAGAAAGTTGCTGGTTATCTGTGATTGCTCCGTACATTGTTAACATATTTAGTTCCTTTCAGCCATAGTGCAGATGGCCATAGCCATTATGCCCACAGGAGCGGCGAAATTATCGTTTTCTGAATTATAAGTCCACCGCTTTATTAGCCCAAAATTGCTCAGTCCCGAGGTGGGCTTGATAAGCGGGGACCAATGAACAAAAAGCAAAAAAGGCGAGTTATTAAGAGACGCCAAGAAAGAATTTTGATTAAAATTACTGCGAGATGATAGTAGAGAAGATGAGAGAACTATGGCTAATGAGAGTGCTAGCAGTTTGTTTCCATGCTTGATTTAAGCAAACACGAAACAGTAACGATTACCTCTAGCATGGTTTGCTGAAAATAATTTTTTCATCCGATTTGAAAGTTGTTGAATATTACTGTTGATACTTATTATCCAGATCAAAGGCTGGTTTCCATTAGGCGTAGATTGTAGGCGTAGTGTGAAATTTTTGTTTTTCTCCATTTAGTTTTATGCGTGGAGCGCTTCGCGCGCTCGCTCCGCCCATAAAACTAAATAGAGAAACAAAGAATATTTCGCGCCACGCCTGTAATCTACGCCTAATTGAAACCGCTCTTAAATAGCGGTGTTGTATATTCAAACCCGTCCCATGCTGGTGTGGTTATTTTCAAACACCATAACAGACGTAGTAACAAAAACATGATGAATATAGTTAAATGATTGCATTCATTTATAGTTGCATGAGCGGCTTTTCATACTTCTGCCTGAAGAATTCCCACAAATACTGCAACCAATTTCTCACTAGAATAAACCACTTGGCAAAGAACAACACTTCAGTCACTTAAAATACTTATTGGGCTTTAAAAATAGTATTTTGAAGATAGAGAAACAAATAACGACCTTTGCACTGCTATCAGTGCTTTCACAAACTGCTCCACCTCGCCTATAATTTTTGTAACTTTACTCAACTGTATCACCGATATCTGTAATTAAATTGAACACCTAATCACTCAGTGTATTTTTACATTTCACATAGAACTGGCTTGTTTTACACTTTAGTTGACAAGTTGGCAGAATGTTTTCCTGAGCAGTCATCTTTCAGCCTGGAAAACTGAAATATATTCTTTTCATAAAATATAATTAACAACATAAAAGGCCCGGAAAACCTGCATCAGTTCAGTTCTGATAACTCGGTTTGTTCAAGCTTGTTGCTTTATAATATACTAGCCGGCTTTGCCGGCGTCCCCCTGCAGTGGCCCTCCATCAGTAATGACGGGGTTTAGTATTTCGGTTCAACCGGCATCGGGTTCTTGTGTGAGCAGCTGCGAAAAGTTAATCAATTTTAAGCACTTTCAAAATTCTTGTACACGAAATTGTGATCATCATATTCTCTTAAATCATGACTGGCAATTCTCACAAAGAATCTTGCCACAAATTATCGTTAATACTTGTGAGGAAGCGATGATTGAAACATAATTAAAACTATTGTAGCGACGAAATGGTGGTTGCTTTCATGATTATAAAAATAAACTATTTAATGGTAAGCCTATTTTGCGATGTGGTGTTGCCCCTTTCCCGTTTATATTTGTGGTATTAAGTTCCTGATTTGGCTGCACATTGGTCTTGTTTCCGGCATAGCGACAAAAGCTGCTATTGTTCTCTCTATATTCAGTTTTACAAATTGCTGTGGTTATGGTTTTATGTTGATTTTTTTTCTTAAACTTGGGATTTTATTACAATGCTGTAGAGTATAGACATAAATACCTAAACACGCAGCATACCAGCATAAAAAAAATTCTTGCTTTATAGTACATACAACGGCGTCACCCGAAGAGCCCCGGGAGAGTAACTTCGTCACCCGAAGAGTAACTTCGGGATTGAGAGTGTCGGTTCAGCCGGCAAAGCCGGCTTCACATATCAGGCTCTTGTGTGAACAGTTACGAAAAGTTTATGTATTTTCTGCGGATAAGGTTTTCATGACTTTTCCAAATAGAATATCTCATTTTAAGTTCCTGGCTATGCCTTAGGACTATGTGCCCTGTTCATTGCTGACGCGAACCCAAGGGAGCCTTGCGTTTCCTGTAGTTTGGAAATAGGGGACACATTTCTCATGTTTAGCTATTCTAATGCAAAATGGGCAAAAATGTTTTTCATGTGGTGCGATTTGACACAGTGACACTGTTTTTTTTTTATTTGCCCTTAAACTTTCTTAAGTCCTCGCTGGCTACGCATTATGTAGCATGTTCTTTTCTTCCTGCTTGACGTGCCCTGAGGAGTTAAAAGAGTCCTTGGTTTTCCCCTAAAGTTTGGCTTGATCCCGGTAGCTCTATAAAGCTATTACAAAGCAAAATGCCAATAATATCTTCCATGCGGTGCGATTTGACAACAATGACGTTGTTAATTTTGATTTTCCCTTAAACTTTCTCAAGTCCTTGCTGGCTACGCATTATGATTCATATTCGTTTTCCCTTGCTTGGGTATTGTTACAAAAGTTAAATGAGTGCTTGCTTTTCCCAAATTTTCAGGTTTGATTCCGGTAGCTCTATACGGCTATTATTAAGCAAAATAGAAAACATATTTGTCCCAAGTATGATGCGATTTACAAACGTCGCAATTATTGTAGCGGCGCCAGCTTCACGGTACAAACACTTCTTAGAGCCACAACTAAATGTTTTCGTCAATATAAGCCATAGTTCCTGTACATGTAATGGTAATGATGTTGGTCTATTAATTAAGACTAAAAGTATTGAAAAAAGGATGATGACACAAACTACCATTCGTAATTTTTGAAAGTGTAAGATGAGTGAAACATAGTCAAAATTGATGGCGTCGACCAAATGGTGATTGTTTTGACTCGTAAAGAAATGAGCTATTTAGTGGTAGGCCTATTTGACGATTTGGTGGGCCCGCTTTGGTATTAATATTTGTGACATTGAGATTTTTGTCTGCGCTGTTTGCTTTAATTCGGCCATTGCATGAAAAGGGGCCCTGCCTTTGCCTTAAGTCACATAACCAATTGTGTTACCTCTAGGCGGTGAGCTAATCGACTATTCCAACTATCCTATTTGAGATAGAGCTACATGGGCGAAGCAGCTTGGGATATGGCACAATGTCAGTTCACAGCAGCAGACGGATATCATTATCAAACAATATATTGTACTACAGTGAACCAACTACAGCGCTCCAAAGGCACCCAACAGCATGCACCACGTAAACCAATACACCACTATTGATTTGAGTGATGCAGGCTGGGTTTCCACAACCGACAGTAGATACGGGTAGACAGTCACCAGTAATCGCAAAGACCGGTATCTACACTATTAACCACTGCAAACCGCAAAAACTAAAACACCTTAAGCCTACAGCTAAAGGGAAAAACAAATAGATAATGATGCTAGGCCTAGGTAAGCCAGGCCCAGCACTACAAAGCACACTTCCAGATATACCGAATATTGTAGGCTACCAGCTACTATTCCTAACTATACCATGATTAAACATCAATACTCCACTACACTAAATTATCGTAGGTTCTACCTTGAATTAGTGGATAGCGACTAACAAAGAGATTGCGTAATCGCTAACCACGCCAAAAACAGTATCTGGTAACCGGAAAACACTAATTTTGCACATAATAAAGGGAGCAATCTACACAAAGCGAAGTAGCGCTAACAAATTGCAATAGGCGCCTATAAAGCTCTTTTCAAAGAAAAACATATTTCCTCACAATCCAGTGTTACCGATTGATGCTATTATTGTTTGATTTTGATATTTTCTTAAATATGGGACTTTATTACATTTAACTTTGCCCCTAATCCAGACCTCCCTACTTTTGAATGAAGATTAGTGTTTTGTACCGTTATCTTTGCAATTAGAAATATCAGTAATGGGCTTTACCATTTATGTTTGCTATCAAAATGATACTGGATAATTTTGCTGTCTACTGCTGTTTTCACTAAGATGTCATTTTAGATTATGGCCTCACAACGCGTTTTAAGCCATTATTATTAGGATCGCTACTTACTACTTTTTCGCTGCTGTAGGCGAATAAACATGGACTGACGTCTCAGACTGCGTGCATGTTCCTTGGCCCTGGCACAAACACCGCCGTGCAAAGAGCAAACTAATTCGAAATGAAGCACTCACAGTTAAGTTATAGCACTAGCGAAAGCCTCCGTCAATAATGTCGAGGTTAAGAATATCAAATCATCTGGCTGCTGCGACAGCCTTGCCGAATTGCAAAGGAGATTGCTTTAACATTTAGATCATATGTAGCTCGACACTTACATTTCGTTGCAGACGATAAGAAAGGACCACCTTTAATCCCTCTTCTTTTACTTGGGTGATCACGAAGTGTTTTGCTTGGAGTAGGCTACATATTAAAATTTGTAGACTTCATTTTTCGATGAATCTTTTTGAATGATTTGATGGATAATGCCAAACATCCATGCTATCGAGAAAGAATAGACAAAATGTACCTAAGGACTTAGTGAACTGCAGGCACTAAAATTTAGATGTTTTTAACCGGTAGACTACATTTCATAAACGATTAGAAACTTCAGTTTTTGATGGATCTTTTTGAAAACGTCGACAGACAATGCAAAAGAACCATGCTTGTGAGGAAAAGCAGTCAAAATGTACCAAAGAGCTAACTTTGTCTAACAGTTTCAAGTTTGTTAGGTCAAGTAGAATAATTGTACAACTAAAAATGAAACATCATGTACGGCAACCAATTATTGATCAGCCATTACCAACAAATCTTTAGTTTTAAGTAATTGGAGTCACATACTGCTGGAAAGCAAATTTCCTACGCTTTCAATGGACAGTAATTGTTAGTACTTTACTACAACGTTGTTGTATTAAAATTATCTGCTTTTACTAAGCTTACTACTTTTTGGGAGGGTAGAAAGTTACACCAAAGATCTTAAAGTTCATCTTTTTCAGTATAAAAACTATACTAATTGTACATATTATGCACTATCGGACTCGCTTTGAAATAGCCTTGAATTTGTTGGAAGAAAGTTTGAAAATCAGTTGAGAAATGAGGCCACAAATTAGTTTTTTAATAAACTAATTTTGCAAAAAGATTGCAATTTTTGAAAACATCTTGATATTATGATCTTTGGTAGCGAACATTTGTGTTAATGGTACGAGATATATTATGACATCATAGAGCCAGTTTTATGCGTGCAAGGAAAATAGAGAAGAAAAATGCTTATAGAGGGCTTAAATTGTTTAAATAAAGAATTGCTTGTAGCATTGTCAAATAAGCTACAATTGTTGTAAAGTTGTTTTCATTGAAAGCATCTTATTAATATCTCCTAAAAGAACGTTTAATCGCGTTTGTGCGATTAGTAGTTTTTGAGAAAAAACAAAAAACAGATTGTGCAATAAAGCGTTGATTGTGACGTCATTTTAGATCCCAAACAAATGAAAGTTTTTGTAATGTGGTAAGTCAGAAGCTGGTTTTTGTTTGAGCAAAAAGCAATTGTCCTCTGTCAAGTGATGCAAATAAAGTATTGATTATATCGTCATGATGACGTCACTAACCTTCCACGGGGTGGTGATCAATCGTGCCAAGTTCGATGCTTGCACCTCTAGCAATTCAGAAGAGTTAAAGCAGACAGACAGACACAGCGACACACAGAATTGCACTTTATATGTTAGATAACTGTTTATATCATTTTATTATCGTTCCACAAAAAAAACAACTGAACTATTTGTGGCAGCCTTGCCTTCAGCTAGACATGGTACGAGCAGAAAGAACTACCCGCACCACACCTTAAAAGACTGTCCGCAAACTCTCACTACAGTTTACAAGTTTCCTGCACCACACTGCATTAAAATGCTTTAATATGCATTACAAAATATTTATCCCAAAGATACTGCAAATCTGCAAACGGCAAATACTGCAAATTAAACTGCAAAAATCGAAGAAATACACAAATGCATAGTTTAACTAAATTCAATTATGTAATTTTTCCCAGTTGGGTGACTCTATTTTCAATTATTATATACTTTCGTAAATTTTCGTATTTCTGCCCATTTCCGTACTACTAAAATCAAAAATTTTTCAGTGATTCAGTAATTCCTTAGTTTAGAATAAATTACTGTATTTCTGTAATTTTTGATTGATTGCTTTGATATGAATTTCCGTAAATCTGTATTTGCTTGTTTCAATGCTATCTAGAACACGCACCCATCATGTAGCCAACATACATTAGTAAATCTTGTTTTCCATTTATTCAACTCCACGCAATATCTAAATAAAAAAAATCAACTAGGAACTGACACTTTGTTGAGGTGGTGATTTAAAGAAAAAATATGATCGCATTTGCTGCCACTAGATTGAAGTGCTCAAATGATCTCTACAAGTCTTATTAAAAGGTGACATGATCGATTGAACCTGCTGCATAAATCATTTTTCGTTATAACGTACTTTTTTCTTATTCAACAGGGTGCAAATATTTTTAAGCCTATTCGGCCCAGGAGATTTGCATCGTGCTAAGTACAACGAGGGGCAGTTTTTGCCCCGAAAGTTTAAGGCATTACGTCTTTTGAACTACACCAGGTAGAAAAACGATTAAACCTGCAAACCAGTGGCGGCTCGTGACCAAAAGACTAGGGGGTGCTGCACTGGAGAGCCATTTCACAGTAAAAATACTGCTGCTATGATAATGCGTTACACAATAAGCAACCGTTTCACACATAATGACTTTCATCAACTAGTTCATGAAACAAAATTTTCGCTCTAAATATGTGAGCTAAGCTAAACACATATACAAAAAGAAAACATCACTTGCAAACTTTGTTGCAATCGCTTTATTCGTAATAAACATCAAATGGTTAGCCTACAGCAATCCAGCCACTGCTTGAGAACCATCAGCATGTATGAGGTAAACTTCACATCAACACATCATCGAGCATACTATGTAAAGTTTGTTGTTTACCACAGTTCCGGGCATTGTAGAATGAACAATCTAAAAGAAAATACTCCAGTTATTTATGTAACAAACGGAGCAAGATAGTCACTGATTTATATTTTTTCAATAAACATAATGCTATTGTCCTTCCAAAACCACTTCAAAGGAATTTGTTGATTGAAGCACAAAAAAGCTACAGCATATTTATTGATTGAAACTTAAATATTCTGTTTCATAATTGGAATCTATATAAAAAGATATGTCAACTATGCTTTCAACAGCTCACCAATCTTGCAGGAATTCAAGACAATTTAGTTAACTTGCATAGGTTTTAACATGCTATTCATTTTCAAACAATTTCAAACGATCTTACCTTTAGATACTCCAAACGTGGCACAAGTTGTAACACTACTATACTCAGACTGGCTACACCATCTTATTTCTAGTAAGTTGATTGCAAGTTATCAGTTTTGGTGAATTAAAACACTTAAACGATTTGTAGTAATATTACAAAACGTAACATTATCGCTAGGCAAAAGATCTGGAAAAACATTTTGAATTTAGTATCGTACAGTATCTTATTTAAGACATCTACAGATGCTTAGTCAGTAACTGCTGTTTGTGCAACTTTGACATTTTGCACTCAAATAAATACTTGTTTTGTCAATGTGCTTTTTACCTCTTAATACAAGAACAATTTAATGTTATATAAGTGTGTGTAGGGCTATGTGAGACATGACAATCATGGACTTTCTACTGTAACATCACTTTTATATAGGGTTAAAACGAAAGGCATTCTCTGAATACGAAAGTAAGATTGATATCCAAATTTACAAAAGTTTAGTTTCTACTCTATTTTCTGAGGCTACTGAATAGCTTTCTGTAACATTTCAAGCAAAATTGAATCTTGTGCTCTTTCAAAATTATTCTTAAATTGCAAAAAATTGTATACTGGTTTATTAAACTCCAAGTCTGCACATACGCTCTACTGTGTTAAACTGAAATTTCCGTTATTTGTAAATCAATTCTATACGACGAGATTTTGCAGTTGCAAAATGATCAATGACTTTTCCATTAAAGTCTTTGATCTCTGAGATCATGTCTTCTGCAATAGAGATCATAACTAGTGCAGAAAGTCGATCTGTGCCTGTTGTACTACGAAGAAAAGTTTTTATTCTTTTTAATGTTGAAAAACAACGTTCAGGCTCAGCAGTTGTCATTGGGGTTGTGAGCACAATTTTCAAGAGTTTGATTGTCTCTGGAAATACATCCTGTCTAAGCTCGTCTGAAGACACTGAACAAAATAAATCTAACAGCTTGTTACTGCTGTACAAGTCTTGTCTTGAGTACAAAAGTAAGAGTTCACTTTTGAGTTTTTCTTGGTCAAGCATTGGATAGGCCTTGACACAATTCTCAAGTGATTTCATCGGAAAATGCCCTGCCTTTACAAAATTAGAAGCATTATTCAACTGTAACAGCTTACTAGCTTCTAAGTGAGATGTACAGTTGAACCTCTCCTTGCAATGCAAAAAGATTGAATCACACACTTCTTTTGCTTCTCTCACCTTGGTGGAAGAGGCATCATACCTTCGCTTTGCACTTTCATTGACACCAACATCAGCTTCAGATAATTCATCTCGAATTTTTTGCAATGCATCCAAAAAAGCAGCTAAATCAGAATTTGCTTTCACGGCATCAATTGAGGTAGACTGCAACTGGCCAAACAATATATCTACATGTGGCATTACTTTGTTAAAAAAATTTAACCAAAACAAAAAATCAACATCATTTAGCATTCTTTTGATGCCACTGGCACCATTTCCAGTACTCTCTGACAAAGATTCCTCAAGTACAGAGCAGCATTCAAGAAGTGCATCACGCAGCTCATAAACTGTTTGTACAATCCTGCTTTTAAAGTTCCACCGAGTGGCAGAAGATCGTGGAATGCAACAATGGGCTACTTCATCCAAAACAGCCATTCGTTGAGCAGAATTTGAAAAATATGAAGGAATGCCTGACAAGTTATTGAAAAACACCCTAACACTTTTATTTTGAGAACAAGACTTTTGAATGACAAGGTTTAATTTGTGAGCATAACAATGTATAAAATGTGCAAAAGGGTAATGGTCCTTAACTCTAGCTTGAACACCATTTCTTGATCCACTCAGATTTGCTGCACCATCGTACGTTTGTGTAATTAATTTTTCAGAAGAGTTACCAGCCACTGCTTGTAACTCTTGCAGTAATATTGTGGATAGAGCTTCTGCAGTTAGATTTGGAGGATTATAAAAACTCCAAAACCTTTCCACAAGTTTTCCATCTATTTCATATCGAAACACAACAACCATCTGAGTCCTATCTTGTATATCAGTGGTTTCATGACTCATAATTGCCAGGAAATCAGATTTAAAAATTTCACTTTTAATATGATCTTGGCAAACAAACATAATTGAGTCCAAGATATCATTCTGAATGGTTTTTGAAGTTCCTTTAAATGCAGAACTGGAACTCATATGCTCTCGTAATGTGGGATCCAAGTCACATGCAAATTCTATCAATCCAAGAAACACACCACGATTTTTTGATTGAACTGTTTTATCATGACCTCGTAGAGGCAATTCAAATTTTCCACAAAACCTAATACAATTGATAAGTTTTGATAATATTAGACGATTTTTTGTGACTTGATCATTGTGTCGACAAATGTATGTAGCATATCCTGAGTCAATTTGCTGTCCAATATTAACAGTTCCTAAAAGAGACAAATTCAACATATTGTTCAAATGTGTGTTTGAAACTTTATGCTTTTCAATTTTTTGATTTAAATGATTTAGATCTTTCACTCCATTCTTTGTCAAGGATGAGTCTCCTCCAAATAGTAAGCATGGAAAGCAAAAAAAAAAGCATTTTTTTGATTGCATCCACATAGCCATGGAGCTTTACCATACAAACTGGGGTTGAATTTGCGAATAAAAGATCTACTTCTACTTGATGATACTTCTTGTTGCAAAGACAGTTGCGGCAAAGGCCTCCCTTTGTTTTTCAGTTCAACTTTTTCATGCAGTGAAAGCTGGTGAAAGTGAATTGATGGCAAATACTGAACTGAATTATTCATTATCTGTTATTGTAACTGCAAGAAGGATAAAAGCCTTAACATATATTGGCTAACTCATTACAACACTAGTGTCTAGTAGTAAGTTATTTTTTGATGCACACATGGTGTAGTTATAATTCCTAGGCTAATTTACAGTGTTGTTATTTGACACAATACACTATCTGTACCCACTGAAAAACCTAGTCTTATCTATCTGTAATGTACTTCCACTGCAATGGAGTATCATAGTAACTGGTACATAACTATAGACTAGTTTTATTGGGAAACAGAACCTACTTAGTACAATAGCTGAATAATGCATACAAAAAGGCTGCTTGACTTAAAGACCTGTTTCATTTGAAGATCAACAATAATGGTCTTTTTGCAGTCACCCTGTCATTTTAATAATATTGCTATACTAAGCTATAGTAGGTATACTCTATATGTATATAATCCATAGGTTGACACTAGATACCACACAGTTGTATACAACCAGTCAAAAAGAAACCAAAATACCATCACCAACTATAAACTAAGAAAAAGGTATTGTAAGGCATTGTTTAAAAATTTTGCATCAACGTTTTAGTATTTCACGATTACTTTGGGCAAGCATTTAAACGCTTCAGCAAAACATGACCACATGCTCTCAAATTGTGATCTATGCAAAGAATGTTTTAAATTAAACTGCTGTTTTCGTAAAACACTTCTATTAATTTGATCAAAAACAATGGCTATTTTACCATCAACATCATTTTACCCTTGGAAGCTATTTTTTCATCAGGCATTTGTTATTGGTCAATTGTAATGACATAATAAACATGTGGCTTTTGGTTTGTTCTGATTGGTCAGTTTCAATGATAAATTTAAAAAAATTTTCACTATATTTGTCTAAGTACCCTCCAGTGAAGATTTAACCCACTAACCACTGCATTTCAAGGCAGCTGCAGTATCCACTACATCACAGCATCACTGCCAAAATCGTAGCAAGTATGGTTACTTCAATCCACATAAATGGTGTTGGCAAAATAGCCTCTAACGGTTAAATGTCATCAACAGCAAAATAGCTGCTTCCTTGATCAAATAGTTAAAACACATGATAGCCTACTGGTATAAGTATAAATGCTAGTGGTTGTGAGTTTGATTTTCTCCAGATTGGTTTCTGTTTGAATTAAACTTAACTGCTAGCTAGTAAAGAAACTAAGAGAAAACTTTGTCACATCGGCATTAAAAGAAACCAAAAAAAGCAGATTTGGATTTTTATTTACTGTCAAAAAAATAACACCCAAACTGATACAGTAGCTACCAGCATTTATTTATTCATCTGCGGCATTTTTTTACATTACCAGGTGACAAGTATTGCGGCAATACGCAATTACATTTAGAGTTGAAGTAATAGATTGTGTGAGGGTAACATCTGAAGTACTACTTTCTCATCTACCTAAAATTTTTTTATACCACTTCTAGATCATACATAAACTGGAGGAGTTGATTATACTGGTACAGGTTGATTATCACTAATCCGGCAATCAGTTATCCAACACCAGAATACTAATTGGATCGAGAAAACAGTACCTGTACTCCGTACTGTAATTTTGAATTTCTGAAATAATTTTGTACTGTACTATACCTGTACCAATTATTTTACCTGCATATCAGTAACATTTCACTTGTGTTTTCTATATTAACCAACTTGTACTGATTTAGAGCATATTTTAATTTTAAAATGATGTGGTTAGCAACTGGGTTTGTGTATTCTAAGATAACAAATGGCTAATCCGGCACCCCCAGGTCCCAATGACTCCGGATTAGTCATGGTCAACTTGTACCGTACCTAAGACAGTTATATTGATAATTTAGTTTGCATACTGCATAGCTTAAACCATAACCAACAGATTCTACGTAGCCCAAAACTAATTAAACAGCATTTTATAGCACACTCTAACTGCCACTAAAGATGGCTTTACTTACCCTACCGCTAACAGCAACACTAACGCCACACTACAATAACGGTAGTACCGGTATTGATATCTGTTTTTTTTTTGGACCGAGCTGAGTTTCTTGCAGCTCAAATCTCTGCAAAAATTCACATTCGCTAGGTCAAAGATTCACGTGACCTTTTAGTATTTGTTTATTGACTATGACGTTTTCCTGGGGGTTTGTTAAACTTTAGCAGCTCGAATAGGGTTTCCAATTATATAAAAAGATGTTAAACTGATATGTTTATATATGAAATTGACTTTAATAATTGAAGGTATTTATATTGAAAGCACTTTTCAAAAATTTTACTTGAAAAAAATTTTTTTAATTTTTATCGGAGTAAAATTTTTTTAATTTGTCTTCATAAAAATATTTAAAAAAAATTATTTTCTATTTTTAATTTTTTTCTCAAACTCTTGGGGGTGCTGCAGCTCCGCAGCTCCTCCATACGAGCCGCCACTGCTGCAAACGGAAAAAGACTTTATGTTATTTTGTACTTGAGTTTAACATGTTTCTGAAATTATTACTTGTAGAAGAGAAAAGAATTAATCTGAAGGCAAGTCAAATTTTGATAGTTGCCGTTGGTTCTGATTTAAAAGAAACAAATATTTCTCATTCACTTCTCCACTCTTGACAGCAAGACAAATTGACTACTTACCTCAGTTGCGCTTGGCTGAGTGATGTAAGGTCAGCGAACTTTAGTAATCTATGAAACCCGACAATAAATTGCCGCTGAACGGTTTATAACATTATAGTAGGCATCTGTAACATTAATTACTGGTATACCAAATACGAAATTTAATATTTCGACGCGGGCCGTATCAATTTTTTTAGAACTAAGTTTAACCCTTTCAGTCCTGAATTAAAAAAATTCTTCATAAAAGTATTTTCAGTGCTAGATTTTGTTTGATTAGACCACCGTAATCACAAAAAATACCAAAAAATTTTTTGTTCTCTTTAGGGGAGTAGATTTTGGGGGGATGGGATCCTCAGATCCCGTCAGAACCGTAGGAGATAATCTCACTGGTCAAAAAAATAAATTTTGTTTTAAAATTTTTTCAAGCTAATCTAATAACAATCTTTAATAAAAACAATTAGGCATTATAAATTTATGCAACAATGTTACAATCCACTTCCAGCAATAACTCTCACGAGTGATACTCAACAAAGCAGTTTTTTTGAAACGTTGCAGCAAAGATGGCGTTGCAATTAGCACAGATGTAAGAAGGTCTAGCTTCAACTCCTTTGTCCAAACACACTTCACATCTGCCTTTTTTGTGTATAAATTGAGGTAGGCGAACTTCAACGTTACTCAACCTTACTGAAGGTGAGACACTCTATGCTATTTTACACTTTTTTGGAACACCAGAAGATCTGCGGCCTCTAGCTAATGTACGAGTAAGCAGTCACATTGCAAGGTCTTTTCGAAACTCTATGAATAAAAGTTGTTGCTCCTTGCTTGCATTGCGAACCACATAAGTATTAACAACGGCCATGTCAAGCGAACCAAAAAAAGTCTATGCCACCACTTCATGCTTTTTCTGTTTATTTCATAAAGCTGACGTTGCATGTCGTGTTTGTCCACCCCACCCATGTTCTGATTGTAGTCTTTTACAACCTGGGGTCAGGTGATAGTTACCTTTGCCCCGTCTTTCTGCTTTCTTTGCACTGTAGCAGTCTCAATTTTGTGATAATTTGATATCAGGTGCACTGGTTTGCTGTCTTTTCATTTATAGAGACTGAGTCTATCTGAAGTGCATTTAAAGTCAAAGTCACCTCTTTCGAGTGACTTTTCATCAGCTATAACCGCCAAATCTTTCCGATTCGGTCGTATAGTTCCATAAGCCAAAATATTTTTTCTTTTTAGTTCTTTTAACAAAAAAACTGATTAGAAGAAAATATCAAAAATAACTTTGTGATATTTTCCTTGCAACCAGTCGGTTAACTGATAACAACATTGCCAGTCAAACCAAGATTTTGAGCAGAGCTCTCTTCCGAAATATTTTAGCTGTACACACTTCAAATTTGTAAACATAACCATCATTGTCTGCAACGCACCACAGTTTATATTCACGCCTAATTGGTTTCATAGGATTGTACTGTTTTAGTGAGGTCCTTCCCTTGAAGCGAATCATCGATTCATCAACACTGACATATATACTAGTGAAAGTTTTTATACAAAAGATGATTTAGTCGCTGCACCAGAGGACGAATTTTTTTAATTTTGTCGCTTTGCGATGAATCAATTTTGCTGTTGTCGTTGAGGTGAAGATTGCTCAATGTGTAAAAAAGCAATCACGAGTCATCGCTTCCTAGATGAGAGAAATACCCATGTCGTTAGCTGTCATACAATAGCACTTCAGCGTTGAGAGTTTATGGTATGACATCAGAATATTTATCTCAAAAAATGCATAAAGCTCATTTTTTGTAATGCTTCCCGCTCTGCCTTTTTGGGTGCAATATAAGTTTGTTTGAAAATGCAAGCTTTCTATCATCTCCTCATCAAAAAAAATTTGAAATGCATGAATAGGAGTTGCTGTAAAGGTTTCACTTGTGCGAGGAGACGTAAAATTAAAGGGATTGATTGTTAATGATTTCTTTCTCCAGCATCGACTTTGTGTATTGGTACTACTTGCCCTAGTAGCATCATTGCAATTTTTAGCATCTGTACATAAAGTGGCTCTATTGTGGTTTGTAGATGATTGACTTTCTATTTCATCATCATCTTGTGAACATGAAAGTGGATCTGTTTTTTATGTAATGTCTAAGTCTTTATCAAAATTTTCATCAACATTGGTATCAGAGTCATTATCACATGGTATCTCTTCTAGCAAAGCTAGGACATTAGATTTATTCAAACGTAGCTTTGTTTACATTTTCAAAAATTAATGAAAATCAACAACCTGGTGACATGTTAAAATAAATGTATGTATCATGAGCTTTTCTGCTGCTTGCAATACAATATAGATGTAGTTAGTGAATTATCGATTCCTTATTAGCTTTGTGTTACCAGTAGACAGCCTATACTCCAATTGCTTGCCAAGGTGCAGAATTCATAACAAACATCAAAAAAAGAGCAGATTTGACAACTACCTGCACACTATTTCACACAACCTCTCACCTACATCAATACAAATACATGGTAAACTATAACTAAGTGTATAGGGAATGGTTTGCTAAACTACTATGCAGTGTTCCCTCTAGATTTCAGTCAGTGCTTAGTCGCCCGCGCAAGTGCGAAATTGCTAGCAAATGTACAAAAACCGCCGGACAATTTTGGTGGACATTGCTGAACAAACCGCTACACCTACCTAAGTACCGTATTGTAAAGTTGAAAACAAAGTCGTTTTGGGTAGCCTACTATGTTCAGCGTATACGCTAAGCTTTTTTTATTGTCCATCTTTATCTTTCTATTGTTCATTCTCGAGAAAGCGAAATTTGGACGAGACACACGCACTCGCTTGGGAGCGGCCATTTCCGAGGCGTCTGGGCCACCTGTCTTCCATATAAAGGCGCTAAAAAAGTTGTCGTTTTATCCCGATTGACATCTTGGCTCCTTTGTCCAAAATTTCTTCGAAGGCAGCTAAGCGTCTGACGTAACGTGACATCAACGTAACAGCGATTTGCAAGTTTACACGTACTATTTCCACGCATTTCTTGTACAGCAGAAATAGTTCAAAGGCTTTATTTATGACGTCAATTTGTCTATAATAACGTGACGTTCTCTCAGTCCCGGCAGAATTCCAATATTTCAAATACTTTAAAGTTTGCCTATGATATTGGTTTGCGTATAACCACGCTCTTTGTTTTCCCTCAAACGTATTTTTTCGATTATGGCATTTTTAACCTAGTTCACTTGTTTTCAACTGTTTTTGGCATGTGGCCCATTTTCCAAACGCACAGAGGCACATAACCCAATTACATATTTTTTCTAATTTCACAGGCGACCTCAAAAAGTTATCATAGTAAATTTCAGGGATGTTGTCCAAAGAAAATATAAAAACAAATGGTCAAGAAAATTTTCCAATTACACTCTATGTGAGGGTAAATAAAGTAATGGCCCCGTGAAGATTGTGGTCAGCCTACTAAAAATATCTGATCTAGGCATCATCATCTCTCACTAATGATCTTTATTTTTTAATTCGAATAAGAGGCCAGCTTGCGAGTTGTAGCTGGTTTACTCTGCCACTTCTTTCGCAGCAGGAACTGGAGTTAACTGTGTGTTAAGGTTTTTAAAGATGAACCAAAAACAAATCCGAACAACAATTGTATGGGCGTAAAGGCAGTTTTCAAATTTTCTGCTGGAGAAAAGAAGCAAAACTGTGACAATGCGCTTCGGCGATGTAATAATTCGCGTGATTACATCGGCCTCAAAAAAGGTTTCAAACAAGTAACCTAACGGTTACTAATCGGCCGCGGCGAAATACCTGGTTACTATTTCTGTTTAATAAGTTACATTTGATCACTCAAACTCTGCGAGCTGAGCAACAGTAATTCGTAAACATTTCAGAATGTCAAATTAAAAGTGCATGTAAATAAAATTAACCTAATTCTATGTTTTCATTAACCATTGAACGAAAGTGAGAAAAGAGATCGCAAATACTTGATAGATGAAATTCTATCTTTGTGAAAAGCATTCAAAACTTGACTGAATTTTTGTCTTTGTTGAAAGTAGAAGTTCTGTCTTTGTTGAAAAGCATTCGAAACTTGACCGATACAAAAGGAAACAAGGAAATTCATGAACGCGAATATCCGCGAGTTTGGTAAACGCAGCTTTTAAGTTGAGCAAAAAATTGAAAAGCTGATATTTGTAGCTACGCATAAAACTACACGGTCGCATTTAGAGGCACTTTATGCAAAGCATTTGTGAAGAGGCTGCCCTTCCCGGAAAAAATTTTTGGGGTGAACCCGCCTACTTTACTCGGCGCAACTGACTGCAGGCAGATCTAAAAGACTGCAATAGCCGCGCGCGCGCATTAAAGAAAGGCTTCTTTGAGCAGTGCACAACTTTCTGTGAGTTTTGACTATTTAGTGATTTTTCCTTACACTGGTAAACGTGATTAGATGATACACTTTAATGTTGAATCATAAAACAGTTTTGGAACGGTCGATTGCAAACGATAATTTTTTACAATACGCTATAGTTATAGGCAAATTTTACTGTACTACACATTACCTTTCAAGCAATTGACATGAATAGGCTACATTTTAGTATAAAAGTTTTCAAAGAGATCGAGACTAGAATCCACATTTTTGTCTTTACGTTTCAGAGCTTTTTTCAATCATGATTGGTAAGCTATCATCGCACATAGCTGTCAGCTACATTTCATTTAAAAAACAACATTTTGTGGTGGTATTTAAAACTAAAATTGGTTGGAAGTCGTATTCTATTTTACTTATAATTTTCATAACTGGCAAGCGTGAGAAGGCCATTTATTTGTAATTAATAAAAACTGAACCATTCCCTTAAAAAATGGTGTTTTTTGTGCCAAACTGAAACCGAGATCTATGTGCTTTTTATTATTTTATCAAGCGCAATTGAAATTGGAGTTGAAGGGTAAATAAAAAATATACATTTTAACCACTTTCGGTTTCCAACTTTCCTCGAAAAATGATGTCTTGTCTCCTTGTGTGAAGCTAGATGAAGAGCTCTTTTTACTGTAATTATTTCTCTTTAGCTACGATTAAAATTAGCCGGGAAAATTAAAAAAAAACTTTTTCATTGGCTGTGTTATCATTGCTTGAGAGACCGTTTGTTATACAAGTGATATTTAAGTCAATCAGTCCATTTTTACGTCAGAATACTCGTACTGTAGATGATTAGTCCCACAGTTGTGTGGCTCAAACTTAAAAATACTTGCAGCACTTCTCAAGATTCGTGAGGAAACGTTTTTCCTATCTCTTCTTTTTTAGAAGCTATACTTATTTTTGTTCCAAACATCTGGTTTCCCACTAATGACAATAAATAATTCTTCTTTTTAACTTTGCTCTCACTGTGATGAACTTTACTTTCACTGTGGTCAAAACAAAGTTTGCCAATTCAAAATTTTATTTGAAACAAACAGGCACTCGCAACGACTGAGTAATAAATTTTACAATAATTTGGACTGCTCGCGTTACAAGCCAGCACGTTATAGTTTGTAAAATAACATACAAAATGTCTTTACTAACCTACATTACTCTACCCAGCATGGCTTTAATGAAACAACAAAAACCAATAATTTACAACATCCAAAATCATATTTCAATGCTACCTGACACTGCATTGAGCGTTCTAATTGCTCACTACATGAGGATGATAATTTACTTGATAAACTCAAAAAACTGTCACATTTTTGAACTAACACCAATAGTTTTCCTGTATACAGAGATGTCGCCTTGGAGTTTGACATAAAACTGCTCTCTGTACACCATAAAGCCTCCCCTTTGCACCATCAGTAGTAGGCTAACTGTTTTATAAAATTTCCTTGCATTATTAAAAAATACCCATTCACGAGGTGATAAAAACAGAAAGAGAGAGATAAAACTCGAGACAGAAGTATGAAACACAGTTTTTGAGTCACAGAGACTACAGTTTATTAACCACTCTAGCACATCCAGCGCTGCAGCATTGCTTTGAAATGCGATGTCGCTGCTTTGTAGCTTACATACCAATTAAAACCAGCAAATTCAACTGGCGACTAGGCATGATCAACGTCATCCGCATACTCGTTCCTAAGTTTGTTCACGACAATCTCAATGTTTCCGTTTTGCAAAAATATGTGGGAATCTAAAAAGCTAATTTTTTTTGTTTAGCAGACTAATTTTATTGCATCTCTTTTCTGCATCACTTCGAAATTGGTAGATAGATTTAAACATGCATGCAATTTGCCGCGCTTAATTTCTTAAGCGGTAGATAGACACAGGCTACGTCTTTTTTATGTCCTCTAAGCATTTTTTTCGAAAATGTCGTTCTTTAATCGGGATATTAGGCTCTTGACAAGTTTCGAGAGCATTGTTAAAGGATCGCACTTATCATTAAACAATAATTGGCTACACAAAATTTAAAGTAACTGCTATCCCATTTACTATTAATGGAAAGCTCTGGATAGTTTGTAAAAATTTTTTAAGTACTAATCAACGGGATCCGATCCGGCTTTATTAAAATCTTATTGGTCCAAATCCAAATTCGAAAAACTCGAAATACGGTAGGTTTCAGGTTTCAAATCCGTTTCTTGCATAATACTGACTGGGCTGCACTCTATCTGCTTGTGAAAGACAGAAGTGATGCGTCAGCAATGGTTGAGAGGAAAAAACATTATTGTGGGAAGTTTTGCTTTATATTTTACCAAAAAATTGATGGACCTCTATGTGACTTTAGACTTAGAATAAAATAAAAAATATTAGCATTCAAATTTTCGTGGCAAACTGCCACATATTGTTCTACACTAAGGACTCGTAATGTAATGCGTTTGTTACCAGAGACGTAGCAGCCGCCCCCCAAACCCCCCCAATTGGGGGGGGCCCAGGCCAACTTTGGGGGCCCAAGTTAGTCTGAAATTGCTTTTTGGCTACGTGACTATTTTCAGTTCAGCAGACTTGTTTACAACCGATTTAAACTGTAGGAAGAAATTGGCTTGTGACATCATAAGTGAATGCAACGTCATTTTATCTCGCAGAATCTAGAATATTTCGATTGATTTTCTGGTAGAATCTTGAATATTCGATTGACGTAACAATGCCGTTGTTACGCAACAATCATAGAATGGTCTGGAATTCTGTTTGGCTATAAATACCGGGACAATATATATATACACTGCAGAGTGCAGATAAAGTATTTTATTGACATTGTATAGAATGAAACGTTCAAAAAGTGGTGCTCAAAAGAGAAAAGAAGCAGCCACTGCTCGAGATGCTGTAGCGAAATTGTCCAAGATGACAGATTTTTTCAAGATTACTGAGCAGAGTAGACCTGGCACTAGTAACGAGAGGGATGAAGAAAACTATAGTGTACAAGAAAAAGAAGACTATGACGATCAGCATCAAAGTGATTGTGAATTTCGAGAAAATGTAAGTTGTGATTTACCTGCCAATACGCAACCTTCAATATCAAAAATAACTGAATCTCAATTTACCCCTATCCCTGATGACCCATGTAAATGGCCTGAAAGTATTTCTGATGCTCAACGATGTGATATAGTAAAGCGTGGACCACATCAACTAATAATGAATTTTCCATATAATAACACAACTCCAAGGCGACGTTTTTCCTCCAACCATTATAAACGTGTGTTACCTAATGGTGAAAGTGTTTCACGGTCGTGGCTAGTTTATTCTGGGGAATCAGATCAAGTTTTTTGCTTTTGTTGTAAGCTATTTGGAAAAACACTAAGCCCCTTTTGTAGTGGTATAAATACATGGGAGGGTTTTTCGAAAAAACTGAAAGACCATGAAAACGGCATTTCCCACCAAGAATGCTGCAGTCAATGGATGTTGCTAGCTGAAGGGATAAGAAACTCATCCACTATCGACAAACGCGAGATGAATATTTTTTTCAATGAAAGACGTTTTTGGAGAAATGTTTTAGAGAGACTTATCGACATTGCCTTGTTTCTATCGGAAAGGAATCTTGCTTTTAGAGGATCTGAAGAAGTCTTAGGATCTCCTCACAATGGAAATTTTCTGGGTATATTTGAGCTTTTGGCAAGAAGAGATCCGATCCTAAAAGAGCTTCAAGACACAATCAAGAATAAAAACACTAAAGATCACTATTTGAGTCCTACCATACAAAATGAACTAATTGAATTGCTAGCGACAGAAGTTGAAAAAGAAAATTTACAGCAATTGAAATCGGCAAAATATTTTTCTATAATTTTGGACTGCACTCCAGATATGTCACATCATGAACAAATGTCTGTCATTCTCCGTTATGTACTATGTAATGAAGAAGCTGCTGTTGTTAAAGAAACATTTTTTGGCTACTTGAGAATAAGTGACAGTACTGGGAAAGGCTTGTTGGACGCTTTCTTAGAAAAAGCGACCGAACTGCAACTCGAATTGTCTGATTGTCGAGGTCAGTCATATGATAATGGTGCTAACATGAAAGGAAAACATTCTGGGGTCCAAGCAAGAATGCTAGACATCAATCCCAAAGCTGTTTACGTGCCCTGTGCAAACCATACCCTTAACTTAGTTGTTGTTGACAGTGCTAATTCATCGACGGAAGCATTGACATTTTTTGGAGTACTTACAAGGTTGTATGTGCTGTTTTCTTCCTCTGCTCAGCGTTGGGAAATTTTGAAGAAACATGTGGAGCTGTCCATAAAGTTACAATCTGATACTCGTTGGGAAAGCAGAATTAAATGCATCAAACCTCTTCGATACAATTTAAAAGAGGTGTTGCTGGCACTGAAAGACTTGGAAGCCATTTCCATAGAAAGAAAAGATGGAAGAGCTGCCTCAGAAACAAAATCGTTGATAGCTCATTTATCAAAATGGAGTTTTCTTTTGTCGGTGTTTATTTGGTATGATATCCTATTCCAAGTCAATAAAGCAAGCAAGATTCTTCAATCGTATGGAGTCTCCCTTCATACAATGGAAACGGAAATCCAGGCAACTGAAAAGTTTTTGCAAAACTATCGCACAACGGGTTATGAGAGTGCCGCAACATCTGCTGTTGAAATAGCACAGGAATTGGATATTGATCCTTCTTTTCCTCCGTCAAGAAGTGGAAAGAAAAGAAGATTGTTTGATTACCAAGGTGAAGAGGAACAACGAGCTACTCCTGAACTGAAATTTAAAAGCAACTTTTTCTATCCATTAGTAGACCAGGCTATTATGTCAATAAAGGAGCGCTTTAATTTGTTACGTGAGGTTTCTTCCGCCTTTTCGTTTTTGTACACACGAGACAAACTTTTGCTTGTGCAACAAGAAAATGCTCTTCTTACTTGCTGTAAAGAGTTCCAAAAAAAGTTCGATGACATTGATTCTGATGAAATGAGCGCGGAGTTACAGCGGTTTGTTTTAATTTTACAAAAAAAACGCAATCTCAAAACGGCTCAAGACTTTCTGAACTATCTTCTAAAGACTCATTTATTTGAATTGTATCCGAATGTGTACATCGCACTTCGAATCTTACTAACTAGCCCCGTGACTGTTGCCAGCGCTGAAAGAAGCTTCAGCAAATTGAAACTGATCAAAACTTTTAATAGAACGTCTATGACAGACAGTAGATTATCTTCATTAGCCATGTTGTCAATCGAAAATGACTGCGCCCGATCTCTTGATTATGACAATGTCATAACAGCATTTGCGAACAAAAAGGTTCGCTCCAGACTATTTAAATGATACTGTGTTTTTATAACTTTTTCATGTTTTTCAGTGTCATTGCTTTCGTTTCGCAGTGTCTGCATAAATGTCCTACTGAACTCTGGCATCGGTGCCGAATTTTTTATGACTTGCACCTTCGGTATCGGCATGCTTTATTCTGACATTAGCCTGTTTACTTATGTACAAATTGTGGTGTATTTTCTTAATGCAGCTTTTCAATTTTACACCTCTAAAGTGATATGACCTGTGCGCATGGGCTCTTGCGCTTACTTTGGGGGGGGGGCCGAAGTTGGAGTGCTACGGGACTGTTTGTTACTTTCTAGTAAACTATGCCCTTATGGGAATGGCCATGTCAGATAAAATGCTGTCTGTCTGCCCTCTTGTAACTTTGTTTTTAATTTTTGTTCAACATAAGCTATTTTTCCTGTTTTACGCTAAAAGCGGCCGCAATGTTTGTACCTGAAATATTCATCCCTATTTAAAGCATAAGGGAAAAAAGGAATAAAGATATACCCTTAAATGTAGAAAACGCTTACTGCGATGCAATTAAAACTCATATTCAGTGGTGAATTTCGGGTGCTTCCGGCCCCTCCTTCAAGTAATCTGACCTGCAAGCTGCATTTAGGTCCTTCAAAATAATATTGATTTTCAGAAAAAAAAGAAAAGATCTCCACTTATAACTTTAGGAATGAAACCCTAGTTTATAACAAATTTATTGGTTCCAGACCTTCGAAGCAGAATTAATCTCCAAAAGAAAAAACAAAACAAAGATCTTTAACGAGTACTCGGTTAATGGGGGACCCCTAATGAAATCTTGCCTCGGGCCCCTGAACTTCTTAATTCACCTTGCGTATATCGTTTTAATTGTGTTCATCAGAAGGAGACTGTAATATTGACGGTAAGAGATTTACCTTCATTTTTGTGGTCAACTCTATGAAAAACCCCACTCACCCTGGGGAGATGATCAATCGTGCCAAGTTTCATTTTTGTGTATCAAGTAGTTGTGGAAGAGTGAAGCCACACAACACAACCGCACGCTCATAGACAGAACTAAGCTTAACGGTTATTATCAGATAGCTTAATTAGAGAATCGTGTCGAAGACTTGCGAGGAATGAATATGGGCTCTGCACTTCCTTTCATACCCCAGCTATGTCTATGACTTTACGGTTGTTTAAAATTATTATAAGTGATTCAATAGCCTGCACTACAATAAAGAGAGTTAGGCCCTGTACCAGGAATGGCGAATCTTTTTTATTGAATGGGTCACCAATGGAATATGTGGGAAAAGAAAAGGATCTTAAATTTAACGATTTTTTGGTTGATACCCTAAAAATGAGGTCTTCACTTCTAACTACGTCCAATTTTTTTTTGTTGCGGCTGAATCTATAAAAAAAGTCTTCAACTGTATCTCGGCCAAAGCGGCTTAATCTCTCAACAAAAGATCCTTACCGTGAAAATTGCAAGAAACTGATAACGTGATAACTAGGGCCATTTTTTTATTGACCTAAAAAAATATATTTTTGACTTTATTTTAGCAAAACTTTGACTTTATTTTGACTTAACCGCTTTCGCCTATTATTTATGTCTTGTTGCACTTTTTTGATTAAAAATCTTTTATAATCCACAATTTACATAAGTTTCTAAAGAAGAAGGTAGCCTATTTTAAGCATTTTCTCAATCACTCAGTCTTGAAACTAATGCAACAAAGCAACGCATGACGTCAAAACCTAGGATAACGAGCCATTGTGTGTACCGATATCAATTAGTGTGTAATACAAAAACTGCGTTGTTATCGCAACTGTACTGTACATTAACAATCTGTCTATGATGTTTTTAACGAAAGCCACACAGTATAATTACCAGGACTTTTTATTGCAATACAGCATCATATATTTTTTTACGTTCTTAACATCAAAATTTCTGTCATTTCTCAGTAATTTACTGAGCATAGAAAACGACCTCTCAACAGCAGCAGAGGTTGGCTGGGCTTTTTGCAATAGTGCGTAGCTTGTTGGGTCAATTGTCAAGTTGGTACAGTTTATTATTGTTTCTAAATCAGAGTTGGATAGTCGTTTTTTAATGTAATTTTTAATTGCGCACGGATCATCATCGAATTGCATATTCTTCAGCAGTCCGTATGTTTCGATTATCGTGCAGGCACTTCCTTCTAAGACCTCTACGTTGGCTGCTAGAGTCCGGCATTGATTTATTTTAACCAAGTCCGGCACCAAATCTTCCACATTGATAGCGTCTTTTGCTCTGCTGACTAAGAGGCCTGCACTTGTCCAATTGTTGACAATGGTACGAACAGCTGGAAGGTTCTCACTGTAATAGAAGGCAGCTCTAAGCCAAGTTGCCCATCTTGTAATTACAGGGTCAGGAGGAGATGGCAGACCAGCATCATGAAAATGTTACTTGCGATCTTTGTTTTTGATTGTTGCTGCCTTGATCGTTGCTATTATTTCATCGATATTTTTAAAATGAGCACGCACACGCATAGCGCAGTTATGTAGTAAGTGCGCAACGCAGGTGACATGCATCAAAGAAGGGTATAATTCCTTTAATGTCTTTCCAGCCAAAGACGTGTACCGAGCAGCATGAGTCAAGAACAATGAAAAATTCTCGCGTTTTATTTCAAGTTGTCGCAATATGTCATCCACAGTGTGCAGAATAATACTGCTATTAACATTGCTACTGCTTTCAAGTGGATGGAAATCAACGAGGAATGTCTGATTTGGGGTATCTAAGCTGCCCACAAGCACACTAATATACTTTTGTTTAGCAATCTCTGCTTCATCCACAATTAGAAAAAATTTTTTGTTACGAAGTGATTCTTGAATTTGTTCTTCTTTGTGGGATGCTAATTAAGCAACACATGCCCGGGCTGCAGTCTCCGAAGGCAATACTTTTCCCATTGTAGCAAACAGAGACTTTAAAGAAGGATGGTTCAGTTTATGAAGTGGGATATCTGCAGCTAAGAATGAAGAAACAACCTGTTCCTTGAAGTTTACTTGATCGAGTTGTAAAAAGGTTTGCTTACTTTGGGATTTGCTCTTCGTCACCAATTTTCTTTGGTGCTGCTTACATTTTCGATGGCTTTCCACAAAAAACTTTTTGTCGCATTTGACTAGCACGTCGCAAAGGCTGCATCGCAAGTCGCGGGCAGGAGTTGCCGAAAACTCATCCGAATATTCCTGGCAAATTTGTCTAACTTTCGCTGTAGAAGATTTGGCTTGTTTAGGCCTTCTTTGCTGTGCAAGCTACAACTTAAAAAGACCACGTGTAAAGAGCGCAAAGGTTTTATAGGAGTAGATTAATTGTCTAACAATTATGTGTTTATGCATAAGTGCTATTTCCTTCTCAATTACCGCACGCATTTTTACCATTGCAACTATTTGAGAAGTTTAAAATGAAATAAAAATGCGCATTAAATTTTAATAGCAGCTCAAAAATTCAAAAAGATATAAAAAAAAATCTAAATTTGTTCGTTTTTGTGCGGAAATTTTTGATGAAGACTATTTTGACAAGTTTTAACTTTATGCAAAATTTTGACTTTATTTTGACTTATAAAATCTACCAAAACAGACTCCTGAACACCTGAAACGAACGTTAGTAGACGTTTGATCATGTAAGAAGGTCCTGAAAAATTTTTGACTTTATTGACTTTAGCGGGCCCTAGTGATAACAAATCAACAAGTAGGTCACCGAAAAGCTAATGGTGGGTCACGTTATGACTCTCGGATCAGTGGTTTGCCGTGCCGGCCTTATCCGCATAATAGAGTTTAGCATTTAAAAAGTTTCTTTTGATGAAAGTTTTTAAGATAGCCGTAGACATCAAATTAGAGTGGGAAATTAGCTAACTAGCCAACAAAGAAAACATTATTTTGACAATGAATTGAATGCCTGTTATTATTCAAAATTTAGAAGTAAACATTGAGAAAAAAAAGAATATATTCTTCTCTTCCGCTTAATCATTTTATAGTTCAATGTGGCAAAAATTTATCGCTTGAAAATATGAATACTTTTTGATAGTAAATAATACAAAAATCTGAGAACAATTAGAAATTTTGCATGCTTTGCCGATTCAAAAAGTTTTTTTTTCTATACGAAATAGAATTTTACAGTCAGTTCTGTACTTTTACGTCATCGTTATCTACTTTCACTACAAAGTGTCGATGTCTTTTAAGTTACAGGAGTCAGTGTAGCATGGATAAAAAATCCGCATGTGCTTGATTTGTATTCACTGGTTGCCGCCCTTTGCCTTGCCCTGCGTTTAAAACATTTATTCAGTTTTCGTCACTTCGTCAGTGTTTTCTAGAGAATTAACGTTTAAACAGCTCTTAATTTTTCTGACACTTCTATCAGTAACTGTACAATCAAAGCAATTAAGCTGCTAAAACCACAAGATTGAACTTTGTTTTTTATCAAGTTATATTACAAAAACAATTTTTAAAAATATAACATCTTGGCACAGTTTAATACGAAATAGTTATGTAAGGTACTGTACACAGTAATTACAAAAAGTTTTGCAGCAATAGATTTACCATTTATAACTGGTAAGGTTAGTCTGACGTGGTTCTAGTGGCCGACCTCGAAGGAGGCTGCTACACTTGAAAACTTTATTTGATCAGAAATGTTTTGTATTAAAAATGATCAAAATCGTAGAAGTTGACTTTTAGCTCGGTGCTTGTTGGGCAAAAATTTCAGTTTGAGGAGGCGTATGGTCAAGTCGTCAAAGCAGGGACGCAATCAGAAAAGCCAAAGAAGCTGCAGCCCCTTTCAGCGCTAAGTCATCACACTTTACATGAACAAAATGAAATTATTTTCATACACCCAACAACTAGGCCACAAAAATGCCGCTATAATTTTGGTTAGCATGCCCTATCCCAAACAAAAATTATGGTTGTGCACCTGACTTGATTAAAAAACGTTGCTTAAACGCTTTAAAGATTTGTGGTACAACCGTACAACGATTGCATCAAATTTGTAAGTACAATTTGGTCACATTTAGCTTAAAGCAGGGGTAAAGGCAGTCAAAATTTCAAGGAAATGAGTAGAAATGTTTACATTCGACTTTTTGGTAGCGAGATATAGTTAGATATCTCGCCGAATTTTAGTAAAAACAAGCTCTCGTATATGTTTGAACTTAAAGAATGAGCTTTTTATATATTTTTGAAAGCTATTGAATCAAGCCTGAGCGACTCAATACAATACAAATTTACATTAAAGCAAATATACTTTTTGTGGACCGCATGTCGTAGTTCTCGAAATTTGTGTCACAAAGCAAACACGAAGACCTCTTTTTTTCCGAAAATCAACCTTTTCTAAGACGTTATTTGCCCATCTTGGTCTCAAGCGAACGTGAAGACTGTTTTTATTTTATATTTTTGCAGATCAACTGTTTCAAAGAGCCCGACAGGCTGCCACAAAACTAGGTCTTCGATCAATCTTTCGATTGCGAAGGAACAAAACAATTGGCCTCTGCCCTGGCTACTCCCTTTGGCTCAAATATTTTGAAACTATAGACAGACCTAAAACACGTAATTGGCCTATAAGGTTATTTGCACACTATTACGAAACGAAAATATAAAAGTTTTACAGATGTTAATTCTCGAAAAGGGCTTTATGAAAGTCTAAAACTTTCAACATTTGAGATGTTTTACGAATTAAAATGATTTATAATTTATTAAGGTTGCTTGCTGTAACAACAATGTAGATTTTTAAACTAATAAATTACGCCACAGAAACAGTCTAGCGAGGAAAAAGTTAAACCTTCCACGAAAAAGTCAAACCTTCTTTCTTTTTTCATCAGTTCTGTATGATTGAAGTGTTGCTTTACATTTATACTAAAAGCAACATTTTGTCAAAGTCTATCCTTGGATCAGTTTCATTTCACTCCTTGTTTCCAGCTCCACAATAGCTGCGTAATCTCCTTAAAAAAGGATTTTTGTTGTAAACGGGTATAGCATTGTGCTATCGCTCATAGAGCCAGAAGACATTCACGTATTCGATTGATGAAGAGCAGAAACATCCATGAATGCTTTGGATTTTTGAAGAGGAGAAACATCAACTATGATTATACTTTTACGCATCTTGTCGATTTCAACAGCATTGTTTGAAGATCTATTTCCATTTAGCATGCTTATTTTTTCAGGGGAAACTTCGATTTGTGTCGTTGATGAATCAATCGTTGGTCCTCTCTGAATAAATTGCTCAGATGAACAAGAATAATCATTATCTTGCGAGCGATACTCCTTCACAAGCTGATCTGTAAAGTTTGATAAAATTAAGACTATTGTTTAGACAAATTTGTTCCAATAATTTGAATAATGGAAACCGATTTTGAAAGCAGGGTAGTGGTTAAATTGTAAGAAATTTAGGAATCATTTCCGACTAAAATTAAGGTGATGGTTTAACCAAAAATTTAAAAAAAGATTTGCTTACGACTCAGGCCTATTTCTACATGTAATTGTAGCAAAACAATTTATTTAAAGATAGTTGCTAACTTGGAATTTGTGAAGAAGAACAGTTAGATGCAGATTTCCTGAAAATTCGTTTAAAAGCTCTAGCTTTAGTAGTTTCGGTTGATTTTCTTTCCTAGAAAAGCAAATAAGATTAATATTTATATTTCAACCGTCTGTACAACTCTGTTTGCCCGCAACAATAAAAGTTAGATTTTACAGAAAAACAACTTTTATTTATTAATCCAAAATTAACAGCCAAACAACTTGTCAAAAACATACTGCGAACGTTTGGGCTCTCAACTGGTGCCATTTCCCTTGAAGCTTGTTTGTTGTACATTACTTGCGTTGAAAATGGCACCAGTTGAGAGCCAAAAAGTTGGCAGTGTGTTTTTGACAAGTTGTTTGGCTGTTATTTTTGGATTAAAGTTACTAGTTTTGTTCCTAATTATACCGTGTGTCTAACTTTTATTCTGTTACGATAGGATCCAATAGAAAAGCAGAAAGTAGGCGGCAATAAACCGTGAGTCTGTTTGCCTAAGTTCTGCAATTTACTGTACTACCCTAAAACTTTGTGAAAACCCAACTGTGATCAATCGATTAATAATCAAGATATTCATGTCGGCAGGAACAAGCTTACTTTGTTATTGCTTCTCTTGGAGGAAGTGGACGACGTTTTACGATTTTGTTTATGGCTGCTCTCTGGCCGATCGCTGCAGCCGCAGCACCAGAAATATTTTTTCAAGATTGGTATTCTAGCAGCGTAGATGAGTGGATTCAAAATTGAATTGAAAATTGGTGGAGTCTGTAACATAAAAATAAATAAACGATGAATACCAAACAAATAAAGTGTGTTTCCAATTTCCGATCAACACTATTACAAAGCACATGCTTTGTCAAGACCATTTCCACAGCACAGCGGGTTACGATACAAGATTTGAGAAGCATATATTCACCAACACAAACAATATAATACTCGGGCAAACGCTCGTCGTTTGTGCTGCCGAAAAAGGTTATCACAGAGAGTTGTTCACTTCCAGCCAACGTGATTTCCCTCGAACAGCCCCGTACACCGATCCCAGTTTCGCTTCCGCATCTCTACGTGATTGCATAAAATGTCATCCATATTTTATCAAAAAGTGGCTGTTTCGTTCTTGGAGTTTTTAGTAACAAGACAGAACTTAAACCTTGGAGTGTTAGGCTACATAGCATTTGTTTCGAGAGCGCATAGAGAGAAGCAGTGTGCAATCCTCCCACTTTGCATGTTCGCTTACGAATATTTCTGGGGAAATATGCCATCGCAATACTTCATTGATAGGGTTGAGCTTTTCTTGAATTAATTTCAGCTGAGCCACAGAATTGATTTCCCGTTGCACGCTCTATTATAGGCGCACGCCAAGGAGTATTTTTCATGTTTTTGTTCTGGTAAAACACATGAGCTGGATGTAGGTATTTTTGACCAAATGTAGGCGAATTCCAGAATTGATATGCAGAACCTATGTTCATGATTTAGTTTTAACAAATTTGATTGAAGACTGCCTCCTACCATGATCGCTTGAGCAATTGTTGGTTTGATGAAGAAGTCTTTAGGGCTTCCGTAGTCAATCACATATAAGATCATTAGCGGAGTCCAACACAAGAAGAAGCAGATCACAACAAGTGCCAGTGTCTGTGCCAGTTTGAACTCCCGTTTCATTCGAGATGATCGCCCATTCGTTGATTGATTCGAGTAATTTCGCACGCGCTTGGATTGCTGGCGGACCTATTAAATATCAAGCCTATTAGTACTTTACAAAATATGTTCTTCTTCTTTAGGCTATTACCGTTTATGGGTCATCATAACAGATCATTGCTCTCCATCTTTAATGGTCCGTTGCATACTCTAATTTAAAAAAAAAGAATTTGGGCAGAAAACGGTCCCTTTCAAACAACTTGCTTCATCGGCAGTTAATACAGTAGCCATGATTTTAAAAAGCTATGGATTGCTTAATATCGAAAAGTTTCGAAACTCTTTGCTTGTATTACGAAAGAATGAATATTAAATGAATGAATATTAACGAATATGAAATTAATGATATATTATATAAATATGAAATTAACGATTAACATTAAATATGAAATTAACGATTAACGATATAACGAAATAATATTAACGAATATGAATATTAATATTCAATATGAAATGAATATTAACGAAAGAATGAATCACTTAGCATTACAGCAACTTTAATTGAGCAACTACCTTCCAAAACAACGTGACGTAGATGGCATTGATGGAAACAAGCATTGTTAGAAAATAAAAGAATAAACCAAACAAAAAATTTTTCGTAAAACCTGAAATAAATAGTTTGTAATTAGTACTGAATTAGATGAACTTTACTTTAGATGCACAACTACCGCCAACTCTAAATCTATGCTTTAGCACGACGTTGAGGATAAGTGGACCTGTCATGGATAGGCTACCGTGTTTTGTAAGAAGTGGCTGTTTATCACGAAGCGTCTTTGATATTTTTTCATGAAAATACAACGTCTCTAAATTCTTTTTGCTAAAAATAACCTTGATAGTTTGCCTTACTACCACCTCGTGCGTGGTAATATTTTCCTCTACATTCTGCGTATAGCAGCCCCATAAAAAATCGGCTATCGTTATACAGCGAAAAAAGTTGCAACATACTTTTGGTCATCTTTTACGGGCAGGTAAGATTATTACTTGAAATGAAACGTGTTTTTTTTCTAGAGTCACTATTAACGCAATGCTGTTGGTTACGCCACAATCAACGAACAATTGATTAGTCGTCATTTAAGCTGTCAACGATTAGTAAGAGCTGTTTAGTTTGTAGTAGGTCTATTGATGTGTAGGCGTTATAGTGAGCAGCAAAGTTTCCTCACTTGATTTCCGGAGTTCATAAGTTGACATAAATATCATTCGAGTTCATAGATTTTCACAATCACCTAAAACTGGATGCCATACTTTTGAAATTTTGAGCATGTTTTTCAACTATTTGCAATGATTTTAATTTCAAAAATTGGTCAAACATTGCAATGTTAATGTTACAACATTTTTTTGATTGCCTAATATTGCAAGTGAAATAAATTTCAAAATTAATGTAGGTGCATAGTAAAATTTCAACTTCCAATCGCTTATGCGCGATGACAACTGTTGTTTCATTCCATTTATTAAATTATTCATTAACGATTGTTTAAATGTAATTTTTTAAATAACATCTTTTACGCCAAAAACTATCACTTTGCAAGTACGTTATGTAAAGGTTACTCTACGGCTACGACTGTGCAAGCGCTTGCGTAGTAAACAAGAAATTAATGATCAGGCACATATCTCTTCAACTCGCGTTTTTTTAGAGGTCACGTGACGAGGGACCCCGAAAATTTCCTGCCAACTTCAAAATATCCAGCTACATCCCCTAACTTAACGGATTCATTTTTAAGTTTTCACCATGTCAAGTGCTTTTTTGAACTCATCCACCTTGTTTTTAGACGACGTTACGAGAAATAAACTGAAAAAGGCGAGTAGCTCTAGATAGGTTCTACAAACGCTACACGGCCACCGGTGCAGTGCTATGTCTAAACAAACGATCAATACCGTGGTAAAGCGGAGTTAGTTATTGATTGACCGACCTTTGACAACGGACGAGCAGCTGTCGTGAGGACAATCTAGGAACTGATCTGCATGACACAAGCAATGTTCCGCACAAGATCCTACATTCCAGAAAAAAAGAGGAAGAACCGGAAGAATAGCGACCAGCCAGCATCCAGCAACTATCAGCAAGGCTTTACGTGAATTCATTATTTTAATGTACCTGTCAAAAACAAGATCAGCATAAACTGACGAAAAATGCTAACCACGAATATGTTAATTCGCTTATGACAAAACCGTATTCAAAAAATTGTTTTTTTGAGGTAAAGAGGAAAATGGCCAAAGAAATCGTATATATACACTTTTTTTAAAACACGATCACTCTTACTTATTCATTCTTAACTTCTGACATTGGACAGTTGATTTTGTAAGCAGCGCTGAAACAATGTTTGTGTATGTGTTTAGCTTTCTCTGGCTCATGTTTCTCTTATACCCACTCCCAAAAGCTCGCAAAAAATCATTACACGTCACAGGTTTTCGTGTCCCTGTTGTGGGGTAGGGTCCTTAATGATAAGTTAATTGTAGTATGTCATTATAAATCGGAAATGTTCTTTCACATCTCAACCTACCTTTGATTGTAAACAATGTAACAAAGCCTGTCTATAGCGATTACAAACAAGAAATTGACAGAAGCGTTGAAGCAGACGCTTGTGCTTGCAGTCAGATTGATCCAGACTGGAGCTGACAATTGTGCCTGGATAGTCGACAAAACACTTAAACAAATCAACGTCAACGATAGGATCATATCTGCAGAAGCAAGCGACATGATGTATATAAAAGCCGGTTTGTGGAATGTTCTAGATTTATCTGAAAAATATATAGTTGCTTTGATTATTTTGAATACAAACAAACTTTTAAAATGTTATCATATATTCTAGCAAAGCCGCATGCAAGAGTTTGTTTCCAAGGAAGGAATCATGCGCATATGCAACAGTTTTCCAAACAGGACATCGGTTGCTAGGAAGTTGCAAACTTTTGAAATTCAGAGGAAAAGATGGCATTGTGGCCTTTTTAATTTTCTAAAGGCTTGCTAATTAGTTTTTCCTTGTTTTGTATTTATTGAAATTTAACTTGAAAACAACTCTAGAAATATAAGTCGCTTCCTCCTTGCTTAATTCTGATACCGAATTGGTCCTGTTAGATGACGATAACAAAATCCCGATTTCGTAGACGTAGTCATAGCACTTACTAAGGCAAATAACGGTGACGACCATGATGTTGAGACCAAGGATTATCAACGCTAAAAGAAATTGCGAAAGAATTGTCGGTATTGTGATGTCAAAATTGAAACATGTTGAATTGTGCGATGTGTTGTCGCTGATGTTATCAAGTGAAAAAGCTAATTCTAAAAACAAACAATAAATAAGCATGATTGATTTCATTGCAACTTTAGTAGCAAATATTGCACTACACTATTTTTATTCGCGGAAAAGTTATTCGAAATTAACTTTTCAGTATTTGCTTCTTTTCAACAATACCGCACTTTAGTCATTTCGATTATAACTTCAAGCTGCGTGGCTTGTCACCATGGGCAACACTGCAATAAGAATGTGGAAACCAATACCGAACGTGACACTATGTTGCTCATCGCGAAGCTTGTAATTGAAATATTTTCTATTAAACTTGGAGGATACAATGACTTGAGAAAACTATCTTAGGACTAGTTTGTCTAAAAGCTAAACACTTTTAATGCAAATACCGACTCCATATTACTTAAAAATTATTTTATGTGGCAAAATTTGCAGTATATTGGATTCAATACACAAACACAACTTAATATACCTTGGTATTTTCCAGTGAAGCTAGATATTCCTGCAGCTGCCATTTTTGTCTTCTATTCGTAATAATTTGTAGATATCAACCGTTGATCTGCTTATTTGGGTGGCTTCAATTTTTCATGTTTTTCTCTTATATTTCAAATTGCAAATGGAATGATATCTGACTGCTGGTCTATTTAAGGAGAGTTAACATGAGTTGATTACGCTACTTCCGGAGAGCGTGAAAAAGAAAAAGGCATAAACTAATAGTAAACGTTTCGACGTGTTTACTACTATAGGATTATTGTTTAGATGCAATCACACGTTCCATAACGCAAAAAGATGAATCAACCTTTTTCTTATCTATTTCATGATATGGAACTTAGTCATACAGAGTTTGATCAAAGGCACTCAACAACGAAAAGCTCGTTGTTTAAAATTCTTGGAATCTGTTGGCTTGAATGGTGATTTTCTTTTTACGGCAGGTTTCGCGAAATATTAGGTCAAAGATGTAGCTTATTTGTACTATATGCTATTTCATAAGAGATAAGATATTATGTAATTGAGCTATATTATGTAAGTATTCTGATTCCATTACAATTGGAAAATTATATAATCCACTTTTGTAACAAGTTAATACACTGTGACTAATCTGCTATGTAGGAAATTCAACTAACTGATAATTAACTTATATAATAAAGACAACAATATCAATTTAATTAATCAATACACTTCTTATGAAAGCAAGTGCAAATGAAAACAATTTTTACTATCAAAACAAAATAATGAGTTTATTTATGTAAACAAAACAAATCAAATCATTGCCAATAGCTTGTCAAAATAAAGGTCACTGCAGGGGCAAGGCAAATATTTCCAGTATATCATTTGTTGTGCCCAGTGGCGTATTTAGAGAAGGGGAAACAAAGGGTGATGAGCCAACCCCCAAACCAATACAGTATCAATAACGAGAAGAAAGTTTTTCATATATGTTTGGAAACCAAAATGATCAAATTTTTGTCAGTAAAAGCTGATATCTAAACAAATCTTCACACCTGTTGGGAAACCAAAATGGGTGAAATTGTAAGTTTCAAAAAATTAAGCTCCAAATAAAAGTCGCCAGCTTTGCAAAATGCTACTGTCCTCTGCCAAAATTTGTTTTTAAATACTGCACTGGTAGTGACATACGGACATCCATTAACAACTGCCTTGGGTAAGTATTTTCCCAATGATTGAGAGAGTTTAGAATGATTTTAAGCATACAGCAATATTCTATGATGTGATTGATTTCTCAATCTTCGTCTTTTTGCTGCATTAAAAAAAGACAATGTACTTTTTTTCAAAATCGAAATCAGAACTACCTGTGAGAGATTATATTTTTTAAACCTATAACTTACGCCATCAAACCTACCACCGAACTTGCACTTGTTTGTTGCTTTATTGTTTTCATCCTAGCATTGCCAATCTTGCAATTGGCACTTACGCTAATGCTTTCATTTGAAACATTTTGACAGCAAAATCAACAAAAGGTTGATTAATAAGATGGGTTTTAAATTTTCTTCAACCATTCAGGTCATAATCATCTGGATGGTCGAGAGATAAACCGGTAGTTGTGACGTTACAAAATACCAATTAAGGTCACGTGAACCAAGATTACCTTAAAAACAAAAAAATTGCGCGATTTATCACCATCAGACTCGACTGTACGGGAAATGTTTTAAAGCAAAAAATGTTTGAAGATCATTTGTTGAACCAGACAGCGAAAGTTTGATGATAATTCATTACCAATCTTATGTGTACGGTTTTTTGCATGCAGTTTACCACACAAATGTCCATTTGTAAATAGCAGTTGATGTTTAAAAATAACTAATTAAAACGTATACGCAAGTTGAGGTTTTTTGGACAATCGCAGGTTCGGTTTATTGGCGTACATTTTGTTGCTACATTCTTACTTTGTTTCGGGTCTCTCGGGATTTTACTTATGACGTGGTTTAACTCTCACAACAAAGAAGACTACATTTTGCAGCTGGAATAAAAATTCAGAAAGCCTTCTTGTGCTTATTTCAGCTTTTGTGTGGAGTTTGCTGCAACAATACTGGTAATACAAAGTTTTTCTAATTTTTCGTTGTGCTTATTGTTCTCAATTCTGTTCAGGAGAAATTATCAAATTATTTGGAAAGGAATCTTACTAAAAATAACAAAAGTTTTAAAACTACTAAAAAAAGATATTAATAGTTGAAAAAAGTGAAGAGTCCATAATTTTTTTGTGGATTTTCCCAAACAAAAAGCTTCATTTCTTTGTTTCAATTGCGATTGGTGTGGATCCATCGTTTGCAGTCCACGACAAAACCAGGAAATCTAAGAAACTAAAGGCTCCAATTTTTCTCTGAACCATAACGCTTTAGTTCAAAAATCGGTATAGGCTTTTTTAGAGAAGCCCAAATAACTTTGCTACCAAAATAGGCCATGGGAATTGGGTTAGCAACCTTTGCAAAAATTCTAATTGAAGCTCTTGCTTCAGCGTATCAGATTTGGCGTCCCTGGAGTCAATGCCAACTGGTACAGTTTAAAAAGAAAACTCCAAGCTCAAAAAAGTGTAACTCTTGTCAAACATTGAATGGAGATTTAAGTATGTTTATTTGACCTTATACTTGTGAAATGCGATTATACATCTAATGTCTTGCTGTTTCTTATAAGTTCAGAGGTGGTCAAAGTAGCCACAAAATCTACTTAAGTAAAATTATTGTCACTTTAAGGAATGTTGTTCTTCCGGTTTAAAATATTATATGAAACAAGCAATATAAAAAAAGCTTACTCATTCTATTTCCATATCTTTCGTTTACGGCATATCAGAAAAGATTAGATGAGTTTTAAACAAGGCAGGTGTCAGACTAGTCATGCGACCTATTGGTACTTCTGGTCAAGTTTTACCCTCCACCAAGGACCAACAGACTGTAAACTTGTAAAATTTCTTCCGTCCCTTGTTTAAACAGCAAATATATTTACATTGGTCAAACCAAACGAGATCATAATGCACATGCTATGCAGTTGGATCATTCAGTTGATTGGAGTAACTCCCACATTTTGAAAGTTCAGACCAACTACTTTAGACGTCTTACCGCTGAAGCATGTTTTATCACCTCGCACCCCTATGCTATTCATAAGGCGGATGGTGATGGTCTACCAATTTATATTAATCTTTAGCGGTGTAAATTTGTTTGCTTGTTTTCGTTACAACCACGGTATCGTCCAACCTTTCAAATACATTGCTAGAAGCTTATAATTTATCTCATCTTTTGCTTATAGCCATGACATTGGTCGCAAATTTATCATGTTTTAGTTCTGCCACGATGTATTTATCCCATGTTTACCTACTTTTAGCGTTTCAAATTTTGTCAGTTGAGCAAAATCACTGTGTTATTGGCTTGAATTTTGCTGCTCACGCTCAGGGTAGGAATACCAACCTGAGTGCTGTTTTTCGGATGAAGCTTGGCGCATCTGCCAAGCAAAACGTTAATGGCCTAAATGAGCATTTTTGCGTGTTCCATATATTTTTTTATATTGGAAGAACAACAACTTTCCTTTCAGTTTCTACAATGCCTGGTGTACATGAATATCTTCCCAGTGATGTAGTATAGTTACTTGCTCAAAAAAATACTCAAGTAAAAATAGAAAGCAATGATAGGTGGTTTTACTGAAGTTGGAGTAAAAAGTAATTAGGATTCAAACTATTCAAGTATTAAAAGTAGAAAGTAGCTTCATTTTTGGAGTAGTTTTATCTTGCATCTTTTTCAATCCTTGGTTTTCAGCCTGAAGTGCTCGCACCATGCAGGATACCAGAAGGGATTTCCAAAGTTGTAAATTCCTCTGTTTCTCTTTAATTCATAATTTCAAACGGCCAAAAAAGTTAAAATTTACTTGTATGGTGCTGCCAATAGCATCATTATAAAAAAAGCTCCTCTGGGAAACGTTATGTGAGAAAATGACGCTATTTTTCGAAATCACTCATAAGAAGTTACCTTAATTTTAGTTGAAAACCTTTATATTTTGATATGACACTTGTGGGATCCGTCCCATACGACACAAGTTATCGTAGGAAAAATAGTGAAAATCAAGTATTTTTTAAAAAGTGAAAGGTGCCAAATACATTGAGATCCGCTAACTAAGACCTGCGTGGTACAACACAGTACAGACACAATCGCCTAATTATTCTTAGAATTTTTTTGTAGGTCTACTTTTTGTTATAGGTCTACTAGCCGGCGTCGCCCGCATGGCCCCCATCAGCAATGTCGAGATTAACAATGTCGGTTCAGCCGGCCAAGCCGACTTCATCGAATGGATAGTTGTGAAACCACCCATAAAAAGTTTATGCTGGTTTGACAAAAACAAATTTTGTTCCGAAACACAAATATCGTCTTTGAAAACGCAATCGATTGATAAAAACACTAGGGGGATTGCGCACAGCCACTGCATGTTTTTCCAGTTTCTCAAATTCCTGGCAACATCCTATTTGTCTTGTTTTCATCATAGGCGTCCTTTAACTTAAAAAAACTTTTATTCGCTGAATTAAGCGAGTGCTTGAATAGAAAGCACATTAAAATTGTGGAAAGGTGCCAATGTGATTGATAAGTATTTTTAGGATAACAGCTATTTAACATGACCGTTACTTAAGACTTTTGCGCAACATAGAAGTATTTGTATGAGCTAACACCTCTGGCTGGGTGCTTGCTTCTGGCATAAATGCAGGCAGGCAAAGAGCAAACTTTGCAAACGTAAATTCCGGCGTATAAGTCAACGTAGCGTATACGTCGAGGTCTATAAGTTTGGCCAAAATATTTTGATTTTAACATGTACCTGCCGTATAAATTGACTCTCTTCTCTTGCTCAAATTGCTTGGTCGGAATATTTTAGTCAGCATCAGAGACGAGGCGTAGTTAAGAAAATGGTTTTCAATAATCTACTCGTCATCAACAGACTTGGTCAGATGGTGCAATTTCCAAGAATTCTTATTATCCGCTGTGATGAACCGGTAGTTGATTATTGAATACCATTTCCTTACCTATGATTCGCCTCTGGTTGGCATGAAAATGACAGATTTGCACTGTACAAAAGAGAATATAAAATATTATTTTATCAATAAATATCTACCGGCTTATGGCACATCATATAATTTTGATTTTCGATGATTTTCCCGAATCTGAATTTATTAGAATTCGTGTTATGAAAAACGTCACCGCCGTGTAAGTCGTAGATAGATTTTTAAACTTGAAATTTAATGTCAAATATTCGACTTATACGCCGGAATTTACGGCAACCCAAAGTCGAGGTTAAGCCATTTAATTGAAGCGTCCCCATCAATAATGTTAGGGTCAAAAATATCAAATCAGAGAGCTGCGTTGGCTTCACCCAATTTCAAAGAAAATTGCTTTAACATTGAGATAATATCTAGCTCGACATAAATATTTTGTGGCAAAAGATAAAACAGAACCACCTTCATCCCCTCCTTTTTAGGGGATCATCAATTTTTTCTTGGAGTAGACTACATTTTTTAATTTTTTAAAATTTCATTTTTTGATAAATGTTTTTGAAAACATTGATAGATAATGTCAAAGAGCCATGCTTGCCAGTAAAAACAGTCCAAATGTATCAAAGAGCTAACTTTTTCTAAAAATTGCAAGTTTCTTTGATCTAGTAGGAAAATTTTTCAACTGAAAATGCAAAATGATTTGTGAAAACCAATTTTTGATTGGCCATTATAAACTAATCCTTAAACCTTATTAATTCGAGTTTCATATTGATGAAAAGCAAATTTCTTAAGCTTTTAAATGACACTAATTGTTAGTATCATATCTCAATCTTTATATATTAAAATTATTTCTTTTTACTCATCTCACCATTTTTTTTTTGGGCGAGAGGAGGTAAGAAGTTACACTACAGGTCTCAAAGTTTAAATTTGGTAAAATGAAAACAGATAGTAAAGGTACATGTCATAGGTCAGGGGTGGCCAAACTGCAGCTTTTTAGGTCCTTGACTACGGCTCTTTTGACTCTTGTTGTCTTTGTGTACAGTCATGTAGTGTAGGGATGTGCAACCTGCTGTGCGCCACGTTAAGTTTTGGGGCTGGTGGAAGGGTGCACTTGCCTTAGCGCTTTGAAAACAATGGTCTGCGAAGAAAAGGTCATCACCCTCTATATGGACGGAAAATGCGTCAATTCAAACAAACTAAGAATTGCATAGCGGCTCATTCAACAATGGACTCTATCGTTTTTGGCTCTTTATCGGGGTTAGTGATGCCACCCCTGTCATATATTATTATTGGAATGGCCTTTAATTACCATTAATTTGTTAAAAAATGTTAAAAATTGGTTGAGAAATGACATCGCAAATCACTTTTCAAGAACACTGATTTTGTCAAATTTGTGCAATGTTTGAAAAAATTATTTTATGACTATTTCTGGGAGCAAAAGACTGTGTTAATCATACCAGACGCTTTACGACATCGTAGAGGAAGTTTGAAGCGTGTAGAAAAAAAAGCGAGAAGCATGCTCAAAAGGTTCAAACTACTTAAAAAAAAGTATCCGTTGTTGCAACGTTAATTAAGCTTTAATTGTTGTGGAGATTATTTTATCGAAAGTGCTTTGTCAATATCTCCCAAAAAAATGTTCGATTGCGTTATTACAATCAGTATTTTTTGAGTAAATAAGGAAAACAATTTTTACTATTAATCGTTAATTATGACGTCATGTGAGATCCTAAAAAAGCAAAGTTTGTTGAAGTTGAAGTCGGTAAGTCGGGTGCTGGCTTTCGTGTAAGCTAACAATCGCTTTTGTTGGTAAAAAAATATAAGGGTTTATATGTGAGGAGTAATTATAATAAAAAGTTCACACCATTATTAATCATAAACTTTACAAAACTATCGCAAAAGTTGCAAATACAATAAAAAAAATTTGCAACTTTTTCGATAGTTTTGTAAAGTTTTACGATCAATAATGGTGTGAGCTTTCATCAAAAAATATAATTAAAAAAATTTTTTTGACCATGACCTCATCATGACGTCACGAAGCCCGTTATAATACTCATTCCGGTTGGTAATTGATTGTGCTAAGTTTGATGTTTGTATAAGCTGGAGTTTTGGAGGAGTTAAAGCGTACGTACCCACGTACATACGTACGACCAGACAGAACTCTGCTTTATATATTAGATTTGATTATAGTTTTGGATTGTTGTCTTATGCTTTCAAAAAATGTTTGTAGGTGATTCAAAGTTCTTAAAAGGTGGAGCGACTTGATAATACCAATGTTTTTACTTTTAAATAAAAATACTTAAATCTTTATGACAATTAAAATTTAGCCCACAAAAATTAAGCTAAACCAGCTAAAAATTTTGAGAAAAGGGGGAAAATTTTTATATATTAGATCACATTTTTTGGTGATGATCTCTTTTGCCATTTTAAAAAACCACACAAAATTTTCGGTGCTACTATAGCGTGAGGTCTACCACACTATAGCGTGAGATCTACCTCCGGTTACTACTATAGCGTGAGGTCTACCAATGAATTATTTGTCCCTCCCCTCTCTATAGCCACACTATAGCTGCACACTTACTACTATAGCTATAATAATTCCAAACACCACACATACATTCCAGGGTTAGGGTTACGATTAAGGTTAAGTTTAGGGTTAGGGTTAGGGTTAGGGTTAGGGTTAGGGTTAGGGTTAGAATTAGGGTTAGGGTTAGGGTTAGGGTTAGGGTTAGGGTTAGAATTAGGGTTAGAATTAGGGTTAGGGTTAGGGTTAGGGTTAGGGTTAGAATTAGGGTTAGGGTTAGGGTTAGGGTTAGGGTTAGGGTTAGGGTTAGGGTTAAGGTTAGGGTTGGGGTTAGGGTTAGGGGTTAAGGTTAGGGTTAGGGTTAGGGTTAGGGTTAGGGCAGTGGTTCTAACCCTAACCCAAACCTCACGCGATTTGCACCTCGGTAGATGCGAATCAAGCGGTAGACCTCACCCTGCATCTCGGTAGGTGACTTATGTCGGTAGACCTCACACTATAGTATCACCAAATTTTCTATTATGCAAATTTTAAATGTATTTACAAGGATTTAGCTAACATGAAAATCTTTGTCGAAGAGAATTAAAGAATTTAGCCAAAAACAAAAATATATAAATATTTTGTGAGGATTGCTGCCTTCCATGCCCCTCTGGCTAATCCCTTGAAAAAAGTAGTACATAGCTGATTTGAGGATAAAACTTTTTTTTTCTTGGAAGAAAGCAAACTGCAAAAACGTAAACAATGGAGACTTTTTGAATTTACTTCTGACGCTAAAAGCTTTTTCAACTCAAAAGGTATGACATTACGGCTCACTGATATAAATTCACCGCACTCTGCCAATTAGTAGTGATCAGTAGTTGGACCTATCAATTAATCTTAAATTCGAACAGAAAATGGTCCACTTCAATGAAAGATTTGCAGAAGATTAAAACTTAAATCAAAAGCTATTTATTGAGGTAGCGTTCCGCGTTTCAATTCAACAGACATTAAGTTTTTAGCACCTATTTAAGTCAAGTACAACTACTCAGCTAGCGTTACTTCTTCCTTAATTCACTCAAGTAAAAATAGAAGCAGTAAAAATTAAACCTACTCAAGAAAGTAGCTCGTTACTGAAATACCTAATTAAGTAATTTTCATAAGTAGAGCTACTTTGTTACTGACCTTCTTTGTAAAGGTTTCATCCGAAGTTAGTTTTCTCGATTCTGCTTTGTGGTACGCGAATAACTTAATTTGCTGTAGTTGACAGAAAATGACAACGACTTCATCCCAATTTTTGTAATCGATATTATTTTACAGAATGTAGTTTAAATGTTAATATGTTATTGTTTTTTCATTGAAATAGATCAACACTGTGAACGTATGGCTCAATATTAATGACATGTAAACCGTTGTCACACGACCGTGACGATCTTAGTTACAACATGACTAAACTCTACTTCTGCTCCTCTAATCACCTTCACAAAACAATCTTGAATTACACAAAACAAAACAATTAAACATGAAGTAAACTTGGGTCATTCAAAGCGGGCTGGAATTTTCAATTAATGCATTCGTTTCTTGAAAAGTCTGCCTGATGCCAATGCTGCTTTCTTTTGCAATAAAAATGATTTATCAACATGGCCAAATTAAATTTACTTTGAAAAAGCAAGTAGTACCACATAATTTCATCAATGACAGTTCAATGGTAGTTTAGCAACTCTTTATTTTTTGGGAAAAGTTTAGATCAAACGTAATCTATAGATACATTTTTGGTAAAATTCAATTTTATTTTGGATCGAGGAAATGTACAAACAATAGTATGACTAGTGACCACCACAGACAGCACAGCAAAATTTATGATTTTCTTTGCCAAATATTACCTCGAAATAAAAGCTTAATTCTCTCCTGGTGGATTTCACCGACTTTAAGTTGATTCCTTTTGATCATGTATACCTAAATTTTTGAAGTCTGCAAGTCAGTTTAAATAACCGATTCACAATACATATGCACACAAAGATTAAAGCCAAAGTTCAAAGGTTTGAGAGAAGTGTGAAAATTGAGCGACTTACTTAGAAATCTTCATAAGTGAAGCAAAAATTAAAGTCAGTAAATTTTCTAGTTTTGATGTTCAAGAACAGAGTTGAAATATTTTTACCCACTTCCTCCCGACTAACACCTCCGACAATGCCCATTTTCCTAACGTGACAGGATGCCTGCCTATCGCGCCTTTCTTGCTAGCATCCAACAAGCTGAAATTCACCTAAACCAGGTCATTTTGTCCATCTCTTGACGGCAATTACTGGAGCAAAGTCATCTGCTCTACATTGTAAGATTTATACCTTGGCAAGAAACCGGCCAAAGCACTTCACATCGACACGCCGATTCATCAACCTTTGCCGCTCAGTTGCTTATAAAAAAAACTCAAATATCGGTGTGTTCCATCGGGCGAATCACTAATGGAACGCAGAATTGAAAAACAGCGCCACCAGGCTTCACATTTTTATCTTTGGTTCTGCATTCTATACAATAGATTTAGCTTTGTAGCGTATGGAAAGAGGAGCAAAAAAAAGAGGACCTTCTTTTCCATTTTAGGTGCAAAACAATCTCAAAGAATTTTGTTTTTGGAGATTCACTTTTTGAAAGAAATGATTTTCCGATTTTTTAAAAAGCTATTTTTTATCCAATTTTTGAAGTTTATGAGAGGGAGCTGGTTGGAGCTAACAGTCATTCTGGGGATTTGAAAACAGTATAGAGGGGGATTCAGTCCCAAAACCTCCTTCCTACTTTTTTGTCTTTGTTTTATGCTATCAAAATTCCAATGCCGTTTTTAGGCTGGGTAAGCCTGAATCAACTTCCAATTGGTAATGGACGCTTTCGCTCAAATATGGAAGCCTTTATATTGGCTTAGACACTTTCTATGGTTTGTAAAGGTGACGTCGGAAATTAAATTGCTTGAAAAAATCATTTTGAGATGCTCCATGTACTGATTTTCCATGCGACAAAAAATCTGGACAGTATTTATGACATTGTCAGAGATGGTCGCTGCTCGCTCGTCTAGACGTACATCCCAGAGGACACGTCATGGTCCTGGGATGACGAAAGGATAAACTTTCCTCCCAATCTTGGTAAAAACAATCCAGCTCATGCGAATTGTAAGCATTGGTAATAACTCTTTATTTCTTTAAACGTCATCTATTTGAGTAACTGCGTGGAGAGTAACAGAGTACGAGTTTCGAACATGCATGATTAAACCACGTTTCCAATATTTGTCTATTTTTGGTCAAGTAGTTTTAAAAGTACTTTTCTTCTACCATTGTAAATCAATCAAACTTTATTGAACCAAAAATTATTCACAAATCAATCGAGTTTAACATTTTGAATCTTATTTGGCTGGAAGCTGTAAGACTTGGCTGATTCCAGGCTTTTGCAATTTATCACTGTGCACAACAGTTGTCATTATACAAATGATGGGCTGTATGATACTCTGACGATCACAACAGTAATTTGAACTGTTTTGGATTTGATTCCAGGCGCTTCTGCTAAGATCGGGCATAATTGAAAAAATTGGGCCTGCATGGCACTGCCAAAAACTAAACATATTGAAAAACAGTTTGTACTGCATTCTACATCAAGGAGAAATTATTTTTCCTTTTTTGTAATTGTGGAGGCACCAAATTTTGGAGCATTTTAACAGCATTATAAAAAGGAGCCCTTCATGCAAGAACATAAAGGTTAACCCGGGTCCAATAACTAGCCCTGAACCAGCCTTTTCTTCAAAAATGATCAATTTTTTTTGCTTTTAACTCTATATGTATTCAGATAGAACTAATTTGACTTAACGTAGACCTAATGACTTTCTTGGTTTTATTATGCAATGTATGTTGTTGTAAATACGAGGCCAACTATTTGAAAAACGTCATTTATTCAAAGCAAAACAATTTGATTAACGGTGTAAGCAACAGGTGCAGGCATAACGCAACCTAATTCAAGTTCTGCTTCATGCATTTAAAAATTTCTAACCAGAAGGCGATTAGAAAGTATGGTGATATGCCACGGATAATGTTTATATGTTTTCTATAATAATTTTACCTTAACTTTAGTCAGTCTGCTACGATTTATAATTTCGTCCGGAAACAGATAATCTTTACCTCAGTGTACGTTTTTAAAAGTGACGAAATAGTAAAGTTCAGATATTACGTATTTGAATAGGGTCATATTACCGTGCCATTGTGCCGCGTGTACCGTTACCATGGTCCTATAGGTTCGGGCGGAAATTAAACTGCGGTTTAACGGAGGCAATAGTGTCCGTTAGCGTTAAAAAATAAGTTTGCTGTCGCACGTTTCTTAACAACATCAATCAATCAAAATTTTGAAACACGTTTTTCGCAGTTTGGTCATTTTTAAAAACGCCTTTCAACAGATAAAAAAAATTAGTTTAACCAAGTAGTAATCGGATTTCAATTACATCAACTGACAGCCACTGTCTTAACCGTGATATCACGCCAGGAAGTGACGTAACTTGTGGTCGCAGATCTGCGAGTTCAACGCTCAGAGCGGTTCGTGGTGCTTGGTATGGTCAAGCGAAATTGTCGTTTACGTTCAAGCTTGCGCTTGGCATTCAAACGATATCTATAAATGCATTTTTTACGGTTTTCCGACCTATTTTAAGAACCGCTTTCTTGCCAAACAAAATTTCTCCCTTTAGACACTTACCTTCAGATTTCCCAACAAAAACTTAAAATAATAGTAATAAAAATTCAATTTAAAAATTGTTTTAAAATTAAGTCCAGCAGGTTCAAAGTAATTTGATGTAGAGGAATGCTCATTTGTTACAAAGTATTAATAATGTGTAAAAGTATAAAGCGCTAAATCTTCCGATTCCTTGCATGACTTGCTCATGGAACAAGAAGGCTATATGGTCCGATTACTTCCTACGTGAAGTAGATGTAATGTAGTGCAGTACAAAAATCACTACCAAAAGATCGATCATTTGGGGTGAGGTTAATGTGAGTTTCTGCATTTGAAATTTGAACTCATACTTAAGCTGACTCACCGTTACTGTGATTTGATGACGTCATTAAAACAAGATCAATATTTAGGGTGTCCCACAACGAGCCCCCCAACACAAAATCAAAATTACTTACTTAAAGTTTGATGATTTTGGCTAGATAAGAACAGTTTGAATTGTTAGATATCTGTGTATGCCATTATTTTCATCTTGAATATCACCGAGCTTGGGAGCATTTTCATGAGGGATAGGGCGTCAGCGCATTATTACCAACCCACCACAAATTACTTAAACAGTGATTTTCCTAATCGCTGAATAGGATGTCGAGGTAACTTTTTGAAATTGCCTCCAAGATCACTAGATTTAACACCTCGTGATTTTTTTCTTTGGGGATACGTAAAAAAGATGGTATACAGGAGTCATCCTCAAACCTTGGATGAATCGGAAGACAGCATTCACACCGATTTTCATGGCATAGACCAGCGCTTGTGTAGAAAAGTATGTTCCTAAGCTTTTATAAATAGAATTCGACTCTGTGCGCAGGAAAATGGTGAGCATATTAAAAGTAAATTGTAAATTTAATTAATACGTGTTTTTATGTTTTTATAAAGTACTAAAAGTATTCAAATAAAGGGATAACGGTCGTTTGATCACATAACAGACATATTATTGCATGAGATAAAGATGGATATCGTTGGGGGTTCGCTGTGGGACACCGTGAATACAAAAAACTTGGCAGAACTTTGAATTGCAGATTGAAGAGATAACAAATTTTTACAAAATGGTCTTAACAACTGTTTTAACTCAAAAAATAAACTTCGTTTTAATATCGGCCCAAATTTCAAGAAAACCATTAACAGGGCAGAAACTAAAAACTTTCGCCGCTTTTGAGATAGTACGAAGCGAGGAGTACGGGGGAGGGAGGCAAAATAGCCCCCTCAATTCAAAAAAGTATTGAACATCAGTGTTACTGATTAATGTTTTGTTATTACTCTACTAAAAACTAATTCTGACAAAGCAAATTGAAAATGGAAATGAGAAACGTTTACATCGCAGACCTAACGACATTTTCAGCATCGGCGGTGCAGTGGCTAGAGCATTGGTTCCTAAACCGAGGGCCACCGACCGTTGACAAGGTTTAAAAGGGTCCGTGGACAAGGTTTCAGCGGTTCCCTTCGTCCATTTTTTTAGGGTAAAATTTTTTTAGACTATGCAGCTATGGGGTTCGAACATACCAGAAAGTTATTTTGATGGTCAATGTTTAAAAAGTTAAAAAACTTTTGGGTTGGAGCGTATGTTCCTTGACGAGTTGGACAAAGACTTTAAAAGTGGTGTTCACACGACTCTTGCCCAGTACCTGGAAATAGAATTAACGATTAGTATGAAATCTGAAATTTAATCAAATTTGCCCAGTTGGAGTTAAAATGTCTTGATATGAAAAAATCTGTTACAATTAAAAAGCGTCAAAGTACTGCATGGTATTTCGCATTTAGCAGCAAAGAGAAGCTTGGAAAACGTTATGGTCTGGTGGATGAATATATTGCCGTAAAAGCTGAACACGCGATAAAGTATTTTTATTTGAATTTATTGAAAAATAATTATGAATACAATCAATCTTAATTAAAAAATCGGCGAAATAATTGATTGACAGATATGGTAGTGACAAGAACCAAAAACGTGTCTTGTAGCTTTAGGTTGATAACGATGGAGAGCCAATCGCGGGCAGCGTTTCTGGTTTCTCTACTAAGAAGGTGATTTACATGTTCATTTTCTAAATAATTTTTGCGATATGTACATGTTTGTTTTTTTGCATTTAGTTCTACCAACAACTGTACATACGTGTAAGTGCATTGTTGCTTGAATACAAATGATTACAAAAACAACATTTTCGTGAAATGGCATATTTCAAAAAGCATATTTAAAGAAGTTTAGAGTTAGAAGTTAAAGCCTTTATTGCTTTTTAACATTTTAAAGTACATTTTAACAACAATCTAAGCAAAAATGATTCTGACGTATACTTGACTCAATTACAGCCCATTGGCAACAATGCTGCCAAAGTGACTTAACAATAAATAATTACAGATTTAGTTATTTCTCAGTAAAATCGTTTATGTTTATTGCTCTAGATCAGGGTTTATTAACCGTGTGCCCACGGACGCCAGGTTGCCCGACCAGCCTATTTTAAAAATATCTCACAATTTTTTCAAAAGTGCATGGCGGATTTGCAAAAGAAAAAACAGGCCTGCATAGGCTTACCAGAAGTCCCGTTTTAGCTGGGACAGTACCAGTGTCCCGTCGCGGTTAGCAAAATGTCCCGGTTTTCACTCTAGTGAAATTATCAATATTAACTGTAGTACGATGATGAATTTCCGCGACCAAAAGCAAAACGGGTGTTGATCTTTTTTTTTATATTTGGAGAACACCTTTGTTTTGGGTAAAATATTTTGATGTCGAAGGCAAATATTTGATTGGCCGCATGATTGTTGGTGTAGAACAGAAATGCTATTTAACTGATCGCCCTCGCCATGATCAGTACTCAGAAAGTAGCCCTCAGTTCAAATAGGTTGGTCACCCTGCTCTAGACTGTTTGAAGAATCTTGCAACGAAGTTTAGTGTAAATAACTTACACGGCAAGTTTGGGTAAAAAACTTTGAATTTTAGCCATTTTCTTACCATTGATAATCAAGAGCACCTTCACCTTTGCAACCGACAGGATTTTGAAACTCATTCAAACTGTTACCAAATTTTGAAGCCTAAAAATCACATTGTATTATTTTGTTTAATAATTGCGTTCTTGTCCCTATAACAACTAACGAAAAAAATCATCTTCGGGGTGGTATCGGTACATGTGTTGCCATTTGTCTTTAATGGGTTAATATTAAATTTTTTTTTGCTGAACATCAAGCTCAAACTAGTACAAAGCTGACTTTTTTGCTTCGTTGTAAAGGCTAAACGGGAGGCCACTATACTATGCTCTCCGCAGTGCGCAAGTGGTTTACTAATGAGTTTTCCATTGATAGGCTGTTGCTTTTTATCGGGGTTTATGATTCGAGCCGTTTTGACATTATATTCTGAACACAAGTGATCAGGATCTTAGAGATTGTTAAAACATGGGTTCTTTGTTTTTATTTTTTATCAGAGAAAACGTCTATATAGGCATTAATTATTCACTGCTGTTTGAACCCATATTTAGCCATTTTCTACTGCTGAATGACAGGCCACAAATTAATCTGTGCATTGATAGTTATGATTACCCTTCCTTGTACTGGGGATGAAGGCATGTAATAAAATAGATTTTCTATGCCCCAGACCAACTCAATCAAGCGATTGGGAACGTGCTGATCAAGTAGAAGAGGAAGCCATTTTAAACCAGTCATAAATATCGGCTGATAAGCAGTAACCTTGTGATCAACAAGCCGAAATACCGATGGAGGATTCCCAGTAGTAGTCTTTTTGGTCAGGTTGGGTAGGGCACTTTTACTACTCTGCTATCAGAATGACAAAAATTGATTTTTACCCTTTTCTACAACAACTGTTTTAGCTGCTTGTCTATTTTGGATCACTGTAATAGAATAATTGAATTTGATTCCAATAATATATTAAAAGTTTTTGCGTCGATTCGTTAATTTATCTCACCTTGTAAATGATGTTAACGAGTGGCCAAGCTACTGTCGCTAATTCTTTGATGCGGAATAGTACAAAGATAGAGAGCTGCTCTACTTTTGACTTGCGAGCATACAATTCATTCAAGGTGACCGCGTCAGTAACGCAGCTGTTACGAAAGAGCTTCAAGTTAGAAAAAGCCTTGTCATCAGGTACGTTACTTCGCTATCGCAATGATGAAAAGAACAGCAGTGTTGGTTATATCAATGGTTAGTGTTGATTAAGAAATTATCAAGTTTTCATCTAATTTTTCAAACAAGAAAATTTGTTGAAAGCAACCAAAGGTGAGAATATTTCAAATCTTGTTGATGAAATGCAGCTACAAACGTGTCGTCATTAGGCGAAAAATGACTTCATTGATATCTGTGAACATTTTTTGCTTTGTTCTTTTTGCTACCGAACAACTGATACGCGATATGATGTCAAAGATTACTTTTAGCACTTTTGTAGTTCTAAAATAGCATTTTAAACTGATCATATCACAATTTGACATTTCGTTTGTTTAATGTATCATAATGCCTGTAACACTTTACTTGTTAACAATTAATGAACTTTGTCGTCGTTGCAAACATAATGGCATTAATTACGGTAAAATCATCCAATTATAAGCAGGAAATTTAATAGGACAAAGCAAAACAATACCAAAATTGTAAATAACTTAGTTATAATTTTATCTAAAAATATAACATCCGTAAAGTGTAAGCTTCGATATTAATCAAGCAATGTTTTGCACGCTGTACTTGTGTCTACCAAGCATGAGTATAACCTACTACTCCACATTGACGTCAAAAATCAAAATACCAGCCAAAGCATATCTTTAAGTGCGATGGCACAGGGAGAACTCCATGTCTTCCCCAGCCGTTTTCTGGGCCGATTTGCCAATTTCTCAAATCCAAAAATTTTTTGGTTGGGCTAGGGGTGTGAACCCGGAAATTGCGTTTCATGAGTTACAAACAGGGCGTCGAATCGATTAAAATATTGCTCCAGTTCGGTTGAGCAAAATTTATTTTTCTACGCCAGTTACAATTCAAGTTCAACCGTTCATAAAAATTGTGGTTCAGGTTCGGTTCGAGTTCACCACTATCAAATTTGGTGGTGCGGTTTCGGTTTAGATTCAAGAATAATAACAATATAAAATTGGTTTTTAGGTCAATTATTTTTGGCTGTTTTTGTTGCATGCTTCAACGGTTTTCTTTTTTGTTGCATTTTCTATTTTTGTGCCTTGTATTTATAACAGAATTTTGCAATAAATTTAGTTGCCGGAAAAACAAACAGAAACCGAACTCAACTAAAGTTTCATTGAGTTAATGACCGTCAAAAGTAGCATAATAAATCGGGCCATTTTTTTATGACCAAACAAATTCAAAAAAACGTTTTTATTTTTTGAAACATGTGACAATACATGAATTTATTTGGTGAACATTAATTCTTTGCTGATCTCCGCAATAAGCAACTCCATTGTAAGTTTTTACAGGTATGTCGAACGATAACACACTCGAATAACAAACAAAACAATTCTTTTTCACTTAAAAATTGCTACAAAAATGTAATGCTTTTCATCAATAGGCAAATAAATGCAATTTTATGACGTATGTAAGGTTTGGTTGTGCAAAATTTCTGTTTGGACAAAGCACTAATCACTTTTAGCTGCTAAATAGCATGAGTCAAAGCTCTGACCTGAATAAATACTTTTAGGTCATAATATTTCAACACTTGCTGACCTACTGCAAGTGTTTGTATTATTCAAACACCTAATGGTGGTTGAAAAATAATGCATCAAGCGATTTCACTACGCAAAATTTACATCAAACAGCAAGCGTTGCTAAAATACAGAAAATAATAAAATGTTGCTTTTAATGCTATAAAGTTCAGTTCGAGAATTGTCACTCCTTCTTTCATTCCCAAATTATGAAATTTTAATGTCTTCAGCATCTGTTTAAAATGCATGTACGAAAGTACCAGGGTTCAATCTTTGCATTTTGAGTAATATGCAAGAATTTTAAGTATTGATTCGCCAAGTCAGCAAGCACGACTATCAAGCTGGAGCAGAGAACCTCGGTATTCTATCTTTAAGAGTATGTTGATTATCGTTGATGAGAGAGTGATCCGTCGACAAGAATCACTTTTCATATACCCCAGTTGTTATTTTAAAGTATAAACGAAAAGTTATAATTTATGATCGAAAAAATGAAATATAAATTTTTATCACTTGAAAATAAGTTAAATAAACCCCATAATGATGTAGCTTTTTGCTGTTGTATGCTTGACAACTTTGTGTACCGCCAAAAAAGTATGATTGACCATTGCTGGTCCTAAGGATATAGGTTTTATTAAACTTACTGAAAATTCTTCAACCTGAAATTAATTTGATCTACAAACGAGAAATTTGTTATGTAGAGTGGTACATTTATGATGACTTAGGCAACTTTATACGTAGAAACGGAAGAACAAATAGGGAAAAAGTCGAAAAATATAAATGGACCCGTTCCGGTTTCTAAAACAAGTTATAAGTTTAAAGGGAAACAAAATTAAATGGTAGCATAACAAATTTGTAGTTATATTTTGCTCTCTCGCGTTAACGCGAAATAAAATATTGTTTACTTACCTTATTTTTTGATATCGTACTGCTGAATAAGACAAAGTCCATACAACTACATACGCAATCAGAGTTGCCAATTTTCAGACCGGATCTACAAAATTAAATGAACCATTTAACCCTAGAAAGACCAGACATTTTTTGTAGCATTGCTTACCAGCCAGGTCCATTTGACCCGAGTTGCATAAACTGCACTGAAACGCAGGACGTCTGCCTGCTATAGTGAAATTTAGATATCGGGAAGCTGTTAATTTCAATAAAGAACCAAATACTATTACTAACATCTAACTCAGGGGTGGGGAACCTACTTGGTACTGCGGGCCGCATGAATTGCATGACATTAATGACGGCGGCAACAAAAACTTGACTTTTAAATTCCGCATAAACACAATCAAAATACACAAATGATTTTTATTTTAGCTCTCAATTAGATGGCTGAAAGTTCTTCTCTTTGGTGAGGCGTGCGATATCCGCTGAAGCCGAAGATGTTGCAATTCGTAATTGCTGTCCAAGGTTTTCATCCGATATTCTGGAGCGAAACCGATTCTTTGCGAGATTCAATTTAGAAAAAAATTGTTCGCAACAGTAGGTGCTTCCAAAGAGAGACACATATTTAAGAGTATGTTTCCGCAGTATGGGAAAATCATCAGCAGTTACGTAGCGTTGACAAAACTCAACCAGTGGAGTGTCAAGGTACATACTTTTCAATGTATCATTAGTCTGAAGCTCAATTATTTCATGTTGAAAGTTATTAGGAGCGGCAGCTGCAACTACATTAAAAGGAGTGGCGAAAATATCCAACTCCATTTGTTTGCTTTTCATGTCCTGGAATCTTTCACTGAATGTCCCAGAAATCTTTGCACACTCAAGCGCATATTTGGCTGTGGTAGATAGTTTTTGTTCTTGTGAGAATGGAAAGCGTGTGGTGTTATTATTTTGAAGTTGTACTTTCCACAGCTGTAATTTTGTTTCAAATGATTTCACTTTTGCAAACATGGAGTTTAGAAACTGGTTAGGTCTCTGCAACTTTATATTGAGTTCTGAAAAATGTTTGTTGATATCAACCATAAATGCAAGATCACATAACCACTGGTTATCACTTAGTTCAACGACAGGATTTCCTTGCATATCCATAAATTGACCGATTTCATTTCGTAGCAAATAAAAACGTGTTAACATTTCGCTGCGACTCATCCATCGAACTTCGCAATAGTAAATAAGATTGTGCTAATCCACATTCAAGTCTTCGAGTAATTTTTTTAATAGGCGGCTATTTAGACCACTGCTTTTGATAAAGTTGATGCACTTTATTACTGTTGAGATGACGTCACGAAGTTGAAGTGACTTTACACACAAGTTTTGTTAGTGGATGATGCAATGGCATACAACTAAGTCATCTGCAGCAAGACCGCAACGAGTCAGCTCTTTTTTAAGAAGTGCTGTTAATCCCTTTTGTGAACCAACCATGGCTGGAGCACCATCTGTAGCAATTCCACCTAATTTTTCAAACGGAAAATTAAATTTTCTCATTGCCAAGAGAAGTTTCTCAAACAAGTCCTAGCCACGTGTAGTACCATGCATGGATTCCAGTGACAACAAATCTTCTTGTATTTTAAAGTCGGAAGTTACCCCTCTAATGAAAATCGCTAGCTGTGCTGTATTTGTTATATCTGTAGTCTCATCGAGGGCCAATGCGAAAAATTCGAAATCTTGAGCTTTATCCTTCCGTGTTTTTTCAATATTATCTCCCATTTCCTGAATCCGACTTGAGACTATTCTTCTCGATAGACTAATTTTTTCAAAAACAGCGACTTTCTCTGGTGCTATCAACTTAGCAGCTGCAACAATACATTCTTTCACGAATTCCCCTTCTATGTGTGGCTTCAGCTTTTTCGCAATTAGTTCGCTAATTTCATAACTCGTTTGAATAATATCATTATCGGTCTTGCAATACTTCTGCAAAGCAGTTTGCTGTGCATTCAAACCCCTCTTAAGAAAGGAAATCTTATCCTGTCGAGCCTGCCCTGTCAACTTTTCAAGATTACCATGGCAGGAATCATAATGGCGCCGCAGATTTGACTTTTTCATTGCTGCTACATGTTTGCCACAAACAAGACAGACGGGTTTTTCACTAATTTGGACAAAGAAATAAGAGTTTTCCCATTCCTTGTTGAACATTCTACCTTCATCACCTATTTTTCTCTTTTTTGCCGAAGCCATTTTGCAAATTTAATTACGAAATCAAAGATACTACGACGTGCTCAGTAACTAAATGCAGTTTGCGTCGTAGGGTAGCCTAATGCTGAAATCATTAACAGATTAGTTTTATTGTTTGTTACGTCACAAATAGAAAATTATGCCAATCCAAGGCTGCATGAGCACGATGTTGATATAAATGGCAAATCCTGGCAAGGTCGTCTCAAGGAAATATTTAATCGTTTACAACTTTTGAACGCGGGCCACATTAAATAGTCTCGCGGGCCGCAGGTTCCCCACCCCTGATCTAACTGATAGACAAATAAAGAGTTGAACTTGCAAATTTATCAAGTGGAAAGCATAAGAGAGTAACATGAAAGTGTTGGCTTACTATCTTCGGCACTGACAGCAAACGACAACAGAATGTTCTGTACAGACATTTTTGCGGCATTGTACACACAAGGTCTTTTTCTGTTTTTCTTACTTGAACAAACGTAACATCGTTTCTTCTGTGGAGGGCTAGACGGCATACGGTCTCTTTGTTATCATCCAACTGACGGTGTTCTAGGTTGCTGATTTTCGTAACCTGACGAATCTTTCCCCAACTGAATCAGCAAGCTCCTGCGCGTCGGCCTTGTCCTGCTTTCAAAGTCACCCTAGTTAAGGGAAAGGTACACTATAAGTGCATATAGAGCATCAACATCCACCATGTTGTAAAATATTGCCATCGGCCACTGGCGTGTCATTCGCTTGGTGCTGTAGCAACGAACCAACTAGTCCATGGTATCGAATACACCTTTTGTACTGTTATAGTACATAATCGCCTCTGGCTTCTTTTCGCTTCCTACTTCTTCTCCTTTGCTTAAGTGCACTGTACTCATGAGCGTGACAACTTTTCCTTTTTCGGGGGCAGTATGACACTGTCATGGCTTTTGACTGGAAACTGTAGAGTGTTGTCTTTGCCTCTCTTTTTTCAAAATTATAAGCGAAGAAGGAAATTGTAAACCTTGCAACTAATTGGCAAACAGCATACGGACGTAAGGGGCATTGACAATTTATTAAAATCAATATGCCAGGAAACAATAATGAGTATACCACCCAACCAATTTAGACGAGACCATCCCTGGACGCGTTTCGTCCTTTTGGACTCATCAGCAGGGCCCGTCCCGTCACAAGCAAAAGTAACCCACTCATTAACCTTAGGATGCACAACGCTTGTTTACCCCCTACAATGCAAAATGTGGGTCAAAAATGACCCGTATTGGTTTTAATGGCGTTTCAAACCTAAATTGTGCTAAAAGTGTTTCAGAACAAATTTTTCTCAAAATCTCTGTGTTTTACTAACGAAAATCATTGAAACAACGTGTAAACGTAACGAAACAATGTGAAACATGTAAACAGAAATAAAAAGAAACAGCAACAAGGAAAAGACAAATACCCTTTAGCCTACCAATGCAGTTAAACAGCGTCCACACAATCATAGCAAGTTACCGTTGTTATAGAACTACTGTGGTCCTTACACACGGGTTTCTGACATTTTGAGCAACAAGAGCTAACTTTGCGGTCTTTTGCAGTAGAGCAAACTTGACACCTCTTTCGTTTTTGCAGCAGGCATGCACTTCGAGGTTGGATCATGGGTGAAAAAACTAACCCGCTCTTTGTCATTGCCTCTTTGACGTGCCTCTTGAGCGCGGCGGGGAAAGAGTTGTACAACAATGCATTAGTGCAGAACTGCAGACTGCCTATTCTGCATAGTCTAGCTAGTAGCTAAACTAACCACTATGTAATACCGGTATCTATGATATAGCCATTGATGCGATAACAGGTAGTATTATTACAACATCAAAGGCTATAACGACCTAAAACGTGGTGATAGTAGGCTAAGAAGGTTTACAGTCAACATTCGGGGCTACTGCATTTTCTACATAATGGTTGTTCACACTGAAATTCATCAAAAAAGGAACGGGTCAAAAATGACCCAGGTTTTGCATTAGTGGGATGATGTTTCAAAAATGCTCGTCATGTGGAGGTGGTACAAGATAAAATTATAACAAGTGTCAGAATTTCTGAAGAATAGGCTAGATGAATAATTAAAGAAATATGGGAAGATGAAACTGATCGCACGCGAAAATATTTGAAATATTGTTTGGTCCGGGTCAAATTTGACCCACGTTTTGCATCCTAAGGTTAACGTTATCCTCAAAAAAAAAATCCAACACATGCAGAAGCACTGAGACTTAAGGATAACGTTAATGAGTGGGTTGCTTTTGCTTGTGACGGGCCCTGCTGATGAGTCCAAAAGGACGAAACGCGTCCAGGGATGGTCTCGTCTAAATTGGTTGGGTGGTATACTCATTATTGTTTCCTGGCATATTGATTTTAATAAATTGTCAATGCCCCTTACGTCCGTATGCTGTTTGCCTCTCTTTTTTGTTTGCCATAACAAATTCTGGAGGAGGCTCTTTCCTATTTTTTTGAATTGTTCCAACAAGTGTCAGTCAGTCCTTCAGTAGCTTCATACCAATCTCCAAGCTGGTAAAGAAGTCGTAACACGTTATGTTTCTGCCGCTTTTCTTGAAAGGTTCTGCGAGATGTATCACAACCTTTCAACCAAGGTTATTGTTTGTGGTTTTTGTAATTCTTTTCCTTTGTAAAAGTCAATCTTCAGAACATAACTTATAACAATGTCGCATACAGTTTATATTTTTGTACCATATTTACCAGGTTTGGAGGGTATGTATTGGCGAAACAGTCATCAACCAAGAAAAGCTAGAAGCTGTTTATTTACGGTCAGATTAGGGCCTGGAACAAACTTATCAAGAAGTGTGTCATTCCACCATTCAAATACCTCTCGAATTGGTTGAAGTTTGTCAGGTGATCTCCTAGCGCGCCGGCTATCTACATCACCGAACCTCATAACTCTGACCAGTGGTGTACGCAGAAAGTTTCTGAGGGGGGAACAAAGTTTTGTCACAACCGTGTGATGTCACAAATCAACTTTATGGGGAGTGCAATGTAGCCCGCAGCGAGGTCGATCTCCAAAAAAAAAGGTTATTACCTCTCTAGCATCTACACACCAACTTCCTTCTTCAGGCATCTTTAATCAGAAACCGAGTCCTGGATGCCTGAAGAGATGATAACCTTTTTTTTAGATTGACCTCGCTGCGGGCTACATTACAAAGACCGTTGCCCGGAAAAGTGGCGATCGTCTCGCGGGCCGCGTTGAAAGGCTCAGAGGGCCACGAGTTTGACACCCCTGGCTTAGAAGATAAGGAACCTTCAAATATAACAAAGCAAAATAAATTCGCTTCAAAGCAAAAGAATTTGTGCACCGAGCAGACCTATTCAGAGCCCAGATGGAAAGATATTTATTGGCTGTAATCCAAACAACACGATTACAAAACATCCTGGCCAGCCATAGAAAACTCAAAGTAATGGTTTTTGTCAATACATGACGTCTGCAGCAGAACTTGTTATAAACTCATATTAAGCACGTTTTGCAATGATACACAGGTCCATTAAACCCTGGTGGTATCAGATGTTAGAATACGTCCTTGCTTCAAAAATGCATAACCCACGAGATTATGGTTGATATCAAAACAAACCTTGTTGGTAGGAAGGAAAAACTTAGCATACCACATCACACAGGCGAAAACTTGTGAAACTTCAAAGTTAGTCGTCGGTTCCAATGGACCCGTCTGGTTTTTCTAAGGTTAAACAATAACGTCAAAATAATAGGGTTCAGATTCAGATTCACCAAAATTTTATCGGTTCGCTCTCGGCTTAGGTTCAACGCTTTATAACAAATGTGATTCCGGTTTAGTTCAGGTTCACCGAAGGCAAATTTTAGAGGTTCGGGGTCAGGAAAAGAAAATTGCTATTACCGCTTTTCTGTTCGAATTCGTTTCGACGTCCCAGTTCCAAATAACAATGATAAAGAGCAACTTTTATTTTTTACCGGAATTTACCGTATTTTGTTTATTGTCTGGCACTCCATTTGTCGGCAACGTGGTGGAGATTCTTGGACCGCCGTAATGGTGACAGTGATTCAAACCTCACGTTGAAGTCGCTGGTGTGTCCTTAGGAAAGGCTCATTGCGGCAATTTCTCCTCCTTGGCTGCACTAACTGTGGATGAAAAGATGGGAAGATAAAAATATATGACAATCAATGCAACCATAGCCTAGCAAATTTTAGTTTTAGGACCAATCGTATTATGCTTTGACAGGTTATAATGCGTTTGTGATTGTAAATGTCAAGAAATAATGAAAACATTTTTTTAATTAGATGTCTAAGTTAATAGGGGGGTAGAGCTGCAGCTAGGTCTGCGGTTTCCAACTTGGGCAACGCGTACCCCTGGCGGTACACGAAATACGGAGTTTGCGAGACGTTCATCGATAATGACATAATTACTTGTTATTACATTCAATTGATAGCTTTCGCGTATAAATCTTCAAATTTGTAGTAGTTAATGGGGATCAGCTAAGTTCGGGAATGTAGGGGTACTAACAAATAAAAAAGTATTCAAGCGGTACTTACAAGGTTGGAAACCACTGAGCTAGATAATGTCTACGCAAGGCGCTCTATTCGCCTCAGGAAATGATAACGATTAGTTTCATACTACTCTTGTTTTTATATTGTTTATTGCTTGACTAATTATTTAGGTCAATATTAATAACATCATTTTTTTGATTATTTATCAACAATATTGAGTAAATGTGTGAAGTAAATAAATAATGGGATTTATCACCCAGTCTTGTAACTCTCTACAGGATGTTTATCCTTTTGGTACATTAATATGTGATTCGGATTAATTGCGGTCGCTCCTAAAAATACAAAGCAAACCGTTGGACAGGCTAATCCAGTAATTGCTTGTAGCTCCAGCTACAACAAGCTGTACCGCGAATATTGGGTTAGTGGCAAATCGCAGCTTTTTTCGCTGTTGAAATCTAATGGCTATGTTAGACTCTTTAAATGCACTGCTTGGGTGGTGCTGGTGCGGCGCCTATTGTAAGAAACAACTATTAGGCATTAAAATTCAGTTTTGCACAATTTTTAGAAATAAAAACTTTTTTGTCTACGCTGCATTAGTGCAACTTTATCGTTAAATATAGCAGGCATTATTCCTTTGCACTGCTGTTTTTAGATCTTATTAACAGACATCTTTTAAATAATTAAATACAGGCAATTGTTCAGCTTCAACTAAGTAATAGTCATCATCAGTTCCTTATTTAAATAGCAGGAACTATTTGAATAAGGAACGGATGATGTCTATTACATAGTTGAAACACAGGTTAAATAAAGGTTAAAGCTGAACGATTGTCTGAGTTTAATTATCTAGAACAGGAGTTGGCAACCTTTTAAGCGCAGTGTGCCAGTTTATGAATAATATCAAAATGTAAGCAACTTCGCGTGCAAAACAATTTTTTGCGTTTGGTTTGCGCAGTCAACTACTTAATTTGAATAGGAAACGGATAAGCGAAAAAATTGCTTAATTAATTTTATTGGATAAGGTAAAATACAGGCAAGAGTCGCTTTTTAATATTATCCTTGTCCTTGCTCAGCTCTGTAGTATTGGGATTAATGTTGGAATATTTCAGTTGAACACATGCTTCCGAATGATCTTCCGTGTGTGAAAATATTTGTTCACACAAATAAGTGGATCCAAATGCAGACAGCAAAGCTATTGCCATCTTCTTCAGACAGCTAAATTTCTTCGCTTTCAATCGTTTCTAGCGATATCTGCAAATCAACAAATTTAGATTTCCACAATAAAGATACTTTAAAATTGATCAGCTACACTTGGAAGTCCTCAATATCTATCCGTTCAAAAGCACGTAAGTTCAAGTCTGCGCTGTTGTCCTATCATAGCAGGAGCGCCGTCTATTGTAACTGAAAATATCTTCTTTATATCAATTTCTCTTTCCTCAAAATTCTTGGTGAGGGTGCCAGGTATATCTTTTTCTTTAGTAGTGCGATGCACAGGTTTGAAGCAACAAACTTTTTCGTGTGCCTCGCCGTTGCTGCAGTAGCTAGCTACAACTGCTAAACGTGGATTATTCTTTATATTTATGCTTTTTTCAAGAGCTACGCTGAAAACATTGGCAGCTTTTCACGCAACAGTTTGCTGCTCAGTTACATCGGTAGACATGTTCGTGATGCGTCTCTCTTCTGTCGGAGGAAAAACAAGCATATCCTTGATCCTAAAAATTATAGTGCATTTGTTTGACAAATCATCAAACAACACTTCAGCACAACTGAGAAAGGCCTCCTATGCAAACATTCCATCAGTAAATCGTTTTCCATGTTTAGCAATGACCTCTGCGACTTTGTAGCTACCTTGGATTGTTTGATTCGTGTTCGAATCACTTTCTTGAAAATGCTGCTTTGCATATCGCAGTGGAATACTGCCTTTTTCAGAAATTTGATCTTCTCTGCATCGTTCATGATGGATTTCTTGTGCTTCGTTTCAAAATGTCGTTTTATGCCTAATGTTCGACCAACGACGTTTTGACAACAAAGAGCACACACAGCTTGGTTGTCTCGAGAAACGAATCCGAAATCTGTTGTCCAGAATTCTTAAAAAGATTTTACATGTAATTTAAGTGTCTCAGAAGAGGCCATTAAGCGTGATTACACAGGCCTAAATCTGTAAATTTTTAGGCCGAGAGGTTGTTTTCAAAAATTAATTAACAAACAACAATAGGCAGGCAAACGTTTTATTAAAAAGTATTCAAACGTTATCTGCCAAACATTCAGCCCTCATCAGGAACATACACAACTAATACAACTGGCCAGCAACAACAGCAGGCAAAACGAGCATTGCTACAACTATGGCTATATCAAGAAAATTAAGGCGTATCTACATTTCAATTTTCATTTTTGCGCCGTCGCACATCTTTGTTTGTGCCCCATGGGAGCTCGCATGAACTGGCTTGCCTTGGGCCAATTTTTTTCGCTCTCACACCAAGCCAGTTTTGAGTGCAAACGGTAGGGGCAGAACAGACATCGCCGACATAGAAATTGTCTCGTGAATTGCATGCTTGACAAATTTTAAGACTGTTGATTTCGTGCAGTGTAGACAGTTTGAGCTTGTGAGTGCGCCGCGCACGCTTAAAGCCGGTTTTCATTAGGCGTAAATTGCAAGCGTGGCGTAAAAAATTCTTTATTTCTCTATTTAGTTTTATGTGCGCAGCGAGTTATAGTGTAGATTTAGCGTGCGCGTGAAATAACTTGGCGTGTCATGAGAAACCCTCTCGCGTGCCACAAGTGGCACGCGTTCCAGGGGTTGCCGACCCATGATCTAGAAGATGTAGTTACGACCATTGCTGATCTTCAGCTATAATTGCTCAGTTTTCGATTGGTCAAAACTTTCGACTATATTCTTTTACATTTTAACCACCTTGGTAATAACAATAACCATTTATCAACACATACAAACGTTCTTGACATCTTGATAAATCTTAGATTTCGCCCCCTTTAGTAGCGTGGGACCTTTGCATCCGTTACTAAGAACTTTATTGTTGCCTAAACAACTTGTGAGCAACAGTTTATTCAATCTTTTACGACATGATAATTTATAACAGGAAAATAATTAAGATTTGTCCTATCTTGCACAGTTTAAAAGGCCACTTTTAGGTTGTAAGCAATGCGGTCTTTGAGTTTAACTTTGTAGCTTGTAGAGACCAGACCTAAGCAGTGTTGTAGATATAATCTTTGTAAATCAAGCTAAGCCCATGCACCTTATTAAATACGAAAGTATGCAGCCAAACTTTCCTATGATTCTCACAACATTGTTAGCCATGAGTAAAACTATGACTCTTTGTTTTTTGTACCCAATATCTGGCGGCTACAGCCACATCTGCATCTCCTTTCGGCTCATTTTTTTTGCTAATTGTGATATCATTCCAAAGTATCATTTCATTGGCGAGTGGCGACACCAAGGGCAGAGGCGTAGCCTTTTTTATTCATTTCTCATGCATTTTTCATGCCGGTTTATTTTTGGTGTTGACCCTCCTCATGAGTGATCCCGAAGGATTTGTTAAGAATCAGAGGAATATACAATGCTCTTCGTACGAACAGTGGTATTCGTGCTCATAATCTTTTGTGTTCTCCAACTTTATATGCAACTCTCTCAAAAATGTTTGTGGTTTTACGATAACGAACGCGAAGAAGAACCATCGCAGTTGGTATGCTGAGCTGTGTTTGTATTTTGTCATTTGCATCCGTCAATTTGGCAAAGATCATTACATAGTGATGTAATATTTAACTTAACAATGCGCAATGTTCATCACCAAGCCTAATGGAGAACTTCGTATCCAACGATTTATAACTGCTTAATGTCAGTTGAACTATTTAAGGTTTCCAATCAAAGAACTAATGACATGTTGTAAGCGCTACTTATGAGGTTTCACGTCTCCGGCTTGGACAATATCGAAGAATCGTTCTAAGTAGGCCTACAGCAATTCATAAAACAGCAGCCTGACTTGATACGTACAGGAAAGTGTGATTGTTTAATACAGTTGCTTGCATTCCAACAAAGTGTAGTTTTCTTCGAAGTAGATTTTTGCTTTGACAAGCGAGTAAGCTCTGTCTGCTGTGCTTACTATCACAACGCTCTAACAAGACCTTCTTCTTTGTCTTTCGACTTATTCCCGATTGGAGGTCGCCACAGCAGATATCTGCATTTTTATAACATGGCATTTGTTTTACGGTGGGACGCTCTTCCTGCCACTAACCCTCTTTTCGGAGGGAAAACTGGACAACCTGTCTTCCACATAAAAGCGGGGGACGTCCCGTTAAGTGCCTTGCCCAAGGACACAACAAGCGAACTTGCCGGCTTGTTCTGCACAACCTCCCCCAAATGTCGAGCGCCAAGTAGGAAAGCTGTGAATACCATTATTTGAAGTCTTGTTATATGACTCGACAAGGGGAATAAATCCCACGTCTAACCTGCGAAGCGGACGCTCTAACCACTACAACATCGCGTCTGTTAATGCTCTAACAAGACCCAAAATTACAATTGCGTTTCAAATGAAGTGTTGGTGCAATTTTTATGTTTAAAACACAGTGTTCTGTGAATGTGATCATTATTTTCTGTATTTGGCGACGGTATTGGCCAAGTTGGTCGATGGGCGTTGTGGAGCATATAACAAGACATAATTATCTAGGCCACTTTAGCTGGAGAATAGCAAAGGCCGCCTCCAGCACAATCTAAAAATTGCCATTTGCTTTCGAGAACTCTCCAAACGCAACAACTTTTGAGATGTAGCACGCTAAAACAAAGCAAGTGTTGTCTTCCTGTAATCTTGCCTAAAATATTTACTTTCCTCTAACTCAAGAATGTGCGACCTATAACTTTCCTCTAACTCAAGAATGTGCGACCTATGGTCTGCGACATCAAGTTTTGTTGCCCACGGAAGGATGTTCTAACTAGAAGTTGATGAAAATTGTCATTTCGAAAACATTGATCTCCAAAATATAAAAAGAATTTTTCTCGTGGAATTCAGATTAAAAATGTGACTCGCCAACGCTAAAAAGTGTAAGCAAAAAGGTCTCTGCCTGTCCACACCACATGCAATACGCAATCTAAAGCCTATATCTGATTCAGAAACTCTGACCAGCACGTCAAATCGTCAACTACTGTGAAATTGGCCCGTTTGCAAAGAAAGTTCCAAACCCCTGCTCAAATCTCTTTGCTTTAGTCTACAATAGTTATACTAATTGCATCCGCTCAGTGATATTTTCACGAATATTTTGTCAAAATTTACGAACATTTATTTTGATCGGTACAATCGTTCGCGAAAACGTTCGTTTACGCATATAAAAAACCATATTTGGTTCGCCAAACGAAACCATTAACAGTACTTAATTTAACAAAAGAAAAGCTAATAAAACAGAAAGCTAACACAAAAAACGCGGAAGATTTTTGTCCGGGCAATGCTTAAATACAAATCTGAACTTTTCAAAGATAATTAATTTTAATATCAAAGATATTTCACATTCGTTAAGCTTTGCATTTACGAAGTACCCGAGAGGGGACGAAAATCGATGGCGTTTTTTGTGTTAGTTTTCTTTTTGTGAATTTTTCTTATGTTGAACAAGGTACTGTTAATCATTTTTTTGGCTAAACAAAACGTGGGAGAAAAGTTCTCTCCCTGTCTGAAATCTTAAAAAAGCATGGCGTAAAAAACGTTGAAAACGTCTTTTTTTGCCAATTCTACAAACATTTTTGTTGGTATGAAGAGCATAGAAGAAGCAATGTAAATATATAAGTGTTATGTTTAAAGTATAAAGGCAAAGTTCATCTAACTCCGCCATCAAATCTCATCGTGATCAGTGCAAAGCCTGCAGAGAAATATTCTAGCAGAGCAAAATTTTACATTATTAAAAAAGTGCCGTTTTAACAGGGAAATCGAGCTCATGGAAGCGTTGCCAATTAAATGCCTTAAACCATCTGTAACTACAAAACTTGTTCATTCTCATGGAGTGAGGTTTCATTGAGAGCTACAATGTTAAAACGATACTACTGTTGTCAATACTGTTCCGTACTGCAACATTTATTTTATCTTTGAATTCACAGATTTTTTTGCCCTGATGAAGTCTCCGAAAGGGGACAAATTCTTCGGCGTGTTTTGTTTATATTAGTTTTCTTATGTTAACTTCACTATGCATAATAAAACACTGCTCTGGATATTTGTTGGGCTCATTAAATCATAGAAGAAAAGTTTTCCTATCTGAAATCTAACATTAATCATAATAATCAATTGTTGTTTGATAATCTAGCTTGACTCTTAAACGCCTATGTGGGTCGCTAGCGACCTGCACAAAGTTTCGTATCACCCACACTAACTGGCTCATATTTAGATAAAATTTCTGACAGCGATTGCTTTACTCAATGTTATGACCAGACCTCGTGGAATCCGTGGGACAGCTTGGTCCACCCTGTTTAAAAACCTTTGTTATATGCATTATAAAAGGCCTGGCTGAAATAAATCATTGGTTATCGCACTTCCAAGGAATAAATAGGAAAAATCTACCATAAATTTTAAATATTTTTTTCTTTGTTTCAACAGAATCAGATACCAACTTTCAGCTTCACGATGTCCTTAACGTCGAGTCTTGACACAAATGAAGAAACTGAAATTGATCAGTCTGAATTCTATGCCTTAGCTGATGAGTCTACTACTAATATGTCGGATTATAGCACTTGTCCATTGCCGCAGTTTCTCCCAACACCATCAACGTTATTAAATCGTCATTACAACGAGCTAGAACCGCCAATACCGGAAGAGAAAGCAGAACCAAGTTTTATGGAAAAACTTGTTACAGACAACTATAGCGAAGGACTAAACTTTTATACTAAAGGGAGGGTGTACATTTCTCAAGATAAAGGGACAAGCTCAAAGATGAGCCTTGATTTCAATTATAATTCTTTTGCACCATCTAACAGTGCAACTTATTATGAAGAGAGATCAAATTATTTTTGGCCCACTTCATATGAAAACAAGGATTCAAATCAAGATCTAACAACATTCTTTAAAGACGCAGAAGATTATCCAATTACGTAAGAAAAATTTTTTAAGAACTACTTGTTTCATATATGTGCTGAAAAAACAACATTGTGATTGAAATGAATTTAAATTAGCCAAACTCTCAAATTGACTTCTCAAATTTAATCCTACAATGCTGTCCGAAATAATGGGATCGCTTAATGTTTTATTTTGGCTTTCATGAATAATCTCTCTCTCGTGTAAACAAACAACCCTTCATGTTTTAGGGCTATCATATTTTTAATATATTATCATAAAGTCCGAAACATCGACTTCTCACACTCAAGCAGAAAAGCATGGAGCACAATTAACAACCTTACAGGCAGGTCGCGACACAGCCCCGGTAACTGTCCCGTTTCAGCTAACGCCATTGCTGCTCAGCTGGTAAGAAACGGGAAATACGAGCGGGTTGATCGTGAGTCGTCTCGACTCATTTCTCAAGAAGTGTCTGACCGTTGGAGGGCTTTGATACCATCTCCAGTGAATCTCTCTGGCGACTTCTCGTCCAGAGAATTCGCTGCCGCTCTCCAACATGTTAAGTCAGGGAAAGCTCCGGGCCCTGACTCTATTTGTCCGGAGCTTATAATCCATGCTGGAACTGCTTTGAAGTCCTGGTTACGTGGCTTCCTCTCTTCCTGCTTGCGCCAACTCAAAATTCCCAAAGTCTGGAGAAGAGCACTTGTAGTTGCGATCCCAAAACCAAACAAACCTGTAGAGGACCCAAAGAGCTATCGTCCCATCTCCTTGCTCTGTGTCCCCTACAAGATCCTCGAACGACTGATCTACGCTCGTATTGAACCTATTGTCGACCTCGAGCAGGCTGGGTTTCGACATGGTAAATTGACAGTGGATCAAGTTGTTTTACTAACACAAAACATCGAGGATTCTTTCGAGGCAAAAAAGAAGACCGGTGCTGTATTTGTAGATTTGACAGCTGCATATGACACTGTCTGGCATCGTGGCCTCACCTGCAAGCTGCTGAGACTTCTCCCGGATACGCACATGGTTCGTATGATCATGGAACTTGTCCGGAATAGAAGTTTCACCCTTACTACCGGTGACAGCAAGCGAAGCAGGTTGCGAAGCAGGTCTGAAAAACGGCGTCCCAAAGGGATCGGTCTTGGCACCCCTTCTTTTCAATATCTATGTGTACGATCTTCCTTCAACGGTCTCCAGAAGGTATGTTTATGCCGATAATCTGGCACTGTTATACTCTTCTGATGACTGGAAGGACCTGGAGGGGGTCTTAAGCCAAGACATGACTACAATCTCAACATATCTCCAGACTTGGAGGCTACAGCTCAGCCACACTAAAACGGTGACGACGGCCTTTCACCTGAACAACAGAGAGGCCAAACGTGAGCTTAATGTCTACAACAATGGCAAACGCCTGCCATTCTGTCCAGTCCCTACCAATCTTGGAGTTAAACTGGACAGATCACTCACGTTTCGTCACCATCTTGAGGCATTGCGCAAAAAACTAACAACGCGCGTTGCACTGATGAGACGACTTACAGGCTCAGGTTGGGGCGCTGGAGCTAAAACACTGCGTACAGCCGCCCTATCTCTGGTCTACTCTACTGCGGAGTACTGTGCACCAGTTTGGTGTCGCAGTGCACACACTCGCCTCATCGATAGTGTTCTCAACGACGCATTGCGCATTGTCATTGGATACCTGCGTCCAACTCCAACAGACTATCTACCCGTCCTCGCAGGAATCCAGCCGGCTGAGCTTCGCCGATTAGGAGCAACACTTTCCCTGGCATATCGTGGCAGTCTGGACCCTGGCCATATTCTTCATGAATTATTGGCTGGGTCCCCAGACGGCTACAGAGAGAGACTAAAATCTAGACGCCCCTTTGTGCCCGCTGCACGGAAGTTACCGCAAAATCTAACTGAATTGGATATTCGTGAAGCTCAATGGACTGACTTTAAATGGAGCACGGAACACTCGAAGTGTTCATCTGATCTCCGTGCTTTCATTCCTAGGACAAGCACTAGGCCAATGGGGATGGGCCTGCCCAGATCATCATGGGTCAGGCTCAACCGCTTGCGGGCTGGTGTTGAGTGTTTTCAGTCGTCCATGCACAAATGGGGCCTTGCTCCTACATCGAATTGCGAGTGTGGCGCTGCAGAACAAACCGCATAACACATCATTCTGACATGCCCCGTACATCGGGCACCTACAGGAATACGTGGACTGACGGTTTTGGATGTCGACACACGATGCTGGCTGAGTACCATCACTGCCAGCATCTGAAAATGTGGATCCCTCACAAAAGAAAGAATATTTTAATAAGTAAAATGAGAACAATTTTTTGGGGTCGTAAACCGAGCGCTCTTACCGTTCTTTCTCACATAGAAATTTTCTTTTCCGAAATCAACTATTCTCACCAATAGCAGTCCACTTGTTGGTGGTAGGGCTACCAGTCATTCATGACTGCTTCGAAATGGGCTGCCATCTTTCCCCTAGCCTAATTTCAATTAGGTTGACGGCATGAACCTGAATTGCCATTCATGCCGTACCTCCATCCCAAAGAAGAGGAGGGGTAATCACAACAACAACAACAACAACATACCAACTATTCGAAAGCGTTTTTTCATTGTTTTCTATAGTGGTTTCCCAACTTGAGCACCTTTCTTTGGAGATCAGCTGTTAAAAAGTGATTTTTTACTCAGTTTTTTAACGATTTTAATTTTACAAAAATTTTGCGAACTTTTAGCTTATCGTGCTCTCGTATAGAAATTATTTTTTCTAGCAATTGGAGGACACGCCCTCCAAAAGGAAAACATATGGCACCCCTACCTCATGTTGTACAGTATTTCAATAAATGGAAATTTCAAGGATAATTTTGAATCGCTTTACTGATTTTTTCAAACTAGAAAGTAAGAACAAAGAATGCCCAAAGCTTTGTCAACGAGGATTCTTAATTGTGGGGCAAAGGCACAGTGAATATGTTGCTAAACTAAAACAGCTTAATTTGCTTTTATACTGGATTCTTTCTTCTTTAAAAATTCTTGATGTGCTAGTGCTAACTCTTGTCAACGATCAATTGGGGAGAAAACTATTGGGTACAAACAAAAAATATGGCTCAAGTTTTCTACTGTTGCCTAAATACCACCTAAATAACAACCAAAAAAGTGAAGCTAAAGCCCTCTTCCCTTTTAGCCTTATACTTATAACTACACGCCTGACAACTCTATCCCGAAAATCGAGTAAATATTTGTTTTTGGAAACACTCAAGCTGTAATACATATGCGTTTAAGAGTTGCCTAATGTTTTTTAGAGATCACAAATGTTTTTTTTGTATAACTTTGTTTATTGATATGTATTTATTTATTTTGTAGCGCTTGGTATTAATCGTTTCAGTTCACACCAACAGCTGTTTAACTCAAGCAATAGTTATAACAATAGTGAACATAAATGCATTTGACAGTAAACCTTGCATGTGACCCAAAAGCTGCTAGTGCTTCACTAATGGTAGGCGCACCACAGTTTATAAACCACTAACATATATCACATAGCTACGCTACATCATGACAGAACCTCAATTACTCATACATGAGACGGAGAGTGAGAAAATTTGACATTGACGCCATAAATTTTTATAATATTTCAAGTTTTTGTATTTGGAAAAATTCAAATGATGATATTCGCCTGCAGCATCAAGCTCTCATAGCAGAATCACTTATATATACGGTGAAGGTGCTTTATCGAAGAAATGACAAGGCAAAAACGGAAGAAATAATATCAGCAAAAAATCCCTGCTCAGTAATGAATAATACTTGCCGGTTCTGCGGCGTTGCCCGGCAGTGCTACCAGTTAGCTAGATCGCGTTAGTTAGGTTGTGCTGGCCGCTCCGGCTTACCTCCAATCCCGATCATCGTAATTTAAATAAAAACTTGTCGGTGCTACTATAGCGTGAGGTCTACCGACATAAGTCACCTACCGAGATGCAGGTTGAGGTCTACCGCTTGACTCGCACCTACCGAGGTGCGAATCGCGTGAGGTTTGGGTTAGGGTTAGAACCACTGCCCTAACCCTAACCTTAACCCTAACCCTAACTCTAACCCTAACCCTAATCCTAACCCTTAACCCTAACCCTAACCCTAACCCTAACCAATGATTTATTCGTGTCTTTCTTAGAAGATGTACGAACTGTGTATCGTTAGAATAAATTTACCTTTGTGTGTGGAATGTATGTGTGGTGTTTGGAATTATTATAGCTATAGTAGTAAGTGTGTAGCTATAGTGTAGCTATAGAGGGGTGAGGGATAAATAATTCAGTGGTAGACCTCACGCTATAGTGGTAACCGGAGGTAGATCTCACGCTATAGTGTGGTAGACCTCACGCTATAGTAGCACCAACTTGTCTTACTCACAAATTTGCTATCATTTCACAGAGTCAAAGTTGGTGGTGGTTGCAGGGTAAATTTTTGTTTTACGGTTAGAGAAGTTGCTTATTTGGTAGTTGACTTATTTCACGACTTGGTGTAAACCCCCTCTAATCTTTGTAACACCAAGTTCTTTAACTGCACCTATGTGGCTCTATCCCAGATGGCCGATACCTTGGCAATACCTCCCGCCAAATATCTTGCATCCGATTACCCGGTTGGCTTAATGATCCAATTTTAAATACAAACTTCCTCCATGGGTACGACAATATATTTGATGACTATGATTTCACACAGAATCGTGTACCTACTGACCTGTTTTTTCAGTTGACTTTCCCTCATGCTCTGAATTTCACAAAATACGCCCAAAATACCAGCTTTCCAACTTATAAAATGAGGCTGTGCTTACTTACAAGCAGCAAATAATTTGACTCACTTTCATGTGTTCATTTGACAGAGTCCATAGGGTCATCAATTTAAAGTTGTGGAAGAACGCTGAAGTAATTAATGTATTTACAAGAATTAAACAATGAAGAAATTGGCCTACTACTTATAACGTTTTCGTAATTGTTAGCCTGGTTATAAAACTCAAAGCCTTTGGCTATGCGTTTATTCCCTTGCTCCCGGCATTAGCACCGCCAGGGGAGGGCAAACTGATTCGGAGTCTAGCATCTACAAATGAGTTATTGTAATAAGTTTGGCAATGGCTTGAGTGGATAGCCTACCGACCAGATTTTTTGCAAAAAAAAAATAATTTGTTTTAAATCTAGCAAAACTTCGCATTAAAACTTGGCATTTTGTTTCACTTCGCCACATGAAATAAAATTGTTTTGGGGGGACAAGAGTACTCAGACGGGTGACATAACTCTATTGCAAAAGATTTCCTACGGAGGGTCCACCTACAGCTCAGTTATTATTACTTTCGTATCTGCCCTTGCAATATCAAGAAAACCAGAATCCAAGCTGTATGTTAGTGCCGAGATATGGCATTGTACTTTAAAAGGCAGTTTATCAGTACCAGGGTTTACCATTTGCGTCTGCTTTTAAAGTGATAATGCATAATTAAGAACAGCTGCTGATGTTGCTGGTTCTACTGAAGTAGTATCAGACAATATTATGACGTCACTTACCCATTATGACCAAGCAGAGTTTTTTTGAAACTTTCGAGACCAAAGGACATCCCCACATTTAAAAAATACTTAACCGCTTGTTGTGACATTGATAAAAATTAATGAATTTATCAGAATTATGACATCACACACTGATAAAACAAACAGCAGCCATCAATATAATTAGCAAGGCAAGGCTAACTTAAAAAGCACACTGCAGATATACTTTCTATAACTATTACGTATTTCTATAACTATTTCTACAACTATTTCTATTTTCTTTCTATTTCTATTTTCTATAACTATTTCTCTTTCTATATCTATTTCTATTTTTCTATTTCTATTTCAATTTACTATTTCTATAACTAACTATTTCTATAACTATTACGTATTTTTATAACTATAACTATTTCTATAACTATAACGACATATTTCCATAACTATTAATAAATTTATTTTTATTAGAAGCATCTTGCTAATATGTAATGCATCTTCCTAAAATCTAATGCCCATTAGTTTTGGAAAAGTTAAAACACACACACCGACAAAATTGCGCTTTATGGCACGATTAGCCAGCTTTGCCCGCAAGGCCCCCCATCAATATTATGTCGGGGTTGAAAACATTGGTTCAGCCGTCTCTACCGGCTTTACCTAATTGGTGATGATTTCTTGACATCGCTAATTTTCAGTTCAAAATCAAAAACACTATTTTTACAGGGAATGGCATAGAAAAACATTATGAGAAATGACGTCTAGACGCTATATTCCCCTGAAGTTTTTGAATCCCCTTACAGCGTCTTGTTTGCCATGCTTCCAGCGTAGGCGTCTTTGGGAACTGGACTCGCAAATAATTGAGACAGCCAATAATTTCACATACTTCTATTGTTTATTTCTTCAGTTTATTTCTTTCAGTCTCAAAGACGAGGGAGGGCGTCAAAGTGATTGTGGTATATCTTCAGGATTAAGCTATTAAATATTAAACATACTACTTACGAATTTTTCGTAATTGTAGGTCTATTCATACAAGCGTTCCAAAAAAAAGAATAAAATGATGCTTTAAAGAAAGCTGAAAATAAGTGAAATGCAGTTTTTGCACTTAAAATCAAAAAAATGCGCAACAAAGATGATTACATTATGCGTTTTAGAGTCGTTAAGTTTTGCCGAAATATTCACGTAAATTAAAAAAAAACGTCATGTTTTGCCAAAAAAAAAACAAAGAAGGAGGAGTCTTTGCAGAACCCTGAGTGTTCTCAGGAACCTTTTAAATATTTCATCGAAGCCTAGATTCCGCGGAATCTCACTTGAAGAGCTCTGCTTTATAATTTAAGATGCGATAGTTTAGTGCCGCAAGCAAGCTCTTTAGAAGCACAAAAAGTAAAAATCAGATGATTTTAAAATTTTTGACAGCTCTCTGTACTGGGATTAGTTGATATCTTTGAAGCTATTACTGCCACTGCGTTATTACATTAGTCATTGAACTTAATTCATCATGGTATTTGTACACTAGCAATAATCAACGTAAGACTAAAATTTGGTCAACAAACCGATGGAAGCAACCACAATTAAAATATTGGTAAAGAAGTGCTTTTTTCTTTCATATCGTTAAGATGCTTAGCAGCCTCAATATATCCAAGATTTTTAGTTAAATTCTATTCATTTTCAGTCTATCACAAGGAGCTCCTCAGAAAATGCAAATACACTCACTGCTTATTTTTGAATTTGAATTTGCAAATAAATATGCGTTTACAAAATTAATAACTGTACGCCCAAACGTCGTAGCCTAATCACGCTAATGTCATTTTAATACAACTAATGGCGTTGTAAACAACTGCACATAATCAGAGGTGATCAGTAATCAAAGCCAAGCCAAGGAAGTAGCAGGACAGTTACGCTCCCAATTGATTTTAAAAAGTTTTGCTTTTTGGCTGAATTCTTTAACTCTGTCTAAAAAGATTATCTGGTAAGTGTATCTTCAGCAAATGTCTTTAAAATGCCTAATGTTACTGATTCTCAACGCAATTCTGTAAGATCCCTAAAAAAATGTTCTCCGAATAAAGATTTTCTACAAAAATAGACAAAGAATTCTTCAAACGAAAAAAAAAGCATCAGTCTAAATTCGGGAAACCCTTTTTGAGAGTAAAGATAATGTTACCCCCAAACATAATGTCTCTTGAGGTGGATCCTCCTTCACATTAATGCCATTGCCTGCACCCAGCGCCGTGGAAACTGTCTCCAAACCTTCCCGGATTGGGGACCCAGCCATGTCTCGCCCTCCCTCTCCTAATAGCGCTATGCTCTTTATAATACCGCAAACTAAAACCATACTAATAAAACGTAAAAAAATTTTCTAAATTGTCTCCAGGTTTATTTTTTATTTTGTACTTTAAATTTTTAACACCACGCAAGGCTTGAAACAGTGTGCTCATAAAGTCTCTCCGCAGTTCAAAATTTGTGTTCATCTAAATCATTTCATTGGTGCGCGCGCTTACATTACCATAGGCGTAGGAAGTGGGGGGGTCCGGGGGGGGCACTGGCCCTCCTGCTTGTCAAAATGCATTGATTTCGCGACAAAATTTCGGGCAATTTTTGATTTTTCGGGCAGTTTAAGTAAGTGTTTTTATATTTTCTAATTCTTTTACTTTCAATCATTACTAAGTACAATTTCAACCATTGTGCTGCAACTTTAGGCCCTTATAATGCACCATACTATAACCTAAAATTTGTGATTGTATATGTTTTTAAGCAAATCATAGGTAATGTCTTTGGGTGTCGTCCTATCAATCAAATTCCCTTTTTCTTTGTTGCTTACTGCACCCGTCATCTAGTAAGTTACACTTTTATAGCTTAAATTTGTGATTTTTGGGCATCATACAAGAGCAATTATGATTACTTTACTGCTGGTACTGGCAGGTTAAACTGCTATCTGCCAAATCAATTTATAATAGACATTTTTGATGCTTTTGTGACAATTCAAGCATTTTTTAAATTTTGGGCAATTACCATTGCTATACTGCAGGTTAAACTAATTGAATCAAAAGAGATATTTTAGATTTCAGAACTATTTGGGTAATTTAGATAATTTCAGGCAATTAAACTTTTAGCTTAATTTAAATGGCATTTAGTACCAGTAGGTTATTAGCTTAAGCTACAGAAAACATTCTTTTGAAAGAAAAAGTAACCAAAGCAGTGTATGCTCAGCTGTTGAACTTGAGAGCAGTAACTGGTTGCATTGGTCAGTAGTCTATTTGTTGTTTTATTACCAGTAATTTTAAGTCAATGTAACTGCCAGTCTGCAAGACAAGAATAGCTAGCTATTTTCACACTATCTTTTTCATTTTTTTGTCTAAACAAAAATAAAGAAGTTTGACTTTTTATTTATTCTACTAAATGCTATTATTCTTTTTGGTCTTTGAAGCTAAAAGATAGATTGTGATATTTTGCATTTTATAGGTAGAAAGTTTAGGCACCGGATCTTGATTTAGAGCTTTTTGCAATGCATTGCAGAAGATTGCATAGAAAGAAAATTAAATATACTGCATGCAATAAAGTCATATATTCAGAATACAAAGCAGATCAACTTAAAAGAAAGCAAAACAACAATTTATCAGTGAAATTTATTTCAGTCGAAGAAGATTCAGTCGATCTCCTTCAGAAAAAACTATGTTTTGCTACTGCTACAATTATTTCATATAGTGCTTCTATAGCAGCAGATAATTCAACCTAGTTAACTTCTGCAAGTTTAGCAGTAACTGATAGTATCTCATGTGAACTAGATAAATGTGAAGAAAGTGTGCCGCCAAATAAAAATGTGTTTGAACTTACCACAGCCACTGAAGTGCAAGAAAGATTGGATGAAACTGTAGTTCAATTGTTGTTTAGTCACTGTATACGCTAAGCTAACTTTGCATAGCTTACAGTTTGCCGATAGTGTTGGTTGGCGTACAACAACATCCTTCATTTTCCCCTCAGACGTACTTCGACTATGAAACTTTATATTTAGTTCAGTGCTTTTCAACCGTTTTTGGCATTCGGCCCATTTAATGTGGCCCGGTTATACATTTTTCTCGGTTTCATAAGCGTTTTTGGCATTTGGCCCATTTTCAAAATGCACAGAGGCATGTGGCCCGGTTATACATTTTTCTTGTTTTCATGACCGTTTTTGGCATTTGGCCCATTTTCGAAATGCACAGAGGCATGTGGCTCGGTTATACGTTTTCTCGTTTTCATGAGCGTTTTTGGCATTTGTTGGTTTGAAATCGTTTTTGGCATTTTGCCCGTTTTCGAAATGCACAAAAGCATGCAATCCGGTCATACATTTTTCTCGTTTTCATGAGCGTTTTTGGCATTTTGCCCATTTTCGAAATGCACAGAGGCATGTGGTCTGGTCATATTTTTTCTCGTTTTCATGCGCAACCTCAAAAAATTTATCAAAGCAAATTTCAGAAGCGTTGACCAACTAAAATAAAAAAAAAACAAGTCAATAAAAAGTTTTTTTTCCAGCAATTGAAAAAAGGCTAGACTTGAACAAAAAACATGTTTAAAGAAATTGAAGCTGCACTTTATATTTTTTCTTTTCGTTTCAAGACTTATTTCAATCATGGCTGGTAAACTACCACAGCCCATGGCTGTCAGCTGCATTTTATTTAAAAAAAGATTTTGGAGGGGATTTAAAACTAAACTTGGTTAGAAATCGTACTCTTTTTTTTACTTTTAGCTTTTTTAAATAGCAAGTGAGAGACTATTTATTTCTGATTTACAAAATGGCGTTTTGTACGCTAAAGTGAAACCGAGAGCTATGCGCTTTTTTATCTTAACAAGCACGATTGAAATTAACGTTGAAACGTAGAGAAAACATAAGTTAAGCAATTCCAGTTTCAAACTTCCCTCGAAAACTAATGTCTTGAGTTGAAGTGAAGTTTGAGAGCTACTCGCTATTACTGCTCTTTAGCTACGATAAATTCACCGGGTTACTTTATGTTACTTGCTTTGGGGTTGATTTGTGATACAAAAGAAGTGTGGTAACGGCATGCGCGATATTTTAAGTCGCCGTTATTCGTTGTTGCGTCATGGCCGGGCGATGCTTACGCAAGACGTTGCATTGCCATAAAAAAGCGGCTGTCCAAACTTTCATTCCCATTCACTGTCTCCCACGCATTTACAAATTGCAAAAATTTTAGCAAACAAAAAAGTTACCAAAAACCGCCGGACTTTTCTACGCACTGCTGAATTTTAACTGCAAATCCGCCAGACATAATTTCGCAAATTCACACTTATTTCACGTTTGAAGGGAACAATGGTCAGCAGACTTATTACCGAAATACCAAAGTACTAGCTTAAAAAAATTTGCTTATTTTGGATTCAGATTGGTGAGTTTGGTTAGATTCTTACACTAGAAATTTAGTTAAACTATATACCACAGTAAGTTTGAAAAGAAGAAATGGTCTTTAAAAAATGCTACCCTTAATGCTATCATGTTTATTTGACCATTTTTTGGAAGTACCATTTTATTTTTCAATGAATTAACTTTTTTGCTGTTAGCATCTGTGGTCCAAAATTGGTAATTTTTATTCCATTACCGTAAACAATGTGTTGAAAATTTTTTTGGGCAAAATTCAATTGCAGTGAAAAATTTTTCGGGCAAAAATTTGGTGCCCCCCCAAATTGTTTTGAGCTCTTACGCCCATGTACATTACAAACGTTATCTCGCGACGTAAAGGGTATTGTTCGATATCACATTGAGGACAAGTTAGTGGTGTTCAATTTTAATACATTGTGAGATAGAAGAGTTTTACGTCTTTATTAATCTAGTGTCTTTGGTGCGGCCACTTTTTATTCTGTCTGACAACCTGATATGCCGCTTACGACTGAAGAAAGGATATTTCTGGTCGAATTGGTTTCTCGTAAAGGAGACAAATATACAGTACAGTGCGTGTGCAAGAAAGATTCAAAGAACAATTTCCACATACGAAGGTACCTCATCGTGATACTGTTCGTGATTTGACCAAGAGTTTAGAAGAACTGGATCTGTCAAGGACGAAGGAAGACAAATCTATCGGTAGGCTTGGCACACAAGGGAGCAAGAAAGGAGTTCGGTCTTTTTCCTCACAAAGTTACTGCAGTCCAAGAATTGAAAATAACAGATTTCGAAAAACGACTTCATTATTGCTACTGGTTGAAGACCTTTGTTACTACTGACAGAAATGAAATGTTGAACACTACTTTCTTTTCCGACAAAGCATGGTTCTATCTTCAAGGTAGCATCCATTCCCAAAACACTCGTCTGTGGTCAAACAAAAATTCTCACGAGATCCAAGAAGCTTCACTTCCATGTGATAAAGTTGATGTTTGGGTCCCTATTTCACGCTGTCGAATTGTAGGCCCTATATTTTTCAATGACACTAAACTCCAAGCGCTATTGCTCTGCTATTTTGCAACCATTCATCAATAAACTTTCAGAACATGAATGTCAAGTAGGATACTGCCAGAAAGATGGCGCTACCGCACATGCTGCAACCAACTAGATGCGATTCTTGCAAAATGTTTTTGGACAACGACTCACCTCAAAAGGACTCTGGCCGCTACGTTTCCCCGACTTACGTCCGCCTGACTTTTACTTGTGGGGTGCAATGAAAGCAAGTGTTTACAAGCATCGTCCGAAGACTTTGGGTGATCTCCATGACTCCATCACTGACTCTATCCAACACATTCCTCAATACACTCTTCAACAAGTGTTTTACAACATGATGTGACGCATCGATTTGAGTGTCGAAGCTAAAGGACATCATTATCAGCACAAACTGTAACGACTTTTGTATGCTGTTTGATGAAATAATTCTGATGTAATTATGTCTTCACAAAAAAACATTGTTCATCACTAAAACGATTTGAAAAATTCCAAAAAATTTCAAAAAGTCTACCGCGGAGAGACTTTATGAACGCACAGTACAAGCATTTTTGCTTTAGATTTTATCACAACGGGAGCTTTTTTCCGCTTTAACGACGTTTTGTTTGCGGGAAGCTGTGTAAACAGGGTTCCCATCCGCCTAGAAGAAAAAGCAAGCACGCAGTAGAAAAACATGCTATTGCAGTGAATTTATGGTGATTCTCACACCAACTTCATGGTAAATGACTTTTCATTTTTTGAAGGTTACTTTTATCTATTGCCAAAATGACACATCGCTTTGGTAAAACACAGGGTCCAGACGTTTTTCATCCAAAGCACAAACGATTTCTACAACAAAATCAGGACGCAACTTAAACAAAGCACTTTTTTTGGAAAAAGCACACGTTTAGTTTCTGAGACAGAGTCCTTGAAGATGAGTACAAACCTTAGAAATAAGCACAAAACGGAAATCCTGAGCACAAACCTACTATTTCCACCATGTAGTGCTAGCTGTAACTCGAAGCAAGATTTCTCGTGTCGAGCAGTTATTTCAACGCCTGACTTTGAGCGGTTGCGATCAAATTTGAGTGATAGGACGTAATTCAGTTTTGTTGTTCTGAAAATTTTTCTTTAATGAGGTAGTTAGGACTTGGCATTAAGCACAGCGTAGACCATTTTTCTGAAAGTTGTAATTAATAGTAGACACTGGACAGTGCATGTGCACTTGTGAAGACTAATGATGTTTGACATAAATTTTTTCCGCGTCCGGTTATACTGAAGAAATTTTACAGCTTTGTATTTGAATAAAGTTGACTAAAGTTTACACATAAACTTTCTTTAGAAACTATTGGTTTGTGATCAGTGGGGTTACTAGGGGTGACCTAAAGGGTAATTGACCCAAAACCGTTCGACAAAAGCAATGATTGTAAAAGAAAAGTACATTTAAAAACGAAATTTTTAGTTTCAAAAGTTTGATCTCCAAAACAAGGTTTTCATGTTATTTTTGATATCAATTGGCAAAACTTTACTATCAAAAAGTTGATCTCCGAAAAATAAAAAAGAGCTATATGTTCTTTTGGAGTCCAATTGAGAAAAATTCTCACTTTTTTTTCTCTAAGTCGCGCTTACTGTCCTCCAAAAGAAAATTAAGCATATTGATTTTATAAGATAGCTTGATCCTTTCATCATGCTTAGGCTACTTTACGCTCGGCCCCCTCAACAAAAAGATTTCTTTTCTAAATATGCCACTACTTATACTAAATCTAAATACTGTAAAATATGCTTCAAAAGTGGAGCTTAAAAAGGTGAAGAAGCTGTATATGCCCAAGAATCGGTAGCAACGTTGACAAAACTCACGCACTTTTTTAATGTTGCTTTCTCTGCTGCAGAAGATAGTATGTAGGTCTACTCTGATTAAAATCAAATTTTGAGCCATCAAATTTTAAGGCAATTGAATCCAGGTGTTTTCATAAATTTATCCGTCAAAACTGTTTGGCAAAATGAGCCTTCTACGATGTGGTAAAAGTGGTATAATTTTCTTACCAGAACAATCATAGGATGTTTCTACCTCGCCGCGACATCTCAGTCTCAATCATCGGCTGCACAGCAAAGTAGTCGGAGCACCATTTTTATGGCACTTTTAAGCACCAGATCCTGGTTCAGCTCTCACCCAAGCTGCATCGTTGTGTTCTTAACTAAGATGGTTTGCGACAGTTACTTATGCTTTGGGGTTTTTGACAAGCAGCAAATAAACCACAAAAGCAGCCTGAAATTCAATCGAAAAAGTGTTGATACAGTATTTTTCTTGGTGAATCTGAATTAGCCCTATGCCTAGCGCCCTGTTGCTTTCTTGAGACGGAGGATAAAGATAAAGCATCAATCAATCAACGTTGTAATCAAGAATAAGTTTTTTCTGTCCCATCCTAAATTGTGGTCTATAATTTGCAAACAACTAAAAACATTAAAAAATCATTCAAATAGCTTTCCAAAAAGATTCAAAATAATTATGTATTTCCAAGTTTTGACGAGCCATCCAACAAGTTGAGCGAGCTTCTCTTCTTCCTTATCCAACCCATGTTTTTACGTATGGCTGTGAATCCGATCTTTAGCTCGGAGGCCCAACAGCACTGAAAAAGAACTGGTTGGTGACATTATTTGTAATTATCTTAATGCGCTTATCGGTTATTTGTATTGCTCATTGCGCTAAAACCTCGCTCACAGTCGCCACTACTTGTTGATGTAGTGTCAATTTCCACTATTAACTCCTTGATTTAGTTAGAAATGCTTGTTTTTGCTTTATTCACATTGAGCATTCAAACCAAGCAGTGCTGTGTTCCCTCGCTAAATTGCGATTCAAACTTTACGGATTGACGACTTTGCGGGTTTTTGTGATATATGGAACTTGCATCGCGGATTTTCTGAAACGTCTAGAAAAATCGAGAAAATTAAACCACAAAAATTTACCCATAACTCTTTTGATTAAAAATGATAATAAGTAGCATTCAATAGTATTTCCTAGTCTAAAAATAACAAAACATGCAAAAAATAGCATAAAAATATATATTTAGTGGTTTGTTTGCAGCTACTATCTGGCTCAAAAAGTTCACTTGGCTTCAATTACTTTAGCTTGTGCTGTATTTGTGTTTACCGTAATTGTCTTGAACTTGCTATAATTTTCAACTCCTGCAATGTCTCCAAAACGTTCTTCTTCTTCTTCGAAGGCTGGTACTAAGCCTAAACGTAAAACGTATCATCGACTGCGCATTACAGTGGAACCTCTTCTTACGAAATTAATCCGTGCAGAACCTTTTTTGTAAGCGGGTTTTTATATGTGGGTTTAGTACGGGATTGATTTGTTTAAATTTAGTACTGCAAAGTACTAAGGACTAGTGTAAAAGTAAGGTTTGGTATGCATAGAAATGGAGAAAAGGTTTGTGATTAGAAAAGGAGATTATTGTTGATCGATTTGATTACATTTTTTTTAAACTGTTTTCTACTTCGTAGATTTTCATCTATCGCGCGGGGTCTTGGAACGGAGCTGCCGCCATAGGTGAGGGATTATTGCACCTTTTTCTTCGCCGTTTCAGAATATTGATAGCTTCGTTATGTGCTAGGAAGTTCTTGTGCTTATCGATGTTTTCGCGCAATGACGAAAGCAGAATCTCTTTTTTGCTACTATAAGAAGTGACGTTGCACTTTTTTCGTTGAATAGAAATAACTACACCTCGTAATGCTCTTACTCTTAAAATATTTACTGAATGATGCGGGGTACATCCTATTTTTCCATAAATAGCGCGCATTCAACTGCTTGTTCGTCTACATTTCTTATATTTTTAAAAACGGTGATGCCTCACTAGCATTCTCAACCACCCTCAATCCTTATCAGCATCTCACATGCTAGCCATTCACAGGTCTTTCTTACAAAATTAAGTTTGCACTAACCTATTGTAGGCTAGTCCATCTACAGTGTTTCTCGCATAAAATCCAAATATGTCCTTCTGGGCGATTTCAGATCATGCCATCGATCCATCATCAAGTTATCGATCATTTTATGCGGGAAACATGGTGAATTAAACTAGCTTCTTGAACCAAAATTGAATCAGCATGAACTTGAGGCTGTAATTCACGCTCACTAGTTGATCTACAGGGTGGGCCGTAAGTCGGCAACCCAAACATTTAAGACAATTTTGATTATATAAACGTTATTTTATTTAAAACAAGCTTATCTAAGGAACTGATGACACGCTGATACAATTACAAATACTCAAAATGATCATAAATACTAACTCAACTTGCTCGTTTATTGTTAAAGGCATATCTCAAACTTAAAGGAAAAAATTTTAAATGCAAATCATACCTAAAAAAACATTGAATGTAATTAAATTTGACAGATATAATGACTGATACATTCAAACAATGGTAAATTACTCTATGAAAGAACATTTATTGTACATCAAAAGAAAGGAAAAGATATTCTAACCCATTAATTTTGCTTTGCTTCACATCACACTCCACGTAATTTCCTGGTGCGCGAATTACGGCCCACCCAGTATTTTAAGCGGTAATATTGCTGAACATTTTTTGAACTAAGTTGCTTTTGCACTCTATCTTCGTCATTCTCTTTTTCTCTTTCAATATTGATTAACTTTTTTGCATTTTCTTGTTTATATTTCTAAAATTATACTTTTTAGCATTGTTTTAATTAAAACTGAAGATGAAGATTAAACTTCAACGCCAGGGTAGTTGCTGGAATGCTAACTTGCACTTTTTAAGAGCTTTTCACAACAAAAGTTTTACATATTTGCGACACCTTGGAGTGAGAATTTTATCTTTACGCCGTACCGGCACTAAATCTTTAACTGAAACGGCGTTCCGGACCGTACCGGCTTGCTTTCACCACTATTTCTACGTTCAAAACGGCTTCAGTTTGCAGTCTTGCTATTAGTGAAGAAGCGCCCTAAACAATACCACGACTTGCAGAGCCTTCAATCAATTTCCTCTCCAGTAACCAGCTCTATGGCGAATAGTCATATCCATAATTTTCTGACCAGACAAGTTAGAAAGAGTCCCATCTAAAATTTTGGCCGCTCACCTTGGGTTGGCATGGCACTGCCTGCGCCATTCACATAAACCTTTAACTTGGTTTGTAATGTGGATTCAGTTAGAAATTGGAAGAGAAGTTTACATTTTTAGAAACTTTTTCAAATCCTGTGTGGTGCGAGCACCCCCAACCACTAATTTACCATTGGTTTAGAGAGATGCAAGACAAAACTGCTGAAAAATAAAACTACTTTTTACTTTCACTTTTTAAGCAGTTTAGTTCTCGACTACTTTTTACTTTTGCTCGACCAAAAATACCTATCATTATTTTTTACTTTTACCTAGGTATTTTTTTAAAAACAACAATACTTTTACTCAAATAGATTTTTAAGCTACTTCGAACACCTCTGTATACCACATAAAGAACTTCAAAACGTAAGACTAAAATAAATGCACAGACAACAAGCCAGCTATGAATTAAACACATTAAGCAAAAAGAAACAGCCATCAAGAAATAATTGTGAGTTTAACTTTGGTTTAAGGTTCTTAGTGAGTAATATTTCATAAATTTTACGTTCTTAATCGTTGTTGCACTGTTTAAATATTTTAAAGAAACTTATTTTTGGAGGAGTTCTTTGGGGAGTGCCATGTAATGTGCAAAGAAGTTTTAAATTTATATAAAAATATCTTATGTATTAAGGCTGCTGTAACGATTTGTGAGTTAAAATTTTGTTAAAGAAACTGAAACTATATTGAAAGAGAGGCAGTGCATTAGACTCAATCTAATTGATTTCTCAAGGTTGTATTTATCTTTTATAATACCTTTGATCAAAAAGTGGTTGAGCAAAAAATTTGATATCTGCCGACCCATTATTGTTGTTAAGATTCTTATTTTTAGAAATCGATATACTTTTTTCGTCTGGTTGCTTCAACATAATAGCGTTACACTAAGCTCTACTAATTTACTTGGACTGCAAAAAAACTGTTGTTTTTCAGCTTGTCTTCCCACCACAAACCACAACTTTCACCTGGTAAGTTTACGCTACTCACTTTTGTTCTATCAACTTTTGTTAATTATCAGTTGTTCTAGAACCTGTTGAAGTAATCGACCTTACACACTCGCCAACGGTGAAGGAAGGCCAGCCGATCATCGATGAAAGGAGATCTTATGATGACGAACGTGTTAGCACAAGTGATGATACCAACCACTTGCAAGAAGCTAATCTTACCTTTCTAAACGATGTGAATATAACAGATAGTAGTCTATCTTATTTTGTATCGTCGGAATCGACTCCGCAATCTTACTGCAAGGAACCTGTGATAGAAAGTGAGTGGCATGTAGATGTCATACGTAAAGTGATGACAGCGACCAGGGACGCAAATAGGGGCAATGCTCTCATCTCCTCTAGTTGTTAATTAAAGTGTTTAGATAAACTCCACTGCTTCAGCAAATTTATCAGTAGTCTCTCAAAATGGCAATTAGCCTGGTTCATATCTACATCAATAATTTTGTTGCTATTCCCAATTGTTACGCGAAAACCTTATGGCAACTCTAAAAGAAGTCGTCACAAAAACGCAACAATTTGGGCCTACCAAACAAAATAAAAGAGTAAGGCAGAGAAGAAAAAAAATTTTTGTCTCTTTTTGCTTCACCGATAAACTACAGGCCTGTATCTGCAGTGCAACCCATGGTTCACAAAAATAGAATTAACGTTGTCAAAGTTTTCTATAAAACTGACTCTTCGGTAAGCTTGAAGGAAATCAAAAAACAAAAACGATTTTTGTAATTTTTTCAGACCATGCTGATGTGCCGTATTTGCACTAGTTTGCTGAACTAGGCTTGCTCGTCGTGATGTTTATAGATCCTGAATGATCAATGTTTAGCAGGTGGCGAAAGAATGGGGAAGTCATCAATATCGGTACAGTTGGCCAATCGTGATTTGTGGCGAAAGTTTTATGATATTGGAACTGAAATGATCATCACTAAGGCGGGAAGGTGACTTTAGTTTAACATGACTTGTTGGCTAAGAAGAGTAGCATAGTGTGGGACAGGGGGTCCGTCTTTTTACAATATCGCCCCAGTTTGGGCTCAGCAATATTTATTTATATTGGCTCAGTTCCAGTTTAGATTCAATACTTTACAAAATATGTGGTTCATGTTTGGTTTAGATTTACCTTGGGTTGCGGTTCTGGTTCGATTCGACTCCCTGGTTCGGGAGTCCCCTTATTTTGAAGAAACAAGGTTTTCCTTTACTTTTGATCTTTTCCGAATTGCATAAACCAGGTTCTGGCTGAGACACTAAAAATGACTACCGTTTACTACTAACTTAGCAGAAAAGTTCAACGTTGTTTATGCCAGCAGGAAAAATGTGATCAGCAAACAAAAGCGCCCAGGCATAGCCAAGATTTTTATTTAAAGAAAAGGGACAACAACATGCAATAATTCTTTTCAACTTTTGGGATTATTCTCAAAAAACTTTTGAAAACTCTAAAGTATAAAGCCTGAGGTATAAATTTTTGGGGAAAGCTTACCCTTCTTATCTTCTCATCTCTCTCAACATTCCTTTATCATACTCTCTTCTACATTGTCAAGTGGGTATGAGATAATCCATTCTAAGAAGCTCATGTATCATCAAAATAAAATTGACAATGCTTCTTGCTTTTAGAAGAATGTTTCCTTCAATAAAGCTTGACATTCGAGGTTTGAATCCAATGGCTTTCTACATCATGGTGATTGATATTGTTCCAGTGGATAACAACAGATACAGGTAAACAAATTGAAGGAAAATTTGTCATGCCCTTTACACTATAAAGCATAAACACCTTGAATAGAATGACTCGCATCTGCTGTGCTCGGTAACTGGAACTTGGGTCCCAAATTACAACTTGGGTCCATTCAAAATGAGCTATAAACTATTAATAAAACTGTATTTAGGGTGTCTTTATTGGGGTTTTGAGAGGTAAGTTCTTATTTTTTCCATTTGCTATATTCCAAAAAGTGATTAGAAGGGTATTTACAGTTTATAACCGGCAGAAATGGAACAATTTTAACAAAAATACTTCTTTTTTATCAATTTCTGATAACTGTATTTAATGCATAAACCAATGCGATATAGATTTAACTTAACATTTCGTCAAGTAATTCAGTTCAAGATGTAAAACAGAAAATGTGTCCAAGACCTACCAATAAAAACCCATTACAGCGCAAATAAATGTGCTTAAATGATGCAGAAAAAATGTCATATTTGCTCGGAAAAGAATACGTATCAGGTTTAACTAGAAAGTTTCTCTCTCTGGTTTCTCTACAAAGCTGCTTTTCTTTGTCGCTTTTGTCCATCATAAACGCTTTCAAAAGAATATTTGACATTGTCATACAAGATGGTTTAACTCAAGCAATTGGGCTATTAACGTGCGCTAAAATCTGACTTCTATGTGTTCGACAGCCGTGAATATTCCATTCCTCAAACATTTGGTATGCTCAGTGAACAAAGTGAACTCTCGAAAGTTTGAATATAGTCAGTCCATGCCGTTCCAAATTTTCTAGAGAAGCTGTATCAAATTCATCATCGTACTCATCTACAAATTCAATCACGGACAAAGAAGATCGAAACTTGTGTTCTAGATATCCAGTAAGAAATACAATTTCATGTTTAATAGTGTCGTTAGATCTAATCAGCTCTTCAGTGTCAGCAGTATCGAGTTGATCATCAAAACAAAAATTAGAACCGCATGCGACATCATTCGGCTGTTGTGGGGTAGATTCGTATTTCAACAATGTGTGCAAATTCTTGGTTTCAGCAGCTGTTTTGATGTTTACAGCATCAATATAGTAATTTCCACCACTGCGTTATGAGGCTTGGCCAAAAACTTTTCTAGTACTTCATCAGCAAAAACAACAGGTAACACGTAGTTAAATTTGTACTCAATCAGCAGTAGCTGTGCAGCCTGAATATAGGCCTTGTTGACACAGTAAATGCATCTGCAGTTGATTTGGTGAGTTTTCGCTCTCGACCGTGCCCATCTGTCCAGGCACAAGAGGATATTATCTAACAAGTTTTATAGAGCTTCTTGAAACTAATGCAGTTCTGCATCCACGGCTGACGACACACATCTCGCATGTCAATGGTTAAATAGCGATCCTTGACCTTCATCATCTCAAACCTGCTTGTGATGAGCTTCACCAAAATGATGGTTCGCTCTCTACTATCAAGCTGCTTCTTTAGAATGAAAAGGGCAGCTACGTTCTTTTCAATAAAAATCTGGCAAACATAAGGAACACATTGCCTCTGCAACGGCTTTGGTACACAGTTGTGAATGGGATTTTTGTTAAACGGATACAGTTTTTCCGATTTTCGTTTTAGAGTGCTTCAATGTCGCGCCAGCGTGCAAGATACATTTTCCCCTCTTTCGTGAAAGATAGCAGTTTATTATCCTAAGTTATCCAGTTATTTCTAATGTTTTTAAGTAAATGAACGTAGTCAAAAACAAGAAAAAGATCATAGTTAATAGCTTCAGTATAAAGTTTGCCAGGTCCATCTAATATTCCATAAGCAGCAACGTTTGTTTTGCAATTGTCTCATGCACAGGAAATTGTTTTACCTCCATAATTATGAACTGCTGCTCAAGCTTCTAGGATGATTTCCTTAAGTGTATCTGAATTTAGTTTTGTAATTGGATGAATACTCGGTGCGTATTTAGGGCCTTCAAAATGACATGCAACTTCAACCACCAGCGCATGTGTTGCAAGAACTTTGTCATCAAAAACAACGTTTTCAGCATAACCAACTAAACCGCCTCCTGAGGATCTCAGTATTTTTGTAAGCTTTGTTTCATTAGATAGAATGTTGACAAGTCGCTGTTGTGGTTGAAGTTGTTGAAAAAGTTGCTTCAAATTTTGATCGTGGAAGCTGTACACAGGAGTTGCTTAATCAATTTTATTGTGGGTAAAAACAACTGATCCAGAATTTCGCAGCCTTCTATATGCAGTTGGTAAAATATTGTGCAGTTTTTCAGCGAGAACGTACATATTTTTGTTAAAACTACGTCCGTTTGGAGAGCCGGGCTATCATTGTAACTGAGATTAAAAAAACTGACAATGGGGCAATCGAAACAGCCCATGCATTTCAGTATCTCGAAAGCGGAGTTCAAATAATCTGTATCTCTAAACTTGTTCGCTGATATGCATGAAAGGATTTTACCAATTGGTGACCATCTACTAATAGGACTGGTGTTTTGCAGACCACCCGCTTTTGAAAAGTAAATTTTAGGTACTTTTCTTCCGTTTTTCTCCACACATTTTAGATGCAAAAAACGAATGCTGAATGGATTTGTTGAAATTGAATAAACTGAATTACAGAGCGTCTTTCAGCATCAATTTTAGATAAGTGAATATCATTAGTATTCCGAATAATATAATGTTTTAAAAATTGCTTCATGATGGCATCACGAAATGATGAAAAGACCCCTATTCTATCCATGGTTTTAGCCCGAAGTTATTTGTTTTCAGCTCGAGCCTCAGCTGAAGTCATTGTTTTTTTGTCATTGAGGAGACCTCTTTCAAGCATGACTGAGGCACTCCTGGAAATATCGGTCGTGGTCCACTCGGTCTTTTTCCACCCTCTCTTTTATCCAGTCACAATCAAACTGATTAGCGCAAGCATAGATCTCCTTTGACTTTAGCAAACTGGAACGTCCATTTCGGACCATTTGGCATGGCGTCAATCCATCGGTTTTGTTTCACTTTACTTGTTGGAAATTGTGCAACTTCTGTATAAGGCTCATCCTTGTAGCTGCCTTGACATCCATAAACATTATATTTTTTGGCATTTTTGAGTAGGCTGAGGCTATATTTTAAACCTTTAATAAACATTCTGTAAATCACTTTCAAGTAGGCTATAAAATAGAAACAACGTGGTAAGTAATTTGTTACTCAAAAATCTTGTGGGTGGTATAGAATTTTGATGTAGCTTTGAAAAAAGCTGCTTGAGTCATAAGCTTTTTGTGACGCTCTCATTAGTGCCAATATCACGTCAAAAGGGAAGATTTAGAATGAGTAAGTGTTTATGTGGTTAATTTGGACGTTAGGCAATCAAGACAAGCCAATGATAGCGCTAATATTGTAAAGAGTTCCAAAGAAAGATTTCGCAATCGCGAAAGTTAGAAAAAGCGCAGCAGGAGGCCAAATGCCGCGATTATGACAAGAGTTTGAGAGCGTAAACAAACTCTTTCTGTCTACATAAAACCGGGCGCCTGGTCTTGATATAAGCAGCCCCTAAGACAAGGGTCGGCAACCTTTCGCACTTAAAGAGCCATTTGAACCTATATTAAATAAAATTAAAACCACTCGGAGCCGCAAAACTATTTCCACAATAAAAAGAAAACAACACGGTGCAATATTTTCTATTTTTTTTGTTTTAATAAAAAACTGTGATGTGTCGTATTTATGAAAGCAGTTAATGCAATCAGACTAAATTAATGTGATTTTTGTACTTGCATTTCAGCGCAAAGCATCTGCACATCATAGGTAGGATGTCACTTTCATTTTCATACAGGATTGTAAGCTGTCATCTGTGATACGTGTGCGATATCTGTGTTTAATGTAGTTTATGTTGGAGAAAAGTTGCTCAAATACGTATGTGGATCCAAAGATCGACAGATTATAAGTGCATACTTTTTCATGTTTTTATACACATTGGGGAGAGTATTCCATGTTTCGAAAATCAATTGGTCCGGTTTTGGGAGGTTTTCAATTTTATTTCAATTGTGACTCTGAGCAAGATCGGCCTTCTGACGGGCTACATCTTCAAGGTCAGCTGTCAGGCATCTAAACTTGGATATCCATATGTCTTTGTCGGCTATGACGGCCAATTCTATTTCAAAGCAGGTTGACTCACACCTTCCAATGCAATCATATTTAGTTCGGATGGATCGATGCTGAAGGGAGAAACAGGAAAGGATAAAGTCTTCTCTTCTTTCTCTGAACTCGCAGAAGCGTCTCCCAAATGAACTTTGCATTGGTATATTTGCAGATTGCAAATATTCCAAATTTATTGTAATGTCACTGTGAGTTTGTTTAAACGCTCTCAAACAAGGGAAGTGAGATAATGTACCTTTCTGTAAATTTCTGGCAAAAACCGTGAACTTTTACTCGAATGCCAAAACATCTTCCAGCATGTGCAGGGCTATGCTTACCTTGAGAAGCTGTGTTCAGCGAGTTCAGGTGCGCTGTCATGTCTACTATAAAGCGTAACTTTTCCAGCCATTCCGCCTTTTCCAGTTGACGATAATTAAGCCCTTTGCTGTTCAAAAAGATTTTTACTTTTTTCAAACATATGACAAAGCGTTTCAACACTTCCCCTCTGGAAAGCCATCTTACTGTATTGCCCAACAAGAGATCAGAGTACATGCTATCGACCTCGTCCAGTAACATAAGGAACCGACATTGATCAAAAGCTTTTGTCATTATTTTATTGATAATTTAAATGACAACATTCATTACTAGCGTGCCTTTTGGGGGGAAGCGTTTGAGCACACAGTGCCTCTTGATGTAAGATGCAATGAAAAGTCAGCAGCTTTCTCTCTGAACACTTTTGCGGTAAAGCTACAAAATCCTTTTGCGCATCTGTCATGCTAGGTGCTCCATTTGTAGCTACTGACACCAGGTAGGTTGTATTAATGCCATTTGCTCTCAAACATTCCAAGACAGCCTAACAGATGTCTTCTCCACGCGTTTGGCCTTCCAGTGACATTAACTCAGTTATCTCTTTTTATGGCCGAGCAGAGTTTACATACCGGTAAAATAGCGCTATTTGTTCAATAATACTTCTGTCTTTAGACTCATCACAGGCAATTGAGTACGCTACTGAGGAATTTATATCTTGTCCGTGAATAAATGTTCAAATATCTTAATGAATGAATTTTTTGCATATACTTCATCAGTGAATGGCTTACCATGCGTGACTATTTCCTGAGCGGCCACAAAACTGGCATACGTGATTGAATTTGCAGACTTGACCCACTTGTTGAATTAATGTTTGCTTCGATCAGCGTTACGCATTAGTTCTAAAAAAGCTTTTTTTGCATCCCCTTTTAAATATTTTTGAGCAAAAGATAAATGCATATTTTGAAAATGTCTTTCAGCATTTGATTTTTTCCTATTTGCAAATTTCTCGTTACACATTAAGCACACTGGTTAACTGGTCTTATCAGCAATGAAAGCAAATGAATTTGTTCACGAAGCATTGAACGTTTTGTGTTCTCCAAACACTTTTCTTTTCTGAGATTTACTCATAGTTGGTTGGCTTATATAAAATTACCTTTCTAAAACTAGCAACCTAAGAAATAGTTTTAAATTGGCTATATCGGTGCGCAAAAAGTATAATACAGTAGACGCCGCTTATTAAGCCCGCCTCTGGAACGGATAATTTTGGGCTTGTTAAGCGGATGGGCTTGTTAACCGACGGACGACTTTTTCTAAATATTTTGAGCTGAAATATTTGTGCCTAACTGTAATAAAGATAAAATGTTTAAAGATAATTACATTGTACAGAGAAATTTGTAAAGAAAATACATATTCGGATTATAAAAATTTTGATATTTAAAATCAAAGAGACCGCGTATGTAGGCCTACTCTCGCACGCAATTAACGCGCTACAACTACTGCACCACATGCGCTGGCACTAACAGTTCCTTTGAACTCGACGCACTTCCAAAGCACAACTACGATAGCAAAATTTTTATCTTTTTGGATAGAAACAGAAGAATTTTTGACAGTAACCAAAATGCTTGATGTTTATCCATTCCAAAAAAAAATCAAGAATTACGTAATGAAATTTGTTGGTTATGAAGCTTTTTAAACAAATTTAAAAGAATGGCGTTGAAAATTTGGGCTTATTTGACAGCTTTTTGGGCGTGTAAAGCGAGTTTTGTCAATACACAGTCAAATGGAAGAATTCTGCGCCGGACGAATTTGGATTTCATATGCGGGCGGGCTCACAAACCGTGGGCTTAATAAGCGGCTTCTACTGTAGTTGCTTTCTTTGCTACAGTTATTTACAGCACAGTTTTACAGCGTGCGTCTTCTCTAACCGCTGCTAGTAGACTGCTAGAAACTATGTTAGTAGACTAAGTCATCCACTAATTATCACGTCACAATCAGAAATATCAGGGCATAATAATGGTTTTTTGAGTTTTTGGCAATTAGCTGAATTTATTTCGAGCGCAGTGTACCACTCGGAGAGTTTATAGTAAGCGAGATCTATTTAAAACCCTCATCTCTATGAACATAGCACGTGATCACCATAACCGTATCATACATCGATTTATTGAGTTATAAAGGCAATCTACGCGCTTTATATGCATGTTCACACGAATGACGTGGTATTTCACAGTGTAATAGTATTGCAAATAATAAAAGCCTCCCTCCCATAATTTGACGAGACCATCCCTGGATGCGTTTCGTCCTTTTGGATTCATCAGCAGGGCCTGTCCTGTCAACATCAAAAGCCAAAACCCCATATATGCAATAATGTGAAAATGTGGTATCATTCTATTACAAATTCCTTCGCACACATCACGCGCGTGGTGCATGTTATCACTTTGCTTTTATTATTTTTTGCTTTTTTGCTTTTATTCTTTGCAATACTATTACTCTGTGAAATAACCACGTCATTCGTGTGAACATGCATATAAAGCGCGTGGATTGCCTTTATAACTCAATAAATCGATTTATTTCGAGCGGTATCACTATCATATTTTATCAACAAAAAAGAAGAAATAAAACAGCAGAAAGAATAAATCAGAAACTTAATTAAGCGTTCGCTACTGCAGCAATAAAATTTTAATAGCTTTACGCTTAGGGGTAATTTTAAGGGTAAATTACCCTTCATTTTTTAATCTAATACATAAAGCGCAATTCTGTGTGTCTGTGTGTCTGTCTGTTTTAACTCTTCTGAGACTGCTATAATACAAACATCAAACTTAGCACGATTGATCACCACCCCGTGGTGAGTGTCATAAGGGTATTCGTGACGTCATAATGACGTCATAATCAAAAATAATTTTTTAGTATTTGCATGACTTGACAGAGGACAAACGCTTTTTGCTCAAACGAAAACCAGCTTCCGACTTACCACATTACAAAAACTTTCATTTGCTTGGGATCTAAAATGACGTCACAATCAACGCTTCATTGCACAATCTGTTTTTGTTCTTTCTTAAAAAGTACTCATCGCACAAACGCAATTAATCGTTTTTTCAGAAGATATTAATAAAGTTCTTTGGATAAAAACAACTTTACAACAATTATTGCTTATTTGGCAATGCTACGAGCAATTCTTTATTTAAGAACTTGAAGCCATATAAGCATTTTTCTTTTCTATTTTGCTTGCACGCTTAAAACTGGCTCTATGATGTCAAAATATGTCTCGTACGATTAACACAAATGTTCGCTACCGCAGATCATAATATGAAGACGTTTCCAAAAATTGCAACCTTTCTGCAAAATCAGTTTACTAAAAAACTGATTTGTGATTCCATTTCTCAACTGATTTTCAAGCTTTCTTCAACAAATTAAAGGCTATTTCAATGCAATTCCGATAGCGTACAATATGGACAATTAATATCAGTTTTTATACTAAAAAAACTAAACTTTGATACCTGTGGTGTAACTTTTTACCCCTTCCAAAAGTGGTGAGTTTATTAATAGCAGGTAACTTTAATACAAAAACGTTAAAATAAAGTACTAACAATTACTGTCCATTAAAAGCTTAGTAAATTTGCTTTTCAGCAATATGTGATTTCAATTACTTGAGGCCAAGGATTAGTTTATAATGGCTGATCAAAACTTGGTTGCCAATCACCATGTTTCATTTTTAGTTGTACAATTATCCTACTAGAGTTAACTAACTTGCAATTGTTAAACCAAAGTTAGCTCTTCGGTACATTTTGACTACTTTTCCTCACAAGCATGGTTCTTATGCGTTGTCTATTGACGTTTTCAAAAATATTCATCAAAAACTGAAGTCTCCAAATGTTTATAAAATGTAGTCTACCGGTTAACAAAACGCAAAATTTTGTTGCTTACATTTCACAAAATTCCAATTGCTAGAAAACTAAGTCCTTTAGTACATCTTGGCTCTTTTTTCTTAATAGCATGGATGTTTGGTATTATCCATCAAAACATTCAAAAAGATTTATCGAAAAATGAAGTCTATAAATTTTAATATGTAGCGTACTCCAAGCAAAACACTTGGTGATTACCCAAGAAAAAGACGAGGGATAAGGTGGTCCTTTCTTATGGTTTGCAACAAAATGTAGGGGTCGAGCTACATATGATCTACATGTTGAAGCAATTTCCTTTCTAATTGGGCAAGGCTGTCGCAGCAGCCAGCTGATTTGATGTTCTTAACCTCGACATTATTGATGGGGGGCCCCTCTAGTGCTATAACTGAACTGTGAGTGCTTCATTTCGGGTTAGTTTGCTCTTTGCATGGCGCCGTTTATGCCAATGCCAAAAAACATGCACGCAGTCTGAGACGTTAGTTCATATTAATTCGCCTACAGTAACGAAAAAGTGAAATGGATCAGAACGCATTGTGAGGTCATAATGTTAAATGCCATCACAATGCTTGTTATTATTTACTGAAAACAGCAGCAGGCAGCAAAATTATCCACTATCATCTTTATAGCAAACATAAATGATAAAGCCCAATACTAATATTGGTAATTGCAAGGATAGACCTATCGGTACAAAGCATTAATCTTTATTTAAAGGTGGAAAGGTCTGGATTAGGGGCAAAATTAAATGTAATAAAGTCCCATATTTAAGAAAAAATCAAAATCAAACTATAATACCATCAATCTGTAACACTGGATTAAGAGGAAATATGTTTTTCTTTGAAAAGAGCTTAATAGGCGCCTATTCCAATAGATTGTATGACTTAAAGAAAAGGCAGGACTCCTTTTCCTGCTATGGCCGAATTAAAGCAAACAGCGCAGGCAAAAATCTTAAGGTCACCAATATTAATACGAAAGCGGGTCCACCAAATCGTCGAACATGTCTACCACCAAACACCTCATTTCTTTATGGAGTCAAAACGACCACCATTTGGGCGACGCCATCAATTTTGACTATGTTTCACCTCCCCCATTTACTCTTTTAAAAATTACGAATGGTAGTTTGTGTCATCGTTCTTCCTTTTTGAACACTTCCAGTCTTCATAAATAAAACAGCATATTGAAGTACCCAACCCTAACCCTAACCGGATGTATGTGACCGGAAGGCTAAGTGCCCGGGGGGTAAGTGTCCTAAAACCGTTGACATCATCAGGACGTGAAAACAGAAAATAACTTTTTTAAATTTGCATTTTTTGACAGAGGAAAACGACTTTTTACTCAACTTGCCAACTCATCAAAACTTCATTCCTGTAGGGGTTAAGAATTAATGCCTGATTGCACATTTTGGTTTCTTCATTTTCTCAAAAAATAGTGATTGCAGAAATGCAGCTTTTTTGGGAGATATTAAGAAGCTACTTGTTAATATTAACAACCTAAAAAATGATTTTACAAAATTTGAGGCGTTTGACAACGCAAGAAACATTTATTTTTTGAAGTTTTGCTAATCTCAAGCATTCTTTTCTCAATTTTTTTCTTGATTTTATCAAAAAACCTTTGTGGGGTTTTTATGCTGTCAGCTACAATTTTGATGAAAACAGCAGCAGGCAATAGCTGTACTTATCATCCGTTTTCGTTATGAAAGCAAACGTATGTTGATAAGATGTTGCTTGCTCAGCACAATGATATATTACCGTACTAACATAACGGTGTAAATTTGATTTTTTAATAGCGAATTGGCAAGTAGGAAAATTAAAAAACTAAATTGTGGATGGCTCCACGTCAAAATACTTCCGAATTCATAAGGAATATTGATCACAAATTGCAAAATGAAACGAAGTCTATATTGGTGATGTGAGCTCCTGCAGTGAGCTACATGAACTAATGAACCAAAGCAGTATTTTCTCTCCCAATTATTCTTAAAAAATTTGAATGAACTCAAATCACGCGTCTCAATAGCATTACATTTTGATCCAATTTCAGTTTCGTAGCAGCCGCAATTTTTCAAAAATCCGGATACAAGTTTTTAGGTGTTTTTGATGATGTTTTTCGTAGTAAATACTTGTGTTTCTGTTAAGTGCAACTGAAGTTTTATTAGTTATTATTGGAGTTGCTTATTTGTTAAACGATACGCTTTGTGGATAACATTAATTCAAATTTGTAAGCGGGAAAAAGACACTGGTCAACTTTTTTTAGATGCGCTTAAGCAGGAAACAGGAAACGTAAAGTGTAGCTTGGAAATAATTTAAGAGCAGAAATGTCTTCGTACTTCGAAAATTAGAAGAACGCGAGGCTCCCTTTGGCCCTTGCCTCAACGTAAACAATGAATTAAGCGCATAGACCTGAGGCGTAGCCAGAACCTTGACATCACAAATTTGTTTATGAAAGACATTGTCTGTTTTTTTTTATAGCATACGCCAACTGCTCAGCACTCACTTTAATATTACCTTTTTTAACTCTTCATAGCGAAATTGGGTTTTTCAATCCGAATCTTAATGCGTTTTTTTCCTTCTTCGCAGTCGGTAGACCTGGGGTTCATTCCCTTTGTCGAATCTTATCAAAAGACTTTATAAAATGTTATCTATAGCTTTCCTACTTGACGCTCGGCATTTATGGGAGGTTGTGGAGAACAAGCCGGCAAGTTCGCTTGTTGTGTCATTGAGCAAGGCACTTAACGGGATGCCCCACCTTTATGTGGAAGACAGGTGGCCTAGACACCTCAGTGAGTACGGACATACCGTCCAAAATATGGCAATACAATTTGCCTTCTCGTGAATGGAGGATAAATATGATATTCGCAATGCAATCCAAGCATTGATTTGATTGCTTTTTCCATAAATTAAATAGCTTCCTACATGAGTATAGATCATTACTAGGGTTTTAGATTTTTCGATTGTTTATGAAAACCGGAAAAAATCTAACACAATTCCGGAATCTTGGAAAAAGTTAATTTTACGTGACACACAAGAAGCAAAGCATGGCAAAAGTTTGCCAAGCCTTGATCGGCTCCTTTTTACTATATGAACTGCAAAGAAAACTCAGAGCGTTGACAAATCGATCGCCCAACAGTAAATGAATTTGCTGGTGAAAAAGGCCGCAGCTGAGAAAGAATGATCTGCTTCAACTGAGGTTGCTGGAATGCTCAATAAAGCTTGTGAAGGTTCTTGGTCTTTTTAACGTAAAGACTAAAATGAATTTTAAACATATTTATTGAAAATATAATCAGTATGAATATATCATTATGAATATAATCATTTTGTTATCAATAACTACTTAACCTGCGGGAAACACCGGGATTTTTTTGGAAAACCGAGAAAGGCAAAATACAAACAGGCAAAAATTTTCGGGAATTTCCGAAACTGGGATCCTGGTTTTCAAACCCTAATTATTACCGACAATATGCGGCAGCAGTAGCAAAACACTGGAACAGGTTTTCACTTTTAGCTAAGCGATGAAGTCAACGTTAAAGAAATAGCCTCAAAATGGTACTCGACATTCAAATATTAAAAAATAGACATATTTTTTAACTCGACGTCCAAAATTTTACTTGAAAGATCACTTATGAAAAGCTGTTTTTCATCCAGATTGATGTTTTCCTCTTTATGTTTTTGAGAGACATTAATGTTCCGCTTCAATTTTTTTATTGAATTAAAAATTTTTCATGACCTTTAAACTTATTGAACGATAATTTTAAAAAATTTGAAAAACAGATGTAATTACAGAGTTATACCACAGTACCTATAGGTACCAACGATCCTCAAAGATATAATTTTATCTGTTTCAGCAGTGTGTGTAAAAAACTAGGATTTAGATTGATCGCAAAAGGATATATCATATGAAGCATATTATTATTTCACATCATATGAAGTTCAGAAAATGTACTTATCACGAAAAAAGGGTAAGCCTTGCTTACATTTTATTTAAATTTTCCTATTGTTTAGATAAACAGATGGAATGACATACAAAATTGCGAATATAGCTGGCATTTTTGTTTGTCAAATGTTGCTTGTAGATCTTATAAACAGATATAAACCTTTCTTTTGACAAATGTAGTCTTAATATTTACGTTTCACCCCCTTTAGTAACCGGAGAGCCTCATTGGAATACGACAGGTATAATAATTAGAGTAACATGCAAATTGCAAAGCATAAAAATATTTGGATAACCTATATTACCTGACCCCAGAAATTATTACACACACAAAAAGTAATTAGGTTTCAGAACAAATAGTATTACGTCATAGTACCAGGTGTAAGCACGGGTGCTATCTCATGTGTTATAAAATTGACTTGATTGGTGGATTAAGGACTATTATAAAATTGGTGGATTAAGGACTTTAGGGGCCTGAGGCAAGAATTCATGATGGGCCCTCTATAGGCCAAGTAGCCTACTCATTGGTGACTTTTGCTTTTTTTCTTTTTCAGATTAATTTTATTTCGTAGATTTGGAACAGATAAATTTGTTGTAAACCAGGGTTTTCACCCTAAATTTTTACGTTAGAACCTTTTTCTTTTTTTTGTTTGGCAGTTTATAGGACTTGTCTTGAAGGGGGATGCCGAAACTCTAGCTTGACTTACTTGCCTCACCCTAAATCCACCACAGGTTGTATAATGTATAATATGCCATTTACTCGGACTAAACACGCTGTGAGTGTTCCGTTTGTTTGTTTTTTGTTTAAAATCTCCAGTAAAGCTACTACCTTGCAAAGCTACAAGCTTGATTATCTGTTACAAATTCGCTGGATCGAGACCCTTGGGCAGTCTCCAAACTCGAGATATATCACCGTTTTACCACGTAACGAACTGTAAAATTTTGAAAGGCGCACGGCTTTTTTTTCCCACTCACTCTATGCCTCGCCTTTTCTTTCACAATTCCGACAAAATGATGTTTGTAATCAACGACACTTGGAGAACAATGGAAGACGAGGATTAAGAAATTCAAGACGTAGAAAGGGCAGGTATACCTCCACCAAGCCTGCGTATATAGGAGCTTACCTCCAAGTTCGTTAATAAAGTTGTTGCTTCTGGACACCATTCTTTGCACTCTCGCATCCCCTCTACCCCAGGAAACTTTTTATCCAGACAACGGCTTCTCTCCCGACGACCTTTCACTCGTCATGCAGTGCTATCACATGGTACACCACAGTTCAACATCATCGAATCCTGGATGAACAGCTGGAGCTCTGCGCGTTCCCGCCTTATCGAATTTGGTTTGTCACCTTCAAACAAACATTCCCCAGGGTCAGAACTTCAGCGCAAGGAGTAGTCTACCCTGAATCGTCTTCGAACAGGAGTTGGACGTTTCAACTATTGTTTATTTTAGTGGGGTTTAAGATCGTCATCTAATTGCAGTTGTGGTGCAATAGACGTGGTCAAACCGCGGAGCACGTCATAGTCTGTCCCTTGAAATCAGCTCCAAATGCCAAAGGGGCCTCATGCAATTAGATGAACCAACCCGAAGATGACTGAAAGAACTCCTTCGGTTTTGAATCTTTATACTAACGACGACGACGGTGAAAACTTACTGTTTAAAAGTCAACTTCTTGTTCAAACTTAATCTTCGTTCAGTGGAAGTCTCTTTTAGATATTATATGAACTAAAACAACAAAACTTTGCAAAGCAAACCAGCCGTCATTTTTTCTAAGAGTCAACTTGAGCACAGCGTCGTTTTATGGCAGTTGCTGCTGCATCGCTTGAGGAGCAATAATTTAGTGATAACCAAAGTCTGTAAACTAGTGCAATAACACAATTCAAAGGCGTTTGTCTGTTGCGAGAAGTGGTGTTTTACCACGTGGCAGCAATAAAGCAAAAGTTCAATTGTCATATGGACTACCCAACAAAGTACAAACATAGAGTGTCAGTAATTTGAACTTTGTAATAACATTTACATTATCTATACAAGATACATTACGCCATGTATATCTGGTATGCGGTTTATATTTGCATGCTGTGTTATTCGTACCACAATCTATTAGCTTAAATCACTGTTCCCAACCTTTTTTATGCCATGGACCGTTTTCAATATTTGGTTGATGCTGAAACTTTCAAAAACTTTATAATCAACCATAGTCATTGAAAAATAATAAAAAGCAGCCCCCACGAGCAAATGCCTTCAATGTTCAGCCACATCTATAGGTATTTACTCGTTACACTTGCAAAGTAAATATTCTGTTCGCCTCCCTGAAAACTGTCGATGACCCCTGGGGGAGTGTCTACCCCCAATTGGAAACCATTGGCTAAAATGACTTTTGAAATATAATTAGGTTTCATCGGCAATACAGCATAAAAATATTTATAAACTTTAAAACGCATCCTGGGAGAAAAAGAAAAATGTATCATTATTACATTTGCGATACCGGGTACCTAAAGGTAACAAAAAAAGTAAACTCCCACAAGTAGGCCAATCACGACTTTGGTAAATTATAAATTTTTATGACGTAACAGCAACCTTTCAGTCACTTTACATAATCTATCAAAATTTTCACAACAAAACGATCCTCCAACCGTTCCTGATAGACATAAAATACTGTCCGTACAATATATTGCAAATTAGCGAGAAACAACTCTAGCGAAAACTGTTAAAAACAAGGGCCAATTTTGAATTTAATCTGAAAAATTGCACTTTTATAAACATTCTTAAAGTGAAATCAAGAACTCCATAGCCTTTGTGCTCTAATGTCGCTTACAAAATTATTAACTTAGTTCGAAGATAAAAGCGTGCACCCTATCAGTGCAACTGCAAAAACTTTGTGGTAGGTCTTTGTAGCTCAGTGCATCACAGGGTTAAGGATAATCAAATCTTTTTACTTACTTTCGACTTGCCGAGCACAAGAAGAAACAATTGTAAAAAAGGTTTCCTATTTCTTACTTGGCATTAACATTATCGCTAATATCAGTTTGCTGACAAAAATTGTACTCTTGTCTTGATAGGACATGCAATCTTTTTGAGACCGAACGATTTTACTCAGTCGGAAGATGCCGCGTTTTAGGCGCGAACTCTTTCCAAGATTAATCCCAGAAGAGTAGGATTGTTAAACCAACTACATTTTTTTGGGAATTCAATTCAAAAGAGCAGAGTTTTTAAACCGATGACGTGTTTTTAGCTTTGGTGGTCAATTTGTTGAAGAGGACCACAAGCCACATTTTCTAAGGATTGCGAAATTTTACTTTGCGGGTCATGGTCTGCATATCTTTTTTCTTGTCATATCCTTGTAAATCTAAAATCATTTTTTTTTGGGATGGAGCATAAAAATATAAACTCCAAAAATACCAAATGCATTTCAGGTATGTCTATCACAGCTCTCAGTGGATGGCTGCAGGAACGACTGATGCTCACCCGCCACCGAGGACTTACATTCATCCAGATTCTCCTTGTAGAGGACAGGTGTGGATGCGGCAAGCTGTTACCTTTGACAAATTGAAACTGACAAACTATGAAGCCGATAAAAAGGGGCATGTAAGTAAAAGATAATAAATTGAGATGTGAAGAGCTTAAAAAATTAAATCTACTATGTTTTGTCATTCAGTGAGTAGTAAAAATATGTTAAAGCCATGGGAAAAGGAGGGTCAAAAATCGTGATGTTATAAGGACTCGCAATAATTGCTCCACAATTATACGGACTTTCACGTCTCTTCTGTTGATTCCATCAGAAACCGTCATAATCATGATTTATCGTTAACATCATAACCAGGGCAACATGATAAAGTTTGAAAGGAAGTGTATCAGGTCTTGGCAATCAATCTTTGGCTTCCAAAAGTTTTTGTCTCATCAATGAGCGGCTGATATACAACTAATGCCTACGTATCGGGCAGAAAATGCTGTTTGGGTAAAAACATCGCTGTTTTTGGAGATTCTTAATTTGATAAGTTTGGTTTACAGTGCGATGTTATCAAAAATTAAAGAAGTAGTTACTGATTTTTACAATAATAGTTAAGTACTTTAGTTTAAACAGTAGCAATTTTTAATCATTAAATTTAAAAAAATTGTATTGCGGGAAAATATCCAAGATTTTACAGTTAAAAATGATCCATGTCTTTGAAGTTACCAATTCAGAACAAGAAAAGCATTGTTATCAAAGAACGGATTAAAGCAGGGTCATGAACAGTCAGCTGAAGCTCGAAACTGGTAGATATCTGCCAATAAGCTCGTAACCAGCAGCAGGTTTATCCCTAAGTATAAACATTTTTTAGTCCGAATTGCAATTTCTACCCGTTTGGAAGCTTTTATTTACAAGTGCATTACCCTGGAATGACAGTGGTCTATCCAGAGAGGGATGGGAGGGATGCATCCCCCTCCACCCTTTTCAAGTCTTGCTGCCGAATGTTTGTATATAATTTGTGAATCAAAAAAAATTTGCTCTGAAAATTGGACTTCGAAAAAGCTAATCTCCAAGAAAAGCTTTGCCTGCAATTGTGACTGAAAATTTATAAATTTGCACTTTCAAAATGTTGATCTCCAAAAACCAAAGGTGTTTGCCATCAAATCGGAAAGGCAATTTATAAATTTACACTTTGAAAATGTAGATTACTTTGCCCAAAATTTGTATTGCCAATAGATTTTTACCCCTTTCCTCAACGAAAGTTTTTGAATCCGCTGCTTTGGAATGGTTTAAGTCCCTTTTCCAAAGAATTGTGGGTTGGTGGTCTAAGGCTGTTTGTCATCTCTTTCATTTCCTCAAATAATGGTGTTGCGAAAACAAAACACAAGGAAATGTAAAATTTTTCTGAAAGTCTTTGATATTTTGAATGATGAAGTTAGATCTCTACCACGACAATCATTTCACCTACCTATACTTTTTTGATAACTTTCTCATCTTAAGTTACGTAAAATATCTTTAACTATAGCTTCTAATTGAAGTTGTATGCAAGTGAATTAATATAAAGTCAATGAAATTTGAAGTTTCAACACTAGTATCTTAGTTTAAGGCAAAATTCGGTGAAAACCTAAAAAGTGCCTGCGCAAAGCTCTGGATAAGTACGCAAGCATATCAACTATTACAAAAAGTTAATTTTAATGCATTTAAACAATACTAATTTTATCAGTGCAACACAATGGAATTTTTTGTTTATTTTCAACATTAGTTATGCACACTGTTGCTCCTGTCGTAACATTGTATCTATCTGAAAATATCGGCCTAGGTAACTTTAATGCGTATTGCGTCATAACACTACTTAAAAAAATGCCTCTTGTTTGTTTCTGGTGTTATTCTGTGGTGTTCCATGAAACGTTTACAGTTTTTGGTGCGGAATAATATTTAAAGCGAATATCTTCTTTTTCTCTCGGCTGTTTTCTTTTATGGTTGGTCAGAGCAGATCATTATTCTCCATCTTTTACGGTACATACCATACTCTTCCTTTGATCAATCACCCTCATGTCATTCCTCGTCATATACATAAATATTCTTTTTGGTCATCCTGTTTCCTTTCTTTTCATCATGAATTTCAAAATATCTGTGTCAAACCCAAACAATAAAACGACTGCTAAATATGGTGCAAACAAGCACTGTGCGTTGTTGCTGACTAACAACTATAGTACTACGACAGCTAAGCATACTTTCGCAATTAAAAATGGACTGCGATATGCCACTGAAACAACAATCTCATCATGTTAAATTCGTAGACTACTGATCACACTAATCTTAATCATACTCGTCTCGAATCGAACAACACAAGCCACGATTATGAGGTAGTGACGGTCGACCGTTTGTTCATGTTCGGTATTACTCAAGCGGCCAGTGTAAATAATTCGTAGGTGATCTAACGAATATTGATCTAACGAAACTCCAAACGGTAAAAGCAAATGACTTAATATTGTTTGGACAACTGGACTTTAGATGCTACGAATTCGAAAATTTTGCAAATCTCGGAGTCCGTACCACTTGCCACAAGTGCCATGTGGGAAATCGGGTCCGGATTGTAAAGCAGAGCTTCTCCAATTCTGCCACTTCCAGCTCTGCTTCCTGCGTTGTATTCAGCGCCACCGTCTCTAAACCAGCAGCAATTCTGGTCTGACCACCGTTTTATTCACTTTTTTTAAATTTCGCACAGCAGCTACCCTTCTACCGCATATTACTTCCGCAACTCTTCTTACTTTTGTCACAAATAGTCCCTGAAGAAGCATGGCACAATGACTCTTCATAAATATGCTATTTTTTGTCAGCCTATAGCCAATGGTGTAGCTAATTAGAGGGGAGGGAAAAGTACTGCTGCGTTTGTCGCAAAATTATTGGATTGCAATTGTTGAGTTGAAATATGAGGACTTGTCTTTATGGAAGCAAAACGTCATATCTCGCTCCTCAGCCCTTAACTACTTTCTGAACGCACCTGCCAAAAACCCTTGGTTATAGTATCGGGAAGGTGGTAGTTAATTCTGAAGAAACGGTGATTTATTTTTCTTTACGAACAAGGTTTCAGAAAAGAACATTTGTTCTATTGCCTCCGTTTTTCCGACAGCAATTTTAAACTATCTTTGTACAGCGTATTTTGTGTGCAGGTGATTTTACATTCAATGCACAAGTACCAACCCCGTGTTCACATTGTTGAATGCAATGGTAACGCAAATATCAATGCATCTCAACTAATCCCGCGTAACCAGCGCGTCGATGACGTCATTCACCAAAACAGAACGACAATTGTATTCCCAGAATGTGCTTTTACAACTGTAACGGCTTATCAGAACCAACAAATTACAAAACTGAAAATAGACAGAAACCCGTTCGCAAAAGGTAAATTGAGAATCTTTGTTTATGTAATATCGAAGCAGGTTTGAGAACACGTTGCTCTGTGTTGGCAATAACCCAAAAGGTTTTTTGATACCACACAATAAAGATTTATTAACTGTTTAAGTTGGTAACCTGTTATGTATTTTTGTTCCATCGTTGAAGCCCAGTTGAACGACCATTTGCTTGCAATTCGGTTCACATTTGAATCAGCCGTTGCTGTAATTGCGCATGAAGCAATCATGCGATCATTTTGCGTTTGATTATAGATGTTATTTGTTTTTTGTGCAAAACGATCGAAATTACTAATCATATTTAGCATAACTGAGCAAATAATATGTTGTTAATATTGATGGGCAAAAGAACAAATTAAAAGCCTTTGATTTGTTCTAACAGACTAACATCATTGCAATAAACGTAGCCGAATTAGTTGTTTGTATCTTTCGTTTTGATTAAACGATGCAAAAGTAAGAGACCTGTAATTCTAATGATCAAATCAGACATATTCTACTCTTTGTAATTACGGAAAAAGTAAATGCCTAAATGAAATGGAAATATATATTAATTTGAACTTTGTTATTTTACAATTTTTAAGGCTTTCGTGAAACAAAAAAACAATGGCCTCCCAAACTTTCGATCGGAAATAATTCGTACACAAATCATGCATCGAATAATGACGGAGGAAAAATGGTCAACAATTCCATCTTTCCTTGTGTCCTGCCATGCAGTAAGAAATTGTTTTAAATGCACACAGAAAATTACAATTACAAATAAGTATAGACAAATTTTTTGTTTATTTTATGTATTGTATATATGCTTCTGTGCACGGCTAATATTTTCAAAATAACACAAGTAAAGAAAATATTTAATGAAGTTGTTTACCAGGCATTAAATAAAAAGTAAGAAGCAAAGTTTAAGTCGCTCAATAAAAATAACTCTTTAGGGACACTTTGCGATTAATTATGTTGGTGTTTAGTGCGATATGCAAAAGTCTTTGAAATCAACAGCAATAATGAAATTTTTAAATTCTAGTCTGACAAAGGCAAAGTTTGAAATAAACGTTGGTAAGCAGTTAGCTAATTTTCGCGTAGTTGCTGGGAACATGACGTATGTGGTATAGCTTGTTGTTTAAACAACAGAAATAAAACTGCAACTGAAGTTTCGTCACAAATTCTCTCTTGTTTTTTTCTTTTTAAGTAGGCTATGTCCGTGGTCCCGAAATTGTGGGTTGCGAACCCAAGTTGGGTCGTTTGTAGTTTTATAAACAAGAGAAGTAATAGCATGTTTTTAGCCAGTCCGCCTGAAATTTCCAAAGTTGGCAAAGAACTCTCTTTTAAATAGTTGATTGCCAAAAAACGTTTTCAACTTTGTTTTGAGTCAAAAATGCCGTCCCCTTCCATGCAAACAAAGTGTTACTTCTAAGATCAGGGTCACAAATACTTGCAGGCTTCGATCTTTATAAATTTGAGTTGACTAAAATAAGGTATGGGGACCACTCGGAGCTGCATTGTTGGAGGTTTTAAAATTAAAATCTGCTTTTGATTAAAAAAAACAACAATTTTTACGTAGCCATCAAGCAAAGAGATATTTAAATTTTTAATACTTCTATATTCACTTCATTCTTAAATTAAAGCCATCAATAGCAGTCTTTTAGGCAGGCCTAAATATGATTTCTTGATTTTTTTATAGCTGAAAAAACACAAAATTGGGATACGGGCTACTGTGATTCCGAAGGATTGACAACAAGGTGCACTGAACTAAGGCAAGATCAGTCTATGTGTTACCAAAGCTCTGGACATTTTAGCGTGGTATGTAACACTATTTGTAACAATAGTAACAATTGCATAAGCAATATGTTGTTTCAAATGAATGTAGGAGAATCCAACAGTGCCTCGTTTTTACAAAATAGGTTGCATGTTTTGACCAAAATTACTATTCATCAAAAATTTTTATCAAACAATTTATCAAATTATCAAATATTTATCAAACATTCAAATTTGATCTATTTTCAAGTAATTGAACATAAAAGGTACGATATACAGCTTTTACTTTTTCTGCAATGATGTAATAAGAGCATCAAGTCAAATTTGAGCACTGTTGTCTACGGTGTTATGCCAGTGACCATCGGATTCTAACACTTCTATACCTTATGTCGTTTTTTGATTAGTTGAGTGTCTTAGTATCGATTGCTCTACACAATAGCTGTTTCAAAATTTCAAATTTCGAAAATATAATTAAACGAAAAACTGAACAAAAATGGAACTTTTTTGTGCACGACAATTGGTGCACAGATCTATCTATAATTTGTCTCACTTGCATACCAAGAACTCACTGGCTAGGACTTTGATAAATCGGCCAGCGTAGAAACAATAGGCTGTACACAAAAGAGTGATGAACTTTCAGAAAGCTTCAGTCCAGTCCCGGTCATCATAAAGGATAAACCAATGCTACACCAAATGTCATAGGCAAATCGTTTAGGCTTTGCCTCGTAGGTGCGCTGTTGGAACTTGAGATGAGCGCTGTTGGCATTACGGGCAAGTGAGATGAAGTGATGTTTTTCGTCTTGATTACAGTCTTAAAGCCAGAAATGTAAAGCTGATTATGTGGCCTAATGCTTCTGTTAAAAAATAAAACCTTTCAACGATGTTCAGAAATTTTATTCAAAGCTTAAGTCGCCAGAAAATTAACTGTTCTGTTGTTTATTTTTTATCCAGCAACTGGACTTTTATTTTTTAAATATCAACAGCCACTCCTTGACTTAAACATTGCTGCTGCTAGTGCTTTAAGTTTACTGCTCACGCTAACCACCAAGGGGGAAGGAATAAAAAAGGCTTTGTAGGAAATTAAAGGTGGAGTAGTGTTAGCACATGGAGCGCTGTTGGGCATTCTTCCATATTTGTTTGTAAAATTGCACTGAGCTAAATAGCTAATAATGGGGGAGGCAAAAACCGGGTCAATTTTTAGTTCTTTTTATTTTGCATCAGTTAAACAAGCAAGCAAAAGCAGTTTCGTCTCTGCAATTTCAAAACCAAGTCTGTGTTTAGAGAATGAAATATTGACCCCTCCAACTCAAAAAAACAAGCAAAAACTTTTTTAGCTTTATAATTTTTCAATCATTGATTGCTTTTTTTTGGAAAGCTCTTTCTCATTGGATAACCCCCTTTTCATAGGCGTTGCTGTAAAGGGCGGAATAACCATCTCTCTAAAATGTTTTAGATTTAATCAAAAAATTAAGGCATGAAAGTTTTTTGGGCAAAGATAGTTAAATAATCGAGATCAGAAAGTCATTCTCTTCACCTTGGTTGTGGCACGAAAATACAACAAAATTCCTCCCCAAATTTCGTTTCCGGCTGCGTCACTGCCCTTCTCCCGAAACTATTTTCGAAATGCACCAAACTATTACAGTCAAAACATAGCTTTCATAATTCACTTATATGACGCAAAAAGAATAGCTTGCTTGAAATTGCCCAGGTTAAAATTATGACGTAGCTCATTTATCACCATTTCTTGAGATCTATGTATCAACTTTTTGGATAATCGTCACCGATTTCTGTGTCGGTGAAAGGCTACAAAATCGGAAATTTTTATTCGTGATTATTTGGAAATATGCTATCGCTCCCTTTCATTCAGAGCTCAATTACGCTATCGTGTGAAACGAGATATCTGATTTACTTAGCGCCTCCCTCCGAAAACGAAAGCAAAACAAAAGTAATACAATAAAAACAAGAACGCCAAAAGAATTTACTGTGTTACATTATTTGCAGCCAGTATTTCTTTCTTGCGAAATATTTCTTTTCCTGAGAAGGTCATTTTTTTCTTTTTCAGGAATCTAGTCCTAATTGTTTTCCAGAACAAAATCAAACATCTAATCTAACAAATTCTTTGATAAGCGAAGAGAGTTTGCTTGATACGAAAAGCAATTCCTCGAATCAACGTTTGTTTCACGATCTTTGAACCGAGCACACAAACTTGGAAACAAGAAAATCTCGAAGAAGCCGACACGGAGAGCATTGAACACCGACAAATCTTAAATGCTGGATTATAAATAACGGCTTTCAGATAAATTTTTGTATTTACGGAATTTGAAAATAAAAATGAGTTTATCAGAACTTAGTAGTCCTTATGTTAGCTTGTAATCTTGATGAAATATCACTTTATTTCCTAGAGTTGTTTGCACACGTGCTCAGCCACTTAGGCCTCAATGTTGATTGTAAGTAGGTGGAAAGAACGATGAAATGCATGTTGAAGAAGACTTTTTGTAGTTAACGACAGTGATGCCACACCTTGGTTTTTTCACTTACTCCTTGGTTTAATATGTTTTTTTCTTTAAAATTAATAAATCTTGATTTTTTAAATATCTAAAAGAAAATTATTGTGCAATGATAAAATGAGTTTTAAGAAATTCAAAAATTGTCTGCAAAGCTTAAATCAAACGAGTTTTAAGAGATTTAAAATGGGTTTGTTGACTGCTTTTAGGCTCGCGCAAGAAGGTATAAATACAGTTATGTGATTGCTACGTCACTTTGACAGTTTTTAAAAACAAGTGCTTTTAGTGACATTGTATGACAGAGTGCCATTTGCCATGCACTGACTTTTAGTTTTGAGTAACTTAATTTGGCTTGATAGCTGTTGAAATTTAAACTCCGAAAGTGTCAAAAGTCGATAGTGGTAAAGTTTTTTTAAAGTTTAATAATAGTTTTATTTTTTATCTCAAACCCTTATTAATGGCCCATGGTAGTACTGAAAAGAAGAGAAAAGGCTGGTATTCACAATTATTTAAAGATGACTGGCAGGAACTCGAAGATTTTAAGGGTGGCTAAAAAGAGATGAAGCAGATAGAAATAGTAGTTACTACACTTGTTGCCGCATTACTCTAAAGAATGCAAGTAAATCAATGAGAGTAGCACATAAAAATACTAAAACGCACAACAGCAGTTTTGTGGTAGTTAAATCAACAATGAATATTAGTCAATTTGTTTCAAAAAAGAAAAGTTGTGATTCCGAAAAAATTGCCAATGCCGAAATGTTGTTTGCAGGATATTTCTCTGAGCACTACATCCTATTTTCAAATGTAGAGCATCTATTTGGTATTTGTAAAAGAGCTTTTCCTGACAGCGATATTGCTAAAAAAGTTAGTTGCAAAAGAATGAAACTTTCATATACTATTCAAGATGGAATCGCACATTATGAAAAATTAGAACTGAATGAAATATGCCGTACTCAAAAGTTTTCTGTTATAATTGACGAGAGCACTGATGCAAGGGCGTAGCCAGAAAAAAATTGAGAGGGGGCCAAATTTTGCAACTTTCAATGTGAGATCATTTACTTATAACGGCATTTTGCCTTTCGTGAACTACGCTCGTCGCTACTATAAAAACTGCTGTACAAAACTGAGAAAGTGCCAATGCGATTTCACTGATCTAATGTAGTTTTATCAAGAACGGCTTTAATAGTTCAACTTCAATTGTGACGTATAACGCACTATTTAACGAATTTCAAGGAAACCACTCCCACTGGTAGGTTGAACGTTTTGATAAAAGAAGCGACGTCTTTGTAGTAGTTCGCATCGCAATAAAACAAGAAAGCGCTCAGCGAGATGCTTATTTCTTGCAATTACCACAACTTGGATTATCAATTCATCACTCGACTGCGACATAGAAGAAAAACTTCGGCGATATCTAGTGTGTAAAACGTACACATCTTGTTTGATAACATTTGAAAGTTTAAAAACTTAAAACGTCACGCCTGACCCACCCCCTGCCCACCCCACGGCTAAAAGTCAACAATAAACTTTGATGTACCTGCAGAGGCGCGAAAAAATTTATGTTTTGATTTTTTTGATACTGTTTTGTAATTAAACTTGAAATTAAGGGGGGACCATGGCCCCTTTGGCCCCCCCTGGCTACGCCTATGCACTGATGCTTTAATCACACAAATTTTAGCTATTGCTATACGGTACTTTGATTTGAAAAAGTAGGATGTTACTGATGCCTTACTTGACACAGTTGTGGTAGAAAATGGTAGTGCAGTGAGCTTATTTAATTCATTTAAACATCTCTTTGAGGAAAAAAACATTCCAATTACCAATATTATAGGCTTTAATAGTGACAACTGTTCCACAATGCTTGGAAAAAAAAATGGATTCCAAAAATTACTCAAAAGATATTTTACCATCAGTTTTTGTATTAGGGTGCATTTGCCATTCATTTGCTCTCTGTGCAAGTCATACTGTGTCAGTGTTACCACCGTTTCTAGAATCATTACTTAAAGATATTACTTCATATTTCTCTCGAAGTAGTACACGTCAAAATGATTTCACCCCATTCAAGATGTTGCTCAAGCTGTTAATCACAGAATTCCAAAACTTGCACAAACCAAATGGCTTTCCAGAGAAAATATCGTTTCTAGAACAATGGGAAGTTCTTGTCTTATATTTTCAGTCTGAATCAAGAAATGACAAAGTTGATGGAGCAAGCAAAATGTTCAAATTGCTTGTTGCTCGTGGGACAAAACATATGCTCTGTTTCCTTCAGTATGTGTTAAGTAAAGTTAATGCTCCCAATTTGGAATTTCAATCGGAGCAGTTTAGGTTGCACAAATTACACTCAATGGTGTCAACAGAGTATAAAATTATTTCAAGTGTTTTCATTAAAGAAGAAGTGTTCACGCAAATGGATTTGAGCAATATTGATCCCAAAGACAAAAAAATTCACAAACCGATTAAAAATATTTATCTCGGTGCCAGAACAATGTCCCTGTTGGAAGAGGAGCCAATCGTTGATCAAGAAAACAATATTGCATTTAGAAATGACTGTTTGAAATTTGTAATAGAACTGTGTGTGCAAATTAAACAGCGTTTTCCATTCAGTGACGATAACATTATTGCAAAGTTGAAAGTTTTGGATCCAAATATTGCCCATAGCAAGAATTCTCTCATGTCCATTTCAAGTTTAGCAACTCAGTTTAAAACACTTATACCAGAAAACAAGTTGAATGATCTGGATGGTGAATATAGAAGTTTTCAAATAACTAAAAATCAACATCATTTCAATCAAAATTTAAAAATTCCTGAGTTTTGGTATAAATTGCTTGAAATTAAAAATGGCCTAGGCTAACCAAAATATTTAAATTTATCTGACTTTATGACAAATATGACACCATTGCCTCACTCTTCTGCCTGTGTGAAAAAAATTTTTTCTCAAGTAAGCACAGTGAAAACTAAGAAAACCAACAAATTAAAGGCGAATACTACCAGAGATAGAATTTTAGCTAAGCAGCATGTTACCAAAGGCAATAGCTCTTGCTTAACTTGGCAGCCTAGCAAAGCTTTATTAAAAGACTTTGAGAATGGTGGTGCACGCAAACGATATTCTGAGCGTTTAGAAAAAACCAGAAAGGAACAAGGAATAATAAATTTCACTTTCGAAGATAGTGATGAAGATTAAACAACTTACAACAAGCTTATTTACATATAAGTACTTACAACTAACTTTTATATAAGTACTTACAATTACTATCGATTTGTATTATTTCATAGTATATCAGATCTATTTAAAAATCCCATTTTTGTCTATTATTTTACAGTGCTTGGTTTTTTTGGCTCTATCTTGGTTTTTTGAAACAGATAATCTTGGTTTTTTCAAAAATCCCTTGTGGCATCACTGGTTAACGACGTAAGCAAGCCAGCAGATGGCGTTGGTAGATCGAAATCAGAAAACAACGTTACAATGAAAGGCGTTATATGACGATCAATTTCTCAACCTTGTTTTCTTTCAACTTGATCTCTTACTTTCATTGTTTATCCAATGATACATAGGTTTAACACTTTGGGGTTTGTTAAAATTTTTAGCAATTTGATCATACGCAAAACAATTTTAACATTATGCTTATACAGTGATCCCTCGCTATATCGCGCTTCACCTATCGCGGCTTCGCTACTTCGCGGAATTTTTTACAGTGTTTTTTTTACAGTGAATCCTGATTGGCTCAGGGGCTTTACTGTTGTCTAGAAGTGAAAAAAGTTGATATATACGTTAATATCTCTATTTCTTAAACACATTTTGGGCCTGAAAAGAGGTTTTGTTTTTTGTTTCATTCTGCAGTATAGTATTGTATTGTAAAATAACAGTAAAAAATAAAGCTGACTACTTCGCGGATTTCACCTATCGCGGGTTATTTTTGGAACGTATCCCCTGCGATAAACGAGGGTTCACTGTACTGCTTGTTTTTAAAAGCAAACCTTGGGAATTGCCGAAAGGGGTGATTGATTGTTTTGTCTGCCGGTAACTGTCTGCAGCATGGAAGTCTTTTCTTTCCTGCTGCTTCAATATTCGAAGCGCGACGACTAATGGGTTAAGTGGTGCGACAATGCTCTAATGGTCATGATTTAAACCTCATGGTGATCGTGTTTTTAATCCTTTGACGGATACTGGGTCATATATGACCCACGATTGTTAATTGTTATGACATTATGATGTAATAACCACTTTTGTAAAATCCATTATTTTCCCATTGTTACCAACAATGATGGAATTGTTTCAAATTTTAACAATTAGAATCTTATGATCCTTAAAGGGTTAAGCACTTCGCTGTGACATCCTCCGATAAACTCCAACAAACATCAAAATTTGTTGGTAATGTTTTCGTGCGGTTTATTTGGAATATTGAAACCTGGATACCGTATTTTTCCGAACATATTCCGCAATCCGTTTTCAGACACGAAATTATGGTAAAAACCTTTTTCTCCGCGTATAATACGCACCCCCAGGTTGAAAACCACAACATGAGCCAGTTAGGTATGATGATGACTTGTGCTACTTGGAGGACAATAGTGTATCTTTCAACTGATAAACAAATTAAAGAACTGTTATCGATCCTGATAATTGCGCAAACTGCCAAACAACTGGGCACTTGAGAAAAATTATATTTGTATTCTGTGCGATCTATATGTCATGAGTGTTGTGAATAAAATATTTCTTGAAAATTTCGATGTTTGTGTTATTTATTACGCCTTAATTTACTTTTATGTCAAAACTAACTTCAAACTTACTGTACCCGCGGAAAATCCACACCAGGAATTCAGAATTCATATCTGAGTCACAAAAAATACGGATTATCTCCTGGAAACATACTGTATTCCAAATCACGAGAGAACAACCAGCTTCTGTTTTATTGCTTAGCGTCTTTTTTGGTTCCGCTCAAGTCTTATGAAAAAACTACTACAATCGAAAAGAAAATGTGCCGAGCGAAATTCTGTATCGATTTAGGTAAATTCAAAACAGGTTACTCTGATTGCGTAACATTTTTCTGGAACGACAAAACATCTTTATTGAGGTAGTAGCATAAATCAACTTCTTACACGATTTTCAAAAAATGCCAGAATTTGCGTATTTTATAGTCAGCTCTGCTTCTTTAGTCGAGCTTATGAAGGTGGGACACCGGAAGGATGTAGGCATAATTATTCATCGTACCCAATACACATTGCAGTATGTCTCTCCTCGTCTTTACGCGATTCTTTTAACTGAGAAACCCAGTTCCGAGTAAAAAGATGCACCTGATATTCAACTGATCAACACAGTGCAGTATAGCAAAAAAGTCCATATCAGCGAAATCTTTTGTCAGTTTACGGTTCATTTATTATACTAAGGCGTAGTCCGTCTGGCAGCTACGTGTTGTATTTACACAAAACACTGAGTGCGTCCTTAAGCAATCGGTTAGATTAGGGCAACTGCGGCTGACATAAAAGTGTAAGCCGAAAGCTTTTCAAGCTCGAAAAAGAATGGCGAAGATCGATTACTGTCGAACAAACATTAGATAATGAACTGTAAGCTACATAGTTTTGTTTGTACTAGACATGGGATTGAAAAGAAAATGCTCAACCGTACTTGTACGTCGGCGTGGTGGTGTAGCAGTTAAACATGGGCATGGTGGTGTGGCTCTTCTAGTGGCTGTTTTACAGTCGTTAGTTCAGGGTTCTACTCTCTTGTCGAGTAATACTAAAAACCTAAAAAACGGTATTTTCAAGTTCACCTTGGCTGGCTGAAAAAATTGTTTGCAAGCATCCAAATTAACATGCATTTAAAGAAAACAAGATAGATGGGTGTAAACATCTTACAAAATAGTTTTGAATTTCATTTCCGCCCTAATCAACATCAAGAAAACTATGTATTTGAATGGCAAATAGGCCAACAAGGTGCTGGCTTTCTGTGATATCTCCAAAAAACTATCTTATTGCCATCAAAGCAAAACAAAATATCAGTTGCTTCGAAAAAGCAAATTTGCAATTTCTTTGAAACTAAATGTTGTAGAAGGTCATATGTCTGCACGTTGTTAATACAACATGCGTAGGAAACATGGACGTTTACGATGCAGCTCCCAGTATCTCTCTGATGACTTTCTTTCATGTAAACTGAGATGCATCCTCAGTATCAACCGGCAATAGCACCAGGCAACGTCGTTGTCTATTCTTAATCTAAGAAAATTTCTTTTCGTAACCAGCTATGCATGGGACTGCTGAAACGGCTTGGCCTTCAGTCTGGACCACCCATTGACCCTGAGTATTATGAAGTTCTTGATGTTCAAAAACTTTGTGGTAGTAAGTGATGACGAAGACGGTGAAAATGGCTTGGCCATAAATTGTTGTGGTGCAAAGTAGGATCGGACAGTCACATATTGTCGGCACCTTGAAACATTGGGGAAAAATCAAGCTACGCATGTGGCGCTGCTCAGGCGATTAGTGGGTCCTGATTTTGGGGCTGATACAAAAACCTTGCGCACAGCTGCCCTCTTTTTTAATCTACTCCACAGCAAAGTAGTGCGCAGCAGCATGGTGTCAAAGTGCACATAACCGTCTCATCGACAGAGTAATTAATAACTCAGTTTGCATTGCCACTCATTGCTTGCGTCTTACGCGAGCGGACGATATTCCTGTTTTTGTTGGCATCCATTGCTTCCAGGAACAGTAATTCTCTGAACACTTTAGGCTTCATCGATGATGCAACAAGCGATTAAGCCAAGGGCGTAGTCAGAAAAAAATTGAGAGGGGGCCAAATTTTGCAACTTTCAATGTGAGATCATTTACTTATAACGGCATTTTGCCTTTCGTGAACTACGCTCGTCGCTACTATAAAAACTGCTGTACAAAACTGAGAAAGTGCCAATGCGATTTCACTGATCTAATGTAGTTTTATCAAGAACGGCTTTAATAGTTCAACTTCAATTGTGACGTATAACGCACTATTTAACGAATTTCAAGGAAACCACTCCCACTGGTAGGTTGAACGTTTTGATAAAAGAAGCGACGTCTTTGTAGTAGTTCGCATCGCAATAAAACAAGAAAGCGCTCAGCGAGACGCTTGTTTCTTGCAATTACCATAACTTGGATTATCAATTCATCACTCGACTGCGACATAGAAGAAAAACTTCGGGGATATTTAGTGTGTAAAACGTACACATCTTGTTTGATAACATTTGAAAGTTTAAAAACTTAAAAAGTCACGCCCGATCCACCCCACGGCTAAAAGTCAACAATAAACTTTGATGTACCAGCAAAGGCGCGAAAAAATTTATGTTTTGATTTTTTTGATACTGTTTTGTAATTAAACTTGAAATTAAGGGGGGACTATGGCCCCTTTGGCCCCCCCTGGCTACGCCAATGGATTAAGCCTTTAAGCGATTTGTAATCTCAAAATGTTTAGTGACTTCACAATGCTGATTGGTGCCACTTCAGTAAAAACAGTTGCAGGTTGCAGGTCTGGTTATCGTCCAGCATCTAAAAGCTAACGTAAATAGAAAAGCTTACAACTGCTGTATGTTGATGTAAAATGATATATTGTAGCGCAAACATACCGGTGTAAAATTGGTTTTAATGCCATGGCAAGTTATTATGACTGAACTATAGGTGGACTTCACGTCACAATATCTTTACAATAAGTCATGTTGCACGCCTTAAAGTAAACTATTTTTCTATTTGAGCGCAAAAGCTAGTTGGTTGGTTGGTTGGTTGGTTGGTTGGTTGGTTGGTTTGTTGGTTGGTTGGTTATCCAATTAAGCTACGAATATAATCTAACTTGTTGAAATACAACTGTACATACTGGACTTTAGCTGCATTGGCTGCGTTTATGTCGGTAGTAAGGAACACAGGCACAGACATTGAGTTTAATTATTATGTCTTGGCCTTTTACTATAGGTTGTACGTAGTAGGCCTGCTACAAGCAATCACTTCAGCGCCCTTCCACATATTTGAATTTATTCCAGTCTACACTTAGTCAAATGAACGCAGGAAAGTTTGTAAAATCGTGTGCTGTTTGAATATGAGCACAGTTTTAATTCATCAGCATGTAGGTCGGTATAAAGAACATAGTTCATAAAATCCAAAGTTTGAGGGAAAATCAACAGAAAAAATAGGTCAGTAATAGGTCCACTGTACGTCACTTTTGCAATTGTAATATACAAATCGTAGAAATGAATATAGCATACGCATATGCAGAAGTCATAGTCACCAAATGTACAATCGCACCGATACAAAAAATTTTGTTTTTGAAAATTGGTTATAAGATTAATTGGGTGATCAGATGCAATACATCTTGGGGGGAGGAATAGTCCATTTGCTCCAGATCACAGCACACTGGTGCAACCAATAAACTTGATGTCACAAGCATCAATACCTGGGGTTGCACAAAGTCGTGAAATAAATCTACGATGTGATAACTAATTTCAGTAATCGTGAAACCAAAATCATTACAGCAAAGTTTTCTATTTTACATTACTGTGCCTACAACCATTTTTGACTTTGTGCCATTATACTTGTTGGAAGGAAAAAATGGAATTTGTGGAATGATTGAAAATTCATATCACCTGTGGTGATTCAAAGTAGATGATCGGAATTAGGGTCACAGGTGCGGTGCCTCATTTTACACAAACTTTTCATAACTGATCTCAGAAATGTTGATTGGGTGAAACCGGTTGCGCCGGCTGAATCGATATTTCTAACTGTACATAAATGACTAGTGTAGTCGCCGCATGTGATTAACTGTTAGGAGTAGTTACAAGATGGATTATTAGTAATTGCGACAGTTTTTTTCCAAAATCTTTGCAACGCAAAATCTTTTGTCTCATCTGACAACTCGATGGATAGAACAGGAAATTTAGTACGTTATGTTTTATTTTTCAAAAATTTACACTGTATTTAGTAACATGATGTGCCTCGTTATACTGCCAACTGATGTTGATGAACTTCGATGAAACAAAAGACCTTTCGTTGATCACCAAAATTTGAAAGAGGAAAAAGAGCATCGTTGAAAACTGGGAGATAGTTCTCTTGGGGATTTTATTGCCAGAAAACTTGCTGACGCTCTTTTACATCCAACAACAGCTGTAGTAAGGTCCCGACCTTGACTATCTGCTTTGACCTAATGCTTCTTGTTAGTCCAGGATCCGCAAATTTCTCTTTTTTCTGCTGGTGTGCACTCAAAATATCTAAAATCTGGAGACTGGCTGAAGTAGTCAAAATCTTTAAAATCTAAACCGTTGAACCTGTTGAAGACCCTAAGAGTTTTAGCGCGAACTCCTTGCCTATCTGTTTCCTATAAATTTCTGAAAAAGCTTATCTTTGCTCACGTTTAGCAAAATATTAACCTACAACTCCTAGGCAGCAGGCTGGGTTCTAATGCGGAATGCTATTCGTAGACAAAGCTACTCTTCTGAGACAGAATGTAGGAGATAGATTCTTGGCGAAAAAAGGTTTAAGCTTGTCAATCAACCTCCTGGTTACCATAATACCAAATGGCTCTGCGGTCTCACTGGCAAGTTGCTACGAACATTAGCAGATAAGCTCGTGGCCCACGTGTTCCATAACAGGAGTTTCATGCTTTTCACCGGTAACAGCAAGCAAAGCAGCTGTGATGTCAGAAGAACGGCATCTCACAGGGATCGTCTTGGTTTCTTTCTTGTTACGCATTTGTAATGACAACCTACCTGTTTCAACCTCCAGAAATATGCTTATGCTGATAACTTTGGCATTGATGCTCTCTTTATGTAACTTGGCAGCCATTTGAGAGAGTTACTAGCTAAGTAACGACTACACCTTCAGCTTAACTCTTGGAGCGGAGGCTAAAGTTCGGCTAAACATGAACGGTATTGGCGGCTTTTTACTTTACATATCGAAAGGCCAAACGAAAAACTTTAGTCAGGATCAATGCTAACTGATACCATTCGCCCTGCCTTCAATTCAATTTCTGCAACCCAGGGACTCTGAGTACGATAAGGTACTGTTGTTGCAATAGTTTCTTATGAAATAAGAAGACAAGGAAGGCCACAAACGGAATGTGCGAGAAAGATTGAGCAGCTGATTTGAAAATATAATCTGCCAACATTTCGAACGGCGGCTTTAGGCCACAGCAAGTAAAATGTTTTAAATACGCTATCTCGAGAATTGTCCTTGGATAAGTCATAGTATTGCTAGCAAGTTTTTATGCTGTAGTGTCGGTTACTTACTGTTTTAGCATGTGCAATACTATTTATTGATTTTTCGTAGGCCTGTGAGCCCATGTTCTGTTTGCAAGTCTTCAGTCAGGTTGAACTAATGCGGTAATTAGATTACTTCACCTCCACAGTCTATCAGCGATGCACAGCCGAAAGAATTTTGTCAAGTGCCTTACCCATGAACACAACAAGCGAACTTGCTGTTTTGTTGTTTACGTCTATAAACAAATTTTTTGGTGCATTTCTCGTAGTTTGTCATGATTTTACTGTTATTCTTCATTGTAGTTCATTTGTCGCATGGTCAGGATTTTAGTGAAACAAAATTTTGCAAACGCCTTTCATAAGATGGAAAAGCTGAGCATAATAAATTCAAAAACTATTTTCATAAAAATGAGATAACTATGGTGCCGGCGCAAGCTGTGGGAGACAGCGAAGCGTGACTGCGATCCAGCCAATTAGGAGTCGACGAATCTTTGCTTTTGCAGCATTGGCGCAAAAAGAAAAAAAGCTGCGTCACCAACCGTTCCTTTTCTTCACTTTTGGAAATTGGCCTCCTGTTGCTGATCAGGAAGCGTCAAATGTTAAGAGTTGGTTTAAAATAGCTTTTCATTTTTGAAACAGGTTGACACAATATTGCACAACAGCATTTTTTGTTTTGCTAATGAAATATACACGTATGCTAACTGGCGATATAAGCTAAAAAAATTTGCATTTGAAAGACTAAACTTAAAAAGTTTTTTAAACGTTGCAGAAGATTAGTTGGCGAAAACTTGATATGCAATGAAGTAACCAAAAACGTTTAGTAAGGTCTCCAGAAAAAAGGAATTGAGAAAAGTCATATAAAGTTAGGTAATTTCAGTAAAGCAAATCCCAAAGCCGCCATTTTTACTGTTAAGGTAGAATCATCTCACCACAGCCATGCCACCTTCACTCCATAAGTTAAGTCAGAGAGTCACAGTTATTACAAAATCATCTTCAGATGCGATGATATCTGTATCAAAATACATGTGAGCACTTTTGCAACTGCAGTTCAGCGTATTTCGTCCTGCAAAGCTGAACGCGACAGAAATGTTGAAAACGGCGACAACGGTACGAAGATAATACGGTAGATTAGCAAAAGCGACCAATAAAACCTTAATTTGCAGTTAAGTTGGCAGGTTTGTACTGCAGCTCAGAGTACACAAATTAATATAAAGATTTTCCAGACAGAAAACGTATGGAGTTGTACACAAGCACAATGTGCTAAAAAGCAATGTGTTATATCTGTTTTCATATTGCAGTTGAATAAAAGACTCACAGAGCGATAGCTTAGCATTCACGTGTTAAACTACAACTAACATCATTGTATTGTTCTGCTTCTAGCTTGGTTTAAACCTTTGTCATTTCTGTGTATAGTAAGTTGTATGAGCAACACGCTCTTTATCAGCTCGCCGGCACACTCGTCCACTCCAAAATCACGAGAAAACATTAGTAACACTCGACGATCACTTGAAACGAGAACCATGTCCAGCCAAGTCGAAGGTAGATTTAATTGAAATTCAGACTGTATCCTTAGTCAAACCGGTATATACACGTTAAGCTTTTTGAGCACAGCAACATAAGAAAGATAGCTTGCTAGCTTTATAACAGTAAGGAAGCGTTTTTATAAATCGTGTTTAGTCACTGTTTTTGTTACCGCTTTTTTTGGTTTTTGAAAAAATACAACCTCGACATTTTTGCAAAAAAAGTCGCAGCACTAACGTTTTATTAAAAAATGAGCAGGTACCGGCTACAACGGGTTATGCTTACATTATTTATTGAATTGTTAGTCGCGTCTTAATGGCCTATGCTTTTTTTTATTGCTTTTGCGACATGTATTTTTTATGCCGATTTTTTTGCGACGCTCTTAAAAACTTTCCTCAGAGATTTGCATCGTAAGAACTTTTTTGGCCCACACGTTATTTTTGTTCGTCCCAAAATCATTTTATGCTCTATCTACGATTTTGCAAGAACATGCATCAGCCATTAAATATTGTATAATTCAAAAACTTAACACGTAGTCTCCCGGTCACAATTGTTTTTCTCAAGCCTTGTCAGTTCACATTGCTTAAAAAGCGAAGCGTCTATGACTTACTCAATTTGGCTTATATTTTCAAACTTACTAATGCCGAATTAGTTACGGTCAAAAAAAGATTTAATACTGTATTTTATTGAAAGAAGAGATAATTTCAGTCTTTTTACTCATGTCGATCTAAAATGGGCACCTATAGGCAAAATTTAACGACATTATAACAGCAATTCTGAAAAAACTGCGCGCTAAAATAGCCACTTAGGCAACGCTTACGCTACTTAATCAATTACCTTGAGAATTTCTATAGAAGTGAATTATTCTACGGCATTTTGAACCCCTAATTACAGTAATTTGCTTTGCGTGAAAATATTTTTGTAAAACTTCGATAAAAAGAGCTGGGGTACATGAGTTTTGTTTTTAATTTAGTAGCATTTGCTGCAGGTTTTGTGTAAATTCTAGTAATAAAACTTGATGCAAGCTTGTAGTCCGATTGGAATAAATTTTTGAAAACAGCCTTAACTGCAGCATAAAATTTCGCTGCAATGCGACAGATCTGCTTTTCTGTATACGAAAGAGATAAAACGAGTCTTTCATGTGACGGCGAATATTTATATTGCATCAGGCCTAGTTTTTACTTTGTTGTATGCTTTATAGCTTTTCACATTTGTTTGCATGACCGAAACTCTTAAAGTAGCTTGAGTGAGAGTCGGGAAAATTTTTAAAGTTTGTTTGTGCTGTTACTTTCTAGTGATGATCAAACAACTGTTGCTCACGTAAATCTATTTAAACACGGACACTTAAGTTTATATGACTTTGAAGCATAAGCATGAGATCAAAGCGTCAACAGTTTTTTATGTGAACCCACAAACATTAACTTTAAAGATCATAAAACGTTGTGTTGTTGTAAACACGCTCGAATGTGGAGGCTGTGGGGCAATGTATCTTGACGCTGTGCTTCCCCCAACTCTCCTTAATAACTTATCCATTTTTTACCCCCACCAAGTAAAAATTGTTATCTACCGCTTTACTCTTCCTTTAGGGAAAGATGTCTGAGGTACTTTAAAAAATTCTGTTGAAAAATCACCCTAGCGGAAGTATTGCAGTCACCTTTTTGTAACTTCAACATTTTTCATTCACCACTCTGGCGTTGGGGTTTCACATTACCGATAACGCTCATTTATAATTTTCTAAATTTGCAAGACATAAGAGCGGATTTGTTTATTTTATGACAAATAATCTTTACAGTAAAACACGTTAGTGTTGACGGTAAAAACGGTAGTGTGCAACGTACAACAATGGAAAGATCATATTCGTCTGGAGGAGTCAAGTACAGTGCTGGAGGTAAGACGTTGAAATGAACAAAAAGCTGACTCTATAACGCGGAAGAAATACGTGGCAAATGGTTTAGCTCTGGGGCTTCAATCCCACTGTACCAAACAGCAATACGTTGAACATTTGAATTGCTCTTGACTTCCTTCTCTCTCAAACGCAATGTCAAATAACCAGCAGTTGAAGTGGACTTATGCAAATATCTGTTTATATCTGTAAAAAGAGTACTGTGAATATATTACCCTAGTTTGATCTTTGCTAGCACTACCACCAGCTTGATCTGCGCTAGCACTACCACGAGTTTGATCGGGCCTTGAAAAAAGTTGAGATAAAGATTTTCATGTTCTTACTCATGCTTTTCTTGTTCAGAATCAAAAATTATCCCATCTAGCTATCAATTAAGATTTGGAGGACGCAACAGAAGTGGGGGATATGGCTATGGATATGGGTAAGTTTATACGGTTGATCATTTTTTTTATGCTAAATCTAAAAGACAAATGTTTACAAAATCAGTATTTTCTGTATAAACAAAACACTTCAAAATTTAGCCAACGTTTGCTCAAAAGAAATGCTATTTACCAAAGTTGTTACCCCCAACATCATACTAATGTGTTTTTAATTTCTCTTCTTTACAAAAGTCGAGCCCAGTCTACTGTTGTAGATTTAAATAGGTTATTTCATCAAACAAATGTATGAACTATCAGCAGAGATATAGATATTTTTCATAGAGGAGAGCTACATGGAGTATAACTTGGAAGTTATCTTCCCAGCCTTTGCCTGGTTGCACCATCAGTCACCTGTGTCGACTAGAATGAGAGTTGACTATTCATAGAACAATGCGGATCTTGAATGAATAAACATGTCAGAAATTCCAGGTTATGCACCAACTACTTTGTTTTGATGTAAAACGTATCTTCGGCTGCAAGCAGATTTTTCTTCTCGAGTTGCATGTCATTTAAGAAAGCTTCGCGCCTGGTAATTGTTGAACGGTGTTTGCCGCCGAGCATGGCAACAAAACGCTTTATTTTCGCACAGACAAGCTACTTACCAAGCGCTCACAGAAATCACATAGGTTGAAAAAGAGCCGCTGATAAACAACGACAGCGATATCTGGTGCTTCAAACAGTTCTTTTGTTCTGTCAAAACTCTAAACAAAAACTTGATCCAGGCTTTTATAACTTTATCATAGCTTTGCAAAAAGCTGTTTGAGCCATAAGCTTTTCGTGACGCTCTCATGAGTGGCAAAATCGCGTCAAAAGTGAAGATCTAGAGCAGGGATGTCCTACCTATTAACTTAATGGGCCGCATTGCAAACTTAAATATTTAACTGGGCCGCAAAACCACCAGAATATCTTAATACAATTTAATAGCGAAAGTTAAGAGAAAGGGCAGCAGGAGGCCAAATGCCGCGATTATCAAAAGAGCTTGAGAGCCTAAACAAACTCCTTCTGTCTGCTTGAAACCGGGCGCTGGGTCTTAATATAAGCAGCCTCTAAGAGATTAAGGTGGAAAGAGCTGCGTGCTGTGGCGAGGATTGTAAACCGCTTATTATCATAGTTTAATGCGCATCGATCATTTTCTAAAAGATGCTGACCAATGGCAGAGTCACAGTCCGGTTTTGTTTGCACGATCTATGTGATTGAGATCAGCGTGAACGGGTCAATTGTTGTTTTAACCATTGCGGAACATGTTGCTTGATGCGATCCTGTAGTCGTTAAGATGTTCGCCCTACGTACCAACTATCACAGCGACGCTTATATCCATATATGACAAAGCTTTTCTGAGTGGTAAGTAAAACATCCTTGCGGGCCACAGGCAACATGCACTTTGACGTAAAGACCAAGCGGTTGCTGACAGAACCATAGCAGCTTTCTACGGCTATTTTGACTTCTTTTTCCAAGTTGGTGAAGGGCTTGCAAATCTAAGGGACCCTTAAGAGTACACCGGGTACTTTCCTGGGCCGAATCGCTTAAGAGTGGATAACTGAGCGATTTTCTTGGTGATCTGAGCGTTGATGACGTTTTTATAGCCATTGTCCTGTAACATTTTCTTGATCCGTTCTATTTCTCCATTGAGTCTAGGCTTGGTTCAAATCATTAGGGATTGATGCACTAATGTAGGTATTAGACTTATTTTACGTTTGAGAGGACTAAAGGACTCCCAAGGTAAATACTGGCTGGTGAAAGTGGGTTTTCGGTATATACTGGTTTCAAAGCCAGTATCTGCTCTTTCGACGTAAATATCAAGAAACGGTAGACATTTTCCTTTCGTCTTTTTCAAAGGTGAATTTGAGGGATGCATGAAGGCAGTTGAGTTTGGTCAGAAATTCATCTGCTTCAGCTTAGTGATCGAAGATGGCAAACGTGTCGTCAACATATGTGAAGTATGTTGGAGACTTCTGCGTTTGAGAAAATAACTTTTCATAATATCCAACAAAGATGTTAGCCAAAGCCGGACCAAGTGGTGATCCCAGAGCTACTCTGTCTGTTTGCTTGTACATAGTGTTATTGAAGCTGAACTCAACCAAGGATGTAGCGCTCTTCATCAATTCAACAAACACGTCCTTCGGAATGACTGGTCGGGAATTAGACTGGTCGTAGCGGGCTTCCAAACAGATTTTGATGGTTTCCTCAAGGGGAACGTTGGTGAACAAGCTGGATACATCAACAGAACACATGAAGACATTAGGGTCGACGTCAAGATTTTGCATAGTCCTAGTAAACGTAAACGAATCTGAAATGCAATGTGACGAAAACGGCTCCAATACAGGTTGTAAGAGGCTAGCCAACCACTTGCCAAGTTCATGATGGGACGAACCTGTCATGGATATATAGGGCGAAGTGAAGTGCCTTTTTTGTCTGTTTTCGGCAAACCATACATTCGAGGTCTTTGCGATCCAGTTGGTTGTATTGCGTCATATATCTACTTCGGCATAAGATCGGCTTTGGCCAAGTCAAGCAACCGCTCCTGAAGGCGCGATTCAATGCTGGCTGTGTTGTCATTGCTGGAGACCGGACCATGTCTTTTAAATTTCGATTGATCATCAAGAATCTCGTTCATTTTATCGACGTAGACGCTTTTGTTTAAAAGGACAACGCCGGAGCCTTCATCAGGTTTAGTGATAATGATATCATTATTCTTTCGTAACCTGTTGATTGCACGAAAGCACTTTTTATGCATTGTACAGGCACGTAGAAATTCACGTGACTTTTGTCGCTTGTGTTTAAAGGACAACGCCGGAGCCTTTGTCAGGGTTAGTGGTAATGATATCATCATTCTTTCGTAACCTGCTGATTGCACAAAAAGTGTTTTCGTCATGATCTATCCACGCCGATCTCAACGACATAGATCGTTCAAAAGACACGACACCAAACCGAACTGTGACTCTGCCATTGGTCAGCATCTTTTAGAAAATGATCAATGTGCATTAAACTATGATAATAAGCGGTTTACAATCCTCGCCACAGCACGCAGCTCTTTCCACCTTAATCTCTTAGAGGCTGCTTATATTAAGACCCAGCGCCCGGTTTCAAGCAGACAGAAGGAGTTTGTTTAGGCTCTCAAGCTCTTTTGATAATCGCGGCATTTGGCCTCCTGCTGCCCTTTCTCTTAACTTTCGCTATTGCGAAATCTTTTTTTGGCGCGCTTTACAATACTAGCGCTACCATTGGCTGGTCTTGATTGTTTAACGTCCAAATTAACCACATAAAACACTTACTCACTCTAGATCAAAGGTGGGCAAACTACGGCCCGCCAGAGCATTTTGTGCGGCCCGCCAACACTTGTAGAAACTTCCACATATCTAATTTAATATGATAAGGGGAGTGTAGCAACCTTAGCAATGTCGTATTACACGGCGTTGAAAAGGATGGTGTCCAAAAAAAAATAAAAAAGGTCACCACCCTTTATTTGGACGGACAATGCGTCAAAGTAAAAGGATGATGACCTTTTTTTTTGGACACCATCACTTTTCAAAATCGTGTAATACGACATTGCAAGATTTTAAGCTAATGCAAGCTCTTGCATTGTATACAGCCATTGGAAGATTTTAAGCACTGGCCCTCGGCGACTTTTCAATGGTCAATGCGGCCCTCCGGCTAAAAAGTTTGCCCACCCCTGCTCTAGATCTCCACTGTTGACGTGTGATACCGCCACTGATAAGAGCGTCACGGAAAGCTTGTGGCTCAAACATCTTTTTTCAAAGCTACATTAAAATTCTGTACTAACAACAAGATTTTTGCTTTTATAATTGCTTGTTGCCGCCGTGGTGATACATTTTACCACTGCGTAAGTTTTTATGCAATTACGTCCGCTAAACCTGCAAATTTTTGCTTGAAAAAAAGGAAAGCCCATTCAGGTCATATCAAAAACATTAAGGGGATAACCGTCCGGAGATGGACAGTATCGAGATGCATGTATTGGTGACCCACATGGCACAATACATTTGTATCGGAATCGATATCGCTGTATAGCACAAAATAAAAGAGTAGGGCGGATATTCATTTGTAGCATCGTGATTTTATGTATCGCCTACACTCAGAAATCGCAGGTTTGAAAGTCAAAGTAAAAGTATTTTTTCGAAAACGAATTCTTTAAACAATAAATCCAGGTTGCAGACGTGTGATCTAGCTTTTTATGACTAGCTAGCGCCACCTTATAATTCTGTCCCGATGATGGACCGTGAGTACCTTCACTTATTGAATAAAGCCCTTATGACATGTTCGTTAGCCCTTCAAGTCTTGAACTTCAGAAATAAAAGTAATATTTAGCAGGTCAGAGAACGCCTTACTCGGTTTGTTTATCAGTAACAACGAAATGATGCTAAATCTTTCGAAATATTTATGCTGACTGACAGTGGTATACATCAAAAATATCTTGCATTAGCGATGCAAGTATAAGGATTGGTACTGCTTAAACAAAGTATTTGAGATCGGCATCGCTTTATTTCTACTTTTTGTACCTTGGTATTTGTATCGCTAAAGCGAAAATTCCATCTATGTTGTCATTGTTGACACGGTTTGATCGAATCATAAAAACTTTTCAGTTTTGTAAGTAAAACAAGTGTTTACAGTCGACTAAGTTTCGTGGTTTGGTTTTCAGTCGGACACCTGTAGTTGAGGCAAGTGTGACACGGGTGACAGTGTCGGATGGCTTGGAGATGACTCCTTCTTTGATTACATCACGAGCTGAGGAAAAGGCTACCTTAGGATCACTCAATGATCGATTTGTGTCGTACATTGAAAACGTGCGAGGTTTGGCGAGTCGCAACCAAGTCTTAGAGGCTAAAGTAAAACAGGTAAAATTTTAATTTGATCCATAAACTGCTTTGGTTTTTTTCTATAAGCTCACTGGTATTCCAAAAAGAACATAATATTCATATTTTTTTCTATATTTCTATTTCGGTTAATTCCTTCTTTTTGTTGCTTCGTAAGCAGATGTATTAGCTGCAGTCGGTAACAGTGGTTTGACGGTCTTTTTTGTTTGATTGTTTAGTACTCTAGGTCTAGTGCGTCGTAAAACGTTGTGTAGTAATATTTCGATCCACGTTGCACAGTAACCAGCCGTGTTAACGCTATTAACTACCGGCAGTCAAAATGGTTGAGCAAATATTCAAAAAGCCACGCCAGCTAAGCAAATTAACTTTGATATCATCATTTGACCTTGTTGGTCTACCTCAAAAAGTGCCTGATTTTTTTAGATCAATTTGCAATAAATCACTCCAACAAATGCAATATCGAAATTTTGTCGTATTAACAGGACGCTAGCTGATTTTCAACTTGGTTTGTGCAAAATTGAAAAAAAGCTCAAAAATATTTGTGGTCACCGTCCTTGCCGGTGTCGCCCGTGAGGTTACAGCAGTAATGTCGGGATATAAAAAATAGCTCTCGGCTTCATGCTTCAACTAAGTGTTCTTGATAAGGATATTGGGTCAAATACGTGAAAGAGGGGTTAATGACACACGTGGTCAATTACCTGGCTTCGTTTACGTGCAAGGTCTTCCGCCCATTTATTAACAAATGACAGCACAAAATATTTTCGCTAGTTATTGCCAACTGGTTTTGTAGTACGTAGTCAAATGGAATGGATAATTTATTCTTTGACAAAACTTTGTCAGCCATGTCCTCCTACTTTAGCTAATACCCAGTTGTTCGCCTGTCGTTTGCTTTTCTAATACAACAAGGTTTGATCTTACTTTGCTAAACTTTGTCCTGGTGCTGGTTATGCTATCAAGCTATATTCAAGCCAAAAAATTTTTACCGTCTACTGAACGAACTTGCTAAGGGGTTTTGATTTCTTTTGATTTTCTCACAAAATTTACTTTCATCTTTATCCAGATCCCCTACTATTTAGTAAAGCCAGTGTTTATTCACAAACGGTTTTTATTTTGCAGTGGGAGGTTTTTTATTTCGTACTTTTCAATAAACATGGGGCCAAAGTGAAAGTTGTGGGCGAGCTCAAAGTTGGCGATCGTTCATGCCAGAGCTGAGCAACCTTTTACAATGGCAGGTTACTTTAATTCAACTAAATTAGACAAACAACCGTACAATGAAACTGTTGAATTGATAGCTTTCCAGTAAGGCTGTTGCTGGTTTAGATCAAATTTTGGCGAAAAATGTAAAAGTCTGTGGGTACCAGTTCACTTTCCATAAGGGTTGTGGGTTAGAGTTGAAACTGGTAAGACAACGTAATATAGTATTTTTCTTTAATGGCAAACAATTTTTAATCTGACCGAAAAATGATAAGCAGCTCTGCAAATGTTGACACTAGCAGCGTATCAACAACATGCTATACCAGTGCTCTTCAACAGGGGTTCCGCAAAACATGTATTTGTGTTCTGTGAGTCTTAAGGGTTTTGTGAAGGGACAGCGAAGGTTCTTTGTTTATTACTACAAAAAGAAATTCATATTGACTGAAGAACACGGCAGCTTAGCGACGTCTGAATGTTCTCGTTTGGATGCACAAGAGGTCTGACTACACAGTCCCGACTCAATCGCGGCTCAATCAAAGGCGTCGACCTTTTTTTTGGAAGCCTCCTCTAAATAGCCCCGATCACATGAATTTAAGGCCTGGTTGCAATGAGAGAAAGATCACGTGTTTGTTATTAAAAATGCTATTCTGTTCCATTAAAAATGCAACCAAACTAATAGCAAAATAAAATGTTCCGTGACAAGCGCGAAAGTACATCAGGGGTTCCGCGATAATAAAAAGATTGAGCAGGACTGTGCTATACTACAAACCTTTGCTTTTGAAATAACAGTGGATAAATAAATACAAACTACAGATGCTGCTGTTTTTGACGAATGATATCAAGTTGCATTATGACGTAACTATGCATAAAGGTGATGACACAACAGAGTTATATGACGTGACGTTGAGGAAAGAAAAGAAAATCTAGTTTTAAAAAAAGAATCGCTTGTGGAGCGCTAATAAAGCTCAAATTGTTGAAAGACGCTTTATTTATGGGAAGCACCAATTTAATATCTTGTGAAAAAGCTTTTCATCGGTCAGTGCTTTTTGGAAAATTAAAACAAGTTCTGCAAAAAAACTTTCATTATGGCAGTTACTTTACCGCATCAGAAAAGATAATTTTTTGTATCTTGATAAGTCCAGTGCTGGATCTCGTTTGAGCTTTTGTTTTTTCTCTTCGTCAAATCTGTAATTTTTCAAAAATTTGTTTTTAATTTTGACATCATCATGACGTTAGCAACCCCTTTATGTCATTCATTTCAGGACGGTAATCATTCGTGCTGAGCATTATGTTTCTGCTTCAGCTTGTTTTGGAGGAATTTAAGCTTACTTGCATGTACCTATACACGCACAGACAAATCTCTGCTTGATATATGATTAACTAGCCGGCTTTGCCGACATTGCCCCGCACGGGCCCTCCATCAGTAATGATGGGATTTAGCATTTCGGTTCAACCGGCTGCGCCGGCTTCACTCATTGAGCTTTTGTGTGAGTAGCAGCGAAAAGTTAAATAAATGTTATGCGCTTTCACAATTCCTGCACACGAAATTGTGATCATCATGTTCTCTTAATCATGACTGGTTATGCTTACAAAAAATCTTGCCACAAATTATTGTTGATACATGTGAGGGAGCACGGATTGAAACAAAATCAAAACTGATGGTATCGGCGAAATGGTGGTTACTGTCACAATTACAGAAATAAACTGTTTAGTGGTAAGCCTATTTTACAATGTGGTGCTACTCCTTTCCGATTTATATCGGCCTGCTATTTATATTTGTGGTGTTAAGTACTTTTGGCTGCGCTATTTGTCTTATTTCCGGCATAGCGACAACATGGCTATGGCTTCCCCAAAATCATTTATCATATTTTAGTAGGTACAAATCAGGCCGAGTTATTTTCAAACAAATGTTCTCTGTAAATTCAGTTTTACAAGTTGATATGTTTATGGTTTTATGTTAATTTTTCTTAAAACTTGGTATTTTATTACAATGCCGGGGAATGTAGACCTAAATATCTTAACTTCTTCTTCGTCTTTGTCTTTCGGCTTATTCTCGATTAGGGGTCGCCACAGCAGATATCTGCATTTTTATGACATGGCATTTGTTTTACGGTCGGATGCCCTTCCTGCCACTAACCCTCTATTCGGAGGGAAAACTGGGCCACTGTCTTCCACATAAATGTGGGGGCGTCCCGTTAAGTGCCTTGCCCAAAGACACAACAAGCGAACTTGCCGGCTTGTTCTCCACAACCTCCCCCAAATACCGAGCGTCAAGCAAGGAAGCTGTAAATACCATTTTTTGAAGTCTTTTGGTATGAATCGACAAGGGGAATGAACCCCAGGTCTACCGACTGCGAAGCGGACGCTCTAATCACTACACCATCGCGTCGGTTAGACCTAAATATCTTAACATGCAGCATATTGGCAGAAGAAAAAAATGCTTGCTTTATAGTATATATCACGGCGTCGCCAGCAGAGCTTCAATCAGTAACGTCGGGACTGATAGTGTTGGTTCAGCCGGTTTCACCTATCAGGCCTTGTGTGAAGAGTTACCAAACGTTTATATGTTTACTGCACAAAAAATTTTCAGGACTTTTTTGCTCCTTTTCCTATCAGAATTTCTCATTTCAAGATCCTGGCTATGCCTTCGGTCTATGTTCTCTGTTCATTGACGACAAAAACCCAAGGGGGTCTTGCGTTTCCTGTAGTTTGGAAGTAGGGGACATATTTCTGATATTAAGGTATTTGCAATCAAAATACCAAAAATGTCTTTCGCGTGGTGCCATTGCATACAGTGACGCTGTTTTCTTTTGATTTCTCCTTAAACTTTCTCAAGTCCTCGCTGGCTATGCATTATGTAGCTTGTTCTTTTTTCCTTGCTTGTCGTGCCCTGGAAAGTTAAAACAGTCCTTGGGTTTTCCCCAAATGTTTGGTTTGATCCTGGTAGCTTTATAAAGCCATTATGAGGCAAAGTACGAATGGTATATTCCATGTGGTGCGATTTGACACAATGACGTTGTTAACTTTGATTTCCCCTCAAACTTTCTCAAGTCTCTGCGGGCTACGCATTATGATTCATATTTGTTTTTCCTTGCTTATGTATGCTCATAAAAGTTAAATGAGTGCTTGCTTTTCCCAGATTTTTAGGTTTGATTCCGATATCTCCATAAAGCTATTATCAAGCAAAAGAGAGAACGTGTTTCTCTTAAGTATGGTGCGATTTTACTTCGGCAAGGCATGCTATCACCCGTGCCGATTTAAAACATATCAAGTAATGCAGCTTCGCCAGCTTCACCGTACAAACACTTGTGAGAACAACAACAAAATGTCTTCCTAAATATAAGCCATAGTTCCTGTAAATGTAATGATGGTCATGTTGGTTTAGTAATGAAGACTGGAATTATTCAAAAAGAAAGAATAATGTCACAAACTACCATTCGTAATTTTTAAAAGTGTAAGGGGGTGAAACATAGTCAAAATTGATGGTGTCGCTTAAATAGTGGTCGATTTGACAATAAAAGAAATGAGCTATTTAGGGTAGGCTTATTTGACGATTTGGTGGCCTTGCTTTAGTGTTGTCATTCGGTCTTTGCCTGCGCTGTTTGCTTTAATTCGGCCATAGCATGCCTCTCCCCTTGGTCATATAACCTATTGCAATAGAGGCCTGTAAAGCTCTTTTCAAACAAAAACATTTGCTCTTTATCCTGCGTTACAAATTGATGCTATTATTGTTTAATTGTGATCTTTTCTTAAATTTGAGATTTTTATTACATTTAACCTAGCCCGTAATCCAGACCTCCCTACTTTTAAATGAGATTAGTGTTTTGTACCGATATCCTTGCAATTACAAATATCAGTAATGGGCTTTACCATTTATGTTTGCTATCAAAATGATGGTGGATAATTTTTGCTGCCTGCTGCTGTTTTCACTGAATGGTAGCAGCATTGTGATGTCATTTAACATTGTAACCTAACAGTTAGTTTTAGGCCATTAAATATTAACATCGCTACTTTAGACGAATTAATCTGAACTAACGTCTCAGACTGCGAGCATGTTTCTTGGCCCTGGCATAAACGCCGCCATGCAAAGAGCAAACTAACTTGAAATGAAGCACTCACAGTTAAGTTATAGCAATAGCAAAGGCTACTGCAACAGCCTTGCCCAATTGCAATGGAAGTTGCATAACATTTAGATCATATGACTTTCAACACTTTTATTTTGTTGCAAACCATAAGAAAGGACCATTTTTACCTCTTCGTCTTTTTCTTGGGCGATCACCAAGTGTTTTGCTTGGAGTACGCTACCTATCAAAATTTATAGACTTCATTTTTCGATAAATCTTTTTGAATATTTTGATGGATAATACCAAACATCCATGCTATTAAGAAAAAAGAGCCAAGATGTACTAAAGGACTTAGTTTTCTAGCAATTGGAATTTTGTGAAATGTAAGCAACAAAATTTTGCGTTTTGTTAACCGGTAGACTACATTTTATAAACATTTGGAGACTTCAGTTTTTGATGAATATTTTTGAAAACGTCAATAGACAACGCATAAGAACCATGCTTGTGAGGAAAAGTAGTCAAAATGTACCGAAGAGCTAACTTTGGTTTAACAATTGCAAGTTAGTTAACTCTAGTAGGATAATTGTACAACTAAAAATGAAACATGGTGATTGGCAACCAAGTTTTGATTTGCCATTATAAACTAATCCTTGGCCTCAAGTAATTGAAATCACATATTGCTGAAAAGCAAATTTACTAAGCTTTTAATGGACAGTAATTGTTAGTACTTTATTTTAACGTTTTTGTATTAAAGTTACCTGCTATTAATAAACTCACCACTTTTGGAAGGGGTAAAAAGTTATACCACAGGTATCAAAGTTTAGTTTTTTTAGTATAAAAATTGATATTAATTGTCAATATTATACACTATCGGAATCGCTCTGAAATAGCCTTTAATTTGTTGAAGAAAGTTTGAAAATCAGTTGAGAAATGAGGTCACAAATCAGTTTTTTAGTAAACTGATTCTGCTAATAGGGTGCAATTTTTGAAAACATGTTCATTTTGTGATCTGTGGTAGCGAACATTTGTGTTGATCGTTAAAGACATACTCTATTATGACATCATCATAGAGCCAGTTTTAGGCGTGCAAGCGAAAAAGAGAAGAAAATATGCTTATTGGGCTTAAAGTGCTTAAATAAAGAATTGCTCGTAGCATTGCCAAATAAGTAATGATTGCTGTAGAGTTGTTTACATCAAAAGCACCTAATTAATATCTCCTGAAAGTGCGTTTAATCACGTTTGTGCGATGAGTACTTTTTGAGAAAAAACAAAAAACAGATTGTGCAATGAAGCGTTGATTGTGACGTCATTTTAGATCCCGAACAAATGAAAGTTTTTGTAATGTGGTAAGTCGGAAGCTGGTTTTCGTTTGAGCAAAAAAGCAGTTGTCCTCTGTCAAATAATGCAAATTTAAAAATATTTTTAATTATAACGTCGTGATGATATCACACACACCCTTATGACACACACATGTGGCCAAGTTTGATGCTTGTTCCTCGGCAGTTTCGAGTAAAACAGACAGTCGGAATTGCACTTTTAGTATAGATTAGGGGTGTTGAACTCATTCAGTGCTCTGGGCCACACTTACATACCTGGATTTTATACGGGCTAGACTGTTGAAAAAAAAATTATGCCGGAAAGACTGTATATCAGTGGTCCCCAAGCATCTTTGTCTGCCGGCACTGAAAACCAGTTGATCAAATTTCGCAGCCCGCCAGCCACGACATTATTTGGAGATCACCACTTTTCCGGCAACGATCTCCGGAAATCGTGTGATGCAGCTGGAAATGGTGCAGATCTCCCTTCCTCATTAAAGGTCATTACCTCTCTTGCCGTAATCTGTCATGCCTTCCGCGACTTATTGCAGTTGTCGACCATTTCTTTATTGCTATTTTCACGTAATTTCAACTTAAAAGATTTTCTCTCTTGTGGAGAACAATTTTTCTCAACATTTTGTCTCACTTGGTTGTGATGCCAGCAGCGCTTCATCTCAAATTTCCAACAGCAGCCCTATCAGACAAAGCCTATGTAATTTGCTTTCAACGTTTGGCGTATCATTGGCTTATCTTTCACAATGAGAGAGCTTGGGCTGTAGTTTTTGGTTATTGTTCGTATATTGCCTATTGTTTGTACACTGGTCCAGCTATCAAAGTCGTAGCCGGCGGCATCTTCAGATAATAGGTCTATGAACCAATTATTGTGTATTTATTCTACGATTTTTACGTGAAAATTTATCGATCATATGTTCAAAATCAATGTTGAGGTGACGGTGAACATACCGCAATGCCAATCCATTCAAACGAGCTTCTTTCATTATGGAACGCAAAAGGGTTCTCAAATATTTCAGAGAACAAAACTAACGCTCATTTGTTGCTGTGGTAACCGGAAGAGTTGTCAATATTTGAAGAAAAACTTCCAGAGATGAACACGTTTCATTTCTTTATGAGACAACAACGCGCCAAAAGCGTTGTACGGTAAAGAATCACCTTCGTGGCGCAGCCGATATGAACGCCATTGGATAAATTCAGTCTTTACAACGTCAATGCTGTCATCCAGAAAGGGAAGATAGTAGTTCACAGCATTTCTGATTGAGTCGAAGCAAATATCATGCTTTACACAGACAGCGTTATCAAAAATTAGAGTTTTATGCAATCAACAAGATCGGAGCAAAATCTTTTGATGAGTTACTCGAGCTTTGTGCCAATAAAAAGCAAAAAGAGAACGCCCGTAAAATTACAATGGTGAAACATGTAGTGGATTCGCTGTATTGGCTTGCCGATTCACAGTTCGAGGCATGGGACCATAGATTCCCCGTAGAGACCTTCGGCATGATTAAATAGTTCAACAAATTTTTCTTCATTGTTCCAAAAAGCCTGCATCACATCTCTGCTACTGGTAATATTCGTAGCATCTAATGCAGTCAAAATACCTTCTTGATGCCCTGTAATTTCTTTGCAACTGGTTTGATAAGATTCAGTGTAGCCTTGATAATTTCTAGGCCAGTGGTTTTCAACTTTTTTGCTAGAGCTGAACCCCAAGGAAACATTCTAGTGGCTCGAGGAACCCCTGTGCAATAATTCAAATGTCCTATGCGAAAAACAGCATTTACTTTAATTAACAATATAAAATGAAAATTTGTGTAACTTTTGTCGGAACCCTGATTAAAAATCCTTGTTTCGATGCTAACCAAAAACTCAAGTGTTGTTATTGCTTTCAAATAAGACATGGAACTTCTCCATTTCTTGATTCTGACAATTGATCAAGAGAACCAACAACCACCGAAAAAAACTCATTGATAACAAAGATAGCATCATAGTTCTCAATCCACTTTGTGAAACAATGACGCTTCAAACGCGAAAGCGAAGAATCAGGACATTGGTCATAAATTTAAGCGTGCAATAGCGAAAGACCTTTTTCAGAATCAGAAAAAATACCGATATGCCTTTCATGGTGCTTACGCTTGCTTGAATTTCGCTTACGTTGCAAGCCAGAGAATGTTACCGTAAATTGTGCTATCTCTGATTGTAGCAACTGTAGTACTTTTGTCCACCCATTAAACTTTTTGTTGCGATATTTATAGTCTTCTAAAAAACATTCCAGAGAGAATGTCGAATTTCTACAAAGCAAATCAATGGTTTTATTTCCTCCACAGACCACAGTCCAAAGCATTAAGATTAAAATTAGAAAATCTACATCTATAAATCTAGGCTCGTCAAGATAGTTTGGTAAAACCTGAGTGGAAAATAGAGACATGCTCTATTTTTAGCAATATTTCTGAAACTTTTCCACTCGCTTTCGCTCGTGGCAAGCTATCTGTTATTGAGCAATATTGCTTTCAATGCTGCACAAGACCTCTTGGCACCTCGTCAGACACCGATAGGCTGCAGATTTTTGCGCAAAAGAACCTGCTCGTGTGATTTCTGCTTTATATCAAGAAAACTATAGAAAGTTTGAAGCCCGTGTTAATCTCAGTCATGATGTTCAACGCTACCAGCAAATTTTCAGGCAATTGTTTGTTTTGTGCCTAATTCTATCTGGTACCAAAGGGGGGCATGGCACAGTGGACCCCTGGCTGCGTACCTGCTTATCGGCTAAAATTAGAGATTGGTAGGTGGGAGAGCAACGAGCGGAGTTGCTACTCTAACTGGATTAAAAATATGCAACAGTGCCAGTTACGAGAACTGACAAACAACTACATAGTATGTAGAAAATTATGATAGAAGCGAATAGATGGCATTTACCATTTATTTATAAATGACATACATTTAAAGGGCTGACTAGCATTCGTGTTTGCATGTGGCTGAAATATTACGAGCTTATTTCATGAGTTCGTAGTTCTGATGAAAAACAACTTAACTATAGATTATGCTATTTGCTTTACCGCTGCTCTTACTGTTGCATTTTATAGATTGTGCTGACATAAGTTGGAAGCATAATCGTTCCGCAGATAATGGCAACCAATTGTGTAGGCACTTAAGGGAAATATACCATGCTCTTCGTACTAACAAGAACGTTCGTGGTCGTAGCTTCTTCATGTTTTTCAATTTTACTCGCAACTCTCAAAAATGTTTGTGGTTTCACGATTTCGAACGCGAACAAGAACGATCTTTTTTGGTATGCTATGCTTTTTCAGTGGTTCTTAAACTTTTTAGGTAATGAACTCCCAATTTCTACGACGACGAGTTTGTGATCCACCAATATAAACAAAATAAATTAATTCATTTTTATATTCAAGTGTTAAACGAAATGAACGTGTACTTCTGAAGGTCAGTTACTTCCACAAACACAAAAAGATAACCTAGGAACGGCTTTTGCTGCAAAGTTCATTTTATGTTTCATCTCAACAACTAGCTGCAAAATCAATCAAGTTTAATCATTTCAAATGATAAAGTTGTTGCTAAATCGTAACAGGATTGCTACTGCTTTTTTCTTCTTATCAATTGCTTTATTCTCGGCTTGATTTTCGCTAGTGAAAGACACATCTTGCAACTTGCATACAGTTGCATTCGCTTTTTGGTTTTAGTGTCTACCAACGCCAAAAATGCAGATTCGCATAAACACGTTGTAGGAAACGAAATTATGTAATGCGATGCTGCCTTCGCAAGATTAGGATAAGCCACCAATTGCTTTGTCCAAAACTGCAACAGCGTCATGTCTTGGAACATGGTGTTCGCAGTAGAATTTACTTGCAGCTCTATAATTTCTTCCGCCAGTATTTTCGCATCCTCCACTTTTGCTGTAAACGGTTGTTGTATCCAACATGGGTAAGACTTTGGTTCACCGAGGTTTCGAGAAATCTTATTTTCTAGTTGGCTTAGGTGGTCAGCTCCGCCCGTGATGAAATCTTGTGTCGTAGTTGCCCCCTGTACTTTTTCATCCACAAAAGGAAAATTTGCCATGCTACCTTTGAGAGCACGCTTTTTCCATAATGACAGCTTTTCTTTAAAAGCCTGAACTTTTTCACAACAAAAAATCAGATTGACATTTTCTCTTTTGAAGTGATACATTTAGTGCGTTAAGATAGCGAAATATGTCGGCAAGATAAGACAATATCCATAAGAATTTTTCGTCCTAAAAATCAATAGCTTTTGGATGGCCAGCTTCTTGCGAGAAAATTGCCGTTTCCTGCACCAACTCTAACACATGATTTAACACGCGCCCCCTGGACAGCCATCTCACCTTCGTATGCAGCAGGAGAGCAGAGTAGCTTTCTCCTACTTCCTCGCAGAACGACTTGAACAGCTGGTTTTGAAGTGCTCTTCCACGAAAGACGTTGACAGCTTTCGCAGCAGTAGATAGAACTTCTTTGAAGACTTCTGGGAGTGCCTTTGAAACAAGAGCATAGGGATGTAAAACACAATGAACGCTAAAAATATCTGAAACTACACTTTTCACCAATGTTACAAAGCCATATCAGTGGCCTAGCACTGATGGAGCCCCATCGACACAGACTGACCCTAACTTTGTCCAGACAATATCATGTTTCTTGGAAAGGTTATTAATGATTTTAAAGACGTCAGCAGCCTTTGTTGTCAATGTAACGCCTTGCACAGTAAAAATTCATCACAGTTTGAATCATTTGCCGCATACCTCACAAAAACAACTAAATTACTTATGTTACTTACGTCAGTTGATTCATGTAGTGACAAATTGATGCGAACTTGACTCTCCTTTATTGCTGTCACAACCTGGTCAACAATATGAACGCTCATTTCTGCAATTCGTAAAGTAAGTACATTACTTGACAATGGAACCTACTTGATCTTCTTCATTGCTTCTTTGTCCAAGATTATTTCAGTTATTTTCAACGTAGCTGGTTTGATCAAAGTTTCTCCAGTATTTGATGGTGGTCTTGTTTTTCCAATTATGTATGAAACTTCATTCGAGGCCTCCAAAATCGGCTTTTCAGGTGGCGTGAACCCCAGCACAGAAAGAGTTCCTTTTTGGTCAAACCGAGCTCTCTTTTTAATTACAGTGATCCATCGCTATATCGCGCTTCACCTATCGCGGCTTCGCTACTTCGCGGAATTTTTTACAGTGCTTTTTTTACAGTGAATCCTGATTGGCTCAGGGGCTTTACTGTTGTGTAGAAGTGAAAAAAGTTGATATATACGTTAATATTTCTATTTCTTAAACACATTTTGGGCCTGAAAAGAGGTTTTGTTTTTTGTTTCATTCTGCAGTACAGTATTGCATTGTAAAATAACAGTAAAATAAAAGGTGACCACTTCGCGGATTTCACCTACCGCGGGTTATTTTTAGAACGTATCCCCCGCGATAAACGAGGGTTCACTGTATATCTATTTCCGTTCCTTTTCCGTCATTTTATGCGTATAAAAAAAAGAATTGCATACAAAACGCTGCCAAGATTTTACGTTTATTGTTCTTCGTACAAAAAGCATAGCATATCCCCACAAGTCTGCCTTTTAAGGGTAGTCTACGTTAATGACATTTGGTCAGTGGCTTCACAGTCTTAATGCAACCTACAGAGAACTGACAATGCATCACCACAACTTTGCAATCAATATGTAATAAAAGATTATCAAGTAGAAATGACGCACAATGCCTTCACAAGGCGAGCTAAAATATCATATAGCCAATAATATTTAGCAATATCTTTTTTTTTTAATTGCGCCGAATATTGAATGTGGCAACAGAATTAGCTTAACAATTTGATAGTTTATAATTTGCCGACCAATCGGACTTACCAGCTGAGTTTGGAGTAATACAATCAGTGTCACGTTTCTTTTTCAATATGTATGGCGTACATTGTTTAGAAGGAGATCGTTAAGACTTTTCCAAAACTGTAAAAATTTTTTTGAAACCACATGTGATCAAATTGTCCGACGTTAGAAAAACCTTTTTCAGAGTTAGTATCCAGCTGTCTTTTTTTCACCAAAGAAATTTTGTTTTGCGATTTCTTTCAAGTCATATTTTTGATAAATGACTTTACGGAAGACTTCGTAAGCAATGATTTGTAGCTTGGTCAAAAATTTTTCAACAAGAGTCCCTCGTTCGAAATAGTATTACTTGAAGAGGACCGCATCCTCTAGAATAGTGGCTCCTAATTTTGAGGCCGTGGTATAGCTGCAAAGGGTCCGTGAATGTTTTGGTGAATTTGAATAAAACTTAGAGCAGGGGATCCCATTTTTTTGTTGTCACGAACCCTTTTAAGGAAATTGTCAGTTCTTCGGACCCCATTATTTCGAAATCAATAATAGAAAGACTTTTTTCGCTTATCAATCCATTGATGGTTCGGAATTACGAATTTTGTTTGTCAGTTGGAAGTGAACAGTGCTAGCTCTAAAATTGTTGTTAGTGTGTAACCGCCGGCGCAAGTGCGATATTGCCAGCAAATGTATAAAAACCTCCGGACAAAATTTGGAAGATATTGCTAAACAAAGCATTATACCAGCTTAAGTAATTGATTTTGAAGTTAAAAAAAGAATATTTCGATACGAATACTGCTGAAACCTGAAATTCCGTAAAAAACTCTTAACCGTAACTCAAACTACAACTAACTACATCCCTAGTACTGACCTACAATTCCGCGGAATTTCCGCGTTTCAGGCGTATCTAATTTGGTGGAAGGCTTCCCGGATTTCCTCGTTTTAGTATATTGCTTTTCATACTGATTAATTGGTTGGAAGATAATAATCAATCCATGAAAAGCGTGGTAATGGCGCATAGGTTGCTCAAGTTGCCGTCACTTGGCTGTTGCGCCACGATCACGTGGCGTTTATGTAAGACGTCTTGCTGCCTTTCAAAAATTTCAGTCGAAACTAGGGAAGAGCCAAAATAGTAAAAAATTTAACATACGGGAAAAAGAGACCAAAAATCGCCGGAATTTTTTCCCTCCGCTGAATTTTAATTGCGAATCCGCCGGAAATTTTTTCTAAAATTTGCACCTTTTTTTGCATTTAAAGGTAAATATTGGATATGAAGACTTTTTTTCGTTTAGAGATCAAGGTTATTGTTGTGTGTGTGTGTGATTATTTCATTTTGGAAAACACCGCTTTTGCGCCTTGTACGCCTTGCCTTTTTTAAATCATGCAAACCTCGTAAGCTCACATGCTTTAGGCGCAATGCAACAACTAAGTAACTGCAATCAAGATTCACGCTGTATATATTAAGCAGGTGTCTGGGCGTGATTTTATTACGTTCTTGAGTTCTAATTGTATGGTCGTGAGTTGTCGAAGCATGTTGAAGGAGGCGACTCTTGAGTACCCACCAATAGCAGTCCGCCTTGATAGTGGTGGGGCTACCAGTCGGCAATTTGCATTCATGGCTGGTTCGAAATAGGCTGCCACTTTTCCCTAGCCTAATTCAGTTAGGTTGATGGCGTGAATCTGGACTGCCTTTCGTGTCGTAGCTCCATCTATCCCAAGGAAAAGGAGAAGTAAACCAACCAAAAAATTATCGTTAGCGGTTGAGTATTTTCGCTCCAAGGCGACATCGACCACTTTGAGAGCCCTCGGCATAGATCAGCGTTTCTATCCTTTTCTTCTGCGACCCAAAATCGTTTGAAAATTCTATCTGCAAGAATAGCTGGGACCCAAGTAAATTATAGCGTACAAAAAATTAATTTAAACACTACCAAATACCAGAACTCATTTTCAACAACGTTCAACGCCATTTTGCTTCAACAAGTTTTTGAAATGGTGGCTCAACATCACTCAACGCACAACGCATGGAAGGCTCTGCATCCAAATGATTTCTATATTTTTTTTCATAAATACTGGTAGTGAAAATCCCATCTCAAACAAGCATGAACTTTGAAAAAGGATTGTTATTTTCAAGATTTCTTCATACAAGATTGGATATTGATTTAGAACTTGACACCAAAATTTGGGTGATAAAAGTCACCAAAAGATAACTTCAGTGATGAGTCGCTTTTGAGATCAATCAGCTGTTCCTGAAAACCAGAAAGAAATCCTGCATTAAAATCGGCCACATTTGCGGTGAATAGATTTTTTGTTCACGCATAGTTGATGTTTTCTGGAATGTATTTTTCAAAGTTTTTTCTCACAGTGTAAAGATGTTCCAAAATAACAAACGAAACTAAAGTCATTAAATTGGGCTCTGGATCAAGGTTCTCAAAGGAACTGTTCAAAATTGGAAAGAAAACAAACTTTTTGTTTTCCACTTTGACATATTACATTTCCAACTTTTCTTTGAAAGCACGTACTTTGCCTGCGAAATCAATTATTGCGCAACACTCTCCCTGCATCAATTCATTCCACGTATTCAGCGCTGTCATCATATCACCCAAGTAAGAGAGAAGTAAAACCAATTTCTCATCCTGAAATTTTTGGCTAAGCGTGGAATATCTCTCCCGTAAAAAGTTTCTAGTTCTCTAGGTTTATAACACGAGCTAAAACTTTGGCGCATGACAGTCACCTGCCTTCGGAATGAAATAATAGTTGTTGGTGCGAAGCTCCACATGATGAACACAGCTCTTGAAACAGCCGATAATTTGAAGCACGTCTTTCATAACGCCACTAAAAGTTGTACTTATTTCACGAGACACCAAATTTTCTCGGTGCAGCATGCAGTGGATTACTTGAACGGTTGGATTAGGTTTTTCGATGTGGGCAGCAAAATCTTTCCGACACTCCATCATGCTTGGAGCGCCATCTGTACAAACGCTAAAACATTTGGCCCAATCAATCATGTTTTCTCAAAAAGCTTGTCCACCACATTGAAAATATCTTCACCGGTTGTAGTTGAAAGTGATTGGCAAAACAGAAAATGTTCTTCAATATCGTTGTTGCTAGTAAATCGGCTATATGCTGGGAGTTGTGAGAAGCGAGCAACATCTGTCGATTCACCCAACTCTCAGCTAAAAATACGGATTCTTTCAGTTTTATGACAATTTGGTTTTTGACGTCGTTTGACAATTCAACGATTCTTCGCTGAAGAGTATCGTTGGACAAAGGAACTGCTGTTAGTTTTTTTGAGGCTTCCTTACCGCACACTGCTTTTACAATTGCCAAAATGCTGGCTTAATCAATGTTTTACCAATAGGGTGAGCTGATTTCGACTTTCCAATTAAATACGAAGCAATGTAAAATGCAGTACTGGCTTTCTTTCAACCGAGAATGGATTGATTTTCACTTGTGTTGTCGAGCCTTTGCTTTTTTAGCGCATTTTCCTTCGTTGAAAAAATCTAAATTTTTTTTCTTTAAGGTTAGGATGGCATGAATGAAGATGCCTCTTAAGCTTGTTTTCTTTCAACGACTCGTCTGACTAAATTTGAAAACACAAGACACACTGTGGCTTTTCGATGCCCTCACTGCGAATACATGTAAAGCCATGTTTCAAAAATTCAGGTTTATAGCTACGTTTCGACATTTCTGAAAATAGCAAAATTATGTAAACTCACTGCAGAGCATTTCAATTGCCTTCAATCTTCCATATTTATGAACAGAACAGTTTTGTTAAAAAAGTTGGCAAGCTTCTCCTCGTCTACTGGAGTTTGGGGTGCAGATACAAGCACTGCTGTCCTCGCCATGCCTTGCCTACTGGTCTGAATTTGAGAGGGATAGGGATTTCTACTGGCCTGTAAAAGTTAGTCATTGAAAGTACCTAGTTACAGAAACAAGTTACCTGTATGATGTAACAGTTGCTATCGATTGTAAGAAAGGAGCGATTAAACCAACTCGGAGACGTCATTTGGGCTAATCCAATTTATAAACAAAGTCTTTGCGACCCTTGGTTTGAGAAACGCTGGCTTAGATGATCGCTAGCTTAAATTCTGTTTGGCTCATATCACAAAGCGATTTTAAATGAATACCAAGTTGAAAGCAGTATATCAACATATACATGGTTAATAATAAACTTTAGGATTACTCTTTTTTTTTACTTTACCGGTTTGTTATTAGCCAATATCATTTTAGTTGGAAGCTTGTCAAACGATCCCTAGTCGCGCTGGGGATATGTACGATGCTCAACTTCATAAACTGCAAAGAGAAATTGAGAAAGCGATTAGCGACAAAACACAAGTTGAAATCCAACTCGAAGGCTGCTATAGAGAACTGGAAGGTCTCCGTAAAAAGTAATTAATAATCATGTGAATTCGGACAGATGGATGGTTTTGGATATTAAGTGAAGAGGCCGCATAAAGCTGAAATTAGTTCTATTTAAGGCATACTGTAAAGCAGATCCATGGTGGATGACCCCTCAACCCAGAGAAAAGTGCGGAAAAATGTACTGATTTTGAAGAAGTATTTTCCAGACCTTGATGCACTCTATTGGAGTCATACAATAATGAACTTGCCACAAAAATTTAGAGGAGGCAGTCGTACTTGTATCTTGTTGCAGAATGTTTCGCTAAAATTTTTAATCAAACATTTTTTAAAAGTAATCACCCTCGATTTTGTAAAATTTTAAAAATACTGAGGGTTTTTCCAGTGGTTACACGATTTTAACAAAACTTTTTAATCGTTTTCTTTCAGACTTGAAAGGGAGATTGAAGATCGTAAAGATGCGGAAAACGAAGCTAAATCGTTATGCAAAGATGTCGATCAAGCCACTCTGGTTCGAGTAGAATTAGAAGGAAAAGTGGAGTCGTTGAGAGAGGAACTGGATTTGGTGCGAAGAGCTAATGATGAGGTATGACACAAACCACAAGTATTGTTGCAGATTAAACCTAACCAGTTGCATTTTGCTTTAGTTTTCTTTTTAATAGGAGTGTTACCTGAAAAACCTGAGTTGACACTTGTTTGAATTAGTTAAAAACACAAAGGTTATATCTTGAGAATGTAATAAACAGTAGACTGTGCTCTCTTTGATTTTTCCGGGTTACAAAGAAATATATTTGTAAACAAACGGCTTCTTAAAAGTATACTGCACGGTTGATAGCTTTTATAAATAAATCAATTACGAAGTAAAAAATAAAACCTACAACGCTCAAAGGAAAAGTCAATAAAACCAAACTACTTTGTTACCTCTTGTTCACCGTAAGTATCACTAAAGTTTAAACAGGCCGTCGTGTTGTTAATGAAATTGAAACACTGCATAATTTAGAAGATGGTCGTGTAATTTTTACCTCAGTCTCAATCGTGTTGTTTTGGCCGTCCTTTGCGTTTACAACGAAAGAGTAAATTTTTATTTGCCGTAAGCCAATTAGCAGCAATAGTGTTAGTTACATTCGTTTGACTCAAGAACCTTTTGGAGTTGGTCCCAATATTTTTAAAAGTAGCAGCCTCCTGTCATCGCCTCTATTTCAATTCGCTTCCAAACATTTATCAGATGATGAAAATGGTCTTTTTTGGCCCACTGCAAGAATCGATCGACTTTATTTGAAACAATTTTTGAGCAACATTTGCAGATATTTTTCTAGAAACTGTAGGTTCCAAAATAGTGTTGACAAAAGTTTGCGATGTTGCAATATCTTGCTAAACGAGGTCATTTTTAGAGAAAAGACAAGATCAAATTTTCCTATTGAAATGTAAACTGTGTCTCTTGCGTGCACCTGATAAATCTGTTCAACAAACTTTGTTTTCTTGATTTATTAAAAGCTCAACAACCCTTCAAAAGCACTGCCATGGTGCTGTTTTGATTAGTTTGTAAAATGGAGCCTAAATGTTCCATCTCACATTGTGTCTTCACTCCAAGTAAGAAAAGTGATGATCATCAATGAAATATTCTAGTACAGCTGTGCTCTTTAACGTTCAATTTTGTAGGATATTCGAGTTCTGACCGAACAGCTTCAATCTCTGCGTACTGGTGATGTTGTGGTCGATGGATCGCAGCCCACAGATCTTTCTGAGGCTTTGCGTGATATTCGAGCTGCTTATGAACAACTGACTCAAAACAACAAACTAGAAATTGAAGGCTACTACAAAGCAAAGGTCAGATAAATTTTGATCAAAAATAGATTGCGTAACTAGACATGTGTGCAAATACCTCCTTTAATGGCTGCTTTGGCTCTATACAGTTGAAAAGCAAATTTAGAAGAAAAAATATGCTTTGCAAAGACAATGATAAGAATCTTCGATTTCTAGCCCACAGATTTTACATTTTCTTCAACTTTCAATATGTAAACTCGTAACTCAAACGCTGGCGTATAACCCGTGTAAACTACATGTAGCTATGCAAAATTTCGTGTCTGAGAACCCGAGTTCATTTTGTTAATTAAAGCTGTTAATGCGCAAAAGTGTAGTAATGTTGAATACTGTAAGTTTTTGTTGGTTAAAACTGACATCTTAATGGATGTATTGTATATGTCAACAGACGTCGTCTTGTATTTTGCGTCTACGTTATTTGCATAGGTTTAATAATTATTCTTCCACACCGAAAACGAATGTTTGTAGAAGGCGATTTGGGTAACAACATAAATTAATCAAATAAAACCGTCTCCTACAGTAATTTTATTTCTTGGTAAGGCAACACAGTGCAGTTGAGTAAAGAGCTGGCGTGTAACCGTGAGATGGTGGATTTAACAACCGCGAAAATTCTTAGCCGTTGCGTTCTTGAGAAAGACATTTTGTTGCAAAAATCCCTCCAGGTAAAAGAAATGTAATGCCATGCCAGCATTTTCGATAACTTCGAAGTGGGTCTGATGCAAATTATTTCCATAAATTGTACCACTGACGATCAATAACGAGTCATTTTTAACTTGTTTCGTATACTTCATCTAGATTGCAGAATTGACTGGCCAAGTAAGGGATGAAAACAACGCCAACAAAAACTACAAGTCTGAAGCAGTGGAAGTTCGTCGACAACTGCAATCAGTCACAGTTGAGCTTGAAGGATTGCGTACTTCGGTATGTAGTCCTGTTTCGCAGCTTCTATAAACACTAAAAAGTGTGCTTGGTTTGAATTTCCTCTTTGTATTCAATCAATCAGACTAAAATATAGTTCAAACTAAATCCAAATTCGGTTTGTATTGGCTCTTGCGACATGCTTCAGTTTAAGCTTGATTTAATACTATTTTCTGATAGGTATGAAAAAAAGGTGGAGTGTTTTTTTAAGCGAACAGGTTTTTGACAAAATTGCGGTGTGTGGGTAACGTCCTTTTTTTATTTTTCATCATTCTTTTTACCCATTTTTAATATCGTTTCCTTCTGAATAGTTCTTATAGTTGCAAATAAGCGGAAGTAATTTGAGCCTGAACTTGCTATTCACCATTGAAATTAAAAGGATCAGTGCTTGCGATCACGACCCATTTTCTGTCACTCGTTGGGAATCAATTGACAGTACTCATTACTACATAAATTTTAGAACGCTGCGCTTGAAAATCAGCTTGAAGATGTAGAAAACCGATATCAAAATGAGGTTGCCAACTGCCACAAAATCATTGAGGTTAGGTGAATATTGAATGTATAGTAATGCATGTTTTGCTTTCAGTTCCCGTTTTAGTTATTGGATCGGCATCAGGATCGTAAAGACTTGCTGTTGTTGTTGTAGTTGTTGTTGTTGTGATTACCCCTTTTCTTTATCAGGATCGAGGCACGGCACGAATGGCAATTCAGGTTCATGCCGTCAACCTAATTGAAATTAGGCTAGGGGAAAGATGAAAGCCCATTTCGAACCAGTCATGAGTGACTGGTAGCCCCACCACCAACAAGGCGGACTGCCACTGGTGGGTACTCAAGAGTCGCCTTTTACGACATACTGGGTTAGCAATTTCACAGTTGTAACCCACTGAAGTACGGGTAGGCCACCCGTCTGCCACATAAATGTGGAGGCGTCCCGTTAAGTGCCTTGGCCAAAGACACAATTGTTCAAGCAAGCTTGCCGGCTTGTTCTCCACACTTTCCCTTTTTTATGCTGCGTGCGAAGCAGGGAAGCTGTGAATGCCATTTTTAAAAGTCTTTTGGTATGATTGGACTAAGGGAATGAACCCCAGGTCTACCGACTGCGAAGCGGACGCTCTAAAGACTTTAAAGACTTCTTCGCCCGCAATATCTGCCGTGCAAGATGCAACCTAATTTTAGGGTGCCGCGGTTAGAACGGGAAATAATTATAAGCTTCAATACTCCAGCACTTTGAACAAATTGAGCTTCGATAAAAAAAGCTCCGATTTTATATTTCCCGGGATGCGTGCTTTACGATTAGCTATATCATCACACAGCAAGTGTAAACTAAACAATGATCCCTTTCCATAAAATGTTTAATGCAATTAACAAGAGCTTTAGAATTGCTTTGCCAATGCTCCCCTAAACCCGTAGGAACTTTAACTCCATCAGTCTTCATCCCAAAACGCCATCAAATTTTTCCAAACTCAGTTCTTTAATATGCGCCTGGTTTGTCAGATGGGTCTGCATTAACGCAGAAACACAAACTTTGTTGATCACTTAAACTTGTCCTAACAAAAATATTTTGCATTGTTAAAGCTTCATGAAATTGAATCAGTTAAAAGCTTCTTTTAAAACTGACAAAAGAATGGTTATAAGTTGCCTGTTACAGCATTTTAACGCTAATAAATTAGAATCCTGCTGTGCTTTAACAAAACAAATGTGTTCAAAGTATAATGGCTTGTCCACACAAAAGACTACGATACCTTGAAACAGTTTGTTAAAATTGGCGCCAAATTTAGAAGTTCAGGTTTTAACATAAATAAACAAATCTATCTTGACCAGTATTTCGCAATCGAAACAGTTTGTTTAAATTGATGCCAAATTTAAGAGTTTAGGTTTCAACATAAATAAACAAGTCTATGATAACCAGTAATTCTCAATCTCCTTTAATGTTAGAGCCAAACTCAGAAGCTAAAAGTTTACCTGGCGCCAAAGTGGTGATCGCTTTCACAACTACTGAAATGAATTATTTTGAGGCACGTCTATTTCACGACTTGGTGCGCCCCCTTTCGCACTTACATTTGAGATATTAAGTTCTATGGTTGCACTATTTTTCTTGGTACCGGCATGGCAAGAAAAGAGACGATGCCTTCCTTCAAACTCGTGCACCCCTCCAAGTAGGGCTACAAAGCTATTTTCAAGCAAAAGTGTCCCCTCTAGTTTCAATTTTACAAATTATATGCCAGTTGATTTATTTTAAATCTTTACTTAACTTTGGATTTTGTCACGTTTTACTTGATCTCTATGCATGTAATTTGCACTATAATACTTATAAAGAAAGATCGCTCTTATGATCAAACAGCCCATCAATTACAACTATTCTTCCATTATTGACTTCCCCTCAGTACAAGAATCGAAACTAATTTTAAATTGTGGGTGAGCGTTCAAGTGTCCCAAATGTCAACCTCTCGTAAATTTAAAGTAGTCTAATTTACAAAAAGCAATTCGTTTAACAAACAACCAGCTCCAATGATGGCCGATTAATCAGAGATGAGCACTTCCACAAATCCGCAAATTACAGACTCCCGTTTCTATTTGCGGATTTGCGAACCTAATTTTCTACCAAAAATGTTTTTTTGTTTGCGGTGAAAAAACTGAAATTTACCGCAAATCCTCAAAGCAGTAGGCAGTGTTGCCTGTTCCACGGTGAAACAAACCGCTTGCAAGAAGTGGACGCCCTTATTTTCTGGATTGGAGGTTAACGTCCGGGTGTTGATGACTGTCGCGTTTTGATATAATATAAAAATAAAATTTTCGATTCTATCTCAATCTTAAATTTCTTTTAAAATTTAGGCGATGTATGGTAATCGCTCGGATAATTAGGTCTGACTGCAACTTAATAAAACTTGGAAAAGATTGGCTTCTGTTTAAAACACCTTAAACCACGTTAAGAACAGAACAATGTATTCGCTGAAATAATACTTCAGGACTTCAAGCTTCCTCGCTTAATGATCTCAGAATTAATCGTTTTACTACACAATCAGGAAACCGCGAAAACTAATTTCACCAATAACTGCTTAAATACTCGCCAACTCCACAGAATCCACAATAAATTATCACAAAAAACAATAGCCCTTCATTATTCCGTCAATCAATCTCTCTCTCCCCACTACGCACTTTTCTACTACTCTCTCCCTAAAAAAATCCGGTCACATCATATATAAATCGAAAAAAACAATCCAGAAAACGCTAGAAGGAAATTACGTAAAAAAAGAAAAAAGCCCTATTAGTTATGTAATCGGTTATCGAAATTCTTCAAAGAAGCTAGAATCACTAGATCAATCTGGAATTTTACTATGTCGTAATAACTATTGTGACGTAATAAAGGCATACTTACAGCAAACCCAATTGCGAGGAAAAAGGTCTTTTTTTTCAATCAGTAGCCGAGCGAACAAATGATACAGCACTTTACACATATATGAAAACTACTCTTCAAGACAAATTTCCTTATTCGTGACAATGACCTTTTTTTTTTTGGAGGTCAACGTCTGGGCGACGGCAAAATTTGACCTCCAAATAAAAAGGTCATCTTGAGGACAACATAACAGTGAATATTGCGGTGTAAATTTGCGGATGTGCATTGGCGGTTGTGGAAGTGCGAAAAGTTACCGCAAATTTGCGGTTGCGGAACACCTCTTGCAGTTTTGCGGTTGCGGAATTGAGTGTAAATTTGAGGTGCCCAGCACTGCGATTAATACACTTCAATTCTCTTTAACTTTTTTCCCAACAAAAGCATTAACAAACACTTAAAAACTTAAATAAAATTGTTATTTTATATGGAAACAAGATTTAAATTTGTACAAACTTTTCAAGAACAATTGAAAGAGAATATTCCTTTGGTTCATTGGTCCATGTGGCTCATGGCAAAAGCTCTCATCACCACATCACACTTTGCTACACGTGATCATCATGTCTTTATGAGAGTCAAGATGCACAACTATACTAAAATATTTTGACGTGGAGACACTTGCTGTTTAGCTGTTGTAATTTTCGTGCTTGCCAAAATTACTTTGTTAGAAAAGCAGATTTATATCCAAATGTTTGTGCGGTAACATATGATTGTACTTTAACAAGCAACTTATCAATCGACGTTTGTTTATATAATGAAATTCTATAATCAGTACGTCTATTGCATGCTGCTATTTTCATTATAATCGTAGCAAACGACAGCCGTACAACATCACTGTCACTTTTTGATGCGTTCAAGAAAATGAAGAGAAAGATGCTTGAAATTGGAAAAACTTTAAATAATAATTGTTTCATGCATTATCATAAAAGCACAAATTATTGTGAGATTTTTTTATCAGAATTACATGAAGCTTGCTTACATTTCCAAAAACGGCTTTTTACCACGTTTCTACGGTCATTGTTTTTTGAGAAAATAAAGAAAACAAACTGTGCAACGAAGCAAAACTTAGTAAAAAGCGTTCACCACATTCAACAAATGCATATTTTAAAAGGTTATCATCTGTTATGCCACCAATCCCTTACAACACTCATTCCAGGACAACGATCAATCGTGGCACCAATCAATCGGGTTGCATGTTTGTACTCCCTCTAGTTCTAGAGGAATTATAGCGAAAGCACGCACGGGTGCTTTTAAACAACTTGACTTGCCTAAAGCTTGGAAGTAACCAGCTGAGTTACCGCATATTGCTCGCAATCGTAAGGTTTATTGAGAACTTCTGTAAAGGGGCTACCACCTCCTCCTTTCCTATTTCAGATTTGGAGTGAAATCAAAACTCTCCAGATTCTCCTGGAGAGCTTTTGCGGCATCCACTCACCCGCTCATGCTTTCCCCTACTCAACCTAGGAAGTTCTCTTTGCTTGTTCTCCCCTCCTTGGAACCCATCTTTCTTCAGTGTGGAACTGACTCTTTCGTCTTTGCGCTCCCGCTCTGACCCCCTGTTTCCAACCAAGGTGCGGCTTTCGCTCACCTTGACTATCACCCATCTTATGATCCGATGATCTGTGTTGATGACTCTGTTCCTTTTGGCAAAGAGGGCTCGGGCGTCCTTGTCAACTGCTCACTTTGTCGCGCTGAGACCACCCTTTTCCGCAGCCCAAGTTTCTTCAAGTTTGTCCGTTTAAGCCTGCGCCATTCTGCAAGCTCTTCGCTGATCTAGGCTGCACCAAGAAGTCTGCTATTTTACTTCTCTCAGATTCTCGCTCTGTCCTCTTCTCCACCTTTCTTTTTACCAAAAACTCTCTGGCACATCGGGTAGGAACTGTGTCTTCTCTCCTTAACTATCAGTGTGCAAAAGGTCCGCGTACAATCATTTTTTCTGGGCAACAATGTGGCTGATTAGTTGGCCAGGCGGGGTGCGCTACTCCTGCCTTTTGCAGTTCCTTGTAGTCACTTTCCTCTCACTCTCATATCCACTCTTCTCTTTTCTCGGACTGTAGGTGTACTTTCTCATTTAAATTCTTTGACACATAGTTCCCTTGGGTCCTGATCCACTGAGAAACTTCTGCTTCCTCGTTACTCTTGCTGTGTTCTTTTTCGTCTTCACTGCAACTGACACAGCCCTCTGTTAAACTCTTATGTCTCTAGAATAGCAGAATTAAGGATCCTTCATGCAGCGCTTGCGGTCATTCCAACCAGGACACTTTGTCTCATTCTGCACTGTCCAGCTGTCGGTTCCTTGTGCCGCTCGCTTTTTGGCGAATCTTTGTCTACGACCTCTGGTCCAAACGTTGGGGATTTGCCTGGGTTTTGATGCCCCATGGTCTTCCACCATGCTTCCATTCCCCGAAAAGGGTTGGGTGGCAACAACAACAACCCTTGTAGAAAAAATGGATTTACAAAGATGTATGTAATATTTCTGTCAATGATAGGATCTGGAACGTGACTTAAATGCCACCAAAGATAAGGTTCAAAGACAGCTTGTGGACTACAACGAGTTACTACATCTCAAGTTATCATTAGATTTGGAAATACAAACTTATCGCAAACTTTTGGAAGGAGAAGAAAGCAGGTATATTTTGTGCATGTATCCAAGACTGATAGATTACCACGAGAATTGATAATGAGATTAGCGGTTAGATATTACGATTCCAAAGATGCCAAAACAATAATGGCACTTTGATTCAAACGCATAGCTCCATTAATTAAAACAGCCGAGTTAGCAACATTAAAGGCCGTAGTGGTTAAGCAGCTGACTTCAGGAAAGTCATGTAAGCTAATGACTATCGTTCGGTTGAATGATGTAGTTGTTAGTTCGAATTCTACTCACCGCATTGATTTGACATGCGTAAAGGTTTCAAAATTCGCAATATCTAGAGATAGATCCAGTCTAACTCTGATGGTATGGCGATATGAAACACGGATAAACTCTGATCTCTTATTCAACTAAGAAGATTGCCTGACCGGCTGATTCACTAACTGCTTGTAGCGTGTAGGCTTTAACGAAGACTGACGGAGAGTTTCTCATCGCAAACCAAACTGTACTTTTTAAATTGGCTGCCACTTCAATAATGATGCTCTTTTAAGGTAAACACAGCACCGGTTAGCTGCAAAGTTTAATCAATGCCCTTACAACATGCTATTTCTTGTAAGGATTCCAGCAAGAACTTGTCTGTATCGATATCAATAAATCTTGTGTAATTCTTTTAAATTTCTTTGCTATTTGTGTGTGAAAAAATGCTCCTGGCAATGTTTTGTGAATTTCTAGCAGACCTTTTCATTAAGAAGATCTTTTTGGGCTACTAATATATTTACAGAATCAATGTTTCTGGAATCAACACAAGCTTACTTTCCGACAAGGTGCAAATCAACGTCGTGGAGAGAGTTGTCTCAGGTAAGAAGTTATTTTCTCTCCTGTGCAAGTATTGATTGCAATCAATGGAGTATGAAGACGAGGCTTCAACGCCTTGCACATATTACAAGCGTTCACTGGAGCATTTTTGTTTCTTTATTTCGTTAAAACTTCTGAGATGCACATACAATTTAAGAAAATTTTTGGCGAAATAAAACAAGCAAAAAAATTCAGGGCAGAAACGTCGTCAGAATTAGTGATATCCGCGGCACTTCTGTAAAGTGTCACCTCAAAACAAAGGGGTGTTCTACTTCAGGAAAGCTGTTTAAGAAAATTGGCATTTTTGAGGGTGCTATCTAAAAAGCGTCACCATGGCTGGGGGACCACTTTTTGGACCGGGTGGGTCACCAAAAGGTTCAAGGTTTGCTGGTACGTGTCAAAACTGCTGGCAGGCTTCTGATAAAACAGATCCATATGCTAATTTGTGATTGGCTTATGATTTTGTTCATCCTCTACTGTATAAAATTCAAAGTAGAAGCATTTTGGTCAAGCCTATTGTATAATCTCTAGAAAGCTGTCACGGAAAAGGCAATGTTTTTCGGACCTGACTTGCACATAAAATGTATTTTGTAATTTTTTGCCGGAATAGTTCAGGCTTAAATTCACTTTTCAATAGAGTTCCGGCTCTAATTGAACTTTGGGCGGCAGAGATTTCGTCAGCTTAAGACTTGCCAAACATTTGCAGACGGATTTCAGCATAGTGATGACGTAATTGACGAGGAAGCAATAAATATGTTAAAAGACGTTGTGGAAGACGCCAAATTAAACGTCAAAACTGAAATAATTGAAGCAACGCAAGCTGGTCAGTTAGGTAGAGAAGGAGCATTTCTAGTGTAAAAGTTAATTTAGTTTCTTTTTCACTGGGTGTCACTACAGGGTAAACGAAGTGTGTTGAATGTTTTGTGCTTTACTTCCCTTTTTGAATAATTTGTCATCGAATTGTATTTAGCTTTCGTCATCGCTTATTTAGAAATGCCAATCAGTTTGTTGCTGCACCATTCATTTTTGCTTTTTGCATGACCATAATTTAAGCGATAAATTCTTAGTCAATACAGAAATGTCCACCAACTACTAGCAAATAGTAATTCTAATTTGCATTGGTCTTAACTAGGTAGGCTACACCTTGAAAACTCTTTAAGCCTGCCAACTTACTTTCAGCTGTAATGTGCAACTGAGTTGCGTGCATGTTAATCATACTGACTTTCAAGATACTAATACCACCAAAAAAAATTTTTTTTAGATTGAGATTTTCATGACAGCTGATAGTATTTGTGTGCAAGTATACAAAACACACAAAAAAAGCTACTCTCTTTGTGGCTTCTAAATCCATTGCCGGGATGTTACCGGTGCATCTGCTATACAAAGTTGTTTTTATTTAGTTGAAGAACAGAGGAATGAAAGAAAAGACAGCTCTTCGTCGAGTTCATCTTCTTCATCTGACTCTGAGAGCGAAATTTAAAATCTCCCTCGGCTCCACCACCGTCGAATTCATCAAAAACAGCTTCAAATTCATCGACTCTCAAATGCTTTTGCGCTCGCAAGAGCCATTCGGAATTTTTGCTTGGATAAGCGAACATTGTGTAGTGACGTCATATTGAGCACGGTTTTTTTTGCTCTTTTTTGAATTTAAGATTATTTTGACTTCATTATTTGAATTATAATGCATTGTGTAATGTGCATTTAAAAAAGTCAGAAATTAACCTCTTGCCTTGATAGATCTTGGTAAAATTTATATAAAAACTAAGTTTATAGTCGTAGGTGGTGGAATTAATAGCCGAGTGCATTGCCTGTTTGGTTTTTTTTCGTGATTTTCTCACTATCTTAGCAGTTACGCCACTCGCTAATAATTTTTCATTCGTAGTTTAACTGTTCGAATCATCTTACTTGGTTGCTTGAAAAAACTATAATTTACAATTTGGCTGAGATATATAGACACTGTTTAGGAATAAAGAGTTAAAAGCCCTAGAAAACAAATTTGCCTCATAAAAAGTGCATACTCCGGCTGCTTTTTTAGAAGACCGAGAGTATATTGTTGGCAAAGGAGCCCCAATTTCAGCCAATAGATTGCGCCCTGTACCGCGGTCCTTCCATTAACCAAGCGAATGATTCCGTTAGCACAAGTTATTAATCTCATCTAAATCAATTTGTTGTACGCGCTTGCTTTGTGACAATATGAATCGACGAGCTTGATTGCAATCAGTTTGTTTTAGTTAGCTTGCAGAACCAGTAGGCAGTTTGTTTACAAAGCAAGGGTGGTTGATATAGACCTTTGTGGACAATGTGGTTGTTTGAAATGACCCGTAGCATATCGCCAAAGAGTAAATTCTATAAAGAATTGCGTTACAGCATGGAAGCTCATATGTGAATCAGGTTCACGGGGTTTGCATTTGCTACTGACATTACTAGTGGATTCCTAAATTGCTAACCGTATGTCACCTTTATATGTTCGAGTTTTTTAATGGTAAGCGTAAGCGCCCCTGATAATGTATTGCTATTAATTTTTGTTTTCCAATTAGATTTCAAACTAATGTCGCCAATTGTAGGTCGTTTCGTTGATTAAGTTTCTACTCGGCAGTAATAGGGAAGCAATTAGTCAGTACATAAACAGTTATATTAAACCAAGCAATGTTGGCTAGTTGTCTGAAGTAATGTAGGCTGTGCTAACGTCCCGAGACCTTATCAGCAAACAATGAAACGCAAATTTCTATAAAACCAGTTTTCTTTTACTGTAAATACACTGTTAGTATTCAATTAACGCATGCTCCTCAATGCCAGAGTCTGCTAAAAAGCGAGCCCAGCCCCGTGAGTAGATTACTAGAGCATTTGCTATGTTGAAACAATTTGATAGAGTTTGCTGGAGAAGCAAGCTTAACAGGCATAGCCTGGAGCCATGTCTTTCAATGCGCACTCAAATCATTTCATTTGTTGTTGTTTACCCGACCCCTTCCGAGTGATGGAGTCCCAGAAGCCGGGCAGCTTCCCAGAGGTCGTAGAAAGACGAAGAGTTCGTAGCTGGACAGTGTAGAATGAGATGAAAGGTGTCCACAGGCGCTGCAGGAAGGATACTCAATTCTGCCAATCCTAGAGAGATAAGAACTTGACAGTAGGCTGTGTCCGTTGCGGCGTAGACAAGAGAGAACACAGCGAGCATGACGATGTAGCACAAGTTTCTTGGTGGAAATCAAGGGAACCTGTGTGTCGAAGGACTTCGATGAGACACTACGCCTCCAGTCCGAGAAAAGACAAGAGGAGAGAGACTACAAGGGATTGCAGAAGGCGCAAGCAGCGCTCCCCGTCTGGCCAGCACATCAGCCGCGTCGTTCCCCGGGAGGAACGAATGTCCCGGGACCCATTGTAGCCTGATAGAACAAGTAAAGAGAAGACAGATCTGTCAGAGAGTTTTAGGTAAAACGAAAGACGGAGAATAGGACAGAACGAGAGTCAAATAGAAGAAGAAAAAAAGAGAAGTGGCAGACTTGTTGTTGCTGTCGAAACCAGCAAAGAGCGTGCAGAATGGCGCAGGCTTCAGTGGAAAAACTTGAATATAATGGGCCTCCTGAAAAGGAAAGAATGGCCACAGAGAAAGCAGTTGGCCAGTACGCTAGAGCCGTCAGTCCAGAGTACCAGATCATGAGGGAGGAGAGAGTCAAGGTGAGCGAGAGAGAGGGAAATCAGAGCGGGAGCATGGAGAGAAAAGGGTGGACTTCACAGTGAACGAGGGTGGATTCCAAGAAGGAAAGAGAGGGCAAGCACGGAGAGCCTTCCTAGGACAAGTAGAAGGAAGCATGAGCGGGTGAGTGGACGCAAAAGCTCTCCAGGACGATCTGCAGAGTCTTGGTTTCACTCCAAGTCTGGCCAAACCTGAAATAGGAAAGGGAGGTGAGGAGACGAAGAGCCCGCTAATAAGGTGAAAGAGTGAAATGAGTCAGGGTGACTCGAAGGGGAGGTAGAAAAGCCTCGGAGAGAAAAAGTGGGATAGGGAAGGACGATAGGCAGCCGGTGATGGCACGACTGGCCGCTCGGTGGAGGCGTTCCAATTTAGTGATATTGGTGACGCTTAAGAAAGGAAACCATCCGGGTGAAGCATAGGTGAGAATGGGCCGAAGAAAAGCTTTATACAGAACAGAGAGGGACTCCTTAGAGGGGCAATGAGAAAGCAGAGATACAGCGTAAGGCCTTGAGACGTGGGAAAAAATTTGGCCTTCAGCGAAGATACATGTTTAGAAGAGGAAAGAGTGCGGTCGAAGGTGACCCCAAGAAAAGTTGGAGTGGGATTGAAACGGAGGCGGGAGCCGAATAGGAGGAGATTGGGCTGGAGGTTAGCTTGGTGGGGATCCACTGAGAAGAACGGGGCCTCACATTTGCTCGGATTGAGAGGAAGACACCAGTATTTAGACCAGCGCTCCAATCGAAACAGAGCTCCTTGTGTGGCCTCCACTGCAGTGGGGACCGAGGGTGAGGAGGACCAAATGGCCAGATCGTCACCGTAAAGAGAGCAGCTGACGGAAGAAGGCAGAGAAGCCGGAAGATCATTAATGAAGAGAAAAAAAAGTACAGGGCTAAGAACGGATTCTTGCGGAACACCTCGACGGACTCGAAAAAAGTGACTTTTGTGATTTTGATAAACCACGCAAGCGCGCCTATTCAGAAAGGAAAGATTGAGTCCAAGGAGAAAGGCCAGCCGAAATGAGTTTATGGAAAAGGGCAGGATGCCAGACAGAGTCAAAGCTTTTGAGAAATCACTAATAGACAGGATCGTCTAAAAGCCTAACCTGGGTTTGTTAAACCCATCCGAAATGGACTGAGAAAGGAACAGAATTTAATATAGAGTAGACCGTCCTGGGCGGAAACCGGCCTGGTGGGGAGAGAGAATGGAGTTAGATTCCAGAAAGAAGAGTAGACGAGATAGAATGATGCGTTCAAAAAGCTTTGAGACGCAGGAAGTGAGAGAGATAGGCCGGAAGGAAGCAGGAGAGTCAAGACGTTTTCCCATCTTGTGGATGGGAATAATGGAAGATGTCTTCCAGATGGAAGGAAAGGAATGCGAAGACCACGAGAGATTGAAGATGTGAAGAAGAAAATCCATGCCAGAGCGAGGAAGGTGTTTTAGCATGGGATAGGCAACTTTGTCTGGGCCAGTGGCAGTGAAGGGGGAAAGGTTGGAGGCAGCCGCAAGAAGTTCAGTGGGGGAGAAAGGAGAGCAGAAGGACGAGTGAGACTCCTCTGTGCACGTGGCTCGGTGGAGCTCAGAGAGGTAGCCTCTGGGTTTGCTACGCAGGTCTTTGGCAGAGAAACAGAAAAGTGAGATCTCAGGTAAGCGGCGTGGACCGAAGCCAATCCCCTGGGAGAAGAACAGTTTGGGAAATTAGGAGAGGAGGAAGACGAGAAAGGAGAGCCAGCAATAGAGTGGAGGAGAGAGTATACAGTTTTCGGGTTTGATTTGGGTGAATGAGAAGAGCAAGTTGTCTGCCATGCCTCAGCATTGGCCTTGGCGATGACTGACGAGGAGCGTCGAGAAGCGGAGATGTAAGCCTGGCGATCTTCATCACTTCTGTGAGCGGTAGCAAAAGCCTTGCGTCTTTTACTAACCGCACCTTCCACCTCAGCAGACCACCAGGCTTTAGGAGGATGTTTGATGTGGCCAAAAAGAATGGAAGATTTGGCCGCATTTAGTGCCAGAGAGGTCAAGAGAAAGAGACGAGCGTTCCTCTGCAGAAGAACAGTGGGAGTCAAAGTAGGAAGCAAAGTCATCCCAGCGAGCTTTCTGAAAGTTGAAGGAAGGAGGACGCTCGTTTAGGCAAAAGACCAGGGAGAGAGGGGCAGATAGAAGAATTGTTAGGTGGTCAAAACCCAGGTCCTGAAGCGCCTCCCAGGAGCAAGAAAAGACCACAGAGGAGGAAGCAAAGGAGATGACAAGAGAGGAGCAATGGAGAAGGGTAGGTGTGTCAGAGTTATTGAGGGGGGGAGGTCAGAAGAGATGAAGCAGTCGAATACTTCCTCCCCGCGGGGGTCGGAAGTACCTCTTGAGTCTCAGAGGGGGGTGATGGCAATTGAAGTCCCCCAGAATGAAGAGATTTCTGGAGGGAAAAGAATGAAGAAGGAAAAGAAGTCGGTTCCGCCATCCGTTGGAGAGGGGCGAATAGGGGGGCGTACATATTAAAAAATGACAGCGAGAAGGAGTTGTTAGAGTTGTGGCGTCAGGAGAGAGAATGCTAGACCGGTAGTGGGTGCCATCAGAACGCAGACCAGAAAATCCTGAAAGAGGAAGATGAGTTAAGATTGGATTCCTGGAAACAGATATGGTCAACAGGATGGGACGAGAGAAAGTAAAGTAGTTCAGTGCTTCTGGCTCGAAGACCTTCGGCATTCCATTGGAGAACCTTGAGAGAGTCATAGGGGAGGGTTGGCAGGAGGCGTAGAAGGACAGCCAGGCGCAAGAGACGGTGGTGAGTGGGCAAAGGGAGAAGATACAGAATGAAACGCCGGAGGATACGAAGTTTGAAGACGAGGGTGGGGCGGGAGTGCAGCATTAGCAAACGAAGGGCTAGATTGTGCAGTGGAGATATACATGTCGGAGGATTCTGAGGAGAGAGTCACAGTGTTACGAGTGGGGACACAGCAGGGAGGCAGCTCCAAGAGTGAGAGCTGCCAAGAGCTCTGAATTTGGAGAGGGAAAGTTGTAAACACCTTAGATGGACCCATTTGGAGCAGGTACAGCATTGCACTGACTTGCCCCGCCAGGTCACATTTCCAGCGCACACAGAGCACGGAATGATGGGGCCAGGGTTGAGATAAACGTTACCGCTCATCAAGAAAAGAAGAAGATTAAGAAGACGAAGACGGGCCAGAGAAGGGCAGGAGAAAAGAGAAAGAGAAAACAGGCGACCGATTTTAAGGAAGATGTGTGCTGCCCTTCTGCGGTCGTTCAGGGGGCAGCATAGCGAAAAAATGAAGGAGTGTGCCGGGGGTAACTGGGACCCTCGGGAAATCCAACAGCCATTTCGACCCAACCCAAACGGAGTTGGGGACCGCACCATCACGTTGAGGCGGCTGTTGATTGACGCAGAATCTTTTCAACTTGTAACTACTTGCAAGCAAAATCTAAAAAAAAATGTGGTGATGACCTTTCTAACAAATCAGCCTTTTTACTAGCTTTTGTGAAAAACCACAAATATTTTGCTTTAAGTTTTACTTATTGATTAAAAAACTTCAATAACAATTTGGTCTGACCTTCTTTTCTGGCTATGCCATTTGATGTCAGCAACCCACCATCATTACGATTTGCACAAATTCAAGTTGGCCCAAAAATTTTTAATATAGCCTACAGTATTTCTTACCCATTGTTTTTAGAGAAAAATATCAATTCAAGTAGACACACACGAGCAATAAAGAAGCACCATAGCGGTTTCACCATTATTGAGGCTCTTCAGTAATGGGTACCCGACCAGCAGGAAACCGAATCTTTAAGATATACCCCTTCTATCTGAGGCAAGTACCACTCGACCACCTGACTGGATGCCGTTGTTGTTGTTATAGGTGCTTTTTGTAAGTGAGAAGCCAGCCGGATTCCTGGCTTTGCTACTTGTGGAGTGCATAGAATCCATTATTCTATAACTCCGCAGCAGCACCTCACAACGTGGATTTCACCCAACAAGACGTAAGCATCGCGCTATACAAGTACATTGAAGGACGGAAAGAAGAATTATAATGGGAAAGTGAGGATTTTTATAATAATTAAGTAGTCACACATGAACAATAAGGAAGCACCAGAACGGTTGGATACGCATCACTGAAGAGCCTCAATAATGGCGAAACCGGTCTGGTGCTTCTTGTTGATTGTGTGTGACTACTTAATTATTAAAAAATCCTTATTTTCTCATCATAATTTGAGACAATTGCAAATGGCAGTGAAAGAATTGGTTTAAATTCGTATTTCAAGTCTCTCACCCGATTGTTAGATTGTACGCATGAAGCACAACTTCAGTTGATTGAAGTAAGAAAAAAGTGGTCAGTGAAAGCTTGGTGCTGCTAATGTGAATTTGAGGTTGATTTCAGTCTTGTCAAGCTTAATGTAAAACCGACTAAATTGGTCATGATAATTCTGTCAATATTTATATCACAGAATTAGCTGAATCAAAACAACAAAAGAGTTAAGATTGCATAAAGCAATGACTATCTAATAGTGATAACAGTAGGGATGTTGTCGCGAAAATCCAATAGAAAGGTCGAATATTGAAAACGATGAATTGCTTTGCACACACACACAGTAGACGCTAGGACTTGGGGGTGGGCAATCTCCGGCCCGCGAACACTTCTGAAACTTCAGTAAATCTGAGTTGCGATGACAAGAGGGGAAAGATATGCCGTATGAAAGAGCCAAAAAGTTTGCACTTCACGATGAAAAGAGCATATGTCAGTTTGCACAGACGAATTTTACGTCTAAGCAGAGGGTGATGACCTTTTTTTTAGAGACCACCATGTCCACACCCTGTGATAAGACATTGTGAGGTGGTGTGACCTTTTTTTTTCTGGACACCATCACTTTGAACACGATTTTGAGCACTGGCCCGTGGCCAACCCTTACATAGTCAATGCGGCCCTCCAGCTAAAAAGGTTGCCCGTCCCTGCGCTAGGTAGAAGATGCTTGTCTATAATTGTAGGCAATATTTTTCTTATTGCTCAAATTTCTGTAACAGCAAATTTTTTCACATTGCCGAAAAATTAGTGTGTTCAAAAAAATTTTTATAATTAAAAAATTCTTTGCTTTTTGTGTTTCATACGTTTTTACTGCTGAGGTCATATTTATTGTTGCACATCTTTGTAATAGTATTACATCAATGCATCCACTGAGGATTTAGATTGATCAATTTCTTTTTCTTCTTACTCGATAAGCTATATAATTCGAGACGCTCTTTCAGCTTGCAGATAAATTGCTCTCATAATTGAATTAACTCGACTAAACTTTATGCAAAAATGAATTATAATTTCTTGTTAAATAATCACGAATTTTTTGTTTGTTGTGAAAAAAAGGCTTGATGATTTTATTAAAATTCAAAGTCGTCTGTCTTTCTAAAGACCAAAAGTTTTTTTCAAAGCTAGAAAATACAGTGCCAGAATATTCGATTTCATATCCTAATTTCGTTTGCTTGTGAAATGCTCTTTGATCAAGGTAACTTCTCTGTAACTAAAATAGACCAACTTCTTGAATGTTTTCATGTTCAGTTCAAAAGCGACTTTGTCTAGCTGTGGTCCATGGTTTAATTTGTGTTTTCAAACAATATAATTCGTGTTTTTATGGTTTGAACACATCCACCCACCAATGATGTTGACTAACATAAAATAGGCACAATGACGTTTGCTGAATAGATTCTTAGAACCTTTGTTCTTAAATAAATGTAAACTTATCATCTAAAAATAAACTATCTTTGCAAGCTTACGAATTGGTAGGAACAATTTATTTTGCTACAAACAATAGGCTCCATAAAGTATTTTAATTTACTACAGTAATCGAGTTTAAAATTCTCGACGCATCAATAAAGTTATCCAAATTTCATGTACAGCCTAAAAGAGCTTGTACTTTTAACAGCTTTGTTTGTATTAAAGTTTCTCAACCTTGATCAAATCGCGAGCCAGCATAAATATTCGCCGACTTAAGGTATAGTCCAGTGGTTCTCAAACTGTGCGTCGCGACGCCCCGGTGCGTCGTTTCAATTTTCCAAAGGCGTCGCGGGATAATTTGGTTTTGTGCCATTAAGTCTAGGTTTTATTGCCTCAAAAGAACTCTGATCGTAGATTCCTTTCTTACTTTCTTCTGACATTTTTACAATAGTGTTTTTACTACACTGTTGCAACGGTTGACTTGTTGTTCAAGAATCAAATTGCAGAAGTTTAACTTAATCAGCGAAAAATCTATAAAGAATAAGGCATTCAGTTGTATGTTGGACGAAAACAGAAAAGATGAGTTACAAACTCAGAAGAGCGTAATTTTACGATTAAAGATGACAGACCAATCCAAAATCTCGGCAGCATAGGGGCAGTTTTTTATGTAAATTATGGGTCACATTTATCTCGCAGTACGGCAAACTAAACTGTAGGATGCTGTCTGGTGCGTCACAAAGTCTCGCAAGCTTTTTTAAATGCGTCGCATCGCAAGAAGTTTGAGAACCACTGGTATAGTCTTCTCGATACAGTGAAATGAAACAAATGTACCGTCGTCTAATTCACACTGTGCTAACTTTCACTAGCAGACTCCATCAGAATCTTGTCTTTGAACCTGTTCACAAAGTTAGTAAAAATTCGGCGCAATGGTAGGCAATGCACATTGAATGACGTGCTAGCTAATGCTACCGCAGTGTGAAATGTACTGTACCATCAGAAATGGTGATTGATTCGTCTCAGTATAGTTACATTATAGAGGAGGGAAACACATTTTTTTCGCTATTAGAGGCAGCATTACAGACTTTTATTTCCCTCACCGCCACTAGTGACACAAACTGAGTATTTTTTCCATGTAAAAATGATGACCTTTTTATGGAGATCACGTCAAAACCAAATCTAAAAATTAAGTGCTCGGGCGCACAACCTCTTACGGCCGCAGGTTGTATCCTTCTGTTGTTTTTGAAACTGTGCTTGCGGACTGCTAAGAGTCCGCTGTTTCGTGATTGAGAAACCAATTTATTCTTTACATAGAGTAACAGGGCCAATAAAATCTCTTCAAATAGAAGTTATGTAGTTTAAATTAAACTCTTTTTTCATTTGCAAACTTTAAGCAGTCTGCAAAGTTATAGCAGGTAATGTTGTTGTTTTTGATCAGGAGCTAAACCTTGCTTTATTTTGCTTAGTTTCCAATTCCATTCGCTGCAAATTACGTCAAATATATAAAAATTGATGGAAATTGCAAACTAACTTAATTAAGTTCGTACGTAACCACGGGTTACAAAATGCAATTCAGTCTGTAATGAGATAAAATGCAGCAACAGCCAATTTTGCTGCAGTAAATTTCTTAGAATTACAGCTTTCTGCTTATCAACCAGCAACAGCAAGAATGATTAATTGCAAAAAGAAAAGCCTTGCAACACAAAAATTTAGGCCATATATTTTTAGATTTTTCAACAAAAAATGCCACGTTTGTTAAAGCGAATACGTTAAGTTTTGCTACAGTCATTGATGAATATAAACATAAACTTTACGAAGGCAAAAGTGCTTGAGAATTTATGCAACTAGCCCGCGTCGACCGGCAGGAACCCCGTCAGTAATGTCGAGGTAAACAATATCGGCTCAGCTGGCCAAATCGGCTTCACTCAATGGATAGTTGTCAAAACGGCCATAAAAAGTTTATGTTTCTTCACATAGCCAAATCTCGTTCCGAAATAAAGCTATCGTTCTTGAAATGCAATTGATAAAAAACATTTACGTGGGATTGCGCATGGCCATTACATGTCTCCCAGTTTCTGAAGCCCCTGGCAACGTCTTGTTTGCACTGTTTTTACCATAGGCCTTCTTAAACTTATTAAACTTTTATCTTCCAAATTGAGTTAGTGCTTCAATTGAAAGCATATCAAAGTTGTGGAAGGGCGCTAAAGTAATTGATATGTACTTAGCAAACAGCAGACAGTTTCAACTCCCAAGCGGGTGCGGACTTACCGTCCAAAGTATAGCGATACAATTCGCTTTCTCGTGAATGGAGGATAAATATGGCAAATAAAACAAAATAAAACAAAAACAAAAAACACTGTTTCGACCTATCAGGCTTCTTCAGTGCAGTTGGTGCTTTATTAAAAGCCTCTAGCTTCTTGTCCGTCACCAGCTGCATTGAAGAGACCTGATTGGTCGAAACAGAGTCACTGTCTACAGTTTGCTAAGTGCATTGCTAACCTCTTGCATTATTGCATTTAATTGATATGTGTTTTCGAGATTAAGCTATTAAATTGTAGGCCCACTGCTAACAACTTTATCATAGCTGTATGGGTATTTGCATGAGCTATAGCCTATGGCTGGGCGCATGTCGCTTATTCAATGTGGGAACTCTGAGATGTTTAGCCATATTCAATATGGGAACTCTGATTTTTGAGATCTTTTTAAAATATTGCTAGCGTATTACTTACTGAATGCTAACAGCAAAAATATACAAAGATTTAATTTTTTTTTTTCTGAATAAATTTACCTAATTGGCCACATCGTAAAAATAGTCTAGATTGGCTGAATTGTATGCGCTGTCTTGCTTCTGTAGTTGTGAAATTTTCTTCTTTCGTATGACTTCACAATTTGAAATAACGCTACAGAGATTGAATTTTTTCTTGCAATAAACAGGAAAAGTTGATGATATTTTGAGCGAAAACTTTCAAACTACTTGTTGTTGCTAAGTACGCGTCTCGAACAAAAATGCGCAATGACTATAATGATTAGAATCAAAACAATATAATCATGTTTTTCAAATCTTTGAAAATTCCCTGAGTATGTTTTTATATTTAGTATCACAAATGACAAAATGCAATATTGCTTCTAAATGAAATTTATTATTTATAGCGCAAAAATCATCAATCGATGATCGCGGGAGCGAAAGAGTTAAGGATTGCAAAAACTTAAAATATATACCGTAGGTCAAAGAGCGTTGTTGGCTTTCTGCAAAATCAATTACAAAAACAAAAATTTTGCTATAGGGTTATGTGCAACTTTGTAAACAATGTGCAGGTTACTTGGTAGTCTTTGCATTAAATATCAATCAACATTTTTAAAGAGAAGTTTTTCGCAAAAAGCGATATAAAAGCAAAGATTTTGTTGTTGGATTAGGTGTAACGTGGCTAATGTGTAGCTTGCAGGTAATCCAAGCATTGGATCTCAATCAATGTTTAGATAATAAAGTTTTTTGTTGGCTCCAACAATATTAGATTTTGGCCGTGTTTAGAGTGCAAGCTCGCATGCATGTAAGTAAACAAATAATCTACAGAGATAGCGTCTTGTGATGCCGCTCTCAGCCTAGCGCAACAATCTGTAATTCAAATCAATCGCAAATATGTGTAATCTCATCACTTTTATCAACATTTTTCGTGCATAGCGATTTCAAGAGTCATCTTACCTGAAATACACATCACAAATATTTGGCTTACAAGTGGCAGTCGGTAATTGTGCAGGCGTACTGTTTTGTATACAGAAGTTTTATTGGGGTTTTTAAAATCAAGCCTTATCAAACAGGTTTTATACTAATACCAGAAATAATAACTAAACTACCAATCAATAATATTAAAAAGGAGGTATGATGTACATGCAGAGTCAAGTCAGCAAAAGCATCTACAATTGCAAATTAAAACAGAGAACTACATCTGAGGCTCTATTAACTAGAAGGTAATTGCACATGTACACACTCAAGGCAGCAAAACATCTACACTGCAATTTAAAACAGGGAACAGTCAAAGAACTAGATCTCAAGTTATCAGACTTTAAGTAGTGAATGGATGTAATTTAAAATAAGCTGTACACTTCTAATTGGAAACACCATTAAAATTGCAATTTATACGACTTCGCACCAAAACGGTTTGCTTAGAAAAATAGTTGTGGTTAGATTTAGGGTGGGGTTTAGAGTTAAAATTTAAATTCAACCTAACCCCCTCCCCCCTTGCCCCAACAAATTAAGCACTAAAAGTAGGCAGTGTTTCCAATTGAAAACGCTGAGCATATTCTACATTAGATCCATAGTAAACTACAGAGATCAAATTTGCTTTACAACATTATGCACAATTTGACCAAGGTGCAGTTAGCCTTGCCATAAATCCATTAGGCTTTTTACGTGCAGTAGCAAAAAGCTACCCTACAAACCAAATCAGCAAAATGTTGGCTTGGCTTTGCTAGCAGCATCTTAGTGCGACTGCAACTGCACCCAATCTTTTAAGAGTACATTTCAGAATTTTTAAACCTGCAGTGCATTTAGACATAATGGAGCTCATAAGCAAATGAACTCTACAGCATAATCGCTCAAATCTTTAACCTTCAATCTATTGGTCTATTTTCCAAATAGACCTATGCCTTCGTAAAATAGTAACTATGTGACAGCAGTCACTAATTTGACTCGCAAGCCAACCTTATATACCTGCAAGTATCTATGGTTGTGTACCTATGTATCTATGGTTGTGTACCTACTGCAGTACAGTAGGGCTACTGAGGCTGCAATAGCCTGTCAGTAGACAATAGACAATATAATACAAATTATAGTGATCTGCTTCACTTTAGGGCCAGCACAAACACATTCCCAGCATCAATACAGTTTTAACATGTAAGTACTTTACTTTATCTACTGGTGTCAATGCACTGTCATGCTATTCTTTAATCACTAATTATCTGTTTTACTTGAGTGCCAGCACGAAAACATTACCCAGCATCAATACATTTATAACATCTACGAACTACGCTTTGACTACCGGTCTCTGTTTGTGCACTGTGACGCAATTTTTTGATCAAATCAACAACACTCATTCGAAACTTTCTTTTTCCAACTAACCAAGGCAGCAGTCACGCTGCGTGATACAGGCCCCATCTTGGTCGCTCGCGCTAGCAGTTTTAGCGGCGTTTCCAGTCCAGGTATTACTATTTAGAAGTCCATGGATGGAGCAATAAAAGCAACAAATTTGAGCGCTAAGCTCCTAGCTCTCCTCATTTCCACCTTTCAACGCTTTGAACCAGCATGATGTGGCATTACAAATAACCATCTGATTGGTAGCTACATTTCTATAACACTTTGTGAACGCTTAAAACACGACCTTTATAAACCAACATCTATTCTATACATCTACTCACCTACTAGTTCAAAACGTATCTCTCCTGAATGAGTTTTGTTGTAGCGCTGCTAGATTTTTCTTGACCCGTATTTGTGTTTAAAGCAAAAGCAAGTGCTCCACGGTTTCATTACGTAATTGGCAATTACAAAGCATTTGAAATCTTTTCTTATTTTTTATTGTTTATGCTAGCGCAAGTTTTACTAGCTCATACTATCAACAATTCAACATGTCTCCACATTCCAGATTCCTCAAAATCTAAAAAGAAAGGTAAACAAGCACCATCTGAAGATCAGCTTATTGCTCGACCAACGCCATCTTCCAACCGGAAACAACATTGTTTGGCCTATTTAATGATTGCCATTAAATTTGTGAAGTTAATATGTAGTACAAAAAAAGAATCTCTCAATCCCCTACATACTGTTTGATCACCCTCCGTGACATTTAGTATGTCAGATTTGGACAATGTCTATTTCAAGATGGTCCCCAAATTAGATCTCATGTAAATCAATATTTACTGGCTCTCAAAAAATCTGGAATAACGAGGTTGTTTTGATTAATTTAAATTGTTTGGGTCTTAACTGAATTTTCGATGAATGTAGTTCGCTTAGGCCTGCAACCATTTGCCCACTTGTCTTCCAAAATCTATATATATGTTGTAAACAACAAACAAACGTTTGCACTTGTGGTCTGCCTTGGAGCTCAGATATGTTTTTGTTTTCATCCTAGGTGAATTTGTTTGAAATGACCTACTGTACATACACTGATGTTGATTTACATTATTTGATGTTTGTTGGCATTCCTCTTCATGCAATTAATTTCTAGTTTTTGCTCAAACAGCTTTTCCGCTCTATGAGACGAAATTTTAGAACATAAAAGCTTTTATAAGTGTTGTCACTCGTACAGTAACAGTTTCCATAAACAACAGCATATTCTTTTATCTATATCAACATAAAACATTGTAAATAAAACAAAAAGACCTAATTATACTGTTGACCTATTTTCTTTGACAATATTTCAGATCTTACGTCAACATATCCTTAAATTACGCCTACGCTACAAACTTTTTTAAGTGATCTTCGACTCAGTTATGTGAAATTGTTATTTCTTTTATCCTCTGTCGGAAAATATGAATCAAAGAAATTAAGAAAACATAAATTGAAGAAAGAAAACAGTCTCCTGTAGCAAGTACGCTTTAAAATCAAATCTCCTTTCTCTAGACTTGAATTCTATAGAACATATTATCGGACCGAATCTCTTATTTTTTACAAACTGCCGCGAATGCAAACATAATTAAAGAATATTATTTAGGCTGGATACAATATACGCCTTTGTTGAGCAGTATGGAGAATGTAACGTCGCGGTCAACTGCTGCATTTGTCGTAACTTTGCCTCAGAAGTAAAACTTAAAGAAAGGCATAGACTGTACAGTAAAAGAGAAAGCTATTCTTATTGACGCCAACAAAAAATATATTTTAACATTTGCTTGATTGGTACTGAAAACCAAGTCAACAATATTATATTATTTAAGTAAGTAAATTCTCCGCAGTCTTATCAAATTGGTAAATTTTCGCAACTGAAAATTACTTTTAGCAAAACACCATTGCAATACCTTTTTGTTAAATTCTTCTACATAGATTACTTTAAAAAACATGATCAACAATTTTGTTTGACAATACATTACTTCCAAGACAAATTTTTTAATTATTTGTCTCGCTTTAAAGTAATCGTTCTTGACCTAATTTTGTCATGCAAAGGTAGAGAAATAAAGAAGGTGCAAATACCAGTTAGGTTTGTTTCATATTGAATTAATAGTTTATGGAAATTCAGTTTCGAGAAGAATATGTTTTTGATGCTGCAGAATCCTAATCTTGTTTATCGAGAAATTTTCTTTTAACAAAATGCAGAGATAGTAAATAGTTAATTTCTTGTTCTTCTTATTTGCATCTTTAACATCAAGTAATTTACTGGGTCCTTATCAAATTTAAAAAAATTTTCGCGATACCACAAAATAAAAATTGTAAAAACAACGTCAAAAGTCAATTTTAAATTTTTAGTAGTTTGAAAGAAACAAAGAAAGCTTTATAAAGAGTTTCTTCATGCTATCAGATTCATTATCTGCGGTAAATATCTTCATTTTTTATTTGTTGCTATGTAAACTTTATAAATACAAAGTTCTCGGTGGAAGTTGGTCAGTGATAAGATGACAATCAAAAACAAAACAAGTGCATATTTTTGATGTAGTTGACTTTTGAAATTTTGAGATGATTAATTGAGAAACCTAATGAGGACATAAAATGTCCGCTCTCAGCTCAATTTTTTTGGAGCTCTAGTTTAGATCAGCGGTTCCCAAACTGGGAGCCGCCGCGCCCTGGTGCCCCGCAAGACTTTGCCTGGGGCGCCGCGTAAATTTACAGAAATTGTCACCTTATCTCTTAACGAAAGTAATTTCGCAGTAATCAGGTTTACATGATTACACGGTGAAACATTAACTGCAGTAAAATTTAGGTTTCATAATGGAGAAATTCTAACCGGTACTTTGCCTTAGAAAAGGTAAGTTGAAACTGATGTAAATAAAGCGAAAAGTGGAAGAAAGAAGACCAGAAAATACAACAGTAGTTAACTCAATTTCGATTTTACCGCCGTAGAAAGAAAAGAAGTTGAGCATTCGAAACGTGTGATTTGTTGCAAAATTTTAGCTGCGGAATGAATGTTACTAGTGAACTGAAACGCCACCAAACAACAAATCACAACCTACTTATCTGGCAAACCACAAAGATTTTTCGTCTAGAATTTATCAGAAATGAACTAGAAGCCTGTCGTCCTTTCTAAATTTTTGCGTACACCATCCAAAACTCAGCTTGAGTCTTTTACATGTAAAATTGCGTAGAGATTTGTGAAATGTGAAAACCGCATACCATCGCGGAGGAGCTCATATTTCTTGCTGCCGTTGATTTAAGCCCCGACAATGATTGGGGAATCAACTACGCATAAATTTAAAGCTGTTCCACTTTCAAGCAATACCATTTGTAGGAGAATGAATAAAACTGCGGATGATATTAATGATTAGTTTGAAAAAAATGCATGCAGATGAGTTTAGCTAGCAGCTAGATGAGGCAAAAACCAGCACAGTACCAGTAACAAAGATGCCTTCCTGATTGGCTACGTACGATTGATTTATAACGATGACAACATCGTCAAAGATTTGTTATTTTGCAATCCCATTTTAGCAAGCTGTAAAGCATATGAGTTGTTTGCGATTCTAAACAATTTTTTTGAGATAAATAACTTTGAGTGGAAATATTGTGTTGGCCTACGTACTGATAGTGCCTGTGCTATTTCCGGTTGTATCCGTGGGCTACGAGCGTTAGTGCAGGGCGTTGCTCCCAACGCAAAATGGACCCACTGGCTATTACACTGCGAGGCGCTGGCTTCACAACAGCTCGGTAGTGACCTAAATAGAGAGCTTAAAATCGTTCTCAAAATGGTAAACTTTATTACAACAAGACCGTTGTTTAAATTGTAGTTGCTTCAATTGTTTAATTGTAATTCAAGATGGCTCTCCGAAGGCAAAGCTCCTTTTTGTGTATACGAATTGAGGAAGATAATCATCATGTTTTAAAGAAAGGAAAGCCATGCGCTTGCTACTATATTTGAAGATGTAGTGTTCCTGAGTAAGTTGGCGAATTTCTGTGATATTTTTCAAAACTAAATCAGTCAAACATTTCACTCCAGGGAAAGGATACTCGCATCCTGCAACTCCATGACAAACTTACAGCATTTAAAAGGAAAGCTACGATTGTGGAAAACTGATCTGTTGGAAAATAAGGAACCCTGTGATAGTTTTCCCCCTTTAAAGTAACGCTTATGCTCGCAACTTGGTATTCTCATCTTGCAGAATACAGAAAAGTGTGATATAAGCAGTGTGATCTATTTACATTTGTATTCTCTAATTTCACATTTTGAGATATATTTTTTCAAAGACACGGAGAAGCACAACTGGACAAGAAATTTTTTTGTTGAAAATGAATAGGCACCTCAACGGTTTACATCTCTGGAAGCTAAACAATTCATCCATGTTGCACTTACTTTGAAGTGCATATACAGCCCTGATTTACTAATTTCATGCTGGGTTAAAGCTCAATGTGAATTTTTGCTTGTAAACCGTAAGCTCTCATTATTCTTATGCTATTTGCAATATTGTATTTATATCAAGCCGGCTTTTCAGTGAGAACTGTGATTAGGTCTAAATACCGTAATAAGCCTGACAGTAAACGAGAAATGCGTGTTCCAATATCGAACATTAAACCGTGGTTTGACAAAATGTGTTTGGAGCAGCAAGCTTGCAGCTCGCATTAAATGGTGTTGTGTTTTCATAAATCCACCACTTTTTTGTGCATTGAACATGATTTAATATAATTTTATGATCGTTTGAAATACTTGTAAATTTTTGTTTGACAAGGGTGCTGTAAGTATTTGAAAGTTTTTGAAGGGCGCAGTCAGCAAAAAAAATTGGTAATCTCTGGTTTAGATTACAGTTTATAACGTATAAAAAAGATGATTTTTACATAACTGCTTCTTGAAACGAAAGCCATTTGACTGATTTTAAATACAATTAATTTATTGGGTCCAACATGTAGGTCATGATGAATTTGATAATCTATTTATAAAACATAAACGTTGAAGCAAAGCGCAATTATTTTTATGCGTGTGCCTATCCGTCTGCGTCAATTCTTCCAGAACTACTGGGTTCAAATATGAGACTTGGCTAGGTTGATCATCCTAATAGGGTGAGTGTCATAAAAAGTTCGTGACATCGTGATCATGTAAAAATTGGAGATAATTGTTTTAAAAACCGTAACTCTCGACGAAAAAAAGCAGTGTTTTGTTCAAGCAATAATTTGAAGAGTTGATTTGTGGTACAGAATTTGAAAATTGCAGGAAGTAGAGTAGTCATTCTCGAAGCTTTTCGTCTGACACTTAAAAGCAATAACTAGCACCCGTCTCATCAATTTGCAAAATTTTTGCTCCTTTCAAGGGATTCGATGAAATTTGAATAAACCTTTGATTTAAGAATTTGTTTTCGTGATTTTCTCAATAATTACTGACCGTAGAAACTCGAATAAAAGCTTTTTCGGGAGATATAAACAATTAAACTACTTTCGATACAAGATTCTATAATGATGTAAGGTGTATTGGCAATCCACTAAACGATTTTTTTTAAATATGTTTTTTCTTTTTTTTGTTGATGAATATTCAAACAATGCTCTGTTTTAATTGTCACAATGCATAGTGACACATAATGCTGGTTGGCACACTTTAGCAAAAGCACCAGCAGATGTAGTCATCATCCACTGTTATTTTGAAAGCAAACGTATACAGTGATCCCTCGCTATATCGCGCTTCACCTATCGCGGCTTCGCTGCTTCGCGGAATTTTTTACAGTGCTTTTTTTACAGTGTATTCATTGCTATACAGTATAAAAAACATTGTTTTACAACACCGTTCTTTAAACTATTATAGTTATTTGTAAGAAAACGTTAATATTTCTATTTCTTAAACACATTTTGGGCCTGAAAAGAGGTTTTGTTTTTTTTTCATTCTGCAGTACAGTATTGCATTGTAAAATAACAGTAAAAAATAAAGCTGACTACTTCGCGGATTTCACCTATCGCGGGTTATTTTTAGAACGTATCCCCCGCGATAAACGAGGGTTCACTGTATAGCAAAGCCAATTGCTGATATGAAATGGTTAAAGTAAAGTGATTCATTTATACTCTTAAGCACAATTCTGTGTCTGTGTCTCGTCTGTCTGTCTGTTTTGAAACTGCTACAGGTACAAGCATCAAACTTGGCACGATCAATCACCACCCCGTGGTGAGGGTCATAAAGGGTATTCGTGACGTCATGATGACGCCATAATCAAAAATAATTTTTTGAAATTGCATTACTTGACAAAGGACAATCGCTTTTTGCTCAAACAAAAACCAGCTTCCAACTTACCACATTTCAAAAACTTTCATTTGTTTGGAGTCTAAAGTGACGTCACAATCAACGCTTCATTGAACAATCTGTTTTTTGTTCTTTCTCAAAAAGTACTCATCGCACATACGCGATTTAACGTTCTTTCAGGAGATATCAATTAGGTTCTTTCGATAAAAACAACTTTACCACAATTAAAGTTTATTTGACAAGACTACGAGCTCTTTTTAATTCAAGCATTTCAAACTTGATTGCCATACATGATGTTTCATTTTTAGTTCTACATTTATCCTACTGGAGCTAACAAACTTGTAATTGTTAAACAAAGTTAGTTCTTCGGTACATTTTGACTACTTTTCCTCACAAGCATGGTTCTTTGGCATTATCTATCGACATTTTTAAAAAGATCCATCAAAAACTGAAGTCTCCAAATGTTTATAAAATGTAGTCTACCGGTTAGAAACACACATAGTTTTGGAGCGGGCATTTCACAAATTGCACTTTCTAGAAAAACTAAATCCTTTGGTACATTTTGTCTATTCTTTCTCGATAGCATGGATGTTTGGCATTAGCAATAAAATTATTCAAAAGACTCATCGAAAAATGAATTGTACAAATTGTACAAATGTAGCGTACTCCGAGCAAAACACTTGGTGATCACCCAAGAATAAAACGAGGGAGTAAAGGTGGTCCTTTCTTATCGTTTGCAACCAAATGTAGCGATCGAGCATGGTCTACTTAAAAAGAAGACCGCCAGACATTTTATCTTTCAGCGCGAAAATGAGACGGGTAGCATTTGCGCGGCAATTGTTCACTTTTCTTCATTTGTTGGTTTCCAGCAGAGCTGATCCTGCACAATCTTTTGTCGTGAGTTCGTTAGTTTACTATACCGTATTATTCCTCACTCGATATAGAGTTGTTCCTTTTTTATTGCTGGTAACAATCAATAGCATTTAAATAGCAGTATTTAACAAAACAGAATTATAGTGGAATGATTAAATCGGGCGATACGAACATATATATGCACACGAATCACGTGACATGATAAAGCAATGGAGTTTTGATAAGGTTGGCGTGAAAGCAATGCAATTTCCCACACCAAATGCTAACGTTGATGTTTAACACCAGGTATGGGAAATACTGATTGTGATATTAAAAACAAAGCCAAATACAAATTAATTTACAGTCAACACAAGGCAAAGCAAAATCAAATAAGCACGTAATCACCACATATCTCTACCCAAGATTTTTGAAAATGATGGGTCGATAGGAACAGCAATTTCAGAAATCGACCGCAAAAGAAAAGGAGTTAATTATCAGCAGGGGCGCGAAATCTGCGGTGAAGAGCCCTACAGACAGAAGGCAATAAAACACGAAAAGTCCAAAGGGTTAGAACAAAAGACCAGATGAGGCTAAGGATGAAAAGGATTGAAAGAAATCCGCTCAAGAAAGGATTGGTCAAACAGGAAATCATTTGAAGAAAAACATTTTTCAAAAGTGACGTAGAGGAATCCAACAAGATAGAAGGATCCGCGGACGCGGTGGAGGACGGTTTGGTCTCGAACAGCCTAGTGAGCTGATAGTGCATAAGATTGGCCTCACTGAGAGTTCGTAACACAGAGTTGACATCTTCAATTCCAAGGCTGGAGGAAGGGAAAAGATTGACAAAGGATTGGTAGTCAAGAGCGTCGTAATAATGGGTATGTAAGGGAGCCAGATGAGGGGAAAGAGGACAGATATCGGTGTCCGCATGGGTTAACGTGTAATTTTGGAAGGTATGGAACTTACCATTTATACGAAAAGTGAAAACGCGACCCGGAATAAATTGTTCAACCAAGTGAACGCCTTCGTAGAGATTGCCATCCCCGTATAGCTGACCTACCCGAGTAACGTTTAAATGATCCACATATTGTACTAGGGGACGAAGTGAAAAATAATTACCGTGTTTTAAACTTTTTAAAGTGCTTTTCAGGGCTGTTTTCTCTAGTCGTTTTGCAGTGCTAGGATGCACAGCACAGTTTAAAAAGTCCAATTAGGTAGTAGAAATTATCTTAATATCTGCAGTTCTAGTTATTGTTATTAGTTGTTACTTTTGCTATAAGTTACTTATAATGTAAGAGTGTTGCCAAGACATTTACGAAGTAGATAATAGTAACGTTAGACGAACGTCATGGTAGATGAAGCCATGAATAAAGTCTTAAATTCTGGTGACACAGCAGTTAATCTTAATTCATCATATTCATTTTAAAGAATATCTAACTCGTTGTTTCGAATTTTAGCCAGCTAGCTGCACGTAATACAGCACTATTAAAATGCAAGACCAATTTTGATTTGCACTGTCGTATGTACGATTGTTCTTCAAGTTTAAAGCAATCTATGCAAAAAGAGTTTACTTTATCGTAGGTACTTTCAATATTTGTTTTGGCATAATTATGGTAAATACATGTGTTGTCGCCTATTGCAAAGCGGGATACAAAAAGCGTCAACATAAAATTAATGTTTTTCTTGAAAAATTCCCAGTATTCCGTTTTCTTTCGAAAAACCCAGAATTAAACAGAAAATGAATTAGATTTGTGAATGAAAGAGACTGGGCTCCGACGCGACGTCCTGGTGTTTGTTCTCAACATTTTGAAGAAAAGTTTTCGAAAGTTGGCAAACGAGCAACGTTACAATGGGAATTACAACCAGTTCCTTCTATATACTCTGGCAACGAATCCATACCCCCCTCAGATATCCCTACACCCAAAACTCAAAGAAAACCTACTGCCTGCAACTTTTGTGTGCCTAGTTAAAAAACTTAGTCTCTGGCTGCGCGTACGGATCTTGCTCATGGTACAAAAGCAGCCAGGAGATGGCGAAGTGACCAGTGCCGAGAGTCTAGCATATTCGGTTTAGTTGTTAGAGTAAGTTGGGTTTTGACTTAAGCGAATTACTTATCGATCAGCATTTTGTGCCACAGAATAAAATAATTTTTTCTAAATTCTGCAAGATTTTAAATCACTACTCAGCATTTTATACGACTTTACTACACGTGATAAAAATGTCTTAGAGGATAAGAATACTCAATCTGCGACATGATTGCATTACAAAGTTATTCTAACTTTGAATCCAACAAGAGTTTATTCATGATAATTTTCCTACCTGCCATTACGTTATCAAAAAATTCATTGTAATAAAATCCCAAGTTTAAGAAAAAATTGACATAAAACCATAACCATAAAACTTTGTAAAACTGGATATAGAGAGAGCAAGAGCCGCTTTTGTCTCTATGCCGGAAACAAGACCAATAGCGCTGCCAAATTTGAAACTTGATACCACAAATATCAATAGGAAAGCGGCAGCACCAATTGGCAAAATGGGCTCACCATTAAATAGTTTTTTACTTTAATTGTGAAAGCAACCACCATTTCGCCGCTATAATCAGTTTTGATTATGTACAATTCCTGCTCCCTCACAAGTATTAATGATAATAATTTGTGGCAAGATTCTTTGTGAGCATTGCCAGGTCATGATTAAGAGTATGTAATGATCACAATTTCGTGTGCAAGAATTGTGAAAGTACATAAATTCATTAACTTTTCGCTACTGCTCACCCAAGAGCCGGATAGGTGAAGCCGGTTTGGCCGGCTGAACCGAAATACTAAACCCGGACATTACTGATGGAGGGCCTCTGCTGGGCGACCCCGTAAAAGCCGGTTAGTTACTAATAAGCGGGTTGTGCCCACGCGCCAAGCAGGGCTGGTATTCTCATGACATAGTTGCCCAGAAGAGATCTTATATATCGAAGCAGGCCTGGCGGCATCTGCTATTAGTTAGTTACGTCCGGTAAGAAATATCGGCTCATCCGGCTTCAACTAACTTACATTTGCGAGAGCATCAACGATAAGTTGGTTCAAATGAGGGCATCGCCCGTATGCTCTCGATACTAATCGTCGCACCGGTACCTTGAATAAATACTGATCTTACACAAAAACTATCAATCATTTCACAAATTCTATTCGTTTCTTCCTGTAAGTATGGGGGGACAAAGTCAAAGTTGGGAGTGGGGTCCCTAATGGTTTTGTTTTACAATTACAAAAATAAGTTGTTTGGTGGTAGGCTTATTTCGCGACTTGGCACAATACCCCACGTAGTGATATTTGTAACAGTTCTTTGCTTGGCTGCAGTGATATTTGCCTCTGTCTTGGTGCATCTTTGTTTTGTATCCGGAAAGAAGGGGGGAGATGTGGGCGATACATTCCTCCCTCTAGCATAGTCTTGGTTTCGTGAACTTGATTGTTTGTATTTGTCTCAAAAAGTTTTTCGTTAAAAAATTCAACTTCGAAAAAGTTGGGCTTCAAAAAACATCTTTATCTCGAATAATAATAATGCGCTTCTTATCCTACCAACCCCAAATTTCTGGATCCACTACTCTTATACCTCTTGCATCCGATTATCCGGTTGGTCGAATAACCGATTTTCAGAGAAAAATTCTCTCCAAAGATACAAGTACGATTGTTTATTTGGGGACTATGATTTTGCATAGTAACTTAATTTCTTTGATTACTTCTCAATTTTTCAGTTTCATAAATTATGCCCATAATATCAATCTTCCTACCAATAAAATGAGACTAACTTACAAACAGCAAATAATATCACAAACTTTTGTCAGTTTATTTGGCCAAGAGCATATAGAAGCATAAATTTAAAGTTATGAAAAGACGCTAAAGCGATTGATGTACAGTATTCACAGGAAATAAAACGTAAAAACCAGGCCTACTGCCTGTAACTTTTGTGTGCCTAGTTAAAAAACTTAGTCTCTGGCTGCGCGTACGGATCTTGCTCATGGTACAAAAGCAGCCAGGAGATGGCGAAGTGACCAGTGCCGAGAGTCTAGCATATTCGGTTTAGTTGTTAGAGTAAGTTGGGTTTTGACTTAAGCGAATTACTTATCGATCAGCATTTTGTGCCACAGAATAAAATAATTTTTTCTAAATTCTGCAAGATTTTAAATCACTACTCAGCATTTTATACGACTTTACTACACGTGATAAAAATGTCTTAGAGGATAAGAATACTCAATCTGCGACATGATTGCATTACAAAGTTATTCTAACTTTGAATCCAACAAGAGTTTATTCATGATAATTTTCCTACCTGCCATTACGTTATCAAAAAACACATTTATCAAAAAACATTTTAGAAATAGGCAAGGACTACTTGATAATAGGCTTATTATCAATCACTTTGTTTTCAAAAAGGCAATCAATAAAAAGCGCACCTGCTGCTCTGTTTCTGTTTTTATTGAGGGGGAACCAGACAGCATTATGACGACACCAGCGATGTGAAAGCGGAAGTGGTATTTATTTGGTAGAAGCGGAAGCGCTAATGCATAAACCGTTTCCGCTTCCAACTTAATGAGGTTGATACGATTAGCGCTACCGCGCAATGACTTAGGTTCAGTCTTTGAACTTGGACATTTTGAAGTGTATTAAGCATCATATCATTTCAAGGTTATTATTTTGCTTAATTGGACATTATTCAAAATAAATAGACAAAGGGTCATAACAAGAGAATGCAGTCACGAATACTTGCTTCTCAGCTTTGCTCAAATCTTATGCCTTTGCCAATAGTTTCAGGATTCATCTGAGACGCCAAGCCATTCGTGACAGGGTGCGTAAAAAGCAAATGAAGAAAGACAAATTTTAAAAGATCGTATGTCAAGGGCATTTGTTTCCATAAAATTTGATGGAGTGACAAAACTTCAATCGCATTTTGTTGGCAAATCCATTCAGCATTGGAATAAAGAACAAGGCCTTAACGTAAAAACATTGGCATTTATTGATATCAAAACCAGCCACACAATGGCGAACGCAAAAAAAGAGTTGTTTTTTTTTCATTATGAATGCTGAACCTAGGAGGTCCGAGAGCATATCCTCGGAAGAAATTTTAGAAAGTTACTCTAAAAAATAGGCAGTTTTTCCTTTTGAAACAAGTTTAAGGCTAATGCTTAAATGCATTTGTTTAGTTAAAAAATTGTATTTATCAAGTCAAGAAAATTGTATTTCTGGGAGGGATTTCACATCCAACTCCCCTCCCCGTGCGTACGCCTCTGCAATTACATCAGTGCTTACTTAAAGATGTGTTGCTGGACACACTGAAAGAGTTTAATATCACTAAACAACAAGTGTTAGCATGAGTAGTTGAGAATGCTGAGAATGCATAAAATATGATTAAAACTGTGCTGCTTTTCAATGAAGAAGAAAAAAATGATAATAGCAACCAAGAAGAGGATGAGTATGAAGAGGCCGAAAATGCTGAAGATTACAAAACAATTTACCATTTCATGTATCACAAAAGGGGGGCTTAGCACACCCTGCAATTTTGGATTCGAGACGTATTGAAGCGAGGACGACCGGGAAAGTTTTTAACAAAACTGAGCAAAGTTACTCATCACCGGAGTTCACCTCACAGGCACGGAATTCTGAAGCATCGTGCGGGCAAAGAAATGGTAATTGACATGCCGACACGCTAGGGGAAGTACCTTTCTAATGCTTCAAAGATTATTTGGTGTAAATGTCTTTGTGTAGGATCTCTGGTCCCAGGGATCATACCTCAATGAAAGTTAGTGGGTGGAAGTCAACAAGATAGGCAAGTGCTTGAGATTCTTCGTACAGCTACATTCTCTTCGAAAGCAAGATTTAAGTTCAGAAAAATGCTTGCTTCGTTGGAGAAAAGTGATTTTGAAGTCGGAGAAACTTGGAAAAAGTTTGCCAATGTTCTTGTAACACCTTTGATAGCCCATCAACTGCATTTATTGAAAAACCAGGCTTTTTCAGCACCTGTTTGATTAAGTCATTCTTTTTTTTAAAGACCTAAATAAATATAAATATTTGCACTTGCTTGCTAATGAGCTGTCATTCACCAAATGACAGAATTTAAAAATTATCGTTAAATTTCTTCTTTTTTCTTTGCGGTTCAACGCTCAGTCAAGAAATCTTCCGAACAGTAAGGAACAAATATGTGCAAAAACACTTTTTTAAGGATTTACTCTCAAATACAGATCCCACCAACAAGTCACTTGCAGTTAATAGCTGAATCACTCGTAGTAGGTAAATTAACAGATTTAACGCAAAGTGCAACATGGAAGACAGAGGTTCAAGCACCAATAACCGACTTTGAGGCTATTCAAATCCACCACAAAAAATACTGCTGAGTCATTAAATGTTGTAACTTCTAGATTTTCTGTTGACGCGTTGGACAAAGCAGAGCCGCTGGGACAGTTGAAACTGCCAAGCGTATGGGATATTATATTAAGATATCCTGCAGTAGTGTAGCCTGTATCGAGGGTTGTAAGCTTCCTCCCTAAAACTCAAGTTTTTGCGAAAAGAATGTTTTTAAACTTCAAACTCGCTGACGTGAGACCAGTGCGCAAATGAGAAGTGGTTTAACCAATGCCATAGTTTTTCTGAACACTAATAAGGTTGTTTTAGTTTTATTAGATGACATTTTTACTAATCGGTAAACTAATCTTACTAATTGGCAGTGTTGTTTTTAAACCTGTCTCAGGTATTTGAATTTGTCAGTATTTTGCATTTCTGTACTACTGTTTAATCTTCGTTTGACCAGTTGTTCTTATACTGATATTAAAATTCAATTTTGTTAGCGCTATAATTTTCAACTGTACTTTTCTTTTAAGCATTCTGTGTGAAAGTAAAGGGCGAATGTAAGGTGTGGAAGTCAAAGCGGTTACAGAAGTAACCACTTCCACATCTCTACACGACACTTGACATTATGACGGCACAGTGGTTTTTTGAAGCGTTTAAAAAACAAAAGGAAAAGCTTGCATAAAAAGACATCTAAATGCTTAATGGCTTGTTGCATCTCTGATATAGTTTAGTTGGTTAGAAAATTACTTTTATCGAAACCGGCTTGTTTTTGTCCTTTATCCCGTTTCTTCGGTCATCATTGTTTGAGAAAACAAGAAAGCAAATTTGCAATCAATCGATAATTATGACATCATGTTAGTTTTCAAAAGGGTGAACTCTCTTTGGGTTGGTAAGTCGAATGCTTTCTTTTGTTTAAACAAAAACTTCTTTCCTGTGTCAAATAATGATTTCATATATTTATCTTCAATTATGATGTTGCTGTGAAGTCGTCAACCCCTTGTGGCTCTCACTACGGAGTGGCGATCAATCGTGCTAAGTTTGATTTTTGCATTCTAGTAGTTTTGGAAAAGTTAAAGCACACAGCGAGACAAACAGGCACACAAACGCAGGCAGCCGGAATCACGTTTTACATTACTGACGTGAAATCTGGTTTTTAATATTGCAATAGCAAATGCGAAAGTCATGATAACTAAAAGGTAGATGGACTCCAGATTTGACTACTTCTACACAGACTTGACTACTTACTACCTGACTAATTTCAACCGCTAACACATATTGTTACGCGCCGCGTGCTTCTGTGCTTTAAACTACATGTGCTCTGAATCATTGCCTTGAACTGCGCAATTAACTTTAAGCAGTTCGCTGATTCAACGCATTAGTAGTTATGCACTCGTTGTGCTGTGTTGCATGCATTGTAACTGTGGTTTTGCATTTACAGCTTATATGTCAGGATTTGTGTGCTTTGCAGATGTAATTTGTTATTATGTTGCTGAGTTGTAAGTGAACAAAAACCTAAATTTGGTTCTTACAATATTGCTCACATGTAGCATACTAGAACAAGATGTTAATCTTTGATGTGATTTTGATCCTGCAATTTGTGTGAAAATTAGAATTCTATGACATGATACTCTTTCTTTGAAAAGACCATTTTTGATGTAAAAGTGAAGAGGTTGGAATTATCGGCACTTTGACGTCCATCCACAACTTTCAATTATTTCCGCTTTTACGAACTTAAAAAGGAATAGACTTTAATTAATATTTATGGAACAATGAGCTGTTTGTCAGTAAAAGCAGTCTTCATTTAAAAGTAGGAACATGAGGTTCAAGGGCATAGTTATTTAAAGCTAATGTCTGAGAAAAATGAAAACAATAGGCTTATCACTGAGTAAAACTAGGTAGAACTGTATGGAAATATTTTTGCTTGAAAATAGTTTAATAAGCTTACTGGGATCTGGTGCAAGACATTTGAGAGAAAGGCACGACAATTTTCTCCTTATTTCAAGACCAGAACACGTAAGCGCAGCTAAAGAAATTAATGTTTCAAATATAATTACAAGATGTGGAGCATCAAGTCGTGAAATATGCTTACCATTAAATAGATATTTTTGTAATCGTGTGATTTCTACAAACAACATAGGATTGTAGAATTTACTTCGTTATTAAAATTTTGGTACTTGTGGGTTATCTGTCACCACTTTTTTCACCAGGTATTAAATTACTATTATTTAACTGTATATATAATGTTTAAGCCTAAAATGAGTTTGGGTTAGGGTTAGGGTTAGGGTTAGTATTGCAAGAATGGCCACCCAATGAATAAATTTAAAAAAAAGTGGTGACTAACCCTAACCCTAACCCTAACCCAAACTCATTTAATTTAATACCTGGTGAAAAAAAGTGGTGACAGATAACCCACAAGTACCAAAATTTTTTAACATCAAGGCGATGCTTGTTTGCTTCTCGGTTCAACTTACTTCTTTATCAAGCGCTGTACGCGTCATAGTACACAACCAATCACAAAAAACAGGGAAGTCGAGAGATTTCAGCAGCGTTGATTTATCCATGTAAATAGTTCGCCTTGAGAAGGATTCTCATAAACTTCTATTTGCGACACCGACTAAAAAAAGATTGTTTAATCGTCCAAAATCTACTTGGATGAGTTACATAAGCAATTTGGCTTGGGCGAGGCTTGAAATTGAACCAGTTTAATTTGCAGATTTAGCTTAAACTTGGAAGGCTTGAAAGAAGCTCCAAAGGCTGATGCCCCAGCGACCATCCGCATCGTAAAGAAGATGTGTAGTATATAGGAAATACTATGTATGTAGGCATAAAATTTAGTACATAATATATTACACAGCATCAAAGCCATCGTGGTGAAATCGAAAAAAGTAAAAAAATGAAAGACGTAAAAAAGGGCGGGTACGTGGCGTGCCTTATAAAATCTCTCGCTTGCCACTTGTTAATCACAACAATAAAGAGTGAATAAGTAATTTGACGACGTGACTAACTTGTAGTCGCTACCATTTTTTGCTGACGGCAAAGCAGAAACATTGGCAATTTTAGCGCTGATTATGAGATCTGTCGTTAATTTGAACTCAACATACGAACAAATTGAAATATCTTTTTAAGACTTTAACGCTATGTTTCGCCGTATTTGCAGATAAATAAGGAAACCATCTAAATAGTGGTATTTTAAGACTAACAGGTCTGTAGATCTTCGAGCACAAAATATAAACGTGCTAGATTATACACCTCAATTGTTTTAAAAATTGTAAAGTTTAGTGGCTTTATTTGACGACATAATAACTGGTTGAAGTCGATTCTAAATGCTACAATAAACAGAACAAAGAAATTCAAAACACAGAATATGATTATACTTTTTTATTTCCAGGTTGTTATAAACGCATTATCCGTTAAAAGTTAAACATAGTTTTTGGATAAAAAATGAAATCTTTGATTGCTTTTTTGGTTTTGTGTAGTGTCGTAGTTTTGAATTTTCACTCTGCATCTTCATCAGTTATCAGGTAAGTATGATAAAGTGTTGCATGCTTATGTGGCTTAGGTTAAATAGTGGATAAAGTTACAATATTTCATTTTGCCGTAAATTTTGCTGGCATTTTCATCTTACTAAACTTATATTTTTGATGAGGCTGTTAACGCATTGTTTCTATTAAAAATAAAAACTCCATAGGCTTTGCATGTTTGATTCAAAATCATTCGCGTAGAAACGTTCTTGTTTAATACTTCAATCACTTTCAACCTCGTTGAAACAATATTGAACTGAACTTTTGCAGCTTTATAATCACAAAATTAACAAAATTTGTTTAGGGCTCATCTTGAAAAATTGCGTTCATCTCAAAATGAAAACCACCGTTCGCACTCAAGGTAAAGCCGATAGTTCAGTAACGGAATCACTGCTTGCTATCATTCAAAAGTATTTTTGTTTCGAAACAAGATAGAAATAGCCTGTTTTGTTTATTAGAGCTCTATATGTTTATCAAAAGTGGTCTTCTTTGTGTTCACTTTGCGATGCTTTGGTGTTGTGGTAACAAAAGTGACAACTGGTATTTCATTTTTCCAACAAGGTGCAAACACAAAAGCCGTAAAAAAGTGGCGCAACCGCAATTTTACCCTTGAAGCTGAAGAAAAATATGTTTTGTAACTGTGTGCAAGGTCGAGCTGCCAAGAAAAAAACTGTTGTTCTTACTGTATTTCATTTGGTTACTATTTTTAGCTTTTGATAAAAGGAAAAGAACTCGAGCAACATTCTTTATTTTCCATAGCTACCGGTCATAAATTTGCTACTGTACATTAATTTGTTAGATTTACTATAAATTCTTCGTCAAATAGGCTTACAAAAGTTTTATGATTTCCAGGAAAGCGCCTCACGGTTATCGAGATGCTAGTGATTCGGATTCCACGGTTTTGCTTTTGGTCAACAGAGGACGTAGAAACACAGCAGAAACAACAATTACGCAGTGGCGTTTAAATCTCATAGCAGCTATATTAAACGAGCCTGTTCATAGAAGAGAAATACAGTAAGTAAACACATACATATCGGCAAGATGGTCCTAATTACGCTTTTGGGGTCCAATTTATCCAAAAGCATTAGTGCTCTTTTTGGGGTCCAAATTTACTAGCGTAGCTTATATAAGAGGAGAGTGGGGTAGTATAATGCACCATGCCACCCTCTTTGATCTTGGCTACAAAGCAAAACAAAAAAGTTTATGAGTGAGTGACTTTTACCAAACATAAAAAATTGTGTCTTCTTCGTTTTAGCTCAAAGACTCTCATTTTTGAACAAATCTTCTTTGATCGTTAAAAAATTGGTCTACAGTGAGCGTAAAATTTATGCCTTACCTTTTCAATAAATTCTAGATTGGCAAATTATTTATACATAGTATCATCTACATGCAAAAGCGCCCAAATATTTTAGTATGCATTCGAAAATATTTCATTATAGCAACAAAATATTTTTTCGGCAATCCCACAAATTAGTAAAACATAATTTACTCAAGCTCTTGATAATTGCGCTTTGTCAAGTAGCCGAATCGTTTTAGTGCAGCAAGTTGCGTAATGGCAAAATAAAAGGAATTTTGTCGGGCCACATTTAAACTGTAGAGTAGGCTTATTTACAGAATATATATCAACGATTACCTGGTAGGCTAAAAGTCGTTAAGAATTGAACATAGTTACAACTTAAGTGAGGCCAATTTTGAAATGGGCGTTTCTACCAAAATAGCGTTTGTGGCTGTATTTAGCAACGTATTTTTGAGTAACTTAACACCGTGTATTAAACTTCCCATGTTCGATTGAGGCAGTCTTTGTCGAACATTGTTCCATTTCTGTGATCGCCCACGAAGAACTAGCTTTATGACGAGAGAAAAGCGCAAGCAATTTTAAATGATTTCATTGGGTAATGAGCAGAGGAATTTGTGGGCGTTTTGTAGGCCACAATATAGTAAATTGGGTAATCAAAACAAACCAATCAGAATTGAGAAATCAATCCAAGTAAGCGGTAATTTACGACGTGAAGGGCAAACAAAACCTATTTGCTGTATTGTAATTTTTAAATGATTTGAAAAGTTTTGTCGCGTGTCAACCTTTCAAGAAAATGTACGTTTCAAAGGCGTTGAGATAATAAACAAAACAGTATATAGTTTTGTTTATTGGTACAGAGTAGATTGCATCATTTTTAAACCTGACATTTGTTCTTTTCAAATTAGCGTTTATAATTAAAGATGTTTTTTTTATATTTACTAAACTAAAACAAAGAGAAGACGAAATTTAATTATCAAAGTCATGTCGTTGTAATAGAGCTGGAACACAATTTTTTAGCTAACCTCGCCGTGCAAGAGGACAACGATTGTAAATTGTGCTTTTAAAATTATTGGATCTAGTGACAAAACTCATCATTGCTTTTTTAGTTACAGAGATTTGCCGCCCGTTCAAAAGCGTTATAATACTTGTGTACTGGAAAGCCTGAAGAAAACAAGAAACTCAAAATCATTGAGCAAACTTTGCCGACGTAAACATGAAGCATAGTATTGTTTTTAGCAATTTTGCAATCACAAGGTGCTTCAAGAGTAATTCTTGAAAGATTCGAGAGATTCTTGAAAGAGATTGAGCTTAAAAATTTGAAAAGTACATGTGTTTAAGAATAAACGTATTGTATCCTTGTCTTTTCACCAATGCAATTTGTAATAATTTTGCTATTTTTATTTAGTGGTTTACTTACTATTTATTGCTTATTGTTTTTGTTTATGGTTTGCAATTCAGAATCAAATGCTGTTGCCCTTCATAAAATTAAAACTATCTTGGATTTGATAAACTCATCTTTTATTCTCTTATATATTTAGCTTCCTAGTTCAAATGCATTTACTACGATTTCTAATATAGCAAATTTATATATTTTAGTGCTTTTTATTGAAAAAACAGTTTTAACTTGTAGTGTGTCAGATTTGAAATTGTAATTTGTTGATTCAGAATTCCGCCGTATATTTTGCTTTATAATGTCACATTTAAAAAATATACAAACGAACAACAAATGTAGCCGTGAAATTTTAATTAGTGTTGTGTTATAGACTAATAGTTTTCAATCTAGGTTCGACGATGTACATTCTTTTAATTACAAAAGTTTACGAAATGGCTCCACGGCATCGTTATTTAAAAGCAACAACAAAAGGAATATAAGAAATATTTGAGGCGGGCTAAACGTTTAAATTCATGTGACTGGCGCACTTTGTGGGCAGGTTCTTGCCACAGCCTACGATCCTGCCCACAAAGTGCGCATGCCAAATGGTGATTTTCAAAACAGTTCTTGGGATTTACGCCCTTACTTTCGGCAAACGTAAGGAGAAACACGTTGGAGTTCGGTATGATTACTGCGATTAAAAATCGCTGTTTTAGACAACTTCCTAGTGGAAGAGCAATTATGCGACATCATGTCAAGATGTAACAGAGTAGATTGCAAAATTTTTTTTGTAAAGCAAAAAAGCGAACTTTCCCTTCTCCCTTCACCATGAAAAAAAGCACCACAACTGTGAATATTTTCTCCTGATATTAGTTTTAGTAAAGCTAGGGAAGGCAATTATTTTTTCTTTCTATCCACTCTAACAGCGTAAAGGTAGGGTTTTTACTCTGTTTTAGTATCGTTGCTGTCTCTTTGCCTACTTTAGAGTTTCAAAATATATTACGCAGTTCTTTTACAGATTTTTCTTAAAACTGTAACAACCGGCACATTTTTATTGCCCTTCTCCACGCCAGCCACTTCCAGTAGCAGCCTGTGGCTGTATGAATCACAAGTAGAGTTGCGATCCGACTTGAAAAGTGCCATCAAATTATGAGTAAATAAAAAGTGTCTGAACAGGTTGTTTAACAATTCAAAAAAAACTATAAGCATCAACGACTTACGTGGCATTTCAAAAAAACGGTAGATTGAAAGACGTTAAAAATGATTGCCACTACCGTGGTTGATACTACTCCTTTACCATTTACATACTTTTTAAGTATTATTACATTACGGCGATTTTTGTAAAAATTTATCCGCATGTTTTCAGCTAGCTCGTACAAATTATATTTAAATCTATTTTAATCAAAAGCGGTTCGAAAAGTTGTGGTTTTACAATTCTGATCTCCAAAAATGGTTTTCAACGTATGTGCTGTCTGTGTCTTGTATTTGTTGGCATAGAATTTTGTTTTACGAAAATATCCTGAATAGAGTTTTAAGTATTGAAATGTAATGGTCTAGAGTTGGTACACTCGAGTGCTCTACAGATTTCCTGTAACTTGCAACCAGAGATGGGCAGCATCTAGATACTTTTATCGGCAATAGTACCGCTCAATACTTTTGTATCGGTATCGAAATATTATTGCGCAAGAGCATCGAGCATCCGCATCGATTTATTCCGTTCTCCGGCATCCCTGACACAAATAGCATCGGCGATACTTCCAATTTATTTGATATTGATTAAATTGGCTGCCAAGTAGGCAAATGCGACCAAAGCAGCAACACACTTCTCTCTCGCATTTAAACTTTTTCGATTGTTGTTACTGAATGATGGCTTGATCTTTGATCAAACGTGCCGGTAAATATTCATTACTTCTATGGTAGGGATAGGTTCAGCCAGTTATGGATCATTGCATTTAAGAAATTTTCACACGTCATAATCAAAACGACGTAAAATTTTTTTCTGCCAAGTCTATGCTTTTCCACGCCACAGCGAGCAGTATCAGTATAAAATTTCAAAATTGTTACCGGCCATAAACGCGTCTTAGATCTCAATCAATTTCCTGTATAGGTGTTAAGTATTTAACAGCTTTATCATTGATCGGTTATTTCCCGCACTTAACATCTACAATGCGTGAAATCGTACACCGGGTGAACTGATATCTAGGACGTGGACGCCCGGCAAAAAGCCTGCACTTTGGCAAAAACCTTTTTTTGCCATTGATAGACAACATTAAGTATTTTCATCAATTATAACAATAAAACAAAAGAAATTATGTATAATCAAGCAACCAGTTGCAATCAGCCTTCAGTAGTAGGCAAAGATGGTTTAATATGGTGGAAATTTTTCATCGGACAGACGAGAACCCGACGGCACAGCAATTTGTAGGCAATGAGTTGAGCCAAATACAACGGGTGCAATAATTCGTCGGCCTGATAAAAATTAATCAAAGCCGAAGTCAGTTGTGAAAATGATTTTTTCGTTTGTATTAATTTGTCAACTTAATGTGTAGCTTAGAGCAGCTAGCAGGCATATACGACCATTTCGGCCGCTTTTGCAAAAACTTAAAAGAGTATCTAGATACTTGTATCGGCGATACTGTATCGATGTTGGTATCGAATCAAGTTAGCAATCTTCTATAGAGTATCGGTATCAAATAAACGAGCTAAAAAGTAACGCGTATCGGTTTCGATTTGGAAGAAATTTCAAAAATCGCGTCCATCACTGTGTGCAATAAGTATCATACTTAGAGTAGGCTAATCACATCCCCAGAAGATTTTTAGCTTTGCTGTTTTCAAAGCAAAAGTGCAAAAGTGTCGTGACAAAGGTGACGCCAAATAGCACATGTGTGACTTCTAGCGGTTGCTTAGTTATTCAAATTATACAATTAATTGGTGAAAGTGATCTAACACAAAAATTCAAAAAATCTATGCCAATATTTAAGCAAGTTTGTTAGCTTTTTGTGGATTCTTGTATTTAACGAATACACCCAACATTTTATTTTGGTAAAACAATTCTATGGATTCTATAGCCTAACCAAACCAAGTAGCCTACTTTTGCATTTCACTCTACAGATGACAGCTTTTAAAATTCTTGTGCTTTGTCTATATTGTCAAGAACTGTTACATTTCTTTCTCTTATAGTCTTGGTTCTTTCGTAGCTCAATCCCCAATCTGACTAAAAGCAGATAAAGCATTTATTATTTTAAAATCAGTAGCACATCTGTTCTACAATTCATCTCATCAGCTTACAATAAGCCTTATTGGGTTAATAAACGCACCGCGCGCAGAAAACCCGCTCGAAGGTGAATCGTGTTATCAAGACAACTTGTGATCAAAACTAACCTGCAACACCCTCTTCCCTCCACAAAAACAGATGGAAGTTACCATGAATATGCATACACACAGCACTACAATTGTCTACAACATATTAATTTATGATGATGTGATTCGCTTATATCAAAATTACTCAAGTGCAATTCACCCTTTTTTATATAGTGCAGTTAAACAATCAAGGTGTAGCTAAACATCTGGATAATACTGTGGTCATCTTAACGTACTTCTGGGCCGCAAATTTGGTCTACGACTAATAATATTGTGACTCTGTGACAAGTACAATTGACTAGGGGAGAAACGTCGACACAATTCCATGTCACTATTCGGCCAATCGTTATGGGATTTTAAATTGTTAAAGGAGTCTTTTAACTTATCATCCTCAGCCGTAGATTTTTCCTCAATTCTCCCACGACTCTTTTTCAAACGATTAAAATAAACACGTTTAGTTGTAGACCAGTCAAGACTTTTTATCACATAATTCACTGGTGGGCAACACATCAACAACACGATAAGGTCGACAGTAAGGCGAGTGAAATTTACGTGATTCATCATTTTGTATCACAAAATTTCCTAACATAACCAGTTCTCCAACATTGTACGCGGTGTTTGCCGCTGCCTTTTGATCATGGCGTTCTTTCATCCGATTCCTTCTTTTATCCAATCTTGTTTTAACCACTTCATGTACCAAGCGCATTTTGTCTTGCAAATCAGCAACAGCATTTGTGGAAGGAACAAAACTCGGTTTCCCCGTCATTAAATCTGCCGGCAATCGCAAATCTCTCCCAATTAGCTGAAAATGCGGCAAAACTCCTGTTTCTTCATGGCAGCTTGGTTTATACGCCGAGCAGATTGCTGGAAGAGACTTGGCCCAAGACTGAAGATCCTGTTGTACATAGTTCTTCAGTGTCGCAATTGTAGAGCGGTTATTTCTCTCAACACCACCATTACCAGCTGGGTGGTAAGCAGTCTTTTTCGTTTTTTTATGCCCCATTAGTGAGGCCAGCTCTCGAAACAGCATGCTTTCGAAGTTGCCACTGATCAGAGTGAACGCGTTCAGGCACTCTGTGAACCGTAAACCAATACGATGTAAGGTCATTCCTGTTTCTTGAGCCGTTTGAGAGCGCATTGGCCACGCTTGCATATATTTGGTACACTAGCGTACCGAAGAGGGAGGTCACTATGCCATGGCCCTCCCTCAGACCCTAAAAATGAAAAAATGTAAAGGAAAACCAAGCAGTTTTAGCAAAAGCAATGAACACAAAGATATGCCCCCGGATCACCCTAAAATGGTTGTGCCTTCGGCACTCCCCATAAAGTTGATTTGTGATGTCACACGATTGTGACGAAACTTTGGCCCCTCTCGGAAACTTTCTGCGTACGCCACTGATTTGTGTATGTGTCACAAGCAACTAAAATGTAAGGTTTTTTCGTGTGAGTCATAGGCAGGCCATCAAGTTCATCGCTCTCAATTCGCTGGATTGGGCTCAGTTCCGAAGAGGGAACAAGCTTCGCTTTTGGAGTTGTTGATTGCTATTTCTTTTGATCACCAAGTTGACACTCCACAATACGCGGTAACAAACTCTCTCCAACGTGCCGATAAAATCGTCCCGATATCTTTTCAGCAGTTCTCTTTACGCCCAAGTGGCCTCCACGGTGAGCAGAATTGTTAAGAGCTTTTAAAACTGTGCGGTGTACCACTTAAAGAGTTTATAGTAAGTGAGATCTATTTAAAACCCTTACCTCTACGAACATAGCACGTGATCACCATTACCGTATCATATATCAATTTATTGAGTTATAAAGGCAATCTACGCGCTTTATATGCATGCTCACACGAATGACGTGGTTATTTCACAAAGTAATAGTATTGCAAATAATAAAAGTCGCCATCGCATAATTTGACGAGATCATCCCTGGACGCGTTTCGTTCTTTTGGACTCATCAGCAGGGCCTGTCCGGTCATCACCAAACACCAAACACCAAAACCCCATATTTGCAATAATATGAAAAAAGGTAGTATCATTCCATTACATATTTCTTCGCACACATCACGCACGTGGCGCATGCTATCACTTTGGTACGGGGATCCATCCGTATTGAAGATGCTGTGTACCTCTCAAAGAGTTTATAGTGTGCGAAGGAATATGTGATGGAATGATACTACGTTTTTCATATTATTGCAAATTTGGGGTTTTGGTGTTTGGTGTTTGGTGATGACCGGACAGGCCCTGCTGATGAGTCCAAAAGAACGAAACGCGTCCAGGGATGATCTCGTCAAATTATGGGATGGAGGCTTTTATAATTATTTGCAATACTATTACTTTGTGAAATAACCACGTCATTCGTGTGAGCATGCATATAAAGCGCGTAGATTGCCTTTATAACTCAATAAATCGAGCTTTCAAAACCTTCTCTCTATTGACACTTGGAACCATTAACTGTGCTCTTACAGTCATTGTTAAATCTTTTTGCTTTCGATACAAACAAAAACCCTTGAGAATGATTTCTCCATATGACAATAACGTCGAATCTCTTCGCTGGGCTTTCTAATCTTTTTAAATGGTGGTCAAGAACAGCGTCGGATCCAATCAAGTACAACAGACAAATGTTCATCTTTTTTGTTCGAATGGTACAATTAAATCGTTACTCCAACCTTGGCATTCTCGAAAATCAATGGCAAACGTATCTACCTTACTCGAGTTCTCAACATGTTCCATCTCATTTGCCAAACAATTATTATAGCAAAACGGACAATCATCAGGATAATTCTCCTCCCCTGCTCAAAGCATCAGCGTGTCCACAAACAAATCCTGAGCGATGTACAAGTTTAAAATCAAACTCGGCTACTAATTCGAACCACCGTGCGCACTGACCAAACACATCCTTGAACTCCCACAACCATCGCAGAGCAGCATGATCAGGTTGCAGTTAAAATATTTGATTTGGATAACCAAACTTTTCAAGAGCATGATCCACAGCCAGAAGTTCTTTTATTGTTGCCGAATAGTTTCGTTTACATTTGGTTAGTGTTCGGCTACAGTAAGCAACTGGATGCTCTTTCCATCGCGAATTTGAGACAAAAACTCCCCTTACTGCACCATTTGATGCATTAGTGTCCACAATGAAAGGTTTAGAAAAATCAGGATACTCTTAAACAGGTGCAAATGTTAACAAAGTTTTTTAACGCAAAAATGCGTCATTACATTCATCAGTCCATTGAAATTGCTTGGTGGACTTTTTGGTCAAGCTATACATTAAGGCTGCTAGTTTAGCAAAATCTTTAACAAACTTTCGATAATATGATGCAAGATCCAAAAATTGCCTTACAGTTTATAGTGGCTGAGGAATTAGCCAGTTTCTCACACAAGCCGCCTTCTCAGGGTGTCATGAATACGTAAATTTGCGCTAGAAGAATAATTTTATATATGTATAAGCTTAGTTATTATAATCTGTTGTTTTATTTTGCAGTGATCATTTTTAATTGTAAATCTAAAGTGTTTGTAGCCCTAAACTTGCTAAACTGTTTTCAAAAAGACCTTTTTTTTCTTTCGGATTTATAAATAGATTTGTAACTCATATGCCTTTCTGACGTCACAATGACTGTCTACGTGACCTAGTTTTCTAGCGTATTCTAGTGATTCTTGTTTCTTCTGGAAGATTTTTTTTTTTATTACTACCGATTACGTAATTTATTAACGGTGTTTTTCTGGTGCCATGTGATGTTCTAGCAATTTCTAGATCATTTTCTGTCGTATATATAAGGCTGCGAGATTTTTTTTTATTCATTCAGAGATTCATAGATTGAGTAGTAGATCAGAGTAGAGTAAAAATTAGTGTTAAAAAAGGCGTTGTTATACGGTGATTGTTGTGACAGGAATCAAGCGATTATTTTGGTGGCTTAGTTATTGTCAGTCTCTGATATTTAATTATTGAAGTGCTTTAGTTCTGTGTTTTGGCAAGCGAAGGAAGTCGAAGTTATAAAGTGGTTTGTGACTATATTGTTCTGTTCTTGATCGAGAAGTGCGTGGGCTGAAGTATCTTTTTGGAAGCCAATCTTTTCCTAGCTATTAAGTTGCAACCAAACTTTATTGTTCGATCGATACTGCAAGTCGCTTTAATTTAAGAAGTAAATTGAAATTGAAATAGAATCAAAAACTCTATTGCAAAACGCGACACAGGGTCACACGAAACCCTCGATTTCGATACAAAGTGGCCTAAAAACTCCACTTTGCATTTGAATAAAGTACATTTTAAGGGCTTCTGGATCAAGTCATGCAACTCAAGACGTGACAAAATTAAATCGAGATTACGCAAGTGTTCATCAAAGGTGCGTGCATGTCGCCGAATACGGTTAAGTCACCTGCCCTGTACCGCAAAAAACCGGTAGATGACGATTTGACGACTAGAAAATTCCCTCGATCGAGTTTAACAACTACCTTCTATGCCTTATCCTTCGGCCTAAGGACTTACTCTTGAGAAGCTAGGTTGCCAGCCCATTCTTTAACAAGACGACTCTATTAATACATAAGCTGTCGAACGCCGACAATTACTGACACCACTCTTGTAGCAGCCGATAGTCCCCCTTCCTTATAGTAGTGCTTGGCTCTTGCCTTCTAATTCTTCACACTTCTCGCTTGTCTCTTCACCTCCCTTCTTTTGTTTCTTTTCTGTTCTGTCGTCTGTTTGCTTTTGCCTCTCTGAGTTTTCAAAATGACCCACCTGTATATATACTTTCCATTAGTACGTAACTGAAATAATGTTCCGAAATATTTTTGCCAATCAAAATTACTAGAAACTAAAAATTAACAAGAAAAAGTTTGAAAACCGAGGAATACCGGAAACTGCTACCCAAAGAACAACCAATAAAAACGCATAGAAAATAAATCAGAAAAGGTTGGTCTACGGAGGAGTACAGGAAAATCGATTTGAGAATAAAATAAACAAGCGACGATTTGTATACGGGGAAATACCGGAAATAATGATCAAAACAGAAAAACTACGTCGACACGGGATAATGACATGAATATTCCCGAGATTATTATTGTTACAGTGCGTAAACGATATTATCATCGAAGTACCCCAAAACGCCATCCCATTCAATACCATTTAATAAAATTCTCATTAAATGCAGAAGCGTTGCTGGCGCGTTTGCCAAGCCGAAGGGCATCACATTAACTTCAAACATTTCTTTATGGCATGTAAACGCTATTTTCGTGCATAGGAATTTGCCAATAGCTGGATTTCAAAGCCAAAGTGGTAAAATATACACGCCCGGACAGCTGATTAAGACTGTCGTCTGTTCTTGGCAAGGGGTAACTACACTTTTTAGTACAATTATTGAGAGCACAGTAATTGACACAAAATCTGACACTGCCGTTTTTTTTCTTAACCAAAACGACAGGACTGGACTACGGAGACTTAGATAGGATAATAATACAGTCATGAAACATATCATCAACAAGTTTACCTACTTTTTGTTTTTGCTTTGTTGACATTTTTCGAGGCTGCTGACGTACAGGCATGGCATTGCCAGTATCAATGTTGTGTTTAATTACTTCAGTTTGACATAAATCAATTTTTGTCAATGAAAAGGCCTTTTTGAGCTTTCTAATAATTTCATGCACTGCATTTTCTCCCTAGTTAAGGTTTAACTCATTTATTTTTAGTCCCTCCAACAAATGCAAAAAGTCAGCATCTTCACTACATAAAGCCTCGAAAGAATATTTCTGAGGCATAGGCACGGATTCTGAAATATAAGCATAATCGTCAACACATAATTCCTTTGCAAGAACACTGATATTTACGAGAGCACTTGCTTTAGCAGCAATTGCTCCCATAGGTAAAAAAACTTAGCAGTGGAGGTACAATTAGCCATTCTGACTTGCACAAATTTACCCAAAGTTTTTGTCACTCCATTTCCATACATAATTTCGTATTTACCCAACAACGCTACGTTTCTCTCAACATAAACGCCTGAGCCGTCACTTGACTCATGACCAATAATTTTGCAACGTAATATCATTTCAATAAACAGTGGTAATATTAAAGAGTTAACCAGACTTACATCGAAGGAAAAGAATGAGCTCGGCCCCTTTGTTAGGTGTAGGGTAACATTCCCAGCTTTCAGGTTTTTTGTGTGTAATTTACTAAGCACTGTCGTTTCTGCAAAAATCCCACCCCAAAATACATAATTTATTCAAATTTTTAGACACGTATACATCAAATGGCACTTGACAGTCCCCAATGGCGATAAAAACCTCAGTCTTTCTCAACATAATAAGTGATTCACCGCCAGCGCCAACAAACATCACTTGATACATTTAACAAAGTTGGAGAGCTAAACATTTGGTAAAATTTTTTAGACAATACCGTCACTGATGCACCTGCATCTACCAACGCACACACGTATTTATCGTTTACTATAATCTTAGCATATTCATAAAGTTCTTCGCTGGTTGACTGCACATAATAAACGTTTTTCTCAGGTTGGTTTTTGTATTAGTTCGGTCAGCATCGCGATCTACTTCTCGGTTGCCGCCGTTTTTCTGAGCAACTTCTTTGTAGATGTCCGCTTTTCCGCAAAAATAACAGGTAGTATCAGGTGTAAATCTCTGTTTCTTGATACACATATCTCTGATATCCTGAACTTTTTTTCTTAAATCTACAACTAAGCCTTTTAACTCCTCGATGCCGTTCTTTTAATTAACCGATTTCTGAAGTTCGATGGTGGAAAATGCAGCCGAATTATCCGGCAGGGTATTGGTATTCAAAGCTAGAAGCCGTTTCGCGGTATCCAAAAATCTAGGATGGTCAGCCCGCGCATTTCCGGCCATCAAGCGGTCGATAAGATGCTTATCCCTCAACTCACTAATCAACGCATTGTACAACACATCAATTTTTGTTTTGGCATCTTCTTTATTGGAATACGCAATCTCCCGCATCCGATTTAGCGCTGTAAGATAACTTTGATTTGATTCTCTGATTGCTTGGCAGCGGCCAATTAACTGTTGTCGCGCTTTGTTTGACTGTTTAATTCGACACACGACCTCGGTTTCCTTTTGCTTTAACGCATCATATGATAATTCATGGAGTTGGTTATCAGCTTCCTGCATTTCAAACTTCATAGTTTCCGGTAAGTTAGCCAAAAATGCTGGGCGCTTCGCTGCGTCTGGCGCTTCCACGCTTTCACAAAAACTTTCAAACGACTCCGAAAATCCAATTAAACTTTCCCCTAGAAAGTACTTCGGGGGCTGACAAAAAAAATTCATTGGGCGTGCTCGCCAGTTCTAGGTTTCTTTCTCTTCAAGTCTTTATTGGTTCGTGGCTCAACCTTCAACCAGACTAAAAGCAGATAACACGTCTATTAGTTTAAAATCAGTAACACAACGCCGGCGTTTACTCGCCACACATGTCCAATGTTAACTGTTTCACAATCCTTCTCATTGGCTTGCATCAAGCCTTATCAGCTTAATTTGCGCACCGCGCGCAAAGAACCCGCTCGAAAGTGGATTGTGTTATCAAGACAACTTGTGATCAAAACTAACGTGTAACAGAATTGTATCAAATACAGTGTAGAAAACGTGTGGAGTGAAGTCAAGTCTCGAGTCGCGTCACAAATCATTGACGTCGACTCGAGTTTTTTTTGCCACTCTAGTGGACTGGACTCTTCTTAACACTAATTGCCGGTGTTACATTTTCTGTAATTTTTTAGTAATTATAGATCGGGGCGTGACTAATAAGAACAGTATATTTCTTCTACAAGCCGTGCACAATACAGGAGATAATACCGTTACGTGGCTCTTTTTAAGGGCACTACTACTCTGAACGGACTAAAGTTTAAACTCGCAACTTGCTTGTTACATCCAACGCCTTATTACGCTGAGTTGTATTTACCGACAAAGGCCTTGGTTTTCATGCATGATTACCGATTATTACGGTGCACAAAGCTTTTCTTTGTGAGCGCTACTGAAACACTACATCTACTGCAGAGTTGGAAACGGGCTCAATTGTAAGGCCCGAACCCGACATATATTTTGTAGCCCGACTTAGGCCCCAAAATTTAAATTCCCCGAAGGACGTGAAAATGCATGAAACTGCAGAGTGAAAATGCATGAAACTATATAGGTGAAGCAGCAAAATAAACATCACAAACCAATTCACAGTTGATCATTTTTTAACTTAAGAATTCAATTGCTTCAACAGTGTCTGGCGACAAAAGTGTTCGTCGTCGCGATAATGTTTGTCCGCAATATGAGAAGTCTCTTTCCGATTGCGCACTTGAACATTGTGCTGCAAATAGTTTCCGAGCGACTTTGGATAGCGTTGGAAACTGCCCTTGATGTGGCCTCCAAAAAGTTTGAGGATTTGAATCGCTGATTCCAGCATGACATTCTTTGTAGGCTTGAAGTTCCTATTAGAAACAGGCGCAGGCTATAGATACACTGATACAGCATACGAGTAGTTAAAAACGAGGCATTATTTTGGCTTCAATCACGTAAGTAAAAAATACAACCTTTGCAACAATCTGCATGTAGCAATCTTTGCAGCTAATATGGCTAACGTTGCTGCAAAATTATTACAAAGTTTTTTGTTGTAGTATCGACCTACAGTTATAAAAGTAGTGGTTGATATTTACCTTGTAGTGAAGAATAAATTTGAAATACTTGATCACGTGAGCAAACGTTTTATCAATTCATGTGTCCTAAAGCATAAGCGAAAAGGTTTTAACATAACACACACCTGATGTAGAAGTTTATTGTCCCGGCAGTGAGGTGATGGAGCATTATTTCTTGCAGCGCCGTCGCGAAAGTCAGAAAATGGGTTCGCCGAACTTTGATATCGTGTGCGTTTTTCCAGTGGCTCTGAGCTTTGATCAGCCGGAATCCTTCTTGCGACTTTCTCCATTTGTTGTAAGCTCCATTTCTCAACATCTGAGAGCAATCTACTCTTGATAGATACTTCTTCACGAGTTGTAATTGGAAGAAATTCGAAGTGTTTATAAAGCGGATCGAGAAATGTGGCAAGCCAGTGATGGGCTTTTAGTGGAGATTCGAAAAGTGATTTGTTCGTAAGCTGTTGAAACTCTTTTTTTTAAAGTCGCAATCACAGAATGATCGCTACGGCACGGTTGGGCAAGTTCGAACGCTTTGTATTATGTAAGCACCACAAAATTGATTGTTGGTTTGGAATTGAACTGCAATACTTGAAACAACTTGCTAAACGGTCTCAAAAACATCAGAATTTTCGCATTCAATCTTCGGCTCACTGATATTACTAGCATCGCACGATCTCTATGCGGCTCGGATAGAATGCGAATCAACATGTCGTAAGTCTCATTGAAAGAATGAGCTCTATCAATGAGTCCTTCCCATCGTCTGGTTGTGAATCCTTTCTTTGTGGACACAGGAAGTTGTTCCTGTATTTCTGCTGCTTGATTGCAGTACCTAACCAGGGCTGATGCATGATTGTCATATTCAAGCAATTCAGGCTGTGCAGAGCATGCGCGAGACCACATTGTTGTAAAACAAGTGTGCAGCCTATGTACCATACAGTCAAGACGCGCAGAAGAATTTAATGAGCCCACACGAAACGCCGAGACTACATTAGCACCATGCACATTAGTGGTGGCAGTTACGTTAGAGACATCAATTTCATATTCACTCAATATCTTCTGAACAGTTTGCACAATATTCCCTGCAGTATGTCGTTCGGTTTCAAAATGACAAATTGCCAAAACGTGATGTTTCATTTCAAACGACTGGTCAATCCAAAAGACATGCACATCGATATACGACGTATGTTTGTAATCATCAGTCCATAAATCCAAAGTTACCGCCAGGAACTCTGCTTCTTGAGGTTCAGTCAGAACACATCTCAAAGATTCTTTTACTTCCGCAGCCTTCTCTTTGCAAAATGAAGATATGGTTTTTCTTCCATATAAAACATCTTTCACATCAAAACTCCCATGCTTACCGGCATTATTAACTAATTGTTGTAATAGAGTAATGAGCCATCGTTTTCTAAAGAGTTGAAGGAGTGACTACCACGCACGCAAAACTCTAATTCCGCATTTTTGATTTCTCCAGCCTTTCCGAGTCATTTAGTTTTATAGATTTGTTATCAAAACGAGAAGTGAGCAGTTGTTGCTTTTTACTTCCATGTGGTTCAGGCTTGCAATGTTCAGCGTGGCGTTTTATGTGGGAAGATTCTGTCTTTTTGCAATCGTAACCGATTTACAAACGGTGCACACTACAATCCCAAGTAAAGTTCTAGGTTGGGTATCAGTCGCATTAACATTTTCCTGGTCAGAGCATCGAGCGACAACGCTTATAGTTTTCCAAAACTCTACACGTCCAGGAGCAGGTGAGAAGATAAATCTTTCAGGGTATCTTTTTAATTCACAAATTAACCGCTGCGTTGTTTGCTTCAGCATTTCATTAAATGATAACCAATATTATTAGCTCATTTCAAACTAAGTTAACCCTTTGAACCCTAAAGGCCGAATTTCCGGCCAAACATGGTCGGTTTTTATTCCCGAAAGGCCTGAAAAACGGCCTTTAACACAAAACAATCGTATTGCTGTTAAATTGTTTAGCGTATATACCCTAAAGGCCCAAAACTTGAATAAAATCGTTTGAATTCCTTATACTTGAAATAATTTTGCAAAAGTGGTTCCTGTATCTGTTCCTAGAGTTGCAAGTTGGCTTTCCATCTAAGCAATTCAATTGGTGTTAGTTAGGAATGTGTTTGTATTTATATTAGTTCAGTGAGGCTACTTTACACTTGTGCTGTTTTTAGTCTGCAGTCAGACTAATAACAAATGGAGGAATAACGAATGCTGAGCGCCAAGCAGGGAAAGCTGTGAATACCATTTTTAAAGTCTTTTGTATGACCCAACCCCGGGAATCGAATCCAAGGTCTACCGCGTGAAAGGCAGACGCTCTAACCACTACACCAAACCGCGGTGCTGTTGTAGGTGAAAATGTACAATAAGGATCATATCTGCACCTGCAAAGGCTATTTCAATGTTATTACACTGATTTTGAAGTTGGTTTGAGAGCTGCAAGCGATTCATAATCCCAAAACGAAAAAAAAAGGAAATGATTTTTTTTGAAAATTTTTGGCTGGGAATCTCGGGTCGGAGAGCTTTTAAATGTGGGAATGTCGGGTTCAAAGGGTTAAAAAACAAATGTGTCATGTACAAAATTACAACTGTAGTGTTCAGTTATCACAACGTGAAATGGACTAGCCTATATCTCTAGCTCAATCTCCACTTGACTATTAGCCCACTGCCCAAATAATACATTTTGATTAATTTCTAGCCTAGTGGCTCCCTGACTTTTTTGCACCACGCCTCACGTGTGTATGTGTTAACGGTGCAGAAATTACAGACACTACCGGTACTACAGTACTATTACTGTCGTAAAATTTTTGAACAAATCAATGCTTCAGCTTCCACTTGTTATTGCATGCCAGTGATGCGCTATTCAGTTAATCTGCTACGATTCTCAAATCTAATCTCTGCTGCGAAGGCGTAACAATCTGCACCAATCAACAGCCGCCTCAACGTGGTGGTGCGGTCCCAACCCCATTTGATTTAAGTCGAAATGGCTGTTGGTCTTCCCGAGGGTCTCAGTCACCCCCGGGCACTCCTCTTCATTTTTTCGCTATGCTGCCCCCTGAACGACCGCAGAAGGGCAGCATACAGCTTCTTCAAAATCGGCCGCCTGTTTTCTCTTTTTCTTTTCTCCTGCCCTTCTCTGGCCCTTTTTCGTCTCCTCATTCTTCTTCTCCTCTTGATGAGCGGTAACGTTCATCCCAACCCTGGCCCCATCTTTCCCTGCTCTGCGTGCGCTGGAAATGTGACCTGGCGGGGCAAGTCAGTGCAATGCTGCACCTGCTCCAAATGGGTCCATCTAAGGTGCTCACAGTTTTCCCTCTCCAAATTTAGAGCTCTTGGCAGCTTTCACTCTTGGAGCTGACCCCCTGCCGTAACACTGCGACTCTTTCCTCGGACTCCTCCGACATGTATACCTCCATTGCACAATCTGGCCCCCCTCTACTGATGCTGCACTCCCGTCCCACCCTTGTCTTCAAACTTCTTATCCCCCATCCGCCGATTCTATATCTTCTCCCTCTGCCCCCTCATCTTCGTCCCTTGCTCCTGGCCGCCCTACTACGCCTCCTGCCTCCTCTCCTCCCCTTGACTCTCTCAGGGATCTCCAATGGAATGCTGGAGGTCTTCGAGCCAGGAGCACTAAACTACTTCACTTTCTCTCGTCCCACCCTGTCGACCTTATCTGTATCCAGGAATCCGATCTTAACTCATCTTCCACTTTCAGGATTCCTGGATTCTCTGCCCTGCGTTCTGATCGCACCCACTCCCGGTCTGGCATTCTCTCTCCTGATGCCGCCCACGCTAGCGGCGGCGTTGTCACTTTCGTCAGGCAAGGCCTATCCTTTTCGGAACTTTCCACCTCCTCTCTTTCTTCGCTCGATCCCTATTCTGATTATGTAGGGGTCAACATCTCTTTTAACAACTCCTCCTCGGTGTCATTTCTTAATGTGTACGCCCCCTCCCTATTCTCTCTTCTCCAACGGATGGCAGAACCGATTCCTTCTATCCCTTCTCCAGAAATCTTTTCATTCTGGGGGACTTCAATTGCCATCACCCCCTCTGGGACTCAAGAGGTACTTCCGACCCCCGCGGGGAGAAAGTATTTGACTGGGTCATCTCTTCTGACCTCCTCCCCCTCAATGACCCTGACACACTCACCCTTCTCCATCGCTCCTCTGGCAGTCGCTCCTCTCCTGACATCTCCTTTGCTCCTTCTACTCTTGCTTTTTCTTGCTCCCGGGAGGTGCTTCAGGACCTGGGTTCTGACCATCTACCAGTTCTTCTATCCGTCCCTCTCTCTCCGGTCTTTCGCCCCAACAAGCGTCCTCTTTCCTTCAATTTTCAGAAAGCTCGCTGGGATGACTTTGCCTCCTACTTTGACTTTCACTGTCTTTCTGCAGAGGAATACTCGTCTCTTTCTCTTTCCTCTGCTGCTGCTCTCTTTACCTGTCTGGCACTAAAGGCGGCCAAATCTTCCATTCCTTTCGGCCGCATCAAACGCCCTCCTAAAGCCTGGTGGTCTGCTGAGGAGGAACAAGCGGTTAGTGAAAGACGCAAGGCTTTTGCTGCCGCTCACAGAAGTGATGAAGATCGCCAGACTTACGTCTCCACTTCTCGACGCGCCTCGTCAGTCATTGCCAAGGCTGAGGCTGAGGCATGGCAGACGACTTGTTTTTCTCTTTCACCTAGGTCTAATCCTAAATTTGTGCACTCTCTTCTTCGCTCTATCGCTGGCTCTCCTTCCGCGTCTTCCTTCTCTCCTAACTTTCCTAACTGTTCTTCTCCCAGGGAATCGGCTTCGGTCTACGCCGCTTACCTGAGATCTCACTTTTCCGTTTCCCAGCCAAAGGCCCTGCGTAGCAGAGCCAGAGGCTACCTCTCTGAGCTCCGCCGAGCCACGTGCACAGAGGAGTCTCACTCGTCCTTTTGCTTTCCTTTCTCTCCTGCCGAATTTTATGCGGCTGCCTCCAACCTCTCCTCGTCCACTGCCACTGGTCCAGACAAAGTTGCCTATTCCATGCTAAAGCACCTTCCTCGCTCTGGCATGGATTTCCTTCTTCACATCTTCAATCTCTCGTGGTCTTCACATTCCTTTCCTTCCATCTGGAAGACATCTTCTATTATTCCCATACACAAGATGGGAAAGCCTCTCGGCTCTCCTGCTTCCTTCCGGCCTATCTCTCTCACCTCCTGCGTATCAAAACTTTTTGAACGCATTATTCTATCTCGTCTACTCTTCTTTCTGGAATCTAACTCTATTCTCTCTCCCCGCCAGGCCGGTTTCCGCCCTGGACGGTCTACACTCGATCAAATTCTGTACCTTTCTCAGTCCATTTCGGATGGGTTTAACAAACCCAGACCGGGCTCTCGGAAGATCTTCTCTACTATTGATTTCTCTAAAGCTTTTGACTCTGTCTGGTATTCCGCTCTTTTCCACAAACTTATTTCGGCTGGCCTCCCTCCTTGCTTTGCTCGTTGGACTCAATCTTTCCTATCTGACAGGCGCACTTCTGGGGTCTTTCAAAATCACAAAAGCCGTTCCTTTTGAGTCCGTCGAGGTGTTCCGCAAGAATCCGTTCTTGGCCCTGTACTTTTCTCTCTCTTCATTAATAATCTTCCGGCTTCTCTGCTTTCTTCCGTCAGCTGCTCTCTTTACACTGACGATCTGGTCATTTGGTCCTCCTCACCCTCAATCCCTACTGCGGTGGAGGCCTCTCAAGGAGCTCGATTGGAACGCTGGTCTGAGTACTGTTGTCTTCCTCTCAATCCGAGCAAATGTGAGGCCTCGTTCTTCTCAGTGGATCCCCACCAAACTAACCTCCAGCCCAACTTCCTACTCGGCTTCCGCCTCCGTTTTAATCTAACTCCAACCTTTCTTGGGGTCACCTTCGACCACACTCTTTCCTTTTCTAAACATGTATCTTCGCTGAAGGCCAAGTTCTTCCCACGTCTCAAGGCCTTACGCTGTATCTCTGCTTCATCATGGGGCCCCTCTAAGGAGTCCCTTTCTGTTCTGTACAAATCTTTTCTTCGGCCCCTTCTCACTTACGTTTCACCCGGATGGTTTCCTTTTCTAAGCGCTACCAATTTCACCAAATTGGAACGCCTCCACCGAGCGGCCAGTCGCGCCATCACCGGCTGCCTCTCGTCCTTCCCTATCCCTTTACTCCTCACCGAGGCTTCGTTACCTCCCCTTACGAGTCACTCTGACGCATTTCACTCTTTTATCTTATAAGCGGGCCCTTCGTCTCCCAACCTCCTTTCTTATTTCAGGCTTGGCCAAACTTAGAGTGAAACCAAGATTCTGCAGATCGTCCTGGAGAGCGTTTGCGTCCACTCACCCGCTCATGCTTCCTTCTACTTGTTCTAGGAAGGCTCTTCTTGCTTGCCCTCCCTTTCCTCCTTGGAATCTGCCTTCCTTCACGGTGGAGTCCACCCTTTCTACTCCATGCTCTCGCTCTGATCCCCCTCTTTCTCGCCAAGGTGCGGCTCTCGCCCACCTTGGCTCTCTCCCCCTTCATGATCTGGTACTCTGGACAGACGGCTCTGTTCCTTTTCCTTTTGGCAAGGGCGGCTCCAGCGTTCTTGCCAACTGCTTTCTCTATGGCACTGAGGCCACTCTTTCCTTTTCGACAGGCCCAGTATGTTCCAGTTTTTCCGCTGAAGCCTGCGCCATTCTGCACGCTCTTTGCTGGTCTCTGCAGCACCAACAAGTCTGCCATTTCTTTTCTCTTCTCCTCCTGTCTGACTCTCGTTATGTCCTCGCCACCACCCAATCCTTTCCTCCATCTTTCCTCTTATTTCAAACTCTGTGGTAGATCTGGCAGGAACTGTCTTCTTTCTCCTCCTGTGCTATCAGACTACAATGGGTCCCCAGACACTCGTTTCTCCCGGGGAAAGACACGGTTGATGAGCTGGCCAGACGGGGAGTGCTACTTGCGCCCTCCGCAATCCCATGTAGTCTCTCTCCTCTTATTTCTCGTATCCACTCTCGTTTTTATCTCCGACTGGAGGCGTACTGTCTCATCGAAGTATTTTGACACACAGGTTCCCTCGATTTCCACTGAGGAACTTGTGCTCCCTCGTCATGCTCGCTGTGTCCTCTCTCGTCTACGCTGCAACGGACACAGCCTTCTTTTAGGTTCTTATCTCTCTAGGATTGGCAGAACTGAGAATCCTTCCTGCAGCGCATGTGGACACTCGTTCCAGGACATCTCTCATCTCATTCTGCACTGTCCAGCTACGGACTCTTTGCGCCGCTCACTCTTTGGCAACTCTCTGTCTCTTTACGACCTCTGGTCCAAACCCTGGGGAGTTGCCCGGCTTCTGGGGCTCCATGGTCTTCCGCCATGCCTCCATCCCTCGAAAGGGGTCGGGTAACCAACAACAACAACAAGGCGTAAAAATGATAAACATTCATGAAGTAACACTTCTACGTTACTGCAGGTGGTACTATACTAAGGTACTAAGTAGGTCTACTAAATATCTTTACATTTAATTTAGTGACTTCATAGCTACATGCACTATAAGCAGGGCTTCCATGGATATGAACCCCAAAATAAGGCAGTAGGGAAACATCATGACTATAAGCTTAAATGAATTGACTTCAATCGTTAAATTCTTTCTCATGCTCATCACGATAAAAGTTTTTGCGTTTATTCATTTTATCTTTTATGAAGCTCTAAATCTAAACTCAATTTATATTTGTGTTTAGTCTACTAAAGCACTGATTTTCAACTAGAATGAAATCGAACTTAACACGAGCTGAAATGAAAAAAGACAATCGCTCAAAACTTCAAAAAACTACTGTATACCAATAGGCTTTACTACTAAACTTGCCAAATTTATCAGTTGTCAAATAATACCACTAGTCAACTGCGAAGTTCTCATTCACTAGTGTTACTATTTTACTTCCAGTTAAATGGATTGATCTTCGAGGTTGAACTATGTCATTGTGGAAATCACCGACTATTTTGATGCTGTTACATCATGAATGCACAATTGCACATGGCATTCAATGAGGTTCTATTAATTATCTACCAGTAAAACAATGAAGCTTGAATGGCGAACAACAAATCAATCATTTGATTTGACTAATCAAAGTGTCAAGTATGAGAACCTCTGACTCAAAAATTAAGCAAAAATAAGGACACAAGTCAAAATAAGGACATTTCTTAGAAAAAAGGATAAAAATATTTTCTAAGACACAGACCTTCAAAAAAAGGACAAATCTGACTATAAGCCAGCACTATAAAGGCGTACAAATGGGCAAGATCGAAAACTTTTTGTCGTCGTTTCAAAACATTTTAATGGTGGTTGTTTTCACGGTATGATCTATCAGCACAAACCAATTGAAAACACGATCCTAGGTCTAGCCCCAATGTGTTCAACCATAATCTCCGCAATTACACAAAACTGTCTGTGAGAATCCAACGTCGCATCTTGTGAAATCAACTGACAATTAAAATAAAGTAATTACAAGCAGCGCTTCAATTGACTCCCCATTGTGATTGAACTTGAAGTCACTATCTTAAACAGAGATGGCCTTCATGAAATTACTAGCAGCACTTCAATTGACTACCCGCTGTGATTGAAGGCACTATCGTAAACAGTGATGTTCTTCCTTGCAACAAAAAAGAAGCGATTGCCGAGCTGAAATAAATCCTTCTTAATAAGCCTACTGTGAAAAAATTTTGCATGCGGGCCTGAAAATTTTTTAGAACTTAAGCCCGAACCCGAACCCGATCCGAAAAGTCCGGCCCTTCTCCAACTCCGATCTACTGTACTGCAAAGCAAAAATTTTAATTCTTACGTGCTGTAGTATATCACATGAAAGTTTTACTCCGTAACATTATAATATTAGATACTACATGGCAATCGCTTACAATCATTTTCTTTGTTTCATGTCACGTAAGATCGCGAATGGTGGACATTCTTGTGTCATGTCCAAATGTATTTTTACCATTTTCTAGGTTCTCTTATCACATAGAAGTCACACGTTCGAAAACTTTGTTATGCCGGTAAATTATTTATCGATGAGTCGGTCGAGTCCGACTCGAGTTCGCGTCATGATAGTCGGGTCCCGACTCGAGTCTCGAGTTGTTGAGCTCGAGTTCCTGGTCTGGTGGAGTTGAGTCATTTGTTCGAGTCTCCCCAACACTGATTAAATGCTACGCATAGCCTTAGATTCAAATAAATTACGACAGAACTAGTTATGAAAAATTTTGCACAAGTAGATTGTTGTTTGTTTGGGGTATTGTTGTCATTTTACCAATTTATGCTTCAGCTAAAGCTAAGGTAATGTGTCAGATAAGCTAAGCGGCTGGAGCTCTTTTAAAACTGGCAAGACATAAAGGACTTGTAGATGCGTTCAACAAAAAGATATATCACAGCAGGCTTCTCCCACAAAACTTTACCAACTCGCACATGAATATTCAGAGTTTTACGCATAGTACTTTTCGTGACAATTGTCGTATCTCTTATCAATAAAAAATGAACTTCTTGTATCGCATACCTAAAAGCAATGTAAAAGATATACTTTACTGAACAATGATTCAATTTTCAGCAGATACCATGCACTGAAAAGTGTTTCTCTTAAGCTATAAATTAACAGTTGTTGCCCTAAATCAGCAGTTTTGAAGAGGAAAAATAACGCCGTCACAAACGTGTAGCAAGACTATTCTTCTGCTAGTGGACTCTCTGTTTTACAATAGCAGTGATGAGCAAGTTACTTTTTTAAAATAAGCAAGTCACAGTTTCGGTAACAAATTTTAACAAGGCAAAACAGCCAATTGAAAACGTGATTTATTTGTCGAGAAAGCAAAAATTTTGAATTCCAAGTTCAATACCACCCCCTTTAATATTCAAAAACTATCTGCACTCTTGCCAAAAGAAAATGGAATCCAGCGAATGGAAGAAAGACTTACAAAGTATACCCCTCTACGATGGCTTTCAATCTTGTTGAATAGACTCGTTTATCTTGTCTAGCTCTACAGTTTCTACTACAGTTCTATGGTTCACGTTTGTTACAAAAATGAAGAGCTTTGAAAACCGGCCTCAAAGAGTAGTCCGTAAGAGTCACTATGATGGGATTTGAGCCTATGCTCACGTGAACTAGGGTCGTACACTGATTTCGAGTTGGCGGTAGCCTTGCACCGTAGGACAGGCGAAAAACCATTCCACTATCTTTGTCTAATATTGAGCTGTTGATGCAAACACGTTGGGCGTTGGCATAAGTAAGCTGTTAAGCCAATGCTTTCGTACAGCTTTTGTGTCATTCTCACATCTGCTCGTCAACACGACCGGGGCTAAGGTATCATATCGATTTTCGAATAGGTGAGTGAAACCAACTTTTACCCAACTTTAGCAGTAGGGGGGAGCAAATATACCTCAACGCCTGTCGATTATTATAGAATTACTCTAAAGCAATTGATCATTTCGTTTTCATACTTTGTCACTTTGAATATAATTTATACCCGGATAATCTCTGAGAATTTCAAGTTGATCTTTCAAGGCTAAAGGGTCCGAATTCCCAATTTGTCAAAGGCGCCCAATTAAATAAATATTTTTTAACCAAAAAATGTATACTATTTTTTCAATTTTTAATCACAAAGTTGAAAATTAATTGTTTTTTTTGGTAAAACAACAGCTTTTTGATGTTATTACGTTACCACGACATATTTTGTATAAAATAAGCTATAAATTTATTTTGCACCAATAAATAGTGACTTAAAAGTGATATGCACAGTTTATTAATATAATGATGTCATTTTCAAAATGATCACGTAATCGTCGCAATTTTGAAAATTAAAAAAATAATTATAGACGGAGCTTACACGTCAAAGATCAATTGTATAACTCTTTGCATGGCTCTTGTTGGTGGGGAAAAACTTATTTTGCCTAAATTAGGCAAACCATCGCATCCCTTTCTATCAGTTATCATTACCCGTAGTAAGAACTAAACAGACCGCGAAACCGCACTGTAAGTGATAGGAAATTGATCACACTATTTCCAAAGTTCAACTCTTAAACTTAAAACTGTGCTGTTTTGAGCCTACTTACAAGTCATACTTGATTGAATAACAATGATGCGAACGGATTTTCTCATTTATATTGAAATGCAGTCAAATAAAGCATCCGTTGTTTTTGCTGTAAAAGAAAGTAAACGTAACTTGTAACTTTTACAGTGTCTAATTGATTACTTGTTAAAAATTTCTTTACTTCTACAAAAAAGTAACAAAGTTTCAGTTACGGCTACTAAAAAAGTAACTAGCCGCAATAGTAACTAGTAACCGCTTAGCACTTTACAGTAGTGTGACCCCTCTTTCGTCAACTGCAAGCAGATACAATATTTGCTGCAATTTTACATGATATCAATGTGCATATAGTTTTTCGCTGATTAACGCCATTCGATGTTGCAAACACCGAATTGTTTTGCTGATGTTCCATTTTCTTTTGTCATTGAAAATGCTGTTTGATCTTTGGTGCCACCACTACACCTTGACTTCCTGCTGCGAAATTTAGTCACATACCTTTGCTGTAAGTTAATAACCTGTTGTATCGAGGTAGAATTATCTTTTTATAAATGCTGTAGGCTTTAGTTCGTATGGTAGGTTATAGTTTTACTATAAGCTGCAGTATTAAGGCAGTAGTTTGCAGTAGATTATTGGACTGCTGATAGATTTGCGAGTCTACCAGTAGATGTTTTTTGACGTACTTCAGCTTCATCGGCTGTGTTAGGTCTGTGAATGCTGGTCGTATATCGCTGTTGAGTTTCTGCTCCGCCGTTGTATGCTAAATATTCACTTGTCGTTTCCATAATTTGTGGCCGTTGGTGTCCGTTGAGCTAGACCTGCTAACCAGTACAGGATTCTAGAGTTTCTGCCCGTTAACAATCAATCGCTTAGTTAAATGAAACACTGTCATACCTAAAAGTTTGGAAGCAGAAGATAAACTACGAGCTGCAAAGAAAACCTTTTTTTACAAAATTGAAGGAAGTATAGCCGTGTCGACTTATAAATCAGAATATAAAAATTCACAAATGACACTTGTAGTCGACTAAAATCTTTATTATTGCTAGCTTTCGTGAGCGAATGCTCACTTCTTCAGGCAAAATAAATTAAGACCAATGAATGAATTGAAATTAATACAAATAACTATGGCAATAAATTGAACATAAAATATCTACACTGTGACATCACAAACCAGTTAGGTAAGGACCGGAGTTAATAAAAAAATGGGAGAATGAAAAAGAAAAAATCAACTCAAAAACCAATTCTGTATCTACGATATATTGATGATATTTTTATGCTTTGGACCCATGGCGAAAAAGCACTTAATATTTTCTGTTCACAATTCAATTTAACTGACCCCAATATCCAACTTACTATAAATTTTGCTTTGGATGAAATCAATTTTCTAGATACCATCATCAAGATCAAAGACAACAAGCTGGTCACCACACTCTACCAAAAACCCACCCACAAATACAACTACGTACACCCCAAAAGCTCCCACCCACCTCACATCTTCAAATCGATAATTTTCAGTCAAGCATTGCGATACAACCGCATTTGTTCGGACAATAAAGATCGCGATTCTAATTACATTCAACTTAAATATAATTTTCAGAAATTAGGTTACGATACTGAATCCATAAATAAACAGATCAACAGAGCCCGATCCATTCCCAGAGATTCGCTACTTCAATACAAACCTAAGTCCCCAAAAAAACGAACCCCTCTAGTCTTAACCTATCACCCACAGATTAGATTTGTAGCTTATATTGCCAAAAGACTACAACCTATTCTCAAGAGCGACCCCCTATTACAACATCTTTTTCCTGTTCCTCCCTTAATCGCTTACCGACAACCACCCAACTTCAAACGGATACTCACCTCCAACAAAAACCCTCAACCTCACCCGGGCACTTTTCCTTGTAATACTCCCAGATGCCAACTTTGCGTACATATCAGGACTGATAACATTGTTACTGGACCCAATAATTACAAATTCACCATTCGGGAAAGATTTACGTGCACTTCGTCCAATGTCGTCTACCTACTCTCTTATTTACTCTGTCCCAAAGCTATATATATTGGAGAAACTGGAAATACCATCAGAAAGCGAATAAACGGACACAAAAGTGATATCCGAAACAATAAAAACAAACCCGTTGCCAAGCATTTTAATCTTCCTGAACATTCAGTCAGTCATCTTCAAGTATCAATACTAAAACGAACCAACACGAACCGGAGACAACGACAAATCGAAGAACAAAAGCTCATATCCAAATTCAACTGTATCCAAGAAGGACTAAACAAGGACTCAGGTTTTCTATCACATTACTTAAAAAAACTATAATTGGCCTCTTACTATTTCTACTTTACTTAACCTTTTCTTCACTTACTTTCTCCTCTATTCCCTATTTATCTACTTTCTTGCTTATGTTCTTAACCTATGTTTCTCCTTTTTCCACTTTTTCTTTTTCATTCTCCCATTTTTTTATTAACTCCGGTCCTTACCTAACTGGTTTGTGATGTCACAGTGTAGATATTTTATGTTCAATTTATTGCCATAGTTATTTGTATTAATTTCAATTCATTCATTAGTCTTAATTTATTTTGCCTGAAGAAGTGAGCATTCGCTCACGAAAGCTAGCAATAATAAAGATTTTAGTCGACTACAAGTGTCATTTGTAAATTTTTATATTCTTTTTTTACAGTGATTGATAACTTTTTTGGCATGTTACCATTGCTTTTCTTACAAAACCACCCACTTCATGTGGTTAATCACCTGCCTTAAAGCTTCTTCATAATTACTGCCTCGCCAGCAAAGAAGCTATTACATTTACTTGCGTCATGGCAATGCAACCAATAAGTTAAAATTTGTCAACTTTTTCCTCTTAAAAACTTTTAAAAACATCCACAAAAGATGTGAAAAATTTTCAGTTTTGATGTAGTGCAAAAAGAATATTGTATATTCTTGGTGTGAAAGTGTGACGATGTGCAAACTAAAATATACGTGTGAATTTGAAATAACAAAATCCGGAATTTTCACAATTTAGAGATGGTATTGAATAGCATAGTTTTCTGTTTTTTGTTTATTTTTTCGCCACTGTGTTTGTTAAAATTATCAGTTATTTGCGTCAACAATAACGTTGTGAAAGTCTTATCGCGGTTTTTTGTTTAAAGTTTTACAAAATCTGTCATGATCTCTAGTATGCAACACAACTTGCTTTCTTTGCTGCATTAACTAGAAATTGTATCTTTACTATCAATATATTAAGTTTTTAAAATAAATTTTATAAAACGCGTAATATCCAATTGATAAAATTTTTATGGTTTTCCTTAGCCAGATTAGTTATGAGTGTAATTTATTAATTAAATATGATAATAAAACAAACGATTTATTATTGCATCAGCCGACACTGTCCGGTGTTGTTCGACAGTGCTACCTGTCGGATATGTCGTTATACTAATACGGTTCGGCCAGCTGGGCTGGTTTCGCTCAATTGATATTTGCAAGAGCAGCAACAAAAAGTTGGTATAAACGGATGCGCCGTCCATGTGCTCCTAACTCTGATCGTTGTACTGCAAATTAAGACTGCTCTTACAAACTTTCAATCTTTCTACAAATTCTATCCGTTCTTTCCAATAAGTTTAGGGGTACAAAGTCAAAGTTGGGAATGGGGGTCAAAATGAGCTTTGTTTTGAGATTACCGAAATACGAGCTAAGTTTTTGGTGGTACGCTTATTTTACGATTTGATTCAACTCTTCTTGCAATAACATTTCTGACGCCAAGTTTCTTGGCTGCACCTATGCAATTTGGTTCCGGAATAACGCAATAGGTCTACATTTCCGCTTAAATGTTTTGCATCCGATCATCCTGTTGGCCTAAACACCAATTTTTAAGAAAACTTTCCTTCCGTAGGCGCGACTGTAGGTTATGTTTGGTGACTACAACTTCGCACAGTGGTGTAGACCAACTAAACTATTTTTTCTGTTGATATTGTCTTAAATTTCGGACTTTACAAACCATCTCCATAATACGTACTTCCCAACCATTAAATAAAAATTAGCGTACTTACAAATAATTAGACTTAAATGCAACCAGACGATTGCGAAGTAACCCAGAGTTTAGCATACACAGTTTAACTATTGAAAGCAATTAGGTTGTGGCTTACGTGGATAATCCGCCAACAAGGTTTTGCGATAAAAAAGAAATCAACTTTTTAAAATTCTGCTAGATTTCACGTTATAAATGAATATTTTGTTCTACTTTGTTACACATTAGAAAAATGTCTTAAAGGTTAAGAGTACTCAGACTTGCGAAACTACTGTACAAAGGTATTCTAAAATGGAGAGCACCTACAATTCAGTTGTTACAATTTCGTACTTGTCAATGCACGACTAAAAAATACATTTTATCCAATATGAAAGTACTGTAACAGGCAGTATATCAATCATAACAGGCAGCTTTACTATTCTCGTTCGCTTTTCAAGTGGAAATAGATCATGCTATTTTCACTACAGTGGTTCCAGGCAGCATTATGATATCGTAGATGCCGACAGGCCTTTTTCGATCTACAAGATCTTTTCGCGGCACCTAAGTCGACGAGAACCGCCTAGGCTGCAACAGCGAAGTTATGTGATAGGTTACTTGTAGAAAAGACTAAAAATTTTGTGCCCTAAAGAGATCTTGTAAATCGAAACAGGCCTGTTGGCATTTGTCATACAAAAACTAGAGCCTTACATAGCCAGTTGTCTACTGGTGGGACACGTGTTTGGCAGCTCTGTCGATAGCCGTTTTGGCTATCTGTAAGCCAAGGAGGACAAACCGTCTTCGACCACTAGCCGCCTAGGCCGAACATTTTACCTTCGCTATTATAGAATCACTTAGTATTACACGAAACAAAGCTTTTCTGAAGAGTTCAAGAAAAAAGAAAATGTATGTATAAAAAGCGCTTAATCGCTTGTTGTGTCATTGATAAAGCTTAAATTGCTATAAAATTCTTTATTGGAAGCATCTTGTTAATATCTCCTAAAAAACTTTCAATCGCTTATCTACGGTTAGAATTTTATGAGAAAATAAAAAAACAAATTTTTGCAATGAATCGCGAATCACAACTTCATGTAAGCTCCCAAAAGAGTAAAATTTTTTAAAGTTGGCTAGTCAGGAACTGGCTTTTGTTTAAGTAAGAAATCGCTTTTTTCCTTCAAGAGTTGCAAATTAAAAAAATCATGTTTGATTATGACGTTATAATGCCTTGATTACGTCACTATCCCCCTTGTAACACTCACTCAGGAGTGGCGATTAATCGGGCCAAGTTTCATGTTCGCACGACCAGTAGTTTCGGAGATGCTGAAGCATACAAACAAACACACGCGCGCACACAGAATTGCGCATTGCGAAATAGGTTTGTTGTAAGTATTTATTTTTGTATTTACTATTATTTTCATTAAATTAGCCGTTCTCATCAGTGTCTGGTTAGTCAAAGGTCGGAAAAAATTTCCCTTTCCTAAGAATCAATGTTTGTGCTAAGTTGGATAACGTATTTCCACACTGCAGATTCTCAAATATCGGTGGCTAAGATATTGTTGTAGACAAAAATTTTTCTTAAGTCCTTCCAAATGATGTCAACACAATCATTTTAAAAGAAACGCATGTGTTTTTTTTTGAAGATTTGCACTAATGTTCATAGCGTTTACGAACTTAGTAAGCAATGATAAATTACTTTGAGTGTTTGGTGCAACAGTGTCGATATCTTGATAAAACTGCAATAAAGCATTGATTTACATTTGCAAAATGTAAGTCATGTTATTTCGAAACAAAGTAAAAAAATTGCGGCTTTAAGGCTACTTTGATGTATTCGCAAAGATGTTGAAAGTTTTGCTTTTTTACCTCTTATACCTATTTCAGAAGAAAATAGCATTTTTGGTTTCGGTGATTGTTTTTAATTTTGAAACCATAACTCATCTCATTGATTAGTTTCGGCGTCAACCTTATCGCTATCGGAATCAGTTTTAAGCAAACATTCATTTTCAACTTTTCAATCTTTATACAAAGTTGGAATTTTTAGTTAGTGATATTTCAAGTAATCTGCATGTCACGTTCAATATTTATCACACTTTTAAAAAATGTTTGCTCAAAATTAAAAAAAGTAACTGTTTGATAAATGTTGCGATAGCTTATACCACCTACTTTCAAACTCTTTAAAGTATTAAACCTCTTTTGCTTGTCCAAACTTATGGAGGACCCCAAACAGGTCCCATCTGTCGTGACGGGTTCCTATTTGCTCCTCTTTTTATGTGGATAACTTCTTTAGGAGTAACCTCTGCTAGGAGCTGTAAAATTTAGTTTGTAACACCCAAAGTTAGTCTATGACAATAAAAAATAAAGGTTGTTGAGAACCTTTACGAACATCCAGGGGCCTTAAAATATTCTTTACGAACATCCAGGGGCCTTAAAACACCTTGGAAAACAGAGACTTATACATTGCAAGAAATTATTGAATCTGCAGGTCTAGCATTTTGCCCCGTTAGACTTTACAAAAGTAATGACAATTTATTCGTATGACGTAACATTACATCATAGAAATCATTGATTAATTGAACCGATCAAAGAAAATTTTTACTTTTTTGAAGACAATAATAAGCATCGTATACCAACATCAATATCAAGCAACTTCAGCAATTTTAATTCACTTGCTTATTGAAAAAAGTGTCAAGATTTGAGAGAAAACTATTTCTTTAGCAGCTTTTGATACCAACTTACCACAAGAATCCATCAGTAACTCTACAACCATTAATGCAATAGAAGTTGTACAGTCCCGGAAAAAGCACTTTAAGGCAGTAGGTGAACATGACAAAGTATTAGTTCTGTGGAAGATGCTCATATGAGATTTGACGGCCCGCAGTAAACTATTTCGTAACGTCTCCGCACAAAAAGAGCTAGGGCATTTTGTTACTTTAAATCTGTTATGCCTAAGGGTAACCAATATTTCATTTATCGCATAGAACTTTATACTTACCTATTGATGGTAACTGATTGACCGGTAATCCAACAACGGGCTGATTGCCGGTTGTTGGATTATCGGTAATACAATTACGAAAAACAAAGCAAGTTGCACTGTTGTCCATGACATATGCAATGATTGATAAAGGTTTTGTAAAATAAAAAGACAAAGATAATCAGAAAATGCATGAAAACAATAACTGAAATTAGGCTATTAAATTCAAAAAATAGTAACAAAACTTAGTCGTAGATCGCACTTAGTCCACGGGAAGCTTTTTGGTCAGCTCTAGTCCTAGTGGATCATTTACTTCAAGAAACAACAGGTGAGCATGTCACTTGCCAAGATGCAACAAATAGTAAGGCTAATAAAAATAGCATGGATCACTTAGTTTCTCACAAGCAGGATAAAGAAAAAATGCAAATATTTGATGGTTCAGTTAGTCACCTTTTTAGTGTCCGCGTCTAAAACCAACCTCTTGATGCCATAGTCATGGGAGGCAGGTAGCCACACCTATTGTCACGTGACACACTAAACAATTGTTTAATTCACAGCCAAACGGCAAAACAAACTATTTTCTCACTACAGTACATACACACAATTACAAAAACCTGTTTGATTTCCAAGCGTGCTTGACCGGTTTCAAAATTTACTGACGTAATGCACCAATATTTGCGATTTACGTTTAGCAGTGAATTGTTGACATTCCGGTTTAAAAGATTACAACAGCGATAGGCTACTTGACGAGCAGTCAATATGCTTGGCAGATCTATATTTATGATAGTTTGCGATAAAAGCGGGTTCAAGATAATCAATTTGTTTGCTTTCGACTGTTATTTAATAGCTCAACGTTTTTTGTAAGAAGGCAAATTACGCAACTTTTATACATATTACAAGCCGGCGTTGGAAAGTTACAAAGTTGCCAAAAATTTCTGGTTGGATTGCGCAACATCAAGTGGTTGTACTGCAGAGTGACTGCTTTCTTTACTTTTTAAAAAAAACAAGCGATTATATGACTTAAGGCTGGTTTCCATTAGGCGTAGCGTGAAAAATTCTTTGTTTCTCTATTTAGTTTTGTGCGTGGAGCGCGCTAAATAGAGAAAGAAAAAATTTTTCACGTTATGCCTGCAACCTTCGCCTAATGGAAGCCAGCCTTTACAGGGGACAAATTCACCCAGAAACACTCAGCAGCAAACGTTTTCAATAATATCGATGTTTCGATGCCCTGGAAAGCTTGAAGACTTTGGGTGGTTCAAACCACCATTTTGCAATAACTTGAGAACCTCAAAACGTAGAAACAAAATATCGGGCTCAAATGATTCAGCAGATCTTATTTCCCACCTGTTATCAATACATTATTTAGCCTTAGGTGTAATAGAAAAAAGGCTATTTTGTAAAAACGTATTTGATACTCATTAAACTGCTAAACGTGACTACTACCCCCTTTTTTTCAGACCTTTATCATCAAGATGTCATACTTTTTCACTATTGTGACCTAATGTAGATCATTCTAAAATAGGATCTTAAATTAGGTTGGATAAGTTTGTTGAAACAATCCGATGGAACTGGAGGAGTGCTGATGGTGTCCAAAAATGAGTGTAAAAAAGTATATACAATAGTGCAAGCTCGCTCAAGAAATAAAGGATTGCTTGTTGCAAACCCAAAGGCATGTGATTGGATGCTGCCATTACAATAGAAATTCATTGATAATGAAAGGAAAGGCTAATCTAAAGAAACGACCGTTCTTTTGCGCCCGCAAAACAGAGGTCGTGAGTTCAATAGGCAATTTGTTGAGAAAGACTGTGTGCCAATCAACCAAAAATTGATTGCAGTAAAACTTGAAAACCTAGTAAAAGATTATGCTAAAGCCAAAACCAAACAAATAGTATTGCGGAATTAGACTTGGATCAATGACAAGGTTTTTCTTTTGGTGATTGCGGCCACACATGCTGCTTAACAGCGAGGAAAGTTAAGTTATCACTGCGATCGTAGGTGTTCCGGTACCACTTACTGTAATCAAAAACTTAAATATTCAATTCTATAAAAAACTTGCTTTGCTAATGAATCAGAAGACTAATCGCCAAAAGAGTTACTAAGTTTTTAAGTTTTATTGCAATCGATTTTTGGTTAATTGTCGGCACGCAGCTCTTTTTCAACAAATTGCCAATTAAACTCACACCTCTTCTTTGTTGAAATGTTTTTATGACTCCCACTTTTACTTGTTTTTGGGCAGATGCACCGGTAATAACCCAACTCATATAAGTTTAAATAAACATCTTATTCTTTAAACATAGTTTGTAACAATAGTATTACATTTATAACAATAATATTACACTCTGAAGTACATCAAACTTTCCAAGCTTAAATTTTAAGGTCATCAAACTGCTTAAAATTTGACCCCACGATTAGTCAAAAGTTACCGGTTTTAAATCTTAAATGCCTTTGTATTTAAAATTAATGATTTCTTCAAAAACATTATTTTTGATTACTAACATAGAAGTTGCTAGTGTTGTCGTAATTAGATTTTGGCTTAAAATTAAAATTCTTTTCAAAAGGCAAAACAAAAACAGTATAGCATTATTATTCTTGTTTTTATTCCATGTAAAGGATCAACAATGCAATGTCATTGCAGAGCTTGTGGACGTAAAGCATTCTAAAACGTGTCAGATATAATCGCAGTACAGTATACTGTATATTTGATCTACAAATATATGGCAATTAACTCCCTGTTGAGTCACAGTAATTACATATTATAGCGTAGTAGATGAGAAAAAACAGAATATGAAAGTGGAAAATAAAAGCAGTCACACCCATGTTTCGCTCGCTTGCCTGGCACTATTCCTGTGCCAACGTCATTATTTGTGTTTCTTAATGGATCCATTTATAGCTCTGGCGTAATGATACGCACTGTCAACTTTGAGCTGTTGACTGTACAAGCCAACATTAACAAATTTATCCTCACGAGAGCACGATCCGGTCGAAAAAATTGAAACAAAAAACAACTGGCTCGACCTGATAAAATCCGAAAGGTTGCACAAAATCAGCAAACATTTTACGTATGAAGGTTGCCGCGTACTTGTGTACACTGTTACACTCAAAATACAATCATACGTCACATGTTTGTAGTAAGAACAAATTAGTAAGCTACCGATATAGAAAGGTTATATTAAAGTTTCCTTACCATTTTTATCCGACGATGAATATTAGCTTAAAAACATCTGTACAAACTCCACCGTCAGCGAGATGAAGATATTTAACAACCAACTTCATCTCTATTAATTTAAGAAATGTCGTTTAAAGGTATTAATATTTTTTTAGATAAGCCGTATCAGTAATGGTCATTTATAAGAAGCGCTTTGAACAATTTCATTGGAAATCATCTGACCCGTTAAGGTTTGCTTTATCCCATAGGCGTGCAAACTACATTAAGCATCATTGTTTATACAAAAAATGAAATTTACTTTTCATGTATCGAACACTCCAAAACATAGCAACTTTAAAGACCTCTTTCTTAAAACTTGCCGAGTTGAATTCTTTACTATCAGCGAACTCTTGATAAACCAACCGGTAGTTGTAAACACGATTTTAATAAACGTAATAGATGTAACGTAAAATGCCGAAGCATTTCATCATCTCACAAGAACTTCATCAGGACAAAAATAAGCTGAAATTCAAATGATCTGAAAATGAGAGCTTTGTAAATAATATAAAAGCTAAAATTTTCTTCATAATTACTGTTTTGGCTTATTACAACTTGGAAGTAGCGTTTTCCGCTTATTTAAATCAATTGACAGTATGAGAAAGTTTACTTTCATACACGACTTTTCTTCTGAATGACACAAACAACCAACAAAGCAAAAGTTTTACTTAATTATGAAGAAATCGCTTATGTAAGGTAGGGTTAAATCAATAACAGGGCCCGGTAGCCTATTTATTAAAGAAAGGCTCTAATTGTAAGCGCGCCTTACAATATGACCAAACTTTGAGGTGTTCTTTACAAAAGAAAGGTTTTTATATGGATGTCAAGGAAACCTTTTTTCACCGAGTGTCCCAGTGCATCCTATGATCCCTTCTCCTTTTAACCCAGCAGTAGTCTTATCAGAAACTTATTTACTTGCATATTATACTTGGATATCACGGCGTTCATCATATGAATAGCAAATGGACAAAACTATTATCTGAAGACAACCCTAAAAATATATTACCTCCCTCTAGTCTGTATCCAGATGTAGGTTCCAGATCGCGTAAACTGGTGTCACACTTGTAAGACTGGCACTACCAAATTTCAAAAAGAACTGCAGCCTTTTTGAGTAGATCGCTGCTTATGCTCGGAGGCTAGCGCACAACCCTAAATATCTTCAGCAGCAAGGTTTTGCCTGTTCCAACTTCCGGCGTGATTTGGTAGCGATTAGAGCGTCCGCTTTGCATTCGGTAGACTTAGTTTTAATGTTCATGTCGAGTCGCATTGAAAACTGTAACAACGGTATTTACAACTTCCCTAATTGACGCTTAGCGTAAAAGGAAAAGTTTGAATAATAAACCGGCAAGGTTAGTTGTTGTGTCCTTGGGAGGGCCATTGAATGGGATGCTTAAGTCTCTTTATGATCGACAGGTAGCGGGATCAAGGAGTCTACCCCTCGTGGTGGCCCAATCGGACAAAACACTGACAAACAGAGCATGAACTTATACGCATAAATAAAAGAACTCATCGAGGTAATATTTTCCTTTCCAACGATTCGTTAATTACTGATAATATTTGTCATTGATTGCTTTTCTGACGTATCTGCCTCTTTAGAATACATGCTTCAAGCCTAAAAATTTATCTTTAAAAGTGATACAATCATCATCCAATTAGTTCAAAAACTACTTTAAAAATATTGACGATGCTTATACCTACAAGAGCAGACAGACCAGCAACAAACTACTTTTTTAAAGCAATTCATCCTCTTAATTACCGATCGGTTAAAATCAGTGGTATAAAATTGAAGAAAAAAATCACCAGAAAATATTCAAAAATTAAAGATCTTCAACATTTTATCAATTTTTGCCAAAAAAGTCTGATTTGTATCGTTGAACCAACATTTTGATTTACTCTCGGGATTGTGATTGCGTAGCCAAGTTATAAAATGTTGCCTTCTTCTGAAGATTTATATTTAAATATGGTGAATCATCCGGTCATTCACCTTCGAGCAGTGTAAAAGGCAAACAACGATTCCGACGGGATTCAAACCCACCGCCTCCTGGTTATCTATTCCATGCTTTACCATTTGAGCTACGAAATTCCAATCACTCATATAGCTCATTTGCCGTTGTCAACGAGCTGTTTGTTCAAATTTCACTCAAATCGTTTTTAGCCTTCTGAATTGTACTCCAGGAAGAAGTCAAAAAAGAAACCACTAAACAGAAAAATAAAATAAAAATAATATTTCAATGGTCTGTCTCAAAATCAAATCTTTGCTTTAATACCTGCAAAAATCGCTACACAACCAAAGTGTTACAAATATTTTTGCTTTTTGAAAGTCAATTGAAATAAGAATCAAAACTGGCTTTGGTTATTAAAGAGAACAGTCCTTCGCAAATGTTAGTACTGAAAAACATTGACATATCCTTCGATGCTCATTTAAATAACGTAAAAAACAAAATCGGTCATGGCGGGCCGCATTTGTTCCATGAGCCGCCACGGTTTGACACCGTTGTATCGAAGTTTTATGATGCAGTTACGGATGACTTTAAAAAATTTCCTATTTCCAATGTGCTGCTAGTTTTGTGAGCTGAAAATAACATTGATTGGCTGATAAATCGTAATTGACTGCTGAAAACAAGAAATTCCTGTAAATTATAACGATAACTCGGAAGATAACATTGTAATGTCATAAAAATTTTTGAAACGTGAACTTGCGTATGACTTATCGTGAGAAATTTGAGCCTTGGTGAAATCACAAGTGTTGCCAGTGTTAACAATGTTTTAGTAAACCTAATATTTAACATTAACAAAATTCTATTTTTGTTTTCTTGTAGTGAATAGAAGAGTAAAAATGTGACAAACAATGCACTACAATCGCTAAGTGTAACAAAAATCAGCATATAAAAATGCAATTTTTGTTTTAAGAAAAAACAAAATAACCAAGATGAACTTTGAGTTAGAATTAGACGTATGAATAGTGGAAATGTATTATTGCAAACTTTATCTTTTTACAGTGGCAAAAACAAATAAAGTAAATGATAACTTAAAACCTCAGGTTTTTCGGCGAGCACAACTACATATATTTGCTTGCAGGTGAAATAGGTTAAAAATGTTGCATAGTTTTTTTCAATCAGTTTTCGTAAATAAAGAAAATGAAAACTTGAGAGTCGCACTTTACTCATTTTATTGAATATACATCTGAGTTCGGTCAAAAATGGTAAACCTTTTTTTCGCCACGAGACTTGCACACGCGTTCGCAAACACCTCTTCTTAAAAAAGTATTGCTCTTTTGGCGACAAAGTTTGCATAATGCACCTTTATTTTTTAAAGAAATTTTGGTTTCTAGACTTTTGGAAAGACAATCACATGACGAGAAAAAGTTGTTTGTCGAAAATCTTCTTCTCAAAAAATGCTGTAAGTTGTTGTCAAGTAATGACGTATTGTCTCTTCCATGCACGTTTACAAAACGCGGAAGGTGTAGAAAGTGCAAATTGTAGATCCATCAATCATTCCAAGAGTTTGATGTTTTTGATATTAGAGATGTTGTTTTGACTCGTCCAGCAATAATAGGCTAGATGTTCAATTGGTCAAACCAGAAAAATTGTGACGTATTTGGACATACCCTGTGTTTTGTTGGCAGGCAAGAGCAACAAAATTGCGTTGCCTATTGTCCAGCCACCCAACCTGAATAATAACAAATTTGTCTTAACAGATACCGACCTGTTTATCTCCGTCGGCTAGATTTAACTACCCCATGAGAAGGCTCTATTTCTAATCTTACAAACATTTTTCAAATTGTGTTACCTTTGCAAAGTATCACAAAGAAAATGCTTTACAATTTACCATGTATTCCTTGCTGTGATCAGGGGGAGCACACGGCAAACTGCTCGATGTGGCTAGGGAAGTTATAAGCAGTAAATATAACTTGTTCTTCCAAGCCGATTAGAGGTAGGAGACAGTTCGTTTTGACTTGCAAAGTATGCTGTAGATAAGCTTCTACAGTCAATATCAGTCAGTTTGTAACCTAATTTAAGTAGATATTTACTCACTCTTGTGTGCTATATTTAATTTTACAAGAAAAAGTCAACCACTTTGGTTGGCTTCGTCCCAGCTACCCAAGAACACTGACATTGAGTTTACAGAAGTTTTTAGGCGAACAAAAACAGCTTTCAACTATCTGGCTGAATAAAGAGTGACATGCAGTCGGCAACACGCGGGCCAGATTGCCGCAGATTGCTCAGCCATCGCATCATTCGACGCGTCACAAAATTTTAGTTTGCAGTCGGAGTGCTGGTATAACGCTGAGGTTTTGTGGCAAAATGATGTGATTTTTAAAGAAAATAGGATTCACCCACCAATGTATGTGATCAATGATATGCAGCCAGCTTCAAATCTCTATTCAAACAAATTTAAAAGTCTTTGGTGGTTGATTTCTTCATATTGCAACAAAACCACTTTGTTTTTGTGATCATTACTGGTAATTAGTTCATAAAAAATGAAAGTCCGGCTTATACAGTAGGTGTAGAAAGGAAGCAGTAGGTGAAATATTCTTAAACCCAAAAGGGATATTCAGCTAGTTCAAAGAAAAATAGCAAAATTTTTTGCAATGGTAAGCAAGGGTCGAATATATATTTTTTTATTTGCCATATTTATCCTCCTTTTACGAGAAAGCGATGTATCGCTATGTTTTGGACGTAAATCCGCACTCGCTTGGGAGTTGCCATTTTCGGGTCACCTGTCTCCCACACACAGGTGGGGCGGTACGTTAAGTGCCTTGCCCAAAGACACAACAAGCGAACTTGCCGGCTTGTTCTCCACAACCTTCCATAAATGCCGAGCGCCAAGCAGGAAAGTTATAGATACCATTTTTTAGAGTCTTTTGGTATGACTCGACAAGGGGAATGAGCCCCAGGTCTACCTATTGCGAAGCGGACGCTCTAATCACTACGCCATCCCGCCGGTTGTTTTTCTTTTTGTTTTTGGTTCTCATTTTCATTTTCTTTTGGTTTCATTCAAACTTGGCTCTTCAATAATTTTTATACTATTTATTTTGCCAAATAGAATTGCTTGATCGATTTGCAAAAAATTAATTACAGCCCAAGCTTTAGTCAAAGCCATTTCACGCAATTCAAGATTTAAAAATTGACCTTCCTGAAAATCTAAAAAACGTAGATCAATTTTTTCACTTTTAGTCTATTTCTTTAAATATCAGTTTTTAATTTGCCTCACCAAATTATTTTTTTCTAAATGCGCTCTTTGATTCTAGCTTTTGATCTCATCCCGTTAGGTGTATTTGGCTCGGCGGTGCTAAAGGTCGAATACCCCTGGTAGATACTATTACTTTAGAAAATATAAAGACATAGATTAGAGAATCTGACGTTTTGTATGTGATGTCAACAACCCATCTCATTATATTCCTTTTTTCAATTTGTTTGATTTATGGCTAAGAGCTGACAAATAAGAAAAATTGTGTGGCAACAAAAGTCTCCTTGATTTAATAGGCGAAAATCAGAGTCGTATTGTTTAATCTCTAATTGTTAAAATTGGGTTGATCACATGAAAACTGTCTGTGTTTGATAGAAATGCAACGGTTTTCATAAAATTGACTCAATTTACAGGAAAGGAGTGACACGGTTTTCGAATGATTCACCTTTTTATTCACATTCTTACAAAATCTATTGTCGTAAAAACCTAGACATCAAAATGTATTTCCGTTCAAATATTACAAACAGATTTATATTTTTCGGGCGGATTTTCGCTAGAAGCTTTTGAGAGGTTAAAACCATAAAGTACACGCCTTATTTCAATGACGACTCATAATCCAGATTAATGATCTTGTGACTTAACTATGAACATTGAGAAAATATCTTTTTTCTTTGAAAAGGTCTTACTATATAAGACTTGCGTTCGGCCGTTCTAGTCAGATTGAACAAAAACAAGCCGCACAAAAAAACTAGTTAGCCGAGGAAGAATTAAAACTCCTCTGTTCTTAGAAAAAAACTGAATCTTGAAAATGAATTACTGTCTTATTCTTGCCATATCTGGGCTGCTTCTTGTTATTAATCTCAGCACCATTTCTGCTTCAGTATTGTCAAGGTGAGCAAACTCGTAGAAAAACTTTGTGCAGTACAATATTAGTTCAAACAGAAATGTAAAATAATTGCTGGTATTGAATAAAATTCAAACAATTAGACGTATTTTGTTTTGTCCTAATTTTTTGAAGATTATTTAAATCTTGTATTTCTATTACGTTTTATTTATTGATTTTTTTTCTTCAGAATACCTATGAGGAAAAGAATCGATGATTCAATATTGAAAACCGCTTCATATCGGAACCGCAGAAATTCACCAGAAACAGACTTCGACAACGTGAACACGAAAAATCGAGAGCGAGTCTTGATCGGAAAAATTCGTCAAGAATTCGAAAAGTAAGAATTCGGCACAAAGCATAACAAAATTGCTGCTGGCGAATCGAGACTTTTTCGCGACATAACAAGCGTGGCTGAAATACTATACACTGCCATTTATCACCCAGCCCTAATAGAAAAATAGTTTTTTTAACGTTTGATACGTAAATGCAGAAACTCAACCAAACAAGAGCAGCATAGTTCATGAAAACTTATTTGTTAAAAACAAAATAACGACTTGTTTCATCTTAATAATTTTTGATTATTACACATTATTACAGAACTAAGTCACTGCAGTTGAACAAATGTCTGAACCGTCGACGTGGCCACCGCAAGCAGGAACTTACAATCAAAGAGCTCCTACGCTGCATCAAGTCACATGTACCTCACAACTAACAAACAGCACATTTGTTTCCAAAGCTATTTTCACAGTCACCACAGTTTTAAAAATTGAAACGCAAAAATACGACTGAAAGAAACGCACAAGCTTCAAAAATGGTTATAAATCAAGAAAAAGGAAAATGAACCCTTAAGCTTCTCTGTGATCATTAAACATTGAAGGATAAAGGAATTCTTGCAAAAAATCTTGCCATGCCAACATTTGTTTAACTTCGTTTCTATCAACACGTTGGCTGCCTCGTGTATCACCGGTGATACATTCTCACTTTTGCATGTAGTGCCAGTGTATCACCGGTTATACACTGGCACCTCTATTGCAAATGGCTTATTTTGCATAGTTTATCTCCTGAAAGAATGCTTTTGCCTAATGCGAAAAAAAGCGTGGCAGCCAACGTGTCAAGGCATCGCAAATTCTTTGGATCAAAATTTTAAAGAGCGAAAGCGTTGAAAAAATCTGTTTCTGCTTTGTCATTTCGTAGGAATTTATAAGCTATTTTTATATTTATGTGTATTTATTTCTTGTTTTTGTAATATGTTTTATTTACCGAATGTGGTTAATTTTGTTTAACCTTTTTCTTTTCTGTGAACGCCATGTTTTTTTGAGTTTTGTTTGCCATGGCGGTGTAAGCGCAATGCCCGACTTCGCGAATAAATTATTCAACTGACGTCATTTTTGTTGAAGAAAGAAAACAAAATAGTCGGCTAGATCAGGGGTGGGCAAAGTGCGGCCCCCGAGAGCATTTTGTGCGGCCCGCGAACACTTTTTGAAACTTGCATATGTATGAGTTAAGATAACAAGGAGAGGAACACTTGCCGTATTACAGAGCCAAAGACTTTAGAAGCTAACATTAAAAAAGCAACCGTTGGTTTGCACTGACGCATTTTCCGTCAAATCCAGGGGTAATGACCTTTTTTCTTTTTTTTTGTTTAGAGACACCATCATTTTCACTGGTGGAAATGAGACATTGTTAGGTGATCACGCAAAATTTCAAGTGAACGCAAGCTTTTGCTTTGCGTACAGCTATTGCAAGATTTTAAGCACTGACCCTCGGCCACTTATGAATGGTGAATGCAGTCCTCGACCACTTCTTGAATCTTCAATGCGGCCCTCCCAATGCGTTCGTTAAACAGTGCGGCCCTTATCCGTGACCGCGATGCGGCCCGCAAGCCAAAACAATTGCCCACCCCTGTGCTAGATTATAAGAGGAAAAATAATTAGAAAGCTGTTTAGCAAAGTTATAGCTTTTTAGAAAACACCAAGTCTCACAATTTTCTACTGTGCATTTACAGAATTCTCGGCCAATGCATATTGTTTATCTCCAGCGGACACACTGTCATTACATTTGTCACAGCCAGTAACCGATGCACCGAACTTCTAGGAACTAGATATCCATAAATATCAATAGTAGATTTAAAAACCGTAGACTTTGATTTTGTTTGCTTCATTATGCGTTGGGTTTTAAACAAGCTACAAAGATTAACTTAAAATGATGAAAACTGAAAATTAGCAAACAGTATGAACTCCATAAAATGTACTATAGTTTACAGCAGTGGTTTTCAGCATTTTTTATTGTCACGTATTATGTTCCTTTCGCAAAGGTTGTCCCAAATGAATACCAGCTTTTCTTGAATGCATCTGTCTTGCTTCTCAGCACAAAGATATTCTTGCCAAACCCCTGCAAAGATATGTTTAAGATCCTTCAAATTGTCAAATGTATCTGCTTAGTGTACATACTTACCACTGCAGCATCTAGAAACTAAATGGCGTTTTCCATGGACGTTTACTCCAGAGTGATCTCGACCACTTAGAATGATTTCGTATTACATGGAAAACTCCCTCATTGCTACCCACATAATTGTAACGACACAATCACATTAGCGCAACAAATGTTCGGTCATCAGAAGCATAGATCTGCCTAAAGGTAAACCAATATTATCTATTTGAATTTACAGCATAAACAAGGCCCAGACAAGCCGGTCACGATATTGAAATGATATTATGGCATAAAAGTCATTCTTCGGCAAACGTAAAATCAGTTTTACCAAAAAAGCATAGTCTGCTAACAAAACTCGATTGTTTTGAAAACCAGCAAGAATTTAATGCGGACCGCTTCTAGTCCGCGTACCGGCGGTTGAGAATCATTGGTTTGCAGTAGCTTATTACATCACCTAGCGATTAGCAGCGAAATCCTTGATTTGATATGTCTTCACTGAAAGCAACCTATTTGTATCCGGCTGTTCACATCCTGCTTTACTGCTGCCTTCAACCAAGTCGATTTGAAAAATGGTTATAAGAATTCTCGAATTTCCATTTTGGCCTTTAAGTTTTGTAATTTTATTAGTTCAAGCTGCTACACTTCTGTGCTAGATCGTAGATCTATAGAAAAGAAAAATTGAGAGAGAAGAGAAACATTTCGCTTTATCATTTATACAGGATGTTTCGAAAAATTTAATACCATTTGGCATGTAAATATCACAGAAACTACGCAATCAAACCAAATGGAACTAAAGAAGCTTAATGTTGAGGAACACCAGGGTGATTCCTGGAAATTTGAATAAGAAATTCAACAGCACGTAAATTCTATGAAAGATTTCACAAATGTTCAAAATGCGCTCTCGCTCGTCCTTTCTTTCCGTTGTTGGTAATCATCCAGATTCTTCTGCCCAGCACAGACAAACTTTGTCTTTGAATATTTTTGCCAGATTCAACTTAGCATTGCGGTTGGTTACTTTTTTGAGAACTCTCTCACAAACGCATTCTGGGCAGTCTTGTTTGATTTTGTTCGAGCATAGGCCAACACGCAAAACGCCTTTTCTATTCTAGTGATTGCCATTTAAACCAGTTATATAAATTATTTATAGGTTAAAAAAATCAACATGTGATAAAAAAAATATATCAAACATTAAACACAAAGTTTTTGCCTGTTTCTATGCATGCTGTGTAAGTTTCAAGTCATTTAAACGGGAACTGGAAAAATTATCAGATTGCAAAATGATATCAAATTTTTTGAAACACTCTGAGTTGATACATAGTTTTCTGAGTTTTACAGGTAAAGTTTACACCATAAATTGCTTGAAATACAGTAACATTGGCAGCCACTTAAAATTTATTTTAAACAAATAAATCAAATAATTGAAGTTTGTTTGATAACAGCAAATAAATAAAACTTGATGAAACCCAGAGTACGAGCAAAATCGGAAAAAGAATACCGCTGTGTGAAATTGCACCTAAGGGGCAAAATGTTTTCATTTATTGGAAAATAACTTAACACCGAGATGGAAAATACACGATAGATAAAACTAAATCAATTCAAAGTATAAAATTAAAATATCATAAAATATATGCATTTCGCAAAAAGTAGCAACATCAGTGCTGTAAAAAGAACTAAAAATTAAAAACAACTAAATGTAAGGAAACAGCCATTAAGCTATGCTGACACTTTACGCTGTGTCACATGCGATAAATATTATAGTATTTGCCCTTCACAGCAATTCAAATTTTAAAATAAAATAGTACGATTTATCCAGTTTTTCAAACTATTGCAATCCAGCCAGAGGGAAAACGTCTACCGTCCGATATAATGCTTGCATACAAGCGCCCACGAACATTGAGCAATGTGGTCACATGCTATCGAAAGCTTTCATTTGGTCTTTATAAGGCTATGAATTGGGGCATTTCTGGGCCCTCTGGGAGGTGTGCAATGTGTGGTAATCATGGCACACGTAATTTTATGATTCCACAGATGAAACATATTAGTACACCCAATGGGGAACGTCAGTTGACACAGAAATTGAACTGCAATGATTATGGTATTTATGCTGCATGTTGTAAAAACAGTGATAATTACTACGTTGGGCAAATAATGACATCCTTCTTACAACATGCAATAAACATGAAGCGCTGTGAAACAAATTCTGTTATTCTGAAAATAACAACAATTCGGCTCTACTAAGATATTATGATTTGCATCAAAAGCCAATTTTTACTGCCAAGCCTAATATAGCTCAATGTTTTTCCATGTTTATACTGTAAAACCTGAATTCAAAAATTCAACTTTTACGAAGCCAAATGGTTACACATACTCAATGTAGAATCACTACCAACAAAATGATTTTACCACGTATATAACCCGGTACCCTCTGCTTACTGATTAAAAGCGTTTACTACGATGTTTATTTAATCTACAAAGAGCCCACTTGTTTGCTGCTTTGTGGGTAATTCTATAAAATTAAATTTAAATTGTTGTGGTGGGCAAATACTACAGTTGAATGCGACTCAGTGTAGAGTGCAGCATAGCTTAATGCCCGTTTCTTTATGTTTGGTTGTTTTTAATTTTTAGTTCTTTTTACAGCATTGATGATGCTACTTTTAGTGAAATACATATGCTTTATCATATTTTTTGTGCTTTGGACTGATTTAATTTTACTAATCGTATGTTACTGAATTCATACAACGAGCAACGGAATCGCTCAACCATGTCGGAGTTGGATGGTTGCATATCTCTCCTCATCCTCAAATAATAACGACATTGGATCCAAGCAGCTTGGGAGGGAATCTTTAGGGCTACGAAATTGTAGTCGTGTGTAGCAACAACAGCGTTCGCTCTGTCTCTTATAGGTTGAAGATTGCGTTTCTTTTTCCTCACTTTAATTTCGACGGTGCATATTTTACAAAATACACCGGAGTTTATTCATTAAGGTAATTTGTGTAATTATTAACTTTAGTCAATTCCAAGGAAATCTAATTCAAATAGAATACAATACAAAAGATTGACAAAGCAAAAACAAAATCAACAAAACTCTACAACGCAAAACCTAACATTTCTCCCATGCCAAGCCACGCCTGGCCACCAACGTGTACTTGCTCAAACTGACGCGTCGGCATTAAATTCAAATTAAAAGTTGCAATACGAGTTGATGCGTAGAAATTGTTAGTGGCTAAAAAGTAATTAAGCATAGCAAAAGGAAACGGAACAACAAAGTAATATGTAGTGCTACAAGTCTCATATAGCGATGGACTACACCTTTTGTTTATTTAAACGTCTTCAAATTTAAGAAGTTGTTTTTCCCAACTTCTTCCTGCTATAGCCTATATACATGCTTAGAGAACTCCAAAAGATAAAGGATTGCGACATTAATTGGTCTGAAAAGCAAGATTTATCGACAAAAAATTTATCATAAACTCACATCTAAATGAAAAACCTGCTTTTTAATGTGTCATTTGCTGTCCCGTTTATTAGATTTTTTCTCCTTTACCAATTTTAAAACCCAGACTAGTTACCGCCACGCCGAACGCTACAATTTGCTGTTTGCAGAGCTCGATTAATAACACGATAGCTGTTCCTGAGGCGTCCAGCCGGATTCCTGTGCTGTTTGTAAACACAGGAATGTGGCTTGGTGCTGAAAAACAACTCGTGATTGGAGAAAATCTAAAAGAAAAAGTACCTGAGTGTTTACTGACATGAACAGGAACAAAATAAGATCCTTTGTAGATTGTGTATTAAAAAATTAAACGAAACGCTTTACGTCAAGAAGTGCGTAATCTGTCGAATAAATCAATTTTGGAAACACGCGAAGTCAAATATTTATGCAGATTTTCGAAACAAGGTCTCGCAAACAGCACTAAAGCGTTGTGGATTATTTACGACAGACTTGAAGAACAGTAAACAGGCCTGAAGAATTACTACACGGTAAATTTGAGCGCTATATCTGATATGTGCGATGACGAGTATTTAAATAAATTGTACTCATTAAAAATCAAAGATAACTGTTCACTACTGTTGGTGACCGCAGATCGAATCATTAACACGTTCGCATTGTCACGTAAGCATTTTTTTCAATCACTTTACAATGCATTTCTCCCAACACGTTTTGTTAACTTCTCGTTTAAATAAAGCTGAGATACCCGAGTTGTAAACCGACGCAGCGGTGTATTGGTTAGAGGGTCTGATTCGCAGTCTGTAGACTTGGGCTCAATTCCTTTTCCGAATCTTACCACTGATTTTAAAAATGGTATTTGCAAGATCTTCTTCTTTGCTCTAACTAAGCAATAAAAGTAAAGTGGTGGCTCAAATGTGAAGCTGAGCTGAAACTTGTAGGCCTTAAGAGCCTGATCACGTAGCCACGGTTGGCCGAAAAATATAATCCTACTGGTGTAAAAAGGCTGTTAAATAACTCGACACTTTAGCAGTGTTTTGATCAATTTTGAAGTTGGCAGTAAGGTAGTGCTGCTGGGGCAGTGGAAAAGTTAAGAAGAACAGTAAATTTTTTGGTTGATTTCACCAAAAGAACGACACCATATGTGAGTACGAACGCAGTTTCAACATTGCTTGGTGATTGAATAAATTCTCAGATGAAGAATTTGAAACAAACTTTTTGGAGCATGAACAAAAAGATAGTTTTTGGAATAAATTGGAGTCGCTGAGTTCGAAAATAAAAATTTCCTGTTCCATAGTCTTTGGTATGGTCTTTCCATCGTTTTTATAACGTGGTGAAAATGCTCACCTCGTTCTTCACTAACTGAGCTCAACAAGATTTTTAGGAAAGTAACCAAGATGGCTGTAAATAAATTGAATCTTTACGCTCATATTGCATTCAAATGCTTGGAAGGAAGAAAGCAGTTGCTAAAGAAGTTCACAATAATTCTCAGGTTTCCAGCTTCCTAAAAAGTTGCTGGCAATGTTTACAAACGGCATCCACGCTCTTCGTTCTTAAGTTTTCATGATTATGTAAACGCTGGATCTTTCTGAAGACGTTGAATTTGAGAAAAGTGGGAAATGCCATCTTTCAATTTTTTGCAGCTTAGTCTTGGAAACTTTTTACCCAAATATGCAAACCAGTCTCCCTCTTTGTTCAATGCCTTCACGAATTGCTTCATTGAGCAAAACTTAATTGTGCAAAGGGGGTAATAAGACTTTCTTTGGGTCAACCAATGGACTTTTTGTAATATTTTTCACCAACAATAAATTTCTCTTTTTCGAGCCACAGGTTTTGCTGCGTGTACCCTTTGTGTGCTTTATTGTTTCTCTGGAAAAGAAAGTACGGATATTTGGTAAAGCCTCCTTGCTGTCCCAGTAGCATGCCTAACACTTTCAAGTCGCCTCAAATAACCCAGTTATGTTTGTTGTAATCAAGCTTTGTCCGCGCTATTTGCACATTTTCATAGCTTTCTTTTATCAAAACGGAATGCCTGATTAGTATGAAGGCATACAAGCCCGCATTGCTAAGAAGGACGCTGGTTCTATCTTAACTTTAATTTTTCTTAAAATTGAGGCAACTTATAGTATCGCTGGAGTAATTAATTCTGACTGCAACTCAACAGCTAGGTGAAGATTGGCTTCTATTAAATACTTAACCTCCATACTTTAAACCAAGTACTTCTTGGTGAAGAACACAACAGATATATTCACAGAATAACCAGAGACTTTAAAACTTCTTCACTTGTCGATCACACAAAACCGTGTACTCTAATATCGAGGCAAAAAATCTATGCCAATCAATTAACTGCTTGATTCTTGCTACGCTAATGTTCCACAACGATATCCACAACAAACCACCACAGAATGATACGCTATCCGTCTCTTTACACTCTTTCGCACTGTCTTCACTCTCTTGCACTCTCATTGTACCCTCTCTCCATGCGTGTGTAAAAATCTCGTCGCCTTAAAAATGGGAATGGGACGCAATCTATAAAATTCAAGAACAAAAGCAATAAATTACAGAGACTATACATATATTAACTATTTTAACGAAGCAAATCTACTTATTCGTGACAGACGGACTTACGGCTTGCTTTGCTGCTGTATATAAACAGCCTTCATTCAGATGGTTCGTGAACGAAGTTTATGCCATTTAAGAGATCTTGCACATTACCGTATTATTGCTGTTGTCTTTCGGCCTTTTTCCGGATTAGGAGTCACCTTAGCAGATACCATTTCTGATCTGCATTTTTATTACATGGCTTTTGTTTTACGGTCGGATGTCCTCATGTCACCAATCCTTTTTTCGGAGAAAAACTGGAGCACTTGTCTTCCACTCACAGGTGGGGCTTTCCGTTAAGTGCCTTGCCCAAGGACACAACAAACGAACTTGCCGGCTTGTTTTCTACAACATCTTTTAAGTGCTGAGCGTCAAGCAAGGAAGTTGTGAATACCACTTTTTAAAGTCTTTTGATGTGATTCGCCAAGGGGAATGAACTCCAGGTCTGCCGACTGCAAAGCGGGCGCTCCAACCACTACGCAATTGCCTTGGCTTGTACATCATTACAGTATACAAATCCATTCTGCCTGAAAAATAAAACAAAAGGGCTTGTTTTCAGTTTCTATAAAAGGTAACTTTTGTGCTAGAAATCAACAAGTTTTTTTCCTGTAAGCTATATGCCAACACTTCAGCTGCATACTTTAAATGATCGAGATCTCGCATCAAATCATTCAGATCTGTCTGAGAAAAAACCAAACATGCCTTGGAATCAGTTCAAAATGAAACAAAACTCTTCATCAGAAATCAATCAGGCTAAGACTTAACCGAAAAAATCAACTGCATCATGAGCTTTATCTTCGTGGTTATTGTTACGAAGATTTGTGAATACAGGATCAGGCTAATGATTGGTGTGTGATATCGGTCTTGCAACTAAATCCAAGTTAGAATATTGCCTTTTTGAATTGTTTTTGAGTTGAAACCATGGCATCTACCTTTTACAAAACAAAAGCAACGCTCATTGACGTTATTTTTTGGCTCCCTCCACACCACAGGCATGCCGAACTTTTCTGTTCCCTTTAGTCTGTAGGTTTTAGGGTGTTCAAAAGTTAAGTAATCACACGAAATTTAAACCTACTTTATTAATGATCCACAAACGTATTCAAGTAGAATTATACATAAACACAAAATACAAAAATCAGTTAGTAATTTTATATACAGGGTGAGCCAAAAGTAGGTGGACAGTAAAAAAACATTTATTTAGAGATCACTATACGTACCAATAGATGTAACAAAACAATTATGTTGTTTATTAACACAAATGCTCAAAGTGTTTTCCTTCTTGATTTACACAACTTTAAAGTCTGTCTCTTACGCTTCGACAAACTTTTTCGCAAAGGTCACTTTGGGCATTAATTTCTTGAAATTCAACTTTTATGTAATTTTTAAAATCATCGAGACTTCTTGGTTTTTGACTATAAACTTTGTCCTTTAGTACTACCTAAAAGAAAAAATCCATAGTTATAATAAACAATTACATCAGTATAACTCATACATAAACTTATTCTAATTGCTGTTCACCTACTTTTGGGATAAACCTATTCCAAATGCTGTTTACCTACTTTTTTGCTCACACTGTATTTGCAAACTAGCTACATGGAAGTTATAAGTCACGTCTGTCCCCGTTTCGTACAGATTCTAACTGTGAATGTTAAACGTTGTTTGGCGAGACGTCAACTATTGCCGGAAACACGTATCAAAAATATAGAAAATACGAAGTATGAGAAAAGTATTCTTTAGGCTAAATTACATTAAAATTCATATGAACGCTAGCATGAATCCATGGAAATATTGAACAATATTGAGAATGAAACGCTACAAATCCATACTCTTAAAATTCTCGACACATGGTTTCCAAGCTGCATGTGGAGCCCACTCCTTGTCCTAATCACCGCGTTTCATTCCAAAGTAGCCATGATACATCTATATATATAAAACTCAATGTGTGTCTGTCTGTCTGTCCGCTATAGAAATAAAACTGGAGACATTTAGATACAAACAAACATATGAATCTTATATAACTTTTTCCAGGGAAGCCAAGTACGGTATTTTGATTTCGATCAGAATCGTCTATGGGGGGCTACGAGCCTATATTTATTCAACCTATATTAAAATATGGTTAATTCAATATAAAAATTTAATCAGTCTTTACATTTTACCCGATCAACGACGGGTAAATCTGCAGTATTTTGATTTCGGTCAGAATCGTCTATGGGGGCTACGAGCCTATATTTATTCAACCTATATTAAAATATGGTTAATTCAATATAAAAATTTAATCAGTCTTTACATTTTACCCGATCAACGACGGGTAAATCTGCAGTATTTTGATTTCGATCAGAATCGTCTATGGGGGGCTACGAGCCTATATTTATTTTCCTTCTCTTTAAATTTTACCCGATCAACGAAATAAAACTGGAGACATTTAGATACAAACAAACATATGAATCTTATATAACTTTTTCCAGGGAAGCCAAGTACGGTATTTTGATTTCGATCAGAATCGTCTATGGGGGGCTACGAGCCTATATTTATTCAACCTATATTAAAATATGGTTAATTCAATATAAAAATTTAATCAGTCTTTACATTTTACCCGATCAACGACGGGTAAATCTGCAGTATTTTGATTTCGATCAGAATCGTCTATGGGGGGCTACGAGCCTATATTTATTTTCCTTCTCTTTACATTTTACCCGATCAACGACGGGATAACTTTTTCCAGGGAAGCCAAGTACGGTATTTTGATTTCGATCAGAATCGTCTATGGGGGGCTACGAGCCTATATTTATTCAACCTATATTAAAATATGGTTATTCAATGTAAAAATTTAATCAGTCTTTACATTTTACCCGATCAACGACGGGTAAATCTGCGGTATTTTGATTTCGGTCAGAATCGTCTATGGGGGGCTACGAGCCTATATTTATTTTCCTTCTCTTTACATTTTACCCGATCAACGACGGGTAAATCTATATTTATTTTCCTTCTCTTTACATTTTACCCGATCAACGACGGGTGGAAATCTGCTAGTTTTTGATAAAAGAGTAAATATTTCTTCGTTGCCTTGGTGAAGTAAAGAACCACAAAAGTAACAAAAAGCGTCAGGATTTGATTTGCATTTCATTTTTTAACACTGGCAGACTTTATACTACTGCATGTTTGTAATGCCAGCAAAGACTAAATCAAGATAATATCTTTTGTTAGCAAAAAATACCAGCTAGATTTAAATTTCTGGCATTTATAAAAGACGGTAACGAAAGTGACCAACCAAGAATTCGTATTGGTGTTGCTTAACTGCTGGGTTTGTTCTACTAACAAAGAGTGTAACAAGTCACATCAGTTTATTTCCATTAGGCTGTTTTGCACTTTTGAAAAAGAAGCAATACAGCCTGATTGGAATAAAAAATACCACACGCAACAATGTTTTATCATGCTCTATTCTCTTGAAGTACATCAAACGTGCACAAATGTGAGAAGTAGGTGTCTACAAAAAGATAGCATTTTATAGCAGGTATGATGGCGATTGTAAAAACTCTAGATTTGAAACCGAAAAATCGACTTCATTATCGGAATTAGCTCCCTTGAAAACCCCAAAAACGACTCCTAACTTAGTTGCACCAAAAATCACGTTGACCAGTGTTGCCAAGCTGGTGTGGTGTAGTCAAGTAATACAAATTTTCAATCAAAATCTCGGTCAATTTAAAAGAAATAAGCATGTCAGAGCAGTATTACATTAATCGCATTAAAAATCGCTACTATGACCTAAGGACGTTTGAAATTTACTGTTGTTTTTGTCTGCCAAACCAAATTTATAAACATTTTCTCCTCACCTCAGTGTGCCTTCATCTGCCATTCCTCCAAAAATTAAAGATTCAGTTGTATAAAAAATCACATCGTTAACACATGTTAGTGTAGCATAAACCAATGCAAAGCTGCTTTCGCAGCCAGAAATACAACTTTTTGCTGGTGTTTAAAGCAGGTTTTGACACGAGAATGGCTAAAGAAGAGCTGAACAGAAGGGCGGGCAGAGCAAAAACTCAATTTATGAATTTGAAGAACTTGCTGTCAAATTCTAAGTTGAATCTTGAAACGAGACTCAGATGCTAGAATGTTATGTTTGGTCAATATTTAGGTTTAGATCAGAAATATGAACGCTGAACAAGACTGGAACCAAAAAGATAAATTCGTTTGAAATGTGGTGTTATCAAAAATGTTAAAAATCATTTGGAAACAGAAAAAATCAAACGTGTTGATAATGAAAACAATAAAGAGAAAACTGAGTCTAATAGATAAAATTGGAAGAGCCAAGTGTAAATATTTGGGAATAAATTACTGTCACAAATATTGATGGCAAAAATTTCGGGATCAAAAGCGCGAGAACGGCAAAGGAAACTTTGAAAAGACAATATCAAAGATTGGACAGACATCAACTTAGAGGAACTGCTCAAAAACACCAAAACGAGAGAAGTTTGGCAAAGGAGTGTGTGCCAACTGCGTATTGTAGATGCAGCATAGATAGATAGATAGATTTGAGACGACTTTTCGCTGATTGGTACTGGGTGCGAAAACATCGTCGCTCTGTTTTCCTTCATTATCAAGTAGCAAAATCTTCTTTCAAAACCTATTCAAAATATCGGCAAAGAGTTTTATTTCTTGTAGCGAAATCCGCTGTGTGCGAAGGCAGCCTAAAAAAGCCCTTGATAAACCAAAATATCTTGACCATTTTGCGATTCTTTTGGTTAAAACGTTGATAAAAATGACCATGCCAAAAAAAAACTTTACAAACTATCTGCAATATTACTACATCAGTTGGACAGCAAAAACTCATCAAACCCTAATGATTGCAAAATAACATTATTGCAAAGCTGCTTCTGACAGCACCATAGTAAATTGACAGCTACAGCAATGTTGAAGAACCAGTAGACACTAAAAATGCACTGTTGAGTGAAAAATTACTATTTTGCAAATGAACTTAACAGTATCCCTATAAGAGTGTCGTCTCCATGATGAAAAACAAATTAAGTGCCGTAATAGACAGAATAAGCACAATTACAGTACATGCATTAAACCACGCAATGCTCAGAGTTGAAAACAATATTAGGTAAAAGTGGTGTCATTGGTTGGCGAGTCCGAACAGCTACAGTATAGAGCAACATTGGTCTTGTAAATACAATGTTCAGAAAAAATGTCCCCATTTTATAATTAAAAATGTTTGCTGAGTGAGAATTTGAAAAAATAATCAAAATGTGTATTATAAAAGGTTCCAAGTTTTTCGTCACAACTTTCATTCGAAACATTTACGTAAGTTCTTGGCTAGATCAATGACAATTTGTACGTGAATTCGTAGAGCATGTTCAACACAAGCACCGCCAAGTCAAATGAGCATTTGCATACAAACTACAACAGCAAGTTCCTCCTAGCCATGAAATGAGAATCCCTCCATCTTAATCGTCTCCATCTGGCCACAATGCAATTTGGTTCAAATAGAAATGCTTAAATTGCCTCCGGAGCAGATTAAGCTGCACCAACGATACCTAAGTAATAGTGGAGCTCTTCAACAAATTCAATCACCAGCGAGTTGGTTATGCGTCGAAGGTTATTTAACATCTTCTTGTTTGTTCTAAATTACTAACACCGAGCTCAAGTAAAAATTTTGTACTGTACAGTGTACAATACACACGCACTACAGTGCATGCAACTGTGGGCAAACATCATGTGACGTCTAAGTGGAGAAACGGTAAGATTACGTGCTACTTGGTAAACAACTTAGCAAAATATACTGCCTTAAGATATATAGACCTAATACAAGATGCTCGTTTGTCGAAGGATGATTGAGCGTGAGCAGAGATGGTGAAACGAAAGTGGCAGAAGTGCTCTTCCAAAAATGATGGACTTTTAAATTTTGTGAATTACAGAAAATTCTAAATACTTTTGAAATAAATTTTAGTGGGTGGGCTTTTATGCGTTAGGGAAAAGAAATCTGTGATATTTTTACAAAGTAAGAAATCGACGCAAAACAAAAAATTAACGCTGACAAATTGCGTCTTATTAATGGCATAACAAGCGTGGCTGATATACTAAACCAGGGTCGGCCATCCTTTTTTCTTCAACCACCAATTTTATCTAAGTTCAATTCATATCCGCCACAGAAACGAAATACTTCAAAATTTTAACGTTGACGGCTCATAATCTGTAGAAACACTTAAAAGGTTGCTGAAATCTAATTGTAGATTTTCTAGACATGACCTAACCTTGTCAAATATGTCTAACTCTCTTGTTCTTCCGTGGAGTGACTCAAGTGCAATGAGTTCTTCAAACATATTAAAATTATTATCCATTCCTCTTACAAAAATACTTAATTGGGCTACGTTACTTATATCTGCATATTCGTCCAAGGCTAATGAAAAAGATGAGCATGTATGGAAGCGATCCTTCAGTTGCTCAGACACATCATGAGAAAGTTTTTCAATGCGTCTTGTAATCGTCTGCTTTGACAAAGCAATTTCCTTGACCTTTTTTCTATACTTTTATAACCAATACTTCGTGCATATTTTTGTAGACAGGGTTTAATAATTTCTTTATCATCAGACAAAGGCTTGTGCTTTTCAGCCAACAGGAAGGTAATTTCATAGGATGCTTCGAGCATTGCTAAACTTTCACAACTTTTTGTAACCAACAGATTTTGTCACTTTTTAATAACGTCTTTCTTCTTTGCGACATATTCTTTTCTTAAGTCAGACCCAGGCAGTAACTTCAGTTTTCTTTCTATTTCAGCTTGGAGTTTTTTGTAATGTCCGCTGAGATCATTTCTTCTGTTATCTGAGAACGTGGTTTCACAAACAATGCACATTGGTTTCCCCAAAGGATTCGCAATGAATAAGAGTTCATTTTCCCTCAGCTCATTAAATTGACGAGTATCTGCTCTATGGCTTCCTCCTGCTTTACTTTTGCTCATTGGAATGGGTGATCGAACTGCAAAAAAATTTCTTTAGACCAGCGAACAATATTACAATAATAGTATTTTACAGTCTCATTTTCATTTTGTTTTATATCAGTTTCGATATTGAGTTTTCAAATTAATGGCAGCTGTGAATTTATGGCTGATTCAGATTAATGAGCATCACATATTTAAATTTCGAAACTACGAATGAGTTTCAAAACTATAGCAGGCTTTAAAAAATAAGTTTATATATAGTGGAAGTTGTACGATAAATACTAAAAAACAAAAATAAATAAATTTATTGTTAAAACAACAATTCAAACTTACTCTCGTGGACAGCAAGGTAAGAGAAAATAGTTAGTGTGGGCAGTTGACTTGTTTTATACGTAGGAGGATAAGCAGATTAAACAAAGACCAAGCTTCATTTCCACTGTATATCACTTGATCTGCTTATCCTGCTCATATAAAAGTTAAACTTTAACAATAAAAGAATTAAGCAGCTTAGAATAATGTCCGAACATTCAATATCATTTTTTTTATCACCTCAGGGTACAATCCGCCACTTGAAATTGTGCAATCCGCCACAGGTTGGCCACCCCTGTACTAAACACTGCTATTTATCATCCAGCCTTAATAGAAAAATAGTTTTCTTTAACATTTGAAACGTAAATGCAGAAACTCAACCAAACAAAAGCAGCATAGTTCATAAAAACTTATTTGTTAAAAACAAAATAACGACATGTTTCACCTTAATAATTTTTGATTATCATCCGTTATTTCAGAACTAAGTCACTGCAGTTGAACAAATGTCTGAACCGTCGACGTGGTCGCCGCAAGCAGGAACTTACAATCAAAGAGCTCCTACGCTGCATCAAGTCACATGTATCTCACAACTAACAAACAGCACATTTGTTTCCAAAGCTATTTTCACAGCCACCACAGTTTTAAAAAATGACTACAAATCAAGAAAAAAAGCGAATTAAACCCAACTTATATAATCGTAAAAGACAGAGGCAAAAACAAATCCTTAGAAAAAGTCTTGCCATGCCAACATTTGTTTAACTTCGTTTTTATCGAAGCATCGTAAATTCTTTGGACCAAAATTTTAAAGAGCGAAAGCGTTGAAAAAATCTGTTTCTGCTTTGCTATTTCGTAGGAATTTATAAGCTATTTTTATATTTATGTGTATTTATTTCTTGTTTTTGTAATTTGTTTTATTTACCGAATGTGGTTGATTTTGTTTAACCTTTTTCTTTTCTGTGAACGCCATGTTTTTTTGAGTTTTGTTTGCCATGGCGGTGTAAGCGCAATGCCCGACTTCGCGAATAAATTATTCAACTGACGTCATTTTTGTTGAAGAAAGAAAACAAAATAGTCTGCTAGATTATAAGAGGAAAAATAATTAGAAAGCTGTTTAGCAAAGTTATAGCTTTTTAGAAAACACCAAGTCTCACAATTTTCTACTGTGCATTTACAGAATTCTCGGCCAATGCATGTCGTTTACCCCCAGCAGAGAGCAGTAGATCGAAGGGAGGAGGCACCTGGGCACATGCCGTCCCCAAAACTCGCATTCAAAATTTATATTATTTTTTGCAAAGTATTTTAACTTCCTCCAAACGCTGTACCAGGTAGTTTGACTAATAGTAACGACCGCCGGCAACTACTTTTAAGCAGTGTTTGAGCCGTTATTGGACCGTGCTTTCTTAATTCGATAGACGGTTTGCTGGCCACCGCAAAATTGCAACCAGCTTTTTGTGCCTTGGTCCCACATTACTTTCGCAAAACTACGTTTGAAGATTAAAACCAGCTCTTCTCTTTTACAAAATGTTTTTGATTGGCGACATTTTACGTAGTGTGGATGATTACGGTGCAGAATTCAAATTATGTCAAGCGAAGTAGAAAGATCACGAATTTCTTCATTCAGATGTTTTATCGACACTTCAAAATTGTTCTAAAGATTTTTCTTCAACTCAAATTTTGCTTCAAATATTTACCACTTTACCAGTTTCAATTGCCAGTGGCCAAAATTATTTTCAACACCTCGTTTTATTAAAAATTACCGTAGCAGGACAATGACCCAAAAAAGATTAAACAAACTTTCCAAAAGGTATATTCACCGCGGATTACTTGAAAATAAAGAATTCGTTGATGAACAAGCGCAGGATATATTTGCAAGAAAGAAGCGTCAAAAAAAAGAGCTTGTTTTTAAAAAGAATGTTAAGATAAATTCGTTTTTGAATTAGACTTTGATCCATTGGTGTAGAGTGTACCAAGCAATTGTGGTGTGTAAACCCCGGGCGCGAAAGTTTATTGTAAAAATTATCTGCCCTCGGAAAAGTTTATCTTTCTAATGCAAAATTAGTTTTGCGTTGTCCATTGTTACTTTGACCTGAAGAGTGGATCCAAAAGCCACGAATAAACATTAAGCAGTGTACGCAAACAGTCATTATTTAAACGCTACACGGCCTACACTAACTAGAAAAAGCGTATTTGTGATTGGATTTGGACTTCGCAAGAATTCGGCCTGCAATGTGAATCAAGAAAGCGATTAAAGCTCAGGATGCCGGCAACCCTGCTGCACTTAGACATGTACCATAGATGGACTTAAGCAAACAACCATTGCCTTCTGTCATGTATTTTTGCCGTTTCAATTTTTGTTGCTGCTTTTCGACAGTTCCTTGAAGGGTAAAATGTGATTTTTGCTAGCAAATACCATTTCATTAACTCAGTATTACCGTGAGAATTTTAATTTTTCCCTATTCAGTAAATCAAATTTTTTCTCAAATTGTAAATTCTTTCTGTTTTTGTTTACTTGTAAGAACTACCTGTACATAGTATTTATGCTTTACCTACACCTTTGCTATGGTTTTTGTTGTTGTTTCTTTGTCTGTGCTTGCTTAACTAAAACTCTATTTACACTTTGGCTGAGCGTGGTGAGATCAGACACACCTTTTTGTTTTTCTTATTTTGACGTAATAAGCGCGACATCATTGGGTCATAGTGAGAGATACGGTGGTAAACTTGCTTTGCTTTGCTCGGCCGGGGTGTAAACAAGCCTTAAGACGTCTGTTATATTGCTTTGTGTATTGACTGCCTTTTAAAATTTTTAATTTTATTAGTTTTTGTCCTTGATTATATGTTATTGTTTTGTTTTGAGAAGGTGTAAACACCGCGACCTTGTAGCTTTTTAGCCGCACTTATTGTCTTTCGCACCTCCTCATTGAATTACACCCCTTGCGTATTTTTTCTCTTGTTTTCCATTGGTGCAGTTCGAAAAGTAAATATACACGTACTGCTACTATTACTGCGACTCATTGAAAATACAAGCTACTAGCCTAATTCTCATATTTTCTCAAAAATAGATTAGGTTTGTAACAAAATTGTAGAGGTTGCTAGGTAGCAATTTTCAAGGCAATCTCCAATAAACAGGGATCTGCTTCCAGCATCACGCCAAGGTAAAATAAAAAATTTTGCTCAAAAAATGATCACCAACATCATACGGTACCATACAGCAGTCTATTGAACCAGGGGTGTCAAACTCGCGGCCATCGGAGCCTTTCAGTGCGGCCCGCGAGACGATTCTGAAATTACTAATGAATTTCGGCAGTATTGCAACGGATCATTGTCTAACAAACGTTTGAAGCTCTGATCACAGGCCACACTTGAGAGGTATAAATTTTTGTCATTCGGAGATAACTTTACTGATGCTGGAAAGATGACAACCTGTTTTTTTTTAGAGATTGATCTTACTTCGGGCTCCATTACAGAGATCGTTGCCCAGAGAATTGGTGATCTTCAAATCCAGAACTTCATGCGGCCCTCGGCGTGATTGCTCATATATGCAATGTGGCTCCCAGAAGCCCACGAATTTGACACCCTTGTATTAAATCATATCAATAACCCACGACCGGTTTCGACGTTATTTGGTCTCATCAGGCGGGTGTAAAAATCACTTAATAAAATGCTGAAAAAGAACAAATTTACCTTTGGGGGCAAAAAATGCAACACAAAACAATATGACACTGCAATACCTATATCATGGGGTCTCATTTTAGGACACACACACACACATGACATGGTCAACAAGTCACATCGGTAATCCCTGATAGGGGTGTGAGATTATTGTTTAGACTTTATCATTTCACACATTATAGAGGTTGCCAGTTGCTAGGTAGCAATTTTCAAAGCGATCTCCAATTAACAGGGATCTTCCTCCAGCGTCTCACCAAGGTACAATTAAAAACTTCGCTCAAAAATGATCACCAACATCATACGGTACCACACAGCAGTCTATTACATCATGTCAATAACCAGTTTCGACGTTATTGGGTCTCATCAGGCGGGTGTAAAAATCACTCAATAATAAAAATGTTAAAAAAGAACAAGTTTACCACTGGGTGCAAAAAAATATGCAATATAAAACAATATGATACAGCAATACCTACATATCATACTGCAATACTGTGACTTTTTGTCCGTGCCATTTGTGTGTGTCCTTAATTGAGACCCGGATGATTTACATATTGCAGTGTCACATTGTTTTGTATTGCATTTTTGGCACCCAATGGCACATTTATTCTTTTTCAGCATTTTTATTAAGTGCCTTTTACACCTGCCTGATGAGACCCAATAACGTCGAAACCGGTCGTGGGTTATTGACATGATGTAATAGATTGCTGTGTGATACCGTATGATGTTGGTGATCATTTTTGAGCAACATTTTTTGTTTTACCTTAGTATCTAAGAAAATAAATTGTGGACGAAAAAGCTTATTTCAAACATAGCTCAAATGGTATTAAACGATAAAATAATAAAATAGCATGGTATCATAGGCTTTCAAATATCCTCCCCGATCCCGACAAGAAAGCAATACGTTGGCTTACCCTGCATATCAAAGCTGAACAACATTTATTCATCTCATAGATTAGTTCAAATGTATGAAGTCAAGTGCCCCCCACCAAAAATTGTTTTCTAGATCCGCTACTGCTAGCGGACACACAGTCATTATTATGCTACCTTCGTCAAAGCCTTACGACCAATACATTGAATCTCTAGAGACTAGAATTCCATGAACAGTAGGCCAAAAACCGGCAATTTCAATTTTGTTGGCTTCATTATGCATTGAATTTTGAGCTGGCTGCTGCAATTGACGGAAAAGATGAAAACTGGAGGTTTGCAAATAGCGGTAAATTGCATAAAATTTTCTGTAGTACCTCATTACATCACTTAGCGATTAGCAGCCTAATTCTTGACTTGATGTATATTGAACAAAACACACGCTGTTGGTTAGAGCTTCGGGCTATTTATATCATGCTTTATTGTGCATTTAATGAGATGAATTTCAAAAATGGTCAAAAACATCCTTGAGTTACCTTTTGGTCTTTCAGCTTGATAATTCTGAAAGAACTTCGAGATGCTGCGCTTCTGTGTGAGGGCTTAGACCTATCCAGAAAAAAATTCGGAAATATTACATTTTTTAATTATTTTTATCCACATTTTTCTTAATTTTACCGGTAAAGTTACACCTTGAATTGTTTGAAGTACAGTAGCTTTCATACAAACATGTCAAGTAGGCAAATTAACGTTGTTTTGATAATCAAATATTAAAGAAAATTGATGAAACGTAAAGTTTGAACAAAATCATAAGAAAAAATGCTCCCACGTGAAATCTCAGAAAAGGGGTGAAAAAATGCATTTTTACTTCAAAATAGCTTAATACCAAGATGAAGTCTAAAAACTTAGGGGCATGGCTTATCAAGTGTTTTCCCCTGGGACTACAACATTGCGAATTAGTGCCATTAAGCGTATGGACTACACCGCTTATTTACACATCACCCTTAATTTTAAGTAGTTGTTTTTCCTAACTTCTTCCTGCTATAGCCTACACACACTTAGAGAGGACTCCAGAGGATTGCGACACTAATTGGTCTAAAAAACAAGATTTATCTACAAAAAGTCTTACGTAACCTCACATCTCATTGAAAACACCTGCTTTTAAATGGGTATTTGCTGTCCCGTTTTTAAGATTTTTTTCCACTTTTTCCATTCTAAAACTCAAGATAAACTGTTCCCGAAGCGTCTAGCCCAGGGGTGGGCAAACTTTCTAGTCGGAGGGCCGCATTGACCATTCAAGTTGGCCGAGGGCCGCATTGCCCATTTAAGAGTGGCCGAGGACCAGTGCTTAAAATCTTGCAATAGCTTTATACAATGGAAGAGCTTGCATTAGCTTAAAATCTTGCGATAACTTCTTGCAATGTCGTACTACGTTGCTTTGAAAATGATGGTGTCCAAAAAAAGGTCATCACCCTCTATTAGGACAGAAAATGCGTCAGTTCAAACTAGGAATTGCGTAGCGGCTCTTTCAATGATGGTTTCTAACGTTTTTGGCTCTTTAGTACGGCAAGTGTAGCTATCCGTGTCATATTAAATTAAATATATGGAAGTTTCTACAAGTGTTGGCGGGCCGCACAAAATGCTCCTTCGGGCCGTAGTTTGCCCATCCCTGGTCTAGCAGAATTCCTATGCTGCTGATAAGCAGAAGATAAATTGATGAAATGAACAGAAACAAAATACAGATCTTTTGTAGATTGTGTATTAAAAAGCAATCTAAAGGCTTTACGTCGACGAAACGTATAATCTGTCGAGTAAATCAATTTAGGCAAGTCGTACAGTCAACTGCTTGTCTGGACTTAAAAAAATTTGTGCTGAAAACAACACCTTGGTGTTGTGAGTTATTTAGAGCGATATTGCTGAAAAACAGTAAACAGGCTTCAAAAATTACTACACAGTAACTTTGAGCGCTGCATTTTGATATGAGATGACGAGTATTTCAAGGAATTCTACAAGGTAAAAATCGAAGATAATGTTTACCACAGACACTATAACTGTAGATCGAATCATTAAGACGCTCATATCATCACGTAAGCATTTATTTTCACTTTGTACTGCACTTTTTTAAAATTCGTTTTGTTAAATGCACGGTCAAATAAAGCTGAAATACCATGAGTATTAAGAGTTTTGAACCGGTGCGGTGGTTCCTAACCAGGGAGGCACAATCAGATTTGATGGAAAAAGAGACTTGCAAAATAAGCACTTCAAAAAGGTCTTCAATTTCGTTTCGAGACAAAAAAGGGAAAATCGCTTCTCCCAAAAAGTTGATCCCCTTAAAAAGTACTTTAGTTTTTTGCTGTTTGTGTTCGCTGAGCGGCGAATACAGTGGATGTAGGCAGTGGTGGCATTCAACAATTGCAATAGGTTCGATCAAAAAAAAGTTGATGAGCGTCCCACAACACAAGGTAAAGACCTTTCTTTTTGGAGATCGCAATTTTCAACATGGAAATGCGCGCCAAAATATTTTTAACCGACTGAATGACGTTTTTAAAAGGGAGGAGTAGGATAACTTCAGACAGGGCAGCGGAAGCAGTGCAATAAAGATGTTTGAAAACAGTGGGTTAAAGGACTTGATTCACAACAATTAATTCACAATGATTCACAACTCAAACCAGGGTTCAATTCCCTTGCCGAGTCAAACAACATATTTTATAAATTGAATTGGTAAGATTTCCTGCTTGGTGCTCAGAAATAGAATATGAAGGCCGAAACATAAAACTGAGTTCACGCAGTCATGATTAAAAAGAATGCAGTGGCCCAGGATGGCCTGATCACGTAGCCACTGTTGGCCTAGAACTACAACCCCAGTTCTGTAATAAGACGGTTAAACAACTTGACGATGCAAAAGTGTTTTGATTAGATTCAATGTTGAGAATAAGGCAGTGGTGTCAGCGCAGTCGAAAAGTTAAGAATAACTATGTAGTTTTTGGTTGGTTTCAGCAAAATAGCGAAACCGCAAGTGAATAAGATAACAATTTCTAATTTAAAACAATAATAATTATAAACAACGAATGGTATATTTAAGTTTTACAACTTCCCCATAAAAATTTCAGTCTATTTCAAAGAAGCTTTGAAAATCACTACTTTGATCTAAAGACGATTTGCATTTACGTTTGCTGTCTCCAGCAAACCCCACTTTAAGATCATTTTTTCCTCACTTCAATGTGCCTTTACCTGCCATCCCTCAAAAACTGCAGATACCGATGCACAAAATATCAGAACGCAAGCACAAAAATAATGTTGCGTAAACCAACGCAACAAGGCACTTAACCATTTTGTGATTCTTTTAACTAAAAATCTTGATAAACATAGGCATGCTAAACGAAAGCAATATTTAAAAGCTATATGGAATTGATATATGGACAGCAAAAATTCGACAAACCCAAAAACTCTATTGCAAAATAACATTATTGTAAAGCTGCTTCTGACAGTTGCATAGTAAACTGACAGCTACCGTAATATTGAAGAACCAGTAGACACTAAAAATTGCACTGTTGAGTGAAAAATTACTATTTTACAAATGAACTTAACAGTATCCCTATAAGAGCTACATCTCCATGATGAAAAACAAATTAAGTGCCGTAATATACAGTATACACACAATTACAGTACATGCATTAAACCACGCAATGCTTGGAGTTGAAAACAATATTAGGTAAAAGTGGTGTCATTGATTGGCGAGTCCGAACAGCTACAGTATAGAGCAACATTGGTCTTGCACATGGAGTGTTCAGAAAAAATGTCCCCATTTTAAAATTACAAATGTTTGCTGAGTGAGAATTTGAAAAAAATAATCAAAATGTGTATTATGAAAGGTTCCAAGTTTTTCGTCAAAACTTTCATTCGAAACATTTACGTAAGTTCTTGGTTAGATCAATGACAATTTGTACGTGAATTCGTAGAACATGTTCAACACAAGCACCGCCAAGTCAAATGCGCATTTGCATACAAACTACAACATTAGGCATAACCTTTGGAGAAACTTGTTGAAACCATTCTGTTTCCATAGCAGCATTGTTATTTCTTTCCCTAGTGAGGGGAAATAAATCCGGAAGGTAAAAATTTGTGCCTTTGGTCTAGTCAGCTTTAGAATCAGCTTTACGTGAACAACGAAAGTTTCGTTTTCTCACTTTTACACGCAAATGGGCAAGATATTTCTTTGTCATATTGATTTATTGCCAAATTAATCGTCGCTTTTCAGTTTCTTTGAAAACCATCCGGCAGTTTTCAGACTCTTGGCTTTTTGTTGTTAAAAGTGCATTTTGTTGCTGAATTAGGAATGGAAAAGCGTGAACAATTTTATGAACATTTTCTCGCAATAGCTTTTGTTAGGTGCTTTCGACACATAAAAAGATATCTTATAGCTACGCTTTCACTCTGGTGCATAAATTCAATTGCTTTCATGCGTTCTTTAGTAGTTGATCTCATCATATTTTACTACTAATCATAATTTGAGGTTCTGCAAAATACAACAATTATGATATTTTGAAAAATATCAATTCCACTAGTTATAAAATGGCCACATTTTTTTTTAATACCTTATATAATTAGTTGCAGTCTAAATTTTAAAACTACTCAACAACTCAGTTAAGTTGAAAGCGTTCTACTTGTTAAGAACATAAGAATTCTACAACAAGCAATACCGTAAAACAATCTACACTGGTATAGTAGGGTATAAAAGAATACAAAAAATTAGCAGCTCTGCTTATCGAAAAAACGATAGCACTCACCAAGCATAACGTTTTCAACTAGCAGTATTTTCCTCAAAACCTGTATGCACACTCTTATAGGTAAAGCTCAAGGGCTTTTCTGGCGAATTTTGTAATTGCATAATGAAATGAATTAGATGAGAGAAAACACGCTTCTACAACAGCTGGTTTCAAGTGTGACTCCTGAAACTGCCATGTACTCTACGTAATGTAATATAAAACACACAAGTAAATACGAATTGTTGAGTTACAGTGAGTTGTGTTTGAGCTGGTGAATACTCAATATAAAAAAATGTTAAAATGAAGGCATAGTTTTAATTGTCTCTAGCACGAATCGATATGTAGTCCATAAATAGCCGTCAGCGCCGTGTAGTTGATTGCCAATGTAGTTTTCAACATATTCGATGGTGGACAGCAGGTGTGAAGGATTAGCCTGGAAAAATATTTCGTTAGCTCTCCAGTACAACTGGCTTTCAATATTTCTTATTCAGGAGCACATTTTTGCTTATTTTAAAGAATGTTCCGCTTCCGCTTTTTGATAAAATAAAATAAAAACATTCGTGAAGTAAAAGACTAACACTGGCGTACCGAAGCATAATGGTTGGCCACTACGGCAACAGCAACCATGATGATGATTTTACAAAAAATTCAATGCAGTTTATAGCATCACTGTGGTGTTCATCTGAGTGACGTTTCTTTAAAACAGAAAAAACGAAGCACTACCAAAGCTAGCAGGTAGATTTGGTACATTACAGCAGATAGTAAAGCATCTACAGATAACGTCAACACGTCGCAACTGTAGCGGTAATATCAGCAAAAAGCCAATACATGTTTTGCTTGTTGGCTTTTAGTTTTTCCTTACACCTATAAAATAATTCATATCGTAAAAACTTAAGCTCTAATTTATAAGTTAAACTAGCCGGCTTTGCCGGCGTCGCCCGGCCGAGGCCCTCTATCAGTAACGTCGGGGTTTAGTTTTTCGGTTCAACCGGCTGCGCCGGCTTCACCCATTGAGCTCTTGTGTGAGCAATAACGAAACGTTAATGAATTTTATGCACTTCCACAATTCCTGTACACGAAATTGTGATCATCATATTCTCTTAATCATGACTGGCAATGCTCATAAAGAATCTCGCCACAAATTATCCTTAATACTTGTGAGGGAGAAGGGATTGAAACACAGTCGAAAATGATGGTAGCGGCGGAATGGTGGTTGTTTTTATAATTACAGGAATTAACTAATCTAGTGGTAAGCCTATTCTTCGATGTGGTGCTGCCCTTTCCTATAGATATAATCGTGGTATTAAGTTCTTTGGCTGCGATATTAGTCTTTGTTTCCGGCACAGCGATAAAAGCGCTATGCCTTCGCTAGGGCTGTCGGCTGTAGAAAAATAGAAGAGTCGGAGTCAGAGTCGGCCACTAAGAGCTCCGACTGCACAGCCCTGGATTTTACCCAGTGACGTTGTTTTCTTTTGATTTCCCCTTAAACTTTCTCAAATCCTCGCTAGCTACGCATTATGTAACATGTTCTTTTCTCCCTGCTTGACGTGCCTTGGGAAGTTTAAAGAGCCGTTTCTTTTCCCCAAATGTTTGGTTTGATCCCGGTAGCTCTATAAAGCAAAATACCAATAACAACGTCTCTGTGTCAAATCGCACCAATCAGTTTAATTAAAAACGAAACAGTTTTTAACTAAGCTGATTTTGTAAAAATGTTGCAGTTTTTGAAAACATCATGAAATGATGATCTCTGGTAGCAAAAGACTACGTTAATTGTGAAAGGCAGCATTATGACATCACAGTGCAAGTTGAAGCAAGGAGAAAAAAGCAAAAAGCAAGATTAGAAGGCTTGAAGTGCTTAAAAAAGAATCTGTTGTTGCAATGCTAATTCAGCATTAAGTGTTGTAGGGTTTTTATCGAGAGCATCTTGCTAAGATCTCCCCAAAAAGCTTTTAATCGCGTTTCTACGATCAGCAGTTTTTGAGTACATTAAGACAACAAATTTTACAATTAGTTGTTAATCACGTCGTCATGTAATATCGCAAAGTAAAATTTGTTGAAGTTGGTATGTCGGGTACTGGCTTTCGTTTAAGCCAAAAACCGCGTTCCTCGGTTCAAAAATGCGGTTTTTTGAAAAAATTATCTTTGATTATGACGTCACCAACCCCATATGATACTCACCCCGAGGGGGTGATCAATCGCGCCAAGTTTGATGTTAATACGCCAGGCAGTTTTGGAGGAGTTACGACAGACAAAATTGCGCTTTATATACTAGATACATTGTAATGCGAATAAGTAGTGAAAAGTTAAACGTTAATCCATGGTCTAGGTCAGAGGTGGGCAAACTAGTTAGTCGCATCTACCATTCAAGAGTTGGCCAAGGGCCAGTGCTCAAAATCTTGCAATAGCTGTATGCAATGCGAGAGCTTGCAATAGCTTAAAATTTTGCAATAACTTCTTGTAAATGACGTATTACAGGACTTTGATGACGATGGTGTCCAAAAAAAAGAAAAAAAAGTTGTCACCCTTTATTTGGACGGAAAATGCGTCAATTCAAACCAAGAATTGCATAACGGCTCTTTCAATGATGGCTATTTATCGTTTTTGGCTCTTTAGTACGGCAAGCGCAGCTAACCCTGTTCTAATAAATTAAATACACGGAAAGTTTCTACAAGTGTTTGCGGGCCGTAGTTTGCCCACCCCTGGTCTACGCAAAACTTACGACTAAGAGACAAGGAATTGGAAACTGAGGTCACGAGCTACTATTTTATCAGACAATCATAGCAAAGTGAAACTTCGATAAATTTTTGCTGACGTTAACTCTCCAAGCTGCAATGATAAAGACTACCATACCTTGATCAAAACATATTGCAAAACTGGCACTATGTCATCAGCAGCTGGAGAATGACGCTCGTCAGCCACTTCCAGCAATCGAAGCACCGTTTGACAGCAACGAGCCGCCGCCTTCATTTTGCCTTTAGGACATTGGTACAAGCCGATAGCTTTTGCCTCATTTTGAGCTTGCATCCACGGGTAACAGACGAGATATTTGTCCGGTATCTGCAGCAAAGGATGGCTCGGAGTGATGACAGCCGAAAGACTTGAAATGAGGTTTTGGAACACACTGTAAATATTAAACTTGGTTACATAATTAGACTATGTAAGCTACGTTTTTTCCTGAACAACATCAACAATGCTTTCAGGACTGATGACCATCGCACCTCCTCTTTCTTGAGAGGAAGGCGGTATATGAACGACACATTCACATAGGATACGTACCGCAAACCCAGCACGTAGGGACATTAGAACAAGGTGAATAGTGGAAGCAATTTCAAATCGGTCATAAACGTGCCCACCAGGAAGACAAACGGCCGTTGGCGGATAGTGAACTCGCCTTTTGCGACAGGATGAGTAGCTGCAGTTGCACCATTCTAGCCCACTGAAACACGGGCGGCTTGTAGACTTCGGACGAGAGGTCATCTGCTCTCGAGTCCAAACCGCCTTGACTATGCTAGCATTCAACAATTTGATCAACACCACATCGCTGAACTACTTCTTACTGGTCCCTTTCCAAGTCAACGTCACCGTTTGGAAACATGGCGAATTCATGCACGCGACTGAACACATGACGTTCAATTATCGCTTCCGCTTCACTGAGTTCAGAGCTGTCCGCATCTGAAAGACAAGTACGATCTAATAGCAAATACGGAAAACCATACACAAGTCTTGTTGATCAGAAATAGAGTTCGTAAGGTACCGTTATAACCCATGGTGACAAACTTCAGTCGAAGTATACTCAATTAACAAGCTGGCTTAAAACGAAATCCAGAAGCCTTGCCTCAATATTAAATCTACTATACACCATAAGCTGAACGCAGAACATTTCTTGTGCATTCGGCTAAAGGGCGGATGATAGCCTATTTAGCAATAAATCAGTATTTTTCGACCCCAAGTCTATTGAAAGTTCTGGATGAGCCCGCAAGTGCATCAACCATCGCAAAAAGTTTAATTTTAACGTATTCAAACAATAATTTATCGTTGTAAGATAATATGAAATGTTTTTTCCATTATTTTATCAGCGTTAGTTACGCACATTCCATTTGTACCGTAATATTGCACCTATGTGAAGGTACCAATTGTGGTACCTCCCATATCTATTGTATCATAACAAAATTTGGAAAAGACAAACAATAATTCGTGCTGGCTTTCGCCATCAAACGGGAATCTTCAAATGCTTCATCAAGGATATATAATTCTTGACACAGTGTAGTAGGAAACTATAGACCGGTTAGCAACAGCAAACGGAGTTAGATGGTATGGACATGTGCTGAGGAGGAATGACGACAGTGTTTTGAGAGTTGCTCTGGATCTTGAAGTGAGTGGCAAGAGAAAGTGAGGACGACCAAAAAATACCTGAAAGAAGCAAGTGGAAGAAGAGACAGAGAAGATTGGTTTGAAGACGAAGGACGCCTGAATCGAGCAAAGTGGAGAGACGGAGTGCGAGCAATTGCAGAAGGAATGGGGCGAATCCTGTCATCTCTGCTAAGGGGACAATACCAGATAAAAACTGAACTACTACTACTACTGCTGTAGTAGTTAAAGCGCGTATCGGCGATAAACAAACAGTAGTTGTACTATTAAACCAATTTCGCTAAACTTAAATGTTCGTATTAATTTTGTGCCTTAAGTCTGCAAAGATATATTAAGGTGCAAAAATTGTCCGTAACCAAAAAAGGTTGCAGAACACTGGATTAGATAAACATCACAAGAGCATTCATACCTTTCCAGGTGTAAGAAGCCACAAGCTGTCCGTATAACGTGCTAAGAAAATTATCGATCAGTGAAACTTTTTCATCAGTTGCAACGCTCTCAAATTGAGTTCGAAACTTTGCCAAGTCGGATTCCTTTTGTTTCAGAAACGAGCGGACATGTTGGAAAATGTGATAATGTCTGAAACAGCAAAAAATATTAATACGCTTTAGCAGAAGCGAATTGGACTTCAGGATATGTTGTGACTGTATGATTTCCTCTTTCTCGATAGATGTAGAATGACTGCTAGACACCGATCACACATCGAAATCTAAGGCTAGATGTCGGCCTAGATAAATATCTTGCCATCACTCTCTATATATCTAGATGATAAAAACAAGTAACGCTAAATCATCTAGCTGGTTGATCGAGCGCAAACTATAATAACGTAATTCTCCTGTTACTGGGGGAAGAAGGCACGAGATGAAGCGAAACCTACAACCTCACACTGCGGATAAAGATCAGGCCAGGACAAAATTGCAGTCTATTTTAAACTAGTTATGAACAGAAAATCTGTTTATAACTAGTTTGAAAAAGTACTTGCTAGTAGCCACCAGCAAGATAGACTGGCATTAATGGGCGCCCAAAAATGGCCTTGTAAAATATGCTGGGTAACAAGATAACTAGTCACGAAAAGAACAAGGTGAACACGAAATTCAGTGTTTACCGTTAACCGCCCGCAACATCCGCGAGAATTGAGAATTCAGTGTTAGGGCTGGTCTCTATTAGGCGTAAATTGCTGGTGTAGCGTAAAAAATTCTTTGTTTTTCTATTTAGTTTTATAAGCCGAACGTTTTCGCCCGCAAAATAACTTTAAACAGACAAAGAAAGAATATTTACGCTAAGCCACCAAGTTGCGCCGAATCGACACCAGCCTTTAGAGAGGAAACAAGCGTTGAGAATTTAGTAGTGTTACTTAATATCCTGTTGTGTGCCCCACTCGAGGAAATAACAAATTTAATTGCCGGCTTTTTCTCTACTCCACCCCTTTTGTTCTGAGCGGACGCTATAACCACTCCAACACTTCGGATATCGGTTAATTCACCAGTATGCGGCTTTAAACAATGAAAAAGAAAGATGACTATTCCGTCTTATGTATCCGGTTTTCTGTTTCAACAAACTCATGATTAAATAAAAAATTTCACCTGACATTACTTTGCCTTTGTACTGCGTTACATGGAAATTATACTTAGCTGATAACACTAGGCAACAAAATTTTTGCTACTTGCGAGATAAGAAGTGTTCTGGGGTAAATTTCGGGGGCTGACATCAAACTGTCAACAACTTTGCTCCAACACGTCAAGCTTTTTAACTATTGAATATTTAAGAAAAAATAATTTTTAAACACAATACAAAAATATGGTGAATATTCATGTACACGTGCAACTTTGTTATTTCGATATTTCGCACGTTTTATAATAAAACTAAGGAAACTTTATGTGACGCCATCCAGAGAAATAAAATTACCAGTAACGAAAAGTGTTCCAAACAACTCCCGCGAGATATCGTTACAATTGCTTTGTGCTATTGTTGGCGCTATTGCTGTGTGCCACTTTCTGGCTGCAGAAACCAAGAGTTATCTGCTATCACGTTGTTAGTTATTCTACTCTGATAGTGCCTTTCCATTTCTTTTATCTTTTGATAAAATCGCTTACCATGTTCATCGCTTACTTCGCTAATAGGAGGAAAAAGTCAAGCGTGAGTGGAGAAAATGTACTTTTAGTGACATTATTCCACCATAGTTTTATAGCTGTTGATATAGTTTTCAAAAAATGCTCACATATGCAGGAAATTTATGTTTTCCCAAAAAGTTATTGAGCAATAAACAAAACTGGTTGCATGCTTCTTTTCCAATATGGTTAAATTTTCACCAAACCGGTCATCATCCATCAACTTATAAATTTCGTGACCAAGAAAAATCCCAGCTGTTAGCACAGCAACACTTTTACTTACAAACTTTTGGGGCAATTATGCAAATGTTGGATGGTAGACAAATGCCTGATGAAGGGAAAACTAGTGTGATTGTACCTATCTTAAGAGGGTGATATGATGACCTTCAGTATCAGAGTATCAGAGGATCGTACAAAGAGTGAAACTACTAGAATATGCCATGAAAATTGTTGAAAGGGTACTAGAAAGGCGAATACAAGCACCGATCAGTTTGAATACAATGCTGGTTGGATTTATGCCAGGAAGAGGAATAGTGGACGCAATAGTCATTGTGAGGAGAATGCACACGGAACATCAAAAGAAGGACCAGAAGTTGTATATGTGCTTTGTTGACAAGGAAAAGGCTTTTGACAGAGTGCCAAGAAAAGGGATGAAGTGAGCCAAGAGAAAGAAAAGTCTATCAGAAGTAATAGTTCGGGCAGTTATGAGCTTGCATGATGGTGCAAAGACAAGAGTGAGGGTGTGATTTGCGTATTCAGAGAAATTCGGAGTAAAGATTGGTGTTCATCAAGGATCTGCGCTGTTGTTGTCGTGATTACCCCTCCTCTTCCTCGGGATGGAGGTACGGCATGAACGGCAATTCAGGTTCATCCCGTCAACCTAATTGAAATTAGGTTAGAGGAAAAATGGCAGCCCATTTCGAACCAGTCCTGAGTGACTGGTAGCCCCACAATTAACAAGGCGGGCTGCCACTGGTGGGTGCCCAAGAGTCGTCTTTTACAACATGCTGGTTTAGCAACTTCACGATTGTAATCCAGTGAAGTACGGGTGGGCCACCTGTCTGCCACATAAAGGCGGAGGTGCCTCGTTAAGTGCCTTACCCAAAGACACAAGCAAGCTTGCCGGCTTGTTCTCCACACTATCCCATTTTTTTATGCTGAGCGCCAAGCACGGGAGCCGTGAATACCATTTTTTAAAGTCTTTTGGTATGACTCGACTTAGGGAATGAACCCCAAGTCTAACGACTGCGATGAGGACGCTCTCACCACTACACCATCACGCTGGTAAAGGATCTGCGCTGTTGTTGTTGTTGATTACCTGACCCCTTCCGAGGGATGGGGGCATGGCGGAAGACCATGGAGCCCCAGAAGCCGGGCAACTCCCCAGGGTCTGGACCAGAGGTCATAGAGAGACAGAGAGTCGCCAAAGAGTGAGCGGCGCAAAGAGTCCGTAGCTGGACAGTGCAGAATGAGATGAGAGATGTCCTGGGACGGGTGTCCACAGGCGCTGCAAGAAGAATTCTCGATTCTGCCAATCCTGGAGAGATAGGAACCTAAAAAAAGACTGTGTCCATTGCAGCGAAGACGAGAGAGGACACAGCGAGCATGACGAGGGAGCACAAGTTCCTCAGTGGAAATTGAGGGAACCTGTGTGTCAAAATACTTTGAAGAGACAGTACGCCTCCAGTCCGAGAAGACAAGAGTGGATACGAGAGATAAGAGGAGAGAGACTACAAGGGATTGCGGAGGGCGCAAGCAGCGCTCCCCGTCTGGCAAGCTCATCAGCTGTGTCGTTCCCCGGGAGAAACGAGTGTCCGGGAACCCATTGTAGCCTGATAGAACAGGAGGAGAGAGAGGACAGTTCCTGCCAGATCTGCCACAGAGTTTGACATAACAGGAAAGATGGAGGAGAGGACAGGGTGGCGAGGACAGAACGAGAGTCAGACAGGAGAAGAAGAGAAGAAAAATGGCAGACTTTATGGTGTTGCCGAGACCAGCAAAGAGCGTGCAGAATGGCGCAGGCTTCAGCGGAAAAACTGGAACAAACTGGGCCTGCCGAAAAGGAAAGAGTGGCCTCAGTGCCACAGAGAGAGCAAGTGGCAAGAACGCCGGAGCCGCCCTTGCCAAAAGGAAAAGGAACAGAGCCGTCTGTCCAAAGCACCAAATCATGAGGGGGGAGAGAGTCAAGGTGGGCGAGAGCCGCACCTTGGCGAGAGTGAGGGGGATCAGAGCGAGAGCATAGAGTGGAAAGGGTGGACTCGACCGTGAACGAGGGCAGATTCCAAGGAGGGCAAGCAAGAAGAGCCTCCCTAGAACAAGTAGGAGGAAGCATGAGCGGGTGAGTGGACGCAAGAGCTCTCCAGGACGATCTGCAGAGTCTTGGTTTCACTCCAAGTCTGGCCAAACCTGAAATGGAAAAGGAGATTGGAAGACGAAGAGCCCGCTCATAAGAAAAAAGAGTGAAATGAGTCAGGGTGACTCGTAGGGAAGGTAGAGAAGCCTCAGAGAGAAGCAGAGGGATATGGGAGGACGAGAGGCAGCCGGTGATGGCGCGACTGGCCGCTCGGTGGAGGCGTTCCAATTTGGTAATATTGGTAACGCTTAGGAAAGGAAACCATCCGGGTGAAGCGTAAGTGAGAAGAGACCGAAGAAAAGGTTTATACAGAACAGAGAGGGACTCCTTAGAGGGGCCCTATGATGAAGCTGAGATACAGCGTAAGGCCTTGAGACGTGGGAAAAACTTGGCCTTCAGTGAAGATATATGTTTAGAAAAGGAAAGAGTGCGGTCGAAGGTGACCCCAAGAAAGGTTGGAGTGGGATTGAAACGGAGGCGGGAGCCGAGTAGGAGGAGGTTGGGCTGGAGGTTAGCTTGGTGGGGATCCACTGAGAAGAAGGACGCCTCACATTTGCTCGGATTGAGAGGAAGACACCAGTACTCAGACCAGCGCTCCAATCAAATCAGAGCTCCTTGTGTAGCCTCCACTGCAGTAGGGACCGAGGGGGAGGAGGACCAATGGCCAGATCGTCAGCGTAAAGAGAGCAGCTGACGGAAGAAGGCAGAGAGGCCGGAAGATCATTAATGAAAAGAGAGAGAAAAGTACAGGGCCAAGAACGGATCCTTGCGGAACACCTCGACAGACTCGAAAGGAACGGCTTTTGTGATTTTGAAAGACCACACAAGCGCGCCTATCAGAAAGGAAAGATTGAGTCCAACGAGCAAAGCAAGGAGGGAGGCCAGCCGAAATCAGTTTGTGGAAAAGAGCAGGATGCCAGACAGAGTCAAAGCTTTTGAGAAATCAATAATAGACAGGATCGTCCAAGAGCCCGGCCTGGGTTTGTTAAACCCATCCGAAATGGACTGAGAAAGGTACAGAATTTGATCGAGTGTAGACCATCCAGGGCGGAAACCGGCCTGGCGGGGAGAAGGAATGGAGTTAGATTCCAAAAAGAAGAGTAGACGGGATAGAATGATGCGTTCAAACAGCTTTGATACGCAGGAGGTGAGAGAGATAGGCCGGAAGGAAGCAGGAGAGTCGAGAGGTTTTCCCATCTTATGTATGAGAATAATAGAAGATGTCTTCCAGATGGAAGGAAAGGTATGTGAAGACCGGGAGAGATTGAAGATGTGAAGAAGAAAATCCATGCCAGAGCGAGGAAGATGCTTTAGCATAGGATAGGCAACTTTGTCTGGACCAGTGGCAGTAGATGAGGAGAGGTTGGAGGCAGCCGCAAGAAATTCAGCGGGAGAGAAGGGAGAGCAAAAGGACGAGTGAAACTCCACAGGGCACGTGGCTCGGCGGAGCTCAGTGAGGTAGCCTCTGGCTCTGCTGCGCAGGGCCTTTGGCTGAGAAACGGAAAAGTGAGACCTCAGGTAAGCGGCATAAACCGAAGCCAATTCCCTGGGAGAAGAACAGTTTGGAAAGTTAGGAGAGGAGGAAGACGCGGAAGGAGAGCCAGCGATAGAACGAAAAAGAGAGTGCACAGATTTAGGATTAGATTTAGGTGAAAGAGAAGTGCAGGTCGTCTGCCATGCCTCCGCCTTGGCTTTGGCAATGACTGACGAAGCACGTCGAGAAGCGGAGATGTAAGCCTGGCGATCTTCATCACTTCTGTGAGCGGTAGCGAAAGCCCTGCGTCTTTCACCAACCGCTTGTTCCACCTCAGCAGACCGCCAGGCTTTAGGAGGGCGTTTGATGCGGCCGAAAGGAATGGAAGATTTGGCCGCATTCATTGCCAGAGAGATAAAGAGAGCAGCAGCAGAGGAAAGAGAAAGAGACGAGTATTCCTCTGCAGAAGGACAGTGAGAGTCAAAGTAGGAGGCAAAGTCATCCCAGCGAGCTTTCTGAAAATTGAAGGAAGGGGGACGCTCGTTGGGGCGAAAGACCGAAGAGTGAGGGACGGATAGAAGAATTGGTAGATGGTCAGAACCCAGGTCCTGAAGCACCTCCCAGGAGCAAGAAAAAGCAAGAGTAGAAGGAGCAAAGGAGATGTCAGGAGAGGAGCGACTGCCAGAGGAGCGATGGAGAAGGGTGGGTGTGTCAGGGTCATTGAGGGGGAGGAGGTCTGAGGAGATGACCCAGTCAAATACTTTCTCCCCCCGGGGGTCGGAAGTACCTCTTGAGTCCCAAAGAAAGTGATGACAATTGAAGTCCCCCCAGAATGAAGAGATTTCTGGAGGAGGAAAGAATGGAGGGAGAGAAGGAATCGGTTCTGCCATCCGTTGGGGAGGAGCGAATAGGAGGGGCATACACATTAAGAAATGACACCAAGGAGGATTTGTTTAGAGAGATGTTGACCCCTACATAATCAGAGTAGGGATCGAGCGAAGAAAGAGAGGTGGTAGAAAGTTCAGAAAAGGATAGGCCCTGTCTGACAAAAATGACAACGCCGCCACTGGCATGCGAGGCATCAGAAGAGAGAATGCCAGACCGGGAGTGGGTGCGATCAGAACGCAGAACAGAGAATCCAGAAATCCGGAAAGAGGAAGATGAGCTAAGATTGGATTCCTGAATGCAGATAAGGTCGACAGGATGGGATGAAAGAAAGTGAAGTAGTTCAGTGCTCCTGGCTCGAAGACCTCCAGCATTCCATTGAAGAAGCCTGAGAGAGTCAGGGGGAGGAGAGGAGGCAGGAGGTGCAGAAGTATAGCCAGGAGCAAGGGACGGTGGTGGGAGGGCAGGGGAAGGAGATATAAGATGGGGATAAGAAGTTTGGAGACGAGGGTGGGGCAAGAATGCAGCATTAGCAGAGGGGGGGCCGGATTCCACAGTGAAGGTATACGTGTCGGAGGAGTCCGAGGAGGGGGGAGTCACAGTATTACAGCAGGGGGGGGGGCAGCTCCAAGAATGAGAGCTGTCCAGAGCTCTGAAATTAGATAAGGAAAGTTGTGAGCACCTTAGATGAACCCATTCGGAGCAAGCGCAGCATTGCACTGACTTGCCCCGCCAGGTCACATTTCCAGCGCACACAGAGCAAGGAAAGATGGGGCCAGGGTTAGGATGAACGTTACCACTCATCCGGAGAAGAAGAAGAATGAGGAGACGAAGGAGGGCAGGAGAGAAGAAAAAGTGAGAACAGGCGACCGATTGTAAAGATGCTGTGTGCTGCCCTTCTGCGGTCGTTCAGGGGGCAGCATAGCGAAAAAATGATTGGGGAGTGCCCGGGGTAACTGGGACCCTCGGGAAAGCCAACAGCCATTTCGGCCCAACCCAAGCGGGGCCGGGGACCGCACCACCACGTTGAGGCGGCTGTTGATTGGTGCAGGATCTGCACTGTCGCCACTATTGTTTGCAATAGTTGTGGACGTTATTACAGAAAATGGAAGAAGGCGTGTGGTTAATGAATTACTGTATGCACATGACCTTGTTGTCATGAGCGAAACCATGGAAGACTTAAAGGAAAGACTTTGGAACTGAAAGGATACACTGGAAAGTAAGAGTTTGAAGGTCAACATCACAAAAATAAAAGTGATGGTAAGCGGGTCGGAAGGAGAACTGTTCAAAAGCAAGATAGATCCATGTTGAGTTTATGGGAGGAGAGTCATGGCCAATTCAGTGCTGTGCACTAAATGTGAAAACAGGGTTCATGGCAGATGAGCAAAAATAAAGAGAGTTACCGCTAGATTGGCAACGTGTTTTGTTTGCTCGAGATGCAGAGGAATAATGGAAGGAACGGTAGATTCGATCGAGAAGTTGTGCGATGAAGTGGAGACAGTAAATGGATTTGGTTATTTGGGAGACAAACTAAATTCTAGTGGTGGTTGTAAATCAGCAGTCACAGCAAGAGTAAAAATCGGTTGGGTAAGATTCAGGAAAAAGATAATGTCTATCGTTGTTGCGTAAGATCAGCAATACTGTATGGAAGCGAGGCATGGTGTTTAAAAGAAAATGAAAAAGCAATTTTAAGGAGAACAGAGAGAGCTGTGGTGAGAGCAGTGCGCGGTCAGAAAGTGGTTGACAGAAAGACCACCGAAGAACAGATGGAGATACTGGGTCAATGGAAACTATAGACCGGTTAGCAACAGCGAATGGAGTTAGATGGCATGGACATGTGCTGAGGAGGGATGACGATAGTGTTTTGAGGGTTTCTCTGGATCTTGAAGTGAGTGGCAAGAGAAAGAGAGGATGACCAAAGAAGACCTGGAAGAAGCAAGTGGAGGAGGAGACAGAGAAGATTGGTTCGAAGAAGAAGGACATCCTGAATCGAACAAAGTAGAGAGATCTAGTGCAAAGAATCGCGGAAGGAATGGGGTGAATTTTTCATCTCTGCTAAGAGGACAACGCCGGATAAAAACTGAATAACTACTACCACACTTGCAAAAATCCCTAGAAGCATGACGTTTCGAACCATTCTCAGAGGGTGTGGATGGAATTAAACCTTTTCTCCTCATCTGAACTAACAGTTCTTCAAACTATATCTTTTTTAACAGATAGATTGTGATATTTCAACTTTCTCTACTTTAAAGAGTACTACGCATTGTTTGGAATGATTGCTTACCTCAATATCGCTTTTTCTCTTTGCAAATAATCAATGCGACGTCGTAGGAAAGCCAAACGTTTGTTTAATTCTTGTTTGGAGCGGGTTAAGTAAGCGATGTAAGCTGAACGACGGTGGTAATCCTGCCACAAACCCTGCACAAACAAACGCAGGTTACCTAATTTCCATACGAAGACAAGACTCAACACGTTCTCTATCATTTGTGGATTAGTCAGAGGCTGCATAAAACAATTATCATCCTTCCTTACACATCATGATGTTGATTAGAAATTTAACGAATTACTTTATGTGATTAGTATTTGCGGTAGCACAAAATAATGATTTCTTTTTTGCTGAATAACTTGAAGGCTCAAATGGCAACCAGCAACAAATGTTTTTCAATAAAAAAATCTACTGAAAAACGAGATGATTTTTAAAAAGCTTCAGTGCATTTTTTGCTGGTTTAGCAAATTTTTTTTTGTTAAAACCAGTTCTGCTGATGATGGACATATTCACTTACAAGTTACAAAAACGATGGATTTTTATTTCAAATTTCAAACTGTTAGCAAAAGTACTTTAAAAAGTAGATGATTATTGTCAATTCAGTAAATTCAAAGTACTATCTTACTGCAATGCCATGTTGTTTGGCGTTCATAGTTTTACCACTGCACAAAAATGATTTGGAAGAATTTTAGGTTCTACAGTTTGGCTATGTCATACAAGAATAACCGGGAAAAAAATCAAGCTGAACAACCCGAACCTCTACGACCAACTTGCACGATTCCTCGTTCATCGTTTCAACCAATCGCATCACTTCAGCCAGCATGACGTGATAGAAGTGGTTACGTAATTGCTGCGCTTTGGAAAGCTCATTTTTGAGATAGGAAAGAATTTGAAGGCGATAACTGGAAAACATTGCCGCAGAATTATTAACTCGGGTAGCATTTAAAACGTAAGAAAAACGTGGCTGCATCAACTACTTTCGTTGCCAGCTGCTAATCAGTGATCTCGGCCTTATACGCCTTTAATCGAATAATATATGTTAGAGAGTTTCATTTTTACCATACTTTTGAAACTAAAAATGCTTGGGGTCTATAATCATATAGGACTTTTATCACTGATTTTAATGGTGCAATTTTTTTAAATCGAGTAAAATTTAGAGGGCGCTCCGTCCAATTCCAATTTTACCAATAGAAGGCGATGCAGTTTTCACCGCATCTCGTAAACCGAAAGGCGTATGATAGCTTAAACGACGCCGAACAATCGGTGCCCTATCTATTTTCAATACATCTAGGTGTCTTTATCTGCACCAGAAAAAGGTGCTGTATCTGCATCTTTGCTTCCATGCGTCAGCTACTTACCATTGGTGGGCTGGCCTTACCCCAAACAGCAACAACATCCTCCTATAACTGCTCTATCACTTCTGCAAAATTTGGCCTTTTAAAAAAATTTTGAGTCGATTTCGCTGTACTGCTTTTTCAGATGATTGATGACGTTTATCTGAGTAAGCAGGGCATTTTCCTGAAACTTCTCACATACAAGCAGAGACCTACTAGTATCTGAGCTCTTCACGAACATTATTCTTAAACCTGGGATTAGCAATCTTGCCAACTAAGCACTAACTCAGCTGTGCAGCAACATCTTGACTGCAATCAAAACTCCCAAACGACTTGTAATTTGATAACTGCTACTGATGATGTCGTATAAATTGTGCCATTATAGAGTATGGTAGAACTTGCGAGATTAAAGCATGACATCATCAATCATTATTTTTTTCCATAAAATTGGGCGTGTTAAACCACTAAATGTATGGCAAAATACTCTAAAAGTTTTTCAAATACCTTTTTTCTGATGCAGATAAAACACCAAGATGTATTGAAGATAAACAAGAAACCGATTGTTCGGCGTCGTTTAAGGTAAGCTATCACACGTCTTTCTACTCCTTTCGGTTTACGAGATGCGGTGAAAACTCGCCCTCTATTGGTGAAATCACAATAGGACGGGGCGCCCTCTACATTTTACTCAATTTAAAAAAAATTGCCTCATTGAAATCAGTGATAAAAATCCAATGCGATTACAGACCTCAAGCATTTCTAGAATATAGACCCCAAACCAGCAAAATCGCAACCACTTCTTACTTCGGAACTATTGCTAAGTCTTATTTCCTATCTACTCACCTGAACAATAAAGTAACGAATTAAAATGAACTACAAATATGATACATAGCAAGTCAACGAGTGACAATTGGATAAGTTTATGTCAGATCGACCAACCATCATGTTTTCAGCTTCTATAAAAGCTATTTCGTCACATACTTATAGTGAAGCATTCATGGGAGGCGATATTGCGATAAATGGCAGAGCTAAACCATAGCTTTAGAGCAAAAATAGCTTGTTTCAAAATCAAGCACTGCCACTCAACCGGCTGTGCTGTTGTCTGCCTGGACCAGGCGCATTGCAGCCATTGTTCTTGCTTGGTTGCATTGCTTGTGAGAGGAATACATTGTGCCAGCGCCAGCAATAGTGGTAACTCTGAAGCTGGTCTGCACACAAAGGTATCCAATACAGTGGTTACCCAACTAGGGCCCGAAAAAGTGAAGAATAACATTAGCCAAACATCCTTTCGTCTTTGAGTTATATACCAAGTTTGTGGTTTTTTGTCACCAATTTATCGATTGATTAATTATTTTAATATCGGCCAATTTGCCTTTCAAATGGTTCGCCTTCTTTGCTTTACCCGTAAGTGTTATTTCCAGTAATTTTGTCTAAAGTAAGTTGCCACAATTGTAGTACAAATTGTTATGCGTGAGATGTTTTTAGTCCGTAAAGCAAAAGAAAAATGTTAATACAAAATTTGTAATAACCCTTTCTACCAACCAAATTGTGGCTAAACAAAAAAAACACAATACAGATTATCTTTAACAACGATTTACTTCAATTGGTATGACATGACTAAATTTCAATGTTTATTGTGTCAAGCTGTTTCCCAGTGCAAAGACAACGAAACCCAGCAAACTCAAGCACCACTTTTATTTAGTATTAGCAGTAGTAGAGTTATTAGTATTAGTTCACAACATGCGGTAAAGGATTTTAACAAGTTACATTCTCACGGCTATTTTAAAAAACAAAGCAAACTCCTAGTTGAGCCGTCCCATGAAACTGCAATTGGAATTCCTAAGCAAACTTTTTGAACTTTCCTTGTTTTAAAATTTAACTAGCCGGCTCTGCCGGCGTCGCCCACATGCCCCATCAATGACGTCGCAGTTAAAGAGTTTTGGCTTAGCAGGCTGTGCCAGCTTCCTGCATAGGGGCTTATAGTAGTTATTCAGTTTTTATCCGGTATTGTCCTCTTAGCAGAGATGACAGGATTCACCCCATTTCTGTCGCAATTCTTTGCACTAGATCTCTCTACTTTGATCGATTCAGGATGTCCTTCTTCTTCGAACCAATCTTTGTCTTCTCTTCCACTTACTTCTTCCAGGTCTTCTTTGGTCGTCCTCTCTTTCTCTTGCCACTCACTTCAAGATCCAGAGAAACCCTCAAAACACTATCGTCATCCCTCCTCAGCACATGTCCATGCCATCTAACTCCATTCGCTGTTGCTAACCGGTCTATAGTTTCCATTGACCCAGTATCTCCATCTGTTCTTCGGTGGTCTTTCTGTCAACCACTTTCTGACCGCGCACTGCTCTCACCACAGCTCTCTCTGTTCTCCTTAAAATTGCTTTTTCATTTTCTTTTAAACACCATGCCTCGCTTCCATACAGTATTGCTGATCTTACGCAACAATGATAAGCTTTACCTTTCATCTTCAGAGGAAACTAATTTCCAAGCAATAACTCTCCACATTCCCTGAATCTTACCCAACCGATTTTTACTCTTGCTGTGACTGCTGATTCACAACCACCGCTAGAATTTAGTTTGTCTCCCAAATAACCAAATCCATTCACTGTCTCCACTTCATCGCACAACTTCTCGATCGAATCTACCGTTCCTTCCATTATTCCTCTGCATCTCGAGCAAACAAAACACGTTGCCAATCTAGCGGTAACTCTCTTTATTTTTGCTCATTTGCCATGAGCCTTGTTTTCACATTTAGTGCACAGCACTGAATTGGCCATGACTCTCCTCCCATAAACTCAACATGGATCTATCTTGCTTTTGAACAGTTCTCCTTCCGACCCGCTTACCATCACTTTTATTTTTGTGATGTTGACCTTCAAACTCTTACTTTCTAGTGTATCCTTTCAGTTCCAAAATCTTTCCTTTAAGTCTTCCATGGTTTCGCTCATGACAGCAAGGTCATCTGCATACAGTAATTCATTAACCACACGCCTTCTTGCATTTTCTGTAATAACGTCCACAACTATTGCAAACAATAGTGGCGACAGTGCAGATCCTTGATGTATACTTTTCATGTACATTTGTGTAAACAAAAATGAAAAGTCAAAGCTATTTATGCACTTCCATAATTCCTGCACACATAATGGTGATCAACTTATTCTATGAATTAAGACCCGTAATGTTCACAAACAAAGAACCTTGTCACAAACTATCATTAATACTTTTAAAACGCGTAAGGGGTGGCTAGAAACACAGTAAAACTGATTGTAGCGGTCAAATAGTAATTTTCACTGTTACAGAAATAATCTACTGTGTGATAAGCCTAATTTACGATTTGGTGCAAGCGCTTTCGTATTTTCGTTTCTTATATTTGGTTCTTTAGCTGCGCTATTTCTCTTGTTCCCAGCATAGCGAGAAAAGCGGCTATGTCCTTCCCAAAGCCATTCACCATATTGTAGTAAGCGCCCATCAAGCCAATTATTTTAAGACGACATAGTTTCTCTAAATCCAGTTTTACAAATTGTGAGGTTTATGGTTTTATTTAGATATTTGCTTGAACTGGAAATTTTATTGCATCGCTTTAGAGTATAGATATATAGGGTGTCCCAAAAGTCAGCACAAAAGTGCTAAAAATTACATAATATGCAGAGTTCATCCAAATGTTTGATATCAAGAAAGGAGACTTTGAAGTTTTATTTACGAATTTTCCAATCAATTTTTGAGGTCTTGCAGGCTAGTTGCACTCCTCCACTTTCGACAACTTTCAGCCACCTACTAATGCAGGTCTCACCAACGTTTTCCAATATCTCTTCTCCGACTTCACTGCAGGCTGTGCGAATTCATTCTTCTAACTCTGACAAATTGTGGCATACACCTTGCTTTTAATTAGATCCCAAAGAAAAAAGTCGCAAGGTGTAAGATCCGACTACCGCGATGGCCATTCGAGAGGACCCCTTTGACCAACCTATCAGTTAGGAAAGTTGATATTCAGAAAATCTCTCACACATCTGGCAAAGTGGGTAGGAGCCTCAGCTTGTAGAAAAAAATATTCGGCAGGTCATTCCTCGCCAGAAGTTGAGGCACACCAAACTGTTGTAGCATCCGTAGGTAATTTGCTCCTGTAACAGTGGTGGTGTAACCGACTTTATCGCCAAAAAAAAATTGTATATTCAAACCAGTGCTAGACATAGCACACCAAACCACCAGCTTCGGAGAATCTTGTTCGTGCTCACGAAATGCTTTTGGGGTTGACTTACCTCAAATCCGACAACCGTGTCGAATGACCCGACAAGAAAGATGGAAGATGAACTCAAGACGGACGCATCGCTAAATCACAAGTTTTCCAGGAGTTGAGGATTATGTTGGTAATGATGTAGAAGAGACACACACATTTCCACACGAGCATTATTATCTTCCGCTTGAAGTGAGTGAACAACCTGAAGTCACTATGGATAGAGCTTTATGAACTTCCTAAGCATCCGCCGAATTGAGTTTTGATGCTGAGTTCTAATGCAGTCTAACGCATGAACTTTTCTCGGCTCTACGTAAAAGCTTGCGCCAGAAGTTCGGTGTTATCATCAGTTGTAGCAGTAGCAGGCCTTCCGCTCCGTGGCTTGTCTCGAACAGAGCCTGTTTTGAGAAACTTGCTATGAACTGAGTAAATTGCTCGACGCGTCGGAGCAGTGTGAAGACCATGAAGCTTCTCAAAATTGTGCTGGACTGAGATCGGAGACGGAAAAACTTTTCGCCAGGCAGCAATTTTGCAGCGCTGTTCTGATGACAATTGCCGAGCGATGGGAAAAATTGATGCCAAATCACTTGTCAAATTCTTGCAAACTTTAAAGCTAAATCTGTTTAAATTATATGCTAAAAAAACTTCTATGCAAACGCTACCAATTGATATTGGCCGAAATGTGCTACAAATGATACCAAAATGAAAAAGGAAAAAGGAAGTGTAGACTGACTTTTGGGATACCCTGTAGATACCTTAACAGGAAGCATACTACCAAACGGAGAAATCCTTGCTTTGTAGTATATGTCGACGTCGCCCGCAGGACCCTCATCAGTGCGTCCGGATTGAGAATATCGGTCCAGCCGGCCAAGGCGGCTTCACCGATTCGGCACTTGTGTGAACAGTAACGAAAAGTTTATTTTCTGCACATACAATTTTCACTAGGTGCGCTTCCTTTTCTTATAACAATTCTCATTTCAAGGTCCCGGCTACGCCTTAAGTCCATGTGCTCTGTTCATTGCTTACGCGAAGCCAAGGAGGGGGAGCGAAACACAGCCAAAAATAATGGCGGCGTCCAAATGGTGGTCGTTTGGTCATTTTAAGAAATGAGTTATTAGTGGTAGGCTTGTTTTACGATTTATTGAAGGCCCTTTCGCATTTCTATTTGTGATATATAGATCTTTCGGTGCGATATTTGCTTTAATTCTGCCATAGCGTGAAAAGGGGCCATGCCTTTCCCCAAAGACATGTAACCTATTCCGATAGGCGCCTACAAAGCTATTTTCAAGCAGAAACTTTCCCTCTTAATTCAGTTTTATAAGTGGATGCAATATTAATGCTTTATTTTGATCTTTTCTCAAACTTGGGATTTTATTACAATTAATATTGCCCTTAATTCCAACCTCTCTACTTTTAAATATAGATCAGTGAATTCCTATCGGTACAGAGACTATCAAAATAATAGTGTACAATTTTGCCGCCTGCTGCTGTTCTTATTATATAGTGGTAAGCATTGTGATATCATTTAAGATTATGACGTCAAAATGCTTTATAAAAGAATTCAAGGCAAAAGAAATGCGCAAGCTTAAAAAACACTTAAATGAATAATCACTTGTTGCACCTTGATACAGCGTAATATCTTATAGAAGTACTTTTAACATAAATTAACGTATTTTGAAACGTAATCGATTAAAGAAAACATTACGAACGGGTGTGCATAGCCATTACACGTCTATCAAGTTTATCGGGAGCGGGGAACGTCCTATTTGCCCTGTTTCACCACAGGCATTCTAAAACTAGATAAACAGACTTTCATCTGTTGAATTCAGCAAGTGTTTGAAAGCACATCAAAGTTGTGGGAGGGCGCCAAGGTAATTGATATGTATTTCCAGGATTAAGTTATTAAATATTAGGATCGCTACTAACCACTTTTTCGTTACTGCAGGTTAATTAGCATGAGCTAACACATCTGACTGCGCGCAAGTTGCTTGGTCCTGGCATAACCGCAGCCATGCAAAAAGCAAACTAACCCAAAATGAAGCACTCATAGTTATGTTATTGCAATAGCGGAGCCTCCATCAACATCGTAGATGTTAAGAATATCGAATTAGCCGGCTGCGGCAGCCTCATCCAATTGCAAAGGAAATAGCTTCAGCGTTTAGATCATATGTAGCTCGACACTAGTATTTTGTTGCAAAAGATTAAAAAGAACTACCATCATTCCCCCTCCTTTTTTTCTTAGGGGATCACAAAGTGTTTTATTTGGAGTTGGCTATATATCAAAATGTTTAGAAAGTTCATATCCGATGAATCTCTTTGAATATTTTGATGTTGTCAATAATCCATGGTATCGACTTATCGAGATAGAACAGACAAAATGTACCAAAGTAATTATTATTCCTACAAATCGCAATTCTGCAAAGTGTAGGCACCAAATTTTAGAGTGTTTTTAGCCCGTAGACTACATTTTAAAAACATGTAGAAACTTCATTTTTTGATGAATGTTTTTGAAAACCTAGACAGATAATGCCAAAGAATCATGCTTGTGAGGAAAAGTAGCCAAAATAAACCAAAGAAAAAACTTTGTTAAGTCAAGTAGAATAATTGTTTAACTAAAAATTGAAAATGATGTATGGCAACCAATTTTTAATCAGCCATTATAAACTAATCGTTAACTCTAACTAATTAGAGTCACATTCTGTTGGAAAGCAAATTTCCTAACCTTTCACAGGACACTAAATGTTAGTACCTTATTATAACTTTTATGTATAAAAGTTATGTTTTTACTCAGCTTCCCACTTTTTAAGAGGGGTAAAAAATAACACTACCGGTAACAAAGTTTAATGTTTTTAGCATAAAAAGTAATAATAAAGCTACATATCATATGCTATCGGTATCGTCTCGAATTACCTTTAATTTAGTGAAAAGAAAATCGGTTGAGAAATGACATCACATATCAGTTTTTTAGGTAATTTGAATTTGTAAAAATGTTGCAAAGTTTTAAAACATCTCATATGATGATCTGTGATAGCGAAATACGGTGTTAATCATACCAGACAGCATTATCACATCTTAGAGCGAGTTGTAAACATGCGAGAGAGAAAGGATGCTCAGAAAGCCTAAAATGCTGAAATAAAGAATTGCTCATTGCATCATCAATATCTCTTGTAAATGCTTTTAAGAGAGTTGATTTGTGTTACAGAATTTGAAGAGTGCAGATAGTAGGGTATTCATATTCTCGAAACTTTTTTTCTGACATTTTTCAGGGGAATCCGTCACAAATAGAGTGAAAAAGACGAAGCGAGTCACTTATATAGAGACACAGTTCACGAAAAAGAAAAAAGGCTCCATCGCGTTGGTAAAGAAGAGACCAATAGAAGGAGCGAAAACTAATGTGAGATTTTAGGCCATACACAAATTCCTTTTGTTTACAAACACGTATGGCCTAAAAATTGCACATTACTTTCCGCTCCTTCTACCAATCACGATGGACCCCCCCCCCTTTTTTTTTGGTGAACTGTGTTTCTATATAAGTGACTCACTTCATCTTTTTTACTCTATTTGTGACGGATTCTCTTGAAACGTGGGAAACAAAAAGCTTCGAGAATATACCGTAAATGCTTTTAATCGCGTTTCAGTAGTTTTTGAGAAAGTACATAAGACCAAATGGTGCCATGAAGCGTTGGTTGTGACGTCATTTTAGTCCCAAAGCAAAAAAAATTTTGTAAGTTGGTAAGTCGGTGGCTAGCTTTCACCTGAGCTCCAAGTAGATGTCCTCTGTCGAGACATGCAAATCTTAAAAATTATCTTTGGTTATTACGTCGTAGTGACGTCACAAATCACCTAATGGCACTCATCCCAAGATGGTGTTCAATCGTGCCGATTTTGGTGATTGTATGTCCAGTAGTTTTGGGAATTGTGCTTTATATATTAGATGGGGTCCGCCATTACTTTAAGGAAGCAAAAGGGATCACCAGCTATATTGGGAACCACTGTTCTAGAATAAAATGACAAAAGTGATTGAAGAATAAAGCTGTACATCCTAGCCATAACAAATGACCTGCACATATCCAAATCACTTTTATCATCAGGTGTTGTAATGGAATTTCATTCAAGATACGGTATATTCATGAAGTGACAGTTCAAGTTTAAAGAAAGAACATTATATTTGTAAATAGCGAACAAGCTTCATTTTTACACTAAAATAAACAGCTTACTTACCTATGCAACTGCTTGTCCGACAGGTGCTCGGTGGACGATGGAGTTTCTGCCAGTTGTGGACTGATATTTAACTGAAGTTCGTGAGCCGGGGATTCCAACTTCGACAAAATAAAACGGAGTTTTTTCTTCACAAATTCTACTAAATCGCCTTCAAACAGAACTGGAGGTTCAATTACAAGAGACGGGCTGTTCGTCAAGTCTGAGTTAGACGGATAAGTATGAGGACTATTAACTCCTGAATTCGCGCTTATGTAGCAGTCAGGATGGCTGAAAAAACAATTGGTTTTCCATCATAACCTTCTCAAAATTGTTGTAACAGAGGTTGCATAGAACAAGAAATGTGCTATTTCCTCTTCCTTCAAATGGAGGCAGAACGCAAGATGGAACATGCGGGCTCATATGAAAAACGCAATCAAGAATAAACTTCATACTCAAAAAAAAAGTGATTGTGCATTTTAAATTAGTTACTGCTGTAGATTATAGATGGTCAGCGCCAAAAAAGCAAAGAATGCTATCGCATTCCAGGATTTATTTGAATGCAAATGACATTGAAGGCAAATGTGGCAATGGGTTCAAAAAAGGTGAGATAAAGGGATGGAAGCTTTTATTTTACAGAAGGGCACACACAGGGTATTACCGGTTAAAGACAAGTAATTCAATTGACGAAACAACTTATCTGAGCTTTACAAGCTGCTCAGAGAGAGCATGTCGTAAAAGGAGACTTTTGGGCGCCAACCAGCCGCAGGCTGCCTGGTTGGTAGGAGGGAATACGAGTCTGTGATCTGTATTTATGACTGATTCCAGATCAATCGACGCCTTGCCTTAGGCCAATCTTCATTAGGTTTGAGATATGGACCAAAATACAAACTTGTGTCGTGCCTCTATCCCAAGGACGAGGGGAAGTACACACCCACATATACATGAATTAACTCTTGTTTAGAGTTCTTTACATCTATCAAACTTCACCGGGTTAATGTACCTGTTGCCCATTAATTATAAAAAGCCTCTCTTGAGCATTCATGAATGCCAGTTCTTATAGTTAGCAGACGGGATATAAATCTATATCAACAGCTGGTTTGAAATGGATTTTCCAGTTTTTCTAATCTGATCACACAATTTCTTGCTTGATTACATTTGAGTTCAGCATGTCTCATGGCACACCGTGCCTTTAGTCCAAGGAAGAGACCATACAGTAGCCTACTGTATAACAAAAACATTTATGTGGCTTTCGCACGCATTAGCGGGCTACCTCTTCACAACACAATAGAAATGAAATCAATATTAAAGAGAGCAAGACAACCTTTGAAATGGTGCAAAAATAATCTTTTGTAAATATTCCCCCATTTAAACAGGAAACGCTTTCTAAAAATTTTCCTCCCACCTCTGCAACTTCGCAGTTCCCCTCATAAGTTTCTCAATTAAAATGTACAAATTTAATGCTAAAGCACTACTAACTCGGACATTGCAGGTGAAATGTGGCCGGGAATCGGGATTTTTGATCCCAATGAAGATCGGCGGCAGCTCTCGTAACGGGATCCACTTTGCAGTCGCTGATGAATTTCTTCGTACTTCTGCAAAACTTCATTAGCTGCAGAAACCTGGAATCAAAATTCATAGCAAGAAGCCATGCTATGGTGTTTGCTTTCTCTATTGCACAAGGTCAAACAAATAATGCTGCTGTCGAAGCATTATTCTGCCTTTGATCGCAATTAGACTGTGACGTGAACAAACAAGACAGGAAAGTTATCAGGCTTTTTCCTTCGTGATGCAGCAAGAAGGCTGACTCCGCTTGTATTACTGTTAATATCCTCTAAAGCTGTGCTATTGTGACTTGATCGCATAGCCAAGTAGGATATGTTACCAACAAAAGAATATCATTTAAAATAATAACATAACATTAACATCACAGGTTGAGCTCTTAGGGCTAGCTTCATTCATTTGGACTATAGCACCAGATGATGCAGCCGTCACAGCAACCAATCCTCTATAATCTCGAATAAAAGCCGCGGCTACCGTTTTTTCTTCTGTTACCTTTTTGTGCGAGATCAAACCAAGGACGGTTTATTTTTTCTAATCATAATAAATAACAGGCCACCTTAGGACAGTAGAAAATAACCAAAAATTTGACAACTAAAAACGAATAACAAACAAATTCTTGATACAAAAAAATACTTTGCACTAATTTGATAGTTGCTCTGAACTTAATCTGATTTAATTCAGCAAAAGTTTGGACAACCACAGCTAATAAAACGCTTGCATCAACAAACCGCTCGGTTCATACTTTTCAGAATTTTACAACGACAGGTTACGCAACGGTAAAGTTCATTATACTTCAGGCGAAAAGATCAATGCACTCAGGTACGCACAACAAATTCAAGGGGTTCTCCGAGCGCGGGAAAAAATTTAAAAGACATTGCAATAAATTTGTTTGACGTTTGCGGTATTACCACTGATTATGCTGAAAAAATGTTCTGCTTGCAAAGTGCGCTTGCACACACCTTTGCTAAGAAACTAACGTTAATATTAACATCTTTGATGATGATGGCGTCAACGTATGCCTACAGTAAGTGTGATGCTACTGGTCATGTAAAATAAAATATGTAAACAGTTATTTGTGTTATTGCAAATGTTTGTAAACTATCTTCTGCTCGGTAGTACGGTACCGTCACCTTTTTTTAATCAATATTTTTTGAGGCTTTAAATCAAATAAATACGGTATTTGTGCGTTTTAAAATACGTTAACAATGCCACCGTGATTTAGGTCAAAGTGTCACAGACTTAAGCCTGGTTTACACAGAAAGCGTTAGCGAAAACTTTTCGCACCGGCGCGGTGGTGCAGTGGTTAGAGCGTCCACATTGTAGTCGGTAGACCTGGGGTTCATTCCCTAAGTCGAGTCATACCAAAAGACTTTAAAAAATGGTATTCACAGCTTCCCTGCTTGGCGCTCAGCATAAAAAAGGGATAGTGTGGAGAACAAGCCGGCAAGCTTGCTTGTTGTGTCCTTGGGCAAGGCACTTAACGGGACGCCTCCGCCTTTATGTGGCAGACAGGTGGCCCACCCGTACTTCACCGGATTATAATTGTGAAGTTGCTAACCCAGCATGTCAGACGACTCTTGGGTACCCACCAGTGGCAGTCCGCCTTGTTAATTGTGGGGCTACCAGTCACTCAAGACTGGTTCGAAATGGGCTGCCATCTTCCCCCAGCCTAATATCAATTAGGTTGACGGCATGAACCTGAATTACCGTTCATGCCGTACCTCCATCCCAAGGAAGAGGAGGGGTAAACACACACACACAAAACTTTTCGATGTATGGCGTCAGAGTGAAAAAATATAAGCGTAACAGCCTCTCAAACAAATGGCGGAAGAGCTTCGCCGTAAAACTTTCGTGCTTCGCGGAAAAAAGTGAAGGTGAAATATTTCAACTTTTGCGCTTCCGCTTCGTAACGTTGCTGATACTATACACTAATTTCCCGGTTAAGTTCGCAACTTGAATCTGAACAGTTTGTGCGAACTTACCTGGTAGGAGCAAACTTAGCATACGAGCACAGTGATTTGTTACTACGTTTGCCTACATTACGCCACAGAAGGCCTGTATCAACAAAACTTCCGATTATACGTCACACAATGCATGTATGAACAAACTCTGCTAAGTGCGTTCATTAGAGCTAATGTTTCCACACTAACTGGTGCTTTGATTTCGGTTGTAACTACAGTAGTTTTTAGCAAGACATTACACCCTATGACTTATACGGTTAGTTCTGTACTGTAAAATGTCTGGAAAGGTCAACGTTTGAACGAATCACAGAGATTAAAAGTACTCTCTACGTGAAGTCAGCCAAACCCTCGAAGTAAACGAAGATTGGCACGTTAGTATGAAGTGAGTGAGACTGTCACTAGAAAAGTTTGGCCGAATCGTGATGATATCCGTAAATGCTCGGCTCTGACGTCTGAAGAGGCGAAAAAGAAAAAATTTAGAGCATTTGTGGGCAGGTTTACAGAGCTTGAAGATAAGTTATACCTTTGGATTGATAGCATGCGTCGTGCAAGTCTGCCTGTTCCACCTACACTCGCCATTTTGAAAGCAAAGAAAATTGCTGAACAACTATCAATACCGCAGGATGACTTCAAACCATCTTGGCGGTGGTTCAGCCGGTTTAGAGAACGCCGTGGATTACAACAATTGCTTCTTCACGGTGAAGGAGCAGAGGTGGACAGAGAAAATCCTAATCTTTTGGAAGCTTTAGAAGAGTTGTATGCAATTATTTCAAAGTATGATCCAGAAAATGTATATAACATGGATGAAACAGGCTTATTTTTTTCAGCTGCTGCCCATATACACCGTGCTAATGCCATTTGAGGATGTTGGGAGCACAAGACGGAATAAAAGCCAAAGAACGTGTGTCACTTGTGGTTTGTGCAAATACCACAGAAACCCTTAAAATCCCATGTACACTGATCGGAAAACCTAAGTTTCCAGCTTGCACAAAGAATCATGAATGGTCTGTCAAGTACATTAATCAAAATAAAGCATGGTTGGATGTTGCAACTTGCTGGAAATGATTTGAAGAAGTTTTTTATCCTAAGTAAGAAACAAAACAGGCCGCCCAGTTCTTCTATTAATGGACAATGCTACTGGTCACTTTCCAGCTTTTGAGAAAGATAACATCAAAGTGGCGTTTTTTCCACCCAACTGCAATAGCTGCAAACAGCCTTGTGATATGGGCATTAAAGCAGCATTAAAAAAAAGATATAAATATTTGTATCTCAAAGATGTTTTGGATTTCTACGAGCTAGATGAAAATTTGAAGGCTCACAAAAAAGAACAAGCGAAAAGACTTCGTAGAGGAGCAGCAAATGTAGCATTTGGTAACCCTGCTCATTTGCTAGATGCGGCTTAATATATTAAGCTTGCTTGGGATGCTATATCGGATGCAACAATAAAGAACGCCTTCAACAAGGATGAGTTAGTAACTTTTCCGGGTGGAGCTGATGAGGAAGTCGATATGATGGCTGACCTATTGCGCAGTTTCAATGCTTTAAATATTACAATAGATGAAAGCACTATGGATGAGTTTGTGCATGTTGATGATGAAAACAGTAAAGAGTTCACACATGAAATTATGAACGATATCAAAGAGGTCCTGGAAAGAATGCAAGAAACAAATGATAAAGGTGAAAATAATCTTACGATAATTGAAGCTTCTGCACCTAGTCCGGAAACAACAGAAAACAATGTCCCTTTTGGTGGATTTGAACACATGTACAATAAAGTCTTTGAAGTTGAGGATCAGTTGTTGTGTCCTGATGTGCAAGCTCAAGCAGAAAATGATTACAACGAACTGAAAAACTCCTTTGAACTCTTTCAGCGAAAATTAAGACAAGTGACTTTGGAGTTAAAATGCAAAAGAGAGTAATATGCATCAGCTGACGATTCATGATGTGTTTATAAATTGTGAAATTTTTTATGACCTGCTTGATTTACAGTAAATATTAACAAATTTCTTTAAAAGTTGAATCTAGTTTTTTTGATCATTTATTGCGAACTTAATTGGGATGAGAATTTAAACGGGTGCGAACTTAACCGGGAGATTACTCAGTCCTAATATGCCGGTTGAATGCACAAATATTAAAGATGTGCAACTTTGCAAGCTAACCACTGGTGAGGGTGCATATTTAACATCTTGAATTTGTGTTTTAAATTCATGCTTGAGGGGTCACGGATTGATCAGAAAATTCTTATGTTGGACTTAGACTAGGCTAAAAATGTCCGTACGCCTAAAGCCCTGGTAAAGTTACCTTTACCTGCTGAGAAACCTTGTGATCACTAAAGCAAGTTTTTTCAATAAAGCCAATTTTTTGGTCGCAAGCTTGAGTGGGGTGGTCTTTCTAAAAATTACGCATACAAAAAGTAAGTTTTATATTTATAATTTGATAGGTCAATAAAAAGTCAATCTTATACTGCTAGGTCAATATTTTTGAAGTAATAAAGTCAGTTTCTCATAATTAACATTCCTACTCCCATTGTTTCTTTTGTAATGACGAGAAATACTGATAACTGTGATAAAACTTATTTACCTTTTTTGTTTCAACTGGGAATGCTTGCCAATTTTTAGTACGGCAGTATCATTTCTTGTCACAATCAAACCATTACAATGCAATAAACAAAGTCAGACGAAATTATGTGCGACCGTGTTGCAATCCAATAGTTACAACAAGTACAAGACACAACACTATACATCTGTTAGACAAAAATGTTTGCAGTATACCGAATAGGCAACTACGATGCTAGAGTAGACTATCTTTTAATTATTCAAGGTGAATCAGGACAGAGCGAATAGTTTGTTTATGCTTAAATTTGTTATTTAGGTTTTTAATGATGCCAAAAGTTAAAACTACCCTAACAGCTAAAATTCCATGCCTACTTCAAGATTTCTCTAAAGAATTTATGGAAGGCGCAACAACGAATTATATAGCGAATTGTGCTGTTGTACGGTTTCTTGCAGCCAACACTTACTAGCTAAAATTCATCGAAATACGACCAAACATAAAAAAGCGTTAGGTAGCAGATTTAAACTACTACTCCCACACACTTCGCCAACCTGTTTAAGGAGCAGTAACACCGATTTTGTGGGAAAGGTAACCAAGGTATTTTTTTGTCTGTTGACATTCCTTTGTACAAGCTAAACAATAAGCATATCAAAAACCTATTTCACGACATCAGTCACAGTTTGCCATCTGAAACTACTAGAAAAACAGAGCTGCAATGAAGCGCAGATGAGTTACAGCGGATAAGAAATGCTGTACATAACAAATTTTTCTGGTAGTTTATGAGAGCACTCACGATGCACTTGACGATGCTTTTAGATGTTTTAAAATCAACAGAAGCTCTTTCTGTCTTTTATTGCCTGATGCTGCAAAATGCGCATGGTGGCTGCTATAATCTCTGTGTCCTAAGCTGTTTCATCTGACATATGTAGCATATTTATTGAACAATTGTGCTACGAAAATCAAATCTAACTCTGAAAATATTGATCAACTAATCGCAAAAAGTCAAATTAGCACCAGTTAGAAACAAAACCAGGCAAGCCGAATTCGCTACTACTGATTGCCCGCGTAACCTGTGGTAACAAGATGCGGAATCAAGTTGGTTAAATGCTGCTCTATACGAGCGTATTATGCAAACAATTTACCTGCAGTGAAAGCGATAGTGAAAAGTTTTGCAGGCTCTGGATTTTTTTTGTAATTCAAGCATAAGTTAACTTGCAAACAACTGGTTTAGCTACTCAACTTCTCAAAAACAAAGACCAATAAAAATGTCCAGTTAAGCTCATAGAACGATTGAAAGTGTTAACTACACCATCAAAGAAATGGTCCAAGAAATCCAAGAACTTGACTTCGGAGAAGACACTTGCAGCATTAACCGTTACGTTCCAAAAAAAGAATGCAAAACAATGGCATTTCTAAAATAATGAACATGGAAAGACCACATCTTTTTTTGCTGTTTACAATTTACTTCAGCATTCTCAGCCCACAACTGCTTTCACAGAAAGAAGTTTTTTTTATGCTGCGAAAACGATTAGCTAAGAACAGAAACTATACGGTTAAAAAGGTTAAACAGTACATGATTTCACATTTCAATTCTTGCACCCGATGATTGTAGCGTTGGCTGCTTATATAAGGCGTGCGTATTGTAAGTTTTGTTGAGGATTCGTGTGCTTTTATTAATTAAATGTTTGTTTTAACATAAAAACTCAAGAAATATTAATTCATTCAGTCAAAATTCTGTTAAGTCAATTTTTTGAATTTTTAAGTCAATTTTCTTTAGTATTTAAGTCAACAAAAACTTGTTCTAGTGATCACTTAACATTAATAGACATACAAATATGTGCTAAAATTACTATTGGGGAAAATGGGCTGGTGCTATAGTTGGTTCATTGACAGTTATTTGCTTTTGTAGATCTTCATAACAGTACATATTGACACATATCCGTACGTAAAGAACGCAATTGTGTTTCAGATTGTTTGAGTTTTATTTGGTATTGACTAAAAAATCTATTTTATTTATTCATTTATTTATTGCATTTGAAAAATACACAATAATTACCTGCATGATGTATCAGATATTTAAATATCAGCTTTCAGTGTAAACACCGAAGAACAACCATGGGATAATAAAACTAGTGCTACTGCTTTTTTTTGACAACTTGGGTAGAGGGTATTAAGACTCCGGATTGTTTTTTGGTTAACTGTAAACACGTTGAACTTACGCATTTTTTGATTTCCAGGTCAACAGTATAAATTAGAGGTTTAACTCTAAACAACAGGCCGTATTTAACGGCCGTGTTAAACCCGGCCAGCCGGCCGGCCGTAATAAAGCATTTAACGGTTCCTGCCATATAGTTGTCTACAACAACTATTTTCGCTTCGTTATTGCACGCACTCAAACACGACAAATCACTGCGGCGTGGAAGTCGGGCCAATAAAAACCCACGCCTAGTGCAGATTAGCCTTAACACAGGATCGACCTCTAGTGTACATGCTTTTCCCGCAATTAAAAAGCAAAAGCGTGTCTCTGTGGTTAATCGTCCTTATCGAGGTTCTGTGTGAACACATTTGCTCAAACCACAATAGTTTTTCTTTTCCGCTTTGCAGAGCATAGCTGAAAACAGATTGCCTCGAGTGTCTCCACAAATGCTTTCTGTGTGAACCAGGCCTAAACACAGCCAATCATTCTAATTTTCTAACACAAAATACTGAAGAAAATGCAAATCGGACTGGTGCGATAGGTCTTTGATTTTCTTCTAAATGGCTTAAAAAGCAAGACACTATAAAATGGAGCAATTTGAAAACTTGGCGTTTAATAAACTAGTCTTTGCATTGTGCAATTTCGTAATGCATAAAATTAAAATTAATAACAGAACACGATCTTACCACTGGAAGTTGTTTTCTTGAACGTAAGTGATTATCTAAAAGTATCGAAAATTATATAATAGTATTGACGTTGTTCGTTAAAATGCAGGGAATGATGGAAGGAATAGTGAAATCAATTGAGTAGTTGTGTGATAAAGTCGAAATCCATTTTTTGGTATTGCTTTTGCACCATTTTACTTTTTTCCCAGCTTTTTCAGGTTTTGACCAGCTGATTCAGTGGTGTCAACCACCGCATACTCGCTTTCCAACCAGATTTTTAATCACTTTTCAGCACATCAATATCTCTACATAGATTTGATTACCACATACCCATATGGTTTCGTTCGAAACCATTAACATTCGGAGATCCTATTTTCATCAGAAAACTCGGTCTTGAAGCTGCTCTTTTTTTCAACTTTTTCCAAGGTGATTCCATTACACCAACCTAAAAATTTAAAAACAGCACACGAATAGCTTTTGAACGCAACAGAGGGCCGGCATTGTGTCAAGCATTTTATTGAGTGGCGTAAGTAAATTATCTAACAAAAATTGCTGCACGACAAAAAATCTACGGATGGATACATCTTTTATGTTGGATCCATCTATTTTTATTCATCTATTTTATGCGTGAATGCAAACTATTTGCAGTTATTGTTTCAAGCATAACATTCTACTATGAAAGACTCGTACAATAGAACCGGTGGGAAAGCAAATGAAAACTTTAAGATTAATATCTGTAGAAATACTACAATGATCCAGTCGTTCTTTCGACCATTTTATTGCTCAAACTTGACGTTTATTGTTCAAATGCTAGCCTCAAATAAGACGAACGGTTACTTAATGCCCCGACTGCTTGAAGACAGCACCTAACTGACTTTAAGTGAATTTCGAACTTTGGCAACTGAACGTTCCAAGCAGAGACATTGCTTCAAGCATTCCGCGACCCAAGCACGCCAACTAACAAACTGAATTTGGCAAAAAAAACATAAAACGTTTGAAATGTTGCCCTGCTACAACAGCGCATAAGTAGAATTGCAGTGACCCCATGAAGTTGCAAATTGAAAGACTAGTCAAGCGGTCTTCACTAAATTAAAATACCTGAGATTAAAAAGCACGATTGTCATCTCCAGTCCTTGAAACCTTGCTTACAGTTACAATTTACAAATACTAAAAAAAAACGTTCAGAGTCACTCTGGAGCTGTCAGAGCTAGTTCAAATTTCCCTCACGCACTTATGCGTTGACACATAAAACAATTAAAAATCAGATCTCATGATACGTCTTGTCAAAAAAGCACATAACTAAATTTTAAACCAACAGATCTACCTTAATTTCTCTACTTGTTTGGCTTCTTCGCACTTCTTTCTTTTTTTTGTTGGGCGACAGTGAAACGCCCAAAAGCTTTTCCACTTTGCTGCGACTTTTTTTCTCCAGTTCGTCAGCGGAATTGTTTTCGGATCCCTCGCTCTCTAAAGAAACACCGAGGATCTGCTCCGCTTTCGAAAGATTCCGTGTCCTGGGGAAATCTTTAAAAGCAAAACGGCCACCATAAAAAAATAACATTAAAACACTTTTTTGTTTATAACGTAGCTTGATACCAAGCCAGTACACCACAAACCATATAAAATGTCACTTTCCCTAACCTACTTTTTAGTGAAGCGTGCAGCGTGGAGCGCCTTTCCGTTTTTCGTGCGATGCCTTCATTTCATTACAAAGAGGTAAAAACAACAAGTAACCACTTGCATTTGCATAAGTGGGCTTAGTCATGAACAAAGTAAACCGATCACAAATAATAAAGCATGCTTGCGGGTGTGTACGAAAATGACAACGTAAAAAATTTACTGAACTGGGCTTGTCTCAAAAACACAATACAGGGTAACTGAGAGCAGTCAAATAGAAGTAAAAGAGACACAATTCAAGCTGGTGTTGAAAAAAAAGCACAATTACGATTACTCTAAAATCTAATCTTTATAAACTTTTTAACCAAAGCTACCTAGACCTGGATACTCACTATAAATCACATTTAAAAATCAAAGTAAAATTGCAGTTCGTTGCAATGCATACTACACAGCACAAGCAAAAATGCTTTTGCTTAATTTTAAAAATAATAAAAAAACTTTCAGATGCACCACGGTGACGCGGTGTTCAGAGCGCACGCTCGCAATTGGTAGACTGGGGTTTAACTCTCTAGTCGAATCCTATCAGACTTAAAAATGGTATTCGCAGATCTTCCATTTAGTGATAAGCAATAACGGAAATCAAGAATGAAACGTTCACTAATAAATCAGCGGTACATAAAAAATGTCCTGGCGCTAAGAAACCAATGCAGCTAGACAGAGTCAAAAACGCAACATAATACTTTACTTCAACCCCGTTTAAAACACTTTAGGCTAGCTCTAAAGCTAGTTTCTCTTGCAACTAACAAAGTAAAAACCATTTACCATCTATCAGCTGATCTTCTGGAAAATTGTTTTCATTATCTTTTATCTTCTCTGCATTTGTGTTTGCGTTGTCTGTACAGAAAATTCAAATGTGAGTTTTCGTGAGTAAAAGACTTTACCAGGTGTAGCTCACAGCGCTCTTGACAAAACAATGCTACTCGCTAGGTTGGAGAGTTTTTGATAGAAATGCGCAGTATCAGCGGTGTATCCAATGCATTATTTTTCTTTTCAACAACGATATTGAAATGCCAACTATTACGCTCTAAACCTATCAAACACAAATTGCGAGAAAAACGAGAAGGTATAAAGAAACACGACGGGGCACTGACAGTCTTGAGCAATCGAGATTTATTCCCTGAATTACATTATTAGTCCCTGAAGACAAGTCATCAATACAACACCACAAGGCAAGAGCAATAAAAATCGGCTTGGAGTGCAATTTAAACCCACAATCTGCACCAGTCAAATCAGAGAATTCGGTAACAGATGAACAAATCGAAAAAAATTGCCTTGCACTAATCGGTCACAGAAACGCAGCGAGCAGACCATTGCCGGGTGTTTGATCGCCTGATCAAGTGGTTAATCTCAATCACTGCATTTAATAACTTACCTCCGGTAGAACCAATCGAACTTGAAAAACTGATTTCCGAAGCCGATCTTAAAGTGGATCCAATACTGGCAAGCTGGTTAAAAATACGTGACATCTCGTTATGGGCAAGATAAAATAACTCGATCTAGAGCACATACAAGTAGCTTACATGAGCCCAGCAAAGTACTGAAAAATAAGGTTCTGGTTTTGCAGATATAGTTTATAAAACAAAGGAATGATAGCACATCAAAATCTTTTCGGGAACCACCTCAATACCATCTCAAATATGTCTCTTTCTATTGATAAGCGTGATACCTCGCTTTTACAATTCCACCAGCCCACGAACCTGTCTAGGTAGGGCTGTTCAAAAATACGCTTTTTTTCAAAACTTGAAGGTCACACCCTAGATTGGTTGCCATTCACGACAAAAATCATCGAAAAATCTGAGCTCTTTCGGTTAAGCATTGACCATGTAAATCCACTTCAACTATTTTTTTTTGGTGGGGGGCAACGTAGAAGGGCCAAAACACAAAACTGAACATAACTCCTAAACCAGAAGTTCTAAACGACCATATGGCCACTTAAAATTTGCAGAATACCAATACACATTACACTTAAGTATAAAAAACGCGTATTATGTGTAGCCAAATACAATCTAAAAAAAATTAAGTCTAAACAAAAAAATGAGATTTTTTGAGATTTGACATAACTTTCAACAAATTTCAAAGACAAATTGTTAAAAAAAATAAATTTGCGAAGTGTTTAGAACATTTCTTATAGCAAAGAAACAAATTAGCCTAAATAATAAAATTCATAAACCGGCGTTGGACTGTTGGTATCCCATATAAAGCGGTTTTTCCTGTGTTAACCTAGGCAGGTGGTGAATGTCACTCACAGTAAGTAAATACGAAATGTGAATATTGTTGGAAGTTCTATTTTCATAAAAAAGTGCCAGCTAGGGTGGCCTTCTCAAAATCAGGTCGATCACGTCTACTTTTCTACACGCAATGTAGTATCACTTGTCTTTGTCTTGTCTTTATAGTATCACTTTTTGCAATCTTCAAGAATCTTGATACCTCTTGCTCCTGATTCGTTCGTCACATGCAGTATTGAAATCAAGTCCTTAAATTTTCAAAAACTTTTGAAGTTGTTCCATTTCTTGCATAAATACCATAGAAATTGAACGTCTTTAACTGCAAAGTTAAAACGTTGAAAAATGATAACTGACCTTTTACTAACCAAGTTTTCAATTTTTTTATCTTCTGATATTGATTGAAATACCGTCTTCTATGGAGACATGTCTGTCTTTGAAAATTTTGGTAAACACGAAATAACTCGGAAGTCAGATTTTGTTTAGTGTGCTCCTGCAGTTGGTGATAACACAGAGCAAATGAGATTAGCTCTTCGCTTAAATACTAAAGATGTCTTTTTAATGCTGAGAGAGCAGCATCAAATACAGATATGTCTTTAAAAATTTGTCTCAATCGTCACTACATTCCCATTTTTTTTCATAGAAGACAGTCTCTAGATTAGTTTGAAACTTAAAAGCTTTTGCACTTAAACACACTCCGTTATCAAGCGCTGATAGCGATTTGTCAAGATAAGAATGTAGATGCGCTTTTCTGATGTCTGTCAGAGTAGCGTTAGGATAATCGGCGTTCTACTGTATATGCACGTGCCATTGAATTTTCCAGTGTTTGGTTTTGTCCCAATGCGATGGCTTGAAAGAACTGCAATATGCTCAAATACAGCAAAGTCTCTTCCTTCTTGAATTAGTTTTTCATCTCAAACAATGAAGACAAAAAACATCCTTCACCAATACTTTAAAGCAAAGGTTTCGTCGCGACGCGCTGGTGCGTCGTTTGGTAAAAGGGCGTCACAAGTTTGCAGCCTCGATGACTTTTTTGCGTAACCAACCTGCGTTGAGAACCTTTTGTCTTCATCGTTGACTTGATGACCACTGTTTTTTGTGGTTCAACTTTTGCAAAGAGCTTTCTTGCCCCTATTTTTGACTTGATGACCTTTCTTAAAGCTTTTCTTTTGGAGGTCAACTTATGGAGTTCGTCGTTTAATTTCATAGATTAGTGTGTCAGAAATTCATATAAGTTGGTAATCTCTGCCTTTAAGTCTTTTTTCACTTCATCAAACATTTCAGCGCGGACTTTTGAATGGTCCGGCTACTTGTGCTTGTGCCCAACACAAAACCATCGACATTGCCACGCCTGCTCTCGCGATAGCAGCAAAAGCATCAATAAAGGCATCAGGGGATAATTTCTGACGATCGGCTGCAGCAATAATATGTGGTGAGATGAGAAATTCTTGTTGAAACTTTCAGTTTAATAAAATCCGGTGTTGCTTTGTACTTTGAATCTTAGAAATCCGAGGAACTTGTTTTAGTTTTCAGTGATAACGTTTCGCTACTAGCACTTGAAAAATGAAAAAGAATCTATTGCTTTCCTCAACAGTTCTTGCTCAGCTTCTGATGCTTTTCTTCTTTTTCCTATCAGCTCTTTTTTAGCCAACTGTCGTTTCACTTGTTTGACAAGTTTGAGGTCTTTACCTCCAAATGTACTTTTGCGGAGTCCTTTCTGATCTTGAATAAAGAGATAATCTTCGGCAGAAAAATGCTTATCAATATTCTTTTTTGATACGTCAAAAAGTTTGTCCACGCTCATACGTCATTTTTCTTGAAGCTTTACAGCTTCCACTCTTTTCAATAACTTATAAAGATCACTCAATTTCTTTAAAACCGTATTTTCACTCAAGCAACAAGTATAGCAAGGAGTTGCACCTTGCGCAACCTTTTTCCACACAGCAATTATTTGATCATAGGTTGCACTTACTGCTGTTTTTACAGTGTATTTTTAATTTTTAAGTGATAAAAAAAGCGTCAACAACATCTTGATTTGCAGGAAGTTTTTTTCCGACAAAATGGCTGATTTCTTATTCTTTCCTCACAACTCCACCTGCGAATATCTTTTCTCAATTCCATTAGTTAAGATTATATAAACTAACGAATCTCTTAAACCTGCGAAAAATTAAATTGTATTTAATGCTATAGCCTTTGCTAATTACAATGCACAATGTCATGAATGATCACAATCTGAGCAAACATTTTAGCTGGCAGGTTCAACTTAAATAACAGAAAATGAAATCATCTTCGCTGGAAATTTATTTAGTTACAACAAAAAACTGCAACGTTTCAGTCTTTTGTTGTACTAAATAAAATGCCAGCGAAGCTGTTTTCATTTTTTGCGCAATCTTTGCTAGCTATTTGTGCTAGCATATCAGTTTGTTCCAGTACTATCATTCATGATTCTTGTAAACCTTTTTACTGCTATAGATTGGTTATATCTGTGCTTAAACTGGCAACTGGCTCCCAAACTAAACTGATAAGTAGCATTTTATGAGTTTAACTGGCAACTGGACTCCCATATTGATAAAAACCACTTTTCATCACTGCATCAATAACTGGTTTAACTACTGTACCACTAAAACTAACGACTACCATAATTTAAAATGTAAGTAGCATTTTATGAGTTTAACTGGGAACTGGACTCCCATATTGATAAAAACCACTTTTCATCGCTGCATCAATAACTGGTTTAACTACTGTACCACTAAAACTAACGACTACCATAATTTAAAATGTAACGGTCCAACTCCCGTTTATAAATTTTATTATTTAGGCTAACTCGTTTCTTTGCTACAAAAAAATGTTCTAAACACTTCGAAAAGTTTTTTCCAACAATTTGTCTTTGAAATTTGTTGAAAGTTATGTCAAATCTCAAAAAATCTTTTTTTTGTTCAGATTTTTATTTTTTTAAGTTTGCTTTTTTGCTACACATAATATCCATTTTTATGCTTTAGTGTAATGTGTATTGGTATTCTGCAAATTTTAAGTGGCCATATGGTCTTTTAGAACTTCTGGTTTAGGAGTTATGTTCAGTTTTGTGTTTTGGCCCTTCTACGTTGCCCCCCACCAAAAAAAATAGTTGAAGGGGATTTACATGGTCAATGCTTAACCGAGAGAGCTAAAATTTTTTGAGGAATCTTTTGTCGTAAATTGCAACCAATCTAGAGTTTCACCTTCAAGTTTTCAGAAAAAGCGTATTTTTGACCACCTCTGGCGTCCAGTTTTCCACTGACCGCGGTCAAGTACATTGTCGAAATACAGGGGTTGCACTAAACTATATATGCAAGACTGTGACAGATCAACGGAAAGGCGTTCAATTCCACCATTCGGCAATTCAAAGTACCAATAAATTACCGCGTTAGTGACTTCTTCCAGAGCCGTGCGAAGATCTTTTAACTTGCGACCTCTTTGTCCGATCACCAAACCACTCTCAGGAAACACATCCTCGTCGCATTCGCCATTAGCAGGCGGATCATTGTTTGTGTTTCTGTACAACAATACCGTTTCATGTCTTTTTTTTTTTTATACAAGGCAAGACGTTAGGAACAGAGTGGGTTTCCACCGTCAGCCACCAACTCTTGCATGGAAAGTAAAAAAAGGTCAATTAACAAAGTCAAGGCAAATCGAAAAATTGTGTTTATTTTAAAATAACTTTTTTCGGCATTTCGGCTTGCAAATCGTCAAACACTTTCTTGAAATGATGTTCAGTGGTTTGCGAACAGAAATGACATGACAATATACCTCTGGGCTTGGTGAGGTTTTAAAGATGTTTTGACTAGGTCAAAAGAAAAGAGAATAATAAAATACTGCAATAAAAAATCTCTTGTTTTCTGCGCTAGCGCCAGTATATTGGACGTTTTATCATTCGCCTCTTTGAACCTGCGCTTGACTTGAAAGCAAAAAATGATTTAGTAAACTATCGCCAGAACGGCGGAGTCAGTGTTTTTGCGCCAAAGCTACAATTTACGGCTGTCACCAATGGCTGCTGCGAAAGCAGCAAGCCAAATAACAGATCAAAAATGTAGCTAAAACTATACACAGAAGTTACACTCGTAGTAGCACTCGCCCAATATTGACAGATCACGAATACACTTAGATCCGGTTTCTGGGAATTATTTAAAATAGAAACACTTAGTAGAAATGTTGTTGAAAGTTTCAGACAAAAACACTTAAGTATTCTTTTCAAAAAATAAAAAATCGAAAGGAAATGGAATGCAAAAATCAAGAATTTGAGGCAAACTCATTAGTTTGTAAGGCATTTCACCCCACTTTTTCGCGTCAAAACCTTTCATTAAAACTACAAAGACACAAAAAGTATAGAATTACCAAATTTTTCACTATGTCGAAAAAAATTCTTCCAAAATTTCCGCTGTTTAGGGAATTCCTGCAAGCGCTTTTAATGCTGGGTATATATTATAACATACTTAACAAAGAGTGGATGTTGCTGATAGTTTCATCGAAAACTTTTGCCTTACAAAAAACAACCTGGATTTAGAGCCGTTTTAGAGACACATGACTATTTCAGTGACTTTTCATTCTCAACAACAAATTGATAACGCTTTTTTTTAAGCCAAAAATAACTTCACCATACTTTAGCACATATAGCTTCATATAATTTGTTTTAATGTAATCAAAATCATGATGTTTTGGCTCAACATTACGCCATCTTTAAGTAAGTCCTGACAGCAATAGATTGCGAACTAATTGGTCAAGCCTAAACTGTTGGGTGTATTAAGTTTTAACTGGAAAATGGCACAATGTTAAGCCAAAGAGGTTGTTTTTTTTTTAGTTAAATGAAAATATGTCTTCTCCAGTGGGGTCAAGTTGCTATCATTAACTTTCAAATGCGACTTCACTCACTCAGAACATATCTATGATCCTTTTCTTCACAAAACAAAACTAGCATAAAATAAATAGCTGCTCACCCAGCATGCAGCAAAAGCAGACTTTTGGGCGCCCAACAATGGCAGATAGCCTTGTTGATAGAATGTCTACTAGTTTGCAACTTTGTATTTATGACTGGTTTAAATGGACTGCTGTTCCCCTAGCTTAATTTTGATCAGGTTTTTGACGTGAACCTGCATCCGTGTCATGCCGTACTTCCAATCCAAAGAAGACAAACAACAACAACAAAACGCACCGTTCTGTTTCCGCCACACTGTCAAGCGAAGTTTCGAAATTTTCATAATTCGGACTTCGTTCGGTTTGAGAGCTTGATGTGGTGTCAGGATCACTTTCTTCCTTTCTTTCGAAAGAAAATTCCATCGCACTGTGACAGCGACGGACTTGAACGATGCTGGCAAACCGTGACTTCACTTCTCGATTGACCGTTTCCCGAAAATCGCCGACATCTTCATTTTGTTCACTTCAAAACAAAAAAAAACAAGCCAGTCAGTTTGTTGTGAGCATCTAAAAAGCTCGTGTTGTGTATCCCGCACTGCCGAGCACCGTGGATTTTTAACATAAACTCTGTGACTCCTGCAACAAACCATAGAAACTCCCGTAAGCGTCTTTTCTAAGGGCACTATAATGCTGAAATCGAAATTAATCTTATGCCTAAAAGGTTAAAAATAGCACAAAAATAAAATTATTAGGTATCGGTACACCAAAAAGCAAATTGCTGTTTTAAACAATGTGGCAAAAATATATTTCATAAAACTATTACGTGCTCTAAGTAAGATAAAATAAAGCAAAAAATTGACTAATAAGAAATTCCAACTTAAACTCAAATATGATTTGTTAGGCCAAAACTATTAAATAGCCGGCAAACGCGATGTGGTGCGTCACTGTTCAAGCCTGGTTGATCCAAAATCTTGCGATCGGTTACCGATGCACATTAAACATCAAATTACGTCAGTTGTTTCATACCTTGTCGAGTCTGATTCAACAATCTTCTGAAAAAGAACATTTGGTTGGACAAAATAAACAAGTAGTCAGGTAGATTATTTTTGATTACAAAAAAATCTTAAAGATGTAAACTATCTTGAGCCAAGACCTACTTCGGAGTTGTCCATAATGTCGATGCAGCATACATTTACCGAAAACGTAGTAAAGAAGTTGGGTATATCTGCACTAATCAACAGCAGCCTCAACGTGGTAATGCGGTGTCCATCCTCGATGGGTTGGGTCGAAACGGCTATTGGCCCCCTAGGGCACTAGAAAACCTTGGCTTTCTCCGCATCAAGCGCTGTTTCGCAGTGCTGCCCTCTGAACGATGGCAGAAGGGCACCACGCTCTCTCTCTCTTTTTCCCTCTAAAGTCGGTCGTCTGCCACTTCTTCTTTCGCTCTTTTGCCTCTTTCTTTCTTTCTCGCCTTCTTATTTTTCTTCTACCTCTAATGAGCGGCAACGTTCATTTAAATTCTGGTCATACCTTTCTTTGTTCTGTGTGCGCCGGCAATATGACTTGGAGACAGGTCAATGTAATGCTGTACGTGCTGTAAATAGCTTTTCTACTTTTTCCTACAGATTAACTCCCTTTTCAGCTCTCGCTTTTGAAGCTGCCCTTCCTGTTGCACCTTGGCTTCTGGGGGTTACCAGTCTACCTATACCGCGCCCAACAACTCCTCCAACCACCAGTCGGCTAATGCAGCTCTTCCTCCTAATTCTCGCTTACATACCTCCTATCCTCCTTGCAGCCGGTCACTAACCCCTCCTTTAACTTATTCTTAACCCCCTCCACATTTGGCTGTTCTTCCACGCCCCCCCATGCTTTCTCTCTATCTCCCGACTCGCTCAAGATTCTCCAAAGAACGCAAGAAACGTCATGTCAGAAGTGCTACAGTTCTTTAATTCCTTTTGCTTTTTCCTGTCAATCACAATTGCTTCCAGCAACCAAATCTCAACTCTTCGTTTTTTCAGATCTCTGAATACCATGCTCTGCATTTGAATTACACTCACTCCAAGACTGGCCCTCTTTCACCAGATAACTCGCGCACCAGCGGCAATGTAGTTATTTTTATTAGACATAGCCTTATCTTTTTTTGAACCCTCAACTTCCTCTCTATCTCTTCGCTTGAACCGAACTCTGACTACGTGGGATCAACATTTTGTTGAAAAACTTCTCATCTCTCTTGTTCTTAAACATATTTGCTCCTCCCATTCGCTCTTCTATAGCGGATTCTACAATTGACTCCTTTTCTTCCTCGGTACTCCCTTCTTCTAGATATCTCTTCATTCTGAGGGATTTCAACTGTTCTCACCCTCTCTGAGACTCAAGAGATACTTCAGGCCCTTATGGGGAAGAAGTATGCGATTGGCATATCTCCTCCAACCTCCTTTCCCGCAATGACTCTGACACCCCACCCTTTTTCACCGTTCCTCTCCAGCCATTTCCTTGACTACATTCTCTCTTGCCCTTTCCAGCTCCTAGGAGGTGCTTCAGGACTTGGACTTTGATCACCTCCCAATCCTCCTTACTGTCCCTCCTTCTCCACTCTCCCGCCCCAATGATCATCCTCTCTCTTTCAATTTCCAAAAAATTGTTGTGATGACTCTGCTACTTACATCAATTCACACTGTCCTCCTTCAAAGGAATACTTCTTCTTCTCTTTCCTCTGCAGCTCTACTCTTTGCCTCTCCGGCTCTCAATGCAGCCAAATCTCCCATTTTTTCGGCCGCGTCCAACGTTGACTTCTAGCCTGGTGGTCTTAGGAAGTAGACAAAGCGGTAAGCTTTGTGGTCTTCCCAAATGACAGGCTTGTATCTCAGCCTCGCAGCATGCCTCTTGCGGCATCGCAAAAACCAAGGAAAGTCATAGCACGACGTATACTCATCTCTTTTTCTTAATTATCCCAATCAGTCTATTCTATCCTTCGTTCCGTGGTTGGTTCCACCTCTTCTACCTCCTGTTCCTCTAACCTTCCCACCGGCTCCAATCTTAGGGAGACGGCATCGATTTATGTCAACTACCTGAGATCTTACTTTTTTGTCTCCCAGCCAGGCTTTGCGTAGCAGAGCCAGAGGCTACTTGTCTAAGCTCCGATGGGCCTCGTGCCCTAAAGAATCTCATTTCCCTTTCTGCTCTCCGCTCACCACCACTAAATCTTTTGCAGCTGCTGCCAACCTCTTATCTTTCACAGCTACCGCCCCATACAAAGTTACTAACCCCTTGCTAAAGCACTTCCCTCGCTCAGGCATGAATCTTCTTCACATTTTCAATCTTTCCTGGTCTTTGCATTCCTTTCCTTCCATCTGAAAGTCTTCATCTAGTTATTTCCATTCAGTAGAAGGGAAAACTTCTCGACTCACCTGCTTCCTTTGGGCCTATTTCTCTCATCTCTTGCGTCCAAAAGCTGTTTGAGCGCATCTTTCTATGTCGTCTACTCTTCTTCCTTGAGTCAAACTCCATTCTCTCTCCCCGCCAGGCCGGTTTCCATCCTGGCGATCTACTTTGAATCAAATCGCTTTTTTTACTCAGTCCAGTTTAACAAACCAAAGCCAACTCAGTTAAACAAAAGCCAAACCAAGCAAGTAAGTTTAGTTTAACAAACACAATCCGAGCTCTTGGGCAATCCTTGCTACAACCGACTTCTCTAAAGCTCTAAACTCTGTCTGGTGTCCCGCTCTGTTCCACAAACTCATTTCAGTTGGCCTCCCTCCTTGCTATATTCAATGGAACCAATATTTTCTTTCTGACAGACGGGCTGGTGTAGTTTATCAAAGTCACTATAGTCGTTTTATTCCAGTCCGGCGAGATATTCCGCAAGAATCCGCTATTGGCCCTTTTATCTTTTTTCATCAGTGATATCCCAACGACTCAATCTACTTCAGTTTCACTTCCGTACTTTCTCTCTCTGCTTGCGCTTCCTCCCCTCGCTGGAAACCACCTTCGTTTAGCGCGGAGCTCACTTTCTTTTCTCCATGCTCTCGCTCTGACCGTTCTGTTCCTCGCCAAGGTGCGGCTATTTTCCACCTTGACTCTCTGCTTTAACACGATCTTGTGATTTGGACGAATGGCTCTGTTCAGCAAAGCTCCAGCGTCCTTGCCAACTGCTCTCTTGGTGGCGCTGAAGCCACCCTTTCCTATTCGTCACGCCCAGCGTGTTCAAGCTTTTATGATGACCTGTGCAATTCAGCAAGCTTTTCGCTGGTCTCGGCAACACCAACAAGACTGCCACTTTTTTTCTTCTCCTGTCAGACTCTCGCTTTGTCCTTGCCACGCTTTCCTCTCCTTTGTCCTCCCCTTTATCTCACACTCTCTAGCAGATCTAACAGGAACTATCCGCTTTCTCCTCCTCCGCTACTACCAGGCTACAATGAGTTCCCGGTCATCCATTTTTTTTTGCGGAAAAGAACACGACCGATGAGTTGATCAGGCTGGGTGCGCTGCTTTAGCCATTTATTGTTCCACATGGTGTCTTTTCTTTTACCTGTCGTATCCACTTTTTCTTTTTTTCTCAGACTGGAGACGTACTGTCTCATCTACATTCTTAGCCACACAGGTTTTCAGTATCCGCTGAGAAACTTGTGCTTTCTCGTCACGCTGGTTGTGTCTTCTCTCGTCTTCGCTGCAACGGATACAGTCTTCTTCTAAATTCTTATCTCTCTAAAATTTGCAGAATTGAGAATCCTTCGGGCAGCGCCTGTGGTCATCCAAGCCAGGATACCTCTCATCTCATTCTGCACTGCGCTGCGAGGGATTCCTAGCGCCGCCAGCTTCTTGGCGACTCTTTTTTCATCTATAACCTCTGATCCAAGCTTTGGGAAGTTTCCGGCTTCCAGGGACCTTCGGTCTCCGTCATGCCCCCTATCCATCAGAAGGGTGGGGTAACAACAGCAAGTTGGACAAATTGCTGCAACGTAATTTTCCCAAAAGCAAAACACAGAAAAAATACGCGAGATGAACTTGCAAGCTGTCCATGCGGTACTAGCGCCTTATTGTGTTGAACTGGTAATTATCACGTAATGTGTTCAACTTTTTTTAATAAAATATTTGATGAGACGTTGAAATACAAAGCATGTCTAGCGAGCCTGTGCTTAGCGCCACTGTCGTTGTCCTGAGAAACTAACGAACAAAAATGCAATGCAAAAAATGTGGATGACAACACTGCGTGAAATGAAACATCCTTGGTTTTATACGGCAAACTCAACGAGGAAAACAATAAGGAAGCGAATCATTCGTTACTTGCAATGAAACGTTCAACTCGTAATGTGTCGTTCGAAACAATTCATGCTAAAAGCTATTGGCAGTCAAAAATAAATTTAACACATTGATGTATGACCAACGTGTTAATAGCAAACTACATGCAGGAAATGCTTACTCACAACAAAATCAGAAGGTTTCAGTGCTTCCTCGGTCGGCGACTTTGTTTGACCTCCAGCAATTGAACTTGCGCTGGCTGATTTTGCTTCTTCAAAATCCATGATCTATAATTCACAGAAAGCTTAATTTACTAGAATGCAGCCGACGAGAAATTAGAAAAGAGAACACGAGAACAAAAATTAAAAAATAACACAAAAAGCATTACTCCAAATCAGGTTTAAATAACATACACATTTAACAAAAAATTAAAAAGGTGTGCATCAGAGATTGCAATTGTTTTGATGCCATTCACCCTTTTGAACACTTGGCTTTCACCGTGCATCCCCGAGCTAATACCCGCCACTGCTGTTCGAGTAAACGCCCGACATTGGTGTTCGAGTAAACGTCAAAAAACACCAACCTTAGAATTTTCAGCGTTCGCTCTCAGAGAACAATCACTTGTCACAATGGCAGAGCAATTAACTTGCTGAAATCTTTAGACCTCCAAATTTTTGTAGCGAACAGTAGGGTCCATGTACCCCGGGGTCAAAGCCATTAAACTATACCAACAAAGCTATTGCCACCGGCGCGATGGCGTCCGATTCGTAGTCGGTAGACCTGGGGTTCATTCCCTAAGTCGATTCATACCAAAAGACTTTAAAAAATGGTATTCACAGCCTCCCTGCTTGGCGCTTAGCATAAAAAAGGGATAGCGTGGAGACAAGTCGGAAAGCTTGCTTGTTATGTCCTTGGGCAAGGCACTTAACCAAACGCTTCCAACTTTATGTGGCAGACAGGTGGTCTACCCGTGCTTCACCGGGTTACAATTGTGAAGTTGCTAACCCAGCATGTCGTATAAGGCGACTCTTGGGTTCCCACCAGTGGCAGTCCGCCTCGTAGGTGGTGGGGCTACCAGTCACTCATAAATGGTTCGAAATGGGCTGCCATCTTTCTCCTAGCCAAAATTCAATTAGGTTGACGGCATGAACCTGAACTGCCGTTCGTGCCGTACCTCCATCCCGAGAAAGAGAAGGGGTAATCACAGCAACAACAACACAACAACCTATTGCTACTAAAATGAAAAATGGTTTTTGAATTGCAAAGCTGTTAAAACAGCGTCGCTGACGCAACATTTCAGTTTAAAATGCTGTTTCACATCAAAATAACTGGAAAAAAAGCAACACAAAAACAACCGTTAGATTACGTCATGCTAACTAATCCAGTTTAGTGAAAACTATGCAAATATTATGATACAAACCCAATAGCAACAATAAAACTAGTACCTTTGCTTCAGACTGCATTCCCAACATCGGTTCCGGTTCATTGTTAGAATGATTGATGGGAATGACTAAAACCATTTCGCCTAAAAAAAAATCTACGTTGCCACGATACAAGCCACTTCTACAGAACTGTTGAAAAACAAGAAGAGTAATCACTAAAGCAAGTTTTTTCAATAAAGCCAATTTTTTTGGTCGCAAGCTTGAGTGGCGTGGTCTTTCTAAAAATTACGCATACAAAGAGTAAGTTTCATATTCATAATTTGATAGGTCAACAAAAAGTCAATATTATACTGCTAGGTCAATATTTTTGAAGTAATAAAGTCAGTTTCTCATAATTAACATTCCTACTCACATTGTTTCTTTTGTAATGATGAGAAATACTGATAACTGTGATAAAACTTATCTGACTTTTTTGTTTCAACTAGGAATGCCTGCCAATTTTTAGTACGGCAGTATCATTTCTTGTCACAATCAAACCATTACAATGCAATAAACAAAGTCAGACGAAATTATGTGCGACCGTGTTGCAATCCAATAGTTGCAACAATTAGAAGACACAACACTATACATCTGTTAGACAAAAATGTTTGCAGTATACCGAATAGGTAACTACGATGCTAGTGTAGACTAATTTTTGATTATTCAAGGTGAATTAGAACAGAGCGAATAGTTTATTTATCCAGGTACAATCTACAAGCTCACTAACAGATGGTGTTTTACTATTCTACAGTGGAACCAGCCGTCAAAACGGTGACGTGACATGTTTATTTAGATTTTGCTTCAATTAGTTATTTAGGTTTTTAAATGATGCCAAAAGTTAAAACTACCCTAACAGCTAAAATTCCATGCCTACTTCAAGATTTCTCTAAAGAATTTATGGAAGGCGCAACAACGAATTATATAGCGCAGTGCTTTTCAACGTTTTAAAGTACCATCCGCACTTGCTCATTTTGCAAAAATTTCATCCGCACAAACAAACATTGTGTTAACGGACGTTTCTATTTTTCCACTTGTTTAATATCACGTGCTTTTGCTTTTTTCCTCGCTACGTGATTGTCATGTCATCATAACGTTTTTCCTTAATTCTGAGTTCAGATTTAACGAGTTAACATGCACCTGTTCTATTCGCATAAGATTCTATGTAAGACTGACCTATATCAATATAGATTGATAAATAATAATTGACTAACCTGAGTGAAATCAAGCAAGAGGACATGAGGAAGACTTAACCGACGGTGCTAGTGTCCAGTGACAGACGTTCATTTTCGTCACGCGGAGATTAGACTATTTCTCAAGCACATCCACAAACAAGAATCAAATGAGCTCAACTACTAACATTAGCGGCTCGGAGAATACTATACGGGTGCTAGTTAGCCCTAATTGAATTGTTGTTGACGTTCCACTAGTGACGTTCGCAACACTAGTTTACAGCTATTAGTTTTTATTCCATTTGCATAATAACAATGGAAGGGTCAGACATAGGAATAACAATAAATGAGTAATTTTGTTTAATTACCAACACATCAACATAAACGAAAATTATTACACACAAAAAGAATTAACAGTTTTTTATTCAAATATAGAAGTATATTAATGACTCGTTTGCTGCTGAATATTTCGGGAAATTTCATACCAGTTTGGTTCAATGTCTTACTCCAAAGCTCCCCGCATTAGGTCATCAAGTGTTTCATTAAGAACACAACTCCTTTTTGACGTTTTGATGTCAACTAGTGCACTAAACCCCTTTTCGGCCAAGTAGGTAGTAGGGTTTTGCACAAGAACTTTGAGCGCTTGAATCGCCAGGTCTTTGTATGCTCCATCAAGAGCTCCGACCCAAAATTCAGCATGTTTTCCGCGATTAAAAAATGCCTGTTGACAGAAATCGTTTTTAAGAATTTGACCCAAAGGTCCCGGAGGCTGTTGTTCACCAAAAGGATTCAAAATCCACAGCTTTGATTTTAATTCTGCTGCCTGATGACTTGGAAAGTAAGCTTCAAAACTATCACGCAAAATGTTCACATGAGAGCTTGCTACTTCAACGATACGCTGCTCCAGATCCTGTTCTGTTTCTTCCCACTTACATGCAGACATGAAGGACTGAAGCGTCTTCAAATTTTGTAAGTTGTTACTGCAGATTTCTTTTTCCAAACTTTCAAGTTTTTGTTTGAATGATGTAATTTTGGAAGTCGCTTCAAATATATCAATTCCACATCCTTGTAGGGTGATGTTGAGCACGTTAAGCATACCGAATATATCAACAAGATAAGCTAGCCTGGCAAGCCAAAACAAATTTTGAATCATATTAGCTCTGTGCTCTTCTCGCCCATTGAACCACACAACAAGTGTCTCTCGCAAATTCCACACTCTTTCTAGTACCCTTCCACGAGACAGCCACCTAACTTCAGAGTGATAAACAAGGCGCACATCATCTCCCATTTCTCTGACAAGTTCATGAAACGCCCGATTTGACTTTGGTTTCTTTAGTATTGTAGTCACAATTTTAGTGACATCACAAATCACATCGGCGAGTTGACAGTTCTTTTCTTCATTGGCAATTTTTTTGGCTACCAATGCTTCACGGTGTAGGATGCAATGAATGCTCACAACCTCTGGTGCGACTTGCTTTATGAGAGCAACAACTCCGTTACGAACTCCGACCATAGCCCGGGCACCGTCGGTGGACACAGACTTACATTTGGACCACATCACTTCGTGTTCTGAGAAGTAATTGTCCAATTTTGAAAACACACTTAAGGCAGTGGTTTCTATGCCAATAGGAAAACAAAACAGATAGTGATCCACAATTTTCATGCGTTCTATACTTGGAAAGCGAACGTAAGCAATTAATTGAGCTTTGCTTGTAATATCAGTCGTTTCATCTAATTGAAGTCCGAAGCAGGGCGCAAGACGAAGCTTGGCTAGAACAATTTCTTTTAGTGAGGCAGCGATCATTGAACATCTCCTTTGCATGGTATTATCAGACAATGCCAGCTTTTGGACTTTGGTGACAGCGGTGGCTCCTCCATGAATCTCCTGCGCTACTATCTCCAGACAGGGTTTTACGACGCTTTCTGCCAAGGTAAATGGTTTCTTTTGAGACATAAGGACATGAGCTATTTTTAATGATGTTATGACGAGAGGTTGATCAGAAGGTGCCACCATCAATTGTTCGAATCGTTGCTGTTGTAGAGCATATTGTCGTGTTTGTTGTTTGAAAAATGTTGCCGACTTGTTTTTGTGTTCAGAATGTTTAGTGTCTCTGTGCCTTTTCAGTTTATACTTCTCCATTGATGAATTGTGGTATATGACCTGGCAGAAAACACAGCGAGCGGAAGGATAGTTTTCGTCTGAATCTTTCACAAATCCCAGCTCAGTAAATGCATCGTTCCATTTTCGTTTTTTGCTCAATTGCTGTTTTTTCGTTTTATTAGCTGTAAACTGTTCAATAATTTGTAATTTTTCTTCCGTTTCTTGCTGCACTGCTGCATCTTGCTTATTAGAAGTAAAGCCATAATTCACAAGACTCATGTTATAAAAGTAAAAAGTAACAGTTAAAATTTACAAAGTAGCAGTTAGTAACAGTTAATAAAAAGTAACAGTTATGCCCATCTGTAGTCAAATGCAGTATTTTTCATAAATAGCTTCCACCTCCTCTACTAGTAGGTGACTAGCAGTCTATTAGTATTAGCCTACTTAATGCGTTACTTACTAGCCTACATTATGAAATTTATTCATTATGCAACAATTAGTTGCATTGTTACGTCACCATTAAATTTTCGTTCGGGTTATTTCCAAACAAACAGTAGTTATGAAAGATTGAGATTTCCAAACAAAAAAGCGCATACGAGCAGATCATGTAATAGCTCCCCTTCGCTTATTCGTGACAGTAAGACTTGTGAAAACATCAGCAATTAACTAGCAGTTAGTTAATTGCTAATGTCATCCGCACTTATCCGCACTACTTTTGTCATCCGCACTACAATTTTTTTCATCCGCACAAGTGCGTACCGTCCCACGGGTTGAAAAGCACTGATATAGCGAATTGTGCTGTTGTACGGTTTCTTGCAGCCAACACTTCCTTATCGAATTTCATCGAAATACGACGAAACATAAAAAAGCGTTAGGTAGCAGATCTAAACTACTACTCCCACACACTTCGCCAACCTGTTTAAGGAGCAGTAACACCAATTTTGTGGAAAAGGTAACTAAGGTATTTTTTTGTCTGTTGGCATTCCTTTGTACAAGCTAAACAATAAGCATATCAAAAACCTATTTCACGACATCAATCACAGTTTGCCATCTGAAACTACTTCTAGAAAAACAGAGCGGCAATAAAGCGCAGATGAGTTACAGCGGATAAGAAATGCTGTACATAACAAATTTTTCTGGTTGTTGATGAAAGCATTCTATCTGGCATACAATATTTATTAGATGTTTTAGTTCGAAGCCTAGAAACACCTAACGTTACATATTTGTACGACTGTCAACGTCTACCATGTGTGCCAAATAGGAACAGCATTACTCAACCAGTTGACGATGCTTTTTGATTTCTTGAAATCAACAGAAGCTCTCTCTGTCTTTTATTGCCTGATGCTGCAAAATGCGCATGGTGGCTGCTATAATCTCTGTGTCCTAAGCTGTTTCATATGACATATGTAGCATATTTATTGAACAATTGTGCTACGAAAATCAAATCTAACTTTGAAAATATTGATCAACTAATCGCAAAAGTCAAATTAGCACCAGTTAGAAACAATACCAGACAAGCCGAATTCGCTACTACTGATTGCCCGCCTAATCTGTAGTAACAAGATACGGAATCAAGTTGTTTAAATGCTACCTTATACGAGCGTATTATGCAAACAATTGTGGAAAGTGAAAGTGTTAGTGGAAACGGTCTGGTTTTTTGGTAACTCAAGCAAAGGTTAACTTGCAAACAACTGGTTTAGCTACTCAACTTTGCAAAAACAACTCAAAGACCAATGTAAATGTGTAGTTAAGCTTATAGAACGATGAAAAGTGTCAGCAACACCATCAAAGAAACGGTGCAAGTAGTCCAAAAACTTGACTTCGGAGAAGACACTTGCAGCATTAACCGTTACACTTAAACAAAAAGAATGCAAAACAATGATATTTCTAAAATAATAAACATGGAAAGACCACATTTTTCACCGACTGTATACAGTTTACTTCAGCATTCTCAGCCCACAACTGCTTCCACAGAAAGAAGTTTTTCCATGCTGCGAAAACTGTTAGCCAATAGCCAAGGACAGAAACTTACGGTCGAGAATGTAAAACAGTTCATAATTTTACATTTCAATTCTTGCACCCGATTATTGTAGCGTTGGCTGCTTATACAAGGCGTGCGTATTGCAAGTTTTGTTGAAGATTTGTGTATTTTCATTAATAAATGTTTGTTTTAACATAAAAACTCAAGAAACATTAATTTATTCAGTCAAAATTCTGTTAGACCAACAAAGTCAACTTTTCTTGAATTTTTAAATAAACTTCTTTTTTACTTTCTAAGTCAACAAAAACTTTTTCAAGTAATCACAGATTAAATTTGATTTCCCGATTAAACATCATGTAAAAGCAGGTCGTTAGAATCGTATGCAATATACCGCTTCACAAACAGTAAAAAATAAACTGCCCAACTGACTAATTAAAAAAAAGCTTTGCTTTTTCATTCTAATAACAAAGACGTTTTTCATTTCATACTCAAAGCATCGTCTACTAGGGCCTTTCTCATTCACGGCAGTGTAATTGCCATATGACGTACCTCCATTACTTGTAGCATTGCTCGGAGTCGCCAGCGTACTGGTTTGACTGTTCGTAAAACCATGAGCGCTTGCTGAACGCTCTCGCTTGGAAATTCTTGGCGCTGCGTCAACAATTAAATAGTAGATCAATCAAAAAAGCATGTGACAAAAAGCTACGCTACAATTTTTTGACTGCGTTTGCACTTTAAAAATTATTGTATTTAAAATAATGTGCGCGGAGGACAAAATTTGAATCTCCAGAAGGATACTAACAGCATCTTCCTCTCAGTACATCACCTTTAATTTTTGAAGATTAAAAATAATAGGTGATGTTTAAGTTAACACGCAACTTTAATGTACAGGGTGTATCACAAAGATATTCACCCCCCCTACAGCCAAACTGGTAATAGGTATGACCAAACTATATAGCACATTGTGAAGCTTATGTTGTTAGAAATTAATGTACATTTTCATTTTTTTCCAGATACTTAATAATTATGGCTTTTGCTGATAATGAAAAAATTAGGTATGTTGATAGAATTTTAAGTATTGGTCTCAGAATCGCTAGAATCGCAGTGGCCAGGTTCATCACCAGATTTAAATGCAACTGAAAACTTGGGAGCTATTCTGAAAAAACATGTTGAAGATAGAATTTTAAAGATTCCTAGCATGGAAAGAAATTCAGTGGAAACCTTAAAGACTATTATTTCAGAAGAACTAATTAAAATAAAAGAGGAACCTGAAATCTTTGCTAATCTTCTTAAATCGTATCCTGCAAGATTAGATGCTGTTAGAAAAAACCATGGTGGTCATACTGATTACTAGTTAGGATTGATTTAATGTACGGAATAAATTTCTATTTTAATATAATTTATAACAATATTTTTGTTTTTTTCCTAGTCCTTTTGGATTGAGCTCTAGAGGGGGTGAATATCTTTGTGATACACCCTGTATACAGGATTACAGGTTCACGTTGAATAGATTGCCATTTAGGCTCGGACTCGAAATTTTCCAATTTAATTAGAATGTCCAGTCCATCAAACGCATAGAGTACCTGATGAATCAGTAGATAGAGACGAATTTGAGGCTAGAATGTTCGCATCCTCTTTTTGCAACACTGAACAACACACGACAACTGTAAATCAACAAATCTTAAATACATGAAAGCAAAATTAAGAGCAACCCAAAATATAAAAAGCTACAAAGCATAAGCAAGTGGTTTCCAACTTTTGTAGTCATTGCTTCTTCAAAGAAATTCTCAGTCAGGCGTACCCCTACCTAAACATAATTATAACTCAATTGTCATTGACAGATGGATTTTTTGTGTTGGAGATCAATATATTCTAAGTCCGAATTGACAAACCTTCTTTGACGGATGAACGTGAAGACTTTTTTATGGAGATAAAGCCTTTTCAAAACCACAGGCACTCCATTTAGGGTCGTGGCTCACAGTTTGGCAACCATGATCATAGTTAAGTAAGCAAACAATTCAAAAAAGGACTGAACCATTAAGTAAGTCAATTCTTTCTAGCTTTAATAAAATTTACCAAAGCATTTACAGACCACCTGAAACCTCCTTTCCGATTCCCAAGGGGTCCGAGGATCCCACGTTGGAAAGCCCAGGTATAAGCCATTGGCAAACATAGAAGCATTGTAAACAACAAAAAACTGAGGCAATACTAACGCAGATATTTATATTAATTAATCCAAGGTGTTGACGACGTACGGCAGTGATTATCTGCTATCAGCAATCAAATATTTTACCAAATTTTTTTGGCGAAGACTTGATGTCAGATGCTTTGCCTGATAAATTTGGTGGCTTTTGGGGCATGCTTGCGCCATGTCCAACGTTTAAGCCAAGACTACGAGATTACAATAATGCTGTGACCGAAAAGACCAGCATTCTGTGAGAGGCAGTGCTTCATAAGCAAAATACAATATAACCAATAACTCACAGTCACTATCAGCTGTTTCAATCATGTAACTATTCCAATGTATTGCTTGTTCTAAGCATAATGGAGTGACGTCAGGCAATGAAGATAACAGGTTATCGAGAGATTTTTGTTCGATTCCTGGAGCATTGCAATACTGCAAAACAAATGACCAAATTTGAAATGACAACAACACACACTGCCATCTGCACGCTTTCACGCCTACAAGCACGTCTCAGAGCATCATTCTGCATCTTTTTGGCAAAAAGCTCACACAATGATAAGCTTATTTTCCATTACACAAAGAAATATACTCTAATCTAGGCTTGCAAGCGAGTGCAATTAAAAATTAGATTTTTCCTATACGCATGAGCAAACTGGAGTTCCATGACAAATAAAGCGAACTGAATTGTGCTGTGCCTTATTCTAAAGTGTATCTAGGCAAAACTTGAAGCTGCCTGTTCTACAATAATAAATGGTTTAAGGTCTCAAACCTGTAAGCAAAAGCAACGATTGTACTTGCAAAGCGATTCCAGCTTTTTATAATTGTAAGGACCCTGTTTCAGAACATTTACGAAGCGCTAAAAACTGGTCGTTTACGTTTCTAAAGGTTTTTAATTGAGCTCACGCGATCGTCATGTCGCTCTATACCAACCAAATGTGATGTATCTGTTGTAAGTTTCTTTAAAATAAAAACATACTTGAATGTCTTTCAAGAAGGCAACCAGTTGTTGTAATTGGAAAGGTGTCAGTAGCAGAGAATAACTTTGCCAACCAAAACCCTGATGGAGATCAGCAACATCAACGGATTCGTAAGTGGTCACAATTGTATCAACCCACGAACGAAGTGAGGTCTGAAAAAGGCAGATAAAATATGTTGATAGAAAAACTAACCGGCGTGATGGCGTAATGGTTAGAACGTCCGCTTCGCAGTCGGTAGATGTTCATTCACCAAGTCGAGTCACGGGGTTCATTCACCAAATCGAGTCATACTAAAAGACTTTAAAAAATGGTAGTCACAGCTTTCCTGCTTGGCGCTCAGCACATAGGGATAGTGTGGAGAACAAGCCGGAAAGCTTGCTTGTTGTGTCCTTGGGCAAGGCACTTAACGGAATGCCTCCATCTTCATGTGGCAGACAGGTGGCGGGGCCAAGCAGTCTACCCGTACTGGTGCCCCAGTCTAACGAAAGACATGCAAACCGAGCATGAGATCACACGCATAACTAACTATAGAAAAACTAAAGAACCACACTGATGTCTTACCACTATATTCGTATACAAAATGCCGCGATCTTGAGTGGTGTCTTCAAAATGTGCTGCACCTAGTAAAACCTGTGAAAATTTGCACCAAATTAAAACCACGAACTCAACCATCATTTGCTTTCATAAATTAAACAGATCATTGCAAGAACATGCCTTACAGTTAGAAAAGGATATCAAACAAATATGTTGCTCAATTTTACATCCTTTTTCCCGAACTTTTGTTAGCCTGGATGTGCCGATTCAATACATGTTTACCATTACACTCCCGCTTTTAAACCAAACTTTTTGTTGAAACAACGCAGCAGTATGATTTCCGAATGTCCTTTCTGACAAATACTGACAGTGCTTTTATGGAGTTTCGAACACCAGAACATGCGTCTTACAGTGAGGAACGATTAACACTACACCACTGCGGACGCAGGGTTGCGATGTAATTATGTATTTGCGTTGCGATGTATGTGAGCGTTCATTGTCTATTCGCTACATAAACGATAAAACCGGATGCGATTTCTTTTTTTAACAAAGTTTCACTACCAGAAGGTCTTCGACATGTCTTTAATTTTGTGACATCAATTTTGTAATTTAACGACCTAAGCATCATTGTCCAAGGGGAATTTACAACAATTTCCGTGTTGTGGAAAGCCATAAAAAGATCACTGTACTAGCTTTTGTGATACGTCCATCAGTAGCAGTATTGCGCCAACTGTTTAGCCCAGCCATAACTCAGCCAATCGCAAAATAGACTTCAAAGCTATGTAAAATATATTGCAAAACCCATAAACTATTAACCAATAATGCCATTCTTGTGCAAACAAAGGCACAAAAGCTATCACTTCACTTATAAAAGTCCGCCACTGTCGAATCTATCTTTCTAAACTGCCTGCCATACATTAGCAGAAAAAATGGTATAAAAAAATGTTTCGAAGACAAAACGTCCGATAAAACCGTTGTTACACATAATAACGAAATTAAAATGGGAAAGTAAAACGACGCATTTTGCAGTAGTTTCTACCTGCGTTACTTGAGTTAAGTTGTATCGGCAGTTGTCACTGATTACTAGGTCCTCCATCATACCATACATCTCCGGGTTAACAATCGCAGCAGTTATAAAATGACGTAACAACAAAATGGCACAAAACGAGCAAGCTTCATCAACAGTGGAATTATCTGCATCAAAAATGACAAGTAGCAATACAACTCCAACACAACGCGCAAAGGACCATTGCTCGGAAGAGCTCAACTCACAATTAATTTATTCCCAGTGAAATTTCAACCCACGGTCAACAGAACCGCGGCCAGAATATTGCATGGTAAATCAGAACTATGAATCGTCTTCTTTTTCAAAGGCAAAGACAGACCATCCACCACAGTGGATCAAGTATAGGTCTCACAAGTGTGGCGGTCTAAGCTATGCTTGATTAAAAGCCTCTTGTTCCTTGTCGGTCACCAACTGCACTGAAAAGACCTGATAGGTCGAAACAGCGTCACTGTCTGCAGTTTGCAAATTCGTAAGATTTTCCTAAAAAATGTCTTCAAGATGGCGTGGCTGAGTTGTGGCTTCGGTCTCCTCAACTCCTTATTGGTTGCGCTCCTACCAGCGTTTTATGTAAAAGTAGCTTTGTATTGTATCAACTTGATCAAGAAACGAGAAACCTGATGAGCCGGAGAAGATCCGCGTATCGTAAGGTATGAACTGTGGAAGAATCTCTAAAGCAGAGCAGCGGCATTTGTACTCCGCAGCTCAGGAAATACAGCACAACATCATATCTGCCACTGGACTCGAATACAAAGAACAAGCTCATTATTTGGCTAGTAATGTAACTTAGCTGACAAAGTTTTAGCGCGTATTTCACCACAATACACATTGCTAAATTTAATCAGCATGTCAAACGCACGCGTTATTTTTGAAATGTCATGTGGTCTTTGGCCTGATCATATATTAGTCAGATGTGGCAGTGTCGTCGCCTGCAGTAATTACGTATACAAAAAAAATGGAATTAAGACGTTAATATTGCACATTAAATCACCGACGTAGTGCAAAAAATTTAAATAGTATTTCTGAATGGACAGGATGGAAAGCGAGCTAAAAAATTACCAAGACCGCTAAATTATTTTTCATGAGCTGACTCACTCATTTATTTAAAAACCATCTATCCTAAAGCACTAACATGCAACGCAATATACTGTAAAATTTGCCTAATTCGTCTTTGGCTAAGTCGTCGTTTTACATAACTCTTCAACTCGTCACTCTTTAAAAGTCCCCAAGAAAACTGCTGTGTTTTATGTGCAAATTAATTCGTTTAAAGTCGCAATCGGCTAACTCGTCCTTTTGCATAATTCGTCACCCATTTGGCTTCTCTTTAAAAAATAATTTCCTTTGCTTCGTCTATCAAGAGCCAACGTAAACACACGTTTCAGTCAGCACTGCAGTGGTCAGTCAGTTCAAGCGCACAACTACCCTATACACGCAATTTCAAAGCTAGATATGACGCAACAATACAGACAAACTCGGCGATATTTATTCGCTGCAGTGAAGACTTGGTGAAACTGTGTAGCCGACGATAATTTTCTCAAGATTGAATTTGTTTAAAATGCCTGAAAGAAACAAAAAACTTAAGATTCTTTTTTTAGAAGTACGAAATTATCAAACAAGTCAACAATGGTGCGATCAAGAACAAAACAAAAGTTTGATGAAGATATGGGATTAACAGAACTACTTAAAGCTCCTTTGAGCCAATTTCGACAAGGTCATTGCTAAATAGAAAGCAAGAAGAAACAGCAGCTCAAAAAGAAAAAAAGAACATAGTTTTGCAAGCGTAAGTAAGAATTAGCGAAAGTGATTCAAGTGTGCCAACAATCAGAAATATCCCATCACTAGGAAAACGCTTTTGCAGAATGGCCAAGAACTTGAAAAAGAAATTGGCTACACAAACTACAAGATCAGACATGTTCTGGATCACCAGATAAAAGGTAAGAGAAGATGTCGCGTGCAAGAAGCTTCGTGTGGAGGCAGATTCAGTGGATCAGTCAGTTCAGACAAAGAAAGAAGATATCTTGGCTTTTGCAAGAATACAGAGCAGAAAATATTTTCTATATCAATGAGATTGGGCTGCTTTGCAAATGGCTTCCTAAAAGAACCCACGTTTTGAACAAAAAGTCTGCAAGTGTGAAGATATCCGAAGAGAGAGTCACTGTGCTGGTCAATGCTAAAATGGTAGGGGAGAAGCTGCTTTTGATGGAGATAGGAAAAAAGCCAATTCTATATGCTTCAAAGGGGTTAAAAAACTTGCAATTTCCTATGATTTTAACACCAAAGCAAAGATGACCTCAATTGTATTTGAAAAATGACTGAATAACTTGAAGTTCGCAGAATGCAAAAAAAAAGGAAAACAAATCGCTTGAGTTTTCGACGATTGCTCATTGGTATATGCAAGGACTAACTCATGTAAAACTAATCTTTCTCCACCACTCCTCCAAAACCACAGCAAAGACTCAGCCGATGGATACTACGGTTATTCGCTCACTCAAAGTCTACTACAGAAAAAATCGGGCAGAGGTGCGCTTGTTTGTTTATGAAGAACAGTCTGGGTTCTAGATTGACCTGCTAAATGTTCTACGAATCCCAGAAAAAAGCATGAAATTTAATTACTGATAAAGCCATTCAAAACTAATTCAAAAAAGTCAAATCTACGGAGCAGAACGAGGAAAGAGAATTAGTTGGTGTTGAATACAGGCAAAATGAAGCTGAAAAAACTAGGAAAAGATTGCAAGATTAATGTGTTGTTTCTCCTACAGCTGGTTTTGCCGAGTACTCCGAAGCAGATGCACAGGTGGTGAAAAAGGAGACTGTCACAGAAAAAGCAGTTTGGAAGAAATCAAATAAAACTCGATAGCTCTTTGTGAAAAAGACAAAAATGACCCAAAAACCCCTCCCCCCATCTACGAAGCACTGGACATAGTCAAACAACTACAGCTTTACATCATGTGTCACGAAATCAAAGGTGAATACTTTTCCTGCGCACTAAATAAAATAAACAGTTACTCGGTAAAATAATTATAAGCTACGAAAAAGCAATACATAATTTTGGATAGTTGCGGACAAAAATAAAACTGTTCTGTGCGCAGTCTTGTTTTTATGCCTTTTTTAGTGTTTTTCTCATTGCATGTACTAGTTCACTAAGTCCTCGTTTTGAATAAGTCGCCACTTTTCACTTTGCCCTCGAGGTGACGACTTACGGGAACTCTACAGTAATACCTTTCAAAATGTCAAAAATTCTTGCAATGAATATTCCAAGGCAGGGTGGAAAACTGCTCATTGATCTCAAAAGGTTATCAGCAAAAATGGAAGACAATTTCAACAAAACTTCACTGTTCTTTTCCAAATATTTGCAAATATTTTCCTGAAAAATAAACATTACTGTAGGGTTTCGTGAAGTGCGTGTACAACTTAAACTAAAAGCAGTTAAAACAAAACACTCTTTCAATAAGCGTCAGAAACAACGAGCTATAAGAAGAGCCAGTGTCGCTACCACGGAAGAATTTCTACGGCATAATACATTATCATCAAAAAATTTACTCAAACTAATTGGTACGCAGTAAATAAGTAAATCTCAATTACTTGAAAATTTTCCCCGTCCGGCTCTCCAAACGTGTTCTCAATTTCAGAAGGAGTAAAATTGGTGATCAGTTTTTGACGGTTGGTCTCCAACATTACGTTTCCGTTTTCCAATATCTTAAAACAAAGCAGAGAAAACATTATAGAAACCTCGAGCTCGAGAATTTAGCAGCTAGAGTATTAACAGCATGAAGAACAAAATAATTTTGTCGCGACCGCTACACTGTAAATAATTCTGCAGCAAAACCAAAAAAATTTTGCAAAATTCTGTCAACTTCAAAAATGCCGCCTGCAATTGATTAAATTTATTTCGCAGCAATCTTTTTTCAGTGCATTCGTGACGACAGTCTAAATCACGATAGCGTACGTTCTTGCAACAGCATGGTTGTAGTGAGAAAACATAATTTGTCCTATTAACGACCCAGGAACGGAAAACATTGAATTATGACAAATCGCTTTAACGACAGATACTGCATCTAAAGCGTGAAATATTATCATTTTTTTCCTTCAGCCAATCAATTGAAAACTCCGTGTGAAGGAACATTGCTCTACCATCACATCATGCCACAAGGCACAATACAAACTGAAGAAGCACAACACTGCCGGATGAAAAAATTTTCGCTGATGGGCAAGTCAGGAAAAAGGCAACACGGGTGTTAACAGCATTTTACTGGTGTTAGCAACGTGGCGCGCAGACAAGGTACTAACGAATCTGCGAGCGTAACATAGGTCGTACGCGGCGCAATCAAGCGGGACCACCGTTGGATTTAAACTCACGCTTCAAGATCAAGCGATAATTTGCGCCAAGCCCAACGACATGTACGAATGTCAGTTGAATCAAAGACCAATACAGTCAGCAGTCTTTCAAGCTCTTCGCGATCTTGTGTTTGACGAGTTAGAAAGCGCATCATGTTAGACAATTGTCCTTTTTAAGACAGGGTTGAGCAACCTTTTTTGCTGAAAAGCCAGTTTTAAACCAGTCGAAAATTTCCCAAGCAAGTCAGAGTTTACAATCCACAATGGTAGCTTATCACTATGTGTTACATGGGCCACAGGAAGGCTTTATATGTGCACTTTGTTCCCTGAATCACGGAAAAAACCTTTTCTCGTTTTAGGAGATCAATATTTTTTCAAAGAGCAACATTACGTGTTTTTCCTCTAAATTGTAGGTGCAGACCATTTCGACCTACGATCATTCATCGCAGCGAAAATGGACAGCAAAGATATTTATTCAAGTTTATACAATCCTTCCACAGACCACCTGTTGCAGACCCAGCCATAAGTTGACCTGGTTATTATAAAAACCGCAGTCCTGATAGATGTGACGGTAAGAAAACGAAAGCAAGCTGAAAATGCGGCTAGTCTCCTAGCAAGCATTGAAACAACGGCTGTTTCAAGTACACAAATAAGTCTATAAATTTCTTCTTACCTGCATGACAGAATGTTGTAATGCGGATACAAGATAAAATTTACTATTCAAAAGCAAATCAAGAAAAAGTCTGAAAAATAATTGAACGCTTCATTTCGAAACTCGATATCAAAACACACCTCTTTTCTATGAAAGAATAGTCAGCTTATAGTGCAACAGATATCTTATTCTGTTAATTGGCTACTGTAATCTTCTATTAAGCTTTGTGAGTGGGATTTAACTATTCGGAAGTTGTGGTTTGCTCAGGCATATAGTGACTGTTTAAATACAATCAAACTCCATACTATTACCCAGTAAGATAAAACCGTGTTTAGATCAAGAAAAAAACAGTCCTCGCTTTAATTACGTGAGCAGCTAATGCTAACCAATAAAGCAAGCTACTGTAAGTCAAAAACTATTAATGTAAAGTATCGAAGCACGGAAGATGTTCTCAAATAAACTAAAAATAGTATTTGATGTAGATTGCAGATTTAAAAAACGCGTAGACAACACTTACTTGAACGTGACAGTAAACAAATTGTCATTGGATAAAAACTTTGTTTTCTGCTGAGGTAGAGCTTTCAGAATAAATATTTCTACCATGAACTAAAATAAAGTAGAAGTAGTACTTTTTAGGTCTAACGTGACAATTTGTAATGTTGCAAGCAACAACTGCTTGCAGTCTAAAACATTCCAAAACAGTACAATAGCATTTCCAGGATTATTACAAGCACAAACACTTTTGCTAGGAAGCCAATGCAAGGTCACAAAATGTATGATTATATAGGGTGCGGCAGAAGTAACGCCCTTTTTGTTATTTCAGTTTTCTAATTACTAATTGTTTCTTTTTTAGTTTAGAAATTGTTTATTTATAAATAATTTCATACCTAAGTACAAAAATGGCGTTACTTTTGACGGACTGTGTATAACTTAAAACCTCTGACCGGCTGCGCGTATGGTCCTTGGTACCGGCATAAAACTCGGTATTTCATTAGTCTTTGCTACACGTTATAAAAATGTCTTTGCATTTTAGAGTACTCAAGCCTGCCACATGACTGTACGATCAAGGTATTCTAAAGAGAATTCATCTGCAGATCAGTTATTATAATTTTCCTAGTTGCCATTATAATACAGGTTGCGGCAAAAGTAACGCCATTTTTGTATTTCTTAAGTATGAAATTATTTTTTTAATAAATAAACAATTTCTAAACTAAAAAAGAAACAATTATCAATTAGAAAACTCAGATACAAAAACGGTGTATTTCTAAAATAAAGAGGAAATCAAGTAGAAACAAGAAAACTCAAACAACAAAAAGGGCGTTACTTCTGACGCACCCTGAATGTACAGACCATCAAAACAGCTCAACCAGAATAAAGTAACATACTTCAAGAAGTAACTTCTTCCGCACCCTATATGTACAGACTATTAAAACAGCATAACCAGAACAAAGTAACATACTTCAAGAAGATGACAGTAGTCATTAGTAATAAAATTGTTTCCATAGCAACAAGTCATCGTAGTGCAAACAACATCCAATACTGCATCAAGTTTTTGATCGTCTCCAGCTGATAAACAAGACGCTACTAATCTTGGATTGACGATGAATGTCTGGAAAAATATAATCACAATTGTCATCAATAGTTATTATAAGCACAACGAACTTAAATACAACCGCCATGCTCGGCAAGTTCAACAGTTGTACTAGTGGCTCTAGAGTCTAGATCTTTTTTTGATTTTTTTGTTGCTTTTTTAGTGTTTCGATTACAACGTGGAGTAAAACCACTGCTCTGTATCCAATGCAGGAAACCAATTACTAAAAATTGTGGTTCTTTTAAAAAAGTAGCCTGACAGATTTTAAAATAATTGACAATCCTTTAATATCAACAGCATATCTAATCTTTCAATTTTCTTCTTTCATTTCAAAGCAGTCGCTCTCAATTTGGACTCCATTAAATTCAATATTTCGAAGAGACAACCTCAGCAAATTGACTGCAGAAATGCAATTGCGACTACTTCCAATTATTCTAAGTATCTCAATACCGGTATCTTAGATTTATTGCATCAATACCAGACTGCACAACAATACAACCCTCGGGACGTATGCGCCCGCGAAGACTTTTGTTGCGTCCCTTTAGATGATTTTCAAAAAATGTTACATTTTAAACAAAATCATGTTTGGACCTACTGTCAGGGCAACCGTTTCGTGCTCATTTCTACGGTTTGTGCTTCTTTTTAAAAACACCATCGCACAAAATAGAAATGTGCTTATTTCAAAAAAACGTGATTATTTTGTCTTAGTAATTGCTTTTGTCTTAAGCATTTCGTCGTTCAAAATGTAGACCTACGAAAAAAAGAAGAAAAGTCTTCACCTTACATTTATGAAGAAACCATCGTTTTTTCACGACGTGCGCCTTTTTATTCGAGGCAGATGAAAGCCTCGGGTATAAATAAAAATACCGGCATGCGGCCCGCGAAAAAATTATTTGGTTGTTGTTGTCTTTTAATGTTTTGAGTTGTGCAGGCCCGATCTACATCACAAGACGTGATTCGGTTTGTGTGTGTAGGTTTTAACTCCTCCAAAAATACTGGGCGTACAAACATCAAACCTGGCCCGACAGATCACCTACCCGTGGTGAGTGTCCTAAGGTGGCTGGTGACGTCATGATGACGACACAATCAAAGATAACTTTTTAATTAGCATCTTATGACAGAGGAAAACGTTTTTTTTTGCTCAAACGAAAGTAAGCTCCCAGCATACAATTTCATCTCTTTGAAGTCCAATATAGTTTTAATTGCAATGAAGCGTTAACTGTGACGCTTAATTGCACAATTTGTTCTTTGTCTTTTCTCAAAAATTACCCACCATATAAACGTGATTAAAAGCTTTTTCTGGAGATATTGACAAGGTAATTTCGATAACAAAAAATTCTACAACAATTTAAGCTGATTTGACGATGCAAGAAGCAAATCTTTTTTTAATCATCTTAAGCATTTTAAACCATGCTTCTTCCGTGTTTTTCTTGAACGCTTAAAACTGCCTCTAACGTGTCATATTGTTGTCTGGCACCATTACAGTGAAAAAAAGCATCAGGCAGCAACAACGCGCAAAGCTTTTATCTAATGTTATTTCGAAAGCAAACAAGTGATACCCTGCTTGGAATAGAGGAATGATGCATTACAGTATTACCGTGGTGGTGGCCCAAAACACCAGTTTTTTGTAATGCAATAGTAAGTTACAACATTTTTGTGTAGTTCTGTCGCAAGCCTGACTGATCTTAACCTCTAAGACATAATAATCAAATATAGCAAAGTTGAACAAATTGCCGATTTTTTACGTTAAATCTCACAAGAATCACAAAAATTATCCGCATCCTTACCACAAAAGCCTGGTACATAGATTATACCCTCAAGACATAACCTAATCTGCCAGTAAGTGCTTGACTTTACGTTAGTTTGCACTTCCCCTAGCTGCGATTATGCCAGGACCTTGCAACATGCACGGAGCCAGAGATTTTAGGTCACACAAATAGGCGTAAAATCGCAAGTAGTATGCCAACTATTAAAGAGCCTATTTCTGAAATTACACAACGATCACTTTGGCGTTCCATCCTCCACAGCTTTACATTTATGCCTTTGTGCAAGTGGTGAAATAAACGCATAAAAGTTTGTGAAATTATTGGCTGTTTCATTGGTGAAGAAGTCCACTTTCTGCATACATCCTAGAAACAGGGCAAATAAGACGTCGCTAGGGACATCAAAATACTTGGGAGAAATATAGCGGCTATGCGCAACCTTCCCTAATGTTTTCCTACTCGATTCCCGATAAATACACGGTACTTTTGATTTTGGAACAGCATCTGGCTATGTCAAAAAAACATTAACTTTTTATTAGTGTTCTCACAACTACCAATTGGGTGAAGCCGGTGCAGCCGTATAAACCGATATTTTTCACCTTGACATTACTGATGGGGCCCTGCAATTGTGATAACGCGACTGTGAGCGCTTGACTTCGGGTTAAATTCCTTTCCCTGGCTGCGTTTATGTCAGGACCAAGCAACATGCGCGTAGCCAGATGCTTTAGGTCGTACAAACTGACATAAAATTACGAAAAGGTCGTAAGTAGTGTTCTAATATTTTATAGCTTATTGCTGAGTACATATCAATCACTTTGGCGACTCCTGGATTTTACAACTTTTAAATCATGTTTCCATGCGTTTTATCAAATGAACGCATAAATGTTTGTGAAATCGTTGGCTGTTTGAATTGTGAGCAAGTCCAGTTGGAAAGCAGGCCAATGTTGAAAACAGTTTAAAGAAGACGTTGCCAGAACGAGAAATTTGGGGACATTAAAGCAGCTCAGCACAACCTCCTAAAATATTTGGTTTCTTCGATTCGCTTTCAAAAAACGGCACTTTTAATTTTGCAACAATTGGCTATCTCAAAAAGACATTAGGCCCAGTGATTGGTTGGAGCCAACACCCTGAAACAATATTCTTAACCCCGACATTACTGATGGGGACCCTGCGGTCGACGCCGGCTAGTCTATACTATAAAGCGCAATTCTGTCTGTCCGTTTATAATAACTCCTCCGAAATTACTGGGTGTAGGAACATGAAACTTGGTACGACTGATCATCTCTGTGTCATTAAGGGGTTGATGAAGTCATGTTGACGTCATAATTAAAGATATTAATTTTAAATTTGCATTTCTTGACTGAGAAATATGATTTTTTGTTAAACACAAAGCCAGCCCCCAACTTACGAACTAGCAAAAATTTCACCCATTTTGGAGTTATGATGACGTTAGAGCTAACGCTTGACTGCAAAATTTCTTTATTTTCTCAAAAATTGCTGAGCGTGGAAACGGGTTTGATGACTTCTTCTGAAGATACCAGGCACTTACAATGAAAAAAATTGACAACAATATGAGCTTTATTTGAAACGCAACAAGTAGTTTTTTGTCAGCATTCTGCATTTAGTACCCTTTCTTACTTTATTTCTTGAACGCGCTATACCAGCTACGGTGCTCATTTCACATCAGCCAAGGCGCTCATTTCAACACAAATAAATGATTTAGCTTAATCTTTCGCAGCGGCTATTCAAACACATATTTATGACTTTCGCTAAGAAAATCGTAACTCTAAATAAGCTAGCAAAGCAGTAGCAATAACTACATTAAAGCATATTCTGTGGGTCATCTTAGCACTTAATAGCAAATAATTATTCTGAGTAACAGCCTAGCCTTGGTCTTGAGATATTTTCTTGTGTAAAATATCACAGTATACGGAGAAAGAATTTTGCTTGCTTATCTACACAAAGTAAAACGGTTTTTCGTTCAAACGAAAGCCAGACCGACCCATTTAGAGATTACTGATAGCAGATTTCGTTTTCGTTATCTTGTCAAAATATGAATATTTGTAATTGATAGGTTCTTAGCACCAAAGATTAATCCTGATTTAAAAGTAGGGAGATCGGGATCAGGACTTAGAGGGAAGTTTCTGCTTGAAAATATCTCAATAGGGGTATTGGGATAGGGCGCATGGCTTTGGGAGATGGTATGTCCTCTTTTCTACCTATGCCGCAATTATGGCAAACAGCGCAGCCAAAGAACTTAATATAAATGAGGGCGTACTAAATCGTGGTCGGCCTACCACCAAATGGTTTATTTCTGTAACTAAGAAGACGACCACCGTTTCGGCGCCAACATCACTTTTGACTTTTTCCTCCTCCCCCTAACACCTTTTTGAAAGAACGAATGACAGTTTGTGAAATCATACCTTGCCTGTGACTATTACCAGCTTGACTAATACAGTGAGATGATCACCATTACGTGTACAGGAACTATGGTCTCGATAAACAAAACCTCTTTATTGCTGCTCTTTCCACCGTTTGCTAGGTGAAGCCAGTGTACCTGCCTAAGTTAAAACTATTAACTCGGCATAGGTGATGTCAATCCTACTGAGGCAAAATCGCACCATATTTGGAAGAAATGTTTTCCTATTTTGCTTGATAATAAATACCTTCACAGGGTAACCGGAATTAAAGCTCAAAATTTGGGGAAAAGACCTCTTTTAACTATCCTGGGTGCGCCTACGCAAGGACAACGAAGCATGGAAAACATAGTGCAGCCAGCTGGGACTTAAGAAAGTTCCAGAAAAAATCATAGCAAAATAACATTCCTGTGTGAAATCGAACCATATGGGCACGTTCCTGCTACTTTGCTATAATGTCTTCTGCTTGATAGCAAAAGTGTCTTCCATACTTCCAAATTAAAGAACACGCAAGGCCCATTTGGCTACGCCCTACCAATGAACAGTGCATATACAGTCGGGTCAAAAGTCTAAGACGACCTTCACCAAAAACGCACATTTAACTGAAAAGGCTTCTTAATGACGTATTACCGCGTATTGTTGCGTTAGAATGCATATTTAAGTTTTGGAAACAAACTTTGCTACAGAACAATATTTCAGTTTTATTTTTTGTTTAGTATTTCAGACGTTTAACAGTAAATAAACTGAAAAAGTAGGAAATTTTGACACCACAAAAATGGGCAAAAAACCAGCAATCAGTGCTGAAAAACAAGCTCAAATTGCCAGTCTCAGCACAATGAAGCTCCTAGAACGTGAAATATCTAGGCAGATGAAGGTTAGCAAGTATGTTGGACATAACGCCATTAAAAAATTTCAAAACAAAAGTACTTTTAAGAACAGAAAAAGATCAGGTCGTCCAAGGATTTCCAACATCCGGAATGACCGTGTTATCAGGAAGATAGTGAGCCAATCTCCCATGAGCTCTGCTAAAAAAATACATGCTGAAATGGTAGAAAGAGGTAACAAAATTAGTGAAAAGACAATTAGGCGTAGGTTATCCATGGATTTTGGCCTAAAGTCACATAAACCAGCTTAGAAACCACGTCTTACAGAAGCAATGAAAAAAAGCGTTTGGAGTTTGCAAAGAAAGCATCTTGACTGGGACACAGAAATGAGGAAAAAAGTTCTTTTTTCAGATGGATCATCGATAAAGCAATTCTCTGCTCAGAAATATCGAGTTTAGAGACCGCCTGGAGCACGATATAAGGAAAAATTCATCACCCCAATAGTGAAGCACCCTCCTGATAGCACAATGATCGGCTCCAAACACGTATAGCTGCTTAAGGACAAGCTAGTGCTACACATGGACATACATAATTTTACAATTTTTATGCGTGATGGAACTCCCTGCCGCAAAAGCAGGCTTGTGCAGCAATTTCTTGATAGCCAGCATATCAAAGTGCTTAGCTGATCTGGGAACGTCCTGACCTGAACCAAAACGAGAATTTACGGGCTTTAATGAAGGCAAAAGTATCTAAAGAACAACCTTCCAGTCTGAAGAACAACATTGCCAAAATACAATGTTTTCACTTGAGTAACAAATGTGTATTGCAATACAAAAAAGTTCTTGCAATATTTTTTGTGGTTTGTGAACATTACGACAGCATTAACACAAAACAATTAAAAAACTGCAGACGGTATTAAACTTTCATCCCCGATTGTAGACCCAAGGCGTAGCCATGACTTTGAAGTCACAAATTTAATTACGAAAAAGAAGGCGCCACGTCGTGAAATACGACAACTGCTTAATACCCAATTTCTGTACTTATAAAAACAGTTGCTGTTTTGGCACCGTCGTTACCCCAGCCAAGGTACTCACTAATATCACTACCAGAGGAGTTGCTCTAAATCGTGAAACAAGCGTACCACCAAATAACATATTTTTGTAATCGTAAAACAAAAGCAATTATGGCGTCCACCTTCAACTTTGACTTTTGTGCCCCTATGCTTACTAAAAGGAACATATAGAATTGGTAAAATGATTAAGAGTTTTTGAGTAAAACCAGTCTTCTTCAAAGAATAACGATCAAGATTATAGGTAAAAGGGGGATGCTCACATCTGCACCAACTTATTGTAGCTGCTCTCAGATATGCAAGGTGGGTGAAGCCGACTGAGCCGCTATTTCAAACCTGACAAAACTGACTGGTAACCCTGCTGGGCGACGCTTGCTGGTTCACAAATAAAGCTTGTAAGGACTAAGTACCAGTAACACGGTTGAAAAGCATTTTCTTTTTGAGTAGAAATGAGAATCGTTTCAGAAATTTTTAAATCCAAAGTGGGCTTGTAAGCAGAAAAATAAACCCTAGAATCGAACATTATTTTTAACTAAATTTAATCGTACTGTATTATCAAGCAAAAAATAATAACCAGAGCTGAGCACCGCTTCCAAAAAAGCAATGCAGTAACTACTATTTCTAAAACACAGTTTCGTTTCTCTAAACGCAGCTTCAATTCTCTAAATGAGTTACTTCAACCTCAGACAGGAAATCTATTACTCTAATTAGGTCATGGTGAGGTTCAACAGTAGGGTAATGTCAAGCGAGAAAGTCGAGCAAATATAAGTATAGTTTAATGCTGCCACTTTCAATAGTAATATAAAGCATGAAAATAAAAGTACTACCTTATCACTAGACTCGGTTATGGCATTTTATTTAAAGAACTATGAAAGCCAAACCTGTAGCAAATCGCTGTATATTGCTTCGTTATGGTATTCCAATTCTTTGTAAGCATCAATAAATTGAACATTTTCAAAAACGCAAAAAGGTGGTTGCATTGATATATGTGCACCTGTTCATTTTACACACAGATAAAAAAGTTGCAAGTAAATAATAAAACTTAATAAGTATAGGATTTGAAAGTCGAGAGAGTTAAATTGAGTTCCTGTTGGTGCTACTGTGAAGCCCTCATTGCACACTAATACATCAGGAACTACATATTGACTTTGCAGTCGTTGGTACTGCATTAGTTCAAGACTACATGCATGAATGTTGGCACAACTGTTACCTGACGGCAAACCAAAATCTGAAGTGGTTTTTCGTCAGTTTTGCAATTTACATCTTTTATCATAATGTTTCTGGCTGTTTCTGGAAAACTGTCTAGCATATTATATGCGGGTTCTGCTAAATAGTACATGCCTCTGCAATGTCTCATTACCATCATGTGAGTAACCCTTCTTTGTGTTCATCAACAACATAGTAGTATATCACGGATATGCGCTGATTAGAAATACCGTTTCATATGTTAGTGCCAAAGGATTAAAGCGGCGATTATGAGATGCAAAATAAACTTCTCCGGCAATAGTTAAGCGAGTAGTGATGTTATGCATTTAGAAAGGGTTTGGCTGTGATGATAAATACCTCGTAGCCGCGATACGCTTTAAAATCGTTAACATACAAAAATTGAGTAAATGTGACAAGATTGAAACTTGCAGCACACTAAGCACAAAATAATAGTTTACTACTACTATTTGCTACGAGATAAAAAAATTTCATAAATTAGCTCACTAGAATAGATATAGGCTACAATTGTAGGCTAATTAGTAACAGTAAGTCAATACGTATACAGGGTAATTTTGCAATGCGTATCACACTCTACCTTGAAAAAAGTTGGAAATCTTACTGAGATGAACATACTGCTGCTTGGCAGTCCAGAATTCGTGCATCAACTCCTCAGAATAAAGCTTCGATTGTTTGTTTAATTTCTTAATGTTTTTCTTTAAAAAAATACAAACAGTAAGGTACCACAATCAATATATTGGGTAGTTTCACAGTCACAGATTATAATGTTGCAGGCTGTCTGACTATGTAAGTATGAGTTGTACGAATTGAATTAATCCACTTATTTTCAAATTGTAACCATATGCATTGAACTAGATCAACTAAGTTTGCAAAATGCACAATAGGCCTAATCTTACAATAGCTGGCCAGTTACATAAACATATCGTTTTGTGCCATAATTAACGCAAATCATGATTTGAGCACTAAGCATCAGCGTGAAAGCAAACAATAAATAAACTTGGTATGTCAGAGGTAAGAACGCTGGCATAATACAGTTTAATAACAAATTTAAAGTTCAGTTCATTAATCCAAACTGTTGATTGCTATGCAATGCGAGTGCACAGGCTAACTGTTTTCTCCAAGTTTCTAACTACTTAAGCAAAGGGGTTCCCAACCTTTATTCCCTCATTTAGCCCTTGGCAAATTTCAAAAGTAAAATTTACCCCCAAGTTTTTTTTTATATTTTCACTTCTGCAAATGCCTATTGTAATAGGTAACGGTGTGAATTTTTTGCTAACAAAATTTACCCCTGGTTGAGAACCCCTGACTTAGCATCTGCTCGAAAACCTTAGCAACACGGTGAAGATTGAGTGTGCCCAACCTTTCAATCCAGCTTATTACTAGAGCAAAAAAGCTATCATTTTTGCCGAAGTGCAAAGTTTAAAGTCTTTGACCCAACTACATCAAAACACATGAAAGAAAAATGCACCAAGCAACACTAAAATACGATAATAAGACAAAACACTGATTGAGTAATGCAATTTGAATGATTAATCTCTTGACCAATGATTCTCAAACTGGGATTTACAGATCTTGAAGATCCGTGAGAAGATTTCAAAGGGTCTGAAAATGCTTTGGTAAATTTTGATAAAACTAAAAGCAATTGATTTTGATGGTTGTCTTCATTAACCATGAGCATGATTGCCAGACTGTGGGTCTCTAGGTAGGGTCACTTGCGGTTTTTGAATAACCTGATCTCACAAAGAAAAATAAAGACTTGACATTTCTATCTGTTGAAGATATTTGGCCGATCCAGACATCAAAAATGTTGACCTCAAAAAAACGGAAAGGTCTATGCATTTATGTGTTCATGAAAATTCAAAAATCCAACCTTAGAAAAAATTTGAAAGGTTGAGAATATTTGCACACTTAAATGACAATATCGTAACAAAACTTCAGCCGAGTACGCAAGATTGACAACTTCTTTAACGGAGTTCGTGACTATTTACAGTTAAAGAATCACTGCTTTATACCAACTTCCAGGTCGGGAAAAAATGGGGAATCCGGGAATGAGATTCCCGGAAAATTTTGCTAGTTCGTGGGAAATTTTCACCGATTTTCTAAAACAAAAATTTTGAGATGAAATTTTTGAAGTTTTTGTGATAAATCGGCAATCTAGCCTACGTTAAAGCGAGGCCCACTCATTAGTGAACAATCGGTAGTTAAAGTCGCATCGAGCAGGTTGGTGCATCCTTTACAAGCAAATCATACTTATGACATCACAACAGCGTGATTATTAGCGCTGCTTGCTTCGCCTTCGGATCTCTTTAATAGCAACTTGTGTCGCCGGGTCGCTTTGTTTCCGTTAATTTAACATAAACCTTGTCACTTTAAAGGCGCTTAGTGCGAAAGCTGTAAATTTGATTTACCAACGGGAGTGAAGCTGTTTTGCGCAATCTTGTATGCAATTCCTTATCCGAGTTAGCGTGTTTATGTCATGGACTCATTCATAGTTATTGGTTTACCGAGTTCGCCTACTGCAAATTAGTTGTATCAGTGTACTTGCCGGTAGAATAATGGCTTCAAAAGAAACTAGATTTAAATCAAAGATTTCCATTCAGTGTGGTTGTTGTAAAATATCTATGCAAAGGGACAGGCTTAGCGAACATACCCGTCAGCAACATCCCGGTTTGCCTATTATAGAACGTGGTCAAACAAGTCTCACAGATATTTTATCCCGGAAAAGACCACATGATCGAGAAAATGAAGGAGAAACCAACCCAACCGCAAAAAAGAAAAAGACCGATGGACCAGATGAAACACAATCTGGTAGTACTGCTGCTACTAGCGAAAGTCCAAGTCGAACAAATTGCTACTGAAATACAATCCGCAGACAGCGTAACGTCAAATACCCAACAACCTGTAGAACCTTGTCGTCGCAGAAGTAAAGCAGCTGAAGTCGAACAGATTGCTAATACGCGATGCTTGTTCTACTGACGCAAGTGTTAGATTACGCTGCAGTGCAAGACTATTTAATTACGATTTTGCTCTTGGAATGGATTTTGCCAAGAGTAACCAGCCAGTTGGTTTTATCAACTTTAAAAAATTTATAGCGAGACACATAGCTGCAGAGACGCATCAAGCAAATTTGGTTCGTATTATATTGAAACTATGCTTTAGCTATCGACATTTTGCGTGAAGATTTCGCCGAAAAGAATAGTGGTAAACAATTATCACGTCATAATCGCCATTTCAAGCCGCGGGGAAATTTTTAGTTCAAAAAATGGATTCCCGGGAAACTTTGCATTTTATCCAGGCCTGCCAACTTCATTTATGAAGTGCAAGCCAACGAAGAAAGGATTTGAACGAGCAACTCTCAAATAAAGATATTAAAAATTCTAAAGAAAATATAGATAAAACACCAACTAAAATACGAAAATTTACAAAATCCCTTAACTCAATTTAATTGAGTTGATTAATCATTAGTTTTTAAAGACTTTCAAAAATTTCTGTATTTCTGCAATTACTGTAAGCTTACTTCTTCAGTTGGCAGTTTTTCAAGATTTCAGTCATTCAGTAATCATATTTTTAGATGAATTCTTATATTTTCATGTTACAGTGTAAATTTTAGTATTTCTTTGTGATTGTGTGAATCCATATTTTAATGTGAATTTCGGTATATTCATAATCTTGGGATTCCATATCTTAGTGTTGTCCAATTACAACAAGAAACCTTGTTTTGCATTGCAAGGCACACTGGGACATCTACATCATCACACAAGTAAAACAGACGTGTTGTTTTCTTGTATCATTTAGTTTGAACATGAATTTTCAATGTAAAGGGCAATAAAAAAACCTGCCAGCCCCCTCAGTTTACATTTTTCTTTATCTCTGTATTTTGACCAAAAAAATTTTGTACAGCCTTTTGTATCAAAAATGGGTAGTGACTTGCACACAAATCCAATTGTATCTCCACACAAATACAGCATATTCTTAATTTTTGTATTGACTTTTGCAATTTTTGCATTTCTGTGATTTCATATCCCATGTTTTCAGTGAGCATTTTTTCAAATTCCCAAAAGTTTTATATTTCAGTGTAAATGTCAATAATTTATTAAACCCATATTTTTAAATGAATTTCATTACTCTCAATTCAGCAATTCCACATTTCAGTACAATATGAATTTCTGTAAATCTGGCTTTCCATAGGCTAATTTAGAGTTGACCGAAGCAAACGCTCCATCCTTGGCTAAACATGTGCTCCAATACAAACTGATTAAGTTGACATAAGCTGAAATAAATTGACATTTTCCAAAACAATTGCCTTAAGAAAGACTGTGCACAGGCCTATCACGCCTTCATTCACTTACCAACTCATTTTCCTGGTATAAGTTTTCCAACTGCACACTATTGGCAACTTCGCAAAAATTCAACATGTTGCTGAACCTGAAGTGTTGACACCAAATCACCAATAGCAAAGCTGAATTCACATTTTTGAATGTTCCTGTCCCACGATTTTAAAGTTTTTCAGATTATTTCATCATAGCTTGGGTCTTTATTTATTTATAAGCTACCAGTAATAGTTCAATTTTTGTAACTCGACTTGAGGCTCAAACCAGTAGAGATTTAACACTAAAACAGAAAAATTTTGGTTAGTTTGTTAAACACTAATCTGTTAACCAGGTGCTAACTGAATCTAATGCAAAGATATATTATAATTTGGGAAGGGAAGTAACTTTTAGAATCAATAAAACGATACTGCATTGCAACACTTAACCACTTTTCATTTTGATAATCTATTTACATACACTCTAAGCTGAACATTGCCAGCTTACATCAATCCCTGGTTAAAGCATCTACAATATCAAGTATTGGAACTTAACTATCATATAGAACTAAAACTTCAAATATAAATATTGGCTTAGGCCTTACACTACCTCTGTAGTCAGATTATAAATAGAATTTTGAGGTCACAGCAACATATACTGGTAACCAAATACTGTGGATTGTGATATGAGAAATAATAAAGAAACAATGACTAAATGATGATAAAAAACTTTATGAAATGGCAGTAAATACAATAGATTAAAAGAAGGTGACAGAATAAGACAAATAAAATATTTTTTACCAAAAAGGAGCAACCATTCGCTTATAGCTGTTCATTAACAAGTGGTTTGCTTGGTTAATTCACAGAACTTCATGAATTTTTGCATTATATTCAGATGAGCTTTTCTTAAAAACTATAAATGATAAGTACAAATTAATTGCACTTCTAGAACAAGATTTGCACTGTTGCAAATGATCCTTAATGGCAGTTTTTCTATTGTTATTGAGGTTCAAAGGCTCCTTTGTGGTGGTGACCAAGATGACATACCAATGTATTTCTTACTCGTATTGCATAAGAATATAAATCAATATATGACATTAGACACCAAAGATAAAGGAGTATGAGACTTTAATTTGAAGTAATTTCCAACTGTAACTGTTCTATAAAAGGGCCTAACTTTAACATAGGGCACTTTCAATATCAGCCCAGATATGTTTTTATAGAATCAACAAGATAGTTTTCCTACATATGGTATGTCAAACAAGATGAGTCTTTCACTTACAGGTACATCATGATGACAATTTAGCAACAATAGCATAGCATCATGATGACAATTAGCAAGATGACAATTTAGCATTTTTAGATGTCTTAGTCATGCGAATGCAGAATGGGAAATTGGCCACTAAAGTACACCGAAAACCAACCCACACCAATCGATATTTAAATTACCATTCAGCTCACTCCAATGAACAAAAACAAGGTGTGGTGATAAATTTATACAATCGAGCTCAATTGCTCACGACCAAATCAACAGACTGGAAAAAAGAAAAAAGTTTTCTGTCTCATATACTCGCTGAAAATGATTATCCTAATTGGTTCATAAAAAAAGCACTGAAAAAAAGAAAGGCTCCAGCTCAAGTTAAGTTACAAGAAGAAGAAAGACATATTGGATTAGTTATTTTGCCATTTATACCAGGAATAACTGAAAGATTGAAACATCTTTTAAAAAACCATCAAATCAAAGTGGCAACAAAACCATTACGCACTGTGGGAAACATGCTGCCAAGTTTAAAAGATAAAATCAACAAATTTGATCAACGCAGTGTTGTATATAAAATTCCATGTTTAGATTGCACAGGTGTATATATTGGTGAGACTGGTTGATCATTTAAAACACGACGCAAAGAACATCAAAGGGACGTCAAACCTGATATAATTGCCCAAATAACAAATGAGGAATTAAAAAAAAATCTGCTCTAGTAAAACACGTTTGCTTAAATGGACACCGGATTGATTGGGAGAGCTCTGAAATTTTAGCTACTGAAAATGACTATAAAAAAAGACGTTTTTTAGAATCATTTTACATACACAAAACTGATTTTTCTTTTAATGATAAAATTAACAGCTTTTATCCCGGATTGTACAAATTTATAAATTCTTGACTGCCAGTTGTCGCTGCTGCACTTGTTTATGCCATAATTTTTATTTTTTTCTCCTATTTGTCCTGTTCATTACTATGTAACCGTTGTCTGTGTTTTAACTTTAGTCACTCCTGACAAAGAAAAACTGATTTTAGTTTTTCGAAACGTTGAGTTTTTGTTAATTTTATGTAGATTTTAAATCTAAATAAAGATCATTTTAACTTTCGATTACACCAGAAGAGCTATATTAAGAAGTAAAAGGATGCCTGGTGACAAAAGCAAAATATCACAGATATATCATCATTTTGAATAGTATGGGGATGACAAAAGTTTATCACAAAATCAATTTGGATAACCATTGTCATAAAACAAACACCTGAACTTTTTTATTTTGGTGCAAAAAAGTTTTTGCTTGATATAATTTACAGAGAATCAATCCAGTTTTACATTTTGAAGGACTGATTGCCTTTAAGTTGAAAAAAACACCAGCACTTGTTGATTTTCTCTAAATCCATGAATCAAAATCATTGTCTTTAACTTTTAGCAGTATATCAAAAAATAAGTGTTACAAACAATTTTTCCACGTTGAACTTTACATTTCTATGCTGAGAGTTTAATAAATTGACTCAATACAGGCACATTCCTTATCAAATACAGCAAAAATACGAATATATCTGTGATAAAACTTAGGGGAGCAGATTGAAGTCTGTTGAAGAAACCAAGGCTGTGGTGTCAGTGTCAGCATTTTAAGAGGGTCTCAATGTTGGTGTTGGCACCAGCATGGTAGCACCAAATAGTTATAAATTATAACTAATTGGTGCTGACTTGGTAGTGATGAAACGTTGAATACATAAAAAAAATTAGGTTACAGGAAAAGATGTCGATGTTGGCAAGTTTTAAAAAATGACACCATTGTCAGTGTTGGCAAAAAATTTGCTGACACCACAGCCTTGGAGGAAATCAAGTTTTACGGTCTGCCAGGAAAAATTGGCAATAGTGAAACCCAATGGTAAATCCATAGTTGCACCATCAATTTGTAAGAATACTTTGTCTAGTAAATGGGCATATTTTGAGGGGCTAATTTCAGTAGTTTTACAAAAATCTTTTTTATTAAAGATTTCAATGCTTCATCAACAGTTTCTAAACAAATTTTGTGGCTCTAAGATTGATAGTTTCATTTAGAGGAAAATTGGTGAAGAAGAAAATTACCCCAATACTAACTAAAATCTGATTAGATTTAAATTTAAAAGTTTAATTTTTCTTTAAAATCAGTTTCAGATTGAAGCATGTATTTATCAGCATAAATGGTTTGATTAACACAGTCCAAAATTTTGCTAGTTTATGCTCTGGAGCACCAGGCATAGAGACAACTGGCAGGGCTAGTCTTCTTGTAAACCTTTATCAATCTATCTAATTTTCCTGAATATCAACCTGATGGAAGGAGACTACAAATGACTTCTTCACCATGATTGTTAGCAGTGTGGCCAAGCAGGTTTGTGCTCGTTTTAATGACAACCATTCAGTTCAATTTCCATCCAGGATATTCTATTGTTATGCCCATGAATGTGGCAATATATGGCATTATCTCTACTGCTGGGTTTGAACAACCACCAAATTCAATAAAATGACAACATGTTAAATCAAGAGTTATCTCAGAAATGGCAACTCCCTAAAAACTGCAATCATCTTGTCAAAAAGATAACTATACAATTTGCTTTCTCATTAACAGAGGATAAACATGGGCAGACTAAAAACATAAAGCTTTAAATATTTTTACTATGGTTTTTAATTAATAGTCCCCAAGTAATTATTGAATACAAATTACTTTCAACATTTACGGAAATAAATTTTGATGAATTGGAAACTACTCAGTCAAATTTGGCATAACAATCTTCTGAATTAAAAATGGCAACACCTCTTTCCATATCAAATTTGCGTAACTTAATATTAGAAACCTTTGGAGGTGCTTGTAATGATTGATGGGCTGCTCCATTTTTTCTTGCTAGATACAGAGTTTGATTTATTTACAAATTTTTGGTTTGGTTTTTGAATTCGTTATTAAAAGGAGCTGCATATTTTGTTTGCATAGTGCAACCCAATTTTTTAACATGTACTTTGATGCTGTCCTCAAAAACTTTGTTTGGTCACATTTAGCTTAGAGCGTGTGTGTAAATATTAAATAAATTATCAAAAATGAAAAGTGGTTTTGTGTTGCTATGCAGTATTATTTTATGTATAAATAAGAGTTTTAGGAATTTCAGCAGATTAAAGACTGGCTTCCATTGGACTTAATTTATTGGCATAATGTAAATATTTTTTGTTTGTTTGTTTGAAGTTATTTTATGGGCAAAAACGCTCTGCACATAAAATTGAATAGAAAACGAAGAATTTTAACACTATTTATGCGTAGTGGAAATCAGCCTTAAGTTTAAAAAAGCACAGCTATTAACAGATTTTTGCATAATGTTTTAAAGCCTTACAAAATTTTGGCTAAGCACTAAATAAGTAATGATAGCGATTGAGTAAAATAATGAAGTGTGAAATAAAACGTCACACATTTTTTTTACTTAAAATTGATTTGTAGGCCACAAAGATACCAGTATGATGGACCTATGTTCTGCTACTATCAGCAGATCAGTATATAACTGGTAAATGCATAGCTGTTAAGGTATTGCTAAATAGCCGATTACATTCTGCAATCTGCACAATATTCATAACAATGTCTTGCAATATCAACAAACCTGCTAGCCTTATCTTGTACCTTTCCCAACCCAAAACCTAACCTTAATCATAAGGCAGTGGCTATTTTGCCGTCGACGGCAATTTACCCTCGGAGACTATTTTGCTGTGAGTTATTTGTGATTGGTCAATCTAAACGACGTACTAAACATTTGACTTTTGGTCGTTTCTGATTGGTCAATTTTAAGAACCAATTAAAACAATTTTGCACCCCCAGGTCTCTATCCCCCACCGTGTACACTCCCTTCCAGTGTACACTGCCCCATACATTTACATACCGGCCTGCCCCTTTGGTGTACACTGCCTTTCTCTTAAAGCCCTGCCAGCTGAGATTTGAACCCACAACCATGGTATCTCAAGACCAGCGCTCTATCCACTACACCGCAGTGTCACTGGTGTAATAATAGCAAATTTGGCTATATAAACACACGTGAATGATCACGGCAAAATAGATTCCAAGGGCAAATTACCGTCGACGGCAAAATAGCCACTGCCTAATTATAACCCTAATCCCAATTCTAACCTTGTATAATGCAGAAATACATCTTACTGATTAGAACTACTATAGCTGCTTGGGTTGAGATTACACATAAATTATTTGGTGCTATCCTAGTTTTGACCATATTTCTTTAGAGTAAACTTGATTCACACAACAACGTTACATGACCAAGGCATCTATTTAGGTGGGTTAGGGTTTAGGTAGGTGGCACAGCAGCAAGCACAGGATTAGCAATACCACCCTAACTCTTTATTAATTAGTTCATGTGACAATACGTTTGACAACTCGTAATACTGGTAGTCATTTGCGTATAGGTGTGACATTTTAAGATGCCCAAAGAAATAGTGGTAAACATTGGAAAAGTACCAATAAAGTTACACAAATTCTTTGGCAATCTCCCAAACTCTGCATTCCTCTTTACGTTTTTCTTCCTTTCCTTTTTTGCTAAACTTACCTTTTATCGTATGTGCATGACAAGCTGGAATAAGCTATATAATGCAGCAACGTAAGTGTTTGGACACGAAAAAAAAGAAGAGAAATGAGATTGATTTAAAGACTTCACTCAAGCGCAGAAATTTGCAATACCGTAACAATTTAACAGCTTAACCCATCATTAGTTCATTAGGTGATCACTGATCAAAACTGTAGCTGTCAAAAAGTATCAGTCCCTCGTCAACTCAACGCAAACTACGCTACATATACAAAGACAGTTCTATCCCATTTTATTTCACATTATCAAACTTTCCGAATTTACTGTTTGTATGTAGCTCGCAACACAATTTCTTAACTTTCTTGCGGTATTGCGACAGTTCTGATCCAAAACAGTTTTTGTATTGAATCAGCCAACCAGAACCAGTCAGCTAGTTGTGGTGGTTCCTGTTTTAACCAAGAAAATCCTAAATTTGGAATCTTTCAAGCAAACATATTCATCCTCCAGTCTCGAAAACAACTTCAGCTAAAACAAATGACATGTCATTGACAATAATAGAAGAATGTTTCTCAACCTTCCTTACCGCACGAACTAATTTTCAATCGTTTGGTTATAGCTAAATTACCCCTTTAGAAAATTATTTAAGCCATGCCGCCACCATTTGGTCTTGACATCAAAATTCAAGAAAAAAAGTAGCAACGTTTGTGTCAACTTTCGATAATAATTTGTCTTTAGGCTGCTGGCCTACAGTGTGGTGTGTGGACGGCGCTAAATTGGCGGAGTCAGCCGTTACAACAAATTTCGCTTATGATGATGCTTGCGCCACTAATTTTTTTGTAGTTGAGGGAACAGGCAAAAAAAGTAAACTTTTTGGCCGGTTTAAGCTTTAATTTTTTACGACTCATTGATATAAATCCTTTAAATCAAACAAAATTTGTTTTCTGACTTGAAAGCTGGAATTTTAAAGTTTAATTTGAAAGCAGTTCTTAGGCCAAAGGAGAAGCGGTTTGCCCAGCCGTGAAATAGATTTAGGGCTGGGTTAGCTAGAATTGCGTGATCACTAGCTATTTTACAGCACTAAACTACAAAAAAATTACATTTCTCAAAACAAAAGGTAAAGATCAACATTGATGCTACAAATTACGCTATGTATACCTGGTACAAGCGTGGGGTCCAATGGATCCCACTGGTATAAGGTGCTATTTTTTTTTTTTTTTTATACAACATATCATTATCTTAGATTTACAATATTCCAATTGGCTACAGATCAACATAACTTAAGAAAAGTCAAGGAATTTCAAGACCGTATCTGCTATACGTTCTAAATATTAAAAGAGCAAATTTCACTTTGGGGTCCATTGGACCCCATGATAGACAGAGGGTTAAAAAATGGCATCTGCCCAAATCTTAGCTCAGAGGTGGGGAAACTTTTGTAAGTCGAAGGCCGCTTTTCAAACCACAGGGAACCAGTTAGGCCGCAACCAGGACCGGATTTAAGCCATGAGAGGCCCTAGACTATTTCATTTGTGAGGCCCCTCCCTATTTTTGAACTCAGGATTTCTCTTTAAACAGCACAACATGTCATTGCTCAACGTTTAAAATATGAGTGCATTAAACTGTTTGTTCTTCTCAATTTCCCCATTCATAAGGTGCATATTTTCAATTAAAAAAATAAAAAATTAGTTAAGATAGATTTGCTTTTAACTCTTTTGCTCCCGCGAAAATAGCGAAAAAAAATGTCCAAAATGTCCGTAAGGTGGCAGCGCGAAAAACTGTCATAATCAATCATAATTAATCATAATTATGTACCTCAAGTTTGTTTGTACATCATTACTCAGTTGTTTACTTCTACATTAAGTGTGATATATCGTTGAAATCTACATTTCTTAAGGATTTCAAATAGAAAAAAAAATTTTTTTGAATATGCAAATTTTATGCAAATGAACCCCCCCAACTGGGGGGTAATTGTCTTCAAAATTAAAGTAGTACCCTCACCTCAAAGATCACTACAGATTTAATTTTCTACCAATTTTTTTAGAAATGGTCGCAAGATGATGCTAAGGAAATAAGCTTTCAAGGTACATCACTCAAAACTTACCTAAAAGCCTAGATTTTCTACAATTTGCAATTTTCTGAGGCACATGACCTTTTTTTTGACCGGTACCGACCGGTACCAAATTTTGGTAGTTAAATTCAGTACCTAAATTGTGATCAGTCATTATCTGCTAGAGGTTAGCCTAAACCATGTAACATTATGTATTTTTGAACAGGGAATTTCTTCAAGATTCAGAAAATATTAAGTTTAAATAGAATATGCTGTCACTGACAATGAAACAGAAGCTTGTTTACACCCTTCCCATGTGTTGAGAAACAAGGGGGATACAGCAAACTTTGATTTACGAAAGCCAAACTTGTGCTAGCTTTTAAACTTGTATTTGAGTCTTTGTCTCCTTGGAAATTTGATACAAAATGACGACTTTAGTAGTGAAACATTTGCAATTTATTTTATGTTTTTATAGGGTGTAGTTTTTGTAAAAATTATAATTTAGTGAAGGCAAGTCGAAAAATTTTGGTGGTTTTGAACTGACATGATGTACAGTACTCATTTTTGATCAGTAAATATCATATACCACTTAGTCTAAACTATTTAAAGTTATATATTGCTGGAAAGCAAATTTCCTAAGCTTTCAAATGTAACCGGTATTTAGCGACATATGATATTTTTTACGCACTAAATTTACTTTTATCTACTTACCATTCAAATTTGTTTGGGGAGGTTTTGAGACCCCTAAAAAATTTGGAAATTCGAAAACGTAAAATTTATCATTATCGCTTGAAATTTTGTCAAATGATGCCCCAAAAGAGTAGTTTTCAGATTGTGTTGATGATAAAGGGTTTAGTTTTGTGGTAAAGATGTAATCTCAATTTGATTTTAGTGTAGTTGGCACGTGCTGAGAATTTGGCCGATTTTGTCGTTTGCAACTGGGTTGTTGATCATTTTAACCCTTTTTGGGTATAAAAATTCAAGAATTAGGGCATAAATTATATATCTTCCAATGCGTGAGTAAATAAGCGTGATCTTTTGAAAATTTTATGAAAATCGGATGAAAAGCAAAGTCACAAATCGATTTTTTAGTAAACTAACTTTGTAACTCAATTTAACAAAATTTGAGGTAAACACTGAAAACACGAGATCATCGGTTGATGATCGCGGGAGCGAAAGAGTTAATTTTAATTTCTTTATCAAACAGCCGTTACAATAGTTGTAAAGTTTATTTACGAGGACATAAGAAATAGTTGCAGCCATTAAATAGAGTAAGACTAGGCTATGAAATTTTTTTCCAGTTTTTGTCAAAGCAAAATCATGCAAAAATTCATCAAAATTTATCTGTTTAAGTTTGTCACTTTCAATGCACAGAATGCTCAGTGCAGACAACCTTTCTTGAGACATTGTGGATCTCAGTTCATTTTGATGCTTTTAAGCCTTGAGAAAGATCACTCTTCTGAGCTGTTAGTGACCAATAAGCTGAGAAACAGTCTCAATATTGCTTCCACATTAGGAAAGACAGCGAATTTTTTCTTTGCACAAATTTTGATAAAGGACTCAATGAGACAAGGAAAAATAACTTGCTCTTCTGTAAGCCCCTGGCTCTGTATTTGTCGCAGGTACTGAATGAAAATGTAAAAGTTTATCAGTAAGTTTCGGGTCAACATCTGGATACGCTTCTAAAAGTTTTACGCCTCGTACAATTTCTAGCTTAGTTGCTTTGAGATTAGCAAGAAAGAGGAATATTTCTGCAATGTCACTGTACACCATAGCTCTTCTTAAATTGGCTTCAAGTGCATCAAGCATAGGAATAAAGGAGTTTATTCTAAACCTATCCTTTGAAGAGAGTTCACTTAAACCCCCAGATGCATTTCTTTGTCTCCTAGTGACAGCTCTGTAGTAAATATTTGGCAAGATAGGTTTTGCTTGCTTCTTTTGTTTGAGGCTCAGTAGTGAGATATTTATGCACTAAATCTACCATGTATACCCCTGAGTGATCTTTCAGCTCAAAGAAAGTTATAAATCTCTCACTTGGCAAACCGTTTACAGGAGACACGTATCTGTTAATCAGAGTTGACTGATCGGTAGGCCTACGTGAAATATCGGGATTAGAACCCCCAGAAAAGCTGAAATATCCCGCTTTTTTCACGTCAGCCACAACTGACTCCCTAACTTTTTTGGCCATGAGCTGAATCATTTTTTTGCAAATACTTTTTGACAAATAAGAGGGATTTCCTGATCTGAATTTCCATAACGATTGACAAGAGCAAGTAAAAATGGATCAAATTTTGCTACTAGTTCTAAAAGACCAAGATAATTGCCGTTATTTGGAGATCCAAATCGTTCATTGTCCCTCTAAAAGGTAAGCCTTGTTCTGCAAAATTGCAGATTACAGCGATGATTCTTTCCTTTACATACCACCAATACTGCTGTTCTGCTTTTATTTACTTCTCCAGCTTTGAAGCAAGCGTATATCCTCACTTCCTTGCTAGGTAGGTCAACATGGCATTTCTGTGTTTTTCTGAGTTTTCATGAGCTTGGATAAGAGTTGTGCCAGTGATCAAAACCATCAAAAACTAAAGCCGAAGAAAATGCATGGTTTGGAAAGAGTTTGCAAACAAAGCGATATACCCGTCTTGCTACGGGAAAATATACAAACCACTCTTTGCTATATGTTTCATCATTGACTGAAGTTGAAGAAAACAGAGCTTGTGTGCAAAGCCAGGATGGCTTCTTGTACCATCGCTTGGAACTAGAAAATGGTTCACAACCGTGCTGAACTTCAAAAGGGGTTTTCTCTATCCAGTAGAGGCTATTTCCTCATATGATAATTCTTCCACAAACCAACGTCTTTTAAACTCAGTATATGTGTAGATCTATGTTCGGCATCATCTGCATAAGTATCAGTAATACCTTGGGATTGATTTACTTCACCAGGAGAGAAATAAAAATTTTTACTATCTCCACTACTTTAATGTATTTCTTTTTTCCCTCCTTTGCAGCAACTGAGTTCCGAAATGTACTGTATTTGTATTTTTATTTTCACTGTGCATGGCTGCTTCCTCATTATCAGGTTGCTGTTCAACGTCCTGCATTGCTTTTTCAATAAGACTTCTGGTTAAATGCTAGCAGTTGGCTGATCAGCTTCATCAAACTAATTTTCTTGTGCCAGCATCAATGCACCTACTTCACTGCCAGCGCCTGTTGCTTCTGAGGCTAACGCAAGAAAGCAGTGGTTTTATCTTCTTTACCATTTCATTTTCAATTTTCTTTCTCTTACGCTTGCTAGCTCCTCTGTCATATCTTTCACTCATAATAAAATTAGGGTACGAAAAAGTAAGAAATAAAATTATTGCTTGATCTAAACGCAAATTAGCAATACCAATACGTCTAATAATAAGATAACTTGATAATATTAGTAAATTTCAATTGATAAAACGTCTAATTTAAAAACATTAACAATAAGCAACACTCTGTCTACAAGTTGTTTCAGCAACATGTCAACTACCGGTACTGATTTTTGTAGAGTAGACTAGTTAGTAACCAGTGGCGTACGCAGAAAGTTTCCGAAGAGAGAGCCAAAGTTTCGTCACACTAGTGTGACGTTACAAATCAACTTTATGGGGGAAAATCGAAATTCAGGGCGAACCCCGAATACTCACAAAACACCAGCTTTATTTTTGCTGAAACTGCTTGGTTTTGCTTTACATTTGTAGGATGGGGGCCATGGCACAGTGGCCTCCCCTCTCGGTACGTTAGTGTTAGTAACCTTTACGACTACGGTTATTTATAACCTATGTATACGATATTTAGCAACACAGGCGTTACGTTTTTAAAAATTGACAGTCTTTGTAAATTTGTCGTCGTTAAATTATTGCCTTAAATATATTTTTTGCCCGGCTTACATAACTGTTGAAATAAACTTTAAATCAATATACAGTGGACGCCGCTTATTAAGCCCACGGTTTATGAGCCCTCCCGCATATTAAACTCAAATTCGTCCGGGCCGGAATTCTTCCATTTGACTGTGTATTAACAAAACTCGCTTTATACGCTCTAAAACCCGTTTAATAACCCAAATTTTCCACGCAATTTTGTTGAATTTGTTTAAAAAGCTTCATAACTAACAAATTTCATTACGTAATTTTTGATTTTTTTTCTATCTATGGATAAACATCAAGCATTTTGGTTACTGTCAAAAATTCTTTGTTTTGTCATAAACCCTTCATGTCTAAAAACTGATTATGTTTTACATGGAGCAGGCTGCACCTGCACGATAATACGAGGAAAAGGGAACTTAATGAAATAATGAAACAGTGTCACAATACACAAATTACGGTCAGTCAGTAAAGCGGCAGTGATCAAAGGAAAGACCCACTACCAAAATATTTAGAAAAAGTCGTCCGTCGGTTAACAAGCCCACCCGCTTAACAATCCCACAACCGTTCGGTCCCGAGGCGGGCTCAATAAGTGGCGTCTACTATAGCAATTTTTTCTCTGGTAAATTCCCATTAACTAGAGTTACATAGCATAGAAGCTTCGAGCAGAATACGCATAATAATTGCCTTTATTATGATGCAACCAACGAAACAATGGCTGTTTCTAACGCCGTTGAAACCAGTTGTGTTTAGAATTTTCCAGGCTGAAAAGCTTGATACATATAGGCTACCTTAGGTAAGGTGTAAGCTTGTAAAGTTTTAAATAGAATTACAAACTTCAAAATTGAATTTCGAGGCACTAGGCTTCAGCCTGCATAGCCTATTGGTAAATCCGGCCTGGCTGCAACTTAAAACATCAGTACACATAGACAAACTTGTCATGCATAAAAAACAATAAACAATTTAAAAATACACAAAAGCAATTTTACAGCATTTAATCACTACAGTGAGGCTATTTGTGTCACTACAAGCTAATGATGCGATCTTTGGTTCCAAAATCGTTGATTTTAGGGTTAGTTGGTCGTCCAAGTGAACATCTGTTATCTGAGATCTCAAGCGATTCTTGATTTGTGTCATGTATGAGAATGCTGATTCACAGCGGGAGGTTGCACCAAAGCATGATGGCATTTGTCGAGCGTGCTGACGCAGGCTACAGGATTTTTCCATATTTCAATCGGATCCTTCTTGGCGTTGAATAAAGATTTCAGAATGCTATCTTCTGATAGCTCTATTAACTCCATTTGGAAACAATCACGCACTTGGTTGACATCCATCAGGTGTGGTTGATATGCCAGTTGCAAGCTGAGATTGTGCTTTTCAAGATCTTTAAATCTGTCATTGTACTCTTCAATCAGCGAGACCACTGTGTATTCCTTCACGTTGCACGATCTGCCTGCTACTTTTGCCAGTTGAGGAAAGTGTTCAGCTGAAATTCGCGGTTGGCTGAGAACAGATTTTAATAAAGTCAGTTTCTTTCGAAATGCCTGGATTTTTTGCCACATGTCGTATATAGATTTCGTTTCACCTTGCAGAGAAACATTGAGCTGATTTTGCTTCGACATTACATCGCACAAAAAAGCAGCATTTCTGCAAAAATTTTGTTCTGACAATTTGCAAGATATATTTTTATCTTCGAAAATATTGACAATTTGTTTTTGCAAAGATAAAACTTTTTCAAGCACTTGCCTTGCACCTGATTTTTAGGACTAAGTAAGCACTTTTTGAGATAAAAAAAAGATGTTTCAAAAAATCCAAAAAATATAACCAAAAATTCAAAATTTACAAAAATTTTTATATGTGATCCTTTTTTTGATAAAAAAAAATAAACAGGATTGCTTTAAGGACTTCCTCTCTCAGACAACCTCAAAAGGCTACACCAGGGCTTCCCCAACATTTTTATGAACGTACCACTAAAACAATTTCAAAAACTCACCGTACCACTTCAGCATAAAAATTAAAGATACTTACGAAAAAACCCTCAACTACCAAAACACTTGCACAATGTATTTATGACATGTTTGTTTAATGAAAGAAAAAAGGCAATTTATTAGATTATCATTTCCATTTCGTATCCAATGAGATGGATGCGCTTGCTTCTGCGCAACAAGCTCGTCAATGTTAATGTGAATTTTTTTCACATTGGGACGAAGATTTGGTTCCAGTTCCAAACGGCTTCTGTATTTAGATTTGATGGCAAGCATTGCTGAGAAACCACATTCACACAAATAAGACTTAAAGAAAGGCAAAAGAAACTTTGTGGCTCGAGTAGAAATTTTTGGGAAGTCACTTTGGCAGTGAAGCCAGAAACTGGACAGGGTTGATGTTTCAAATTTATTTTTCAATCTACCATCACAAGAAAGATCAGAAAAAGAATCCTTTTCATGAGTGGAAAAATCATCAGGAAGATCGACAGTAGTTGAAAATGGAAAACGAATCCAATCAAATTCATCATAATTTTTTGGAAAATACAAATGAAATTTTTCTATTAACTGCTGACAATGCTGAGCAATATCCGACTTCAATTGACTGTCGATATGCAAATCATTTTCTGAAATAAATTCGCACAGAAGTGGAAATGCAGCCAGATTATTTTTTCAATATCTCCGAGTCTTGGCTGTAGTTTTCTAACAGTGCTATTGATTTTGTCACTGACTTGAAATATATCAACTGTTGCTCCTTGAAGGCTTAGATTCAGCTCATTTAGAAATATGAAAACATCTGCCAGATAAGCTAGTTTCGATAGCCACACATCGTCACAGAACAAGTTTTGAAAAGGAGAATTGATATCAAGCAAGAAAAGACAAACTTCAGCACGGAGTTCAAACAACGGGAAAAGCACTTTTCCCCTTGATAACTATCGCATTTCGGTTTGTAGAAAAAGTTTATCATGCTCAGTAGGCTGCAGTGAAAAAAGAAAAATTTTGAATTTTAAAAAGTGGTGTTTATATATGTCCCCAAATATGGTGTAAATGACCTAGAAACCAATTTTAGGTTAGTGCACCCTCTAGTGGTCGCGCACTATTCGTCGAACAGGAGAAAAATTGCTATTTTTACCATAACTTGAGAACCGCTTAAGCTAGAAAGCTGGTTTTTGACTTAAAAGATGCAGAAACACCACTTTCCTATCTTCATTAAGAGAAACGTTTCTTCTAAAATGCTTTCTAAAAAAGTTACAGGCAAAAAACACATTTTTGAGAAAATTTATGCACTTTCGTATCTAAAATATGGTCTATTTTGGCATTTGCAAGACTTCTAAGATGATTGTTAGTGATTAATTCAGTTAACTTTGATCTAATTCATTACCTGGGGCTGTTTGGATGTTTCATAGAGCAAGTATCATATAAGCAATATGCAAAAAAATACTAAATGCAACACACGTTAGCATAAACATGGAGAGCTGAATGACTTTGTATTTGTATTTTGTATTTGTTCATATTTATCCTCCATTCACGAGAAAGCGAATTGTATCGCTATACTTTGGACGGGATGTCCGCACTCGCTTGGGAGTTGCCCTTTTTTTTTTGAGGTGTCTGGACCACCTGTCTTCCACATAAAGGCGGAGGCGTCCCGTTAAGTGCCTTGCCCAAGGACACAACAAGCGAACTTGCCGGCTTATTCTCTACAACCTCCCATAAATGCCGAGCGCCAAACAGGGAAGCTGTGGATACCATTTTTTAAAGTCCTTTTGGTATGACTCAACAAGGGGAATGAACCCCTAGTCTACCGACTGCGAAGCGGACGCTCTTACCACTACACCACCGCGCCGGTTCACAAATAATAAAACACTGTTCACAAATAGCATATGCATGAAGGAAGATATACATGCAGTAAACACATTGCAATGACCTTAGCAGCTAAATTTTCTCCTTCTAATATCTCAACAAATCTGTCATGGACTTAGTAGCACCAACTGACTCTTCAATGTTCTATGGTTTGAAGATATCATACCAGCAAGTTCATTATATTTACGGTGAAGGGTTCAGGTGGTTAAGAAACTTAATATTTTGTTAAGTTTTCATTTTGAGCGCAGACAATTTCTGATGCTAATGCCTCACTTTAGCGAGCATCATAAGCAATCAGTGTGTCTCTTTGGCAGAGTGGTTAAAGTCTGTCCTATGATTAAGGGCTGACATGATCTCAGAAGCCGCAGGTTTAAGTCACTGGTTGGTGTGGGCATGGGTTCGAATCCCATAGGCATATGTCGCCATATTTTGCTGGCATACCCTGAAGCCAACCCATATTGACTTTCTGTCTTCTTATTTCAGAATGTTTGTGCAAATAATTGTTGAATACAACAAAAAGTAATAGGACTATGATTGATAGGATTATTGGCAACAGCTTTATAACAGAACTTAGAAAGTATTTGTTTCAAAAGTTTTATTGTTTTCACAGGTAAAATACCAGTATTAAGCTGTAAGTGAATAAAGTTTAGTGTCTACATTTGCTGTTGCAAGGGGACTGATCACTAACAAGTTCTTCCTTTGGTTTCAATAATAATATTCACAAAAGTGGAAAATAATGCTGACAAGGAAAAGAGCCTATTCTGGTGCTGTCATAAAAAAGTTGCACTGTGGAGAAATTTTTGAAGCTGTCAAGTTGTTTCCTCCAGGAGAATTACCAACGAAAAGACACGTGATTGAACGAATGCTGGATTTACCTGATTTTAGAATATTGAGTGCTGCTAGAGAAGTTGCCAAAGAACTGCATGAAAGATGGATATGGTGCAATGTATCTCCTCAGCATCACTATACGATTGCAACTAAAATACAACAAATGATGACAACTTTCAGCAATGTTACACGGTACCCAAGAAAGAACTCGGAGCCATATAAAAAAATGGAATCTTCATTCCTGCAAGACATGGATCAACTTTTCGACGTGTACTGTGTTGATGAACAGCAAAGAAGACAAATGGAAATCCGATATTGTTTGAGAATTGCAAGGGAAGAGTTTACATTCTATGAAGACCAGAGGACTGAGCGTAAACGTAGGTGTGTAGATGAAGTTGTTCCTCTAACACAATCTGATTTGAGGTTCAGCCGTGATGCCCAGCGACCTTCTATTCCAATGTCTACGTATGCCTCAGCCTCACCAAGTTCAGAACAATGCTCTGCCTTTGCTTCAGATTCTAAGAGTGATACAGCAGATGGTTCTGCATCACAGTCGTCAGAGACATCTGAGAAATCAATTATTACTCCACAAGATAGCCACCCAAGTCATGCACAAAATCGTCAAAGATGGACCAACTTAGCAAGAATGTGTGAGAGATATCAATTATTGGATAGAGCTGGAGCTGCTATTGCCACCAGCACATTACAAGACATGGGAATCGTCACTAATGAAGACAAATCACTTGTAATTGATCCAAGTAAACTGAGAAGAGAAAGAGAGAGATGCAGAAAAGAAATTTGTCAAGAAGAAGTTTCTAATTTTAAATATGTATCTGAATTGTACTTTGACGGCAGAAAAGATGCAACCCAGGTTATGTTAGAAGGACCAAATGGAAAAATGTACAGATCTACTCAACTTGAAGAGCATCATGTGCTGATTGGTGAACCTGGGACATACTATCTCACACATTTATCCCCAACTGATGGCAAAGGTAGAACACTGGCTCAAGAAATATTTGACTTCATATCAAACACAATGCTGTGCCAAAAACTCAACATTGTCGGTACTGATGGAGCTGCATTGATGACTGGTAAGTTTAATGGTGTCATAGGTTCTCTGGAAGAGTTGCTTAAAACTCTATTGCAATGGTCAATCTGCCTTCTGCACACCAACGAACTGCCACTTCGTCATGTGTTTATGGAACTTGATGGTACAACTAATAGTCCTGATAGCTTTACTGGACCAATAGGTAAACAACTAGATGGATGTGTTTCGGAATGGCCGGTTGTTGAATTCAAAAATATCCCCAATGTGCATTTCCCTGATATACCACAGTCAGTTGTTGATGAGCTGAGCAGTGACCAGCATTATGCTTACAGAATTTGTATGGCTGTCATGGTTGGCTCAGTGGATAAAGATCTTCAATTTTTGGAAGTAGGGCCAATTGTCCATTCACGATGGTTAACTCTTGCCGGCCGGATTTTGCGTCTGTACGTTTCAAAAGAAACCCCTTCTGCAAATTTACAAGCAATTGCCCATTTTTGTATTAGTGTTTACTTTCCAACATGGTTTGAAACCAAAAAAGAGAATCAAATAATTCATGGTGCAAAAAATTTCTTCAACTTGGTCCATCGTATACAGCAGTTTCCACACAGTGAAATTCGTTCCATTGCATCTAAGGTTGTGCGAAGAAACGCTTTTTTTGCTCATCCTGAAAATGTTCTCTTGGGCATGCTGGGAGATGATGATGAAGAAATTAGAAGATTGGCAGTTAACAAAATTCAAGGTTTGCGAGGAAAATCATTACAACACTCAATTCCAAACGACAATTTCAGAGGAGGTTATGTTGAAAACTGTCAAAACACCGAAGATGCTGTTAGTAAAAGCAACATTAGAATATTTCAAGTTCCCATCATCAATTTTAATGCACGGTATTTTCATCAAATGGTCAATCTAAATGGAAGAGAAGTGAACCAACCACCAGCGATAAAGCACCACAGTGACTCAGAAATTGAAGTCATTCGAAAATACCCCTTAAAACTAAATCATCCATGCCATAACCAGCATGTAGAAAGGCATGTAAAACTGGTCACAGAGGCATCTTCTCAAGTGTGTGGCATTGATCGCCGTGATGGACTTATTCGGCAGAAATTAAAGTCTCGACAGATTATGAAAAAATTTCACTCAAAGCATCATTTCACTGTTTGACTGGATCTATTCTACATGATGATTGAAACAGATCTGACATTATTTCTTTTTGCAGTGTACCGGTACTACTGTGTGCACTGTGTAATACCGATATCAACATGTTGACAGGCTAAGAGTTTTCATTGTATGTTTACTATCTGCTCCAACTTTTCACTAAATGCTGTGTTTGCAAATAGTGTTTGGACATCATTCAGCTCTCCATGTTTATGCTAACGTGTGTTGCATTTAGTATTTTTTTGCATATTGCTTATATGATACTTGCTCTATGAAACATCCAAACAGCCCCAGGTAATGAATTAGATCAAAGTTAACTGAATTAATCACTAACAATCATCTTAGAAGTCTTGCAAATGCCAAAATAGACCATATTTTAGATACGAAAGTGCATAAATTTTCTCAAAAATGTGTTTTTTGCCTGTAACTTTTTTAGAAAGCATTTTAGAAGAAACGTTTCTCTTAATGAAGATAGGAAAGTGGTGTTTCTGCATCTTTTAAGTCAAAAACCAGCTTTCTAGCTTAAGCGGTTCTCAAGTTATGGTAAAAATAGCAATTTTTCTCCTGTTCGACGAATGTGCGCGACCACTAGAGGGTGCACTAACCTAAAATTGGTTTCTAGGTCATTTACACCATATTTGGGGACATATATAAACACCACTTTTTAAAATTCAAAATTTTTCTTTTTTCACTGCAGTCTGATGCTCAGCGCCCATATCGTTGCACATAATTGTGAACATGCGGGAGTTTAATGCTCTTGCTTTAATCAAATTCACAACTTTGATGGCGTTATCCAACACATCTTTAAATGAATATTGCAGCGTTTTTGCAGCTAAAGCTTCTCTGTGGATGCTGCAGTGTTCAAAGACTGCATTTGGAGCAACAGATTGTATTCGCGTAACTACCCTACCGTGTCTCCCTGTCATCGCGCGAGCACTGTCTGAACAAACCCTAACACATTTTTTCCATGAAATTTCATTTTGATCAATAAAATCATTTAATACTTTGAATATTTCAACACTCGTAGTTCGCCCTTCAAGAGGTTTGCAAAACAAGAAGTCTTCAATCATTTCAAAATCATATACATATCGAACATATACTAGTAATTGAGGAAAATTTGTCACATCTGTGCTTTCATCGAGCTGAATTGCAAAAAACGGACGTTCTGCTACTCGTCTCACAAGCTGCGATTTCGAATAATCTGCCATGTCCTGAATACGCCTGCAAACTGTGTTGTTAGAAACTGGAACTTCATCTAATTTTCCAGCTTGTGCTTCTCCAATAAGATTCTCAACTAAGTCCTTGGCCGCGGGAAGAATTAATCTTTCTGCAATTGTGTGAGTTTGAGCAGTTTTTGCTATTCGTAAACTAACTAGATATGAGGCTTTTAAAGATTTTTCATTCAAAGTGGTAAATTTTCTGATGAGCTTACGTGACTGTTGCATATTTGCAAGAATTTCTTCAAAGTAAGTTACAGGTTTGTCTTTCAAAGAGTTGTGCTTACCTAAAAAATGGCGCTTCAACAAAGAAGATTTCATCGGATGGTTCGTCAGAACCTCATTGCAAACTAAACATTGTGGCTTAGCCTCTGCGTTTTCGTCCATAGTAAAGGTAAACCCGTATAGAAGGTACTCTTTACTATATTTTCGAATGGGCTGTGACTTACGCTTTTTGCGAATTTCCTGTTCACCTGAACTGGTGCTTGCAGCTGATGAAGAAGATGGTCACAACCATTTATCCATACTTACTCCATAGTTGCCACATTTCCTTGACTAAAATAATCTAGATTGACTTCAAAAATCATCTAGATTGAAAAATAAAACATCCAAAAATAATCTAAATGGGATCATTTAGCCTTTCTTTTCTGAATTTCTGTTCATAGGCTTTACTTTTTGTCTGTTTTGGCATATTGAAGGATTAAGAAATGTAATACAAATTGTAGTAGGTTCTTGTGTGAAGTTCTTGGTGGAAAACACAGTCATCTCACAAAATACGTTTTGTCTATTATACGAGAACTCCTCGGCTTAACCTTAATCCACGTGTGGACATGGTGGTCTCCAAAAAAAAAAAGGTCAGCACCCACTTGCCGGTAGAAATATGCCCCTGCACGAACTGTCAAAGGCACCTTTCGTCACGACGTGTGCAGCCAAACCTCGGTTTCTCTTTGGTTCAGGTTATTCTTGCTCTTAATTTGTTCGAAAACCGGATCACTCGAACTCCGAGTTCCTCGGAAACCGAGGTTTCACTGTAGTCTTTTGGTGTACAGAACAAATTAATCTTATTTTCACTATTTCTGATGTTTCGATTTTCGAACAAATCGGTTTTCGAACAGCCTTCCAGAGCGAATTGTGTTCGACAACCGAGGTTTGACACGTGCCTATAAATAATAACATCTAAAAAACATCTAGATATTTTTTATAGTAATCTAAAAAATATCTAACATCTAGATTGTATAATCTTACATCTAGATTGTTACAAAAACATCTAAATTTAGATGAAAATAATCTAAAATGGCAACTATGACTTACTCACAAACAAAACTAAATTTTAAGTGTACCGTATATCAAGCACCCACATGCTGCGTGGACGCAAAGGGCATTGTGACGTAACAGTATAAAAACAAACCTAATAAATCAAAATTGTTACGCAAAATTTTTATTTTTATGAAAAATTTAATGGAAATGACTTTACACTTTACATTCATCAATATTGATAAAAAAAATAAATCAATTTGTGAATGTTTGGCGTACCACCTGTAAATCCTTCGCGTATCACAAGTGGTACGCGTACCACAGTTTGGGAAACGCTGGTCTAAACTATATCAAATTCTGTTTCTTTCTTAGTCCATTTGGGATGGGTTTAATTAACCCAGACCTGGCTCTCGAACGATCCTCTCAACTATCGATTTCTCGAAAGCTTTCGACTCTGTTTGGCACCCAGCCCTTTTCCACAAACTTATTTCGGCTGCCCTCCCTCCTTGCTTTGCTCGTTGGACTCAATCTTTCCATTCTAATAGCCGCGCTTGTGTGGTTTTTCAAAATCACAATACTCGTTCCTTTCGAGTCCGTCGAGGTGTTGCTCAAGGATCGGTTTTTGGTCCTGTACTTTTCTCTCTCTTCATTAATAATCTTCCGGCTTCTCTGCCTTCTTCCGTCAGCTGCTCTCCTTACGCTGACGATCTGGCCATTGGTCCTCCTCCCCCTCGGTCCCCACTGCAGTGGAGGCTACACAAAGAGCTTTGATTTGATTGGAGCGCTGTGAGTACTGGTGTCTTCCTCTCAATCCGAGCAAATGTGAGGCCTCCTTCTTCTCAGTGGATCCCCACCAAGCTAATCTACAGTTCAACCTTCTCTTATTTTACTCCCGCCTCCGTTTCAATTCCACTCCAACTTTTCTTGGGGTCACCTTCGACCGCACTCTTTCCTTTTCTAAACATGTATCTTCGCTGAAGGTCAAGTTTTTTCCTCATCTCAAGGCCTTACGCTGTACCTCTGCTTCCTCATTGGGTCCCTCTACGGAGTCCCTCTCTCTCTTCTATATAAAGCTTTTCTTCGGCCCCTTCTCACATATTCTTCACCTGAATAGTTTCTTTTTTTAAGCGTTACCAATATTACCAAATTGGAATGCCTTCATCGAGCGGCTAGTCGCGCCATCTCCGGCTGCCTCTCGTCCTCCCCTATCCCACTTCCTCTCTCTGGGGCGTCTCTAACTCCCCTACGAGTCACACTGACTCATTTCACTCTGTCATTTTATGAGCGGGCTCTTCGTCTTCCAACCTCCTTTCCCATTTCAGATTTGGCCAGACTTGGAGTGAAACCAAGACTCTGCCAATTTTCCTGGAGAGCTTGTGCGTTTACTCACCCGCTCATGCTTCCTTCTACTTCCCCTTGGAAGGCTCTCTTTGCTTGTCCTCCCTCTCCTCCTTGCAACCTGCCTTTCTTCACTCCACCTTCTTTCAGTCCACCCTTTTCTCTCTGCTGTCGCTCCGATTCCCCTTTCTCTCGCCAAGGTGCGGCTCTCGCTAACCTTGACTTCCTCCCCCATTACGATCTCGTGCTTTGGACAGACGGCTCTGTGCCTTTTTCTTTGCCAAGAGCGGTTCTGGCGTACTTGCCAACTGCTCTCTTTGTGGCACTGTGGCCAATCTTTCTTTTTCAGCAGGCACAGTATGCTCAAGTTTTTCCACTGAAGCCTGCGCCATTCTGCAAACTCTTTGCTAGTCTCGGCAGCACCAACAGGTCTGCCACTTCTCTTCTTTCCTCCACTTATCTGACACTCGTTCTGTCCTCGCCACCCATTCCTCTTCTCCATCTGTCATTTTACCTCAAACCCTCTGGCAGGAACTGTTTTCTCTCTCCTTCTGTTCTAACAAGCTACAATGGGTCCCTTGACATTCGTTTCTCCCGGGAAACAACGCAGCTGACGTGCTAGTCAGACGGGGAGCGCTACTCGTTCTGTCTGCAATCCCTTGTAGTCTCTCTTTTCTTATCTCTCGTATCCAATCTTCTCTTTTCTTGGACTAGGGGCGTACAGTCTCATCGAAATTCTTTAACATGCAGGTTCCCCCAATTTTCACTGAGAAACTTGTGCTCCCTCGTCACGCTCACTGTGTTCTCTCTGGTCTTTGCTGCAACGGACACAGCCTTCTGTTGAGCTCTTATCTCTCTTGGATTGTCAGAATCGAGAATCCTTCTTGCAGCGCCTGTGGACACCCGTCCCAGGACACCTCTCATCTCATTCTGCACTGTCCAGCTATGGACTCTTTGCACCGCTCGCTCTTTGGTGACTCTCTGTCTCTTTACGACCGCTGGTCTAGTCCTTGGGGAGTTACCCGGCTTCTGGGGCTCCATGATCTTCCGCCATGCCCATCCCTCGGTAAGGGTCGGGAAACAACAACAACAAATCATATTTGCAAAGACCAACCATGTTCTGTTCAATTATTTTGAACGTTTAATTCTTTTTTGTGAACAGGTCGCGTCACCCCTTTTTGCACCCCCAAGTTTCATTCATGATAAATTTTGTGTGAGTTAATTTATTCTGGTTCTGCATAATTCCAATGATTCTTGTCACTATAGTTAGTTTCCAAAAAACTTGGTTTTGGATGACAGAACACTAGTTTGTTCATCATATCTACCTGTCTCGAAAATTTTTCAAAGAAACTGTGTTTTTGGTTTCAACTAATTTTTTTAAAAGATTTAAATAAATACACCAAAATTTTTTTTTATTTCTTGTGAGTTTGGTTAAGTACCAATTGAGCAAAGTCAAAATCACCATGTTGCAGAAGTAGTTTCAATACATTTTTAACGATACGAAAATATTGCTCTAAAAGCCACTATAGTGGCTGTTGGCAGTTTAAGGGTTGATGTGACCTTTTGGCAGAATTAGTGGCCCCAGGTATGTTCTAGATCAGGGGTGTCAAACTTGCGGCCCTCTAAGTCCCGTTTTGTTGCCCGTGTTATACTACTTTTGCGATGGGCAAAATAGAACATACACATGCCTCAAATTAGAGTCTACGCATTGAGAGAGAGAGAGAGATCCAATTTTTTTTAATCCGGTTTTTTCCGCGTTAACGCAGATGGCCGGATTCACCTCGTGCTTCTCGACAGCTCTTCTTTAACCTTACAGACACAAACGCATCTACTGAATGTCATATGCGTTTCAAGAACGAGAGTTTTTTGTTAACAATTCTATAGCGCAGCGTGAGTGTTTTAAAAATATAAAAAAATTTTACCCCAACTTTGCATGCTTGTACTGCTTGCCAACTGTGTGTTAAGAGACAAAAAAGGAAACTTTGGCGAACAATATGCCAGTAAAAAAGATACCAATTGCGTGCGTTGTATTAAGAGGTAGAAAGAAAGGAAGTAAAAAAATACGCAAATCGCATGAATTGTACAAACTTTACAGCGCACCCAAAATAACGTACGGTTTGGTCAGGGAATTTGTATCACACTTTCGCATCTTGTTTTCACCGCAATTTGTTTCGGTTCCAACTACAAGAGAAAAAAGGGCAATTTAGGATTCGAATCAATTTAAGAATCATATTCAGAAGATTCGAAATTCTGAAACGTCCATTTCTATCTGCGGTAATATCGATTTTATCACTGTTTAAATTTTGTAAAATAGTCGGATCTGCGTAAAATCTAGGTACGTAAATGTGGCCCGTAGTACTGAATGAGTTTGACATCCCTGTCCTAGACCAGTTTTTCGGAGAGGCAAAACAAAAGTAAACGGTCTGTTTTCATAAAAAATGATTTATTTGTTTACAAGAAAGGTAGCCTACAATTCAAAGAATACGATTACTGAACAAGAAAACCGGCTCAAAAAATATCTATCCATAAAGACCTAAAGTGAAGTTAGCCTATACTAATTATGATGGGCAAAAAGCGGTATAGATTATGGGTTTATAGCCAGGGTTTATTAGCATAATGTAATTCACGAAAAAAATTACTGTTGACTTTGACTCATTTAAGGTGCATTACTATATTATATTCATGGCTTCCTAAGTGGATGAGAATGCATGCAAATTTGCGGTCGGCTAATAGGGGAATTCTTGGAAAAATTAATGATCTATTGATAAACCGGAGGAGGGGTGCATCAGACATGTGGACTTTGAAATTTTCAAACTAATTACATTAATAAAAATTTATAGCTTATTCGGAAAGCTAATTACGTATGTTGTAAAATGTTTAGAAACTTATCAAATTTAAGAAATAAATAAAAAAGCATTGATACAAAAACACAAAAAAAGCATGATTTGAGGAGAAATGTCGGCAGTTTTTCATTGATTCTAAATAGACCTACCATACGTCCCGGAATTTAAGGTCTTGTCCCGGTCAGCTGAGCGAAAGTCCCGGTTTTTCATGGAGTCAGGTAGTTATGCTAATCTGTTGATGCAGAAGTTCAGTTATTGAAAAATAGTGAAAAAAGCGGGTGAACTCCAAAAAAAAGAAAAAAAAAGGTCATCAGGTGTTTGGTTGCACGATTTGCCTCATTTTCAAGCCAACAACTGGATAAATTCCGTAGGCAAGCAAGTGACGACCTTTTTTTTTTTTTTTTTGGAGATCACCCGCTTTTTTCACCATTTTTCGATAACTGAACTTTCAGCGTCCCGGTTTTGTTCAAAAAGAAATTGAAATGGACTGTTGTTCTGTAGCGTCCCGGATTTTCATTGCAAAAATATGGTAAGTCTAATTCTAAATAAAACAAAATTATTGCATATACGTAAAATCTCGGTAAAATACTTTAAATTGTTCATATGCTCAACAATAAAACTTTAACCAAATCAATATTTATTCATTGCCAAAAAAGCTACAGGCTATTTCTCTGGCAAAATACTCTTTATTTATTATCAAAAAATAAGAGTTAAAATACAAAAACCAAATTTTTTATTCAACAGACCTGCATTTGTTGTTTGCAATTTTTGTTCAGAAATTTCTTATTCAAAATTTTGTTTGAATAAACTAGTACATGGAACACTAGCAACATTAGCAGAGCTTTCATAGCGAAACAGACTGTGCTACTTTTGCTCTTAAATAAAACAAAAACGCATATTTAAATAGGGGATTAGAGGAGTACACTTTCCATCCACGTTAGATCCGCCCAGGATTGAAGTTAAAAGTAAGGGCGATAATATAAACCATCTACGAACTTGTGAACCCAGAATCTTTGAGTATACGAAAGCATGACCTAGCAAGGCTGATGGATAGGGATGCATCCCCGCATTTTTTCCCTTGAATCCGCCGCTGATGCCACCAGCCATGGCAACTTCAAAGCGGGTTTGAACCAGTTAACAATCCGCGGACCGAGGAAGCGAACATTTATCAGTTGAAATTATTTTTTGTCCGCAAAGTGAGGAAATAAGAAATAGCACGGCACAATGCAACTTTCGATTTTGTAAACTTTCGTATTTACGGGCATTAAAATATACAGTAATATAGGCTTTACATGTCGGCTTCATTTCAGAAATGTTCCGTACTTTGGTTCTGCAAAATATTAGAGAGACTTAAATCTACTTCCATACGAGACCGATTTATTGCATTAATTTCAACGCTTAGTCAACATTAGACGAAGTGGCAGAGTGTACTGAGAACGCTTTCTGCGTAAGACGGTTTCTGAGAATCAATAATTCATAAGATGTTGTTCGCTTCTAGCAAGTGAGTGAGCCAAAATAAGATATATAATCAATTTCTATTGAAATAAAATGTAATTTCCAGTTTATAAATGTACAGCTAGCTTTTTTGAAAAAAATTGCAGTAACAATATCTTCCTCAAGAATGTTGTGAAGTCAGTGATGCAGTGGAGCATGTTCAGTTGGAATGGCAAATTTTAGGTAGGCCTAGACTGTAATAGCTTAATCAAAGCACAAATTGCGATCAATTACAGTTGAAGGTGTGGGGTTGAGGTGGTTTCTCCAGAATAAGCATCGGTTTTTTTCTTTCTGGGGTCTAAGGTTTTAAGATTTAACTCCTCGTGGTAAAAAAATAAAAAAACTCGAAATACGAAGATTGCGCAGAATATTTTCAAAAAATTTTCAAAAACCTAAATGCAGTAGCATCTTTTCAAGCCAGTTATAGGTCTTTCTGGACCTATCATAGATTGATGCCAATCAATTTCTATTCTAACTTGCAGCTCATATGATGTGCTTTTTAAATTGTTGTTAAATGTTGCTTCTTGTCTCAATGACGTCACACGCCCCAATATATTCTGGTTTCCAAAATCTTCATCCTTTAACCGAGATTTCAAGAGGACGTTTTGGGGCTGGTTTACTGCTTGTTTATGATACCAAAAAATGTGACCATTTGGTGGCCAAAAGAATTTCCAAGAGAAACGAAGACAGCTTTGAAAGACAGGTCACCCTACATATTCGGGCCTCTTCTCATGTCAATGTAGTTCAATTTATGGGACTTTTACCCTCATCTACTACATGCTTTCAGTACGCTATGGAATATTTTCCTGATGGCGATCTTCGACAGCTTGTGGTAGATGATGTAGGTCTTCCAGATGTACCAAGTAAATACATATTTCGTCAGGTAAGTTTGAATGTTGGTTGCTATAAAACTATATTTGCATACATAAAATTTGTGTATCCAAATAGCCTATATTATAGAATAGTCGCTAAAAGCCAGGATACTGAAAAAAACTTATACCATATTCCGTGTATATTCTACAGCAATATAACCAAAAAAACGATTTTCCTTTCACCAGACGATAAAAAAATTATTTTACTCTGTCATTTTCTACTTACTCCAGATCAGTGCTTTCCAATCTGAATTTCACAGGCCCACTAATCTTTTGCTGACGGAATTTTTCATGTCTTTTCCCAACATAAAGGCCTTTTTTTTTAATTAACTTTATACAAACAATTATTTTGGTGCGGCAGTTCTTTTCTGTTGAGATCAACTTAAACAAAAGGCTTCGTGGCCACCAGCATGAGCTTGCCAATCACTAGTGTTGTAGACCATGCTTTTGCTTTAGTTGCAGCTTTGCCTCGAATATCTACACAAGGAGTTAGGAATCGTTCATGGGAATGTCCGGCCTGATCATGTTCTCGTTGCTTCCATTTCTCGATGCATCGTCAAGCTCACCAATTTTTCTAACGCTTACCCAATCGCGGCTCGAGTAAAAATGAACACGAAAGATGGAGAGGCACGTCCCTTGACGTGGAAGAAACAGCTTCATCGCCTGAAGTCTTTCCTAACAAACAGGACGGCGTCATTTAGAAACTCTTCCGGAAGCAGATTTCGATCCAGAAGATCAATAGATGTAAATTCACTTCATTTAATATTGAATAAAAGTAGTAAATGAACATGAGAATAAAATATGGATCATTGTAAATCCGAGGCGTTGGGTGGATTTGGATTCGAAAGGCGAGACAAAAATAATATCAACAAAATTTTGGGATGCAGAACCGTTCTCAATTTTAGGAACATTCTCTTCATCAAAATCCTTTAGGTTCTATTAGTTAAGAATTTTGAGAGACGTCCTTCCTTTTCTTCGCTTCTGTTCAGTATAATATAGACCAACAGGCTACTTTATTTTAAGTAAAATTGGCTATTTTTTATATAACAGAAAAGGGTTTATAACAGAACTTCCTCCTCGACTACTCCTTATTATGCAAGCAAAATTTTGAACAACGTATTTTTCTTGTTGAACCCAATGGCATATACTACAGAAGAACGATTAGCTTACTCGATGGTGAGGTTGCTCGGGGGAGCTGGAAATGGAAGGTCCGCCCCGAATTAGCCCACACCGCTCTAGGGAGTAACCCTAGCAAGACGTTTTTCAAACAATGATCTATAGTTTATTCGAACAAGATGAAAGCTTTCACGTATTAAAAATTAAAAAAGAAATATATATAGTGGCACTTCTTTAGTTTGTCCCGGATGCGGTAGACTATTGTGATGTCACTAATACCCAGCGGAGGGCAAGTTACTTTTTGCAAGTAACCGAGCTACAGTTACAGAAACCGGCGCGATGGCGTAGTGGTTAGAGCGTCCGCTTTGCAGTCGGTAGAGCTGGGGTTCATTTCCCAAGTCGAGTCATACCAAAAGACTTTAAAAAAATGGTATTCACAGCTTCCCTGCGTGGCGCTCAGCAAAATAAGAATAGTGTGGAGAACAATCCGGTAAGTTTGCTTGTTGTGTCCTTTGGCAAGACACTTAACGGGATGCCTCCGTCTTTATATGGCAAACAGATGGTAGAGCCAAGCAGTCTATCATCGTGGTGGCCCCAGTCTTACTGAAGACTTGCAAACAGAGCGTGAGCGCTGACGCAGTGTGGCCTATATATACATCTTCCTGGATAAAGCTCACAACAAATAGCTCAAAAGACGAAGAAGTTACAGTCACCTAGCGAAAAAAGTAACTTACTTTCAGTTACTTTCAATGTCCGATATTTGCGATGCAAAATGTAAGAGTGACCTATTTTTTGATGCAAGGCAAAACAGCTAAACAACTATTTGAAAACGCAGTTTGATTTGCTTAGAAAGCAAAAGCTTGAATTCCTACTGCAATACCGTCCTCCATCAATGTTCAAAAGCTAGCTTCACCCTTGCCGAAAGGAAGCGAAAGTCAGCGAATGGCAAACACTTCCAAAAGGTACCCCTCTAAGATAGCCTTCAACCTTGTTGGCAGTGTTTTGAAGATTTTCAAACACACGCGTCAATCTTCCCAAGCTTTTCAGTTTCTGCTAGAGATCTATGGTTCGTGCTAATTTGAAAAATGCGTGAATTTGAAAATCGGAAACCAAGAATGTTTCTCTTAAAATTACTACGAATGGAATTCGAATCCATGCCTGCACTTACCAGTGACGTGCAATGGCTTCGAGTTTGCGGCAGCTCTTCACAGTAGGACAGTCGCAGAATTACTCTGCAATCGTAGCACAGTGATAAACTGTTGATGCAACCACGATGGGCGTTGGCATATGTAAACTGATGAGCCAGTGCCTTCGTACAGTCATCGTGCCAATCTCACATCTGCTCAACAACACGACCAGGGCTAAGGTACCATATCGATTTTCGAAAGATGGATGAGACAGAGTTAAACCTTACTTTGGTAGTGGGGGAGCAAATACGCCCCACCTCCTGTCGGTCGTTGTAGAATTACTTTAAAACAACCGAGGATTTTGTTTTCATACTTCCTGACTTTAAATGTAATCTATTCTCAAGTAATCTCTGACAATCTCAATTTAATCGGCCAAGGTTAAAAGGTCCATCCAAAATTCCCAATTTGTCAAAGGGGCCCAATGAAACAAAATATTTTACAAAAAAACGTAAACAATTTTTTCGTTATTTAATGACAAATAAATAAAGTATTCGTTCTGTCTGTTGCGAAAGCCGGAAAGAGAAGGTAACTGTAAGTTGCAACTTTTACAGTGTATAACTGATAATTAGTTACAAATTTTGTTACTTATCCAAAAAAGTAACAAAATTGCAGTTACAGTTACTAAAAAAGTAACAAATTACAGTAACTAGTTACAATAGTATCTAGTTGCTACCCACTATTGCTAATATCCAGCATTGAATATTCAAACCACTGTTACAGAATTAAGCTTTCAGATGATTAAAAATATTGTTATAGCTTGGAAGTGGCAAAAGAAGTGACGACGAAAGAACGTCTCAGCGTCGCTTTTCTGTAACAACTTCAAAATCCGGTTGTTCGAAGTCATCTACTAAAGACGCAGACGTTCATGAATATACAGTGGATGATTATCTTCGGGAAATTGATGGAGAAATATTCTCGCAAGCATTTACAGCTCCGGAACTGATAAACGCGACTCGCTACGTCGCCTCCCCGGCTGCTGACAACTGGTCTCTAACCATGGTAGCAGTGTATTGTGTTACAGGAAATACACCGTGGGAAACAGCCACTGTAGACAACCGGAAATATACGGCTTTTCTCCACTCAACTCAGCGATCAAAAAGCTTCACCCCCAATCTGAACGAAAGGAAAAATGCTCAAAGCCCTCTAAGGTTGTCAAAATTTCGATCCAAATCTTTAACTTCACTTGTGGAGTCGATGAAAAGAAAAACAACTTCAGATCGACGATTGTCTTTAGCCTTTGAAGGGAAAATAATTGAAGTGTTTAAGCAGCCAGCTGATAAACGGTAAAAAGTTTAAGATTCTTTCTATTAGGCATATGTCGGGAAATAGCCAAATAATCTATAAATGTAGGAATCGAAACTGCAGTATGAGTTTCAACCAAAAATTCTTCAATGTTTTGAAACAAGATAGTGATTTATACAAAAATTGGCTTCCCCAGGGATTGACTTAACTGAGAGTAAGACTACCAGATGCGAGGTAAGTGTGAAATATTTGAAAGAAGTTTAGTTTGTTCACCCGTGGTTGCTCCCCTCCTATAAAATATGGCCTGATACAAGCGTAAGTTTTATGAAATTACCTCAAGGTATTTAAGGTTTGTTGAAAACAAACTTTCCTTAGCAGAAATAACTTGTTTACCTCTAAAAATTAAATTATTGATCGGCTGACGTATAACTATGACATCACACGAAGCATTGATGCAAAATTATTGGTTAATAATTCATATTTTTATGAAAAATATAGGTCTACAAGTCCGAACTGGTTTATTAATTTAAATCAAAATCCTGTCGTTCCCCGGGAGAAACGAATCGTTGTAGCCTGATAGCAACGGAGGAAAGAGAAGACAGTTCCTGCCAATGTGTCAGAGGGTTTGAGGTAAGGAAAGATGGAGGACAGCACAGAGTGGCAAGGACAGAGCAAGAATCAGAGAGGAATAAAAGAAAAGAGAAGTGACTGACCTATTGGTGCTGCCGAGACCAGCGGAGAGCTTGCAGAATGGCACAGGCTTCCGCGGAAAAATTTAAACATACTGGGCCTGCCAAAAAGAAAAGATTGGCCTCAGTGCCACAAAGGGAGCAGTTGGTAAAGACGCCAGAGCTGCCCTTGCCAAAAGAAAAAGGAACAAAGCGATTAGTTTAGGTCATCAGATCGTGAGGAGGGAGAGAGCCAAGGTGAGCGAGCCCCGCACCTTGGCGAAAGAGAGGGGAATTTGAGCGGAAGCATGGGGAGGAAAGGGTGCAATCCACACCGAAGAAAGGCAGGTTGCAAGAAGGTGAGGGAGGACAAGCAAAGAGAACCTTCCTAGGCAAAGTGGGAGAAAGCATGAGCGGATGAGTGGACGCAAAAGCTCACCAGGAGGATCGGCAAAGTTTTGATTTTACTCCAAGTCTGACCAAATCTGAAATGGGAAAAAAGGTTGGGAGACAAATGACCCGCTCATTAAATGATAGAACAAAATGAGTCAAGGTGACTCATAAGCCAGTTGGAGACGCCTCAAAGAAGAGAAGTGGGATGGAGGAAGACGAGGGGCAGCCACACGACTAGCCGATTGGTGAAGGCGTTTCAATTTGGTAATATTGGTAACGCTAAGAAAAGGAAACTACCCGGGTGAAGGATAAGTGAGAAGGGGCCAAAGAAAAGCTTTTACAGAAGAGACAAAGACTCCTTGGAGGGGCCCCATGAGGAAGCAAAGATAAAGCGTAAAACCTGCACACGAGGGAAAAATTTGGCGGTCGAAGGTGACCCCAAAAAAAGTTAGAATGAGACTATAGTGGAGGGGGAGTTTAATAAGAAGAGTTTTGGCTGGAGGTTAGCATGGTGGGGATCTACTGAGAAGAAGGAGGCCTCACATTTGCTCGGATTGAGAGGAAGACACCAGTACTCATACCAGGGCTCCAATCAAATCAGAGCTCCTTGTGTAGCCTCCACCGCAGCGGGAACCAAGGGGGAAGAGAACCAAATAGCCAGATCGTCAGCATAAAGAGAGCAGCTGATGGGAGAAGACAGAGTAGCCAAAAATCATTGATGAAAAGAGAGAATTGTGCAACGGATCCTTGCGCAACACCTCGACGGACTCGAAAGAAGCGACGATTGTGATTTTGAAAAACCACACAAGCGCACCTATCAGAATGGAAAGATTGAGTCCAATTAGCAAAACAAGGAGGGAGGCCACCCGAAATGAGTTTATGCAAAAGTCTAGGTGTCAAACAGAGTCAAAAGCTTTGCAGAAGTTGATAGTAGCAAAAATCGTCCGAGAGCCAGGCCTCGGTCTGTTGAACTCATCCGAAATGGACTGAGAAAGAAACAGAATTTGATCGAAAGTTCACCATCGAAGGCGGAAACCGGCTTCGCGGGGAGACAGAACAAATTAAGATTCCAGAAAGAAGAGTAGGCGAGATGGAATGATGCGTTCAAAAAGCTTTGAGACACAGGAAGTGAAAGAAATAGGCCGGAAGGAAGCAAGAAAGTTGAGAGGTTTTTCCCATCTTTTGGATGAAAATGATAGAAGATGTATAGTAATGCAAGAGGCTAGCGATGCACATAGCAAAACTGCAGACAGTGACACTGTTTCGACCTATCAGGTCTCTTCAGTGCAGTTGGTGACCGACAAGAAGCTAGAGGCTTTTAATAAAGCATAGCTTAGACCGCCACACTTGCGGGATCTATACTAGATCCACTTGGTGGATGGTCTGTCAGTACTCTGCGAAGCCGTATCACTCGTGAATGATAGAAGATGTCTTCCAGATGGAAGGAAAGAAATGTGAAGATCAAGAAAAATTGAAGATGTTTAAGAGAAAATTTATACCAGAGCAAGGAAGGTGCTTTAGTACGGGATAGGCGACTTTTTCTGGGCCAGTGGCAGTGGACGAGGAGAGGTTGGTGGCAGCCGCAAAAATTTAGCGGTGGATAAGGAAAAGCAAAAGGAGTAACGAGACTCCTCCCGCCACGTAGCTTGGCGGAGCTCGGAAAGGTAGCCTCTCGCTCTGCTTTGAAGAACTTTGAATAGGAAGCAGAAAAGTGAGACGTCAAGTAGTGGGCGTATACCAAAGACGACTCACTAGGAGTGGAACAGTTGGGGAAGGTAAAAGAGGAAGAAGAGCCAGCAACCGAACGAAGGGAAAACACACAGATTTAGGGTTAGATTTAGGAGAGAGAGATAAGCATGTCGCTGCCATGCCTCAGCCTTGGCTTTTGCTATGACAAACGAGGGATGTGGGGAAGCGGAGATGTAAGCCTGACAATCTGAATCATTTCCATGAGCGGCAGCAAAAGCCTTACGTCTTTCTCTAACGGCTTCTTCCACTTCAGCGGACCACCAGGCTTGAAGTTGGTGTTTGACTCGGCTGAAAGGAATGGAAAATTTGGTCTCATTTAGTGCCTGAGAAGCAAAGAGAGCAGCAGTAGAGGAAAGAGAAAGAGAGAAGTATTCCTCTGCAGAAGGATAGTGAGAGTCGAAGTAAAAGACAAAGTCATCTCAACGAGCTTTCCAAAGTTGAAGGAAGGGGGACGTTTGTTGGAGCGAAGGAGTGGAGAAAGAGGTACAGTTAGTAGAGTTGGTAGGTGATCAGAGCCCAAGTCTTAAAGCAGCACCTACCAGGAGCAGAAGAGGAGGAAGCAAAGAAGATGTCACGGAAGGAACGATGGAGAAGAGTAGGCATGTCAGGGTTATTGAAAGGAAGGAGATGAGAAGAGATGACACAAATGAATACTTCCTTCCCAAGGGGGTCAGAAGTACCTTTTGAATCCCAGAGGAGGTAATGGCAGTTGAAGCCCCCCGTAATGAAGAGATTTCTGGAGGAGGAAAAAATGAAGCGGGAGAAGGAGTCGGTTCTGCATTCCTTCAAAGAAGAGCAAATGGAGGCAGCATAAATATTTATGAAAGAGAGCAAGGAGGTAGAAAGCTCAGAGAAGGATAAGCCCTGCCTGACAAAGATGATAACGCCGCCGCCAGAGTTAGGTCATCGGGAGAAAGAATGCCAGACCGGGAGTAAATGCAATCAGATCGCCGAACAGAGAATACAGGGATCCTGAAAGAGGAAGATGAGTCAAGGGTTGGATTCCTGAATGCAGATAAGATCCACAGGATGAGACGAGATAAAGTGTTCAGTGCTGCTGGTTTGAAGACCTCCAGCATTTCATTGAAGAATCCTGTGCGAGTCAGGGGGTAAAGCGGAAGCAGAAAGTAAAGGAAAACAGCCAGAAATATGAGAGGGTGAGGAGAGTGCAGAAGGAGGATATACAAAGTAGGCAGAAGTAGGGTAGGAGGTTTGAAGGCGAGATGGGGCGGGAGCGATGCATTAGCAGTGAGGGCCCAGATGGGCCACGTAGCACTATGGCGGTATACAAGCTTTAGGAGTCCAAGGAGGAAGACACAGTTTTGGTAGGTGTGGAACCTCCAGATAAAGCAGGGACGCAACAGGAAGAAAAGCTCTAAGAGTGAGAGCTTCCTAGAGTTTTCAATATAGAAAAGGAGGGTAGTGAGCGCCTTAAATGAACCCATTGCAGTGCGGTGCAGAATTGCACCGACGTACCCCTCCAGAACATATTTCCAGCTCACACCGAGCAGGAAAAGACAGTGCGAGAGTTGGGATAAATGTTGCCGCTCATCAGGAGAAGAAGAAGAATGAGAACACTGGCAAGAGAGAGGCAGGAGAAGAGAGAAAATAGTCGAACGATTTTAAAGAGTCTGCGTGCTGCCCTTCTGCAGTCGTTCCGAGGGCAACATGAAGAAAAAATAGTTTGTACGAGGAGAGTGCCCAGGTTAACTGGAACCCTCGAGAAGGCCAACAGCCATTTCAACCCAAATGGAGTCGGGGATCGCACCACCACGTTGAGGCGACTGTTGATTGCTACCGTCTCTTTGATTGGTGATGCAGTCGGTTGATCTCACTCAGGTTGGATGCAGTCGCGTGGTGCTCTGTAGCATCTCAATTAAGAACGCTTGGGTATCTGCGTCTGTGATCACTTACTCCAAATGATTGTTAATAGAAATTATTTTGCGGTTTTTTTTATAAACGTTTGTCTATTTCATGACAAAGGTTACTTAGTAGATTATTTTATGAAACCAAAGCATAAGGTAAACACTGGAGGCTGATTCTTTACACAGCAGCTTTTGCGTGAGAGCTGAGTTTCGAGGTCACAACACAAAAAGTTTACTTCTGATTACACTCAAGCATCACGATTTTGGAAATGGAGTTTTTGTGGAAAGCATGAAGAAACAACTAGCGATTGTTTGTCAAACAACAGTAATTATAAGTTATAGTCGTGACACTACTTTGAAAGCTCGGTGGTCTCATCAATCGGCTCTAGTAATGGCTTAATTGGCGTGTACGAGACTACACAATTTGTGGTAAACATTGCGGCAACATAGTAACAAAGTTTTTGTGGTAAACATAGTAGATATGAGCCTATTGGCTATAACAAAATTTTGATATCATCTTTTTTTAATTACAGTGTATCTCTGCCATTTTCTCAAGACTTCTTTGCTCGCAAATGGGGCGATGACACGGTGAAAATCAGCCACTACAAGAAATATCAGTTTGATGACGATTGGATGAAACAGAGAAGTGCAGAAAGCTGGTCTTGAATACTGCTAAATTTAAATATGTAGCCCACATTCAGATTACAAAAGCTGACAAAATCATTGGTCTAGTGACACGCAGTCTGAATCAAAGTAGCCTAATGTAGACTCACAAATATTGGCCAATCACTACGAAAGTTTTTGATTTGAAACTTTTGTTTTGATTGGAAAACTTTCTTACTTATAACTTTGTTAGTTGCTATTTATCGATTTTTATGGCTAAAGTATCTTATTTGATGGCATGCTAAAAATTAATCGATAATCAAGTGAAGTCTGTGAACTTTTGTCAGATCAACTTTCGCAGCGATTAAGCAAATATTTACCTGAAAAACACATGCCGGTAGTTTAAGTGATTGTTCAATTCAGGTTTTCTTGAAAAGGCAACTTTTATCACAAAAAAGACCACTTAGCCTACAATTATCAGTGAATGATCTTAACCAAGACCTAGCGTGTAGGCTATTTTTATTCAACAGCTTTGAAACCTGAGATCGAAAACTGCATATTGATCGTGCTTTGAAATCTTAAAATTGCTACATTATTATTCTAGCACTTGGGCGTAAAATTCCTGCATATTGTCATCCCCCCAACAAATTTCGAAAAGTTGTTTTCTGAAAAAAGTTTTCAAGTCTGTTTCGTGATCAAAAAGGGCAAAATAGCCACTTTCGAAAAGTTGATTTATATAAGAAAAGGTTTTTTCCGTCATCCTCCTTCTGCATACAATACAAAGTGTTACCTCTACGTTTTAGCCAGTAACATCGGCTAAAGGTTTTCTTGTAACCGGAGAATAAAATGTACATGTATAACACAACACAATCGTAAGAAAAATTGTCGGTAGTAAATTCGCTTATAGTGAATTGTAAAAAGTGTGTCATCGTAGAGTAGAGTTTACTTGTAGTGCCGTTAGCTAAGTCTATTCAATTAATGATGTAAGCTCTCTCTCCTATCACGCTTTGCAGAAGTTGTAGGCTTTCTCACTGTAGTTCATAGACAAAAGCTGTGACGGCGATTGCAGTTGGTTACCGTCACATGGGCGTTTTTCGAAGCTTCACTGCCTCAAGACTGATCTCACAATACTTTTGTTGAGTTTGAGGTATATTGAGAGACCGCTATCTATGAATAAACAAAAATAAACAACTAATCATATATTAACAAAAACAACAAACTTACTGGCAATTGAGACACTTCGTTCAATTTAGAGTTAATTGCATTAGCACAAATTCATATAATTCGCACATTTAAATTTTGAAATTTTAAACAACAAATTATTAAACTTCGTTACACGATCCGAAAATACTCTAGTCCTTTCTTGATTCTGTTCAATTGTCGTTTGGTAGGATTTGCAAATAAAGAAGCACGAGGTTTGAAACAAATTACGCCTGAAACTAACACAATTACCAGCGCCGCAAATTAAGATAATGATAGCGAATTGAAATAAAATACTGAGTTTGATACTGGCTTACTTAAGTTCTTACTGCCATCATACGGCAGTAACAAAAGTTATGAATTTAATTTTATAAAAAATGCTATTGCAAAGTCAGGCTCTCATGATTCGGTCTCGGAACAGGTTGGGTCCTGAAATCAGCCTTGGGAATCGGTGGGAGAATCTGTCGAGAAATAAGTAAAGCTGGATGGTGGCCATCTGTTAAGATGACGGAGGGGTGGCGGTGCGTAGTTGCACCGTTTAGAATTACGTGCCGTAGTTTGGCGGATCGTCGTCATTGCATAAGCTAGTCCTTCTATTGCTAATGCATATGATCTCTGCTTTGCTTGTTAGTCTATAGTTTGACAGATAAACTGCCAAACCCATCTACCTCTTTGCCATATAAAAAAGGGGGAATCTGGTTAAGGACCCTATCCAAGGATAAAATAAACGAAATTGTGGGCTTTTTCTGCACAATATCGTTTTTGTGGTAAGCGCCAAGCAGGAAAGCTGTGAGCAGGCTATTATCTTTAACGTGCTTGCGGACGATTCGACCACGGCTGGAGTGGGAAAACTGCCTCCAACACTTATAGAAACTTCCGTGTATTTAATTTAATATGACAGGGGTGGCCGCATTTACCGTACCAAAGAGCCAAAAACGAAAGAACCCATCATCGAAGGAGCTGCTACGCAATTCTTAGTTTTAAATCGACGCATTTTCCATCCAAATAGGGGGTGATGACTTTATTTTTTCGGACACCATCATTTTTAAAGTCCTGCAATACGACATTGCAAGAAATTATTACAAGATTTTAAGCTCTTGCAATGTATACAGCTATTGCAAGATTTTAAGCACTGGCGCTCGGCCAACTCTTGAATGGTCAGTGCGGCCCTCCGACTGAAAAGTTTGCCCACCTCTGGATTCCGGCATTCAACCTAGGTTCACTGTTTGCGAAGCGGACGATCTCACCGATACTACACCACACCAGTGTGAGGGTCGCACAAAGTCTACTGATGTTTACCATGTTAGACTGCTCTGAAGTTGACCAAAGAGATCGTCATCAAGGTGATTTTTCGACGGATTGGTAAAATCAAGAAATCTCTCGTCGAGATTTCAAAGAGATGGTTTAAAGGAAGTATAGCCGTGTCGACTTATAAATCAAAATATAAAAATTCGTAAATGACACTTGTAGTCGACTAAATATTTATTATTGCAAGCTTTCGTGAGCGAATGCTCACTTCTTCAGGAAAAATAAATTAGTCTTTTGTTCTGCCTGAAGAAGTCCATTTATTTGTTTCAATTTATTTCCCCTGAAGAAGTGAGCATTCGCTCACGAAAGCTTGGATTAACAAATATTTGGTCGACTACAAGTGTCATTTGTGAATTGTTATATTCAGAGATGGTTCCGTATCAAATGCAAGGGTTACAGACCTAAGTTGGTCTATGACGTAACAGTCATGCACAATCATTGCTGATAACAGACACAAAATTGAAATTTATCAAAAAGTCAGTCAGGATTTTTATTAAAATCTAAAGCTAACAGCAATCAAGCAGACCGCTCCCTAATGATGCCAGTGTTGTTTGATTTTCATCTGTTTATTCTTTAGCAACGTTTTTAAACGCTCAATATTGTTTTTGTTTAATAATTTTTTGAAAAATTTGAAAATATAAACAAATTTGGATGGCCTTAACTTTAGTTAATGACAGTAATCACTTGCAATAAAAATATTTCCTTAAATGAAAAACATTATCTATCTCTTTCAGAGCTTGTATCATGTATTTTCAAAAATAATATCTTTACAAAGTGGTAACTGTGGAATTACGTCAAACTTTTGAATTACGTCAAAGATTTTGAGCTGCTAACCTAAGCAGTAGACAAGGCAAAAAAATTTCAAACGCGGTATTTTGTACTCAATACGTTGTGGCAATTGGATTGGTAGGCCTATTTGCGGATGCACATTCCATAATTTTTTTAAAATTGACGTTGAAAATCGTCAGCAGTTATTTAAGTTTTAAAACCTAAAGTTGTATTTTCTATTCAGCTACCAGTGGCGTCTTTTAAGAGAAGAAAAAAGGGCAATGGGGTTCCTAAATCATTTGGCTGGAGGAAAAGATGTAAAAAAACATTTTGGGAAAATCGATTGCTAAAGAAAAAAAACCTTCAAGTGCATTTCAAGAGTAAAATGGACGAAATTTAACCGCTTTCAAAAAAATCTACTTCCCCAAAATATGTCTACAAGTGGGCTAAGATTAATAAAGCAATTTGAAATTGCCATCTACCAAAAAATTTCTGGCTTTTGGACGCACACTCATCTGTAAAGATTCCATGCTTCGCCCTTTCTCCGCATCCATCCAAAAAACATTTTTATGTAAACAACTGCCGGCTACATATGATAAAAGTCAATAAGACTATTTGCGATACAATACTGAAGTGAAGAGTAATCATTTAAGCGCTATAATGGTAAAGGTCATTGCTTAGCTGGCTCTGCGTTAAAGAGGCTCTAGTCCAGTCACGTCATGGAGCCACTGCAAAAAAAGTTCGACTTGACTCGGTTGAGACTTCAAACGACAAGCTCCAAAACCTGCCTTTTAAATTGGTTAAGAGGAAAAGTTAATAATTTTCAAAATTTGAAGCAAATCAAAAACAATGAAACCTCAGTGTGCAGTCTTGCCCCAATACGATCCTACGATTTAGTTTTTGCTATTCGTGTTACGTAATAACTTGAAAAATGTTGAGACTTGGAAACTCCAAAACATTTGTTTTAAGATTCAGAGCCACTTCCGTTATCTTGTGACTGTGGAGGGAAGCTTTGAACTAAATAAATGAATAAGCTTAATGCCTGGGCCTAATTTGTAAGCATGGCCTTCGTGCTACCTATTATTAAGCTTGGTCAGTGGTGTAATGCGTGATTTCTGTTAAAAACAAAAAAGCTAATAGCTGCTAGCAACCACCAGCCCTCAAATGAAAATTTGGCAACTCGAACCGATCGGAATCACGTTGCAACATGCAATACCAATTCTAAGTTGATACAAAAAATTTCTAAATACAAACCGTAATTCAATTCTATTTAAACCAGTTAGGCATTTTTAAGAAAGTAAAAGTCAGAAAATATATTCACATATAAAGTCTACCGATACTATTGGCAACCGATGTTTTTGGACCGGTGAACCTACCTGTAGGCTGCTTTGTATCTATTTTATTTTCATTTATCTACCATTTTTGCGTGCTCTACAACAGGGTGTCAAACTCGCGGCCCTCGGAGCCTTTCAGTGCGGCCCGCGAGACGATTCTGAAATTACTAATGAATTTCGGCAGTATTGCAACGGATCATTGTCGAACAAACGTTTGAAGCTCTGATCACAGGCCACACTTGAGAGGTACAAATTTTTGTCATTCGGAGATAACTTTACTGATGCTGGAAAGATGACGACCTGTTTTTTTTTAGAGATCGATTTTACTTCGGGCTCCATTACAGAGATCGTTGCCCAGAGAAGTGGTGATCTCCAAATCCAAAACTTCATGCAGCCCTCGGCACGACTGCTCATATATGCAATGTGGCTCCCACAAGCTAATGAGTTTGGCACCCCTACTCTACAGCGATTACTCAAGAAGACACTATATTGAAAATCTCTGAGTTTGAATAAGCACCTTCTTACCTTCAACTTGCCTATGTATTTTGTGCGCTACACATTCAGTGGCGAATTTAGAAATGTTTTGCGAAAAAGAAAGCAAGCATAAAGTCAACTCATTATCAAATGGGAATTATGTGCAAGGTTTAGCTAACAGCATAAAACGTGATATCGCAATGCAATATGCATTCAATTATACATTCGTTTCAAAAAAGATAATGTTATATATAAAATAGTAGGTCTATATCTCAAATTAAATACAGTACTTTTAATGCTGTTATCTAAATTGGTCTATTCACTAAAAATCATTCGTTGTAGGCTATAGTGATATACAGGTTAGTATTCCAGAATATGTAGTGATATGTAGTAGATGTTAGTTGTGCTCCTAAAGAGTTTTAATCTAGTAACTTACTGCACTCACGGTTGTATACTACAGTTTCACATGACTTACATTGCATTTTGCACTTAATAGTTTTCCGCTTTGAAACTTTTGGGCATGCGTACTAATTCCACTATACTTTTAGCTACTTCCATATATTTAATGCCTTGTTGTCTGACACGTTTTAACCAAATCCTTTATCGCTGTAGCCGGGGGCGCCCAGCTTTTAGTTGGCAGAGATTGATTACAAAGTTTCTTGATGACTTGCAATCCACTCGCCTATAACAAAGAGACTACAAAGAACCTGTTTTTGTTTGGGATAATTAAGGAGCCCAGTAATTTCCCACAGCTCGGAGCAAAAGCCATATTAAAAGAATGGATTTCCAAAGAAATTGCAGTTAAAAACTCAGCAGCACGACTAGACGAAACCAGCTGAGTAGTGACCTGAGTCTTGTGACACCAAAAGGATGCTTCCGTTGCAACGAAGACAAGACAGGGCGTAGCTAGAATAACGAAGAACCATAAATTTTTCGTGGAGACTGATAGGACTATTTGTGATAAGAAATGTCGAGAAGACATTATACCTTCAATCAGAGAAAAGATAGGTAGATGAAAAGGTGAGAGGAGAGAGAGAGAAACTAAATTGTGGACGGGCAAAATAGCGCACTCCATCAGGTTGGTTTAGATACCGTGTCGTTGTCCCCCAAAGATTAGTGACTAGAGACCCATTAAATTCTGAAAATAGTGAAGAGGAGTGGTTAATAGTTTCTGCCGGATATTCTACTGCAGACAGTGTGAGAAGAAATGATGGTAAAAGGAACGAACGGCCTGGCGAAGCAAGAGTATGAGAGAAGGAAAAGAAAATTGACAGACTTGATGATGTCGACCTGCAGTGATCTTACAGAATATCGCAGACTTCAGCATAAAAATAGAGCAAACTCATCTGCTAAAAAACAAAGAGCAATTTTAGTGTCACAATGAACAAAGACGCAGGAATTTCTTTTTCGAAAAGGAAAGAAGACAAAGCCATCAATTCAAATAACAGCATTTATGATGCGGAAAATACATATGGTGATTAGCTTTTTGACGAGAAAAAGTGCCAAGTTTATTACATGGGGCCGTGCGTCGGCAAGGGGGCCGTATGCCCCCTGAAATTTGAAACAGGGTATGTAACCAACGGCCAGCTACGTAAACTGAATGTGAAAAGTACCAAATCCGATCTTAGAAAAACCGATGTCCAAAAATGAGGTCTCGGTGTTGAAATCGAATGAGGAAAGCGCAAAATGATACTTCGAAAATGGCTACCACTAAGAATTAAAAAAGATGTTCACCTTCTTTTCTGACGAAAAATGATACTATTCAGTGCATCAAAACTGACTTTTGTGTCCAAAAAGTTTGCCTTTGAAACTCTGCCAAACCAGAAAAACTCTCAACAAGCTGACATTTTTATGACCCCCAACCAATCTTTCTGCCGACGTACTTGATAAGAGGTGGAAAGAGAGAATTCCATGCTGAAAGAGAAGAAATATAGGAAAGAAAAGAGAGGCTAATAAGCAGTACCTTTAAGAAGAAGAAAGAAGATAGATTGAGTTGTGAGTGGGAGAAAATCTTTTTCAAAAACTTTTGAACTATCTTAATTTTTTGAGCCCAGCTGATTCTAAAATAAGGAAAAAGAATGGCAACCAAAAAGCCCGTTTATAACAGGACAAGGTAAAATGGGTCGGAGTGATCTCCAAGTGCACCAGAGATACCACGAAAGAAGAAGAGGCGTAAGCAAGAATGAGAGCCAACTGACAATGGTATTCATATTCTTGACAAATTAAAAGCCGTCTCAACGCGGTGCTGTGGTTTCTGAGGTCGTTGACTCCAGTCGAAATAGTCTCTTTAAAAGTCCCAGAAACCCCGAGCACTCTTGGACGTATTCTATCATAATATGCTTCAATGAGTGTGTACGGCAAATATTTTTTTGCACCAAAAACGCTACTAAAATTGGTCCGAATTAATGAACAATTTTTCTCTTCTTTCAAGAAAACCAATTGAAAAACGCTTTTTTTTGGAAATTTAATCAAGTCAACTCAAAATCATACGCAACCAACAATTCGGGGCTCGGCAATCAACCGGTCAATCGCGATCTACGTGTTGGCCATCCTTGTACAATAGTTTCAGGTTTTCTCGCGTTCTCATACCCGCCTTTTTCTCAATTTAACCCTTAGATGCAGGAACCTATGAACACCCACCAATACAGAAACCGGGCCTGCGAGGCCCACCTGTTCTAAAGGAGTATGTTTTCATTCGCGGTTGTGTTTGTTGGTATATATTGGAGCATTCACACTCAAAGTACAGTATTGTAGAAGTATGTTTTATGTATTTTGGTTCCAGTGTATAACTTTATGTACAAAATCAGAAAGAAAATCAAATCCAAAACTCACTCTGGAGACATGTACGTACTAAAATAAGAAGACAGACAATTGTTACAAACGACATGACTATATTCCTTACACACGTTTTTGTTACATTTCTTGCATACCATAGCACTTTTACGATCTTTTTTTGAAGGGCAATAGTGGCAACGTTTTCGCTTGGTTACAGGTGTCTCGCAAACAGTGCCTACATTTTCTTCTCTTCTGACCCCGCATCGTTCCATTGCCACAAGTACAGTTGACCGTAGGTTTGTAGTCACTCTCAGTCGCCTTCTCATTTGTGGAATTACCAATTCCTTTGCGAGATTTCGCAGAAACAATCTTCGCTTGTGGGTCTTTCCTACTTCAAATTCCGGATTCTGTGTTGAAAAGATGAGGAAAGCATTTAGCGCAGCAACATCCAGCAAATTGTGCTACATCACTACTGGCCATCTTTTTGTCTGCCGCTTGCAACTATATGTGCGAATCATTTGGTCGAAGGTGTCCACTCCTGCTTTGGAACCATAGTAGTATTGTATTACCTCTGGCTTTTTCTTTGAACTGCCTTCATCAATAGCTTTGTCATGATGCATAGTACTCAGCATTATAACCGCCTTTCCTTTCTTTGGTACATAGCTTACCATAGTGGTGTTACCCTTGAAGCCAAACTCAGTGCTGTACCGTTCCCGACTTTTACTTGCTTTCATAATCGGGGGTATATCCGGTTTATTTTGTCGAAGGGTCCCAACTAATGTTAGGTTTTTGTTCAGCAGGGATTCAGCCAATTGCACGCTTGTGAAAAAGTTGTCTGCGGTTACGTTGCGACCACTGTGCTGCAAAGGGGAGCACAGTTCATGCACAATACTACTACCCACGTTTCTCTTCACTTCCTCACCTAGTTGTCTACCAGTATAAACACTTCCGTTGAAGCCATAGTTTGTTATCGAATCACATAACCAGAAGATTTTTATGCCGTATTTTCCTGGATTGGTTGGAATATACTGAAGAAATCTACATCGTCCTTTGAAAGCCACCAGTTGCTCATCAATAGTAACACATTCGTGTGGACTGCACCATTTTTTGCAGTTTGAAATAAAAAGTTTCCAAATATATCTAAATGCTGCCATGTGGTCTGTCTGCAGGCGGAATTCTCTTGTTCTTTTGTCATCAAACCTCAAAAAGCGACGGATGTCTTCGAATCTTTCTACAGACATGGTTGCCTTGTACATAGGGTTTGAGAAGTCATTCCCAAACAACTCGCGTGTTGATACGTCCCACTGCTTTTCAGAGCCAGCAAGAAGTACAAGCCCAAAATAAGCTAGAAGTTCTTCCTTAGATACATTGTTCCACCGCTTTCTTCTACTACTCGCCACTCTCCTTCCTTCCAAGTTTGTGCATTTACACACCTCATCCAGAATCTCTTCTGATAAAAACAGTTCTAATGCATTGGATGGAGAATTTGCTATCACAGTCCGTTTAGGACCTGGCTGTTCATGCATAATATTATGCCTTGGGGTCCTACTTGGAGGAGGGGTATCCGATCTCCAATATGTGCCATTGCGACCAGTCCGATTAGCGATTTCTGCGTGCAGTTTATTGTCTTCATCAGAACTGTCATCGCTTGATGCCTCTGAACTCTCAGACGATGAAGGCAAATTGCTAGAGACTGGCTCAAAATCTTCATCCTCTGAACATTCTGATTCTTCGTCTACGCTCAAAACACCCTCTTTAATCATATCTTCTACTTCGTCAAGCGTTAGCTTATCACCTTTACGCTTGGCCATCTTCACTAGAAACAAACCGCAATACTAACAAGCAAAAATTACTAACGATCTGACTTCAGTCAAACGTTTTTCTACGTTCACAATCTAAGCAAAGACCACGTGCTAATCTAAGTAAATGGCCACTAGAGGCAGTAGAGATTTTTTAGGCTGTGAAAAAAATGATAGAAACAAGTAGCAAAAGAGACATACTCCGAAAAATATTTGCCTAATATTGTAAAACGATCGAGGCAAAGCAAAAAAAACTGAAAGTCCAAGCGAAAGTGGCACCCCAAAACTTTAGCATAGTCTAATGAAACGGGTGCCCCTCCCACCTCGAAGGTTTTTTTTTCTGGATCAATCCACGAAAGCAATCTAGCATTAGTTGCAGAAGAATACCCGGAACACCTCGGCCATATGTTAAGTAGGATCGACATAAATTTAAAAAAAAAATCCTTGCCGGGCCTCCCAGGCCCATTCCTGCATCTAACGGTTAATTATACGTGATACCTTTTGTGTGATCAATTTCAAGTAAGGATATCAGTTTTAGTTTATACATGTACTTGTACTGTTAGCAGTAACGTCAAAAGGAACCTGGTTCAAAAGTAAACGATACGTAAGTCTTGTACTTTGTGTTGGATTATTTGGGTTTGTTTTGTATACAATTCTATTTAGCCAGAAGCCACGTAAAATATCTTACACTTAGCATGAGACCTAGTGATGACAATGGGCCTTTGTTTCCTGTATTTGAGGGATGGTACCGCCTATTTTGCAGTACTAACGTTATTCGGATCGTGACTCCTTGTAAAAACTAAAAAAATATATATGTTTATTGGCAAAAATACAACAACCTATTTTGCTGTTGAGGCTCCTCTGATATTTCTGCAAAAAAAATACGAAAAATAAACCCAAAGCAAACTAAAAAAGCAGTATTACCTATGATTGTTTGAGGGAAATGAGCGGAAGCAGTAGAGTATCCAACTAAAACCTTTCAAAATAAGTGAAAACTAATACTGAAAAATTATCTTTTCTTCCGGTTCTCCTGCGGACGGCAGATCCTTCTTAATAGGAGATCGCCTTGAAAATTGCTGTCTAACAACTAGCAATCTCTATATTTTGGTTTGGGTGAGTAGATGATTAAACTTAAAACCAATTCTTTGCAATGCGTGGCAAATGTTGCAGTGACTAACGTTTACTGCAGATGGTTACGTCCAACCAGTTTTTAGAATGCCACAGGTGCAGCACGTTCGTAACCATTACCTAGGCAAAATATAGAGGTTGCGAGTAGCTAATTAGCAATTTTCAAGGCGATCTCCTACAAAGAAGGATCTGCCTCCAGCATCACACTGTGGCAAAATAAAAAATTTTGCTCAAAAATGATCACTCTGCCTGTTTTATTATTATTATTATTATTACCATTATTATTATCATTATCCATGTTTATCCTACATTCACGAGAAAGCGAATTGTATCGCTGTCTTTGGGACGGGGTGTACGCAATGCTTGGGAGTTGCCATTTCCGAGAAGTCTGAACCATCTGTCTTCCACACAAAGACGGGAGCGTCCCGATAAGTGCCTTGCCAAAGGACACAACAAGGCAACTTGCCGGCTTGTTCTTCACAACGTCCCTTAAATGCCGAGCTCGAAGCAGGGAAGCTATGGATCCAATTTTTTAATGTCTTTTGGTATGACTCGACAAGGGCAATGAACTCAAGGTCTACCGACTGCAAAGCAGACGCTCTAACCCAGTGGTTCTTAGCCTTTCCAACCCATGGAACCCTATTTCTAAAGACATTGGCTTGGGGACCCCTTGTCTGCGCAACCTGCAAAGGAAGTGTATGTTGAAAGAACAAACACTATTGTGATAAGGCGGATAAGTTGTTTACCGCTGGATCTATAATTAATTAAAAAACTCTTTTTATGAAAGCATAACACAAGGGGTTAGTGGAATATCACAATTTACTCGGCAAAACACAGAGCAAATGATCAGGCAGTGTGACCTCTATTCTTGTCTCTTCAAAACAAGCTCATCAATACGGGGGTTAATATTGCTGAGAGCAATTCTCATGTCATTGGCAACTCTAAGGCGATTACGGCCCGTAATTTTGATATTAACTAGAGTAGACATGGCAGCTTCACAGAGGTATTTCGTTGGAAATATAATTAACGCTTCCAGAGCTCTTTTTGCCAATTCAGGATATTATTGCAACATACTGCACCAAAATTTTATCAGTGAGGAGGAGCTGAACTTGGTCTTTGCAGCTTGAGAACTCTGCAATTCCAGATGCTGCTCATGAAGGTTGAGCTGCTCATTACCCTTTATCTCAGCATTAAAAGACTGCTGAATCCATGCTCAAGAAGATTCAGATGTCAAAAAGTAATCTTCCACTTTTTTTTCGAGGTTGCTTATATGACCATCAATTAAAGCAGTCACCCATTCGTTAGTTTCCTGATCACAAATTTTACTGTCTAACAGTAAAAACATAGCAAAATTCTGGTTTTCTACTCTCTTTTTCCGTAGGGATAACTTCGTTTTGAAGGCGGAGACCTTCTCTGCAGCCTCTATGCTAGATTTGTTTTTTCCCTGCAGAGAATAACTGAGCTCATTCAAAAGATTAAAGATGCCTGCCAAATAAAAGACCTTCAATTGGAATCTATTGTCATCAAATAATGTAGCAAGTTCCACTGATCCATGCTCACGAAGGAACACGGCAACTTCAGTGACAAGTTCTGCATAACGGGAGAGCACTTTTCTCAGCGATAACCATCACACTTCTGCGTGGAAAAGAAGATATTGAGGCTCCTTTCCAAGGTCTTCGCAAAATGCTTTGCATAATCGGAAATTTACGGCCCTACCACGAATGAAGTTCACAGCCTTTACTATAAAATCAAAAACACTTTTCAATTCAAGAGGAAGTGTCCTGCAAGCTAAAGCGTATTTATGAATAGCACAGTAATTTGATACTGTATGCTGAGCAACTTGTTTCAGTGGGGCTACAAAACCGGATCGACGCCCTAGCCGGCGCACCATCTGTGCATACCGATACCACTTTGTTCCATGCTATTGAATTTTCACGAAGAAATGCATTGACAAGATCAAAGACGTCTTAAGCTCTAGTTCTCTCTTTCATCTCATGACAAAATAAACACTCAATGTATATTTTGCTTTTGTCACCAGGCATCCTTTAACTTCTCAATATAGCTCTTCTGGTGTAATCGAAAGTTTAAATGATCTTTATTTAGATTCAAAATCTACATAAAATTCACGAAAACTCAACGTTTCGAAAAACTAAAATCAGTTTTTCTTCGTCAGGAGTGACTAAAGTTTAAACACAGACAACGGTTACATAGTAATCAACAGGACGATAAGGAGAAAAAATAAAAATTATGGCAATAAAGAAGTGCAGCAGCGACAACTGGCGGTCAAAGACTTATAAATTTGTATAATCCGGGATAAAAGCTGTTAATTTTATCGTTAAAAGAAAAATCAGTTTGGTGCATGTAAAATGATTCTAAAAAACGTCTTTTTTTATAGTCACTTTCAGTAGCTAAAATTTCAGAGCTTTCCCAATCAATCCGGTGTCCATTTAAGCAAACGTGTTTCACTAAAGCAGATTTCTTTTTTAAATCCTCATTTGTTAGTTTGGCAATTATATCAGGTTTGACGTCCCTTTGATGTTCTTTGCGTCGTGTTTTAAATGATCGACCAGTCTCACCAATATATACACCTGTACAATCTAAACATGGAATTTTATATACAACACCGCGTTGATCAAATTTGTTGATTTTGTCTTTTAAACTTGGCAGCATGTTTCCCACGGTGCGTAATGGTTTTGTTGCCACTTTGATTTGATGGTTTTTCAAAAGACGTTTCAATCTTTCAGTTATTCCTGGTATAAATGGCAAAATAACCAATCCAATATGTTTTTCTTCTTCTTGTAATTTAACTTGAGCTTGAGTCTTTCTTTTTTTCAGTGCTTTTTTTATGAACCAATTAGGATAATCATTTTCAACGAGCATATGAGACAGAAAACTTTTTTCTTTTTTCCAGTCTGTTGATTTGGTTGTGAGCGATTGAGCTCGATTGTATAAATTTATCACAACACCTTGTTTTTGTTCATTGGAGTGAGCTGAATGGTAATTTAAATATCGATTGGTGTGGGTTGGTTTTCGGTGTACTTTAGTGGCCAATTTTCCATCCTGCGTTCGCATGACTAGGACATCTAAAAATGCTAAATTGTCATCTTGCTCTAGTTCCATTGTAAAATTTATGTTCGGGTCCACGCTATTCAAATGATCAAAAAATCTATTCACTTCATTAGTATCCATGATCACAAATGTGTCATCGACAAATCGCTTCCATAATTTAGGAGATGAACTGAACGAAGAGATTGCTTTCTGTTCAACATATTCCATTACCAGGTTCGCAATTACCACAGAAATGGGGGACCCCATAGGTACGCCAAATATCTGTTGATAATATTTTCCTTCGAATGTGAAATAAGTGTTACTCAAGCAAAAATTTAAAGCGATTTCAATATCATCCATTGTCAAATCGGTACGATTGCATAATGTATCATCTTCATTTAACAAATCAAAGGTAACTTTTTTTGCCAATTCTACTGGAATATTAGTAAAGAGTGAAACACGACGCAAAGAACATCAAAGGGACGTCAAACCTGATATAATTGCCAAACTAACAAATGAGGATTTAAAAAAGAAATCTGCTTTAGTGAAACACGTTTGCTTAAATGGACACCGGATTGATTGGGAAAGCTCTGAAATTTTAGCTACTGAAAGTGACTATAAAAAAAGACGTTTTTTAGAATCATTTTACATGCACCAAACTGATTTTTCTTTTAACGATAAAATTAACAGCTTTTATCCCGGATTATACAAATTTATAAGTCTTTGACCGCCAGTTGTCGCTGCTGCACTTCTTTATTGCCATAATTTTTATTTTTCTCCTTATCGTCCTGTTGATTACTATGTAACCGTTGTCTGTGTTTAAACTTTAGTCACTCCTGACGAAGAAAAACTGATTTTAGTTTTTCGAAACGTTGAGTTTTCGTGAATTTTATGTAGATTTTGAATCTAAATAAAGATCATTTAAACTTTCGATTACACCAGAAGAGCTATATTGAGAAGTTAAAGGATGCCTGGTGACAAAAGCAAAATATACATTGACATCAAAAACCAGTATGGTATGGAGACATTACGTGTTTTCCGTAAGTTAATGTCTCATGGAAAGAAAGTTGCTAAGCACAGAGGACATTTATTTTATAATCACAGTTGCATCAGGAAAGGTATATTACCTAGAAGTTTACAATTTAAATCTCCTATAAATACAGCAGCAGGAAAGAAATTGGCAAAGAAGTTTGGTTTCAAATATTTAAAGTTACGTATCAATGAATCGCATCATTGGATTAGAAATTATGAGGCCAGAATATCCAGCATACTGCATCAGTTTTCTGCTTTCATGCCAGAAGAATTTTTAAATGTGATAAAATTACGGATTGAATCAATGAAACAAAAGATCTATGCAGACTTGTTGTCTTATTATGAAAAAAAGCTTGAAAAACAACTAGGTACAAAGTCCAACGTTGTCACACAAAAGAACAAATGGGTGATTAACTTATCTAAACACAAATTGCTTGAAGAAGAGAATGACGTGTTATCACGTGGTTTGAATTTCGCGATCGCAACCAACCACATACCAAAACAACAAATTTTGGCTGAGGTAGAAACTGGAATACAAAGACTACCTGAAAACAAAGCAAATTTAATTCGAAACCAGACTATTAATATCCTAAATCAAAAACAAAAAATGCAATCAAACTTAACCTCATCTGAAATCAAAACGTTAAACAACTTAACGAAAAATGTAGAAATTAGAATTTGTAAAGCGGACAAAGGAAATAGCACTGTCATTCTTGACAAAACTGATTATGACCAAAAAATGTTGAGTTTATTGAATGACGAATCTACCTACAGAATTCTAAACCGAGATTCAACAAAATGCATTGAAAGACGTTTGAACAGCTTTATTTACAATTTATTTAAGTCACAACGCATTTCACAAATGCAATACTATCAACTACGAAGCACGGATGCCACAGCACCCCGGTTGTACGGTTTACCCAAAATTCATAAAAAAGATATTCCCATGCGGCCCATTGTGTCCTTTATAAATTCTCCATTATACAATTTGTCCAAATTTTTATGCAAATTGTTATCTCCATTAGTTGGCAATACTGAATTTACAGTAAAGAATTCATACGAGTTTGTTCAATTTTTAAATTCCATTGTATTAAAAAAGAATGAATGTATGGTTTCTTTTGATGTCGTTTCACTCTTTACTAATATTCCAGTAGAATTGGCAAAAAAAGTTACCTTTGATTTGTTAAATGAAGATGATACATTATGCAATCGTACCGATTTGACAATGGATGATATTGAAATCGCTTTAAATTTTTGCTTGAGTAACACTTATTTCACATTCGAAGGAAAATATTATCAACAGATATTTGGCGTACCTATGGGGTCCCCCATTTCTGTGGTAATTGCGAACCTGGTAATGGAATATGTTGAACAGAAAGCAATCTCTTCGTTCAGTTCATCTCCTAAATTATGGAAGCGATTTGTCGATGACACATTTGTGATCATGGATACTAATGAAGTGAATAGATTTTTTGATCATTTGAATAGCGTGGACCCGAACATAAATTTTACAATGGAACTAGAGCAAGATGACAATTTAGCATTTTTAGATGTCCTAGTCATGCGAACGCAGGATGGAAAATTGGCCACTAAAGTACACCGAAAACCAACCCACACCAATCGATATTTAAATTACCATTCAGCTCACTCCAATGAACAAAAACAAGGTGTTGTGATAAATTTATACAATCGAGCTCAATCGCTCACAACCAAATCAACAGACTGGAAAAAAGAAAAAAGTTTTCTGTCTCATATGCTCGTTGAAAATGATTATCCTAATTGGTTCATAAAAAAAGCACTGAAAAAAAGAAAGACTCAAGCTCAAGTTAAATTACAAGAAGAAGAAAAACATATTGGATTGGTTATTTTGCCATTTATACCAGGAATAACTGAAAGATTGAAACGTCTTTTGAAAAACCATCAAATCAAAGTGGCAACAAAACCATTACGCACCGTGGGAAACATGCTGCCAAGTTTAAAAGACAAAATCAACAAATTTGATCAACGCGGTGTTGTATATAAAATTCCATGTTTAGATTGTACAGGTGTATATATTGGTGAGACTGGTCGATCATTTAAAACACGACGCAAAGAACATCAAAGGGACGTCAAACCTGATATAATTGCCAAACTAACAAATGAGGATTTAAAAAAGAAATCTGCTTTAGTGAAACACGTTTGCTTAAATGGACACCGGATTGATTGGGAAAGCTCTGAAATTTTAGCTACTGAAAGTGACTATAAAAAAAGACGTTTTTTAGAATCATTTTACATGCACCAAACTGATTTTTCTTTTAACGATAAAATTAACAGCTTTTATCCCGGATTATACAAATTTATAAGTCTTTGACCGCCAGTTGTCGCTGCTGCACTTCTTTATTGCCATAATTTTTATTTTTTCTCCTTATCGTCCTGTTGATTACTATGTAACCGTTGTCTGTGTTTAAACTTTAGTCACTCCTGACGAAGAAAAAACTGATTTTAGTTTTTCGAAACGTTGAGTTTTCGTGAATTTTATGTAGATTTTGAATCTAAATAAAGATCATTTAAACTTTCGATTACACCAGAAGAGCTATATTGAGAAGTTAAAATAAACACTCGTCCACAATCGCGTTTTCTTTGACAAATCTCACCTATGCTACTAATTGGCTAATTGACTTGATATCCGTTGTTTCATCAAATTCAAGACTTATTCTTCATGGGCTATCTTGGATTTGAGCGATAAGCTGATTCAAATTGTCATTTGCTATATCTGCAATCCTGTTATTTACAGTGTCATCGGACAAGGGAACCGAGTCTATTCTTTTGGCCTCGTTTCGGCCAAGAAATATTTGTGCCATTTTTACCTCATTCGACTTTATTAATTCCTCACGAGCTTTGTGAGGTGCTTTTGCTATTATCAAAGAAACTTCATATGAAGCGCGCAGGAGTGGTTGAGAAGTTAGACAGAAGCTTAACGCAGGGAGCGTTCCTCTCATATCATAACGAGCTCTTTTTGCTTTGAACGTTTCAACAAAGTCCGTTTTCTTTTATGCTTCAGTTCCTTGTGCCTTTTCAACTTCGAAGGCTTTAAGAAATCGTTGCCCAAAATGGCATTGCACAATGTTCACTGAGCATTGTCAATTTTATCACAACCAATAACTTTTGTGAAACCAAACTGAACGTAAGAATCGTCCCAGAAACGTAATATATGCCTATTTTTCGGAGCCATCAGTAAACAAAATGATTACCACCTAAGGAAGCGAAAATAATGACTAATTAAAAATTCTTGATTATACTAAAAAAGGCTAAATCATGCAAGTTCACTTTCGTAGTAATCGCATGTAAAATGTAGAAATGATATAGCAAATACCAAAAGGAAACAGGCATAGTGATTGTCTTGAATTCCCTCCACTTCTTCATTGCTTAGATTGTAAAATTCTATCCAGGCCGGTAGCAACTAGCTATCAGATATCAGAAAACTGCTGGGAGAAAATTAGACACACTGGTATCTCGTGGTACCTAAAGTTTTCTGTTTCTTCCTTTCACGCAGTGAGGTTGTAGGTGGAGCTAGAAGAGAAAGTACTGCAACTGCAACCTTTATACTTCAACTCTCAAATACTTTATTAAACCTTATCTCTTATGTCTAGCGATTTAATGTTTTACCCTCAATACAGAAACAACTAGATAAATAATCATATGCTTCTTCAAAGGCATTAGTTACATCCTTCTCACCAGAGTTATCTTCGCTACTGCCGTCAGTTTTCAACCACTTCTTCAATGCTATTTTCTAAGCTTACATAACTGTATTCTTGATAAAAGAATCACCATTACATAGTTTTATCCATCTAACTAATTTTTAAATCTGGAAGGGACAAACGTCAGTCTTTCTTTTGCAAAACCTTGAAACAAGTGTATCAGTGAGATTGTTTTTCTTACTCTGGTCTATTGCATCATAATATGTAGTAAAAAGCTGCAAATGATTGCCTATTGCATCAGACTAAAACAAATAATTTGTTCACCACTAGAACGATGCGATACTGCGTACGTTTGACTATAGGTAGCATGTTACTGTAAAACCACTGTTATTATTAGTCAAAGTGGTGGTCGTTGTTGTTTGTGCATTTGAGGGTTAAAAGAATACAGTTTGGCATTCCTTCTGCGGACCCCCAGATTTTTCACAGGGGACCCCGTTGAGAATCGCTACTCTAACCACTACGCCGTCGCGTCGGTGAATCGAGTCGGTTATTTTATCGTCCGTTGCGACGACGTCACCGCTCGTAGCAGCCAGTAATATTAGCACGTACTCTCCCTTAATCCCTGGTAGTGTCAAATCAGAACGGTACATTCTGACAGCAAGAAGTAAGAAGCAAGAAGTATCAGCTATTTAGGTTCTGGAATTTTCCATGATGAGTGATGACTAAAATTTAGGTCGCTCTGGCAGACCCGCAACAGTCCTGAAATTGTTGATTAGAATAAAAATTGGTGTGTTTTATTCAAGTTTTTATGATGTATGTAGCACGTTCGACGACCGCCTCTCGAGACTATCGTAATAATAATATTAATATTACATTGTATGCTTATACCTTATAACCTAAAGTTATCGATATGAAGGTTTCCTGCACGTGATCAAACTTCATCGAAAAGCGCTTTACAAAAAGTGGCTGACCAGTTTTAATGTTTTTGCATTGAATTGAATAGGAGTGACACCGTATTTTTGTAAATAAATAGATAAACCAGACAGTTGTCAAATGAACGTTAAATATGCTATTTTACTGATGTTATGGAATGAATCTGAAATCAAAGTAAGCTAAGAAGTGTGAAAGTTTTTTTGTTATTGCTACTAGTTAACCTAGTTTTATCGGCTAAACGTGCCGGCTTATTTGCAGCCAGCTTCTGGTAGAGTTTCATATTCGAATAATCAGTGTATTTGGGAATACTGAGTTAAAGTTAATTGTAATGTGCAACTTTAAGAGCATATTTAGTTGCATAGGCTATGTATACTGAAAAGTTGTAAACCTAAATTATACTGTAGCATAGATGACAGGGCAGACTTCGGTACCATTTTCCATTAGTTGGAATAAATAATGATGAATATAGTCACCAGTTCTTTAAAATTTTTTGTCAATAATAATGCTTGCAGACGGTTACATTGATCTGTCACAGTGGCGTACGCAGAAAGTTTCAGAGAGTGGGTCAAAGTTTTGTCATAATCGTGTGACGTCACAAATCAGCTTTATGGGAAGTGCCGAAGGCACAACCATTTTAGGGTGGTCCGGGAGCATGCCCCGGAATATTTTGCAAAATTACACCTAAAAATACACATTTTCGTGCATTCTGGAAGCAGGTTTAAGTATAAATCTTTTTTTTATTTATTTGCCATATTTATCCTTTATTCACGAGAAAGCAAATTGTATCGCTATATTTTGGACGAGACGTCCGCACTCGCTTGGGAGTTGCCATTTCCGAGGTTTCTAGGCCACTTGCTTTCCACATAAAGGTGGGGATGTCCCATTAAGTGTCTTGCCCAAGGACACAACAAGCAAACTTGCCGGCTTGTTCTCCACAACATCCCCTAAATGCCGAGCGCCAAGTAGGGAAGCTGTGGATACCATTTTTAAAAGTCTTTTGGTATGATTCGACAAGGGGATTGAACCCCCAGTCTACTGTCTGGGAAGCGGACGCTCTAACCACTTCGCCATTGGCGCCGGTAAACTACGATTATTTTACGATTTCATTCTTCTAATAAGTCTCGTAAAAAAGTAGTCTTACGAGACGTATTTGAAGAATGAAATCGTAAATTAAAAATCAAGCATAAAACTAAGTCAGTTTATTTTGAATTGAGGAGACGGTTCCCTTTCGCAAATTGGTCAATCACTTGACTATAATCAAGTTTAAAGTCGTTGTTTATATACAAAAGAGCCAATGCATTGAGCCGATTTTCTTGCATGCTCGTACGTACAGTAAATACGTTTTAATCAGCTTTCGGGCGCTAAATGATCGTTCGCCCGTTGCCGTTGTAACTGGCAACGTTGCAAAAATTTGCAGCAATATTTCAGTGATCGCATACACCCTAAGTTGTCTCGCAGTTTTAAGAGTAACTCTTATTTCAGCTAAAAATACAACAAAAATATACTTTTAAATCAGAGCGTTTCTTTTGTTTGTTTTTGAAATGCTCATGTATAGTGCCTAGTGATATCGGCAGCTCTCTATTCTTGTACAAGTTGTACGATTCTATTTAAAAACGTGGCTACCATTAACCACTATGCAGAAAACTGATATTTCGCGTAAATATCAGAGTTGATTAATCAAATGTCGCTTTTAAAATAGTGGTTTGTGCGGATACATGTCTTCCCTCCACAAGGTTTTGTCTGCCCTCTACAACTCTTATTCACTTTCAAGAGCATAACAAATTTTGATAAATGTTTCACGTTAACCAGATAGTCCAGTTCAGATTGCTACCAGCAAGTGGTCTAAGCGGCGAGTGGTTTTTGACAGAAAAACCGAAATCCAGGGCGAATCGCGAAAAACCAGTTTTGCTTTTGCCAAAACTGCTTGGTTTTGCTTTACATTTTTAGGGTTTGAGGGGAACATGGTACAGTGGCCTCCCCCCTCGGTACGCTAGTGATCTGTCAGATGTAATTTTGTGAGCTTCACGCTTCCTTAAACAATTTTTCCGGCCGTTGCCTCGGCTCCTGGACCAAGTAGGCCAAGGAAAATCAAAAACTTACGATGCCGGTAGTATAGTGATCCATGGCTGACTTTGCTGACGTACCTACGGGTATCTAATTGGCATAGATACGAATTATAGGAGCTGGTGTTAGCCTGTGAAGATGTTGATTTAATTAATGGATATAAAGGCATGTAGGCTAACCTGCAATCAGTTGAATAAAATACCACTTCCACGACCGGTTTCGTTCCTATTAGAACTCGTCAGGTGGACTCAGGTATTGAACCGATGGTCACATAAATTGCTTCATGCAGTTTATACCACTCCGCCATCGGTCCATTAAACTGAGCCTATTTGTTAAGCCTAACGTTATGTTGAGCCTATATGTTGAGCCTAAACGTTGGCCTATATGCCTTTATATCCATTAATTAAACTAATAATTGGCATAGAGTTATTTTTAACAGAGGAATAAATGATATTTAGATGATACTTCTCTTAAGATTTTTTTGTCAATTGGCACACCATACTAAGTTTTAACTAGCCAACTGAAAGGCCTGATCGCAACCAAATTGCTTTTGATTAAATTTCATTCTTTCCGAGAAACCAACTACCAACAATTCATTCCAATTTTATATCAATTTCTCTCTAGTTTTCAAAATAGCCCATAAAGCTGGTGTTCGTCCTATATTCTCCAGCATTAATTACAGTTTTTGGTCAACCAATTTTTTTCGCTCCAAATGTTTGACGTCATGTGAAACTTTCCTAATAGCGATATTCATTACTACATGTGAAACAATATGTGACCAAGCATGAAACTGCGAAAGCGTTGAATAAAAAGCAAGGAACCAAACGAAGATACATATGGGGTAGCAACGTACGGAGTGCAAGAAGAATTTTGTAAAGTTTAGTACAAACCATACAGCAACAAAACAGTTTTTCCTTTCCAAACACAAATCATACTACAATGAAACCGTTTTTTCTTTCCGAAGACAAATTATACAGCAACGAAATATTTTTCTCGTTCCAAAGACAAATCGTACAGCAATGGAATAATTTTTTCTTTTTTAGTACAAATCATTCAGCAACGAAGCATTTTTTCCTTTCCAAAGACAAATCATAAAGCAGCGAAAACACGTTGAAGTACGATCTATAACAGGGGTGTGCAAACTGCGGCCCGCGGGCCAAATGCGGCCCGCGTCTGAAAATTGTGCGGCCCGCGGAGAGTTGCGGTTTTTGAATAGAGTGCGGCCCGCGAACGTTTTACACGTTTTTTGGAGGTGCTTAATAAAATCAATGTCAGAAATAAACCTAGAATAAAGTTAAATAATTTAACAGTTAACCGCTTTGCAAGAATATATTCCAATTAAAGGTTGCTCTCTGCACAGCAAAGATCATAAAGAAACAAGTTTTTTAGCTAAATATTGTTCGCTTGTGACGTTATAGACATATACTATTGCGCATGTTTTTGCTAGATCGTTCCATGTATTGTAATTGGTTAATTTTGCTCAATTTTTGTTCTTCTCACCTCTTGGGAAAAATTTCAGAATCTAGTGAGATTTGTAGAGATACGACGAAGAAAATTATTAGTTAATCGTAGAGATATGTCCTTTTGACGATTTGCTAATTTAGTTTAGAATTAGAATCATTCGTATCGTGGCTTGAGGAATTAGCGCGTAGCTAATTTATGGTTGATAGTTGTGCTAGTGAATGAAGAGGTGGTTCGTAGCGAAGATATTGAGTCTAGCTAGTTAGCTAATATTGAGTCTAGCGAGTCCAGCCAATTATCAATAGCCAGTCAGCTAAGCTAACTTGAAATCTCGAAAGGAAGGTCGGTCCGTTAATTAGTTTTATCAGTTGATTATTTTTGAAAAATAAAGGACAAATTAGGTAAAAATTATGCGTTTAACATGCTATACCAGTTAATTAACCACGGTTTAATCACAATTAAACAATGGCTACAGCCTAGTTTAGCAAAGATGTCCTTCGTTCGTTTTTTGTCCATTCTGTTTGCATACTTTTTAACTTCGTGAATTTTGATTTCAGCATATCTATTGATTTTGTCTAATTCTAATAAACTTATATACAACAGTTTACCAAATTTAAACCTTGGTTTCAATTAATTCATCACTCCGCAATGGCAAATTTCGCAAATTCGAAAGAGACAAGAAAGAGGAAAGTAGAGGAAGAGATGCAAAAATTTAATGACAAATGGACTTCTGAATATTTTTTTATCGAAAATGCAGACAGTAGACCCTTGTGTTTGATTTGCAATCAAACTGTAAATGTTAATAAAGAGTACAACATTAAACGACATTATGACTCAAAACATGCTGACTGTATTTAAGGAAGGAAAGCTGAAAGGACGTGAGAGAGAGCTGAAAGTTAAGCAATTGAAGGAACAATTGAAGAGCCAGCGTTTGATGTTTCAAAAAATGCAAACTGATAATGAAAAAATAGTTCAATGCAGTTTCTTAATTGCACAGAGAACAGCTCAAACTATGAAGCCGTATTCTGAAGGTGATTTTGTGAAAAAGTGCCTTATTGATGTCGCAGAAGAAATGTGTCCTAAAATGGTACAGGAGTTCGAGAAAATAAGTTTGTCACGTTGGACGATAGCAAGGCGCATTGACGAACTTGCTGGTGATGTTTGTGACACGCTTAAAGACAAAGTGAAAAACTTTGTGTCATGGAGCTTCGCAATCGATGAAAGCACCGATGCAAAGGACACGGCACAGTTGGCTGTGTTTATAAAAGGAGTGGACAAGGAGTTGAACGAAACAGAAGGACTTCTGTCACTACAGTGTATGAAGGATACTACTACTGGTGCTAATATTTTTTGTGAAGTTCTCAATGCTTTTGATAAGTTTGGTTTGGACCTATCCACTTTATGCGGAATCGCAACTGATGGTGCTCGAGCCATGTCCGGAACTGGCATTGGATTTGTAGGTCTCTTGAAATCTGCTTTGAAAGAGAAAAATATCAGTGACGACATAGCAATTTTCCACTGTATTATTTATCAACAAAATCTATGCGCAAAATCCTTGAAATTCAAACATGTCTTGAGCCCGGTCAATGAGGCAATAAATTTCATTCGAGCTCGAGGACTAAATCACCGGCAGTTTCAAAAGTTTCTGAATGATCTCGACACCAAACATCAAGATCTAACTTATTCTTCCGAGGTACGTTGGCTAAGCAAGGGTGGTATGTTGCGACGATTTTACGAACTGCGAAACGAAGTCGCACTATTTTTAAAAAATAAAGGGTGACTAATGGCTGAAATGGAAGACGAAAGTTGGTTGTGTGATCTGGCTTTCTTGGTCGATATTACTACTCGCATGAATGAACTCAATACAAAGCTGCAACGAAAAGCCCAGTATGCGAGTGAAATGTATGGTCACATAAAAGGCTTTATGAACAAGTTGAGACTTTGGCACGCACACATAAAAAATACGGATCTCTCTCACTTTCCAACTTTAAAAGAAATGGGAATGCTTCCAGAGAAGAAAACCGAATTGCAGATCAACTTGAAAAATTGCTTAATGAATTTTCGGCTCGCTTTAAAGACTTTAGATCCCATGAACATTTATTTGAAATATTTTCTTCACCATTTCACACAGAAATTGACAAAGCCCCCACTGATATCCAAATGGAACTGATTGATCTTCAGGAGAGTACTGACTTGAAGGCCAAGTATGTGGAAATGAATCTTGGTGATTTTTACCGGAAATTTCTTGACCAAGATAAGTTCCCAAATTTAAGAAAATTTGTGGCTTCCAAAATGGCACTTTTTGGCTCAACTTATTTGTGTGAACAATTTTTTTCTAATATGGGTTTTATGAAATCTCCCTATCGATCAGTAATGACAGACGAACACTTGGAAAATGGGCTTAGAGTTGCAAGCACCTCAATTAAAGTAAATTTGAATAGAGTGGTTCAGAAAAAAAGCCAGCTGCATAATTCTCACAGAAATTGTTTGTACAAAGATTAAATCGTATTGCCATGTTCTGATTATACAATTACATATTTTTGTTTTTTAACTAATTACTAACGAATTTTTTTTCGAATAATACTGGTATTACTGTTTTTGATATTATTGCAGTTTTATTTTTATCGCTGGCAATATTGTTTTTGATATTCGGTAAAATATTATCCTATTTGAAGGTGCGGCCCGCAGAATATTGTGCTTATTGGTATTTGGCCCACCATTAAAAAAGTTTGCACACCCCTGATCTATAAAATAGCGCTACTTGTACAATAGTGCCTTGTGTAAAAAATGTTCGGAAATTTTTGTGGTAATTCAAAAGCAGCAAGATTTGGTCAACAGCAGAAAAAAGGGAAGGCTTACCCACAAATAACCAGCACATGTTACTGTAAATCGAACCTCTCCACTTTTAAATTACCACAGAAATTTTCGAACATATTTTACACAGGCACTATTTTACAAACCGCACTTTACCGTGTTTTCGTTGCTGTGTGATTTGTCTTTGGAAAGGAAAAACGTTTTCGTTGCTGTATGATTTGTCCTTGAAAAGGAAAAACGTTTTCATTGCTATATGATTTGTTTTTGAAAAGGAAAAACATTTTCGTTGCTGTATGATTTGTCTTTGAAAAGGAAAAGTTGTTTTGTTGCTGTATGATTTGTTTTTGAGAAGGAAAAACGTTTTCATTACTGCATTATTTATCCTAAACTTTACAAAATTTTATTTCACCACGTACTTTACAGTTGGCACCCCATAGATACAAAGAAGATTACATCGGGTATGGTTTCAAAACTTTGGAACCTGAAGAGGATTCATTGCCCTTCTGTCTGATCTGCAATTTAGCTGTGTCGAATGAGACGCTTGTTCCAAGCAAATAGAATAGACACTTGGGAATGAAAGTTCCAGCTGTAAAAGAGCAACCAAACGAATCTCTCGAAAACAACAGAGCTCAACAAAGTAAACAAGAAATTTACAAACTACCTAAGCTGCCAGGAAAGGGATTTATTGTAAATATGAGGTTGCTTAGTTGCTAGCAAAATGCGAAAAGCTCAAAAAGAGGCTAAATCAGTCAATACATTAGCTCTAGCAATAGTTGTTGAGACTCTCCTTGGATCCGGCGCCGGGGAAAAAGTTATGCGAGTTCTTTTGTCAAACAATATTATTTCGCGCAGAATTGAAAACTTATTGTCAGATTTAAAAAATCAAATCTGTGAACACTCTGAATTTATACTAAATTTATTACCTGAAAAATTAACAATGTTTGTGGTATTTAACAAGTAACTTAAAGTGTACCACACGTCAATTTAAAGCATACAAAAAAGTTTAACAACTGTAAACCTACTTTTGGCCCACCCTGTATATAAGAAGTAACCCTATTAAAAGAGTAGATTCAACCAAATTTTTGGGAGTAATTATCCATGAGCGTCTGAGCTGGAAGAAGCATATGTAGTGTATTTTAAGCAGATTAGAATAAACTTTGGAAGAGTAAGAAAGGTGTCTTCACTTTTAAATAAAAAAAGCACTAATGTTGCTCTACAACTCTCTGATAAAAAGCTATCTCACATATTGCATCTCCTCTTGGTATTTTGGAAACATGATTCATAAACTCCAATGCAATGTGAACAAATATATTCGATTAATATTCAATTTGAACTATAGGACATTTGTTACTTACACAATCAAAGAAAACGAAATAATGTCAATTGAAAAGTTATTTAAATTTGAGACTGCAAACTTTATGTATCGATATTTTAAAAGCTATTACCGAGTGTATTTGGGCATATTCTTGATCAAAGTATTTTAAAAAGCAATACTAGAAAAACTAGAAAAGGTTCAAATGTTTTTCCAAAATACTTCCGATTAAATCTAGCCAAACAGTCTTTTAAGTATAAAGGACCTTTAATGTGAAATAAAATACCTGATTCAATCAAAAACATTACACCCATTAAAGGAATTCATAAGCACTAAAAACGTTACAATTAAAATCAACGTCTTAATTCACTGAGGGGTATATGAACAATAAAATTGAAACAAGTTTTGCCAGGTCTGAGATAATAGTTTTGCCCATATCCATTTTAATGCCGATTTTGATTGCCTGAACTTTAATTGTAATGGATACATGTACATTCCTCCTCCTTTCCAGGCCACCACAAATTTGGTTTTATTTGCCACTCAATGCTGAACATTCTTAATAATGTGTCCTTAAGCCAAACTCTTGCATCATCACCTTCTTGGCAGTGCCGGCTTCTGGACACCACTAAGACACTTTTCAGCGTTTTACTATTTACAATAGCAGTCAAAACTATTGCATGTATGCAAGGTAGGAGAGCACCAAATCAGTTTTTTCTTTTTCTCTTCTTTCAGGTGCAGCAACTGCAGATTAATTTGATTTGTTATGCGTCTTTCAAGCAAACGTTGTGCGTTTTATCGTATACCGTTTGTTGCTGTTTCCTATTTTTGGCCGTTGCTTTGATGTATTCTTTTGCGTTGCGCGCGTTTTATTGGCCAAAAATAAATGTAATACTACTACTACTGCTACTACTACTACAGTGGAAAACTGCGTCAGTCTTTGCACCAATGGCTGCCCTTCCATGCAGGGAAGTAGAAAGGGATTCGTCGCTTTTGTGCTTTAAAAAAATCCAAACGTGTTAGTTATTCACTGCATGATCCACAGAGAAACTCATGCCTTCAGATCTTTGCCAAAAGATTTGATATTTGTTTTGTATCAAGTGATTACAGTTGCAAACTTAATGAAATCTCGACCGCTTGCATCCCGAATTTTCTCTCAGTTCTTTGAAACGATGAATTTAGACTACAAAGGCCTCCTGTATCACACCAACGTCTGTTGGCTCTCAAGAGGAAAACTGTTAAAGCGTGTCGTCCAACTCAAGGCTAAAGTAATTTTGTTCTTGGAGGCTGAAAAAAAAACTTTGGATTTTGTATTTATGACGAAATCTCGTGGATAAAGATGACATTTTTCTCTGATTTGTTTGACAAGTTAAATTCACTGCTTTTGAGTCTTCAAGAACCATCAGAAAGCATCATTACTGTAGCCTATTCTCAAAACTGAAGTTATTTGGTGAAACGTTGTTGCTGTGGCAAAATACGATCTCAAAAGGAGTCTTCGACTGCTTTCCAACTTACAACGAATGTGCTTCAAATAAAGAAATCCCCCCCGAAATTCTATACACATTGACTCAACTGCAATCAGCACTGCAGCAATACTTGCCTACAGCTGCAAGTAATGAGTATGGATGGGTCAGCTATCCATTTGGAAACTAAGAAGTTAAAAATCTTATAACTGAAGAAGAGCGGCCCATTGACTGAAAAAAACCGACACATTTCTTCCATCAAGATTTACTGAGAAAAGCCTGGATAAGTTTCGGATCTCAATTAACAAGTTATATCCTACAACGAGCTTAAAAGCAATCAAAATAATTCTTCCATTTGCATCTTCATGGTTTTGTGAATTTGGATTTTCAGCACTGACAGAAATCAAGTCAAAAAAGAGAAAGAAACTTCTTGCAATCCACGCTGAAATGCTAGCTTGTTCGTCGACTTTGGAGACTCGATTAGATCATGCTTGCTCTCAAAAACAAGCACATTCTTCACACTGAATGTAATACTTGAAAACAAGTTACCGGTATATAATTTTTCATTTTACGATAATACATAACGATTGTTTTTTCTGGTGTGCCTGAAATTTTTATAATTTTTTTTCTGTGCCAATAGAAAAAAAGTTTGAAAAACACTGAATTGCACAGTAGCTGAGGAAACAGGACGGAATTGTTAGCAGCGCTGAAACGACCACAGAAACGCTACAGTGTCAAGTAAAGTTGTTGCGCTTCGCAGAAGCGCTGTTTATGGCAGCAAATTTTGTTTTCCTTTGCTAACGCTTTTAGTTTTCTTGTTTATTCTGCCACAATGATGGTGGTCAATTTTGGGAGGAAATGATCGAAATATGAAAACAAGAAAATACAAACAAAATAACTAAAAAAGTAAATATTTCCAGCTTGTTATGCTGAAAAGCAAGAATCCTGGAAAAGAAAAATCTTTTCATATTCCACTGTTCTCACAATTTTACAAAAAAAAGTTTTACTGCCTTACCAGAATTTACGACTATTTTTTCATGCGTAGCCAACCCAATAACATAGCTTAGATCTAGCCAGTTATTTTTGATAGCTTGGCACTTTTGGAATGTTAAAGTTGTAGCGACAGAGGCGTAGCGTGCTGTACCGTGAGCCTACAAACCTACACTTAGTTACGTAAATTCACAGGGAGTTCTTTGACGTCGAATTATTTCCTGAAGTTCTCAGTTGACACGAATTTTCTGTTTTTTTTTATTAAACTTTTTAGCAAAAACTAGCGTACAATTTCAAAATTTAGCGGCTTCTTCAGTTCAAAAGTTAATTCTATTTTTCTCTCCAAAGGACTAAGAAATATTTATACTTAAAAAATAAAAAAAGGCACAAGGAATAATATTTCATGGGGTGAAGACGAAGCAATGCGTGACTAACCTTTCTACGAAAATGAGAAGAAGCACGAAGTAGTAATATTCGGAAACACGAAGAAATGCATGACTCACATTTCTACGCGAGGCACAATATTTGAACAAAACAAACGCGAGACACAATATTTGAAACAGATGCACATAGGCAAGGGCAAAGGTTACATAATCGCTATAGGAAGACGAAGGAATGCATGACTCACGTTTCTACGAAAATGAAAAGAAGCAGGAGGTAGCAATCTGGGATGCGGAAGGGGAAGCGGAAGCGCGAAAATTCTACCGTTTCCGCTTTCACACAGGTTATTTGACTTGAAGAGCAAACTGGCTGAAACGTTTTGTCCATTTCCCGAGGTAGATTAAACCGTGAAGTTGCACTATAAATCTGACTAAATGTTCTATATCAGTAGCGTGAGAGAACAAGAAAAAGAATGATCAACATCACATTTTATATCGATTACGAGTAAAAAAAATGTAGTTTGGACAATGAAACGTCGCCAATAAAATGATAATTTGATTAAACTTAGCTAACTTTGGTTAGGGGGTTGAAAATGTTGAAAAAGAAATTATTTACGACAGAAGCAATTTGATCATTCTACATCAGTACTCTTCAGCAGTGGTTTCGCAATACATGCAGTTGTGAGGTTTAAGGGTTCCGTGAGGGGTCTTTTTTTATTTGCCATATTTATTCTCCATTTACGAGAAAGCGAATTGTATCGCTATATTTTGGACAGAACGTCCGTACTCGCTTGGGAGTTGCCGTTTCCCTGGTGTCTTCCCTGGTCCGCAATAGTTCTTCGTTTATCAATAGTATTTATTTTTTAATTCAGTATATTGACTTCTTATATGTAGCGGTGTTCCGTTTATATAAATAGTAAGTAATTGAATCTTGTGATAGCAAGTTGCGGACTGTGACATAATTCTGTTTACAACTTTAAGAAGATTTGAATTTGCTAACTCCCTTTGTTACGTAATAGTGCGTCTGTAATTTCAATTTTGCTGTTGTTGTTACCTGACCCTTATCGAGACCATGGAGCCCCAGAACCCGAGAAATTCCCAAGGGCCTGGACCAGAAGTCGTAGAGAGTCGCCTAAGAGCGAGCAGCGCAAAGAGTCCGTAGCTGGACAGTGCAGAATGAGATGAGAGGTGTCCTGGGACGGGTGACCACAGGCGCTGCATGAAGGATTTTCTATTCTACCAATTCTAAATTGATAAGAGCTCAACAGTAGGCTGTGTCCATTGCAGCGTAGACGAGAGAGAACACAGCGAGCGTGACAAAGGAGCACAAGCTCCTCAGTGGAAATTGAGGGAACTTGTGTGTCGAAGAATTTAGATGAGACAGTACGCCCCTAGTCCAAGAAAAGAGAAGAGTGGATACGAGAGATAAGAGAAGAGAGACTACAAGGGAGAGGGCACGAGTAGCGCTCCCCGTCTGGCCAGCTCATCAGCCGCGTCGTTTCCCGGGAGAAACGAATGTCAAGGGACCCATTGTAGCTTGTTAGAACAGGAGGAGAGAAGACAGTTCCTGCCAGAGGGTTTAAGGTAAAATGACAGATGGAGAAGAGGAATGTGTGGCGAGGACAGAACGAGTGTCAGATAAGTGGAGGAAAGAAGAGAAGTGGCAGACTTGTTGGTGCTGCCGAGACCAGCAAAGAGTTTGCAGAATGGCGCAGGCTTCAGCGGAAAAACTGGGCTCTCTGAAAAGAAAAGGGTGGCCACAGTGCCACAAAGAGAGCAGTTGGCAAGTACGCCAGAGCCGTCTTTTCCAAAAGAGAAAGGAACAGAGCCGTCTGTCCAGAGCATCAGATCGTAAAGAGGGCATTCAGTGTCAGAGAAGTAAAGAGAGCAGCAGCAGAGGAAAGAGACGAGTATTCTTCTGCAGAAAGACAGTGAGAGTCAAAGTAAAAAGCAAGGTCATCCCAACGAGATTTCTGAAAATTGAAGGAAGGGGACGTTCGTTGGGGTAAAAGACCGGAGAAAGAGGGAAGGTTTGTAGAATTGGTAGGTAATCAGAACCCTGGTCCTGAAGCACCTCTCAGGAGCAAGAAAGGGAAAAAGAGGAGGAAGCAAACGAGATGTCAGGAGAGGAGCGACTGCCAGGAGAACAATGGCGAAAAGTAGGTATGTCAGAATCATGGAGGAGGTCAGAGGAGATGACCCAATCGAACACTTCCTCCCCACGAGGGTCAGAAGCACCTTTTGAGTCCCAAAGGGGATGATGGTATTTACAGTACCCCAGAAAAAAGGGATTTCTGAAGATGGGAAGATAGGAGGGAGAAAAGGAGTCGGTTCGGCTCTCTCTTGGAAAAGAACAAATAGGGGGAGCATAAACATTTAGAAATGAGAGTGAGGAGGACTCGTTTAGAGAAATGTTGACCCCTGTATAATCGGAGTAGGGATCAAGCAAAGAAAGAGAGGAGGTAGAAAGTTCAGAGAAGGATAAGCCCTGCCTGACGAAAATGATGATGCCGCCGCTAGGGTGTGTGGCATCAGTAGAAAAAACTCCCGACCGGGAGTGGGTGCAATCAGAACGCAGAGCAGAGAATCCAGGAATCATGAAAGAGGAAGATAAATGAAGATTATATTCCTGGATACAAATAAGGTCAACAGGATGAGACAAAATAAAGTGTAGAAGTTCAGTGCTCCTGACTCGGAGACCCCCAGCATTCCATTGAAAAACCCTGAGGGAGTCAGGGGGAAGAGGAAGCAGGAGGTGTAGAGAAAAAACAGAAGTATGAGGCGGTGGTGAGGGTGCAGAGAGAGAAAATACGAAGTCACCGGAAGGGGGATAAGAGGCTTGAAGGCGAGGGTGGGGCAGTAGTGATGCATTAGCAGGGAGGGCCAGATGGTCCAGATTAAGCAGTGGAGATATACAAGCTGGAGAAGTCCGAGGAGGAAGTCACAGTATTGGTAGGTATGAGATCTCCATAAAAAGCAGGGATGCAACAGGGAAGGAAGCTCCAGGAGTAAGAGCTCCCAAGAGTTCTGAAGCTAGAAAAGGAGAGTAGTGAGTACTTTAAATGGACGCATTTGGAGCAGGTGCAGCATTGCACCGACCTACCCCCCAGGTTACATTTCCAGCACACACTGAGCAGGAAAAGACGGGGAAAAGGGTTAGGATGAACGTTGCAATCAAAAGAAAAGAAGGAGAAGGATGAGAAGACAGGCAAGAGAAAGGCAGAAGAAGAGAGAAGACAAGAGACCAATTTTAAAGAGACCGAGTGCTGCCCTTCTGCAGTCGTTTAGGGGTCAGCATGGCGAAAAAATGGTTTGTGTAGGGAGGAGTTTCCAGGGTAACAGGGATCCTCAGGAAGGCCAACAGCCATTTCGACCCAAACCAATCGGGGTTGGGGACCACACCACCTCGTTGAGGCGGCTGTTGGTTGGTGCAGTTCAAGTTTGCTCGCTTTATATACTGTATATACGATAGAAATTTCGCCCATCTTCTTTAGAAAGGCTAGAGTCAAAACGTGTTTTGGGGACAGACGGAAGGTCCGTATTGATGATTAGAGTTAAAGTTGACTCAAAGTCAGAGTTAGTTGAGGATAGAGGGGGAAAATCCGCGCTATATTGTTGTAACGGCAGGTTATTGTCGAGAGCTGTAATATCGAATCATACGGTTTACATCTGAGAAGTATTAGGTTAACTGTTGTAAAAGTGGTTGTAAGAAGTGTAGGAACTTGTAATAACTGTTTATTGAATGAAGTGTTTAATTATCTTTTGAAGTGTAGTATCGAAGTATTTGATTTTCTTACAAGCAACTCGTGATTTCTAAACTTTTGTTAGTGGGGGTTCCGTGACAAACGCGAAAGTACATCACTTCCACCATGACAAAAAGATTGAAGAGCACTGTTCTACATTTTACACGAGTCCTAATATCTAAGAAAAAACAAACACTGTGTAGTTCGGAAAAATAAGCTTAAACGAAGTACGTGACGTAATAGCATTATGTGAATAGGTTTTTGTCTCCTCAAAATGATAAAGTGTAGGAGAAGGCAGGCTACAAACCCACAAAAGTTAAAAAACTTGTCAACGGTTGTTTTTTTGTTGGTGGAAGTGGAAGCGATTGACCGATTAGCCGCTTCCACATCCCTTGAAGCAATATTTGAAAACAAACTCGCACGGAAAAGAGCAAAGGTTTCGTGATCATTACAAAGTGAAACCCAGCGGAAGCCAACCAGGTAGTGCAAGGGCAATGCAACTTCGGCACCTTACCCTTGACTATTGAGTGCAAAAACTTTTACTGTTGAGAAGTACATTTTTCATATGTGCATATCATTTTGTATACGAGAACTCTTTTTCTTTTTTTCTAGTTAAGCTTATTCAATTCTTAATTCCAAAAGGAAGGTTGCATATGACGTCACACTTTTGGCGCCAAAAAGTGGCTGACCAAAAGCTGTAATTTATGCTGAAAAGGTATAGGGCGACCACCAACTATTGAGGTTATTTCGAAAACTAATGAGAAATGAATTAATTATTGGAATGAATTGTTGTTAGTTGGATCCTTGGAAACAAATAAATTTAATCAAAAACAATTTCGTTGAGATTAGGTGTTTCAGTTGGCTGGTCTAAACTTAGTACTGAGTGGCAATTAAAAAAAATTGGCCTTAAGAGAAGAGCCATCAAAATATCAATTGCTCCTCAGTTAAAAATAATTCTGCACCAATTAGATACTTGTCGGTACATTAGCAAAAACAACCATTATCTGATCTTTACTACCGGTACCGCAAGCTTGCCGGCAACTTTGCTTGCTGGGTCAATGGGCAAGGCACTTAACAGCATGCCTTCATTTTTTTGTAGCAAACAGGTGGTGGGGCCAAGCAGTCTACCCGTCGCCGTGGCCCAGTCTGACGAAAGACTTGCAAACAGAACATGAGCTCATACGCATGAATAAATGAATCGGTACTGTAAGTCTTTTATCGATTTATTGAGTTATAAAGACAATCTACTCGCTTTATATGCATGCTCACACGAATGAAGCGGTTATTTCACAGTGTAATAGTATTGCAAACAATAAAAAAAGCCCCCTACCATAATTTGACGAGACCATCCCTGGACGCGTTTTGTCCTTCTGGACTCATCAGCAGGGCCTGTCCCATCATCACCAACAACAAAAATCCCATATTTGCAATAATATAAAAAATTTAGTATCATTTTATCACAAATTCCTTCGCACGCATCACGCGCGCGGCGCCTGCCATCACTTAGGTATGGGGATCCCATCCGTATCGAAGATGCAGTATACCACTCAAAGAGTTTGTAGTAATCGAGATCTATTTAAAACCCTTACTTCTATGAGCATAGCACGTGATCACCCTAACCGTATCATATATCAATTTATTACAAAGACAATCTACGCGCTTTATATGCATGTTCACACGAATGAAGTGGTTATTTTACAGAGTAATAGTAGCGTAAATAATAAAAAAGCCCCTCCCATAATTTGACGAGGCCATCCCTGGACGCGTTATAGTGATAGCAGGCGCCGTGTGGGTGATGTGTGTGAAGGAATTTGTAATAGGATGATACTAAATTTTTCATATTATTGCAAATATGAGGTTTTGGTTTTTGGTGATGATGGGACAGGCCCTGCTGATGAGTCCAAAAGGACAAAACGCGTCCAGGGATGGTCTCGTCAAATTATGGGAGGGGGATTTTTTATTGTTTGCAATACTACAACACTGTGAAATAACCACTTCATTCGTGTGAGCATGCATATACAGCGAGTAGATTGCCTTTATAACTCAACAAATTGATCTATGATACGGTTATGGTGATCACGTGCTATGTTCATAGAGGTAAGGGTTTTAAATAGATTTCGATTACGGTACTATAAACTCTTTGAGTGGTATACTGCGGGGGTACTCTTGAGTTTTTTAATTACCCTTGGTTCAGCAGCCTAAGCAATAGCTCAAAAAATTGTTTCAGAAGTAGTTAAGAGCTGAAAATTACATCTGACAGATCAATATAACTGGTTTGCAAGCAATATTGACAAAAAATTTCAAAGAATTACCAATACTGATTTTGTGCATCAATATCTAATCCAACATATGACAATTGGTGCAGAAATCTTCCCTGTAATTTCGGCTACAGTAGGCTATAATTTAAATTTACAACTTTTCAGTATGCTCATGCAACTAAATATACTATATAAGTTGCACATTACAATAAACTTAAATTCAGCATTCCCAAACACGCTGGTTAAGGAATATGAAACCTTCACAGAAGCTGACTACAAACAAGCCTGCATGTCTAGCCCATAAAATTAGCCCAACTATTAGCAACAACAAACAAACCTAAGCACTTCTTTTCTTACTTTGACCTCAGAGTCATTCCTTCATATCAGTAAAACAACATACTTTACGTTCATTTAATAACTGTCTAGTTTATCCATTTGATTGGCAAAAAACGATATGACTCCTGTTTAATTCTATGCAAAAACACTGAAAGTGGTCAGCCATTTTTTTCAAAAGGGCATTTTGATGACGTTTGATCACGTGCGTGCAACCTTCCTATATTCACATCATACTGCTGTACATAGTTATTATACTCTTCATTTCTCATGGCACTGTTTTCACAAGTGTTGAGTTGTTGAAGGCACGCAATTAACTTGACGTACTAATTTTTGTATTTTGCAATTTAAGTAGTCTACTGTGAGCGACTCTTTAAGCAAACGGTTTGGAAACACCTATGAAGAATGAGCGAACTGTTGTTGACTTGTGACGACCTTTTACAACTTACAACGAACGGGTTCAATCCTCGCCCTCCACCTCAAACTCGATATACTCGATCCACAACCAAATGAAAATTAACGAGCGGTTTCAATTGAAATCATAAACACACAATAATATGTTCAATTTAAATCATTAACAGCTAACACGTATGCTATAGCTCACTTATGTACCCGATTGATTTTTTCCCAATTATTCATCTCAACAAAAAAACGGAACACCAACCGTATTTATACATTTTTCTTCAGATAGCGGCTAAATCGTGAAGTTTTCTACAAGTGCCTACAACGCCAAATTTAAAACAATTGTTTTGAACTCTTCAGCCATTTTCATTTTATTTTTGCCCAAATCTGCAAATAATCCAAATGACCATAAATGACTTCAATGTATAATTTTTCAGTCATCCAATTAGTTTCTGACTTCAACACGATGCAGCAAAAACTAAATGTTCAAGCCAATTTGTCTGGTGCATCGTGCATGCAATGCAATCAACTTAGCAAACGTAACTAGCTAGCAATACTCCAAAACGCGTTCATTTAGTGCGATCATAAACTAAATAAATTGACAAGGGAGGGCGGCAGTGAGCCAGAAACAAATTACATCAAGTCGTTAACAATACCGACAGATACCCTGCAAATTTTGAAAGGTGTGAGCTAAAAATGATCCCTTGCTAAGTTTACTTTTAAAGAAAAGCGTATGATGAAATTAAGAAAAAAATTTACTATTAGAATGAGAAAATGAAAAGAAATAATTTCCTAAAAAAGAGGAAATAGAAAAATTATTTGTTGAAGCGCATCATTGCCTTAAGGGAACAGAGGTAGTTACAGATTTGAATGTAAATTGCTGTATTTAAGCATTTTTTAGGCTTTCGATCGAATTTGGATTTGTTTTTTTCCAACAGCGGATTTGAATTTGCTCTTAATTATTGCCAAGTTTTTTCTTTTTGAAATGTTGTTATAAAATGCATTTACCACTTCAATTAATCAGCCGTTCATTGGCTTGTTAATTTCAGACGTGGTATCAACAATAATTACGAATGTGTTTGGAAACGTTATTTAGCGTTTGAGAAAAAATATTTGAGTAATTTGCCAAACCACAAATTTTTCATGTGCTTTCTGTCCTGTTGCAATGGAAAGTCTGGAGATGAGAAAAATAGTTTTGTAATCAATACCCTTATAGATTTGGTAATCAATGCTTTTAATGCTAATCAATTTAATGCTGTAGGTAATGAATGCTTTTACAGCTTTCATATAAAATTTCTATTACTGGGTTGAGTGAAATGGCTTTGACTGCAATTTTATACTAATTAATGCCTACGCTATGTTGACTCCAGTGACATTAATAGAATCCAAAGTTTAAGAGAGAATAACATAAATCATCCTTACTTTCTTACAGAACAGCAGCAGTTCGGTCTAAACATTTTTACTCTTTGATAAATCAATATGGGGATAGGATTGAATATTACCTTCTATCCTCTGATTTTGCTGTGGGCCACAAACAGGTATGGAGAAACAGAAGTGCTATCACTTTCCACCTGGCCTAGACCAATATTCATCAATCATTTGTGTTGATTCTACTATTGCTTAACAATTAGCCTACTAATTAATTGCTGAATTAATGCCTTGGCTCAGTAATTTTGTGATAAATACCATCTATAATTTGTTCGCTTTCATTTCTTTTTTACTGGTTAAATAAAAGGCAGTGGCTATTTTGCCGTCGACGGCAATTTACCCTCAGAGACTATTTTGCCGTGAGTTATTTGTGATTGGTCAATCTTAATGACGTACTAAACATGTGACTTTTGGTCGTTTCTGATTGGTCAATTTTAAGAAACAATTAAAAAAATTTTGCACCCCCAGGTCTCTATCCCCCACCGTGTACACTCCCTTTCAGTGTACACTGCCCCGTACATTTACATACCAGGCCTGCCCCTTCAGTGTACACTGCTTTTCTTTAAAAGCCCTGCCAGCTGAGATTCGAACCCACAACCATGGTATCTCAAGACCAGCGCTCTATCCACTACACCACAATGTCACTGGTGTAATAATAGCAAATTTGGCTATATAAACACACGTGAATGATTACAGCAAAATAGATTCCAAGGGCAAATTGCTGTTGACGGCAAAATAGCCACTGCCTAAATAAAAATATGTTTACTTTCTGGAATCTTGATGTTTAGGAATTGGCTCTTTTCACAATGACGACATTTTACCCTTGGAGACTATTTTGCCATAATCATTCATGTGTGTTTATATTGCCATAATTGCTACAATTCTGTCAGTGACACTCTGGCGCATAGATAGTGAACCTGCCTTGAAATGCAATAGTTACAGGTTAAAATCTTTGCTTTGCTGGGGACAAAGAGAGAGGCAGTGTGCACTGGAGGGAAGGTATGTAAATGTATGGGGTAGTGTACACTGGAAGGGAGTGTACCTGTGTGTAGAGTAGGGGAGTGCACTCTGGAGGTGAAGATTTTTTTAAATTAATTAATTATCAAAACTGACCAATCAGAAACAACCAAAAGTCACATGTTTAATTAGTCATTAAGATTGACCAATCACTAATAACTCGTAGCAAAATAGCCTCCAAAGGTAAAACGCTGTTGACAGCAAAATAGCCACTGCCTAATATTGTTGGGTGCATTTTTGGGTTAGTAAAAATTATTTTTGGAGGCTAATTGCTGTTGGTGTGGGTCCTTTTTAAATTTTCTGTCTGACAATCTTAAACAAAGGTCAAACAGCAGCACATTAGACAGCATAATAATGTTTGCTAGAGCTGGCATAATTAAATTTACTAACATTATCATGAAATGCACAATGTTATTAGATATCGACCACAAATTATGAGCTAACAACAAGGAGATGCTATTCCATGCTAATATGTGTAACATTATTGCATGTTGGCACTGGTCTAATATGAGCCCCCAACAAAAAAATGAAATTCACAACGTTACTGCATATTGACTGTAGTCAAGTTTGACCCCCAACATGAAAATCCAGTTGCAAGATAAAATAGGTAACATAGTTACATATAAGCCCTAGTCAAGTATAAGCCCCCTACAACAAATTGTAAATTATCATGAAATCCACAGTATTATTGCATATTGATCCTATGCAAGTATGAGCCAACAACAAGGAAATGTAGTTTCATGCTAAAATATGTGAAGTGGTTGTATATCAAAAGTATTCAAGTATGAGCCCTAACAAGAAAATTAAAAAGTATGAGCCCAAAGCAAGAAAAATTCATTTTAAGGTTGGTGCTCATACTTCACTAGAGTCGATATGCAATGATGTTTCTTATGTCAACATGGAGAACTGGATTTTCTTGTTGGAGGCTCATGCTTGACTTGGGTTGATATGCAATAACATTGTGTATTTCATGATAAATTGCATTTTCTTTTTTGAGGCCCATACTTGACCAAAGTCGATATGCAATAACATTGTGCATTTCATTATAAATAGCATTTTCTTGTTGGAGGCTCATACTTGAATAGGGCTAATATGCAATAACTTTGTGTATTTCATGATGATATTCATTCTCTTGTTGGGGGCTCATACTTGACTAGCGTTGATATGCAATAACATTGCATATTTCATAATAAATGGGATTTCCTTGTTGGGGGCTCATACCTGACTAGGATTGATGCGCAATTACATAGTGTATTTTAGAAATTCCATCTTGTTGATGGGGGCTTACACCTGACCAGGATCGATACGCAATAATGTTGCGCATTTAACCATGAATTGTTTCTCATTGATGGGGACTTATACTTGACTAGGGCTGATATGCAATAATGTTGTGTATTTCATGATAAATTGCATTTTCTTGTTGTGGGCTTATACCCAACTGGGATCGATACTCAATAACGTCATGTATTTCATGATAAATTGCATCTCGTTAATGGGGGCTTACACTTGACTAGGATCAATATGCAATAGCTTTGTGTATTTAACTATGAATTGCATCTTGTTGATAGGAGCTCATACTTGACTAGGGTCTATATGCAGTAATGTTGTTTATTTCATGTTAAATTGCATTTCCTTGTTGGAGACTTATACTTGACTAGGGTCTATATGCAGTAATGTTGTTTATTTCATGTTAAATTGCATTTCCTTGTTGGAGACTTGTACTTGACTAGGGTCGATATGCAATAACGTCATGTATTTGATAATAAATTGCATTTCCTTGTGGGCTTTATTTGATTAGGATCGATATGCAATAACGTGTATTTCATGATGATTTACATTTTCTTGATGGGGGCTCATACTTGTCTAGGCTCGATATGTCATAAGGCTGTGCATAATATTTCATGATAAATTGCATTTTCGTGTTGGGAGCTCATACTTGACTAGGGTTAATATGCCATAGCATTGTGTATTTCATGATAAATTTCATTTTCTTGTTGGGGGCTCATACTTGCCTAGGGCCGATATGCCTTAAGGTCATGTATTTCATCATAAGTTTCATTGTTTTTTTGGGGCTCACACTTCACTAGGGTTGATATGCAATAAGGTTGTGTATTTCATAATAAATTGCATTTCCTTGTTAGGTGCTCATACTTGACTATGGCTGATATGCTATAACATCATATACTTCATGATAAATAGCATTTTCTTGTTGAGGGCTCATACATGACTATGGCTGATATGCAATAATGTTGTGTATTTCATGATAAATTGTATTTCCTTGTTAGGGGGCGCATACATGACTAGAGTTGATATGCAACAACATTACAGATTTTAGCATGTAACTGCATTTCCTTTTTGGGGGCTTATGCTTTATTAAGGCTGATATGCAATAATGCCGTGTATTTCATGATAAAGTGCATTTTCATGGTTGGGGCTCACACTTGACTAGGATCAATATTCAACAATATCGTGTATTTCATGACAAATTGCATTTTTATGTTTAAAGCTTATATTTGACCAGGGTTGACATGCAATAATGTCACATATTTGATGAAAATTGCATTTACTTGTTGGGGGCTCACACTTCACTAGGGTTGATATGCAATAAAGTCGCATATTGCATGATAAATTTGATTTTCTTGTTGGGGGCATAAACTTGACTAGGATCGATACACAATAACATTGTGTATTTCATGTTAAATTGCATTTTCATGGTTAGGGCTCATACTTGACTAGGGTTGATATGCAATAACATTACATATTTTGGAATGGAACTGCATCTCGTTGTTGAGGGCTCATACTTTACTAGGGTCAATATGCAGTATCGTTACAGATTTTAGCAAGAAACTGCATTTTCTTGTTGGGGGCTCATTCTTGTGTTGATATGCAAAGATATTGCGTATTTTATCATAAGTTTTGTTTTTTAGTGAGGGCTTGTGTTTAAGTAGGATCTATATGCATAATGCTTCCATTTGCTTGATGAGGGCTTATACTACAGTATAATCTTCATGCAATAACATTGCGTGTCTCAGTATCAAGTTGCCTTTTTCCTGAGGGCTTATACTTTTGTAGGGAAATGTTTAATAGCGTTGTGTATATTATTATAAGTTTTGTTTTTTTGGTTGGGGTTATACTTTAATAGGGATAATATGCAATGACATGGTGTATGTTCTCCAAGTGCTGTGTTTTTCTGTTGGGGCTCATAATTTAGTATGATCAATATCCAATTGCATAATATAGGCTACATGTAGTCAAGGATCAAGATCCTTTTTGTTGTTGGGGGCTTATACTTCAGTTGGGCTGGTATACAATAGCGTTGTGCTGTTCAGCATCAGGTCGCATTTCTCTGATGGGGTTTCTGCTTACATAGTGTTGTTATGCCCCAAGCTTGTTTCATATTACAAAAGTCTGGTATTTGTGGAGGTGCTAGTTTGATTGGGACATTAGATTGCCTTTATACCAAAACCAAAAAGGTGCCCATTTACACCAATTTTAAGGTAGTAATGGCGTCTTTGGAACTTTATAGGTCCCTTTTCACACCCACTTGGAGAAGGTTAACTAATCATTTGAAGTTTGATGTGTTTGCAAACAGGATTTTTGAATTTAACACCTCGTCTCTGAAAAGATGCAAATTTTACTCATATCTTGATGTGGTTGTGATGTCATAAACCTCTTGTCATACCCACTTGGAGACTTAATCATTGTTCCAAGTTATGTGCACTTATGACCAGTACTTAACATTTTAAAACCTCAGTAACAAAGTAGGCATTTTACACATTTTTTGATGTGTGATGTCATGGTGCCCACTTGGGGTCAATGATTAACTGTTGCAAGTCATCCAGTTCTGCAAGCAGTACTTCTGAAGCAAAAAAATGTTTCTAACAGTTCTATTCATAAAAAGCAAGCAATAAAAAAGAAACAGAATCTTATTCATGCACATTGCGTTTGCCATGTTCAATATGTCATGCAACGCTTGCGACGTGATCGCTACCTGTCGAGTATGGCGACCAATTCTTTACTGGGCCCCAATTATCATGGGTTCACACTTCACAATGGTCACATCATTGTAACCTTGTGGAAAAAATCACTTACTGGCAATTTTTCCTACTTGGTTGTAGGTTTAGGGTAGAAATGCATTTTGTCAACAATACCAGTAACTCTAAAGCAGGTCTGAAAACAACTGTTTTATGCATAGTTGCAAAGCTTTTGTCATAACTGGAGAGTAAACGCCAATGACGTAGACATCAAACAAAGTCAAGGTGGCAGTATGACAAAAATTCTGACCAGCCTATCATGTAACCACTTCAAAGACAAATGGTTCCAGCACCAGATAGATTTATCATGGCAGTTGTATCTTTTTATATTTGATTCCAAAAAACAACGTTTTTAGCTGCTTCAATATTTGACCAATAAAGATTAGCTCACTTTCAGCTTACTTGCAATTTAGTATACAATTTGTTATTAGCTCATTATTTGAGTAGTGGTGTATTATTTTACCTTTCCAATGGATACTGATACTACTACCAAACCACTGATGCTTTTAGACCAAATAAATGCCATCAATTTGAAAACATTTGTTATCTCAGTAAAAGATGTTTATGAAATTTCACTTGTTAGTGAAAGTTGATATTTCTATAATATAAATTTAAGTCAGACAAATTAAGACATGATAGTATTGTAAATACCACAGCAACAAACACAAGGAACTAAGTGAAACATAACAAAACAAATTACGATGTTTTGAATTGAAATCAAAACAAACATAAGCTGGAAGACCTTGCATACTGGTACAAAAGCTTAGTTGTTTGTAACATCAGTTACCTCTTAAGTCGAAATTGAAATACCTTTTACTTCAAAACTGAAATCTCTCACGTCACAAAACTTAAACACTTCATAGAATGTTATTTAAAACATTTTGGCAATGATTTAATTGCACTTAAAATCAAATTGGCTAATATTGTAATTCAGAAACATAAACTGTTACCCAGTTTGTGGAAGCAATTAATTTCTGTGAAGGGTAAAAATGTTTCCACCAGCACTAATACAGCCTTTCACTTTATATCAATAATAGTGGAGCTTGAAAGAACTTGTTCGCCAAAATGCTAAATAAAAGATTGGAAATCTGATACTGTTACCACCACTCCAAGGGGTTTGTTCATTTGAAATTAATGGTTTTAAACTGTGTTATTGAAATTCAACTTTTTATGTGGCTCAGTGGAATTGGTGGCAGTAGGACGAACACTGCTCTTTGACGTCTTCTTGAATGCCATTAATGCACTAGTCAAAGTCAAATTTATCCAAATTACACTTAGTGTATTATGATAGTTGATCAACATCACTAACAACAGCCTGACAATTCTTTGTGACCACTTGTGCATTGTTGTCATTATCAATTCTTAGTATTTCATAAATCTGAACAAGGTCACGTAAGTGTTTGTGTGTGTGCATTTTCATTATTCTGGATTCAAGTGTATTCAAGAAAAATCAATCCTTACACTATAGATCTAAAATTGTTGCCAAAACTGTGCTATGGTTATCATAGTACTTGCTACACCTATGGGCAATTGCAGCATGCGATTTAAATAAAACGATCCCAAACGATATGCAGCTATAAGACTTTCAAAATTTTAGTAATAAAAGTTTTGAAAAAGTGATTTGGGAAATGATTTCAGAAATCAATGGTTGTTTTCTACCCAATGTCACTGTAACTTGATAAAACTTTTTCAAAACTCTTAAACAATTTTCTTTATAGATTCCATTTGTTTCTATCTAAAGATGAAAGGTTTTAACCCTTTGAGGGATAATGTAACACATATATCACATGATTGTTAATTGTTATAGCATTATGATGTAATAACCATTTCTCTAAAATTCATTGTAATTTTGTTGTTACCAAACAATTTAGGAATTGTCTCAAATTTTATGAATTAGAATCTTATGATCCTCAAAGGGTTAAGCATTGATTGTATATGCAACAATGTTTTTTTTTGTTTAATGAGTCATTGTAACGTTACAAATGTACTATTCAACATGTGGTAACAACCTGGATCAACGCTTGCTCAAGATTGTTGTGCTGTTGTTGAAGTTCTTTTAGTTTGGAACATGCTAAGGATGATTGGCTAAAATGGAAAACAATGGTTGTACATTGAGCTATAATGTCGCTGATGATTTTTGCTCATGTGGGGAATCTTTAACCACCAATTGAATTGTGTGCAAAAAACAAGACAAGTGTTGAAACTCACCAATTATATGCAGCTTTTTCAGAAACAATAATATGAACTTTTTGCGTAGCAGTGTTAAAATTATTCAGTAAAATAAATGATTGCTGACGTTTGTCCAGATATCAGTTGTGAAACTACTGTTGTTTGGATTGTCAATGAGATTTTACACTTAATGCATGAGAATTATATATTGGTGGGATTAATTTTTTGTTTGAAAAATTTTCTGCTAGTTATCTCATAGTTTGGCTTTAGATATTTCATAGCTTGTTAAACGCTACATTTGCAACTACGGAAAATTCCTGACTGTCAACAATTATCATTTCAGCTACTGATTGGTGAATTAAAATTACCTGTGAACTCTTAATATCCCATACCTTTTTCAAAGATAGTTAATTCTAAAGTAAGTTGAGTTATAGGTCTGGAATCTTCTGCATTTTTTAAACTACTGCTGCTAGAGTTTGACAACTTTAAACACTTTCTAATAAGTTGGTATCCTTTTTGCTTTACCCATGATCTTTCCACTGTAACTGCTGCGGCATTTATTTCTGTGTTTAATTCGTCTTTATGCTAGCATTGTAGATATTTTCTTAAATTGCTTGTATTGCATGTTGTTTCTTCACTTGCACCTTCGGAAAGTTTATTGGAGATTACTTTTTTGGAATCAATACCTATAGCTTTAAAAAACTTCCACACAATGCTTTTGTTACCCATTTTCAATAACTATTTCTTTTTAAACAAAAGTTGAACTCTCGCTCTTGTGTGCATTGCGAAAAAAATGTCCTCGAGGTGGCAGAGCGAAAAACTATGATAATTTGTCATAATCAATCATAATTAATCATCATAAAATACCCCAAGTTTGTTTGTAAATCATTACTCATCTGTTTACTTCTACATCAAGTTTTATATCGTTGAAATCTCCATTTCTTGAAGATTTCAAATATAATAAAAACAAAAACAATTTTTTTTATTTGAATATGAAAATTTTATGCTAATTAGCCCTACAATTGGTGCTGCGTTTTGTTCGAAGTTAAAGTACCCTTACCTCAAAGATTACTACAGATTTTATTTTTTACCAATTTCTTTAGAAATGATCGCTAAATGATGCTAAGGAAATAAGCTTTCAAGGTACATCAGTAAAAACTTACCTACAAGCCTACGTTTTCTACAATTTGCAACTTTCTGAGGCTCATGACTTTTTTGTTAACCGGTACTGACTGGTACCAAATTTTTGTTAGTTAAATTTAGTACCTAAAATATGATCAGCCATTATCTACTAGAGGTTAGTCTAAAACATGTAACATTAAGTATTTTTGAAAAGGGAATTTCTTCAAGATTCAGAAAATATCAAGTTTAAATAGAATATGCTGTCACTAACAATGAAACAGAAGCTTTTTTACACTCCTCCCATTTGTTGAGAAACAAGGGGTATACAGAAAACTTTGATTTAGAGAAGCCAAACTTCTGCTAGCTTTTAAACTTTTATTTTAGTTTCTGTTTCCTTGGAAACTTGATACAAAACGACGACTTTAGTTGTGAAGTGTTTGCAATTTATTTTATCTTTTTAATGGGTGCAGTTTTTCTAGAAATCATAATTTAGTGAAGGTAAGTCGAAAAATTGTTGGGGGGTTTTGAACTGACAGGATGTACAGTACCCATTTTTGATCAGATAAATATCATATACCGCTTAGCCTAGACCAGTGGTTCTCAAACTGGGGACCGCAGTCCCTTCGGGGTCCGCGACGCAATTTCAGGGGGACCGCGAGGGGTCTCTGATGCGCCGTATATAAAGTGGCAGCATGAATCAAGGTGAGAAATTTAGCTGGATCTATAATCGATGCAGCTCACTGCTCAATAAATCTGTTATTAGAGGTCGTATCAACACACAATGGGGCATTGTACGACTGAGAGTCAATTATTATGTAATAGTTCTTTTTCTCAATTATTCTGTTTAAAAAGTATAAGTCTTGAATATTTATAAGAAAGAAGAAGTTGAGTACAAATTAGAGCAAGTATGCATGTTTGGATGAAAAGTAGCAACTTAAGTTTTAAGACAAACCAAATTTAACGCGGACATATAAAAGCGTATAGCCAGCTTTTTCCTAAAAAGTGTTTGTCGAGGTCTTAGCTTTAGTGCAGACTGGCTTGCAGTTATAATTATAATTTTTGAGTTTCAGAACTTAATACTTCAAAAATTGGCTAAGCTACTGTTGAAAATTTGCTTTCACCATGCCTCCAAAAAAGAAAATGAGATATGACGATTCGTATTTAAAATTTGGTTTTATGGCGATAAAATGTGATGGAGAAGAGAAACCGCAGTGTGTTTTATGCTGCACAGTGTTGGTATCTACTTCACTTAAACCCAGCAAACTAAAAAGACATTTAGAAACGCATCATCCTGATTCATCAAACAAGGATTTAAATTTCTTCAAACGAAAAGCTGAAACATTGATCAAGTCCAGGCTGGATCAATCAGGAATGTTTTAGAAAGACACTAAGAGTGGTCTGAAAGCTTCCTATGAGGTTTCACGAAAAATAGCTGCCTCCAAAAAAACCCACAACATTGGAGAAGAGTTAATATTGCCTTGCTGCCGAGACATCATATCGAATGTGCTGGGAAGTTCTGAGCTTCAGAAGCTAAAACACATATCTTTGTCAAATGATACTGTCAGAAGGCGAATAACTGAGCTGTCTGATAACTTTCTGTCACAGGTAGTCTCGAAAATTCAGAATTCAATTTTTAACTATTTTGCAATCCAGGTTGATGAAACTATGGATGTAGCTAACTTAGCCCAACTTTGCGTCTTTGTACGTTATGTTTATAATCAGCATCTGGAAGACAAATTCTTGTTTTGCGAAACCCTAAGCATTAAAACAACCGCAAGGGAAATATTTGACAAAGTGGACAGATTTTTTGAGGCGCATAATATCAAGTGGGAGCGTGTTATTGGGGTCTGCACCGACGGTGCTCCAGCGATGATTGGCTGCCGTTCCGGCTTTCAGACCTTGGTAAAGGAAAAGTGCCCAGATATGATTCGTACGCACTGCACTATTCACTGTCAAGCACTTATGGTAAAAACAATGCCTGAGGAGTTGAAAAGTGTTCTGAACGATGTGATTAAGGCAGTGAATTTCATTAAAGCAAACGCACTCAACTCACGCCTGTTTCGTGATTTATGCAAAGAAAGTGATTCCGAATTTGAAACACTTTTATTGTACTCGCATGTGAGATGGCTTTCAAAGGGAAAAGTACTGAAAAGAGTTTTTGTTCTACGAAAAGAAATACACGAATTTCTGCATGAAGCTACAGCTAAACAAGTAATGTCCGAAAAATTCATGGACAACCGCTTTCTGACATCCCTGTTGTTTTTGGTAGACATCTTCGAATACGTGAGTTCTCTCAGCCTGGCCTTACAAGGAAGGGAAATCACCGTTCTCCATTGTCATGAAAAATTGCTTTTGAAATGAAGTTAGCGTTATGGAATTCAAAACTGGATAACAAGAACTTTGCCCCATTTCCACAGTTAAATACATTTCTTGATGAAAACGCACTTCACGTGGATGACGATATCCTTGAAGTAATGAAGCGCCATGTTTCAATTCTTAAAGAAGAAATATCGCGATACTTTCCCGATCTACTGGAATTTGAAAAATATTACCGCTTCATCAACAACCCATTTGCACTCTCCGTTAGCGATCTGCCTTCAGAGGACAACTTGGTTGAGGAGCAATTTATTGATTTGGTAAATGATGGGGATGCAAAATTTGTTTTTCGTGAAATGTGTTGCAGTGATTTTTGGATTCAAATGGCAGAGCCACACCCTGCTGTCGCAAAGATGGCTCTAAAATTGTTGATTCCATTTCCTACCACCTACGAATGCGAAAAAGCGTTTTCCACTCTCATTACTATCAAAACAAAATCTCGAAACAGGATGGATGTGACCCATGACATGAGAGTTGCCCTAGCCAACACACTGCCCAACATAGAGGAATTGGTGGAAGAGATGCAAGGGCACCCATCCCATTAAACTGTGCTTGTAAAATTGTTGACAGATATTTACTTTTTTCTTTTCAGAATGAATAGCTGTTTGCCTAATACACATAGTATTTTATGATAAATGTCCTTACAACTGAGCCAGAATTTATGTTTAAATTTACATGGGACCGAAAGTGGTTAAAAAAATTGAAAGGGGACCGCAAAGTAAAATTTTTTCAAAAGTTTGAGAACCACTGGCCTAGACTGTTTAAAGTTATATATTGCGTGTAAGCAAATTTCTTAAGCTTTCAAATGAGACTGGTATTGAGCATCATATCATATTTTTAAAAAAATAAAATTTACTTTTTTCTACTTACCGTACAAATTTGTTTGGGGGGGTTTTGAGACCCCTAAGAAATTTGAAAATTTTAGTCAATAAATTTCATTATTATTGCTTGAAATTTTTTCAAATGATGCCACAATGAAGTAGTTTTCAGACTGTGTCAATGATAAAGACTTTGGTTTTGTGGTAAACATGTAATCTCAATTTGATTTCAAGGTAGTTGGCTCTTGCTGAAAATTCGGCAATTTTTGTTGTCTGCAACTGGGTTCTTTGTCTTTTTAACCCTTTTTAGATAACAAATTTTACATCTTCCAATGCGTGAGGAATTAAGCGTGATCTTTCGAAAATTTTATGAAAATCAGATGAGAAAAAAGTCACAAATGCATTTTTTAGTAAACTAATTTTGTAACACATTTTGAAAAAATTTGAGGAAAACACTGAAAACCCAAGATCATCAATTGATGATCGCAGAAGTGAAAGAGTTAAATCAAATCCAACACACCTTCCCAGTTAAGGCAGAACATTGTTAAAGTTTTTTAACCATACAAACAGTGTGAGATTCACTCCATTAAAATATTTAGCAAACTAAAGTGATTCTATCTGAATGAGTCTTGACATGAATTTAAACTTTACTCTTCTTGCCTCCTGGAAATAAATGGCGCAGCAATAGGCAAGCAATTAATTTATTTAGCACTAAATCAGCAAACAATACAAATTCAATTGGCCTTTGGAACAGCAGAGAGAGGGAAGCGCAAATGGTGAGACAGTGATTCTGGTGTTAAATTCAGTTTTTTTTACTTCAACGAATGCAAACTGTTGATTGATCTTTCCTATTTAAGGTGTTGGTACTTAGTTTACTTATTGATACAGATCAGCGTTCATTATGCTTACTTTAAACTTAGTCAAAACTAACATGGAATGCAGCATGGTTTTCTAACCGGGGCTTTCTTTTACGTCTGCCCCAGTATCACTGCTTTGGTGGATATTTAAAATGTTTGGGATAGCCTCTATGAATTGGAGAAAGTAGCATCCATAATTTGTGTTACAAGTATGAGTTGAGTATGGTCATTGGAGAAGGTAGCGTTCACAATTTGTTTTCGAGTATGAGTCGATTTTGGTCTTAATAAATAAACTAGAATTTGGTATTGAGCCCCTTTACTATGTTAAGTGTTTTTCATTGGAACTACAGACTAACCAATGTGATTCATAACATTATAGTAGCATCAAAACGCAAATACCAACCTATGTCAGTTGCAAATAAGCTTTAAGACACACCTTTAGATTGACTCAAAAGTGCAGGATTTTCTTCTCCCTATTTTATGTTTTTCAGTAACATAACAAACAGTGTTAAAAAGTGACAATTACATTTGCATGAATGTGGTAAATTGGTCAACTACTACTCACCAGTGTTCCCTTTAAATGCAAAAAAAGTGCAAATTTTCAAAATTGTGTTCGGCGGAATTGCAGTTAAAATTCAACAGTGCATGAAAAATCTGGCAGTCTTTGGTAACTTTTTTTGTTTGTTTAAATTTTTGCAATTTTCAGCCAGCTGTTTAATGCGTGGGAGACAGTGAATAGGAATCTAAAGGTTGGACTGCCACGTTTTTAGGGCAATGCAACGTCTCACGTAAACATCACCTGCCTATGATGCAACAGTGAGTGATGGCGACTTGAAATATCACTCACACCGTTACCACACATCTTTTGTATCACAAATCAACCCCAAAGCAGGTAACATAAAGTAGCCTGGTCAATTTCTATCATAGCTATAGAGCAGTAATAGTAAGTAGCTCTCAAATTTCACTTTAACACAAAGCATTAGTTTTCAAGGGAAGTTTGAAACTGGAATTGCTTAACTTTTTTCATGTTTTCTTTACGTTTCAATGCTAATTTCAATCGTGCTGGTTAAGATAAAAAAGTACATAGCTCTTGGTTTAACTTTAGCACACAAAACGCAATTTTGTAAACCAGAAATAAATAACCTCTCACTTACTATTTATAAAAACTAAAAGTAGAAAAGAGTGTGATTTGTAACCAATTTTAGTTTTAAATCCCCTCCAAAAATTTTTGGTGCTACTATAGCGTGAGGTCTACCGACATAAGTCACCTACCGAGATGCAGGGTGAGGTCTACCGCTTGATTCGCATCTACCGAGGTGCAAATCGCGTGAGGTTTGGGTTAGGGTTAGAACCACTGCCCTAACCCTAACCTTAACCCTAACCCTAACCCTAACCTTAACCCCTAACCCTAACCCTAACCCTAACCCTAACCCTAACCCTAATTCTAACCCTAACCCTAACCCTAACCCTAATTCTAACCCTAACCCTAACCCTAACCCTAAACTTAACCTTAATCGTAACCCTAACCCTGGAATGTATGTGTGGTGTTTGGAATTATTATAGCTATAGTAGTAAGTGTGCAGCTATAGTGTGGCTATAGAGAGGGGAGGGATAAATAATTCATTGGTAGACCTCACGCTATAGTAGTAACCGGAGGTAGATCTCACGCTATAGTGTGGTAGACCTCACGCTATAGTAGCACCAAATTTTTTTTAGCAAAATGCCGCTGACAGTCATGTGCTGTGATAGCTTACCAGTCATGATTGAAATAAGCCTTGAAATGAGAAGAAAAAATACAAAGTGCAGTTTCAATTTCTTTATACAGGTTTTATGTTAAAATCTAAGCTTTTTTCAATTGCTGGAAAGGTAGTTTGTTATGCAGTAAAATTTGCCTATAAATTACCATTTCAAAATTGTCTTTTGATCCAACATTAAGATGTATTATCTAATCTGGTTTACCAGTGCAAAGAAAAATTATTAAACAGAAGAAACTATCAGAAGGTTGTGCATTGCGTAAAAAATTTTTGTGATGAGCAATTGTGCATGCGCAGCTATTGCAGTCTTTCACCTTTACACAGTGGTGCTGGGTAAAGTAGGTGGGGTCAGAAATTTTTTTCCGGAGGGCAGCTCCCTCCATAGAAAAAACGATGACGTTATACATGAATAATACATCTTAATATTTTTTGCAGTTAGGGCGTCAGTGAAATCCTGTGGTTGTAATGTGTAGTTGCAAATATTAGCATTTCAATTTTTTTACTAGACTTAAAAGCTGCATTTACCAAACTTGCACATATAGGAGCATGGATATTGAGTGCATTTCTGCACTTTCCCTTCAAGTAAGTCAAAGTCGAAAGGTCAACTTCGGAAAGATATGTGGAAGGAAATGGAAGTAGTGTTTTAATGGCCACATCACTAAACCTCGGAAATTCTGCTTTCATTTTAATCCAGAAGTTTGCAAGTGAGGTTGACTTAGTAATTTAAATTCTAAAAAAAATCAAAGTACCAGTGCCTGCAGTATGTTTTGCTAATATGAGCGTATTATGCTTTCTACAAGCAGACTTATCAAATACTTTCTACCAGCTAGTAGAAGACTAGCAAAATTAGCTATTATTTTACTAATTACTAATTTTGTTGTTGTTGGTTAGTACGGTTGATTTACTATTAAGAAACTTTTGCAAGATAAATCAAAATTAGTACCTTTAAAGTTTGCTTTCAGCAAAACTACTAACAAACACCTTCAACTCAATGCTAAACCATACTGTATTCTAAAGTCTACATTAATTTGTTGCGTTTAACTATAGCTAGCTGTTGGAAAACAAAGGATAAAAGTTGCGGAGTAAAACTTTTTTGCGTTGTAACAATAGATTTTGCTTCTTAGCTAACCCAGTTTTTCTTTCACACTAGTTGGGTTCCAGCTGTGAGAGCAGCTTGAACGTTGTCCTATCTTTCAGTAAAGATCGCCTTGTTAGTGAATGTAAATAAAATGCTATATAGTCGTGAAAGCCTACGAAAGTACGTGAAATTACACTTAGAACAAAAATACTCAAACCACTGCGTGAAAACATGCTCTGATCAATGTAAATAATACTCAGCATACTCATTTTCTAACTGACTGCATACTGTCAGTCATCTGCTTGCGTACCGGCACCAGTACGCCCACCACAGTTTGCGTAGCACTGACTTAGATTAATTATGTGATTTTTTTATGCATAAAAGCAGTTGCAGTGAAACTATTGCATAATAGCATAATATTCAAGCAAAGGTTCACAAAATGACAGTTTTAAACATCTCAAAAGCTTGACGTAATGGAAAAAAATGACTTCAAATTTGAAATTAGTAACCCAAAATTAACCTAAAGTGGTTGAAAAACTTGCAGAACGTGCCATAATTTTTTTTATTCAGTGTTATGTTTGTATGTTAAAAAAATTTTTGTGCATTGTTTTTTCTGCATTGGTAACCCCATTTGGGTAGTTTTTCATTACACTGATAAACCTGCCTAGATGGTACACCTTTTTGCTGAATCAGAGACAGTTTTAAAATTGTTTGTAGCAATTCGTTTATTATGGGACTTTGCCTATAACATCAATTTTTTTCGATACCCTTGTGGTGCTGGTATAAGCAAAATCTACAGCAAATTTTTAGAAACAAATTATAGCTACTTTATAATTTTTCCCTTCATTTTAATTTAAACCAATGACATATTTTTTCCTATTTATTTTCTAAATCCTGAGATGCATAGTTCAACTCAATTCAGTTACCATAATTTAATCTAATTCATCAGGTAATTATGTTTTTGGTTTTAAATTTTGTATTGACTTTTGTAAATTTCCACTTTTCTGCGAATTCTGGTGTGTGATTGGTAGTTTTTTTCTGTTAATAAGTAATTCCGTATTTCAGTGTTATGTCAAATTTATCAACCTCATACAAAAAAAAACTTTTTTTAGTTTAGCAAGATCATCCAAGCCTTAGCATCATGTGTAACCCTGTGACATTTTGTTTCCAACACACGCTGGTAGCTCTGGATCTAAACAAGACCAAATGATTTATTTTGAAAAAAAATGTCAACTTGCTTATTTCCTGGTCTAGCATTAAGCTTTACAAACTGGCATGCTTTATTATTATCCTAAGTTTAAAGCTAAGAAACAGCATGTAGAGTGAAAGGTTGTAACTTGTCAATGATTTTTTCACGTCATAAAAAAATTAATTTTTCAATTCTTTTGCTTGTAAGATTCCTTATCGCCACATATTTAAGCACAGATAGTGATCCTTAATTGGGCACTTGGCTTGTGCGAGCTGCTTTTACAGAATTGTTTTGGAGCATACCTGTATAAACAATGTACAAATGTGCTCGCTGCTTAAAATATCTGTAGCCCGATTATTTTGGGGTGAATACGTGAATCCACAAACAAAGTAACTTTTTTTATCTTAGCAATGCAGGTGAAAAATTTGAATAGTGATGATTGAAATTTTTGTTTGATTAGTTATTGAATGTAGCAGACTGTGGAAATGCATGATAGCAGTGAGAAAGCTGCTGAAGAAGTTGGTTTGCTCTTGGATCATCGTCATAAAGTTTCTAGAAATGTTCGTCTTAAGTGGTATCTGGACCATATGTTTCAGCCTGTTCCAGAGAAGTTATCAAATCAAGATTTCATTTTTAATGATGATTCAAGTGCTAGTGCAATCCATGTGGTCTCTGCAAAACCAAGTACACCATCAAACTTGGTCATTGCTCCTCATACGAGACTTACTTTTGTATCTTCTGCTTACAAATTTGTTTTTGGACTTGATTTATCAGCATCAATGTTAAGGGTGGATACATTAGAACACTACGTAGTCATTGAAGCTATAATCACTGTATTGGAAAAATGCTTGTTGTCTTTAGTAGAATCTTATTTTATTTTTGACTGTGTTGAGTTAAATCCGGATATTTATGTGACTATATTTGTTCAATGGCATGGAACCAAACATGCCGCAGACCGTTTTTACTCAGTTACTAATGTTATTCAGAAAGTTCTTGTTCAAGGTTGTCAATTGACTCAGAATTCTGTAAATCATATTTTGAGTGGTGTTAGAAACTGTATTTATAGTTGCTTGCTTTTACAAAATCATGAAAAGCCTCAAATGGCTTTACCAAAGAATGATGACATCTTGTTAGGTATTTTACGAACTGCGTTGCTAGCTCTCAGAGTTCTGCCTCCTAATAGAAGTTCCTGTATTGTCATTGTTACTGATGGTATGCTGGGGGAACCAAGTGCAACAAGTTTGGAGAGATTGCTTATGCAATGCCACAAAGTGACTGCATCATGCTCTTTCATTCACGTCAGTTCGTCTGCCAACCCTTTGCATGATTTTGGTTGTATTTCCAATGTGGAGCTCATGAAATTCGTTGCTCATTCTACCAAAGGGAAGTACATAAATGCATTAAATTTATTAGCGCAACCAATATCATCATCATGCACCTATTTTCAAGAACAATTATTGATTTGGTCATTCCACTCCATTCAACAAGAGAAAACTGAGAGCTCTTATTTCAGGGATTCAAGTTGGAGTTGTTCTGCATTTGATGTAAGGACTGCTTTTTTGAAGGAAATTGATCAGCCTACTTTAATTCGTCAAAAGCAGGATGATAAAAATTTGAGAGCAGACTTTTTAACTGTGGTCAGTTCTCGAATGAGACAGGGATATACTGTCAAGTATACGAAAATCCACAAAAACACCATTGAAATGTGCTTGGAATTGCTCTGGTGGAAAAATTACACTGTTGTTGAATACAAAGTTTCATCTTTATGGCCTTTGACTTCAAATAGTTGCAAAGTAGAGGTGTATATATGTGGTACATATGAATTTTTGTTGGATGTAAGTAAAAGGGATGAGTCAAGTCAATGGACTCGTGCACGGAAGTCAATTTTAAACAGGTTTTTGGTGTTTTTTCAAAACTTGATGCAGTCTGATCATATGTTGCAGTACCTCTGTAGTTTTGCTGATAACCAAGCCAAGTATTACATATCAGATTCATTAAGCAAAGGTCAGACACTCTACTACTTGCCCCCAAACTCCACTGAATATGTACTTTCAAATCAATCTCAGCATGTACCTGCTGCGTTTTCATCGTACTGGAAACCAATTTTGTCTTTGGATGTTAGCGTCTGGCATCAATGGCTGCACATTCACAAAATAGAAGCTATTTTGCAACATGACACTCCACTTCCAAGTGACCTTCACGCTGCTTCAAGCAGTCAACGATATCACTCTGTTCTGTGTAGAATGGCTTCTAGTAAAGTGGTGAAAAGGTTGCGTGAATGGTGTTCATTTGTTTTACTTGAAAATCACGCTTATGTGAAATTCATCTACACTGACCCTAATCATGATAAACCATGCTCTTTTTTCTTAGTAAGGCTATTTTGTAAATCTCCAGCCATGGTACTAAAAGTTGCTTTCTTGATTGGATTGCCAGGAAATGTGAGAAAGCATTACACTGAAGAACTACGTGAACTCATTGTTAATCTTGATTCATCAGGATCAGCAACTTCAAGTGTCAAGAGAACACGACATACCAGTGCAAAACTTTCACCAAGTATTAAACTTCATCGATCACAGCAATCTGCCTCTGAAGCACCCTGTGCAGTTTTAATTCACAAAAGTTTAGATCAATTTCTGGTAAGATATTCCCAAGCACCAGAAAATTATTTATTGCTGAACATTGTTAATGAGGCTAAAATCCGATCAAAAGTAGAAGTCAATGATCAGCATGTTAGAATGAGAGACATGCATTGGTACTTGCAACACAACAGATGCGTTTGGTCTTTGACAAATACTACTTCTACTTATCTCATACTTGATGTTGCATGTCATCTAGCTAGTTTATTGTTAAAGATAAGAATGTTGGAAGGATTCCGCATTACATATTCTTCATCTGGAATTGTTAATCTAGCAAGAGAGTTTCCAATGGTCGTTTCTGAAGTAGATGGCGAAGATGTGGTGGAATATTGCCTGGTGCAGTATATTCTTTTTCCCCCCAAATTTTTGCAGGAAGATGGAGCAAACTCTTCTAGTTCTTTAGATTCGGACGAAGACAATGATATGATTGACATCAAAGAGATTCTATTTGCTACAGAAGTTTGGGTTGAACCGCAGCATGGCACTGTGAAGCATAGTATGCAGTTTATGAGCAGTGCTGATATCTTAGACAGCTCTGAAATATCTGATCAATTTAAATTTGACTCAACGAATGAAGTGGCTCATTATGGAGGGTTGTCATGCGATGGCTTTATTTCTCATATTAATGAAAGAGATTATGCATGTATCAGTAACATTATAACGCTAGAGCATTTGCAGAAAATGTGTGTTGCAAAATCAGATGATGAGAAGCTTACTTTTCCACAACGGCCCGAATCTCAGGCTTCCACTTCATATGGTTCACATATCAATAGTGGTTTGAATGAGAATTTGTCGGGTAGGGCATTTCCCAAAATTTCTGATAAAACCACAAATTTGCAGTACTATGCTTGTGTATTTGATTTGGCTCTGTTGTTGGATAACAGCCCAAGGTTTAAACATCTTTTTCTAGCTTTAGCTGAAAACGAAAGTAGTGACCATGAATCAAATGAGGTTTTGTTTGAAACTTTTCATAAATGCCTTGCTTCTCATTGCAATTGCTTTGTGGATATGTCAAGTCGGGATCAGGAATTAGTTACTAAGCACATGGTTAACAAAAATGGTAATTCTAAATTGTCCCACTGTTCAACAGTCAATGACAAACAAAAATATTGCAGTAGCGATTATGCTTGGAGTTGCTACTTAAAAATTGGAGAAAATGGACAAATTTTTGTCATTTTGCTGCCTTCCACTTACAAAGCATTTTTGAGTTTTTCAGACTCATACGAAGAAACAAATGTTTCTGACTCATTAGACATACAATTTACTCAGTCTGAAATATCTGGTAGTGATGGTGAATCTATTGCATCAAAGTTTGTAGAATCGTTATCTGTTGAAGATAAAAATAATAGACTCTCAGATAAGCTGCAGCGTCGCTTGTCATTTCGACGACATACATCAACAAATTCCAATAGTGCTAAAAGCCCACAGAAAAATGTTACCTTCAAAAACTTTCAACAGAAAACATTTTGTGTCTATGTGTATGACTGCTCAATGAAGATGCTAGTCAGCAGTTTATTGCATGGGGCTGCTTTTTCTGAACGATTAAAATGGTCTGATTCCTTGCAAGATCATCGTGTTTTTGCAGAAGTTGAGCCCTCACATTATGCGATGCCACCAAGTTTTGGAAATGAAACGCCAAAGCAAGCTTCTAGTGCTTTTGGATTTACTGAAATCAGTGATTATGCTGTTCCTTTGCAACCTACTGGAACCAATCATTTGATGTTGCTCAACAATTGCATTGTTGAGCTATATCACAAGGCGTTTGTAAAGGGAGTTTTCTTTTCAGTTCAATCGGAAAATTTATTTTTTAGCATGGACGACTTGCACATGGCCACTGACTATTTTTGTCAAGAATCTGTGAATGAAATCGATATCACTGATTTTTTGTTTCTTAACTGTCCAGAAATTGTTGAATTTAAAAGTTCAAAAATTAAACCAAGTATCCCATCAGACATTGATATTCAAGAAAGCAATGCCTCTTCGGATTGTGATATTGAAGATTTTTGTCAATCACAGCCACCAAAAGGAAGCAAAGAGTCTGTAAATGAAAAAGACGGCAGCTATGACATGGCCGTTGCAGCTGAAGTAGAAAATGATTCTGTTGACTCATCTAATAGATCTTCTGGGGATAACCACTATGACGAAACTGCAAATGCTAAAAATGTTAGGACTCCTCTTAAGCCAACGGTGAACAATATTTCTTCCTATGAAAAAAGTGCGTTCACAAGTGTTTATCGAGGCAAGCATTTCTCTAGTGTTGAGATTGACATCGCCAGTGACAGAACTACATCATCTGAAGAGCCGTATCCAAGCTATGAATATTCACTAGCAGAAGTAAAAGGAACAACCTTGCCTGTTAAGCATGTTGTTCAAAGAAAAAAAATTGCAAATGTTCAAACTGGTTGGAGTAACCTGCCTGAATTTTCAATATCCTCATTTGAAGTTAGCCATTCAAGACATTTTTCTGGTTCAACCGAACAAGTTGAAAGACATTTTCATGGTATGCTACAAGCACATTGCAAATCAGTTCCGAATGATCCTTACTTATTTTATGCTATAAGTAATGTTGCTCCAATGCCGAAAATATCCACTGTTGATGAAAACCTTAAAGGCATTGACAGTGATGAGGAAGTGCAGTTCATATGTGATAAAGAATGGGCAAAACAACAATCTGTGTTAAATGATAATGAAAACAGCAACACTTTTATTTTGACCCAGCCAGTGGAGCCACCTGCAACGTTTTCCAAAAGCGATAGAAATTCAGAGTTGTCTGAAGCTGTTGAAGATACAGATCCTCTTTTTCTTTACATGTCGTGTACGGTTCGTAATACTGGAACTGGTTATTGTGGTACAGTACCTGTAAAATGCCTACCTTTGCTTTTGAAAAATGTTCTGGACAGCCTCGAAATTCCATTTTCTTCCTTTCATTTATCCAGTTTAAAAATTACGCTTGATCTTATATGGATTCATTTGCCTTTTTCAGCAAACGCTGAAAATGTGACTAGTGTCCCTGAAAGTCGTTTGACCCTGGTCCACGATATTGAAAAAGAAATTAGGTGGTTGCTTGAAGATGAAATTGTTTCAGCACTTAGAACGCTTGAGCCTATTACAATTTCAACACTGGACAGAGTTGCAGAGCATGTCGGAAGCACTACTTCATTCAACTCCCGGTCCAAATCTGTACCTATGCAGTTCATTTTTGGAAATGATAAAAGTAAACCTTTGCTGCATTCTGAATTTGAAAAGTTTAGAATGGATAACTACAAGTTAAAGAAAGTTGACCTCTACTATTACCTATCTTTAGAACAAGCCTTTCTTCCTATTACAGACTTTTTGTATCTCGGAAAAAGTGCGACTTCGAGTGCTTGCAACGAGGATGAAAAGAGTTATATGCAGCTTCCATTGAGTATGGGTGTTGAAAAATCTATTGACAATGGGCTTGTGGAAAATGATTTTGCAGTTTCTGTTGGTGACGGTCAGCCTTTGGTTTCTTTCAAAAATGAAAGGTCCACCAGCAATGCCAACCAACAAAGCATTTCGATGTTTGGTCTTGCTGCAACAGACAATGTTGAGGAGAAGCGTGACAAGACGATGAAAAAAGCATCTTCCTCTACAGAGCTTGTTATGGGCTCTGACAACTATGTTCGTAGGTGCACTTCAGCAACGAGCATGTCGGTTATTAATTCCAGCTTGGTGAAAGACAATTCGTTAAGTAAAGCTGAAATGTCGAGTGGTTTATCACAGCTAGTGGACCATCAGACATTGCGCTCTTCTACCAGCGTTGGAAAAGATCCTAACTCTTCATCCACGACTACAACTCGAGAGCATGTTTTATCTATGCCAGCCACACCCTTAAGCATGACTAACACTGAAAAGTTTGTTTTTCCACCTGGTATCCTTGCTCCAAAACAAAGTATCAGCTTTTCCGCTCTTAGTCCTGGATCTGGTTCTTCTCCTCGGCAATATAGTCAAACAAGTTGGCTCGGGTCAGGATATGAAGGTGAAGAAAGTGACTGTGGAGAAGAACTTGATTACAGAAACTCTTTGCAAGAAGCGTATTCACAATTACCAAATTTTTGGCTTATAGTAAAAATTGAAAGTGATTGTGCATTGATATATTTCCACAGGCGAAGCAGTGCAAAGGTTTTGCCTGCTGTTGAAAAAAGGCATCTAGATATTTTTGAACTTGTTGCTGCTAACTTGGAAAGGTCGTGTGTTGCAGTTAACCAGACTTTGCTTTTGAAGAAGCTGCATGATAGTAGATGGTGCCATCCACTGTTGGTTGAAGAGCCTCCTGAAGAAATTTGGAGAAATGTTGATTATTCTCGGATATGTTACCAATCTGATGCTGTTGAAGATCAAGCTAGTGATGACATTGGTGGCACTCTTCGAGCCAGCAGCAGCAGTGATTATTTGGCAGCAATCATGGATTTTCCTCCAGGTCATTTTGAATGTAAATGTGTTCATAATCAATACATTGCTCTTCATCATCGAATTACTGTATCAAAATCTAGTGGCGGAGATACAGTTCCTTCGGCTTTAACAACTGTCAAGTCATTTATGAAGAATTTCACCGTAATCAACCAGAAAAACATGTTTGTTTTTCAAGTTCAGGATGGTACCGTATACTATTGCAAAATGCTGGAAGAGAGTAAACGACCTGACACTGGTCGCAAGTCTTCCCATGGATCGGAGATGGTTACATCTTTAAAAGACATGTCAATGCGCCAAGATGACCCTAAACTTCATTTGAAATGGTTTGGTGTTCATGATTTAACCGCGCAACACTTAAACGACTTGACGGAGTTGCAGACTGGAATTGAGAGAAAACTTGATGACAAGGTTTTGGAGTATATTACGTTGATGTTGTGCCGGAATTTGCACTTTAAACTTACACCAGCTGACATTTCTTTGATTCAACCTAGAGAATCTGACGCCAACGGAATCTTGAAACCACGACCTCCAGAAAGCACAGTGTTTTTTCATCTTCCCTCGCAGTTGTGCAGTACAATGTCTGCACTGCTGTATTACATACATCAGCATTTGCTACAATTTCTGGCAATTCCTCGATATTCTGATCCAACTCTTGCTCAATTTTTATCTTGCAACAGCAGTAAACTTTCCGAAGGTGAAACAGAAAAAGTCACTTCTCCTCCAGTGTATCTTTACACCGAGTTAATAGAAAAAGGAAAAAAAGGTCACGGGATTGCTTGCATTTGTGTCGATAATGCAAAAAGTAAGAAAAACAAAGAAGAATCATGTAAATTTGATGAAAATATTACTTGTGATTTTTTGAAAAAACTCACAGAAATTGATGTTGTTGATGATTTAACTGCTGTTGATCGAAGCTATACTGTCATTGAAATGTACATTTGGATTTGTGGTTCTCTTAGCATTGCTGATTTGCACAATAAATTAAAAGTTGCTGTTCGTCATGCATTATGCGATGCAGTGATGGAACACTTTTTAAAGACACCATTTTCCTTACAAGTCGGTATTAAAACTGATGCTATGAAAACTTTGTCCTATGGATCAGCAAAAGACGACACTTCGTTTTTGCAGACTTGGTTTCCATCACTAAGATCAAGTGCACAGTCTCCTCCTACTAAAAAAGACCCGCAGTTTTATGAATTAAGTTCTTCATGTAGTTTGCACAGCTTTTATAGTAAAGTCATGCCTTTGTGGCTGAAGTATATGGTAGACACTTCTAGTCCTTCAATTACGTTCAGTAGCATCAAGTGTCCCGGAAAGCTGAATGTGGATCAAGTTGTAAATGATGTTTGCAAGATTTTGTCTTCTAAATTGACAGATTCCGAAGTGTCAAAATTCGGCAAAATATTAAATTCAAATGAGGATTGGAAGTTTACAGGTACTGCTAACAGTAGCAGCTTAACACCTGGTCGATATTTGGAGTTTATTCTGCTTGCTCGCAATCCCAATTTATGGCAAAAAGCTGTGAGGATTACGGGTAATCTTCCAGAACTTACAACTTCAACCGTCATGCTGCAAAAGTTTCCTCCGTACGATGTAAAATTGAAAACTGAAGCAAGTCCTTGTCCTCAACACGACATGATGATGTCATCTTCTTACATCCCACGCCAGCACTTTGCTTTCGTTTACGTTAGCAATGAATCTGTTGAGGTTTATTTGTACAATATGGCGCACGACAAGACTAACAAGGTTTTACAGTTATTAAAACAATGTACAAAATTCCATCATGCTCGGTTAAATATGCTGCAAGGTCTCACATTTCAAAAACTTGGTCTGTTCCAGCACTTTCCTACAAAAAATTCAGCTGAAAATAATCTCGCTCACTATTCTGTTGATTGCTTAACAAGGCATATTGAATTTCCTGCTTCAGAGAAAAGCAAGCAAAGGTTTACTGTCATAGACCGATGTTTTGACGATGTTCTTCTCACTTTTCCTTTTCATGAAAACATCTCTGCGACATCAAAAATGAAAGACAAAGCTGCTTTGTTTGGGCATCAATGTTTTATCCGTTCAAAGCAAAAGAAGGCCACTAAAGATGCGCAAGCGCACTTGAGAAGCCTTTGCCGCAAACCATCGGGCAGCACTTTTTCCGTCAATCATTCTATCTTGTCGACCATTTTTGCATCTGCACGTTTGTTCTATGTCGTGTCATCACCAATTCTTTTGGATAACACAAATCGTCAAAATTATGTTGCTTTTTTTGAGAGCTCCAAAATCAAGAGACAAAAATCAGACAAAAGTGATTATTCACGACAATCTACTGCCTTGACCAGAAGAAGTTCTTTTCTTGGTAGTTATCGGCGAAAATCTGGTGATTCGTTGCATAAAATGCCTGAAAAAAGTGATGTGCGTTTCAAAGATCCAAAAAATGAGTTTTGGAGGGAAAGCTTTGAATTTATGTCTGATAAATTTGCAGAACTTTTTTCTGAACGTTGGAAAAGCTTTATCAAATTAGAAATTAGCGATCAAGCAAGTCTTCAAAAGCAAGCTAGCTCTGTATACTATGCTTCAAAGGTCGACCATTATCTCTATCGTTATATTTCTGGCGGGATAATTTTACTTGCTTTTTCTGTTGAATGGGATTGCTTCCAGGTGAAGTTGTACAGCATTCCTGCTACTTTGTTTTCTGATCAAGTCAGTTCTTACCGGCAGAAGACTCATTCAAACTTTATCAACGAATGTGAAAAGATCAAGAGGAATTTAGATGTTCATCACACTGCTTTAGAGGTGCATCTACACTACTTTCATTGGCATCTTAATGGAGTTCATTCAGTTTCGAGATCCAAGTGCAATTTACATGACTTATTGCAATCTTACGTCATTTGTTACTCATCACTTTTAGACACTACACGTTTCCAAATTTACCATGACACAGTTTCCCATGCATGCACCCAAGTAAGCTGCCAAGACTTGTATCAGTTTGTCTTTAAAAATGCTTATGCTTTTAGATTCAAATGTTGTGGCCAACAGAACAGTCTGGACATCAATGAAAATGTGTTATTCACTGATCAGAGCTCTGAATTACATACAGATGAATGCAATCTTGCAATGCACCGCAAGTGTAACGTCCTACTTATTGTGTTCAAAGATAACCAAGAGGCAAATATTCTCAAGCTTTACTACTACTTATTGTTTACGTATGATCGCATGAAAGGTTCGTCATCAGAGGCGGTTCCAAAACGTTCGTCCCATTTATTTGTTGAAGCTAGCGAAAGTCTTGGTCGAAAGCTGTCTGAATCCTCTTGGAATCTTCCTTTTATTTCCCAGCTTACTAAGCTTACTGCGCCACTGCAAGCAGACGATCAGGACAGTGTAAGTGCTTCTGATGACTCGGTTCCTCCCCATGTATTATGTGAAAAAATCCAGGTTGAAAATAGCTTAAAAGAACTTACCTACACAGCTACGATGGAATGTTACCGTAGTTGCTACTTGTGGAAAAAGTTGTTGCAAATGTGCCAAGAGAAAAATTACGGAAAATCATTGGCTTATGCTGAGTTTTGTACGCTGTTAGAAATGATGCAGGTCGCTCCGGCTTCCGAATACAATTCCAAAATCTCTTTGCTTTTTAAAAGACGAAACAGTGCAAAACAAGACCAGTTCCTGCTTAAGCGATTGCAGAAGAAATTTTCAAAGTCTTCCACGTTTATCACATCACCAGACAACTCATTACAGCATGTTTGTATTTTGTCATCCAGAGACGTTCACGTGATGATTGTGGTAAAAACCAATTCTCAAACACATGATATGACAATTTTGACGGTTAAGCCATTAGTAGAACATTATATTTTTCATGACGATTTGCCAGAACCATCTTGCAAAGAACTTTTATCGAAAGTTTGCAATGTACTAACGACTTCTATATGGATGTCGTGGCTTTAGACATATTTGCTTCTGCTTTTGTATTTCTGTCTTTGGCTATTGCTTTTTTCCTATTATGATTTTACGCCCATGTTACCGACAAGATCATGTTTTTGAGAGGAGGATTCAACTTTTTATTCAAAATTAGTAAAAACATTTTGCGAAATTGTATTTCCGGACATTTTTAGAACTTACGTTTCATCTTTTCGAAAGTATAATCTAGAAACGCCTTACAACTAGCTGTCTTGTAATAAATCCAACTTTCAGTTGATTAGCAAAAGGTTTTAGGTCTTTTGTTTTGGATTTGCTTTGCGAGTACTATTCACTGTTGAAATATCACTGCTGGTAATATTTATGGCAAGTTAATTAGTAGTATTTATGGCATGCAGTCCTCTCCAGAAAATACTTTTTTTTTAAATTTTCTTGGATATTGTTCTAATTTTTGCCAAAAATCATTGTCTTTTGTGTTTTTCTTTGCGCTTTTGACTTGCCATTGATGTGACTAATTGTACATAGACATGTTGGAAGAAAACATACGAAATAGGTACCACTTGGCGTTACGTAAGGCTAAAGCGATTTCTGTCAAAGAAAGTTTTAAGTTCAAATGCTATTGAAATAGTTTTACTTGTGCATTGCGCCAAAGCAAGTAAAACTCGCCCCTTATCGGCTTACACGTAATTTTGTGTGTAAAGTAAATAATAACAATTTGTTCCACACAGAAAATCGTTTTTTGTTGAATGACTATGTTTGATTTATTGTGGACAAAGAGGTTTAAATTTTAATATCCTCAATTTTTTTAGTGTAACTTAAACCTAAGCAGCCAGTTGGTATGCTCTTCAACACTATTCCTTTGTAGCAATTACCCGCGATCACCTTACACTGCTTAATTTATATGGTTTTACAAAAATTTGTTTAAAAATGAAATGTCTGAGTTTGCTTTGTATTTACTACAAAGGTGCTTTATATCTGTTGTTTTCGTGCAAAAAAATGTTTTTGTTTCTAATTTTGAGTTAATTTGTAGGCCACTTGCTCTGTTTTGTATATTGTACTGTCTATGTTTTACTCCTTATGTTTCATAGTTGTCAAATTACGCCAAATTCATTTTTTAATTTAAATCACTTAAGCATTACATTAAATTAGTAGATTTTGGAAAGGGGGAAACTTTTCTTCTAGCATTTACCAAACTAAACAACAGTCTAAAATAGAAATTTATTTAACATAATTAAATAAACAATATAATCATTGGTAGCAAAAAACAAAGCTTTTCTTTCTTTCACGGGTACTTCATTAGGATATTTCTCAAGTTTTTACTTGCCTTCCTATAGTCCCCGCGAGGGAACGAAGATCTACTGTGTTTTTTGTTAGAAATGTCAGTGCTCTGCAACGTTTTTTCACTCATTGCACACTGTATCAACCTCAAAAATTCACGGCACACCTTAACCAAAATTCACTAAAAATATAGAAAATACAAGAACACAATAGTTTATTAATATTTCAATGAAATATTTGTGCACATTTTAGTAAGCGCAGTTGCCGTTCGTTTGGTTCAATATGCAAGAGCACAACCCGAAGATCTCCAACTTTTCAAGACAGGGTCGTTTTTGATCAATGATAGGAATAAAAAGCTTTTTGCGCGCGTAGGTTGGAAACAATTGAATAAAAATTCGAAAAGAGAGGCAACTGACATCCTGCTCTGTTCCTAATAAGAGGCTCAAGTGACTCAGAACAAAACGGGTTTTAATCCTTTTGTTTCATAATTTTGCAAATTTTAGATCAAAAATGGCTATAATTTACGTACTGTAGTGGCCGTAACAAATTGGTTGTGCCATTATACATTTTAAATGCTAATGGCTAAAACTTAATCAGTTTCGGCTTTTGTCGATACCTACATGGTTACGCCCACGCTGTTTGCACGCATATTACCCCATTCCCATATTTGTGCGATGATTGCTCCCGCCTGCTGTCACACGCCTATTGCCTCGTTTTATTTTTAGGTGTAAAGTATTTAGAATATACCTTTAATGTCAATTGGCTTAGTAGCCTGTTTGAAATCTTTCTTGGAAAGTTAAAAGAATAGGAACAAAATTACGGGATAACAGTAATGTAAAAAGTGCCTTTTTAAAAACAGTAACTACTCTCAAAAATATACTTTTCTTGCGTTCTGGAAATCACGCCCCTCCTCCTGAATTGATTTATTGTACAGTTGTGTTCTACAAATCTTCTAATTTTACTTACCTTATGCCCTTCTAATTAATAAAAACGAATAAATCAACTCATAAAACAAAAAATGAAAACAAACAAAATGCAAGCGCATTGATCAAAAACTGCAGCTTAATAACGTACTGACTACAGAAAACATGCAAAGTAACAAATCCACAATTATTAACCGCAAATCTGCTTCCGAAGATGCAATAATAGAATTCATTTATTTGGACAATACATCATGCATGCGCAGTGGGCAATCTCTAGTTTTAATTTGGAAATTGTAAAACTCTAGGTATTGCAACGTTCAAATTTGCGAAGATTGAAAAACTTCCGTTTGTCAAAGAAGTTGTTCATATTACGATTACACTGCGGCACACCGGTTGCGGAGCACTGCATTTTGTCCTTAATTTAGTTGTATCAAACAAACTCCTGTTTACAATATTAAATTTTTGGGTTTACAATTTTTGTCAGATTTTGTTCCAATCGACATGATGTCACCCATCATTATTGCAACATAGTGTGGTCACTCTCCGATAGTTTTACTATTAATTTTGCTCTCCCATTTAAGATTGCATTTTAATTGGTTATGCGGATTGTGACACTAAACTGGTTTATTTTGATTTTGGATTTGTTAATATGCTGATCAAAGTGCAGTGTTTGTTTTATTTTCTTCATGCTGTAGGTACTTGAACATTGCATTGCCTAAACTTTATGCAAGCGAATTGTGCTTGTTCAATTCAGCCCAGCGAGCCCTTTTTTTGTTATTATTTGGTTTAATCTAACATTACCGCTTTGAAGTTTTTGAGCAGAACCGAAAAAAAGCAAGGTATTAATTTTTCATGTAGTAAATCTTAGCCTGTATTTTGAAATGTTGCAAAGGGTTTGATATGCAAACTGTTGATTTTTGTTAATCTTCATTTAAAAGTTTCATCCTGATTACGTTTCACTGAAGCATGACGATGCTATCCTATTTGTTTTGATTTGATGCTGAGCAGTGGCAAAAACATTACAGCATGGAACATAAAGTTTTTGCAACTGCGCGGTTTTCCATTGAATAATGAGCAAATTAGGGCACTAAGGTTATTCTGTTTGAAATTCAAAAATAGCACTCGTGATCTACAAATAGTGTCTGACAGTGTTAGAATTTTTACAAATTGCTGTAAATTATTTTTCTATATATTGCGGTAGGGGGCCTAGCTACCATTAATTTTTAGATTCCAAAGATGAAAAAACATGATTAAATTACACTAGCTTTAAACTCTTTAACTGACTTAAAAAAACTGTTCAGCAGCAGTTACTGCAATGTCGGTTCACTAATGGTATAAAAAATCACAAAAATGTTAAGCTTTTGACCAAGGGTGTCAAACTCGCGGCCGGCGAAGCCCTTCAAAGCAACCCGCCTCGCGTGGTGATTTTTAATGAATTGCGGCAGCATTGCAACGTTAGATGCGCGAAGAAATGCTTGGTTTTCTAGACAAAGGCGACACGGCATGGAAATACTTGAGGGGTAATGACCTTTTTTCTTTTTGGAGATCAACTTTAATTCATGTTGTATTACACAATTTCTGGAGATCAATACTGGCATGGAAATACTTGAGAGGTGAAGACCTTTATTTGTTTCGGATATCAACTTCACTTTGGGCTATATTACACAATTTCTGAGATCGATTTCCTGAGAAGTGGTGTTCTCCAAATGGAAAATAGCATGCGGCTCTCGGCACAATTCCCAACATGCAGTGCGGCCCCTGGAGGCCCGCGAGTTTGACACCCCTGCTTTAGACAATACCGGGGTCTATTAAAAGCAGAATTGATGGAAGTTTCAAGAATACATCATTATTTCCTGTGTTGCAATCACCAGTTGGGATAACTGGCGATCTTATATATGATGATAATGATCGATGGCTTGCTTGATGTTGATGCTCTACGTGCGGACAAAATGACTAGCTAAGGAGTGAAATAATTTATCAACTTAATAAACAGAAACACATTTTGAACTGGATTCAAACTGAGCATAATTGTAGCCAAGTGAACCGACTTAAACTATGCGAAATGCCTAGAAGGTGCACTAATTAACTGAACAGCGCAAACTAAATAAAATCAAGTTAAACAAAAACTTGCGCAATTTCATGAGGCGATTAGACATCAAAAAACAACATATAACAAGGTTTGAAACCGCTGCGCCTGTAGAATTGGTTTGAACTGGGAATAACTATTTGGTATGAATGTACTTTTTGTTTCTGTACATACTGTAATTTTGTTATCTTTTGTTTTTTGCTTCGCTTTGCAATGCCTTGATTTTGTACAATTTGTTTTGTGGACTATTTTTCAATTATAGTCAGCTTTGGTTTTGTAATTAGGCTTATGGGACATGGTCTGTTGCATAGAAGACTCTTGCTAGGCCACTACGTTATATTTTTTGGTCTTTGTGTTTCTCAGTTTTGTTATGACTTTTTTAGGTACCGGTATTTTGTTTCTTCCAATTTTGTACATCTGTCATTTCAAATTTGTTTGACATATTTTGGAGATTGACGTTTGGACCTGTTATACTTTAAAATACATTTGTTCCTTCATTGGGTTCAAAAAATTTTGGAGTAGCTTGACCACTGTTCTTCCCCAATCCCTAGCTAAGCCTATGTAGCTGCTTAAAAAAAAAATTAGAAATGAAAAGCGGGCTTAGAAGATAAATAGCACCGACTACTTGCTACAAGTAAATGTAATGTACATAGTTGGCAAAGAAACAGTTTTATAGGTAAATGGCGTGATTGATCGCCAATCACAAGTGCCTTTATTTGATTTTGTTCAACATATGTTGCTTGTACCCCAATGACTCGAATATAGAAGCATGGCAATACTGTCTGATTCCGTTGATGCTGTGAAAAAAACACCAACGGTGCTGGTAACAAGTTTTTATTAAATAATTTTTCCTGTGGTATAGGCGTTTTTACGTAAATTGTAACTGACTAAATCGTAGCTTAAGCAGAGTCGAATTTTGTAACGCACCATCTCTTGTTTATAACTCGCACCTACTCCGGTTCGCCTTAGCAATGACGTTTTGCGCTCCATAAAACAGTCCAACTGCTTAATGTGGAAACATTTTCATGCAGAAGCACTTGGATCATTATTTCAAGACCACAAACAAAGTTTGCTTCCGATTTTGCTCGAACAATATATTGTCCTCTGGAGCCCCTTGTCTTTGAGAACAAGTCGTTATTGAGTAAAAGGCGCTACCAGTGGCAGGAGGAGCCTAGACTCCCCTTCGCCTATAATTTTGCATGAAAAATTGAATAAAAGCTTGTTCAGTGACTTCCAATACGCCCTCAAATTGGGTAAGGATCTTTTTTGGAGATTCAAAGCTAGTGCAGAATTGCGCTCTTTATCGTGTAATAACAATAATTATGAATCAGCAATATTAAATGCGGAAAACTAAAAGTTAAAACATTCCTTTTGTTTTATACCGAATGTCCGGTAAAAACAAACTCGACAAGTGATTTTTCTTAGAGCATTCTACATACGTGGCAAAACTACCGCAGTTGAGCTTTCTTGATGAGAAGTTTTTAAAGGTCTTAGTTACGTTAGTTTAGCCTCGTAAATTTGTTTTCAGCAGGTCGCTGACGCCTCTCCACCAGAGGGACTCATTCGAAAGATACGGTACATTTTTCCTCTACAAACTCAATTTTTGGAACCAATTGCTTATTTATCCCATTAAGGGATAAATAAACACATATGTCATTTGATTGTTGTATCATTATGACGTAATAACTGGTTCTGTAATTTTGTGGTTAGCTACCAATTAAGGAATTATCTCAAATTTTATGAATTACGTTATTAGAATTTTAGCATTCAGGGTTAAGAAAGGGTATAAATGATCAGTGAGGCTAAAGTGTCCGAAGTCGCCTTGAGTAATTGAAAAAACTCTCTGTCTTATTTTCAGAAAACTACCAGGTTTGCTTAAAATTATTTTAATATAGCTTTGAAAAAAGCTGTTTAAGGTAGCTCACATATGCAAAATCTGAAAAAACAAAAAAAAAAATTTCGATTTAGGAAATTGCCGAAAGTTCAGTCCTAGTAGAACAAGTGTGCAAAGTTTCAGGTAGAAATATTCAGATCTTCAGGGTGAAACGGCTCTTCAAAGAGAGGCACCCATGTCAGATTTCCTTAGCAACGCCCATAGCAACCACGTAAAACTGTTCTATTAAAAAGCATGGACAGTGCAAAGCAACGAAGAAAAAACTCTCAGAGCAATCAAGAAGGGCTACCAAGACGAGAAACAAGAATATGGCACATTATATGCCAAAGGGAGTTTTTAACAACTTTCAGATACAATTTATATGGGATTTCATGACTGTTTTTCTAACAATGCCTTTTTCTCAAAATATATGAAATTGACATTCGGATTGCTTCAAACATGAATTTCTCTGTTAGTTTTGGTCATATCTTTATGCAATTTTCACTTTGTGTTTCTGTCATGTATATGGAGGAATCCAAGACAGGATTTTTTGATATATGCAATAGATTTTAAGATATGTAAGTTTAAATGATTCTGCTTAAAAAAAATCTTGCTAAAAGGGAAAACAAGGCTAACTTTACTTGGTGTCATTCTTTTCAAAAACTGTGACTCAGATCTCTAGTCCAACAAGTTGTGAACATGTAGTGAAAATTTCATTCAATTCTGTTGTGTGGTTGTAGAGATATTTATGTTTTAAAAATTGTCATGGCGCTACCTAGTGTTGAAAATATTTTTTAAAATAAGCTTTCTGAAAAAAAAAATTGTGATTTTTATTCAACTCGGCTAGTAGATCATCTTAATACCAAACAAGTGATAATATGTGATAAAATAAGCATTTTAGATTTTGCATATGTGAGCTACCTTAAGCCATAAGCTTTTCGTGACACTCTCATTAGTGGCGGTATCGCATCAAAAGGGAAGAACTAGAGCAGGGGTGGGCACACTTTTTGAATCAGGGGCCAAAATTATTTTATTCTTTGACTGGCGGGCCGAGTGATCGAGCCGCCACTCACATATAGTTTGTTACACGAATAACAATGGGACAAAAATAACGGAAGATTAAATTAACAACTAACTGAAAAATACAGCCGAAAAACAAAATCTAATATAAATACGACTGACAGGATTGTTAAGCTTTATTTCTTGCCAAAGCATCGAAATTTGGCATCATTTTGATTGTGGCGATAGGCAGGACAGATTTGAGGTGTGCATCACTCAACTGAGACCTGCGGTTAGATTTGTTGAAATTCATCAGGCTGAACGTCTGTTCACAAATAGATGTGGAGCCAAACAATACCAACATTTTCTGTGCCGTCTTTCGAATTTCTGGCAATCTGGTGTTGCTTAGCGTTGCATAAAACTCATTCAGCTTCAGGGTTTTGAATTTCTCCATTAAAACGTAGTCACTCTGAAGATCGATCAATTCCAACTGCACTTCTTGTGATGCTGTTGCAGCGACTTGTAAAAGTGGAGCCGAAATAATCTGAAATGATTTTTGTTAGTTTTTCGAAATCAAGGAATCTACGGCAAAATTCGTGGTGCAGATCATTTAGTGATTTGCTGTATTTATTCGCATGTTTAGGGGCTTCTTTCATCGTCAGTAGTGTGGGGAAATGCACAAAAGAATTGTTGGACAATTGTGCTGAGAATAAAGCCAATTTTGATTTAACAGCCGTAACGCTTGTGTACATATCGTGAGCGAAGAGTTCTTTCTTTACCTTGCAGTTTTGCATTCAGCTCATTCATATGTGTCAATATATCCACAGAAAAAGCAAAATCACAGAGCCAATCTCCGTCCTCCAGCTCAGAAAAGTCATCAACTTTCCCGATTGACTTCAAAAATGAGGTAATGGCCTCTTTAAGTACCCGGATGCGTTGACATGTTTTACCCAAGCTTAACCAGCGCACATGAGAATGCTAAAGCAAGTCCTGATGATCGGAATCAATTTCCTCAAAAAACTTGATAAATTGGCGATGGTAAAGTTCTTTCCCTTTTATGTAGTTGATCAGTTTTACCACTGCTTTCACTACATGATTGAGCTGCAGTACAGATTTACACAGGGATTGCTGATGGATAATGCAGTGCAAAAAAGTTATATCAACCCCAGCATTTTCCTCATTCATATCTTGAAGTCTTTTCAGCAGTCCGACGTTTTTTCCTGTCAAGTTTGGTGATCCATCAGTGGTGACATTCGTAAGTTTGTTCCATGGTAATTTAAACCTGTCGATCACACCAGTGACTTTAAGAAAGAGGCCCTCTCCTTGAATTGTTCCTTTTTGCGACTCCATTGCTAAAAGTTCTTCTATTATCTCAAAATTGTCATTAATCTCTCTGACGAAAATCAAAAGCTGTGCCGTGTTTCTTACGTCATTACTTTCGTCCAGCGCTAACGAATAAAATACAAAAGAATCTGCTTTTCCTTTCAACTCGTTAGCTAAGTGCTCATCAATTTGTTCTATACGGCGAGTTACTGTTCTGCGTGATAAACTGATTTGTTCATATTTGCTTTTTGTATCTGGACACAAGAAACCTGCTGTCTCAACCATGCACTGCTTGATAAATTCGCCGTCGGAAAATGGTTTGCTTGCTTGTGCTATTTTGAAAGCCAATCAAAAACTTGCCTTGGTGATTGACTCATGAACCGCACTCTGCTGAAAAAGAGTGTTTTGCTGAATCCGCAAATTTGCCACTGATCTCTGAGAAGAGACCTCTCGTTGCTGAGTTGACAGGCTGCTACAATAGTTTGCATGACTGGTGTCAAAATGGCGGCAGATGTTGTATTCTTTCACAACAGCAACGTTTTTTTGGCAAATAAGGCATACCGCAGTTGATCCCACTTCGATAAAAAAGTATTTCGTTGTCCACTCCTTTTTGTACTCTCTGCGCTCACTATCGACTTTTCGCTTCTTCGCTGCTCTCATTTTAACAATATGATTTATCAACAACTTAGCAGTAAGTCTATGTTGCTTAGCATTCCGCACTGACGAAACTGTTGATAAAAAAACACTAAACTAAGAACTACGGTACATTACTGGTTAAAACCAGAAAGCACTGTTGCGTCAAGCGACGCACAAATGTAGCTGCAACATAATTTAGCAAGTATCGCTATTTAGAGACAAGAGTTATCTAATCTTCCTATTGAACCTTCACAGTAATAAGTCTTGCAACATGTCGATAACATCCGGCGGGCCAGAGTAAAAGACCCAGCGAGCCGGATTTGGCCCGCGGGCCGTAGTTTGCCCATGTCTGCTTTAGAGTGAATAAGTGTTTTATGTGAAAAATTTGGACGTTAGGCAATCAAGACAAGCCAATGATAGCGCTAGTATTGTAAACCGCGCCAAAGAAAGATTTCGCAATTACAAAATGCTAAAAAAAGCGCAGCAGGAGGCCAAATAAGAATGCCGCGATTATCGAAAGAGTTTGAGAGTGTAAACAAACTCTTTCTGTCTGCATAACATCGGGCGCTGGGTCTTGATATAACCAGCCTCTAGGTAGGATCGATTGGCCCTTGGCAAGCCCTGCTGATGAGTCCAAAAGGACGAAACGCGTCCAGGGATGGCTTTGTAAATTTGAAAATATCTCTCAATAGCATTGCTTTCTTCGGAGGCCTCGCGCCTGCAGCACTCGCTTTGTTGTTTTGTTTCTCGCTTATAAGACGCTCTCTATCGATCGTAACCACTTGGAACTAGCAATATAACCTAGGCGGAAGCGGTAGAATTTTCGCGCTTCCGCTTCCGCAGAAAAAGGACCGCTTGCACATCCCTTGTTGCGACGACACTTTTGATTTTGTACTACAAGCAGTTCTAAAAGAGATGAATCTGAGAGCAGAAGTATTAAATTTTGTTCAAGGTGTTACAGTTATTATTAAAGAATTGCATAAATGAAAGACCTTGTTTAAATCACTTTTTGGCTGAAATGAGATCGTCAAAAATTTACTACGCCTTCATCCCAGTCTTTAGTGAGTCTGTGCTCCGGCTATATTCCGAGTTCTAGCCTTTTATCCGATACTTCTAGAAACGTTAAGCCAATTAGAAAACCATAAATCCACGCTAGGTGAAGCAAGAGCCTGAATAGGTAAGTTGCACAAAGTAAACAATCGATTATGTGTCAGTAGGTTGTGCTGTAAAGCTATTTCTACACCTTGTGAAACTATAGCTTGAAGTCTGCAACAAACTAATTTCACTGCTCGAGTTACGCTACAGTGCATATTTCGAGAGGAAAGTTTTATGAGTATTATTCCAAGCAAAGTTGACGTTTATGATACAAACAGTGTGCTTTAACCAGGGATGTGGAAGCGGTGATTTTTTAACCGCTTCCGCTTTCGCTTCGACACCTATCGCTTCCGCTTCTACTAACAAAAAACGATTGTTGATCTTAGCAGTACGAAATTTGTCATTTACTACAATCGAAAAGTGTAACCAAAGATACGAAAGTGGAAAAGGAAAAAAAAAGCAAGCAATCAAAAAGACAGCGAAGATAAAATAATTTCAACTTTATACAGATTTATTTGTCCGCATAAACACAATGGCATTAGTTAATTCATTGCCCATTCGGACTCTGTTTTCACGAAGTACGAGCATTAAGTGGGAGAACATACGTTCAACGGATACCTGCGTGCAGGGTACACAGCTAGTGATTCGCGATACTGGTTGTACAATAAAGGGGTATTTGGAAATAATCTCCCAAACATTTGGCAGCTTCAATCTTCCGAGCCGCTCTACATCAACAAGCGGCTCAGCAAATGCGGTAAGATCAAATTTTGCAGACGCCGTAGCTGATGCCTCAGCAGCCGCTGTTAAATGTAAGAGGAGTTCAAATACGCATCAAAGTCAGATACTGATGCTGAAGATTCTGATGCTGCTTCACTTCCGCTTGAGTCAGTTTCTGCATCAGCACTTGCTCTTTCGCTTGAAGTGCTTTGAATGCGCAAGAAAATTGACTGAAGAGCGCTCTTTGCACGTAGTTGCTCCTGGTTGCTCAAGAGAATTCTCGATCGAGCATCAACCTATCAAGAAAAATATAAAATGATATTATCACGGTTATTTAAGTCAGTCAATCCCAATATAACTAATACATTAGTTGTTATTCTCGACTCAAATAAAATCAAGTGTACAAACGCTTACCAGTATTGAGTTGAATATAATATGAACAAAAAATATTGGTAGGTCGTCGCAACAACTAAGTCAACAAACACTACTTACCCAAACAGCTGCCAAGAAAGCCTCTTTCCGCAATAAAAACTCTTGGCGTGATTGCAGGGCGGTGGCAAGAGCAGAAGCCAAATTGTTATCCAGCTTCTCCAATTTAAACATGACTTCTCTCCAATGAAGCAGGCATTCTCCCGGAATGACATTTTGGTTTTGAAAATAAATTGTTGCTGCGTGAGGTACTTGTAGTACTTCGATCATCATCTTGACCTCAGCCCATTCACTTTAGGTAAGGTATGATTCATGTGAGCCAAGATCCTGAACAAAACATTTCAAATCCGCTAATCGTTGAAGCATGAGAAAAGTACATGCTCAACGGGTCGACATGTCAATCAGCATTCCCTTGTTAGCACGACGCTTTAGAATACCATCGGTTCACTCTTCTCGTCTCCCGGTAATTGATGGCCCAACAATAAGCGAGCAATTCATTTATTTATCGCAGATTTCAAATACAACACATGTTTCATGGGCCATAAGACAAACGGAGGGAAGGGTAAGCGCGAGATAGTGAATATGATGTTAAATTCGGCTTATCTTATTTCTACAAATGCAAAGAATCATCTTACTATTTCTATATCTACACATTCGTACAGAGCAGCATTTAATAAACGACCGTGCTTAATGCTTTATCAAAGCTGATCGATGCTGCAGCATGGCTTTGTAACCAATGCTTTCTTCAATCTGCCGTAGTAGAATTCAGGGCTGTTATTTAAAATGATTTTGGGATAGTTTCTCCGAATTGGAGAAAGTGGCTTGAATAATTTGTTTTCCAAGTACGAGCCGGCTGTAGTCATAGGAGAAAGCAGTATCCAAGAGTTATTTTCCAGGTACAATTCGATCTTGTTCATAATAAATAAACTAAAAGTGATATCGACCCCCTTCGGTCGTGTTAAGTTGTTTTCGATTAGAACTGCGTCTCATTAATATGACTTATAGCATTACAGCCACATAAAAACACGAATGTCAATTATGCATTTAGATCTATGTCAGTTATAAATGAATTGAAAACTGCCCCTATCGCTTGTTTATAATTCATGATTTTCTCCTTTCTATGTTGTTATTTGTCAGTTCACGTAACACCAGCATCGTCATACTTTTGTAAGCCTTTGTTCTGTTGGGATAAATTAAAGACTGCATTTTATTTTCACAGCAATTTTCAAAAACTTAAAACAACTTTTTTGGGTCTGGAGCCTGCCTTCGCCAACACTTTATCATTTTCGGGAGACAAAAACCCATTCATATATTGCTCTTACTTCACCTACTTCGCTTAAACTTATTGTTCCAAACTTCTCTGTGTTTGTTTTTTCTTAGATATTATAACTCGTGTTGAACGTAGAGTTTAATTCTTCTGAATAGCGAAGCGCGAAATTTCGGTCGTATTGATATATAGCGAGCAAAATTAAAATTACAGACGCACTATTACTTAACAAAAGGAATTAGCAAAATCAGACGTTCTTAAAGTTGAAAATAGGATTACATCACAATCTGCAACTTGCTGTCACCAGACTCCATTATTAACTATCTATATACATGACATGGAACACCACTATATAAGAAATCAATATACTGAAATAAGAAATAAATACTATTAATAACAAAGAACCTTCGCGGTCCCCTCACGGAACCCTTTAAACTTACGAAACACAACTACACGTTTTGTGGAACCCCTATTGGAGAGCACTGATGTAGGATGATGAAAATGTTTTCGTAGTGAGTAATTTGCTTTTCAACGTTTTTAATCTCCTAACCAAGATCAGTTAACTTTAATCAAATTGTCATTTTATTGGCTAAGTTTCATTGTCCAAACTACCTTTTTCTTACCCGTAATCGATATAAAATTGATGCTAGTTTTTCCCGTTCTCTCGCGCTACTGATGTCGCACGTTCATTGACACTTATAGTGCAACTTCACCGTTTAGTCCACTTCGGGAAATGGACAAAATTTTTCGCCTAGTTACTCTTCCAGTCAAATAACCTATGCGGAAGCGGTAGAATTTTCGCGCTTCCGCAGAAAAAGGACCGCTTGCACATCCCTGGCTTTAACCATTGCCGCGTTCCAGGCCTAACAAAATTCCTGTTTATTTGGTTCAAACCTTGGTACCTGAAAACCGGCCGTCACAAGAAGCTGTAGAGTGGAGGCGTCAATTTTTCGAAGCGTTAGATTTAATGAAAAGAAAACTCGACAGATGACTTGACCAGCCGGGCGTGAAAGAGACCGTTGCTAGAGAGGACACTCTTGTTATTTCTGCCAACCTCAAGTTCTCGAGTTAGCATATGAGCGAAGTGCAGCTTCCTCCTGACATTAAAAAATCCCGATTTGCGATGAGGCTGACGCTATAGGTTGATTGATCAACGAGAAATGATCATTTTCCTTTGGCAACAAAGGTTGGAAAATTTGTATTAACACTGAACCCCCTAACTAGGAGCTTATTTAAGCCATTACAAAATTTTATTGGGCTCTGTTTATGCTTGCCAGTTTCAGCAGCGTCCACAAAAAAATCACTCACAGCACTTACTTGAATGAAAGGGGGCTTAGAAACACGACAAAAAAGATTGATGCAACAGTTTAATGCAGGTACGTTCAGCTATCTTAAACAATATTGACATACCTGCTCTAGTAAAACAATTAATTAAAACCACTTCTAATACAGCTTTGAAAAAAGCTGTTTGAGTCATAAGCTTTTCGTGACGCTCTTATCAGTGGCGGTATTGTGTCAAAAGGGAAGATCTAGAGTGAGTGAGTGTTTCATGTGATTAATTTGAACGTTAGGCAATGAAGACGAGCCAATTGTAGCGCTAGTATTGTAAAGCGCGCCAAAGAAACATTTCGCAATAGCGAAATGCTAAAGAAAGCGTAGCAAGAGGCCAAATTAATTTGATTTATGGGCGATTAGTTATGTTAGTTTTATCCAACCGATGTGCTAAGGCACATTAGTGTACTCATGGATACTGCTTTCTCCTATGACTACAGCCGGCTCGTACTTGGAAAACAAATTATTCAAGCCACTTTCTCCAATTCGGAGAAACTATCCCAAAATCATTTTAAATAACAGCCCTGAATTCTACTACGGCAGATTGAAGAAAGCATTGGTTACAAAGCCATGCTGCAGTATCCATCAGCTTTGATAAAGCATTAAGCACGGTCGTTTATTAAATGCTGCTCTGTACGAATGTGTAGATATAGAAATAGTAAGATGATTCTTTGCATTTGTAGAAATAAGATAAGCCGAATTTAACATCATATTCACTATCTCGCGCTTACCCTTCCCTCCGTTTGTCTTATGGCCCATGAAACATGTGTTGTATTTGAAATCTGCGATAAATAAATGAATTGCTCGCTTATTGTTGGGCCATCAATTACCGGGAGACGAGAAGAGTGAACCGATGGTATTCTAAAGCGTCGTGCTAACAAGGGAATGCTGATTGACATGTCGACCCGTTGAGCATGTACTTTTCTCATGCTTCAACGATTAGCGGATTTGAAATGTTTTGTTCAGGATCTTGGCTCACATGAATCATACCTTACCTAAAGTGAATGGGCTGAGGTCAAGATGATGATCGAAGTACTACAAGTACCTCACGCAGCAACAATTTATTTTCAAAACCAAAATGTCATTCCGGGAGAATGCCTGCTTCATTGGAGAGAAGTCATGTTTAAATTGGAGAAGCTGGATAACAATTTGGCTTCTGCTCTTGCCACCGCCCTGCAATCACGCCAAGAGTTTTTATTGCGGAAAGAGGCTTTCTTGGCAGCTGTTTGGGTAAGTAGTGTTTGTTGACTTAGTTGTTGCGACGACCTACCAATATTTTTTGTTCATATTATATTCAACTCAATACTGGTAAGCGTTTGTACACTTGATTTTATTTGAGTCGAGAATAACAACTAATATATTAGTTATATTGGGATTGACTGACTTAAATAACCGTGATAATATCATTTTATATTTTTCTTGATAGGTTGATGCTCGATCGAGAATTCTCTTGAGCAACCAGGAGCAACTACGTGCAAAGAGCGCTCTTCAGTCAATTTTCTTGCGCATTCAAAGCACTTCAAGCGAAAGAGCAAGTGCTGATGCAGAAACTGACTCAAGCGGAAGTGAAGCAGCATCAGAATCTTCAGCATCAGTATCTGACTTTGATGCGTATTTGAACTCCTCTTACATTTAACAGCGGCTGCTGAGGCATCAGCTACGGCGTCTGCAAAATTTGATCTTACCGCATTTGCTGAGCCGCTTGTTGATGTAGAGCGGCTCGGAAGATTGAAGCTGCCAAATGTTTGGGAGATTATTTCCAAATACCCCTTTATTGTACAACCAGTATCGCGAATCACTAGCTGTGTACCCTGCACGCAGGTATCCGTTGAACGTATGTTCTCCCACTTAATGCTCGTACTTCGTGAAAACAGAGTCCGAATGGGCAATGAATTAACTAATGCCATTGTGTTTATGCGGACAAATAAATCTGTATAAAGTTGAAATTATTTTATCTTCGCTGTCTTTTTGATTGCTTGCTTTTTTTTTCCTTTTCCACTTTCGTATCTTTGGTTACACTTTTCGATTGTAGTAAATGACAAATTTCGTACTGCTAAGATCAACAATCGTTTTTTGTTAGTAGAAGCGGAAGCGATAGGTGTCGAAGCGAAAGCGGAAGCGGTTAAAAAATCACCGCTTCCACATCCCTGGTTAAAGCACACTGTTTGTATCATAAACGTCAACTTTGCTTGGAATAATACTCATAAAACTTTCCTCTCGAAATATGCACTGTAGCGTAACTCGAGCAGTGAAATTAGTTTGTTGCAGACTTCAAGCTATAGTTTCACAAGGTGTAGAAATAGCTTTACAGCACAACCTACTGACACATAATCGATTGTTTACTTTGTGCAACTTACCTATTCAGGCTCTTGCTTCACCTAGCGTGGATTTATGGTTTTCTAATTGGCTTAACGTTTCTAGAAGTATCGGATAAAAGGCTAGAACTCGGAATATAGCCGGAGCACAGACTCACTAAAGACTGGGATGAAGGCGTAGTAAATTTTTGACGATCTCATTTCAGCCAAAAAGTGATTTAAACAAGGTCTTTCATTTATGCAATTCTTTAATAATAACTGTAACACCTTGAACAAAATTTAATACTTCTGCTCTCAGATTCATCTCTTTTAGAACTGCTTGTAGTACAAAATCAAAAGTGTCGTCGCAACAAGGGATGTGCAAGCGGTCCTTTTTCTGCGGAAGCGGAAGCGCGAAAATTCTACCGCTTCCGCCTAGGTTATATTGCTAGTTCCAAGTGGTTACGATCGATAGAGAGCGTCTTATAAGCGAGAAACAAAACAACAAAGCGAGTGCTGCAGGCGCGAGGCTTCCGAAGGAAGCAATGCTATTGAGAGATATTTTCAAATTTACAAAGCCATCCCTGGACGCGTTTCGTCCTTTTGGACTCATCAGCAGACCTTGCCAAGGGCCAAGCGATCCTTCATAGAGGCTGGTTATATCAAGACCTCTAATCTTTTTGGATAGTGAAGTGCGAAATTTCTGTCGTATATGTAGTATGTAAATGTAAAGCGAGCAAAATTGAACTGCACCAATCAACAGCCGCCTCAACGTGGTGGTGCGGTCCCCGACTCGTTTGGGTTGGGTCAAAATGGCTGTTGGTCTTCCCGGGGGTCCCAGTTACCCCGGGCACTCTTCTCACACAAACCATTTTTTCGCCGTGCAGCCCCCTGAACGACCGCAAAAGGGTAGCACGCAGCCTCTTTAAAATTGGCCTGTCTTCTCTTTACTCCTGCCTTTCTCTTGCCCGTCTTCTCATTCTTCTCTTTCTCCTGATGATCGGCAACGTTCATCCTAACCCTTGCTTTATCTTTCCCTATTTAGTGTGCGCTGGAATGTGACCTGGCGGGGTAGATCAGTGTAATGCTGCACCTGCTCTAATTAAGTTCATTTAAAATGCTCACTACTCTCCTATTCTAGATTCAGAACTCTTGGAAGCTCTCACTCCTGGAGCTGCCCTCCCTGCTTTTTTTGAGATTCTACACCTACCAGCACTGTGCCTTTCTCCTCGGACTCCTCCAGCTGGTATACCTCCATTGCTCAATCAGGCTCCCTTCTGCTAATGCAGCACTTGCACCCCACCCTCATCTTTAAATCTCTTATCCTTTTTCCGCCCACTTTGTATCTTCTCCCACTGCACCCTCACCACCGCTTCATGCTCCTGGCTGTTTCTCTTTACTTCCGGCTTTCTCTTCCCCTCCCTAACTCTCTCAGGGTTTTTCAATGGAATGCTGGGGGTCTTCAAGCCAGGAGCACTAAACTACTACACTTTATTTCGTTTCATCCCGTTGACTTTATATATATCCAGGAATCTAACCTCAATTTATCTTCCTCTTTTCAAATCCCTGGATTCTCTGCTCTGCGATCCCATGGCACCCACTCTCGATCTGGTATTTTTTCTACTGATGTCGCATACGCTAGCGGCGACGTCATCATTTTCGTCAAGCATGGCTAATCCTTCTCTGAGCTTTCTACCTCCTCTCTTTCTTCGCTTGACCCCGACTCTAATTATGTAGAGGTCAACATCTCTCTAAACAACTTCTCCTCGCTCCCATTTCTTAATGTTTATGCTCCCCCTGTTCGCTCTTCTGCGAAGGATACCAGAACCAATTTTTTTCTCTCTCCATTCTTCCCTCCTGTGTGGAAGCGGAAGCGGTGGATTTTTCGCGCTTCCGCTTCCGCATCCCTGGTTGCAAGACTTATTACTGTGAAGGTTCAATAGGAAGATTAGATAACTCTTGTTCTAAATAGCGATACTTGCTAAATTATGATGTCACAGCTACATTTGTGCGTCGCTTGACGCAACAGTGCTTTCTGGTTTTAACCAGTAATGTACCGCAGTTCTTAGTTTAGTGTTTTTTTATCAACAGTTTTGTCAGTGCGGAATGCTAAGCAACATAGACTTACTGCTAAGTTGTTGATAAGTTATATTGTTAAAATGAGAGCAGCGAAGAAGCGAAAAGTCGATAGTGAGCGCAGAGTGTTCAAAAAGGAGTGGACAACGAAATACTTTTTTATCGAAGTGGGATCAACTGCGGTATGCCTTATTTGCCAAAAAAACGTTGCTGTTGTGAAAAAATACAACATCTGCCGCCATTTTGACACCAATCATGCAAACTATCGTAGCAGCCTGTCAACTCAGCAACGAGAGGTCTCTTCTCAGAGATCAGTGGCAAATTTGCGGATTCAGCAAAACACTCTTTTTCAGCAGAGTGCGGTTCATGAGTCAATCACCAAGGCAAGTTTTTTACTGGCTTTCAAAATAGCACAAGCAAGCAAACCATTTTCCGACGGCGAATTTATCAAGCAGTGCATGGTTGAGACAGCAGGTTTCTTGTGTCCAGATACAAAAAGCAAATATGAACAAATCAGTTTATCACGCAGAACAGTAACTCGCCGTATAGAACAAATTGATGAGCACTTGGCGAACGTGTTGAAAGGAAAAGCAGATTCTTTTGTATTTTATTCGTTAGCGCTGGACGAAAGTAATGACGTAAGAGACACGGCACAGCTTTTGATTTTCGTCAGAAAGATTAATGACAATTTTGAGATAATAGAAGAACTTTTAGCAATGGAGTCGCAAAAAGGAACAATTCAAGGAGAGGGCCTCTTTCTTAAAGTCACTGGTGTGATTGACAGGTTTAAATTACCATGGAACAAACTTACGAATGTCACCACTGATGGATCACCAAACTTGACAGGAAAAAACGTCGGACTGCTGAAAAGACTTCAAGATATGAATGAGGAAAATGCTGGGGTTGATATAACTTTTTTGCACTGCATTATCCATCAGCAATCCCTGTGTAAATCTGTACTGCAGCTCAATCATGTAGTGAAAGCAGTGGTAAAACTGATCAACTACATAAAAGGGAGAGGACTTCACCATCGCCAATTTATCAAGTTTTTTGAGGAAATTGATTCCGATCATCAGGACTTGCTTTAGCATTCTCATGTGCGCTGGTTAAGCTTGGGTAAAACATGTCAACGCATCCGGGTACTTAAAGAGGCCATTACCTCATTTTTGAAGTTTGGACAATGAAACGTAGTCAATAAAATGAGGATTTGGTTAAAGTTGACTAGCTTTTATTAGGGAATTAAAAACGTTGAAAAAGAATTTACTCACGATGGAAACAATTTGATGATTGTGCATCAGAGCTCTTCAATGGGGGTTCCGCAAAACATGTAGTTGCGTTCCATGAGTTTTAAGGGTTCCATGAGGGGACCGCGAAATTTCTTGGCTTGTTAGTTGTATTTATTTCAGTATACTGTCTTATATGTAGTGGTGTTCCGCATAGGCGTAACACTTTGTATTCTATGGGGGGCTGACGGAAAAAGACTGTTTTGCATTGCAAGTCACGAGAACTTGTTTGGGATCAACTTTTTGAAAAGTAGGCAATGGGGTCTGGCATTGTTCTGAGGGAGCCGATAACAGTATGTAGGTCTGCAGCACATCAACCTTCCTACTTTTACGCCAATGCCTCCCAAGAAATTAAAATTCTTAACCGAAATTAAATGTGATCTCTAAAAAAGGTTGTTCCCTTCTGGCCTACGCAGAAGCTTGTAGGCCTAAATTTGCCCCAAAAATAAAAGTAAAAACCAAAAAAGGCATTCATCATGATCGGCACTAAACTTTTTTAATTTTGGCGTTTTTGCAGAAAGTGAAGTTAAAAATAACAGGACATATCACTGTTTCCCAAAGTTTCTTAATGCACAAGTGAATTATTGGGAGAAAATGGCTTTTACTTAAGGAAATCAAATTATTGCAAGGAGACACTGGGGTACTTTGCTTTTACTGGAGGGACTTGTCTCCCTTTTTCCCGTATTTCGCAGTCTGCATGTGATGATTTTTATGTTACGAAGATGCAGTCTGCTTGTGATGATCTGTCCCAAAACAAGATTAGTTCTTTTTCCATAATATTTTGTTTCCGTGAATAAACCTAGCTTTTAACTTGATTAAATCTGTAAGTTAACTTTTTCACCTAAGCCATCGCAGTGAGGTTAAACTTGTTTATCAATTGTTAACGAATTAAGAAAATGAATTGAAAGCGAAAAAACGTGAATAAAACAATGTATTACCAGCTCGTCAGATCACAACTAGGTTGAGTAAAAAGTGTTTTTTCGAACAGATTTGACAGACAAAATCGTTAATAAGCGTAGCAATCGACAAGGCTTTAGTTTTTTTCATGTGAACATTCATGATTGCCACAGAATTAAGCCGCTGCTGCTTCATTCCCGATCGCAAATAAGTTTTTAAACGTCTTAAGCTGGAAAATGACCTTTCAGCAGCACATGTAGATGCAGGCAGCGTAAGCGTAATTTTGACAAGATTGGTCAACACCGGTACCAGTTCACGAAGAGCTTCTTTACGTTTTAGGAGTTCAACTACATCATTGAAGCTCTCCAACGGTTGTCCTGTTGACATCGCTCAGTCAATGAGTAGATCTCTATCTAAAGTCAATCGCGGTCAATTAACATCGTCTTTGTAAGTGCGAGCAATATATTCAGAACTTCACGTTGGTCAATAAAAAAGTTTTCAATATTTGTTAAATGAACAGTCGTAGCATCTGGCTCAAAACGATCACTTAACCCAGAAATCACGGAATCCAGCACTTCGTAATACAACTGTCTATAATTATCTTTGGCCTCTGCATGAAAGAAGGCATTTGAAGATTCATCAAGCCGTCGGAGAACTTTTCGTGGTCTTGACAATTCTGAATCATTGATAACATCGTTAGCTTCTGTAGCACTTAATATTCCACTCCATACACTGTCAAATCTGCCTTCATTCCTTGCGCTAGTAATAGAAGTTTTTGTGTAAGCATTAACATCCTGGGCTTTGCAAAAATTAAGCTGAGCATTCTGCAACTGTGCACTAGCCCTTTCAACAGTGGTGAAACCATCAGCAACACTTCAATATAAAAATAAGTATTGAACTTTTGCATCGTCTACAAAAAACCACCAGCTTTTACTCTGGAATCTGTTCGTACTTGCTCGTCAACTTCTTGCAGCTACAGGATAATCGGCGAATAGTGACGACTAATGGCTTCCAATGAAATTAGTCGCATGATCCAAAGAGTGGGGCAAAATGCTGTCAACGATGCAAGCCAATGATTATCTTCGACTGCCTGAAACTGGTAAAATCACGACAATCTTTTCGGAAAGTCACGAATAAAAGCAATAAGGCTTTGTACTAGTCCCATCGCATACATGTATCTCACATCACTGCTATTTTTTAAAGCATCCTTAATTGAGTTTGTGCGCCCACAGTAAACGTAAATAGCTCGACTTTCTTCATCAATCAATTTCATGCGCAATCCGTCAACGCGTCCGGAAACATTGGCAGCATCCTCGTAGCACTGGCCTCTACATTTATCAATTGGTAACTGAAACTTGGAAAGTACGTCTTTCAGATCTTAAATAGCTCTTCACTTGTAGTTGACGTAGTTTCATAGAAGCCACAGAACAACTCTTGCACATCTAAGTCGTCCATAGTGAAACGGAAACAAATGCTTATTTGTCCTTTTTCTGATACGTCCGAAGTTTCGTCCAAAATAGTGTCGTAATATTTTGCTTTTTGAATATCTTGTTGCAACTTAGATAAAACGCCGCACCTAAAATCATTTAAAATTTCATTGGTTATCGCAGGAGAAATGGCTTTTCAAGAGCATTTTGGGCGATAGGCCTACTGTTCGCATTGGAAAACTGTGGATCACGTGCCCGTTACCCCCAAGTCTGACCACAAATTTTTCCATATCATCAAATAAATTGTCTCAATGACGACACTTAGTCAAAATATAGCGCAGCAGTAATACTAACAACACTTCTAATTCCTACCTCTGTCTTAATTATTAAATAACTATCGTTTTAGTTTACCGCATTGCTCATTTTTTAGCAGCCTATTGTAAGATTTTTACACTTAACCCAGTAAAGCTCCATATATTTTGTTGCCCTACCGTTACTGAACACGCTCAAGCGTAATTGCTAGCCTGGTTGGCTACTGCCATATATTAAAAAAAACGAGATTAATCCATATTGGTTTTCGCCGCTTTACTTTATGCTAGTATCAACAAAAGCAAAACCAACTCAAATAATCTCGTAAGTGATATCACAATTTAGTATTAACAGCAGTTTTGACTATGGTTATAGGCTGCGGTTACAAAAATACTCTTCAACGCACCAGCGACTTGCTCCGAAAAAGGTTTTTACTAGTTGAAATTTGCAAGCGCTTTGAACAATCTCAAAGCTGGAACATCTCAATTTTTCCCAATGATTTCCGAAATGTATAGGGGGCTGGGGGAGCTGAAAATATTCTGGGAGGCGGCAGCCCCCAAGCCCCCCTACCGCCTATAGTGTTCCGTGTATCTAAATAGTTGGAAATGGAATCTTGTAATAGCAAGTTGCAGATTGTGACGTAATCCTGTTCACAACTTTAAGAACGTCTGAATTTGCTAACTCCCGTTGTTACGTAATAGTACGGTAATTTCTACTTTGCTCGCTTTATGTGTTTACGACCGAAATTTCGCACTTTGCTATTCTAAAAGATTAGAGTCAATGCGTGTCGTGGGGACAGATAGAAGGTCCATACTGATGATTACAGATAAAGTTAACTCAAAGTCAGAGTTAGTTGAGGATAGAAAGGGAAATTTCGTGCTATATGTTGTTGTTACCCGACCCCTTCCGAGGCATTGGGGCATGGCGGAAGACTATGGAGCCCCAGAAGCCGGCCAACTCTCCAGGGCCTAGACCAGAGGTCGTAGAGAGACAGAGAGTCGCCAAAGAGCGAGCGGCTCAAAGAGTACGTAGCTGGACAGTGCAGAATGACAAGAGAGGTGTCCGCAAGCGCTGCAGGAAGGATTCTCGATTCTGCCAATCCTAGAAAGATAAGAGCTCAACAGAAGGCTGTGTCCGTTGCAGTGAAGACGAGAGACAAAGCAGTGAGCGTGACGAGGGAAGACAAGTTCCTCGGTGGAAATCGAGGGATCCTGCGTGTCGAAGAATTTAGATGAGACAGTACGCCTCCAGTTTGAGAAAAGAAAAGAGTGGATACGAGAGAGACTACAAGAGATTAGAGAGGGCACGAGTAGCGCTCCCCGTCTAGCCAGCTCATCAGCCGCGTCGTTCCTCTGGAGAAGCGAGTGTCCGGAGACCCATTGTAGCCTGATAGAACAGGAGAGAGAAGACAGTTCCTGCCAGATCTTCCAGAGAGATTGATGTAAAAGGAAAGATGAAGGAGAAGACACAGTAGCGAGGACAGAGCAAGTGTCAGATAGGAGGAGAAGGGAAGAGAAGTGACAAACTTGTTGGTGCTGCCGAGACCAGCGGAGAGCATGCAGAATGGCACAGGCTTCAGCGGAAAAACTTGAGCATGCTGGGCCTGCTGAAAAGGAAAAAGTGACCTCAGTGCCGCAGAGAAAGCAGTTGACAAGTACGCCAGAGCCGCCTTTGCCAGAAGGAAAAGGAACAGAGCCGTCTGTCCAAAGCACCAAATCGTATGGTGAGCGAGAGAGAGGGAGATCAGGAAAGAAGCATGGAAAGGAAAGGGTGGACTCCACAGTGAAAAAAGGCAGATTCCAAATAGGTGAGGGAGGGCAAACAAGGGAAGCAACCGTAGGAAAAGTAGAAGGAAGCATGAGCGGGTGAGTGGGTGCAAAAGCTCTCCAGGACGTTCTACAGAATCTTGGTTTCACCTCAAGTCTGACCAAACCTGAAATGGGAAAGAAGATTGGGAGACAAAGAGCCCGCTCATAAGATGGCAGAGCGAAATGAGTTAGGGTGACTCGTAAGGGAGGTAGAAGCCTCAGAGAGGAGAAGTGAGATAGGGGAGGACGAGAGGCAGTCGGTGATGACGCGACTAGCCACTCAGTGGAGGCGTTCCGATTTAGTGATATTGGTAACGCTTAAGAAAGGAAACCATCTGAGTGAAGCATATGTGAAAACGGGCCGAAGAAAAGCTTTACACAGAAGTGAGAGGGACTCCTTAGAGGGGCCACACGAGGAAGCAGAGATACTGCGTAAGGCCTTGAGACAAAAAAACTTGACCTTCAGCGAAGATACATGTTTAGAAAAGGAAAGAGTGCGGTCGAAAGTGACCCCAAGAAAAGTTGGAGTGGGATTGAAACGGAATGGGGAGTTGACTGCACCGATCAATAGCCGCCTCAACGTGGTGGTGCGGTCCCCTACCCCGTTTGGGTTGGGTCGAAATGGCTGTTAGCCTTCCCAGTTACCCAGGGTCCCAGTTACTCCGGGCACTCCTCGCACTATAACGTAATTTCGATAATTTGTTGTTTTGACAACAGATTATTGTCGAGAGTTGTAATACTTGCAATATGTGGTCATACGGTTTAGATCTGAGAAGCATTAAGTTAATTGTTGTAAAAATGGTTGTAAGTAGTGAAGTAACTTGAAATAACTGTTTATTTGTTGACGTGTTTAATTGTTTTTGAAGTGTATTGGCGAAATATTTGATTTTCTTACTAGCAATTCGTGATTTCTAAATTTTTGTTTGTGGGGGTTCCGTGACAAACGCAAAAGTGCAGCAGGGGTTCTGCGATGACAAAAAGATTGAAGAGCACTGTTTTACATTCAACACGAGTTCTAATATCTAAAAAAACAAAACAAACGCAGAGTACTTCGAAACAATAAGTTTAAGCGAAGTAAATAAAGTAATAGCAATATATGGATAGGTTTTTATTTCCTCCAAATGATGAAGTGTAGGAGAAGGTAGGCTACAGACCCACAAAAGTAAAAATAAATTGCTAACGGTCGTTTTATCGTTTTTTGTAAATGGAAGCGGAAGCAATAGGTGGGGAAGCGGAAGCGATTGACGAAATAGCCGCTTCCACATCCCTGGTTGCAACAATGTGCTCATAACAATTGAGGGTACTCTGCTTTCAGTTTTGCTTTTACTACGTAGGTACGATCACACATGTTTAATACTCCATCAAAGCAATAACCTTGCAGTTTTTCCAGAGGTAAATTTAAATGTGTGAAAACATTCGTGATATACAAAATATTGATTGAGAGGTTAAATCCGGTGAACTGTAGAATCCAAGAAATACATTTGGTGCCGCCAAGTTATTATCAACAAATTATAAAGTGCAACAAAAAAGCTCGCAATCGCTTGTGGCTGTTGTTCCCTCTGCAGTACGGCCAAAATATTAGATGTCCTGATTCTGTTATCATATGCCGTTGAATAGCATCAGCACACATTTGCAACATTTCGTTTTGTATCGTCAAGGACATCCAATTATCTCGTCGGAGCAGCCATTTTGTGGCTTTAGGTAATGATTGCATCCCTTCCAACATTGATTGCCTAAGATTGATATCGCAATGGCAACTTCCTCTGATGGAAATTCCTTGTTTTCCTACAAGTTTAATGGGACGGAATGTTAATTCTAACCCCAACCTAGAAAGGGCTTATTGCTGCGTCGCTACCAGAGATAGCATGGTGTTGATTGGAGTGTTTGTAAGACTAGTTAAGCCATGTATAAATTCTGAAAAGAGATTGGAAAGCTTATGTTTAAACAATTGTTCTATTGTTTTTTTTCAATAGAACGGTAATTTTTAGTGTGAATCGAAATAGGTTGCCTACTAGCGAGGGGCTGTCACTTTTTCCAAAAGAAATACATGAGAAATTACCTTGACAAACGAGCATCATTAAAAACAAATTCTTAGTTTCAGTAGTTAGATCTAATAAAAGTTTATTATAGGCCTACACTGCTAAAGAGTCACCCTACTATGCTGTCAGTGAAAAGTTTAGGAAATATACACTGATGATTTATCGTGAATCAGATTCGTTTCGTTCGAAGCTAACAATTAAATAGTCAATTACTTGTCATTTCAGCGCAACGTTTGGCTAGTCATGAGCAGAAAGGGTGACGTAGATGTACGAGCTTAAAGTGTTCAACTAACGGTTGAAGTTGTGTTTTTTCTGAACCTAGTTCTAATTTAACGCAGTAAAAAAGAATTATCAAACGTGGTTTTACTATGATCATCAGTCACTCCGGCGTAAAAAGTTTTAGTTAAGAGGAGAAAGTTTCATTTGTATACACAGAGCGCAAAAGCTTTTGTTTTCATTAAATTTACCATATGTTATTGGGCATTTGTGTTATGTCGTCATTGAGAAATGCGCATTGGACTAGGACCTAGACGAGAGAGTACGATCGAGTACAGGAAACCTGTGTAAGTTGAACCACTTTAGGAAAAGTGCCCTTATTTTGCTCAAATCTAACTTATTAGCCCTAGTTTTTGACTATTGCTGCACCTATTGTTTACCAACATGCGACTTAAATATTGATATTTTTCCTACATGTATAAATGATTAATGGGGCCGAAAATATTCCAAGCAAAATGGTCCAATTTACACATGGTCTGTGAAAAAACATTCAAGACCTTGCCAATATTTTGGTAAAAAACACAAAATTTGATTTACTCACATTAATGCTCCTAAACTTAAAAACAATTACCAACATGCTTCGACATAAAAACAGCTTGTTGTGTAGAACCATTAAAGTGTTTTTTTGCGATAAAATCAATCAGCGTTTTTGAAAATTTAACCAACTCATGAGATAGTAGTGCTTAGGGTCAGATATATTCGCACGAGCATCATGAATCAATCTTTTGTTTTGGTCGCATTGAATTCGGTCTTCATTTGTGGATTCCCCCACACAATGCAACTGCAAAGTTCATCCGGCTTCTTGCAAGTTGATACCCAAACCGGTTTGTTTTAAATTGCACAGTGCTACCTAGGCTAAAAATTTTGTTTTCTTACTAAAGCATAATAACATGTGAGCAAACATTGTTTCGCATTTTTGATATGAATGACCACCCTGCCCAATGACATTAACTAGTTTTTATTTTTTGCAAAACCCTGATTTGTTGCAAATAAAAAGCTACTAAAAACTTTTACAAAAGCACGGAGGAGGGGGTTTGGAAGGTGGGGGGGATCGAATTTTCAAAACAGTCATGAATACTAATGATATACAATTTTTAACTGAATGGAATATCAGTGCAAACATTAGCCTAAAACTTGTTCTAGAAAGCGAGAAGGCATGTCCCCGGACCGCTCTGAAATTATCGTGCCTTTGGCATTCTCAATAAGAGAAACCAAACCGACTCATGACATATTTCTGCGTATGCCACTGCTTTTTAGAGTTTTAGCCGACGTGTCATTAAGCACACAACAAACTAAAAAGTTTTTGTAATGACATCTTAATTGAAGCTGTTATAAAATCTTTTGCTCTGGAACCATTCCAAAACTGTTAATGTGGTGGTCCAAATTATACCGGTTTAGCCAAATTCCTCTTCTTAGTTACGACGTACCGGTGGTATTAGGACAGCAACACCAATCCAATCCTATGTAGACTAGTTTAGATGTGGGAAAATTTTTCTTCCATTTCTTGGAAAGCGAAATGATTGTTGTGAACTGAATTTTATTAAACAATAAAATTTTGTTTTCAATTACGCTTTAGTTTATCAAAAATCTAGACAAGTAGTTCTATGTTGCCATGTCGCCATGCATCAATTACAACAAAAAAATGTTTTACCTATATGTTTTATTTCAAATTTTGTTGAGTTGCCCATCAACTTTGTCTCCAAAAAAGCACTTGAGTTTTGCCTAGCTTTTCCCCCTTAACGACAATTTTGGTTGTGGCCCTTCTCTCTCATAACTAACTATAACTGGTTTTGCATTTGGCCATATAAAGATGTTTAATCGCATTAAGAATGCAATCTAGGTCAAGGTTCTTTGTGTCTTTCGGAGACGAGGATCTCAGCGTAGGCCTACAGTGTGACCCCAAATAAGCTTCACCAATTCCAGTGTCATCATCCGTTAAATTGATCACACAAGTTGGCTTCTGCTGAGTCACTAATTATCCTACCTGCTTATTTGGTCTAATTTGGCCTCCCTAGGCAGTGGCGACATCAAGGTAGGCAGTCACTTCAAAATACTAAAACCAAATTTTTTTGTGAGTAATCAGTCGGCCAAGTTGATAAAATCTGAAAACGTTTTTTCATGTTAAAACATTTTTTTAATGCTTAAAAATGACACCAAAGTAGATGAATGACGTCATTGTCTAAAAATAAAATTACTAGTAGTTAGCGACCTTTTAAAGCATTAAAATAGCAGTCGACGGTTATGATAATCAAAGCATTTCTCTGCGTAAATCAATGATTTGCTGTCACGATTAGCTTTTATTTCTAAAAAACATTCAAAATTTTATCTAAATGAGACTAAGTATCAAAGATCTTCATTTAATTATCACTGATCAGTCTCTACAATAATACAATATTGTCCACTATCAGAAATAGTAAGTTATAAGGGCATCGGGTTGTTTTAAAAGTAGCAATTCTATAAACACAGCGTTTTTACGTGTGGTCACATTTTATTTAAGAGCTTAATCGTTAAAAGTAGATATAGCGCCTTACTTGAACGAAGTTGCCAATAATGGCAAACCAGCGTGCTGACGCAAAAAAGATTTAATTATAACGAAGAGTATTTAAATACTTAGTTGCCAGTGCGGTTTTCCGCTTTGTTTATACAGTATAGCTATGTGCTTGTTTATATAGAGCAATTTAACTGTAGATATTACATCAACCTCCTTTCAAAAATGCTCAACATCTCGATGATTTTATCTTGCGTAATATTCCTACAAAACATGAGAGGTAAGTTATACATTATAATGCAGTGCTTTTCAATTTTTAGAAAGATGGTTCGCACTCTTATATTTTGCAAAAATTTCATCTGCGCTTACCAACCTCAGTTTGATTGCAGCTATTCGTTTTCCTTCATGCTTGTGGAGTAACAACGAAGGCGTTTAGCATAGGAAAGTCTTATATCCCTGGACGATTGTAGACCCGTTCACCTTAACTCCACGTCGACACATAGTTGCTATAGAATAGTCGTAAAGCAGATCAGACAATAAAAGCTTGTTTGCAGGAATAACTAGAGAGGGGATAACGGGATTGAATTTGTTTTTTGTGTAGTTTCAGCATGGCCAAGCTGAAATAGATGAATATGCTTTCAACTCTGTTTTGCTTTACCCGAGCTATCGCCAAAAAGTATTAACGGACCATGAGAAGAGAGAAAGAGAAATTTTATCTAATTAACAAAAATGACGAATACAACACATAAAGAATGTTAGCATTTTTTTATTCAAATATTCAATTTTATTAATGGCTTCGACACTGTTGTATATTTCTGTCAATTTCTGACCAGTTGGACACAACCTTTTGGTCCAAGTACCCCACATTAGGTCATCTAGTTAAGAAGTAACCCCCGATAAGAAGACAACTCTTCTTTCTCGCCTTGATATCATCCAGAGCACTAAAATCCTTTTTCGGCCAAGTAGGCAGTTGGATTTGGCACAAGTGCTTGGATTGCCAGGTTTTTGTATGATTCGTCTAGAGCTCTCACCTTAAATTCAGCGTGATTTCCACAGTAAAAAATGCTTGTTGACAGAGATCATTTTTAAGATTGTGGCTCAAAGGTTTGGGAAGGTGCTGTTTGCCGAAAGGATTTAAAATCGACAGCTTTGATTGCAATTTCGCTACCTGCTGATTGAAGAAGTAAGCTTCCAAATTATCAGTTGAATATGAATCTGTCAATCAGAGCTAGCTGCTTGATGATACCCTGCTCCCAGTTCTGTTCTGTTCTGTTTCTTTCCACTTAATGTCAGTAGTGTCTTAATGTAGGCATAAAGGTACCGGTATATAGTGTTTAAATAGCTCTCCAATTGTTATTACAAATATCTTCTTTCAATTTTTGAATTTTTTGCTTGAATGATTTGATTTTGGAGGTTGCTTGGAATATGTCAATTTTACATCCCTGAAGAGTTTTGTTTACCACGTTACGCAGACCGGATGTTTCACCAAAATAAGCCAGCCTATAGCAAGTCAAAACAAATTGTGAAATAAATAAACTTATGAAATCGCCCTATAAACTACACAAAGGTCCCTCTCGCTTTTTCCACGCCTCACTATTACTCTTCCACGAGACAGCCACCAAACTTCAGCGTGATAAACGAGATGCCCATCGTCTCCCATTTCTTTGACGATTTCAATAATATCTGAAATTGTGCTGTTTATAACATCAATCGTATTCTGAGGAAGCTCCCCAGTTATTAACGAAAGTAAAGCGCTGTGTTGACACACAAAATTGTCAAAAGAACAATATTACATCTGTTTACCAGCCTGCAGGGCGCTCCATTTTTATGTCGTGATTTAGAATATTGTGTCAGCCGGTTGCGCCGACTTCACTCAATGGAGAGTTGTAACAAAACAATGAATAGTTTAAGTTTTTTGGCATAGACAGTTCTCGAACTGAAACAAAACTATCGTTTTTTGAAAGGAAATAGACTAAACCAAATAACATGGGGTATTGCGCATAGCCGCTATATTTATCCCAAGCTTCGGGAGTTCTTGGCAATGTTTTATTTGCTCTATTTTCTGCCTAGGCATCCTTAATTTTCACAAGCTTTTATCCGTTCAATTTAGCAAGTGCTTGGAAGCACAGCAGTGTTGTAAAAGGGCGCCAGAGTGACTGATATATGTATTAAGTATTAAGTTATTGACTATTTGGCCTACTAATTAACGACTTTTTCATGACTGTAGCCGTGTTTGTATGAGCTAAAGCTTTTATTTGTGCGCATATTGCTTGTTCATGGCATAAGCGCTGTCAGGCAAAATGCAAACATCAAAAAAGCACTCATATTACAATAGCAGGGCCTCCATCAGTAATGTTGAGGTTAAGAACATCAGTTCAGATGGCTGCGCAGGTTTCAACCAAAGGGTTGTTGTAAGCAATGAAAAGTTTATATTTTTTTGACATAACAAATCTCGTTGCGGAGTTATAAGTACGGTATTTTTAATGGTGATCAAGTAGAAAAACACCTTGGGGGTTGCGCTTTATATTTCTCCCAAAGTTCTTGAAGTCTATTGCAAGATCGTATTTTTCCTGTTTCCAACATGTACTAAAGGATTGGGATTGGTCACAATTGAAACAGCGAATAATTTCACTAACTTTTATCAGTTTACATCAGCAGTTGCATGGAAGCGTAAATGTAAAATAGTGGCGAAGGAGGGGCACCAAAGTGATTCTAGTATAATTTCAGGAACAAGATATTGAATATGTAGCATACTTCTTCCGACTTTTTTCAGATCTATACCTATTTTTATGGCCTAAAATCTCTAGCTGCGCGCATGTTGGTATGTCCTGACATTATCGCAGTTAGGGGAAATGCAAGCTAATCCAAAATCAAGCACTTAGAGTTATTAGAATAATATTTAGATTGTGTTTCAAGATTATAATCCATGGATCGGTTTTTTGTGGTAAAGATGCAGATAATTTATGAAAAATCGTTATTTGTTCAACTTTACTACATTTATTTAATAAGTCTTAAAGGTTGAGATCAGTCACGCTTGCGACATGACTGTACAAAAATATTGTAACTTGGTGTCACATTACTATAAGCAGGTTTTTTGACTTACCGCTATGCTGATACCGTTATGTATCATTCTGATTTCTCAGGCAGAACATAACTTGTTTACTTTCGAAATAACAGTAAATAAAAACTTTACGCATAGCAGCAGCTGTTTGCAGGTTTTTTCATGGTAATGATACCAGATAGCATTATGGCATCAAAGAGCCAGTTTGAAGCGTTCAAGAAAAAAGAAGAAAGCCATGCTTGGAATACTTAAAGTAATTATTTATAAAACCAAAATCGCTTGTTGCATCGTTAACTCAGCTTAAATTGTTGAAAAATTTTTGTTATCAAAAGCATCTTGTTAGCTTCTCTTGAAAAAGTTGATTTATTGAGTTACAAAGGCAATCTACGCGCTTTATATGCATGTTCATACGATTTATATGCATGTTATATGCATGTTCATACGACGCGTAGATTGCCTTTGTAACTCAATAAATCAATGTATGATACGGTTATGGTGATCACGTGCTATGTTCATAGAGGTAAGGGTTTCAAATAGATCTCGTTTACTATAAACTCTTTGAGTGGTATACTGCATCTTGAAAAAGTTATTACGTTTCTGCATCCAGTAGTTTCGAGAAAATAAAGAGAATAAATGGTAACGTCGCTGTGACGTCATCTTACAGCTAAACAGTTAAAAAATTTTGCCAGAGGGTAAGTTGTTAATTGGCTTCGTTTGAATGAAAAATGGTTTTTCACTGTTAAGATAAGCAAATTAAAAATATTTCTTTGATTATGACGTCATCGTAATGTCACAGACACCGAGAAGGTGGTCAACCGTGCCGAGTTTGATGTTAGTGCGCTCAGTAGTTTCGGAAGAGTTAAGAAAGACAGGTACACAGAAAAAATTGTGCTTTACAGCATAGAGTAAGATGATATAAGAAATTACATCGACTTGTTAGCATTTTTTTCTTCATTGTGTTAGTCCTTTGCTTCACAGCGTGCCACCAATGCTCCACTGTGTATAATGCAGCGAATGCTCACAATCTTCCGGGCGACTTGCTTGATGAAAGCAACAGCCCGTTACGAGCTCCGACCATACCCCTTGCACTATTGATGGATACAATCTTTACATTTTGATCACGTCACTACATATTGTGAGAAGCGAATACCAAATTTTAAAGATATACTGAAAGAAGTGGTGTCTATGCCAGTGGAAAGACAAAACAGATAAAGATCAATATTTTCATGTGTTTCTCGTCTTGAAAGCAAACATAAGCAAAGAATGGAGCTTAATTGGTGATATCATTCGTTTCATCGAATTGAAGCCGGAACCAGGGCGCATGACAAAGCTTGGCTGGAATATTTTTTTAGTGATGCAGGAATTACCACACATCTCCGTTGCATGGTATAATCGGACAATGCTAGCTTTTGCACTTTGGTCACAGCAGTGGCTCCATGATTTTTCTGTGCTGCTATCTCCAGACATGGTTTTACGACGCTTTCTGCCAGGGAAAATTGCTTCCTTTGAGATATAAGGATATGAGCTCCTTTAGTGATGATACAACGAGAGACTGATTAGAAGTGCCACCATCTACTGCTGAAATTGTAGCTTCTGCCCCGCAAATTGTCGCGTTTGTCGTTTGAAGAATGATGCCGACTTGCTTTTGCTTTCAAAATGTTTCGTGTTTCTTTGCCATTTCAGTTGTTCTTTTTCATCGATAAACTTGTATATGACCTGGAAGAAAACACAACGAGCTAAAGGTTGGATTTCGTCTGATTGTGTAACAAATTTCAGCTTAGTACATTGCGATTGCATCGCTCCTTTTTGCACCGTTGTTGCTATTTTATTTTAAATGTTGAGCGTTTATTATTTTCTTATTTTTCTTCCGGTTCATACTACCCTGCTGTATCTTGTTTTGCATAGATAAAGCGATAATTCACACTACTCAAGGGTTTTCACTTGACCATATTACTAATTTTAAATGTAGCAATAATCAAAAAAAGCAAAGAGTTACTAATTTTTATAATTTTGTTACACTCAACACCTCAATTTGAATTTAATTGCTACAAAACTTGCTTCGGTACTTTAAGTTTAAATCTGTATTCATTGTTTCTGAAACTACCATTCATAGCAATTTTTTTGCAAGCAAACTTTCATTGATCAATAGTTTTAGATTAATTGTATTCTCAAATCTCACGATGTAGGCTACTATTTCTTTTCTAAATACGTATAAAATAAACCACATTGCCAGTTTCTATACAACCTTCACGTTTTCCATGGCTTTGTATTTCTTACCGGCGTAAATTTTTTGACGATCCCATTGAAAGCAATAGTGCAGTAATTTAGCAAGCTCTCAGTTTTAACAAAATGCATTGACCATTACAAACCAAACAACATGTGATACAAAATAATCCTCTTGCACTAGTTAGCGTATGTACGCGAACGCAAAGAAAAGTTAAAAATTATATGCAATTCTCATCCACACGGGTGCGTAAGGCGCCACAGATTGGAAGGCATTGTAGTAATAGATAGGTGAAATGAGATATAGCATCAAGTAAATAAAATGCTTTTTGAGCTGTGAAATGATAGCTTTAATATTGTTCTTAGAGAAAGCTTTGAAACTGCTGCTTGGCGCGTATCTAGAACTATTTGACAGCGGTAGGCGAAGGCTAGTCGAAAAACGTTTTTAAAACTCTGAAATAAAACTTTAAAGCAATTCAGAGATTATCAAAGATCGGTGGAAAAAACTTCAATTGATTTTCTTGGTGGAGTTACTGAGCGCATGATTTCAACAATTATGGCGGAAGATAGAAGGATCCTGGATGGGTTATTAACTGCAACAGGTTTTTTTACCCAAAGAAACTTTTTTCTAATCGTCGTTGTTCTGGCTGACCCCCTAATCAGATCACATTTTGGCAAGGTGTAAACCCTGATAGCTTCTATTGCTCACTTTTCAGCGTCGCAACATAGGCTTATCGTGATAATGATTTTACGAAACTTTTTGTTCAGGTCCACCCTATCGCACACAATTTTTATTAGCTTATTTGTGTGTATTATCAGGGGCGTGTTGAGATACAAACTAGGGTGAGAAGGATTTTAAAAGATAAATACCTTTTTTGGAGATCAACTTTTTGAAACTGAGGATTATGTCCAATTCAGACTCCATACGCTCATAAGACCTTTTTCTTTTTACTGTTTTCCTATAGTCATGCCGTTTAGGAAGGACCATCGCCTTTTTCCCCTCCCTTATAGGTCAGGTCGCCCAGTGTTTCGTTTTGTTTTGTTACTGTAGTTAATTAATTCGAACATAATTTTGAAAAAAGCTGTTTGAGTCATAAGCTTTTCGTGACACTCTTATCAATGGCGGTATCGTGTCAAAAGGGAAGATTTGGAGTGAGTGTTTATGTGAATAATTTGGACGTTAGGCAATCAAGACGAGCCAATCATTGCGCTAGTATTGTAAAGCGTCAAAGAAAGATTTCGCAATAGCGAAATGCTAAAGAAAGCGTAGCAAGAGGCCAAATTAATTTGATTTATGGGCGATTAGTTATGCTAGTGTTACCCAACCGATGTGCAAAGGCACATTCGTGTGCCCTGAAAGGTCACAAGGAGCGCCGTGAAAGAAAAATATGTTTTCGCTTGTCTGTTCATGTGAGCAGCATCTAGTGAAAGACAGTAATGAAATGCTCTTACACTAGATGGCAATAGGTAGTCAGTAATAATGAATGTAATCTGTGTATCTACCTACCGCTGCTGCATTTAAACAGCATAGTAACCATGATTTTTGGAGTAAGAGAGTGGCAGAGATATAAGACAAATAAATAAATTTTTGAAACAAAATGGTAGGCTACTGATATAGGTCCCTCTGATTCTAAAGAGCAGTCAGACCTAGATGAAAGCCCAAGTACGAGTAGTGACGAAAGAAAGCAAAAACCTATCTGAAAACAATGTAGTAAAAGATATAGTTTGTTTGAGTTCACTTTTAGTTGAAAACCAACTGAGCCGACTCAACTACGTCTGGTTTGGGGGGAAAAGCTGTTCAGCTGTGCCATAGTCCAAAGCAAACTTAAAAGCCAACTTGGGCTTAGTCATCAAACTGAGATTACGTTTTCATTTTATTCATCATTTGTGCGTTTTGCAACATGCTTGTTTGGTGGTGTAACGTGTGATTTTACAGATGCCAAATATGTGCCAATGCTCGATAAGTTTGGAAACTCTGGGTTATGCTATTGCCTACAGTTTTAATTGGCTTCTATTATATACGAGGTATGCGATGGATTGAGCATCAAACTTGTCATCAAAAGACTGTGGTTTAAACGCTCAAAGAGTTTCTTTGCAGGTGGCAAGTCGAGCCGTGATTTGCTTTCAAGCTCTCGATTTTGGTTTAAACTATGGTTTGCCGATCGCGACCACGACTGTGGGTGACTATTGATTCAAAGGCGGTGAGACCATCCTGCACCCAAACTCTTCATTCACCTCGTATTTGATGAGCAGAAGAGTTCAAACGTGCCCGAAACAATGCGAATACAATGTGAGCGCATTTTTGATGCAAAAAAACAACAGTATTAAACAGTAGGTCTTCCGACCTTTTGATTTGCGTCTTGGCTAGACTACACAACAAATTACCGTAGAATTTGCCTTTATCGACATTTCAAGAGAATAAAGAAAAAGTGACGACATAGACAAATCGATATAATTTGTTTCTAAACTTTCGGTTTTTGTTCAATGTATGGGTTAAATCTGTACTCTAATCAGCATTGCCACCTAATTTGATTTTTTGCTTACACTCGCCTAAGAACAACGCTAACAAAATCGTGAAAAATAATGGCAGTTGTAATTGCACGCAATATGCACGCAAACAACACTGATGCGGAGCAATACGGCGTTACTGCCACGTAAAGTACAACATTTGCTTCCATTACTCGCAAAAAAATTGCTAATGTTTTGTTTTTGTCAGAGGTTATAGGTAACATTGTTCCTTAAAGGGTTAAACTGACTACAGTCACAATAATGCCTATTTTTAATACGCAAATCAATGTAGAGCTAGTCTTTGACTTTATATAGGTCAACAATCGCTCAATGTACGTCAATGTGATTGTTTCAACTGAAAACGCCCACCTTTTCTGCGAAATTTTTCTCAAATGCAAGCAACCCTCACGTACAATACTTTACGTAAAATCGTAAGTGGGATTACGCCCTGGAGTGAAAAGAAGAGCAACTGTCTGTTACTATAAATAACTGCAACTGTCACCACAAATGAACAAAATGCTCTTGGAGATAAAAAATTGTCGATATAGGCGAACTCACGATATAGCTGGACTCGGTGTTGACAAATTGCACTGTGTTTGCGATTGCTAGCTAACAGCAGCCTTGATATTGTAGCAAGTTGGATAGAAACATAATATTTTAAAACTTTGTTTAACGTAATCAGGGTAATTGCATTTATCATCAAATAATTGCCGCTCTGGCATCTTCTAAATTTCTCTCTACGATGGTCAAACTTCATGCGCATTGCACACTGCTTGTGACCTTGATAAAGTTGCCTAATATTTTCAAACTTTTTAAAAACCGCTGAGCAGGGGCGGCTCGTGTATGGTACTGTGGAACTGCAGCACCCCCAGTCCCCACTACATCTTATCGATGACATTCGATATAAATAATTAACCTTTTTTTTTCTTTATTTTTCTTATACTTGTAGTTACATTATATAACACATAAGGTTAATCTCAACAACCATCCCAAATTTATGAAAAAAATATAAAAATCGTTTTGCTTCAAAGCTCCGGTGATATGGTGTTTGAAATTAGCAGTAGATTGCAATGCAGCTGTAGAAAGAGAACTGCGGCTCATGCAGTACCGACCCTTGTGTGCTGGTGTAATAAGGGTTTCTTTTTGACGGACAACTGGCGAGCTGTGTGTGTGTGTGTGTGTGTGTGTGTGTGTGTGTGTGTGTGTGTGTGAGAAGCTGATAGATAGTGACAAAAATTAGGTCTATAGGGCAATTTTTACATTTATATAGATTATAGACTATACTTTGTAACGCCTACCGTAGGCTATATTTTGGTTAACTATACCTTTCTTCTATTATATTATATCTTATATCTATTTATGTATAACTTTCCTTTTTTGTTGTTTGTTTATTAAAACAATGGCTAAAATTTTCTGAAGCAGCCCCCCATTAATTTCAGCTACGAACCGCCCCTGCCGGTGAGTATTTTGTTTTTTCGACAACTGATGGACTTATAGCAATAAAGCCTTGGGCATATTTAGGCCGACAGTTTACTCTAGAGCTACAATTTTTTACAAATTTTTAGGCATCAAAGGAAAATGTCTTGATACCCAGTTTGAATGCGATAATGGCAAATGCATAAATGCTGACGATTTATGCAATTACGTCAACGACTGCGGTGATAATAGCGACGAGCAACGTTACGTGACTGGGTTTAAATGCGCCATGGGGCGTTTGGGAAACGTTTGTGTCCTTCCGCAACGACTGGTCAACGATTCAGTGGCACAGTGCAATGATGCTAATGATCGGTGTGTAATTAATGGTACCACTCGATGCCACAGGTGCTTGACTGTTGATATGTTCCTTGCTCCCACCCAGGTATGGTTAATTAATAACTGCAGTTTTGATATATCAGCTCATCATCTTTATGCATACAAACTTGTGCTCTGTTTGCATGTCTTTCTTTAGTGAACCCGGACACCACGACTGCTAAACTGCTCGTCTCGCCACCTATCTGCCACATAAAAATAGAGATAATTGGATAAATGCCTTTCCCAAGGACACAACAAGTAAACTTGCCCTACTATCCTATTTACGCTGATCTTCACGCAGTTGATCTGTGAATACCATGCTTTTACAATTTTGGAATAATTCGACAATTGCATTGAACCCAGGTTTACCGACTGGCGATAAGGCACTTATTTGCTCTACAATTCAAATTTGTTATAACTTGTGAGGAGAAAGTTTCCGAGGAAATGAGATTGGAGGTTACGAATTTTCTAGCAAAGAGAAGACCTTTCTTTTGCAAACATCAACGATTTGGCCTTGTCCATTTCTTGTGAAACAAATTTCTTCATTGACTTTTTTATTGAGTTCGGAAGTCGATCAAGCGATTACAAGTAATCTGCGCTTGTAAAAAGCGGTGTGAACCGAGCCAAGCATTTTTGTTTGTTTGTTTGTCATAACGGTAATGCCGATACGAAAAAATGAAACTAAGTTTAATTCAGCTTCCTTTTAAACAACAAACCTATATTTTTTCCTTTTGTCAAATAAATAAAACAAGGTATCCGGCTGTTTGTGATTGAAGGCTTTTTTACGGAGATTGCTTTGTAACATGTCCAATTCCTCTCTTCATACTCCTGATTTCGCACAAATCTAAAGCATTTTTACAATCTTTAAGCTCCAACAGGCTTGTAGTCTTTCACCTACTTATTTTTCTGGTTTTGCTCTTGAAGTTGCAGTACTATGTGCTGTCGTGCTAACTTTGTTAATGACTAGCCGGCACTACTGGTGTCGCCAGCAGGACTCCTATCAGTAACATCGGCGTTTAGAATATCGGTTCAGCGGGCTGTGCCGGCTTTATCCAATAGGTAGTTCCAGTAAAGATAATGAAAAGTTAAGGTTTTTTGCACATCCAATTCTTGTTCCACAATCAAGTTTATTTTGAAAAGTGGTCCAGTTGCAAGCATTATGAACAAGAAAAGCAAAGTCTTTGTTGGTGTGATACGGTTTTCTCTGTTCCTCTTGGCGAGGAGCCAACGATAATACAATTAAAATTGAACAGGTTTCTGGCTACGCCCTAAATGTACGTGTTCCATTTATTTTTTCACGTAGTGAAGGGGGAAAAAAGAATCTTGCGTTTCTCTTAGTCTAAACGTAAGGAAAACATTTCTACTATCAAGTTGTTTTGAAACAAAATAGCAAAAATGTCTTCCACTCGTTGCAATTTTTCCTGCAGGGCTGTTGTTTTATTTAGATTTCCTCTAATGCTTTTTCAAGTTCTTGGTAGCTACGCCTTACCAGGGCCGTTGAGAGAACAGTCCGGGCCCAGTAACAACATTACTTCCGGGTCTCCCTTAACCAGGATTGGTAAACTGGAGTTGCCGTGTTTTATATAATTACAAGTGGACGAGAGTTTGGAATAATTGCTGAAAAATTGCTTTTCATTCTGCACTTTTTTCTATTTTTTAGCTTCACTCTGATACGAATAACACATTGCTGTCTGGCTACTTTACTATGCAAATAATCAAATTTCTATATGAGGGGTAATAAATTAAACTCAGTTGTAAAGCTATGTCTATGGAATAATATAAGGCTAAAAGTAAGTTAAAAAACAAAATGTTAATAACATGCAATGCACATTATCAGTCACTAGTAATTGGTAAGTAAAATGCAGTCTTCCTGTTTAATAGAGATAACAAAACACAACGGGAATGATGTGAAATGATTTTGTAAAAATCTGACCATAAACACATTGATTGCTCCATACGGGATATCTGGTTTTCAGATTTAGAGGTTTGGGTCTTAAAATTACGCTATGTTTTGGAAGTCATGAGTTACAAGAACCAGATTTTATGCTTATAGCCACTGGGCCAAGAAGTATTCTGGGGACGCGGATTTTTTTAGAAAGCAGTATTCAAGCAAAATTTTTGTGGCCAAAATAAAAAAGCCATAAGTCATTATGTCAAAAAAATTATTATATAGGTTACTAGCCGGCGTCGCCAGGCAGGAGCTCTTCATCAATAATGTCGGGGTTTAACATTTCAGTTCAGCCGACTTCACGCATCGGGCTCTTGTGTGAGCAATAGCGAAAAGTTAATGATTTTTTGGACTTTCACAATTCCTGTAAACAAGATCGTAATCATCATATTCTCTTAATCATGACTGGTTATACTCACAAAGAATCTTGCCACAAATTATTGTTAATACTTGTGAGGGCGAACGGATTGAAACACCGTCAAAACTGATGGTAGCGGCGAAATGGTGTTGTTTTCACAATTACAGAAACAAACTGTTAGTGATAAGCCTATATTGCGATGTGGTGATGCCCCATTCCTATTTATATTTGTGGTATTTAGTTCTTTTGGCTGAGCTATTTGTCTTCTTTCCGCCATAGCGACAAAAGCGACTATGGCTTCCCTAAAATTATTCACCATATTTTAGTGGGCGCACATCAGGCCAAGTTATTTTCAAACAAAGGTTCTCTCTAAATTCAGTTTTACAAATTGTTATGGTTGTGGTTTTATGTTGATTTCTTCTTAAAACTTGGGATTTTATTACAAAGCTGTATAGCAGAGATGCAAAACTCGCGGCCCGCGAAGCCCTTCAATGCGGCCCGCGTGATGATCCTTAAATTCCTAATAAAATTCGGCAGTGTTGCAACATTAAATCCGCGAATAAATGTTTGATATTCTAAACAAAGTCGACACGACGTGAAAATACTTGAGAGATAAAAACCTTTTTTTTGGAGTACACCTTCACTTCCGGTGATATTACACGATCTCTAGAGATCGATATCCAAAGAAGTGGTGATGGCATGGAAACACTTGCGAGGTGAAGACCTTTTTTTGGAAGTCAACTTCACTTTGGGCTGCTTTACATTGAATTCTGGATATCGTTGCCCGGAGAAGTGGTGATCTTTAAATCGAAAATAGCATGCGGTCCGCTGCACAATTCCCAACATCCAATGTGGCCCCCGGAAGCCCGCGAGTTTTGACAGCCCTGTTGCACAGCATAGGCATACATACTTCACAGGAAACATATCAGCAAAAGAATAAATCCTTGCTTTATTGTATATACGACGGCGTCACCTGCAGAGCTCCCATCAGTAACGTCGGGATTGAAAGTGTCAGTTCAGCGGGTCAAGCCTGCTTCACCTATCAGGATTTTTTGTGTAAACAGTTACCAAAAGCTTATGTGTTTTCTGTACATAAAATTTTCACAATTTTGTATGCTCCTTTTCCTAATAAAATTTCTCATTTCAAGATTCTGGCTATGCCTTAGATCTATGCGCTCTTTTCATTGCTGACACGAACCAAAGGGAGCCTTGCGTTTCCCGTAGTCTGGAAGTAGGAAGCACATTTCTCACATTGAGCTATTTTCAAGCAAAATACCAAAAATATCTTTCGTGTAGCGCAGTGACCCTGTTTTCCTTTGATTTCCCCTTGAACTTTCTCAAGTTCTGGCTGGCTACGCATTATAAAGCATGTTCTTTTTTACCTGCTTGACGTGTCCTGGGAAGCAAAAATAGTCCTTGCTTTTTCCCAAATGTTTGGTTTGACCTCGGTAACTCTATAAACCTATTATAAAACAAAATGCCAATAATATATTTCTTGTGGTCCGATTTGGCACAGTGGCCTTGAGTTTTTTTTGATGTCCCCTCAAACTTTCTCAAGTCCCTGCTGGCTGCACATTATGATTCATATTTGTTTTTCCTTGCTTGTGCTTGCTCATAGAAGTTAAAAGAGTCCTTACTTTTCACAGATGATCTGGTTTGATCCCGGTAGCTCTATAAAGCTATAACCAAGCAAAATAGAAAAAATGTTTCTCTTAAGTAATGTGTGATTTTGCCCAGGCAGGCATACTATCATTCGTACCGATTTAAAGCGTATCAATTAATGCAGCTGCGCCAGCTTCACCGTACAAACACATGTGAGAGCAACAACCAAATGTTTTAGTAGAAATAAGCCATAGTTCCTGTTCATGTAATGGTGATCATGTTGGTCTATTAATCAAGACTGGAAGTATTCAAAACGAAAGACTGATGTCACAAACTACCATTTGTAATTTTTAAAAGTGTAAAGAAGGGACGGTAAAGCACAGTCAAAATTAATGGCGCCGCTCAAGTGATGGTCGTTTTGACATTTCAAGAAATGAGCTATTTAGTGGTAGGCTTATTTGACGAGTTGTTGGTCCCGCTTTCGCGTTGATATTTGGGACATTAACATTTTTGCCTGCGCTGTTTGCTTATATTCGGCCATGGCATGCTTTTCCTCCAAGTCATATAACCCATTGCAATAGACACCTATTAAGCTCTTTTCAAACAAAAACATTTCCTCTTAATCCAGTGTTACAAGTTGATGCTATTATTGTTTAATTTTGATCTTTTCTTAAACTTGGAATTTTATTACATTTAACTTTGCCCCTAATTCAGACCTCCCTTACTTTTAAAATGAAGATGAGTGTTTTGTACCGATATCCTTGCAATTACAAATATCAGTAACAGGCTTTACCATTTATGTTGGTTATTAACATGATAGTGGATAATTTTGCTGTTTGCTGCTGTTTTCACTAAATAGTAGCAAGCATTATGATGTCATTTAAGATTATGACCTAACAGTACGTTTTAAGCCGTTAACCCATTTTTGCCCAAATTTTATTTTTTTAATTTTGTCCATAAAAAGTTGTGTTTTCATGCCAAAGGACATATTTCGGTGTTATTTTAGTTTATTTTTTCTTTGTTTGTTTATTATATTGTAATTTTGTTGTGTCCCAAACCGGAACACCGGGCATGAATGGGGGTCACCAGAGCGTAAAAGTTTTCAATTGTTTTTGTTGCAATACACAAGTAAATCATGGTATTTTTACACTACAAAAGGACTTTTTACTTCGTTTTGCAACAGAGACGTATAGTCGACACAAAATTAACACCGTCTAGGCTACAACAAACAGTTGTGATGAAATATGAAAGGCATGCAGCATATGAAAGAATAAACGCAAAAACAGAAAAACATGGAAAAACAGAAAAAACAGTTCGCGACAACATTGTACGTATCACGGGAATTTACTTGCTAGCCTACTGATGCTTCATCTTGTGGAATTCTTCGAAGCAATGTTTGTGTAAATTAACTCTGCACATCTCGCATATCATCCTGGAGTTTTTCTTGCACAGACGCACCAAGACTGCTTTTCGGCTGGTAGCAAAAATTAATTTGCTCGGTCAAAGCGGATTCCTGGAAGGACTCTTTTCTCTAAAGGCTTTGTCCCTGCTGGACGACCAGGAATAGCAGGAGGGATGCCATACTTCTGCAGATAAAACTGCACTATGCGTCTGGTAAATTCCAAATAGTCAAGAGGACTGTTATTGTAACCCTTCCTGTGCAACTGCCACGCGTTGTGAAGACTTGCACCAATTGTAAACGCAAAAACAGGCCACCACCACTTTTTTGATCGGACTCCCATTCTGTAATTGTCCATGCTTTGGTCCATGCGGTCTACACCACCCACAAAATGGTTGTACTGGGACACCATGAAAGGTTGATCCACTTGTTTTTTCTGTGTATCTTTGGCAATTCAGCGAGTGGCTTTCACAATAGGCATGACGGGATCAACAGTAAACACCAGTGAATTAATCGTCTTTAGTAAGTATTGTGTTTTTAGAAAAATGAGCATATACCTTCAAGATTTCAAGTCTATTTCTACGCATTGCATTAGATATGGATGGCAAGTACGATTCGGAGTGGTACTCCCACATCATGAGCCATCTGGGAAATGACATGTACCCTTGATAGCATCAGTATACCCATTCAGCACTCAATTTCCTCTGGGTTGGTCTAGAACGAGTCATCACCTTTATCTTGAGATGCGTACCGACTGAATATGCTTGTGATGAAGTTTATCACTTCTTCATCATAGAAGAGCTCGGAATATTCTTCAGGCTGCATGCCCTCTTTCTATGTTTTTCTTGCAAGTGTGAAGGGTGAAAAGCTTGGCTGTAAATCTTGGTTTCTCACCCATCGTCTCTTTTGTTTTCGTCTCAAACCGGCTCCAGAGGTTGAAGAACTTTCCGTCTCTAAAGGAAGTTGAGGACTGTCTGCACTGGAAGCAAAGAAACAACCAATTTGGTTGTCCCCTTCATCGCCTTCCGGAGACCGAGACAACAAAATAACTCTCGCCTCAGCATTACCTGTAGCTGTTTTCCACTAAGATTATTCATCCTACCACCTGTGTCTTCATTGCCACTGTCCCCTTTACTGTCAAAACCATCACTGGGAGGTTGAATAAACACCATCGCTGAAGTAACTGTTTTATCTTCTTCGATCTGAGCAAGGACTTTTTCAGCAGTAAGAAACCTAAAAAAAGATTTTTTACATAACGGCTCATGCCCAGTGTTCCCGAAAGGGAACATCATTATAAAAACAAATATAATACACCACCTCAAATTCAAATTCAAAATAATCCTTTCTGCCTGGAATTGTAGTCCATAGTCCTATAATTACAACATTGGTTATGCAGAAAAATATAGTAACACTAGGCCAAAAACTTACCTTTTTGACCGTGGGTCACGTGATGTTGAAGGTTCATCAGACATCTTTACACAATTCACAGCAAGATGCAAAAACTTTAGAACAAACAAAGTCAACTTCTACCTAGCACTATATTTAACTAGTAAAAATACCTGAATTCACAAAATTAGTTTAATAACAAGATTTATTACAAATACAAGTGATGTCCCCTTTCGGGAACACTGGGAAAAAACGGGTTAAATATTTGGATCGCTGCTTACTACTTCTTCGTTACTGAAGGCGAATTAATATAGACTAACGTCTTTGACTACGTGCGTGTTCCTTGGCCCTGGCATAAACGCCGCCGTGCAAAGAGCAAATTAACTCAAAATGAAGCACTTACAGTTAAGTTATAGCAATACCGAAGGTTTCCATTGATAATGTCGAGGTTAAGAATATCAAATCAGCTGGCTGCACAAGCCTCGCTCTATTGCAAATGAAATTGCCTCAACATTTAGATCATATGTAGCTCGAAACTTTCATTTTGTAGCAAAAGATAATAAAGGACCATCTTTATCCCATTGTTTTTTTCTTGTGTAATCACCAAGTGTTTTACTTGGAGCAGACTACATATTAAAATTTGTAGACTTCATTTGTCGATGAATCGTTTTGAATAATTTGATGAATTATGCTAAAGATCCATGCTATTGAGAAAGAATAGCCAAAATGTACCAAAGTACTTAGTTTTTGTACAAATTGCAATTTTGTGAAGTGCAGGCTTCAAAATTTTGTGTGTTTTTAACCGGTAGACTACATTTCATAAAGATTTGAGATTTCAGTTTTTGATGGATCTTTTTGAAAACGTCGACAGATAATGCCAAAGAACCATGCTTGTGAGGAAAGTAGTCAAAATGAACAAAAGGACAAACTTTGTTTAATAATTGCGAGTTTGTTAGGTCTAATAGGATAATTGTTCAACTAAAAATGAAACATGATGTATGGCAACCAATTTTTGATCAGCCATTAAAACTAATCCTTAGCCTCAAGTAATTGGAGTCACATATTGCTGGAAAGCAAACTTTCTAAGATTTCATAGGACAATAATTGTTATTGCCTTACCATAAGGTTTTTGTATTAAAATTACCTGATTTTACTGAGCTTACCACTTTTTGGGAGTGATAAAAAGTTACAGAAAAGGTCTTAAAGTTCAGTTTTTTGGTATAAAAACAAATATTTATTGTATATGTTATAAACTATCGAAATTGTCTTAAAATAACCATTAATTTGTTGAAAAAAATATTAAAAATCAGTTGAGAAATGAAGTCACAAATCAGTTTTTAAGTAAACTGATTTTGCAAAAAGGGTGGAATTTTTGAAAACATTATCGTATTATGATCTGCGGTTGCGAAGTGTTTGTGTTAATCGTACAAGACGTATGATGACATCATAGAGCCAGTTTTAAGCGTACAAGCGAAAAAGAGAAAATAAATGCTTAATAAGGCTTTAAGTGCTTAAATAAAGAATTGCTTGTAGCATAGTCAAATAAGCTTTATTTGTTGTAAATTGTTTTTATCGAAAGCACCTTATTAATATCTTCTAAAAGAACGTGTAATCGCGTTTCTGCGATCAGTACTTTTTGAGAAAAAACAAAAAACAGATTGTGCAATGAAGCGTTGATTGTGACGTCATTTTAGGCCCCAAAGAAATGAAAATTTTTGTAATGTGATAAGTCGGAAACTGGTTTTCGTTTGAGCAAAAAGCAGTTGTCCTCTGTCAAGTAATGCAAATTAAAAAAAAAAAACTTTTTATTATGATGTTATGATGACGTCATGAACCCCCTTATGACACTTACCACGGGGTGGTAATCAATTGTGCCAAATTTGATGCTTGTGCCTCTAGCAGTTTGAGAAGGGTTAAAACAGACAGACAGAATTGCACTTTATAGTATAGACTGATTTCAAAAACTTCATAAAGGTTGCGCATACCTGCTCTATTTCTCTCAAAATTTCTTGAGTCCATGGCAACTTTTAACTTGCCCTATTTTCAGCATCGACGTATTTAGGACTGGACTTGCTTACCACTAAAAAGGCCAATAAATTCAAAAAGTTTTCTACGTTCATTTTGTAAATACACAAAAAATAATTTCACAGTTGTGGAAGGGCGTCTAAGTCATAGGTTCCCAAACTGGAGTCTGTGACGACCGCACAGGGGTCCGTGGCTTAGTCCCGGTCAGTTAATCAATTAACGTTTGTCTCAGATAGCCAAAAGACCCGGAAATTCACTTCAGTGACATTATGAAGAGTAACTCTAGCCTGAAGATGAACCGGAGCGCGAGTGACATAATCGCGGCAGTAATATAGGTGTTGATCTTTTTTTTTTTTTGGAGGACAGCTCCACTGCTTTTTGTATTCGTACGTTAATTATGATAATTTGAAGCGATTCGGGTGACGAGTTTGATGTCACATATAGATGAGGTTCGAAAAAAATCAGATTCGCAAAAAGGGGTTCGCGAAGCAGCAGATTCGCAAAAAAGTGGTTCGCGAGGCAAAAAGTTTGGGAACCTCTGGTCTAAGTGATTGATATGTATCAACAGGAATAAGCCATTAAATATTGGACTGACGCTTACGACCTTTTGATAACTGTAGGCCTACATGCATGACCTAATACCTCTAATTGCGCGCATGTTGATCGGTCCTGGCATAATACAAATGCACTCGAAGTCAAGCACTCACAATTTTGTTAGATTAGCAGGGCCTATCCCCATCACAAATGTCAAGATTGAAAATATCGGTTCAGACGGCTGCGCCTGCTTCATCCAATGGATAGTTTTGAGAACAGTAATGAAAAGTTCATGCTATTTTTACATAACCAATTCTCGTTCCAAAATTAAAACCATCGTTTTCTGAAAAGGAAATCGATTAAACAACATCGTGGGGATTGCACATAGCAGCTATATTTCTACCAAAGCTTTTGGAGTCCATGGAAACGTCTTGTTTGCTCTGTTTCCAGCATAAGCGTAATTAGGGAGTGGACTTGCTTACAATCGTAAAAGCCAACGATTTCGCAAACTGTTATCCGTTTATCCTAGCAAGTATTTTGAAAGTTGTAAATTGGAAGCTTAATGTGAAAGTTGCGAAAGAGCGCCAAAGTGATTGATATGTATCGATAGAAATAAGCTATCAAACATTAGCCCCGCCACTTACGACTGTTTGTAATTGTAGGCCTATTTGTACAACCTAAAGCCTCTGGTGCGAGGATGTTGGTTGATCTTGGCATAAACGCAGCCAGGGGAAAGAGCAAACTCTACGGAAGTCACGCACTTGCGGTTGAGTTATTACAATAGACTAGGTCAGCGTTTTCATGCTTGTTTTCTGCGACTCAAAACTGTTTGAAAGTACAGTTGGTTGGAGTGAGTGCAACCCACACAAAAGACATAAATATGTATGGGAATACACATAAACTATACCAAGGTATACTCACGACCCACATGGGTGGTCTTCGCGATCCATATTTGGGTCGCGACCCATGATTTGAAAAGCGTTGAATTAGGGTGTGATTGAAGACTATAATTCATTGAGCTCATTTTTGTGCTAAAGAAGCGGAAAATTGTGATTCCCGAAATATCTCTCATGAAGAATATTCAATATGTTTGATTTTGCTACACTTGTTTAACATGTCTTAGAGGTCAAGATTAGTCAGGCACGCGACACCACAGTACAAAGGTATTCTAAATTGTCAGTTCATCATTTCAGAAATAAGTTTTTGGCTTATTGGTATGTCAATACTGCAATGCATCATTGTACTTTGAGAAACAGCATATTAGTTGTTTGCATGCAAAATGTGGTAAATAAAACTTTATGCGTAGCTGTTGTTTTCAGTCTGATGGCGCAACCAGACAGAATTACGATGTCACAGAGATTTTTTGATGCGTTCAAGAAAAAGAAACGAACATGCTTAGAATGCCTGAAATGCTTTAAAAAAGAATCAGTTGCTGCATCATTAATTTAGCTAAAATACTTGTGGAAATTTTTCCTTCAAAAGCCTCTTGGCAATATTTTCTGAAAGGTATTTAACCGCCTTTCTACTGCCATCATTTTTTGAGAAAATGAAGTAAACAAAACCCATAATCAAGCGTTTATTGTGACGTCATCTTAAACCCTTAAATGTAAAATATTTGCAAGTCGATTAGTTGGAGGTTGGTTTTGGCATGAGTGAAAAACTGTTTTCCTCCGTCGAGAAAGGCAAATTTTAAAAAATCATCTTTGATCAAGCTGTCACTATGACTTTACTAACTTAATAATGCACTCATCGCGTACAAGCGATCAATCGCGCCAACTTTCATATATGTAGTTTCCGAGAAGTTAAGCTCACGTGCAGACAAAACTGTGCGTTATTCATTAGATTTCCTATGTGAATTTTAAATTGCTTGCTTTTAGTTATGTGATGGAGTGGTTGATTGTCCTGACTTGTCTGATGAATGCCTTTGCGAAACAACTGATTCTTACATTCTTTGCGATCATTTGAAACCAGGACAGACGCTCGCTTGCGATAACGCCACCTTTCACCCGTTCAACAAAGTTTGTGATGGAGTAATCGATTGCGAAGATTTTTTGGACGAACGGTTTTGCAGACACTTAAATGAAAAAGAAGTTATGAGGTCTATTATTGATGTTTGTCTTATAGCTAATTGATGTAAAGAGAAAAATTTGTAACCTATTTTAAATTACCGTAAATGTTTATCTTGCTTAGTGCTTTCACCTCCTAGATTCTGTTGTGGCTGCAATGTGTGTGGTAAAAGCAAACCTACTATCTTCAGTCAAGCCCATCAATTTTGACCTAAAATGTCGTCATCAGAACACAGTTACTGTTACCGGTATTATACTAGATTTACCGAACCGTAAAAGAACCAATGAGACCACAAATATTTAATCATGTTAATTTCCGTGACTGAGAGATAAGCTTTGGTCATAAACTGGAATATACTTAGCTTAGTTTAAAACTTTGTTATCATAAATTTTAAATGGCGAGTTTTTTGTTGCAGTCTAAGTTTCACGTAGCATCAACTTTTAAATTAGGTCTATTACAAACTTTCGTGATTGCAGATGTTCTTACCGTTCCACTGACAATGATTACTTTAAACTTGCTGTAGCGTGTGATGGTCGACCAGAATGCGATGATTTCTCAGATGAATGTGGAGGAAATTGCCCGAATTCGTTTGACTTATGTACCGTTGTAGCCAGTAGTTTAAACTGCTCGCTTCAAGAAGGCCAAAATCGCAGTTTTTCTATCCAAGATATATGTAATGGCATACAAGCCAATTGCATGAGCTTATTTGACGACGAACAGAATTGTTTAAATCGGTTTTATTGTGCTTCTAAAAACGATGAATTAATCAGTATTGATTCAATGCATGTAAGTAGTTTATCGCTAGAAATTTTCAATTGGTTGATCTAATGAGTTTGAATTTTTTTAAAAATAGATAGTCTATCTAATCCACGCAGACTGAAGTAAATGTTTATTATTGCTAATGAAGAGAAGATTGTGCATTGAGGGTCTATTATGTGCTCTTATTTTTTCCCATTGAAGTTTTTCCAATGGCGTGCTTTTCCAAAAAATATTGAAAATTTTGTTTATTTTTTTTCTGAATTTGGTCGACTAATGGTCGCTCCTACAACGGCATGTCACCCCGAATGATTTATCTAACGCTTTTGCGTTCATTTTTCTGACGATATAATAGTCAAGCAATTTATTTGCATAAATAAGAATTTTCTTTCTTTCGAAGCAGTAGACCAACCGCGTTTTCATTATCGGCTCTAATGTTTAGTGCAGTGGGGCCCGACATTTTCATTATGTCGCCTCCCCCACCCAACTTGAAGTTATTCTTTACCTACTTTTACATTCAAAATAATTGCAACACAACAAGCCAAACAGCAGAGAAGATAAATTACGTTATGTGTGATGTCAGCAGCAACCATTGCTCTTACAACTCACGGAAAAATAAGAAGATACAGTGCTCAACAATGCGAACCACATATCATATTTCTCAAACACTACAGTTTTTCTCATTATATTAAGACTAATCATAGTAAAAAACCGGCCTTCTCTGAAAATTCAGCCTCTTCTATAAGTCTTTGTTAACCTTAAACGCCTAAATGCAATTTTACCTCACGAAAGTAGGTCGGCCTCTCATGTTGGGACCACTGGGTTAGCGTTTGCTTTTAAAAACATCTGAAATATTATCAACATCAATTGCATTTTTTTTGTTATGACGTTAGGTGACAGCACAAGCATTTAAATCAACAGCTAAGCGAACCGTAGATAATTCTGAAGCTAAGCTCTGTTTATCTTTTCACCGGTGCCGCTGAGTGGTAACCACCCAAATATTTTTGATGGTGCGGTTATTTAGAGTGATGTTTTGTCGGCCACAGCACCTGCAATAGGGCACCATATTTTTAAAGAAAACATATTAAAGAAAACATTTGATTTGAAGACCTTTCTTTTGATATCTGCAAATTAAAAGCAGTCGTTTCGATCTGTTTGATAAACCTAATTTTGCAACTACTTTGTTGGTGTTTCGGTAAAAATTTTTGATTAATCGCAAAAAGAAAACGTTTAGATATCTTTTAGTGGCCTCAGGAGAACAGACTGTTTTTTCTAGCAAAAAGAGGCATGTCTTTTAAAAGGAGTATGTATCGTAATGCTGAGCTAACATCATCAGCGCAACAAAAGTAGCAGGTTATTTTTCAAAAACAGACTACCAGCTTAAAAAAATTTTATTGTGACAAAAGCAAGTATTTTCTTTTTTCTTCGGCTTTTTTCATTAGCGGTCGCCACAGCAGATCAATTTTCTCCAGTTTGTGCCATCTCTTGTGTCTTACTCTGCCAACTTATGGTTTTATGTCATGGTAATCGTAAAATGAGGTAACTGAAAAATTGAAATACGCTAAGACTGCAGCTCCGTTAGTGGTAATTTTAAGTGATCACCGCAATAATCTCTAAGATTCAGGGCTGACTTTAAAATTCACTCTATTAGAGCAGGCCAATGATAATTTTTCCAGTAACAATTTAAAAATTATTACGGAAGCGCTGAAATTCTCATTAAAAATTGTCTCTGAGAAATTATTTTGAATGGTCGGTGATAATTTCTTGTTGCCTATTTGAGTGATAATTATTGCGATAATTTCAGTAAATTACCTCTAAAATTGTCACGCCAGAACAACTTGTGAAAAATGGTAAGTTTTTTCACAACGTGACGAAGACAGAAGTAGTGTAGCTCTCAGGCAGGCAACTGGCTGCTGTCCGATATCAAAAGAGTGTCTTTGATTGGTTGGTTTACCCCTCCTTTTCCATGGGACGAAGGCACGGCGCGAACAGTAATTCAGGTTCACGTCATCAACCTAATTAAGTTAGGCTTGGGGAAAGTGGCCGCCCATTTTGAACCAGTCATCAAAGCAAATTACCAATTGGTAGTCCTACCACCAACAAGGCAGACTGCCATTAGTGGGTAACCAAGAGTTGCCTCTTACGACATGCTAGATGACAGCTTCACATTTCTAACCCCATGAAGCACGGGTAGAAGAATATCTTCGCTGTGACGACCAGTCACTACATGATGATGCAACATAATAAAATGGTGTAGTTTGCGTGTCATAGGATCAGGTAATCTTTTCCTTGTTTAGAAATGCTTTTCTGACCAACATTTATTGTCTTCTTTTTCTTTAAGTGAAAGCGAAGGATATAACCGCTAGGCACTCCTCCTCGCTGCTCAAACGATGACATTGCATGTCGTAAGGCAGGTTAACGTAATTACCTGAAGCTGGTTGAACAATCGTTTTTTAATTTGACTAATCTCGCTCGACGAAATCGAAGCTTCTCCACCCGTGATAATTTCAAAACGAAAATCTAGGTAAAAATTGTTGCTGGGACAATTTGAAATTATATCCAGTAGAACAACACATTTTCCGAATCTTAAAGAGCCCGCTCTACCGCCGGTAATTTTTGCAAAAATAAATTGGTACTGAGGAAATTGTCAGTAAAAATTAAAAATGACTATGGGTGGAATCTTTTTTTACTGTACGAAAAAACACACGTTTGCTTTATAAAAGTGGTGTCGTTACCCATTTCCGTAAAACAAAGAGAGGATTTAGTTTCTGTTTCAATGCTTGTAGAACAATTTTGTTAAATATTTTCCATAGATAGCCTGATGACATGCCGTATCTGTTTTGGCTACGCACTATACACAACAGTATGTCCCGTTTGAATTAACGTTTTCTACTCACATTGCTTTCAGGTTTGCGACGGTGTTGCACATTGCCTTGATGAATCTGATGAAGCAAATTGCACGGGTCGCTTTTACTGTGTGTCAGGACTCCAGCTGTCTGTGCCTCTATCTCATGTTATGGATGGCGTAGATGACTGCAATGATGGTAGCGATGAATGCCCTCCTTATCTTGACTTACAGCTTTATTCTTCACGCTTTGAATTGATCAGCAGACTTCCAATCACAATATGGTTGTGGGTAATGGCTATGGTAGGAGTCATTGGCAATGCAACTGTGTTTATTTACACTTTGCTACGTCTGACACATCAGCAATCACTGTCAACTATCGCAAAAATAAACTACATTTTGATTGTTAACCTCAACGTTGCTGACTTTTTAATGTCAGTTTATTTGCTGTTTATTGGCGCGAAGATCGCAGAATACTCGGGGTCTTACTGCCACGTCGACTTAGCTTGGAGGACTTCATTTGCTTGCAACTTTATGGGCACTTTTTCAATGTTTTCAGCTGAAGCCTCATTGTTGATACTTGTCTTGATGACAAGTTGCAGGTTGTACACGGTATATTTTCCTTTTGACCACTCTCCCCGCGTGAGATACGTTGTAGCTGGAATTATTACAGTTTGGATTCTTTCTGTTCTAATAGCAGTCATACCGTTTACGCTACCAGACATTTTTGTTGAACGATATTGGGTTGAATCTAAGTATTTCAACGACGCTCTCGTTCGTCTTCCAGCGTTTGAAGCCTTTTTTCAAAAGTTAGTTTTTATTACACAGCCTGCCAACACTACTGCCTTAAACCCCGGTTTTGATATTGAAAGTTTTCTAATCAATAATTACCCACAGTTTATCATAATGGGAAAAATTGATTACTATAACGAAAACGGAGTTTGCATTCCGCATTTTTATGTTCCCCTGGAAGACAATGGCTCATTTTACCCCACTATTGTCGTCACCATCAACATGATAGCATTTATCTATGTTGGTATAGCTTATTACAAAATATTCAGGATCAGTGTTGCCAGTAGGCGAAAAACAAACCAAAGAACGCACTCTACCGTTAGAGTTCTGCAAAAACGAATAGCGAAATTGGTTGTAGTCAACTTTGTGATATGGTTTCCCATATGTCTAGCGTCGTACATACAACTAGGCATTGAAACTGAGTTTTCTGGGGCTCTTTTTGTGATAACAGCGGTTGTTTTGTTTCCTCTAAACAGTGTAATTAATCCATTGCTATATTCAGACGTATTTGTAAAAGTCTATAGAAAATTACGAAAACTTATTAAAAGTTGTGAGAAGGCAAAGCTTGAAACTAGGCAAACGCCTGATATTGCTGCTAAGCAAACACATAACACTGCGAAACCGTTCACGACAACAGCAGTAGATTTCACAAGTCCTCTGCCGACCCAAAACACGTAAAAACAATCTATGCGTTAATCTAATATTAAAGCCACAATTCTACCCAAATTACTGACAATTAAGAATAAACGAGATGCATATTACGCGCAGGTGTTTTGTTCAGTTCTTTCTTTGTTTTGTTACTGTTTTTTTGTGGTCAAGATCGTATTTTGAGGGAAAATCCTCAATATGTATAAAATTCGATTTTTTTCCTGTGGTTATTTTGTGAGGTGACTATTTTATCAAATCAATCAATCACCTATTAAACCATAACTTTTTTTTAAAAAATCTTCTTTTCCGCTCAACACTCTAAAATTGTTACATAGGTGTAGCTAGGAGGAGTGGAAGTGCATGGGCCATGGCCCAACCACATATTCGAACTCGACCTATGAATAAAAGTATTTTCAGCTATAAATCTCAAAACGTTGATTGCAAAAAACTAAATAAAATAAATTGAAGAAAGTTCATCAAAATAATTTTAGTTACAAACTGACCACAGTGAGGGATTAAAAATCGCTCTCATAAAAAAAAATTAAAATTCAGCAAATAAATTCAGGAACAAAAGTGAAATGAACAAACGGGAAGTTAAAAAAATCATTTAACAAAACTGAGGCCTACACCCAAAGAATTTGCTTCCGGATAACGGATCGGAACGCTAGCGTGTTACTCTACACCTCTCCCTTTATATCTGCAAGGTTATCAACCGCTGTGTAAATTGTTGCGTTAGCAACAACAGCATTTGAAGAAGTTTTTTTTGCTGTATAACATTGTCGATTCTGGTTCTTTTCAATTATAAAAACATCAAAGAGACCAAGTGTATGCTGTGTGAAGAATACCAGAAGCAGGTTGCCTCCGGAGAGTTAAAAGATCTAAGGAGTATTTGTTATATTTATTAGTTGGCTGCTTCAGATTTTTGCATGCATATCATCAGTTTTTGGTAAACGCATGAAACCAGTACAGCCCCCTCCTTCTCTTCCTCAAAGATTGTGAGTGAGCCTGGTAATAAGACTAAAGACCACAATTGCTGTCAGTTAAGTGGTTAAAACGCTAATTTTTCACCCTTTCATCTAGCACCAATAGAATCCTAACAAGATAAGCATAATGTACTTGTTTGTTTTTATCTTTAACAAATATTGTTGAAAATAAATGCAACGCATTTTTTATTGAATTTATTTTGTCGTTTTTTCACTTTTTAAAACAAACATGATGCGTGTATGACCATAGTGGCCTAAGCAGAAATTTGTCATGAGTAGCGTTTTAAATTCTCTTATTAAGAATGCCATATCCACAATTATTGTAGTTTTTTCCGAGTGCATGTCCGCGGAAAAATTTTAGAAACGTACATTAAAAAACAAGCATTTCTTGCTTTCTAGAACAATTTTTATGGTCGTATGATTTTTTAAGTTAAAAAGTTGTGTTGGTACAGTATTCATGGGGGAGTATTGAGCCCCAGCCCCTTCCCGTGCCTACGCCACTATGTAACCAGCTTGTAACTGTTAGTTGATCTGCCATCTGCGGACAACAATTTTGCTTGATAGCAAAGATTCTAATGGACCCCATTTTTTGTTTATCCTCCAACCATTCTATACTTGAGATCCTTAAGTTTGAACCAAAAAACACTGGCTACGATTACCTTTATGGTGCTCCCCGAACGCGCCACGAAAGACTTGAAAGCCTTCAACCTGAGCTTTGTCAATGTTTTTAACATCAATTATCGCGGAACAGCGTAGAGGAAGCCAGTGAACTTGACTGTCTCCATGCTCAACTCATAAGCATAAGGCATGATGTTGACAATGTCGGTCAATATTTTGTTCCATTTTTTCGCAAACTACGTTTATATATATAATACTCAAATAAGTGTGCCCATAGAGTGCAGAAGCCTGGCCAAAAACAAACTGGAGGCATGAAAATTGAACTTTTTGTAATTCTGAAGACGACTACATTTCCTAGTATTGTTGCGAGTTTAAAATTTTTCTGTTTTGCTTGTAAAATAATGAACTCGGAATACGGAATGCAAGTCGATTTGCCATTGCTCAGTTTAATGCGATTAGCTTCGTTTCGTTTCTTTTGGTCTTGTTGGGCAGGAATACATATTTTATTTATACGTTCTATTGGTTAAAAGCTAGGTAGGTGTTATAAGTTAACCAAGTGATTCCCAGCGTAAAGCATACAAATGTGCTAAGAAAGAACTTTTCAGCCTTTTGGGTTCTTGGAACCCTACAGCTAACCTAGTTTTGCAAATGCCGCGTAATCCCAATTGTCAAAAATCAAAAAAATGAGTAAAATGAGAAAAAAAAATGTGTTTTGCCGTCAAAAAACTTGATTCATGCAAATATGCTTGGCTGTCCGGTTTGTGCACATAAAGCAAAAATCATGATTGGCCGAATATTTTACCCTGCTATGATACCATAAAAAAAATCACGTTATCAGTACCTTGGGGTCAATATGACCCCATTACTAAAAATACATTTTGACACCAGTAGAAAAACTCAATTTGTTATCAATCCGTGCTTATTGCTTGAAAAATGTACTGGAGTGCACAATACTGTATACACGAATATTTTACTTCTGACACTGATTACAGACCATCTTGCTGTGTTCTTCGCAAGTGGTGTTATGACATCTGCTGCAGGTGAGTCTGTGCTTTTTGTCCTTTGATCTCGGACAAAGAAAGCATCTCTTGCGCCCTGATGGACAATGCTGGGTGATGTTTTGAACAGCTACAGGTGCTTCTGGTAAAATCCTACAGCTGAAAATGATTTGTTTCACAATCTGAGGTGTTTGAGGGTTCACCAATCTGCGCTTAGCTTGAGGAACAATCAACGATATGAATAGTTCTTTCATGGGGTCAATATGAACCCAAACAAATATAATATGAAATTTACAAAAAAGGCAGCATTGAAATTAAGATTGAATGAATAGAAACAGCTAGCAAGAATCTGCAAAGAAAATACAAAGCGAGATGAAAGCTTATAATCTCAAAATTTGGAATATTTAGCCTATTAAATAAGCCTGGGGTCATATTGACCCCATGGTACCAGAGCAGGGTTAAATCAAAACTCAAGAAACCCCTGCAGAACCCTTACAGTTCACGGAACTCCGGTTGAAGAGCTCTGCACAATGTTTTTTCTTTACTCCAAAGAAGATAGTATTTGTACTGACAAACCAAAGTTTGGCAGTTGGAATGACTGTAAATATTGTTACAATATTTCGCAACATCTAACGCTTTAAATCTATGGTTTTCGCGTAGCCAATCTGTGATTTGAACCCGCGTTGTGTCGTTGTTATGTTTGTTTCACTTGAAGTATCGTTTTTATTGATTAGTTGTTGAATTTGGCAAGTTGACCCTAAAGCGACGCTGCGAAAACTGCCTTCTTATCACATGTTACATCATTCTCAAGTAGACACGTAGCAGGAAGGATTACGTTGTTTGTAAACCTGCACGTTTGAGCAAAAGACGAAACTGTCAAAAGAAGCTTGAAGAAACCCAAGTAGATAAATTGGATAAGTTGTTCTTTTGTTGATCGTCTTTGTGGAGCTGTAAGAAAGAAGGTACTTGGGGGTCAAACTAGCTTGAAACCGCTACGCCGATACACCACTAACAACGCTACACCGCTACAACGCCAACGTCGCCAACCGCCAACTACGCCACCACCATCTCATCTTGTTTTTCTGTTAATTGTAATATCTTTATTTCAAGTTTCAGTTCTCTATCGCCAATATACGTTTGTCAAAGGATTAGTGCACGAAAGTTTAGGCGACAGAAAAAATGAAGTGCAAGGGGCGCGTTTCATCTATTTTGTTAAACAGCTTCACAACAATCTGTCTCGGGTTCGGAGACTACCCCAATGGTCTCTGTTCCACGAACCCGTTAAAAGGACTATTCTTCATAGTTTATCCTTTTGGTGCTGAGTTTAATTTAACTAGTTGTTCAACGTAAAACGCATAACTACATTTTGTCATTCGTTTTGTACAATAGGGTATCTGGTGCAAGTGCGACACCTCTAAAAATTTGCTTTACAATTCTGTTCTACTAAGTGAAGCTTTTGAATCATCTGTACAGTGGATACATTTAAAAAAATCTTTTCTCACTTTTCATCTTTGCTTGTGGAAAAACTTTCTTGTCCTTTAATCTAGGTATATTTTCTAAATTTTAGGTGTCCCACAACAGTTTTTACTTAGATATTCTTTTAATAAACCAATGTCTTTACGAGTAATTGGAAAATCTTTTTAGATTAAGTTTATTAAATTATTAGCTCGCTTTTCATTGGCTTACTAAGCAAAACTTGGATTACCTCTCCAGCATTAGTGATGATCATTATGGTTATGGCTATACACCTACTGACGATTATGACGGCTTTAGAAAGGGCAGACCTTCTGGGAGTACAGCTGTCTTTTGGAGAAAAAATCTGCCAGCCACACGAATCACAAGTCATAGTGGTTCAATTATTGGTTTGAAACTAGACAACAATACTAGTCAAATTCTACTTTTAAATGTGTATCTTCCATACTGCTGCCCTGAAAATTTTGATGCATATCAAACTTACTTAGGTGAACTAAGTTCTTTCTGTAACATTAATGCTGCCTTGGAAATATTTATATTGGGTGATTTCAATGCTGGAAAGGGTAATCAATTCGGGAAAATACTTATGGATTTCTGTGAAGATAATAACTATCATTTCTGATGACAGCTTACTGCCTGATAGCTCGTTTACATATATTAGCGATAGTCACAACTCTACCTCATGGATAGACCATTGTGTTACATCTGCTATGGCACATCGCCTTATAATTAATATAGAAGTCCTACTAGAGTACATCTGCTCTGATCATCATCCTTTACTTGTCAAGATAAGATACAGTTCTGCTATAAATCACCACAGCAACATACGTGATCAAAAATCATCTGACTATAAACACATCGATTGGAAAAATTTGACCCCTAGAAAAAAGGCTGAATATTACCAATTCACTAAATCATATTTATCTAATTTATTGCTACCGTTGGAGGTTATTAATTGCAATAATGCTGAGTGTAATGATTCAGCTCATTTGGAGAGTATATCGACATACTATCAGGGCATCATTAACAGCCTACAAGCTTCCCTACCCTTGCAAGTATACAACTCTCGGCGCAACCTGCGTATACCTAACTGGTCTGCACTCTTGAAAAACTCTCATAAAAAAGCCAGAACTAGCTACCTGGCTTGGATCAATTCTTCAAAGCCTAAAACTGGTCCAGTATTTGAACTCATGAAAAAACACAAAAAAGAATTTAAAAAGTTATTCCGACAGCATAAAAAGAAACTGAGAAAACAAGCTGCCGATACCTTGGCATGTAGTTTTATTGACAATCATCCAACAAACCAATTTGGGAAAAATATTAATATTCAGTCATCTCCTAAAACAACTGCACTGCCTGCAACAATCAATGGAGTCTCTGGCACACAAAATATTGTTAATATGTGGGAAAATCATTACCAACAACTACTTAACTCTACTAACAGCAGTAAGTCATCTGATCTGAGTACCACTCATTTGAAAAGCAAAACAATGGGACCACACAATAAAACTGAAAAATTTGATGAGGTGAAAAAGTTCTTATGTACGGTAGGTTTAGCCCGGTCTCTATCTCAGAAACTCAAACCAGACTGTGCTGGAGGACTTGATGGCTTATCAGCAAATCACATTATGTTTGCACATGAAATAATATATCTTCATATTAGCATATTTTTCAACCTTTGCCTTGTTCATAGCTACCTACCTGCTGCATGCACTAATTCAGTTATCACACCTATAACGAAAAACAAACATGGTAATGTCTCTGCCATCTCCAACTACAGGCCTATTGCTCTACCCACCGTAATTTCAAAGTATTTTGAGCATTACATATTATTTATGACCAGTAATTTCTTGTCGAGTGTGGATAACCAATTTGGCTTTAAGCCTGCACATAGTACTGACATGTGCCACTTTTTATTAAAACAAGCCATTTCGCAATACAATACTCATGGAAGTCCAGTCTTTGATGCCTTTTTGGATGCCTCTAAAGCATTTGATAAAGTTAATCATCATATTTTGTTTAAAAAACTTACTGAATGCAATGTTCCTGAGATTTTTGTAAAACTCTTAGCTAACTGGTATTCCAGTCAACTTCTCTGTGTTAGGTGGGGTACTACTTATTCTAAGTTTTTTACCGTCTCAAATGGAGTGAGACAAGGTAGCATTTTGAGTCCCATTCTATTTGCTGTCTATATGAACCAGCTTTCACAGACCCTTAACAAACTTAACATTGGTTGCTTTATTGGTCAACATTGTCTAAATAATATTTTGTACGCCGACGATATATGCTGTATTGCACCTAGCTGCAAAGGCCTTCAAAATTTTCTAGATGTTTGCTATGAATATGCACAAAGCCATGATATCTCTTTTAACTGCTCTAAAACCAAAATAATGATGTTTAAAACTAAGTTTTTGAAGTTGAATTTTGTGCCCAAATTACAATTAGGTAACTGTGTAATTGATTATGTAGAAAAAGTGAAATATTTAGGTTTTCTTTTAACATGTGATTTGCAAGATGACATCGACATGTACCGACAGCTTCGCTATGTCTATGGTACAGCAAATAGACTTCGTAGTAAATTCTCCGACTGTTCTAAAAACGTAAAAAATTATTTGTTTGGCACGTTTATGTACAGTTCCTATGGCAGTAGTATCTGGTCGTCCTATCGACAATCTACCTTTCACCGTCTCCGGGTAAGCTACAATAATGCTTTTAGGATACTATTTAACTTGCGTCATCGAGTAAGTATATTTTCGACTCTTGTACAGAACAATATATGTACTTTTCAAGCATTGATTCGAAAATATGTCGCTTGCTTTATGATTCGATGTGCAAATTCCTGTAATATCTGGATTTCCTCACTGGTAAATTCGGACGATTTCCTAACCAGCCAGTTTTATAAACACTTTCTCCTTCTTCATGACCGTTGGGCTTTTGCCTTCTTAGGGATTTCAAACATGTCTACAACTCTGTGTTTGTTTGTTGTTTATGCTCTGCGTTTGTTTGCTCTCGTTGAGCTATTCTAGTGTGATTTATGCTGGACCAAAGTTGACGTTGCTGAAAGTTAACGGGTCTGTTAAATAAATAAATAAAAAAAAAAAAAATGTAGAAAACAGATTGAAATAATTTTTGACAGTCGAGCAAAAATTTATTGTGTGACCATCTCTGTAGATGTCTAGGCTCACTATGAAACAGATTAAATCATGTATAGTAACGCAAGAGGCTAGCGATGCACATAGCAAAACTGCAAGACAGTGACACTGTTTCGACCTATCAGGTCTCTTCAGTGCAGTTGGTGACCGACGAGAAGCTAGAGGCTTTTAATAAAGCATAGCTTAGACTGCCACACTTGCGGGATCTATACTAGATCCACTTGGTGGAAGGTCTGTCAGTACTCTGCGAAGCCGTATCACTCGTAAATGAGTGGCGGTTGTCGCAGGTGCACTAAGTCTAGCAACTGCTAGAACAATAGTGCTGTCACAGCCTAGTGGTCACAAGGTCTTGCGATACTTACGAGGTCGAAACAGTGTCACTGTCTGCAGTTTTGCTATGTGCATCGCTAGCCTCTTGCATTACTATACATGTAAGACCTTGTGACCACTAGGCTGTGACAGCACTATTGTTCTAGCAGTTGCTAGACTTAGTGCACCTGCGACAACCGCTACTCATTCACGAGTGATACGGCTTCGCAGAGTACTGACAGACCTTCCACCAAGTGGATCTAGTATAGATCCCGCAAGTGTGGCGGTCTAGGCTATGCTTTATTAAAAGCCTCTAGCTTCTTGTCGGTCACCAACTGCACTGAAGAGATCTGATAGGTCGAAACAGTGTCACTGTCTGCAGATTAAATCATATTACTACACTACCAGGAAAATTTTGGAAAAGTATGTTTGAGTTAAATGACATTTTTGAAATAGTCAAATTTTTTGAGGCAAAAAGAATTGGATGGGAAAGAAAATTCTTAACATTCTACAATCTTTTTAAGAGGCCTTTGGCAAGAAGTCAGAACACAGCTGAAAATTTTTAAGTGCTAGTAAAGTTGCGACAACCCATCTCTCTCTATCGAGAGGCAGCCATCACTTTACTAAGAAGCACTCGTTAAGACATGGTTCTGCCAATATTGTCGTATACCCTGCTGTATTGCGTTGATCAAGTAAAAGAGTTTTTGCCTTCTAACATTTCTCTCCTAACGCAAGCATTCAATCTCCATTTTTCAATTAAAGTATAATGTCGTTTATTCATAAAACATCAGAATATATTCCTATTTTCAAACAACAACGTTTTTTGGTTAAAAAAGATAACAAAAATAATCACATCATTTCTGATCATGTGAAGCGGTAGATATAAAAAGATACATTAAATAATCAAGTTTTGCAAAGCTCTTTCTAGCATTGCTGCGAGATCACAGTGCAATAGTGCCGTCAAGCCCCTTTGTGATGCGACTGATATCGAGATAGAATCATTTGCAACCAGGTTCACCCAAAAAAACTCATAATTTTTATCTTTTGGGTGACAATCAAGCCGCAGCCGAGATTTATGCTTGTGCTCCAACACAACTGCTGCCGGACTTATTTGGTTTGATGCAACCGATTAGAGTTTTATAAATTTTGAAGAAGAAATTTTCAAAAACATCCGAGTACAATAGTGGATTTATGACGCTATTTAACGGAAATATCACTATGCCTGTGACATCATAAAGAACTTCTGGAAATTCTTCAGCGAGACCTAGTTGTACGTAAGACAGAATACCAATCGAAAACCAGACTGCAAAATTGACTGCAACCAATTTGGCAATCCTTTTTTGAAGTTGGTGTGTGATGAGAGATTTTTCAGTGCCATTCGAATTTTTGGTGCTAACTCTATAAATGATGCAATAAGCAATCACCACATATACAAATATTGCCATATTGAAGGTGACAATTATTGTAGGATATAGCCAACCGTTATCACCAACAGGAGGATATAAGTGTGGAATGCATACGGCATTTTCGCTGTAATAGCCAAAGTTTCCGAGAACCTTTAACTGTGGAAAATTGTCCGCCAGAAACTTTTGCTGATCAACTCTACTCGCCAAACTTGAGAAATTTGCTGACTGAGTGAGATAAACTAGATTCAGAAAAAATTTATCAAAAACATTGGGCCTAACTAAAGGCTGATTGAAATACTTCGAAGCGATCCAGTATCTTTCGTAAAACACTTGTGGCAGAAGCGAAGGCATGATCGCAGTTAGGATCGAAAGGATCCAAACAACAACAATACCCATAGCTATCCACCTCATGCCGATGCCATTGTTGAAAGGGTGACATGCTGAGTAAAGTCGTTGCGTTGTCATCAACGTTAGCACAAGCAAAGATGCTTCAGCAGATAACACAGCTATGGAGCCAATGATTGTACATTGAAGCGATGTTCTCCAGGCTAGATAGAATTTACAATAAACACCTGAATACTTTATTGCCGTGGAACCAATGAAGAGTAGATAGATCGAAGTAAGAAAGTCGGCAATATTTAAATTTAAAATCAAAGTTAAGTTTGTTTTTTCTATCAGCGACAATGATCCTCGTTTTGTTAGACGGCATAAGGTATGCGAAAACACAGTGGCATTTCCTATAGCTCCAAAAAGAGCGATAGCCCAAAGGGAAACAGTAAATACCAGGTGCTTGATAAGTTGGTGTTTTGAAGAAAAAAATTTGTTGTCCAAAAAGTCTGGACATTCATCGCTGCCGTCTGAACAATCATCTATTCCATCTGAAATGTACGATTCCGGGACCGAAATAGGAAGTGGCGAAGAGCAATTGTATCGAAAGCGACAGCACAATTTTGGCCCTTTATCCTCACAGTCTGGATACCCCGAGCATGGCTCAAGATTGGGGCACTCGCTTTCATCGGAGCCATCTGCACAATCCGGATAACCATTGCAAACCTATAAACAAAAAATTTTGCAATGATTGAGCTTCCCCTGCCAACTTTAAGAAATAGCTTTCTCCTCAAACAGTAGCGACGTCGCATAACGCCATACTAGGAAACACAAATGGTGATTGTAGCGTCACGACTGTTTTGTGCAAAATCTATGTGCTGCATTTGCAATGGAAGCAAATAAATAACCTGATAACCTGAAGTTAACCTGAAGATATCCTGAAGTAAATAACCCGAAGTTAACGTACTGCTGAGTTATACAAAAACAAAATAACTGATTTGCTGAAAGGTTTAATTTGGCGTTGCCATAAATTAGGGATATCCCAAACAAAACCAAACTTTCGGTGATTTAATAGGTGTCGGCAAATAATCTTTAAAAATGCTCTAATGTCCGAAATTTTCGCATCTACTCACTAAAAGTCAGGTACATTCTCTTCAACATGAGACGGAGCTCAAAAACAAAAAAGTATTTGTGTTTGCTTGAAAACCAAAATGGTCCGAGCAATCTCTTTGAAAAAGTTGGTCTCCCCCTGTCACGAATAAGGAAATTTGCTTTATAAGCGTTGTTTTCATATTGTGTAAAGCGCTGCGTTATTTGTTCGCTCGACTGCCGACTGAGGGAAAGACCCTTTTTTTCCTCGCAAGCCGATTGCTGTGTACGCCATTTATTAGTCAAAATCGTTATGACGACATAGTAAAATTCTAGATCGGTCCAGCGATTCTACCTTCTTCGAAGAATTTCGATAAACGATTAGCGTAACTTGTAATGCTTTTTTTTGTTGTTCACGTGATTTCGTTCGAGCGTTCTCCAGATTGTTTCGTCGTTTATATATAAGGCGACGGGATTTTCTTTGCCCAGAGAGCCAGACAAAGCCCGAGAGAGAGAGAGAGGGCCAAAGAGAGAGCGAAAAATAGAAAAAAGAGTGGTTTGACGGGTTAAGGAAGACCCATTACGGTGTTGTTTTTTTTTGCGATAAATTATTGTGGATTTTGTGGACGTGGAGAATATTGAATAGTTATTGGTGGACTTATTTTGCGGTCTTTTCTTGATTGTGTGGTAAAGTGAATAATTTTGGAATCGTTGAGCGAAGAAGTTTTGAAGTCGTGAAGTACCATTTCTGTGAATATATTATTCTGTTATTTAAGTGGGTTTGAAGTGTTTTAGCGGAAGCCAATCTTTTCAAAGCTTTTATTAAGTTGTAGCCAGACCTAATTATTCGAGCGATTATCACACGTCGCCTCAATTTTAAAGGAATTTGGAATTGAGATAGAACCGAAAGTTCTATTAATAATATCCTATATATTAAAAACGCGACATCTGGGGGCTCGTCCGGGATCAATTATCTTTATCGGTTGGTAATTTAAAATGGCTGCGGAAGAACTTAATATGGAGAAGTTGGAGGAATTGAAGAGACAAGTAGAGTCTTTGGGCTTGGATGAGAAGCAGAGGAATAAGCTTATAACGGACGAATGGCGCCGAATGAGAGAGGCCGAGGCCGAAGAACGAAAAATAGCGGCTGAAGAGCGAAGAATAGCGGCTGAAGCTGAAGAGCGAAGATTGGCGGCTCAGGCGGAAGAACGGAGAATAGCGGCCGAAGAACGAAGAATAGCGGCTGAAGCTGAAGCTGAAGAGCGAAGATTGGCGGCCCAGGCGGAAGAACGAAGAATAGCGGCCGAGGCTGAAGAGCGAAGGTTGGCGGCCCAGGCGGAAGAACGGAGAATAGCGGCGGAGGAAAGGAAGGCTGAGCTCGAAGTCGAAAAGCTGAGGTTGGAATTGAAAGCGAGGAGGCTCTCCCAATCTCAGAATGGCGGGCAAGTGAATGAAGAATCGGTTGGAAATGTTGTGAGGACGCCACCGCTACCATCTTTCGTGGACGGGAAGGACAATCTGGACGAATATCTGCTGAGATTTGAAAGGTACGCTAGTGTGACTAAGTGGAATAGAAGTACTTGGGCGACCCAGTTGAGCCCGCTGTTAACGGGCAAGGCGGTAGAGGTATATAATAGACTGTCGCCAGAGGAGGCAATGGACTACGAGCGCCTTAAAGTGGCTTTGTTGGAAAGGTATGATTTCACTGAGCGTGGATACCGCGAGAAATTTCGAGAAGCTAGACCGGAAGGACATGAAAGCCCGAGCCAATTTATTTTTAGGTTAAAAAATTATTTCACTAAGTGGGTAGAGTTGGCCGAAGTGGAGCAAACCTTCATGGGCGTGGTTGATTTGGTTGTGCGCGAGCAGTTCACTAGCTCCTGCTCCAAAGATTTATCGATATGGCTGAAGCAGAGCAACCCCAAAACTCTGGATGAATTGTCGCGGTTGGCTGACCAATATTTGGCAGCGCGCAATCAAAAGTTGGCGAGCAAGGAAGTGATCAAGCGTGAGAGCACAAGAGCCGGTGTAAAAGATGATTATAGTGGATTCCCTCCTGCGAGTACCCTAAAGTGTTTCTTATGTAATCGCGTTGGTCACCGGGCAATGGACTGTCGCGTTAAACCAGAAGAAGGACGTAATGAGCATTACCGACCAGCTAGACACGCGGTTACGTGCTGCCAATGTGGTGAAAGTGGGCATGAGAAGAGGTACTGTCGGAACGCACCCCGCCCCCAAGCTGCTCCTCGGGGTGGAGGCAGCACCCCTAGACCTCCGTCACAACCGTACCGAGTTGGATGCACTGCACAAATTGGGAGATTATCGGATGATATAAAAGCGAAAGACGAAGAATATTTGGAGCTCAAATCGGGAGAGAAAATTAAAGTCGTGCGTAATGGTGCTTGCCTGAGTAATGAAAATAAGAATTGTATGCCTCTTGCGACCGGAAAAGTGGGGGAGAATGAAGTTGAGGTCCTTCGTGATACAGGCTGCAATGGCGTTATTGTCAGAAGAGAGTTGGTGAAGAAAGAAGATTTTACTGGTAGCATGGGATATGCGATGGCTATCGACCGGACATTGAAGGAGGCGCCAATTGCGGAGATTAAGGTAGACACGCCTTACTATACAGGAGTAACTCAAGCCATATGTTTACGAGACCCGTTATTCGACTTGGTTATTGGAAACATTCCTGGGGCACGGAATCCGGATGATCCTGTTCCCGGTGTGGAGACGTGTGCCGCTGCGGTTACGAGGGCTCAAGCTCGGAAGGATATCACAGTCAAGCCTTTAGTTACGAAAGAAGTGACGACTCAAGCTTCTATTACGAAAAATGAATTGGCTAAGCTACAACAGTAGGACACTACTTTGGAAAAATATGCGGATCTGGCAGATGCCGTTAGAAGGGGAGACTATGAAATAAAATATGAAAGGCGTAGAGGTGTTTTATACAGGATTCGGAACCGAGTTGATGGATTAGGTGAGTGCTCAAAGCAGATTATGGTGCCAAAAATATTGAAGAGGAAGGTTATGGAAGTCGCCCATGATTCAATTTTTGGAGGACATCTCGGGATTAAGAAGACCAGAGACCGCATTCAAACGAGTTTCTACTGGCCTGGCATGCAAGGTGATATTACTAGTTTCTGCAGATCGTGTGATGTGTGTCAGAAGACGACTGCCAAAGGATCCGTTCCCCGTGTGCCACTAGGAGATATGCCCTTGATTGATATGCCGTTTAGGAGAGTCGCTGTGGATTTAGTTGGACCGATTTCACCTCCAAGCGAGAAGGGACATCGATATATCTTGACCTTGGTGGATTACGCAACTAGATACCCGGAAGCCGTTCAATTCAAGAATATTGAAACGGAGACAGTGGCGGAAGCGTTGATGGACATGTATAGTCGTTTAGGGATACCAGGAGAAGTCCTGAGTGATCTTGGCACACAGTTTGTGTCGAAGTGCATGGACGAAGTATCAAGGCTACTGTCTATAAAACGATTAACAACTACGCCGTATCATCCTATCTGTAACGGGTTGGTCGAACGTTTTAATGGTACCCTTAAGAAAATGTTGAGACGTCTGTGTAATGAGCAGCCCCGCCAGTGGCACCGTTTCGTTAACCCCTTACTATTCGCGTATAGAGAAGCGCCACAGGAGGACACCGGATTTTCACCGTTTGAATTATTGTATGGAAGGACAGTGCGTGGACCGGTCCAAATCTTAAAGGAGCTGTGGACAGGAGAGACAAGTGGGACAGAAGTCAAGACGAGTTACCAGTATGTTTTGGAGTTGCGAAAGCGCTTAAACAACACTATGAAGATTGCTCAGGAGGAGTTGCTAAAGAGTCGGAAGAAGAACAAAGCACTGTATGACAGAAGAGCAAAAGGAGAGAATTTCAAGAAGGTGGCAAGGTTTTATTGCTACTGCCGACGGACACAAACAAGCTACTGATGCAATGGAAGGGGCCGTACAAAATTATGAGCAGGTGTGGAAAGGGTAATGATTATCGGATTGAAGTAAACAAAAAGGTGAAGACGTTTCACGCGAACATGTTGAAGAGATATATCGAAAGAGATGACCAAGACGGAGCACCACAACGAAATTCGTACAATAAACAGGTAGTGTCTTGTGATGCTTGTACCGGAATCATAGGAGGAGATGAAGATTTGAGCGTGAACGACGAGGAAATGATGGAGTTGGCTAATTGTCGTCAGAAGGAAACAGTCAAGGACGTCAAATTGGGAATTGAACTGACCAAGACACAACAGGAAGAGTTGATGGATACCTTGGTAAGATACGTAGAAGTATTTTCGGATATAGCAGGCAAAACTAACGTGATTGAGCATAAGATAGAGCTTACTAATAACAATCCAGTGAGGTCTAGGCCTTATCCTTTGCCGTACGCCTTAAGGAAGAATCTCAAAAGGGAGATACAAGACATGCTTAGTCTCGGAATCATCCGAGAATCGAACTCCTCATTCGCATCCCCGATTGTGATTGTGAAGAAGAAGGATGGATCGGACCGCATTTGCGTTGACTATCGGAAATTAAACAAGCTCACAGTAGCAGATCCGGAGCCCATGGTCACAGCAGAAGATTTATTCCAGCGGTTGGGGAAAAGCAAATATTACTCCAAGATTGATCTTAGCAAGGGATACTGGCAAATCCCCGTCGCGGAAGAAGACATTGAGAAGACTGCATTTATAACGCCCGACGGTACGTACGATTTTCTCAGAATGCCTTTTGGGATGAAAAATTCGGGGGCAACGTTGGTTCGCGGAATGAGAAAGATTTTGGCTGGAATGAATAACGTAGATAGCTATATTGATGACCTCATCATTCATACCAATGATTGGCAAGCGCACCTACAAGTGTTGGGAGAATTGCTTCGAGGTTTGCGCGAAGCAGGACTTAGAGTGAGACCATCTAAATGTGTATTTGGGGCCGAATCCGTGGAGTTTCTTGGGCATTATATCGGTCGTGACTGGATTACAATTAATGAGGACAATTTGGAGAAAATTCGTACCGCACGACGACCGACTACAAAAAAGGAGGTACGATCGTTTTTGGGGTTAGCGAACTATTACCGCGCACACATCCCCGCATTTGCGGCGGTTGCAGCGCCATTGACTGATTTAACGCGCAAGGGACAATCAAACAAGATTCGATGGGGGCAAGCTCAAGAAAAAGCCTTCAGCAGCTTGCAAGACTGTTTATTGAAGCGACCAATTTTGAGATTACCAGATCACAGTAAACCGTTCATACTACGAACTGATGCATCGAACTTCGGGCTGGGCGCCGCCCTCATGCAACAGCATGAGGAGAAACTGTATCCAGTGGCGTATGCCAGCAAGAAACTCGCGCCAGCTGAGACCAGATATTCAACCTTAGAAAAGGAATGTTTGGGTATTGTGTGGGGCGTAACAAGGTTCTGGCTATATTTAGCTGGCAAGCCGTTTATTTTACAAACTGATCACCAGCCCCTTGCGTATATAAATAAAACCAAGTACCAGAACGATCGCATAATGCAATGGGCCCTGGCTTTGCAAGGGTACGATTATACCGTACAAGACATTCCTGGGAAAGATAATGTAGCGACTGATTATCTTAGTCGCGTGATGGATTAATTGTGCTGTGTTTAAGTGTATTGTTGTGCTATGCTTTTATTGTGTGTGTGCGTAAGATACAGTAATTGAATCTTATTTAGTGCATGCTTATTGGATCTTAGTATTGAATTGGGCTCGCAAATTTCGTTATTCGTTTTTATAATATTATTATTATAATATTCTTAGGGGGGGCGTATGTCACGAATAAGGAAATTTGCTTTATAAGCGTTGTTTTCATATTGTGTAAAGCGCTGCGTTATTTGTTCGCTCGACTGCCGACTGAGGGAAAGACCCTTTTTTTCCTCGCAAGCCGATTGCTGTGTACGCCATTTATTAGTCAAAATCGTTATGACGACATAGTAAAATTCTAGATCGGTCCAGCGATTCTACCTTCTTCGAAGAATTTCGATAAACGATTAGCGTAACTTGTAATGCTTTTTTTTGTTGTTCACGTGATTTCGTTCGAGCGTTCTCCAGATTGTTTCGTCGTTTATATATAAGGCGACGGGATTTTCTTTGCCCAGAGAGCCAGACAAAGCCCGAGAGAGAGAGAGAGGGCCAAAGAGAGAGCGAAAAATAGAAAAAAGAGTGGTTTGACGGGTTAAGGAAGACCCATTACGGTGTTGTTTTTTTTTGCGATAAATTATTGTGGATTTTGTGGACGTGGAGAATATTGAATAGTTATTGGTGGACTTATTTTGCGGTCTTTTCTTGATTGTGTGGTAAAGTGAATAATTTTGGAATCGTTGAGCGAAGAAGTTTTGAAGTCGTGAAGTACCATTTCTGTGAATATATTATTCTATTATTTAAGTGGGTTTGAAGTGTTTTAGCGGAAGCCAATCTTTTCAAAGCTTTTATTAAGTTGTAGCCAGACCTAATTATTCGAGCGATTATCACACGTCGCCTCAATTTTAAAGGAATTTGGAATTGAGATAGAACCGAAAGTTCTATTAATAATATCCTATATATTAAAAACGCGACACCCCCCCCCCCCCCGAAAGTGTTAACATTTCAATTTAGCCGGCATTTTTTGTTTGTGGAGTGTGATATTACAAACACATCAAGTTGTTCTTTCGACAAATTTATTATTTAAACTTGATGTTTTGCTCCCCTTAGTAACCGGCGATCTTCTTCAGAAAACGGTAGATGTTACTAGTGCAACATATAAACTGTACAACATAAAAACATAAAGACAAACTGTATTAGTAGTAGTTATTCTGTTTTTATACGGTGTTGTCCCTTTAGCAGAGATGGCCGGATTTACCTCATTCCTTCTGCAATTGCTCGCACTCCGTCGCTCCACTGTCTAGTCTCAGGGCATCCTCCTTCTTCAAACCAATTTTCTCTGTCTCCTCTTCCACTTGCTTCTTCCAGGTCTTCTTTGGTCGTCCTCGCTTTCTCTTGCCACTCACTTCAAGATTCAGAGCAATCCTCAAAACACTATCGTCATCCTTCCTCAGCACATGTCCATACCATCTAACTCCATTCGCTGTTGCTGACCGGTCTATAGTTTCCTTCAACCCCAACATGTCCATCTGTTTCTCAGTCGTCTTCCTGTCTACAACTTTCTGACCGCACATGGCTCTCACCATAGCTCTCTCCGTTCTCCTCATAATTGCTTTTTCATTTTCTTTTGGACACCATGTCTCACTTCCATACAGTATTGCTGATCTTACGCAACAACGACAAACTTTACTTTTCATCTTCAGAGGAAACCTATTTCCAAGCAACAACTCTCCACATTCCCTGAATCTTACCCAACCAATTCTTACTCTTGCTGTAACTGCCGCTTCACAACCACCACTAACATTTAGTCTGTCTCCCAAATAACAAAATCCATTAACTGTCTCCACTTCATCGCACAACTTTTCAATCGAATCTACCGTTCCTTCCATTATTCCTTTACATTTCAAGCAAACAAAATGCATTGCCAACCCAGCGGTAGCTCTCTTTATTTTTGCACATTTTCCATAAACCCAGTTTCCACGTTTTGCGCACAACACTGAATTGGCCATGACTTTCCTCCCACAAACTCCACATGGATCTATCTTGCTTTTGAATAGTTCGCCATCTGACCCGCTTACCATCACTTTTGTTTTTCTGGTGTTGACGCCGGTTACTAAGGGGAGCGAAACGTCAAGTTTGAATAATAAATTTGTCGAAAGAACGACTTGATATATTTGTAGTGGTAAGATTGTTCAAAATGAGCCAAACAGCCTCATTGAAAAAGTTAATCACAAGGAAAATCTCTTTGTGTTTGTTTGGGACAAATGACGAAAGACCCTCCAGCATATAACAGCGTAAGTGTTATAGCTATAAATGGGTCAGGGATGGCGCCTTTCAGATATGGTGCCCTGGACTTATTAGAAGCAGTACGACCTCAATGCAAAAAGTTAAAAAATACTACGTTATATTGTCAAAATTTAGACCAAAGCGAATCAGAATCAACCCATTACCAAAAACATTTAGCGATTTCTTGCATGAAGGGTTTTAATTTGACTTACTTTCGTCCGAATTCAAGAGGTATAAGATCGTATTTGTTTTGATTTTTCTCGATTTGATTTTAGTTAACATAAAATTGACATTTCAAACATCGATAGAGAGTATTGAATGTTAAGATAGCAATATAAACCAAAACTTGATGTGGAGATGTTACTTAATGGTTGGTAAACGTACAGAATCAAGAAAATCAATTATCTTACGGCATAACAGACTACAATTTGAAACCAAGGCTTTGTGTGGGATTCCATCTTACATCTATACCCTCATTTCCACTGCACTAATCAATCAAACAGAGGTCGTTGGCTTATAAGTTGAGCAAGGCTTTACCGCAATAATTACCTTTACTACCTCGTTTATTCACTGAAGCAACATTGGTTTTGATGTAAGGTATAATGCATTATATGCCTAGTAAGATACTGTTAATTTAGTATGGAATATAGTTGGGTAAGGAAGTGAAAAAACCATCACAGCGTTTCATCACAAAATGTTAAAAGCTAGCTACAAGAAGTTGTACCGTGAAGCAGATTAAAAGTTTTACTTGAGTGAGGTCAATCTTTTTGGATTGATTTGAAGAGCAATGAAATTGAAGCGAGCATTCGCTTTCCATTGATTCTGAGCAGTTTGTGATTGCTGCGTCGCATACTGCTTTGTTAGAAAAACTCTGATCCAACGAACAAGTTGTTGAAGTGTTCGGGCTTGACAGAGAACAAAACACTGACTTTGTAGAACATTTTTCTTCACACATTCCATAGCAGATACTGTAAAATAGTTAAGTCATTTTAGAACGTATTTGCAGAAAGTGTATTCTGTTTCAATCTATCAAGTTCTATCAAAGCATTTGGCGACTTACAATCGGCCTAAATATTGGAGACAAAGCATACTCCAATAAATCACTGGTCCTTTGCTTAAAGTTACGAAATAATACATGTTACATCAATGGTGAAACAAGACTAGAAACATTTAGGAGCGACGTAAAATTGAAGCTTGAGCTGGAAATTGTTTTTTTTGTCTCGCCACTTTCAATGGCGTCAACAAAAAAAGGGTTCTGTGACGGTTGATCCTATTTTAGGAAAAAAATTTCGACAAACTGGTCACTAAAAAAGAACTGATAATAAATATGGAGTCTCACTATTTTGATGAATTCGGAATTGTCGGAAATGTCGGAAAACTCACTAATTTGATGAAATGTCGGAACTGTCTGAAACGTCTGAAATGTTGCAAATCTAATTTAAGGAACAGTCGGAATTGTCGGAATAAAAGTGAATTCTGATCAGTTAAACCTATTTGTTACGAAAACAAACTGCATCATTATATGACACTGTCACAGTTATCTAAATGCAAATGTAAATATTTTCAACACTTTAAAAAATTCTAAATTATGAAAAACAAACAAACAAAACAGTACGGGAAACGAAATTCATTTACAAGCCTTTTGAACAACAACACAAACTGTAAGCGAACAACTACTGTCGCAATTTCACTTAGAACCATCTACAAGCCAGTAATAAGTGTTGGAATTAGATTTAGGAGCATCTGAAAGCGAGTAATAACTGTCGGAATTATATTTACAAGCATCAGTAAGCGAACAATTACTGTCAGAATTATATTTACAAGCATTTGTCAGCTAATAATAAGTGTCGGAATCATAGTTAGAATCATCTACAAGCGAGTAATAACTGTCGGAAATTTGTTTAGAAGCATCTGAAAGCGAGTGAGAACTGTCGGAATTATATTTACAAGCATCAGTAAGCGAATAAGAACTGTCGGAATTTCATTTAAAACCATTTACAAGCCAGTAATAAGTGTCGGAACTTTGTTTAGCAGCATCTGAAAGCGAGTAATATGTGTCGGAATTACATTCAGAAGCATCAGTCAGCGAAAATCAACTGTCGGAATTTCATTTAGATCCATCAGTAAGCTAGTAATAAGTGTCGGAAATTCATTTACAAGCATCTGTAAGCGGACTACTACTGTCGGAATTATTGTTACAAGCATTTGTCAGCCAGTAATAAGTGTCGGAATTATAGTTAGAATGATCTGCAAGCGAGTAATAACTGTCGGAATTTTGTTTAGGCGCATGTGTAGGCGAGTAATAAGTGTCGGAATTATATTTACAAGCATTTGTGAGCCAGTAATAAGTGTCGGAATTTTATTTGGAACCATCAGCAAGTGAGTAATAAGTGTCGGAATTTTGTTTAGCAGCATCTGAAAGCGAGTAAGAACTGTCGGAATTATATTTACAAGCATCAGTAAGCGAATAAGAACTGTCGGAATTTCATTTAAAACCATTTACAAGCCAGTAACAAGTGTCGGAACTTTGTTTAGCAGCATCTGAAAGCGAGTAATATGTGTCGGAATTATATTTAGAAGCATCAGTTAGCGAAAATCAACTGTCGGAATTTTATTTAGAACCATCAGCAAGCCAGTAATAAGCGTTGGAAATTCATTTACAAGCATCTGTAAGCGAACAACTACTGTCGGAATTATTGTTACAAGTATTTGTCAGCTAGTAATAAGTGTTGGAATTATAATTAAAATGATCTGCAAGCGAGTAATAACTGTCGGAATTTTGTTTAGGACCATCTACAAGCGAGTAGTAACTGTCGGAATTATATTTACAAGCATCAGTAAGCGAATAAGAACTGTCGGAATTTCATTTAATACCATTTACAAGCCAGTAATAAGTGTCGGAATTATATTTCGAAGCTTTTGAAAGACGGTAATCAGCGTCGGAAATTCATTGACAAGCATCTGTAAGCGAGTAATAAGTGTCGAAAATTAATTCAGAATTCTCTGACATGCATAAATTTCTGTCATAAATAAATTAGTAAAATTTTGCAAAATTAGCATTTTGAATAGCTTGTACTCCAAAAAAAGGTCTTCGTGTTGTTTTGTCGAAAAAATGTGGAAAATAACTTTTTTGAAAAAATGTCTTTGCATAGAACAAAAGAGATTGTTACGAATAAAGAGAGCGTTGGTTTTTCTACTATGCATTGTCAAAGTTAACGCGTCTGTAAAAAATTTAGAACCCCTACCCTAGAAGGCGTGTAACAAAATTGCCCCATGGAAGAGAGAAATGGCATTTTGTATGCCCTGACTGGTATAACAGTAAAGATTTATCTCTTATTGGAGAATAAAAATTCACCATACACATTCTCCATCTTGGTCTCTCTGTCACAGATGTAGTTTTATGAGTAGGATTAAATTACAAATCGATAAACTAGCTCTAGGCCTATTGTATATACACAAATGGAACACCATTTTACAAAAACAGAATTGCTGAATTTAGGCAATCGGCCTCTGACATTGAAAGAGGCTAAGAATCTGTTGCTTAATTCGACTGGTAAAATTTCCAGCCAACCTGCAGTAAAACCTCAAGGTGGCTTTGGATACTTTTTCCAAGGAACAACAGCAAAAGCAAAAAATGATTTCACGTGCGATCAATATCGTTTTTATTCTGACGGTCGGCACTTTTAAAACGGTATTTTGAAAAGATATTATAAAATTAAAATTGCAAACACAAAAGGCAAAGTTCTGTCTTGCGACTTTCAACGTCACGTGTATACTCTTTGCGATAAATTTGAAAACATCTGCTACTGCCGTTAGCAAAGCTCCAGTTTGTTTGGTTTATTATGTTGGAGACTCAACCATACATGTTGATTCCAAGCATGGAAATGCCAAGAAGAAAACTGGGTTTTATTTACCAACTTTAAAGCCGGTAATGACAGAAATTAGCTCCAAATCAGACAATATGACTCCTAAATTAGTTTACGATCAATTGCAGGAAAGCACAAGTAATGAAAAGTCACAAAGTCGGATGCCAGTTGATCGTCCGAGAGACAGAAAACAATGCGAAAATGTGAAGTATAATGACTCCAAAAAAAAGAAAATCAGCAATGATGAACTGTACAGCACAATGGAGTTGGCAGTTCAGACAAATAATTTTGTTAGAAAATTTACCATACATCCAGATTTGTTGTTACATCTCGCGAGTGAAAATATCTTGTCTGTCACCAAAGATATCACGCAGATATCCAACAAAAACTTGAAGTTGAAGCAACTTATTTCTTACGACACAACCTTTTTATTGGGCGAATTTTATGTTTCTATAGTTGTCGCTAGAAACATTTATTTTCAAGGAGATCCCATCTTTCCCGTAGCATTTTTGATTCATGATAAAAAATTTCGAAAATATCATCAAGAATTTTTGACGGACATTTTTGAAGCAGCCGGTTTGGCCAAGGCTGTTAACATTCCATTTGTAACTAACAGGGAAAAAGGCATTACCGAATCTTTCAAAACATGCTTTCCGCAGTTGACGAATGTTTATTGCACTAATCATATTTTACGTGACATAGAATATTGGCTTTGAAATAAAGGAGGAAAGGAAGATATTAAAGTATTAAAAGATGATATCACAAGATTCATTCAGTGTGAAAATGAGACACATTTCCAAGAGATGTATAAAATTTTGTCAAGCACCTGGTCTATGCCTTTTTTAGAATATGTAGAAAAACATCTTTATGACGATTTGATTTCACACTCATGCCGTTTTGTTTCGTCCAAATTTGCTGCTTTCGCAGAAGGCTTGGTTGCTACTAACAACATAAGCGAAAGCTTAAATCATGTGATAAAATGCTTTTCACAGCATAAAGACATGCCGCTTGACGTAATTGTTATGATTTTCCAACAAATGCAAGATATGCTACATTATGATTTCCTTCGCGGTGTAACTGGATTTGGAAACTTCCAACTTAAACCCGAATTTGAATATTGCTTTACTCCTCGTACAGAAATTAATTTTCCAAAAATAAAATCGATGAATCAAATTGTTAAAGAAATTTTATCTTCTGAACGTCCGAAAATTCCAATTATGCAAAAAGGTCTTTATTTTCGGAACACACAACGTGAAATTGCTCGGATTTGTATTGAAAGAGGGCTTGTCGGTTTTTCACCGCAAACAAGGTCATTTACTGTGATCAACCCATTTACAGGAAAAGTACATAGCGTTAAGTACTACTCCAAACCATCCAAATGTTCTTGTCCTAGCTCCGGGTTGTGCTTCCACATATTAACAGTGCAAATGTGTTTAGATGAACCAGATACAGATATGAAGCGCAAGGATAAATACTCACTTTCGATTCTTTTAAAAAACAAACAGGGTAAAGGAAAAAAGTCGGGAAGAAAGCGATCGAGGCCTCAAGACTACGATTATGAAGTAGATCCTGCACCTAATGCCTTGAGTCCTCAGGACAGAAAAGCTTTAGGAAAACCTATCGCTTCATCTACCCCAACCCCACATGATCAAGATTTCCAGGACCCCGAAAACATCAGTCAAGTGGCTGAAGGAAATAAACCGGGAAAATGCATTTATCCATGGGAAATCGTATCTGAAGGAAACACACTACAATTACTTGTCTCCATTGATCTTTCTGGTAAAGTAACGAACAAAGCTATGCTTAATTGCTTATCAGGAACAACCTGGCTGACTGACGATACACTTGAATACGCACTTCAATGCGTTATACACAACGCCGTAAGTGGTGAAACCTTTTTGCTGTGAGATACGTTCTTTAAGAATTATGCTGAAAGCAACTTGCATGATCACATAGCAGCTTATGCTTGCGAGAAAGAGGCTGTAAACTATGATAACTTTGTTTTTATTGTCAACCCTGGAGCCCATTGGTATTTAATTATTGCAAACTTAAAGAGTAAACAAATTTTTGCGGTTGATTCACTCATTATGATCTCAAACCGAAGTATCCACAAATACATGAAAAACGTTTTCAAAATTTTAAGGGCGGCATATAGTGTGGCGTCGCTACAGATAATGGAAGAAGAATGGACGTTTGTTTGTTGCTCGGATGTCCCACAGCAACGAAACACTTGCGATTGCGGAGTGCATGCTGTAGTTAATTTGTTTTGTTTGGCCAATGGCCTGCCACTTCCCAAGCAAATTCAATCCTCAAATGCAAGGCAGTAGATAAAAAGATTAATGACAACGAACAATTTAAGCCTACCACAACGCACAAAACCACCAAAACGATTAAAACAAGCGAAACATGCTGTGAAGAAAACTTGGCCCGAAAAAATCGAAGACTTGCGAATTACACAAAAGTCAATTGATAAATGGTACCGAACGGTCGAATTAACATCCAAGAGATGGAAAACTTGTGATGCCAAGAACTGTTCGGGAAATAAAGAAGATGCAAAAGAAATATTTTGTGGTTCTTGTCGCTAGTGGTATCACGAAACATGCTTACCAGACGATAAAAATTTTTTTGCATCAAGCTACCATTGCTGCGAAAAATAGTCGATGACAGATTATTAAAAGGTTTATGTAAATAACATTTGACAGGCTGTATTCCACAGACATTTCATATGCTTGTAAATATATATGCTTTATTTGCACAGTCATTTCATTGCCGTATTTCATATGCATCTAAATAAAATTCCGACACTACTTATTCGCTTGCAGATGCTTGTAAACCAAATTCCGACAGTTATTGCTGGATATTCAGAGACTTGCAAATAAAATTTCGACACTTATTACTCGGTTACAGATGCTTCTAAACCAATATCCCTTTTCAGATGCTTCTAAATAAAATTCCGACACTTATTATTCGCTTACAAATACTGTACTTCTAAATAAAATTCCGACACTTATAACTCGCTGACAGATTCCTTTAAATGAAATTCCGACACTTAATATTCGCTTAGAAATGCTTCTAAATGAAATTCCGACACTTATTACTCGCTTACAGATGCTTGTAAATATAATTCCGAAACAAATTATTCGCTTACAGATGCTTCTAAATAAAATTCCGACACTTGCTATTCGCTTACAGATGCTACTAAATAAAGTTCCGACACTTATTACTGGCTTATAAATGCTTCTAAATGAAATTCCGACAAATATTACTCGCTTACAGATGCATGTAAATATAATTCCGAAACAAATTATTCGCTTACAGATGCTTCTAAATAAAATTCCGACACTTGCTATTCGCTTACAGATGCTACTAAATAAAATTTTGACACTTATTACTGGCTTGTAAAGGATTCCAAATGAAATTCCGACAGTTCTTATTCACTTACTGATGGTTCTAAATATAATTACGACAGTTACTACTCGCTTGTAGATGCTACTAAATAAAATTCCGACACTTATTACTCACTTGCTGATGATTTTAAATAATATTCCGACACTTATTACTAGCTGACAAATGCTTGTAAATATAATTCCGACAGTAGTTGTTCGCTTACAGATGCTTGTAAATGAAATTCCGACACTTGCTATTCGCTTACAGATGCTTTTAAATAAAATTTTGACACTTATTACTGGCTTGAAAAGATTCCAAATGAAATTCCGACAGTTCTTATTCACTTACTGATGGTTCTAAATATAATTACGACACTTATTACTCGCTTGTAGATGCTACTAAACAAAATTCTGACACTTATTACTCACTTGCTGATGATTTTAAATAATATTGGGACACTTATTACTAGCTGACAAATGCTTGTAAATATAATTCCGACAGTTATTGCTGGCTTGTAGATGATTCTAAATGAAATTCCGACAGTTCTTATTTGCGTACATATGCTACTAAACAAAATTCCGACAGTTATTACTCGCTTGCAGATCATTCTAACTATAATTTCGACACTTATTACTGGCTGACAAATGCTTGTAAATATAATTCCGACAGTAGTAGTCCGCTTACAGATGCTTGTAAATGAATTTTCGACACTTATTACTAGCTTACTGATGGATCTAAATGAAATTCCGACAGTTGATTTTCGCTAACAGATGCTTCTGAATGTAATTCCGACACATATTACTCGCTTTCAGATGCTGCTAAACAAAGTTCCGACACTTATTACTGGCTTGTAAATGGTTTTAAATGAAATTCCGACAGTTCTTATTCGCTTACTGATGCTTGTAAATATAATTCCGACAGTTACTACTCGCTTTCAGATGGTCCTAAACAAATTTCCGACAGTTATTACTCGCTTGTAGATGATTCTAACTATGATTCCGACACTTATTATTAGCTGACAAATGCTTGTAAATATAATTCTGACAGTAATTGTTCGCTTACTGATGCTTGTAAATATAATTCCGACAGTTATTACTCGCTTTCAGATGCTCCTAAATCTAATTCCAACACTTATTACTGGCTTGTAGATGGTTCTAAGTGAAATTGCGACAGTAGTTGTTCGCTTACAGTTTGTGTTGTTGTTCAAAAGGCTTGTAAATGAATTTCGTTTCCCGTACTGTTTTGTTTGTTTGTTTTTCATAATTTAGAATTTTTTAAAGTGTTGAAAATATTTACATTTGCATTTAGATAACTGTGACAGTGTCATATAATGATGCAGTTTGTTTTCGTAACAAATAGGTTTAACTGATCAGAATTCACTTTTATTCCGACAATTCCGACTGTTCCTTAAATTAGATTTGCAACATTTCAGACGTTTCAGACAGTTCCGACATTTCATCAAATTAGTGAGTTTTCCGACATTTCCGACAATTCCGAATTCATCAAAATAGTGAGACTCATAAATATGTTGTTATCTATGCTATAAAGCAAAACATTTTTTTTTTTGATTCTAAACTACTAGGCGTGCAAACATTAAACTGGGCATGATTAATCACCACCCCGGGGTGATTCTCATGGGGGTCAATGACATCACATCTATACTAAAAAGCAAATTTTTGCTTTGTTCGTACGTACGTTTTAACTCCTTCAAAACCGGCTCACAAATATGAGCGGGGTAAGCTTCATCACCACCCCGGGTGAGTGCCATAAGCAGCTTGGTGACTTTATGATGATGCCACAATCAAAGATAATTTTTCAAAAATCGCATTTTTTGACGAAAGAATACCATCTTGAGCTTATAAAAAAGCCAGCACCCGACACAGAGACTTCAAAAAACGTCACTTTTTTACGAACTATGATGACGACATTATAACTAATTTAATGTAAAAATGGTTTTCTTTAACTTTTAAAAAAAATTGTGGAAATGCTTTTGATAGCTCTTTCAAAAGATATCAGCAATATCATTTTCAAAGCAGTTTTTTTAATCGAAGGAATATTGGCGACGCAAAAAGCGATTTTGTGTTCACTGCCTGTTTAAGCTTAACTTTTCTGAAACTATCTGGAAATGCTAACTCTAAATTTGGCATCATCTATCACCACTCCAAGATCAGAGTAATATGGAGGTTATTGATGTCATGGTGACGTCATAATTGAGGATACTCTTTAAAAAGTTTTGATGAAGAAAAGCGTTTTTGCGGCTTAAATATATGCCAGTGACAACTTGGTAACTTTAAGAAATTTCATGATTTTAGGAACAAAGATCACGCCATAATTGAATATTGATTTAAAAATTTGTTTTCTTCATTTTCTTAAACAATAATGTCGGTAGAAACGCGGTTGAAAGCATTTTCGGAAGACATTAACAAGGTGCTTGTTCTAAAAGTAATTCTCTTAATATATCCCGCTGATCAAGAGGCAACAAGCGATTAAGCATTTTCCTTTTTAAAAGCACTGTAACGTCAATCCGTCAAAATCTCAAACGACATCACAAAGCTAAACGCTATGTAGTGAGAACAGCAGCAGGCAGTAAAGTTATCCACCGCCATTTTGATAGTAGTGAGATCCACTACAGTTATTTGCAATTGATAGGCTTTTTGTACCGGTATGTAAGATTAATCTTCATTTAAATTTAGAAAGATCGGGATTTGAGGCAATGTTGAATGTAACAACATGCCAAGTTAAAGAGAAAAGATTAAAATAAAGCAACAATGGAATGACTTTGTTAAACTGTATTTAGAGAGAACATTTTTCCTTGAAAATAGCTTCATAGGCGCCTAATAGCATTGGGTGTATGACTTTAAGGGGTGGCATGGGCCTTTTTGTCGCTATGGCGGAATCAAAGCAAACATCGCAGCCTAAGAACATAATATCACAAATATAAATATGAAACGAGCCGCATCAAACAGTAAAATAGGCCTGCCACTAACTAGCTCATTTTTTTAATTGTCAAAATGACCACCATTTGGACGCCGCCATCATTATTGATTGTACTTCACTTCCCGCCCTCCCCCACCGTTACACTTTTTAAAAGTATGAATGACAGCTTGTGTCATCATTCTTCGTTGTATTACCATTATTACCATGTATTACCATTATTAAGTATTACCATGCTTCATTAATAGACTAAGATGATCACCATTACGTGTACAGGAATCACAGCCTATTTTTACTAAAACTTTTCTTTGCTGCTCCCACCAATGTTTGTGCGGTGAAGCCGTTGCAGCTGCCTTGATTGATACGTATTAACTCGGTAAAGAAGGATCAGTAAATTGAGCGGTTATATGTAGACGTTGGTTGTCGGAAGATCGTCAACGTCTACAAACCTCCAACCTCGCGACTAATACCAACAGCTATCCCAATGTTTTCTCACCCTAGTCTCTATGCTGGTGACTTGAACTGCCAGCATTCGGACTGGAGTTATGATTCTACCAGTCCAAACAGAAAATGCTTGGGTGACTGGGCAACCTCACTTTCAAAATCAATCCAAAGGACGCCTCTAGTTTTTTCTCTGGTCGTTGAAACATTGGAACTAATCCAGACCTGCTTTCGCGAGTGCTGGTCTTGACAGCTTGCAATTGAACAGACGCACTTTAGAAAAGTTCCCAGGGTCCCAATACCAACTATCGCTGACTATAGCCTCAAAAAATATGGCCCCAGTCCCAAGTGAGCCATATACGCGCTGGAACTTCTGTGAGGCCAATTGGGAACTGCGCAGCCTTATTGTAAACAAGCTTTTTCAGGAACTACAACCTCCTGACTTTAGCTGTGTTAATAAAGCATACCAGGACTTTTGCAATACCATTTTTGCAGCGGCAAAAATATCAATATCACGTGGTTGTAAGAATAAATACAGGCCGTGCTGAGATGAGAAGTGCGAGCATTAATACCAGTTTTTTCTTCAGGGTGGACAGGCTGAGGCAACTAGCACAGCTGCATATCCGCTTAGTTTCCTATACTTCACGAAAATCGAAAATATCGGTGTTCCAAGTGTGTCAATTCCATCGACTTTATCCACCCCAGTTGGATGGCATGAAATACAATCAACAACTTGACTGGCAAAACGAGTCATCAAAATTGCTCTTCCCCATTCCTTCCAATTCGAGTGCTTTGCAGTTGGTGCAGAACGGGGTTTATAAGACGAAGCACCGCGATTCAGCCAGACTCGTTATACAAAAGATGTGTTTTGACGCGGAAAGTTAACTGTAGACCAAGTCACTTTCCAACTCAAAAAATTAAGGATAGCTTTTTGGCTAAAAAAGAAGCCTGTGCCGTGTTTGTTGATCTCAGAGCATCCTACGATACCATATGGCATCATGACCTCACTTGTAAAGCTTCTGCGTCTTCTGCCGGAGAGCCACATGACCTCAATGATCATGGAGCTTGTCCGCAACAGCAGTTTTATTCTCACCACGGGTTCTAAAAAGTAAAGCAGGTTGCGACGTCTTAAGAATGGCGTCCCACAAGAATTAGTCCTGGTTCCCCTCTGGTTTTACATGTACACGCACGACCTACCTGCAACAATCGCTAAAAGTTTCTATACGTTGACGAAATGGCAATCTTGCGCTGTGCAAGCAACTGGCAGGCGTTAGAGGGGGCCCTTACTCAGGACATACCAACTCTTTCTTCTCATCCTCAGAAATAGAAGCTCAAGCTCAGCACAACCAATACTATATCGGCAGCTTTTCACCTTTACAACAAGGAGGTAAGGCGTGAGCTTAAAATCTCTATCGAAGGGAAACTATACATTTTTGAGCCAAACCAACCTACCTCACCATAAAGCTGGATGGAACACTCCAGTTTTGTCGACATTTGAAAGCACTGCGCAAGAAGTTAACAACTCGCGTAGGGCTTTTGAGGTGACTGTCAGAATCAATGGGGTGCGAGTGCCGCAGTAATGCGCACAGCGACCCTTGCCTTGGTCCACTCCACTGCTGAATACTGCACACCTTGTGGTGTTGCAGTGCTCATACTTGCCTCCTTAACCACCAATCGCTGAGGTCTTGCGCATAGTGACCGAATGCCTGCGTCACACCCAAACGAGCAATCTCTCTGTTTTAGCGGGGATCCAATCACCTGAGCTAAAACCTATAGATTCAACCGACTAAACGCCGCCAAAAAGCCATCTTGTCTCTAGCTCGTCATGCCCCGAAATCAGAACATCTGCACTACAAAAGGCTTTTGTGCCCATCTTTCGGGGATCATTTTATCATCTTGGTGCTGAACGATCTCGTTCATTTAGGCACCACTAAGTGCAATGTGCGGATCACAAATGGAACATGGTGGCTGGAAAACACTTCCCGACTCCATTCATTCATTGCAGACGTTAGTAACGCACGATTGGGAATGTACTTTCCCAGGCCAGCATGAGTCAGACTTAATAGCCTTCGAACTGGCGTTAGGTTATTCCTCTCAACAAAGCGCAAATGGGGTATGGCTTCTAATGCGGCTCGTGATTGCGGTGCAAAGGAGCAAATAGATGAACACGTGACAACATCCTGCCCCACCTTCCACCATCCAAATGGAGCTTGTGCTCTTTCAGCTGTTGACAAGAGCTTGGTGCCTTGGCTGACCGACACATGTCCAGTTATCACGTTGTTTGCCATCTTAAAGAAGAAGAAAAACTTGACAAAGGTGATGGCATGCTCTGCGAGGGTAAAATCGCACTATACTTAGGAGAAACATTTTTTCTATTTTACTCGGTAGTAGCTTTATACAGCTAACAGAATCAAACCTAAAACTTTAAGGAAAAGCAATGATTTTTTTAGTTCCTCTGGGCACGCCTAAGCAGGATAAATAGAGCACGAAACATAATGCGTAATCAGTAGAAACTTGAGAAAGTTTCAGCGGAAATCAAAAGAAAGCAACGCCCCCCTGTGAAATCGCACAGCATGGAAGACGTTTATGTTATTTTGCTTCAATTATTTGCTTAATATCAGAAATGTGTTCCCCACTTCCAAACTAAGGAAAAGGCAATTCACTCTCGGCTTTGCGTAAGTAATAAAAAAAAAGAGCTTAGATCTAAGGCGTAGCTAGGATATTGAAATCAGAAATTTGATTAGGAAAGGGAGAGCATCAAGTCACGAAATTTGAATGTGCAGAGAAACCATTAACTTTTTGTTACTGTTCACACAGTGCCCGATAGGTAAAGCCGGCTTGGCCGGCTGAACCGATATTTTTGACCTCAATTTTTTTTTATGGTGGCTCTGCAGGCGACGCCGGCAGATTCGGCTATCTATACTATACTGTGCAATTCTGTCAACGTTAATCCCTCCAAAACTATTGGCGTACAAGCATGAAACTCGACACTATTCATCACCATCACGGGGTGAGAGTCATATGGGGGTTTGTGACTTCATGCTGACGTCACAATCACAGATAATTTTTTAAAAAATTACATCTTTCGACTGAGGAAAGCGGTTCGGAGCTCAAATTAGTGATTCTCAAACTGTGCGCCGCGACGCTCTGGTGCCTCGTTTTCGCTTTGCAAGGGCGTCGCACGACATTTTTTTTTTGTACCGGTAAATCTAACTTTTATTCGTTTAAAAGAGCTCTGAATGTAGATTTTTTATTTATTTTCTTCTGGCATTTATAATTGTATTTTTTCAAAAGTGTTGTTAACGCACTGTAGTAATTGTTCACTGGCTATTCAACAATCAAGTTGCACAATTTTGAACTTAATTGGTACAAAATAAATAAAACTAAGGCAGTCAGTTGTAAATTGGATGAAAACAGGAAAGATGAGTAACAACCTGGAAGAGCGTAATTTCATGATTGAAGATTGCAGACCAAAACCAAATTCTCAGTAAAATAACGACAGTTAACTTATATAGATTTGAGATCTCATGAATCTTGCGTTACGGCGAACCAAAACCTTAGGATGCTGTCTGGTGCGTCGCAAAGTCTTGCAAGCCTTTGAAAGCGTCGCAGCAAAAAAAATGAGAACCTACTGGCTTAAACGAAAACTTCAACAAATTTTGTCTCTTTACGATCATACATGACGTCATAATTTACGATTAATCGTAAAATGTGTTTTCTTCATTTATTTAAAAAGTATCGATCGCAGAAACGCGATTAAAAGCTTTTTCCGAAGATGTCAACAAGATACTTTAGATAAAAATAACTCTGCAACAACAAACCACAATGGAGTCCTTTTTTAAGCATTTAAAGCTTTCTCAGCATGCTTTTTAACGTTTTTCCTGTACGCTTCAAACCAGCTCTATGATGTCATAATCATGCTGGTACGATCAACGCTATTCCTACCAAAGATCATTATATAAAGATTTTTTTCAAAATTGCAAAAATTTTTACAAACATACAGTTTACTAAAAAACTGATTCGTGACTTCATTTCTCAACCGATTTTCAAATTTTTTAAACAAATTGAAGGTTATTTCTAGGGTTTGAAAATCGGGATCCCGGTTTCGGAAATTCCCGGGATTTAGCAACTTTTTAGCTTTCCTGTTTCCCGTTTTTTGGTCCAAAATCCCCGGTTTTGTGAGCTAGTATCCTCATGACACTTGTGCCTAAATCAAATTGATCGTGACTGTTCCCACTGCGATGGCACAATACTTAATACCGCGATTGTTGAACTGTTTGCTGTTGACTAAAGGATAACAGGTTTGAGCCAATTTATTACAGTCATTGCACAAGGGCAAGTAGCTGAAATTCAGTTGCAGTGCCATTTAGTTTTGGAAAGTAGTAATCAGTCTAAAGTTTGGAAACATTTTACACGACATGGTGATGACAGTGACAGAGCTAGCTGTATTCATTGTTCAAAAAAATGTCGTGTAAAAATGGTTCAGCTAGCGGTCTTTTTGATCACCTGAAATGCAAGCTCAACCTTAGCTTAGAAAACAAAGATCAGCCTTGTACTTTTTAGAAAGCAAAAATTCAGCAGAAGTCGATCTTACCATTTGTAAATGTAAAGAAAGAAAGTCTGTAAAGTATTGCCTCTCAACTGGCAGCTGTGAATTGCTTTTCTATCCATTCTATAGGCAAAAGTAAGTTCATTCGTGAGTCACTTAGTAATAAAGGCTTTCGTCTTCCCTCTTCGGAATAAAATATTATGAATTAATTCACAGTAAATACAATGACATTCAAAAAGAGATAAAGGCCGAAATTAAAATAAAAGTTTAAGCCAACACCCGTTTCAGTGTGACTATGGACGAGTATACTTCAGTTCGCTGTCGAAGAGTGATGAACATCAACGTTCATTGCCAAAACGGTGCTATAAATTTGGGTCTTGTAAGAATGATTAAATCATATGGTGCTGAGAAAATTTTACCGTTGTTGGAGAAACAGTTGGCTGATTTTGGAATAACCAACATGCAGACATCTGTTGTCAGCATCGTCTTTGATGGCGCCTTAGTAATGAAGAAATTGGTAAAAATTTCTCAACTTAAATCACCAACTCTGCTATGCGCATGGTGTTCATCTGGCTGTGTGTGATGTATTTGTACAAAAACAGAAGTGTGACTCATATTGCAGGTGAAGATTACGATTACGACGACGATCAAAATAAAGAAATATTTGAACAAGGTTTTGGTATAGTGATCCCCGGAACAGCATCAAACGAAGTACTTGTTTTCAATTTAGAAATAGAGAATGTACTCAAAAAGGTGCGAAAGGTGGTAGAGATATTTCGAAGAAGTCCGGTAAAAGGTAAAGTCTCGCAGAAATATGAGTTGTTGGAACAAAACAAGGAATTGTCATTGGTATTAAATTGTAAAACTTGCTGGAGCTCCATGTATGAAATGATTGAGAGGCTTATATGTCTAAAAAAGTGCATATCGAAAGCTTTATTCAATTTGTCAATTGAACATAATATATCAAGAGCGGAATTTTTGTTTCTTGATGCGCTCTTGAACCAATAAAACTTGCGGTCGATGCTTTATGTCGTAAAGATGCAACGCTTTGGACTGCGGAAGGAATTTTCCAATTTTTATTTTTTGAGTTGAAGAAGAGGTAGTCAAGTCTTATGGAAGATTTGCTTTGTTCCGTAAAAAACTTTTACAACAAAGAGGACAATAAGACATGGTTAACTTATACGTTATCTTCAAAATCCAAATTTATTGAATCATGATGAGCATTATGCTCATAACATATCGTTATTAGGGAGTAACACCAAGATGGTTTTGTGAAAACTGCGACCACTGCTACCAAAATGACAGCAATGAAGGAAAACGTCAGAATGAGAACGAAGATATAGAGTTGGCCAACAATAATGACAATAACCAAAAGCATGAAAGTCTTTTACAAAGATTTCAGACACACGTTGAACATTCCACAAACCACACTCCCACCCAGTTGAAGACATTTGTTGATGATAGAAGTCAAGTCAGCCAATTTCAAACTGTAATCAAGCAGAAAATAAAATTACTAGAAGCTACCGGAAAAAGACCAAGCAAATTGGAGCAGTTATTCAAAGCCTTATTGACCATCCCACCAACGTCAGTTGAAGCAGAACGAGCATTTTCTGCGGCAGGATTGTTTGCCACAAAACTACGGTCACGCTAAGTGACAAATCTGTTAGTGCACTGAGTTTTTTACGCAGTCATGATATGAAAAATAATTAAAGCAAGCTTGATGCATTTAAGTTTTGTTGTTTGTATTTTATGCAACCCAGGTTTTTTCCCAAGATCCCGGGTTAAGTCAGACATTATCCAAACCCCCGGATTTTTTTTAGAACCGGGAAATTGGAAACCCTACCCACGACGTCTTTTTACTTAATTTTCTTTTCAAAAAATAATAGTTTCTTTTGAAAAAAAGGTGTCAACAAAACATTCATTTTTAATTGCTGTTTTCACAGCTATCTATTGGGTGAAGCCGACTTAGCCGGCTGAACCGATATTCTTAACTTCAATATTACTGGTGTAGGATCGTGGGAAGGTGGGCCCCCGCGGGCGATGGATTTTAGTAAAAGTTTGGAGTGACACTTTTTGTGACCATCCCGTGTGTCAAGGACTCAAGTGATATCAATTTCTCTTCCTTCTTCTCAAAACACAAACAGGTTTTTTGAAGCTTTAAACACCATTTCTGTGTTTAAAAGAAAATTTTTCTGGAAGCCTAACTTACTTTCTACAAATCTTCAAACTTACACGTTTGATGTTGCACAACCAACGAAAATAGGTGACAGCGTGAGGCCCAGTACAAATTGCTACGTGAAATCTTGTTTATCTAGAGTTGAATAGATGTCTAACGTGAACAAACTTACGAAACGTATAACATGAATACAAAAAGTTTTTTATATAAAGCTCCCTAATTTTAAAACCCAGGCTCAACTACTCTTTGAAACTAGACCACGGGCACCATTGCACATTGCCATTGCCAGTCTATTCACAATTGAAAGTAGCCCTGGTTTCAGTAAGATGTGTAATAGACTTTATTTAGACATGCAGGCTTGCGCGTCTCGCGGGAAAAAGTAATGCCAAATTTTTGTAAATTTTCAATTTTTTGCGAGCCAAAACAAGAAAATACGGTAAATCGTGTGCGTCAGACCTGCATTAACTTTTGTCAATTTTAGCTAACATTTACTTAGCACCGGTAACATTATATTGAGACATTGAGCAATAAGACAGGCTGCGATACTAATCATTGCAAAATATCGAAAATGCATCTGCATCCATCTGCATTCTTGTGCAACGTTCACGCATGACGGTTACCTCTGCCTATTTTAATGTGCTGCGTACGCAACTCCCTTTTTTAAATTTTTATTACAACCTAAATATCTGTTTAGTGCGTTACACAAAAACGATGACTTTTACCTTCGCAAGTCTCTTCCTTGTAGATATCGGCAAAAACGTTCGTCAAGCAGGTCATCACAATCGTTTACGCCATCGCAAACACTTGTGACTGGCAAAAGCTTGGACTGATCACAAGCAAGCATCTGACCTGGTTTCAACTGCTCGCAAAGAAACTGAGAATCAGTTGATTCGCACAGACATTCATCAGACAAATCAGGACAATCAATCACTCCATCGCATAACTGTAAGAAAAGAACAAAATCAACATTGAGATAGGAACTAATCAAGATAACACAGTATATTTCAATTATTTAACACAAAACTGCTATTTCTTCAAAGTTGGGAGCCGTATTACAGCGAGTCTCCATGGGCTTGCAGTGCTGAATAACCGTTAGAAGGCTCTAGTAGCGTATTCAGGAAGAAAAATAAACCCGAAAACATATACGCCAAAAAAGTGGCTTACTTGATTACCATGTATAAAATTGGTTGCGGTCATTAGCGGTTTCAAGAATTGTTAAAATGAGTAACATTTTGTGTAATTTACCAGCCATCACCCAATTTTGAGTGGGCCTTTACAAAAGCCTTTTATTTCATTTTGGGAGTGTTTCCAAAAAAGATCTTTCATCTCATTTTGACCCTGTCTTTAAGTTAAACAAAAAAAAAACACACAAATAGGGTTAATTTTGGTTTAATCCTATTTTTTAAATGAACATTGCTGTTTTTTGGTAACTGGTCGAATTGGAGGAAACATATTTTTGGGAGTTACTTTTTGATGCGACCCTAGATGATAGTAGCGTAATAAAAGTTGATTTTTTGCTCAGTAATCGTCTTGTTCTGTTAAGGTGAGGTGGTATACGAACAATTTGTCTGACGGTAACCACGAACGAAACCTTGTTATTTCAGTTCCAAATAAGTATTAATAATTTACCAGCTGTAGATTGACACCACTGCTTGTTTAAACAAGAAAAAATATGGACTTATCTACTTTTACAAACTTTTAACCTCAACTACACTATTTATTGCCACAACTAGCAGTTCCGCTTACCCTACACGGCTGTTAATAACAAACAACTTGAAAACAGATTAAATTCACTCAGATTTTGTCAAAACAGTTCATCTCTTTATCGTACCTCAATTTACAAATCTCTAGCCAATCATGCAATAAGCGCGGAAAGCTCTAGGTGCTATCAGCAAAAACAAAATGACTATCAGCGTGATGTCACAATCTTACTGATCTCATAACCAGTCAAGGCTATGCCACAATTACAATCTTACCATTGATAAATTGTCAACACACTTTGGCCAAATTGACACAAATTGAATAAAAATCAACGATGCTTAAAACAGCAACAAATTGCACCCGCCGTGATGTTGATGGAATCGTTCCCAACTTTGGAACGAAAGGTCTGGAGTTTGAAAGTTTATAGAAGTTTCATTAGTAATTGCCAGAAAAGGCTTTTAGATATTAGAGTGCTGCCCCTGCAAAACCTGGCTAGAAAGCCAATGTGTAATGATAGACATGCACTGAATCAGCACGTCCAAGCCTGCAAAAAAGTGGTAGAAAAAGACGTAAAATCAAGCAAAAAATTGCTACTAATTATTATTCACGTCAACTTCTGGAACTTTAGTGATGACGTTGAGTAAAATTTCTATCACAATGTTTGTTATCATATAGTTTTATCTGGAGCAACCTCGGCTGTTTGTACGTAGCGATGCAATTTCAACTAAAGCAAGAAGCCAGCGATTTGTTTTATAAAGTAACTGCAGGCCAGGTACACTTTTTGGACATCATTTGATCTCATCAATGCAGTTGGCGATTGACAATTGGATGAGAACTTTAAAAACTGTCCACAGTGACGCTCTTAAACCAATTTTTAATTGTTAACATTGAATAATGGGAAGCGAAATCTTTTATTTGAGAATTTCCCCAGTCAGCGTAAGCGATGGTTATGAGTTATAATTTCAGTTAGCTCATGTTTACCCTCGATGTTTGTGAGATTTGTTCTCGTGTTTAAGCCTGTGAGCAGCTGCTGAACATCTATCAATTAATGCCACATGAATGCAGTAACAGTTTTTGAATTAATCATTTTGGTTAAAACATGAAAAACGTCATAAAAGATATCGTACAAATAATTGATGACCCGACGAGCTGCCTGGTGTTATTTTCAGGTAAGCAATTAGTTCTGTGATCATTTTAACTGTCTGAATATCAATTTAAAGCAGCGGTTCCCAAATTTTTTGTAAATTGTCAGTCCTACGGAACTCTGCCTAAATAATTCCGTGAACATACCAGTTATTCTTATGGTACACTATCCTTTTTTCATTGACAGATAGTTTAGTTTTGCAGATCAATATACAGATATTCAAAGTTGAGATTTACCAATTTTTTTAACGTAGCGATGTGAAAAGCTTTTTTGGAGATCCACATATCCGAAGTTCGGGTCTAGTTTTTTTAAACCACAGGCGACCTCACTTGGGAACGCGTCCCACAATTTGGCAATCACGGTCATAGTTTATTATGTCAACCAACAATAGATATAATCAAAAATTTAACAAACTATCTGGTGAGCTAATCATTTTAGCCTTATCAAAACCCACCAAAGCATTTACGTTTTTCCTGAAATCTTTTTCACGGACCCCAGATTGGAAATCACTGATCTAAAAATGACTGCATTTTCACAGCAATACGCAGGCATTTGAGAATACAGTTTTCCATTAAACTAATGAAAACTGCAATGCAATTTGCTAGTAACTATCGTCAATGGTATGCTTAAAGATTTAAAATAAGTTCACAATAAATGATGACATCTCACGTAAACGTTTAGACAGATTGCTCTTTTGAAAGTAAAAGTATAAACCAAACGCTCTCTAAGCCTAATTTCTTGTCTACACCATAGAGCAGGGGTGGGCAATTATTTTGGCTTGCGGGCCGCATCGCGGTCACGGAAGCTAGCTGAGGGCCGCACTTTTTAACGAACGCAATGGTATATTGTTCTAATTGATTTGCATTTTAAATTTGGTATAACATTAACAACCAACAATTATTAGACAAATGAATCAAGGCAGTTTTATTCAATTGAAAATGCAAGCACATTTAATTTTCAAAGTCTTTCAATGAAAAAAATGCACCGAATCACGTTCTTCTACATTATTTAATTTTTTTTGAATTATTTGCTCGAGGCTTTCGCGGGCCGCAGTTTGCCCACCCCTGCCATAGGGCATTGGCTATTGCATGATTAGGGCTATTAAGGCTTAAGGCTATTTTAGAGTGATTAAACGCAGTGATGTATTGTGCTATTCTTTCGCCCTCTCTTTGCGTATTTGAACGTGAATCTTAAGACGGAGACATATTAGATGTGCCTAAAACGTCACTTTGTCATTTTATATGAGCGCCAACCAGTTTATGTAAATTTGAACGTCGTTATTTCTAGAGTCTTGTTGATGCAAATTTGAACAATTTTGCACGGTCACGTGACTGGCTAATCTACATCTTGATTCAATTTCCAAACTAACTGTAATCAAGAACTCGCATTATTAGATTTGTGGTTGGCCTATGTAGTGCACTTATTGAATTTACTTGTAAACATCAGCTTTAATATTAGTTACTGATATTAGTTTGATATTATGTGAAGCCTGAAATAACGTTTTACTTTGTTAGTTTGCTTTGTACAACAATCTGCATATTGTTTTCTGTGCACAGCTCTATCCCAAGCTCAGGTATGCTAGTGGTTAATTATTGTCACTTTTACATGATATTAACAGGCCTAACCTGTGTCTAGTACATTACAGTTTAGTAGTTTATTCATGCAAATATTGCCGCTGTAATTTGGCCGAGTTTTAGTTTAATTTGTAGTTTTGACAATTGCTCGAATCGCCCAGACTTGCCGTGCGGAGTATTAATCTGGTGGCAACAACCTGAAAGCTTACGCTAAACAGTGTGGCAAATATTTTAGGGTTATGTTGAACTTACTTTCGAAGTAATAAACTAAATATGGCAAAGTAATTTTGCACTTCCATTTCCCCCAACGATTGTGTTTCTTGTTATTTTTTTTAAATAGAAACCGTTCTAACGTTTCGAATACTCTGATGGACGTTTTTTGTTTGTGACCATACCAATGATAACTTGCCGTATACTGATCTGCTTTGATTGTTGTGAAATACTGTAGCACAGGTCGAGTCCGCAAGAGACAGCCGGAGTTCGCTGAGAAGGGAAAGGAACGCGTTTCAGCGAAAGCAAGGCTAAGTAAACCGCTTGTTGCTGTTGAGAGAGAAACCTACCAGAAAAACCCCAAAATTACTTTCTACATATCTGTTTTCATTATTCAAAGTGCAGAGCCATCAACTGCATGACATCCTACGAGGCTAAAACTGAATGAAAATCTATTTTAGGGTCTTACCTGCGAACTACCAAGTAGTAAATCAACAGTCAAACACTTGTGACATCGCTTTACATTATTCATGACACAATAATCACTCTCATCATTGCACTGTGCTACTGAATCGTTGACCAGTCGTTGTGGAAGGACACAAACATTTCCTGAATGCCCCATGGGGCATTTAAATCCAGTCACGTGACGTCGTTCATCGCTATTATCGCCGCAGTCGTCGATGTAATTACATAATTCGTCAGAATCGATACAATTGCCATTATCGCATTCAAACTGAGAAGGAAGACAATGTCCATGTGCCACTAAAAAATAAAAGTAGTTACTCTATGGGTCGATAGGTTCTTGAGCTTTAGCTTTTGGTTTCATCACAGTAGTTTGTTGGCTAGGAGATTACAATGCCTAACGTCATCGTGATCCTCCAAGCGTTCTCCAAGACTTCAAGACATTTAAAAAATTTCCTTTTGGTAAAATTACTTTGCTCAGTTTATCGAGTGCTCAGGACTTCACATAACAGCTTAGAGGGTTTTACTGTTAGATTCGGCCAGCCACTGGCACAACAAATGCAGTTACTCTATAGATTCAAGGGCATATTTAGAAATTGCACCAAAATAAAGCCCAGACTTGCATCGGAGTTTCCAAGCTTCGGAAATTCGCTTGAATTTACTTGAACTAAAGTTTAACATACTTATTGCTCATAAAAACCTGTCAAGTAGAATTTTTTCAAGAAAAAGCTTTTTGCAAAAAAACAAGGTGCAGAATTTTTTAAAGGACTCTTACACGCAAGCTTAAGCGGATTCTTTTGTGTAGTTGCAGGCATGCGCACCATGCGGTCCACACTTTTGCAACAGCCTGCCAGACTCTTGCTAAGCTCTTTACACAAGCTGACCTCCGAAAAAACAAAAGAACGAAAGGTTATCTGGTCAATCATAATAGTAAAAAAAGCCCTTTCAAAAGTTGATCTTCAAAAAAGTTCTTCATAAGTGTTTCGAAACTAAAATGGGCAAAGTAATCTTTATGAGAAAGTTTATCCTTCCAGAAAACGTTGTTCATATTTGTTTCAAATCCAAAATTTCGAGAACCTCGTTTTGCGTCCCGCGACACAAAATGTTTACTTGATGTGGCTCTTTCACTCTTTTGAGTTGCGTATCGCCTGCTTTGTTGTGAAGGCCAAATGAAGGCGGGCATGGCAAAATAACGCCGTAGGTCTAGCAACACCATACCAACAAAAACTACATAAATCTTTGTTCAGTAGGCAACTCGAAGCGATTCTAATCTGGACAATCACGACCTAAATGACAAACGTGACCAAGCGACCAACCATATGTAGCTCAATTTTATAGTAATTTCAACTAGTTTATTTAGCTTACTGTTGTGGAAGCATCCAAAGATTCCGAAAAATAGTAATACCGTGATCATCATGATTTGGTTATATTGTTCTCTCAGCATATAAGATTATACAAAAAATCTTAATTTAGTTTGAAGACCACTAGAACAACATTCTTGACTAAAGATAGAACATAAAAAAATTTTCCTAACCATAGCCTATGTCTAAACAGGCTCACAATAAGCCATAAGGAGAAAAGGACACCACTCAATTTCTTTTACATTTTGAATTTTAAACAAACTAGCTTTGAAAGTTTGAAAATTTTTGGTGATCATTAATTAGGTGGTTTCTGGGATGCCAACCAAAACAATTGGAAGGGAAAGAGTGGCAATTCGCTGGTCATGATGACATCATATTTGGTTGATAGGCCTGCTGCTGTATATCAAAAATTGGAAGGGGAACGGCGCTTCTTTTATTTCTTTCCCTTGAATTCAACCCTGAAAATTCCTTAAATGTCAAGTATTTTAGTCAAAAAATGCGATTTTATCTTTTCTTGCCTAACGTCTACGAAGTTAAAGAGGCTCAGTTGGTGGCCTACTCGTGCCACCTAGCACTCTGGCTCTTGGACCAGTTGCCTCTTCACTTCTACCAAACCTGAACAAGTTGAATCACTTTTTTTAATTTTGTTCTTTCCTTTCTTTTTAATACAAATTTGACCTGGAAGATTTTGTTTCAACACAATGTCATATTTCTGTCTCTTTACACACAATAGTACAGCTCGGGGTGAACTGCTCACTACTGTATTTGTCTTTATGATCACAACCTATAATTCACACTAATATCACAAGTTTTGAAGATCATTTTTTTTTTAGAAAAGGAAGATTTTTCTTTCAACTTTTGAGTAGCCAAACGATTTCATATGTTTGTTGATTAAATATTTTATTAAACCTGCATAAATAATGATGTCCGAGTGAAAGGAAAAAAGCTGCGGTGATTTGTTTTAGTGTTTCTCTGGCGCGCTCAACAAAATATTTTGCACTATCTCTGTTAAACTACTCCGAAGTTTAATCCAAAAAAAGACAATTTCATGATATAGTGTTATGTAGTCACAATAGTTTAGGGTAAGTTTTAGTCACCGGAAATGTACATAGCCACTCACAGCTCGACATAGCTAATTTTAGTTTCACTTCAGCGTATTCTGTAGCAACTTAACAAATGATGCTAAAAAATTAATAACTGATGAGACAGCAGTAAAATCGAATGGATAATAGCTCTACCAGCTGCAAAATTAAAAGTAGTACAAATTATGCACATCAAAAAAGTAGCTTCTATAACGTTTTGGATATGCACATTAATCGCAGTCATCATTTATCCAATTGTAATATTTTCAGTTTTGCCTTCAGACTCGCAAAACAGCAACAGTGTCGCTAAGCATTGCACAGACATCCAGACCTCCTTACTGGGTTCCAAGTTTAACATTCTCTTGAATTGTTATTCAAGAAAAGTCTCTCATTTGTTTGGCAATGTAACTGGGCGAGTTGGAATATCGTTCACGATGACGATCATCGAGCATTGAGACCTCACAAAAGCTACTTTGTTTAACACTTGAAAACTCGTGCTGCTTGAATGTACTGCTTGTGGTAGGAATGCATATGTGCCAGCGTTACTGGTAATTCCGAAGCCCATTTGAATACGATGATGTTCTAACGTAATCGACAACAGGTTTTCCAGTGATAGGAAAATAAAAATATGAGACAAAAATTGGTTGGCATCACTTTTGAAATATTTTATGAATCCACCAAACAGTCATCGCTAAGTGCTTTCTTTAGAACACAACAGCGTAGTCAACGTGAAGTTAGAAATTAAACGTTTGTTCACTCGTTTATTGTTACTACATAATTGACCCTTAAATTACTTGAATATGTCGCTGATATTCTAAAAACGCATGCTATCCAAAACTTAGACTATTTCTGAATGCCACTTAATAACGGGCTCATTTTTATATTAAAAGTACGTGACAAGCTACTGCAACTGGGAATGCTTGAAACTGATGGTAATGTACGTTTTGAGCACTGAAAAAATCCCTACTCTCTATCTGATTAATATACGTGACAACCATATGCACGTAAATGCATTCAGCATTTATTTGTATACAAAACTTCATTCATTTGTCATTCTGGTCAGCTTTGCTGATAGCAGACCATGAATTACCTCTTGTTTTAAATTAATAGATTTCAAATTTGGAAGCTCGATGATTAGGTTCATGATAGACTATTTCTTGACCACTTGATGTCGTTAAAGATGAAGTTAATTTTAAGTGGTACGTTATAACTAAAAGCAAAAACATCGAAATCTGAAACTACAAATTTTTATCAAAACTTCATCAACGCTTCAACGAAAAACCATTTATTTCTATCCCAGATAAAAACAACTGGTCTTTTGTTGGAACGTCCGCTTTTTGTTAGAAGCTAGTAAGCTCAGCCGGCGTCTTCCGGCAAGGCTAACGAATAATTATGTCGGGTTAGTATGATTGGTTCAATGAGTTGCACCTGCTTCACCCAAATAACATTTCTTGGAGCAGTAACGAAAAATTTGTTTAAATAGAGGGATTGCCCCCATAACCTTAATCCCGATCGATATACTTTGAATCAAAATTGGTCTTTCTCACACCCTTTGAATCACTTCACAAATTTTTAGATTCCTTCCACTAAGCATAGGGGTACAAAGTTACAGTTGGGGATAGCGTCGAATTGATTTTTGTTTTTCAGGCACAAAAATAGTTATTTGTTATTACGTTTATTTCACGACTTGTTGCAAGCCCTTTGTAATGATATTTGTGACACCAAACTTCATGGTTTTATCTAGGCATCGTGGTCCTGAAATGGAGCAAATTGGACTTTATCTCTTTTCAAAGGTGTTGCATCTAATCACGCTGTTGGCTTAACAACCGAATTCCTTCCATTTCAACAAAAATATTTCAGGAATAATTGCATATTTGGTGACTATGATTTCACTCAGTGTTGTAGATTTATTTATCTATTTTTTTCTATTAATTTTTCCCTCAAACTTTTGTTTTCACAAATTATGCTTATGTTACTGTTCTGCCTACAAATAAATTAGGACTCTGCTGACCTGCAAACAGTAAATAATTTCACAAACTTTCATCCGTTGATTTGACTGAGCGCACCGGGTCATAAATTCGAAGTTGTGAAAGCTAAAGTGATAGATGTATTTACAGGAATTAAACTATGAAGAAATTGGCGAACTACTTTCAGCTTTTTTGAAATTGTAGGCCTAGTTATAAAACTTAAAGCCTCAGGCTGTGCGTATGTTCCAAGCTGCTCTGAACACAAACGCAGCTAGGGGAGGAAGAAGTAAATCGGAGCCCAGAGTCCAGCATTTTATTTGTTACACAAAGTTAGATTGTGGCTTAAGAGAATTATCCACCTACAAAGTATTGGTTCAAACAACTGATTTTCTTTTAATTCAGCAAGATTACACAGTAAAACTTGCCATTTTGCCACACGTGATGAAAATATATTAGAAGTTGAGAGTAGCCTACGCGAGGCGCGAGACAGGACCGTACCAGAAAGGTATTCTGACGTAGAATCTACCTACAGTTTAATCATTATCATTTTCGTTCCGGTCATTGCGTTATAAAAAAATCAGATTTATAATATATCATTACACTCTACTATGCAGCCCAGCAGTAACGATTGCTTTCTAAAGGACTGTGGATGATAAGTACAGCTTCCATCTTCTGCTGTTTTCACTAAAGTGATACCAGACCACATTATGACGAAGCAAAGTTTTTTGAAAAGCTCAAGAAAAAAGGATAAAAGTATGCTAATAAAATGTGTAAATGCTTAATTGCTTGTTGTGTCCTCGATAAAGTTTGAATTGTTAGAGAAATATTTTTATCACAAGCACCTTGCTAATACCTCCCGAAAAACCTTCATACCGCCTTTCTGTAGTCAGTGTTCTTTAAAAAAATAAAAAACAAATTTTACTACCAACAGCTAATTATGACGTCACCTTAGGTTCTAAAAGAATAAAATTTCTTGAAGTTGGTGAGTCAGATGCTGGCTTTCGCAATAAACCGCTTTCCTACGTCAAGAAATGCAAATCAAAAACATTATCTTTAATTTTGATGTCATTATGATATCACAAACCCATTATGACACTCATTCCGAGGAAAGTGATTAGTCGCGCCGAGTTTCGTGGTTGTACGTCTAGTAGTTTCAGAGGAGTTAGCACAGACAGACAGAATTCCGTTTTATGGTATAGATCAGAGGTTCCCAAACTTTTTGCTTCGCAGACCCCTTTTTTACTAATCTGTTACTACGCGGACCCCTTTTAAAATACAGATACAAAAGAGAATGGAACTGTCCTCCAAAAAAAAGTCAAGACCTGTATTACTGCCGCGATTGTGTCATTGGTTGACCGGGACGAAACCACGGACCCTAGTTTGGGAACCTCTGGTATAAATAATCATTCATTACTTTTACTTAATACGTCATATAATTAGCTGATTTTAATGCTTGAAAAAAGCTTTATGAAATTGAAAAACGTTTGATACTGAAGTAAATAACTTTTTTAATATCTAATAAAGCTGGTTGCTATTATTACGATTTGGATCTTAAAATGCTTCATCTTATTGTCAAGGTCATTTTAGCCAACATGCGTTAGATATGGTACGCTAGTGTGCCAATAATATTCCAGATATTGTCTTTTAATTTTGCAACGAATAATACAATAGTTATTGTTAAACTCAAACGATAAAAATGACAGGCAAAACAAATTAATGAACAGAGTTGTATTTACCGTCAATGACCACATAGAAAATACAATTGATCAATAAAAATTAATTTGTAAAATAGCGTGATTCGATTAGCAGGTAGTGATTTGAAAGAAACAAACACAATGAAAAACAATGGAAAAAATTAGTGAACATCAATATTCAAAAAATATGTTTTGTATCATACAAGTTTGCTTTGCTCAGCAAAAAAAAAAAAATTAAAATAACAAAATCTGCAAACTCAAAAATGCACTTCATTATTCAAACAGTATTATCATGCCCTCAAAATAGAAGAACAAAAACAATGTTGCAATTGAATTATAAACAAGCACAGTTAAAGTATACATTTGACAATTTCAAAAATATATTTTAAGTTACAGTTATATTGATATAACACAATAGCTAACATAAAAGAAAAACATTTTAAAAAGGTAGCGTAAGCTAAACACTGTCGTAAGAAATATTGAAGTTAGTGTTCAAAGTTTTTTGCAAGCAAAGGTTTAATCAATTTTGTTCTGTAGAATGTTGTTTTTATTATGCAATTTGTCAACGGCTGACAATTGCTTTATTGTCATTACGCAATTTTAAGTCATAATCAATTTTGTTTGCGTTAGAATAATGAGAGTAACAACGAATACAGTAATTACTCATAAGTACAGTGAAAGTTATTACATGATTTAATACTGTATTTGAAAATCAAATAATTTTTATCAAAAGGCAGAAGGGTGAAAAAAATCACGATTCAAACTCGTTTCGAATACGCACTCTTGTTTTTGTGGACACATCGCCGAGCACGTTATAAGCAGTTAAAGTGTAAGAGCCAGCATCAGATTCGGCGAAAGATTTAAAAAGTAAAGTATGTTTCCACGCATGGCTATTCGATGTAGAAATTTGTTCACTTTCACTCCATATTTGGGTTGATTCGCTTAAATGTTCAGCGTCCTTCAACCACACTACTTTGGGTCGAGGATGTCCATCCACAACGCACGCCAATGTCAATTGCTCACCAATATTAACAACATTGTCTTGTTCAGGTAATGACGATAAGATACCTGGTGGACATCTATTAGTTGAAGTAAACTGCCTATGAGAACTTTCCAATAAATCTGGACCATTTAAAGAGTTTAGAGTTTGGTCAGATAAAGCGCTGACAGATTGTTCGTCCAGTGGTCTGATCCTTGACATTTCTGATTCCGCATAAGCAGGGTTACAGCGCCCTTTAAAAATGCCATTGTTGAGCCCGTCCTCAGATGATGCTATTTTGATGCTGTTCAGTTTTCGTTGATCTGCGCTATTCAGCGAACGTGACAGCGAATCGTAACGCGCAAAACGATCCTCGCTTTCGTATGAACGCGACAATCGACTCGGTGAAGCAGTCGACATTGAGGATAATGAACTGGCTGACGAAAAAGATTGATCGAAGTCCGTGGCCTTACATGTTCCGCTATCACATACTGATAGCGTTCCTAGTTCGGAAACAACTGTCGACCGCTGATCTTTGTGCCTTCGCTCGTAATACTGTCGTGGAGAGAAAGGTCGTCGAAGAGTTATTGTTCCGCTGCCAGGAGCACTACCACATTCAGACGGAGCAGAATCCGCATTTCTAAATGACCTTTTTCCAACATTACGCAAGTCATTCTCAGAATGATAAGCTTTGAGCCGATCAATTCCTCCTCTGTAGAGAACACTAGGAATTGTGTCAAAGCCTTCAGTGCACCGAGAGATTACAGCTGATTTGTCCGTTACAAGAAGAGACGCAGAGGAAGTTACAGAACCTTCTTTGTTTGTAACCTGGATTTTGTAAATTCCAGCATCTTCAAGGCAACAGCTGTGCAGTTCAAGACAAGCTTGATAAGAAAGCATTTCCTTTTGTAAGTAAACAGAGTGGCGTTCGTCATTTTTCTATGCAAATGCAAAATAAAATATTAAGTAATGATTAACGATTTTTTCCAACTGTTCTAGATCTGGATTTTCCTACACACCATTCAAGCTCCATCACGTGATTACAGATGGTTTTAAATGATAAACAACAAACTGTTAGATAGGTCAAGATACTACAAAAGTTCCTTCTTTGATATGAGCATAACCAAAAGTCGTGCGTGCTCAAACCGACAACGCATTCAAGTAGACTTGGGCGGCAATGATCGAACAATAATGATTTCGATACTCCCTGTACTTTCGCTTTTGTGCCATCAGAAAAAGGCACTTTCACGCAATTTTCTTGGTTTGGCGGTTTCTACCAAACAACATATAATGGAAAACATGATCAAATTCTTTTGAAACGAAAATGAAAACTCGGAAGCAAGTTGGTCAGCTCATCGCAAAGTTTAACGCCACCAATGCCGGATAGTGAATTTGAAAGATAAAAACCCAGCACAAACAAAGTTGCACAGCTTACCTTCAATTCAGTGTTACAGTGATACCACTTGACTGTTGGCCGAGGGTAAGCAATAAACGAACATTTAAAGACCACGCTTTCATCTGTGAGTGCTGCTTGGAGTTTCAGTTTTTGAGTGAAGGCTGGTGCGATGACGTCATCGTCATATTCAGAAAATGGCTGAGCTCGATTTCTAAACAAATAAATGTGCGATCATGCCTTGTCAACCATTTCGAGACGGGAACGTACATTTACGTCAAATTTGGTTTTGCTTTCAATGACGGGGGATGCATAGGTACCTCGACGTGTTAGGTCAAAAGGACGGCCACCATAACCGCTTGTTTCAACCGCTGTAGTGTGTGGGAGTATTCTAGTTACTGTGTAGGAGAATTACCTGCGTCCCGTTTACAATAAAATTTGTTACAATATTAGTACAATTTCAAAGAAATCCCGTCTTAAAGTGGTTGAAAGAATGCAATTAGTTCTTGCGTTCTTACAAAGCATAAAAGAAACAGAAATACTGTACCATCCTAGCACTGCTCACAGAAAATTTGCATATAGGCTATAAATCGCAAAGAAATTTGAAGCAAAATGTCTTTTTTAAAACGTCGAAGCAAAAGCGTACGTTCCAAATGTAAAAATCAAAAATGTTGGGTTAGTAGCGTCTACATTTTCCTATAGTAGGATAAAAGTTTTTGAAATTGCAACTTTAGAAATATTCTCACTTCGCCATTATTGGTGCATCAGCCAAAGATGGATCAATATCGGACTGGGAAATGTAGTTACCAAGCAACTGACTGACTTCAGAACGATGTATAGCAAATTCACGCCCGGTCATAGAACTTCGAACAAAAAGCTGATCGGAATGATTTGACTTGTCAAGCATGGAGGAAAAATCGAGGTTGATATCTGTGCAAACATAAGTGCTCTGCGAATTACAAAGCACAGCTAGGGTAGTATATCTGGAAATATTCTCCCTCCGATGATTTGGACAATTGCCATCTTCTAGTAAACAAATCTGAATGCTCATACTTCCATTAGTAGATTATTTAAAATCTTTATAAAAATAACACATTAATAGGAGTGCAATAAGCTAAGTAGTAAGACTTTAAAGTGATTAGCAGTAAGTTTAAACCGAAATGCTAATTGTGATGATACTTTTGTCACGAATTTCGTATTGCTGATACAAAATGTTGCATCTAAGTATTAGCGTTATTACCTGTCCACCAAAAGTTAAAACAATTGTTGGCTGAACTCCATAAGGTACGTGTGTGTGCGAACGAGAGCGGGTGGGTATGTTGGTATGTGACTAAGTGTATGGTAAACTTGATACCGGTACTTGCCTATGGCACTGCAAACTGCTTATATGTATGACACACTCTATATTGAAAATTGTGTCTGCTCTAATAATGAGACTCTAATAAGCTAATTGTATTCTTACCAGGTCTTGATTTTCGGGTTTTCTTGTTAGCACCTAAAAAGAAAAAAATTAACTGGCTTAAGCCTCATAATAATGCAAGAGTACACCAAAGCTCGACGCTTAAACTTGACTAAATTGCTTCACGCTTGACGACCATAAGGCCACTTTCGCAGTCTCCCAATCTCCTTATTCATCAGGCATTTGATAAGTTGAATACTTTTTCATTGGATTTGTTAATATTTTGAAGAGATTTGGATTACCAAAAGGCTTTTTGAAATGACTTCAGAAAACCGAACCGAGAAACCTTTTTCAAAAGCAATGTTATTACGAAACAAAAAGGGATGCCAAACACCTGTGCCTCTCTAAACCTAGGTAGTTTGCAAATGCAGTATATAGGTTCAACTCAGTGGATGTAGATTATCTGCGTGTGGCAGGGAAATTTGATATTGCTATCGAAAGACGAGTAAATCAACTGTCTACTTATAGGGAGGGACCTTGTCTAATCTTGAACTTGAAGTTTTACAAAGCCGCAAGCAATTAATTCAATATTTATTAACAATAATGCAATCAAACTAACTACACGCTTTCATAGTAAGCACAGACACTCATGCACTATTATACAGAGCGTTGCAAATGCTGAAGCTCAGCGCAGTAGGTTTTACAGACAACAAGTTTTTGCAAGCAAACACTACTGCAAAAGTGATGGATTTTCTACGTCTTAACAACAAGAGAATGAAATGATGTCAGATGAGACGAAAAGATAATGCTCTTGCTTCGTATTTTCTGCAATAGCGTTTCCGTTTCTTTCCTGTAAAATATAGCTGGTATCAGATGTTTTATTAACGTAATAATTCATTGCTAATGAAAGTGGTCTTGAACTTTGAACTATTCCAAAAAACATCTATAAACGATATAGTAGTTAGAGTATTTATTTGTTAAAAAACAGATTTATTTTTTAGAAACACAGTCAATAAAGCCACCAGGCATTTTTAAAACAATTTTATTATAAATACAAGTCTTTATGGCGCTATAACATCAGTATATTTTGATTAATTAATTCCCATAGACAATCAGTATTTTACGGCTCTAATGCATAAAAGAGACAAAACTTTCTTGTGAAGGCATGCGGCATTACATAAAAGTAAGAAAATTCAATAGTAAATCAGTGAAGCGTTTTGAATAAACCAACAAGCCAACAGAAAACAACACAAAATAAATAACTTAACTTAAATGAACCAATAATTCTTTACACCATGCTTGATAGAATGAGATGATACCGTTCCCAGCTTATGATCGTTGATAAGATGCTATGACATCATGATGATATCACCGCCCAGTTACCAATGAAATGAGTTACCACCAGATTTCCATGTAGTTGTTAAGTAAACAACAAGAACATCAAATTAAAACATACTGCAAGCAAGGCATAACGCAAAGTTTCTTTGTTGATAGGGCTATGTTATCAAATTTATATATTTGCTTAAAATACCTTAGAGTCTTTTGCACCTACGCAAAACACACATTTGGAACAACAAAAGTTCTCAAAAGCCTATTTCGTATATTATATTCGATTGATAAGTCAAATTACTAGATTAAAATAAAAATATTTAGCATGACTCATTTTATTTATAAAGCTTTCAATTATCAAGCGTCAGTAAAGATTAATAAATCTGCCTAAGGAAAAGAAGACAAAACTATACTGCTAATATTGTTTGTTCCTTTTCTTGATGAGAAGAAGTCACAGCATAAAAAAAATCCAGAATTACACCGCAATTCCCAACAAGATCGCAAACAAAAAACCGGAGTCTATTTGAAAGCAATCATGTATAGGAACTCCTAACGTTAACTTAACCACCAACAAATCGGAAAGCTCTTTGAGGTCGATTTTTTATAGAGTGATGCTATGTAGCTTTCAATAGAGCATATGCAAAGCTTGATCTTAGGCCAATTCATTATGTAGTTCAGGGGTCGGCAAGCTTTTGCTAACTGTGTGCCGATTTAAGTTTTGAAATCGTTCAGTGTGCCAAGCTCATACATTTTAATACATTAATATACAATAAACCAGACATAGTCCATATATAGGGTTACCATATTTAGAAAAGCAAAATGCCGGACTATGGATGGCAACCTTGCACCAGGCCAAATTTATGGGCTTTTCAACTATTGTCAATACAAAATCGGCACGCTCAAAGGGGTGGTCTCCAAAAAAAAAAAAGGTCATCTCTTGATTCGCAGCGGGTTTGGTGTTATTCGTAGGCCCAACCATGCAAAAATTTCTGCAATCACACACGTGCTGACCTTTTTTTTTTTTGGAGACCGCCCCTTTGGGTTTGCCGGATTTTCTATCAAAAAGTCGGAACAGGCCCTGAAAAAGCGGGACGTATGGTAACCCTATCCACAGGTGGCATTAGTGTCTAATATTGTGTACGAATTCAATCAGAACTACTGGGCTATTTTTTATAGACCGAGTAGCTCCGATTGGTGCAACTTCCGTGTGAATAATAAAAACATTTTGTGAAACTTGGGAAGGCTCTGCGTGCCATTGGAAATTGCTTGGCGTGCCAAGTGTGGCACGCGTGCCGTAGGTTGCCGACCCCTGATGTAGTTCATAACAAAAAATAAACTTGGACAAAATTAATTGCACTACAAGTATTTCTAAATTTTGTTGTTTGATGTCACCGACGTTTTGCGTGAGTGCTGTCGGTTTTACTTTCGTCTATGACGTCCAGATAGCGTTTCAAACGTGTTTGACTAGTTTAGGGTGGAGTTTATGCGTCACAAAGATAAAATAAACTGTGCATGCAGGTTCAAAAATAGAAGTTACGTGAATCCGACTTTCACCAAATAGTACAACATACTGCTGACAGACTGTACAGGCAATAGCTCTCTCACATCTGTATTTCAACAGGCAAACAAATTTTCTCAATACAAGCAACTACATACGTTTCAAAACTAACCATTGTCCTCCAGTTATAGTTTCAACGTAAAACGAGCTGCGCTTCCTCACTTCTCTAACGGGCACTATAGCAGTGCTTGTCAATCGGGTGCATCGTACCAGAATTTCCTATGGGTGTATCAACATGGGCTATACCTGATGCTATCTCCTCAAAGTTTCTAAAGTGTTTCTTACCGGAAATCATCTCATAAGAAGATCTTAAACTGAAGACTTTTTATCGAAAATTAACTTAAACAGGATTGGGGATGAACGAAATTTTTGGAAAGTGAAATGAGACGTGCAGCTACAAAAAGCACTGGACTGAAAATTTTTATTTCCCAGAAGATGCTCTTACAGCTTGCGTTTTGTGGCAAAATAAAAGTAGCAAAACTTCAGGGTATGTTGTTGCTGTTGTTGTTGCCCGACCCCTTCCGAGGGATGGGGACACGGCGGAAGACCATGGAGCTCCAGTCAGGGTATCTTCGTGAGGCAAGGCAAGTAGTCAGCTCAGCACACAGCGATGATTTTTTTTTGTTCACACGTTTTGTACGAGTCGGCAAAAAATATGAAATCATATTTTGCCGACGAATATGATGCGATCAAGTCATGTGCGTACGTGTAGAAACGTCACTAACCTGTCACACGTAGGTCACTACTGCACACCGCCTCCCCGGCCTTGTTGGTGACATGGCATCGAATCTCGCCGGCGTCCTTCACTGTGCAGTTTGATATCACCAAGAAACAACGGCCAGTTTTAGGTTCCAAGTTCCACTGCACACAAATCAGTGTTTAATTCTCAAATCCAATATCAAAACTTGGCAGAGTTACGCGCAAGCTGAAATTGGTAGCATAATAAGAGCCACTTGCAATCAATAGTCGGAGAAAGCTTTTGTCTAATTCACTCGCTTTTTAGGGCCCACCAAGCTAGCATTGCACGCTAGACAATTCATAACGCATAATCTAGCTCAAAAGTGTTTTTGCTTGTAATAATGTGTTTTGACAGTAAATGAAGGCATAAAATATATTTTTCGTATTGTTATTCCGATACTATATTCATTTAAAAGCACTTTGCCGACACAAATTTTACCTTCAGAGGGCTTTTTTTCAAAAGCAGCAAATACAGTACATGCATTTGCCTGATACAACATAAAGTGTAATCTAGTGTTAGTATATGTCAAATGTTGTTTGCCGCTATTCTTCCTAGAGACAAGGGCACAATGCAAACCGATAATTTGCACAGCAAAACTAATCAAACTCAAGCTAAGAAAAAGAGTGACAGCTCAATTCGAACTAGCTATGAGTGTAAATTGCAAATAGGTACCTCTAAGCCTAACAAGAGGGTTGCTATTTAATGGATGCCCAATAGCCATACGTTATGACGCGTTGAGTTATTAGTTTCTCCACTCTAAAGAGGCTACTGCTGCTAACCATAAGGATAATGTTTCAACTTCCAAATGCAGATTTTTTTGAAAGACCTGATGGGACAAAGCAATGCTGTTAGCATATGACGAAGGTATTTTTGAGCCGAGAAGATTTGATTTTAGTATAGCATCTTTATGGATCTAGTTACTTCGCCAGTCAAAAGCTTTGCGCTTTAGAGACAAAAATGATCAAAACATATCTTACTTTGTATCTGCCATCACTGGTTATATCTTTTCCGTTTTGATACCACCTTGTTGTTAATTGCAAGCCGCTCACAGTGCATTCCATCCTTACCGCACTGCCTTCAATAACATATGCTGGTTGTAGCGATTCAACAATGGCAGGTGGAGGAATAACTGAATAAAAAATAAACAATTAATCAATGTCCATATAAAGAAGTCAATAAAAAAAATGAAATTGTCTATCCAAGCTAAATAAACATCTAACAATTTCAATCAAAGGTTAAAACCTCAATTTTTCAGCACGTTCACACTCTTTTCAAAATACCAAGACGACTTGACAAACATGCCTCTCACACACTCAAGCAAATAAAAACTTTAAATAAGCTATGAAACATAAAACTCAGGCGATACAGCAATCAACACACCATAAAACTCACCAGGATGAAGAATTGACAGAATGAAAGAATGAAGCAAAGTGCACGCGAAGAAAAGCAAAAGAAAAACATATTTTCTGCAGATGCTTCCCATTTTGTTAAAACATTATACTTCATAATATTTGCAACAATTACCTTTGTAGCGTCACCGAATGACTACTAAATTCAACTTACGGAGATGGAGTTAACAAAAAGCGTAAACACAGTGATAAACTCTCAATTTATAATTTATTTGCAAACTGTAGGAGCGTCTTCTACAGTTGCTGCGAATAATGTTTCATTTATTGACATGTACACCATTTCAAAGACTGCAAACAAGTACAAGTAATGATGCGATAAGATTAGCAATAAGGATGTTAAATAGCGACAACTTTAAACACTGAAATTAATGTTAAGAATTCAGATTAACCATTCAGAGATAAAGATGTCCAAAGAAGTGAAAGGCTAAAAATGAGTAAATGCTTACGTGCAAGACTTGCTCTTCCGATGGCTAACTGCCTTCCCAAAACAATTCTCAAAAATGGACTCATTTAGTATTAGTATGCTCTCGCAATGTGCAAGCATAATGTTTTTCAAACGTAAAAGCAAGCTCACACATAGCTTCTTATAAATCTTTTACCAGTAACATAATTGTGCAGTAAAATCAAATCATTCGTAGAAAATCAAAGTTTATACTTGAGTATTTTCAAATAGTATTGCCAAGCGTATGCATTTGACATTTTTTTGTATTTATCAGCTAATATTTGCTATAGTTGTAACAACGACAAGTTATGTATATGTAAATGAATCAATGCTGAATTCAAAGGTTTAATGGCTGCGTAAAGAAAATATCTGCGTGCAATGGCTCTGCTTGCAAAGCATTAACACTGATTGCAAAACACAACTCACTGCCAAAGCTCAGTTTAGCTGAACAGGTAACACGTCCCATATCGTTGGAAGCTGTGATCTCATACACCCCTTCATCTTCTGGACAAACTTGAGGTATCTCAAGCAGGTGAGTGTCTTTGACCGAATTCATTTTGATGCAAGGAGAAGGTCTTATTTCTTTACCGTCTCGTGACCAATGCACTGCTACGCCTGCAGCAAAAAGCAATTTTTTAAACAAAAACGGTTATCGGTTCAGTTAATTCGAGCCTAAGCTGATAGCAGTCGTCGAGCCAGCCTGCGTGGGTTACTTTTAGAATGACAGATGTTCTACTTTGCCTTAATGCTGTTTCCAATTAACTGAGACTGGAGAACGTTTCTCAACCGTTTAATCTTAAACCCTTATTTGTAGCTTGCCATTTGTATTTGAGAATAAAATATGAAATAAAAACGTTGACTCTCGAATTTCAATTCATTGTCACGCAGGTAAGCAGCCCCAAACACAAAAAAATCAGCAAGTTCACCCAACATAAAGTTGAAACTAAAATCAAAAACACAAAAATGTCCTCTAACTACTTACCCTTTCCTGCAATTTTGCAGCAAAACTGCGCTCTATCCCCTTCTTGCGTTATAAAGTCTTGCAAGGGCGAGATAACGGATGGCGCAACAGTTGGTGTAGTTTGCAAGACAGGCATAGTTTTTTCCTCTGCAAAGAATTGAAGTTTGTCAAAGCAATCTGAATTAAAATGTACGGCTCTGCTTTCATTTGTAAGTTTGAAAACAGCGTTGTCCACATCTTGTATAGTCGTTAATAGCATACAGTTTTTTGAGAGTAGCAACAATATGTCTCAAACTAGATTTAGTGCACGATATTGGCGTTTCCCACTGCTTTCCGGTAAATAAACACACAAAAATGAAATATCATAAATATCATGCACTTTTTAAAAAACGTAGCGTCTTAGCGCCAGCATTATTTTAGACCTTAACCTAGCAAATTTGGTTTTATATTTCTTTTTTCATTTGGCTCCTATTATGGTTGAGCGCCAAGCGAGTGGTAAATACCATGATGCCTTGTTTGAAGTCTTGGTAATATTTGATTAAGGAGATGAACCAATGCCTACCCACCGCAAAGAAAACGCTCCAACCACTACACCAGTGGGTTGGCAAGAGTACAAAGGTCGGATATTGTATTAGTTAGAGTCATCTTTTTCAAATGATAGTTCAATTGCCAAGCGGTAAACTTGCAAGTGATGCTAGCTTTATCATTCAATTAAACTATAATGGTTTCCGGTAAAAAACCTATGATTCTCACACTGGTGTGGGCGAATCACTGTGGTATTTTGAAATTTTCAAGCGATCCGCAATAGCCTTCAGTTTTTTAATTTCGGACCAACTTTGTTGTTTAATTAGGAGTTCACGCCACAAGATTATCTTCAAAGAAAAGGTCATCGTCACCCATTTAGGAATTCCACGGTACGCTGCAGGTCCTTCATTATTTCAAACAACCAAAAGGGGTCTAGCAGCTAAGAAAATTGACACCACGGCGTAAATTATTTAAGGCTTCTTCGTTTGAGCAAGATCTTTCTTTTCCGAGAAGCTTCTCAGGTTATAAGCTTCTTATTTGCCCTTTTTGCCAGTCTTCAGTTAGACTGGGCCACTAGTCCACAACAACGGGTAGACTACTTGGCCCCACCATCTGTCTGCCACATAAAGACCCAGGCATCCGGTTCAGTGAATAGCCCAGGAACACAACAAGCGAGTGGCAGGTTTGTTCTCTACAGAATCCGTTTTGCGCTGAGTGCCAAGCAGGAAAGCTGTGAGTACTATTTTTTAAGTCTTATGGTATGACTCGACTAGGCTAATGACAAGCTCATACACCAGACTATTTAACGCTGTCAATTCATATACCTTGCACATGTAATTGTGTCGAAGCTTGATTTTTTTCAATTTCGAAAGTATACTTTCCAGAATCGCCGATAGAAGCCTTGCGTATCAATAACTGATGCGAGAATTTCTCCACATTGTATTGAAACCTGTTCAGATTAATGGAAACATTTCGATCTTTTCTGCCATTGAGTACACACTACACAATAGCCTATAATAGAAAACACAATGGAGTAACTTTTTACTAATTCTAAATCTGCGATTCTTGATAAATTTAGGTGTAGTTCCTAAATATTTCTTACTTTCCCTGTCTAACATAGCGTGCAGAAGTCATTGAAAAATGAAACCAACTCTTTATTTTTGTTATCACTAGGTTTATCATTAAATATGACATCATGTCTTGAACCCCTGTTTGGTGCTTTGCGTACCTAGGATATACACCACCCCCAAATAACAGCCACGTTTTATTTGGTAACATGACAAGGCCTTCGTGAATTTCTTGGAAGACCAAGAGTGGCATGCAAGAACTCAATATAACAAAATACTCTACTGATTAAAGTTTTCAGTCAGGCTCAGCAAAAAAGACTTCACCATGCATCAAAATGCTATGTAGCCACTAGTGTTAAATTGAAAGACCAATCTTGTACAAATTTTGGCCCGTACTTAATTACGTTTACAACAAAACGTAATTGCTAGTTGTAGGCTCCTTGAATAAAACGAAGTATAAAACTATCGTAAATTAGTTGAAGTCGGAGGTCTAACTGCTGATTAATGATACCTTGCCTATTCTGCAGCTAACTTTGATATTAGTCGTACATTATGCGAATGCTTTGGCAGTAATGATTTTGATATTTGTTTTTTAACACCAGCTTAAGTTCAGCAATGTCACTCGTTCATCTTCGACAAACTATACTATTTACCTTAAACAATTCGATTTTCTTTGAACAATTCGCTATTATCATTTCAGAACAATACCGCACCGTAATTTATCATTCCAAGCTCAACTATCCCCAGAATTATAACGAACAACTTTTGTCATGTTCGCCTTTACTTCTTCTTTTGTATGTTTCACAGCGCATATTGGACATCGTAAATTCAAAAAGCAACAGTCTGGCGTTTACGACATCATTACCAGAGTTTCTTTATGGCGACACGCTTGTTTGCACAAATCAAATAATAGAAAATACACAAGCTTGCCAAAGATTTCATCGCGGTGTGGAAAGCATTACCTGCGACCAATTTTCGAATTTCCCAAAAATAGCTGACCTAAATTTCATGACTGACCCATTTTTTTGTAGCAACATGTCTGAAAGAGTTTGTACAGCAAAGAGAGAATAATTTCAAATGTTCAGCAAGAAGTTAATTTCACCAGGCAATTTCAAGTTGGAATAACCTTACTTTCTACCTATTCACAGCGGTATTAACTCTGAGTAATCTAAAAGGTAAACAATGCTTTAAATTCATATCTAGGAATAAGTATAAAATGATAAATAGCTATGGTTAATAAAGATCAATAAGGAACCATGAAATGATAACAATACGCAATAAAAACACGATACCTTGGTCGGTTAGCAATTTCGATCATGCTTCCGTTTTTCGACCACCTTCCTTTAACCGTTTCTTTGTTAACTTCAACTTCAATAATTACTGGTCTGTTTTCGAACACTTTAATACTTTTGTCTGATTTAATAATTTCTGCAGGTGTTTCTAAAAGGAAATTGACAACTTGTAACAAAACATACTCATATGAATAACTACGATGTGCTAATTAATGCTCTATTCATTTTAAACTTTTTGTTAGTATCTGCTGACAATCTTATTGTTCAAAAATAAGTGACTGCACAAGCTGACTTCTCCGCTTGAAAACACGTCTAGCTGTGTGGCGAGGGCTAAGCTTTTTCAGTCGGCTACAAGAAAAGCAACACAGTGATATGAAATGGATTCACACTTTTGACTATGAAGTCAGTTACAAATATGTACACTTCGGTGTAAATGCGACGTCATAGCTTTATGTAAAGCAGAGCATTCTTTACTGTGACGTCAACTCGTTATATGATGACGTGCAGGCTAGGACTGTCCGATCACAAATCGTCTTTTATTCTCTCGTAAATAAAGAAAGCGTCAATCTCTACAGAAGCTTTATTGTTATTGCTGTTTTAACAGTTTTTGGTAAACTTTTCAGCAAAATTGAAGAGATTGAAAACAAAAGCAGCTGGCGTTTAGGCCAAGGTAAAAAGTTCGGAGAACGCCAAAATTGTATTCTCATATTTAAATTGATGTCAACTTCTTGACTTTTCATTTATCACACTGAGCAACAACGCATGGCATTTTCTATTCGCTATAAAATGAATTTTGCATGATCAAATTTTTCTTTCCACATTACTATAGGGATCAAGCAAGAGATCCGTGGACACTATTTTTAGGATTAATATATGATATTAAAACTTTAGCTTCCGCTCTTGTATTGTTTAGACTTTAGACTCTCGGTTTCACTAATTCTTTCAGATTACTAGCTACTGCTAATAACAGCGAGGCTAAGAAGCAGGCAGTAAACTATATCGTAATAGATTAAACAAATCAAACCGAAAAGAAGAAACCCAAGTGCAAACCAGTAGCCTGCTCAGGAAGTTCATACCAAGGCAGATGATTATGAGCTAGTTATACTATATAACAAATTATAATTTAAAAAAAGCTGTTCTGCCTTGCACCGATCAGGGACGGTGCTGCGTCAAAGAGCTAAAGTGATAACATTTTTATATTTTGGCAATTCGAGGTAAGCAAATCAATTACAAGCGAACTATATATGCTATATCACCGAGAAATTTTGTGTATGGCACGCAGCAAGCTAATCTGGTACTTGAGCAAGAACTCCATACACAACAAAAACCTGTGCTAATATTGTTCGTTGAATTCGCTTGTTTATTTCAAAAGCTTTTAAGTTACTCTGACCAGTATTACTCAGCAAATGATCAGAACTAACAATTTCATTTCAGATGATTTACGACCCAAGCTTAACCACCCAAAACAAGTCGACCGCTTTCAATATTGTAAGCAAATATTTTGTAGAAGTGGCGTTACTTTCTCATACCTTTTACTTCCAATTTAGATGCACTTTTTACATTTCCACAACTGAATTCGTACACGCCAACGTCAGAAAGATCACATGACGTAATAGTGAGACGATGCACGCAATCGCCTGCAGTTATCGTAATCCTTTGATCTGTCTAAAGTTAACAAACATCAGATGGACGACAATAGAAGAACAAAGCTGTTCAATTCGGTATGAACAAATAATAGATTGCTTGAAAATAACGTCGAACGGTGTCTCTGCCATTCCCATTAAAAATGAGGATTGGAAGAATCAAGGTTAATTCTCACTTTTACAATCCCCAAGAGAGCACTTTTTTATCTCTTTCGTCGAAAATACGTTTATCATACCTTCGCTTTGGTAAAATAAAGTAAGCGCAATCGTTTCGGCTATGCTGGAGGAATCAGTGAAGGGCCTTTGCTATAAAACTACCTTTAATTGTTTTCCATCTTTGTGCCAAGAGCAGCAGTCATTCGGCGCTTCAGAACGCGAAAGGCGACACGCAAAAGTGGCTGTTTCTGATTGATTGATTGAAATGTCTTGAAGAGGTGACATTAGTCTAACATTTTTAGGGGAACAAGTGTTTACAATGTGAGTAGATCGTTGAAGAGCCTAAAAGCAACGCAACTGATCATGTTTTATTAAAATTAAACCAAAACCAACTCTGGTATAATCATGAGTTTACAGATAGCAAGGTCAATGCTTAGTTAAGCGCCCCCTTGCAGTATATTAAAAACAGTGGGAGTAATTTTCCAATCGAAGCATTGATTATATTTATTTTACCCAGTAAAGACGATCAGATCACCAACAATGCGCAGTAAACCTACGAACATAAAAAACATAAAAGTAGAAAAACGATACCGTGGTAGATAAGTTTGTAAAAACAGAGTGTTGGACGTTACCGAAGACAAATAAAGAGTGTAGCCAGTGGTAATCACGTTATATAAAAAAAAGCTAAGTAAATATGGCGTGAAGGCAATAGAAACACAGTTAAATATTGCCTGCAACTGTAGAAATGATAGTGTTATTGATGATCTATTCGAATACATGCAATTCAAACGACAATCTTCAGCACCTTGCTCTGTTTCGTGGTGTATATGGTTGAGCTTTTGGTGGAGCGAGGTTCACTTTGTACTGTCCATTCCTTCGCTCCGGAGGCGCTGCCGTGTTTGTGATACTTAATCGATTCGGCGTCGTTATCTTTTCGCGAAGGACTTGCTTCTGCAAGATAAAAGGTTTGGAAGTGCTTTGCGATATTTTAACAGATTTTATTTTTGAAGATGTGGCACGCATGCAGTAGGAAAGAGGCCCTGGTACAATGAAAACAAAAAAGCATCGGACAAGCAATTGGAGTTTAATTACAGTATACCTTAAAATATTTGAACACAAGCAGATACAAAGTTTATGACTTCATAATGTACCGCATAAACACCATTTGGCTTACAAAGAATTGGCTAACATTGTTGCGTAGGTTTGCTTTGTTTTTTATCACAAGTCCAAATTCAAGTTGCTCCATACATAACCGTAAAGAAGTTCACGCGGCCGAAATAGGAATACCAGTTAGTCAAGCACCTTGCGCAGAACATATATTTTACCTTCCACATAAAGACGAGCGACAGTCGTGGTTGATCCGACTTTGCAGCAGTAAGCAGCTTCATCTTGTTTTGTAACTGTTCGGATAGTAAGCGAAGAACTTTTTCCTGTTACTGTCACGTCGTACTTTCCGTCACCTCCGTGAATGAGGATCCCATTTCGTTCCCACACCACTTCTCTCACATCCTGATTCGCTATCTCGACTTGGAAAAGAGCATCCGTAGCTATAGGCACTGTAATGTTGCGAAGACCTTTGCTGAATTTGATCGCTAAAAAATTGACACATTGATGAAAACAGTGTGGCGATTTAAAAAGAAAAGAGCACTATTGATCTCTTAGTCCACAGGTCTCCAAACTTTTTCCACGGAGGGCCACATTGCTGATATTTTAAAGACCCGTGGGCCAAAGTTAACTGAATTAAGTTGGAAGTAACGGTAAATAACGTTGTAGCATCTCTCTCGCTGTCACCAAAAATGCTGTTCGCGATCAAATTGATTGGATCGAAGTGGCTCTGTCAAGGAAACACTGCGCAATACATTTGTTTTGCAATTATGAAAAGAGCTCCGCGGGCCGTAGTTTAGCGACCCCTGTCTTAGTCTATACCAGTGATTCTCAAACTTTTTTCGCAATGGAACCCTTTGACATTATTGGCAATATAACTGAACCCTTATTTAAATTGATACTTAAAGCAATAAAAGAAGTGTTTGTTTAATAAAGTTAATATCATGAAGACTTTTTTTTTAAATCGACCGCCTTACGACATGGAATCTTGGAATATATTCGAGAGATTAGCTGCTATAATTGGAATTTATCACGGAATTCTTTACGAATGTAGCTTTATAGAGCCCCTGACCTTGCTTCGTGATGTTGTATTCGACAAAGTTAATGTTATGGAGCCTTTTTTTTTGAGATCGACCGACTTTCGACATGCAATCTTGGGATATATTCGCCAGTTTGGTAGCTATGTTCGGAATTCACTGCGGAATTCTTCACGAATGTAGCTTTACGGAGCCCCTGGCGTTGCTTCTTGGAACCCAAGGGTTTTACGCAACCCATTTTGAGAATCACTGGTCTACACCAATCTAGCTTGATTTAATCAGATATGAGTTGTGTGGTATAAACAACCTTTTTATGATGATAACAATTACCCATCTACTTTCTCGGAATGAGAGCCCGGTGTTGAATTTTCAGACCGTGCTTAGCAAACTTAATCAAGCAAGCAGGAAGCTGTTGCTTGGGTTCGAGGAAAGCGGTAATCATTTGGAACCATTACACATATAGACTGTTAGCCTTACCACCAACAAGACGAATTGCCTTTGGCGGGGATCCAATAGTCGCTTTTTATGGCATTCTCGATATGTAGCTTCACTATTGTAACTCAAAGAAGCATTGTTGTTTAGATAGTTTAGAATACATAAACTAAATCAAGCATAAAATATAATAAAAAAACAAGATCGACATGCAGTTGGTGAAAAAATTCAACCTTAAATAATCCAGAAAAATCCCAAGTTGCGATTAGGCCAAAAAGATTGCATTGGTTTACAGCACAAAAGTCCCAATTTTGTATTTATCTTTGGTTTGGCTGGATAAGTTATACCACTTTGATTCATTGTTTTATAATTGAAACTGAAGTAGTGCATGGATGAAAAGCTTACTTACGATTGACACTAATTCGTGCTGAGGTTGATACACTTCCAAGCTTAAACGTATACACTCCACTGTCTTCTTTCAGTGTGTTTGAAATGCTTAAACGGTGACAACCATCTTGGTTGTGATACTGGTAGCGAGATGAGTCTTCTAATACCTGACTGTTCTTAAACCACTTGCCTTGTATACCAGCACACGACACCTCACATTCAATGGAAGCATCTTCGGTTTCTGATAAAGTTACATCAGCCAAAGGGCGGACCAAATTTATCCCTGAAACAATGTCACAAAAAACATCTGTTTTACACCAAGGTATTCAAAAGATAAATGTTAGGAAACTTTAAGTTGATTTCAACTTTGACGCCTAGCCCCCTACCAAGCTGAAAAGCAAACTTTCACCAGATACTCTTCGAGAGTAAAAGTCGCAGTAGCCTACGTTTGTATATTTGATAAGAAATCTGCTTACTATAGCTAGTGTTTTAGCACAAGAGAGTTTCGGTGTAAGCGAAAGTCAAATAGAGAATACAACCAAAAGACAGATTTTTGACTGCATACGAGTAAACTTCAGATGCAGATGCATGGGGACAAACGTTCATCCCAGAATTTTCAACAGCAATTATTAAACGCATGTTTTGTTTTATTCTCCAAAAATTACAAACCGAATTTTGTTTTTAAATGGTCGAGCATTCTACATACGAGAATTACTGTGCTTAAGTGTGCATATGCAATTACTGCAAACATCATGCTAGCAAAGTAAAACCCCCTAAAGCGACCACCTTGCTAATACGACCGCTTGACTGCGGTCCCATGGCTGGTTGGGTTGGTGGGGTTTTACTGTGCTGCAAGTGTAATCTCATAGTTAAAATTAAAAGCCTAAAACAACGAGCATAAATGTATATTGTTTAACCGATATGCCTCGTAGGATAATCATGAAGACATCAGCGCAAGAAATTCCTGGCAAACCTCGCGCTTTTAAACTACGGCACATCAGCTAACTGGAGTGGTTCATTTCCAAACCTTGACTGCAAGCACTTAGCCAAGTTTCCATTATCAGGTAGTTTTGTCCATATTCAGAAATGGGTTCTAGTAGGTTTTTACCTTTGACAAAAAGTGTAGCAGAGCAAGACTTATTAGAATATCGAAATTCGTATTCGCCTTCATCATCTGGAGTTGAAGACAAAATAATCAAAGAATGAACAGATCCATTAATTGATATTTCGAAATTTCCTGACTCCTACAAACAAGCATATGTAAAATTTTATGAGAGTAGCTTACATTCTAATTTGTTTGTTTCTCGCTGCGTTGTATATAAACATATTAAGAATTGACTATAAAGTGTCAAGAATTAGTGTTTCAACACAAAATCAATTTTTCCAGATTTGGTTAAAACCAAATGCGGTTTTGCAGTTGCAGGCGATCATACGTAGTACACTTCTGCAATCTACCCTAACTGCAGCAACTGTTTCGGTCATTTTTAGTTGTTTTATGTTTGCTTTTTTATAAAAATTACTCTTGGACATTGAATTTATAATTTTTGTTTTGAAAACTTTGCTAGAAAGTTAGTAGTGCACCTCACCTTAATCGGCAAGCCATCTTTGTACCACTGGCCTTTAGCGTCAGCATGCGACAAGTTGACGTCAAACTTGGCGGATGCAGTTTCGTAGACATTGGAATCACGTGGTTCTTCCGCAATGCTAACTGAAGTCACGTGCAGGTCAGCCTGCGCCACTGAGTCGCTACCACCAACGTAAGCGTAGTTACCAGAGTCACTTGCAGTTACATTGTTTATGACAAGTTGTTGGGTCATTTCTATTGTTTTGATGCCGTATTTTGAGTCGTGGCCGGAAATTTCGTCACCATCATGAAACCATTTTCCATTAATATAACCAGATTGATCTACTTTGCATAAAAATTCAGCGCTTCCTGTTTCCAACACACTAACATCTTCAAACGTTTCAACCACATTAACATCTAAAATTTATAATCCAAATTTAATCATAATCTGACGGGGTTAGATTGCAGAATATACCTTGCACTGATAAGAGTGCTTCAGTACTAACTGCACCAACAGTAAAAGTATATTGTCCGCCATCTTTCAACTCGCATGCTTGTATAGTGAGTGAGTGAACAGAGAGATCAGATTCCACGACCAACCTACAATATAAACAACATTATAATGAAATGATTATTTCATGATGCAATCATAGTTTGCCAACAACCCCAAACCCAAAAGCATTTTACATGGCGTTAGGCTTTAGCAATAAGCAGTTAAAAATATGCTCCGTCTCAGCATTCTAGTTTTGTGGTTTTCTATCAAAAAACTTTCAAGGAGGGGCAAAGACCATGACGTCACCACTTACTTAATATGACGCTGTCATTTTTAGCACTCCCACCGGAAAAATTATGATCATTATCTCACTTCGTAATGTATATACCATAACCAAAGCGAGGCGATAAAATTTGAGGTTAGGTTTTTTGAGCCGAGATATTCTGCGGGGGTGGGCAAATCCAGGAAGCTTTTGCCTCATTTCATAAATTACAATGATAAAAATGATGCTCTTTGACCTTTTATGCCCGTTAAAAAATTATTGTTTGTGAACTACTTCTATCAATTTCATAGGCATGGGTTGCAGTCTGTGGCCAAAAAAACAAATGAAAAAATTATAATGACCAATCGGTTGCGATTCGTCTGGAATTTGCACTAAACTTTGAGTTCTGTTACCTCCAGCCATGAACAAATGACGAAAGTTGAATATGCAAGATCTATGGCAGTTCACGGTATTTGACACAACTAGTAGTTGAATCCATTAGTTTGAACAGTAAGCTATTTAAAAAACAGCTGTAAACTCTTTAGGCCATAAGTTTGAGAGCTCCCTCAAAACACATCTCCAAACATTACCAAAATAAACACTGAGGAAAAAGCGGACGCTTAACTCTATAAAACTCCTTTCAACCGCCTAAAGTCGTAAATAACCTCACTGGCACAATATAAAGCTTTAAAATTTAAAAGATAAATCAGATCTAAAAAGTTATAAATGACGATTGGGCGAACCACTGCTGGAGAAAGGTTAGCGTAGGCGGAATAAATGGAAGATCAGCAAAAACTAAAAACAAGCAGAAATAAGTGGTTTTTAACAATTGATAAGACATCTTTCGAATTTATGCATTTTACAGCCAAAGTTACAGTTTGTGCTTGCTTGGCTTCTTGTTTCATAAGTGGACCACCCCGATACTAAATGAAGTTGGGCCTTCCCAAAAGAAAATTCGGCTTGAGTGCCATGGTACTCTGCTTTTCTATACTCTCTACCTATAAAGAGAAAGTTTGACCACAATGATAGCAATATAGATAGGCCTCATTTCGCATCCTGTATGTTGCATGAAATGATTTTAAATGCAACTTCTAATTGATTTTATACAAATAATTTAGGATGTATAGTCATCGTAATACAAAATTTGTAGTCAGCTGATAGAAAACAATACAATTGCGTCAGTAAGAAATTTTTACATAATGCTACTTGATATTGGGAATGGATTGAAGGTATTGCTCTTTTGCCATCCCTCTGGCTACGCCTATGTACTATGGCCTGAATGCAAGGAGTAAAGCTCAGGAAATTTTGGAACTTTTATTTTTTTTCCGTATTTTAAACAATAAAAGTGAAAAACAAAATAAGCATAAGTTTACGAGCCTTAAAAAATGAGCAGTCAAAAACAAAATTGCATGTTAAACGTAAAACAAAGTTTAAAAGCCCATGTAGATTACAAAAAGATTGCCAGTTATCTAAAATTTTATTTCACATAAAAGTTTATGTTTCTTACAAGCAAGGAATAGCATGACACAATGACCCTTCTCCTTAAATACGCCAATTAGTGCAGCACACCTGTCAGATGGAACTATCACAGCATCATTGTGCTTCCAAACTCCAACAGCATCAGCTCTTGATAGTTTTACTTCGAATTTAGCCGAATCACCCGCAAACACGTTTTGAGATTTCAGTTTCTTGACGACACTAACAGTCATGGCTGTAAAAAATACATCACAGTTAATCGTAAAACGTCTTGAGCACCTCTGTTAATGATTGAGTCTTGTGATTTTGATGTAGGGTTTAATGATAAATTTACCAAGGCTGAAACATTATCTTTCTTCTATATTAAACACCGTGATGAGGAAAATAAGAAGCATCCCTTTTTAAACGCCACAAATTTTGATATTTTATAGTAAAAAAACGCTATACGAGGCGTAAACAGCAGGTTTATGAACCTGTTTGTTTGTTTGTTTGTTTGTTTGTTTGTGGTTACCCCTCCTCTTCCTCGAGATGGAGGTACGGCACAAACGGCAATTCAGGTTTATGCCGTCATCCTAATTGAAATTAGGCTAGGGGAAAGATGGCAGCCCATTTCAAACCAGTCTTGAGTGACTGGTAGCCCCACCACCACCAACAAGGCGAACAGCCATTGGTGGGTACCCAAGAGTCGTCTGACATGCTGGGTGAGCAACTTCACAATTGTAACCCGGTAAAGTACGGGTAGGCCACCTGTTTGCCTTATAAAGGTGAAGGCATCCCGTTAAGTGCCTTGCCCAAGGACACAATAAGCAAGCTTGTCGGCTTGCTCTCCACACTATCCCTTTTTTATGCTGAGCGCCAACCAGGGAAGCTGTGAATACCATTTTTTAAAGTCTTTTGGTATGATTCGACTTAGGGAATGAATCCCAGGTCTACCGACTGCGATGCGGACGCTCTCACCACTACACCATCGCGCCGGTTGAAACTACAACCTTGTTGAAACAGGTTACTCCGAAACCAAGTTTGAAAACATTAGCCCCACATTTTAAAAAATGAAACAATTCGCGTCCTCGCTTATTAAAAAAAAAGGCAGGCAGCTTGTTGTGGAGATCATGCAGTCAGCAAATATCAGCCACATTTTGAGATAATTTTCATTTCATCCTCTCATTTGTTGACTATTTTAGTCAACTTTTATTATACGAAAACAAATATTACGTAAATATAAAGCACAGACTTACCGTCAACAACAAGTGTGGCTTTAGTTGAAGAACCTTCAAACTGATATTCGTACAATCCTTCGTCAACTGGCCGACAATCATGCACAAGTAACACTCGTTTGATACCAATATTTTCAATTTCAAACTTGTCATCAGCCTGCATAAACACACCTTTTCATGGATGCCAAGTTGCATTTAAAGAATATAAATGTCCCTGTTTATAACAGGTAAAAGAATGAAATAGGCAAAACATGAAGCAAAGCAAAAAATTATTTCTCTGTTTTGTGGCAATTTTTTGGTGAAAAATAAAAATTGAAAAAAATTGGGTAAATAAATGGTTCTTTCGCTCTCGTTAGCAAGGAACCTTGCACATCCATTCGAGAATTTATGTGCAGAACCACTGAATTATGAAGTGGCCTCCAAGGTTGAGGAATATCGTGAGCTACGCTTAACCCACAATGACTCGCTGAATTTTGAAAAAAGCATTAAAGGAACAAACACATACAAACAGTGTCAAAAATTTTTTTTAAATCTAAAAACCATGCTTGGTTTGGCTCATTGCTTTCTGAAGTCTTCTATTTAGAGAACAAGAAGTTTTAACAATGAAAATAGAGGGGAAAGTCACAAACTTATGCTTCGAAAAATTGGTTGTAACCGTTACTGCTAACACTACTTCAAGAAGTTCAATTTGAATTTTCTAAAATATTAGTAGGCCCTAGATATTTTCGGTAATTTGGTAGTAACTAGTAAGTTTGCTAGTATCGTTATAAACAAACTAGCCAACTCTGCCTGATTGCTGGCACGGCCCCCGTCAGTGATGCCAATTCAGCCGTTTTCACCTAAAGGAGCAGTTATGAGAACAGTGATTCAAAGTCAGTAGTTTTTAGAAGTAGCCAATGCCCGTTCCTATACCAACAGTACTTTCAACGGAGGACCAGTAAAAAACATTGCAGAGCATCAAGCATAGGTTATATTCCTCCTTAAGTGATTGGTATATTTATACGAATAAAGTATTAAGTGGTATGCCTACTTGTGATGCCTAAAGTATTAAGTGGTATACCTTTTTTGTAATTGTAGATTTATTGATATGACCTAATCAATAGTTGCTTGGTCCTGGTATAAACGTTGCTAAGAAAGAACGAACTAACTGAGAGTCCACCACCTACAATTTGGCTATCACTATAGTTTAGATTACGGCTTAAGGAAAAAACCCACCAACTAGGTTTGGTGCTAAAGAGACGTAAAATTTCTTGTGATTTCTGTAACATTTCACATCAAAACTAGGTATTTTGTTGTTTTTGCTACACATGATCAATATGTCTTAAAGGTTGAGATTGGTCAGGCGTCCACCACGCTTGTACAAAGGTAAGCAAACCTTGAGTCTATCTACTATTCTGTTGTTGTAATTTTCGTACTTGTCATCCCATTTCGAAAGATACAGAATGATAGCCGTACGTTAGTGCTGTAATTATATCATTCAACTAACGGACAATATATCAGCAATAAGTTTTACTATTTGCCATAGCTTTTAAAATGACAACAGATTAAAGTGCAGCTTCTTCTTGCTGCTGTTTTCATTAAAATGATCCAAGATCACTATGTAAAACAGAGCTTTATTGAAGTGTTAAAGACAACAAAACATTATTAAAATGCTTGAAAAAGCAATTTTGGTTGATTTACCTCTCCTCTTGCTTAGGATAGAGGTGCGGCGCGAACGGCAATCCAGATTCACGCCATCAACCTAATTGAATTAGGCTAGGGAAAGAGTGGCAGCCCATTTCGAACCAGTCATGAACGCTAATTACTGACTGGTAGCTCCACGACCAACAAGACTGCCATTGATGGGTACCCAAGAGTCGTCTCTTACGACATGCTGGGTGAGCAGCTTTACAATGCTAACCCGGTAAAGCACGGGTATAAAAAAACAATCACTTGTTTTGTCGTCGATAAAACTTCAACTGTGGTAAAATTTTTTTATCAGATGCAGCTTGTTTTATATCTCTGGAAAAAAGCTTTGAACTGCGTTTCTAGTTTCTACATGTGGTATTTTTTGAGAAAATAAAAAAACAAATTCTGCAATGAAGAATTAATTGTGATGTCATATTACTCCCTCAGAAGATACAATTTTTTCATGTAAATGAGTGGACTGCTTGCTTTCTTTTTCGTTAAAATTGTTTACTTCTGAAGGAAATGCAATTTTAAAAAAGCTATCTCTAATTGTGACATTATCTTGACGTCGCAAACCCTTTATGACACTAACACAGGGGCAGTGATAAATCGTGGACAGAGCCTCCGCTTCGCAATGGGAAAACTTGTGTTTATTTCCTTTGCCGAGTCATACCTAAGACTTTAAAAATGAAACTTTCAGCTTTCCTGCTTGACGCTCAGTAATTGGGGTAACTTGGAAAGTGAAATACAAACTGTGCAAAACTTAATCAGTAGTGATTAAAACATGACCTGGCGCTAAAAAATGTCACTGTGGAAAAAGCGCCAAAAATCAGCAAATTATTTCGTTTTGCATTCTCGAGCCATCTTAACTTAACCATAGTTTACTAAAGACGTTATTGATGTTTGTGTTGAAGTTTTCGTTCGTAGAGTTTCATTTCTGTTGAAGAACTAGCTTACGTGCGCTACAATGGGAATATTTTCTGCTTAAATAGCTGAAATTGTGCAGAATAGGGCTACCGGTACTATATATACATCATATAACTAGCTAGAGCTCAATTATTGAGGTTGTTTCAGCTAAAGTGGACCTAAAAATTTCAAAAATGCACTTTCTAAATTATCATCAGCAGTAGCCATGATAAATCATTTTTCAAAAATGAGGTCACGTGACTTTTCCTTGCTTTGAATTTTAAAACTCTTTTGGTCTCTTTATTTTCAATGCTTCAAAAATTATGGAACCCCATTAGAGCTGATTTTTAGAATTATTCAAATTTTCGCCACCAATTTCATTTCTTGCTTCAGTGACCCGTTAAGATTTGATTGAATCTATGTTAAGATCAAGTGAGAAAATCCCCTAAACTTTGCAAATAATATGGAAATGCTCCAGTGTTGCAACAGCAGGGCAAGTCATGAGCTTTCTAATACAAATATACCGTATTTTCCAAGTAATTTCATGTCAAGTTGAAAAGATTGATGAATGTAAATATTACCTCGATGGATTGTCCATCTTTCAGCCACGTTCCACTGACATCGTCATGAGAGACTGCTGTTGTGAAGCGAGCAGAAGCACCTTCATGAACAACTTTACCACTTAAGTCATGTGTGATAGTTTTGGTCATTTCTAAAATGAATACGCTTTACAATTAGCTTCGTAGTTGAAGTCGCTCTTCTAATGTTCAGATTTCTGCTTTTAAAAAGTACTCACACTTTTGCTTATGCCAATCATGTATTAAAAACCACAGCAAATATCTGAAGTTAAAGAGAGGAATGAAGGATGCATTACTTATCCATTACCAATACAATATCGACCAATTGAACTTGCAGCATGTAATTCAGTCCTTCTTCGAAAATGCTTCTCATTGGGAAGAATTAGAGAAGCTGCTCGACCAGAATTTACTTAAAGCTGACTTTTGAGGAACTAGCAACAGTAATTTTTTGTTTTGGCTACAAATCACAAATTCGTATTCAAGACTGTTTCATAATTGCTTTTCGCTTTTCTTCATAACCTGTTAGTGATTGGGTTTATCGCGAACACTTCGTTTTTTATAGTGCCCCCATCTCAAAGACGAAGAGGAAAAGCAATAAAAAATGAGATAAAACACTTAGCACGGAATACAGTAGATTCCGCTTAATCGGGTCACATCGGGACGAGCACCATTTGGCCCGATTAAGCGGCTGACCCAATTATCCGAAGTCTTGCAGTATCAGTGCCAGGGTTGTCCTTTGGTACACCAGTTATCTCAGCTAGCTGGCGATGACTAGTGTTTAGAGATTGCTCTCTAATTTTTCTTAAAACAAAAATCTTTTCAGCAATTGTTAAATCTTTTTGCGACATTTCTGCTGAGGACTTCACACAATTTGCAACAAAACACAACAATTATGATGTCCAAAAGCATAAAATGACAAAAAAAGTTGCGTTTGTATTGTTCAATTGTTACAAAATAAAGTTGGCTTTGTGATATCGAGTTCTATTGCATTACAAAGGCGGTTTTGCAATTACACAAATGTATGTCTGGCTACAGCTGTGGCCCGATTAAGCGAAATGGTGGCCCGATTTTGCGGATATAACATAGTGCATTATCTTTGATTGGATTTCGTTCTTCACAATTTGGCCCAATTAAAAGGCTGACCCGATTAACCGGCGGCCCAATTAAGCGGAATCTACTGTACATCAATAATTGTTACTAAAATACTTGCCTGCGACTACCAGTCTTGCTGAGGTCTCTACTTGTTCTTCATTATCACTAGCATTGCAGCAGTAATAACCTGCGTCCGACTGCTTGATGCTGCATATTCTGAGAAACTGACGGCAACCTTCTGATGAGATTTGGTGTTTTTCTGAATTTTCTAACTTCACTGAGGATTGATTAGAACTTTCGCGGAAAGTCCAAAGAACAGAAAGAGTCACGTGAGACAAACTACATTCAAAAACAACCGATTTTTTGTTTTCTTTCGTCAAAATATCACTCAGTGATTCAGTGAAGTGGAGTCGATTAGAAAAGTCTGAAATAAAGCTATTTATAATCATTTATCTATTGATAAAAAGTGAAAAATATTAAACTTAGGAAAAAAATAAAGGTTGTGTAATAAAGATTGATGCCGAAACAACAGCCCAAAAAGATCTTGTGTAGGGTTCTTGCGCAATAGTTATGAATGCAGTAATTTTGCTGATAAAGAAATCTGAGAGTCCAAAAGAGCTACTCTGGACGATACAAATCATCTTCCAAACAACCGCATGTCTGGAAGAAGATACTTCGATTGCTTAAAACGTTGATTACACTCACTGAAATGTGACAAAGACAAAGTGATAATTAACTCTTAAGAATGATAACTATCGATGCTCAACTAAACCACGTTCAATACCCCCATTAAAAAACATTAAACTTGGCTACCCATGACAATGTTTAAATCTTTATATTCGAAGAAATCGTTGATTGATCTTACAGCTTACTTCTTATTGAATGTAAAATTAATTTCGTCTCAACATCACATTATCAGTTATAAAACGGCCGTTACTCAACTGACGATGTCTTGTTGAGATGAAATCGATTTCATATTGTTGTAAAATAAAGAACTGATGTTATATGTTTGTGATACTTTATACAATTATAATACTTGGGTTTGATTTCCATGTTGAGTCATAGGCATACCGAAGACTTTAAAAGAGGTACTCACAACTTCCGTACTTGACGCTCAGCACGAAAGAGATAGTGAAAAAAAATAACTAGCAAGTTCGCTTGTTGTGTCTTTGGGTAAGGCATTTAATGGAATACCTCCATCTTTATGCAGCAGTCAGGTCGTGGGGCCAAGCATTCCGCTCATCGTTGTGCCCCAGTCTGACAAAATTTTTTTTATTTTTATTTGCCCATATTTATTCTTCATTCACGGGAAAGCGGATCGCATCGCTGTCTTTTGGACGGGATATCCGCACTAGCCTGGGAGTTACCATTTCCAAAGTGTCCGTGCCTCCTGTTTTCCTCCTGAAGGTGGGAGCGTTCCGTTAAGTGTCTCGCCCAAGAACACAACAAGCGAATTTGCTGGCTTGTTCTCCACATCCCGTAAATGCAGAGCGCTAAGCAAGAAAGCTGTGGATATCCTTTTTTAAAGTCTTTACCCTAGGTCTACCGCCTGCGAAGCGGACGCTTTAATTACTACGCCATCGCGTTGGTTCTAAGCAGCTAGCTTCTAAACTAAGCATGATGTCATTCGAATGAATGGAATGGATGAATGCTTCATGTGGCGGTTATATAAGGTACGTTGTTGCTGTCGTCAGACCCAGTTTTTGATTCTCTGTACAATCTACAACAGTTAATCACCTCGTACTAGCAAGAAACAATGACTGGTAGCTCTTCCAGAAGAATTTGAAATTTGTACTAAAAATGTTCCTGAATCTTCCGATGTAACATTATGAATATAGAGCTCTGCCGATCCATTCTGTTAAAAAAGTGTTGAGATCATTTAAGCTCTTCTCCACAATGGAGAACTCACAAAGCCTTTTAAACGTAAGCAACACCTAAGGGGAGAAGCGAGTAGAGCGCATATTTTCTTAATAAATATGCCTTGCAAACCCACATCAAACTTTTGAAAACATTACCTCTGGAAACGACCAATCAATCTTGTCTGATTTTTTCAACTCAACATCGTTTTTGAGCCAGATGACGTCCGCAGGAGCTTTTGAATGAAAACGAACTCGGAGTCTAGCATCACCACCAGTAGCCACGATCAGATTGCTTAGGTGTTGCCCAACAACTGGTGGTTTGATGTCAGACTTCTAAATCAAGATACCACCAACTAAAGCGTAATTTCAAAAATGTGCAACTTCTTTCAACACATTCAAAAATTTCTTTTTTATACTGACTTTTGCGAAGTGACTTTATTCAATAAGAGTTGATCTTAATTGCGTATAAGTAAGATCATTGCAAAATACATGGATCGAAATGAGTGTAAAACTTTAAATAAATTACAGAAGTTGCATGGCTTTGAAGCAAATTTACGTAGATTCAATAGTATGCATGTATATGATGACGATCACGTAAGTATGCATTTTTTATACTAGCACAAACACGTTTTCTAAAACAATCTTATTTTTAAAAACAAAAGCTAACCTAGCAAACAAAGAAAGAAATAGGTGAAAACATGAAACATTAAAGTAAGATGAATTGAGATGATGCGATTGATGCACAGAGAAGACATTTTTGCCTAAACAGGTGACACCATTTACCCAAAGGGGTGAATAAGTTGATTTAGATGTCGACAGTCCAACAAAATGCCCCCCAAAAATAGGATTAGAAATTAGACAAAACCAGTTGGCAATATGGGACATTTATCATCACTTAAAACCAATAAAACAAACAGATACATTAGTACAGCAGTGACCTTGCGAAATGTTTAACTAAGGCTTATAAGAAAGGAAAAATTAAAAGGGTTTTCTGTTTGTGTGTTGAAATGGAATGATAACCTGAATGGCGTTTTTTCTTACGTTTGCTCGATAGAGATTTGTTTTTGTATTTTCTCCCACTGGAGTCGTATCTCTATGTACAAGCTTGTTCTTTGTGTCTCGAATAAAGAGTTCATAATTACGATCACGTTGCACAGCCTAATAGCATTAGCAAGATTAGAACAATTGAATCGTTTACATAGTCGAGATCTGCTATATAAGTTTTAAATCCTGATACAACAAATAACAATTAAGTCGGCCACAGTGACTTGACTACCAATGGTAAAATGCTAATCGAAATCGACCAACTGCCAACGTCACATTTTGAGGAATGAAGAAAACTAAGATTAAAACTTCTTCAAAAACGTAAAGAAATTTTTAAGATATTGTCCTTTCAAATGCATCTTATTATTCTTCATGTTGCTTCAACCTAGTTCCAATCTGAAAGCAATATCTTGATGTACCCATAGTAGGCAGCTGTTGCACAACCTAGCATATTGTAATTATAGTCTTGCAGTACAGCAGTACCATAAGCTACTGTACGAAAGCTGTCGCCATCCCTGTAATTAGAATACTTGGTTAAGTTTAGGGTAAAACATCGTCTTATGTCTTACCTTGTTTTTACTTGCTTCGTAGTTTTTGAGAACATGTTCTTCTTTAGACAGTTGTGAGAATTTCATTTGCAATTCGCTATCTCTGTCCACTTTTTTTATTTGCTTCAATCCCGAAATAGGTTTTTCCACTCCTTTCAGAGCTACCATATGCTTGCCTTTTTCTTCTAAAACAGATTCATTAAACTTTAAGACTTTACAATAGGAAACAAAATAAACCTCGTTGAACTTGTCAAACAAAATATACTTCTCTATTCAACAATATATAAAAAGAGCCAGGTGTATAAACATATTTAGAAAAGTTACAATGTAAAACATCATGAACTGATTTATTCTTAAAAAATTCCAATATTGATGACATGATATAACATATCTGAAAGAATGCTGCTTTTCATTTTTACTTATTGCGCCTGGTACATAGCTATTGATGTCGCTACTAACTACTCGATTTTGCTCAAAAATTCTAGCGACAGAGCTTTTGAAATTTTAATTGGCCATCCATGGCATTAGAATCATTCGCGCAGTGGTTGTGTTTTTAACTGTTCTTTTCCTGTATATAACCCCTAGTCAAGGCTGTAGAAAGTTGCCAAAGTTGAGTTTCCATGTTTTCCGTCATGCCCCATGCCGAAAAATTGGTTTGGTAACAAAGATAACAGAGATTTGAAACGAAACTCCAAACTACTTTTGCAAAAGAGTGTACCAATATCATTGCGCACTCAAGGCTTTAAGCACATGGGCGGTGGTGAATTAAGGATTTTAGGGGCCTGAGGCAAGAATTTATTAGGGGCTCCCTAACTTCCCAAGTTCTGCTTGAAGACCATTTTGTTTGGAGACAACCGCTATCTAGAAAAAATGAAATAGCTCATTAGACATGTCTGTAAAGGGGCCTCCTTATTCTCCAAAAAAAGCAGGCTGCCTCACCCTAAATTCACTGCAGCACATTTGTAAGAACTTAAGTTTGAGTGCATAATTAACTGGACAAAAATCTTCTATTGTTGCTAAGTTTATTACAATTCACTATACGCTGCACCTATATATAAATATTTAAAAAACCTTTTTGTTTCTTTTCTATATTCCTTGCAATGCGATATTGTTTCAATGCATTGACATCAGATGCATTTTTAACTTGGCTTTTTCCATCTCCTTTATGAAGAACAGACCTAAAATCTTCTCCTTGGTAAATTTCAATTTTTGCAGTAGCCATCTCTCTACCATAATCATTTTCAGCAACCAGCTTAACCACCCCATGGTCGTATCCCCTGGTAGCTGTGATTTCCAAATAATGAATTCCATCTTGCCAAATACGGAATCTAAACACAATTAACTAGTGGGAAGAACGTATTTGTATCACTAGCCTACTCTGTGAGACTTTTAAGCTGAAAAGTGATTTTTGGAGTGCAACATAACGTGAACTAAAATTCACTAGTGTTTAACTCTTTATCAAAGGATAAGTATTGGTAAAACCAGAGCCATATTATAAAAAGGAGCGAAGAAATTTAAGCCCTCTCCTCTCAGCCACACTCACTTGAAGCTTTTTCAAAAATAGCCAAAGCTAAAATCTAGCATATTTCGACGGACACGCCGGGGTCGCCATACTTTTGGTTATCCTTAGAATAATCTCGGTTTTGCGCAGCGAAAGACCTTTTGACAATGCACTTCTTATTTAGCTTGCCTCATATCACAACTATTGTACAATACACAATTGGTTCATTTGACGTTGTCACAAAAAACTTGTTAACTTGCCTTTTGCTGGGTCGAATAGATTGTTCGTTTAAAAACCAGGATATTTTAGGAGCAGGAAATCCAATAATGCGACATCGAAAACGAGCAGGCTCTCCTTCCTGAATACAAACTCCTTCCAGAGGAAGAACAACATTCGGAGCTGAAGGAACATCTTTTTGATCCTCAAGATGAGAGTCATGTATGAGAGACATCTAAATAAGGTAAAATAAGAGTTGTGTTGATTTCAACTTCACATTATTTCTTGCGAAAGTACTAGCAATGGATAATTGGATAAGTATTAAAATGGTGGAAGCTGCCGAACAAGCCTGTTATATCACGACACAATTCTATTGCTTTTCTCTTTTTGTTGGAAGTTAAAATCACAACTCTAATTAAACTCATTTTTTTGCTCGCGGCCTCTATACAAGAATGAAGTAGTTAAATGCAACACATGGCTTTTGAAAATTTATTGGAAGCACAAAACTGTTCATGGCCCTACGTTTAAACATTTCGACAAGGAGATTGAATGGTAAGAAAAATTCTAGACCAGCGGTTCCCAACTCGAGTCCGCGATCTCAAATGAGTCCGCGGAGGGGTTGGAATGAGTCCGCAAGATCCAAGCAGCAGTTATGTTTTTATCAACGTCACATTTTGACTTCAATTTTACATATTGAACTCAATGGAACTTGTTACACACTGCGCGATTGCGACGTAATGAACTTTATGTTTTGCATTTGATGACGTAGGCCTAACAATTCTGAACTCTCGCTTCTTATCGCATAACCTTGATTTATAACTTTCAAAAAATCAGATAGCGTTACGAGTTTCGCTTTTCTACAGCCGCTGACCCGCTGTGTTGTTTTAAGGTTAGATCAAGAATAAGCTGATAAGAAGTGTGCATGCTTACGCTTAAGGGTAACTATGTTTTGTAAGAACCAATTGTGAGTAATAATAACACTACGTAACAAAATTTTAAAAAAGTTGGTTTGGTTAATTTTTTTAAGTGTGTCTGTATGAATTTCAAGCGCTGATTCCAAAAATACTAGCAGTTTTTTATCTATCATCGATCGTTATAAAGATACAACGATTTCCGTTTTTTATGATTTTTCGTTAACTGTAGATTTCTTTTGCAGTTATGCTTGCTGTGATCTGTCTCTGTCAGCATTATCATGTTGTAAATCGGTGTTTTATTTACATGAGGGAATGAATGGGCATATGGGAGTGCAAAATCTCACTGACAAAAGTGATTTTATTACTTATCAGGCCTCAGTTTTGTTTTGTTTCAGCCTATAAAATTCAGAATAGTCTGATTAGAAAGCAATGTTCAGTGTTTGCAGAGAGAAGTTTCGCGTTGTAGTCAGGAACCTAACAGCCAGCCATGTGTGTCAACAGCCTACTCAGTAGCCCTCTATAATTATATTTTATAGAGTTAAGTCTTGTGTTAATCTTAATTGAGTTCATCGTTTAAATAGTGTAATAAAAATGGCTAGTAGACGGTGCAAAACTTCACCAGATTGCTTTTGTTATGTATGTGGATACTACATCAGCGGCCAACGTTCTTCGTATAAAATTGTGAAAGGAACAAAGTATTGGACAGCGTATAGACTATATTTTGGGATAGACATTGGCGATCAGGACAAGTCCAGGGCACCACAGGTAATCTGTGGCAGCTATCGATCTAATCTTGAAGGATGGTTGAGGGGTTCTGGAAGAGTTATGTCATTTGTAGTTTCCAGAGTTTGGAGAGAGCCCCAAAATCATCATGATGGTTGGTATTTTTGCATGATAAACATTTTGAAGTATCGAAAAATTAGAGGAAGAAGAGCTATGACGTATCCAAGTATACCCTCATCCATTGCACCTGTTCCTCACAGTGACGCCTTACCGGTTCCAAACCCTCCATCAAAAGTGAGTAATTTTCTCTGGGTAAGTGTAATTAACAGTAATGTTTTGAGATCGGATTCAATTTCTTGCTGTGTACTTGTTCTTTATCATTTCAGGTAGAAACGTACTTAAGTGAAGACTCAGCAACAGCAAGTGAAAATTCAGACATTGATGCAGAATATACACCAACAACAAGTGCAGAACCTCATTTTCCGACTAAACAAGAATTGGATGATTTAATACGTGATCTGGGTCTTGCAAAATCTGGAGCAGAGTTATTAACATCCAGACTGAATGAGTGGAATCTGCTTGGCGATGACTGCAAGAGTACTGCCTACAGGAAGAGGCACTTGGAGTTTTCTGTCTATTTTGATATTATTGAAGACCTTTGCTATTGCAAAGATGTAGAAGGCTTGTTTCGTGCTGTTGGAATAGATCATGATCCTACTCAGTGGCGGCTTTTCATTGACAGTTCTGCCAAAAGCCTTAAAGCGGTGTTACTTCCCAATGGCAATATATATCCATCAATACCACCTGCTTATTCACTGCAGATGAAAGAAGACTATGAAAATGTCAAGCAACTGTTCATTAAAATCAATTATGCTCAGTTTAAATGGTATGTTTGTGGTGACTTCAAAATGCTAAGATTTTTGCTGAATCTACAGGGTGGATACACCAAATACTCTTGCTTTTTGTGCTTGTGGAATAGTAGAGCTGATGGTGAGCACTACGAGAAAATTCATCGGCCGACACGGGAAGAACTAACACCAGGAATGTATAACGTCATCTGGGAGTCTTTTACAAGCCGGAAAAAGGTTTTACTGCCACCACTTCATATCAAATTAGGTCTAGTAAAACAGTTTGTTAAAGCTTTGGATTTTGAAAGAGAAGTTTTTTAAGAAATTCGTTCAATGCTTCCCAAGCTATCAGAGGCCAAAACAAAAAGGCGGAATATTCGTTGATCCCCAGATAAACACAATGTTAAAGTCTAAAACCTTGGAAGAAAAAATAAATGAAACAGAAAAGGAAGCGTGGCAAGCATTTCGAGGTGTGGTTGATGGATTTTTGGGAAATAAAAAGGATCCAAATTACAAAGAGTTAGTGAAAAAGCTTATCAAAAGTTACCAAAACATAGGTTTTCGCATGTCTGTAAAACTTCACTTCTTATGCTCTCATCTGGATTTCTTTCAAGAAAATTTTGGTGACCTCAGTGAGGAGCATGATGAGAGATTTCACCAGGATATTGAGCCAATGTAAAGACGACATAAAAGCTACCGGGACAGTGCAATGATGGGAGACTACATTTGGTCTTTGATAAGGCAAGATAAGAGTGGTCACTGAAAGAAAAGCTCGCTCAACAGTGCATTTTTGAATGACTCTTATTATTTGAAAAAACTGTTATGTTTATCTTCACGCCTTCTTCTTTTTGAACCATTTTCAAACTGTCTTTTGCGTTTAATATGTATTGAACGGAGTTTTGATATGCAGTTAGAATCTACTGCAAGGTAGAACACAATCTGCTAGCTACAGCTAGGTCGGATGAAACAAAAAGTATGAACATCTCGAAAAGTAATGATGATACAAAAAACTAACGGATTTTCTAACTCAGCGCTCAAAAATACATAAAGGGGCACTGAAAAAAGTAGCCAAACAAAAATTGTGTTACGTAGTGTAATGTAATTCTATTTCAATAAGATAAATAAGTTGATTAATTCTATTTTGATACAAATAATAATTCTATTTGAAAGATACGACAAAACTTTTTTATTTATTGCACACGCTTTGATTGTTCCGTAATATCGTAGTGGCGTAGTTCATGTAGTCCTTGGGAGTAACTACTTTCATCTTGTTGCGTCACAACATAACTATAATGCCTTTTGTGTTCACTTTTGTTACCTCTTTTCCTATCTAGCTATCACACGACCACTAAGCTTGAATTAAAACTGCAGTAAGTTCCGTTATAGGTGATTTTCAATGGCAAAACGAAAGCAAGTATTTTTATTTAACAAAAAGTTTTTAAAGCTTGGATTTACATCAGTTGAGGTAAATGGAGAAGTCGGACCACAGTGCGTGTTGTGCTTGGAAGTTTTAGCTCACAGATCTTTGAAAGAAACTAAACTTCAGCGGTATCTTTAGTCAAAACATAAAAAATACCTTGACAAAGATCATGAATTCTATAAGAGTAAAGAACTGCATGTCAAGAGAAGTCGCATTGATCGTCGAAGTATTTGGGGAGGAGTAGCCTATTCTCATAAAATGCAGTGCGGGCTTCCTTTTCTGTTGCATGGGAAATTGCTAGAACAAAAGCTCCTCATACAGCAGGAGAAAGGTTGGTAAGTCAGCAGCAGTTGAAATGGCCAGAATAAAGTGTGGCGAGGCCGTTGCTAATAAACTGGCAATGGTTCCGTTGTCAGACAACACAATCAAGCGACGAATCGAAGAACTCTCAGTCGATATTCTGCAACAGACTATCGCTGCTGTAAAGCAAAGTGAAAAATTCAGTTTGCAGTTAGATGAGACTACAGATATCGGAAACGATGCACAGCTTATGGTGTTTGTGCAATACCGTGCTGCCGATGACTATGTGGAACAATTTCTCCTTTGCCGTCAGCTTTCCAAAAATACCACGGGGGAAAAATATTTAAAAAGGTGGATTCGTTTTTTCAAGAGCATCAGCTTTCGTGGGCTGACTGTGTGTCTGCTTGTGCTATGGTCCTCCATCCATAATGGGAATCAGAAAAGGCTTTATGAGTTTTGTGAAAAAGGAAAACAATGAAGTTTTAATTGTTCATTGTTATCTTCATAGAGAAAATCTTGTAGCAAAAGAGATTCAAGAAAACCTGACCGTAGTGTTCAAGGAGGTTGTATCTGTTGTCAATCATATAAAATCCCGCCCCTTGTGTACTCGTTTATTTCGAGTGTTTTGTGACAAAGTGGGAACTGAACACGGTGGACTTCTGCATCATTCGAACATTTGTTGGTTATCACGAGGGAAAGTGCTAGAAAGAGTAGCTAACCTACGAAACAAAGTCGGTGCTTTTTTAAAAGAGCAGAAGCATGAACTTTCAGAGTGATTCAGCGACAACGAGTGGATTGCAAAGTTGGTATTCTTGGCTGATTTTTTCAGCCATTCAAATCAACTGAACACCTCTATGCAAAGAAAGACAAAATATTTTTGGACGTGTCGGAAGATATTATTGCATTTAAAGCTAGAATGGATTTGTATATGCATCGAATGGAATATGGGAAGATAGCTGCGTTTCCGGTATTAAACGCATTTGTGGAAGAAGAAGAGTTTAATTTGCACAAAGTTTGTCAGATATTTTTTGAGCATCTTTCTTCATTTCTTTCCAAGTTGAATATATATATCCCTTCTCATGATTACAGCAGAACGTTCAATTGGGTGCGATGTCCTTTCGAGGTGTCAGCACTGCAGATTCACCCAGAAACGGAATACATTGCTGAACAACTGTTTGAGCTGCACAGTCGACAGCTGTGGAGAAACAAATTCAAAAATGTTTTTCTGACTCAATTTTGGGCAGAAGTTCAAGTGATCTTTATTGGCAAGCAACAATCTATCTGATCTTGTTGCTTGGCCTATCTGATCTTTATTGGCAAGCAACAAAGCTCCTCTACCTTTTCCAACTACGTATCTTTGCGGAGCTGGATTTTCAGCCCTAGCTATGATAAAAACCAAATATCGCAACCAACTTCAACCAGAAGATGACATTAGATGTGCGTTGACGACAACAGATCCTAATTTCGACAAGCTAGTGATGAATATTCAGGGACAAGGTTCCCATTGAAATTTGTAAATGTGTGAAATAAACTGACTTTGTTAAAGTTCTGTAGCGTTTGCCTTTTTCAATCAACGGTTTCAATTTACAATTAACGTAAACCCAAAACGTAACGTAACCGGACTCTGGTGAAGAGGCCTTTATTGTTGCACCTTAAGTCCGCAAAAACTTCCACTGGTGAAGAAATAGTCCGCGACCAAAAAAGGTTGGAAAACGCGGTCCTAGACGATGGACATAAAACTGTACACTTACGATATACAGCGTACATGATAAGATATACTGTACAATTGCCAATAAATTTACTCCGAAAATATCGAAACCAGTGCCTTTTTTAAAATAAATAAACGCTTTAAAAATACCTTAGAAAAAGAGCACGCCAAATTCATTTATACAAAATCTTGTTGCTAATGTTTAAGTGGACTAACTTCTTGTCTGCGTTTTTCTGTTTTTTGTATTCTTTCGAGCATCGCAGCATCATTAAGTTGCGAAGAATCAACAAGACCTTTTTCTTCTTTGACAATCAAAGTGCAGGACGTTTGCACTTGTCCATGATCATTTGTAGCCCGACACGTTATTACACCTTAGAAAAAACAACATAAATTATTTAAATGACAAAACGGCATCATAGACTACACCAAAAGTGGGCAAGCTACGTCTCGTTTTACGGTTTAATCCTACCGCAAAACAACGCTACAAAACTTAATACTGCCCTCCCGGTTGTAGATCTTTCTCCTGATCGCATCAAAACGCGCACAAAATTGATTAGTGTACAAAATGGATTCAAGTGTGAAAGCATTCAAAACTAAATTAAACTTATTTTCAAGACAAATTCCTAACAATCTTCCTTATTTTCTCTGCCTAGCAGCAATGGAAAAGGTTCCTCAACATCCAAACAATTGCATCAAACAGATAGACAATATGAGCATAAAATTCTAATCTCGGTATTTAAATTTTAAAAAGATTAAGGATGCACTTGAGACTGTCACATGCCACCTAATACAAGTATTTGAAAATGCTCAGGAAAAGTTGCAATTGGAGCGGATTGATCTTCAATGAGACTTCGTTCTGAAAAATGCAATTCAGGCTTCACTAATTGAAACCAAATTTTCAAAATCACGGAAGATGACACAGAGAATACTTGTGTTGTTTTGATTCCACGTCCATAACTATATGAGCAGACATTCAGTGTAATGAATATCAATAAAGCTTGTCATAAATCTCAGTCAATTGTTAAATATTTCACACCTGTTCAAAGAATTGCCACAACCACACTTAAATCTAACTCAGATGAATTGGTCATAGAAACTATTCAATAGCATTGGTTGCCATGAAATTAAGTATAAGCTTGAACATTTTGTTTGTTTTATTTTTGCGTCATGTTCTTGATTGGTGATATGGCATCGTTTCGATGACTTGTGGTTTCGCGCTCATCCGGGCCTCTGCCAAGCTTGAAAAACTTTTGGCCCCCATCAAAAAAAGTTTGCCCACCTCTGTACAGCACGTAGTACTTTTTCAAAAACCTTGCAATTGTCAACTACTCGGCTACCTCTTACAACTCTGAGACAAGTCAAGCAATATTTTTACCTGTATCTCGAGGATAAACAGCGCTGATATCCAATACTGCACATCCAAACTCAAAATTCTCTTTTATTCTGTTCGCACACTCCAATGGTTTTCCATCTAAAAACCATGCAATTTTCATGGAAGGATCTCCGACAGGCACGACAATGCACTCAAAGCGAACCGATCCCAAGATCTTTTGTTTACGAGAAATCAGCTTCTTTTTAAACCTTGGTTTTTGTAGAGTACCATTCACAAACAAATCGCTTTCGTCAAAATTTTCCAGCTAAAAACAGCCGATTTTAGAAAGTTAAACGTACAAAATAGCTTATAGATTTGGCAACCAAAAGGCTATGCAATGGAATAACACTTTTTGCACACAAGAGTTTCGTTTTGAATGAAGCTATCACAAAATTAAAAAAAAAAATTTTACCAAACGTTTGCGCACTGCGCTAGACCATAGGTTGAAAAGTCAAGTAGAAGAATTGGCCTTGCATGGCGTGTGACACGCGGAGCTGCCTGCCCAACACAATCCCTTTGCTTTACCATCACGCTTTGTTCACAGCACCGCACATGCACAAACAGCTAGCATTTTTCCATGCATCCCGGAGTTTGCTCAAATTGATGGCAACTTTCTGTTTGATCTAACTTGCCGCTATCTAATTCGATCTAATTCGCAAATGTGAATGTGCGAAGTGCATTGATTCCCATCATTTCCGATATTTCCGATTTCATTATCTTTTTATCGATGTTTAGAAGTCACAAACGAATAATAAAAAAACAAAAGAAAAAAAATAATAAAAAAGGTCAACCTTTCTGATTTCTGCCTGCTCATAAACTTTTGATTGCGGAAAAGATTTCTTGGTTTTCGGTATAAAAAGCTTCTTTTCTGGCTGGGGAGCATCTCCGCTTTTAACAACGTTCACTTTGCATCGAGTGAGATCCCGTCCACCTTTGTTTATGGCAGTAGCGGTGTACCAAGCATCATGAGAAGTTTTGCATGCATTTTCTATTGTCAATAAACTATGACCGTCGACTCCTTCAATTCTATGTGAAAAAATGTTGAGTTTCAAACAACAAATGACGAGAACTTGTTCAATTTATTAAACGCCAAATAAAAAAGAGGAGTTAGGGAGACTAAGAAGTGACCGTACGGTCTTTGTGTCAGCAGCCCCCATGCCTAAACACGTTCTTGCGAAAGGCGCATTGCAAGCTACAGATTGAACCCGAAACGTGAGTTTAAAAGCAAACGACCGTTCTGCTCATTCATGCTGCTGGCTACGTTACGCTGTGAGAGCTCAACCGGTTGCTTTCGACTTCCAATAAATTGCTTCCTCAGTGCCAACTTACGACACACTTATTATGAAGTAGAGCTAATAGCACTGATCTCTGTAGCAGGCATTAGCGTTCCACTTTACATATCTATCCTTCAGAATTGCGAGACAGAACCAGTGCATTACACAACGCAAAGCAGAGGCTTCCCAAAGCAGCATCGAAATTGGTAATAACTTTCAAATCACAATGCGGGATTAAATGCATATAAGTTTTTTTTAAATCAAATACTTTTTACCTGAAATCGGGGTGCTTCTCTGGTACCAGCAGTACGTTATCTTTCAACCAAGCTATTTCTGGTGTTGGCCTTCCGGCAGCAAACACTTCCAGACGAACCACATCGCCTTCCTTCACATAAATACTTTGTGGCTTTTCGATAATACGAGGACGTTCTATATCTTCTTGAGCTGAAAAAAAAATGAAATATTATGCACATTTTTTGTATTTTTGCTAGTGAATTTGTAGTACCAAGATAATTCTAATGATTGAGGTTTAAATTTTCCAATATTATTTTTCAAAGGTTTTTTCCTTACGCACAAGTAAGCAACCAGAAAAAGAATTTCAGGCACTGATAAAGTAATGTACCAAAAACCGTAAGTTGCATAGAGCAAGCAGCCTCTCCTGCGCGACTGCCTGCAACAATCTCGTACACTCCACTGTCTTCCAGTTTGACAGGAGAAATTATCAGCGAGTGCACTCCGTCCTCTTTTACAACAATCCGATGGCGAATGTCTTTAACTTGTATATCTACAATAGAAAAAATTATGTGAACTAGCAGTACATGCTTATACGCAAAGCAACCGACAAAAAGACCTTGTTGAGGTTACTGCTTGGACACTGTTGAGGTCTTTGCAGTTTACATCAGTTAGCGTTTCAAGGCAAGCCAATGTCTCTATTAACTGCTTCAAGTAAAATTTTTCGAACTATTTTTAACTAATTCATACAAAAATAAAATTTAATGCGCCACTGATTGCATTAAACAGTCCGCTATTTTTATCAACGACTTCTACAAAATACTGTATCATCTGTGAGGAATGTAAAAAAGACTTTGCAAAAGCCTACTTTTAGCTGGCTGGATCTTCAACGCTTGACAACAAATAGATGCGTTGAATCTGTTTTTTTTTTGCAAATAGACGCAGTACTGACAGGAGCCCTTCATACCAGATTTTGAAAAATAAAAAGATACACAGATAAACAAATCAAAAAAAGTCAAGAAAACTACTACCAAGACTTGCCTTTTGGAGTACTGGTAACACTGATATTCACACAAAAGCTTTTTGCTAAAAATGATTTGCGGTAAGTTTTGCCAAACTCGTTCTTAGGCGCATTAGAATGTGAAGACTGCAACTTGTTAGTTGCTGGTTTAATTAATTTGTGATTAGAATATTTGTAAAGTTTGGAGGCTGTGTCATAATTTGGCATTTGATCTGAATGCTGTGCTGCTTTTGCTGGGATTCTCCTGCTGGAAAACGAATATGGGAACCACTTTGTTGATTTTGTTTTGTTAGGATCCATTGTCCAGTGGTTGTCATTTCTATTTTTAATGCAATCTCCAAATTCGTCCAAGTGATTGACGCCATGTATGCTTGATTTTAAATGGTCGTAATTCTGTGACAGCTGTTCCAAATGACCACCACTTGTTTGTTTACTGTGAAAGTTTGTTGTTTCATGGCGATGGTTTGAGATATTGTTTTCATCTATTTTACTCGACTCACTTAAAGTTTTTTCGCATTTTGAAAAGTTACAAGATGATAATGAATCGGTATCCAAAACAGATGACTGCGGCTCTTCCGACTTCTTGTAGCCAGAGTCTGAATCAGAAGAATATAAAGAATCTCTTCCTTTCCAATGAAGTACATCATCGGTATCAGAACAATAATCATTAATATTTTTTCCTTGCACAGAATAACCGGCCATTTTTACAATTTACAAAAAACTTGTAAAGATGCAAAAACACAGCTTTTTCCATCAAATCCTAAATCTTTCAGCTAAAGTAACTTCAAGCTCATATCTGTCCAGTGTACATCATGTTAATCACACTATTACCTGTAAGAAGGTTAGGAACTGCCAATATTTGCAATGAAGAGGTTTAAAGAAAAATATATAAAACAGTAATATGATGCACAGCAAATCAAATGCTATTTTTATAAAGTTGCTGTTTCGTTTACCTCTTGTTGAATCGCCACAAACCCTTTTCTTTTGCGAAGGTGACACTGGTTTACAGCAGCCTCCATTGACATTTGCCACCGCAGCTCCCTATAATAATTTGCTCCACTGCGTGGTTTCTTGCAGCTCAATTGAAAAAGCTTGTAAAGTTTAGAGATTTTGTCAAGAAAAGACATATGTTTTTAAAAGTGGCGAGTTTATTGCTCAACGTAAATTAGGAATCAGATTGATTCGTCGCATATCTCTTTCTTCTAAATACGTTACGTTGTTGTCAGTACTCGTGCTTGCGCCAGGTGAGGCCTCACGCCCTCACGCCAAAATATCAGAGCCAAAATCTTAAAAAAGATAGTTTTAAAAATCTATTATCTTTGGAAAAGGAGGCCGCTTTGTTACTATTTTAAAGAAGGGTCCATTTTGGCCCACTGAAAATCTCTCTAAAAACATTGGGGCAGCATACTCAGTGATGGATTCAGTGCGAGGCAAGTGAGGTAGTTGCCTTGGGTCCCATCTTTTTAGGAGGCTCCCCATGAAGAATAGGGGCCATCTTTCCATACAAGTCCTATTCACTACTTTTAGATTCTACAAAATAGTGGTGATCTCTGAAAAATATTTCATTCCTCCCAAACAGGGATCATCTCCAAAAACAAAACATAAAAGTCTTTGCTTGTAAGTTTATGGTAGAAACCCTGGCTTGCAACAAACCACAAAGGTCTTCTAAGAGTACTTGGTCAATAAGCCCCTCCGTGAATCTTATCTCAGGCCCATAAAGTCCTTAACTCGCCACTGAGCATACCCACACGAAAAACATTTCCAGACGCTCAAAGTCTTTGTTTTTCAAAGATGTATCATTTTTCTGACAAAAAGTAATACTCTTTTAGTGTTTTAATGACGGCTAGCTTTTGAAGTAGAAAAATTTACTACTTGGAACAAAATAATTCAAATGCAGGTTAACTGGTAAATCTTTTTCTCGACTTTTTTATCTTGTACTTTCATGTCTAGATCTGCTATTCATACAATAATTTGAAAAATACTTGTAACGTGGTTTTGAATATAGTTTCTAATCTCTATTATGGCACTTGAAAAAGAAAACCATCTCTCGAACCCCACGGCATTACAAGCACTTTGAAGTGTACTAGCTCAAGTACAGGTCGACGATTTTCAACCGCAAAGTAAAACACGAGAACTAGCTGCCAACAGTAGCGAAAAGCAACCTCAGTGACAACAAATGACAATTTACCTCAAAGCCACCAGCTGTCACACTTTTTGCTCTTGCACTCGAAAGGCTGTGGGGTCAGTAGTGGTAAGTGTTATTCAGATATCTTCTACCTAATATCTCACCAAGCTCAGTAAAAGCTGGGACTGTGGCAAGGTGATGGTGCAGTTGCAAAACTCCTATTGTTTATTGATCTCATTTTCCATAAAATCTTCAAAGTAGCGCGCTGCCTCGCACACCTCCAGCATTTCGCTCAACTTATTTAACGAAAAAACGACTTTAAATGCCTATGGAAAGATTTTTCAAAAAAAAGCAATAGTAAATCAACGCAGTGGCAATACACATCGTTGAATCGTATCTATCGCAGTTTTTTGCGCGGCTAATTGTGATGCAAGCAAAACTGCAAAATCTAAAACTATGCTCAATGCAACAATGCTATATCGACTGTATATTCTAGCTGATGTCTAGAATTTTCTACTATGCTACTTTCCCAAGCTTTCAGAAAAACCCTTATTTAATCGGTAGGTGTTCGCTTTGTTCAATCAGCCCAGTCGTCCTTTTAGGTCAGAAAGTCAAATAACAATGTCTTATTATGTCTTAAACATTGATCAATAGAGAAATATAATTGAGCATTATTACAAAACAATGAGTTCGCTTGAAGTGTGCCTTTTGACTTTTAATATCAGATGTGACTTGAAAATCCACGTATTACTACAAGGCGTAAAGGAAGATTGGCAACATTAGCTGAGCAAAACACAATAAGATTATGCCAACTTGTGCTAATTCTGTACATTGATAGCACTTGATATCGAGCTGCTTTATTCTTAGCGAAAGCGAACCAAGCGTTTTTCGAAACAAAAGAATCGTTTCGACCTGCATCAAACCTCATTGTTCCTTTTTCAAGTCGAATAAAATCAACAATAGGTTGTCTTGGCCTAATAAAAATGGGTCGTGTGATGTTAATCTTTCCTCAAATGTTCACAACAAACAAGCTGCCGATTGGCTTCCTAATAAATGTCATTTTCTTTTATATCCACTACCAAGCGCACATAAAACGTTTACCAAAAATAGAATATAAGTGGGCACTCGTGTTCCCTATTTCCTCAACAAAAAGAACTAATACAATTTACTTATTTTAATTAGACCAATTCACAAGCTATTCAAATAAATCTTTAAAATACATTGCAAAGCATGAATTTTAAAAAAGTTGACAATAGCTGGTAATTCCTGTGATAAAAAGCTTTAAAACCTACACAGAAGACACGAAAAAGTGTATGCTAAGGCCAGTGCTCAGTTAGAATAGTATTTGGGTACCAAATTTTAAAAAAATTGTTTGATTTAATAAACACAGTATAAAGCGCAATTCTGTCTGTGTGTCCGTCTGTCTTAACTCCACCGAAATTGCTGGGCGTACAAACATCAAACTTGGCATGATTGATTAGCTCCTTTGGCTGAGTGTCATAAAGGGTTTGGTGACGTCACGACGACTTCATAATCACAGATAATTTTTTGTAAATCGTATTTTTTTTCTGAGGAAAGCGGTTTTGGGCTTACACGCAGCCAGTACCCGACTTACCAACTTAAACAAACTTTATTTCTTTAATATGTCACATGACGTCCTAATTAACAATTAATTAAAAAATTTGATTTCTTAATTTACTGAAGTAATATTGATCGTAGAAACGCGATCAACAGCTTTTTCGAGAGATCTTAGCAACGTGCTTGCGATAATAAAAACTGTACAGCAATGAAAGTTCAATTGCCAGAGCGACAACCGATTTTGTATGTAAGCATTTCAAGCCTTCAAATCATGCTTCTTGCTTTTTCCTGCCCCCTTCAATTCCTTTGTGATGTCATAATGCTGCCTAATACAATGAACACCATAGACTATCATTTGATGATTTTTCAAAACGTGCAACATTTTGACAAAGTCAGCTTTTGAGCACTTGTTGAATTTAACGGATAAAAGTGTGTTTAGTTTACGAACGTCTATGGTGAAAACAGGGCGAAGAAGACGTTACCGTGCACACGATAAACTTGAGAGACATGTAGTAACTACGCGCACCCGCCCGTAATATTATTTTTAATCAATCGCTTTTCAAGAAACTTCGATTTTTGCTTACAGTAATTCTGTAACTTGTTATGCTGTATCAAGTTGCAACGAGCGATTGTTCATTTAATTATCTCTTGAGCTTGCTTATTTCTTCTGTCTTGAATCCTTTTGAAACGCAGTATTCGGTCATAATCTTAAATGGCATTACAATGCTTGCCATTATGTGGGGAAAACAGCAGTGGGCTGCGAAATTATCCACTATCATTTTGATAACCAGCATAAATAGTAAAGCCTATTACTGATATTTGTAATTGAAAGACTCTTTATATCGGTAAGAAACACAAATCTTCATTTAAAAGCAGGAAGGTCGGGACTGGGATATAATGAAATGTAATAAAGTCCCAAGTTTAAGAAAAGATTGAAATAAGACTACTATAGCATCAATTAAAAAATTTGGCTTTAGAGAAAACGTTTTTGTTTGAAAAGAGCTAAATAAGCGTTTATTAGAGACATTGCTCCTTTTCACACTATGGCCGAATTAAAGCAAACCACGCTGTTAAAGAACTTAATATCACTGATAAAAATACAAAAGCAGGCCCACCGAATCGTCAAACGGGCCTATCAATAAATAGTTCATTTCTTTAATGGTCAAAATGACCACCATTTGGGCCCTGCCATCATTTTTGGCTATGTTTCCTCTCCCCCACCCCCTCTTGCATTTTTAAAAAGTACGACGAATGACAGTTTGTGACATTATTCTTTCTTTTTGAGCACTACCAGTCTTGTTCAATAAACTAAAATGATTACCATTAGGTGCACAAGAACTATATTTTTGGCCTATATTTTCTAAAACTTGTCTTTGCTTTTCTCACAAATGTTTATACGGCAAAGCCGGCTTAATTCATTCGTTTTCACTTGGCACAAGTGATGGCATGACCTGCCTGGGTAAAATTGCACCACACCTAGGGTAAACATTTTTTCTATTTTGGTAGATAATTCCTTTAAAGAACTACCGGAATCAAAGCTAAACATTTTGAGAAAAGCAAGGTCTCTTTGAACTCCCCTGAGCACACCTAAGCAAGTAAAAACGAACATGCAACATAATGCGTAACCAGCAGGGACTAGAGAAAGTTTAAGGGGAAATCAAAAGAAAAGAACGTTACTGTGTCAAATCGCATCTTCATGGAAAATATTGGTATTTTGTTTTATAATAGCTTTGTAGAGCTACCGGGATCAAACCTACAAAACTCGGAAAAAGCAAGGACTCTTTTAACTCCCCAGGGCACGCCAAGTAGAGAGAAAAGAACATACAACATAATGTGTAGTCAGCAGGGACTTGAGAAAGTTTAAGGAGAAATGAAAAGAAAACAATGTCAGTGAGTGAAATCACACCACATGAAAGACAGTTTTGCTATTTTGCTACAAAATGTCTAAATACCAGAAATGTGTTCACTACTTCCAAACTACGGGAAAGGCAAGGTCCCCTTGGGCTTACGTGAGCAATGAACAAAGCACATACACCCAAGGCATAGCCAGGACCTTGAAATGAGAAATTCTATTAGCAAAAGCAACGCACCAAATCGTGAAAATCTTATGTGCAGAAAAAACATAAACTTTTCTTTACTGTTTGCTCACGTGCGAAGTGAATTAAGCCGGCTTGGCCGGCTAATCCGACGTTCTTAATTCCGACGTTATTGATGGGGGCCCTGCTAGGCGAAGCCGATATATACTCCATAGTAGCGGTTATCAACGGGGTTCCCAGTGAAAAATCTGGGGTTTGCAGAAGGAATAACAAACTGTATTCTTTTAACCCTCAAATGCACAAACAACAACGACCACCCCTTTGACCAATAACAGTGGTTTTACAAGTAACATGCTACCTATGGTCGGACGTATGCAGTATCACATCGTTCTAGTACTGAACAAACTATTTGTTTTAGTCTGATGCAACAGGTCATCATTTTTAGTTTTTTACTATACAGGGTGGGCCGTAAATAACGCACCAAAGATTTAAAATAAATTGTGATGTGAAATAATGTAAATATCTTTTCTTTGGGTATCTGTTAAATTTAATTTCAATATCAGTTACTATAACTGTTAAATTTAATTTCAATCAAAGTTTTTTAGTTATGATTTGCCTTTTAAAAAAAATTTATATCATTTTTAGGGTATGCACTCAACAATTAAAGAACGAGTTGAATTAGTGTTAATGTCTGGTGCCGATGGCGTTTGTTATTATTATCTGAATTGTTTTATATGCTTTGGTGCGTTATTTATGGCCCAAAACGTTTGTTATTATTATCTGAATTGTTTTATATGCTTTGGTGCGTTATTTATGGCCCAAAACGTTTGTTATTATTATCTGAATTGTTTTATATGCTTTGGTGCGTTATTTATGGCCCACCCTGTATATTACGTTGCAATAGACTAGAGTAAGAAAAATAATCTTACTGCTGCACCTGTTTCAAGGTTTTGTAATAGAAAAACTGACGTTTTTTGCTTTCAGGTTAAAAATTTGGTTTGGTGGGTAGAGCTATGTAGTGGCGATTCTTTTATCAAGAATGCATTTATGTAAGCTTAGACAATAGCATTGAAGAAGTAGTTGAAAACTGACGGCAGTAGCTAAGTTATCTCTGGTGAGAAAGATGCAACTAACGCCTCTGGAGAAGCATATGATCCTCCAATAGCTTGTTTCTGTGTTGAGGGTTAAATATTTAATCCTTAGCCATAAGAGATAAGGTTTAATAAAGCATTTGGGGGTTGAGTATAAAAGGTAGAGTGGGGCATTTTCTCTTCCAGCTCTATCCACAACCCCACTGCGTGAAAGGAAGAAACAGAAAACTTTTGGTATTGCGAGATACCAGAGTGTCTAATTTTACCCAGGGGCTTTCTGGTATCTGATAGCTAATTGCTACCGGCCTGGATAGAATTTTACAACCTAAGCAATGAAGGAGCGGAGGGAATTTAAGATATGCCTGTTTCCTATTGGTGTTTGCTATATCATTTCTACATTTTACATGCGATTACCACGAGAGTGAATTAGTATGATTTAGCCATTTTTAGTATAATTAAGACTTTTCAATTAGTCATTATTTTTGTTCCCTTAGGTCATAATAACCATTTTGTTTCCTAATGGCTGCGAAAAGAGACAAAAGTTACGTTTCTGGGACGATCCTTACGTTCAGTATGGTTTCACAAAAGTTATTGGTTGCAATAAACTTGACAATGCTCAGTGAACATTGTGCAATACCATTCTGAGCAATGATTCTTTAAAGCCTTCAAAGCTGAAGAGGCACAAGGAACTGAAGCATAAAGAGAATACGGACTCAGTTGAAACGTTCAAAACGAAAAGAGCTCGTTATGATGTGAGGGGAACGCTCCCTGCGTTAGGCTTCTGCCTAACTTCCCAACCATTCCTGCGCGCTTCATATGAAGTTTCTTTGATAATAGCAAAAGCAAAAGCACCTCACACAGCTGGCCAAGCGCGGTAAAAATGGTACAAATATTACTCGGCCGAAAGGAGGCCAAAAGAATAGACTCAGTTTCCTGGTCTGATGACACTGTAAATAACAGGACTGCAGGTATAGCAAACGACATTTTGAGTCAGCGACATATCCGCTGGATATCCAGTCAATAAGCCAATTTGTAGTATACGTAAGATATGTCAAAGAAAACGCGACTGTGGACGAGTTTTATTTTGTCAAGAGATGAAGGAGAGAACTAGAGTTTAAGACGTCTTTGATCTTGCTGATACATTTCTTCGTGATAATTTAATAGTATGGAATAAAGTGGAATCGGTATGCACAGATGATGCGCCAGCTATGATAGGGCATCGATCTGGTTTTATGGCTCTGATGAAACAAGTTGCTCCGCATATAGTATCAAATTACTGTGCTATTCATAAATACGCTTTAGCTTGAAAGACACTCCCTCTTGAATTGAAAAGTGTTCTTGATTCTGAAGTAAAGGCTGTGAATTTCATTCGTGGCAGGGCCGTGAATTCCCGACTATTTAAAGCATTTTTCAATGATCTTGGTAAAGGGCATTAGTACCTTCTTTTCCACGCCGAAGTGCGATGGTTATCGCAGGGAAAAGTGCTCTCCGTGTTGCAGAACTTGTCACTGAAGTTGCCGTGCCTTCGTGAGCATGGTTCAGTGGAACTTGCTACATTATTTGATGACGATAGATTCCAATTGAAGATCTTTTATTTGGCAGACATCTTTAGTCTTTTAAATGAGCTCAGTTATTCTTTGCTGGGAAAAAATCTGCAAAGAAGATCTTTATCTTCAAAAAGAAGTTATTTCTGTGGAAAAAGAGAGTAGAAAACCAGAATTTTGCTATATTTTTAGTGTTGGGCAGTAAAATTGGTGATCAGGAAACTAACAAATGGCTGACTGCTTTAATTGATGATCACATAAGCAATCTCCAAAAGAAAATAGAAGATTACTTTCCAACATCTGAATCTTCTTAAGCATGGGATAAGCAACCTTTTATTGCTGAGATAAACGACAATGAGCAACTCAACCTTCATGAGCAACATGTGGAATTGCAGAGTTCTCAAGCTGCAAAGACCAAGCTCAGCTCCTCCTCACTGATAGAATTTTGGTATGTTGCAAGAATATCGTGAACTGGCAAAAAGAGCTCTGGAAGCATTAATTCCATTTCCAACGACATACCTCTGTGAAGCTGCCATGTCTACTCTAGTTAATATCAAAACTGCGTAGCGTAATCGCCTTAAAGTTGCAAATGACATGAGAATTGCTCTCAGTAATATTAACCCCCGTATTGATGAGCTTGTTTTAAAGAGACAAGAACAGAGGTCACACTGCCTGATCATTTGCTCTGTGTTTTGCCGAGTAAATTGTGTTATTCCACTAACCCCTTGTGTTATGCTTTCATAAAGAGTTTTTTTTAATTAATTAGAGATCCAGCAGCAAACAACTTATCCGCCTTATCGCAATAGCGTTTGTTCTTTCAACATACACTTCCTTTGCAGGTTGCGCAGAAAAGGGGTCCCCAAGCCAATATCCTTAGGAATAGAGGTCCCATGGGCTGGAAAGGTTAAGATCCACTGCTCTACAGCAAGGATTTTTTCTTTTGCTCATATGCTGCCTGTTAAAGCAATCTATAACTATACTACAAAGCAATGTAATAAAATCCCAAGTTTGAGAAAAAACTAACACAAAACTATAAACTTAACATTTTGTAAAACTGAATTTAGAAAGAATAGTTAGTTTGAAAATAACTTGGGATAATGGGCGCCTACTAGATTATGGTGAAAGACATTGGGAAAGGCATAGCGCTTTGGTTGCTATGCTGGAACCAAGACAAATAGCGCAACCAAAGAACTTAATACCACAAATACAAATAGAAACAGAGCCGCACCAAATCATAAAATAGGCTTACGACTAAATGGTTTATTTCTTTTATTGTGAAAACAACCATCATATTGCCGCCACCATCATTTCTAACTGTGAAGTGAATCCTACGATTCGTTGTAAAGTGAAAATTATGCGGCTTCTAATTAGTTTTGAATGAGAGAAAGAGATTAATGCTACTAAATAGCAGCATCTTCAAAATCCGTGACATTCAGAGAGAACTTGAAAAGTGCCACGTCAGATTAAGTAAAAGCAGTACTGTCACCTGAGGCGGACTGCCCCTTTATAACACAGCTGAAGCTGAAATTAGCCTGCGTGGCATTTGGAAGACTATCCAAAAACAACTTGCAATAATTATTTTTAAATACACAAAACGTAAGACCGTTGTAAACTCGCCTTTTAGCTCTCTAATTAACTATATCTGCTTCTGCTCTTTGAATTAAGTTTTCGTTTTACTTTCTTGATATTAGCTTATTTTGAAAGTTGCTTCGTTTCACTCACAAAAAACAACAAAGTTGCCTGAGTTAATTTTTTATTGATTAGCAACAAGTTACAATTGTAAGGCCATTTAAAATTCTTCAGCAGTGTAGCGGTTGAGATGTAGCATGATTGTAACAATTAAACTCTTTACAATGGAATGATATAAATTCTAGAGTGTTTGTTTGAAAACAAAAAGCCACCAAAACTATTAACAAAGTTATTAAGCGTTTAAAATCATTCAAACGTGTCATGTTTCCAGCGTAAAAGTAGTAACCAATATCACTTACAACAAACAATGTATGCACCTACGAAAATAATTCAGCAAAGACGTTGGTTTGTGTGCATTGCTTGGTGCTGATTCCTGCTATGGCTGCACGGCGGGTAACGTTGTTACTAACTGTTGACTTGTTAAAAGCCCTCAACCCTTCGCCTACTTTCCAAAGAATATGAAGAGGATTGTAAAAGAAAAGAAAAAGACGCTACACAGTATTATTGAAATTTCATTACAACTCTATGTTTTAGCTTATTTGCTATAAAAATAAAAAAAACATGAATATATTAAAGTATCTCATTTGTTTTTGTCTGTTTGTTTGTTTGTTTGTTTGCATCCATATCACCCGAACTCCCAGGACAATGTTGGCGGCGCTAAACGTAAAGTGAGTGTTTAGTTCTGCTTCAGAGATTTTTAATTTCTATTGTTTTGCTTAAAACCACTTGACGTTGCTTCTCGTAAACGAACTGCTGGTTTGAATTGACAAAGCACTGTGAAGATAGTAATCATTGTAACAACCACTAACCATTGTGAAAGAAGTGGACGTCCGGTGCTGGTCTTCCAGTCACTTTACAATCAATGCGCGTTGTATTTCCCTCATTGCATTCACGACTGCCAGGCACAATTATGAACTTAGGTCTAAAACATAAACGATATGTGTATTAACCAATTGACCGATAAATCCTTAACCAACCACAATGTCAAAAATTTGTCGCATCATATCTGTCGATTATGGCAAATTAAAATTTCTTGCTAAAATGTCATATAATACATTTTGGGTTTGGTGTTGATATTATTGATTCAAGCATCCCAAAAATGCTAAGTTCCTTTTCGTCCTTTGCGCGTGGAAAAATCTTTAGGCTACCGTAAATGTAGTTCACCGTGCTTAGCTCTATTTCGAAGATGCTAGTAATAAAGTTCATGATATTCACAACTATGTCAACAACTCACTATCCTTATTTTACGCTGTTTGAGTGTTGTTCAGTTTATAAGATTTAGCATCAATCTAACACATTGTGAATGCACTTCGAAAAACCCAATTCAAAAACGCTCACATCTTCAAAATTTTAGGTAAATTTAATGAGGTTCTAATCATACTTGAAATATTTTTCACTGTCAGGGACAATATCATCACCAAGGTTTTTTGAAGATGCTGTTTTGAAAGTCGGCGATCGAGCTGGGACATCTGAAGAGACTGACAATACAGTAGCTCTGCTGAAGCCGTTTGACACTAGGCTGGCAGATTGCGACATTCTTTTGACTTTGTCGTCTTGGTGTTGAACACTAGAAACGTATGCAAAGCAAAAATAATGCAAATATTGGATACGCAACTTACTCACACCAGTAACATATGAAATAAATATTGACACTGATGGAAAAGAACTTTCTAAAGTGTGCAGTTTGACTTCACAACATGATCATAATTAGTGATGTTTGAATGCCGTATTTAAATTATTGAGCTTTCGAAAAATATTTTTGTTGTTGCTGCTGTTGCGGAGCATTTTCCGAAGCAATCTTTACCAAGGCATTGCGACAACCAAAGTTTGGTAACACCAAATTTTTAAGGTTTTTTAAATAAAAAACCGTAGTTAGTAATCAAAAAACACCATTTTTAGGTTGAGAAACCACTCTTATGTTTATCAAACATTTTTTGCATTCTCAACTATATCTAAACGTTTATACCAACAGTAACGTGAAGTTGCTTATGTGAAAATAGAGGACCATGGTGGTGACAAAGTGATCAATAATTTCAAAATGATCTAATGTAAATACTAATTGGCAATTCATAAATTATATTTTTTACCTCTTTTCTGAAATTGCCATCGACTCTTTAATGCCGTCTTGTTGTAAAAAGTCGGGTGGTGGTTCATGATTGATTAGGTCCTTATAGCGTTCTAAAACCAAAATGTTCGTTAATTTTGAACAGCATCGAATGATAAATTTCAGAGTATGATGTCGCTGAACGAACAGCGATCCTGTTGAAAGCAATAGAGTAAAGGCAAATTGTCCTTAGAGGCGTTTGGAAGGGTGGAGGTCAGGAGCTACACGTCTTTTTTGAATTCTACTTTGAAAACCATTTTTCAGAACATCATTTTCCTTTTCGAAATACAATTCTGGCTACGGCCCTGTTTATGCTTTTTATCACAACTGCGTTGACTTGTAATAGTTTTTCTCCTTTAACAATATGACCTACGTAATACGCCGATTGAGACTTTAAACTCTGCTACAGCAGAATGATAACTGCTTATGCCAAGCTTGAATAGAGGATTTTAGTAAAAATTATTCATCGAATTACCTTCCGGATTAAAAAGCTCGAGCTCTTTATGAATCCAAACTGGTTGGTTGCTGTCACCGTGTATTCGCCTGCATCGTCAGGGAAAAGCATTCCGATAAGTAAACTGTATAAATCTGTTGCAATACAATGAAAGAGTGCATCAACCTAGCCACTCTTGTTTTGTCAGACAAAAAAATTAATCATCTCTGCATTTGAAAATTAATGGGGGAGGGGTATGGAGCAAACAAAAATGAAAGTTTTTCAGAAAAAGTCTCCAAAGTGCATTTTTAAAAAAAAAGTACAATTTTGACATGTATGTTAAAGTGTTTAAATGTCCCTACTCTTTGCTTTTGATAGATTACGGCCTTAAATGCAAATTATTTCATCATAAAAGTCACATTTACTGCATAAGCTTTAACTTACTTTGGTTGTTTAAAACTTACTTATCAAAAACTTACAAAATATTTACAACTTACTTCTTTCTTTATCCTCAACAACTTTAAATCTGTATCCGCTTTTTAGCATTAAGCCATTTCGAGACCACGTGACTAGTGGATCTGGGTTTCCAGTTATGACGCAATCAAGTCGAATCGATCCGCCTTCAATCAATTTCATTTTTCCGGGTGGAACCTTTTCAAATTTTGGTCGAGTTCCGTTTGGGAAATTGCTTTTGTAGTGGATCTCCTCTGCTTCAACTGTGCCCGTTGAATCCCGATCACTGGCACGTGACCGAGTTGTCACTTTCTTGGCACCAGAAGCCAGTATAAACGTTTCAGTGTCAGTCAATTCAGCTTCAGATACTCCAGAAACAAAATCAAGTTCAGCTTCAGTCCTGCTTAAAAAGCAATACTAAATACAGTGATAAGATATGAGCTATCTAGCCCGCATCGCTTGCAGGAGAGCGGACATCCGATAGTTACTACGTGGTGAAGAATAGGTTCAGCTGACTGCGCCAGATTGTCGTCTTTTTTTAGCATTCTGCTGCTAAACCAAGTGCACTTTTGAACCACACTTTGTGCTTTATATGAAATACTTAGTTGTTGGTTTTTACTAAATTTTCATTCTCCGCATTTTTCCATATTGCAGCTCTTTCAGTTGATGTAAATTCTAGTACCAAGGCAGACACACAGTTTTTTTGCCGAAGCTGGAAAAGTCTGCCGACATATTGATAAATACACGGTTGTTTACGAAAGAAAAAAATTTGCCGGATTTTTTCAATATAATTCTTCTTTGGTGAGTAGAATGCAAATATTCAGCATAGCCAAACTTCAAGACACAACCAAAACCAGATAAACTGTTTACAGTAAATACTTACACCTAATCGAAAATAATTTTAGTGATAAGGAAAAACGGCACTTCGAGAATGAGTGGTTGGATTAATCAATAAAAACCGGTACCAGCTTGGGGGTCAGGAACCCCCGTACCTACCCTTCATAATCAGTCATGGATAATTCCAATTCAGAGGGAGATTGTTGTCGGTCTTGTTTGTCTGTTTTTGGTTTAGGTGGCGCAGAGGCAACCTGAAAAATGCAACAATGTAGTTTTTAAACAAAGTTTCTATACGAAGACCAATGAAAAAAGAGTTCTGGAAATCGCATATCAAGTCATATGCTTCAAGTGAAGTCTAGTCAATACGCAAACTAGTCTCGGTAAATTCAAATCATCACAAATCAGAGAATCAAAACAACCATTTGGTTTAGGGTGATTTTAACAAAACCTAACAAATGTTAATGTGAAAGCGCTGGAACTACCATAAACTGATCGCCTATTGCTTAAGAATATGGCAACATAATTCGCCCTCAAATTCGCAATGATACAAACTTGATGCCTAATATCGCTGCTTTGCAATAGTGAAGAACGGTGTTGCGAAAAATTAACTTGCTTTGAGGGTGAAAGTACACGTGGCGGTTCCTGATTGGTTGTAAGCTGAACATGTAAAAGTGCCTCCGTCATCTATATACGTATCACGAATGAAGAGAGTTGCGACTCTTCCGTCAAAAGACATTTCATAATCGTGATTACTTTCAATACGAGCACCTATGAACAAAAGCAACTTCAAAATGTAAGATTTCTTAGGGAATAACGATCGATCAAAAATCGAAACCAATAAGTTTAAATGAAAGCCAAATCGCTTTATCCTACTCCTCTCGACTGCTAGGGATAATGCGCTGTTCCGTCACTATAGCAGCCAAAATAGCGCGTCCGCGCATTTGACAATGAACTACGCCTTGATAAGATTTTGTGCTCTTGATCAGCCAAGAGGAGGTCAAGAATATGATTTTAAGTTGTATTCTGCTGTTACGATCATAAACACTACCGGACGTAACAATACATTTGCCTTGATTTGGCCATTCCGTATAATTTACAAAGAAAACTGCCAGATTGGATAAATGTTTTAGTCAGATTTCGGTCGTAGGCTTTTGGATATTTTCTTACATAATTATCTGGAAGTTCCGATAGATTATACGTACTGGCCAAAGTACTTAAGTCAGAAGTAACTTTTCGTCTTGTGATGAATATGGCAAGTGCAGCAGAATCCAACTTGAATAATTATTAGATAATTTTTTCACGTGTTTTAAAAAACCATATCATGAACTGAATTACCTTTAAAAATATCACATCTAACGCTTCATATCATTCATTCAACAGGTAGGTAATAATAGCAATTTGTTTAAGAAAGAATTGCTTACCTTCACGATACCAATCCACGATAGGGACGGGGTTTCCAGAAACGTTACAAGAGAGCAAACACGTCTCTCCTTCTGTTGCTTCAATCTCCGTTTTCTCGCATTTAATAAAAGGAGGAAAAATAGCGAAGTCCTAATTTTAGAAAACAAGTTCTTGTTGATAACATATTTTGAGCCAGAAATGGATTGCAGCGCCGTCGCCAAAACAAACCATGTAGGGGGAAGCACAAAGCCAAGGTAGAAAGGGGTACACAGAGGTAATTGTTTTAGATTATAGCTGATCGATCACCTTTTCTTGACATCAAGGCTGCATTAAAGTTTGATGCAAGGGGCTGCCTCTTAAGAATAGTGAATGGCGACCTAAATTCAAGATATTTTGATTTCCCTGCTTTAGGGCTATTGTTTAGCGTAGTTATTCACTATTGGTGCATTTCATTCTGGGGTCTTGTGCAGTTGATGTTGAAAATGCGAGATGACTTTGATGATGTCTGTTTGTGTTTTTGATGCCTCTACACGACGTGATAATCTTACTTTGTCGGCGGACGAATATGATGTTGATAATTTGACGAAACGTCCTTTTGGTGATGGTGACGAAGGAGATGAAATGCCGTTATGACGAAACGATGACGAAGATGAAATGACAACGTAATTTACGTTTAGATGGCGGGGAGCGTTTTTGATTCGATTAGACAATAAATAAACATTTTTATTTGTTTTTATATTTTCTCTATCACTAATTGTTTCTGGATACCCAACCAACTGCTTTTCAAGGTCCCCCAAGGTTTTTCTCTTTTCTTCCAAGTCGTTTATTACCTCATCAAATTGTCCAGGTTTTGCAAAAACTTGCTTGTTCTGCAAAGTATTAACACATTTTTTAGTTGTGAAATTTAACGGCAATACAGTGAAGACATAAACTTTTCACCAACAATATTAACATATCATACAAAAAAAACGATTAACTCAGAAAGCAGAATTGTTATTCAAATTTTTCTGTCTAATTTGTACAGAAAATTATTCTATTTTTCCGATCACAAATCTAGCTTGACGGGCCGGATTATCCCGCGGTCCGCCAGTTTGACAACCCTTGTTTAAGCCTTTTAAATACTTTTACAAAGGTGAAAAAATGTGTGCAATTAACCTTTTGCCAAAAAACAGGGCTGACTGTATTCAAAAATAAAAATGTGTTTGCTAGTAGTTTCGGTAGGCTTGCAAGAGCGCTAAAAAAGTTCGTGATCGAGCTATTTCCTAAATCTCGTCTCAATTAAAACGCCGCTTTTGCGACCAAGAGTAAACGATTCAGAACAGTGTGGATTAACTCAATTCCCACAGGTATCAGTACATATATTTTTCAAAGCTCATTTTAACTTCGTCTTTGACACCTTGTCACTTCCCCATAATTAAATTCAAGCCAGCAAACATGTTATAAATAATTTTGCTTTTCTATTCATTCGTTACTGGTCCACAGCTGACCTCTCTGAACCACTTTATTTTTGGTTTAGGATTCCCAATACTTTCCACTTGAAGCTGAGCCGCTCCACCTTGATTCACTTCAACCTTCTCCAACTTTTTGTGGAAAGCTGGTGGTGCACTTAGAGCTGAAAATGGTTTTGGAAAAAGTATTATACTCAAGAAAACATTTGATTCTCGATAAAGTTTACAATAATTACCCCACTGCTAAAGAAGAAATTATACCAGCAACTTTCTGTTTCTAACATTTTTTATGATCTTGCTTGACACAAAAGCAGTTGTTGAAGTTACAAATAAAGTATTTACCACAGCTAGCTTCCTCTATTCAGCATACGAGTACTCAGCTCGTACATGCAACTTAAAAAAGGGGAAAAGTTTTGACAGATAGGCATGCAGGAGAGCAACTACCTTCCTTTAAGCGGAATATGACATCTTGGATAATCTGAAGCAATTGCGCTATGTATATAGCTACCGTCACCGTCTCGCGAGTGTGAAGGGTAAAAAAAGGCTTTAGATAAAATAAATATAGTCATATGTTGCTCCGGATTGTCACCAAGGAGTGTTTCAATGAGAGGGTGGTGGATAGAGAACTCCTTCTACCTATTTCACTGATTGCAACTATGTGCGAGTGTAGGTGCATTGAACGTCAACGCATCTCTTACTTTGAAGAATAAGCTCGGCAGTGCAAGAAGCTTCCCCGTGTTTGTTACTGGCTCGACATGTAAACTCTCCTTCATCTTCCATAAAAACTTCAGGTATCCGCAAAGATGTGCGACCTTTAGCTGTGCTCACAACTTCATAGTTGTGGGAATTCGTGACGTCTTCGCTACCATGATACCAGCGGATCTCAGAAAGAGGGCTTCCTAAATAAGTTGTAGAATTCATAGGAAACAAGTTTTTGCAAAGACAAGGATGGGAATAAAATTCAATAACAATAAAAAAGCGTGATGATAAGTTTGTTTCATCTATAATTAACCTAATAAAGGTATATAGCTAATCCAATCTAACCATGATCTAGCTAACACCGTAGCCAAGATTAATTCTTCGATTTATCAATGTTCGTTTTTGTTAAGCTTTACGATGCATATTTGTCCGTTTTGGTTTAAAAAAAAATGACTTGTTTAAAAAATTTTTGTTTTAAAAACAAAAAGTGACTGCGTCAAACCTGCTACAACTGCTTCGAAGCAAGCTACACCACCTTCCTCAGCAACCACTCCTTGTAATGTTTCCACAAACGAAGGAGCAGTCATCGAAGCTTGGTTTATGTACGCTGCTGAATTTGATTCCCTGAAACAAAACACACAATATCTCGTTTAAAAAGAAACAGTTTCCAAAGTGAGAGTGGTATCCTTCGAGCGTTACGTCAGTTGAAAAAATTGATTGTTTTACAAAGACAATTGCGGTTCATTACTTAAAGCTAGTTTCGTGCACCTTTTTTGTTTCCACACCACCAAGCTAAAGAGCAATAAATCAAATCAAGAAGAAACAATATTATTATTATTGATACATGTGAGTTCATGCTCTATTTGCAAGCCTTTTGTCACATTGGGCAACTGCAAAGGAAACACTGCTCGCGCCCGACCCCCAACCCGTCTGCCACATAAAAACGGAGAAATTCCGTTTAGTGCATTTCGCAAAGACACAACAAGTACATTTGTCGACTTTTTCTCCACCATGTCTGTTTCTTGCTAAACGCTGAGCAGAGAAGCTGTGAATGACATTTTTAAAGTCTTAAGTGTGATTTGAAGAGGGAATTGAACACAGATCTACCGACGCGACCCGGACATTCTAATTACAATATTACCGCGCAAGTTTTGCTTCAAAGGTGAAAACCAGTTTTTAACGCTATGTTTAACCTATGGAAAACATGATTTCCAAAAATACAAAGGTATTGTTGTTTAGCATGTTACACATTACACACCTCAGTCACTGTGTAGGGTATAGAATTAGTTTTAATCCCTCTTAATACTTGAGATTTACATAGGTTGAAAAGATTACGCTTGCTATTCTTTCTAAATCTCTGCTGTCAACACGATCACTCTAGGCAAACGACGTTCAGCTCATAGCGAGGAATATTTTCTTTGTAATTATTCCACCGGGAATATGCGCCGGCCTCTTCTTTCCAATAGAAAAAAAGGCGTTCTTTTAGCAGACCTTTACTAATCAGCTGCCATTTGATTTGACGTATTGTGAGCAACTGGAAAGCCTGGTTTTATAATTATGCGCTGCCAAAATAGAACCTTGCATATATATTCAATGGGCTGCAGCAGATTGTAATCAAAAGTGCATTCCCATTTCTAAATCATTTACAAAGCTTAAATTAATTCAATTACGCTATCAATTATATTTTCTATTGTCTGCGATAAAGCATTGGATGTCGCTTTGTCGTTTTTAGAAATCGAAGGTTTGGCGCTTGCTCTGGAGCTATTGAGCAAGATTGTAGAGCTAAAATATATCTAGTAAAAATGCTACAGGAAAAATTTAAGCTTCCTGCCAAAAAAGGTTTCCAGAAAGCAGTTTTAGCCATTTTGACGGCTGTTTTACATCAAACGTTTGCACAGATGCTCTATTTTCGAATTCACGCTGCGGCAAGCGCGGACCGCAATGGTGTAAATGGGTGACTGCTGGCTTAAAAACCATATACACTAAAGTCGTTTCATGATCACAGAAACCAGTAACCCAATGCCATTCAATAGCTTATTGCCATTTTGTCATCAAGTCAATATTTCAACTTTTGTCATTTTGCTGTTACTTCTATTGTTAGTTAGGATAGCTTGCAAGCACTAACGCAAATAAACATGTTTTTGAGGGGGAGAGAGAGGAGGAGCTTAACCGAGTATGAAATTACCAATTTTCATTAACTATCTTGTCGATTTTTATTTCTAATTAGAATCAGAATCGCGGCATCAGAAAGAAGCAAAATTTTAGTGGCTGATGGACATGGTAGCCCTAGGGCTGCTGCCCAGGACATTCCTGAGAGGAAAAGCTGGTTGAGAAGATATTCGTAACTTATTAGCATCAAATTTAAACTCTTTGTGCTTAATTGTTGTTTGAAGAAGTAGATAGATTGCATAAAAAAAACCTGTAGTTAATCATATCTTTTTGCAAAACAATTTTTGCCAAGGAATGTGCGTGCTATTGTGATGAGTATCTGTATTCCCACGACTTTATCGCGAAAAAAGGAGGTAGTCCAACATGCATACTGCAAAAAATAACCAAACAGTATTTTGCTCTAGTAACGCTTCACGACAAATAATAACAAAGTTTTTACGAAGCATAAAAAAAAGTAAAAATTGTGGAAATGCTAACGCTTTCCCTTAAAAAGTTTGAAATACCGAACGCGCTTCACGATTTTGCGGGCCTTCCTTACATTTGCCCCTATTGTTGTCATAGAATTTTCGGTGAGTTTTGGCCAATAAGACTTGGCTACTTAGGACAAGCGTTTTAAAAGTGCCAATCTTTTAACCTGCTCACCAATAAAATAACATCGCTTAGAGTATTGGTTTTCAACCGGGGGTAAATTCATTATCAAAAAATTCACACTGTTACCTACTAAAATAGGCATTTGTAGAAGTAAAAATATATTAATAAAACAAATTTTGGGGGTAAATTTTACTTTAGAAATTTGCCAAGGGGTAAATGAGAGAATAAAGGTTGAGAACCCCTGGATTAGAGCAATCTCGTTGCAAAAACTGATGACGTAAAATTTTTCGACTAATAACAACTTTTATTCCGTTCAAATTTCAAGCTAACGTTACATTTAACCAAAATCTCAAGACTTAACGACAACCTTCAGACGCCTATTTACAATTATAATTCTTGCCTTATTTGCTTGCAATTGTACTAGGCCAAACAACTCTTTAAGACCAATTTTCTGCAAGTTTTAGTGTTACATAAAGTCAGGTAGAATTACGCAGATTAGCCATTTAAACAACAGTAGTTCCAGTTGTTTCAAATCAAAAAAGTAAAAACAACCAATGTTTTTTACCAAATTGAAATCAGCAAGCAAGAACTCTTAAAAATGAAGCTAGCTAGTCCGATTTTTTTAGGCAAATCAGTAGTTTTCAATCGGGCTCTATGTCTGCGCACATGCTTTCATGTAAATCGCTTGTAAAAGCGTCACATATAATTTTTTCTTTGTAAATCTCCATAATAACAGATTGAAATACACGGTCTTTGCTTAAAGAATGTAAATGCTTCAAAAATTTATTCAGACGTTGATCAGATTGCTCCTTAGCTGTCAGAAATAGGTGTCTAGCAAATACCTGTGTTTACTAGCGTACCGAGAGCGGAGGCCACTGTGCCATGCTCCCCCCCCCCTCAGACCCTTAAAATGAAAAAATGTAAAGCAAAACCAAGCAGTTTTAGCAAAAACAAAGCTGGTTTTTCGCGAGTATTCGGGGTTTGCCCTGGGTTTTGATTTTCCTGTGAAAAAGCCTAGAACAGTGGTGCATTCGGCAATCCCCATAAAGTTGATTTATGACGTCACACGATTGTAACGAAACTTTGGCCCCCCCTCGGAAACTTTCTGCGTACGCCACTGCCTGTGTTGGTTTTGTTATATAAATTTCTCGCACTCTTCTAACGGCTGTTTCTTAGGTATCGCTGTCTGCCATTAGTCCAGTAGTTCCCATCGTTTGTAGACACGGGCCTCTTTCAAAAAAAAATATCAGTCCAGCGCATCCCCACGTAAATTTCGTTGGGAACTTGTAGAACTATCATTGATTATTTGCTTCGGCTACTCAACTAAATTTTTGCTCTGTTACCGGACAAAAATTTGATACTTAAGTTACTCCAGATATATATAATATTTTGATGTTGGAGCAAATGATCTACTGCTTTCCTCATCAATGCAGTACTTACTTAACTCAGTGGTCCCTAAACTTATTTTTAGGTAACCCCAATTTAAACAAAAGTTTAAGTATGAAAGTATTGTCGACCCTATCAATACACAGCATTCACAGTTCGAATTTGCGAATGCTCTTTGACAGATAGATGTAACGATCTTTTTCTTTGAAATCAAATTTTTGGAAACCACAGACAAACCACATTTTGGCAACCGCGGTCATAGTTAATTATGCAAACCATTAAAAAATGTGATCAAAAATTTAACAAACCGTCTGCTGAATCAAATGTTTTTAGCTTAATCAAAGTTTAAGAAAGCATTTACGGACCCCAGGTGGGGAACCACTGTGTTAAAGCAAAAAGTTTGAGGTGGAAGCAATTAATCAAAATTTGTGTATCATCTTCTGCTGCTGCCCCAACCTTCGGCAGTTTTGCCCTCTCGAGCTCTAGTGGCGACGCGACATATTTCTGAAATTTCCCTACCGAGTTTTTCCGCTGTTATGCTGTGGAGTCTCCGCCAGGGTCTATATTGCGTCTGCGGCTATGACTCTGCAAGTTTTTCCATAATTCTCTTATTTTTTAATATTGGTTAAATTGAAATAAAAATGCATCACGCTTTTATAAATGGTTTGCAGTCAAGCATAATTTGTCAAGTCAAGTTCACATCAAATATGGAAGAAATAACTTTGCTGGTAGCTATCAAAACTTAGAAATTCATAAAGTTTTTCTTGTTTTGGTAATAGCTTGTCGCGTTATGGTATAAAGAAAAAAGGTTATCTAAAGGTTAATGTGCTGCATATTTTAAGGGAATATTGAATTAATTGGAAAGTACCACGTTTCATTGAATGGATTGTATACGATATTATCTCTAATTTGATATTCGGCACTATGCTTTAATATACAAATTTAACCCAGTTGTGAATGCAATCAAACAAGGGAATTAACCAGTTTGTGCTCTCAGATTGTCAAGTTGCATAATATACATTAATATGTGCTTCACTCACCGCGTCTTCACAAACCATACTGAAGTACTTCCTGAGAGCAAATCAAGATTTGGTGTTTTTGAACCAATGGAGTTGTCATCTTTGTAAACAACAGTCTCCATTGAGCTGTCCGTCTAAAGCAAACAAATTTGTTTGAAGTTTTTCTAAACTACAGTTTAAATACATTGTTTTGTCTAATTTTGTTGGTAGTGGGCTTATGCTTGTCGCCGTAGTAAGGTGGGAAGCGTAACGGACAGTAGCCTTCTACACTCTTCGACTAGCGACAACAAAAATATTAATGATGCCATTATTTCAAGCCAAGCTTCACATTTCCCCACTACCCATTTTTTTCCAGGTCCTGCGGAGGGTTCTTCTCGGCTTAGTAAGTACACCAATTTCTATATAATTTCACCCCTTTGCTGAAAATAGAAAACCGTTTCCAACCACATCAGAACAGCTTTTATTTTTACCAGAAAGAAGCATGAGCTGAAAAGAAGATAAATGAAGGGGAACATGATTTGAGAAATCATTTTTGCTTGCAAGCAGCTAAATAGAGTGAGATTAAGTGCTAACTTATAGCGACAGCCTCGAATGTTCGTGCGTTCAAGCCTCAGGATGAGTTCGTGGCTGTGATCTTGACATACGCACTTCGAAATCATTTTCTATGCTTGGCGAATTCTAACATGCAGTAAATTCATTGAAAGTAAACAAGCAGTTAAGCCAAAAGTTGAAACTCTGAAGCAAGTCTGGCAAATTGTTTCGTGCTTAGCAACACTGTGGCTGTTCTGTGAGTGTGAAGGGAACATTCAAATATCATATAACGCCCCCGAAAGGGTAGGAGAAGTAATATTGTCATATTATTGTTATATAAGAGTGGGAAATGACAGATATCACAATATGACAGGGATGGCAAACCAATGACCTGCCGGTCACATGTGTCCCGCCCCTGTTATCTGAGTGACTCAATTGTAGATTTGTTATCACGGTTCCAATCTCTTGAAATTTTCACGGGGAAGACCTTTTTTGAGATGAAGCTGCCACACTTTACCGAGATGGAAGTGGAAACCTTTGGTCTTTTAGGTTTTTTTTGTGGAGATTCAGCCACAACAGTTGGGAAAATTGGGCGTAGATAAAGATGAAGACCTGGTTTTTGCAGAAAATCCGCCACACCACTGTTGAATCTATGACCCACTATCGTCACATGTATGATCCACTTTTACTATTTACAGATAAGATCTCATATGAAAACCATTCAGTTAAAAAGGTTTGCCATTCCTGTTACATAGCAAACTTGCAATTATATTTAAAAAGATTGAAGTTTTTGATGGCTTAATTAAACCGGTTTTTGTGGCGAATCCCCTGTGATTAAATTTTGGATAAGTTTGATTTTTAAGTCACGCGTCACATAAGGAGGGGGATTACAAAAACGTCATAATACGTCACATAGGCCATAGGGGAAAGGAAAGGATTGAAATTAGGACAAAAAGCCGCATATGATTTGTGAAGAGCCCCAAAGGACAAAATGCTATGAATGGAAACTCACTTCACCACTTTCAACATGTTCTATACTTTTAGATAAACACCGATATTCATTGCCATTTACACTTTTCTCTATTGGATTGTTTAGATCTGAAAAAAAGGAAATTAACTTTGGTAAGCTCGAATTTGGCCAGACATCATAAATGCTTAATGACATTAGTAGAAATTCCAGGCAAAAAAGGCACAAAGGGGGCACTCTAGCAAAGGACAAAATCTGTTGTCGGGTTTTCCCTTCCTCTCCACAAAGCGTGCAAGAATCTCGCTTTTATTTCAAATATTTGAAAGCTTCAAACGGCTGAATATTTTTTGTGAGAATTTTTTGTAATAGTTCAAAATTTCCCATCGTAATCAATTGCCAGTATTTGCCGTGACCTTCCTTGGACTATTGTTGTCAAAAATGGATATAGACGTTGTACACCATAGACTCACAAGGTTTAACCCTTTTGTAAGAGAGAGGAAAATGAGTTTCGCCAATTAATTGGAGAACATGATAAATTTAACTCTTTGTATTTCAACCTCATCACTTTGCTTACTTTTAGAATTCCTTGAAGGTAAATCAAGGCCAAAATACGGATCGCATGTTAAGAGATCTTCCGTTTGATCGCTTTCACAGTTTAATTCGTTTCGTGCGCTTTTAACAAGGACAGAGGGAATTTTTGCGGTCTTTGGATCTGCCGCAACAAGACAGTCTGTATCCCACACTGAGGAAGACGTTGACAAATAAGATTCAGACTTCAAATGAAGTAGTTGTGGAGCGCAGCAATCTTCAGTTAATTGTTTAGGAAACACACTAGTGGTGTGGAACAAGTTTCTTGGCTTTGTTACACGATTTTCATACTTTTTAGAAACTGGAATAACAGTAACTTGCTGCTGAGAGTTTGATTGCACCGCAGCTTTGCGCATTTTATTGGATAACTTTTTGCCTTTTTTTCTTCTCTTGGAGTCAGCTCCAACATCTGAAAAATTGGTCAAGCATTTTCAAAGACTTATCCAGTTACCAGTTCAGTCATTATGTTTTTCTCTTAGAACTACTTAAAACAAACGAAATAAAAGACTGCGTTATTTGATGAGGAGATTTAGGCTATGTTCTCAGCAAGTCACTTAATTAGAAAAAATCGCAGAGAAAATCAAGTCTGAAAAATTATGGCATTTTTGTTTATAATTACTATTCCAAACCAAATAACTGTGTTTGTAAAAAAAAGGGTGATTTTCGCTTGACCCCTCTCCAAGTATGTTATCGGTGGTGTTTAATTGTCCAATAGCTTAATTGCATTTCAGTGCACAAAAACTTACTACTAATTGAAACATCTACATCAGTATATTTTCTTGTATTTATTAGCGATCGTTTTGGAGATAGTACGTTTTTGGCATCCAGTCCTTTAAAAGCATCTGCTTGAAGTAGGTCGTCGGTATTGCAGCTGGATGGCATACTAAAGCAATAAAAATAAGCTATCGGCTAGGTCTAATTACTCGTTGAAACATCTTTTTGAAAGGCTATTATGCCGTACAATAGTTTAAACTTCGTGAGTGCTCATCAAACTATTACCAGGCCTATAGTGAATGTAGATTGGCGATTCCGCTTCAAAGAAAAGCGTCTTTTTTCTATTTCGAAAATAATTACAAACAAAATTTTTGAGCCCTTTTTTTCAAAGTATTTTACAATTTCCTTAAGTAATTTCGTTTTTGTAGCAATATAGACCAAGGATCTTCACCTGAATTTAGGCGCGGCCCAAAAAATTTGTCCACAAGTCTCCCGACTCAAGCATTACTGATCACAGTATTACAAAAAATAATTTCCCCATTTGCGGAATACTTCTCACTGTAGTGTTAAAACACAAAACATCCCCTTCTTCAATTGAATTTCCAAAAATTTACAAAAAAAGAAAAGGTTTTCACGTTTCGTTCAACGCTAAATGCCATCTTCTGTTGAATCTCTTCAAAAAAGGTCCTCACCCAAATTTTTATGCGACCCACTATTTGAGAAATCCTGCTGTAGACGTGCATATTCAAGCAGTTTTATTTCGTTCGCACAATCAAAACGTTCTCGGCAGCTACTTTGCTGTACACGAAGAATTAAAGGCAATTTAGGGCAATTTTTCTCTCTTGGTCGCGCTGTTTGTAATAGATGTAGCGTGAAAACACACGAGGAAAAGATGAAATAACTGTCTATCTTGCTGACAAACCTAACAAGCGAAGAAACTCTTGCTCTGTGTTGTTTTCGGTCGGTATGATGGCTTGCATATTCCGGTGATGAATCCTCAATAATGGCTTGTCCCTGAACCTGAGGTTTTTAATATAAATTTAAGGCGTTGCAAGGTGCAAGAGAAAGTTTTAATGATTTTGCATAAGGTTAACGTTATCAGAGCAATAAGTAATTGAGGTGACTAATTGTGTGTAATGCAAAATATACACCTACATTGAAAGTTACCTCTTGTAACTTTATTTGGTTATTAGCTGTTATATAATTTAGTCATAATTACGAAAATCTTGTTAAGCGCTACTCGAAGTCACTCTACCGATGCTGCCTTAGCACTGGCGTCACTAAGGGAGGAGCACACCCTGGGAGGCCATTTTAGGGGGCGATGCTGTAACATCTCGTCCCTAACAACGGTCTTTTTTCGTAAGTCGCTGCTAGAAAGTAAGCCGCTTTTTTTAATTTGCAGATGCCGTTTTTGTGCCACCAACTTCTACTGACGACACTGTGCCTTGTAGTAGTGAATTACTGACTAGTCTTCATTGAGACTAACCACCTTAGGCTTATTGCATCGGCTTACAAATAAATGTAGAAAAGCTTTCAAAGGTTTAAAAAACTCAGAGAAATTGAATGCATACTACGCACAAGTAAAATCAATTGGGCTGTGTGCATGTAGGGCTGTTAAGTATGGAGCATTGTCAGTCCCGTAGCACTCCAACTTCGGGCCCCCCCCCCCCCCAAAGTAAGCGCAAGAGCCCCTGCGCACAGGTCATATCACTTTAGAGGTGTAAAATTGAAAAGCTGCATTAAGAAAATACACCACAATTTGTACATAAGTAAACAGGCTAATGTCAGAATAAAGCATGCCGATACCGAAGGTGCAAGTCATAAAAAATTCGGCACCGATGCCAGAGTTCAGTAGGACATTTATGCAGACACTGCGAAACGAAAGCAATGACACTGAAAAACATGAAAAAGTTATAAAAACACAGTATCATTTAAATAGTCTGGAGCGAACCTTTTTGTTCGCAAATGCTGTTATGACATTGTCATAATCAAGAGATCGGGCGCAGTCATTTTCGATTGACAACATGGCTAATGAAGATAGTCTACTGTCTGTCATAGACGTTCTATTAAAAGTTTTGATCAGTTTCAATTTGCTGAAGCTTCTTTCAGCGCTGGCAACAGTCACGGGGCAAGTTAGTAAGATTTGAAGTGCGATGTACACATTCGGATACAATTCAAATAAATGAGTCTTTAGAAGATAGTTCAAAAAGTCTTGAGCCGTATTGAGATTGCGTTTTTTTTGTAAAATTAAAACAAACCGCTGTAGCTCAGCGCTCATTTCATCAGAATCAATGTCACCGAACTTTTTTTGGAACTCTTTACAGCAAGTAAGAAGAGCATTTTCTTGTTGCACAAGCAAAAGTTTGTCTCGTGTGTACAAAAACGAAAAGGCGGAAGAAACCTCACGTAACAAATTAAAGCGCTCCTTTATTGACATAATAGCCTGGTCTACTAATGGATAGAAAAAGTTGCTTTTAAATTTCAGTTCAGGAGTAGCTCGTTGTTCCTCTTCACCTTGGTAATCAAACAATCTTCTTTTCTTTCCACTTCTTGACGGAGGAAAAGAAGGATCAATATCCAATTCCTGTGCTATTTCAACAGCAGATGTTGCGGCACTGTCATAACCCGTTGTGCGATAGTTTTGCAAAAACTTTTCAGTTGCCTGGATTTCCGTTTCCATTGTATGAAGGGAGACTCCATACGATTGAAGAATCTTGCTTGCTTTATTGACTTGGAATAGGATATCATACCAAATAAACACCGACAAAAGAAAACTCCATTTTGATAAATGAGCTATTAACGATTTTGTTTCTGAGGCAGCTCTTCCATCTTTTCTTTCTATGGAAATGGCTTCCAAGTCTTTCAGTGCCAGCAACACCTCTTTTAAATTGTATCGAAGAGATTTGATGCATTTAATTCTGCTTTCCCAACGAGTATCAGATTGTGACTTTATGGACAGCTCCACATGTTTCTTCAAAATTTCCCAACGCTGAGCAGAGGAAGAAAACAGCACATACAACCTTGTAAGTACTCCAAAAAATGTCAATGCTTCCGTCGATGAATTAGCACTGTCAACAACAACTAAGTTAAGGGTATGGTTTGCACAGGGCACGTAAACAGCTTTGGGATTGATGTCTAGCATTCTTGCTTGGACCCCAGAATGTTTTCCTTTCATGTTAGCACCATTATCATATGACTGACCTCGAAAATCAGACAATTCGAGTTGCAGTTCGGTCGCTTTTTCTAAGAAAGCGTCCAACAAGCCTTTCCCAGTACTGTCACTTATTCTCAAGTAGCCAAAAAACGTTTCTTTAACAACAGCAGCTTCTTCATTACATAGTACATAACGGAGAATGACAGACATTTGTTCATGATGTGACATATCTGGAGTGCAGTCCAAAATTATAGAAAAATATTTTGCCAATTTTAATTGCTGTAAATTTTCTTTTTCAACTTCTGTCGCTAGCAATTCAATTAGTTCATTTTGTATGGTAGGACTCAAATAGTGATCTTTAGTGTTTTTATTCTTGATTCTGTCTTGAAGCTCTTTTAGGATCGGATCTCTTCTTGCCAAAAGCTCAAATATGCCCAGAAAATTTCCATTGTGAGGAGATCCTAAGACTTCTTCAGATCCTCTAAAAGCAAGATTCCTTTCCGATAGAAACAAGGCAATGTCGATAAGTCTCTCTAAAACATTTCTCAAAAAACGTCTTTCATTGAAAAAATATTCATCTCGCGTTTGTCGATAGTGGATGAATTTCTGATCCCTTCAGCTAGCAACATCCATTGACTGCAGCATTCTTGGTGGGAAATGCCGTTTTCATGGTCTTTCAGTTTTTTCGAAAAACCCTCCCATGTATTTATACCACTACAAAAGGGGCTTAGTGTTTTTCCAAATAGCTTACAACAAAAGCAAAAAACTTGATCTGATTCCCCAGAATAAACTAGCCACGACCGTGAAACACTTTCACCATTAGGTAACACACGTTTATAATGGTTGGAGGAAAAACGTCGCCTTGGAGTTGTGTTATTATATGGAAAATTCATTATTAGTTGATGTGGTCCACGCTTTACTATATCACATCGTTGAGCATCAGAAATACTTTCAGGCTATTTACATGGGTCATCAGGGATAGGGGTAAATTGAGATTCAGTTATTTTTGATATTGAAGGTTGCGTATTGGCAGGTAAATCACAACTTACATTTTCTGGAAATTCACAATCACTTTGATGCTGATCGTCATAGTCTTCTTTTTCTTGTACACTATATTTTTCTTCATCCCTCTCGGTACTAGTGCCAGGTCTACTCTGCTCAGTAATCTTGAAAAAATCTGTCATCTTGGGCAATTTCGCTACAGCATCTCGAGCAGTGGCTGCTTCTTTTCTCTTTTGAGCACCACTTTTTGAACGTTTCATTCTATACAATGTCAATAAAATACTTTATCTGCATTCTGCAGTGTATATATATATTGTCCCGGTATTTATAGCCAAACAGAATTCCAGACCATTCTATGATTGTTGCGTAACAACGGCATTGTTACGTCAATCGAATATTCAAGATTCTACCAGAAAATCAATCGAAATATTCTAGATTCTGCGAGATAAAATGACGTCGCATTCACTTATGATGTCACAAGCCAATTTCTTCCTACAGTTTAAATCGGTTGTAAACAAGTCTGCTGAACTGAAAATAGTCACGTAGCCAAAAAGCAATTTCAGACTAACTTGGGCCCCCAAAGTTGGCCTGGGCCCCCCCAATTGGGGGGTTTGGGGGGCGGCTGCTACGTCTCTGAGCATTGTAATAATTGGAGGCAAAATCCTTCGATTTATAATTCTTCAATTTGTCAAATTTACAGCCTACATTTAAATGTTATTTAATTCATCTAACGATGCAACTGACTGTAGCCTACACGATAATGTTGCAACCTCCTTCGTGTCTTGAATGCAACCATGCTCAACTATTACTAAGATTGTGACAATGCATCTAGCTTCGAAGTCAAAGCTCTTCAACCTGGCTCCGCGGAATCCTCGAGTTCCGTGAAATATTTAGAGGGGCTTCGTGAGCTGAGAGGTTACGCAAGGGTTCCCCCTTTTTTGGCAAATCACAACGTTCTTTTTCTGAAATATTTTGGCAAAACTTAACTACTCTAGTGTAAATGCATAATGTAATCATCTCAATCGCGCATGTTGCTTAATCTCAAACGTACCAATGTTATTTCGATTATTATTACCTCACAAATAGGCCTACGCGACAAGCGAAAAGTAGATTTTCTTGAAAGATTGTAAACAGCTAGAGTTAAATGACCAAAAAATACGATAAGATTAGTTGTTCTCTTGCGCAGCAAAAGTCATGATGCATTTATTGTGCCTTAAAAATGCTATGGAATAAAGACAGGCATTTTCAAACTTTTATAACAACCAACTCTTCTGTTGAATCTAGATGTGTGAAACATCCTTAAAGAAGAATACAGCATGAGCAGAATTCGATTTTATAAAGTTGATTACCAAAAAAGAATTCTGAAGTTGAAAAAAGGTGGAAATATCAAAACACAGGAAAATAAATGGTTTTCTGTGACAAACAAGGAAAATAATTGCTTTCGTAAAGTTGATATTCAAACAAAGTCTTCTAGTAGAGAATGAGCTGAAGCAACAAATTTTGCATGCGGTATTGTTGAAAGTCTTTGATGCACTTTTATGAGAAACCTCCTTGATTATCCACGCATTTTCTTTCGCGTAACCCAATTTGAGAGCCTCTGAATCAAGGTTTTTGTGTAAAAAAATCAGAGCCAACACAATTCTCATTAATTTTATTTTGTAATTGGGATTTCGCGACGTTTGGAAAAATACGCAATAGTTCCACGGCGGTATAAAGGTTGAAGAGCACTGTATTATGTGACGTCTGTGCGCGAAGTCTATAAACTAACAACAAATAAGAGAACAAAAATACAATATTGTCAATAACGTTTAGAATTATGTACTTTGAAAGCAAGCCATCAAATGTGGCCATCATAATAGTAGTTCATAGTCGCTATGTACCAAGTACGCTCTGTTGACACTGGACAACAGTACGTTTCCTGCCGAACGATGACATTGCAGGTAATAGGAACTAAATTAGCTCAATTAGCAATGTGCCTAGTGACATAAAAAGGACCCCAAACGATTTCTAGTAAAAATTAATGCATCAAAACATTATTGAGTAGATTTTATGCTAGACTGTTAACTTCGAACCTGTTAAAAAAAAGATTTGGGATCGGGAATCAAACCCGCATCCATACCAATCAATCAAACAATGATCATTGGTTTATTGGTAGCCAATGATAAAGTATGAATAAATCAGAGTAATCCATCAACCATTTCTGGCATTTCAGCTTCACGGTTGATATAATTAATTCTACGATTTAAATTAAATAATACGGAATGGATTGAAAAAAAACATATTATAATTGCCATGTAGCTTTGACTAGCAGATTTCTCCAAAGTCGAAAGATTAATTTGACCATGAGTTGAGAGCAGAAAAATGCAAGGATCATCAGTGATAACTGTACCGGTAACGCAAAGTTATCATAATTCGGGAGCATAGCCCCTATGCTCTCAGCCATCCTATTCTTACATGAAAAACTAGTCTTACTCACAAACACTTGATCGTATCATGAACTTTTATCCGTTTTTTCAATCATTACGAGAGACACAAGGTCAAGGTTGGAGAGGATTGCCAACACAGAGATCGTTTTTACGATTATAGGAATAAGCTATTTAGCGACCTTTTATGTGATGTATTCGTGATCTAATTTCTAAACTGCAAACTTTGGCGACTACACTGTATGCACTGGTTTCAGCACAGAGGCCATGGTTTCTTCCACATATCTTAAGCTTGTCTGCTCTAGGTCTGTAAGGCTATTTTATAGCAAAAGAATTCCTCTTACGGTTCAATATCTTTTTATTTTTCCTCAAACGTTAAATTTTATAATTAGGCCCCCAATCCCATCCCCTCTAGCACACAGTTTAATCAAGACTGTTCTTTTTCACGAACGGCCTATCGTTTCGCAAGCTTTGATCCGTTTTTTGTCGAATACTGGCGAAGTAAAGCAAAAGTCGAGGGTGGGCATCAAATAATGATTATATTTATGCGATTCCAGACATAAGCCTTAAGTTACTATCTGTGCCTGTAAACCCTGGCTTTGGCGTAGGAGTAGCCAGGGAGGCCGAAAGAGGCATATTGTACTGGTTTATGGTAAATCAATACAGCTATCGAAAATTTTTCCGCCAAATATACGATTTCAAATAGGGGTATGGTTTTTTTCGATTTTTGCTCAAATTTTTAACTAAATTAACTTACCTTAATTTTTTGTCATTAAAAAACGAATTATTCGATTTAATTTAAAATCAATTATAAATTGCAGTGAAAGTCATTTTTATGCAACTGAGGTTGGAAAATTCATATGTATAGAAAGATAAACCTAAAATAAAATTTCATAATTTTGGTCAAACTTTTTTTAACAACATCGAAAATTTTTGGAAAAATTGCTCTTCCCAAATGTTTTTCTACTTAGGCTCAAACATACCAGCCGCCCCGCTCCTAAGGTCTAATTTGTGGTAAAACCTCACACACCAGATGAGACCCTGTTGCGGTTCCTGTCGTGATTATATTTGTAGCCTCAGTCACTTTTAGCTTTTATTTTATTTTCGACAGAAAGGTGACGTAACTTTTGACAATAGGCTAAGTGAATTGCGCAACTAACTTTATCTTTTCTTAAATTACGTTACGCTCAATAACCATGCTTTTAAAAGGGCGGTAAATATAAAAGTAAGCAGTCTTCTGTTTTTACTGAAACGGTATCATCAGAACACAATATGACTTCCCTGTGCGTTACCACAAAACAATACTTGAGGTGCTCTCAGAAAAAAGGAACAAAACGTTGAGCGTCAAAAAGAGAATGACTTGTTGCGACATGAATAAAGCTTTTATCACTGTAGAATATTTTTGTCCGTAGTAGCTTTTGATCTCTTGTATAAGATTTCAACCCTGATTTCATGCCAAGTACTTTTTAGGAAAATGCAGAAAGCAAATTTTACGAAGAACAGTTTATCATAATGTTTCTTCATCCCTCAAAAATTTTGCAGTTCGTTTACTGCCCTTCGTGTGGTTTGTAAGTCGTCTTCATCCATCAAGAAAGATGGATTTTAAAAAATATTCTTTTTCCTCAAGACGTCATTTCACCTCAATATGGTACTCCCCTTGGGGAAGTGATAAGCTATGCCAAGTTTCATGCTAGTACGCCCAGTAGTTTCGATGGCTTTAACTAGCTCATGTATGGAAAGAAATGTGCTTTATCATATTTAGGTGGGTTCTGTTGCTTTTATGACAGGGATTGTAGTAATTTTTCTACGTCAATCAACGGTACAAAATGTTGCGGTTTATATTTCAACTAACAGTCGCTTAACTTGACTTTAAGGCTTCGATCGGCAAGATGATGCAGGTATTCTCCTAGCTGCAAACTTTCATCCTCAAAAGTTTTCTAATCGAGCGATACGAATATAGACAATTAGTATTTTTTGTCAATTGTCAAATTGAATTAATTATCATCATTGAAATAGATTTATTGCACAAAGCAATGGCATAAAATGAAAGTTCGGGGCGAAGGTAATCTTTTTTACCAAAAGTATGTAAGAGCTACAAGCAATACCGCGTTAATCATTGCTTTGCTTTTTTATTAACCAATCAAGTACATAATCACATCTATTGTTTTCTGCAATTCGCTTTGCACTCATCATGCATCACGATTAAATGAAAGCAAAAGTAAAGAGGAACTCTTTTCCAAATCGTTAAGATACATAGCAACCTCAATCAACTAAACATTTTTGTTTAGCTTCTTAACGTTTTCGGCACATCGAATGGCCCTCCTCATAATACAAATGCACTGCTTTATCTGCATACGTGTATACAAAATTACTGGTTGTACACCAAAAGCACACAAGCACGCTATATATGATACAATAGAAAGATAAATAGCGTAGTAAGCAAATATTAATACATATATTATAACGAACATTAAACGTAAAGTTTGCCTACTATCTGTGCCTTTGCTTCGGTGTTACGTTTAATGTTCGTTATAATATAAGTATTAATATTTGTTTACTACGTTATTTATCTTTCTATTGTATCATATGTAGCGTGTCTGTGTGCTTTTGGTGTACAACAAGTAATTTTGTATATACGTATACAGATAAAGCAGTGCATTTGTATTATGAGGAGGTCCATGCGATGTGTCAAAATGTGCATTTTTTATTGTTTGGTGTTTGCCCAACTTACGTTGGGCTATGCAAAAGACAGTTACCGTGGAAGCAGTGATTTTAAAAGCTTTAGTGACAAAAATAATTATCTTCAAAAGTTAAAGACCCAATACTTTCAGTTCATTTGCATCACATCACTGACAATGTATTTAGCAAACTTTTTTCAACATTATTGTATTACGTTCGTAAATGGACGCTAAATTAATCTGGGGTTAAGGATTCTTCAGAGGTACGCAAAATATTGACAATAAATAACAACATAAGCAAGTTGGCCATTTCTATGATGCAAGAAGGACCAAGCAAAGCAAGTCATGTAAAATTCTAAAACCAGTATAAAGATATTTCGAAAACAAGGCAATCTAGAAAATTCTGTTCTAAACAAAATTTAGTATATGGCTAAAATAAGGTTTCATTGAAATACTAGCGCACCAAGAGATTTGAAAAGGGGAAGGGGACATAGAGAAAAACCAAGCCCAATTTTTTGGATTTCTGTCAAGGCAGCGCTAAATTCATATCTCCAATAAGCCCTTTTTTTGATACGAGAGTGAAATTAAGTAATAGGCCAAGTACTACTCTTAAATATTACTCTAGCAATAACAAAAAGAGAGCTTGTGCTTATTGAAGAAAAACAAACTTTTAGGGGTGGTACCCTACAGGAAACAGATCTATCAAAAAAGTAAAAGTGGAGTTTACGAAGAAGGTACTAGAGTAAGGCATAAATGAGGTTTATGAAAAAGATTGTAGCTCATAGAACAGTACAATTTTTGAATTGTTCTGCACAAACTGGGAAGAAAAAGCTTTTTCTTCACCAATAGGCAATGTAATGTTAATAAAGCGTTGATGATGTAACGTGCATGTCATAGCAGGTGATTCTACGCAGCTATATTAGTCGCTCTGGTACCTTAGCTTCATTAAAAATATTATCGTCAGTTGAGTTAGAACTGAAAGAGGTGGAATGTCCCTGATCCGTTAAATCCTTGTCCAAAAACCGTCCATGTTTCTGCTTGCGAGGGGGCTTAGCAGGCGGACGACGATTTCTTCTCCGAACAACATTTTTTGAATTTAATGAGCTATTTTGCGGTGAAGAATAATCGGATGCGGAACAAGAATCAGTTTGGTAAAAATCACTGAAAATCGTTGAAAATTGGTAATCGTTGTGAGATTTGTCAGCTTGTTCACCTGAAAAGATATAATAAGCCAGTTACATATATTCATTCTCTAGCCATTTTTTTAAATGAGAACTCATTCCATTTATTGAACACAAGAAGTAGAGTTTATGGAACTGCAAAAGGACCCTTCGCTATTTGATTCAACTGCCATCCATACGTTGTGGCAGTTATGGCGAGAAGTAGTTTTAACCTAAACCGAGAGCGGGAAAGCAAAGAAATATAGCGCAAAAGCTAAATTTATTCGGACTTGAAAACAACACAACTTGAAATGGCGAGACCAATAATTGAACCTTGATGGTGATGTACCTTGTTGGGTTGTGTTTTGAGGTAGATTTAAAGGTCCATGATGCGCTGAATACTCGTTGCTGATGGAAGAAGCAGATGTCGATCCTGATTCTTCAGCAGATGGAATCTTATTGAACGGCTGATTATGGGTAGATGTGACCACATCTGTCAAAATATCATCTACAGATCAATGGCAAAATGCAATCAAAGGATTGTGATTTCAACGGAGGCAAAAATTTTGCGTTTATGTGTTCGAGAAGACGCCTGAAAGCAATTTTCCCTGCTGAGTTCATATTTGTGTTATAAATGCGCTGTACTTTAAGAGAATTTTGGCAGTTTCAACGATGCTAACACCAATGTAATCCTTTTTTTCTTGTAATCGCAGAACAAAGCTCTATACAGATTAAATAGCTCAGTAATCAGCTCAAGAAAAAATTAGATCGAAACAGTACTGGGTTGACTACATCTGTTGAAAGCTGGGCTTAAAGAACGAAAGCCAAATCAGTAATGAAAGCTTGGGAGTTCACAATCAGATTGCTACGTTGCATAAACGGCAGATCGGACAGTTGTTTGATTGCCAGCTTGCCATTAACGCTATCGCATCGCCGGTAGCAACATTCACGGGTGGCTGTTTACTTAATTTCAATGAGTTGAATAAAGTATTATCTGTAGAAAAAGATTACTTAGGGATTCATCGGATTGAGGAGGTTGAAATAACTTTAATTTCATTTCGTTGTAAAGTCGTTCTTTTTCCAAGTTTTCATCGAGCAATTTCGACAAGTCATAAGGTTCCACATGACGAAGTTCAGAGGGTTTGCGCTCTAGCTGTGATCTCGCATCTTCAATCTGGACATTTAGCCCATCCGCTTCAGCTCTGTGAAGCAAAAAAAGAATAATCAATTTGTGCTCTATTCCAAGCAGTCATAAATTTTCTGTAATCGTGTGGACTGTTAGTTATCTGTTCTACAAGCTTCTGTAGTAATAACTATGGCAGTTGTAGAGGCCCTCAAACACTATTACTTCCAGGTTAAGTCCTTACCATACATTTTTTGTGAGCGAAGTCAGGGAGTTAGAAAGGCTAATTTATTTTACAGGCAAAAATTGGTAAACTGAAAACATCTCAAAGGAAAAACTATTTTGCAGTTTTCTCCTTTGTGATCTTAGTTTAGTGAGGATGCGATAGCCTCTATTTCACCATATTGGTATAGTGAGGATGCTCACTTAGCTTGTCAAGCAGCGACTTTCGGACAACTAGCAACAGCCGTCCACCTTGTTGGTAGTGAAGTTACTAGTCTGCAATATGTATTAATGATTGGTTTGAAATGAACTTTCCCTTGGCATTATCTTGACTGGGCTTGCAGCGCAAACATGCTATCTGTTTCGTGCCCAGTCATCATCTCAAGTTGGAAAAGAAAACACAGTAACAACAAATGGCAGAACAATAGCGGCCTTTTCTATAATGAAAGATATTCCCTCGTACCATCCCGACAGTTTAGAAACTTTGCATTCTTTTAATCTAGAGTGCTGCTAGGGAGTTCAAAATCCAAAATTACTTTACAACCAAAATTTCAAAAAGTGAATTAAATAATGGTAATTTTCATATCACAGCATCAAAAGTATAATGCATTTATTTTAAATTTTACTCATATGACCCTTGGTTTACCAAAAACAAGTCAGTGATATGGATAAATTGGGATCACTTCTACTTGGTTTTTTAGTTAAGCATTGGCTTGATTGGCTACTTCAGTGACAACTTGTAGTGAAGACTGGATCTCTCTATCTTGCAAAAATTTCATCAGCCATAGTCATATATTTACCGGAGTACATTCAAAGATTCTTCAATATGGCATCGTTTGTCATTCAAAATATCTCTCAACTTCTTATCTTGCCCTGTCTCTTTTGATGGAACCGACAAGTCGTCAGCGCTATCGACAGCATCTTCTTCCGCTTGAACGACTACAGATGCCAGCGTTTTCGATCTTTCGGATTGTTCATCGATTTGTGGAATAAGATTGTCGTCAAACAAGGCGACAACGTCTTGGGCATCGTTTAGAGACAAAAAACTGGAAGAGTATACTCAGCATTAGCACATAAAAAGTTAAAAAAATAAAAGTAAAGCAGTGGCGAAGAACGTTTTTAGAAATTGCTTTTAACGGCACACAAAATAATTAAACAAAACGTGTAAACCTCATCATTTATTTGCAATAAAAACTAATTCGAGTCGTTTTGTGCTTAGAGTTTCAACTATAGCTCATGTTTTCTTGCCATAAGTCCGCTGCTGAATGATAAATAAACTAAAAATTATGAAATAAAAAATTTGTAAAGTAAACTGGCAAGCCAAGGCTTAACTAGTGTCACCGACGCATTTGTGATTAGCAGGCCTACAGTGCTTAGCAGGCCTACAGTAAATGCGCTACATATTAAATGCAATATGTGAGACCTTAGTTTACACGGCACACATCTAAACGTTATTCCTTGTCTTGCCAAACGTCAACAAGCATATAGGGAACAATGGTCGCCAAGATTTCGATTTTTCAAGTCATCAGATCATCTACTAATATCGGAAGTGGAGATACCTACACCAAGCCTTTCACATAGCCCAAAAATGAAAAGTCATATCGTGAGAGATTTGAAGATCTTGAGAGTCATTGCAGGAGCACGCACTCATTTGTGTCGTGTAATCATAGGCTTGCATATTAAACATTTATTAAAGATTAAACAAAATATTCATTTCTAAGATTTTTGTGTTCAAACTTTTACTACAAAAACTTGAGATCATTAGCTTTTAAATACAACAATGGCGTTTTACGTTTTCAACAGTCAATTGGACGCAAGATATCTTAAAATAACAAAAACTTATGAAACACCTTCTACAAAAAAAGCACTTACAGTATCATCTTATGTACTAAAAAGGAGGTTAATACTACAGGATTAGTAGGTGCGCAAAACGACTAGGTTTGTCCACTACAATCATATACTGAGCCATCATAATCCACAAATTCTACCTGATAGATTGTAATTTGCTTCGAATTTGGGCAACGACTTGCTGGATTTCTTTGTTCCATTTGTCATACTACAAGTGAAATAGAAAAAACAACCTCTTAGTAGTTGTCAATTCCGACATCTATTTTGCAAAATTAATTTAATGTCCGTCATAAAAATGTAAATTCTATGTGGGCATTATATTTGAAAACAAAAAATTTTACAACGAACCTCGCTTGTAAGTTTAAAAATCTTTTCAAGCATCTGAACAGATCGGAGAGATTTTTCAACTCGGCGCATTACTGTGGCAATTTCCCGGTTAAACTCATCAATAGCTTCGATCTCAGTAGCAGATGGAGAATGCTTGTGATTTCTTGAAGAAATAAACTTACTCCACTCTCTTTCTACGCTCTAGGAACACGACAAAGAAATGCAAAATTACTATCAGTAGAATAGAAATCCACTGAAACAAGAAAGGTTGAACAAATGTAGGCCAAACTTGAAAAATAACCATGTGGCTTTTTTAGTTCGAAAGTACAAGCGCATAGCTCTTTTCCTTGAAAAGCAGTAAAAAATATTTAGCCTTCATCCGTTTTGCAATCATCTTAAACATTCAGGGTTTTGTCACAATTAATAATTTGTAGCAGCTTTAAAACTGTTTTGTTGATGTTATGTAACTTGAATCTTTATTTAGCCCAACTTGTTCACCACATTTCGATTGTAAGACTGTGAGTGTGACGCAGCATTGGCCCAGCCAGAAATTTCTCTAATTTGTACTTATGACATCATAGTGATTCCCATTGTTATTTTCACTAGAATCCACTAGAACAGGGCTACTCAATTGGCGGACCGCGGTCCGAATCCGGACCATTCGAGTATTGAAACTGGACCTCAAACTCCAGGATGAGTAACAGTAGGTGCAGTCACAGATTGCGAAAAAGCCCATACCCATCTAACTAAACTTTGTTGACTTGGTCTAAGTTATTTTCAAACAAAATGGCAAAATTTTTAGCGCCCTTGGCGCAACTGCACCTTCTTAGCATTGACTAACCGCACTTTTAAAAATAACTAACAAACAAACGATTAGCATAAAAAACTGGAGAAAATCCATTTTCCAGTGCTGAAGGTCTGTTATCCATGCCTCTTTCGTCCACTAAATTTGCCTCTGCAATTAATCTGATCAAGTGTGATAAAGCTCAGAGCCCAGACAATATTTCGTTAGATTTATTCTGAAACACTGCGGCCCCAAATATGTTACATGACTTCAAAGAAAACCTGCGTGACCTACCAAACAATCCCCACGATATGGCGACCTTCCACAGTTATCTCGGTACCAAAACCTGGCAAAGCAGCTGAAAACTGAGCTTCCAGCCCATATCGTTGTTGAGCGTTTCTTACAAGCTTTTCGAGCAATTACTCTTGAGGCGTCTAAAACCTGTTTTTGCCCCCAACTTCCTGACAAACAAGCTGGCTTCAAGCATAGTCAATGCATAACCAATCGAGTGTTGAACACTGCTTCGAAGAGAATAAATCAGGCATCGTATTGGCAGATCTTACTGCCGCACACGATAGCTCACTGTAAAATACCACGGCCAAACACCTCACTACCGCCTTTAATTTGCTGTTGCTTCTATAGACCAAGCTTTAAAAACTGGTTAAGAACAGGAAATGGACTTTTTTCACAAAATTAGCAAAATTAATTTCAATAAATTCATATTATTTTTGATTTGGGTGATTACTGTAGAGTGGATAGACTTAGAGAAAATTTGAGTATTTTTCTATACTCGCTGATAAAAATTGTTTTTTTTTTCATTACAAGTCAAAAATTTCACTGGACCTCTGGAAATACGGAACTTATCGAACTGGACCTTCGTTCAAATTAGTTGAGTACCTCTGCACTAGAACATCTACAATGTTCTTCGCTTAGTGTACATATGAACGAAAATCTTCAGAGAGAAAAGATTACATGAGTAGTGTTGAAATGTATCTGCGTTTGATTTTTCGGCGTACACTTGGTTGTTGTTGGAAGCCATAAAGGCCAAGTGAAACGGATAGTTACTAAAGTGTCCTGGGGAGTTAAGATTAAATCTATTTTTTATTTATTGTAGATATTGTTGTCCGAACAACAAGTAAGTGGTGTAAATCTGCACTTGGTAGATTGAATGGCAGGTATTTAATTTAAACATTTCAGTTGAGTCGCAGTCAGTCCAATTGTTTAAGCTGTACATTACGTCGCATCAACTTCAAAACAATAATTTTAAAGTAGAACCAAAATTCTATTGCGCCACAAGTTTAATGAAAAGCTTGTTTACAAGGACTACAACACAGAGATATCCAAACTGCAATGATACGCATGAGTGGCTGCATCAATATACAGGAGGATCGCAGAGCCATTTCTTAGTTTCCGGAACTCTCCGTTAATGTTGCACTCTATGAGTTACAGTTAGATAAGTTCTCGTTCTTATTACAGTGTCATTGCATAACAATGAGAGACGTTAAGCCTGACCAAACTGACACCAGTTTTAGTATCTGATTGTAAATAAAAATTAAGTGCTTCAAATTAATCTAATAATCTAATGGTTTTATTCATAAATAGAAGGGTTCATGCAAAAAATTTCGTACATGGTAAATCTTGCTCGTGAACCAAAAAGCCTGCTTTTGAATTTTTTGTGGCATAATGTTAAACTAAACCTAAAGTATGCGAGTTCAGAAAATTGTATAAAATCATTTTTCACAAGTGAATTAAACTAACTTCGATTTCATTGAACAGATCCGACAGTTCATCCTCTATAGCTGAAGCTTCAATACTGCTTTGGCATAATAGCAGTTGCTTTTTCAGTTCGATAAATTTCTCTTTCGCTGTCATCAGAGCTTTGCAATACTATGAAAAAAAATCAATTGTCAGCCGAAGTCATTGCTGGTCACGACACCAGAAAACTGTTTATGAAAACTGGAAATGTATTAAAACGGTTTATTTTTTATGGCACAAGCGGCGAAGTTGCACGATAACTTCATGAACGACATATTTGTTTGGGACAGTTTTGTGAGTCAGTTTAGGACAATTTGGTGTACGTAGCTGTTGAAGAGATATGTAGTAAGACTAAACAGCCTGGAATTTTTTACGTAATCGGAAATATCAGTTTAAAATAGAATATCTAATAATAAACCAAACAATATAAAACATATGCAACAGTTTGATTATGTTAAACATTCACCTTGTGACGACCTTGATAAAATCTTGACAAAGCTTTTTGATTGATTAAACACTTTTTCTCTTCTTTCCAGTTGGTATACCAATTCAAAACATTTTTCCTTGTAGACGCCATTACACTTTCAAAGTCAACGGGTGGTTTTTCATCCTAAAAGTTGTTGAACAATTAACCACCATATTAGCTTTAGGATCAAACTATTTTTTTGTTCATCTTACCTCGTTCCTTAATTTAGGAGTGAGGTAACTTTCATTTGGATAGTACTAAAACTTGCAATCTGCCGCGGCTAACAGTATTGTTTCTAGCCCTCAAATAAACAGTGTCAGCAGATGCGACATGCAAATGTGATTTGAGTACACAAACCGCACATTACACAAAGCACACTGGTATTATTTTTTCATCATTCACAACTTGATCTGGATACCAAAAGAACAAAAAGGCTTTTGAAAGAGCACCCATGCATATAGCCTGCAAAACCACTTTCCCAACTCAGAAAAATTTATTGTTTTATTAGCAATAAATGCAGTAGCTATTGCTCAATGTTCTAAACTTTTTCAAGTATTAGACTCCGATAGGAGGAGAAGAGATTAAATAATGGAAAAATGTTTCGTGTCCCCAATAAGGAAAATTTTGAATATTTTCTTTATCTTTTATAAATTTCTAGATTTTTTAAAAAATGACATTAAGTCTGCAGCACATGTGCCAAACGAAGTTGTAATTTCAAGTCAATTTTGTTTAAATCTTACATCGGCGAGATTATTTCTTTTGACATAAGAGAAAATCTCAGTTGCTTGACATTCTACAAACTTCATCAAATCATCAATCTGATTTTTGGTTTCTTCATAATTTTTAAGTTGAACGTCTAACTCGTACTCGTTGTGATTTTCGAAGTTCGTTTTCAGATCATCCGTTGGTTGACTTGCGTTCATAATTTTATTTATCTGTAATTGCACACTTTGCGTTATCGCTACAGTTCTATGTCGTAATCTTTTAGTTTTGCGCTTGTCACCTTGAATTCATTTCTGAAAGGCCATTTTTTGACTCCGGAAAAAAGTAAATGTATGGAGCACGCATCACACGCAACTAAACCGGTACCAACAAAAAACGTTACAAGGTGAAAGTTGTGCAATGCCTAGTGGGAACAATTCACAAAATTGGTTTAGCCTGCAGTCAGTACTCAATGTAGATGCAGCTTAGGCTCCTTTCTGCCAACTGCTCGTTGCCCCATCTAAACGAATCGGCAGGCGAGGATTTTGCAGCCGTTGCATTCCAACATAGGCTACGAAATGCGATCTTTATTACAAGTTTTTTAAACGCTAAAAGAATAACACTCGCGAAAACCTAGAGCTAAACTCGCAGTTTGCCGACAGAAGTTAAATCATATTTTGTAAATTACAAGTCAAACCTCGAGCCATTTACGCAAATAAATATTACAACAACAAACCATGTAAAACGAGTTTACTTACATCTGCAATACTTTGAAAACAACTCCGTGTTGTTTCGAGAACAACTTTGTAGTTTTTCATTTTATTTTTTAAGTTCTGATTTTGATTTAACATCAATTTGATTTTCTCTTGAAGAATTTGTACATCCTCCGCATCTTCTGTGCATCTGGATCCAGGAAAAGATGGAAGCCTCATTCCAAGCATTTCGGAGTGCTGTTAGCAATTTAACATTTATGGAGCGATTAGCAATATAGGCTACTCATGAAAAATATATGGCTGGTAAGGTGGTGGAAGCAAAGTATAGAGAACGACAGGAATAGTGGAGCAATTCTAGGCAACCACAGTGTTACCTATTTCTATATAAATTTTGCAACACACAGACTGATTTAGTGCTAAAAATTGTTATGGCATGGCAATAATTTTAATGACCATCGCTAAGCATTGCAAAAAAAGTTGGCATTTAACCTACTTTCACAGTTTTTTCAATCTCTTTTCGGAGTCCATTGAGATCCTTCTGGCAGTCTTCCAGATGATCCAGCAAGTATCTGTTGGTTTCCTCATCTTTACCGAGGTCAAATTTATCTTCAGCAAAAAGAGACTTTTCTAGTTTTTTTGTTGATTCAACAATCTGCATTCAACAAGGTTATAAATCATTACCAGATGCAATCGACGCAGCAACTGTTTCAATCTCAACATATCTTTGATGAAATCATACGCAGCTATCACAATGGCGTGGTCTTGCAAGTAAGTGACTCATGGGTACAAAGTGTAACAAACAACAAATAGAAAGATAAGAGCATCAATTGTAATAAATGCTAATGCTATCATGATGGCGGAAATAATTGTTCCCTATGTCAAGGGTCTTTTTCGGACGTCGGACAACAGTGAGATGCTTGCCCGAGTACTGTAAGACTACCTATGGACGTTGGAGTTTTAAACAGAGACTTTACAAATCATGAATATAAAAATTTTGGCTTTTAAGTAATGCATGCAATCAAAATACAATCGCGTCCATTGCAATTTTTAATCATATAGTATTGAATTTAGTGATCAAACAGTAACTTATTCTAAGTTTCAGGGTCGTTCTTGGAATTTTTTTGAAATCGCGAGAAGAGTGAAGCAAAAAAGTTGAAACTTGAAATCAAAAGCAAAATCATAAATAAATTCTGATGATAGTACGTAATAACAAGCTTTTCTACCTGTAAGCTTAACACGAATTTCACTTACCGACGTGATGCTTTTTTCAACAACTTTAACTTGAGCTGATGTTTCTTGACGGACACCTGCCTTATATCTCCATGATAGCCAAGTATCTTTAAACTCGCTCTTCTTTTTATGAAGGTTAACAACGATTTCAGTGACGTAATTACCAGCAACTGTGACGTCGAGAGTGTCTGAAAGGTAGAAAGTTTGAACTAAATGATCCCTGAATTAAAATGTAAAAGCGTATGTACAACAGAGTAATACGATTGTACTGCTTTATCTTGCGCGACGTTGTGTAGTGGGCGAAATATTAAACTGAGTACACTTATATCATGAATGATTATAAAAGCGTAATGGGCCTCAACCAAAGGCCTGAGCACATTACCTCTGCTACCGGCAGAACAACGAAATAACGGAACTACAAATCAGAAATCAATTTCGGAGGGTCATGAACGCATAAAAGGATTTTCGTAAAAAGATCTGCAAAAGACTCAAGCATGCACTTAAAGACAAACGTTTCCCTAAGACATTTTCATCAATTGATAAATGATTTAATCGACATTATCCCGCATTTTCAACTGACTTAAAAAAGATTTTAGGTTTTGAAACGTTCAAAACTATTGTTTTTTGACTTTGAGTTTTGCGCAGTTATTTCTATACAATAAAATAGAGTGCTTGTGTATTCCATTAGTTTTAGATTACATGTATGCCATCATCCAGTAGCAAGCGATAAAGAAATTTTCAGTAGGCCACAAAATAAAGTCATTTTAAAAAAAATCATGTACCTTGCGCCTTACAAGTATACACGCTCTGCAAGTTACGTTTATATTTTATGCATGCATTGTAGGTTACTAAACACCGTAATTTTCTTGCCAAATAAGTTAGTTCTATACTTTCAAAGTCTAAAAATTCACTTATATCTATCTAGTTGTTATATAACTTTCACCTGATTTTATCCAATAACTCATCCTGAGCCACAGACCAAAATAGTTAGAAAACCACTTGTCTATTGCATACCTGAATTGATTTCTCGAAACTTGGAGTTAAGATGATTGGAAGCTTCCATCACACTTAAGCATTCGTTATCAATTTCATTTGCAACTTGTTCCAGTTCAACCAAATAAGAAGAAGGCGTTTGATTCGAAGATGCTTTACAGTGTTCCCACAGTGAAGTATGAGTCTCTTCTATTCTACGAGAAAGCTGTAAAAATTTGGTTAATATATTGGAACTTCTCACTACACAAAAGAAACCCCTGATCAAAATTAACGTGTGGAGAAAAAGTAGAAAAGTTTGCTCATTGTAACCTTGAAAAAAACTAACCGGGATTTCGCTCCTCTAAGTTACAGACTGATATCTCTCCACTACGTAGCCTTTAACCCGTCGTCTTAATTTGACTAAAACTAGCGAAAAGAGGACGCGCTCATACAAATTTACGAATGAAAGTTGCAACATCTATTAAGATAAAACTTAAACTTGACAAAGCGAATGCTTTTTTTGATGCTGAAGTAATTACTCGTCTTGATAACAAAAAGTTTCACGAATAAACAATGCTGTGACTGTTGTGGAAAACTTAGTGATTCAAGTAACGTCAAATCAACAAATGCTTTGATGTCTAGATCAACGTGACTTTTCAAACCACTACATGGTGCAGCAACAAATCTCAATATTTCATGTTCAGAACGCTTCAATCATATGCAAAATTTAATACTTTTTACCAGTTCTGCTTTCTCCAAAAATTCCTTGAAATTTTCGGCAATTAATGTTCGTTGTTTGAGTTTTTTGTTCAATTCAAACCAAGCTGATTTCACTGACTCGGCCAGTTCTTTCAAATTGACTGGATCGACAACGCCAGTTTCAAGCAATAAGTTAGCGCTCTCAATCAACGACTCCAAGCTGGCAGTTTTGTGCTAAAACATAAAAAAACACTCAAAAAGCGTTTCAAAATCGAAGTCACGTAATGTGATGATGAAGCTACTTTTCAACGAAAAAAGAAGTATTGTCGCACTTCTCAGTAAAAGCATCGTAAGGTATAATATACACCAAATTACAGCCTTTTTTATCGATTAGTGATTTTTTGTAACATGACAAAAAAAGGGCATTCGTAAAAAAAAAAAGAAAACAAGAAACAACATATTATATAAATCTCTGTAAAATATACACCAACCTCTACTTCTAGAAAGAGATCTTTATGAACATCGAGAAATTTTGAAGCGTCCTGCATGTTTACAGGCATGTTTGTGAATGAGATGAAAGCTCGTTGCTCAATGTCTAGCATCCACTTTTTCAGCTGATAAAAACAAAATCGTGTTTTGAAATATGCTGAATCATAAGCTGCCGGTATTTAGTTAGGCCATGGCTTGACTGGTTGTGACAACTACAACTCCCACTATATACAAAACTTACATTACAAAAGTAACATTTTCCGTTACAAAAGGTTGTAGTAGATTTACATGCAACAGTCAGAATAATATAGCAAAAAATATGTAACAAATTATTATTGCACACTAAAAAGAACAATTTGTTACAGTGCGTTACCGCCCTGTTGCATGAATGCAAAACCAGTGCTACCCGCGATATTAGGATGACAGTGAAATCGCAGTTAATGACCACTCCTGCAACACGACCACTTTACTCAGTCTCAAATATTTCTCTGTCTATTGAATTGCAAAGTATTTTGTTTTAATCATTATGCTGCCTCGCTATCACAAGTACTGGCCTGCAATTTTGTAAATGGGCGACTTACGGGACTCTATAACATTTTAAGGTAAATTTCAGAGAAATCTTTTAAAAATCTAGTTTGATAAGTAAGCTGTAAAGAAATTAATGGTGTAAACCTTGCTTGCATCTTTGTGCCATGTTGAAAACATCAACAATCAAGCTAACACACGGTAAAACAAATTTCAAATTATCCTCACGTCATTACAATTATCCCTGAACAACAACGTCATATCCCTTAGTCGAGCAGCATCAGATGAGAGGTTGTCAATCATAACAAAGAGACCTTGTTCCTTCTTCAGTACGCCATCTCTCACTGTCACTACACCTTCCATTCCTTCTTGGTTGTTGCTTCTAAATATAAGAGGAATAACATAAAGTGTTTAAACTTGAGAAAAATCGGCACAATTCAACAAGAACAATTTGCTTAAAACAACTTAAAAGTAATCTGAGGAAAGTCAAAACTTCATCCATGTCTCTTCAATTCAAATCAAATCATTTTACAAGTTATCTGCCAATCTGTTTGTTTCTCTATCTTAAAATGTATTTATTGATTTATTGATCTACTTATCTATATTTTTATATTAAACCTTTTTCTTAATAATGTAGCAGCAGTATTCAGCACTGGTTCAGTGACAGCGCTGATACAGATCAAAAAGTTCTTCCTCTGATCTTCAGCTTCCTCTGCATCCGATGAAAATCTTCCTACACTTAATTTCTTTTCAAGATTGTCCAAGGAAACTTCACACTGAATGCAGTGATACAAATTACAATTGCACAGAGAGAGTGCATATAGAACAATAGCTGGATTAAAATGTTTAACAGATACAGAATCACAAGGCCAACAATCAGCAGCACCCTTGGCTCCATTTCTACACATTCGCAGGTTCTGTCAGCAACACGGTTTAGCGGGTTGAAGCGCTGCTCTCGGTGTCAATGATGGTGCGTTCAAACCTTACGATGACTGCATTGTTGTGTCGTTGAAAAATGCACATTACTGCGATTTCTCCGCTTGGTTGTCCTGCTTGTGGTAGAAATACACCGCACTTGCAGCATTGGAAACTTCGAAGCGAGTCTGAACACAAAGACTAGATTCAAGCATAACTGAGAAAAGTTTTCATGCTACCGAAGAATAAAAATGTGTGACCTCAAATAACCCAACTCCTTGTCTGCCGACTGGAAATTAAAAATAAACTAAAAAAGAAAGCTAAAATGTAGTGGGGAGTCATTATCTTCGTTAGATAGCGCTTCCAGTCAGTTAGAAAAAAGAATCTACAGATTACTTTGCGAGGTAGAAGCAGTAAAAAACAAAAGCATGGTTTAGCAATAACGATAAAGCCTAATTAATGAGTAATATTTCGAAAAAAGATCGTAGTTTATTTTACCATTTTAGCGCACACAATGATTTACTTCGTTTGCATCTTGATAAAACTTTAACGCAGACACGAGCTCATTCTTTTTCCTCTCAATTTCTTTCATAAAACTTTCACCAAGCATGTCCAAATCACGTGATTGCATTTTAATTGAATCATTGTCGTAAGCTTTAAGCTCGGCATTAGCGTGTGTTATCAACTTCTTAGCACGTTCCAATCGTTCCTAATGATCAAAAATCGTAAAAATCTAGCCCTTAAGGCAAGCTAGCAAGCCAACATCGCAAAGCGAAGTTGAAACATAATATTAGTATCTGTACTTCCTTAAGATGGATTGTTACTTTTGTGTATCTATTTACCATGCCTTACAAGCGGTGTATCTAGTAACATTAAAAAGCCGCAAACGTTCTATTCAAATTAATAAAACAAAACACAAGCAAAGAGCATAAAAATCGTTGGGTTTTCATTTTTCAAGACGTCTGAATGACATTACTATTCATTACGTCTTTCAACAGACAGAGGTGGCATCTGTTAACTTGGTGAAACAAAAATAACAGATTTTTTTAACCTAATATGAAAGAAAAATAACCTGTGCTTGGTCTTTAATTTGTTCTAAATGGCAGATGAGAGCATTAGTATTTGATTCATCCACACCAACTTCGTTTCCAGATAACTTCGTAAGTCGAATTAATTCAAACCAAGTAGCGACCTGAGAGAAAAACTTCGTCACTTGTTATCAATTTTCCCCGACCTCACAACATGGCAATTGATATTTTAGCACAAAATGGACGGTGTTAATTTTACATAAGGCCAGGACGACAAGTAAACGTGAGCAAAAAGTTCTTGAACAATCTTAAGGTTTGTTTCTTATGTACAAAAAAGAGCTAAAGCTATATATTTTGCTTCATAGACAACTACACACTTTGGGATCACTTATATAGTGCTTGTCATGGAGCAACGCAAAAGTTAAAACAATTTCGGCGGATTTTGCTCCATTGCAAGTTCAAGCGGCCTCAATGCACGTTTCCAAGCCTAAGCTTGACTGTTGTTTAAATAATTTTAGTTAAAAGAAGTCATGGCTTGATCAGATTCCATCAACCCAAACTTGACTCAAAATGAAATGCCAACTGCTTGCGTAGGTTCACAAAGCAAGTTCCTAGCTTTGTTGCATTGGTTGTGCTGGAAGTTGATCCAGATTCTAGAAAGTTGTTCTCGCTGACAACTTTAAAGCACATACAAGCCTTTTTTGTACAAGCGAAGAAGGTTTTTTTCACGACTAAAAGATAAAAGTAAATGAACTTTGCATTTTGAAAGTTTGACCGAACTTTCTGTGCCTTGCTGCTGACGTGAAAAAGACAGAAACCGAGATGCAGTGTAACTAACATCATAAATAAAACGTTATTATTTGAAATTTTCTTTTCGCACCTGGTCAACCTCATCTTCCCATTGTCGTATCTTTAACGTGTGTTCCAATTTTTTCTTTCTTGCTTTATGGCGGAATTCCAGCAAGCGTTTTCTTTCAACCAGCGATTCAAGAGTACACTCGATAGCAGTACAAGCACTCCCACAACTAGCCTGAACAATAAAGTCATTTGTATCTACTATAATCTTGTTTAATAGTGCCATATTTTATTGACCGATAGCTTTTTGGAAACGCGCTCGAGTGGAAAAGTTGATGTTTCTGGTTAAAACAGAGTTTGACTTCAGATGACTGATCTGGAACTAGAATTCAAATGATTTTTCAAAGATATGTGTTCTGACTTAAGATTTGTCAATGCCAAGTCCAATTTTTCAGCATTATAATGTTCATCACCTATAACGTTTTTGCTCTGACACCCAAACAACTTGCTTTGGTGTAAAATGTAGCCCATTTATTTATTTCCTTGCGTTTTTTGATTGATCTTTAACCCATACGGCACAAGATTTTTAAAGCTAGATTTTGCTTTGAGAGTTTCACAATTATGATTTAAAACGCATAAGCCTGATTTTTCTGAGGAAATTTAAAGAGACATCTTACTTTGTGCCTCTCGTAATTTTCTACTTTTAGATGCTTTAGCATTTCAATCAATTCGCTTCCTTTCGTAACACAATCCTTCGATGCGGCAATCATCTCAGCATGCATGTCTTTTAATATCTGCAGCAAGCTTCTGGCGGTTGATTCATCCAACGGAATTTCATCCCAATGCAAGTATTGCTCCATACATGTTAACTGGTTTCCAAACTGAAGCAAAAAACGACGTGTTTGGCTATTTTCACGTTAAATTACAGGGTTAGGCATTGCTAATTAAATGAAGATCTCTAAATAACCGTCAGCCTTCGCATCAAACTTTTATTGAAGCAAATATCTTTGACTAAATCTCAGTTTAATTTGAGCTAGCAAATTATTGGATTGTAAACTTTAACACCTTCAATGCTCTGACAAAGCATGTTACCAACAAAAAATAAACAGAAATTTTACTTAAAGCCATTAAAAGAGTGCATCAACTAAGGCTCTATTTATACATGGCAAACGGTTATACCCTATAAGAACAAAACTTACCACCAAAAACTTGAAGCATATGTTTAATAAACTATTGCTTTAGGAGATATGATTTTTTCTAATTTTTGTGTTCATTAAAGAGCAACCGCTAGCCATGTCACATTGCTAACTGGTAGGCGTTTTTAGTGTGATGGTGAAGACCGCAACACTTCTATTTGGCCAAAAAAGTTTATGTTAAACTGAGATCTGATGCAATGAATAGTTGCATATGGACTTACAGCTTCTGCAGAATGATAAAAGTTTACTGTAGTGTACAAGACAGTGTGACGTCGAGCCAATAGTGAGTTAAGATCGTTCCACATATCGGCCAGTGAATGGCTCATCGCCTTCTGCATCTTTCTCTCTTGTAAGGAATTATTTCCTTGAGATGCAAAAGGGTAGGACAGACCAGATGCAGCAGCCATTGAGTCTACTCTTTGATCTTTGTCCAAAAGTGACCCAACAATCTTGTCCACGTTCTAAAAATCAATGATATCATAAATAAGTGAAGTAGCGTAGGCTTAAACAGCACAACACAGAATTGTGGGGAAACTTGAAAACCAGTGAGTTTGCACTTTTGGAGTTAAATTTTTTGCCATGATATCCTAATGTAACAGATGCAGCAAAAGGTCATAAGAAATGTGAAAGGTTTTTACCAGACGCTACTTAACCGCTTTCCGAGTAAGATTCCAGCAAGGTAGTAGATTAGTATATGCGAAGTTTCTGTTACTAGAAGTTTCATGGACTGCTGTACCGATTTCGCAGAAATAGGTTGAGTTTGTGTGAGTTGATAACACTTTGCAGATACCTTAACTTCAGCAATCACTCCATCATGTTCTTTCTGCAGCTTTAAAGATTCTTTTAAATTTCTTCCAATATCGAAGACATTCGGAGAATATTCAACAATCTTTGTTCTCATCCAGTCAGTAGACTGCAAAAAATATTTACTTCGTTAACAACATCATTTTGCACTTGATGGCAAATCCTTCGTTACACGTTAAAAAATATGTCTTTAATAATGCAACCGGTGTACTGTAAGATATATTTTTGTATCAAGTTTAAGATGACAAACTAAACAAAAGCAAAGCAATTACCTCATTAACGCTTTCGACCCAACTTTGTGAGCTGTTCCGACTTTTAACGCTAACATTCGACTTCTTTCCTTTGATTTTCTCCCATTTTGATTGCAAAGATGCATTCAACTCGTTCAACTGCTTCATCTGGTTTTGAATGGGAGTATCAAGCTGAACTTGAGATCTGGTGTAAAAACATAGAGTAGCTACCAATCAATTTTTTATATTATATTCGTTTTCCTTTTCTTGTTCATGTCAATGAATTTTATATTACTGCTCACCAGCTCTGCTTGCGTCGCCCGCAAGGCCCCCATTATTAATGTCACGGTTAAGAGTATTGACTCGGATACGCCAGCTTCACCCAATGGATGATGTGTTTTTGACATAGCAATTCCCGTTACAAAACCAAAAGTGCTGTTTCTTAAAAGTGAATCGATTAAACAAAGTATTATGGGGAGATTGCGCAGGGCTTGTATATTGTCCCCAAAGTTTCTGAGTCCCTGAAAATATTTTCTTTGAACTGTTTTTGGCATAGGCGTGCTACGAAACTGGACTTGTTCGCAATTGAAACAATCAACCATTTCACCAACGTTTATTCGTTTATTTGATGAATTGCATGAAATGTGTAAATGCAAAGTTGTGGGAAGACGCCACAGTAATTTATACGTATTTTCAGAAATAAGGCATCAAAAATTAAGCCCACTACTTACGACTTTTTCGTAACTGTAAAAGCTATTTGGATGACCTAAAATCTGTGTTTGAACGTGTGTTGGTAGGTCCTGGCATAAACGCATCCAGGTAAAGAGCAAACTAACCCGAAGTCAAGCACTTACAGTTAAGTTATTACACTGGCAAGGCCCCCATCAGCAAAATCTAGGTTTAGAGTATTGGTTAAACCGGCTGCGCTGGCTTCACTCAATCAGTAGTTTTGAGAACAGTAACGAAAAGTTAATGATTTTTGATATAGCTAATTCTCGTTCAAAAATCAAAAGTATCGTTTTGTTATGAAAGTTGAATAGAAAAACTTTGTGGGTGGTAGTGCATAGCGGTATTATTTTCCCATAAGTATTTGAAGACCGTAGCAACGTCTTGTTTGCCTTGTTTCAAGAATAGACGCACTTGGGAGATGGACTTGCTAGCAGTTGAAACCGCCAATAATTTCAAAAACTTTCATCCTTTTGTTGCACTACTTGCATGGAAGCATAAATGTAAAGTTGTAGGAGGGGACGAAGGCGATGGTTGTGTATCTTTAGGAACAAGCTGTTAACTATTAGACATATTACCTACGACTTTTTGTAATCGTAGGCTTATTTGTATGACCTAAAACCTCTGGCAGCAGTTATGTTGTTTGGTCCTGGCACAAAAGCAGCTAGGAAAAAAGAGAGCTAAGCCAAAGTCAAGCATTTACAGTTGAGTTTTTGCAATTAGATTATGATTTAAGAGTGTGATCCATGGACAAGGCTATTGTACTGAAGAAGCTGATAATTTTTGTGCTTCCTGCAAAAGTGACATAAAAAATCGCCAATTCGTTCAACTTAGTTGCATTTGACTGATAAACTGATGTTTTAGAGATTAAGATTAGTCAGGCTTGCGACATGACTGTATAAAACTATTGTAATTTGGATTGTATTACTAAAAAACAGTTCTTTTGGCTTACGGGTATGTTTATACTGTTATGTATCATTTTCCTTCATTAGGTAGCATATCAATTCTTTGCTTTTGAAATGACCATGTGTAACAACTTGAACTGTTGCCTGCTGCACTTTTTTTGGTAATCGTATCAGACAGCATTACGAGATTATAGAGGAAGTTGGAAGTGTTCAGGAAAAGAGAAAAACGCATGCTTAGAATGTTTAAAAAAAGAATAGCTTGCTGCATTTCAATTCAGCTTGTATTGTGGTAAAATTTTTTTTATCAAAAGCACCTCGTTAATATCTCCCGAAACAGCATTAAATCACGTTTCTATAGTCAATACTTTTTGAGAAAATAAAAAGAATAAATTTTTCCATTAAGTGTCAACTGTGACGTCATCTTTCTTTCCAAAGGTATAAAATTTTTCATGTTAATAAGTTTGTGGCTAGATTTTTTTGAAGAAACCTCGTTTTCCTCAGTCAAGAAATGGGAATGAAAAAATTATCTTTGGCTGTGACGTCACCATGACGTCACCAATCCTCATATGACACTTACCCGGGATGGTGATCAATCGCCCTCAGTGTAATGTTTGTACGCCAAATAGTTTTGAAGGAATTAAAGACACGTACGAGTGTGCGTGCGTACAGATAGAATCACTTTCTAGAGCATAACATTTATTTCTTTCAAAACTTTTTACAGGGAGCACCTACACTAGTAAACCTTTTGGTTGTTTGGTGTCTCGTGGCCTTCTCATTTCATTAAGTAATAAATAAATATTATTGTATCCGTATTTGTCCGTTGGATATTTTAAACGAATAGTTTGATGAGTCAATCTTTGTCCTCAATATGATAAGTGAAGCCCTCAGACTATGATGCTGTTTTCAATCAATAGGGTTACTGCGCTTGACAGATGTCATTGATAACTTAGTGCTTGTTGTTGATAGTGATTGTAGGACTAATTGTGATGGTGGAGGTAGAATTAGACTAGCAACTACTCATTTTTAAGTAATCTGTACAAATGTTTAATCTTAATATCAACTTAATCAAGGTGCAAAAACGCATTAAGTAAAATAAATTAAGGTTCTAGCCTATTACAAAGCAGTAGTCAATGCGAAATGGTAACCACATCAACAAAACAGACCAGTCAACTACTAAAAGAGGCTATATAACAAGTGGCTTGCTGCTTCTGGTAGGTAAAATTGATTGTAAGCTTTTCACTTCAAGTATAAAATAATTAAAATCAAAATTGTTTTAGATAAAGCAAAAGTTGCTTACTGGCTTTCTGAAGAATGTTGAAGAAGGTCGTTTCCAAGCTTCATTACTTCACCACAATCATCACGGAACGAATAATGGGCATCTTGGAGAGGGGAGATCTGCAGAATGCAACTAATTAAAATTTCGTTTTAGAAAGGTAAGAGTAATAAAATTTGCTAGAAATTGCAGACGCAGTATACCCAAATCATTTTGCATTATTCTGGTTAAAGTAGGCTAGAGTTATAACTTCAAGATGCCTTTCCTGGAAATAGTGATGGCATTTAAGTAGGTTGCTTGAGAAATGCAACGATGTCCTGAGCTATGCGTCTTCACCAAATTTCTACATCAGCGTCTTCAATTTTTAGGCAACTTGTCATCCGAAAACCTATTAGACGTGAATGCAGAGGCCAAGCAGTCCAAACAATACAACTTAAAAATCTCAAATATAAGTTTTGGTCTTTTTTGTTTAATATATCAAATAGGATCACATAAATTTTCTAGCGCTTAGTGGTTGTTGTTGTCTTTCGACTTTTCCCGATTGGATACTTTCTGATCTGTATTTTTGTTACATGGCATTTGTCTTACGGTCGCATGCCCTTCCTACCATCAGCCCTCTATTCGGAGGGAAAACTGTGCTATTTGTATTCCGCATGAAGGTCGAGGCGTCCTGTTAAGTGTCTTGCCCAAGGACACAATAAGCTTACCGGCTTATGACCATTTAAGGCCATGGATACTATTTTTTAAAGTCTTTTGGTATGACTCGACAAGGAGAATAAACCCCAAGTCTAGCGACTGCGAAGCAGACGCTCCATCAGCTAGGCCATCGCGTCGATGTAGTAATGAGTTATTTTTCCAGCGCTGAGTAATAGTTAATAAAGATTAAGTAATAAAGAAACCAAAGAGAAAAATAACAACTAATAAAACTTTTTTACCTGTGTTTTAGAATAAGCAGCATATGCATTGTCCAAATCAATTACAAGCTGGGATCCACGTTTGAACAACTGCAGAAATAAGCTTGAGATTAATTATAACACCCACAAAAAGCTCCAAGCATTTTGCTTAACTAATACCACAAAAAGATTAGAAAGCAGTACAGCTCTTTGGTTTGAACAATCAATTAACTTTGGTAACATCCAGGCCATTATAGATCCCACATACACGCAAGTGTCATCCAATCCGCTCTTCCTCTTTGAAAGGTGGTAAAGGTAAACAGCCATAGGGAATTTTTTTGTTTACTACACAATCTCCTGCTACATTTGCCATCTCCATTGATGCAATGTCAAGTCTTAACTCCTTTTTAGCATCTAGCCTTCAACTAGATGATGGTCTCTTATATTGTATTCACACAAAGCAGAGAAGAGGGTCTTGAGATTTGGTTAAAAAAAAACGTTGCCTACCAGTTCAGCATTTTTGTAAAACAAGTGAGATACTTCTAATTTGCTTCTGCGCTCATCACAAGCAGCCAAGAATAGATCCCATGCTTCTTCAAGTGAAGGAAGCATATCACCACACTTCGACACCAGTTGACCACTAGAGAAATTGAATTATCAGATACAACAGTACAGGAAGTAAGCCTGTAGTGAATACAACTTGTCCTACCCAGACGACTAGTGGTAGAAGACAGAACATATCCACCTGTATTCCACTTGAAATCCAAATGAAAAATCTAATCGCTTAAACCCAAGGAATTTTTAACTGGTCACATAACATCGCAGATCGAAAACATTTTTTTAATAAGCAGGTCCAATTATATTCAATTCAAATAGTTGGTGAGAAGCCGACGCGATGGCGTAGTGGTTAGAGCGTCCGCTTCGCAGTCGGTAGGCCTGGGGTTCATTCCCCTTGTCGAGTCATACCAAAAGACTTTAAAAAATGGTATTCACAGCTTCCCTGCTTGGCGCTCGGCATTTAGGGGAGGTTGTGGAGAACAAGCCGGAAAGTTCGCTTGTTGTGTCCTTGGGCAAGGCACTTAACGGGACGCCCCACCTTTATGTGGAAGACAGGTGACCCAGTTTTCCCTCGAAAAAGGCAACTCCCAAGCGAGTGCGGACTTACCGTCCAAAGTATAGCGATACAATTCGCTTTCTCGTGAATGGAGGATAAATATGGCAAATACAACAAACAAATAAAACAAAGTATTGTACAGATTTTTCGAAATTGCTGCATTGCCAACGTGATATTTTTCCTAAACTATTTTTACGTTGATGCTTAAGACTGATTATACAGGCATAGAATGGAGTATCTTTTCATTTTGCCATAAAGCATAAACGGTAAAAATGTGCTTGCTGAGTATGCAGTGAGAACTGGTTTAAAATCCAAAACATCATAACCAGAAAAAGCTATTCTACCTGCTGATGCTTCTCTTCAGAGATAATTGTGGCATTCCGTGTTGAGGTGATAACTGCAGGCAGCGTCGTAGCACAGAGACTGCAGATAACTGCTTGTTTCCGTTGTCATAATGAAACTTGCCGGTTGCCTGTTCAAAAATGATTTTTAATAGTGATATATGCTAAAAAGAATTTAAAGTAAACAGGCTCATATTACGGTCTTCTCTGCTTGTAGTAGGTCAAAAATAATGATTTGAGACACTAAACTTTCTAAGATTCGATGTCTTTTCAGGTAGCAACTACAAAAACAATGTAGAAAACATCAAAATTCATTAGTTTGAAGTTTGTATTACAAAACCCTTATTGAGATAACTGAAAGCTCACTCATATTCACTTAGGCTAACACCAAAACAAAAACTGTTCGTTTTTCAATAGAAATATAAGCATCTAGCTGCCTCTGCCGGCGTCGCCCGCAGGCCTCCCCATCCGTAATGTTGAGGTTAAAAATATCGGTTCAGCCGCCAAGATGGCTTCACCCGATGAATAGTTGTGAAAACAGTAATAAAAAGTTAATCTTGTTTGGCATAGCCAAATCTCATTCCAAAACAAAACTATTGTTTTTTGAAAATCAATTGATTACAAAAAACATTATCGAAGGTTACGCGCAGCCACTTCATGTTTTCCAAGTTTCTTGAGTTCCTGGCAACGTCTTGTTTGCCTTTTTTTACCATAGGGGTCCTTTATGGTAACAATTTTTGCCGTTCAATTCAGCAAGTGCTTGAAATATATCAAGGTTAGGAAAGGGCAGCAATGTGATTGATATGTATTTTCAGCATTAAGCTATTACATATTAGGCCCACCACTTACGACTTTTTAGTAGCTGTGGACCTATTTGTTTGAGCCAACGCCTCTGGCTGGGCGCATGTTGCCTAGCCCTGGCATAAACGCAGCCAGGCAAATAGCAAATTAACCCGAAGTAAGACACTAGCCGTTAAGTGATTACAATAGCAGCGCCCTCATCAACAACATCGAGATTAAGAACATCAAATCAGCCGGCAACGCTGGCTTCTCCCAATTTAAAAGGAAATTGGTTCAACATTTAGATGATATGTAGTTCGACACTAATTTTTTGTTGCTAAAGATAAAACAGAACTATCTTTACCTATCTCTTTTTGCAGGGGGATCATTAATTTGTTTGCTTGGAGCAGGAGACTTTGTAAAATTTTTGGAGATTTCATTTGTAGATAAATCTATTTGAAAGTTTTGATAAATAATACCAAAGAATCTTGCTCTTGGGAAAAATATTTAAAATGTACCAAAGGAGTTAGTTTTTCTAGAAATCATGATTTTGTGAAGTCCAGCCACCAAAATTTTGAGGTTTTTGACCAATAGGCTATCTTTCAAAATTCAGATAAATTTTTTGATAAATCTTTTTAAAAATTTTGATAGATAATCCCAAAGAACCATGCTTGCGAGGAAAAATAATCAAATGCACCATAGAACTGCCTTTCTTCAAAAACTGCAAGTTTTTTGGTCTAGTAGGAAAAATGTTGAACAAAAAGTGGAAAATGATGTAAGGCAACCAATTTTTGATCAGCCGTTATAAGCTAGGCCTTGGTCCTAAGTAAATAAAGTTACATATTGTCAGAAATCTAATTTATGAAGCATTCAAACGAGACTCAATATAACTTTTATATATCAAACATACCCATTTTTACTGAGCTTATCACTTTTTGAGGAGGGTAAAAATATTACTACAGGCTTTAAAGATCAATTGTTGCACTACATAAAACTAATATTATCGATATTGCTTTGAAATAACTTTGACTTTGTTGTAATTATTTTTAGAATTGGTGAAGAAATGAGGTCACTAATCAGTTTTTAAGTAAACTGATTTTGTAAAGTAATAAAAGATGCCAGCGATGCACTTTGAGCAAACTGCAGACAGTGGCACTACTTGGATCTATCAAATCTCTTCAATGCAGTTGGTAACCGACAAATAGCTAGAGGCTATTAAATAAACCATTGCTTAGACTATTACGCTTGTGGGACCTAAAGTAGGTCATCAACTGCACTAAAGAGACCTGATTTTGTAAACATTTTGCAATATTTGGAAAAAATTATCATATGATATTCTCTGGTAGCGAAAGACTGTGTGTTGGTATCAGGCAGCATTATGACATCATAGAACAAGTTCGAAGCATGCAGAAAAAAAGTAAGAAGCATAAACTGTTGTTGCTTCGTCAATTGAGCTATAATTGTTGCTGAGTTTTATCGAAAGTACCGACGGTCTAAGCTATGCTTTATTAAAAGCCTCTAGTTTCTAGTCGGTTACCAACTGCACTGAAGAGGCCTGATAGGTCGAAACAGTGTCACTGTCTGCAATTTGCTAAGTGCATCGCTTGCCTCTTGTGTTACTCAAGATCTTGTGACCACTGGGCACTGTGTTCTAACAGTTGTTAGACTAGTGGACCTGCGACATCCGCCACTCATTCACGAGTTATATGGCTTCGCAGGATACCGACAGACAATCCACAACAGTGGATCTATTACAGGTCCCACAAGTGTGACGACCTAAGCTATGACACCGGCGCGATGGTGCAGTGGTTAGAGCGTCCACATTGTAGTCGGTAGACCTGGGGCTCATTCCCTAAGTCGAGTCATACCAAAAGATTTTAAAAAATGGTATTCACAGCTTCCCTGCTTGGTGCTCAGCATAAAAAAGGGATAGTGTGGAGAACAAGCCGGCAAGCTTGCTTGTTGTGTCCTTGGGCAAGGCACTTAACGGGACGCCTCCACCTTTATGTGGCAGACAGGTGGCCCACCCGTACTTCACCGGATTATAATTGTGAAGTTGCTAACCCAGCATGTCAGACGACTCTTGGGTACCCACCAGTGGCAGTCCGCCTTGTTGGTGGTGGGGCTACCAGTCACTCAAGACTGGTTCGAAATGGGCTGCCATCTTCCTCTGGCCTAATATCAATTAGGTTGACGGCATGAATCTGAATTACCGTTCATGCCGTACCTCAATCCCAAGGAAGAGGAGGGGTAAACACACACCCACACACACACACACACACACACACACACACCTAAGCTATGCTTTATTAAAAGCCTCTAGCTTCTTGTAGTTCACCAACTGCACTGAAGAGACCTGACAGGTTGTAACAGTGTTGCTGTCTGCAGTTTGCCTAATGCATCGCTGGCCTCTAGTATTACTCTAATACTTTGTTCATGTCTTTCCAAAACGCTATTTATCGCGATTCTACAATCAGTACTTTTCAAGAAAATGCAGAAAACAAATTGTGCAATCAAGCATTAGCTGCGACGTCATTTTTGATCCCAAAAGGATAAAATCTTTTGTAAATTGGTAAGTTGTGTGCTGGCTTTCGTTGAACCAAAAAATGGTTTTCCTCTGTCAGGAAATCCAAATCAAAAAAATTATCTTTGAATATGATGTCATCATAACGTCGCGAACGCTCTTATGACACTCACCTGGGGCGGTGATCAATCGTGCGACATTTCATGTTTGTACGCACAATAGTTTCGGAGGAGTTAAAGTTCACAGGCACACACACACAAACAGGAAGATACACGCAACACACACACACACAAAGAAGGAATCGCGCTGCGTAGTATTGAAGATCACTTTTATATTTTCATGTTGATCCATCAAATATTCAACATCTTTTGAAGATTTTCCTAAAGCTCGATGGTCTTGACAAATCGTCGATGTAGCATCACACAGCCATTCAATGGACTGAAATAAAAAAAAACTAAGTTTAGAGAAAGTGGGAGTTGATTCATAACAGAAAGCTTTTGCTACAAATGAAAGAAAGGATCTATTAGAATTGTGTAAGGTCGGCGATATTCGTAGGGGAGCGATCCATGGTGTCTGAAGGAAGATGACATGGCAATATTGAGAAAAACTGAAAAGCAATGATAAGATCAATGTGTAGAGTTAAATCAGTTGAGAAAAGGGGTACCCAAGAACTTATGTATCTGCTGCGTTGGGAAAAACTTTAGCCACACTATCAAAGCAAATAGAGTGGGAAGGTATGGACATGTTTTGAGAAAGGATAATGATGATGTGTTAAGAAGAGCGTTAGAATTTAAAGTGGTTGAAAGAAGAAGGCATAGGCGACAAAAGATAACAGGGAGAAGGCAGGCGAAAAAAACAAATCAAAAAGATTAGATTAAAAAAGGAAGATGCCATCGACAGAACGAAGCGATACAATGCTGTGTATGAACTTTAGAGGAAGGTGAAATGAATCAGGAAATCTCTGTTAACGGGAAGAAAACCGGATTTTAAAATGTTGGATCTCGCTCTCTCTCTTACTTTTTGGAGAAACTGACCTTGCTACTAGCCACAAACACTGGTAACAATAGCTTTTTATGTGCATAAAAAGCTTTTGTTTGTTGAACACTGCTACCTATTTTAGCAAGTATTTGAAACAGAGTTACTGTTATGCAAAATCAATAACAAGGAAACAAAGTACAAATCCAAATCAACTGTATAAAACTCAGACTCCCTCAGTTCTCCGAAAAACTCAAGGATTTAATTAAATTACCCACACCTTACCCTGATACATTCATATGAATGAGCTCCTACTTAGTATATTAGTCATGATCAGAATAAGCTACCACGGGTAAGCTGCTTGGATAAGCTGCTCGGCTTCATCAGCACCTGTCTGCCACGTAAAAGTGGAAATATCCGGTTAGTTGCCTTTCCCAAAAGCTTTCCGCACCATTCCTATCATGCTAAACTCCAACCAGGGAAACTGTAGTGAATAACGTTGTTAAATGATCTTTGAAATGGCGTCAAGAAATGAACCAGCAAAGTGCTCTCCAAACGGGCTCTACAACCACATCGCCATCAAGAGATTTACACTGTCACAAATTTGGTAGTTAAACTGAATTAACCACTCGGTCGCCGACCTGTTGGACGTCTCTATGCGCTGTTTTTAGTTGAAGCACATGTTCCAACCTCACTTTACAGTTCTTGGCCAAACCAACACAGTTGTCAACACCACGTTTGAGCTCGGACAACACATGGTGGGTCTTTGTAGTTTGATTTTGCACTCTAAAAAGCAAATCGTGGTAGAAAACAATTTACGAAAATACAAATATTGGTGTTTGAAAATTTAAACAACAGGAATAAAGTTGGCTTCTTGATCAAAAGTTCCTAAATACCTAAACATAGAGACTTACGCTTAAATTTAAATGGGGTGTAACCGGGTACCTCCTCTTGGATATCTTGTTAACTGTTCCAATGGACAATCTTTTCCGCGAATTCACATCGCATGTTTAGAGATTTTCTACATCTCATCACAAACACCGGAATGCACTTCCAAAACTTGCCCTAACTGTCCCTGAGCAGATCCACCGCTTAAATGCGTAACAAGATAATGTCTGGTCACAAACCGTATTCAGAAATTTGTTTTGAGCAAGGCGGTACTCGCTTAACAACTATTTCTTATAAAAATAAATTGTAGCAAGTAGCTATGTTGCATTTTTTTAGACTAGTAAGGCGTTGTTTAAAAAACGTTTCTCACACGTCAATGTGGCATATTGGAAGATTTTCTGATCTACTCGCGAGGAGGTCTAAGTCTTGGGCTTCTTTTTCAAAGAGAAACAGCCAAATTTCTACAACAAACCAAGATTTTTCAACATTTGTGGTGGCTTTAAACCCACCTACTCCTCCCCTCAATAGGTTTTGTTTGGTAAACTGCTATAAATATTTCCAACATTTTTGTAAAATTAATGAAATTAGAGGCTTTTAATAAAGCATAGCTTAGACCGTCTCACTTGTGGGACCTAATACTGGATCCACTGTAGTGGATGGTCTGTCAACGTCTAAGCTATGCTTTATTAAAAGCCTCTAGCTTCTTATTGGTCACCAACTGCACTGAAGAGACCTGATAGGTCGAAACAGTGTCACTGTCTGCAGTTTGCTAAGTGCATCGCTAGCTTCTTGCATTACTATACATGTAAGACCTAACGAAATTAAATCAACAATAAAACAGAATCCACGACATCAAAATCTCATGCAAGTCACCTTTGTCTGAAAGCTGAGTTACTTTCTTTTTTACGAAAATTGTTTTGAATTTGCTTCAAGTGATCTCTAGCCGCATTGTTCGTGATAGAAAGTAATTCTTTCATGCTCTGAAAAATGCATTTCTATGGATCAAAACACATAACAATAGACATCATATCTTGTCATGTGCACGCCAATATAAATATTAAGCATGTATGCCTTGCACTCTGGCACTGCTCGTTGCTTCATTCTTTGTTGCAGCATCAAACACGCAGTGATCTAATCGGGGAAGTGGGGTGGGAGTGAGAAGACATACCCCATGCTCTTCCCAAAAACGTTTATAGAGTTGCAACAGTGTGGTTACGTCATTGTGAGGAGCAAAATTTGAACCTCGTTTCTTATCTCAGCCAATATTTGTGTTCTGACCACCGCCTGCAAGCGCCAATCTTTCCTAGCACAGCTGATGCACTACAAGAAGTGGTGGATTTACAGCGAGACAAACGAGGGCTGCTGCCTCGCCTCCCTTCTTTTCGGACATGTCCGATAAGCTATTGCAGTCCTTCGAAATAGTGGTAATCTCCAAAAAAATCTTTATCGAGAACTTGGACAGTTAGGGAGCTTCTCATGAATTCTTGCCTCAGGCCCCTAAAATGCTTAATCCACCACTGAGTACAAGTGCTTGCTTTAGTTCCCAGAGAAGGTTAAGCTGACTGAAAATTAAGTTTTTAAAGTAAAAACAAATGGTCATCAGGTGCCTAGAAATAGGTTTTGCCTTGATGGAAGGAAGAAAGTAATTTCCTTAAAACTTTCAGATGTTACAATAGTTAATACAGAAAATAAGTAATAATCTACTTTGTTACTGTAATGCAGATTATCCAATTGATCTTGTATCGCTTCAACACTATCCAGTAAACTTGCTTCACTTTTGTAAATTTGTGTGATGCTGTTCATCGATGATGAAAGCTGATAAAGAAAAAAATAGCTAACGAGAAGCTGAAATAGCCGATCATTTCAATTCAATAGCCTTCTGCAAGGTGAGGTAATATTAATCCATGACTTTGTTTTAAGAATCAAGTAATTTGACAATTTGAAATTGCGGTTACAAATAGTTTTGTTGTTATTGCCGATTGTGAATCGATTGTGATATGCTAGTTAGTTCCAGTGCTGCCCAATGTGTCATAGCATAAAACATCAATTAAGACTTGGTGTACATTAGTAAATCACATACTGATGGAATTAAAAGTAAGGTGGTGCTTGGAAACATAGCATAAGTCTGTAACCTAATCCCTAACCTTGTTCTCTAAAACCTAGAAACACAATTTGAAATTTCACAAAAAAATACTTTTTTGGCTGAGCTGTAAAACATAAAACTCGATTCTATCATTTCTTCTCTTTGTTTTAGTCTTGAAGCAAATTTCTGTTTTAGGTTCTCCACTTCTTCTAATTTAAACTTCGAGCTCACAGTCCACTGTAGAAAAAAATAACAAATATTAATACCCTGATTTCTTTTGTTTTATCAGGGTTTTGAAGTGAGATCTCACTTTACGACATCCACTTATGTCTGTATGGCTATTTCACAAGTCCAGTGCCTTGTCGACAAGATTTCACTTAAGAGGAATGTGTGTTGACAGCGTGACCCACAGGATTGCAGTACTGTTTTGTAGTTGTACTCTTCACCTGCCATTTGTGCAAACCTCGCGATAAGCAACTTGCCGTGACTTTGGGAAAGACACTTTGCAAAAATTTCCTCAACTGGCGGAATTTACGTAGCAGAAATTTTGTTAAAGCAGCACTAGTAATTCAAACGAAACGTCAATACTCGGACAATTGTTCTATGCTTAGCGATACAACTGAGCTGAAAATCTGGAGAATAAAAATCCAATAAATAGATCAAAAACCAGAGTATGCAAAGATGTTTTTGTTTAGATGCTGCTGTTTTATTTGCTTGTTTCTGCTTATAAATTTTGGCAAAATAAAAAAAAGTTTTATCGCTTGAACAGCAGGTAAGTGAAAGTATGGCTTAAGAGAAGGGCTAGCAGTTATTAAAAAAATATTACTTAGAATGGGTAACTGTTCTCCCAAATTCGATAACCATGTGTTTTATGCTTGATTGGTTTGGAAGTGTGATAAAAATATGTGAGTGTGCCTCCATCCAGAAAAAGAATGGGGGTAAAATCAACTTAAATATTAGGTGTTCCTTCGATAACATTTATTTCCTGTTTCAAATTGCTAATTGCTCAGCTTTATCTCGGATGCATTGCTCAATGCTCGATCCAAGCACAGCAATCTTACAAAAAAGCATTGTTCGAATGAAAGAGTTTTATAGATGCAAAGTAAAAATAATAAATTGCACAAATACCTGTGGTGTTGCTTGTAGAGATTTAGGTTTATCTCGGTAAGCGAAAGGAGAATTGAAAAAAGAATCAAAAAACTTTTCCAACTCCGATATGACACGCAATTGCTTCTGTCCAAATATGATTTTATTTTCTACCTTTTACTTCAAAAAGGTAGAAAAATTTATCGGTAACACAAACGATAAACGTCTTGTAGCTTTCAAAAACTTTGTAGGCTAAAAGCTTTAATTAAACTTTAAATATGATGCGACTCGGCTGCTAATGAAGGCGTCACGAAAATCTACTGATCCAATAGCTTTTTATAGTAAAAACGTCTAGAAAACTTATATCTGATAGCAAGTCATTTGTGACAGCACACAAAAACAAATCACTGCAAATGCTGCGCAAAAGCGCAACGTTTATCCGACAGTTTGGTCACTATACGGTTAAGGCTCGTTCTAAAAAGTAGAACATACAGTTGCTGCAAATTTCAAAAATTCACCCTTACCTTATAAGCTACCATTATGTCATTGTGTTTATTTTTGAGTGATGTTGCTTCTGGCAATGATTCAGCGAAGAGTAAACTTTGCTTCAAATAATCCTCTCCGGGTCCAAGAAACCATTCGCAAACCTAAAAGCAGCAACAAGAGGAAATGAAAGACTAAAAATTTATGCACTTCAAGTTTGATTTTATCGTGATTGAGCAACTAAAAAACTATCGCTTTTTTAAATCAAACATCACATTTATGTGTTTCAACCTCTGATCCATGATAAAGATTACCCTTAATCAGAAGGGTAATCTTTATCATGTACCACCCTTAAGCAAGATTACCCTTAAGCAGAAGGCCTGCTTTAGTGCAATTGCCACCAAGTGCCAAATCAAACACACTAGTAAAGGAGTGTAATATTATCACCAGGATAGGAGAAGCGGGAATCTATTTCGAAAATCAGAATAGCTGTTTGGTTGTACGAAAGGTCGTTGACAATAAGGTGCACTTAATGGTCTTACTCAATTGATGCACTTAATCACACGCTTGTTGTTGTTGTTGTGGTTATCCCTCCTCTTCTTCGGAATGGAGGCACGGCATGAAACGATTTTCAATATTTATGCCATACACCTAATTAAATTAGTTTAGGGGAAAAGCCCATTTCGAACCAGTCATGAATGCCAATTGCTGACTAGAGCCCATCACCAACAAGACGGACGACTGCCATTGGTAGATACTCAAAGGTCGCCTCCTACAACATGATGGGTGAGCAGCTTCATTATTCCAACCCGCTAAAGGGCGGGTAAATCACACGCTTTGTATAAATTATTGCAAGCAATTCGCAGGACCTAACCTCTCATACTTAAACCGCATCACTACAACTAATGGTGCCTTTCAAGAACTCAGATGGTCATACAAAAACATGTGAAAACCTAACTCATGCCAGGGATTTGTTATTTGTAACGATTAAAAGGTCTGTTTTAAACTTTTTCTTTTGTTGCTAAATGGCTTTTATTATGCCAAAAGTGATATTCTATTTGAGATTCAACCACTTAATAAATATTCTCATTTAATCACGCACCAATTAACAAAGCATATTCAAGCCCTTACAGATCTCAATTTTTCTTCGATCTTCAGCCGTCTTTCTCCTTTAGATGACAGTGATAAACTTTTATTTTCGTCCAACTCTGGAATCCCAGTCACTGTTTTTCTTCGTGTGAGATTACGCCTGTTTTTTTGCTCAAACTTTTCGATTTCTTTCTCCTCCAGTATTTCCAGCATGCTCTAAAACAAAAGCAAGCACAATCAAAACGTTTTAATAATTAAATAAAAGTATTTTGCTCCTATACAACATCTGGCATAGTATGAGCTAGTATCTAACTCATCAGCCAAATACTCACAAGAAACCAAATAAATGAAAAGAATAGTGTCAACCCTAGATAAAACTAGAAAGTCAGTGGGTACCGGGCTTAGTATTTCCGAGGGGCCTTATAGTTTTCCTTGCTTTAAAATATAGCATTATCTTTCCCAATGCTTCAGCCTATTATGCGTAGGCTGGTTCTTCCCAGCCCTGGGCCTTGTGTCCGTTATGACGGCGCCGTTGATTTTTTATAGTAGGTAACGGCTTGATTTCTTTCAGATTGATGTAAAATATGATAATTGAAAATGTAATTGTACCAAATAGAATTATGCAATAGTAGAAAATAGAGAGCTCCGAAAAAGGTAAGTAGCATAAACAATCAGTTATGAAATAAACATATGGAAACAACAACTCCGGTTATTGCCAAACTTTTGTGGTTCACAATTTTTTTAATTGATCAACCTGCGTTTTTGTAATATTTTGCACCATGATTGAATCCTCTTCTGATATTGGTTGTGTTCGCGTCAAATTGAACCCATTTTCATCAGATAAAGTTTGAAGCTCTTTTAGTAACTTCTTTCCTAAAAAATGTGATAATATTGAAATTTTATTCTACTCCTTGCATCCTATTTTGTTTTTCCACCCACCTGCAAAGCATGGTTTTATGGATACAAAACAATCAAGCGGGTACTTGCAATGTGCTTTAAATTCCGACCCAGCATGAACATTTTTGCGTGATAGAAGCAACCTACTCTTTTGCAACAGCTCGTTTGCTGATTTGCAGCAGGTTTTGAGTGTCTAATCAAGCAGTTTGTAAACTAACAATAAAATGGTCAATAGAATAATGCAAAAAGTGGTATAAGCGGCGATAGTCCGACAAAACTTTAAATTTCGATGTTTCAAGCAAACAAAAAAACTTTAATAGTAGTTGCTTCTCACCGCTACACTCTCCCTCAACCAATTAAAAAAAAATCAACTCCACACATCCACTTCACATCAGCCAGCTTACATACAATGAAGCTACATACCATCTTCCAAAGTAGAACTTCTGCTTGGGTTCCCTGAACATTCGTCGAGTGTTGACAAATCGGGAACAGAACGCGATTTCCTAAATACTTTGTGTCATATTGTTTTATGTAAGATTACAAGTGACGGGATATTTTAAACGGAAAATTTAATGACACTTACAATACGCCTGTGATTTGAATCTTTTAATGGTAATCTACAGCGAATTTCTTCAAGCGATTGAGCTCATGCTCTGTTTGCTAGTCTTTGGTCAACCTAAGCTACCACAACCGTCATACTGCTCTGCCCCGACATCTACCTGTCAGATAAGGACTATCGTAAGCATGTATAAACGACATGAAATCTTTTCTAGATTACAAATTTATTTTTTAAACAAAAGTAAATTTGATACTAATGCACATTTCAACTCACGTTCTCCGCTCATTTCCAACACTTTCTGAATCATTCCGTTTTCTATGTCGTCGCAACTGCCTAGGGCCATTTCGACTGTACCCCGATTGGCTCGTTCGTTGCTCCGTGCTACCACTGTACTCTGAGCTGTCCTTCATCTGGTGGTTCGGAACATCGCTTCTTTTGGCCACCACCTCATAGTCAGGTAGGGAGAACACGTCGTCATAGGAAGGGGGATATTTGTTAGGTGATTGGACATTTTCTACCTCACCCGTCATCTGAGGTGCATTTACATTGGCTCGTTGCGGGGGTACGCTTCTAAATAAAACGCATGGCATTTTAAAATACCCACAAATGCTTATACAATGGTTTTAGCATTAGATCAGTCAGCTTAGTGGTTCTCAAACTAAGATCTGCGGATCACTGGGTATCCATGAGAAGCTTTCAAGAAGCTTGCAACAACTTTTAGTTTTCGAATTTTTAGACCAACTTTAGGGTTATCATCGTAAGTGAAATATGAAAAAAGGTTATTATCAGAGAAAAAGGAAACAGCTTGGAGTTTTCCAGGTGTTCGAACAAGAAAAAAAGGTGCACCGGTTTAAAAGATTTGAGAATCGCTGCATTACATTAAAAGGCAATCTCTGTTTGCGCGTACTTTACAAAGCCTAAGCCAGAAAATTCTTGTTTAGTTATATTTGTGAAAAATAGCAAGCAGCGGTGAATTTTTTTCGTTAATATAAAACAAGAAAAATTTTTCAACTTAGGCTTGTCGAGAGCGAGAGTGAAACCTGTCAGTAAATAAACCTGCTTCGCTGTCGAACTTCTGGTTGAGAGCGCTGGTTGATTGTTGAAGTTGTTGAGAGTGATTTCCTCGGAGCTGGCACAGGTGCTGTTTGATTTAAGTGACCAGAACTATGACGCCTAATAAAATTGCAGATTAGAACAAAGCCATAACACACAATAAAAGATTTTTAAAGATACATTGCACTTGGATAATTTTATTTCACATAGAACAATTCTTAACTTAATGCAGAAGGATTCGAATCGTTGCAATGTTAAGCATGCCAAAGATTTAAATAAAATATTTCTTATAGGTACAGAGCAATGGCTCTCGACTGATGGGCCGCAGCACTAATATGGAGCGAGCCTCCATAGGCGGAGCCAAAATCTAAATAAGCCATCTCTTCACTCTCTCAAGTTTCTTCAACTCCGTCGAGAAAAGAAGGTATTTTTAAGTATAACGGCAACAAAACGTCGATCTTCGAAAAACCGTCAAAATATATTTTTGGTCCCTTGCAAAGTTTTCTCACGGTTACGTTTATGTAGACCACGTCTTATCATTTTTATTTGAACTAATAAGGAAACAATCTGAAAACTAAAAAAATACAAGCAGACCACAGGCCTAAGTTTAGTTTAAAGATGGGCCACATGCCTAAAAAGGATGACAAACACTGGTGTAGAACATTACTTAATGATTAGTTTTAGCCAAGAACCACGTTCCAACTGGTTGATTTAGTTGTGGATTCAAATCCTACTTTCCGCCTTGTCTATAATATGCTGAGAGTTATAAGATTTTGAAGTAGATGGAGTTATTAATTTTTTTGATACAGTAATATGAGATAACAGATATAATATAAAGATTTCTATATAACTTGGCATAACTCTAGACAGTAGACAGGCTAAACCAGTACTGCCTAAAGCGTAGGCGACAACACACAGTACCGTGAGTTTGAAACTCGTTTCGAAGTTGAATTAACAGAAAAAAGTTTAGGGTTTAGTTTACCTTTCTCGTTGGCATTCTAGCACACGTACACGCCAACTAAATACAGCTAATACATTCTACTCGAATTTTTAATTGTCTTCACTACCTTTCTTCTTTTGGAAGGTAATAAAAATTTTCTTTTTTTCGACTTCTGGGTTTCTGTCTCATTGAAAAATCTTTCTCAGGATTCGAACTCCTATCCAATGTATCCGTAGAACAACTGGATGGTGTTTGACCAGTCACATTACCGCTATCACACTGGCAATAGCTACTTTCACTTCCACTCGTCTAAACATAAACGAATTGTAATTCATTTTATTGAGTTTAAAGATATAGATCCAGAATTTTTTACTATGGGAATTGACTTTATCACAAACGGCATCCAAATTTCTAAGGACGCTAGACAATCAAAGCTGATGCAAACACAGGCAATTTTTAACTCTTTTCTAATTAACCACTTCAAACTTTGACTGAATCTCCATTGCACAATCCCAATCACACTGAGCCATTTTTATCAACTTCTTGAAAATATTATCAACAAATAGAACATTTCAAAGCAAAGCTATACGTAAAACACTTAATTTTGCAAAGGACTGCTCATGCGACTTTTGCCCTTCTTTTTCTATGCAAAGTTAGGTTTGATTTTTGAGATTGTATATTGAAAATCTCACTTCAAAACCAACAATCAGCTCCTAACTTTTGTTTTTTGAGCAGTAATATTTCAGAAAACTAACTGTTGTTGTTGGTTTACCCCTCCTTTTCCTTGGGATGGAGGTATGGCGCAAACAGCAATCCAAGTTCACGCCATCAACCTAATTGAATTAGGCCAGGAGAAAAGTGGCAGCCCATTTCGAACCAGTCGTCGAAGGAAATTGCCGACTGGTAGCCCCACCACCAGCAAGGCGGACTGCCATTGGTGGGTACCCAAAAGTCGCCTCTTCCGACATGCTGGGTGAGCAGCTTCACTATTCTAACCCGGTGAAGCACGAGTCAGAAAACTAACTCGCAGAGGAAAGTGGAAAGAAACACAGCAATTTTTCTATCTTTTGAACAGGGGTCACCAACCTCTTTGCAACTGAAAGCTACTTTAGGGGTTTTTAGTAACGAGCTAAGGGTTTTGCAGCGTGATAGAACATTTTTGAAAGTACAAAGTTGCACGGTTTACCTATAATTTTATTTTTTACCTAATAATATTCTGAGCTTGTTGGTGATTAGTGGTGTAGTATTTTTTAAATTGGCCTACGAGCCAACTGGTACCTGTGGTAGCTCCTGCTATAGATGAAGACTAATTCCTCACTTACACTCCCTGTTATTTTTCACTAGCGTAGAGTTACCCGCAAATTAAAAATCCCTGGTATAAACAAATATTTAAAGCATCAACAAAGTGCGATCCGACACGTTGTGAAAAGAGTACATAAAACAGAGGATGTTGAGAAGAAAAGATTACAATACCAACAGACTCAATTTTACGTCCTTTTTCCGAGTTTTGTTGTTGCCACCTGACCCCTTCCTAGCAATGGGGCATGTCAGAAGACCATGGAGTCCCAGAATCCCGGAAACTTCCCAAGGATTGGACCAGAGGTTGTGTAGAAAGGAGTCGCCACAGAGCGAGCAGTTCAAAGAGTCTGTAGCTAGACAGGACAGAATAAGGTGAGAAGTGCCCTGGGTCAAATGACCGAACGCGCTGCATAAAGCACTCTCAATTTTGCTGATTTTAGAAAAATAAGAGTTCAAATGAAGGATGTGTTTGCTGAAGCAAAGACGAGAAAGGACACAGCGAGCATGAAGAGGAAGCACATGCTTCTCAAGGATATTGAGGAAACCTGAGTGTCCCTTCCGCAGGCTCAGAGCGATGGTTCAGGGTATGTTTACGACCACACACTCGCCGTTGAACCAGACTTTTTGCTTGAGCAAGTTTAAATTCCGCATGTCCTTTCTGACGAATATCAATTGCTCTTTCATGGAGTTTTGAACTTAAGACCTTTTCTTGCGAAGTCCGGAACAATTACCACTACACGACGGTAGCTACAGAAGCTTACAATGGTGAATACAAGAAATAGATGAAACAATAAGTTTAAACAATCAACTTCTGATCTACAGACAAAAAATAGGTTTCTAACCTGATCTGTTAAACTTGCGTTGGAATGATTCTGATAATTGTCCACTTTTTCGATGGCTTCTGTCATATACTTCTCATAGCTTATCTGATTGCGAATCCAGCGTTGATGATCATAATACAATTTGCCTCCAAATTCTTGAGTAAGCTGATTTGGATGAATATAGCGAGACAGTTTGCCAACTGACACATACACAGCCTACAAACAAAGCAATTGCAACACAGAAAATGCGCATTAAAACAGCCGCCACTATCCACCGTGTACAATGTGTGTTTATAATTTGCAGCAAAATTATAACCTACCAGGTTACCTAATTTCAAAAAAAGATACCAAACACACTTTCACGCGATCTTAAAATACCAATCGAAATATTATACCTTAAATCCAAGTTTATCTTTGTTTTTCTGAAATACTATAGCACTTCTATGTTTCTCCCAAAATTCTTCCGGCTTCACAATGCACATCAACGATATCTGATCTCCCAAACAATACTGCAACACATTAAGAACAACTCACACTGCAAATCAGGCATTCATAACAACTTAACTTTTAAGTTGTTCTGGAAATATGTGATGTTGTACAAATTGCGCCGACGATTTGCACTTTCTGCTTAGCAGAGCCAAAACTTAAATTAAAATCGCTAACAAGCATGACAGAGGTGACAGCTAACTTTTTCCTTGTATCTTTTTTATGACCTAATGTATAACAGAAAGCCATTAGCGTAGCCTGTAGCAAACTTTTTGGGAAGGGAACAAAAATATATTTTTTGTTCTTGATGTTTCTAAAATTTATCAGACGACCTTTTTCAAAAATGATATTTCCTGATCCTAAAGCTTGTTTATGAGTACGTCTCTTTGGTTGGGCGACTTTTTTAGGAGATCGATGTTTTGCAGCCGTTGTGTCTGAAAACACCTCCATTCCTTGATCGGGTTCAAACGACTTTGGGGATATAGACTCGTGGCCTCCTAGTTAAGCCTATGCTTAAGGACACATATTTTATTAGCTCGTTTAGTAAACTTTAAACACTACGTTATGGCAATAAGGGCTGTATTCAGAAGAATGCAAACATACCATGCAAATAAATTGCCTCGCCTGTAGATCTGCAGACAATCTGCTCCTTAAGTCAAAAGTAACATAGTCGAGCGGGTTGGAGGGTTTTTCACGGTGATAAATCACAAAATGAACGCGTTGATATTTTTCTAGAAATGCATGTTACAGCGACCTATTCTGTTGGATTGCACTGCTTGTCGCCGTGTTTTAACAAAACTAACAACTCCGAAGCTGATCAGAACGCAACAATTTTTTTGTAAAACCGATAAAAATTTTCCTTAAACTGCGAATAAATTAAATTATAATTACGCGGGGCCGCGGTTTGCTGGATCGATGGCGATAAGATGCAGAAAGTTGTTCGATAACTTTGGGCTCTTATTGGTTTCACGATTAACTGTTGAACTACAGCAAAATACAATATAAATAATAATGGAATACCCTCAAAATTCCAACAAGAGGTTCAATCGCATGCCACGAAGACAAACGAGCATCCAGGAGCAAAGTAATGTTCCTCGGCCTCCTGCAAAGCGACAATAATTACAGTGAGTTGAGCAAACCTCTGCAGAGCAGCTGGTAAGATTAGATCGCAGGTTATAAGCATCCGCGTCACGGGGCCATCTACTGCAGAAAAGCCAATTTTACTAAATTCAGAGCAACCATGTGGCATGTCTATGAAGCTGGCTTTCTACTGTTCGTACTTGGGCCATTTGTTTCATATAAAATGCATGTTTAATCTATTGAAGCGTATACTCGTATTAGCAATCGTATAATTTACCAATTCGTTCCGAAACTTGCCAAAAATAATTTACAAATTTATGGCAGATGCCCAACAAACTTGTTTTGATCTCCAACATCTGTCTTCTACCACGAAGACGATTTCTCCGCTAACATTCTTCGGCTAGGCAGAACAAGTTATATTTTCTGTTTACTGTTTATATTTTCTGTTTACATACGAATTGTTGATAACATTTAAGGAAACATGTATGCGGTGCAGGTTCTACAGCTTCCTGCGCGAGCCCAATACTCTTGTAAATTAGATCTACAAGTATAATCTTGCGGAATTACTTCTACAACGACGTGCATTACAAAAACTCTTTCAATCGTAGTCCTTCTCTTTACCAGTATTGCATTTTTTGACGATGGTCTTAGGGGCAAGTATCAATACAAAAAAGCTCAACAGTAGCTTTTGCTGTTTGATTTACAAATATAAATTAGGGCATCTCTAAAAATGGAAACTGTGAATGTACGCTTGTTTAAACCACGTACTTTGCTACTTGCGACAGATATTTCAGAGTCGTGCTTATTCCGTATTCAGTATGAAGAAACGGTTCTTTGATACTTGGTATTGTGAATATAGGTCTGCCTCTTGTGTCCTTTCCACCTGGTTGATAGAGAAGGCTTTATATCAACAATAACCATCACTCAACAATAGCAAACACAAACTATTTAACCGGTTTCATAAGTGAAAGCGAAGCTTGACTATTGTTCCAGTAGCATTCTCACAAAAGAATTTGTTACAAAACCATTCCAATTTCTAATTAATACGCCTTTGGTCGTGTACACTTCTGTTCAATGACTTGCGGGTTTGAAGTCAAATTATTGTTGAAAGAAATTTCCTACTTCCGCATAATGGTAGATTGGACCTAACATTTCCGGAAAACACATTCGTACTATGGCTAACGGCAAACATTGCATAAAGCGCAACGTAACGCAAGGAGAAAATTATTTTCTGACCCGACCAACGTAATTAATTGAGTCCAGTTACATATTTTTATCCTCCGATCAAGGAAAAAACTTTTGTCGGTTTCACACAGAAAAACCAATCTTACAAATCCGTTCACTGCTGCTATCAAGAAAATAAAAGATCCTGAAGTTTTCGGCGCTTTTTGCTTTTTTTTTGTAGCGCCAGAACCTATTCAAATAATGCCTGAGCAAACTTGGGTTCATATTTACCCTCCACATTACTCTTGTTGTTTAACGCGAAACAGGAAATACGTAAATATCATTTTTTAAATTATTGCACGACACGACAATGAAACTAGAACCAAATTTGGTAATTACGACGTGGACTCTCCAGCCATTATATAGATATAAGCCATGAATTTCTTGAGTTTGTTGCATTTGGGCTGCATGTTTCGTTTTACTCTGCGTTTTTAACCAAAAAAAAGAGATGGAATAATCGTCATTATCAAACCCATGCTAAAATATATGGTACTACTTACCTGATAAATACGCAATTTTCTTGCACAAAATATCATGAATGTCTTTTGCTTGCATTTCAGAATCTGCGCGAAATAATATATAAATGCCATGATGTACGTTTTGATATGAAATAGTCTTCACCACAAAATAAAAAAATTTTGGCTTTGCCGCACGCAACTGTCAGAGCACAAAAGAGCGGGACAAAAACCCGGTAATAGTCTAAAAATAGGTCACTGTTCATTCTTACGCAAACTTTGCGGGTGTCTCTAAGAAAGATATTAAGCCATTTTGGGTGCCTCACAGCGATCTAATTTCGAAGCACAAGCGCTACATATAAATATTGGTTAATTGCAAGGCCACATTGGTGAGAAGAGAGGAAATTTCCACCTCTTTTATTTTTCCTAACAGTGAAGCTCAAACCACTACACCATTGAGACGCTCACACCATTACACCAACTTGAGTGAGAAGAGCTTCTTTCATGAAAACATGAGCTTGTTCATGCTTGTCACATGTCGGCCCAGACTCCAAACTATAGATTGACAAAATAATCTTTATGTAGATTTAGGTATGGTCAAACCTAGATTGGCTGCTTTATTTTTTTCACCACCGCGTACAGGTTAAAACCCAGTAGATTCTTTTTGATAAACATGCACTTGAAAAAGGTTTGAATAGTTTTGGCGCTTTTCAGCAATTAGACAAAAGAACCAAAAAACAAGTTGATTTTTTCGCCTTTATCCCTTGCGAAAGGGAATTGTTGGCAAAGCAGCACTTAACTGTGAACTGGTTAAAACGTTTTTAGTTTAAAAAGAGCAATTGATTTCGAGTACCCAACAAGTGGCCAGCGCAATGATGTACACAACTTCAGAAAGAGCTGAAAATATTGCCTTCTGTTCTCTTTTCTTTAAATCATATCTACAAGTTTCAAAAAGCAAATAAAATGTGTCATTGGTACTAACGAGGAGCAGCACTGCTAAAAACAGGCCGATTCTTATGATAGAAAAAACATTTTGTTGCTGTCCTTACAGTTACACCTAGCCTACTTCAGAGTGGAGTCATAGAAAAAAGTTTTTTAATCCAATTTCCTTCAGTTTTATTCTCTAGTTGTTTGTCGAAGCCTGCAAAAATTTTATGTCCAACCGCAGCTTACTCGTCATACCACATTTTAAATTTATTATTATAAAATTTACGGACACTCTATTGGTACAAAAAATAGTTTCTCATCATTTGAAATGGTTCAAAATGTCAACAAAGAAATTTGATCACCTTCTTTTGTCCAATTACTTCTGCTCAAATAATTCACTGAAGAGGCAGGAGTTAATAAATCCAGTCCGGTCTCTTCTTGTCGCGCCTGAACTGTAACATGCCAAGGTTTTCTTTTGTGTTCTTTGAACATACTGTTTTTTGTTGGTGAAAATTAAGGAAAAATTTATTCTTAGGAATATTTCAAATATAATGCATCTTTGACCAACCGCTAGCTTTAAACTGATCTGAAATGATTTTGTTTAACAGAAGTTTCTGAAATGTAACCTACTGCTCTACGCTTGCCAGGCATCTTACTTGACTGCTTGTAAGCGTTGGTGTGCTTGCTCTACTAAGCTGTCACTCATATTGTGTTCATCTTTCTGAAATAGTGCAAGGTAGTAGTTTGTCAGCATTCGCCATATTTATCGTAATATAATTTTTAGACAAGACCGGTTTTTGAGTGAGTCGCATTTAACCTTCTTTAGACTGTATTTACTGATGGAAACTGAATGGAGTTATCTCGTAACGCTACTGAAGCCCTAGGTGATAAATACAAAAAAAAACAACAATTTCCTGATGTTTTTACTTGTAGCACTTCCTCCACCAAGCATTTTAGGGACGTTTTTCTTACGCCGCAAAACAAATTTTGAAAATCCCAGCCAACTGGAACTAATTTTTATTAAATGCGAGCTATTTAACTAGCAGTGGGCCTGCTAAGCTTCGAGCAGTTATTGAAATCAACATAAATTTCTATAGATTTTGAGCTCTTTATTTAATACCATCATGAAGAATGTGATTTTTGATTAACAACTGTATTTAAAAATTAAACCTCACAAATCTTATTCATCATCAAAACTGAACAAGTTTTAATTGATATGAACATTATAAGGACGCACTCGATAAACTTAATTACTATAACTAAAGCTTTTTATTCTGTTTAAAAAAGCTTTTGAATTCCATTAGCGTTATTCGACTGAACACCACTTGAGTCAAAGTGACAATCAAAACTTTTGTAACTTTACCCGAATCAAAGAACGATTACATTCGAGAGGATATAGAAAACAGTAAGTTTTGACCGCCACCTTGTGGAAAATACTTCAAGCTTTAGTACCACTGGAGAGCAGCGGTTAAAAAAGCAATGTCTTTCACAGTTTCACTTCACAGCAATGAAGTGATTGTGAACTATCGGGTAAAGCTGTTTTCCAAGTCTTTAACTTTTGGCTGCAGAGCTCACCTCCAGTAAAGAAGGCTGGTGTATATCAACTGAGATATAACTTTCTTCTTTCTTCTTCATCTAAGAATCCCAAGTGTCTCTCTCTAATGCAACTTATCATGCGTTTAAATCTCGCAATAACCGCGATGCGATTTTTTCGGGAAACGCTTAGTAGGATGACTCTGGCAGCTTTCCTGATTCTAACTGCAAAAATATGGATAGTGGGCAAATAGGATCCCAAGTGTTTATTGCAGAATATTGAAATTTGAGATCTCCGAAGTAGATCTGGAAAACTGTTTTTGCTCTTAGCATACCACTTCTTGGTCCCATTTAATATTGTGCACAAACCAACATATAATTGCGCGAAAATCAGTTAAGAGTTGTTTTGCTGGGCTTTATCATGCCTCAGTTTGGCATAACTGCTTTATGCCTACAACTGTTTTCTTGGTACAAGAAAAACAGGATGTATAGCCTACTGCCTTCGTCATTAGGCTATCTGTCGGGCAAAGCGTTCAAAACAAACTTTGGTTTCTTTGTCTAATATCGACATACTGGTGTTAAACGATGGTTGACTAAGTAATTGAACATGTTGGTCCAGTGATCAGCACGAAGATGCAGGGATATGCCGATATACAGGGTGTCCATAAAGTCTGTGTGCACTTCAAAAAATTTATAACTTTATTTGTATTTGCGATAGATATAATTTGCAAATAGTGTTATGAAGTTTCGTGCACCTAGTTTGAAGTATAGATATTAAATAATTCTTCAGCATAAAATTTGTAACAATTTCTAGATAAGTAATTTTTTTTTAGAAAATCAATTTGACCCATGACTTTAACTGAGGAAAAAGTAAACTAAGTCTTTTGGTTGGCTGAACGGAAATCTACTCTTGCCGTACAAAGAAAGTTTAGAATTGAATGCAATGAAGAACCACCTCATAGGAGCACTAGTGCCAAATGGATAAAAAACCTTCAAAAAACCGGCTTTTTCCATGATAAGCCACGGTCTGGAAGGCAATGTCTCAGCGACGAAAGTGCTGCATCCGTAGAAGATTCCTTTACAGCAAGTCCAAGAAAGTCTGTAAGACGTGCAGCATTAGAGCTTGGGCTCTCAAAGATTTTAATTTATTGAATTTTTTTATGGGGACATGTGAAACAAATTGTTTATGTAAACCTAGTTTATTACAAGATTTGAAAGTTAAAATAATTAATGTGATTTCAGGAATTACTGTAAATCAGTTGGCGATGGTTTTCCGTGAACAGCAAAATCGTATAACCTTTTGTACTGCTAATGATGGAGGACAAGGAAAAATTTTATTAAAACCTTAACAAATATAGACTTTCTTCTATTTAATTCTTTTTACAGATTGTTTTTATCGTAAATATAAATAAAGTTATAATATTTTTAAAGTGCACACGGACTTTATGGCACCCTGTATAATAGCTGTAACCGAACGCATATGCGTAGTTAGGGGGAGGCCACAGGGACCATACCCTTTCCCATATTTTTTGAATTCGATCAAGAAATAAAGATAATTTCAAGTATATGAGCCAAAAAAAGTCATGTGACAAATCTGAGATTTAAGCAAATTGGGATGAGCAATCGCTAAACAAAATTGAGCTTCGAAAATCAATCCCCAGCACAATTAACACAAAAATCTAAAAGCATGTTTTACATCCCTTCCTCCGAAACTTCCTTTGGGTTACGCTAATGACCTCTAGCTCTTGCAATAGCAACTCAAGAATTTAGAACTCAATTGCAAGAATTACTCTACTTGGTGATGGGAGATATAATACAGCAACCTAGTTAATGTTGGTGAGTGCAGACTGCTGTCGCAATCCAGAATTGACATGCAAGTAGGCCTGAAGCAAATAGCTAAGTGCTTTGTTGGGTCTAGAGTCCGGATTTTCCCAAATTTGTCTAGCCTTACGTCTGGATTTTCCAAACGTGTACGTGATTCTTACACTTAAACTTGAAAAATTCTTAAAGTTGTGTTAATATCCAGGATTTTGCCAAGATCCTTTGGAAAATTGGTTCAAATCAAAAATTGAGAAAAAATGACGATTAGTGTTCTTACAGTCAAGAGAAAAATCAGGTTTTAGGCAAAATATCTGAAAACTGGTGTAAAAATGGAAAAATATCTGTACCACAACACCAGGTCGAAAAAAGTGAAATGCCTTTTTTTTTTTGAAACCACATCTGAAATCTCGATGAAATTTAGCCAACAGGTTTATGGCAATTCCTTCATGAACAAAACTCGGCCAGTTTATTGGAAAACATGTTCAAATGATACAGATCTCATGCTGTGTGCTGAGAAGCGCTTTAACAACGATAGTTTAGTGTAGACACTTTTTGGTTTATATACACCGGCGTTTCGTACGAATTCGTGCATTTGGCTTCCTTACGCTGCTTTGCATTAAAAGCAATTGTCTACATAACGAAACGCAGTGGGGAAAACCGAGGTTGGCGAATTCGGTCAACTTTACGCGAAGAAGTACAACTTTGCCGTTTACTATCGCATAACGAATCACTCAAAGACGCTACGCTAAATTATGTTTGTCTAAACACGGATTTTGGCGTGAGCGCCTTGGGTGCAAAAAAATTGACTTTAAACAGATTAATTACTGACTGCTGTGAGCTTTGCCACTTCACCCCGGATTGTATTGTTTAAAAAATCCTTGTTTCCTCCTCTTTCCCTTATGGAAATTCTGGCTAGTTATTTGTGCTGCCGTTGTTGTTTTTTAACTGTTGGGAAGATAGGTTTATCAATGTAATACGCAAACAATTCTGACCTATTTAAACTGATAATGCATGCCAAACTATAACATTTTTTCCTGAACTACTATAATACACACAACAGGTGATATAGGCTTAATAACAAACCGCATATATGTATGACGCAGTTGCCACAAAGGCAGAAACGGCAGTCGTTTGAGGATTCAGCGTTATACTCTCCGCATTGCACTTACGTGAGTGCACATGAAGCAGTCTACTAGACATCATCGTGTAGTGCTGCATTTATGTTTTTGCAGCCTAACTCACTACTATTGCACTTAAAGTGGACTACTCTACCTCGCGGTGTGGAGAAATCTCCTTCTTCGACAGTCCCACAAGTGCGAAGATTCGTTGCAGCAGGACTGCTGTGCATACAACTTTTGCAAATTTCAATATTATTGGAGTTACAAAGATTTGAATAGAAGTGGGAAGCAAATGAAAAGATTCCGCCAAGATGATCTAATGATGATGCTAAGTTGCTGCATGGTCCCCAACAAGTTTACGAGCTGGTTTGAATGATTTAAAACCAAGCTGTGCAATGTAAACCTGGAAACTGTGGTAATGTAAACCTTTGTCCCCTTTCGAAGCAGCGCAGTACGAATTTTCTCTAAAGAACTTGTTGGGGACCATACAGCAACTTGCTTCATCATTAGATCATCTTGGCGGAATCCTTTCATTTGCCTCCCACTTCTATTCAAATCTTTGTAACTCCGACAATATTATTGAAATTTGCAAAAGTTGTATGCATACTAGTCCTGCTGCAACGAATCTTCGCACTGATTTCTCATTCTGAGTAGCCTTCCTTACTTAAAGCCACGATTTGAGACCTTTTTGTCTCGGAAAGTGACAATTTTTTGCCCATTTTCAAGACCTAAAACAGCAGCTTATGCATAAATAATCACGCGGTAAAATCAATTGAAATGAACTTAAACTGGCTCTTAGTGAAAGCAAACCATATGTTGGTGCTGGACAGATGGCTGAAGCAATTTCAGTAGGATACTGTGTCATATAAACCTTCATTATACAATCACAATGATAAAATCTACAAATGCCTTAAATCTGAATGATTGGTCTTAAACTTTTGCAAAGGACTGTAATGAAGAAAATTTAAATATTTTTTGCAAGTAGTTTAGAGTTTAGCACGTTATAGTCTATCTTCAGAGAGGAAGGCACTGTGCGCGAATACGATTAGGGATATTGTGGTCGCTCCACAGGTTCCGCATAAAAAGAACATCACTGCTCATGCGAATTACAACTAGTGTGTCCGCCCCGGGTTTCCCCAAAATTACCCAAAACCCGGGTTTTGGGTAATTTTCGAAACCCGAAACCCGGGTATTTTTGTGCAAAACCCTAGTTTCATTACGTAACAATGTACCGATATTATGCTATAGCTGTGAAATACTTTAAGTCAATGCAATGGCTTTTAACCACTTGATAGCGGATTTTTAAAAGCATTTCTATATCCTGCAAGCGGGTTTTTTTTTAAAAAATTGCATAAAATTGAAAATTCTTAAAAAAAAGAACAACTAAAAAATATGAATAAAACTATACAATGTAATGATAAAAATAGATCATTTTATTATCAAAAAAAATTTGTAAGAGAATTTTGTGTGGTATGTCTTAAAGTATGCCTTGTGTATATATACATCATCCGCTGTCAAGTGGTTAAATTCCCACCAGGCGGCTTAAATTTGTTCTAACGGTAAAATATCTTACATAATGCTGACGTAACGTTGCATTTTGAAAAATGTAATTTTGTTATTGTTAGTGACAAAGGGTATTGTTTATAATAAAGTATAACAATAATAGCCATTTGGCGATCTGACGTAGAATAACATAGCAAATCACTCCGGCACTGAAGGTTAGGAAAAAGTTAACTAGTTGCAGTGTATCAAAGTTTGGCTGATGAATGACATGACCTTATTTACAGATATAAGTTCTCAGCGAAAGTCTAAAGTGTGGCAACATTTTACGTATTATAAGGCAGAGGAGGAAGCGAAGTGCTCAGTGTGCTCAGCAAGTATATAAGCTTCAGGTTCCAGCACTAAAAGTCATATTACTCATCTCAAATCTAAGCATCAAATTCATATGGAATCGTTCCTAGAAAAGAGTGTTTCTAAGCCTTCGTTTAAGAAACGGAAGATTGATTCATATTTTAAAAAAGATCGCCGTGAGTCTTTGGGAGAAGTTGTGGCAAAGCTTGTGGTTGTTGACGGCCTAGCATTCAATCAAATTGCAAGCAGTAAATTACTGAGAAAAACATATGCAGCAGATGACTACAGTTTACCAAGCAGCCGGGATGATGTAAAAAAGTTGTTTATGAAACAATTTGCTGAAATTCAGAGTGAAATCAAAGAAACTAATAATCGTTTATCGATCAGTTTTGACGAGTCAACGTTCACTCGTAATCGAAGATTCGTCAAACTCAACTTACACTTTGCAGTTGGACACCAATCGCTTGGCTTATTTCGCGTGAAAGGAAGCATGTTGACAGAAAGGGCAATTGAGCTTGTGCAGGAGAGACTCTACGAATATGCACTATCCCTCTATGATAACATTGTGTCCACTATCAGGAATGGTACGTCGATTGTGATAAAATTTGGCCGTGAAACTAAGCCATTACATTTCTCTTGTCTTGCATATGCCATACATCTTAGTGCTTGTGATGTACTTTATACAGAAAAGCCCAAGCACATAAGTGATGAGTGTCGCGATGGTGGTGGTACTGGAAACGCTACAGCGAATGACGAAAGTGACGGAGAAGAAAATGCTGAGGAAAAATCTGATGAACAAGAATGCGATGAGGAACAGCAGAATTGTTTTGATATCATTCCAGAAATCAAATAAATCATCAAAAAAGTAAGAAAAACTGTTACCAAAAAGAGACCGAAGAATTTAGAGAACCTTTATCGTTCTCTCCTCACAATCAGACCGACTTCTGTAGAAGCAAAGCGGGCATTTTCTGCTATGGGTCTTTTTGCTACCAAGATTAGAAACAGGCTAAATGATTACACTTTTAACGCCATGATTGTAATGCGCCAATTTTACCAAAAATAAAGGTACTATATAAAGTGAAAAACTAAAAATATGAATGGATTTGGCTATTTTTTCAAGAGTGCTCAAAAAAGTATGAATGCTTTTCGGGATTTCTACTGCTGTACAGCTAAATAATAATATGAATGCATTTTGTTATTATTTTTAAATGTGCTATTTCTAAAAGAGGCAAACTTCATTATTTGCCGAAAAATGTCTAAAGTATAAGTATGAATGCATTTCGCTATTTTTTTAATTTGCTAAATTAAAGTACAAATGCGTTTCAGGATTTTTAGAATGCTCTGAGTCAAGTAAAAGTATAAACGAATTTCTCGATTTTTAAAATTTGCTAGGCTAAATTAAAAATATGATTCATTTTGTTATATTTTTTTAAACGTGTTATGCTAAGTAATAGTTGGAATACGTTTCATTATTTTTCTCAATGCGCTAAGAAAAGTGAAAGAACCTATGTTTTGAAGCAAATAAAACCCAGGTTTTCAGAATGCAAAACCCGAAACGCGGGTTTTGAAATAAAGACCCGAATCAGCACCCTAATTACAACTGAGAAACAACAAAAACAAATTTTTAAAAAGTCCCAGCGCTCATTTTCCACAAATTTTGGTATCACCTTTCCCATCAGTCATTACATATTCTTGCTGCACTCTCATTGTTTTACTTGAAACTTTAACCGTGTTTGTTGTTACCCTAAGCAATCGCTTATTGTGGTAGGCCAATAACTACCTCTACCTTTACCTCTGAAATTGTTCTACATTCTACCTTTTAGCTTATTTGAAGTTTTAGTACAAAAATTGCTTGGCAAATGCACGGAAAGTATCCAACCTTCTCAAAATTTGGACGAATCTCACTTGGTTGAGGGTTGTCCCTTTCCGACTACTGAAGAAGTTTTTAACATTTTGTCTCTTTACTTAAATCAAACTTTCCCTGTATGGTGACCTTACGAGATACAAACTCTGGATCATTAATGTTTTGCTGAAATCATGCGGTAACTCATAAACATTCTCGTTTTGTTCGTGCGCTCGTTATTGTACTATATATTCTTATTGTAAATCATTCGTTGGCCTAAAAACTGGTCATAAAAGAATATACGTAGCTACATATGATGATGTAACAATACTGGGTGAATAAGCGGTATGGCCAGGCGTGGTTCCGTCTGACGGGCGACGGAGTGACCTAGTAAATAAGCATATTAAAAGAGGCATTGTTATTTCGATTCAATCAAATCAAATTCATTGATTAGATTCAAATCAAGATTCGTGCTTCCAACGTTATGTTTATGATTTGAAATATATTCGTTCTTTGGAGTCAGACGTGCCGTGGGAACTTTACAAAAATAGAAAAACTTGATCCCCACACCTGGAAACGCTAGTAAAATTACTAAGTTGGTAGCCTAAGTATTGGAATTAGTGTAGCGCAATTTTTCAAAAACCTCAATGAATTGTTACACCAGTTAAGACCTTTTCTAAAAGTCACTTGAAACTATCTATAAATATGAACTTTTTTTATTGGTTTTATTTAATACTATCAATAGCATAGTTTTTTTGTAATTTGAGATGAAAACCACTTTTTTATCAAAAGTTAATCACAAATGAGAATTGATTTTTCTGCTATTTTTGTCAAGGCCAAGGAAGGAGGCATGACACAATGCCCCTCTCCCTACACACTCGAGTGCTAGTGCAATAAAAAATAGACTTATCTATTGCATTAGGGCAAGACTAGCAGTAACCTACTTCATCTTCTAGATCTTTTCCGCAGCATGTAAAAGAACTTAGGGATTTCATCGAGACGCCTATTTACCTGTGCCTCAGTTGCTGCCACAAAAAAAAAAACATCTGCGTAACATGTACAGCTCTTTGAGAAGATAACAAATGGAACGTAGAATTACAACACCTTAAATCTTAGAACTTTGACCGCTAATGCTGCAACGTCGGAAAGCTTCCATTACACTCAACCTGTGCAAGATTGAATTGGCTACGCACGTTTTTGCTCAAACACGTTCCAACGGAAAGTGGCAATTTTATGGCCTGAATGGGATCAAACCGCTGGTCACACCGTATTGCAATGCTCCATGTATCGATCTCAAAATGAGACACAGAATCTGCAAATTCCTAACCCTTAAACTACTATTAGGGGCCTATGAGGCCTGTTTGAAACAAAATTTTGCGTAAATATTTTATTTTACGAGTTGGGATGTCACTCCTCCTGATAAGCCTCAATCGCTTTATTTTACTAGTCTTAAATCGCATTGTTCAGTTTATAATCATTTTTTTGTTTGCTTATTTTTGTTTTCAAAACTCCATCCTTAAAATGTAAATAGGGGCCTCTGAGGTCTGACCAGGTTATTTAGTCAAAAGACTCTTAGCTGATTTAGTTTTGTAGGAAACGCATGTACTTGTCCCCTGCCTTTTCGTCATTGGTTCCAGTGATCTGTTCCACGCTTCATTACCATCACGTGAAAGATGTAACTAGCGTCCTCATGTCTTGTCGCTCTTTCTTATCGTGTTTGACTTCGTGAAGACCGGACTGACAAACTTAGTCTAAATTAATTCATCGATAGAGTAGCAATAAATATCAGTACTTAGTCGTCTGAGGTTTGTTTGTTCGTATCGTAATTACTGCTAGGTCTGCTTGCTTGTAGAAGACAAGTGTACTGTTGGCAGTACCCACAAGTTTCTCGGTTTTACATTGCACAATGAAGTAATTATGTTTCTTTTTCACATGTAGATGTAGAGTATTTAATAGTTTAGAGCAAAAATGGCTGCTAGAAATGTTTTTGAGATTATGCAAGCTGAACTTTATCCTCAAAATGACAGCGATGATAATAAAGAATCATCAGAAGACGAGTATGTGACACCTGAAAGTTTTGATTCTGATGAGGATGCAGAAAAGGATTTGAGAGAGCGAACAGATGAAGAAAAAATAGACAATTCAAATGAGGATATGGGTGCACATGTCACTTCTTTGATAGATCTTACCGGTAAGATGGGACAGTATGGCAATCCACACCATTCCCAAAAACACGGACCCAACTGTACAACATCGTTTGGTCACGCGCCAAACCAACAAATCTACCAGGTGTATTAACTGATGTTGTAGAAGCTTTTCGATTGTACATATGTGATAAAATATTCGACATCATTGTCACTAACACAAACATGGAAGCTAAAAGAGTTTGCAACGAAAAGTACGGTGGCAGGAAATGGAAACCAGCAGACAGAACTAAAATTTTGGCCTACATAGGGCTTGTGATTACTGCAGGCCATCCAAAAACAAAATTAACTTTCTTTGAACGATCTATGGGACAAAAAGTATGAACCTCCAATATTCCGAGCGACGATGTCAATGTGTCGCTTCATTGCCCTAACTCGATTTATGCGGTTCGACAATAAGGAAACTAGAACAGCTAGGAGAGCTGCAAACAAACTAGCACCTATTCGGGACCTGTTTAATGAAATAAATACTCTTTTACTCAGATACTATACGCCCAGCGAATATCTAACTGTAGATAAAAAAAACTAGTACCATTCAGAAGTCGATGTCCTTTTCGCCAGTACATTCCCAATAAGCTTGACAAATATGGGACGAAAATATTTTGGATTTGCGATGCAAAATCGTTTTTATCTGCTAAAAGCCTAACCTTGTCTTGGCAAAGAAGGAAATGCTTCCCAACAGAACCTTGGCCAGAAAGTTGTTCTAAAACTGATCAATCCGTTTACTCATTCCCGGAGAAATATCACGAAGGACAATTATTTCACGGACATGGTGTTGGCCACAACTCTTCTCCAAAATGGGCTGACACTTGTTCGAAAAGTTGGAAAGAACAAAACCTTTATTCCACCATCCTGCCTTCCATCAAGGTCAAGAGAAAAAAAAGTTCAATTTTCGCTTCCAGCAAAAATCACTCTTGTGTCATATGTGTCAAAAAAAAATAAAGCTGTGCTATTGCTTTCGACCATGCACAACAGCATTTTAGTGACAAATGAGGATGAAAAAAACCTGAAATAAACATTTTTTTACAATCAAACAAAAGGAGTGGACTTTCTTGACACGCTACTTCACAACTACATGTCAAAGAGCAGACTAGAAGATGGCCTACAAGTTTTTTCCACAAACTAGTAGATGTTATAGGGGTAGCAGCTTTTATTGTTTGGACCTGTCAGCACCCTGAATGGAATGCGCGCAAAACAAACGAACGCAAACTATTTCCGAAGGACCTTGATGAGAAACTCGTTGATGCATAATTTCAAGGTGCATCCAGAAAGGGCATCTTCAAAAAACATCCAGAGCTGCAATTGAACAGATGTGATATTTTATTCAACAAACTGTGGCAGATATTCCTCATATATTAGATGAATTTGTGCCCAAAAGGAAGAGTCGCTACATGTGTCCTCACAGCAAGGATAGAAAAAGCCGGCAGTGTGTCATAAATGCCAGAGGAATGTCTGTGAAGAACATTCTGTTTCAACCAAAGTCGGTCTCCCATGCATTTAGCTACTAAAGAAACAAACTTGTGCTTACCCACTAAATTTGCCTTGTAATTTTGTTGTGGAGTTTAAACAGTTGATTCAAAGAAGCAAGATTTTAAATGTAGGCCTGGTGCCAAAATCACCAATTTTATGAAAAAAAATTATAATTGTTCTTCCCAGTTTTGCTTGTTCCTCTTTGCCCGTGACATGAGCACATTAATCACTCTGTTGCGCACATTAAAGTTTGCATTTTTGGCAGATGCGCTGCTAAACGCACCGCACAGCCAATATGGTGTACTGCACAGTTTGTCCCAAAGTAACATTTTCTGCTCCACCATTTTTGCATGTTTGCACTGCATTCGTTTAATGTTTGTTAATCGCAGTTTTGTAAAATTTGTGCCTAGAATTGTAGGCCAACATTTCCAACACTCTGTGGGCTTTCTAATTCAACGTTAGTACAAGATCATTTCTAAAAACAATTTATTTTTTTGAATCTGTGTTGGACGAGAAAGCTAAAAAGGTCACGATTTCAATAAAATTTGCTTGTAATAACGACGGGTTGGCAAAGCCTGAGGGCCAACAGCCCTCAAAATTTTGGACGCATAATCCAATTTATGGTTAAGTAAGGTTATTGGCCAGTGGCATTACAAAAAATAAAAAAAACCTTACTATTATTCTGGTTTTCTTACTAAATGTATACCGGGCCTCAGAGACCCGGAATTAGTGTTTTAGTCGCAAAAAGTTATTGCAACCTAGGGCCAATGGCAGCACTAAAAAATGGCTGCTCCACACTTGCCGCGACGTAAAAGTCTAAACAACAGGCTATAGTTTTGTAGTAATAAATAAAACCTCAGCGGTAAAGCTTGGTGAAAGCAAGCCGACATGAGCATTCCTTCCTTCATCGATACTGTTTTTTTTTTTGTTTGCCATATTTATCCTCCATTCACGAGAAAGCGATGTATCGCTATGTTTTGGACGGTTAGTTTGCACTCGCTTGGGAGTTGCCATTTCCGGGTCACCTGTCTTCCACATAAAGGTGGGCGTTCCGTTAAGTGCCTTGCCCAAGGACACAACAAGCGAACTTGCCGGCTTGTTCTCCAAAACCTCCAATAAATGCCGAGCGCCAAGCAGGGAAGCTATAGATACCATTTTTTTTAAGTCTTTTGGTATGACTCGACAAGGGGAATGAACCCCATGTCTAACGACTGCGAAGCGGACGCTCTAACCACTACACCACCGCGTCGGTTACAACGCTGCTACAACAACTTTTAGAACTTCACACGCGTAAAAAAGCTCTATTGCTTGTCGTAATCTGAAACGTGACCTGCATTTCTCACGTTTGACTCAGCAGCTTCAGCGTGTTGCATGCGGGCGTTTTACTATCTACAGCGCTTAATAAACGACAATTTAATGAAACAAAGTGTTTCTTGAGCAGGGTCAAAAATAAATCGACTTACAGATCTTCACCATTTGTTTGGCAAGTAAACTTTGCTAGTAGAACACACGCTGCGAAAACCACTTCCTTACAATGACAAAGAAGTGAGATTTCAGAAATAAAACTGCGCTTTGCCTCGAGAATGGTGTCCACAACTACATTAGAAGCAAAGGCAATCTACAACTACAACCAGGGCATTTCATTTACGTGTGAATGAAAACACTAAGATGTGATAATTTTGCAAATTGACAAAAAAATGACTTTCGCATTTAAAACACACTAAAAGGTCAATATGTTAATAATTCAATATGCATACCGGTATACTGCAATTCTGCTATGAAACCTAGAGTTTTTAAAAAATCACTACAAATTTCCTAGGTTTTTATTAAACTTAAATAGCACATTAACTTAAAACCAGCAGTTACAGCGCAGTCCTTTGCCATCAGACAGCAACAAATGCATTTTAATCATACAGCTAAAACTAATAAAATGCAGGTTTTTGTTAACTACTGAGAAGTTTATTTCGCTGAGCTATAGTCAAGGAAAAATATGGTATAAAAGCATAGATGGCAAGTGCATGTGCATGGATGTTTTTGACAGAAACTCTAAAATTGTACAGATTCGACACCCAAATGTTCTTTGACACTCCCTGGCTACATGCATGCTATGTTTTTCGATTTCTTGAAAAATAATCTTTCTTTGATACAGACCAACTGCTTTTTTATAAGTATCAGACCAACTGCTTTTTTATATACCAAATACCTAAAAGTCAAAATGCATTCTCCCAACGAATTTAGTGTTTATCTCAGTCGCGCGTTTTCGAGCAGGGTAAAGTAAGGCACTCGCCAGACATTGATAAACAAAATATTGAAAAATAAAAAACAAAGCTACTGTAAAACTTATTCCTGTCTAGTGCTTTCAAAAAGCAGAACGGTAGTTGGGATCCATGGAGATCCTAAGCATCTTCAACAGCTACGCTCATTTGAGCTTCCACGTAAAAAGGACCTTCGTTTTGAAACTGACGAAATTTCAAATAATTTTGATTTCCGAACACATGTGCACATCTCTTTGCAGCACAGAGCGCTTGGACGATTTCGAATTTTGCTTCTTTGCATTTCTTCTCAGTTTCTGTAGAACGATCGAGCAAATATTCAGTCAGAAAGGAAAGATCAACTAACGCATCAAGTCCCCATTCACAGTCGGCAATAATTTTGAGCTAAAGAAGATAAAGTGATTTAGAATGTCAAAACTGAAATCACTATCGGAGTGAGTCGATTACCACCTGCGCACTCCACAAACGGTCGCTGGAGTACTCTTTGCTAGCATTGACAAAAATTTCCCCACCAAACCTCGCTTCGCCAAAATAAAGCAACAATTAAATGTAGTGCGCAAGTGGGAATCGGACTTCTTAAGGCAAAGTTGAAGTCGTTGCGAAGTGCATTCTCGTGATGAACGGTAAAAAATTAAGCAACTTAAGCTTCAAGCTCTCCAATTACATACGTGTATAACTTACTAACCTAAAGAATCAGTAACTGCAAGCAAAAATTAACAATTCCTAAAAAAAGAAAAGTTAGGGGCGTCCAAGTTATTTGAGAAAATTTGGGTGCAGGTCGATGTTCATCAGAAATCCGTGCTGCCTCCGCTGGTGCTCACGATTGTGGTTGATGCTGTCACGAAAAAATTGCGCAAGAAAAGGCTTGATAAATGAAATTTTATTTGCAGATGACTTTGTTCTAAAGAACTAGTTGATTTAGTTTTTATACGATTGATCCGGGAAAATATTCTTTCTACAGCTGCAGAGGAATGTGGTAAGACAGTTATAGTTGTCATAAAATATGATAACAGAAAACTTTAAATTATCTAGACCATCCTTTACTAAACCTAAATTGTGCCAATATTCCGGAACATATTTCGCAGAAACAGCAAGTTCTTTGCAGAAATACGGAAGGCTTTCCGTTGATCATCAAGTTCAATAAGTTTATTTTGTGGTATGATATGTGGGAAGTGAACAGCTAATGGAACTATAGATGTTGGTGACCGTTTAAGATCCAATGCAATTTCAATATCTAATACATTTAATTTGGCAATAATTCCATTTTCATCTAAAGGTAACCTTTTCTTCATCTGTAAGGAAAGTTCTAAAAGAAACTTGAAGCAACACTTCTGAATCTAATGGTGCAACTCTCATCTTGTAATGGGTCATTGAGTAACTGAGAAAAACATTGTCCTCCAAGGCATACATCACTAATAGGTTTTTGGCTTCTTATATCTTGTGGATCAATTTCTGACAAATTTTTTGCAAATAGAATTTCCTCTTTGATAAAACAATTGAGAATGCTCTTGTACTCAGATGTAATCATTGTGTAAAGCTGATGTAATCGAAAGTGTTCTGACTGAAATTCAGTGTTAATTGCATTTACTTTTTGCAAAATATATTGCAAAAACAAAAACATGTTTGGTTCCAGAGTTTGTTAAAGTGTCAAAAATTTTTCTGGCACCATCAACTTTATCAGTTTTGCATTCTTTTTCAAAATACAGAATTAAAGCATCATATCGTTTAATAACAGTACTTAAAACTTTTTGTCGAGAAAGCCATCTCGTTTGAGACAGTTTCACCATTTTATGTGGCACAACTCTGACAACTTGTTGAATTGCCACAAAGTCTCTTTTGCGTTTACTGCTCCTGCTAAAATAAGATGACACATCCTTCAAAAATGTCACAAGGTAAGAGGGCAAAACATTGACAGCATGACTAGGACTAAGTGCCATTGAGTAACAAATACATCCCATAATAAAGACGGAAGGTATATCATCTTTCAACAGTTTTTTTAAGCCACTCCTTTTACCCATCATAGTTGAGCAAATATCACTGCCAAATCCAATAATGTTTTCAAAAGGAATGCCTCTTTTTTAAGAGATTTGACTGCTTGGCAAAGAAGTTGAGCTGTTCCATTTTCAACTTTAATTGTATCAAGCAAAGCATCTACTACATCATGTTTATTTGAATCAAAATATCGTACAACCACTGCTAATATTTGCGTAACAGAGATATCAGTGCTTTCATCAATTATAGTAAAAAATTTGCTTTCTTTGCAAATATTCGTCACTTCTAATCTTTCATGAAAAGCAATGCCATCTTGCTTAACATGAGATATTTTGGTTCTTTTCATTGATAATTTGGAAGCAATATGACTGTCAGGAAATGCTCGTTTACATACAGTCAACAGATGGTCAGCATGGGAGAAAGGTATGTGGTGCTCAGCAAAGTAGTCAGCAAGCAACAACTCACTTTTTGCTGTCTGTTCTTCCGCACAGTTTTTCTTAGCAAAAAACTGAGAAATGCAACTAGAAGATTTTGCAATTTCAAAGCTCCTTCAGTGTCGTTCTGATTCTTTATGTCGAAGTAATATGGATTTGTTTGCATTTTTAAGGGTAATCTTACATTTGCAGTAATTGTAATCTTTATTGTCTCTATCCTGCTGTAGCCAATCTTTCAGCTGTGTATCTGTCAGCCACTTTACGTTAAATACTTGTGCATACCGTTTTATCTTTTTTTGTGGAGATGCTTGAAAGTTACTTTCGTTACTTAAACTCATTTCTCTGATTTACAATTTAAACTAAGCTTTTTACCACCGCAGAAATCACTTTTTCCTGTGACATACATTGACTACGTGAAATCTAAAGGGGTCTTATTAAGACTAGCACAAAAAAATATCTCTGTTTTTTTTTCTGTTTAGATTAGGGTGAAGTTTTAGGTTAGGGCTGGAGCTGAGTTAGGGTTAAGGTTATCACTGACGCAAAACCGAAAACAAGCTGAAAAGACGTTCATGTGCTAGTCTTAAGGAAAGCCATGCCAAGTTCATCACTAAGCTTTATGTTTTTACATGTTCTAACAAAATTGCTCAAAAACCCCAGATCATTATCAAAAAAACCCAGACCCCCAGAAAGGTGCACAAAACCCAAAATCTGGGGGCAAAACCCCATGCGTGGCAGCATTGGATCAAAGCCATTTTCGTCAATGCGCTAAGAGATCTCAGTCTCTGCGTTTTGTCTTTAGCTGTTTTCTTCCAATTTCGTAATTTCGTAATTTAGCGAACTATCAAGGAAATTTTTTGTCTTAAAACTGTGATATCTGATTCGTGTCAATTAAAAGTAATTTTGTTAGCTGGTGTACTTTCTGTGCTATTTAAAGCACGCAAAATGAAAAAAGATTATCTCTTTACGCAAATTTATTTTGTCACACAATTTACCGTGCTTCACCGGTTATCAGAATAGTGAAGCTGTTTACCCAGCATGTCGTAAGAGGCGACTATTGGATACCTACCAATTGCAGTCTGACTGTTAATGGTGGGGTTGCCAGCTTAATTGCTTGGTTGGACCACTCATGTCAAAAAACTGAGGTTGGGGGTAAGCAAGAGCATGCTCCCTGTAGAAGAATTTTGCTCCAGTAAATCCCCATGACCAGAAAAAATATACAAATGGCCCCCAGTCCCGGGCAGCTCTTAAATGGGCAGGAAGTGCGAAGAATCTCCGGGTTTAAATCTGAATGTCATGGGATAAGATTTGGAACATTAAATGTGGGAAGTCTTTGTGGAAGGAAAACGGAAGTGTGTGAAGAACTGAGGAAGAGAAAAGTTGATGTGTGTTGCATCCAGGAAGTAAGATGGAAAGGCCTAGGAGCTCGTTTTGTGGGTGCTTCGGGACGAAGGTACAAAATGTGGTGGTCAGGAAATGATGCAGGATTCGGAGGGGTTGGAATTTTGGTGAAAGAGGAAATATCTGGAAACGTTGTGGAAGTTAGAAGAAAAAGTGACAGAGTAATCGTGATTGTGCTAACTCTAGGTAGGGAGGTGATGCGCGTAATATGTGCGTATGGGCCACAAAGTGGAAGACCAGATGCAGAGAAAGTTCGTTTTTATGATGAAATGGGGAGTGAGTGGGACTTGGGAAGTTGTAGTGAAATCATTGTTTCTTTGGGGTATTTCAATGGACATGTGGGGAAATGTGCTGAGGGTTTTGAAGGTGTTCATGGGGGGAATGGTGTTGGGAAAAGAAATGCAGAAGGAAGAAGATTGCTGGAGTTTTGTGATGAAAAAGAGCTGTGCGTAACAAATACTTGGTTTAAAAAGACAGACAAAAGGAAAATTACTTATAGTGGCGGTGGGTGTGAAACAGAAATTGATTTTGTGCTTGTGGGGGAAAAATATAGAAAGTATATAAGGGATGTAAAAGTGATTCCATGGGAACTTCAGCACAGGCTGGTGGTCGTAGATCTAGATAAAAAGGTTCTAAAAAAGGGTGTGAGAAAGGAACGAGTCATAATTGAATCTTGAAGTGACTGGCAAGAGAAAGCGAGGACGACCGAAGAAGACCTGGAAGAAGCAAGTGGAAGAGGAGACAGAGAAGATTGGTTTGAAGAAGGAGGATGCTCTGAGACGAGACAAGTGGAGGGAAGGAGTGCGAGAAATTGCAGAAGGAATGGGGTAAATCCGGCCATCTCTGCTAAAGGGAAAACACCGGAAAAAACTGAATAACTACTAACTAGCTCTACTTAAAGATAGGCAAGAAACGCTTAACTCGTACATAATTTATATTAAGCACCAACATTACCATGCACACGATACTCACTAAATGCATTGCAGAACAACGAACTGCAGGGAAAGGTTGTTTACATAGATCGACTATACTTTGAATTGGATCGTCTGATATTAACCGAAACCAGGACAGCGTGATAAGATTTATCGAATCCGCTTCTTCGTCAGGTATCTTTAAACGAAGAAATAGTATTCAGCTGAATCACATATTCAAAGCACGGGGCAGCAAAAGCAGCTCTGAATGACAGGCTGTTGTGTGATGCGATGAGCAGAGGGACATATCTGCAGTCAAGAGGTTAAGCGCTCAAATAGCTATGCTGTGCACGGCACGTCCGAGCAGCACAGTAGTTGGGCTTTCAAGATCAAACTAGGGTTGCGCTCAGAATTGTATTTATGAGCATAGGAAAAAAATGGGGAAAAAGAGGAGGGCCTCCCATTGATATTTTTATGTTTCAGCGCTGAAAAAAATTTATCGCTTGAATTTTGACTGTTTGGAGAACACCGAAATCAACATTTATTGCATGGTGTCTAAAATCCTAATAAACTTAATTTTTTGTCCCCCTCTCCCAGAATCTAAATTATTGCGACGCTTATGACGACATCTATGGAAGATTGCTGACCCACTTGGTGTCAGAAACGTCATCAGTCCCAATTATCTACCGAATAAACCACGAATTTTTTCATCATAAAAGATCTTTTTATGAATCCAGCAACATACCGTTCGTTAGCATCATTCCAATTGTGTAAATTATAATTTTATGTATTTTTTTATCAATGGCATCGAAAATTTTTTCATGTGCATAACAAGAAAGCAACAGGATTACCATTGTTGAGACAGTAACGCAACGCTAAAATCGCACACTTAAAACATTGAATTAGATAGATAGCGAATATGATACGAGGAAGACTGCCCAAAACTAAGTTTAAAACTACGATGTTAATGTAAAACGCTCCTGTGGCACAACTGAGTTGATTTAAGCCTAAAAATATCAATAAAGATAAACACATCTTTAGTACTTTCTTTACATCAGACATATATTTCAAAACATGAAAATATGACGTTTCACTCACGTACCATATCTTAATGGGTTTGCATGTTAGCATCATACGGTTGGTGATTCTTCACTTATTTGTTGAAGACAGATTAGCCGCGCTGGAGAACACATGCAGATCTACCTCCATGTGGTATTAATACAATATCGCAAATAATTGAAGTGTTGAGGCATTATTTTTTTATTCCTTTCTCGACAATGCTGTGGGGCAGTGGAAAATGGTGGGACTTTTGGCCGCAGATCTTCAGTAGTTGCCAGCCACTTAGTAGATCTGTGGTACATGTAGTCTTCTACTATAACATATGGCCGAAAAAAAAGCCGGTGTTGAGCAGGGAGGGAGATAATTGATAATCAGGAGGATTAGGTTTTATCAGATGGTATCATATCAAAGGTGTCGATGTGCTAGTCGATCAGCTAGGTTTCAGCACAATGCACTGGGGCGCGGTACTGTGCAATGGAATGGAGTACGGCCACGCTGAGGTGTCCAAGTTTCTTACTTATGCTCTCCAACTCGTATTAGGCCGTCAACGAGTCAACGAGTCAACGCGAAGCGTGTGAAAGGTTTCAGCGAAGTCACTGCAAATAGCATCTAAACGTGAAAGTCCTGCCCATCCCGTCAGGGCTTGCAGCATTAAGCTAAAAAGCAACGCAGTTTTGCGATCGAACTGTAACTGTCAGTACTTCGTAAGAGCTAGATTATGTTTTTCAAGTTCCAGAACCGAGGTCTATATTTTTAAGTTTCCAGTTCTGGAGGCAGAAGTGGTTGCCAGTTATAGCTTAAAGTCGTTATCAAAGCAGACCATTTCGAAGACAATTATAAGCTTGCTGAGTCGTCAGCATAGGCATACAATCGGGATATTATTTAGTGGAAGATCTTGGTTGTAGAGCCTGAACAAGCAAGATAAGCAAAGAAGTTGTGGAGCTATAAACAGATCGATCAGAGACGATGTTTTTAAAGGCTGTAGCCTGCTCTGTTCTGGCGAACAGCGATAAATATGCATCAGCAAATGTAAAAAGCTTAGACATCATTTTACAAAGCACTAAAACATTTGGCTTAAAAGCGTGAGAGTAGGTTGGTATTTGGCTGGCAACGTCTAAAACTCAAAAACCCGTTGTTTTATCAGCTTTGCAGCCTTCTTTATGTGATCCTGAGCGCAACAGCAATTTGCCATGGTCATTGACGTTGTAAAAACATAGGAAAAAAGCGAGTTTCAGAAAAAACTATAATTTTGGTTTAGAAAAATCAGTTGAGTTGGCTGCGCCAGTCTCATCTACATAACATTTTGGAAAGTGGTAACGAATAGTTAATAAAAATGGGGGCACTGCCAAAAATTTTGATCATCGTACTTTGAATTAAAAATGGTCTTACAAATTTTCTATTACTTTAAAAATTCTATCAGCCCCTCCCATAAGTATAAGGGTACAAAGCTAAAGTTGGGCGACAGGTCTATGATGGTTTTTGTTTTCCGATTGCAGAAATAAGTTGTTTGGTAGTAGATATAATTGACGAATTGCTGCAATATCCCTTATAATGATACTTGTGACGCCGAGTACCTTAACTGCACCAGTGTGTCTTACCTCAAAACAAAACAAACGAGGCTACACCTGCTCCCAAACGTGTTGCATACAATCAACCGGTTGGCCTGATAATGCAAAAATTTTCCTCCATAAGTACGATGGTATATTTGGTGCTCATGATTTCGCGAAGTCGTGTAGACCAACTGACCTTTTTTCTGTTGATTTCCCCTTAAACTTTGGATTTTGAAAACTACGCCCATAACTCCGACCTCCCTATTAATAAATTACGACTGTGCTTACTTGGAAACACCATAGTTTCATAAAGTTTTATGCGTTCATGAGAATAAGCGCATAGGGGCATAAATTCAAAGTTATGGAAGAATATATAAGTGATTGATGTATTCACAAGAATTAAGCGATGAAGTAATTGGCCTTCTACTTACTTTTCGTAATTGTAGGCCTAGATAGAAACATCAAAGAGCTTTTGACCATGCGTATGTTTTTTGCTCACGGTATAAACGCAACCAAAAGAGGTCAAAGTGTTTTAGAGCCCAGAGTCCAGCACATAAACTTGTTATTACGATAAGTCAGGTTATGGCTTAAGCGGATAACTCATGTGTGTGTGTGTGTGTGTCTGTGTGTGTGTGTTTACCCCTCCTCTTCCTTGGGATGGAGGTACGGCATGAACGGTAATTCAGGTTCATGCCGTCAACCTAATTGATATTAGACTAGGGGAAGATGGCAGCCCATTTCGAACCAGTCTTGAGTGACTGGTAGCCCCACCACCAACAAGGCGGACTGCCACTGGTGGGTACCCAAGAGTCGTCTGACATGCTGGGTTAGCAACTTCACAATTATAATCCGGTGAAGTACGGGTGTGCCACCTGTCTGCCACATAAAGGTGGAGGCGTCCCGTTAAGTGCCTTGCCCAAGGACACAACAAGCAAGCTTGCCGGCTTGTTCTCCACACTATCCCTTTTTCATGCTGAGCACCAAGCAGGGAAGCTGTGAATACCATTTTTTAAAGTCTTTTGGTATGACTCGACTTAGGGAATGAACTCCAGGTCTACCGACTACAATGTGGACGCTCTAACCACTGCACCATCGCGCCGGTTCGGATAACTCATCGTCCAGCATTTTGTGAGAAACGACAACTTGTTCTAAATCCCGCAACTTTTCACATTTACAACATCATTTTGTTGCACTTTGCTACTCGTGATAAAAATGTCTTCGGGTATGAGTACTCAGGCGCGCGAAATGACTATACTACAAAGGAATTCAAAGTGGAGTCCACCTACATTTCAATTTCGTACTTGCCATTGCATTATTAAACAAAAGTTTCGACAGAGGTAACTTTCTTATATCATAGTATAGCAAAAGCAAGCAACATTGATATTTTACTCATTTATTAATTCATAAACATTGATATTTTACTCATTTATTAATTCATGAATAAACGTCTTTGGCTTAACAAACGTTTGTTCATGAACTAATAAATGAATAAAATATTATGATTGCTTGCTTTTGCTAAAAAAAGATTTAAACCCGTATGTAAGTGCTGTATGTATCGGCAACAGGCCTACTACTTGCCTTTGCTTTCAAAATGACAGCGGATAATCAGTACACCTACTGGAGTCAGGGGCGCCGACTACGGGCATGCGGTCATGCCACGCATGCCCGCACATTTGACTACACTCAACACATGGAGGTCAGATACAAGCTAGAGTCAGTTGAAAAACAACATAAGCAGGCAAGAGTGTATATCAATGGTCCCCAAACTTTGATCAAACGATCTCCGGAAGTTATGGGATGTAGCCCGAAATGCTGATCTCCAAAAAAAAAGGTCATCGCCTCTCTCACCGCAACCCGTCATGCCTGCCGCAACTTCTGGAGATTGTCGGCCATTACTTTACAAACATTTTCACGTAAATTTCGCAGACCAACTTCGGAGACCAGGCGCTCGCACTGTGGCACGAAATCCTTACACGGGCCGTATGTTTGACACCCCTGTCATAGACAATCAAACGGTAATGTTTTAATTTTGACGTCATAAAGTTTGCGCATGCCCGGTAAAATCACAAACTCGGCGCCTATGACTGGAGTCTTCACTGAAATGGTACCAGACAGCGTTAGGACAAAACAAAACTTTTTTTATATTGTTCAAGAAAAAAAAAAAGAAAAAACGCATGGTTAATAAAAGTGTTAAACACTTAATCCCCTGTTGCTTCGTCGATAAAGAATTATCGCTACCGAAAGCACCTTGTTGATATTGCCTGAAAAAAATTTCAACCACGCTGCTGCGATCAGCATTTTTTGAGAAAATGAAAACAAATTTTACAACTAATTATTGATCACAAGGCTATCTTACTGGCTAAACAATAAAATTTCTTCAAGTAGGTAAGTCAGGTGCTCCATTTTGTTTGAAGCCCCACTAAATTAAAAAAAATTTTTTTGATACAATGTCAATAAAATTACGCTATTCGAATTTGCGACTAAAAATTTGAAATTCTGTTTCGCTAACGAGATCTCTGAGAAACAATTCTAATGTTTAATATTCTGTTGGCAAACCGTGACGTCAGGTAAGGGACGAATTGTTGCTGTAGCATCGTACAGCTATAGAAAAGCTAAAAAAGTGAAGCTCTGTTGAGCTTTTTTTTAAAAACTGGTAAATAAGTTTTAATCTGCTTGAAACAAAAACGTTTTTGGATTGTTTTTAACCACGTTTGATGGAGGTTTTACGTTAAGGAGGCAAATATCAAGTGCTGCTAGCGAAAAAAGTTTTTGAACAGCCGCAGCACCCAATTCAGGCTTGAAACCATCCGTCAAGTCAAAAAAGCTACTATCGGAGGTGTAACCATGACAGCATAGCAGTGCCCAAGCCAAAATCACCATTCTTTGCAAATGATAAGCATCATATTTAAAACAACTATTTCATCACTCGGATAGCTCGCTGTAAGTTTTGACGAAGTGACTTGCTTCTTCAAAACCTGTAATTATCATACTCGAACTTTACCCGATAAAAATAATGAAAATAAATAATAAAGCTACTCTTCCAGGATGTAATGTTTGGGCACCCGCCAATGGTAGTCAACTTTGCTCGTGGTGAGACTATCAGTTTGCTGTTTGACTCCGCGACGGTTTTGACACTGACTGCCGCCTTCCCAGCCTGTTTTTTATTAGTTTGCGTTGCCAGTCCAAATATCCATTTCATGATGTGCTCCAACTCAAAAAATCCGGGTACGCAACACTTTCATTTTTTTCTTTGGCTTTGACTAGTACCACATTTTCAAACTAATTAATGTTGACGAATTAGCTTTATTGGTACATAAGACATCTGTTTTGATTCGGACCAAACAAACAACTTACTGAATTAACGTCTAACAGTTGGCTCATTGTGTCGACTGCAGAAATTCGGATGTCCTGGGAACCAGAGCGTATTATCTGGCAAATGTTTTCCATTGCAACAGTAGTTTTCTTGCCTAAAGTGTTTCATAAAAAACTTAAAATCCAGCAATAAATTTTTTACAATAACTAATCCAAGCTGTTTGTTTTCCAGTCAAAATACAATCATTTGTACCCTGTAGTGCCAATAACTTTTTTCCTTCGGCAGAATGTCCAATCACTCCAATTGTTTCGATCGCTAAACTCTGGATATTTAGATCTCCTTCAGATAACATTCCAAACAAAATATTCACATAATCAGGATACATTTCCAAAACCTTTTCTGGCCCATTGTGGAGACATAACTTTCCAAAAAACTTCACAATGCCTACAAACGTAAACAGCTTTTTAAAATACAACGTATACAGAATCCACTTTTGCTCCCTATAAATCAAACGCAAATCAAAAAATTGGTACATGATTTTAACTTTTCAAATACATTGCAGCTTAAAAGCAAAACTTATTGAGTTTTCGCTAAACAATCCATATGTCGTACTTGAATTTAAAGGTTTGACTTAGCGTAGTAGTTCTTGACCGATTTCCAGGCCTAGTTGAAAAATTATATTAACCTATGCATATCTGTTGGTATAATGTAACTCTACGTGGGAAATCCAAACAGAAAAAAGTATGGAAAGTGAAGCACCGGCAATCTAGACCACGCTGTCTCAAACTTTTTCGTTTTGTACATAGATTTCAAAAAAGATATTTTTAGCCGCCCCTTGATGGATATCGGATGAAGGTACAAACTCTTAGAAAGCACTCGACAAAGATCACCACCAAGAAGCTGCAAGGCAATTCTTTTCATGGGCTCAAGCAGGATCTCGACTCATAGTTTGAGAAGCTTTGAAGTCGACACCACTTTAATGTGGCTCCAAATGTACGATCAAACACAAAGAGCAATAGTAAATAACAACATAAAACACACACACTGACCTGGAACGTACAAATTTGCAAGTGGTTCTTGTGAAGAGTTTTTTAAAAGCTCGATCATGCATGATACGATTCCTCTTTCATAAAGATAATTGAGACTGTGTCGTGACGAAGCCATATTTGCTAACATTGCACAGCATGTTACTCGCACAAGAACGTCATCACCTAAACAAAAAGAAATTAAAAGCACAGATAGCCAGCGCATCATCATATTCATTTTTAATTGCTAGAGTCTACACGCAGGTAATTCCATGTAATATAATCAAAAAAAGGTTTTCCATTCACCCAAAGACAAATAAAACCAATTTACTAACTGTAATTAAATACATAAACACATTTTCAATACACTCCACCACAAGTACATTTTGAAGATCAATGATTTGCAAACAAGTGTATAATTACATTCGTACCAGAAAGATCATGAAATAACTGTTCAAGAATTCCAGATTTAGCACAAAGATCAAGAAGTTCTTGAGATTCCGATTGAATATTGCAGACTAGCTAAAAAGATGCTTTATCAACATTTGATGTAAAAAATGAAATTAACATTAGATGTAAAAAATGAAACAAGCCTACCATATTGAACTACCATAAAAATATCGCATATTTGCAGCATTCTTTTGGCATACTTTGCACATGGACTAAACCAGAACTTGTCAACCTTTTTGTACAAGTACACCCCACTTTTCCAAAGCTCTGTGCATGCAAACATGATAAACAAGAAAAATGAAGTTCAAATAGTTAAGGCACGTTTCATGCGATGACTCTTGTTTGTGCTGAGGGTAACTTCCGAGAAATGTTTACTTTATCCCCTTCGTCCTTTAAACGGAAATTTCCAAAAAGCTTCATTTCAAAAACTGGAACATCTCAGTGCATCCCATTACGTTGGTACACCTTCGCAAAATTCTGATACACCGTGGAATGTACTATACACCCGGTTGACGAGCACTGAACTAGATCACACGAAGCTAAGATAACATAACTTTGTGATTCGATAGAGATAACCTCTGACAGGGCAAGCCATATATGTTGAATATATTCACCTCAAACACACGGTATCGAACTTCATCACTTTTTAAGATCACAGACTTCAATTGAGGTAAATTTGAATCTTGATTTTCACCAAGCAGCATTTGCGCCATGCTTGGTGACGCCCGACCACAATCTGATAAAAACTGCACAGCAGCAGAGGCAACTGAGAGATGGTCATTTCCAATCAGTTTGACTGCCATTCGAAGGATTTCAGGCGATTCACCAAGAGCATTACTTCCTTGACTTGTAGCAATAATCTCGTTGAGCTGTAAATAATTACACAAATGCATGAGGTACAAAATATTAATTCAGTTCGACTTCAATAGTTGAATGTAAGAAAGAACCAATCTTCCAGGTATAGAAAAAAGATAATTGTAACGTCAAAACGGGTTGTAAATACAATGTTGTTGGCTGAATTAGTAGAGGTGTATTTTTTTGGAATAAGACTTAAAAGTGCTATGCATCATTAGGACAAATTATGTCTTACTGTTGTGTTTAGCGTGATAAAGTTTGAACTGTACACCACATATACGTCCATAACACATAGTCATAACAAATAACATTCGGCTAACGACAACATTATGCTCTTCAATAGTGTAAGTACAGAATTAACAGCTCACATCTATTGATTTAAATCTCAGTGTTTACCAACCCGAATCCGCAGGCACATAGACTATTACTAAAAACGTAATTTTAATACTTAAACTAATAAATGAACGCATAGGAATTTTTGTTTATTATTAGTGTTATTTAGGCATCCTGATGTTTGTTTTATAATATTGCACTTATTGAGAAATATCAACCGTGGTTTATCGAGTCACACCAAAATTTGAAAACTATGAAAAATGCCTCCCTTTTGCAAGTGTTTTAACTCAGTAGGCATCTACGAAGCATTAAAACATTTTGATCTAGTACAGCAGTTCAAGTAAATGTGAACTATAAAAAGTATTAGCAGAGTTCACTTCACACTATCAGATCAATTTCGTTAAAATTAAAGTTGGTCTTATTCTTCTACCCTTGAGTCTATAGAGTTTTAGTTCCTGGTCTACAAAGATTGGAGAAATGTTTTAAGGATGAAATAATAATTAAAAAATACAAGCATTAACTGTTATTTCAGTAGCCTAGATCATTTGTCGAGGAGGCAGCAAAAAGATCTCTCGGACAAGTCAGCTGCCACCTTATGATAATAACAAACTATAATAATACGATGACAGTAAACAATGAAAAAGACATAGCTACATGACTTAATTTTTCTATCGAATTGGAAGACATAGAACTACAGCGGTTCACATGAAAACATTTCTGTAATGAATGTTTGATTGTGTGAACCTGGCACAACAATCTTTTGTGAAAAATAAAGCTACAAAAAAAGGTATGGCTAAATGATTTCAATTTTCCATCACAGCAAATGTTTTTCGTGAGAACTGCAGTAAATCAAAAAACATTGAACTACTGCGGTTCATACGAAAAGCATTACTTAAATCAGGGTTTTTTTAGGAAAATGTTAGGTGCCCGATTTGGACTTGTACGGACCCGAAAAATAATTGACTAAATTTAAAATGATTAGATGTGTTTTGCACTCTGTTATATAGTTATAATATACATATGACTGCGGAACAGCATCGATTAGAATTAATGCGTGATGCTTTTATTGCTGGCACGTCTTCAATACCGATTCGGCAACGTTTGTTAGAAAATAGAACATTGACGTTCCAGCAGGCATATGATCAAGCTAGAGCTCAAGAATTAGCTTACAAAAGTTCTGAAACTTTTCAAAGTACCACTACCTGTAATATTACTGCAAGCGATTCATTGAAAAAGGAGCCACCTGAGGTAGCAGAAACGCACGCAAACCAAACCAGCGATGAACAGTCTTGCTCCTTTGCAAAGTCGACATGTTATTTTTGTGGAAAATCTAATCATGCAAGAAATGTATGTCCAGCTAAAGCTGCTACATGTAACTACTGTAATAGAGTTGGACATTATGCTAAGGTATGCTGAAAGAGACTAATAAAATTGCGCTACAATCATGATCATACAGCAAATGCAATTAGTGGGGCCACCCTAGCTCCACTTTTTGCTTCGGTTGTACAAAATTCAAATAGTTTTGTTTGATGTAAAACTTAACGGCGTTAAAGCTAGATCACTTATGGATACCGGATCTTCAGACTGTTATATCGACAAAAGATTTACTAAAGCACACATCCTTAAAATCTACGACAAAATAGGTGAAGTGACTCTTGCCGAAACTTCTGTCAAAATGCCGATGCAAGGACAATGCATAGCTAAGTTAAACATTGCCAACAACGAATACCCAAATGTTGTTTTCCATGTTTTAAATAACTTAGCTACCGATGTCATCATTGGTGAGAAGATTTTTCAAGAGCATTCGAAAGTCACCTTTAGTTTTGATGGCAGTCGTCCAGCACTTACGCTGAATGGACTTGCGAAAATGTGTGTGCCGTATCTGAAGCTGTTTAATCATCTGAGCAAAGATTGCAAACCTATTGCTGACAAGCCCAGAAGATTTTCGAAAGATGATGCTGAATTTATTCACGAAGAAATGAAACGACTTTTAAAGGAAGACCTAATTGAACCCAGTAATTCCCCATGGAGGGCGCAAGTTGTGGTGGTAAAGAATAAACAAAGTGGGAAACATCGAATGGTGATAGACTACAGCAGAACTACTAACCGTTACACATCACTTGATGCTTATCCTCTTCCTCAAATAGAGGACATTGTTTCAGAACTTTCCAAATATAAGGTGTTTACCACGGTAGATTTAAAATCTGCTTACCATCAGATTGAGTTAAACCCAAGAGATTGAGAATTTACTGCTTTTCAAGCAGGTCAAGAATTGTATCAGTGGCGCAGACTTCCTTTCGGACTTACAAATGCCATACCAGAGTTTCAAAGAACAATCAATGCTTTTGTGACTGATAATAATTTACGTGGTTGCTTTCCTTACTTGGACGATATCACTATCGCTGGCGAAGATCAGGAAGAGCATGACTCCAACCTAATGGCATTTAATGATGCGGCAGCAGCATGGAACCTTACTATCAATGAAAAGAAAACTCAATTTTCTCAGAAAGAAATTTTGATTTTGGGATACAAGGTGGCACATCAATCAATAAAGCTGGACCCTGAAAGAGTGCGTACACTGCTGGAAATGCGTGGACCAATAACAAACAAAGAACTATAACGTCTGATTGGACTGTTCGCGTATTACGCCAGATGGATACCATCTTATTCCGATAAAATCCGACCACTGATTAAATCTACTTTACCTTTGTCGAGTGATGCCCTGTTCGCGTTTGATGTTTTAAAACAAGCTTTGGCATCAGCTGCTCTCCATCCTATTGCCAATACTTTGCCGTTGACTGTTAAAACCGATGATTCCGATTTCGCTATTGCAGGCACCTTAAAACAAGAAGGCCGCCCAATAGCATTTCACTCAAGAACTTTGTCCCCGGCAGAACAACGACACTCTTCAGTGGAAAAAGAAGCGTACGCTGTAGTAGAGGCACTTAGAAAATGGAGACATCTTTTAATTGGACGACACTTTACACTCGTGACAGACCAAAAGAGTGTTTCCTTTATCTTTGATCGTCATCACGCAAGCAAAATTTAAAATGAAAAAATCATGAAATGGAGAATGGATTTATCTTCATTTCATTTTACAATCCTTCATCGACCTGGAATGAAAATGATTGGGCCAGATACCCTCTCCAGTGCATTTTACATTTGAAAGAGTTGCATGTTTCTCTTTGTCATCCTGGAGTTACAACAATGGCGCATTTCGTGCGAAGCAAGAACCTTCCTTATTCACTATCGGAGATTCGACAAATGACATCTGAATGCAGAGAATGCCAAGAAATAAAACCTCAGTTCGTGCAATCACAAGGAAACTGCTTGATCAAATCAACTCAGCCTTTTGAAAAACTTAATCTAGACTTTAAGGGCCTGCTGCCTAGCACAACAAAAAAACGTTATTTTGTAACTACAGTCTTATTGATGAATACACACGTTTTCTGTTCGCATTCCCATGTAGTGACATGACACCCCTTACTGTAATTAACTGTTTAACTCAATTGTTTTCTATTTTTGGCACATGTGCGTTCATTCACTCAGACCGTTGGTCATCTATTCAATCTTATGAACTTAAATCATGGTTATTGTCGCATGGTGTGGCTACCAGCCAAACTACTAGTTATAATCCAAGGGGTAACAGCCAGTGCGAAAAGTGTAATGACCTACTTTGGAAGGCTATTCTGGGGGCACTAAAATCTCGCAAGTTGCCTGTAACGCATTTGGAGCTGGTCATGATTGATGATGCCTTGCATAGTATTCGATCATTGCTTTGTTCGTCTATTAATTGCACACCTCATGAGCATATGTTTCGTCATACTCGCCGTTCTGTAAGTGGTATGTTGCTGCCAAGTTGGTTGAAACCGGGCCCCATTTATGTTAAATGACATGTTTGCAACAAAGGGGGTCCCTTTGTTGACAAAGCTCAACTTTTGGAGCTCAATCCTACTTACGCTCGTGTTTGCCTTAACAATGGTCGGAAAATTTCTGTTTCCATAGGGATTTGGCTCCATGTTGTGAGGAGCAGGGTGTGGAAACTGATGTTCCTGGCTCAGAAACATCTGTTGAAAATGACCCCAGGTGAATGTTGACTCTGTTCTCAAGGGCCCAGCGGATGAATCATGTGAAGGCGCTGCCGGTGGTGAAGCTGTTGATGAGGGCGATGTCATATTGCTGCACCGTTCAACACGGGCACGGAAACCAGTAAATCGATATGGTGCCATGCTTTATATGTGATTATATCATTTGTTGCTATTGTTTGGTGCTGGGCTGTTTTTGCTTGTGGGGGAAAATGAAGTGCTATCGCGTTGAAGCGCGCAGTTTGCCTTCAGCGATAACCTTTTGCATTCTGTGCGTGCAATTGCAGCAACTCAGTTGCTGTTGAGACTTGTAGAGATCTGTTATCTAGTTTCTATAAGATTATGTTTTGTTAAGTAAAGATTTGTTAATTTATGTTTTACAGACATATGTATTATTTTTAGTTTAATAAAGCTTATATTGCGAAGTTTAGCTCAAATACATACATATATTATTAATATATGGTGCATGTGCAAGACAAAACCAATGAAAACGAATGACACAAATTTATGTATTACTTAAAGTACAAAAACTCAAGAGCAACTTGAAGATTGAACATAGTTTTTATCCATTCTACATCCAGAATATAGTGCTAGCATCGTCGATATTGTCAGTAGCATCAAGCCCTGCTACCATATTTGCAGTCAAGGTCCTAATTGTCTTCCACTTCGCCTTCTTGAACCTTCATCTTTCGGTTCTCCATTTTCTCTCCATAGGCCAGCACATCCTTCATGCCACAAGGAGTGACCTTATGTCGCTTCTTCTCACTAAGCCACTTTTGCGCAATTGCATTTGCCTGTTCATTGCTCAGCACATGCGGTCCATTGAGAAAAATCTGCATTAATTAGTTGAGCATGGCATTGAGTAGGCATTTGTGCATGAACCATTTTACAGGTTTCAGAGTAGAGAAGCCACGCTCTGGCCAAGTCGTTGAGAGTGGAACAGTCATGGCAATCTTCATTAGTTTGATGATCTCCGAGTGCATGGCAAACCATTCCTCCTACAAAAGCACCTTGATGTACAGATGTCCAGCAGTTTTGCAGCTTTGAGGCTCGGGAAGTTGTAGACAAACTTGATAAAGCTGCGGCAGTGCAGCCTTGTGGTAGTCTCCAGCAGCTTGAACTTGGTGCACAACTTCTTAATTTGCATATCACCATAATCAGCGTGTTCTTCAACCTCATCAGAAATGTCCTTGGGGTCAAAGATGCCAAAGAGGGCAAGGATATCATGATTGGGGAAACGACTGGCAAGGCTTGCAATGAGTTTCCAGATTAGAACAGTCAACAATGCGGCATCAGCTTTCATAAACTGGTCGAGTTCAGTTCTGAAATGTTCGCTCCAGCATTTTTGTAGTTCCTCTAACACCAAGTTATCACGTACAATCTTTCCCAAGCCAGCCTTGCATGAATTAATCACAGGCTTTAGCATCGAAAAATTGATTTCACCCTGTTAAAAAGTTTTGTTCATAATGTTCATATAGTAAACCGCATGACAGTAGAGATACAAGGATTTCACAAAGCATTTAGATTTCAACTTGGGCAGAAAACCATAGGCAGTAGCATCTCCACCAGCGCTTGTTGCAAAATGACTCAGATTCACCTAGACTACTTTGATCTCTGACTTTATGGAAATGCCTGCCGCTTGTCCAGATAACCAACAAGTCTTACCTCGAGCCTTGAGTAGCAAGCCTTTTGTGCTCAAAATCTTACTGCTCTCATTCAGGTTCTGAGCATGCTTGCCTGATGTGTAGTAATACTTCCACACTGTCAACAGCTTGGCCTCCATTTCTGAAATCTCAACAACGCCATCACGTCCATCAGCTGCAGACAGAGCAGCTCGATGGGCTGAACAGTGCATGTTTACAACGCTGTCATCACCGGCCTTGATCTTCTGTCTAAGCGAGTTGTATGCCCCGACCATTTCATGTGCTCTATCAGTTGCGTTGGCAATGATCTCTTGCATATCCAAGCAGTAGTCATCCGCCACCTACTTCCAAGTTTTGTAGATGTTAGTCATTAAGGCACAACCAGTGTCCAACGGGCTGGAACCATCATGGCAAAAGTTTTTCAGATTCTCATTGTGGCGAACTCTGTCTACGAGATGTGGTAGCAAACGAAACTTGTGGTTTGCAATCTCATTTTTTGCGATCAAGTAATTGCTATGGATGTGTTCGACAACCATCTGTTGTATAGCTTGCTTCACCTGTACTGCCTGTTTCTCAAAACTGGAGGTTCGCCATGTTTTTTCTATAGAAACGCTAGCTTTATGCAAGCCTGATTCAAAGTGTTTGGTCCTTGCTTTCTTCTGCAATGAAAATGCTGACATCGCCTCGTACTATTGCTGATCCGACTTTACTGATGCTGCAGCACCCACATTGTGTAATGTGGAGAATTTGTATAAAATCCCCTTGAGAGAAGCCAGTACAATGCAAAGCACTGGTGGATCAAACGCCTTGCAAGTAAATGCCAGATCTACAATCTACACTGAATACTTGAGCATTGCTGTAGTGCAATCAGCCCAGAGTTTTTTCGTTGGTGGAGACCCCTAACTTCCACTATTTGAATTATCAGCAATCAACTTGATAGCACTCACACTTGCATCTTCATCATTTTTGTTCAAGCAAGATTGCGTTGGTGCAGTGAGCATAGTAGACTCATGTGGATCAAAATCAGAAATGGCTGGTGTTGTACATGATATCAAAGCAGATTGATTGTCAAATGAGGACAGCTTCTTTAACCACTTCAGAAAGTTTAAATGGGTACTGCCACCAGACATTTTTATAATTACAATCAAAAGTTAAAGCTGTGATAGAAATGGAAAAACTGAAAATGAAACTGTTACCAAAAATGTGTGTAATTGAAAAATTATGTATTAATGCATGTAGGCAGTAGACTACAATTTGTGAAATGACTGCAATAAAGTGCACTATGATGTCTGCATTTCATAGCCTACATACACTGAACGTAAATTCCTTATAACTCACATCACACCTTATAAAGTAAGCTAGTTACACATGACAAACAGAGTAGTAAAAGCTGAAGTTGCCAAATATATGTTGAAAGTATTAACTTACAAGCCATGCTGTAACTTGACTGCGATACTGTAGGGCATCAATTAAATCTGTGCAAACACAGTGTCTCTTTTTCTTTCTGTAACTTACATTACAAGCATCACAACACTGCGATTATCAAAGTGCAGTAGTTAGCATGTACGCAGCCTGCCTGAGATCCTAAAATTCTACAGTAGTTTTTAATTTTATCAGCAAGCCAAATCAAAGTGTTGCCAATTCGGAATTGAGCAATGTTTGTAAAATATTTGAGTTCTTACTTTTCAAAACGTTTTTACAGCTTTTCCACGAAACTCACTTTTGTAATTTTCCAAGCTATTTATTTTCCTCCACAATTTTCTGTGATTCTAGGGATCCAATTTTTATTTTTAGGGACGTGAATCAGGCCCCAAAAACGCCTTAAAAAAAACCTGCTTAAATGGAATGTTCAGTTGTGTGGATGCACCATTGTTACAATTCATGAAAAATATTTAAAAATCACAGAGTAAAAATGAATTAAAAACACACTTACTTGTTTAAGAGCAAGCAATTGCACAGCCGGGTTGGCATGATTAAGACTGTTTTCAAGACTACTAGATAATTTTATTGCAACATCTGCAGGATCCAGAAGAGGCAGCAGTGAATTTAGAATATAGCAGGTAACTTCAATTTGCTCCCTAATCAAAAATAACTGACGCTAAGACATTGGTAGATAAGACCAGTAAATGCAATTTGTGTTGATCTAACACTCAAAAAATTACTGAAATATTTGTACCAGGATTGAAAGTGTTACGGTATCATCAGAACTACAAATGCAGAGAGAAAATAAATCTTATGACAAAAAAATAATTTGTGAAACGTATACCAATAAAAAAATCCACTTTATAAAGAAAATAATAGAAATTTATTATTCCACATTACCATCTTATGGTTTACTAAGGAGCAGTGGTAATTGTTACAGGCTTTGCACTAAAAAGTCTGGAGATCAAATCCCATAAAAGCATTATTGGTATTTACCAGGAAGCGCATGGAAAATTTAAAGTGCTACGATGCTCTAGCAAAAGTCTAGTTCAAAAGCAAGTGAGTAGTGGTAGACATACATTGAATCAGTTTGTCTGAGCCTGTGAAACGTGGAAAAAAATGATGTAAAATAGATTTTTTTTGTCTTGTTGACAGGTAAACAAACAAATTGAGGTTCTCACCATTAATGGATTCAAGTTCATGCATGGGTTTCAACACAGACTCCTTGTCAGTGTTCCCTCTAAGATTTTAGTGAGTGCGTAACCGCCGGCACAAGTGCGAAATTGCTAGCAAATCTACGAAAACCGCCGGACAAATTTGCAGGGAAAGGAAAGTCAAAACTGTGACAATGCGCTTCCGTGACGTAATAATTAGCGTGACTATGTTAGCCCCAAAATGTTCACAAACAGGTAGCCTATCGGTTGTTATAAGACGGCGGCGAAATACTGGCTATTTTTCTTCAGCAAGTTAATTGTGGTTAAATTTGGTCTCAAACTTTACAGCCTTTGCAAGTTGCAACAGTGATTCGTAAGCACTTTGGAATGACAGATGAAAAATGCGCAAATTCGCACTTATTTTGCATTTAAAGGGAACACTGCTCCTCGTCATCCTACACCTATCTAAGTGTAGTGATACACAGGTTTAATAGATGAAATGATTACAAAATTGTTTAAATCAATTAGAAAAATTATTTCACTTTATAATTTCTCTAATTTTTGTGTTTTCTTGTTTTTGTAAAGGGATAAAACATGCTTTTTCTAATGCCACAATTCAGAGTGTACAAATTGCAGCCTGCAACATAAATATACTCCATGAGGTGAAATCGTATGTCCTGCAAAAAATGTGATTGGTGGCCTGCTTCCACACAGTAATCCCTCGATATAAAAAAGGCCTTCTGTATAAAAACTCCACCCTTTCGAGGTTAATCTCAAAAATAACAAAAAAAGCAAAAATCTTGAAAGAATTCATGTCTGGCCAATTGGGTGAAATTTGTCAATCTGCAAAAAAGTTTCATACCCCAAATACACATGGTAAACTGCTTTTTAAGCGCTGTACTTGATATTACACGCTTGTTGCCCTCATATAAGTATGTGCCACCTTGAAGCAACACAACAATTGTAGACAGTGTTCCCAGTGAAGGCAATTACAAAACATCAGATTTTTCATAACAAAAACATCAGGTTTAAAATTGTAACATTTTTTCAATATGCATAAAAAAAGTAGTGCTTAAATAGCTAAACCTGAGAAATTGAGCTGCATGAACTTCAAAATGGTTCCTCACTTCAAACTACTGCAACAGTGTTAGCAAGACATCACAAAGTCTTGAAACAAAAAAATAATATTTGTGCAAAGCATATCACCTAACCTCACTATAAACACTGAAATCAAGTTTAACTGGTGATGCTGAATGCCAAGTTTAACCTCACCAGTTTTACGTACTTGATGTAAACTCTACATATTTTCAGTATCTACTTGGTGTCAATAAAGAAAGTTTAATAAGCACTAGCAAGTTTCTGGTAAGGTGGTGCAGTGCCGTATCTTTTACATTCATATGAAGTGGGAACAACATTTCAAAAACATTTAAGAACAGTTTTTAATTTGGCAGGGACATCAAGAAGAGAAAAATATGCTAACACCAGCAGGATTGAAGTACGCTCTGCCATTGACATAGCAAATACAAAACACTAATACCGAAAGAGGCCTTAGCAATTTGGCAACATAACACTTTACCTAAAATATTGTGTAGTAAAAATAGTAGTAGAATAATGTCAAGGAACATTTGCAGTTGTGCAAAAAACAGCATTAGAAACCATAAGCATACCCACACCATTGATTTAGCAAACATAAGGCACTGAAAAAATAAATAGTACCTTGGCAATCTGGCAACAAAACACTAACTGTATTAAAAAGCAAGCTAAAGCATGGTGTAGTTAAAAAAAGAAAAAGTGTAGAATATTGCAAAAATTAGTAGGGGATAATGAAGGAAACAAAAACAAAATTTAGTCTAATTGCAATAATCAGCCAATGCTGGTAATAATCAGTTTTCTTCTGTGTCTTTGATAACTGTGTATCTTTGATATGGGCTTCCATTTTCCATATCATCAAGCAACTTTTCTGAGGGTGTCCACTTTCTCAGGGTACAACCTTTACTGACACGAGATACATGCTGGCAAACTAGAAACTGTCCTTTAAGGATTTGCATGTCAGTTCTATTTCTCTTGCTTGTTTTCTCTGAATTATCAGCTCTAAAAATTTTTTCCACAGCTGCTGTATAGTAAGGTAGGAATAGTAGCTTAAATATAAATTATTTTAAGTGAAGAAAGCTTGATTCTCCAATTCCATTTTTCAAACTTTTACATATTTCCAAAACTCTGGTGGAGTCATAAAAGCAGGATCGAATGTACAATAAATTTTCAAGGCATTAGGAAGCTTATTCTATTCTGCACCCAATACATCCTCTTCACTTTCTTTTAAAACAGGCAAGTCCAAACTTTTTTCATGGAGGGTCACATTGCTGACATTTTAAAGACCTGCGGGTACAGTTAACTCAAAGTAGGTGGGAACTAACGGTCAGCAATGTTGAAGAATGCGTTATCTTGCCCAAAAATTAGGAAAACTCCCATAAAAAGTCATCACCTCTCACTGTCACAAATTATGCTTTTTGTGCTGTAAATTTGTTTTGCAATGGTGAAAAGGGACCTGTGGGCCAGATAAAAAGCCTTTGCAGGCCCTAGTTTGGACACCCCTGATCTAAAAGATGCTGAAATCAATCAAAGAACCGATTGATTCTGATGTAAATTAGTTGCCAAAACAGAAAGGACTTCATTTCTTGCAGGCTGATTCTCTTCTTGATTTGTTAGCACAGTTCAACCAAAAATCTCGCACATTCAGTTTTTGTTGCCTCTTGCATTGCATCACTCAATTGTTTGAGTTCAAGTTGAGCATATGCTCCCATTTTCATATGCCTCCACACAACAAAATTTGCAAGGTTACTTGGACTTTGTAATGGATTGATATTTTTCATGTACAATGACATTATTGTGAAAATTACACCTATGGGCTCAGTGTAGACCTTGTTCATCAAAAGCAGCAGCCAGATCTTTTGCTCTGCAAGCCAAATTTTTGTCAACTAAAGTACTTTCTGCTTCAAAAAACATCTGCAATAATTCCCATTGCTCAAGAATTCATTTAGAACCTTGTTGGCACCTTAACCATCCAGTTTCCAATACCTTTAAAATAGTGTGATGTGGAGCTTCACAAAGCTTCTGAACTTTTTCAAAATTATGCTTTTATTGGTTACTTAAGAAAGACTAGCCCCACTTATCTCAGGTAAAACTCTCTACCAATCCTGGTAAATTTTTTGAAGCATGAGACAAGCATGGAGCCAAACTGTGGCATGTACAACCATTTACAAGGGGCTGCAAAAAAATTTGTGGCTTTAAGGGTATGGTAAAAGGGGGCAGCTGTTACTTTTATGCGAGAGGTAAAATAACCATTTGGGAAAAGATAGGCAAAAAAGCATGATGGTATACATCTTTTTTCTTTTTTGAAGGTTTAACACATGATGGCAGTGCCTACAGTGGATTTTGGTAAAATTGAAACACGGCTGGCACCAGCACAGACAGCACATAAAACTCTATGGAAAATACATGACTTCGACTTCAAATTGGTAGACCACTACCTTATTTCCCAGACCTGACCCACTCCAACGATATCCTCTTTCCACAACTGAAGAGAATGAAATTTCATTCAGATTCGAAAGTGATCACTGCTTGCAAGACCAGATTGGAGGCCTAACCTTCCAAGTTTGTATTTCAGGACTTGGAAAAACTGAAGGCCATTGCATCAAGTGTGTAAACCTGAGAAGGAAATATGTTGAATAAAATCATAACTAAGTGATCTTCCTGTATCTCCTTTTACCCAAAGCCAGGAACTTTTCAGCAACCCCTCATACATGTATATTTGGGCACACCTGAAATAAGCTGAATATAAAGTTTAAATTGAGCTTGACATCAGGAAACTCTACCCATTATTGTTGTACAATTATCTGCTCCTAATTCAATAAGATTTTAACTTGGAATGAAATGTTTTTCAAATAAAATCTAAGACACTGATTTGAACAGACCCATTGATGTTCCATCCACCACTTCTATGACATCCAAATACCAATCAATAGTTTGCATTGCATCAGCATTCAAATATCTTACCACAAGTGCAAGCGTTTGTGTCATGCATATATCTGCACTTTTATCTAACAATACGCAGAAGTATTGCTTCTTTAAAACATCAATGATGTTCAAAAACTCTTCACAGCCAATGCTTTCTGCTATTGTATAGGAGGCTTTTGTTTTTTTCAAAGTTATGCCTTTTTGCACATATCATGTAAACTACCGTGAGCAAATTTTTTTAGAATTTCCACTAAATGATCAGTATCAGCAAAAGACAGGTGGTATTCAGTGACAAAGCCAGCCATAAGTAATTCCACTGTGGCAACTTGCCTGGTAAAAACTTATGCTTGTATCATCAGCTTTATGGAAAAATTGTGTAACCTTGCATGATTATTTTGATGCAGAAATATTTTCTTGGTGTTTCATAGCTTGTTTATGGCATACAAGGTCATTTGTCTTAAGTGCAGTATAGGTAAATTAGCAGTATTGGCAAAAGGCTTGAAAAGGATGATTTGCTTTCTCCAACCAGTCTTTCAATTTACCCTCATGAAGCCAATTCTGATTAAAATGTTGACTGCAATTTTGCCTTCTTTTCTTTAGTTTTGGCGAATCACTGGCATTCTCATTGCAGCTAATCCTATAACTAGGCCCAGGATATCCATTGCAAGAACAACACAACAACCCAAAGGCCACAAGCAACCAATTTCTATGAGCTAATTGTGTTTTAGTATGAGATAATTACTTAAACCAACCGGTATGTGCTAAAGTAGGCCACAATGTGGTATCTGGTGCTTTGCATCTGTCACATTTGTTTTATTGGTATTTGATGACAATAAAACATATGTTGATATATTTTTCTCTGATCAATATTGAAATCCTAATTACAACAAATTACATTAGACTTTTATCTAAAAACGTAAGACATCAGAAATTTAGTCAAAAACATCAGCATTAGGAACAGCAATTGGAGAGTTTGCCAGCTTATACAGTAAGGATATAAATATTTCATAAGCTACTGACCTGTTGGTTGTTTCCAAACAGCCAAATATACTTTCCATGTTAGATATTAAAACAACATTTTTCAAAGAAGACAATGGAGAGCCAGTAATAAATGCTTTGATTTTTAGTAACGTTGCAAATACATCTTCATTAAGAGAAAGACTACGCATTAATGCAGTGATAGATTGCTCCATTTCAACTTTTCAATATTCAGCAACAGATTTGGTCTTTTTCGCTGGGACTACAAAAGTGGTGTATGCACATGATATACCTACAGACAAACTTCTTACATAGAACTAAATTTCGCAACTTCTGATTTCCACCAAGATGTCTAATGGTTATCTTTGGCGCCAAAGTTTACCGCTGTCATTCTGCCAGGAAAAAAGATCCGCTTTTACTCTCAGGCAAATTCGCGATAAAAATTGAGCGACAACAAGCAGAAGAAAAGAGCTCTCTCGTTTGCACGCATCTAATCTACTACTGAGGCGTTGCAAAAGTAGTTTTTGGGAACACCGCAAGTGAAAAATTGCTAATATATTGCACAGTTTCATGGTGGGACCGCCATAAACCGCTCATCAGAATAACTACGAACTAGTGTGTTAGTAGATAAACACGCGAGTCTTCCCTAGCTAGGGGAGAGAATAGTGGTAGTTGCCAGCAAAGATGTATAAACGATATTCTGTTAGGTCGATTGCGATTACGATCACATGCCATGTCATCTAATTTGATTATGACTACTTTGTGTTGCACTTGTTTCGATTACGATGATGGTTACAATTAGGCTAGATTATTTAGCATGAATTAAAAAGGTAGCCTACCGGGTATTACAAATATGATGTGTTTAGCAAACAAAAAACAAGAATGCAATGTATAAATTACATTTGTCGGGGTTGATTACGATTACGATAACACGAAAATGCAGTAATCGATTACAAATTACAGATTACGATTGCAATTGCATACATCTGCAGTTGCTAGCTGGCGAGTTTCAGGCGATTTCCTATTTAAGACGTACCGGTACCTGCCTTCAGCATCACCCAAAAAAATAGAAAAATTGCTCAAAAACAATCACCAACACCATATGGTACAACACAACAATCTTTACAACATGTCAGCCATCCGCGACCGGTTTCGACCTTATTGGGTTCCATCAAGAGGCTGTAAAGCACGCACAATAATAAAAATATGAAACAATAGATTTGCCATTGTGTGCATAATGATGATGCAATATAAAGAAAGTACAATAAAGCAATAGACTATCTATATCAAATGAGACCCAACAAGATCAAAACCGGTAGCGAGTATTGTGCAGTATGATGTTGGTGATCGGTTTTGAAGAATTTTTCTATTTATTTTAGTGTGATGCTGTAGGTAGATTCATATTAAAAAGGAGATTGTTGTTTTTTTTAGCATATTTATTATTGAGTGTTTTTTACACCCGCCTGATGAGACCCAATAAGGTCGAAACCGGTCGCGGGTTATTGACATGATGTAATGGATTGCTGTATGGTACCGTATGATGCTGGTGATCATTTTTGAGCAAATTTTTCCATTGTACTTTGATGCTGGAGGCAGATCCCTCTTGATAGGTGATCACCTTGAAAATTGCTGGCTAGCAACTAGCAACTCATGTATTATTGATAAGTCTTGACAATGATCCTGCACCCCTATTAGGGCTTACCGATGTGACTTGTTGTCCATGTCATGTGTGTGTGTCCTTGAATGTGACCCCCATGATATAGGTATTGCTGTATCATATTGTATTGCATTGCATTTTTCTTTTTTTTGCACCCAATGGCAAATTTGTTTTTTTAGCATATTTATTATTGAGTGTTTTTTACACCCGCCTGATGAGACCCAATAAGGTCGAAACCGGTCGCGGGTTATTGACATGATGTAATGGATTGCTGTATGGTACCGTATGATGCTGGTGATCATTTTTGAGCAAATTTTTCCATTGTAAAAAGGAGATTACATGAAGTTTGCTAGCTAGCAACTAACACTATCTATACTTTGTAAACTGATAAGAGTCTTGATAATGATTTCACACTCACATTACGGTTTTCCGATGTGATTTTTGTCCATTTGTGAGGGTCAGGGTGTGTCCTTAAATAGAAACCTCTTGATATTAATGTTGCTATATTGTGCTGCTTTTCATTGAATCATTATTTTGCACGAAAAGGCAAATCTTTTGTGATTTAGACTTAGCATTATTATTGTTATTGTGCATTTTTTTACCCTCGCCTAATAGGATCCAATAAGATCGAAACCGAAACCGGTCGCAGGTCATTGACATATGTTGTAATAGATTGTTGTATTGTACCGTATGACTTCAGTATTTGTTTTTGAAAAATTTTTTTATTTATCTTTGCAGGAAGAAGGTGTATTCTAGAGATGAGCATGGAGCAGATCGGGAGCCGGATCGGAATGGGATTGAGCCATTTTACGTACAGAACCAAATGGTGCCAAACTGGTATTCAGTGTTGCTTCGAATTGGGTTCGACTGTTGAGATTAACACACCCATGTTGTCACGATAATTTGTAGTTTACTAGCGAAAGTGAAAATAATTGTTAACAGTGTAGCGGTCAAACATTATGACGTCACCGCTACGTATGTATATAAACTGCCTGCTCTGCCTTTTTTCTTTTTCAGTCGATAGACTTCCTCAGTCAATAAACTTCTTCAGTAGGTCAACTTCTTTAGTCGTTCGAGTTCTCTCCAATAAAACAATTGTGTTAATAAAAGTGTGAAAAATCTTTTTTGTGTAAGCGAGGTGCAGTTTAAGAACAAACGCCGTTACTCTCTCTCTCTCTCTCTCTTCAGTCTACACTTTGCACTCTGCTTCTGTAAAAATCCCGTGGCTTTATATATATGAATGGGACGCGATCCAGAAAGTTCAAGAACGGCATGACATGACAAAAAAAGCACCGCCAGTAAATTACGTCAAAGAAAAAGTGTATTCTGGATCAGTCTTGACCGTAAACACATGATTCACCATTGCGACGTCAGAAGAGGCGTGTTCGATACAACAACAACAACAACAACTTTTATTTCGTTCAAATAAACGTACGAGATTTGAACAGGACAGTGAGGGATCACTAGTGATCATCTAGTCAAACTGCCCTTTCTTGCATCACAATTACTTATAGTATAACAGCAAAAGCGTAAGACACAAAGCAAAAGCATATGTACAGCTCAGCTACAGCAAAACTATGTACATCTGGCCAGAGTAAAACTAGTATCACATATACATCAGGCCAGAACAGAAGTACCACTACTACTACTTTGTGTAGTAGCTCTATTATGTATATGATTAACGTGGTATCAGAGATTGCAATATTAGTATTGCTTTAATAATAAACTTGAGTAATATTTAGTGAAACTATGCCAAGACAGAGATTTGTTTAAAAGTGGAATTTTGTTCCAAATTTTTACTCCATGAAAATTAAAAGAAGATTGCCCATATTTAGTGTTGACTCTTTTTAAAAAGTAATTTTTGTTTGTAATTGACCTAGTTAAATGAGTATGCTGTTGTGATGCAGTTCTGAAGTAGGAATTAAAATTTTCTGGAATCTTGTTACGGTGAAACGAGTGCATGAATTTTGCTATTTCTAATTCGAAAATATCTTTAAGTCGTAAAATATTCAAAGATTTATACAAAGTGTTCATTGTGACACAGTCTGCAAGACTTTTGAATTCCATAACTCGAATGATTCTGTTTTGGACTACTTGGACTTTCTGCAATAGGTTGTTTGCAGCAGTACCCCATGCTAGAATTCCATATTTAAGATGTGAGTAGGCAAAGCTATAGTATAGTTTAACTAGCGTTTTTTTGTTCACATAGTGTCTCATTTTAGATAGGATTCTAGCTGCATTAGCAAGTTTGTTTACTACATGGTACACTTGTTCTTTCCAGGTTATTTTATTATCGATAAATACTCCCAGATATTTTACACAATCTGTGTTTGAAAGTTTATGCCCACCAACATGAAGTTGAAAGTTTTGTAGTGCAACTCTCTTTTGTTTGGGAGCAGAGATAAAGTAAACGCTTTTTTTATAATTCAAAGACAATCGATTGTATTTCATCCAGTCATTGATGATAGTGAGTTCATGATCAGCTAAAGCTTGAAGGTTAATGTGATTTTTATTTTTGAGTATTAACACGGTATCATCTGCAAATAAATTAACATGAAATTTGGTGTGTAGTGGTAGATCATTGACATATAATGAAAACAGTAAAGGTCCAAGTGTAGAACCCTGTGGTACACCACACACGATAGTATTTATTTGAGATTTTATATTATTGCAAACAGTAAACTGCTTGCGATTTTGTAGATAGCTTGTCAAAAGTTTATGCATATTGCCTCTAATTCCATAACTGTGGAGCTTATCCAACAGAATTCTATGATTTACTGTATCAAAAGCCTTGGAAAGGTCAAAAAAATACAGCAAGTAAAATAACCATCATCTAAATTATTTTGTAACATATTTTGAAGATCTGTTATGGCCATTTCAGTTGAATATCCTTGACGAAATCCAAATTGCTGCTGTGTGATGAGTTTGTGAGTGGTAAAAAAACTTTCAAGTCTAAAATATAGCAACTTTTTAAAGATTTTTGAAACAGTTGACAATATCGAGATTGGTCTATAGTTGCTAACTATATCTTTGCGACCAGATTTATGAATAGGAATTACTTTTGCATGTTTTAATATGAATGGAAAGTTCCCTTTATCGTAGCAACCATTAAATATTTCACTCAAAAATGGTGAAATTATAGGGGCCAGTAGTTTGTAGAATTTATTTGGTATGTTTTCAGGTCCACTAGCTTTTGATGTGCCAAGTTGTTGAAGTTGCAAAAGAACTTCTTCTGGACTTATGGGATCATAACAGAATGATTTCATTACGTTTGTTGTGCTAAACTTTTTTAATTGGGTATTTGGTATTTTAACGTCCATTGAGGGCCCAACATTTGTGAAGTAGTTATTAAATATATTGCAGATTTCTGTATTTTCACTTACTATTCTATTGTTTACATCTGTAATGGTAGATACAATTTTATGATTATTTTTTTTGTGCCCAAGTATTTCATTAATAATTTTCCACTGTTTAGATTCATCTTGTTTTCGTATTTCTTTTTGATAGTAATTCTTTTTTGCTATTCTTTTGAGTTTGGTTAATTTATTCAAATATATCTTGTAATGGGTTATCAGATGTATTTTGTTCTGTTTATAACATTTTTGGAACAGTGCATTTTTTGTTGAAATAGATTTTAGCAATCCCTTAGTGAGCCATGGTTTTGATTTTATTTTCATTTCTCTTCGAGAAAGTAGTCTTAAAGGAGCATGATCGTTGGTAGCGCTGGCAATAACATCTAAAAACTTGCTCATTTTTGTACTAGGGTCAGAAAGTTGTTTCAGCTTTTCCAGTCGGTAGCTAACATCTTCACAGTATGACTCAGCATTGAAATGTTTCATATCATGTACTTGTTCTTTCAGTTTAAAAGGTATATAAAAGTTATTTTAAATAGTGCAGAAGGTAGGCAAGTGGTCAGACACATCTAGCACTAAGATACCTGATGCACATACTTTTTCTGATGAATTTGTGTATACATGGTCTAGGATAGTTGATGATATGGAAGTTATTCTGGTTGGCTTGTTAATTAGTGAGCAGCATCCAGAAGAATATACCTCATTAATATAATTCCTCACTTTAGGCTCAATGTTTTGTTTGGATAAATCTATATTGTAATCTCCTAGCAAAAAAAAAGAATTATTGCTGTGGTCAAGAGTAAGCATTACTTCACAAAGTTTATTTTGAAATGAGGTGAAGGAAACTTTGGGATGTCTATAAATTATGCCAATTAGTATATTTTTTTGTCGTTTTTTACTTGGTTTGTTTATAATTTCAATAAAAATATTTTCACAGTCTTCACTATTTACAACGATATCAGATTTTAAAAGATATTTTAGATCATTTCTTATATACACACCAACACCACCAGCATTTGATGCAGAATCAATATGCTCAAAATGATAATTTTCTAGTTCACCTTGATCAAGATTAGAGGAGTTTAGCTTGGTTTCTGTTACAGCAATTAAGTGTGGTAAATTAGGCAATTGCAACAAAAAATCTTCAATTTTATATTTATTTTTTGGCAATGATCTTAAATTAAAATGTATTACCATTATCTCATTTCTTTTATTGGATTTCATCACTTCAGCAAGTTCTAGCAAAGTGTAATATTTACAATCTCTGATGTTAGAGTTAGGAAACGTCATTAAATCAGTATTAGATTCAATATCATTATTTTTAATACTCATTGGATCAGTAGATAGCAAACACCTGCTAAACAAAAATTTTATGATAAGTACTCTACTTGCTTATCAAGTTTTCCTCAGTAGCCGTAGGATGTAGTTCCACCACCAGTTTTTGATAATCATTTTCACTCTGAATGATTTTTGGTTCGTCCTTCTCATTTTTTTTCATAAAAATTTTACCATTTGTGGTCCACAAGTATGCATAATGATATTTTTTTGTCAGTTCTTTAGTTTTCCAAAGCAGTTTTTTCCTGTACTGAGTTAGATTTTCATTGACATAGAGCTTAGTCATGCCTGGAACTGGATATTGGTGAGGTTGAATGGTTTTTGCTGTTTTACGTCGATTGTATATTTCATTACGAATATCCCTGCGCACAAATCTTGCTATAATAGCTGGAGGGACAGAACTTGCAGCTCCATTTTTAGGATGCTTAGTTGCTAAACGATGAGCTGTAGAAATATCACTTTTTGTAATTTCAACACCCAGTAACTTACTAATTTCGATAACAGTATTGGTCATATTTTCATTCTCAGTTACCGGTACTCCTTTAAACTCCAAGTTTTGCCTCCTTCTGTATTGCTCTATAACGTCAATTTTGCTGGTATCACTTTCTGCTACTTGTCGTGACATGCTCCTTTGCTTGGCATAGATTTTGTTATGTTGCTGTTGGGCTAATGTTAGCCTATCATATTCTGCTTTTAGGTTATCATACTTCAAGCATATAAATTCTTGACTGGATTTTAGTTCAATAATTTGCATCCTAAGTGCTTCTACTTCTTGTTGGTGCTGCACATTTTTTTCAAATAAAGCTTCCTTTATCATCAGTTTAAGTGACTCTTTTACTTGCTCAGCACATGTATCAATGTTTTTTTTCTCATCAATTGATTCCAGATTTAATTTGCGACTTCTTGAATTTGGCATCCTTCACAGTTATACACTATATACAGTTATACACTTATTCAAAAACTTATTCAAATACTTCAAGCAGCCGAGTCAATGCCTATCTTATTCAAATAGGCCCCAATAACAATAACGAATTCACGACAGTCTCATACACTTTCAAAACTGAAATACATTTACTTCATCTGTACTGAAGCAGCAACAAGCCCGGTTAAATTATTATTACACAACAATGGATGCAGAGCTGAATCCTGAATTAGATGAAAGGGCTGTACTGGGTTTGCATGATTCCTGCGTGATATGCGCGTAACTCAATCCGGCTATCAGCTTAATGCAAAAGAAAAAAAAATTTTGTAAAAAACAACCGAAATATGAAAACAAGTTTGAACTCGAGACAATTCTAGAACTGCAAATAAATTTTTTACAGCAGAACGAAAGCAATAAATTGCAGAGACTATACATATATACTGTATAAGCTATTCCAACAAAGCAAATTTACTTATTCGCGACGAGTAAACAAACAAAGAAAGAAATTGCATGAATGATGTACCTAGTCCTGATTTTCCTATTGCTTCTCATGCAGCACGCTTCTGAGGGAATTGCTAGTGTTACATATTAGGACCTCTACTTACGACTTTTTTGTTGTTGTATGCCTGTTCGTACGACCTAAACCCTCTGGCTGGATGCATGTTGCTTGATCCTAACATTAACACAGACAGGAAAAAAGCAAATAACCCAAGATGGAGTAATGGCAGTCAAGTTATTAAAATATTAGGGATCCCATCAGTACTGTCAAGATCAACAACGCTATCAACAATGCCTGTTCAGCAGACTGTATCGGCTACACCCCAGTGATATTTGAGAAAATAATAATAAACAGTAAGTTTGTGATTGAAAAGCTAAGTCTCGTTTTAAATCAAAAGTGACGGTTTTTTTTAACAGGAATGGATTAAGCCTGATAAAACTTTAAGGGAATTTCCCATAGTCGCTACATTTCTCCTACATTTTCGAGTTCCTGACTAAGTGCTGCTTGTCTTGTTTTGTAGTTGGCAAGTGGACTTACTCAAAATTGCCAGAAAGTTTTATTTGTTTATTTTATAAAGTGCATGGAAGAATAATTTCAAAGATGTGTTGTAGAAAGAAGGCGCCATGGTGATTGACATGTATTTTCAGGAATAATCTACTGAATATTAGGACTTTACATACAACTTTTTTGTAATTGTAGGCGTATCTGTGCGACCTAAATCCTCTGGCTACGCGCAAGTTGCTTGATCCTGGCATAAACGCAGCCATGCAAAGAGCAAACTAACCCGAAATGAAGCATTTTCAGTTAAGTTGTTTCCATGACTGGAGAATAGCTGGAGAATAATATTTTGTTGCAAACAGAAACATCTTTATCCCCATCTTTTTGTTGGAGGATCACCAATGTTTCGCTTGGAGTAGCTAAAATTTAAAAATTTTAGAGGATTCATTTTTGAATAATTTTTTTTTTTTTAATTTAGTTAGATAATGCCAAAAAACCATGATTTTGAAAAAGAGCAAAAAAGACAAATTGTACTAAAGGGCTTAGTTTTCTAGATATTGCAATGGTGTAAAGCCCAACCACCAAATTTGTTGTTTACCGTTAGACTACTTTTAAAAAATTTTAAAGACTTTATTTTTTGATAAATCAATTTGAAAATTTAGATAAATAATGTCAAAGAACCATCCTTACGATCATAATAGTGAAAACGTACCAAAAAAACCAATTTTTTCTCAAAATTGCAAGTTGCTTCCATCTAGTTGGAAAATTGTTCAATTAAAAACGGAAAATATAGAATGGCAATCAATTGTCGATCAGCCATTATGAACTAATGCTTTAGCTTTAAAGTAATTAAAGTGACATTAATTGGTATTACCTTATCATAATCTTTATATATTAAATGCACTTGTTTTTGCTCAGCTTACCAGTAACACTATGGTTTTAAAGTTCAATCTTTTTAGTAAAAAACTAATATTAAAGGTACATGTCATATACTACAAGAATTGCCTTGAAATTGACTTCAATTTATTCAATAAATTTTGAAAATTTTCTTGAAAAATATTATCATGATGAGCTCTGATAGCGAAAGACTGTGTTGATTGTACTATTAGCATTATGACATCATAGAGCAAGTGTCAAGCGCAGAAAAAAAGCAAGAAGCATGCTTAGAAGGCTAAAAATGCTTAAAAACACAATTTGTTGTTGCATTGTTAATTGAGCTTAAATTAATGTAAGTTTTTTATCAACAGCACCTTTTTTAGTAAATTAAGAAAGCAAACCTTAAAATCAATCGCAGTATACCACTCAAAGAGTTTATAGTAAACGAGATCTATTTGAAACCCTTACCTCTGTGAACATAGCACGTGATCACCATAACCGTATCACACATTGATTTATTGAGTTACAAAGGTAATCTATGCACTTTATATGCATGTTCACACGAATGAAGTGGTTATTTCACAGTGTAATAGTATTGCAAATAATAAAAAGCCCCCTCCCACAATTTGACGAGACCATCCCTGGACGCGTTTCCTGGACGCCCATCCCGGGACGAAACGCGTCCAGGGATGGTCTCGTCAAATTGTGGGAGGGGGCTTTTTATTATTTGCAATACTATTACACTGTGAAATAACCACTTCATTTGTGTGAACATGCATATAAAGTGCATAGATTACCTTTGTAACTCAATAAATCAATTAAAATCAATTGTTAATTATAAGGCCATGTGAAATCCTAAAAAATGAAATTTGTTTAAGTTCGTAAGTCAACTATTAGCTTTTGTTTAACCCTTTCAGGTTCACAAGCTATTCGATTCATAACATTTGAAACAATTCGGAAATTTAATAAAGCATAGCTTAGACCGCAACACTTGCGGGATCTAAACTAGATCCCCTTGGTGGAAGGTCTGTCAGTAGTCTGCGAAGTTGTTTGGTACTGTAGTAATTCTTTGTATTACAACAAGTTTTAGAAAATGATTTTCTATGTAATAATGACACAACAATTAATAATTACGGCAGATGTATGTCACGAATAAGTAAATTTGCATTAAAAAAATATTTTTTTATATTTGTATAGTTATTGTAATCTGTTGTTTTGTTTTGCAGTGATCTTTTTATTTGTAAATCTGAATTGTTTGAAGCCCAAAACTTGCTAAGCAGTTTTCGAAAAAACGCCTTTTTCTTTTGCATTTATTAATAGATTTGTAACTCACACGCCTTTCTTTTATTTTTATTATTATTATTTCCGATTACGTCATTTATTAACAGTGTTTTTCCTGTGTCACGTGATGTTCTAGCAATTTCTAGATTATTTTCCAGTCGTATATATAAGGCGGCGAGATTTTTTTATTATTCATTTAGAGTGTAATTCACAGAGTGTGTAGTAGAGTAAAGTAAGAGTGTTGAGGCTGAAGGGAATAACGTGTTGATCTGTGGTGATTTATGGTGGATTTCTATTAGTGTGACAAGCGATTGTTTTGGTGGATTTAGTTGTGGTTAATCTCCGATATTTACATATGAAAGTGCTTTAGTTTCTGCGTTTGGAAGTGAAGAAATTTGAAGTTTTAAAATGGTTTGTGAATATATTTGTTCTGCTCTTGATCGAAAAGTGTGCGGTTTAAAGTGTCTTAGTGGAAGCCCATCTTTTCCTAGCTATTAAGTTGCAACCAGACTTAATTATTTGAGCGATATTATACGTTGCCTCAATCTTAAAAAGTAAATTAAAATTGAAATAGAATAAAAAAAATTTCTATTGAAACGCGACAATGTATGTACCACTGAATCTCAAAGGATTTAGCTAAAAAGAGTGTTATTTTGTGAAAAATGGATTTTTGAAAAACATCTTTATTCGTGATGTCGTGATGACGTCACGATAATCCTTATGACACTCACCCCTAATAGATAATTAATTCTGCCTAGTTTACTGCTCGCACGCTCAGTGGTTTTAGAAGAATAAGAACACACACCCCCACAAACCTGCATGTACACAAACACACACACACAAACAGAATTGCCTTTGTAGTATCGATTGATTGAGTTGACTTCAAGTAGGCAAATATGATGAATACAGTAACACACTTCACCTTTTCACACCAGGAATACTTAGAACTGCAGGATGGAAAACTATGTCATTATCGTCTTTTTTCTTTGACAACAGTAAAGTCACCTCCATTAGTCCCAGAAAGTCACTTGTTGGTAAGCGATTGGTTGTATGCTAGTAGTGTGGTACATTGGTCTGGTAGTCTTGCTCAATTTCAACATTATTTATATAGATGGCTAAAGCAAGGTGTTAAGTTCCCAAATATCACTCAATTTTCACAAGGTTTTCCGAGGTGAATTTATCATGGAATTACAGAATATAACAGTTTTACTAGGTCAGTGTTCAAGTAGTACCGCTTGTCTTTCTATTGCTTATTTTATATGTGTTCTTTTTGTTTTATAATATGTCCCTGATAAACGCATATAGCAACTGCGAACGCAAAATTTAATTATCTGGTGCGACTGTCAGTTTTAGTTTATTTGTGTTACTTCAATATTGTTATAACATATGTTCGAAATGCGGGGAAAGAACTAATGCTGGTTGGTATTGTACAAATAATAACTTTGTTAGATATTTTTGCTAGCTAGCGAGAACAAAAAGGTGATATATCATGGTAAAGTACAGCTCTAGTCAAAATTCAGCGCATGTAGTGTTGTGAAGACTATGCATCAGTTTACACGTATTTTATATCAATGTTTATGACCCCATAGAAGCAAATAACTTTTTTTTTGACCAGACTTTGACGGAGGGAAATTTGAGACCTTCATTAGTTCTTAAGGTACTTATGAGTTACTACTTTGTTTAGTTAGACCATAGGTTTCGATTTAAGCAACTAGTGAAGTTGCATACATGAATGTGAATAAAGTTGTGGTTAAAGAATTAATATTTTACATTGATCTAAGTTTAAAATGTAATATTTCTTAAACACTACTGGCTACTGAACTAAGTAAATGGGCATTCAGTTTTTGTCCAGCGTTGCTGTTGACTGCTTTTTTTATTGCTTGTCAAGTTGCAGGGGTCACTTCCAAACGGCAATAACTAACTGCTTCTTTGGAGTTTATATATATGAACTACTGCGGAGTATATATGTTGCATCTCAGAATGCAACACTGGTTATCAATCTAGCCAAGCTATCGCAAAAGTGGCACTTTTCAAATTTACAACAAATGATGCACTTCGCTGGAAATGAGTCAATACTATTTATACCAAGAACTGGCTCTCAAGGAATAATCAGAGAGTTTCTGCAAAACATTTTAATGTTAATGGTTTTAAAATTACCTCAAATTCACTCAAATTAATAGACGCCACTCAGGGTGATTGCCAAAATTATAAAGGCAGCGTTTATAGTTTTATGCTGTTCAACGGCTATCTCCTAATCTATCATGCCAATTGTCTATGTACTGATCATTATTTTCTTCCACTTTTTGAACTAATCCAACAGCACCAGCACTGACAGCTTCGATTTGGAAAATACAAAAATTCAATGTCAATAAACAAAGCCACTGCTTTGGAAAATACTATTTCAAATTTTGATGCATTATTACAGTGTTCTTTGACATTTTTTCGCGTCGTGGAACCCTTGCTGTACTTTTCAAAATGTCATGGAACTCAATCACAAAAAAACTCAAGAGTAGTAGTAGTTAGCTCTGATATTTCTGCGTAAAAGCTTTAGTTCAGGTTTCAGCGGTTCTCAAACTGGGGTGCGCAAGAGAAAATTGGGTGGTAATCAATCAAGTTGGTTGTACAGGTCATCAACGACTGACAATGGCCAATGCAAAAATATTTGCTTCCGTTCATTCTCTACTTGAAGACTTTTTCGGAGGTAGCAACTTTGCGACAGCGATTATCAAGCCCATTTTGTCACAATAAATCATTTATTTTTTAAAGTTTCGATGCTTCCACCCCTTTTCAAATTCAAGACCTTTTATTTGGCAATAAGCTTTATAAAATAGAGTTCTGCTCGTGCAATATTCTTCTTCGAGAATACATCATACTTCTTGATTCATCTAAAAGGTTTGTAGTTGAAAGAACTTTGAAAACCTCGCCTTGGTCCTCACCAAATTTTTGTTATAATACGTGCTTCACAAGTTGTTGTGCAAGTAAAAAACTGGTGGTATTATACTGTTTAGTCATTTAACCACAGCCATTTTTAATCTTTTAAGAAAATCTTCTTTTTGCTTTATTGTGTACTAGCCGGCGTCGCCAGGCAGGGGCCGTCCATCAGTAATGTCAGGGATTAGTAGTTCGCTTCAACCGGCCAAGCCGGCTTTACCCATTGGGCTCTTGTGTGAGAGGCAGTGAAAAATCAATGAATTTTTGCACTTTCACAATTCTTCTACACGAAATCGTGATTTCATATTCTTTTAGCGGTGATTGACAATGCTCCCAAAGAATCTTGCCACAAATTATTGTTAATACTTGTGAGGGAGAAAAGATTGTACATGTTTAAAATTGATTGTAGCGGCAAAATGGCGGTTGCTTTCACAATTACAGAAATAAACTACTTAATGGTAAGCTTATTTTGCGATGTGGTGCTGCCCCTTTCCTATTTATATTTGTGGAATTAAGTTCCTAATTTGGCTGCACTAATGGTCTTGTTTTCGGCATAGCGACAAAAGCGGCTATTGTTCTCTCTATATTCAGTTTTACAAATTGTTATGGTTATGGTTTTCCATTGATTTTTTCTTAAACTTGGAATTTTATTACAATGCTGCAGAGTAGGGAAGTAAGGGATCATTCGGACAAAATTTACATTACTCTACTTTCCGACAAACTAGTTGAACGATATTGAATGCTTTCAAGTTTTATTTATATTTTTGTTTATGGAAAACTTATATTGCCACTTAATATAAGATTCGGATTATTAAAAGTATTTTTATTTACATTAGAAAAATGTCACCAAAACGTCCGAATGGTCCCCACCCATAGGGACCTTTCGTCCACAAGGTGGGGATCTGCCGGACGTTTGAAATGTGACTGTTAGATACAAAAAAAATTAAGAAATTGAAAAGCAAGAAACATTTTTACTGTGATGCAACAATTACAGAAGTTACAAAGGTTGTTAATAAGTATCAACAAAGTCTTCGGATCCCAGACAAAATTACAGTCCATAAAAAACAAGATCAGCCCCAAACTTTAAGACTCCACATAATTGCTTCGTTGCTGCCACTGAGGATGGTTTCGGCAGCATTTTAACTATATCATCCAGCTAATGAATGCTGCATCGACTTCTTCAGGGAACTGAAAACCGTCTCTAATCTTCTCTGACCGCCTCATAAAATTAACCTCGTAGTCACCATCTTCGTCAGGCCCCACTCATATTTTTCCGATAAAATTTTTATGCCTTCCTTCCGCTGAAAAAACTTTAATGACAGCAAAGTTCCTAATGTTCTGTTGGTTTCCTGTCTGAGCTGGGCTACCAGGAATTTCGCTGATTCCGTCTACAATTGACTCACTTACACTGTCATCGGATGCTAAATGTATGGATATATCACTATCGCTGCTGGAAGAAACAGTTCTTTTTGGACGTTTTTTTGGTAGCTTTTTGCGGCGGGAGAGAATCTTTTCTTTTTCAGGAGTATCTGTGATTATTGTATTCTTAAATCTGTTTTTATTAGGGCGTTTTTTGCGAAATTAACTTTGGGATAAGGAGTAATTGTTGCAAAAAGTGCTTCATCGGTCAATTGTTGAGGAATAGCTGTGCTTGTAGGACTTTCAGGCAAAAGACTTGTCGACGGAACGCCGGAAGGATGCTCATCACGTTGAAGGGGAATATCTGTAACAAGAGCTGGAAGAAATACATTATCTGTCAAAATATCTGGCAGAGACGTAGCAGCCGCCCCCCAAACCCCCCAATTGGGGGGGGGCCCAGGCCAACTTTGGGGGCCCAAGTTAGTCTGAAATTGCTTTTTGGCTACGTGACTATTTTCAGTTCAGCAGACTTGTTTACAACCGATTTAAACTGTAGGAAGAAATTGGCTTGTGACATCATAAGTGAATGCAACGTCATTTTATCTCGCAAAATCTAGAATATTTCGATCGATTTTCTGGTAGAATCTTGAATATTCGATTGACGTAACAATGCCCTTGTTACGCAACAATCATAGAATGGTCTGGAATTCTCTTTGACTACAAATACCGGGACAATATATATACACTGCAGAGTGCAGATAAAGTATTTTATTGACATTGTATAGAATGAAACGTTCAAAAAGTGGTGCTCAAAAGAGAAAAGAAGCAGCCACTGCTCGAGATGCTGTAGCGAAATTGCCCAAGATGACAGATTTTTTCAAGATTACTGAGCAGAGTAGACCTGGCACTAGTACCGAGAGGGATGAAGAAAACTATAGTGTACAAGAAAAAGAAGACTATGACGATCAGCATCAAAGTGATTGTGAATTTCCAGAAAATGTAAGTTGTGATTTACCTGCCAATACGCAACCTTCAATATCAAAAATAACTGAATCTCAATTTACCCCTATCCCTGATGACCCATGTAAATGGCCTGAAAGTATTACTGATGCTCAACGATGTGATATAGTAAAGCGTGGACCACATCAACTAATAATGAATTTTCCATATAATAACACAACTCCAAGGCGACGTTTTTCCTCCAACCATTATAAACGTGTGTTACCTAATGGTGAAAGTGTTTCACGGTCGTGGCTAGTTTATTCTGGGGAATCAGATCAAGTTTTTTGCTTTTGTTGTAAGCTATTTGGAAAAACACTAAGCCCCTTTTGTAGTGGTATAAATACATGGGAGGGTTTTTCGAAAAAACTGAAAGACCATGAAAACGGCATTTCCCACCAAGAATGCTGCAGTCAATGGATGTTGCTAGCTGAAGGGATAAGAAATTCATCCACTATCGACAAACGCGAGATGAATATTTTTTTCAATGAAAGACGTTTTTGGAGAAATGTTTTAGAGAGACTTATCGACATTGCCTTGTTTCTATCGGAAAGGAATCTTGCTTTTAGAGGATCTGAAGAAGTCTTAGGATCTCCTCACAATGGAAATTTTCTGGGTATATTTGAGCTTTTGGCAAGAAGAGATCCGATCCTAAAAGAGCTTCAAGACAGAATCAAGAATAAAAACACTAAAGATCACTATTTGAGTCCTACCATACAAAATCAACTAATTGAATTGCTAGCGACAGAAGTTGAAAAAGAAAATTTACAGCAATTGAAATTGGCAAAATATTTTTCTATAATTTTGGACTGCACTCCAGATATGTCACATCATGAACAAATGTCTGTCATTCTCCGTTATGTATTATGTAATGAAGAAGCTGCTGTTGTTAAAGAAACATTTTTTGGCTACTTGAGAATAAGTGACAGTACTGGGAAAGGCTTGTTGGACGCTTTCTTAGAAAAAGCGACCGAACTGCAACTCGAATTGTCTGATTGTCGAGGTCAGTCATATGATAATGGTGCTAACATGAAAGGAAAACATTCTGGGGTCCAAGCAAGAATGCTAGACATCAATCCCAAAGCTGTTTACGTGCCCTGTGCAAACCATACCCTTAACTTAGTTGTTGTTGACAGTGCTAATTCATCGACGGAAGCATTGACATTTTTTGGAGTACTTACAAGGTTGTATGTGCTGTTTTCTTCCTCTGCTCAGCGTTGGGAAATTTTGAAGAAACATGTGGAGCTGTCCATAAAGTCACAATCTGATACGCGTTGGGAAAGCAGAATTAAATGCATCAAACCTCTTCGATACAATTTAAAAGAGGTGTTGCTGGCACTGAAAGACTTGGAAGCCATTTCCATAGAAAGAAAAGATGGAAGAGCTGCGGCCTCAGAAACAAAATCGTTGATAGCTCATTTATCAAAATGGAGTTTTCTTTTGTCGGTGTTTATTTGGTATGATATCCTATTCCAAGTCAATAAAGCAAGCAAGATTCTTCAATCGTATGGAGTCTCCCTTCATACAATGGAAACGGAAATCCAGGCAACTGAAAAGTTTTTGCAAAACTATCGCACAACGGGTTATGACAGTGCCGCAACATCTGCTGTTGAAATAGCACAGGAATTGGATATTAATCCTTCTTTTCCTCCGTCAAGAAGTGGAAAGAAAAGAAGATTGTTTGATTGCCAAGGTGAAGAGGAACAACGAGCTACTCCTGAACTGAAATTTAAAAGCAACTTTTTCTATCCATTAGTAGACCAGGCTATTATGTCAATAAAGGAGCGCTTTAATTTGTTACGTGAGGTTTCTTCCGCCTTTTCGTTTTTGTACACACGAGACAAACTTTTGCTTGTGCAACAAGAAAATGCTCTTCTTACTTGCTGTAAAGAGTTCCAAAAAAAGTTCGGTGACATTGATTCTGATGAAATGAGCGCTGAGCTACAGCGGTTTGTTTTAATTTTACAAAAAAAACGCAATCTCAATACGGCTCAAGACTTTCTGAACTATCTTCTAAAGACTCATTTATTTGAATTGTATCCGAATGTGTACATCGCACTTCGAATCTCACTAACTTGCCCCGTGACTGTTGCCAGCGCTGAAAGAAGCTTCAGCAAATTGAAACTGATCAAAACTTTTAATAGAACGTCTATGACAGACAGTAGACTATCTTCATTAGCCATGTTGTCAATCGAAAATGACTGCGCCCGATCTCTTGATTATGACAATGTCATAACAGCATTTGCGAACAAAAAGGTTCGCTCCAGACTATTTAAATGATACTGTGTTTTTATAACTTTTTCATGTTTTTCAGTGTCATTGCTTTCGTTTCGCAGTGTCTGCATAAATGTCCTACTGAACTCTGGCATCGGTGCCGAATTTTTTATGACTTGCACCTTCGGTATCGGCATGCTTTATTCTGACATTAGCCTGTTTACTTATGTACAAATTGTGGTGTATTTTCTTAATACAGCTTTTCAATTTTACACCTCTAAAGTGATATGACCTGTGCGCAGGGGCTCTTGCGCTTACTTTGGGGGGGGCCCGAAGTTGGAGTGCTACGGGACTGATATCTGGATTATAAGGATGGATTCCGCTGGACTTGAAAGCAGAAGTTATTTTTTCGATAGTAAATGACCTTTGAAATGCCTGGCCAGACAACTCTGCAACATCATAAATTGAAAGAGGTTTTCCTGGATTTGATGACATCCACGAATCGCAAAGGCAAGAGTAGTGGCGTTTGAAGGGGCCATACACTCCTACGTCCAGTGGTTGCAACTTGTGGCTGCAATGTGGGAAAAAAGTAAGCAAACGTAAGCCATTTTCTTTGGCCATATCAGTAGCGTCAATGGACAGGTGACAGATATGATTATCCATTAGTAGCACACCAGGATTGCTCTTGCTCGCCTTCATAAATTTAATAAAATGGTTTATTGCTTCGGCAAAAAGATCACTAGTCATCCAACCGGATGGATATGCCAGACCTAAGCTTTCTGAAGGAGCACCTTTTAGCATGTAGCTTTTGAAGTGTACTCGAGGAAAAATGTACACGGGCGGAAGTGAATTGTCAATGGCGTTAATACAACAGCACATTGTTACCGTTACTCCTCGTTCAGCTGAAGAAATTTGCCCTATCTGTTTTACCCCCTTCCCTGCCAAGACTATTCCTCGTTTAATAACATTAGATACCCCCGTCTCGTCCAAGTTCCAGATGTTTTGGGGAGATATAGTGTCATCTCTAATAAGAACGTCTTTTAAGTTGCAAAAGAACGCATTAACAGCAGGGCAATTGAATCCGATTGATCGAGCCAGGCTCGTCGACTCTAGATTACGAAGAGATAAATTTCCTGATCTTTTGCGAAATCCACGAAGCCAGTCTTCCCCTGCAGCTTCGTTTTCTCTCCAATTGTTAGGCATGGAGATATTTTTGGTCTTGGCAAATCTAAAGGCCAATTGCCGTGTTTGCAGCTTTGTCAGACCATAAAACATTTTTGAAACTTGAAGAATGTAGTCTTCTAAAGCCTTTTCCTCATCCGCATTGAAAACCTGGAAACAAAGCAATGAACTCAGTCTAAGAGTGATGTAGTCATATCATCTTGAATGTTAAAGTATGAATCTTGAACTGGACTGGGTGATATATATATTAAACGCATTACAGTATGCGAAGGAGTTTGTCAAATACCGTTTGGACTAATTTAGCATTGACACTCAATAAATGAATTACATACATGTAGACCATGTAGTAAACATTGTGCTACCTGCTTTGTTGTCATAGAGAGCTTTGACACGGACTTTGAGCCACTCATCTTCAAACGTTTGACATAATCTGAAAGGGTTGACTTAGGAACACCAAATTCTATGGCCGCTGCTCGGATGCATAGTTGGCACATTTCCTTAACTAAAATAATCTAGATTGACTTCAAAAATCATCTAGATTTATCTAGATTGAAAAATAAAACATCCAGAAAAAATATCTAAATGGGATCATTTAGCCATTCTTTTCTAAATTTCTGTTCATAGGCTTTACTTTTTGACTGTTTTGGCATATTGAAAGATTAAGAAATAAAATACCACCGCCACTCATTCACGAGTGATACGGCTTCGCAGAGTACTGACCGACCTTCCACCAAGTGGATCTAGCTATGCTTTGAGAAAAGCCTCTAGCTTCTTGTCGGTCACCAACTGCACTGAAGAGACCTCATAGGTCGAAACAGTGTCACTGTCTGCAGTTTTGCTAAGTGCATCGCTAGCCTCTTGCGTTTCTATACATGTAAAATACAGGAGGTTCTTGTATCAAGTTTTTGCTGGAATATACTGTATTTTCACAAAACATGCAGTTTTTTTTTGGAGACCACCAGGTCCACGCGGCCGCATTCGCCAACTATTTGTGGCCAAGGGTCAGTGATCAGGATCTTGCAATTGCCTGCGTCAGCTTCATGTTATATGAGACTTCCTCAACTTGACCTTATTCCACGTGTGGAAATGGTGGTCCCCCAAAAAAAAGGTCATCACCCTCTTGCCGAAAAGAAAATGCGTCTGCACAAACTGTCAAAGGCTCTTTTCAACACGACGTGTGCAGCCAAACCTTGGTTTCTCTTTGGTTCAGGTTAATCTTCCCCTTAATTTGTTCGAAAACCGAACTATTCGAACTCCGAGACCTTCGAAAACCGAAATTTGACTGTATTCTTTTGGTGTACAGAACAAATTAATCTCTTTTTTATTATTTCTATTGATTCGATTTTCGAACAGCCTTCCAGAACGAATTATGTTCGACAACCGAGGTTTGACTGTATTTCAAATACTTAAAATTTTGTTTGCAATAAATTCTCTTCCTAAAAACAGCATATAAATTAAACATCTAGAAAACATTTAGAATTTTTTAAAAATCATCTAGAAAAATATCCATCATCTAGACTGATAATCTTAGAATCTAAATACAACCAAAAATATCTAAATCTAGATATAAAATATCTAAAATAGCAACTATGTTCGGATGCTTGCTTTGTCTTCGAGCGTGCTTTTTAAGGCTAGCTGAAGTTGAGCTTCGGTAAACAAGCCTTTTTTTCCTTTTGATTTTTTGAACGTTGGCATCTCTACAAACTAAATACCGTATAGCTCTAATCTATGCCTACATAAAATATCTCACAAAAGTGGAGACCTTTCGGACACTGTCTTAATAGCATGTCCGAATGGTCCCCTGACCGCCATTTTAAATATAATTGCAAAACTTTCGTATGTTAAAGCATTGTTTAGATCTAAACTCTATGCCTTTATTGAGCATGACACATAACAAACACATTGCTATAAAAGCATTCTTGAAAGTAATTGTAAACTATCTAAAATCTCATAAAGTTTCTATCTGACTTTTATTACTTTGGACCAAGAAAAACACTTTTTTTATCACAACGATTACACTTCTTGCTCAATCCTGATTAAAACATAGCATCTGGTAAAGAATGAAATTTTAGTCTCGAAACAGAAATACAAGAGAACAACAACCACGTGTTGGCAGAAATATGCAGCCGTCCGATTGGTCCCCATGTCCGATAGGTCCCACATCTCCCCATGTTCGATAGATTCAGCCGCCCAAGCCAGCTTCACTTATGAGGCTCTTTTGTAAAGAGTTACCAAACGTTTATGTGTTTTCTGCAAATGAAATTTTTACGACTTTTTGTGTTCCTTTTCCTAATAGAATTTCTCATTTCAAGATCCTGGTTATGCTTTAGGTCTATGTTAACGTGATTTATGTGCCCTGTCATTGGTTTAGTTGTTTATGTCCCTTTAGTAAAGTAACTGTTAATGTTCTTGATATCCTAGTTGTTCGGAAGCTTTCGCCTTCTAAGCTGTTGTGTTTGCCGCCTCATTTAATAGATTGTCATCTGTAATAAGTGAGGAATAGGGATGTTTTTGTAGTATGTGATGACTAATGAAATGTTTTTATATTTCCCAAATTGTTTTCTATTACGTTCGACCCTTGATGAAAAAAATCGTAAGTTTGGTACAGTGAATCATTTATAAATTAATACGGCAAGTTGCTTTCTCTTTACTTAACGCCTGTTATTCTCGTTTCTTGTTAATGGTTATGTGACAATTTCGTTGATTGATCTCGTATTTATTTGTGGATATAAATAGACCTATTGACTGCTTATGAGCTCACTCTACTTTGGCAGTGTTTAGTATGGGGGGGTAGCGAATAGAAAACCTAATATCTTATCACCAACTAATGCTAGTGGCAAGTTGTTTATGTATTTTCAACAGCGCTTATCTGTGTCTTATATCAACCGGGAAATAATAAACAGTTTGTATTGTCAGCTAATGCTAGTCTTAATTTGATAATATTCCCTTATTTCGCATTCGCTTGTATCTTTATTTGCATGGATTGTATTTAGAAGATTTCTCAGAAGCCTTTAATATCTTGTAACAACTAGAGCCAGATACGCCTAGCGTGTCGCAATTGGTGAATGTGATACCCCTAATTTGTGAATAAATTTCTGTTCTCCTTTAATACAGTCTTCAATGTTCTGCAAGTTGGTGTGTGCTCGTGCGTTGAGGACCTCTGGTGAGCAAGACAGTTAGAGACAGGATCTCCCAAATAGAAGCAGCAGTGAAACGGCCAGTATATCTGTTCCTCACTGCAACAGTTTATGTGTTCTATTCATTGCTGATACGAACCCAAGGATGTCTTGCATTCCCCGTAGTTTTGAGGTACAGTAGGGAACACATTTATCAAATTAGGCTATTCAGTGACGTTGTTTTCTTTTGATTTTTCCTTAAATTTTCTCAAGTTCTGGCTGGTTGCGCATTATGTACATGTAGCATGTTCTTTTTGCCTGCTTGACGTGATTTGGGAAGTTAAAAGTGTCCTTGCTTTTCTCCAAAGGTCTGGTTTGACCCCGGTAGCTCTATGAATCTATTATAAAGCAAAACATCAATGATATACAGGGTGTTTCAAGAGTCACGCCCGATTTTATGCAGTTAAAAAGTCAATGGATATTGTACAATTAACTTTATTTTATTTTCTGATTTATTCTTGTCATTATAATTTTTTGTAATTCCATTTTTCATTGTTATGTAGTTATACTATTATCAGAAATATAAATTCGTTCCTTAAGCACGTTTTTTTATATTAAAAATCGGGTGTGACTTTTGAAACACCCTGTATTTCGTGTGGTGCGATTTGGCACAGTGACGTTGCTAATTTTAATTTCCCTTAAACATTCTCAAGTCCCGGCTGACTACATATTATGATTCATATTCGTTTTTTCTTGCTTAGGTATGCTTCGAGAACTTAAAAGAGTCTTTGCTTTTCCCAAATTTTCAGGTTTGATCCCGGTAGTTTTATAAAGCCATTATCAAGCATGTTGTTTGTTTCCGTTAACCCCTTCAAAGTCTCTGCAACACGTCGGAGATTGATTAACTTGCCGCTTGTTTATTCTTGGATTGAAGACCGCAATAGACAGCGATAATGAGCAATAAAGGCAGCAAGTTAATCAATCTCCGACGTGTTGCAGAGACTTCGAAGGGGTTAACGGAAACAAACAACAAAAGTTTTTTCAATTTGTTGACCGACGATTCTTTACAAATAAATCCAAATGGTTGATCCAATAAAATGCGACACTTCGATGCTGTTAAACGAAATCAGATGCAAAGTATCAGTAAAATTTTTTATATAGTAAATTAGGTTATGCTCAAAGCAGTGGTGTTTCCAATTTGAATTTTAACTTACAGTACAAAGAAAACGCAAGGTTCAAGAATGCATCTAAGAAGTGACTTATAGCGGGTCTGCGGCACCGTAGGAAAAGATGAAAAACACAATTTAGAAATAACATAAGAAGTTTTAATAACTGAGGAAAAAATAATTAACAAAGCAAAATAAAAAAAAATGTTTCTCCTAACGTTGGTGCGATTGTACTCCGGCAGGGCGTACCATCACCAACGCTGATTTAAAACGTATCAATTAATGCAGCTGCGCCAGATTCACCGCACAAACATTTGTGAGAGCAACAACAAAATGTTTTAGTAAATATAAGCCATAGTTCCTGTACATGTAATGGTGATCATGTTTTTCTATTAAATCAAGACTGGAAGGATTCAAAAAAAAAGAACGATGTCACAAATTAACATTTGTAATATTTAAAAGTGTGAGGGGGGGGGAGGCGAAACATAGTCAAAATTGTTGGTGTTTCCTAAATGGTGGTCGTTTTGACAATTAAAGAAATGAACTATTTAGTGGTAGGCCTATTTGACGATTTGGTGGATCCGCTTTTGTATTAATATTTGTGACATTAAGATTTTTGCCTGCGCTATTTTGCTTTAATTTGGCCATAGCACGAGAAGGGCCTGCCTTTCCCCTAAGTCAGGGTTGTCCAAAGTCTGGCCCGCGGGCCGCATGCGGCCCGCGACCTCCTTCAATGCGGCCCGCCGCGTCTTCTAGAAAACTTTTAAAAATTAGTATTATTTAGACATCTATTGAGTTATTTCGAAAAAAGTTGTTTTTTACTAAACTTTATTTAAGTTTGAATTGGAATATTATTTATTCTTTATGAGCAAAATGGTTGGAACATTTAAATATTCTCAGCATAAAGCACACAGCCAATATTGCAGAAAACATTTTATTTACAAATGCCTGACGTTTCGAGATAAACTTTTCTCATTTTCAAAGGCTACATTGTACCGGTTGGGCTAAACTGTTGAAAACTAGCATAAAACGTACGAGGCAGAAATTTAAGTTACGTAATAAACAATAAAAGTGACATAACAACCAAGTATGAATACAATGGGATTTAAACATTAAACAGGTAAAGAGGCGTTGTTATTGTTTATTACGTAACTTAAATTTCTGCCTTGTACGTTTTATGCTAGTTTTCAACAGTTTAGCTCTTGATGAAAGCACAGATATAAGGGATGTCAGCCAGTTGCTTGTCTTTGTTAGAAGTATTGACTCCCAGTTTAATGTCAGTAAGGAGTTACTCGGCTTACTTCCACTTTTTACCACTACGAAAGGATCTGATATTTATGAAGCGCTGAATTCTTTAGTGAGCAAGTATGGTGGATTTCAGAAATGCTCTTGCATTGTTACAGATGGTGCCAAATCAATGACTGGAGCTAAAAGAGGGGTTATAGCGTACTTGAGAGATGCTGGAGTCGACTGCCCAATGTTTCATTGCATTATTCATCAAGAATCGTTATCTAGTCGCTGTATACATTTATCTGATGTGATGCAGCATGTAATGAAAATTATTAATTTCGTTAGAGGCGGTAATAAAGCGCTGAGACATCGTCTATTTGTTGATTTCTTGAAAGATTTGGATACAGAATTTTCTGATGTTTCACTCCATTCTACTGTTCGTTGGCTTAGTGCTGGGAAATATTTGCAGCAGTTCTTCAGTCTGCGTAATGAGATTCTAAACTTTTTAGAAGAACTGAATGCAGACACTGATGGGTTTAAAGGTTTATTGCAAGACGTCAACTTTCTGAAAGGTCTAGCACTCCTCACGGATATTACTCAGCATCTGAATAAGCTCAATTTAAGTTTACAGGGTAGGAATCAAACAATTGCTTCTCTGTATGGTTTCATAGATGGCTTCCGCAAAAAATTATGTCTCTTCAAAAGTAATCTGCAAAGTAACATTCTGATTCACTTTCCAAGTTGTGATGTTATTTCTAAAGAAATAGAGGACAATAACTTTTGCTGCTTTGTTGAAACTCTTGATACCCTGATTGAAGACTTCAACAAGCGATTTCAAGATTTCCGGCACCTTGAGAAAAACTTCAATGTATTCAATGCTCCGCTGACTATAACTATATCAGAAGCCGATGAAGATTTGCAGCTTGAATTGTGTGACTTGCAAAGTGACCAGTTTTTATTAAGCAAAGCTACACTGCCAATCACTCAATTTCGGCCTCTTCTTTCTGAAGAGCATTATCCTAATTTACGCCGTTTTGGATTGCACTTGCTGTCAATGTTTGGCAGTACCTACCTTTGTGAAGCAGCATTTTCCGCAATGAAGTCGATTAAATCCAAAGAGAGGAATCTACTTAAACAAACATCTCTCGAAGCCTGCCTTCGTTTAGCCTTAACCTCAGTTGACATTGACACAAAGGAGCTGGCTTCCAAAATACAGGCACACCCATCTCACTGAATTTTAAGTAAACTGTACCGTTTTACGTACTTCCTTAAATATTTTTTACGAATAAATTTATGGTTTATTCTTATTCATACTTGTCAGTTATTTTTAAGGTTTCCTGGTCTACTGACGTTGCTGAAAATTTCCAAAACTCTCTTATTCGTAGTATTCACATCTTAGCTTCTTTAATCTATTCCCCGGGAATATGTTTTTATGATAAATATAAAGATTCATTTACACATGTACGTGTTTTACTTTACATCTGGTACGGTGAGACAGTGCATAAGAGGAAAAATGTCAACCGCGGCCGCGATCTAATTTCCTTGCCGAAATGCGTCCCGCGTCCCATAAAGTTTGGACAACCCTGCCCTAAGTCATATAACCTATTGAAATCGACGCCGATAAATTTCTTTTCAAGCAAAAGCATTACTCTTAATGCACTGTCACAAATTGATGCTAGTTATATTTAATTTTGATCTTTTCTTAAGCTTGGGATTTTATTACATTTAACTTTGCCCCTAATCCATACCTCCCAACTGTTAAATGCAGATTAGTGTTTTGTACCGATATCCTTGCCATCACAAATATTAATAATTGGCTTTACCATTTATGTTTGCTACCAAAATGATGGTGGATAATTTTGCTGCCTGGTGCTGTTCTCACTGTATTGTGGCAAGCATTGTAATGTTATTTAAGATTATAACATCACAGTCAGTGGTGGATATTCAAAATTGGGGGCCTGAGGCAAAATTCTAATAAGGGGCCCCGAAAAATTGATGTAGCTATAAATAATTGCAATCAAACAACGCTACTGGGTAGGCTATAGATTGTTGCAAAAGAATTGATGTAGATACATTAGGATATATTCATAATCAAAGCCATACGTTAGAAATATTGAAACGCTTTTTTGCATTGACTAGTTACCGCACTTCACACAGTTAATCATCCTTTAAAAAAATTTGGAGTAATTCGCTATTGAAAGCATTACAATAACAACACAATTGTAGGGAATATTCAAATGATTTGCTGCAACACAAGTGCCTTAAAAATTTGGTGTGACTTTAATTGTCATGAAACACTCCGCAAAACAGAATTGTGCAGAATATTTGGATGTTATGCAGCAACATAGGCTATTTTTTTGTCAAAACATTGTGAAATAAAGGCTGACAATATGCTTAGCTAGTGTACTGCTAGACAAAGCTTAAACTTCCTAAAAATATGAGTCTTCACATGCTCATAAACGTTATGCTTCTAAAAAACTATTGAATTTAATCGTAATGCGTTGAGATAGGAGTTATCTAAAATTTGAAATGCTGGCGCTGGTTAATTGCATTAGGTCTATTAAAAAAACAGGAAGTTTAGTGACAAAGGTTGTTGCTTTGTTTTTGCTGAGCACAGGTCAGCAATCAATTTACCAATAACAATATTCTCTACATTATTATCTTTGAACTCACTGACACTTGATTACATAGGGCTGCTGGTATCATTTTCTGTTTCATCAATGCACATAACTTGGATGCTTGAAAATACACTTTTTAATTCTCAGTTCTGTAGTAGTAGTAGGAGTAGGGCTGTTAATTACAATAAATCTATCCATTAGACTTTTGCATGATCCATGTTCCTACTTTCTTCCTTTCGCCTTTGTTTTGATGCCATACTTTCATACTCTGTATTTAACCGATGCACTAAAACTGTCTGGTATAAGGTAAGGTATACAGCAAATCAAGAACTACTATCTTGATTGAACTGATAATTTACAAACGAATCTGAATAAAGAAACCTTTTTAATAAATATGATTTTAGTAGACTTCATGTTTGGATGAGTCACCAGACAAGTAAAGCGTTAAAGCCACTAAAATCTTTTATTGTTTTACTGTCATAGCCATAGATAGTGGCATATACCAATCATGAATAATGACTTAACTAATTCTCCTTTTACAAATTCCTCTAAAAAGCTAAATTGGGGATGTAGCAAATTTGCCGTTGCATCATTGGCTTGAGCAGAACAATGCAAGTACAAAGATGCCAAACAACTAAAACTTAATGTTTTTAAATCTTGCAAAAACTTTTTGTGCTTGCGTGTCTCTAATATTATTTTGCACCACAAAGGCAACTGACTGATTATTCTTTCAAAGCAAATTTATTTCCGCTTTCACCAGTATCTCACTAACATCAATAAACCGCTCATAAAAAGATGAATTAATTAATTCACGTTTTGATACAACGGAAAGCTGGACCGACTTCATAGATAAATTATCACAGTTCACAGGCAAATCTGGTCTGCTCAAACAGCTAAAAACATAAGTTGTTCTGATCACATCAGTAAAATGAGGCTCCACTCTAAAAAATATGTTAAACCCACATTGCCGCAACAGTTTCTGTCAAAAGAACTGGAAAACCTTCAGCCCAAAACAGTAATAGAAAAAACAAGTTTTAGTGTTTGGTTTTTATTTAGGCAGTGGCTATTTTACCGTCAATGACATTTTACCCCTGCACTCTATTGTCCGTTGAATGTTGGTGATTGGTCATTTTAGTGACATATTAAAAACGTGACTTAGTCATTTGTGATTGGTCAATCTTTATGATTTATTAAAATTGACAAAAAGTGATTTGACAAAAATGGAGCTTTCAGCTTACACTCCCACTCATATCCACAAACTGCCATCCCCTCCTTAATGTATACTGCCTCTGTTTAAGTACCCTGCCTGCAAAGATTCGAACTTCTACCCATTTTATTCATAGTTAGTATAACTATCCAAACAGTAACTATGAGCACGCCAAAGCAATACTTACGAGCACTGCAGCAAATAAGCCAGTTTTGAAGACACACAAACGTTGAACGGCAAAATAGCTTGCAAGGGTAAAATGCAGTCAAAGGCAAAATAGCCACTTTTAGTTTGCACTTCCACAGTTGTTAAGCCCAAGGACCCATTTTAAAATGCCACAAAATAGCCTAAAACTACACACGCCATTTTTAAAAGGGCGGCCCCTCGACAACTCAAAAAAGGGTGGCCTGAGGCAGCTGCCTCATTCGCCTCACCCAATATCCACTACTGATCACAGTGCATTTTAAGCAATTAAGTATTAGGATCGCTACTTACCACTTTTTGGTTATGTAGGCGAATTAATATGAACTAACGTGCATGTTCCTTGGCTCTAGCATAAATACCGCCATGCAAAGAGCAAACTAACTTGAAATGAAGCACCCACTGTTAAGTTATAGCAATAGCGGGGCAACCATTAAAAATTTCGAGGTTTAGAATATCAAATTAGCTGGCTGCGGCAGCCTCGCCCAATTGCAAAGAAAATTGTTTCATCATTTACTGTAGATCATATGTAGCTCGACAATTATATTTTGTTGCAAACAATATGAAAGGACCATTTTTACCTTCTTCTCTTTTCCTTGGGTGATCACCAAGTGTTTTGCTTTACAAATTAAAATTTGTAGAGTTATTTTTCAATAAATCTGTTTGAATAAGTTGTTGGATGATGTCAAAGATTCATTGTATCAACAAAGAATACCCAAGATGTACTACAGGACTTAGTTTTTTTAGAAACTAAAATTTTGTGAAATGCAGACACCAAACTGCAGACAGTGACACTGTTTCGACCTATCAGGTCTCTTCAGTGCAGTTGGTTACCAATAAGAAGCTAGAGGCTTTTAATAAAGTATTTGGTCCCACAAGTGTGACGGTCTAAGCTATGCTTTATTAAAAGCCTCTAGCTTCTTATTGGTCACCAACTGCACTGAAGAGACCTGATAGGTCGAAACAGTGTCACTGTCTACAGTTTGCTAAGTGCATCCCTGGCCTCTTGCATTACTATACATGCAGACACCAAAATTTTGCGTTTTTTTAACTGGTATACTAAATTTCTTAAACATTTGGAGACTTCAGTTTTTGATGGATATTTTTGAAAATGTCGACAAATAATGCAAAAGAACCATGCTTGTGAAAAAAAGTAGTCAAAATGTACCAAAGAGCTAACTTTGGATTAACAATTGCAAGTTTGTTAGGTCAAATAGAATAATTGTTCAACTAAAAATGAAACATGACGTATGGCAACCAATTTTTGATTACACATTATAAACTAATCCTTATTCCTAAGTAATTGGAGTCACATATTGCTGGAAAGCAAATTTTCTAAGCTTTCAAAGGAAAGTAATTGTTGCTACCTTACTATAACGTTTTTGTATTAAAGTTACCTGTTTTTACTGAACTCACCACTTTTTGTAAAGGGTAAAAAGTTACACCAGAGGTCTTGAAGTTTAGTTTTTTGAGATAAAAGCAAATATTATCTGTACATATTATGCACTATCGGAATTGCCTTGAAATAACCTTTAAATTGTTGAATAAAGTTTGAAAATCGTTTAAGAAATGATGTCACAAATCAGTTTTTTAGTGATTTGATTTCGAAAAAAGGGTGCAATTAAAAAAAAACATCTTCATATTATCATGTGCGGTAGCCAAAAATTTGTGTTAATCGTACGAGACATATTATGACATCATAGAGCCAGTTTTAAGCGTGCAAGCGAAAAAGAAAAGAAAAATGCTTACAGAGCATAAAGTGCTTAAATAAAGAGTTGCTCGTAGTATTTTCAAATAAGCAATAATTGTTATAAAGTTGTTTTTATCGAAACACCTTATTAAACATCTTTTGAAAAAACGTTTAATTGCGTTTCTGCAACCAGTACTTTTTGAGAAAGAACAAAAAACAAATTGTGCGATCAAGCGTAGATTGTGACGTCATGTTAGACCCCAAACAAATGAAAGTTTTTTTGATGTGGTAAGTCGGAAGCTGGTTTTCGTTTGAGCAAAAAGCGGTTGTCCTCAGTAATGTAATGCAAATTTTTAAAAATGTTTGATTATGACGCCACCATGACGTCAAGAGACTATTATGACACTCACCACGGGGTGGTGATTAATCGTGCCAGGTTTGATGCTTGTACCTCTAGCAGTTTCAGAGGAGTTAAAGCAAACAGACACACAGACAGAATTGCGCTTAATATATTATATTGCTAGTTCCAAGTGGTTACGATCGATAGAGAGCGTCTTATAAGCGAGAAACGAAACAACAAAGCGAGTGCTGAAGGCGCGAGGCTTCCGAAGGATGCAATGCTATTAGGATATTTTCGAATTTACAAAACCATTCATGGGCGCGTTTCGTCCTTTTGGACTCATCGGCAGGGCTTGCCAAGGGCCAAGCGATCCCTATTTACTCGAAGACTAGAATGCGGATTACCACAATCTTATTTACTATTGCGAAGTTCGATGGATGAGTTGTAGTGAAATGTTAACACGTTTTTATTTGCTACGAAATGAAATCGGTCAATTCATGGATATGCAAGGAAATCCTGTCGTTGAACTAAGTGATAACCGGTGGTTATGTGATCTCGCATTTATGGTTGATATCAGCAAACATTTTTCAGAACTCAATATAAATTTGCAGGGACCAAACCAGCTTTTAAACTCCATCTTTGCAAAAGTGAAATCATTTGAAACAAAATTACAGCTGTGGAAAGTACAACTTCAAAATAATAACACCACACACTTTCCATTTTTACAAGAACAAAAACTATCTACCTCAGCTAAATATGCGCTTGAGTGTGCAAAGATTTTTGAGACATTCAGTGAAAGATTCCAGGACATGAAAAGCAAACAAATGGAGTTGGATATTTTCGCCACTCCTTTTAATGTAGTTGCAGCTGCCGCTCCTAATAACTTTCAACATGAAATAATTGAGCTTCAGACTAATGATACATTGAAAAGTATGTACCTTAACACTCCACTGGTTGAGTTTTATCAACGCTACGTAACTGCTGATGATTTTCCCATTTTGCTGAAACATGCTCTTAAATATGTGTCTCTCTTTGGAAGCACCTACTGTTGCGAACAATTTTTTTCTAAATTGAATCTCGCAAAGAGTCGGTTTCGCTCCAGAATATCGGATGAAAACCTTGGACAGCAATTACGAATTGCAACATCGTCGGCTTTAGCGGATATCGCACGCCTCACCTAAGAGAAGAACTTTCAGCCATCTCATTGAGAGCTAAAATAAAAATCATTTGTGTATTTTGAGTGTGTTTATGCGGAATTTAAAAGTCAAGTTTTTGTTGCGGCCCGCCATTAATGCCATGCAATTCACGCGGCCCGCAGTACCAAGTAGGTTCCTCACCCCTGCTTTAAAGGTATCATTTTTAGTAAAGCAGTGAGATTACGCAGATTAAACGAAAGACAAGAAGACTACCTAAATAGCATAAACGAATTAAAAGATAAATGCTTAAGTTTCGGGTTTAATAAAAAAGTGACACAGACCATGATTCAAAAAGTAAGCACTTGGACAGAAAGATTTGAACCTTCTAATCAGAAAAAACAGACAGAAAAGAATCCGATTTCATGGGCAACAGGTTTTCCACAATTTCTACAACTTACTGATAAAGAACGCTCCATAAAACCAGAAGCCAATGTTATATACAAAAGACCCGCATGTCTGGCAAATACATTAACGAAATACAAAACTTTAGCCCACAAACAACAAAAGATTTTAAAACTTGGCTCATCAAGCCCGTGTGGCAATTGCGCCCTTTGTGGAAAATTTAGCAAATATAAATGTATGGTAAGGAGTGTAAATTATATTAAATGCGAAAAAAACAACAGACAAGTTAAACTAAACCAATCGTTAAATTGTAGAAATCATGGTATTTATGTTGCTAATTGTGTAAATTGTAATGCTCAATACGTTGGACAAACAAAAAATAAATTTTCGGTTAGATGAAATAACCATAGACACACTTGAAAAAAATTTGATATTTCGACCCAAAACGATAGTACCGCTCTCCTGCAACAATATAAATCAAATCACAGTCTTTTGTTAGCACGCCGTCCTAGTTTGTCACAGTGTTTTTCTGTTATATTTATTGAAGAATAACCGTTTGATATGTTAGATATAGGTGAAGATAAATGATTTCATAAACTTGGAGCGTCTATAAACCTACAAACTATGATTTTGCCAGCTATTAAATGATTTATGTCGTATGTCTCTTGTCATTTTTTCTTGTTTATGACGTAACACTTGTTTCATAAATTTTTTTTGAGCCTTTTATCTTATTACTTAGTAACTAGCTATGAGCGAGTAACAAGTTTTAGTTTTTTTTTTTTTTATGTCTTTAGTTTGGTACTATATTGTCTGTTTAGTTTTAGTCGAGGAATAGCATTATGTAGTGTTTTGTTCGAGTGAGTAGTTAGTCAACCCCCTTAGTTATTTCCCGTTCATATAAGTAAGCTCACGAAATATTATTAGCCAGCTTTGTATTTTTATTTTTCAACCAGTGTGAGATAGTCAGTTCTGTTTCCTATTTTATAATTACGGTAAATTGGTTTATGTATTTTGTTTTTTCGTTTTACATAGAAATTGAAAATGCTTGTATAGGGCGAAATCGATTTTTCTTATAATAAAGTAGCTCAGCAGATTTAGTGTATCTTGATTTTATCTATTATATACATGTATATAACATCACAAGTATTTTTACATAGTTGCTCTTGTGTAAGACATAAGCCATTCAGTTAAACTTTTGCAACGTGTGTTGCCAATTAGACCTATGATTTTTTGCCAGAATAATATTTTTAGAAAATTGTGTGTTGATTTATTGGATTTTGCGATTAATAATCGACGCCAATTTTTAGCTCTAAAAATGAGGGTTTTTGCTTTTTACCACTTAATAAGCCGAGGCCATTTTTAAGAAGTGACAAGTTTCTTCAAAATGATTTCTTAGTCTCGTTTCAGCGTTGACATGCATGTTAACAGAATCTATTAGTCGGTGCTTCTGATGATGAGGATGATTAATTTGATGGATTTTAAAAATTTCTGGGATTAGAGTGTATATTTTTTATGAATTTTAATATTCATGAATACATGTCAGTTGTAATGTATAGAACTTTTTATTAATTAATGAAGTTTATTCAACTCAAATAACTATGCCGTAACTGTGAGATCAAAGGTATGATTTTGGAACTGATTTTGGCCTTCGGTATTTTCCAGCTGATGATTATTCAATAAGACGACCCAAAAAAATTAGGTCCAAAATTAAGGTCCTGAACTTCGGCTTATTAAGCGGAAAATGCGGTATGTAAGAGAACTGCGATTCAATATTTCTTATTCAACCAGAAATGGATGAGTAGATCATACTGTGTTGTAAGATTAATATATTGTGATTAAAAAGATTAATTTTTGTTAAAATTCGAGAAGTTTGCAGTGCTTGATGTTACGCTGAGTTAAGTTTGCTGAGTTAAGATAAAAACTTGGCAAATATAAATTAATTTAATGAAATATAAACTCGAAACGAATCGCTAATGTAAATAAAGACAGTCTTACTATTTTTTGTGTTTCTATTTTGTGTAAGCAAATGAATTTAATTGCACGCGTGATATCAAAATGACATCATGCGTGACGTCAATACCGATGACGCCATTTAAGGCATCGAAATAATAAAGTTGCATCAATAGCATTGTCTTGAGTATTTTTATTGCGTAAAACAAATATTGCTTAAAAGTGTCGAGCATCGGTATAAATAGTATCAGCAATACTAGTTAATTTATTTGATATTGATTCAGTTGACTCCCAAGTTAGTGAATGTGATGCAAACAAAATTTAATTTTTTGCATTCACATCCTTTCCTTTGTTACTTCATGGTGGCTTTGATCTTTGATCAAACGTGCTGGTTATTTTCATTCTTCCTTAAATGCTGCAAATTGCACCGCTTTGATTGAAGATTAACAGCTGTCAGTGAATTGCATCGGCCTTTGTAATTTTAATAAGTGAGCTGAATGATTAAATGCAGTGAACAGTCTTCAGATTTAGCTACTGGTATGTTTAGCTCTTATGTTTCATTTTTCTTTCATATTTCCAACTTATCCAAAAATTCCACATAAATATCGTCTTGACCCAACCCTCTATGTCACGAATACGTAAATTTGCGTTAAGGAATAGTTTTACGTATGTATAGAGTTTTAATCTGGTTGTTTTGCCGTGATTATTTAATTGTAAATCTGAATTGTTTGTAGCCCTAACTTGCTAAACTGTTTTCAAAAAAAGATCTTTTTTCTTTTGGATTTATAAATAGATTTGTAACTCACACGCCTTTCTGACGTCACAATGGCTGTCTAGATGACTTTCCAGCGTATTCCAGTGATTCTTGCTTTTTCTCAAAGATTTTTATTATTATTATTACCAATTACGTAATTTATCAACGGTGTTTTTCCTGTGTCACGTGATATTCTAGCAATTTCTAGATTATTTTCCAGCCGTATATATAACGCAGCGAGATTTTTTATTCATTCAGAGTGTAATTCATTCAGATTAGATCAGAGTAGAGTAAAGACTGGAGTGTTGTAAAAAGGCGTTGTTGTGTGGTGATGGTTTTGACAGGAATCAAGCAATTATTTTGGTGAGTTTAGTTTTGGTTGGTCTCTGATATTTATTTTTTGAAGTGCTTCAGTTCTGTGTTTTGGCAAGAGAAAGAATTCGAAGTTGTACAGTAAAGTGGTTTGTGAATATATTTGTTCTATTTTTGATCGAGAAGTGCGTGGGTTAAAGTATCTTTGTGGAAACCAATCTTTTCCTATCTATTAAGTTGCAACCAAACTTAATTATTCTATCGATACTGCAAGTCGCGGCAATTTTAAGAAGTAAATTAAAATTGAAATAGAATCAGAACTCCATTGAAACGCGACACTCAACAATCTTTGTCTACAAAATTTTACATTAGCCTTGAAAAGGTTGAAAGACATAGTTTCGTAACAAAAGTAGCTTTATTAGAGCATTAAATAAGAAAATATTTTGAGTTTATCAACTATTTACCCTCTGTATCGACTTACCCGAATTTCCCTTGCTATGATATTGCTAGCTTACAATAGTGACCATTCACATTTGCGTTTATTAACTGCGATTGCCGGTGTGCATATCACTAATAACTTCTATGCCGGCGTCGGTTTCATTCATTGCATTTTGTGAGTCTTCACGCTCCATAACCAGAAGGAACTTTATTTCAACTCTTTGTTCTTTTAAGCCTATGCGCTATTTTGCAACATGACGGGTAGTACTAATATTTGATTTCGAAGTTGCTACAGTTCATAAAATCGCGCTAGACCTCAATCAAGTTCTTATAAAGATGTTAGGTATTTCGAAGCTTTGCCATTGAATGGTTATTTCCCGCACGTAACATCTACAATGCGGGCCAAATCGTATTTGGGACGCGGATACCGGACAGTATGATTGCACTTCGACAGATTATTTTTTTGTGACCATCGATAGACAATATTAGGCAAAATGTTTTCATTAATTATACCAGTAACAATTAAAATAGAAAGAGTGGTTTACTACTACGCAATCACTTATGATTGGCTTTCAGTCGCAAGCGAAGCTAAATGGATGTAGAAGAAATTCTCCATCTGATCGACGAAAACCCGGTGGCGCAGTGGTTTGGAGGAGGTAAGCAGATCGAAAAGAATTGGTTTCAAACGTGAGCTCACCTGATGGTACTTAATGAAAGGCGAAACCGGTCGTGAACTGCTTTTTCTATTCGTATCAAATTGTTGACCTAACGTGCAATCTTCCTCTAAAAAGCTCTTAAATCAAAAAACCTTGATATTTGTTATGTTGCAATTTTAACTGCAGTTCGATGATAGATTGCCAGCCGTCAAGTAGCCTACAGCAGCTTGCAAGTACATTTGATCATTTTGGCTGCATTTACAAAAAAACTTAAAAGTAACAAGATACTTGTATCGGCGATATTATGCCAATATCGAATTGAGTCAACAACAATGTATTGAGAATCAAAATCAGTAAAATGAATTTCAAGTATAGTACCCATTGCTGCCCAAGACATACTGTAGTGCAAAGAAACCGTTATTGTTTTCCCAAGACAAATCATGCAACAACGTACTCATTACTACTTTCCCAAAACAAATTATTCTGCGATGAAAACGTGGTGAAGTGTCGTTTGTAAAACAGCGCTATACCGGTACCAGAAAAATTGTGCTGTTCGTGAAATAGCGCTACTTGTAAAGTGGCATGGCCTACATACGCCTACTTGTAAAATAAGGTTACTTGTGATACATGTTCAAAAACGTTCGTGGTTATTCGGAAGCGGCAAGTTTCGTTATATTGTAAAGATGCTGGTTGTCTTTAAGCTGCAGCTTTGCTTTGTAGTTAATCTTTTCTCATCGCTTCGGAATCCGAATGAACGTTTCTAAATGTTTTATAAGAAGCGCTGTTTTTCGTATGGCTTTTCACCATGTTTTCGCTGCAGCTTGATTTGTTTGAAAATATGGAATGCTACATTTTGAGAAAGTAATAATGGTTTTATAGTAATGCAAGAGGCTAGCGATGCACTTAGCGAACTGCAGACAGTGACATTGTTTTGACCTATGAGGTCTCTTCAGTGCAGTTGGTGACCGACAAGAAGCTAGAGACTTTTAATAATGCATAGTCCAGACCGCCACAGTTATAGGACCTATACTAGATCCACTTGATGGAAGGTCTGTCAGTACTCCGCGAAGCCGTATCACTCGTGAATGAGTGGCGGTTGCCGCAGGTGCACTAATTCTAGCAACTGCTAGAACAATAGTACTGTCACAGCCTAGTGATAATAATGGTTTCTTTGCGATAATATACATGTCTTGGCGAAGAAGGCAAAGCAATGTTTTTTAGCAGTGTGATATATCCTGGAAAAGTAGGTCTAAAAATAGTTATGTTGCAATATGATATCTCTTAGCCCAATGCTTCCTAAACTTGCTGGAGGTACCGAACCTTGCATGTGTCATACATGTATTCACCGAACCCTTTGCTAAAATTCAAAAAATATCTAATAATGAGCACAAGCCCAAAATCAATCATGCATCTGTCGCAAATATAATCACATTATTCAAGCAAGCAAAACCAGCTAAACATGAACTTTACACAAAAACATAACTGAAATTCAATGATATTTCCTACAGTCGAAATCAATGTGACTTATGCTACCGCTTTTTAGAAACAAGCTTAGGAACGGTAGGTTTCATCTTGGGAAGTGCCACTTTTATATCATGCTCGGAACAAAGACTGTTCTTTTCTTCGTCTTTATGTCAACGATATTCAAAAACAATTGCTTGCAAAGATACGTTGTGACAAACGATATGAGCATCTCAAAGACTTTTTTAGCAAGAAGAGGGTACGCCACAATTTGGTGACACCAAAACGTTCAGAGCGTTGTTGTTGAACCTGGCTCTGCTGAATTTCAATGATTTCTTCGAGATATTTATCACTGGTGTCTGCTTTCTCAACATTAAATAGAAACGGCTGTCTTACCCATGCTGGACTAGAATAACTGGTGGAATGTATCCATCAAGAGACTACGAGCTTATCAAAGTGCTTGGAAATTGCTTGCTTCACTTCCCCGGATACGGAAATGTCCCCATTTTCAAACGCACTTTCGATTTTACTAACACAACTGTTTATTACTTACAAAAAATTTGCATAGCTATCATTTTCTGTTCGTCGTTTCCGCAATGGTAATTTTTTTGAAATGTCTTCAAATGTTTTTCCGCTTCAGTAATTTTAGCTTTACCGCGCTGCATCTCTTGATCGAGGTGATTAAGAGCATCCAAAATATTGGTCATTTCGCTAAAATTATATTGAAGTCAGAATTTTTGAAACAATGCATAGCAATGTTGGTTCTCTTGCAAAAATAGGGCTAATTTCGCATGCAAAGAGAACAAACGATTCAACACCTTTCTTCGGGATAACCATCAAAATTTTAAATAGTATAGAAGTGCCTCGAATTCAGAGCCCATTTCCTTGCACAGCTCTTTGAAGATGCAATGCTTCACAGCACAATTTCGCACACAGTTCACACATTCCACTACAAATTGCAATACAGTGTTCCCTCGCCACTTTGAGGTTCAAGTTTCGCGGCTTCAGTGCATCGAGGATTTTTCAAAAATATTTATCAAAAATAAAAATTCAAAATAGTGCCATATCGCTAATTGACTGCGCATCATCCCGCCATTCAATTTCCCGCTGTTGACTGTGTCTTGCGTATCGTAGTATTGTGTCTGTAATTAAATTAACTTTTCGTTAAGCCCTTACACCTATGCGCCGTACTCCTGCGATGCGCCTATGCGTACTCCTGCGATGCGCCTGTGCTCTTACAATGCCGCCAATGCGCCGTACTCCTGCGAACAATTACTTTAGCGAAACCAAAAGGAAGAGGAAAATGATGGCCATTAGTGAAAAGGTCAAACTTGTGTTCGTATTAAATGAAACAAAAATTATTTCTAATTTTTCGTGTTCTTTTTCCGTCAGTTTTCAGAAAAGTAAGTTTTCATGAATATTGGCTCCAAAGGCGCCGGGAATTTTAAATTCTCCACACTTCGCAGTTTTTCACTTATCGTGGTGGGTTTGGTCCCCATTAACCGCGATAAACGAGGAAAACCTGTACTTTCTCCAGTTTTGGAGGAAAGGTTTTTGTCGCCAACGTATGTCTATGTAGAATACAATGTGTTATGATAATATATAGTGCATCGGCTTTCACTAGCGCTCCAAACCCAGATTTTCGTTCCAACATGGCTGGAGCTCGTACCGAACAAACTGCACACGCCGAATCCCATGAAAGATTGTTGTCTTTGAGGACCTTATCTACAAGTTTCTTAACGTCGACCGCTTTAGTCGTTGTTGTAAGATACTTATAAAATAAGAAATCTTCCTTTATTGCTTCTTCTTTCAAATAGCGCACAAACACAGCTTGGAAAGGTCTGTGATTTCGTCGAGTTAAAGACTGAATTTTGCCGGGCTCAAAATCAAATCTGAAACTATTTGAGCCAAGTTATTATCGCTCGTATCACGTATTCTGTTGCTGATGGTTCCATTTGAAATAGAAATTTGGGATAATTAATTTTCAGCTACTCTTCCACCGGCGCGGTGGTGTAGTGGTTAGAGCGTCCGCTTCGCAGTCGGTAGACTTGGGGTTCATTTCCCTTGTCGAGTCACACCAAAAGACTTTAAAAAATGGTATTTACAGCTTCCCTGCTTGGCGCTCAGCACATAAGGGATAGTGTGGAGAACAAGCCGGCAAGCTTGCTTGTTGTGTCCTTGGGCAAGGCACTTAACGGGATGCCTCCATCTTCATGTGGCAGACAGATGGTGGGGCCAAGCAGTCTACCCGTCGTGGTGGCCCAGTCTGACGAAAGACATGCAAACAGAGCATAAGCTCATACGCGTGAATGAAGCTACTTTTTCAAGCATTATATTGGCCGTCTTCAACCCAGGTGGTTTTACGAGTTTTTCACCAATGGTGTGTGGTTTAATTTGTTTTACAATCAAACACGCAACGTCTTACGATGCTGTCAGGATTGGTTTGTCAATGAGTACAAAGCCGAAAACAGGCAGAGAAGCTTTTTCATCAAATTTGGCTCTTTTCACTTCAGCGATCGTTGTGTTCCTGTGTTTTCCATTTCAATGCATCTTTAAGAAGTGTTCCTTTAGTTTTGCTAGGGCTAACCTTGAACTGCTCAATTTGGCGTCGCAAACATGCACTGAGGACGCTGAATCCCATCCCACTCTGTGATGCACGGGAATCCATATTATACATGTTCCTCTGACCACTTCCTTTTTTTGCTTGACATATTTGTATTAATAAGAAATTAAAATACTTCAATAAAAAGTTAAAGTCTGCTCCAAATGGTAACCTAAAATAACCAAGATTATAAATTAACGCCTAAAATTGTGGTTTTTTGCACCAGTCTATTTCAAACCTTGAAGAAGTTGATTTATTTCTCACTTAAAAAAGTTGATTCAAAAAAAAGCTATAGCGCTAGCCTCTAGAGCTGGGCGAACAATAACTTAAAATATCAAATAAATGTAGTTTAAACATAAAACAAGCAACAATGTGAAGTTTGGTATTGTGTGACAACAATGCAATTGTGCGCAAACCATTCTCACATTGTATACGTCTATACTATATAATTATGACTGCATTAGGCCTGCGGTAATTGACAAAACTGAATGAATAATTGTAGGTTTTGGGTATGTGTGTCCTGATCTCCGCCGAACTCCACATGCTGATTCACCGAGCCGTTGGGATTCGACCAAACCCAGTTTAGGAACCCCTGTCAAAGCCAAAAAATGTTTTTGTTGTAGTATGATATATCCTAATCCCTACTAAATTTACTTTGTCACGTTCTTTACAATTTTAACCACTTGTTGTTTGCCTTTTAGTTCAGAATGAAGGTTTTTCTTGAACAATTTGACAACTACTTTAATGAAGTCAGCAATATTTGTAAAGGTCTTTTAGGGAAAGAATGGTTATTGGTGGCGCATAGTAAGGATAATCTCATCTCAGTGATTTACTTGAAGTCCCGCATTTTCCATGCGTTACTACAGCATGTAATTTGCAGCGAATCGATGATAATTGGCCATCGATCATAAGAAGTTCGTTCATGCGTATGAGTTACTCATTAGCTCTTTTTGCCAGTCTTCAGTTAGACAGCATCACTACCGCAACTAAACTGCTTGGCCCCGCCAAATATATGCCACACAAGGATGAAGGCACCCCGTTAAGTGTCTTACCCAAGGACATAACCAGCGAGATTGCAGGCTTGTACTCCACGCCATTCCATTTACCCTCAGCGCCGATCAGGAAAACAGTAAATACCAGTTTTTCAGTCTCTTGGTATCACTCGACGAGAAAAAGGAACCTCAGGTCTACCGCGGACGTTCTACCCAATACGAGCGATGGCGTAGTCTTATGAGGAAAACAACCAAAAATTACCACAGAACTCATTTTTTCTATTATTTTCTGAAACCCAGCACCAAAGTTGTTAACAATTTTTGGGCCATGTACTGAAAAAAAGCATACTGAAACTATGTTTTTGATCAATTAATGTGAAATAAAGGTTGTATAAACAATTTAGTGCTATATATCTCTAAAAAGAAGATTTCTTCAAGATTTAGATAATGTATACCATAGGCGTGCAACCTTTTTTGCTGGCGGGCCAATTTCGAACATTTTGAAAATTCCATGAGCTAATTAGAGATCACATTCTATGCCATTGGTTTCTATACACAAATTAGCTTCGAACAGGTGGCTGGTGACAGTTTTCCCACCAAAACTCGATGAAGAACACTTTCTTTTTTTTTTCGGAAATCGGTTCCAAAATTGTAGTGATAACTTTGTCATTCAAGGCAACTAAATTTCATGTTTTGAAACGAATTTGTAAGTATTTCCGCGCGCCACAAAAGTTTAGGAATGAAAAACAAAAGAAATGAAACAGAAAATATTTTTTTAACCACCTCCTCCTTTTGGATGAAGGAGGTGGGAACAAACTTTAGACTTGTAGTAGCCCTAATTTATCGATTTTCGCTGGAAAGCATATTTTATAAGCTTTTAAATGAAATTGGTGTTAAGCAGCTCATCATATTTTACATGTACCAAACCTATCTGTTTACTTACCTCATTCATTTTTTATGGGATGCCAAGGAGTGTTTTTGAAGTTCAAAAAGTAACTTCAGAAGTTTCAAAGCTCAAATTTCTTGGTACAGTTTTAAAAATTTGTTAGAAAATAATACCTCCACAGTTGCAAAAAATAACAAATAAATGGCATGAATGTTGTTGTTGTTGCCAAAATACGCAAGATAGGATACTGAGTCATAAACAAAAAACAGGACAACATTTGGTTACTCGCAAAAATGTACCGAGTACAGTGTATTTGTAGCCATCTCAAAGTGAGTAATAAAGTTATTATAAGCTATGAAGATATTTACAGTTTCTAGCACTTGATGTGTTTTTTCCTTGATCCTATTTTAATTTAGTTTTTTGATCTCCTTTACAACAAAATTCTGGATGCTGCTTGAAAAGTTTTATTCCATCAAAAATCACTCTTCCAGACCTCCTACGTGTAGGCTATCAGGAAAGCACCGGATTTGGAACAGCATGACCAAGAAGCAATGGGAGACTGATCAGGAAACTGGATTAGTCTGCGATCAAAACGATGACGAGTTTGAGGGTTCACCCAGAGTTTCGTCAAAATGGGAGTTTTAGGGAAAACCAGAAAGACCAGTAGTTATTTCAAATTCTGAATCGAGACGCGACATTTCCAAACAATTCAAAAACTTTTTTGTAGTTACATTCATCGTAATTGCATGAACATTTTCGTTTTATCTTTAATGCCTCCATAAAAGACAAATTTATGTTATCTGCTAGCTCAGGAGTTAAACTGCAACGGCGAACCTTAACCTTAATGGTGAAGACAATTTTTTTAAAACCGCGCAAAAACTTGTCTCAAAAGGCTATTAGTTTTTTATCCCCACTACAAGTATTCAGATTACGTGCATGGGTTAGTCTTTTTGATTAAATTTTTTTATTCATGTCAATTGACAAAGAATACATTGGATCATTTTTGTTGCTCTCGCAACCATAGCAGATTATCGGCTCTGTTCGCAAAAGTTCCGTTCGCGAAAAAATCCAAATTACTGAGTATATTATCAAGTTAGTCAAATAAAATAAATTAGTTCTCATCAGCATGTTCTGAGTATGCAAAGCTATTTAAAAACTTTTAGCATTTTGTTGATTAATAATAAATTCTGTGGCTTTCGTCTAAAGAAATTTACCATTGCTCCACTGCGCACAAGCATGACCTGACAGCCTAAAGCCAGGCCACGGGCAACGGCTCTTCAACAAAATTATTACAGAATCCCTCCTATCGCAACATTGTTAGTTATTTAAATCAGGGATGGGCATTGGGAAAACTACGGCCGCGGGCCTAATCCTGCCCGTTTTACGGTTCAATCTCGTTTTGTTTTGGTGTCTTGAGATGACATCTTTATAATAAATTGCGTTTTCTCACTCACCGGCCTGCCTATCCATATTAAATTTTTTCTTTTTATCCGCAGCGTAAACTGTTTACCCACGTCGGCTTTAAATTTGGCCAAAGTAATTTGATATCTCCATGAAAAACATCACCAAGTCCGATCGCAATAAAAATACCTTTGAAATTTGGTAAATTTTTCCATTTTTAATTTAAGCTAATGAGAATTTCAAAGAAAAATTTTATCAGCATAACCTTAACTGGATTTAGCATAAATTTCCCCATGCTGCCCTAAACTTTTGGCTGGCTACAACTCGTCTACAGCGCACAAGACTGTCGATTTTGAACAAAATTTTATTATATTGTACTTGAAAAACATAACTGCACAGCATCACGTTTTATGCTTCATGTTTCTTTCTAGTTTCATCCTTCGCAAGCAGCAGCATTTTGTTTGGTAGCAAATCCACTAGATGACTTGATGCACTGTTTATTTTCTTTGGGCTTTTTATAAACTTGATCAATTTTAATGGGAGGTATGTATGATAATTCCTATAAAAAATCAATAGTTGTTTTTAAAAGGTGTTTTAGCCAAATTTCTTCAGAAAATGTCGACTGTAGGAACTACGAAAAACTTTTCCAACATATTTTTACATCCATTTTCCCAGAGTTTTAATATCTGGCATATACTGTTATTCTGGCTACCAGGTATTTTTGATAAATTCATTTTATTTAGCTCTTCCGGTAATGATAACGTTTATTCAAGTTGATACAAGTTCTCACCGAGCATGCAAAAAACTTTAATATTCGTCAACGTTTCGAACAGCTATACAGCTGTTCTTCATCAGGACTAATAATAAACGAAAGCACGAGTGAGGCAATATAAATAGTGTGCTACGCAATCGAAAGAAAAAGGCGAAACAAAAAGTTTAAAAGCGATTAATAAACAACTGTAGATTACGTCAAATTATCATAAATTTCAGAATAAAAACAATTTTCTTTATCATTGATTGAATTTTCAGAATTATGAATAAAAAAGATTAAGAAATCGGCGTTTGGTAAAATCTATTTCAAAGGTTAAAATTTTGCTATGATTCCAGTCAATTTGGTGATCTTTGGTGATGACATGCCCAACCAACGCCGTTTTTTATTAAAATTGTTGTCATCTACTTTTGCCAGATTTGCTGGCCTCAAATCCCTTTTTATTCTGAAATTTATGATAATTTGACGTAATCTACAGTTGTTTATTAATCGCTTATAAACTTTTTGTTTTGCCTTTTTCTTTTGATTGCGTAGCACACTATTTATATTGCCTCACTCGTGCTTTCGTTTATTATTAGTCCTGATGAAGAACAGCTGTATAGCTGTTCGAAACGTTGACGAATATTAAAGTTTTTTGCATGCTTAATGAAAACTTGTATCAACTTGAATAAACGTTATCATTACCAGAAGAGCTAAATAAAATGAATTTGACAACCTGCTTCTTATGAGGTCTCATCAAAGCGCTTACGTTACCGGCACTGCATGATGTTGAAATGGCTCTGTTACTGCATGTCTGTCGCAGAAGATAATTCGTGGCCAAGGCATAGTGTTCAAACAGCTTATTTCAATTGATCCGCAGGCTTAAAATTTTACAGACCGGTTCATGTGGGTTATGAGCCCGCTTTCAAGGTATATATAATGCTGACTCAGCAAAATTCAAGCCTGCGGAACTTCAGTACCAAGCATCAAAGTTATTAGACTGAATCAGGCCTGCGCAACTCAAAGGAACAAACGGGCCACATCTGACAGATATTTTTTTTTCGCAAATCGCTTGCCAAGGTCCTTGATCATTTGGTTGCGAAGCAAGCATGAAGACTTTTTTATTTTCTCTTTTGAGATTAATTTTTTGAAAAAGGTTACTTTACCCGTTTCGGTATCAATACAAACTTAAAAAACTTTTTTTTCTATGGAGATCAACTTTTTTAACCATGGATTATCTGTTGCGCCGACCTGGGTTAAATGTTTGTGGACTTAAACTTGTAGCATTACATCACGAACCACAAATATCTCCGATATTATGATGTCAAAGAAAGCTGGATCACGGCATGATCTGGCTATCATGTAATAGACACGGAGAAAAGCAAAATAAGTATTGAGAGCAAGACGAAATTTTTTGGAAAATAATGGAAAATAGTGAGTAATTGCTCATGCGTCCTCTTCGCAATCGGTTGACTCTGGGTTCATTCCCCTTGTCGATTCATACCAAAAGACTTTAAAAAATGGTATTTACAGCTTTCCTGCTTGGCGTTGGGCATTTAATGGAGGTTGTGGAAAACAAGCTGGCAAGCTCGTTTGTTGTGTCCTTGGGCAAGGCACTTAATAGACGTCTCCACCTCTATGTGGAAGAGAGGTGGCCCAGTTTTCCCTCCGAAGGGAGGGTTTGCGGCAGGAAGGGCATCCGACCGTAGCACAAATGCCATATTATAAAAATGCAGATATCTGCTGTGGCGACCCCTAATCGGAATAAGCCGAAAGACAAAGAAGAAGTGACTAATTGCTCATAAGCAGGGGTGTAGTGGGGTAGTAACATCGTTCCCACACTTGTTCTGTTCTGAAAACCCGTTTTCTTAGTATTTTGATGAGAGATATTCCAAAAATGCTCTGTTATTAGGTTAAAGCGTCTCCATAAAACAATAGCATGTTTAGCTTACAGTAGACGTTGGCTATTTGCCGTGCGTGGCCGATAGATTAAAATAACATTTTTGATAGATAAAATAATAGATTAAAATAACTTTAAAATTAAATAAAGACAGATTGCAAAGTTATAGGAAAGCACTGTGGTGCGGTGCCATTTCAATCCACTTAACTGAAGCAGGTCAAATCCTGGTCGACGGTCAAAGCCTATGCATCCGTAATAATGCTCTGGACTGAAGGACCAAATTCAAAACACATTGAAAAATTCATTGCCAGCAGCTTTGCCCCACTTGATGTTTTACCACCACAACTCAGCTGAGTAAGACTTGATTATACGGGTGTGGATCAAACTTTGTCAAGCACATAACTGAATATAACTGAATTAAGGGAAAGAATATCAGTTCGTAAATGGAATTTGTTATTGACGAAGACTCTCTTTTGAAACTGTTGTCCTTAGCCGAGGTCAAACAGCATTTGTTTCACTCTGCATCCATGCATCGCTGGGTTTGGAATTTACCTAAGTGACATAAACATATTAGACTACAGGAGAAGATGGAAGACAGACCGGGAAAAGCCGAGACGTATCGGTAGGTTGCTTTGAACGAAAGCTCATGCATTTTATGCGGTTTATACGCAAGAAGCTAACGAGGGAAAAATGAAAGTCCAGAGTTTATGAAAAGAGGTCAAAAAGGATTTAGAGTAGTTGTTCCCAAAAGTCTTCAACTTTGTTTTGGACCAAAAACAAGAAAACAATCTACTTTGAAAAGTAGATCTTCGAAAAAGGTTTTTGATTATGTTTTGAGACAAAAATAAAAAAACGATCACTTTTAAAAAATTAATCTCCAAAAAGAGGCCTTCAACTTGATTTGAAGACGAAAACAGGAAAATAATTAAATTTCGAAATACTTTAAAAGAAGGATATTCAAAATAAGTTCTTAAAATTTGTTTTGAGACAAAAATGCCGTCAGTTTTTCCCATAGCAAACAAAGAGTTACTCCTTAGATGTATTTGGGGATCTACGGCATATCCCCCAGTCTTCAAAAAGATCCTTGTTATTGAAATGGTAGAAAACCACAGGTTTAGAGCGATTGTTTTCTTTCGATTGCTATTTTGTCGAACGTTTGCTCCCATTCACGGTTGGCGAACCCCTGACCAGCGGGTCACTATGTGACCAGTCTCTGGTATTTGAGCGACCCACTTGTAGATACGTTGTTACGGAACCAGTAGTTTATATTTTCACGGTGAGAAAATGTTTCTATTTTTAGAGGTTTGGCCGCAAAATTTGGGCCAAAATGAAATGAAGAACTTTTTTTAGAGATTCAGCCGCAAAATAAGTTTTAGCAATGGCTCTCTATTGTTATTTCTATAACACATTGATAACATATCGTTATGGGTATGACCCATTGTTGCTTTTTTCCAGAGCAATATCTCATGTTGACCCATTTGATTAAAAAGGTTTGCCATCCATACTCTGATCAAGCTACGCATTCTTATGTTGGGATTTAAACGGTATAAAGGCATTAAATTGTCTGTAACCATTAGCAAAATGCTAAATGTTGGATTAGGTGTAAGGTGGTATGTGAATTCCGTTTTATATCGAAAATGTTATGTCAAAAGTTTTACAAAGAAAATGATTTCATTTAATTTTGCATTCGTTGCCAAACGTAATGAGATGGTGTTGGATTATCATATCTCTTGTTAAGATCATGGTAATCACAACTTTAATACAGTTTTTTAAAGAAACCGAAGCCGGTAGCGTTGAAAAAATGGATTCGAGAGTATATATGGACTCATGATTTATTATAGGCTCGGAAGGGATTTTCTGTTGTCCTCCTACAAAGTCCTCCTACAAAGTCCTCCTACGAAGTTTTTCCCCAAATAAAACGTCTTACCTTGAAAATTGGCACAAAGTGATTTTTATGCATATACTTACATCAATGGATTGACCCTCAGAAACTGTAATACGAAGTCTAGGTAGCCTCTCCACGCCCAGACTGAAGCTTAAAAAGTAACTGATAAAGCTAATGGAAGTGGTTTTGACAAGAGCCAAAAGAAATAAATGAAGCAGATTGTGATAGAAATATTATGATAGGCCTAGGCTACAAACCTGTACTGGCGAACGACTTTGGCATATTTGCAACTGATAACTTGAATGAACCTTGTCTTGCAGATCTTTTACTTTTGCAGCGGACCAATCATACTAAATTTACCATTTGGTTAGCATTAAGATATCTATATGTCCAAACAACGTAGGTCATAAATTAAAACAATTTAAACCAGCAAAATACAAGCAAGCTCAATGGTAGTCCAGGTAAACTCACTGTTGAATACTATCAATCTACAACCTTATTCTAGTGATAGTACCCGCCGCCCAAAAATGAAGTAGAAGTGCCATTAGACTTTCATACGGAGATCACATGGGCCTACATATTATAGCTGCTACACTTCATTGTTTGCACTAAAGCAACAAGCGATTTCACGATGTGAAATTACATAAATCCCAATGTCACTGCCTTCCAATATTGAAGAACCATAAAAGATAAGAAGTTCCGCAAGAGAGAGAAGAATACGCTTCCACATAGAGTAGGCAAGTATGTGTGAAATGGTGGCAGTGGACAAAGAGAGATTGGCGACAAGCGCGTGGATTTCGGTAAAATCAAGACGAGAACAAAAGGTTGGGCTTGAGTTCGAAAAATAGGAGGTTCGCTTCAGACCAGATAAATAGCCTCTATAACTCTGCTTCGCTACTCTTTTCACTAAAACCCACAAAAATGAAACTTTAGATAGCCAGTGAACACAAATTAGCAACTCACTGAAAGGGGAGAAACTGAGTTAAATCAAGGGAAAAAATGAAAAGAGAAAACAGAATCAGTGAGAGAGAGCACAAAAAAAATTATTCATCTTTAGGTTTAGAATGGAAAGAGAAGGAGACGCTCGTTTCTTACGACCTCTTCGCTTTGTAGATATCAGATGTAGATGACGCGAAGCTGAGATCTAAGCTTTAGGTTTTTCTTTGCCTCTGTGAGTAGAAGCAAAAAAAAAACGCTAATTAGCAGCTGTCTCATCACGGTGAGATAAACACCTACCCCGTTGTGTCCGCACAAGTCAACAGACGCCTAATTGTTGTGGTGGGCCAAAATGTCTGTTGGCTTCTTTGAGGATCCCAGATACCCCAGCCACTCCCCATACCAAACGTTTTTTTTTGTGATGTTGTCCTCTGAGCGGCGGCAAAAGAGTAACCCACACTTTCTCGAAATTCGGTTGACTGTCTTTTGCTTTCCTGCTACATTCTCTCTCTCTCTCTCTCTCTCTCTCTCTCTCTCGGTCGCCTTATTTATCTTCTTCTGATAAGCGGCCTAGTTCATCTAAACCCTGTTCTTATCTTTCCTTGTACTGGGCGTGTTCATAATGTAATCTGGAAGAGCAGGTCAATGTAATGCTTTACCGCTTCTAACGGTTGCATTTAAGATGCACTTTTTTCCTCCTTGGAGTTAACTTCTTTCTCAAATCTTACTCCTGGATCAGTCCTTCTTGCTGCATCTCTGTCTACTATGTGTCCCTTCTTTACCAATGCCTTGTGTTTTTTCGGGCCCTTCAGCACGTATACCTTCACTGTAGGCTGTAACTTAATCAAGTCTCATTCTACCAACGTATCCCTTCTCCATTATTCTTATCTGTTGAACTCCTACCCACCCGCTATCCTATCCTTAACCCTCCTTCAAAATTTTTTCCAGCATCTTTCACTCCCAACGCTTCTTCTTTACCTTCACGTTTCCTCATCTTCATCTGACACCTCGCAAGTTTATGGCATTCCAATGGAATGCAGGAGGTCTTTGTGCCGGAAGTATGAAGCTTCTTCGCTACGTCTCGCTCTCGTCTACGTCTATTTAGGAGTGCAATCTCAACTCCTCTTCAACTTTCAGGATCATTGGATACTCGGCCCTAAGATCTGATTGTGCTTGCTCCTGATCTGGCTCTCTTTCTTCTGAGGATCCGCACGCCAGAAGTGGAGTCACTATTTTCATCAGACAGAACATATTCTTTTCAAAGCTTTCTACCTTTTCATTTTCTTTGCATGAACCCAACTTTGACTACGTGTAAGTAAATATTTTTTCAAAAAACCTTTCTTCGCTCTCTAAACCTGTTTTTTTCAACCCTTACAAACGCCAACCTCAAGCTTGAAGGTTACCCGAAAATGAAAAAGCCGTAAGTGAAAGAAAAAAGGCTTTCGCTTTCGTTTACGGAAGTGATGAAAAAGCCAAGATTTCATTTTATTAAAATGAATTGTAGATGACGCGAATGAATGCGAATTTAAATGAATGAAATGAAATGTTATCAGATATCAAATGTAGATGACGCGAAGCTGAGATCTAAGCTTTAGGCAAAGAAAAACCTAAAGCTTAGATCTCAGCTTCGCGTCATCTACATCTGATATCTACAAAGCGAAGAGGTCGTAAGAAACGAGCGTCTCCCAGCATGCTTCGTCTGTCATGGGTAAGATATGGCATAAAACATGCACTGCTCTATTTCCTGAAACTGATTCTTGATCTGTCTATTCTCTTTGTTGATCTGTGGCTGATTCTGCTTCTTTTTTCTCCTCTTTTCTTAAATCTCCCTACTGCTTTTTTCCCAAAGAATTGTCATTGGTCTACGCCAACTAGCTAGGTTCTTACTTTTTTGTGCTTCGGCCTAAGGCTCTGCGCAGCAAACTTCTCTTTTTGTTCTTTTTTCACCTGCAGCGAATTTTTTGCCGCTATTCCTTACCTTTTCTGATCCATTGCCATCGGGCTAGACAGAGTATGCTGATGAAGCTACACCATCCTGATGCACATCTCTTGTTATGGCATGGATCTTTTTCTTCACATCTTCAATCTTTCTTTCTTTCCATCTGAAAGTCTTCCTGTATTATTTCATCCATAAATCTAAAAACCTCTATTCACCTGCTTCCTCCCAGCTTATTTCTTTTACCTCCTGCGTCTCAAAGCTGTTTGAGCTCGTCATCTATGCCGCCCACATGTTTTTCTGGAGTCTAATTCCAATTTTTCATCTCCTCGGGCCGGTTTCCGAACCGGTCGGTCTACTCTCAATCAAATTCTTTATCTTTTTCAGTCCATTATGTACTGCTTTAACTAACCAAAGCCAGAATCTTGGACGATTTTTGTCACTATCAAATTTTCAGAGGCCTTAGAATTTGTCTAGTATCTTGATCTTTTTCATAGGCTTATTTTTGTTGCTTCCCCTCCTTGTTTTGTGCAATGAACTCAATTTTTCTTTTCTGACAAACATACTTGCTTGATTTTTTAAAATCATTATCTGGCACCTATTTTTTCCTATATTTGCTACTGCGTAGATTAAACATAAAGTCTTGATTCAACTGGAGCGCTAGTCTGAGCACTGGTGCTTTCCTCTCAATCTGGAAAAATGTGAAGCCTCCATCTTTTTGGTGCATTCCAATCAATATAATACTCATTCCCGTCTCTCTCTGTTCGATTACCTTCTCCTCTTCAATTTTAATTCTGCTTTTTTTGCATTACCTGTGACCACATTTTTTTTCTTTTTAAACCATGTATCTTTGCTGAAGGCCAAGTTTTTTCCTCGTCACAAAGCCTTAAGTTTTTTCTCTGCTTCCTACGAGCTCCTATCTCTCCTCTACGAGTTTCTATCTCTTATGTACAAAGTCTTTCTTCGGCCTGTTTTCACGTGAGCTTCATCCAGATAGTTTTCTGGAACGTCTTCACCGAGCAACCAGTCGCACGATTACCAGCTGCTTTTTGTCTTCCTTTATTGCTCTTCTCCTTTTTAAGACGTCCCTGCTTCCCCTACGAATTATTCAAGCTCAATTTGCTCTGTTCTCTAATAAGCAGGTCTTTTGTTTTCCATTTGTTTTTCTTATTTTAGATTTCGCCAGACACAAAGAGGCACCAAGACTTTCAAAGTCCTCCTGGACAGACTTTGCGACCACTTATCCGCTCATGTATTCTTCTTCTTCCATCATGGAAACTCCTCTTTTCGGATGTTCCTCTAGTCCTTGGACCCCACCTTCTTTCACTGTAAAGCTCAATTATTCTATTTCACACTCTCTCCCCCAAATCTTTTCTCTTTCTCGCTGTGGTGCTGCTCCCCTTACCTTGACTTTCTCTTAATTCATGATTTTTTGATTTTGACTAAGGACTCTGTTCCTTCTCCTTTTTGCAAAGAAGGCTCTGGCGTCCTTGCCGATTGTTCACTTTCTTGTGTTAAAGCCAACCTATCCTATTGGACAGGTCCAGTGTGTTCAAGTTTTTCTGCTAAAACCTGCCCCTTTCTGCAAACTCTCTATTAATCTCGTCAGCACTAGCATGTCTACCACTTCTCATCTCCTCCTCTCAGACTCTAGCTATATCTTGGCAACACTTTCCTCGCTTCTTTACTTCTTTCTTTCTCATACTCTTCAAAGCATCTGGCAGGAACTATTCATCATCTTCGCTTCCTTTTCTCTCAGGCTACAATGGGTCCTCGGTCACTTATTTCTTTCGGGAAATGACATGCCAATGAACTGATTAGACAGTGTGCCCTGCTTGAGCCATCTGCATCTCCTGATAGTTTTTCTACTCTTATCTCTCGTCCACTCATTTCTTTTACGAACTGGAAGCGCATTTCCACATCAAAATTTTTTGACACGTAGAAACCCTTAGTATCCACGGAAGAACTTGTGCTTTCTTGTCACGCTCGTTGTGTTCTTTCTCGTTTTTGCTGCAACGGATATAGCCTTCTGTTGAACTCTTATGTCTCTAGAATTGGCAAAATTGATTTTCCTTTATGCAACGCTTGCGGCCATACGAATTAAAACAACTTTCATCTCATTCTGTCCTGAACAGCTACGAATTTTTTGGGCCGTTCGCTATCTGGCAGCTCGTTATTTACAATTCTGATCCAGCCCTTGTGGAGTTGCCCAACTGCGGGGGGTTTGTGGTCTTCGGCCATGCTTTGTGTCGAGGTAGGGTCAGATAACAACAACCGCGTTTAGTTGAAATTTCTGTTGGCCTCCACAAAGATCCCAGAAATTTTGAGTTTTCATCTTGCTTCTATTTCCTAAAGCAAAACACAGTACAACGAACTTAAAAAGTAAAAACTCTAAACAAACATCCATTTGGTTTCTCGGGTAGATAAATTTAAGCAAAGCTTGTAGAAACCAGAAGAAAAAACAACGAAGATCGAAAGGTTAGAACTCTGATTTTCATGGGTCCACGGCACTCACGAGAGTAGGTACACTATTCCTTCTTTCTACACAAATGTTTCCATGTTATTACCCGCTGAGTATGAGTGGCTATTTTTCAAAACTCCGATACAACTGGAATTCGAAGTCAGATCTTGTGCTTGCCAGGTAAGTGCCTCAACAACTATAGCACTGTAATGTAGTCTACAGTTTATAAACACATACCGCGCTCATGATATCAGCAACAGAGAAATTTTTTTTGTCAGCCGGTGACATTACGATGCGATCATTAAGATCTCTCCTGTAACTGCCTCTTCTCCAATTAACATCTCTAAAATTTGACTGTTTATTAGAAGCTGGAATAAGACTTGTTGTTAGCTAGATAAGCTTTTCTCAGCCATTTTCTTTTGCGGCCCAAAATCGCTTGAAAACACAGTTTGCAGCAAAGGCTGCGACCCACATGCAGTATGTAGCTATATATAATTCTTGCGGTTCATTCGTGAAATTTTCGCAACCCATAGTCTGAGAAACGCTAAACCAGATTGTTTACTAGAGTTATCAAAAGCAGTTGTAGGCCTGTTTTTTATCGTTAGTTGATGTTAGCGACTATAAATGATGTTTAGACTACCTAGGTTAAGTGATTGTTGTACGACTAGCAACAAGGCTTGTTTATGCTAGTGGGCATGGTGAATAAATGAATAAATAATAAGCTGCCGACCAGCCCTGATTCAAAACTTACCAGCATAGTTTTGCTTAACTTGCTGGCAATTGACCACTACGCGACAAAGCGGTTGCTCGAGATTAAGAGCTCAATAACCGTGCTGGTTCGGAGTCGATGTGCCTATGAATGCAGCGTTAAAAGAGCTGCATGCAGCAAGATAAAGAAAAATAGTTGCTTGCATGTGAAATCGTGCTTTGGGTTTAAGCCATGCGCATCTCAAGGATTCGAATTCATAGGAATGGCTCCTGAAGATTGCAAGAGCCTTTTCTTGGAGCATCTCAAGCCTATGGCTTATCTTTTATAAATAACTAATGAATTTCCTCGTTTTATGAGAAACAATATATGGTCTTTTGCTAAATTCGCGCCATTATTGCGCTGTTGCGCTTGTGGTAAACCTTATATACAGGGTGTCCCAAAAGTAACCGAACCCAAATTTTGATAAAAATTAGATATCAAAACCAACAAACTTCTTGAACATATTTAGTATTTACAATTGTTCAAAATGTCTACCTTGAACTTCAGTACAATCAAGACATCTTTTGACAACACTGCGACATACTTTCTGGCAAGTTTCCTCTGAAATTTGATTCCATTCGTGCTGAATACTCTGTTTCAGTCGATCAATTGTCTTAGGCTTGCAAGGTTGATTAATTGTCCTAGTCCACGCTTGTGTAAATCTAAAGTCCTTCGCTGCATTTTTGAAAAATGTGGGTACCAGCAGCGCACACTGAGCAGGAATTAGGCAATGATGTAAGCAATAGTAAAAAAATACCATACAAAGACATTAAAAAGAAATTACATTTGTTAATTTTAATATCAAACTTTTATGTAAGTTTATGGTTCGGTTACTTTTGGGACACCCTGTAAGTATGTACCTGGAAGTATTTATACCCAGAAAGTATGTCGCAGTGTTGTCAAAAGATGTCTTGATTGTACTGAAGTTCAAGAAGTTTGTTGGTTTTGATATCTAATTTTTATCAAAATTTGGGTTCGGTTACTTTTGGGACACCCTGTATATATACAAATCTACTCAGAATGGCGGTTCTAGTAGAAAGCACAGTAATATCCAGCAATGTAACCCGAACTGTTACCACTTGAAACTTCAAAGCAAGTCTAGAGCATAAGTGTGCTATCAAAAACTAACAGATAACAACGTTAACTTACTGGATTTTCTCAATACCAAGCATTGCATTTAAAATGTGTGGGGTTTCAACGGCAGCAGAGAAGCAAATATGCAAAGGTATTCGAGGATAGTACCAGAAAAATGCCATGCACATTTCTTTTTCAGTTTCTAAACCTCCCTGTCGAAAAATATGTATCGGTAAGCTAATTGCTATAGTTCTAATAGCTTGTGGTGCGGTAGAGCATAAAGCTGATACCATACTGTTTTAAAAAGATCAACCGAAATGCTTTTGTTTGCAATTTGTCGTGAGAAGACTGCATTTCAATTCATTGGAAAACACGTTTTTTGGTAATAGCATTTTCACATTTTTTCAGCATTTGGCTGCTTAAGGTAACTGTATCTTATAAACCTTATTACAGTCGATCGTGCTACTGGTAATTGTAGGCTTTCAACTACTTTCCTGAGACGTTTACATGTTCTTGATGACATAATTTAAAATCTTTCTGGATCAAACTTTGCTACTGCATTAGTTAAGCTTGTGTCTGGGCCAAATCAAAAGTAGTCATTCAGAAACGAAGAAAGATGGTACAAATGAAATAGTGTAAGCTTGCAAATTACGGTAGTATCTTACAACGCTGATATAAACCATTGTTCTAAAATCTGTTGTTTGTTTGTTTGTTTGTGGTTACCCTCCTCTTCTTCGGGATAAAGATACGGCATGAACGGCAATTCAGATTCATGCCGTCAACCTAATTGAAATTGGACTAGGGGAAAGATGGCAGCCCATTTTGAACCAGTCATGAATGGTTGGTGGCCCCACCACCAACAAGGCGGACTGCCACTGGTGGGTACCCAAGAGTCGTCTTTTACGACATGCTTGGTTAGCAACTTCACAATTGTAATCCGGTGAAGTACGGGTGGGCCACCTGTCTGCCACATAAAGGTGGAGGCGTCCCGTTAAGTGCCTTGCCCAAGGACACAACAAGCAAGCTTGCCGGATTGTTCTCCACACTATCCCTTTTTTATGCTGAGCGCCAAGCACGGAAGCTGTGGATACCAGTTTTTAAAGTCTTTTGGTATGACTCGACTCAGGGAATGAACCCTAGATCTACCGATTGCAATGCGGACGTTATCTAAAATCTGTTCTAAAATCTAAAATCTGTTCGCGGGCAAAAACTTGCTGCGCCGAACTTGATAGATACCATCCAATCAGATAGCGTTTGATATTTAAATATAGCTCAAATTCCCATAAAATTGTGTCAAGACAGAACAGCCGCTGCTTGCCTCTTGTTCAAGCTCTTACCTGGGCTTTTTTGGGCAGTGAAGCTTGCGACCACGCTGTCTTTACTGCGAGGTGGTGCACCAGTTAAACATTATTGGTTCATGGGACATGAGATCCTAATTAAAAAAAGACACGGCAACACCTTGTTAAAATAAACATGTCTTACAAATAGTGGTCTATTTTTTCCCTTAGTCGTGTATGTGCATTCAACCATTAACTCATCACCCGTTTGTACATTTCGTGGAGATTGGAGCACGTGAGGCTGCTGGAAATCGAAATCGTATGATTCGTCATCGACAACGTAAGGAAGCTCAACACCGTTTCTGTGAATAAAACAGTTTATTGATCGCAAAAAGCAATTGCAGTGATTTCTGAATCAGTTATATTTTGTTTACTGCTTCGTGCCATAAAGAGTGTGTTCTCCCACAAAAAGTTCAAGAACGATAAAATTGTTGTGCATGTTGTTACCTTCAGATAGACTTTGTGATATCTTAAACTTTCTCAAAGTTCTCAAAAAACGTTTTGTGTCAACTATGATTGTCACGATACAGTTTTTGAAAAGAAGCTGTTCCAAACCTTCTCAAATCTCCTTTTCTTACCAACATGCGACGGAAATTATTAGAAAAAGTCATGTCGGTAGAATTAACAAAAAGCAATTCAAATGCAGCTTAGATAAATTGTTAAGATTGCGGCTGCCAAATTCAGTTCTCAATTATCGATCATATTTCCTATCAATGCGCAATCCACGGAACACGAGATCTAGGTAAGGCAAGAGCAGAGAAGATTGCAAATATGAAATTTTCCCAAGTTAAATGTATAGCAGCAACCCTTACAACAAACTTCACTTCACGACACCTATTTCTTTGAAAAATGAATGACTGTGGCCACCAGTAACTTTATAACACATCCCCACCATGCGGCTGTTAACTCATAAAAAAGGCCGAATTTCACAGTACAAACACAAAAGCAATTTTAAAGCAAATGTAAACAACTGACAATACAGCGGTAATTTCGCAAATTAAAGATTGTCTGCTATCTAAAGACTTTAAGATCAAAAACAAATAACGAGACTGCTGCACGATAAAAAAAGGTAGGGGAAAGGAAGATGAATTGATACGGAAGGTGATTTGATACAATACCCCTGCCGAATTCCATAAAATAAATTTTAGTTAATTAGCACCAACACGTGAAAGAGAATGTCGAAAAACTTCATCCGGGTTATAGGAAAAGCTGGTTAAAATGAATTTGAAAGAAATAAAGAAGAGAAGTTGTTTTCGTAAAGTTTTTGTAAAATTTCGTCTCCTAACTTCAACTTGACTGCAGAATTAAAAAAAGGGTCAACAAAGCAGTGAATATGGTAAGGTAATTGTTGCTAGATTACGTTGTTATCTAGTGCAGTTGTTTTTTCCAATTACTTTTCCTAGAATGTTAGTTGTCAAATATTTATCCGAAGTGCTGGAAAGGAGATTTGATACAATGTACCGAAGGTGGTTTGATACAGAGTATCACATCACTATCCATATTATAACGACAAGGCATGATTAATTTGATGAATTTTTTTGGTGTCTTGGGGCATGGAAGACAAATAAAAACGCACATAGCACCTAATCAGTTGTTAAGTTGCCCACAAAAAAATTATAAACCGGTTTTGTATTCTGATATAACTGCACAGTAATTATTGTATGGTGCTGGCAGCACCTATAAGATAGCTATTACTCTTCTTTTAGATATTTTGTACATTAATATTTGCCCTATTTCAATAGACATTTATTCTGTTCAAACTTGCTTTAACAGTAATGGCACGACTAAACAGCATATCGTTTAAGTATGAAAGAAAAACTAATCGATAATTTCGATCACCGCCGGATGTGTTAGAAAGAATAGCAAAATATGTCACCGAAGAAGGTATGCGATCTTTTGTAGAAAGACCCCGCCACTAACGCAAAAATGTGAGATTTCAGAAAAGTACCCCCGCTACGTTTTAAGTACTGCAGCACTCACCGTTCCATCGTTGACGAAGAAGATTAAGGTTAGAGTTAGGGTTTGGGCTTAAATTTAGGGTTAGTGTTAAGTGGCGGGGATGTTTTTTGGCGGGGGTTTTCTACGAAAAATCCAAGGTATGTCCTATCAAAAGGCTGCTGCCAATTTTAATGTCGAAGAAATGACGCTAATGCGGTATATGAAAAAGAAGGAAGCAGATCCCACTTGTACTATTGGTTATCAAGCTACCATTATAAACAATCCAATTTTTTCGCCAGAGATGGAATAACAGTTATCATCTCACATTGGGCACTTGGCCGATATGTTCTTTGGACTGTCAGTTCAAAAATACAAAGAATTTGCTTTTCAATTTGCTACTGCAAACAAATCATCTATTCCATATTCTTGGGAAGTAAATGAGAAAACTGGAAAACAGTGATGGAAGTGGTTGAAAGAGAGGCACCAACTTTTAATTAGAACTCCAGAAGTCACATCGATTGGCGCGGCCAATTCGGATCAGCTTTCAATCATCACAACGTAAAAGAATATTTTGACAATCTTGGTAATTTGTTAGACAAGCATCAGCTTACTCCAGATCGAATTTTTAATTTAAATGAAACTGGTGTAACTACCGTTCAAGATCCAAAAAAGGTTGTAACTGCAACTGGAACAAAAAGTGTTGGTTCTATAACATCTGTAGAAAGAGGCGAGCCTGCCACTGTTCTCCATGCTGTATATGCTGCAGGGCATGCTTTGGCTCCTGTGATGATCTTCCCACGAGTGCGATACAGGGATTACTTTGTTCGTGGCGGTCCACCTGGATGTATTGGAATGCAACCAGATCTGGTTGAATCAATGCAGATCTTTTTGTTGATTTTTTAATGCATATTAGTGACTAGCTGCTCACCAGATCGCAAGATTCTAGTGCCCATAGGCAATCATGAATCACATTTGTCTATTGCTGTAATTGACAAGGAAAGAGATTTAGGTTGGTTCTATTGATATCTCTAAAAACATCTCATAAATCACAGCCTTGGATGTATCTATTTATGGATCATTTAAAATTGGATTCCACAAAGCAATGAACAATTGGATGCAGACTAACTCAGGAAAGATTGTGACAATTTATGAGGTTCCGTCGTTAGTTAAAGAAGCCCAAACGTTTGCAATGACTCCACGAAATATAATGTCAGGATTTTGTTCGACAGACAACTGGCCATATTACCCTCAAATTTTTGATGAAACTGATTTTGCTCCTGCTTTTGTTACTAATCGTGACATCATTCAAGATTCTGGGAGCAGTTCTACAGATCCTCACACTTTTCAAAGTGAATTGGGCAATGAACAAGCCTTTGGTTCTTCTTTGGATACCAGTCACCGCGACCTGCTTCAGGTGGTATTGATCAGTTTTATGTCAGTGTTGTAACTGGTAGTCGTACTGGCTTTTTTTAAATAATGAAAATAAGACTGACATTTTTTTAAAACTCATCCAAGATCAAGATCAATATGTTAAGACCGAGATTTTGAACTAGTCTGATTAACTCTTCTGCTCCCGCGTGCATTGTGAAAAAAATGTCCGCAAGGTGTCATAATTTGTCATAAACAATCATAATTAATTATTATAAAATACCCCAAGTTTGTTTGTAAATCATTACTCATCTGTTTACTTCTACATCAAGCGCAATATATTGTTGAAATTTCTATTTCTTGAAGATTTCAAATACAAAAAAACAAAAAAAATAGGGGTGGTAACGATTAATTTATTTTTAATAGTTACCTTTTAATAAATTAACGATTAATTGATAGTTATTTTTGATTAAATCAAAACTTCTGCACTAATATTGATTGACAAATTTATTCTTCATGTACTTCAATTACAACTCAGTTAATAGCCGGAAATGAAATAGGCGTTTTTTCTTTCAAATATTGTCAGATAACCAGCTACGCAAACAAACAAGCATATTAACAGTATTTGGTTCAAGTGATGAACGCGTCTTGTTAACAATGTAACCAGCAGAACTAAATAATCGTTCACACGGAACTGAGATAGCCGGTATGCAAAGTACAGTCTTTGCAAAAAATTCCAATTTCGGATATCGATATTCATTAAGTTTCCACCATTGTAGTGCATCCACTGATGCAGCGACTTTTTTCTCCATTTTATATCGCTGTACTTCATCAGAATCGCTTTCAACATCCTCTTCTGAGTCGGAATCAGCCTCCATCAGCCTAAAACGCTTTTCATTAAGTTCGCATATAGTACTATTGACACCGTTAATATCATCTTGTACATAAGTCTTCAACCAATCATCACTTGCTATTTGCTGGTTAATAAGCGACCAAGTTTGTTCTTTTGCATTGTCTGATAAACACTTCGAGTTTTTATATCGTGGATCAAGTACTGTTGCAATCTTTAAAACTGCAATGCTTTTCATATTAGCCACGCGTTCGTTGAAGTCATTAACAGAGGCTTCCTTGAATCTAGCTATATCACCCGGATCATCATCATTTACAGTCATGTGTTTTGTTAAAGACGATAACAGTGGCAATACACAGCTGCATACCACATATTTATCACCACCAAGCAGGACCGTAGCCTGACGGAATATATCTAAAACTGCAAAGTATTTTGAAATCTCTTCCCAATCAGAATCGAACAGTTTTGGACCTTTATAGTGCTTTCCATCAGTTGATATGTAGAGAGTCAATGTTTCTTTGGCCCGCAACAGACTCTGCAGCATCTCGAAAACGCTATTCTATCTTGTTGGAACATCTTGCTGTAGCTTACGTAATGGTGAATCACTACAATTTTGCAATTCAGTTGTGTTGACGGGGCTATATTTAAAATGTCCTATAAGTTTTCGACATTTGACAAACAAAACTTTGGTATCTGCAGCTTTAAATCCATGCAATATGCTCAACTGCAGGCTATGAGCCAAACACGGAATATGAGAAAAACCGGTTTGATTAACAGCTGAAACCATATTTCGTGCATTGTCAGTTACTAAAACCTGAATCTTCTTTGTTATATCCCAGTCGTTTGCAAACTGTTTGTATAACTCAGCAACATTGACAGAATAGTGACGTTCAACGACTTGCACACATGCTAGAACAACACTTTTCAAATTCCAGTCATCAGTAATCCAATGGCAAATAATTCCACAATAACTCTCGTTTCCTAGTGATGTCCAAAAATCAGACGTTAGCGCGACTGCCTTTGAATTTTTCACGGCTTCTTTAATACTTTCCATCTTTGTGTTATACATATCAGTTAACATTTTATCGATAGTGGGCCGACAAGGTATTTTGTATTCGTCATTTTGAAGCGCTGTACGTAATAATTGCTGAAGACCGTCATCTTCTACTATTGATATTGGTCTGCCACTGCTAGCTATCCATTTTGTAAGCGATATTGTAATGTCACGCTGTACGGTAGCACTCACTGGTTGATCGGACCGACGACAAAACTGACTCAAAGTAGTTTGCTTGGAAGTAGATGATGCCGCCACTGTAAACTGGCCAAATGAAGCTGACTTTGTAGGCTGAAGTTTCGAATATTGTAACAAGTGTTTCTTTTGAAGGTGGTAAGTAAGCGACGTGTTAGATCCATGGTATGCGAACGATTTGTCACAATCAATGCAATAGACGTTGTCAGCATTTTTGATATTACCGTCAGCCAACAATTTAAATCCAACATGTTCTTTTAATCTACCTGATATAGGTTTATATTTGATAAATTGATTCTTCTCTATCGCCATTTTACCGTTGTTACTATTGTTTCTTGGATCCCGATACATTAATCAAGATGGGCTAAAAATTAAAGTTGAATCGGATTAATAGTTAAACAAAAATTAAACGTTAAAGTAAATTAACGATTAATCGATTAATTAATCTTTAAATCCCGCAGCCCTAAAAAATTTTTTTGTTTGAATATGCAAATTAGCCCCCCAATAGGCGCTGAGTTGTCTTCGAAGTTAAAATACCTTTACCTCAAAGATCATTACAGATTTTATTTTCCACCGATTTTTTAGAAACGGTTGCTAGATGATGCTAAGGAAATAAGCTTTCAAGGTACATTCGTCCAAACTTACTAAAAGCCTAGGTTTTCTGCAATTTGCAACTTTCTGAGGCCCATGACCTTTTTGTTGACCGGTACTGACCGGCACCAAATTTTGTTAGTTAAATTTAGTATCTAAAATATGATCAGTCATTATCTGCTAGATGTTAGCGTAAACCATGTAACATTATGTATTTTTGAAAATGGAATTTCTTCAACATTCAGAAAATATTAAGTTTAAATAGAATATGTTGTCACTAACAATGAAACAGAAGTTTTTTACACCCCTTCTATTTGTTGAGAAACAAGGGGAATAGAGCAAACTTTGATTTAGAGAAGCCAAACCTCTGCCAGCTTTAAAACTTGTATTTTAGTTTCTGTCTCTTTGGAAACGTGATACAAAATAACGATGTTAGTGGTGAAATATTTGCAATTTATTTTATCTTTTTATAGGGTGCAGTTTTTCCAAAAGTTATAATTTAGTGAAGGTAAGTCGAAAGATTATTGGGGATTTTGAACTGACATGATGTACAGTACCCATTTTTGATCAGTAAATATTATATACCGCTTAGCCTAAACTATTTAAAGTTATATATTTCTGGAAAGAAAATTTCCTAAGCTTTCAAATGAGACCGGTATTTAGCGACATATCTTATTTTATAAAAACTAAATTTACTTTTTTCTACTAACCGTACAAATTTGTTTGGTGGGTTTTGAGACTCCTAAAGAGTTTGAAAATATTAATAGGTAAATTTTATCATTATTGCTTGCAATTTTGTCTAATGATGTCCCAAAAGAGTAGTTTTCAGACTGTGTTAATGATAAAGAGTTTGGTTTTGTGGTAAAGATGTAATCTCAATTTGATTTTAAGGTAGTTGGTTCTTGCTGAGAATTTGGCAATTTTTGTTGTCTGCAACTGGGCTCTTGGTCATTTTAACCGTTTTTGGGTAAGAAAATCCAAGAGTTAGAGCCTAAATTTTATGTCTTCCAATGTGAGAGAAATTAAGTGTGATCTTTGAAAATTTTATGAAAGTTGGTTGAGAAATAAAGTCATAAATCCATTTTTTAGTAAACAAATTTTGTAACTCAATTTGATAAAATTTGAGGGAAACACTAAAAACACGAGCTTATCAATAAGAAGGTTGCACGCACGTGATCAAACGTCATCAAAATGCGCTTTCAAAAAAAGTGGCTGACCACTTTCAGTGTTTTAACATTGCATTGAATAGGAGTGACATCGTTTTTTTGCCAATCAAATCGATAAACAGGACAATGTTAAATGAACGTTAAATATGTTGTTTTACTGATGTTAAGGAATGAATCTAAAGTCAAAGTAAGATCAGAGGTACTAAGGTTTGCGTGTTATTGCTAATAGTTGGGCTAATTCTATGGGCTAAAAATGCAGGCTTATTTGTAGCTAGCTACTGCGAGGGTTTCAAATTCTATTGATCTGCGTGTTTGGGAATGCTGAGTTTAAATTTAGTACAGTAGACGCCGCTTAATATGACCACCTTGGGACCAGAACATTTTGGTCATAATATCCGAATGGTCATAAAAGCCAAAGCCTCCATAGCAGCTCCTGAATCGACGCCGTAAGCCACAAGAAGTCCAAACACCGTCAAATTCATCGTTTAACTGAAGTAACAGTGTGGTGTTGGCAGTAAAACAAAGTACAGTACTGTGACAGTACAAGTGATGATAAAACCAAGTACAGTATGTAACAATATGTTGAAAAAGCGAAGTTACAAGAGCGTGGCGGGAAAAAATACTGTACTGTAATAAGAGAGATGGAGAAAATGTTGGTCATATTATCCGAAATTTGGTCATGTTAAACGGAGAATTTTAAATGGAGAAATTCCGGACCGTACCAAATTGGTCATAATAAGCGGCTGGTCATATTATCCGTGGTCATAATAAGCGGCGCCTACTGTACTGGCATAATTTTTGTGATGTGTCAAGACAACAAACCTGAACAAATTTTATAATTTTAAGCCACAAAGCTCTTTAAAACAAGTTGCTATCGTAATTTTACCTACTGTGTGCGTAGGTAAACGTATTAGCATTTTGTACAAGTTCCAAAAAAGTGCCAAAAATAATTTGACTTATATCAACAAATTTTCAAGGGGAGAGCCAAAAATTTCTAGATTATAACTTTAAATATTAAACTTTAAACAGCGTTACTCCTTTTTGGCGCTATAATCAGAAAGCCCCATCGTCATCCAAGTATTTTGATAAGATTGTACATAAAGGATCATGACATTTGGTCTTTTCCCAGAGTTGGGAACTGGGGTCCCGGAATTTTTGCCTCAATAATGTAGTATACTGATATAAATTGACGTCTTCCGGTAATTTTTGTGCTAGGGCGAAAATCACTTTAAAAGCAGTTTATGTTGAAATATTTCTGTTTTTAGCTATTAATACAATTTTGCAGCCCGTAGCCTCCACAAAACAAGTTGCACCAGTAATGATTTGATTATTTTTTTTAATTTGCAACTAACAGTTAAACCCGTTAGTTTAAATTGTATTTTTGAAAACACTGTGCTAGCAAATAGCCCCCTCCCCTCCGCAGCACGACTTAACCAAAAGTGGTCAGTAACAAAGTAGTTTTGATCAAATAGGTTTTGCTGCAACGAGCAACTCACTTGAATGGTTTCATTTTTCCACTTCTCTTTTTACTTGAGTAAATTAGGTGGGAAGTCACGCTACTTGAGTAGTTACAACTATTACCTAAGTACATGCTGAACACTTAATGTTGTTGAAGTGAAGTGCAGTACGCTAGCATAAAACAGCTTTAAGCTAATCTTTTATCCTTTCTACCTCTTTGGTTAAAGTGGGCAGTTTTCTTTCCAATTTTCAAAACCCCTGATGCTGCTGTTCAACGCTTCCTAGGAATGATGCGGTTAGTTATTGCTGATGAATCTTATTATGATTAAGTGTTTTGGTTTTGAAAGGTTTTTAGCTCCAGAAGTACATTAAAATGTTCTACGATGTTTAACTTTTTTGCAGGGTGTTTCATCCTTCAAAAAATTTTGGTTTGTTTACAAAAGTCAGGGGCGAGGGCAAGATCGTAGTTGCCCTCACGAAAGATTTATAAAATCTCCATCTTTGGCTAAGTTATTTCTGCCCACTAAAAAAGATCGCTAAGCTTCGTAGTGTTGACTGGAAGATTTAGGCAATCTATGGACCCGGACCCAAATTTTTCATGGAGCCCGTTGGGCATGCTGCTGGGCCTTCTCTCGCGTAAAGGGCGATAAGTAGGATTTCCTTAAATTGATCTCCAAAAAAACGATCATCCAATCGAAAAAATTGCTTGCAATAAGCTTATCTTCTAGAAAGAAAAAACTTTCCCCTCATAAAACAGCATAACAACCGACAAGCTTTGAAACAAAGTTTATCTTATCATGCCACTGGTTCTAATACAGTAGAATCCGGCTATTACAACATCTCAACGGACCGTGAAAAAAGTGTCGTTAAAAGCGAATTGTCCCTAAAGCGGAATTGGTGTATTTTGTTCCTGCAAAGTGTTTTTAGTTCAATTTAACGATCTAACAGGGATTACAAGCGTACTCAAATGAGCATCACTGCTTTATGGTGTGTCTTTGCAACGTTTTATCTGTGCAAGAACAAAGCAAACCAGTAGGTCAAAAATAAATTGGTAAGTGTATTTACACGCAAATAGGATACCGTAGTACAGTTCAGATATAAAGACACTGCTATTAAAAAATGAATTAAATTTAAAAAACTCAATTTAAACCCCATACACAGTTACATTCGTACAAAAAAACTGGCTGATTTTTTTTGTTTTGGTTTAGTAACTGCTATGTTCAACACTTGTTGCTGTAATTGCGCAAGCAAATGCAGCGCGTCTTCGTGCTTATCTCTACTTCTGAAAAAGAGATCTAATTGTCTGATTGCTGACAGTGCTTCAAATGGTGACATAGCGGCAGGTTGAAAGTCTTCTACAGAAATCACGTCATCATTTTTGTCTTCTTGATCATCAATGGTTGTTAGTTCATTCAACATGCTTGTGTCTGTAATCGTTTCACGTGTTAACAGTCCATCGTCGCTTGTAGCATAATCGGTAAAGCCAAGTGTTTCAGGAATTAATCCACCCGCTTGAAGTCTTTCCCATATCCCAACAACTTCATCATCACCATCATCCTCGGTTTGTTCTTCTTAAACTTGGTTGTCTTCTGCTTGGATAAAGTTGACTTTTTTGAAGCAGTTTTTTATTGTTGCTTCACTGACCACATTCCAGGCATTGCTGAGAAGTTTCGTTCCTTCTAAAACATTGATCGTAAAGTCTTTCTTTTCTTCAAAGGCTACCAAGCGCATTTTTGTTAAATTTTTTCGATAATGTGATTTGAGGCAATGAATAACCCCAGCATCCAATGGCTGGGTTCTTGCTGTTGTATTGGGTGGGAAATAGATAAGCTTGATATTCGTGAGCCCTTGAACTTTGGGATGAGCTGTGCAGTTGTCAAGCATTAGTGCAATGTTTCGGTTGCTTTTTCGCATTTGCGAGTCTACTTTTTTTACCCACGTTTCGAAAATTGCTACAGTCATCCTAGCTTTCTCGTTCGATTCATATGGCAAAGGCAGTTTCTTGATGTTTTTGAAACATCTTGGATTGGCTGATTTGCCAATAACAAGAAGGGGCAACTTTTCCCCCAGCCATGCTCGCTATCACTAACACAGTTAATCTTTCCTTCGAAAGTTTTCCACCAGCACACTTGCCATTTTAAAAAACATGAGTCCTATCTGGTAAGCATCGATAAAACAACCCGGTTTCGTCTACTTTAAAAATGTTTTCAGCCTTGAACTGTTTTAAAAATGCAGGAAGACAGTTTGTTTGCCACTCATCTACGCCATTTCGGTCAACGGATTCTGCCTCGCCATGTAATTTTTTGCACACTATGTCCTTTCTCACCTTCCACCGATTTATCCAACTCATACTTAACCGCTTGGGATTTTCACAATCGCAAACTTCTGCATACTCTTGAGCTTTCAACAGTAACATTTCTCACTGACTGGAATTTTTTTTGTCTCTTGCTTGACTAAGCCATTTCACCAAAGGCTCATCCACCATTTCACCAAATGCCCATTTCCCGAAATGCGCCGCGGTAACCCTACTTGTCTGCACTTTTCCGTTACTCTATTATTTAGGAATTGATAATTCAGTTTTTTTGTATTACTGATATTTATTCTGTAGTTCTGAGTGCTCTTGATCAGATATAATACTTATGACTGATAAAGGACACAACTCCTAAAAACTGAAACTACTTTCTACTTTTCCTACCTAAGTAGTTCAAATTGCAATCACTTTTTACTTTTACTCTAGTAAATATGTCCGTAGTTACTTTCTACTTTTGCTTCAGTATTTATTTGGTAAACAAATGAAATGCACATGTGCGTGCATCTCTCTAAATAGAGAAACAAAGAATTTTTCACGCTACGCTTGCAATTTACGCCAAATGGAAACCAGCCTTTAGTCTTAGAATTTGTGTAAAGCACAAAAACTTGCCGTTGACATCGTTGTGGTAAAAATGAAGATGCCAGACCTAGACCAAGATTTAGAAAACTTTAACACCGGTCTCGAGAACTAAATTATTGTTTTACACCATTTTGTTGAAGATTTTCTCAGAGGAAAAACTACTCGTTAAGAAAAACATTTGTACAAACATTTTTGCAGACTACAGTAATTCTTTTATTTTGCATACGAAGCGAGAGAGCAAAGGAGATCAAAATCTCATGTCACTAGATATAAGTCATGCATAGCCTCAAGAAAATATTTTTAGAGGTTCCCAAAAAGTTTCTTTTAAAAATGCCATAATTTTGGTAAGTGCCCCTTCTTGCTAAATCCCCATTGTGCACTTGTAATAGATTACATACATCGAGTTGTGTTAATGATCTCGTGAAGCCTGTATTCAAGACAAATATTTACCGAAAATGACGAAACTTAATCTTTCGACCAGCCAAATGAGAATGAAGAAAGACAGTTGTAATGTTAAATGACGTTACTCCTCCAATCTTCATTGCCTGCAAAAATTGTTAAAGGTATTTGTAAGAATTTGAAACGGTTAAATAAACCAATATTTTCATTACTTAAAAAAGTGTTCAAAAACCTGCAAAATTACTTTTATTTATTAAATTTACAAGCGTCTAAGCACTTCCTCAAACGCCAGTTGCATAAAAGTTGTTGTTAACCACTACGCAGAACTCGATTAAACGGATATCGATTATCGACGAAAAATAAGAAAGCGCTTGAGATCTGCAACACCCCACAATGCTTTCAATTACTACAAATTTCAAATAAAGGTCTTTAACTTGGTCTTGTTGCCAAATGGAGCAAAAAAATCACCTTTGAAGAGTTATTTTCAAAAATAGCTCTTCCGCTCTTCTCCCACTCCGTAAAATGCAAAGTCTTAAGCATATGACTTCGATTTTTGGTGAAACCTAAAATTGCTGCTGCCTTTAAATAATTTACGTGAGTGGTATTAACCTGGTATACGGTTTACCCTAGTGTGTACCAGATCAAAACTAGGATACACCACTGTAAAAGGGTATACAAAGGGTGTACACCTTAAGTAAAAGCTTCTAAGCTCAGTTTATTGTAATCGCGAAAAAATTTATTTTACAGTAAATCAGATCGACCAAATCAGCGCAAATAACTCTTCTGCAGAACATTAAAAACATGCCAATCAACGTGCAAGCTTTACCTGAAAGTTTTTGCTGCTAGTTGCTTGTTAGAAAACATTATTGTAACCTAATTGCTCATCACAAAAAGCATTGTATGTCATTAAATTTGTTTTAACTAAACATGCATACAGATTGAATCAAACATTAAGTTTAGGAGGCTGCTTTACTACATTACCAGAAACTTATGTTGCGGAATTATAAGTACTGTAAAAGAACTACGAGGAAGCTGGTGTCTGAAGGCATAGCCAAGATTATTTGCTTTAGTATTTGAAAGACCATTGACAACAGTAGGATGAGGGCAGTACTGCTTGACAATGTCAGTAGCCTAGTCCAGGTGAACAGATAGCAGGCAAGTTGGGGCTTTGCGAAACTCTGATGAGTAGGGATTTCCCGAGCGGAGCTTGATTTGGTTTGACCAGATTTAGTTCAGATGTAGACAACGCTTTTATGTCAAGAGACTTAGCTTTAGCTTTCGGTCTGGGAATAATTTCATTACGTTTTAAACTATACAAATTTTTTTGAGTTATCAACAGTTAACTACTTTGCTCTTATAGATTGCAAGAATCTGATGTAGCTCCAGCTTCATTCTCTGCAAATGAAGTTCATCCCGCGAAGCGCCAGAAAACAACACTGAAGAGACGAAAATGGAACGACAGTTGTATAAATTTTTGATTTTGTATTCCAGTCGGTGAAGAGAAAAATCCTTATCCATCTGCCCAATGTCTTTTTGGCCCGACCATTTATGGCAATGTTAATTTTGTTCCATCAAAGCTTATCAGTCACGTCACAAAACAGCAGTCTTTTTTCTGTGGAAGCGGAAGCGCGAAAATTTTACCTTTCCGCTTCCACATAGATTATTTGACTGGAAGAGTAACTTGAGAAAAGTTTTGTCCATTTCTCGATGTGTATTAAACGGTGAAGTTGCGCTATAAGTCTGAATGAACCTGCGATATCAGTAGCGCGAGAGAACAAGAAAAAGTATAACTAGCATCATATTTTGCATCGATTATGGGTAAGGAAAAGATAGTTTCGAAAATGAAACGTAGCAAACAAAATGATGATTTGATTAGACTTAACTAATCTTGGTTAGTGGGTTGAAAGCGTTGAAAAAGAAATTGCTCACGACGGAAACAATTCAATCATTCTACATCAGTGCTCTTTAATAGGGGTTTCACAAAACATGCAGTTGTGTTCAGTGAGTTTTAAGGGTTCTGTGAGTGGACGCGAAGGTTCATTTATTACTAGTATTTGTTTCTTATTTCAGAATATTGATTTCTTATATGTAATGGTATTCTGTATATATGAATAGTTAGTAATGGAATTTTGTGATAGCAAGTTGCAGATAGTCACGTAATTCTGTTTACAGCTTTAAGAATGTCTGAATTTGCTAACTCCCTAGATTAAATATTGGTGCGTCTGTAATGTTAATTTTTCTGTTGTTGTTGTTGTTGTTGTTGTTACCCGACCCCTTCCAAGGGATGGGGACATGGCGGAAGACCATGGAGCCCCAGAAACCGGGCAACTCCCCATGGCCTGGACCAGAGGTTGTATACAGACAGAGAGTCGCCAAAAAGCGAGCGGCGCAAAGAGTACGTAGCTAGACAGTGCGAATGAGATGAGAGGTGTCCTGGGACGAGTGTCCGCAGGCGTTGTATGAAGAATTCTCGATTCTGTCAATCTTAGAGAGATAAGAGCTTAACAGTAGGTTGTGTTCGTTACAGCGAAGACGAGAGAGAAGACAGTAAGCGTGACGAGGAAGCACAAGTTCCTCGGTGGAAAGCGAGGGAACCTGTGTGTCGAAAAACTTTGATGAGACAGTACACCTTCAGTCTGAAAAAAGACAAAGAGTGGATACAAGAGATGAGAAGATAGAGACTACAAGGGATTACATAGGGCACGAGTACCGCTCCCCGTCTGGCCAGCTAATCAGCCGCGTCGTTCCCTGGAAGAAACGAGTGTCTGGGGACCCATTGCAGCCAGATAAAACAGTAGGAGACAGAAAACAATTCATGCCAGATCTGCCAGAGAGATTGAGGTAAAAAGAAAGATGGAGCAGAGGACAGAGCGAGAGTCAAATAGGAAGAAAGGTGATGAGAAGTAGCAGACTTGTTGGTGCTTCCAAGATCAGCAAAGAGTTTGCCAAATGGCGCAGGCTTCAGGGGAAAAACTTGAACATACTGGGCCTGCTTAAAAGAAAAAGGTGGCCTTAGTGCCACAGAGAGAGAACCAGTTGGTAAGTACGCCAGAGCTTCCTTCGCCAAAAGGGAAAAAACACAGCCGTCTGTCGAGAGAACCATATCGTAAGGAGGGCATACAGTGTCAAAGAAGTAAAGAAAGCAGCAGAAGAGTAGAGAGATGAGTATTCCTATGCAGAAGGATAGTGAGAGTCAAAGTAAAAAGTAAAGTCATCCCAACAAGCCTTCTGAAAATTGAAGGAAGGGGACGTTGGTTGGGGAGGAAGACCGGAGAAATAGGGACAGTTAGTAGAATTGGTTGGTGATCAGAAGCCAGATTCTGAAGTTCCTCCCAGGAGCAAGAGAGGGAAAGAGAGGAGGGTCAAGGGAGATACCAGAGGAGGAGTTACTGCCAGATGATCAATGGAGAAGAGTCGGTATGTCCGGGTCATTGAGGGGGAGGCGGTCGGAGGAAATGACCCAATCAAATACTTCCTCCCCATGGGGGTCAGAAGTACCTTTTGAGTCCCACAGGGGGGTGATGGTAATTGAAGTCCCCCAGAATTAAGAGATTTCTGGAGGAGGAAAGGATGGAGGGAAAAGAGGAATCGGTTCTGCTATCTGTCGGAGAAGAGCAAATTAGAGGAGCATAAGCATTAAGGAATGAGAGCAAGGGGGAGTTGTTTAGAAAAATGTTGACCCCTACAAAATCAGAGTAGGGGTCAAGCGAAGAAAGAGAGGAAGTAGAAAGTTCAGAAAAAGATAAGTCCGCCTGAAGAAAATGATAACGCCGCCGCTAGCATGTGTGGCATCAGCAGATAAAATACCAGACTGGAAGTGGGTGCAATCAGATCGCAGAGCACAGAATCCAGGGATCCGGAAAGAGAAAGATGAATTAAGGTTAGATTCATGGAAACAAATAAGGTCAACAGGATGAGACGAAATAAAGTGTAGAAGTGCTCCTGGATCGAGAGCCCCACCATTCCATTAAAGAACCCTGAGGGAGTCAAGAACGGAAGAGGAAGCAAGAAGTGTAGAGAAACAGACAGGAGCATGAGGCGGTGATGAGAATGCAGATGGAGAAGATACCAAGTGGGCAAAAGGGGAATAATAGGTTTGAAAGCGAGGGTGGGTAGGGAGTACTGCATTAGCAGAGGAGGAGCCAGATTAAGTGTAGAGGTAGACTACCTGGAGGAGTTCGAGAAGGAATCACAGTGTTGGTAGGTGTGGGATCTCTAGAAGAAGCAGGGACCCAACAAGGAAGTCAACTCCCAGTGTGAGAGCTGCTAAGGGGTCTAAATCTAGAGAAGGAGAGTAGAGAGCACTTTCAATGAATCCACTTGGAGCAGGTGCAGCATTGCACCAACCTACTCCGCCAGGTCACATTTCCAGCGCACACTGAACAGGGAAAGACGGGGAAAGGGTTAGCACGGACGTTGCCGCTCATCAGGAGAATGAGAAGAATGAGAAAACGGGCAAGAGAAAGGCAGGAAAAGACCGATTTCAAAGAGGCTGCGTGCTGCCTTTCTTCGGCCGTTCAGGGGTCAGCACGGCAAAAAGTGGTTTATGTGAGGAGAGTGCCCAGTATAATTGGGACCCTCGGGAGGACCAACAGCCATTTCTACCCAATCCAAACGGGGTTGGGGATCGCACCACCACGTTGAGGCGGCTGTTGATTGGGCAGTTCAATTTTGCTCGCTTTATATACTGTATATACAACAAAAATTTCGCTCTTTACTATTCAGAAAGATGGAGTCAATACGTGTTTTGGGAACGGACAGAAGATCCGTATTGATGATTAGAGTTAAAGTTAACTCAAAGTCAGAAATAGTTGTGGATAGATGGGGAAAATCCGCGCTGTATTGTTGTAATTTATTGCTGTGAAGACAGATTAATGTCAAGAGCTGTACTATGTGGTCATACGGCATAGATCTGAGAAGCATTAGTTTAACTGTGGTAAAAATGGTTGTAAGTAGCGAAGGAGCTTGAAATACTGTTTATTTGTTGAAGTGTAGTAACGAAATATTTGATTATCTTACAAGAAATTCGTAATTTCTTAATTTTTGTTAGTGAGGGTTCCGTGACAATCGCGAAAGTACATCAGGGGTTCCGCGATGACAAAAAGGTTGAAGAGCACTGTCCTACATTCAACATAAGTTCTAATATCTTAGAAAAAAGAAACACAGAGTAGTTCGGAACAATAAGCTTAAGCGAAGTATGTAAAGTAATAGCAATATATGGATTGGTTTTTGCCTCCTCAAAATGATAAAGTGTAGGATAAGGTAAGCTACAGACCTACAAAAGTAAAAAATTTGTCAGCGGTCAACGGTCGTTTTCTCGTTCTTTGTTAGTGGAAGCGGAAACGGAAGTGATAGTTGCGGAAGCGAAAGCGGTTGACGAAATAGCCGCTTGCACATCCCTGGCTAAAACCTGAAACTTTGCGAGAACACGCCAGCCACTAAATCAACTTTGCATTTTAGGTTTTTTTTACAGATCTGTACGCTTAATTGCCTGGGCCTAGTATAAAACTAATTTATAATATTTTGACTGACCACAAAGTTTTTGGTTTTTTCCTACTTTCTGTGTACAATTTTAAACACTGCAAATTGTAAGGTATACAACGTTCTTGAAAAATTGCATAAGGTATACCACGGAAAAAAGATCGAAGAGCACTGATTTATATCAGTGGCTCCCAACGGCCGGTCTGCATAAATTTTTTGCCGGTCCGCAAAGTATCTCACTTTTTGTCAAGCTAATTGTAATATGGAGTCACAAGCATCGCGAGGTTGTTACTAGATTAAAACTTACTTCATGCAAAACTCGTTTTGTGTCGTTTATGATTGTTTTGTCATAACTGCGTCTAGCTTTCAAAAATTTTTGTAACGCAAAGTCATTCTTCTCTTTTGAGATGCAGATGATTAATATGAAATCTAAGAAACAGCAAGATGGCATTGTGTATTTTAACAAGGACACTGAAATAGATAATTCTCAAAATGGAAATGAAGCAAGAATAAGTAGGCCTACTTCAAATATAGAACAAACTACAAAAAGGGCATATGCAGATAAGTTGGTTGTCGCAGTAGGAAGGAAGAAACGAAAAAAGGGAATTTGCCAGGCAATACGATAGAAATAATTGAAGCTTGGTTTTACTAAAGCTCGGTGTAGCGAACAATCGCCACGCCCCTTATGTTTTGTGTGCTCTGCTCCCAAATTCTCTCAAATCAAGCTATGAAACCTTACAAACCTGCTCGTTACTTTCAGTACAAGCACAGCAACCTTGAAGGCAAGCCGCAAAAATATTTTGAACGACTACTCTCTGATGTATACGATCAAAAAGCAAATGAAACAGATGACAACTACTGAAAAAACTTTTCATCATGCATTCAACCTAACTTCTCTACAAATAGCTGAAACAAAAAACCATACACAATTGGGGAAGAGTTAGTAAAGCCGTGCATCTTATCTGGGGTGAAGAAATTTTGGGTCCGAAAGCACTTCGAACATTTGAAGGCATACCACTCTCCAACAACAAGTTCAGCGAATGGTTGAAGATTTTGCAATGGACACTAAACTGCAGGTTATAGAGGAGGTAAAGAAATCACTTTTTTTTGCTATTTGACTCGAGGACGTACCACCAGAACAGAAATACTTAAGCTTTTTAAGAAATACTTTAGTGATAAAGAAATAGGCTGAGGAAATTACGTCGAAGTAAGTGCTGATGCAACTGCGAGCATGGCTTATTATCGCTCAGGAGTGGTTGCAAAACTATTAGAACTTGTGCACAAAGAAATGCTGTTTGCTCACTGCACCATCCATCGAGAGCATTAGGCTTCAAAAGAGCTTTCTTTTGATTTGAAAAACGTACTTACTGACGTTGTCAAAATTGTTAATGCAATTAGAAGTCGACCTCTGAATTCCAGACTTTTCCAAGCATTGTGTGGAAGTGTGAACTCGCAGCATGATCATCTTCTTCTCCATGCAGAAGTAAGATGGCTGTCACAAGAACGAGCTCTTTCTCGCTTATTTGAACCAAACAAAACACTTTTTGAAAGAAATAAACTCCCCATTAACAGAATATTTGTTGGGACAAAATGTGACTATGTAAGCTTCCGTACTTGGCAGATATAATTGGCCATTCAAACGAGCTAATATTTCTCTGCAGGCTTTTACACGAATATCTTTTTACTGAGAAGCAAGACAGATGCTTTCAAGCAGAAGCCGGCACTTTGGAATAGTCTTGTGCAAAAGAAAGATACCATTATGAATCCAATTTTGAATGAGTACATGGCAATTGTTGATATTAATGATGAAAGAATTACTGTGCATTGTAAGGCATCACTTAAAAGAGTTGACTGACAGTTTTGACCAATATTTTCTGGAACATGAAGATCCTCGACATGGAAACCTTTGGATCAACAATCGATTCATCGAAGATGTCAACACATGCGACCTTAAGCTCCATGAAATAGAAAGTTTAATTGAATTATGCTGGAATTCTACTTTGTTGTCTAGATGCAAAAGAAAATCACTGTCACCATTTTGGATATCTCTTGAAAGCGATAATTCGTGTCAAACTCGCAAAGCCATCAAATTGTTAGTTATATTTTCTACCAGCTACTTATACGAGAAAAATCTTTTTCATCGCTAGCTTTAATTAAAACAAAGTAAAAAAATCGGTTGAATGCCGAAGCGGGGCTGCGTATTTCAGAAACTTCTTTAATACCTCGCTTGCCTTGCTTACTGGCAGCGAAACAGCAGCAAATTTCCTACAAACATTGATTTTGTATGTAAATGGATTGACATTTTGTTGCATGAGTTGATTTGATTGTCGTTTGGTTGTAAATCTTCGTCTTAAATGCAGAGCCTATGCGAAAATCTTGCATTATGTTACGTAACGAAAACTTGGTTAACAAAAATATTACAAATGTCTGTTTTTTTCACTACGATCTTTAGTTGCCCGTCTGCGAACATTTTTTTAAATTTTTACTGGTCTCTCCTCTGTAGAAAGGTTGGGAACCACTGATTTACGTAACCTGATCTTTTTAGCTACATGCACTTTCAACCAAAAGATATCTCATGTAAGGCGTGGAAATCATTTACAAAATTGGTGCGCCTGAGCTAATTGTGAAATTTCTGTATATCATGATTTTATGCAGCCTCTATTGATACTAACCTAGAAATGGTGATCAATCATACAAAGTTTTATCTGTTTGTAGCTCATGCTCAATAACTGCGTGCACACACACACAGTAGGTACAATGTGCTATAGTTTATGCCAGGGGTGGCCAACCTGCCTTCCATTGGGATCACCTCGAAAATTTATTAAAAACTCGCGATTGACCAGCCAGCAAGCAAATTACAACAAGCTATTTTTTCCCAGTAATTTTTACACTGTAATGGACTTCTATATTTATCATATATTACCAACATCGTAAGCAGTGTTTTCAAGTTCGAGTTAACTAAAAAGCCCAATAAAGAAGGTGAAAACAAAGACTAAGAGAACGATACAAAATTTACTTTTGTCTTAAATAAGTCAATGAGATATTTGGGTCACCATGTCTTTCACCAACATATCATACTCAGGTTTGTATCCTGTCAGAGACAACATTAAACAATTGCTCAAGTGACAGTTCGTTAACACAGATCGTTGTTTTGTTTTGATTGCGTTCATGAATGAAAATGCGGATTCAGAAAGATAAGTTGAACCAAAACAGGAATGGATGTACTGCGCACATTTTTTGATATTGGAGTGTTTTTTATCAACAAACTTCCAGAAATCATTTTCAGATGCCCGAGCCTTTAGAAAGACATCGGCTTTCATTGTCAATATCTCCATTTCAACTGCACCACTTTCCAACGAAAATACTTCACTGATTTGACGAGAAATAGTGGACACGTTTAAATCCGACTTGAACGGGTATGACATGTATTCAACAATTCCTTCAATCTTTTTAAAATCACTAAATCTTGCTTCAAATTCATGAGAAACTACATGTATTTCAGTAACATATTTCCCAGGATTCCAAATAGTGTGCGGATAGTTTTGCAAATGGTTTTTGATGTTTGGGAAAAAATTAAATCGTTTTTTCAGTTCACTGATTGATTTGCTCTTCCCTTGCAACTGCAAATTTAAAGCACTTAACCTGCCAGTAAAATCAGCCAGAAAAGCCAAGTCATTCATCCAAACTAAATCATCTAATTTGGCGTAGTCATCGTCTCTCCTGTGAAGAAATGCTTTGATGTCCAGTAATAAATATCGAAACCTTTGCAAAAATTTGCCGCTTGGGAGTTGCCATTTGGGATATGTCTGAGCCACCTGTCTTTCACATAAAGGCAGAGGTGTTCCGTTAAGTGCCTTGCCCAAGGGCACAACAAGCGAACTTTCCGGCTTGTTCTCCACAACATCCCCTATATGCCGAGCGCCAAGCAGGAAAGCTGTGGATACCATTTTTTGAAGTCTTTTGGTATGACTGGACAAGGAGATTGAATCCCAGATCTACCGACTGCGAAGCGGACGCTCAAAAATCAAAAACTTTTTTAAAAAACTATTATTTTTGTCAAAGTTCCTCTTGCAAACTGCCGAAAATAGTAAAAAATTGTTAAATGGCAAGATATGAAGATCGTGGTGACTCACCCCTCCTATGCATTGTGACCCACAACTGCCACGGCTGTTAAACTTTTCTAAATTAGGAGGAATAGCCATATAAATTCCGGAAACCGTGTGTCCTACAGTCATCATGCCGGCTTCTATCTCACGCAAATTTGAAGTGTACACAACGCGTATTCCTGAGTTGTCGCGAATGTCTAAACAAACAAAAATCTTCTTCAACCATTTGGGGACCCTGAGTGGTTTGAATCTTCTGATTAAATTAAAAGTAAAACAAAACCTAATCTAATTGTATCTCACGATATGATAGAACACATCTTCACATGTCTGGACGACTCTGTTTGCATAACAAAGCTTGACAAAAGTCATAAAGCACAATTGCAATTTTTTTTGTTTATAGTATAATCCTACGAATAGGGGGAGTACGAAAGTGTGCTTGGATTTGTGTGAAGAATTCCTCTTTTATACGATCCAAAAAAGACAAAAGCTCTGGATTGTAGATGAAGAATGACAGCATTAACAAATGGCTGATCAATACATGATTTAAAGACCCTAAGGTCATTTCGCAGTTTCCCAAATTCTTTGATCTGGCGTTCGATGAGTTGAGATGTTCTTATCCCCATTAAAAATGTTTTAATTCAGCTCAAAGTAAAAACGAAAACCAACCGTTTGGTTTCTAAACGAACAAACCACATATATTGTCACGTTTAGCCAATACAATATAAAATGTAAAAACATTTTCGTAGTGATAACATTTACCGATTAATTCCGGATTGTCGTAATGCATTTCCATGAGAAAAATCCTGCTTTGATTTTCTTCTCCTATAGGCAGACCGGTAAAATCGGGAAGTGAAATCGCCTTCAAACAATATATCCGTTAAAATCGTACCCGCTATTCAAAGATTTTAAAATATGATTGTGATTGTGGTGAAGATGATTCACACAGTTGTGAATGTGGTGCCAATTTTGTTATTGATGTAAAATGTTTTAAGGCGCTTTGACTGTGGAGAATTATCTACATTTTCAGTCTTATACGCGATTTAGATGCTATTAGGCATTAGTCTATAGGCCTAACCAAGATTTCAGTGTTTTGGTTTGAAACGATGGGAACTGCTTTGCTTGTTTCCGAAACTGTAGGATGCACTCAAGTCAACGCGATATTTTTCCGCGTCATAACAATAGAGCAGCTGAATCTCACCGCTCACAGCTGCGCATCAATATTACCATCTTCAGTTTTGTAAAGAAATCACCTGATGCCCTCGATTTAACCAGATAAAAAGAGATGCTTCCTAAAAAATTTTTTTGCAGATGCTAGTTACATTTTCAAAAAAACAGCTTACCACTTCTACCCAGATGTATTAACATGGGCAAACAATCGTGTTTCAGAAAAGGCGACCGAAAAAAAAAGAAAACTACTCCCACCCACCCCCACCCCATTACTTTTATCAATGCCATGGGCTAAGGCACCGGGAGCCTTAATGTTTCCAAACCCCAAAACTTGAAATCGAATATGGGATGATCGTCACCCTTAGTCATTGCGTGTAAGTGTCTACAGTAATCAGACTAAATCAATTGAAGCTGTTAAAGTAACATGAGAGATTTAGTTCTCCTCCCAAAATACAGCCATGTAATCACACGTAATAACAGTGATGTAAAAAATCTTTTTTTCAGAAGACTAGATTCAAAGAGGTATGATACCCAAAATTATTTTTTGTTTGGTGAAAATCTTGCATATACTGAAGGATTGAAAATCGTCAGTTTAGGAATAAACAATGAGTGAGAGCTTTTTCTTTAGCGGTCGTCTCTAAAAAGTTATTAAAAATATCTCAGGAAGAAGTTGCCCTATCATTGATGTTATACGTGATTACGCTTTTTGGCTAGAGTACCCTTCGTAGTTTGAAGCGGCATCAACCCATTTTAAATTAAAAATTATTGCCAAGTCATTTATTTTTAGGATTGCATTTAACACATAACGAAGTCAGTATAATAGGAGTAGGCCTATTCTTTAACTGCTTAAAGCAAATTTTAACTTTTTCTATTACATATCAATCTTTATTAATACTAATACCTCTCCTCCTACGGCCCATGCCACATATATGTTGGCACAAAAAGGAACTCCTGGAGTATAACACTCGGCACTTTTGCCAATTTGGCCTGGGTTCTACAAAAAATAAAATCTTTAAAACCACAAATTAAATTACATCTACCTTATTTCCACCGCCAACTTCGTGGCAAGCTTTTGCCAAAATTGGTTCACACGTCATACCATATCATCATAACAGTTCTTAAACAAAAGCTAAATCAAAACTTTGAAGTGGAGGAAAAGTAAATGCATTTATAGCTAACAGCGATATATTGTTGATAGCGGTGAGGCATCTATCTTGTTTCTGAATTCAAAACCTTCTTACGGTGAGCAGAAGGATGTAAGCTATAATAGTTCAGTAAAATCAGATTTTTTTATTTTCAAATCACGGGAAAATCTTTTGTCTGCAATACTAGAACATTTTGTGCGTAGACCCGTTTCGGATTCATCATCACTGTTGGTCAAATACAGTACACTTTTAGCACAAGCAATGCATATTAATTGAGAAAACTTCCGTAAAAACCTTTTACATTTTTGAGGAAGCTACAACGTAGCCATTGTAAGGTTTGAAAGCATCATCAGTGCTGCTATGGACGGCTGTTCAATCAACTTTACCGTGCTGCCGATCAGTAGAGATGATTTGTTAGCATGAAGGTGATGAAACGATTTTCAACAAAATTAAACAACCGAATGGTGGTCTTGCGAACAAGTGAACTCGTGGAAATCGGCAAATAGCTCCAAAAGTTTCGTCAGCTTCTTATGACACCTCAATGAAACTCAGGTTGGTTGCTAATATGACACAGTCTTGTATATTTCTGATGTATTGAAATGTATTGTTTTGTTTCAGGTAAACGAGCACTTTACTTGGTCGACTTAGGAGCCATTTAATAATACCAACAGACTTATTGAGATTTCTCTGCCGTATGTAAAATCCCCGCTAATTTAAAAAGCAAAGCAAAAAATTTATCAAGTTTTAATAGCTACTAAAATTTATCTGCAAAAACGTTGGCGAATTTTGTTTTGTTAGTTCTCAAAATGAATTCAAAAATACGCATATTCGCAAGATAAGTTTTAATGATTTCAATACGCAATGAACCTCACCACAGCGTCTTCGTTGCATAAATACACAAGTATGTGATGTACGTTTTTCGCGTAGGTTTCATTGATTATAGGTTCATACTGAAAAAAAGGTTAAAAATAATGCAATATTGCAACGGTTTTCTTTTGCAGGCGATAAATGACAAAACTTCTCAAAATTATCAACGCAAATTGTGAAGCCACCAAACGCATTTTACTTCTCGAAGTAAAAAACCCATTATTAAGTTGATAGCGCAATTCATCGGCAATCCAGCGGCCATTAACCTCCATCATTACGACTAGGCATAATTCTTCTAACAAAATTCAATAAAGCATTTACCGAGTTCTCATACAAGCTGCAATATGTAGCAAAAGGAAGTTGGACTATGTCTTGTGATTTACGTTTTGCTATTTTGTACAAACAGTGTCCACTGTATAAAAACGAGTGTGTTTCAGCAGGGTAACTTCTCTTAGCGTTGGTTACGATCCCCTAACCATCACTGTTAGAAGATATATCATTTTAAAGTTTTTTTGGGCCACATCACTCAAATCACAGATTCAATTGGAAACATTTGTCTTATGCAATGGTTACATGTAAGATAGTTTCTTCAAAAGTAACAACTCAAAATATTGTTGTAACCAAAGCGGTATTTTGTACAGATTTTCGTCGACGAAGCCAAGCCATGATAAGGATGATTTAGTAGATGAATTTGGTTTAACGTATTTTGCTAAAATGTGAAAAATACCTTCCTTTACAAAATAATAGTCTCTCTACAACACTTAAAGTCCGCCGTATAAAATTTTCTTATTTCACAAATTTAAAATCTCCTTGAAAACAATTACAAATCAACCGCCCACCGTGGACATAAACCACAGTAATTGTGATCATCATTGAACAATCAAATTTTGCAATTACTCTTATAATATGGTGAATTGAATCAAGCTGTGGCATTTGAAAAATCTTGCAGTGGTAGAAGGTACTTTGTGCAGGAATGAGCTCGCCGTCCATTTTGAAATCAAAGTATGAGGTGTTAGTTTCTTTTATCGGAGCGTTTACATTTGGCTGAAGAAGAAGAAGACTCCTTGTTCCTGTAACGTGTAATACACATTCAAAATTATTTTACTATTTAATCAACTATAAGCACACTTCTCTAAAATAAGTAAAGTTTTTGCTGGTTTTATTGGGTGATGATCTTGAAACCCTCAAATCTTGCCTTGCAGAAGATGTCAGACAAGAAGGCGCGTAGCCGGAACCAAACTTGAGCCAAAATGAGATTTCAATTTTTGTTTGTCATAATTTCGTCCTCATCATATCAAACAAGTTAAAATTGAGAGAAGCGTTGGTGAATTTCTCTCATTCCCTTGATTATTATACCAGCGTGGACAAGCACTCAAGATAGAATGGACATTGAATAAAGCGTTTTATCACCTCTGTTTTTAAACTGATGAATATCTTCTGGAGCTAAATCATTTCCTGCTGGATCAGATTTTCCGAAGGCATAAATGACTCGCATCGTATTGTTCTGTAAAAAAGGGCAGCAAGAACAACATAGGCATTGACAAACCTAAGAGTTTTGCATTTTGTCATTAACAAGATCTGCATACCGCTAGATGTCAAAAAAAGCTTCTTAAAAAACAGCCCGCACAAAGCTGATATCTAGAAAAACTCATGTGGAAAAAGTAGGCTTAGGCCTGTATAGCCTACTTAGGAAGCTAGTAACTAAGACTTCTCCTGCCCAACAACTTCTTTGAAAGCACGCATTCATTGAAACGATATTTTTGAGCATATGGGTGAACTTTTTCACAGAAACAAGACATTTAACAACGGACGATTACTAGGATGCCAAATGCTAAAGTACACAAAATTATGCATTGTACCGCAAGTGGTTTGTGGGCTTGTGGTTTCCAACCGGGAGACTGCGGAACCCAATTTATAGAATACTTGGGTGAAGAGTCAATTAGACCTGCGTGTTTAAAACATTATCAAACAGCACAACTGCCAACTACTTATTGTTTACATAGACAGTGCCGTAGCAGCCCCGCTTTGGGAATCCTAAAAAATGGATTGCTAGTGCCTTCTGTGATTGATTTTAAAATGTTGTTAGTTTTTTGTATGCTATGAAAACACTTTAATAAACAACTGCAAAAGGAATGCAAATATACAGCAAAAAATGCACTGTCATTGCGAAAACATAGAAACAATGCCACAAATTTAGACTATTTATTTTTGCCACCAAAATAGTCTGGAACGCATTTTTCTTGCTTGCAAACTTTGTTTTGACCTCAAAACTAAACACCGTGTGCATAAAATTTTGAAAACAGTTTGCTATTTTTTTTCTAGTAGATCCATCGAAGTTTATGATTAGTTTCATTTTGCTTGATTTAAGGCTGGCAGCAGTAACGAAGTAGGTTTACACACCAAACTTTTCTTTTGACATCTAATTCTCGGTCAACTTTGTTATGATTTGTTTCTTTCTCAATAATGCAGTCAAGCGTACAGGTACTTGGCTTAGCGACTTTAAAAGTTCTGTCACCATTGGGGAAGAACCAACCAGCCCGCCCGCAGCGCAGAATTATAATCGTCAATCAATGCGATAGTCAACTTGATTTCTGAAGCAACTTATGAAATGATTATTGTTTAAAATTTATGGAAAAAGAAAACATAAATTAAGTTTTTGCGATACTTTTCACTAGGATGTTACAAGACCATATTTTTATTTCTTTTATTTTTAATTTCAAACATAATTAGCCATCTATGGCGCAGTGGCTCCAAATTGTGGGTTTGAGGCGATCGATTGCGGCTGCCCATTGGCACCAGACAATGTTGTACGCATAAACAAAATAAATTGACGCCCTCAGTGCTATGGCGAGCTGCTTAAAAAGTTAATGCTTTCATCAGTGTCGCTAAAAACAAGAAAAAGTGACGTTGTCAGCGTTAACGCAAAGTAGCACAAATTTACTGTTGCGTTAAAAAACAAAGTTTTAAATTTATGTTGATTGAAGCAAAACATTTTGCTCCCTTGCAAAAAGCGTTTTGACATGTTTATCTACGAGTTTTCACCGTTTTCCTTGAGTGCTTGCATCACAATTGTTACGTAACAGGCTGCTGGCAAAGTACATGACGAAAATCCCAAAATTGTAATATTGACAACAGCAAGAACAATATAAAAATGAAATAGAAAATCAACAAATTATCTTCTAAACCAAATTAACGCTTATGACTTAGCAAAACAAGTCGTGCCGCTACTTCTTGAGTAAACTTCTTACAAAATTGCCATCGTTAGCGTTAGCGAAAGCAAAAAGTTGATACCATTATTTCGAGCTGTTTACTTAACGGCGGGAACGTGCTAAACTGCACAGTGCACATACCCGTGATCACTTTCAAACTACAGTTTCACCTCGTTAACTCGGACAGCTGGGGGGGAAAAGTGTCAGTGTTAGCCGATTGTCCGACTTAACCGACGGCCTAAAGGCCATAGCTTATAAAAATGCCTAGGGTATCGAAGTTTAGTTAAAAATGCCATTATTACATAGGCTATTTTGTTTTACTACATTTACCTTCATAACATGTAAAAAAGCAGATTTATTTATGAAGGTAAATGTTATGAAGGTAAACGTAATAAAACGAAATAACCTATGTAGCCTAATAACGGGATTTTTAACTAAACTAGTGAGTAAAAAACGAAGTACTACCCGTATTGCTGTCGAAGAAAACTGCTGCTACGATCCGCACTGAAGAAAACGGCCGATTTTAGGCTAAACATTTTAAAAATTTTCAAACATTTTTTTTCTCAATCTTGGAATGTTTTTCCATTTTTTTTCTCGGTCATGGTCCGAGTTAACCGATATCCCGCTAAACAGGGTCGGTGTTAACGAGGTGAAACTGTATTCTCAAAATTTGCATCTCTTAATAAAATCAAATGAAATCATGAAAGCTTGTTAAGACACAACCACTTCTGTTAGGGAATGTAATTGTTGCACAACGTCAATTTGTTTGGTAATGAGTTTGCTGAAATATTCGTGAAAGATAACGACCTTATTTTCAAAACTACTAACCTGTTGGCAGCTCCACAACATTAACTGACACCATTAAACGTGGTTCACAGTTGTGAGCCAAATCTTCGACAGGCTTCATGAAGTCGTTATGTTGGGGCTTGTCGTTTCAAGGCTTTAAATTTCAGCACAATAACATAAAAGCCGGAGCGATTAGCAGAGTAAGGCCATAGCAGCAGAACAGACAATCATGAAATAAGCTTACTGAGATCGACTTATCCTCGTGGTGCTGACAACCTATAAGTTGCCGGAGAAACGTAATGATTGTAGTTCCGTCGCATTCTTTTCCGTTCAATAGGATCAAATTTTGCTCAGTATCAAGTTGAGGAAACCAGTTTCCATAGGAAGGACCAAATCTGTCCTAAAAATAAGTAAACCTGGGAAATGAGATGCGGTAATAGATTGTTGGCACGAGTTTGAAGTTTCGACTTAGCATGATAATGTGGTAATAAAGGATAAAAATATACAACAAAAATTGCCTTTTTGACATAATTAAGTCAAATCATGAATACGTGACGTAAATGTTGAACTTTTACTTTTTGCAAAAGGAAAGCAAAGCACGATTATGCATAGATCATCTTGTGTTCACACTTGCTTTAAAGCTTCTGAACTACTGCAGACATTTGGCATTTACACCACAACACTTCACAGCCACGCACAAACTAAACGGATATGAACACAAAACTGGATTTAAAAGGGGTGGAGTTTACGCACGAAGATAAAGAATGGCAAATATCATCTTTCGTTCTCTCAAGCCTTTGGGTTCTTAGCCGTTTGGTCATAGTGTATCTAACGAGTTGAACACGCCTTGCTCCATACACATATAATTGCTAGCTTCAAGTGGTTACGATCGATAGAGAGCGTCTTATAAGCGAGAAGCAAAACAACAAAGCGAGTGCAGAAAGCGCGAGGCTTTCAAAGGGAGCAATGCTACAGTATTTAGAGATATTTACAAATTTATAATGCCATCCCTGGACGCGTTTCGTCCTTTTGGACTCATCAGCAGGGCTTGCCAAGGGCCAAGAGATCCCCCGAATAGCAGTAACGTTGACTTTTAAAAACGATCTAGCACAAAGCACAAGACCTACTTGCCGTTTACTTTTGAACCAGGCTCGCTTTGACGTTATTACTAACCGTATAAGTATGGACCAAAACTGATTTTGTTACTTATAGCTAATCATACAAGAAGTGATTTGTCCCAGAAAGATCTTCAAAAGGTTACAAACTAAACGCGGTACTTTAAGGCATAATTGGCAGCGCGCGAGGAAACCAGCTCCAAAGACACGGGCTCGAATCCCACAGGAACCAGACACGACGCAACATACCTCCGGGCAAAAATTAGTTTTTAAGCGTAAGCTAAGAGCGCCTAACTAATTTCGTTGGGTCCCAAATGACTGCGCCGCGGCTTATATAATGCACGGCCGCCAAGAGGTCAACCACTTTGCTTTCTCCACTCCTAGCATGGCTACCGATTCCGACAACTAGCACACCGCACGGGTAATGACTAATGAGTTACATAGCGCGACCCGATAAGCAACGTAACTAGCGCCGGATACCACTTAACAATCACACGCGTAGATTCCCCTACACAGTTCTTCGGCAGGGTTTGCGCGATCACAGTTTGCGCTCGAGCTACTGACAGGGACCCCGCATTAGAGGAGCACACCGGAACGGGCGTTTCACCGAACGGTGAACTTGTTAACATCAACGGTCCCGATGCCGCGGGTCACATAAATTCATTTAAGCATAGCAAGTTATTCTGACGTCGCTTGCGGAGTGCTGAACTACAGTGTCGGAGAAGTACATATGTATCGAAACACTAAACCTAATAATGCATTTCTTTCCTGGTTTGGATTATTAATAATGGAATTATGCGTCGCGTTTGCATGTGTGTATTGCACATAAAAATCAAAACTACAATAGTCTGTTTCACCATAACGAATCGCCAGTTAACTGACTCAAAATTATAGTCACTACATCAAATTACTATGCCTGCATAAATTTCGCGAATTACAAATGTAGAATAGCCCAGCTAATAACTGCAACTAGAAGGTTTCGCAAGCAAGACGCAAGAGGCTTTCCGCCAATTGAAGTATTTGTTGTGTTTTGACGCTTTCTAACGGCAATTGTTTTTCTAGCGCCAGGACATATTTTACATAAGATTGGGTTATTTTCGCATAGTTCATGCTTCAATCTCCATACTTCTTCATCTCTAAGCGTCAAGCAGAAATCGGTAAACACCATTTTTGAAGTTTTTGGAATGACTACAAAGGGAAATGAACCCATGTCTACAGATGGCTAAGCGAATGCTGTAGGTGGTATGCAAAAAACAGACGATGCTAACTCTAGCCACTCAACTAGCTCATAACAGTGTGCCAGGTCGCGATAGTTGCAGCCAGTTGAGCGACAAAATACTATAGATCAAATTTTAAAAAACAGTTACAGTTGTAGTGGAGAACACAGCATAAGCAACGATAAATTTATATTTGTAATTCATGAAATTTATAAAGCAATTTAATGCCGTTTTTTAAATACAATTTAAGGCAATGTTTTCACATATGTGTTTGCAGCTGGCCATTTGATTGGTAGCAAGCACTGTGCCCGTGGCCTAAAATACAACTTGTGTAAAATTGTATGAAATACTTGTAAAAATTATATATTTCCATAAAATTGGTAATATTGCATAAAATCAAACGGCACAACCCTAAATAGTCTCGACAGATAAACAATGATTGATTCCTGTAAAAAAATACATACAGTTATATAAGCACGTCCATTCTTCACCCAACCAACATGAATATCTGCATCTTTCATGCTTCCATCGTTCGAGAACCCGATGCCAACCCAACCTTGAGTATTCACGCGTAGCTAAAATGAATTCTTTAATTATATCGCTCGCGTTTTTAAAAGTGAACCTGGTTTCCACTTCAACAAAGACATATAATGTGGAAGTAAATATTATCTAGTCGTCGTCAGCATAGCTCAGTGAGATAAAGCGTTGGCTTGAAATCGTGAGATTGCGAATTCAATGCATTGTGCTTGCAGTACTAAAACTCCGAGGCGGGTTTGTACACGAGAAATTCGGCAAAAAACAAGACAAATGCTTTTATGATTTACCTGTATGAGGACATGAGTTTCGTTGTAGTTCCACAGCATTTGAAAGTCGTTGCCGAAGTCCAAATATGAATCCCGAACAAATTCCTCACTACTTAGTGGATGTGATATTACGGAGGAGATCGTCAAAAGCGAAAGAAACAACAATGCGAAAGCCATCTGTAAACAGCACAGGGTTTAAGGAGAAACAAAGTGCAATTTTCGTTGCCATTAAAGTATGGCTTGTGGGATAGAACTACAACACTTTTTAACCCAAGCTACTTAGGCTCATATTTCGTGACAACTTCTTGAATTATTTGTTCTATACAAGTTTAAGGTAACTAATTACTTATGCATGCGAATTAAAAATATTCAAGTCTCCTCCTTATAAAGTAATAAACCTAAAACAGGGAGTTTGAGTCAAAAAACCAAGTCTAAATATATATCATAGATATTCAGAATAAAACTTTTTGTGATTTAGTACAAAAGCTTGGCGTCTTATAAAGGTACCAAGTAAAAAACATGCTAAAACAAGGAATCAAATATATATGTCTGGACATTTGTCAGTTTCCTACAAGTGGGCAATGTATTTTTTTTTTAAAGTGGAACAAATGTCCTCAAGAAAATGCGGGATAGTTGTATAAAACCGATTGAAATTTGCATTTATGCATTCCAACCAAAAAAAGATACAAAAGCAATGACAACATAAACTCTTCCGAGAGCTTCTCTATTACCTCTAAACAATTTAGTGGCTTACTTTGCTCAAAACTACTTCCAAATTTTTGATATGAAATCAAAGCAACTTTTTTGACTAATATTATAATGCTGTAGAATCTAAAAAGTTCTGCAATTTAATATCGATTGATTTACCTGACCTATTCCCTCCAAAGAAGCCTAAGACAAACTTAAATTTTAAAAATCTACTCTAAACTTTCTGATAAATGTGCTTAATATGCTTTGTTAGCTTATATAAACGAACTTATTTTAGATAGTTATAAGTTTTTCTGTGGTCAATAATAAAGATCGATGGTTAATTATTCTGTTTTTTATGCAGTTAACTTTCTTTTTGCCTAAAGATGAAGGCGACATCAAAACACTATTTTCTTCCCTTCGCAATGCAATCAATTATTATATTTGGTGAAACCTTGCCATTTGAATTCGAAAATCATTGCATGATGCTTTAAAGCAATTCGCTTACGTCATAAAATTGCACATCTGCAAGCAGTAGTCACGTTTGATAAACATTTATAAAAGTTTGATAACTTGTCTTGTGACATCCATTAACATGGAAATTTTCAGCTTGCCAATATTATTTCCTGAAAAGGTTTTCAATGTTGAAATTGCAGAGTTTCAGTGTTGACATTATTCATTGTCATACGCTCTGCTTTTTTTCGTTTTAAACAAAAAACAACAGAAAACAAATTTAAAATTGCCTAGTACAGTAGCATTTGCATCAAGAATTCTAAAACATACAGTAGCTTATCATAAATGATGTTCAAAAATACTTTTTTTCAAAAATTACATATCACCATCGAAAACTATCAGGTTGGAGTAAAAACTTCCAAACCCCAAGTTTGAGCTGACTTTGTTTGGTATGAGCAAAAGCACAGGCTGTCAAAATGGTGTTTTTTATCCAAAAATTTTTGTTTGACCTTCTCGTGCTTGGGAAAGAAAGCCTTAAAAACATTGTACAGTTTCGTGATCGGTGATTTAGTGAAAATCATTTTCAATAAACTTAACCTTCATGAATCAACTCAAATTTGTTTGACAATGGTGTCTTCTTAAACCGCCACGCCAGAATTTACGCAAAACTATTTTACACACTTCATTTCGCAAATAAAAGCTAACATATTCACATTGAATTTAATGATTGTCAGTGTTGTCCAATCAAGGTAATCTTTTAAAATCCCTAAATACTCTCTTGTTGTTTGAATACATTAGAGAGTAAGATTTCTCTCTTTGGAATCACGAGTTAAAATGTTTTTACAGTTCATCATTATTCTGAATTTGCGATCTAAACATCGTGACTGCTCTCAGATTCTGAAAACCGATCTACATGCCAATAAAATTTTCCAGCTTTTGTCGTTTTGTTCATTTTCAAGATGGCTGCTTCAAATAAATGAAAATTTTGCAAAGTGAATTGAAAAGTCTTTGACAGATAAAAAGGGATTTTTCTTCACACAAAGAATGAACTTTATAGAGATGGGTACTTTTTTTGTACCAGTAGTAACGGTACTTTTTAGAAATTCTACCGGTAGCACTTTACGGCGATAATTTTTTTGTTTGTTTGGCCGGTTTTGGCACCTACGAACCAACAACCTGCTTTTATTTATGAGCTTACAATTTTCAATAATCTTATGAAACAAAAGTTACATTTGTCAGTTTAATGTTGAACTTGACGGAAAATCTTGAAGCAAATTTTGATGCAAGAAGAAGCGCTAGCAGCAGTACTGCATCTGATGCTGAGCATAGCGCTGACGATTTCTTTGGATCGTTGTTTTAAGTACCCCAGAAAGAGCAAACCGCGAAAAAACTTCGAATATTTGTTTAGAAAAAGAGCCCGGTGGCCAATCTATAATTTTATGATGGGGTGAATCATTTGCCTATATAAAGTGTTATAGAACCTGCTATTGCTCATATTGGAAGTTAGTTTAACCCTTTCTTATGCTTAGCAGAACCAAAGTACAGATTGCCATACTGAAATGAAGCAGATATTTTTAAACTAAATTAATTTTGACCACCTAAATATGTGAGTTTGAAATATCAGAAGTTGAATTGGGCAGTGCTATTTTCTGCTTTCTCACTTTGCGGCTAAAAATAATTTCACCGCAGTAATGTTAGAAACCTTGGTCTCTGGGCTGCAATGGCATAACGAAAAATTATGACACATGACAAAGCACAAAAATAGAAGAAAGGCATTTGCGCACTTGTCAGAAAACTTGACTTACTGGGCTGTAGTTGTTCCGAACTACAAAGAAAAAATAAATTGGCCAGTGTTCATATATTGTATTTGTTAATTTGTAAGAAAACTATGACCCAAAAGACTATGATTATGGTAAAAGTAAACTAGTTTAAAGAGATTTATCCATAAAAACTGAAATTATAATCTGCTTATAGCCATTATAATGGAAGGAAAAAGAAATGTAAACTGCAATGGAATTACAGTACGTCCCGATTTTTCAAGGTGTGTTCCGTGTTCCGTGTTCCGGTTCGGTGCTAAAATTTGCATCCCGAAACAACATTAAAAACTGACATACAATTTAAGTTCTTAATTTGCTGTGGGATGGAGACTTTTGACTCACAAAGGAGATGATGCAAATTTATAGTTGAAAGAGTTTGATCAAAACTAAGATCTTCAAGAAAAATACATAATAAAAGGTCTTCACCTCCGCTTCGTATTAAAAATACATCAATTCAGACTTTCAGAATAATGATCATCAAAAATATAAAGAAAAAGGTCATCAGAAGAGTTCCACCATCGAAATACAGTAAGACTATGAGCCGCCGAGACGGTATAACGATTAGATGTTTCCCGAATTTTGTCTCGTGTGATATGGCAACGCCAAACTCTAAGTAATAGCCAGGGTTTATTAGCTAAATGTAGTGCAAGAAATATTATGTTTATTGGTAGTGGATTAGATTACATTTTGAACACCTACTTACTACGAGAGCATTGTAAGCAAGCTCTGCCATGTCTTTACAAAAATCACTCAATTTGCCGCAACCGCCAGCTACAGCTCAAAAATAATTAGCAAGAAATCGTGTGATTAGGGTATGAATCGAACCAGCCAAGCAATCAACCTCTGTTACTGTCTTTTTTGTTTTTCGCATATAGCATACCACATTGCTGACTGTATATGGATTTACAATCACATATTTTAAGTGTATCGAATCAAAGTTTTAAGAAATTTATGATTTGCAACGATTACGAAGTCAATGTTGTAGGAAGGCTGAGCAGAGCATAAGGTGAGATCTAAACCCAATAACGACAAATTTCGACCCGTTTTGCCACGCATTACCTTGTATATCAATGATTTTGTGGGAGGTGGATGCATGCGAGTTTGCAGTCTGTTTGCAGGGGAATGCGTGGAAAAGTTACGATCTATTAAAGGGGCCAGAGGAGTGGGTGTATACAAACATGCGGACTTTACTATTTACAAACTAGGTTAGTAAAAACGTATAACATATTTGGAAAGCTGTGTGGGTTGGGGAATGCAGGCACACCAGAATATTTGCAAACTTATCAAATTTAGGAAATAAATATGACTGAAAAGCAGGATGGGGGTGCAATAGTTATTCCTTGCCTCTATATAAAGCAAAATCATATATTTGTAAGGCTAAATATAAGGAGGAGGATGTATAAAGCTTTCGTTCTGTTTGCGAAAGATATGCCTACAAGCTTACTGACCAGAAAACATACCAACTCATGAAGTTGTTTTTTAAGTTAAGCATAAACATATATCTGAATAAAGCTTCGAGAATGAATACTCTACTTTCTGAAATTTTCAAATTCTGTACCACAAATTAACTCTTCAAATATCTGAATAGCGAATTAGCAAGCTGCACTTTCGATCCACGCTAGATACACCCTGAATTGATGTTGGAAGTGAGGCATGTGGTCCAAAACCAATACGAACTAAGCAGTATGGATTTTTGTTTAGAAAACAGAAGTACGGTTTGGAAATGCTGGTAGGGGAATGCTTTCTCATATCCTCCCGCCAGTGATCAGGTCTTCAAAAGATTGAAAAAATAGTTATTCCAACAATGCTTTCAAAGCAATTGTTATCAAAATTAGCATTACAGCTGTATAAAAGACTATTTTACGCGGAAAAGACATTTTGAAACCTAAAAGAGCTGGACTCAGTAATGAACATTTTTAAGTGATAATCTGTTTAAAAGAAAACCACACTGTTGGGGAACCTCGAGTCAAGACTCGACTGCTCTACTGATGATAAAATTACTTGCATCAAAAAATCTTCTGTCTTAGAAAGATTGATTTTTTTTAAATTGCACCTTGAAAATTTGCGTGTTTAAGAATATTTTTTTGCACACTGATAACCAGTTGCGTACGGAGGAGGCTCCTATGCACGTGCCCCCTCAGAAAAACGGTAAATATTATTTTCAGTCATTATGCTTGTAACGGCAACAACAAATAACCTGTTCTTCAGAGACCGAATTAGTTTGAATGTCTGTGGTCTGGAAAAGTAATATTGTTTCATGTTCAGATAAAAAGAAAAAATGCTTAAAAATAATCACCAACATCATAGCATAATGGCTAAAATACTATTTACTTTTTTCTGAGGGAGTGCGTGCATTGTAGCCCCCTCTGTGCGAAACTGGTTGCCAGTGTGTAAAAAATTATTCTTAAACACAACTCGCTGGACTTGTTGTAACAGATTGTTGTATGGTACAGCATGATGTTGTTGATTGTTTTCAAGCAAATTTTCGGCTTATCTTAGTGTGATACTGATGGCAGCGCCTCTCAATTAAGTAGAAGATTGCCTGAAAATTGCTAGCCAGCAACTATCACAATCTATGCTTTGTTTCATGTTTTACGTAATTCTTTTTAATAAATCACTCAGCGTTTACTAATAAGATTAAAATTAGTCAACTTTGCCAAGTAATTGTTTGTGTACCAAGTTATAAGAAATACAAGGTACGCCTAATGTGATAATAATACAGAATGAAGATATGAATTCCAAGTAGGATCGTTTTAGGTTATAAAGTTTAGATGATGAGCTCTTTAAAAAGCTTGTTGCAAAGCTGCAGCATATCCGTTGTAGCCTATATGTAAAAAAAATGTTAATGATTTCTTTGTGTAGCAGTGACAAAAGCCAATAAATTTCAAACAAAAATTACCTTAAATGTGGTTTCAGAAAGCAATGAAATTACGTATATATGAGTGTAATTTTTCAGAATTTTCTGCGGGAAGCATGTCCACGAATCCCGTAGGATAATCGTGCCTTCAGCACTTATAATGCAAAAAATGTGTCAGAGACACATTTTCGCATCTCTCTCAAAAAATTTCTGCCACGTCCCTGCTGGCAACTCTGGTATTGAGTCAAAATTTTATAAAGCATTTTTGTTATTTTTTGCTGCGAGCCAGTAAGACTTTTTTGTATAAGAATTTGCATCTAGCACGTTGTATATATACGCTCATAAGTACCTTCCTAACTTTTTTTGAAATTTGTTTTTAAACTACAAAATCGTAAGCTCGACTTCTTAGCCAGCTGCAACTAGCAAAGCAGTAGACTTATTGTCATTAATATCTGTATTAATAGTGAGCTTTAAACTGTGATATCAGAGCTTAGGTATGCCTAGCATAGGAGAACAAAATTATAATTTACCAAACAATGTTACACGAATCGATAGGAATTATTGAAAAAATGCACTGAACTGAACTCTGGAAATGAAGTGTTGGGGAGACTCAAGTCAAGTTTTGGGAAAAAAAGGCTTGGCAAAAAGTTTTGACAAAAAAAGACTTGTCGTGACTCGAATGGTTTGGACGAAATGACTCAATTCGACCCGATACTCGACACCAATTACTCGTAACTCGACTCAAACTTTGCGACTCGTTCCCAACACTGGAAAATACAAAATCGGTTTGCTAAACTGTTTGCTCCGAATTTTTTTTGAGATAACAAAGTTGTTTTTAATCTCAAGAAAGTGTCACATTTTTAGTAAAATGGGGTTTGTTATGTAGAATTTGAGCATTATTTAAAAGATTTAACTGTATCAAAGTAAGAAATTCAAAATTTCTGTTATCATTGTAGCACAACCTTATCTTCACATGTATGACGCACGTCTATCGCTTTTTTGCAAATCTTGCTCTTGGCCAAAAATGCTTCTTTGCTTCCATAACCACTCAAACAAGAATTGAGGTTATCTACCACTTGCTTATTTCGGAAACGGTATTGCACCATGCCCTCCATTTAATCTGGACAACAAATCAGAAACATCAGCTTTAATCGCGTTTATGAGTTGACCTAGGAAAAGAAAATACAAGTCTTCGTTTAAATTTTCTCCAAAACGCTTTCGGTTTTGACAAAATTCTGGTGACCTCCAAAGCAGAATCTATAGAAATGCAATCAAGTAGCTCGGTGTTTTTGGCGGTACTTCTTTTGGCTTTAGCTTTATCGAGACCACGGTACCTTTTTAGCCATGTATCAAGTACCAGTGCTGGGGCTCTTTCAAAGTACTGAGTGCCCACCACTGGAAGCTATGTGCATCACCAATTACAGGAAGGGCCGGATTAACGGAGCAGAAAATATGGCAAACACCACATGTGACCAACCCTTCGCTAGGTCTCTACACATGTAAAGGCAAAGTAGAGCCATCTAAGTGCCATTTTTAAAAATAACTTTTTGATAGGCCTACTAATTTGTCTAGAACAGGGGTGGGCAAACTGCGGCCCACGGGCCGCATATGGTCCGCGTACCACTTTGATCCGGCCCGCCAAACACCTTGCACATGTGCTGTGACATTACATTATATTACAATGTATTTTAATGACTTGCTTTTGCATACATTATGTAAATCGCATTGCATTTGGTCCTTAAGTGGCCAAGCAGTCGCGAAATCGGACCTCGGGTCAAAAAGTTTGACCACCGCTGGTCTAGAAGAAAATCTAAATTGGTCCGAGCCGATTTTAAGAGTTCAACAAGACACTTTTTATTCCAAAATGCAATGTATGTACCAGTGCTGCAATATGTCAGCAATTGTAAATTTCCCTCTTTCTAAACTTACTTTTTTCTTATCGATGACTTATGTAATTACGTTGCTTGTTAATCATATCATAAGTCATTTTTGTTACTAATTAAGGAGCATCTTCAACTGTCAATTCTAAGATTACGATTGATGTTTCTTGATTATATGTTTCATCACATTGCGTCATTGACACTGGTGTAATTGTGAAATATAAAAGAGAGATGTGCTATAGACTAAATTTTGTAAATATGAGATGCATATTGATTGCCGAATTATTGATTGTCGTGGGGTCGTATTTCATTGAATTTACGTACATCATCGCGAAAGTCCAAAGCTTTTCGCGTATCGAACGTAGACAATTCATGTCTGAATTATACAGGTAAGTTTGTGAAAAATTAGTTCGGAAAGTGTTAGAAGGATGGCCTACTTAAAGAAGATTATAAATCACTTGAAGTTTTTAGTTATTGGATAAACTTTGGAAGAATATAAATCATAATGATTTTAGGAGAATCTCCACACAAGTGAAATAAAAAATGACGATTCCATTAAGAATATCAATAGACTGAAACTTTATAGAGTAAAGTTGTGACTGGAATCAGTCAATATTCGAACTTACACTTTATTTAACAAATCGATTTCACTAAATTAGCATCATCAGTGTTCTTATTCAAATAGAATCAAAATTTAAATAAGAACAAAATTTTGAATAAGAACAAAATCAAAATCAAAATTTTCTATTTGAATAAGAACACTGATGATGCTAATTTAGTGAAATCGATTTGTTAAATAAAGTGTGAGTTCGAATATTGACTGATTCCAGTCACAACTTTACTGGATAAACTTTTTCAAGGAAACACAGTCTTTACTGCCCCCTTTTACACACGTGGCCATGGGCCAGCTAAATTCAGTAGTCCTGTAGTGCTAGAACAATGTTTCACAACTGATGAGCGGTAAATCTGTGTTCTTGAACATAGCTTTTTAAGAAACAAAAGTTTTTTTATTTTTTATGGGGAGCCGTTTGGAAAAAACTACGATTTTGTTCGAGTGTGTTTGGCGTATTTATCGTAAAACAGTCAATAAAATCAGCAGCAAATTATATCGCAAGTTTGCAACAAGTATACTGGAAATTTTCGATGCAGAGCATATAATGGAAATTTTCCGTTATATTTTGCTGCTAACTTTATCGACTGTTTTACGATAAATACCACAAAACAGTCGAGCAAAATAAGTAATTTTTTCCTAAGAACGTCCCACAATCTTTGCAAATTTAAAATTGACTATACCGAGAGAATTTGCGAACCCAGACCACTGTGCATTCATGACTCTTTGCTTTCATCTGTGAAAAGCGTCTAATCATTAGTTAACGCGATTTCAGTTGTCAATGCGTTGTCTGTCATCAGTCCTTAATCAATGTGTTTGTATTTTGTTTTCCATCTTAACTTTGTTCTCTATGAGTTAATCCGATCATTTGCATCATTTACAAGTAAACAAGTAAAAATGTTATGCCTAATAAATGTAGAAAACGTTCAAAAACACAACCGTACAATGATTAAATTCGTAGTTGCAGGAAATTTTCAAGCGCAAGGGAAGCAAGCTATTAAAAGAGCACTTACCATTTCTTGAACGAACATTTTTCCCATTGCTGGTATTTCAAAATATCAATCGTAGTTTTTAGACTTCCCTGAAAATAAATTATAAACAGAGTGACATGCATTATAGGCGATTCTTATGTGATGTACTTCTAAAAACGAGAGTGGGACCGTGAGCGTTACACACAGGGTAATGGACAAAACAAATGAACACTAGACGTAAATATTAAGGTATGGGCAAAAGCTGCAAATGAAAAAAGTGTTATAGTAGGCGAAACGAATCTTCATCTTCCAAAGCCACTGCTGTAAATAAGTTTTTCACGGCATATTCATCCAAAATCCACAAAATTTTGAAAAATATGTACAAATCTACTTTGTTTTGTCTTCCCTTTCCGTTCTTTTTTACTCTTTTTTCTAGCAAAAAACATGGAGACAGCTTTCCCCATGTCAAAATGTCCGTCCGGGTGTGCCATGTCAAAATGATTTCTATAATTTCTTTTCAACTTTGCACAACTTGAGAGTGCAAGCGGAGCTGGTAATTTTCTTTTTAATCAAAAAGGATGCAGTCCTGAATAAGATGATGGAAAACTTCGAGATTTTCTTTTGAATGTTGAGTCAAACGTATAGGGATTGTGCTACAATAAACACAAACACACCATTAAAAATTGATCGATCATACAGTGTGTTAGTATTTCCAGTGTTTTTTGCTACACTTTTGGTTGTAGTATGCTGAGGAATTATTGAAATTTACACGTGTGCCGTGAGTAAAAAATATTAGGGATTATCGTGCTAGAGCAGCCGCAAACAGATATTTGATTATAATTATTTGCAGACATGTTAAGTATGTTGCTTTCTGGCATCTAATAAAACAGTTTAGTTTTCATTGTTTCGTTGAGCATGAACGCTAAGTACGGCAACGTGTCTAGCGCCTTTAAACGATAGGCAAAGCAATTCTATCCACGCATAAAATTGTATGATATACTCGTATTTTAAGATGAATGCCCACTGGGCTCCGTTTTTCAGATTTCGGTTTTTTTATAAATTTTTGATGAGGTACTCTGCCTTGGCAATTGCCTTCGTTTGTTCAAACCTCCGTAGCCTATCATAGCCTGCTGTTTAAAAATTACACCAAATTTTCAATTGATTTTGGCAAACACAAGGAGCAAGAAAGAAATTCTATACTATAAAACGCGATTCTGTCAGTTTGTACGTGCTTGCGCTTCAACTCCTCCGAAACTACTGGGCGTAGAAACATCAAACTCGGCACAATTGATTATCTCCAGAGGTTGAGTGTCGCAAGGAGGTTTGACTTGTCACAATGACGTCACAACAAAGTTAATTTTTCTAATTCTCTTTTCTTGATAGAGGAAAACGATTTTTTGCTCGAACAAAAACCAGCCCCAAACTTACCAACTTGCAAATTTTTTCCCATTTAGAGTTTAAAAAAACGCTGACGCTTGATTGCAAAATTTCTAATATATTTTCTCAAAAAGTACTGATTGTAGAAACGTGATCAGAACCTTTTTCGGAGATATTAACACGTCGCTTTTGATGAAACAAATTTTACAACGATTTGAGCTCAATTGAGGATGTAACAAGCAATACCTTTTTCAAGCATTCTAAACATGCTTTTTCCTTTTTCCTTGAACGCTTCAAACTAGTTTTATGATGTCACATTGCTGTCTGGTACGATTAACCTGAAAGCAGTACAGCAGGCAGCAGCTGTGCTGAAGTTGTTTCATATTGTCATTTAAAAACCAACAAAGTGACGTGTTACCTGATAACGAAGAATGATTCATAACAGTATAAACATACCTGTAAGCCCAAAAACCTGTTTTTTAGTGATGTGATGGTAAGTTGAAATAGTTTTGTACAGTCGTGTCGTGTGGCTGACTAATTTTAACTTCTAAAATATCAGCTTATAAGTCAAGTGCAGCAAAATTGCACAAAGTGGCAGTTTTTTCATGTCAACTCTTGCATAAATCACCAAAATAATTCGACTCTTCACTACAACAACCTAGTCGATAAATTATGTTTTCAAATCTTGACCTAATATATTGCAATAGCCTAACCTAATTTTTTGCAATAAATCAACTGTAAGTGCTTGATTTGGGGTTAGCTTTTTCTTTTCCCAGCTGCGTTTGTGCCAGGACCATGCAACATACTTGCAGCCAAAGGTTTTAGGTCATACAAATATGCCTACTTTTACGAAAAGTCGTTAAGTAATAGGTCTAATATTTGATAGCCTATTCATGTAGATACACCCAATTACTTTTGAGACCTCTTATGACTACATCTATGCTTCCATGCAAGTGGTAAAATAAACGGATAAACGTTTGTGAAATTACTGCCTGCTTAAATTGTTAGCAAGTCCAGTTCCAATGCGCGTCTATGCTGGAAACAAAGCAGACAAGGCGTTACTAGAGACTTCAAATTCTTAAGGAAAAATAATATTGCTATGCCCACTCATAAAGTTCTTCTTCTCAATTCCTTTAAAAAATACATCACTTTTGGTTTTGGAACAAGGTTTGGCTATTTCAAAAATATCAGATATTCTTTACTGCTCTCACGACTAACCATTGAATGAAAACAGCAGAGCCGGCTGAAACAGTATTTTAAGCCTCAGTTTCATGATAGGGCCCTGCTATTGTACTAACTCGATTTTAATTGCTTGCCTTGGTTAGTTTACCCTTCTGTGGCTGTGCTCATGCCAACACTAACCAACATACGCGCATTCACAGGCTTTAGGTCATAAACATAAGTCTACAGTTACAAAAAAGTCGTAAGTAGTGGGTCTAATTTTTAAAAGCGCATTCCTGAAAATAAATGTTAATCTCTTTGGGGTCTTCTCACGACTTTGCATTTGCGCATTTCGTGCTCTTCATCAAATCAACACATAAACGTTTTTGAAATCGTTGATTGTTTTAATTGCGAGCAAGTCCAATTTCAAAGCACGTTTATGCTGCAAGTTGTTCACAGAAGATGTTTCCAGGGACTCCAGAAACTTTGGAAAAATATAGCAGCTTTGCGCAACCTTTTCCCCATAATACAGGGTGTCCACAAAGTCTTTAGACAATTAAAAAAATTTATTGATACTACAACTGACGTTGGAAATGTCTGAAATGTTTAAATAATAACAATTAAATGGTCAAGTTTTTATTTAAAACATTAATGAACTCTATTTCTAAAATGATTAATTAATATCAAGTAAATAGTCAAGTTTTTATTCAAAGCATCAACAAATTTCTATATGAGCCCCATTTGTAGCACGGAGAACGTCTAAACAATGTTAACTTTCAGTGCACGTCCTTCTTAACATTTCTTAATCAGTTGTCTCCACAGCGGCAGTTATTCTTTCCTTAAGGTCACTTATGTCTTTTATTTTGGTGCGGTACACAACATCTTTCACTTAGCCCGAACGAAAGCTGAGCGGATGGACTTTGTTGAGCTACAACTAAATGACTGACGAATACGCTCGATGCCTTTTTCAGAAGTTTTTAACCATCCACCACTCGGATTTAGTAGCAAAGTTACTATTCCCACAAACTGCTTATGCCAATTGCAAATAGACTAACGTGCTGGATCCCGTTTTACAGATTTAGCTATAAAATTTCTCTGTGCTTCAATATCAGATTTCGTTTTGATAAACCAAAAAACACATTGTGCTTTTTCTTGTGAAGTAGTCATTTTTGACATGTTTGGAAATCAACTATTTTATTTAGCTAATTCATCTCTGAATTAGGTGATATTATAAAAAAAGGTGATATTATAAAAAATTTTAATAACAACTCATTAATATGCAAAAAGAATTATTTTGATAGCATTTAAAAAATTTTTTTAATGAATTCATAAAATTGTCTAAAGACTTTGTGGACACCCTGTATTTTGTTTATTAAATTCACTTTCAAAAAACGGCACTTTTGGTTTTGTAATGAGAATTAGCAATGTCCAAAAAACGTTACTACCGGTAGTCCAAAAACATCAAGGCCGGTGCAGCCGGTTTAGCCAATATTCTTAACTTTGACATTACTAATGGGAATCCTGCGGGCTACTTCGGCAGACACGGCTTGTTTATACTACAAAGTGCAATTCTGCCCGTCCGTGTGTCTGTTTTAAATTCTCCGAAACTACTGAGTGTAAAATCATAGAACTTGGCATGATTGATTTCCAATCCAAGATGAGTGTCAAAAAAGGGTTGGTGACGTCATAATGACAATATAAGTTGAAATTAATTTTTTACAATTTGCATTTCTTGACCTAGGAAAGCGACATTTTGCTTAAACAAAGGCCAGAATCCGACTTACCATCTTCAAGAAATTTCACCATTTTGGGAACTAAGATAACGTTATATTTAATAACGGATTGTAAAATTTTTCTTTCTTGATTATCTCCGAAGTATTGATTGTAGAAACACGGTTCAGAACTTTTTCAAGAGATATTAACAGAGTGCTTTCAATAAAAGCAATTATTTAAGAATTTAAACTTTATCGACACTGTGTCGCCGAATACGGTTAAATCACCCGCCCTGTACCTTAGTGACCGGTAAATGAAGATTCTGGGACTTAAAAATTCGCTCGGTATAGTTTAACGGCTACCTTCTATGCTTTATCCTTCGGCTTAAGGACCTACGTTTGAGAAGCTAGATTGCCAGCCCACGCTTTACCAACACAACTCTACTTGTACACATGCTGTTGCACGCATACAATCACCGACACCACTCTTATAGCAGCCGATAGTCTCCCTTCCTTATAGCAGTGCTTGGCCCTTGACTTCTAATTCTTCACACTTCTCGCTTGTCTCTTCACCTCCCTTTTTCCTACTTTTCTTCCTTCTCTGTCTGTCTTCCAAAATGACCCACCCATATATATATATACTTCCCATGCATAACGTAACAGAGAAATAATTACCCAATATTCCAAAGTTTAGCCAATAAAAATTACTAAAAACTAAAATTAACAAGATATAATTTGTAGAGTGGGAATACCGGAAACTGCTACCCAAAGAAACAAACAATAAAACGCTTAGAAAATAAACAAGAAAGGGTTTATCTATGGGAGAGTATCGGAAACAACTATCAATAAAAATCGCTTCGAGAATAAAATTAACAAGCAATAGTTTGTATACGGGGAATACCGGAAATAATTACCAAAACAAAAAAACTATGTCGTCACTAGATAATGGCATGACTATTTCCAAGATCATTATTGTTACTCAGCGTAACAAGCGATTGAGGATGTAATAGGCAAGCTTCATCTTTGTTTTTTCTTGAAAGTTCAAAAGCTCGCTGTTTCTTTTTTTTCGCCTATGTGTTGCCATAATATTGTCTGGCAACACTTTTGTGAAATCAGCAGCAGGCAGCCGCTGCATTTATTACTAGCCACTGTCGTTTTGAAAGCAATAGTGAATAGTAGAGCCTATTGCAGATGTGCTACCTATTAAATGCCTTCGAGCTGGCTTTGGTTTATTCTACTCAAGATTTCACAAATGGGGTATGACTTCTACTGCGGATTGTGGGTATGGAGCACAGGAGCAAATAGCCAAAAACGTGATAACATTCTGCCCCATGTATCACCAACCAAATAGAGTTCGTGTTCTGTCAGCAGTTGACAAGAGCTTGGTGCCTCGGCTGACAGACACATGTTCGGCCATTTAGTGGACTACCTTATGAACATCTTCCACAAACGAAAAAATGCTCGAACACATGACTGTTGCAAATGATACAACTGACACTGCCAATTATCTTGATGAAACAGTTGATCATTGCTTCACAGAGAGATTGTCTTGGTTTTCTTATACTCTGCAACTTGTGGAAAGTGATGGTCTTTAGGAAGAAATGTCGCTGTTTTCCGCAAGTGCAAAAGCTTCTTATGTATTTATTTTGCTGCGTCGTGGCACTAGTTTTAAAGAACGTTTTGATAACAAATTTGGCAAAACTAATCTATTCCAGCTGCATGCGCTACCCAGTAGAATTTAACGCTTTGTCGATTGCCATCGACAGCACAGCATAAGTAGGCTGTATGGAGTATAAGAAAACCAAGACAAGGGTTTGCGGTAATGATTTTTTTGTAGTCATGGTTACAGCGAGGGAGTGAGGCTTAGTAAATGAAATAATGTGATGTGCTGAAACCGTTTGCTGATGCCATCAATATTAATCAAGGAAGCAAGAGTGCAACCATTAGTTACTTGGTTCCAACAACATTAGATTCAAATGACCACCTAAAGAAACGCCTCAAAGTTTTTTGGCATTGCAGTGCTTTAAGCAATTTCTCACTAACTTTACTGCATCGTCATTATCATGACATTTTTCAAAATTGTGGCATGGTAAAGCAATACCAAAGAATTGGAAATCCACCGTAAGTAAACAATGTTTACTTGATCCTGATGGCATCTGGGGGTCGGTAGCACACTGGCAATTTACAATTTTTTTCTTTCTAAGTAAATTAAACCGCGTTTTTAATTGGCTGTATGGCTGTTTCGCCTTGCAGTGCGAATAGGTCCCTTCTGGATTTTGCATCGAAAGTTTCGGCCAAAGAAAGTAATGCTATCAAACAATTGTAAATATAACTAGTTACTTCTTAAAGTTTGTAACTGAGACTGTAACTAAGTTACTTTTTTGATTATGTTCCAATAACCACTAAATTTTTCTTTACCACGTAGTTTTTAATTGGCACCACATATTGTTTGCCTTAGAGTTCAGATCAAAAGTTCTCCCTGAACAATTTGATAACTACTTTAATGAAGTCAGCAATATTTGTATAAAGGTCTTCTAGGGCAATAATGGTGATTGGTTTCATATACCGAGTTTAAATTCATCTCAATCAATGTTATTATAACAAGCTTTGTGTCGACCACCAGCTTTTTGATAAACTTGACTATAAATAACTGATTATCAACCAATCAGAGTTCAATGGCACGCAGAAATGAATATTACGTTTTTGACTTCTTGGCTTAACTTCAAAGTCTCGGACTCGAACTTGGAGTCGTAAAAACGAAAATTTAAATCTTATTAGAAAAATTTTGCCGCAGCAAAAATCCTTCTTTCAGACCTTCTCCGCATGGATTATCAGATGTCCCAGAGATAGTGAGAGGTTTACCAGGGCCTGGAACCAAATTATTCTGTGTTTAGAACGATGACGTTTATGCGATCTAGCTCATTAGTTTTAGCCTCCAGCTTAATTGGTTTGCCCTTCCATGCTCTGAATTAAGTTTAAGCCAAAGAAAATTCGTATTTTCACGAAAAAACATAATCAAGTCTCATCATAGCTAAAATGTCTCTAAAATTTGGGGAATTCTTGTGTTTGTCATCCAATTTTAGGGTGACATTTAAAGCAACTGTTAGTCGCCTAGAACTTATCTGAATCTAGCATAAATTGCTTCTTTCCATTGCAAACTTTTGGCTAGCCACGACTTGTCTGCAATACACCAAACTGTTGATTTCAAACAAATCTTTTTACATTGTATTTTAAAAACATAAGTTCACACCATCGCGTTCAGTGCTTCTTATTTTTTTCTAGTTTGATCCATCACAAGCAGCAGCATCTTGTTTGGTAGTGAACCCACCAGATGGCTTGATGCACTGTTTATTTTCTTTGGGTTTTTCATAAACTTGATCAATTTTAATGGGAGGTATGGAAGATATTTTCTATAACAAACCAATAGTTATTTTTGAATGTGTTTTAGCCAGATTTCTTCAGAAAATATTGACTTTAGGAATTACGAAAAATCTTTCTCGCATATTTTTGTCTTCGTTTTCTAACAGTTTTAATATTTGACAAAGTTTGAAAATCTCTTTCTTATGAGTTCTCATTAGAACACAAACGTTACCAGCACTGCATCATGTTGATGAGATGGGTCTGCCACTGCATGTCTATCACAAAAGATAATTTGTGGCAAAGACACTGTGTTCGCTTAGCCTATTTGAACTGGTCCGCAGGCTTGAAATAATACAATTTTTGAAAGATACCGAAACTAGTAGCGTTGATGGAGGACAATCCTGGAATTAGATATAAGCTCATGATTTATTTAGCGTTTGAAGGGGGTCTGCTGTTATATTTCCGCAAGATTCATTTTCAAAAAGCTGCTCCCAAAATAAAACGTCTTTAACTCGAAAATCGGCGCAAAGTTGATTTCTATGGAAAAACTTAGATCACTGGATTGACCCTAAAAAATTGTGATATGAAGTCTAGGTCAGCCTCTCAACAGCCTGACTGAAGCTTAAAAGGTTACTGGAAATATTGCTAAAAGTGGTTCTAACATGAGTCAAAAAAATAAATATGGCAGATTGTGGCAGAAACACTTCTTCTTCTTTGTCGTGTGAGCTATTTGTTGTGAGCATTATGCAGGAGGATGTAGATATAGGTTCACTGCGTTAGCGCTCACGCTCGGTTTGCAAATCTTCAGTTAGATTAGGGCCACCACGACGGGTAGACTGCTTGGCCCTACCACCTGTCTACCACATAAAGATGGAGGCATTATGTTAAGTGTCTTGCCCAAGGACACAACAAGCAAGCTTGCCGGCTTGTTCTCCACACTATCCCTATGTGCTGAGGACCAAGCACAGAAGCGGTGAATACCATTTTTTAAAGTCTTTTGGCATAACTCGACTTGGGAAATGAACCTCGGGTATACCGACTGCGAAGGGGAAGCTCTAACCACTACGCGATCGCGCCGGAGCAGAAATACTGTGATAGGCCTAGGCTACAAACCTGCATTAGTGAGGGACTTCGGCATATTTGCAACTGATTATTTGAATTGAAATTGTCTTCAAGATCTTTTACTTTTGCCGCAGTCCAATCATGCTAAATTTGTCATTCAGTTACAAAAGAATCATCTTTACGGCCAAATAAGTACGTGATAAATTTTACAGAATCATAAACCAGCAAAATAGCCTACCAACATGCTCTTTGGTTTTCCAGGTAAACTCGCTGTGGAATGCTATTAGGCTGCACTCATATTCCAGTAATTGCACTTAACATTTTTTTAGCACCCACACACAAAGATAAAATAGGAATACTATAGGCCTAAATAGTTGTTGCTACAGCTGTTTGTTAGTGCTGCATAACAAGCAATTTCACGACGTGAAGTTACAACAATCGAAATGACATTGCACCCAAATTTTGAAGAGCGATTGAAAATGCGGACAAGTTCAGAAGAGTAAAAGAAGTAGGTGCTTCAACATAGAGCAGGGTTGCCCACAATTCCTGTAATAAAGAGCCGAAAACAATAGATGCCATCATTCAAAGAGCCGCTACGCAATCCTTAGAATGATATGATGCATTTTTCGTCCAAAAATTGCCGCATTTTCCATGCAAATAGGGGTTGATTTTGTTTTTTTTGAGAAACCATTATTTCCCCAGCATGAAATTAGAGATTAGCCGGCCCGAAAACTTAACGTGGTGCACAGCAGCTTGCACAACCCTACACTACATGACTGTACTCAAATACAACACGAGTCAAAAAAGCCACAGTCAAGGACATGAGGAGTCGCAGTTTGGCCTCCTCTGACACAGAACGAGCCTATTCTTAAGAATCAACGGGTGAATTGATGATAGTAGACGAAAAGATATTAGTGACAGCCTCGCGGATTTCATTTAAAAGCAAAAAAATAACAGAAAGTTGAGCATGAGTCCGAAATACAGGAATTTAGGCTTAGATCACACAGATAGTCTCTAACTATACCACGCAACGCATTTTACTGATACCCAGCAAAGTGAGACTTCAGATAGCCGGTGAAGACAGATTAGCCTACTTACTTAAAGGGGAACTCTTGAGAAAATTACATAAAGATCAAAAAAAAGAAAAAACACAATCAGCGAGAGAGTTTATACACCACTGTCATTTTGCTACAATAAAAGATCCGCTTTTACTCTCAGGCAAATTCGCGATAAAAATTGAGCGACAACAAGCAGAAGAAAAGAGCTTTCTCGTTTGCACCCATCTAATTTACTACTGAGGCTTTGCAAAAGTAGTTTTTGGGAACACTGGAATGGAAAAATTGCCAACATATTGCAAAGTTTCACGGTAGGACCGCCATAAACCGCTCATCAGAATAACTACAAAGGCGTATGGTGAAAATAAATAAACACACGAGTTTGTAGTTATTCTGATGAGCGGCTTATGGCGGTCCTACCGTGAAACTTTGCAATGTGTTGGCAATTTTTCAATTGCGGTGTTCCCAAAAACTACTTTTGCAAAGCCTCAGTAGTAAATTAGATGGGTGCAAACGAGAGAGCTCTTTTCTTCTGCTTGTTGTCGCTCAATTTTTAACGCGAATTTGCCTGAGAGTAAAAGCGGATCTTTTATTGTAGCAGAATGACAGTGGTAGTTTATTCTTACGTTTAGAGCGGAAAGATAAGGAGATAAGTGTTTCTTGCTACGTCATGGATTTGTTGATAAATGAAGTAAATGCATCGAAGCAGAGATACAATCTTGACGTTTTTCATTACCTTTTTGAGCGAAAGCAAAATGCTACCCAAATTTGCAGCTGTCTCGCCAGTAGTATAGGATGACCCATTTGGCAACGTTTTGGGCGGAGGAATGATGTTATGAGTCGGTAGAGGGATTTTCGTGAGGTATTTGGTGTGTAGAGGGTAAGTTTAATATAAAGTGTAAATCTAATTGAAATTGCGTAATTTGGACCGGTTGTTTGCATTGCGCCAGAAGCATGAGCGCTTGTCAGTATGGCTTACGGGGTTTGCATAATTTGAAAAGGCAAGGCGTGCAAGGTGCAAAGCAGCGTTTCCAACATAAAACAATTACATACATAATATAACACAACAGTTTATACAACAACAGTATTGATTACAAGAGCTTTCGAGTAACGAATACCCATTTTTAATAGTTTCATTACAGATCACTTGAAATTGTATAAATTCCAACATCCAATACAATATCATTTGGATATAAAAAAAAATCAAATACTTTTTGTCTTGTATATATGAAAAACACAATATTTTTACTTCTAAAAACACTGTTTGTGATCTCCCGAACCCATTGGATTTTAACACGCTTTAAAATATTTGTTGAATTGTCAGCGTACATGGGACACACTTCAGTCAGCATCCAAATTAGTTTGATTCTAAAATCTGATGCTTTCAATTTTTCTGGGACACATGCCAGTCATATAAGGATTTTACGGCCAACAATGAAATTGACTCTTTACCGCTTTCCAGTGCCTCAAAACAGCGTTTTAAAATATAATTCTTCAAAAAAAAAGATAAGAAGAAAAGCTTAGTGCAAAACAAAAAATCTAAACATGTGATCCTCTCACAGCCTTTTTTTTTATACAATTAAACTCAAGACCGTTCAAATACCGAATAGGGCATTTTGATTTTGAAGTAGAGCTTGCAGTTGATTCTTGTTACCAGGTTGAAGTTGCTTTTGAATAAGATTAGCTTTTTATGGTGCAGATCGATTAGTGTTGTCTCATTTTGAGACGATGTTTGGACTCATGACGTCATACAAGTACACAAAACTAATCCTTACAATTAATGCTCGGTCTCGTGAATCGATATTGTACGTTGCGAGCTACTGTGTCTGCTTGAAACAATGACAGTATAATTACGTAATGCAGAAACTTCGTGAATAGATTTAAAATAGATTCATTGACAAATCTTTTTGTCTTAAAATCCTGTGAACATGTTTTGGAAGCAAATATGTTACAGAATTTGAAAGATCTTAACAACGAAATGTCAATAATTGCACAATAAGAAAGCAAGGTATGCATCACAGTTGCAAAAATATTATGTAAGCATTTTCGAGTAAATGTGGACAAGCACAATACAGAGACAAGGATTCAAGCTTGGGCAAGTCTAAACAATACCGAGACAAAGATTGCATTATATCCCAACAAACAGCTGAATAAAAAATTACGTAATCTTTATACTTTATTACATAACTCATATCCTAAAATTTTCGACAGCTCTGAACAAGACAATTGACACCTTACCGATCTCTAGTGACACAACTTGCAAATATTTTTACCTCTTTACCTATCTATAGCGTCCACCCCACAACGCCTCCACAACCATTGCGACCGAATGAGTCATCGTATATTTTACACAATACCATCCCCTTAAGCAGGTGCCTGAGCATTTTTATTCTACTACGTTCTTAAATTCAGATGTGTTGTTGTGAGTTGAACTGAAACCTTGTGTGGAAAATCATCATCAAACTATATATTTAAAAATACAACATAAACATACCGTGCAAAGGTTGGGTGATCAATTCCGTTGTTTTACAGACTTGTTATTTAGTGTTATAATTCTTATACTGTTAGGTGTTAGTTAAGAGTCAAGAATGTTACATAATTAAATTTACTCTGGTGAGAAAGAGACTTCATTCACCAACATTACGTGGATCATACGTCACAAGTTATCAATGGAAGCAAAATTATTCCTCTGGACTAGTTAAATGAAAAATTCATTCACATCAATTTTTAAAGATTTTGGAAATCAAACACGTTTGCTACAACATTTGGAAATGTCGTTATTTAAGTAGGGGTTTAAATTGTGCTTTCAGGTAAATTTTCGGTGTAAGTTATCAGTTTTCGAAGTGTGGTTTAAATTTATCAGCGACAGCTTGGATCAATATGTCCCAAAAGAATTAAACCGTTGTATTTCAGAGACAAACCAATTGGGAAATCGACTGACACGTTTCCGTGCATACTGAGAATTCAGTTGAATTTTTATTCGGTGGATTTTGAAGTTTTTATTTTTGACTGGCTGTACTTATGTGAAATAGGATATTCGCGAAATGACTCTTTATTTTTTGAAGTTTTTATTCTTTTTAATATGTTGCTCTCAGCTAATCTCTTACTATAGCAAACTACCTCCTAAATCGTATTTGACAAGAATCTCGCAAACAAATGATTAGTTGGGAATTTACAATTTTTTGGAAAAAGTTTTCTCTTGTTTTATTCACGGGCATGAGTATAAATGTGAGCTCTTGCAGAGTCACAATCATTCGATAAAATAGAACAAAATGGAAGTTTTTTGTTACAAAATTTTTTAACGTTATTTAACACTGGGATATTTCTCTGAAACCGAGAGGTTTGCCTGTGCGATTGCCGGCTTTAGAAAACTGGAGGCTCGACCGTATCAAGATGCAGTCGAGTGCGAATATTGCACTCTACAATTAGAGGAGATCAGAAGTGGAACATCTCCTTTAAACACGCAGGCAGGTAAGTTTTAATCCGTTTTGATTTTAGAGATAAAACTTTTGTGTATTTCTTCTATCAGTTGACTGGCATTATAAGATGAAAGACCGTCGCATAAGAACGTTGGTTCTGACCCTACAGAAAATATTTGACTCCGTGCCTTCACATACTTCCCACAAGACAATTTTCATGAAGAAACAAAACTCTTATTCTTGATGATTTGAACATAAACACAGTAAGCACACTGGTGATGTAAACATAGCTAAAGAATGTTTTTAGGTACCGACCCGGCTGCCCATTCCTCATCGTTCGTTTTTGGTGATGTAAAGATCGCCAAAGAGAGACCCTACCCAATGGTGTTTCCTTTTGAAACCGTGCTCTTGGAGGGGTTGTGGATGGAACGTCGAGCAACCTAGCCCTTCCCATTGTCACCAACCAGTTCAACAGACAATGCATCCTTGATATCATTGCAAGATGTTGTATTTGGCGACGTACGATCATCTGCAATCATCTACGAGGAGAAGGAAAAGGATGGTCTGTCTGTAGAGACAGCACTTGAGGATAGTCAGCGGTGGGAGGACGATTGGTTCTGGGAAGAGTATGCTCACCACTGGTTGAAAAAGAGGACGCTCAATCGGTGTTTGAGGAGGAGCTCCAATTTCCAGAGTCAGCTCCTCACGACACAGAATGCTCGAGCTGTATATGCAGCGTGTGTCTAGTTAGCACGCGTGACTGTATTATTACTCCTTGTAGACACCGTGTTTGGTGTTACCAATGCACTAAACAGCTGAGGTCATGCTATGTCTGCAAAAGACCGATCAAAAACATTTTTCGCTTTATTCCACTGCGACTTTTTGTTTGTTTTGCATGATTGCATTTTATTTTTTCTGTATAGAAAAGGTTTTAACTATACTCACCGTTTTTAGTAGTTTTCATGTTGTTCGTTTGTTCGATTTTTTTTAAATAAACAGGTATTTTTTAAATCCACACTGTTGTTAAAGCGAGCAACTTTAATAAATTAAAAGCCATTTTAATTTGTAAAACATCTTTAATTTCGAACGTTATTGACTTTCATAAAGCCCTTTTTAAGAATTAAATCTGTAAATGTGACGTAATAAATTAAAATAATCAACAATAATTTCAAATAATACGCATTGTGCAGATATAATACTTGTAACGGTTGTAAAAGCTTAGTCAATTTTAAAATAAATAAATACCTAGGAGAGATCAGATACAAAAAACTTTAAGCACATCAAAATTAGGATCGCAGCCTTATAGAAGTGGCAAGATCTTTAAACTTATGCGAAAAGTCCAGTTTGGAATGTGGTGGTACAATTAAGTAAAGTTATTGTAAAAAATTTTTATGCAAAGTTGTTTTTTTATGTAAAATTGTTTTAAGTAAAGTTTGTTATGTAATTTTTATGTAAAATTGTTGTAGAAAACAAGTTTTTCAAAAACAAATGTTTTTAAGGTTTTCATTTCAAAACTTAAGACTGTTTGGATCTACGGTCTTAGAAAAATTCCTATAATCAAGCTGTTTAGTCGCTGCTACATTTGAAAGCTAAAACTTTTCTTCGCAAGTAGGATTTGACATCGTGATTACCGCTGGAGAATGTGACGTCATGATAATTTGTTGTACTTAAAACCACATAACTCGTTCGCTTAGCGCGTAGTTCGCTAAGTCTCAAAACAAAAAGCAACCTTATTCAACGTTTACATAAGTTGATATAACAAATCCGGTTTTTCTTCGGAATCGCAGAGTGTTGTTGGAGCCGTTCTTATTAAACTTCAGTGAAAATGTGTTTATAAATTACAAGTAGCAAACATAATATCTAAAATTAATTTGTGTAGTCAAACTGATTCTTTGCAGCAAAGTTGAAAACTAAACTTTATAATTTCGTTTCTTCCTGTCTACCAAACAAACTCTTCAACTCTTTAGTCAATACTTGACCTTATCCACTTTTCGAAAATTGTGTCATGTTATTTCACTATCGTTCTGCAGTCCTTTCCATTAACACACAAATGTACCGTCTTGTTTCTACTAAATCTCACGTGATAAAAATTGTTAGAGACTATCAAGATCAAAATTTTCTCAAACTTATCTAAATATATCATCTTTTTTGTATCTAAAAGCACAACTTTGTCAGTTTTCAGTGCGCATATTTATGTAAAACAAAAATACTGCTTATTATTATTATTATTATTACAATAAATAATTTTCAAAACGTTTTGATTTTATGTAACAAGACCATCAAATGTACAACTTTAACTTTTTTAGATATGGTATACGCAACAAATTTACGTAAAATTTTAAGAAATTTTGGTCGAACTTGTTATTTTTTACATATATAAAAATGCAAGAGGCCAGCGATGCACTTAGAAAACTGCAGACAGTGACACTGTTTCGACCTATCAGGTCTCTTCAGTGCAGTTGGTGACCAATAAGAAGCTAGAGACTTTTAATAAAGCATAGCTTAGACCGTCACACTTGTGGGACCAAATACTAGGTCCACTGTAGTGGATGGTCTGTCAACCTCTGCGAAGCCGTATCACTCGTGAATGAGTGGCGGTTGTCGCAGGTGCACTAAGTCTAACAACTGCTAGAACAATAGTGCTGTCACAGCCGAGTGGTCACAAGGTCTTACATATATAGTAATGCAAGAGGCCAGCGATGCACTTAGCAGTTGGTCACCAACTGCACTGAAGAGACCTGATAGGTCGAAACAGTGTCACTGTCTGCAGTTTGCTAAGTGCATCGCTGGCCTCTTGCATTACTATATATGTAAGACCTTGTGACCACTTGGCTGTGACAGTACTATTGTTCTAGCAGTTGTTAGACTTAGTGCACCTGCGACAACCGCCACTCATTCACGAGTGATACGGCTTCGCAGAGGTTGACAGACCATCCACTACAGTGGACCTAGTATTTGGTCCCACAAGTGTGACGGTCTAAGCTATGCTTTATTAAAAGTCTCTAGCTTTTTATTGGTCACCAACTGCACTGAAGAGACCTGATAGGTCGAAACAGTGTCACTGTCTGCAGTTTGTTATTTTTTGTTATTCTAAAACTTGTCATCATCCATGAACATGTAACGCTAACTCGGTTTTACGCTTGTGTATAAGTTCTTGGTAGAAACTTTAATCTGAGATCCTACAAGTCATCATCTATTGGAAAAGTTTTCATCACAGTTTTACCTCCAAACATTCAATTTTGAAACTTCAATTTGCCTTTGTTTTGCTATAAACTACAGATAGAAGGATACGCATCAAAAATACAACACGTGCGACGTAAAATGTGGTATGCGTCAAAAATCCAAAAATACTCGCATCACCACCTACAAAGCTTCAACTTTGTGGTGCAAAGTTAATACAAAGCATTATGTATTGTTCTTGTTCAGGTGATAAGCATAGCTGATTCTGCGGGTAAGGTGCGAAACGTGAGACTTAGTCACAAATAAATGTAGTGGGTGGTTTGAAAATTAGAAGTTAAAAAAATGCGTCACTAAAACTCTCTGCGGTTTCATATTCGCAAGTGCAATGAGCAAGTGTTCTACCGTCAAATAATCGTTTTAGCTTCTGTTTCAATTTTTTGAGCTTGTCATTTTGACGTTCTTTCGATTTCTAAGATTTGTCAACTGAATTATCTGAAATAGCATTATTATGAAAATTACATTACAGCATAGGCTATCAATCATCCCCCATTGAAACAACAAAAAATCTTACCGTAAAATCAACAATCACTCTAACCTAAAAGGTATGTACGAATTGCTTGAAAAATAAAATGTTGCAGAAACTACACTCTGGCGAGGTAATCTGACATTTTCGTCGACAAATGAAATGCTTAAAGACGTCGTGGATAACAGAAACAGTTATTTTTAAAACACTTAAAAATACCAAACCAAACTGCATCAATTAAAGGTGGAATTTGTATTTAATAGCAATCGGGGTAAAAATGAAGAAACAAAAATGATAGATTTTACTGAAAATGCCTAGAATAAAAGAGATGATGATGATGATATCTCTTTTGAAGAAAAAGTTTAAAGAAATCTGTATACTGCAATTAATCATCTTCAAAAATAAAACTCTGGAAAGGCAAGAGGGTAAATGCTGCTATTTTAGGATTCAAAACCACAATTGTTGAGAAGTGACTTGATGTTTTGTCAACCAGTACACATTTTCACATTACTTTCACCCACCAAGTAACAAATCTAACACTTTTGTTGCACCCAGTCAAAACAAAATAAAAAATTCTTCATCAAAAAAGGCAGTGATCTTTCCTCATCCCATGATCACCACCACGGCGGTGATGCTTGGGGCAGTTTTTCTTTGCTCTTCAGCACGCATGCCTCCATTATGGGCTGTAACTCAGCCAACTATCTCTCTACCAGCGCAGCCCTTCCCCTTCACGTTTGCCAACTGACTTTTTACTTGCCCTCTTCACTGTACTTAACCCTTCTTTCAAAATATTTTCTACCCTTCTTTACTCGCGGCGCTTTTTCTTCACTTTTATGTTTCCTCCTTCTCACCTGACGGGCTAGCTGGTCCTCCAATGGAATAAAGGAAGTCTTCGTGCCAGAAGTGCAGAGATTTTTATTATGTTTTACTCTCGTACACATCCCACCATCTTGAGTCCAATCTCAACTCTTCTCTATTATTTAGGATGTAGACACTTGGCATGCGATCTGATAGCACTCACTTTCGTTCTTGCTCTCTTGCTTCTGATAACTTGTACACTGGCGGTGGAGTCATCATTTTTGTCAGACAGGGTCAATTCTTTCCTGAACTGTCCATTTCTTTGCTTGACTTCTTTTCTGACTATGTGGGGGTCAATATTTTTTTGAAAAACTCTTCTTCGCTCTCTAAACGTCTACACTCCTCCTATGAGGATACACAGTAGATCCGATTTCTTTGCTCCTTCTGCTTTTCTTTCCTTTTAGAATTCTTTTCAATCGTCGAGATTTCAGCTGACATTACTCTCTCTGTGACTCAGAAGATATTCCAGACTTTCGTGGAGATGAAGTAGTCGATTGGTTCAGCTCCCAAGATCTCGTTCCTCCGAATGATCCTGACATCTCCAATCTCCCTTATTACTCCTCTGGCAGGTGCTCTTTGTCGTGTACAATAGAATTTTAGTTCTATCTTAACTTTAATTTTTCTTTCTTTAAAACTGAGGCGACTTATAGTATCGCTCGAGTAATTAATTATGACCGCAACCTAACAACTAAGTGAAGATTGGCTTCTAGTAAAATGCTCTGAACCACGTACTTCTCGATCAAGAACAAAACAAATATATTCACAAGTACTTTGAAACTTTAAATTTCTTCACTCGTCGATTACAGAAACTAAGTGCACATAGATATATCAATCAGAAACCAAACAAAACTAAATCCACCAATCAACCGATTGATTCCTGTCACGTTAATAATCCACAACAATTCACCACAGAACAACACGCTTTTCCTCTACTCTACTATTACTCTACCACTCTGAATGCATAAAAATCTCGCCGCGCTATATATAAAATGGGCGGCGGTCCAGAAAATTTAGGCACAACACCACGTGACAACGAAAAAAGCACCGCTAATAATTTATGTAATCGGCAATCAAAAATCTTCGAAAAGAAACAAAATTCACTCGATTACTCTGGAATTTAAACACAAGGTCAACGATTGTGACGTCAGAAGAAGCGCGTGCGTTACAAATCTTAATGCGAAGGAAAAAGCTCTTTTGCAAAAAAATAGCCATGATATAAAACAAGTTGGACTCGAGACAATTCAGATTTATGAATAAAATAATCACGGCAAAACAAAGCGACAAATTACAGCAACTACACATATATAAAAACTATTCCTACAACGCAGATTTACTTGTTGGCGACACTCTTCACCGGACATCTCTTTTGCTCCCTTTTCTTTTTACTTCTCCTGCTCTTGTAAGGCGCTTCAAGATTTCGGCTTCAACCACCTCCCAATTCTTCTCACTGTTCGCGTTTCTCCACCACTCATCCCAGTGAGCGACCTCCTTTTTTTTTAAATTTCTGAAAACTCGTTGAGAAGACTTTACTTTATACCTCGACTCTCACTGTCTTTATGCCAAAGAATATTTCTCTCCATCTCTCTCTCTCTCTCTTTCCCTTTTTCTTTTTCTTCCTTTATCTTTCCCTTTAACTCTTTGGTTCTGAATGCGGCCAAACCTTCTGTTCCTTTACGCAGCATTGAACGCCGACTTCAGGTGTGGTGGTTTTCTGAAGTGGAACAGCGGTAAGGGTAATTTTTAAAAATCACTCAAGTTGCTTTTTTTATTCTGCTGAAGCGCTCTGCAAGAATCCTTTCTTAGCTCTGTTCTACTCTTTCTATTTATCAGTAATCTCCATGCGTCTTAACTTCCCTTCATCAGCTGCTTTCCTTACTTTTCTTCTTAACCTGGCGATTTAATCCTCCACATTTTTTATACCTGCTGCAGTGAAGTCCACCAAAAAAGCCTTGATTTGACTGAAGCTATGGTCTAAGCACTGATGTCTTTCTTTTACTTCGGGAAAATGTAAAGCCTCTTTCTTTTTGATAAATTTCCGCTGGTTTAATGTTCATTTCCTCCACTGTTTATACCTTTTAACTCTAATCCCATCTTTCTTTGCTTTGCCTTTGATCACATTCTTTTCTTTTCCAAATATTTATGTTTGCTGAAAGCCAAGCTCTTTTCTCGTCTGTATGCCTTATTCTTTATCTCGCTTTCTCATGGGACTCCAAAAAAAGTCCCAATCTCTTTAGTAAAAGGCCTTTCTTTGGTCTTTCTCATTTATGTTTTACTCAGATGGTTTCTCCTGTTCTCAGCGTTACAAAAGTTACTAAGTTAAAGCGCACTCAGCCTGCGGCCAGTCACACTATCAACCGCTACCTCTTGTCTTCCCCTATCTTTATTTTCAATTCTAAGCTCTCCCTTCCAATGTGAATCATACTAAATCATATCATCTGCACCTCTTATGAGCAGGTCTTTTGTCTTCCATCTCCTTTTCCTATTTCAGGATTCGTTAAACACAAAGTAAAACTAACACTTTTCTTAATATAGCTTTGAAAAAAGCTGTTTGAGCCACAAGCTTTTCGTGACGCTCTCATCAGTGGCGGTATCGCGTCAAAAGAAAAGATCTAGAGTGAATAAGTCTTTTATGTCAATAATTTGGATGTTACGTAATCAAGACAAGCCAATGATAGCGTTTGTATTGCAAAGCGCGCGAAAGAAAGATTTCGCAATTGCGAAAGTTAAAGAGGGCGCAGCAGGAGGCCAAATGCCACGATTATCGAAAGAGTTTGAGAGTGTAAACAAACTCTTTCTGTCTGCATAATACCAGGCGTCGGGTCTTGATATAAGTAGCCTCTAAAAGATTAAGATGGAAAGAGCTGCGCGCTGCGGCGAGGATTGAAAACCGCTTATCATCATAGTTTAATGCGCATCGATCATTATCTAAAAGATGCTGACCAATGGCGGAGTCACAATCCGGTTTGGTGTCGGTTCGTTTGCACGATCTGTGTGGTTGAGATCGGCGTGGACGAGTCAATTGCTGTCTTAACCATTGCGGAACATGTTGCTTGATGTGATCCTGTAATCGTTGAGATGTTGGCCCTACGTACCGACTATCACAGTGGCACTTGTATTCATATATGACAAAACTTTTCTGAATGGCAGGTAGAACATCCTAGCGGGCCACAGACAGCATGCGGTTAGACGTAAAGACCAAGCGGGTGCTGACAGAACCATAGCAGCTTTCCACGGCGGTTTTGACTTCTTTTTCTAAGTTTGTAGATGGCTTACCTATCCAAGGGACCCTCAAGTACACAGGACACTTTTCAGGGCCAAATCGCTTAAGGGTGGAGAACTGAGCAATTTTCTTGGTGATCTGAGTGTTGATGATGTTTTTAGGATAGCCATTGTCCAGTAATATCTTCTTGATCCGTTCTATTTCTTCATTGAGTCTACGCTTGGTGCCAATCATCAGAGCTCGATGCACCAATGTAGATATTAGACTTATTTTGCATTTGAGAGGATTAAAGGACTCCCAACGCAAATACTGGCCAGTGAAAATGGGTTTCCGGTATACACTGGTCTCCAAGCCAACATCTGTTCTTTCGACGTAGACATCAAGAAACGGTAGACATTTCCCTTTCTCTTTTTCAAAGGTGAACTTGAGGGATGGATGAAGGCAGTTAAGTTTGGTCAGAAATTCATCTGCTTCAGCTTCGTGATCGAAGATGGCAAACGTGTCGTCAACATATCTGAAGTATGTTGGAGGCTTTTGCGTTTGAGAAAATAACTTTTCTTCATAATATCCAACGAAGATGTTTGCCAAAGCCGGACCAAGTGGTGATCCCATAGCTACTCCGTCTGTTTGCTTGTACATGGTGTTATTGAAGCTGAACTCAACTGAGGATGTAGCGCTCTTCATCAATTCAACAAACACGTCCTTTGGAATGACTGGTCGGGAATTAGACTGGTCGTAGAGGGCTTTCGAACAGATTTTGATGGTTTCATCAAGGGGAACGTTGGTGAACAAGCTGGATACATCAAAAGAACACATGAAGACATTAGGGTCGATGTCAAGATTTTGCATGATCATCATCAACACTCAGATCACCAAGAAAATTGCTCAGTTCTCCACCCTTAAGCGATTTGGCCCTGAAAAGTGTCCTGTGTACTTGAGGGTCCCTTGGATAGGTAAGCCATCTACAAACTTAGAAAAAGAAGTCAAAACCGCCGTGGAAAGCTGCTATGGTTCTGTCAGCACCCGCTTGGTCTTTACGTCTAACCGCATGCTGTCTGTGGCCCGCTAGGATGTTCTACCTGCCATTCAGAAAAGTTTTGTCATATATGGATACAAGTGCCACTGTGATAGTCGGTACGTAGGGCCAACATCTCAACGATTACAGGATCACATCAAGCAACATGTTCCGCAATGGTTAAGACAGCAATTGACTCGTCCACGCCGATCTCAACCACACAGACCGTGCAAACGAACCGACACCAAACCGGATTGTGACTCCGCCATTGGTCAGCATCTTTTAGATAATGATCGATGCGCATTAAACTATGATGATAAGCGGTTTTCAATCCTCGCCGCAGCGCGCAGCTCTTTCCATCTTAATCTTTTAGAGGCTACTTATATCAAGACCCGACGCCCGGTATTATGCAGACAGAAAGAGTTTGTTTACACTCTCAAACTCTTTCGATAATCGTGGCATTTGGCCTCCTGCTGCGCCCTCTTTAACTTTCGCAATTGCGAAATCTTTCTTTCGCGCGCTTTGCAATACAAACGCTATCATTGGCTTGTCTTGATTACGTAACATCCAAATTATTGACATAAAAGACTTATTCACTCTAGATCTTTTCTTTTGACGCGATACCGCCACTGATGAGAGCGTCACGAAAAGCTTGTGGCTCAAACAGCTTTTTTCAAAGCTATATTAAAATTCTGCACCACCAACAAGATTTTTGTTAACACTTTTCTGTTTCTCTTGGTCAACTCAACCTCTCATGCTTTCTCGCTCCTTCTTCAAAAGAACTCTTTTTGACTAATCTTTCTCTTCCTTAGAGTCCACCTTCTTTCAATGTAGACCTCATTCTTTCTACTCCATGCTCTCGCTCAACTTTTTCTGCTGAACTCTGCTACGCCATTCTGCAAGCTCTCTGCTGCTTTTCGCAGCACAAATTCGTCTTTCACTTCTCTTCTTCTCCTGGTCTCTGACCCTTTCTCTGTTCTTGTTACACTTTTTTCTCCACTTTCTTTTGATCTTTCTCACAATCTCCGGATCATCTGGCAAAAGCTATCCATCCTCTCCTCCTCCTTTTTTTTGTTGGACTACAATAGGTCAGCAGCCACCTATTTTTCCGGGTAATGGCATTGGGCGATAAACTGGCCTGGCAATGTGCTTGCGCCATGTACATTGTATAGTTTCTTGTAATTCCTCTCTTTTTATCTATCGTATCAACGCATCTCTTCTTTCAGACTAAAAACGTAATCTCTTATCAAAATATTTCGACAAACAGATCTTCTCAGTAGCCAATGAGGAACTTGTGTTTCTCATGACGCTCGTTGTGTCTTCTCTCATCCTCGCTGCTATGGACACAGCTTTCTGATCAGCTCTTATCTTTCAAGAATTGGCACAATTGAGTATCCTGCATGCAGCGTTTGGGGTCGTCCACTGTGGACACTTTTCGTCGCATTCCGTTTTGTCCCGCAAAGGACTTTTGGCATTGCTCACTATTTCTAGCTAAGAACTTCTTTTCTATATACAGCCTCTGGTCCAGGCCTTGAGTAGTTGTCAGTGTTATGGGGCTCAATGGTCTTCTTCCATAAATCCAATCCCAAAAAAGGGGTGGGGCAACAACAACAACAACAGCTATCCCGTTGACTTGAAATTGCTGTTGGTCTCCCCCGAGTTACCAGGAACGTCGAGTATTCTTCTTGCTTCTGCTTTCTATTGCTAGATACTGCACAACAGCTTTTGGTAGTAGAAATTCCAAACAGTAATTCATTTGGTTTCTTTGGAGGATATTTTCAATACGAAACTTATAGAATCCAAAAGAGCCAACAACGAAGATAAATGATAAAATCTTCCATTTACTTGAGCCCAGGGCACATCTGAAAATATGGAGGCCACTTCCCGTTTTTCGACAGAAATGTTTCCGTATTGTTACACCCTGGCTACGAGTGGCAAGCTATTTTCGAAACTCCGATACAACTGGAATTCAATGACACCGCTTGCGAGGCAAGTACCTTAATAACTGCACTATTGTGATACACAATTTATGAACACATACCTCGCTCATGACATCAGCAACGGAGAGATTTTTCTTGTCAGCCGGTGACATTACAATGCGATCGTTAAGATCCCTTGTATAACTTCCACTTCTTCGACCAACATCCCTTAAATTTGACTAATTATTAGTAGCTGGAATAAGACTTGTTGCTAAGCTAAGATCAAGGAGAACATTCGTTAGCACTTGAAGTCACGCTTCAAGTTTAAACAACACGAATCTCAAAGATTAAAAATGCATAGGAATGGCTGATAAAAATTATAAGAGTATTTTCTACAAAATGCCAACCCTATCATTTATTTTATGTTAATAACTAATGACTTTGATGATTTTTATGTGAATTAATAGATGGTCTTATGTAAAAATCTCGCCATGACTATATTGTTGCGCTTTTGGTAACTTAATACGTAATGATTCATTTTGCATGGTGATTCTTAGAGCTGTAAATTTATCAAAAGTACTATAATACTGTATCAAGCAATTCAACCGGAATTATTGCTACCTGAAACTTCAATCCAAGTCTTGGCTTCGCTGCTTGAGGGTCTGGAGAATAAATACGCAATGAAATCACTAACTAAAAATAAAGTTAACTTACCGGATTTTTTCAATGCCAAGCATTTTATTTAAAATGGTTGGGGCTCCAACGGGAGCAGAGAAGCAAAGATTTAAAGGAATTTGAGGATAATACCAGAAAAAAGCTGTGCACATTTCTTGTTCAGTTTCTAAACCTCCCTGTTGAAAAATGAATACCGGTAAGGTAGTTACTGTAGTGCTAACAGCTTGGGTTGCGGTAGAGGAGGAAAGTAACCAAAATGCTTTTAAGCTTGTCGCGTGAAGAATGCATTCCAATTCATTGAAAAATACATTGCGGTGGCAATAGCATTTTCACATTTTTTCAGCATTACAGTTGGCCAATTAGGCCAACCGTAACTTTCAAACCTAGATATTTCCGATTATACTATTTTTAATTAACTACATAAATGTAGGCTTTCAACAACTTTCTGCAGACGCTTACACAGGCTATCCATGATAAAATACTTAAAATTCTTCAGGATCAAATTAGTCAAACCTTAGTGTAGTGTGGGCCAAATTCAAAACAGTCGTTTGGACACAAAGAAAGTCAGGACAAATAAAACAATATCATACTTCGAAGCTCAGTACTAGCTTTCAGCGCTGATGTAAATGGATGGCGGGCATTTAGAAACCAATATTCTAACACCAGCTCGAGCCCTGATGAAATTGTTTCAAAATAGGACTCCAGCCACCGCCGGCGTCTACAATATTCCAGCTCTTACTTGGGCTTTGAAAGGCAGTGCAGCGTAATCTTTACTATGAAATAGAGCACCAGTTAAACATTACTGGTTCAGGGGACATGAGATCCTAATCAAAAAAAAGAAACGGCAACATCTTGTTAAAGCAAAAATATCTTACAAAAAGAGGTCGATTTTTTCCCTTAGTCGTGTATGTGCATTCAACCATTAACTCATCACCCATTTGGACATTTCGTGGAGGTTGGATCACGTGAGGTTGCTGGAAATCAAAGTCGTAAGATTCGTCATTAACAACGTAAGGAAGCTCAACTCCGTTTCTGTGAAAAAAACAGTTCATTCAATGCAAACTTTTGTGAATCCGTAAAATTTTGACTACTGCTTATGCTCATTTTTACAAAAAATCCAAATCGATAAAATTTTGTTGCTTTTGTTAGGCCGAATATTTTTGACAAGCATGTTTGTATGGCCTATTGAATAGCAAGTGCTTCTTCTTCGTCGTTTGAGCTATGTGTTGGGAGTATTATCGAGAAAGATGTATACACAATGCGTCAGCGCTCACGCTCGATTTGCAAGTTTTCAGTTAGACTGGGGCCACCACGACGGGTAGACTGCTTGGCCTCACCACCTGTCTACCACATAAAGATAGAAGCATCCCATTTAGTGTCTTGCCCAAGGACACAACAAGTAAGATTGTCGGCTTGTTCTCCACACTATCCCTATTTTGCTGAGAGCCGAGCGGAAAAGCTGTGAATACCATTTTTTAAAGTCTTTTGGTATGACTCGACTTGGGAAATGAACCCCAGGTCTACTGACTGCAAAGCGGAAGCTCTAACCACTACGTCATCGTGCCGGTTAGCAAGTGCTAAAGATACGACAGGTCTAAACTGGGTTTCTATATTTTTTGTGGCTGAGTTCAAGCTGCATTAACCAGATTTTTATTGCGCTAAACCAAGCTCATTAATAGCTAACGATCACAGGAGTGGGAGGCAGGGGTGAAAAGGAATGGCAGGCCCCCGAATTAAAAAACCTTAGGACAATCGTAGGAGGAAATTTGGAAATGGGCATGAAAAAAAACGGTTTAAAATTTCAATGTATGCACTTCACTGGTTCGTTGAGGATTTGCAAAAACAATTGACACGAGAGGATCGCAGGAAAAAACGTTTAAAATCACTGATTTAGACTATAATCCAAACATTCATTTTTGCAAAGTTGCATCACCTAAGCACTACAGTCTGCACAACATTTTCAGGGCAAAATGGTTTCGATTTTTAGGCCAAAGTGCTTCCGCTCTCTCATTAAAATGCATTTTTCTACGTCTATATTTACGATATTAAATTGGAGATTTGTGTGCCCTTAGTTTGAATAGAAAAACTGTTCAGTGCCCAATATTCATTGAACAAACAGTAAACCTAAGCGCATGCAGTTGAGATTTCATAGGCTCTCACCAATGGTAATCCAAATTTTTGGTGGTGGGTTATCACTGCAATATGAATTCTGTATCGCTATTCATAGACATAGCTCAACTAAGACTTTGTTAATTTTTACTTGACAGTTGTTCAAAAAGGGTCTGCTATTAACAAACAGTAGTAAAGTCAGCTTAGACATTTATTTGCCATAAGAAAAATTAATTTCGCTAACGTATGCTCAGTACCTGCAAAAAATAATGAAAATCGCACAAAAAAATATTAAATATTTTCAAACAAACTAATGGTAAACCAGAGAAAAGGCTGTACTCAGATAATAAAATCTTCAAAACTTAACAAGAAGCAAAAATATTTATCTGCACAGGGTCTACAATAATAATAAACAGCTATCAAAACTGCAGGCCATAAAACTAGCTCCGACTTCTTTCAAAATACATTCAAACTAATATGATAGGTTAAGTTATATAGAAATAGATGTGAGATAAAAGAGACGTCTAATTACTAAATAAACAAAGGGCAGTATATCATAATAATGAGTGAACTCTTATACATTACAAAGTGAGGAAACAAATTTTTGGTGTATTTAAGAAAGGCACGTCTCAAAAAGTTTAAGAACCTCTGGTTTAGAATTTCAAAATCAAAAGAATATGTTTCATAAAATCTCGAAAATATCCGACAGTGCTAGCGAATGGGGGGCTTTTGTATTGATAGAATGGTAAAAAACTATTACTAAAACGAGAGAATAGTTTGGCTAGTGAATTTGTTGGTTCTTAACAAGCGGTGCTAAATTTTTTTGCTTGTTTGTTCATTGTTCTGCCTGAGTTTCAATTCTTACCCTAGTGGCTGTTTTACATGAACGCATTTCCCTCTTTCCAAAATGGAGTAAGCCTCTTTTCCGCATGCATGTTGCCTTAGAGTAAGATGCATAGTTTACACACAATTTGTGAATATGAAATTTTAATATCAAAAAATTTTTAATGTTTGGTTTTCAAAATAGTTTAATAGAGAATCAGGTCAAAGACGATATTGGAGCATGGCTTCAATTACGTTTGGTCTTTTTTTTCTGGCTATTTCTATGTTCTCTGCGCCGTCCTGGATGAAAATTATAAGGCATGCTTAAACAAGTTTATTGTTCTTGTTTTTTTCAGTATTTTATAGATTTTAACAACAATTGCAAAAAAATGAATTGTCTAAGGTTGTGCTGGAAACAAATTTCTTTGGTAGACAGAAACTATATACCCGTAAAAGAAAGTTTAACAGCCTAGTTAGATTTTAAAACGCTTTTTATGATATTTTGCTTGCAAAATTTTTGATCTTTGTCAAACCGCGAGGATGATTGTGACACAATCTCTCTCTTTTCTAGTTGAAGCTAGTACATGATTGGAAAAAGAGCAATCTGTGGTCGTATATATGACAAATGCTAAAGGGCCTATTTTGATCTTCAACAAAGGTTCTCAGCCTTTTTTGTTGGTGGGCTATTTTTGATCTGCAAAACAATTGGTGGACCACATCTTAAATTTGCCATTCAAATTTTTTTGAAGATTTGACTATTTTGAAATCAATATTTTTGCATTTTTTATCTACTTTGCAGAGGATGAGCTTTTTGTCGGAGATTGACTATTTCAATCCTCATATTTTTTATATGGGCAGTGGTGCCCGGTGAACAAAATACAAATTGCTACCAGTTGGCTCATTGCTTAAGCAGGCTCGTTTCGACTTGTACCACTGAAAACACAAAAAGAAAAAAACATAAACAGAAAAAGCACAATTACTGGCCGACAATATGAGTCCACCATAAGCTAGCTGATCAGTAAACCAAAGCCACAGCACCGCCATCATCGACCCATCTCACAAATCCTGAGCTCCACAACATCAAACCGACCTCCTAAACTCCAAATCTCAGGTTTTCTCACAAATCCTGAGCTCCACAACATCAACCAGGCCTACAAAACCCATGATCCCATGTTTTCTCATTACGTTCAAAACTCCGAATCCAAATCATTACGCTTTCTGTCGACATCAGATGCCAAACCCATAAATTCCAACTGTTCCTGTCAGGGACTAAACTCGCAAGTCCTACACCATCAGTCAACATCCGCTACAAAATCTACAAATCCCAGGTGTTTCTGTCAGGTACTAATCTCGTAAAGTTCGATTCCTACACCCTCAATTGGCATTAGATACGAAAAACGCTCAAAATTCACCTATGTCATAGGCCAAAACACGCTATTACCGAGCGTTTTTCGTCAAAAAATAAATCTGAAAATCTAGAGTCCCATTCCTTCAGTCGACATCACGTTACTACAAAACATACGAATGCAAGTATTCTGGTACTGGACTAAATCTTTGAATTCAGCATTCTACACGATCAGCCAATATCAGATACAGAGTATAAGAATTCCAAGCGTTTCCGGTACGGACTAAACTTGCGATTTCAAAGTTCCAAACCATCAATCGACATCAAACACCAACATGCGAATCTCAAGCATTCCCGTCAAGCATAAAACGTATGACTTCGTCTTCACCGGTCGACAGCATTACCCCCAGACCATCTTCACCACATGGCTACCCATTGGTTGCCTCATGCAACTCGCTGCGTAAACGGATTTCATTAACCCTAACCAGGTTGAAGCACGGGTTTTCCATGATGGTAATCATAATCCTAAATATTCAGAAAAGAAGCCATGGTCCACCAGAATTGCTACTGTGGCCCACCAGTTGAGGAACACTGATCTACAAGCTCTCGTCTGGGCACCTACGCCATGAAAACCGTATCAGCTACAATAGCTTATCCACAACACAGTTACACGTTAGAGAAGAACACAAATTCACTCTATTAAAACAACAACCGATTTCTATTCAAATTACCAATTTTCACCTCAATAAAAAAAGTACAATTAATAAAGCTCTTAATGGGTTATTCGTAAACTAACTTGCGAGCAAAATTTTGGAAAATATTTTGTTTTTTTAAACTACAGCGTAGCAAAGCCGTTTAATTTTCAGTAAACATGTTTATTATTTTATCTGTGATTTGCTTTGCTACACTATGGCTTAACTTGTATGCGTGAGAAACATATCTTTTGTGGATATTGTGAAAGAAAAACAAAAGAAAAAATAACCATCCGTTGACGCATTTAAGACGAAGAGAAGTTTATTAAAACGCCGCAAAATTCTTTGTTTGCTCTCGATGATAAGGAGTAACAAGTAATTATAAAAATTTTGTCAAAGACAAATAAGTTGCAGTTGACTTTTGATAGTGGACCTGAAGAAGCGAGACCAAGACGCAAAAAAACTTCAACACCGGTCTTGAAAAGTAAATTATTGTTTTATATTAAGCTGTTAAAGATTTCCGTAGAACGAAAACCACTCGTTTGGCGGAACAAGTGCAAAATTTTCCCCAGTTATCAAGTTTATTCTTAAGAACATTAAAACAGCATCAAATCCAGCAAGCACAAATTAGTTTATTCTTTAGGGTTAGGGTTAGGCACGTTTACCTAACCTTAACCCAAACCCTAACCCTAACCCGATCAGTAAAGGTTCCAGAACACTATTGCAATAGTGCACCATAACTATAGGGGGAAATGTACCTGAAAAATAATTTGTATAGGGGGAAAATGTTAATCCTTGTCTAGTGCATAAATTTTCCCACGTGGGGAAATTTATGCACTTGATCCCGTTTGGCAAAACGCTTTTGTAATGATTTTTGTAGACTTTAGTGGTTCTTTTGCTATATTTAAGAAGCGAACGTACAAAAAAAGATTAAAACCCCGATTGTTTGATCAGTCACATATTGCCTCAAAAATAACTTTTTTGTACAAGTTTTCGAAAACTTTCTATAAAAATCTAATAATTTTTGTAAGCAGCTTCTCTCCTTGCAAAATCTAGCTTGCGCTCTCTAGAAACATTATTTATATCGAGTTACTGTATGCTACAGTAAGCTTATATTCAAGAAAAATATATACCGAAAATGACGTAACTTCATCTTTCGACCAGCCAAATGAGAATGAAGAAGGACGGTGGTAATGTTAAATGAGGTGACATTACTCTTCTCCATTGCCTGCAAAAAAAACAATAAAAGCATTTATAAAAATATAAAATGATAAAATAAGCCGGTACTTTTATACATTAACAACGATACAAAAAAGTGTTCAAAAACCTGAAAAATTAGTTTTATTTGCTAATTTTATACGTTTTCAAACACTTTTTCAAACGCCATTTGCAAAAAGTCTGTGTTATTTACTACACCTAACACGAAATCACTGGTTTCGATTACGTGCGTAAAGTAGTATTTTATTCATTTTCTAGTTACGCATCGCGTCCACCAGCAATGCAGGAGCAACGTTAATTTCTAATTCTATGCGTACAACGTCCCTTCCAGGGGCGCCACATCGGGTGAGACGAGTCCTTGATGATGAAGCCAATAAACCGAAACCTGGGTCCAGGGATGGTCCCGCCTATTTCGCTCTAGTAGCATTGTTCGGATCGTGACTTTTCGTAAAACTAATTTTTATCCGGAAGTGTATTGCGTTGTATCTGGTTCCTGTAAATTTCAAATCCGGGTCTTTTGAGCGGCTCTCCCTCGCGCGCTGAGGCTCGCTGACATCTGGTCACGTGCTGCGGCAGTATGTAATTACCTTTTCGACTCCTTTTTGGTGGCGCGCTTGTGGCGCGCTCCTACTTCATTTCCGTTGAACGTGTACGACCTTGCAAGTACGTCATTTCCGTTGAACGTGTACGATCTTGTAAGTACATAAACTTGGAAGTACATTTTACTAGCATGACTTGAACCTGTTGTAACATTGTTTGAACTTAAAAATACAGCTTGAAAATAAATGGAAATGACAACTTGAAAATACATTGAAATTACAACTTGTAATGATATTTGTATGATCTTGTCTGGCACCCACCACTTAAGAATGCCGTCACTCCAAAACGTTTCATATTAACTGCATTTTCAACATATGGTTGTTATTATGAAGCATCTTACTCGACGTAGAGATAAACAAAAAGCTGTCACGAACGGAAGCACGAAGCTCGCGTTATTTCGCTAATCACAAGACGATGTAGGTCAATTTTATTTGTTTTGTTTTGTTCATTTTTGAAAATGACTTGATGTTGTACCCTCGCTTCAGAATAACCCCACTTCAGAAGTTCTCGAATTAATATTAACTTCACTTTGGTTTTTAGCTCGTAAACGATTTTTTGTGTGTTGGTTGCTGCGATTACTAATGGGGTCACTGAGAAAGACAATTGTAAGATTGTGTTGGATGCTACTATCAGAGTTTGTTAGCTTGTACGTTCAATGATTTGAGAAGGCTGGTACAAAAACGTGTAGCAACAAGTTCAGGTTTTACATTTTTAATTTATGGGTTATGGTTAATACAGCAGCATTGAACTTGTTTGATAAAGGATAGTAAGAGATTTTGTAATCAATCAACTTGGCGTATTTGAAAATCTGCAATTACAAACGTGTGTTGCAGCGATTATAACGGAAAGCGTAGAACAAGTGTATAATAGATATCAGTTAATGTATTTATTTTGCGAGGTTCCAGATAAAATTCTTGATTTAGCTATATGGGAGATAATATGCTGAGAGAAGTTTTATTTTAGTTGAAAGTTGTGAATTACAAATAATGGTTTCAACTTCTTATAGATCAAAGCTTAGTGCCAGTTTAATTGTACGAAACAAAAGTCTTTGAAAATCAGCTGACTTTTCATTTGTGGCAATACAGGAGTATGCTTGCTCAAAATAAAGTACTTACAACTTAACGGTTAATTGAAAATTTTTGTTAAAGCAATGAGTATTAAATTGGTAACAACACACAGTCAGATTTATTTTGTAAATTACATATAAAAATTGTGAATTATAACGCTTTTTGTTTGTGGTTTTTAGCAAACGTTTACCAGAAGTTAAAGAATTGGATCAATAATTTTTATTTGCAGTAGATGGCGAACACAAACTTCAATAAGATTAAAGTATATTTTTGTGTTTTGTTTTTTTCTGATGTTCTACAAATAATGTTAAAAGTTGTGCTTGTTTCTATGTAGGTGAGCTGATTAGATTGTAAAAAACATGAATTTTATGTTGGTGGATTTAAAAGTTGCTAAATTAAAAAAATAATCTTAAAACAGTGTGATGATAGGAAAACAATTTTGGTTTTAAATTGTATGAAAAATGAATGTAAATTCGATGCTTCGTAAATGTTTTATGATTTGCACACAATTAAAGCTAAGTCTTCTCGGTTTTACAATGAAAAGTATCAGTAGTGATTAAAGCGAGGCATGGTGTTGAAAAGAAAATGAAAAAGCAATTTTAAAGAGAATGGAGAGAGTAATGGTGAAAGCCATGTACGGTTAGAAAGTTGTTGACAAAAAGACTGAAGAACAGATGGATATGCTGTGGTTGAAGGACACTATAGACCGGTTAGCAATAGCAAATGGAGTTAGATGGTATGGACATGTGCTGAGGAGGGATAACGGTAGTGTTTTGAAGGTTGCTCTGGATCTTGAAGTGAGTGGCAATAGAAAACGAAGACGAAAGAAGAAAACCTGGAGGAGATTGGTTTGAAGAAGGAAAAGTAGAGAAACCCCTGAATCGAGACAAGTGGAGAGACGAAGTGCGAGCAATTGCAGAAGAGATGGGTGGATTCTGCCATCTATGCTAAGGGACAACACCGGATAAAAACTGAACTACTACTACTTTATCAAACTTCATTGTTCTGATCTATCCTTTTCAAAATGTTTCTACCATTGCACTAATAATTTTACAACCTTACTCTCATACGTGAAGCAATCTTATCTACATTTCACCCAAAAATCTTCTTAAGCTACTGAAATTTTCTTCTAAAAAGTGTAAAACTAACGGCTAGCGGTACAAGTTTTTGATTGAAATTGTATCAAATTTAATATTTTTTCTTTCACCAAGCTTAACCTCTTCTGGAAGTAAACTCAAGATTTTACAACGTCGCTCCACTGCATGTCATTATTTTCTGGCAAGTCCGGATGATCTCGAAAACTGTTGGTTGTATATCATTTTCTTCTGTAAGCTTACAACTAGTGATAAACAAGCAGATTTTTCTCGGTGCCATTCAACATCTGTCTTTCATCATACTAGTAGCTATTATGAAATCTGTACTCCCCCAATATTGTATCTGACGCTAGTTCTTCTGAAATATATACTTCTCCAAGATTGTATCTGCAGCTAGTTCTACACTACTCGTTGTACTAAAGTTATTAAATTATTTTCTTCTGTATGTTTTCAGCTAGTGATAAACATGCAAACTTTTCCCATTGTCATTTCAACATCTGTCTTTCATCACACTAGTAACTACATCTATACGCCTCCAAGGTTTTCTTCCTCCAAGACTGTATTGTAATAAGACTGAATCCATTGCCTACATAGTTCTACTGGAACGGATGTAAACGGATGTTAATTCTAACCAACTGCAGAACTTATACCACGATAACTCTAACGAGAATCAATGTCAAGTTAAAAAAATATCTCCAATAAACACATCTAGCATTCTAAAGACACAGCATTCTAGGGAATCATAAGATCAAATCAAAAGAGAAATCAATCAGAGCGAAGCTATTTGATTTTATAAACAATTTTCAAGAAACAACGTGAACGACTACGTGCGACTGATGATTCCGCTCGCAAGGAAGTTTGTTTATGATATAGTACCTAAGGCTTCTCTATCTTCAGTCACGACGTAGAAAGTTAATGTTTCCGCTTTACAACAACTGTGCTTACAGTAGGACAAAAAATCGTTTACGAGCTAAAAACCAAAGTGAAGTTAATATTAATTCGAGAACTTCTGAAGTGGGGTTATTCTGAAGCGAGGGCACAACATCAAGTCATTTTCAAAAATGAACAAAACAAAACAAATAAAATTGACCTACATCGTCTTGTGATTAGCGAAATAACGCAAGCTTCGTGCTTCCGTTCGTGACAGCTTTTTGTTTATCTCTACGTCGAGTAAGATGCTTCATAATAACAACCATATGTTGAAAATGCAGTTAATATGAAACGTTTTGGAGTGACGGCATTCTTAAGTGGTGGGTGCCAGACAAGATCATACAAATATCATTACAAGTTGTAATTTCAATGTATTTTCAAGTTGTCATTTCCATTTATTTTCAAGCTGTATTTTTAAGTTCAAACAATGTTACAACAGGTTCAAGTCATGCTAGTAAAATGTACTTCCAAGTTTATGTACTTACAAGATCGTACACGTTCAACGAAAATGACGTACTTGCAAGGTCGTACACGTTCAACGGAAATGAAGTAGGAGCGCGCCACCAAAAAGGGGTCGAAAAAGTAATTACATAGTACTTGCTGCCATGTATGCCTTAAAGTAACACATTTAGTGTATAATCTTAGGAAGGTTTTACTATGCCTAATCATCTTTTGTGTGATCAGTTTTATGTATGGATATCAGTTTTAGTTCATACTTGCACGGTTGGCAGTAACGTCTAAAGAAGCTTGGTTCAAAAGTAAACGGTACGTAAGTCTTGTGCTTTGAGTTGGATTGCTTGGGTTTGTTTCGTATACAGTCCTATGTAAGACGTTGGGCTGGCCAGATACGATATTATGTATCTTACACTTGTAAAAACCAAATTTCAGTTTTTACAAAGAGTCACGATCCGAACAACGTTAGTATGGCAAAATAGGCGGGACCATCCCTCAAATACGGGTAATAACGACGCGTTGTAATCACTGGGACTCATGCCAAGTGTAAGATACTCAACGTGGCACCTGGCTAGATATAATCTAAACTTTTCTTTGAGTTATATGCGCTTCCAACCAAAAAATACCTTATGTAATGGTCAGAGCTCATTTACAAAACTGGTGCGCCTGAGTTAATTGCAAAGTGCCTATACAGCCTTTATGATACCATCCTAAAAATGGTGATCAATCGTCACAACTGTGATCTGTTTATTGACCAGGCTCAATAGCTTCGGACACGTACAAACAATGTGTTTTTGCTACAAGCAGTCTCGGAATCAACCTGCCTGGCGATTTATCTTAAGTAACGTTACATAGAAGTGATCACCATATATCCTCCGTCGACAAAACATATCACTTTATGAAGTTAGATTAACAATTGGATTTTCCTCCACATCTTACAACTGACAGCGTACTACACACAATGCTGACAGTGGATTCAAATTCACATCAGACAAAACAAAGATGAGACTTGGAGGCAAAAAAAAGGGTTGTCCTAATCCAAAAATTTCTTCAACATGTAACCTTACTCACAAAATTAGCTAAATTGAGGGTGAAGATATTTTTCAAATCCTGGTTTAGGGAACACCCTAAAGTTTGCCATAAAAATGGGAAACTATTTTTCGGAGATCAATTAATACTTTATTGAAACGACCATTATTTTTTATCAAAGTTCCGCAAGCTAATTGCCAAGAATTGAAAATAAAATTACCAGGTGGCAAGATCGTTGTAACTCACATTTTTTATGCATCCTGACCCACAATTGCCACGGATGTTAAACTTTTCTAAATTAGGAGGAATAGCCAGATAAATTCCGGAAAACGTATGTCCCACAGTCATTATGCCGGCTTCTATCTCGCGCAAATTTGAAGTGTACACCACGCGTATTCCAGAGTTGTCGCGAATGTCTAAACAAACAAAAATCTGCTTCAGCCATACGACGACATTGAGTGGTTTGAATCTCCTGATTAATTTAAAGTGCAACAAAAGATAATCTAATTGTAGCTCACGATAAGATAAAAATCTTGTTCATCATCTTTAAAATGTATTTCCTGCGACAAAAGTGACAGTAAAGAGACCAGACAATTGGAAGTTTTGAATTCGTAGTACGAAAAGGGAGTACGAATGTGTGCTTGGATTTCTTTGAGGAATTCCTTTACTACAAGCCGCCAAAAACAAAAAATCTCCGGATTTTGGATGAAGTATGATGACTTTAAGAAATCGCTGATCAATGCATGACTCAAAGACCCTAGGGTAATTTCGCAGTTTCCCATGCTCTTTGATCTTGTGTTCGAAAAGTTGAGATGTTCTCGTCTTCAAAACAAATTTCTAAATGCAGCTCAATGTAGAAGAGAAAACCAAGGTTTGGTTGCAGAACGAGCAAACGAATTGTATATATACCGCTTTCAACCAATACAATGATAAATTGCAAAACAAATTTTAATAGTGACATCATTTACCGATTAACTCCGGATTGTCATAATGCACTTCCATGAGAAAAATCCTGCTTTGATCGTTTTCTCCTATAGGCATACCGGTAAAATCCGGAAGTGACACCGTCTTCAAAAGATATTTATCCGTTAAAATCGTAACCGTTATTCAAAAATTTCAAAGTACAAAATCGACTAAAATTACAATTAGACAGGAATAAATCGGTTTGAAATGATGGAATTGTTTCGCTTATTTCCGAAACTATACTATGTAATCAGTGAAAGAGATATTTTCTGCGTCATGGCAACGGAGCAGCTGAATCTATCCACTCGTAGCTGCGCTTCGCCATCATCATCATCATCTTTCTGAAAGAAATCGCCAGATATTCTCGATTTTACAGCCAGCTTAAAAGGGATGTTTTCAAAAAAGTTTTTTGTAGATGCTGCTTATATTTATAAAAAACAGCCCGCCATTCGTATTTAGTAGGTATTAGAAAGGATAGACATTAAAGGAAAGGCTACAGACAGAAAGAAATTGTCCCCCCTATTCTCATCAGTGTTGAGGGCACAGGAAAATGGCAGTGTAATCCTTCCCAGACCCCAATACTCGAAATCGGGTATGGCATTGACTTCACCTTCAATTATTGGGAAAAAATATTAATACAAAATAATTAACAAGTTAATTATAAATTATATAAGCAATGTGATAACTTCAGCCGACCTCCCCACATACAGCTGTGTTATCATACGAAAAAAAGCGGAGTATAAACCATTTTTTTGTCAGAAGACAGGATTCAAAGGTAGAGAAAGTGGCACTGTTCTCTTAATAAATTTTTCTTTGATGAAAATATGGCATATACTAGAGGATTGTTAATGATCATTTTAGAACTTAGAGCCTATTCTATAGCGGTCATATCTGAAACTTTTTTAAAAATATCTTTAGAAAAAGTTGCCCTATCACAAATGTTTTTCGTTTGGAGTACGCTTCGCAGTTTGGCGCACCATCAACCAAATTTATATTAAAAACTTTTGCTGAGTCATTTTATTTTTAGGTTTGCATTTAAAGCATAACGGCGTCAACCTGATAAGTATATTCTGTGAATGCTTTAAGCAACGGCTTGTTTTTTTTATCGCACATAAATTTTTACAAATACTAATACCTCTCCTCCTACGGCCCATCCCACGTATATGTTGGAACAATCAGGTACATCAGGAGTATAACACTCCGCACTTTTGCCAATTTGGTCTGGGTTCTACAAAAAATACAATTTTTAGTAATCACCAATTGAATGTCTACCGCAATTTTACAGCCAACTTCACGGCAAGCTTTTGCTGAAATCAGTCTATTCGCCCGGCCATATCATCAAAACTGTTTTTAACAATTGCTAAAACAAAAATTTCCAATAAAGGCGCTGTAAATGCACTTATAGCTGATAGGAATGTAATGTTGATAGAGATGAGACATCTACCTTGTTTCTGAATGTAAAACCTTTAAATGGTATGCAGATGATGTGGGCCCTAATAGTAAAGCACAGTCAGATGTTTTTATAGTTTACTCACGATAAGCCCTTGGTCTGTTATACCAGTACAACTAGTGTACTGACCGTTATCGGAACCATCATGACTGCCATACAAATGCAGTGCATTGCTTCCTCAAGCTATGTACTTCAGTTAAGAAAACTTTCGAAAAGTGTCTTTTACTTTTCCAAGAAAACTGAAACGTAACCATTGCAAGGTTTGAAAGCACATGTGCTGCCATAAACGGCTGTTCAATCAACTCCATCGTATTTCCGAATAGAAGCGATGATTTATTAGCAAGCAAGTTATAAAACGGTTTTTAACAAAATTAAACAAGCACATAGTAGTGCAACGAATAGTAGACCTGGGGTTCATTCCCCTTGTCGAGTCATACCAAAAGACTTTAAAAAATGGTATTCACAGCTTTCCTGCTTGACGCTCGGCATTTAGGGGATGTTGTGGAGAACAAGCCGGCAAGTTCGCTTGTTGTGTCCTTGGGCAAGGCACTTAACGGGACGCCCCCGCCTTTATGTGGAAGACAGGTGGCCCAGTTTTCCCTCCGAATAGAGGGTTGGTGGCAGGAAGGGCATTGGACCGCAAAACAAATGCCATGTCATAAAAATGCAGATATCTTCTGTGGCGACTCCTAATCGGGAATAAGCCGAAAGACAAAGAAGAAGATAGTAGTGCAACGAATCAGTGAGCTCGAGGGAATCGACAAGTAACTCCGAAAGTTTTGTCAGCAAATCATACAACAATGAAACTCAGGTTGGATACCCACTAAACGCAATCTTAAATACTCTTTATGAATTCTAATGTATTTCATTTCAATTAAACGAGCACTTTACTTGGTCGACTTATGAGTTATTTGATAATATTCAACAGACTTACTGAGGTTTCTCTGCTCTATGTAAAATTGTTGCTGATTTGATGAGCAAAGCAAAAAATTCGTCAAGTTTTAGTAGCAAATGAAATTTAGCAACCAAAAGGTTGGCGAATTTTTCGTTTTGGTAGCTCTCAAAAGGAATTCGAATATACGCACTTTCATAAGATATATTTAGTGATTTCAATACATAATAAAGCTCACCACATTACTTTCGTTGCATAAATGCACAAGTATGTGATGTACGTTTTTCGCATAGGTTTCGTTGATCATGGGTTCGTACTGAAAAAAAGGTTAAAAATAAAGCAGTAATGCAACGGTTTTCTTCTGCAGGCTGTAAATAATTAAAGATCTCAAATTCATCAACGCCAGCCGTCATGAAGCAGCCAAACACATTAGTTGAGTGGCATTTTGCGAGATTCGTGCTTCTCCAAGTAAACAACCTATCATTAAGCTACTGCGCAATCTGAGGTAAGGACGACTACTCAGTTTCCTCACTACTACTATGCATAGTTTTTTTTTTAACTAAGCTCGATTCAGCATTTTTTGAGTTTTCGTATTTTGAACCTGCAATCTGTAGCAAAAGCGAGGTGGACCATGCCTAGCAATTTACGTTTTGCTATTTTGCCTAAAAGGTGACCACTGTATAAAAACGAGAGTGTTTTCACTTTATGATTTATTACTCCCTAAAATAGCCTCGAAACGGTTTTTTTCTCTAAGTATTTTCTGCATTTAAAACAGCCTTCCATTCAACGTTCTGCAGCATCATGGTAACTTCTCTGGACATTTGCTACAGCCCCTTAACCGTCACTAAAGCATCACTGTAAAACATATAACATCTTAAAGATTTTTGCGCTATTTTGCTGAATGAAACCAATTTTAATTACATATATTTTCCTTAACCAAGGTTTGAATGTTAGCAACCATCTGCAAAAGGAACATTTCAAAATAAGGTGGTTTCCAAAGTGTCATTTAATATAGATTTTCGTCCGCGAAGCCAAGCCTTGATAATGATGAATTAGTAGATGGGTTTGGTTCGAACCCTTTCTCAAAAATGAGTAAAACACCTTCCTTTACAAAATAATAGTCTCTTTGCAACACCAGAAGACCGTGGTAGAAAATTTTCCAATGGTGTAGGCTTAAAATCTCCTTCAAAAACAATTACAAATTACCCCGAATATAACCCACAGTAATTGTGATATAATTCAACAATCAAATTTTGCAATTACTCTTATAATATGGTGAATCGAATCAAGCTGTGGCATTTGAAAAACCCTGCAGTGGTAGAAGGTACTTTGTGCAGGAATGAGCTCGCCGTTCATTTTGAAATCAAAGTATGAAGTGTTAGTTTCTTGTCTCGGAACGTTTACAGTTGGTTGAAAAAGAAGAAGACTCCTTGTTCCTGTAACGTGTAATATACAGTATATTCGAAATTGCATTCCAGATTATCATTGCTTTCATTGATTTTACAATGAAACCAGCTAAAACAGTCTTTTCTAAAATAACAAAAGTTTTTACAGTTTTATTGGTTTCCACGGGTTTATTGGGTGATGGCAATTAATCCACTGAAAATCTGAATCCCTCAAATCTTGCCTTGCAGAAAATGACAGACAAGTAGGCACGTAGCCAGAACCAAACTTGGACCAAGGTGAGATTTCAATTTTTGTTTATCATAATTTCGTCCTCATAATATTAAACAGGTCAAAATTTAGAGAAGCGTCAGAGAATTTCTCTCACTCCCCTGACTATTGTACCAGTAAATAAAGTGTCTTGTCACCTCTATTTTTAAACTGATGAATATCTCTTGGAGCTAAATCATTTCCTGCTGGATCAGATTTTCCGAAGGCATAGATAACTCGCATCGTATTGTTCTGTAAAAAAAAGGCAGCAAGAATAGCATAAACATTGACAAATCTAAGAGCTTTGCATTTTGTCATTAACAAGATGCGCATACCGCTAGGTGTCGTAAAAGCTTCTCCAAAAACAGCTCGCACAAAGCCGATATCTAGAAAAACTGATTTGGCAAAAGTAGGCTAAGTCTGAATTTTTAGGAAAGCAGTAAAAAAGACTTCTCCTGCCCAACAACTTCTTTGAAAGCACGCATTTTGTTGAAACAACGTTTTTTGAGCGTATGGTTAAACTTTTTCACTCAAACAAGATATTCAACAACTCTGAAAATTACCAGGCTCGCTAAGACTAAGACACTTGACATTATGCGTTGTACCGTAAGCGCTTTAAAGGGAAGTAATTTCCGACCAGTTTATAAAAAATTTGGATCAAGGGTCAATTAGCTCTACGTGTTTAAAATGTGATCAAACAGTTCAACCACCAACCGTTTATTGTTTACATAGACAGTGCCGTAGCAGCCCCGTTTCGGGAATCCTAAAAAAAGATTGCAGGGGCCTCCTGTAATTGATTTAAAATTGCTTCCTTCGGAAGCCTCGCGCTTGTAGGACTCGCTTTGTTGTTTTGCTTCTCGCTTATAAGACGCTCTCTATCGATCGTAACCACTTGGAACCAGCAATAAAATGTTATTTTTTGCACGTCATAAAAACACTTAAATAAACAAATACAAAAAGAATTCAAAAATACAGCAAAACAAATGCAGTGTCATTGGGAAAATAAAGAAACAATCCCCTTGACTTAGCCTATTGGTTATCGCCACCAAACTGGAACGCACCCTTCCTTGCTTGCTAACTTTATTTTGACCTCAAAACTAAAGTCTGCGCACATAAAATTTTGATTGATGACATGGCCAATGAAGACAGTCTAGACATTTCAGGTAGATCAATCGAAGCGTATGATCATTTTCGTTTTGCTTCATTTAAGGCTGGCAGCAGCATCGAGGTAGGTTTACACATTAACACATTCTCTACCACGTCACTCATATGTGAGTGACAGTTATTAAATTTAAATCCATGCCGCTTACATGTGAGTTTTTAAAGCTGGATTTTTGAAAGAGCCGCGTCACTCTTATATAATTCACGCCTCCTGGTTTAATTCATTTTATTGCAACTGCATTAGGCCTACATCCTCTTTTTTTACTCCGCTTTATTTTTTTGCGAGCTACAATAAAAAATTTAGAATTGCTAACTCTTTATTTGATAGCATAGGGCCTATAAAGAAAGAAATGAACATGAACGTTTTATTACATAGAATAAAAACCACAGGCAACAAAAACAATTTTCGTTACTGAAGTAAACCTGAAAGTTTGATAGTATATATAAGAGATATAAACCAAAACATTAGAAACCAAAACATTTTGCTCCATAGAAAAAGAAAAACAAAGAACAAAAGTAGTGCTTTCATAAGTAAACTAAACTTAAAACTTTGAAACAATTATTGTTCTGTTTATTTCTTTGTGTGGTGCTCTCCAAAGCACGAAATGCAAAATGGTTGATTGCCACATTGTATACGAAATGCATTTAAATGTACAAGTTTTCCTTGTTTCCTAGGAACTTCTCGACCATCAGGTCTTTAAATTCTCTCATAGCATAGAACTCATCTTTTTGTTTTTGCACAACTATTTTCCACTTCACTCATAACAGTGGTAATTGAACAGATGGTTGCACATGCCTTCATTTAGGAAATAAACCACCAAAGATTTAGCAATATTTTCCCTGAACTCTCTAATTCCAATTTTAGAGCGTGTTGTTTTTTTATATATTGCACAAGCATTCGCTACTGATATGCCAAGCACAAGTTTCTTGGCCAGCTTCCAATACCATTTCACTCTGTCGCCGTATACGGTGAATCCCCCGACTTGTACCTTATTGATAAAATGATGAAAATTCCTCGACAGAAAAAATTTCGTCGGTAGAGTTCAACGGCTACTAGCCCACTCTTTAACAGGAATTGATACATATGTTGGTTGCACACCAATAATTACCGATTATGGACACTACTTTTTTTGCCTTAGCAGCGAATAGTCCTCTTCCATTATATTTGCCCTGGTCCTTGCCTTGTTACTCTTCACTCTTCTTGCTTGTCTCTTTTGTCGTCTCTTCACCTCCCTTCTTCTGTTTCATTTTTTTTGGCACATAGTCGCTATTACATATACTTCCCTTGCATCACTTAATTTAACAAAGAATCAATTCCAGAGTATTTTCCGAGTTCAACCAATAAAAATTGCTAGAAAATAAAATCAACCAGAAAAGGCTTGTAGACGGGGGAATACCGGAAACAATCACCCAAAAAAACAACGAATAGAATCCTTTAGAAAATAAACAAGAAAAGGTTTGTCTACGGCAGGAAACAGGATAAGGGCTTATCTAATACCAAGATTATCATTGTTACACACTCCTTTTCTCAGCACAAAAGTATACGAAGTTATATGGTCTGATATATTAATCCCTGTTTTACCTTTATTGTAATCTACAGGGTGGCCCACTTAAAAGTAGCCCGATATCTCGATAGGTTGTGGCTCACTTAAAAGTAGCCTCATCTCTTGATAGGTTGTATAGGTGATAGGTTTATGTAGTTGATGGCCTCGATAGGCTGTAGGCCAATATACCAAATATGTTATCTTTCTCTAATCAATTTTTTTTCAGATTAAGGCTCCAAAATTCTTAAAATCAACAGTTAAAATTTTTTAAGGACAGTGTTTTCGCTGCAGCAAAGAATAGAGAGAACAGTAAGCAAAGGGTTATGGCCACCACGTTCCCCAGACTTGTCATCATGTGATTTTTATCTTTGGGGGACTTTAAAAAAAAAGTTTATGCAAATAATCCTCACAATCTAGACCAACTAAAGGAGAACATTACCAACGCTATCAGGAGAATCACCAGAGAAGAGCTACAGATAGTATCTGCAAACGTTGTTAAACGTGCCCAGAAATGCATAGATGTCAACGGCGAGCACTTCCAGCATTTTTCATAACATTACGGGTAAACAAAACAATCTTTTATATCACTACAAGTAATTTAAACAATGAAAGAATGTTCCTCTTCTCTACTACATTTTCTGGGCTACTTTTAAGTGGGCCACCCTGTATAATAGCTGTTCGCTTTCGTTTTTTTGGTCTTGCCTGTACATTCAAAGCTAAGTTTTTGGCATAAGCTGCTGGTCTGGCAGCAACTTTTCTCATTTCTGGTTTGTGTTTAGTCGTCAGCAACCAGACATCTCCGGTGTCTTTCAATTTCAAGACTGCAATTTTATGTTGTTCTTCTCTGTAAATCATTTTGCCTTTGGTTGTTTGAAAAGATTTCTTTGAGCATACCTGCTTTGTTGGATCCAATTGTACTACATTGGTTTGCTCTTTTAGAAAAAATTTTGCCATTGCATAACTTGTGCAGAAATTATCAACGTGCAAAGTCCTTCCTTTATTTCTAAGCGCAACAGTTAGCTCTTTACATACCCTTATAGCTTGCCCTACTTCTCTGCTTCCTGTTGCAGGCCTTTTTTATAGACTTGTAAAGACCAGCAATATCCTTCTGAAGAGCAGAGCTTGAAAACCTTTATTCCATATCTATGGGCTCAGGAGTGTAGAGCTTTTCAAATTTGTCTTGAAGTTTATCTTTAAGAGATTGCCTTTTCCTGGTGTATCAGTCGGTTCAATCATTTCACTGTTTGCAAAATGAATATGACAAAGAATTATCAAAAATAGTTTTCTGGGACATAGTTTTAGAACCAATTTCATTTTTGAATAGGTGAGTGCTCTGTCCAATACGTGAATGCTCTGTCCAATACGTGAGTGCTCTGTCCAGTTTCACACCAAGATAGGTCGGCACTGGGCAAGATGGTAAGATTTTACCACAGCTCTTAACTTTTAGCTCACGCTTAGCCTCTCAATTGTATAGATTAAAGGTGGCCGTCACCGTTTTAGCATGGCTGAGCTTTAGCTGTCTAGTCTGGAGATATGCAGAAAGCGTAGTCATGTCTTCGCTCAAAGTTCTTTCCAACACCTTCCAATCTTCAGATGAGTTAAGTATCGCCAAGTCGTCAGCATAGGCATACTTCTTGGAGGTTATGAAAGGCAGATCGTAGATGTATATGTTGAAAAGAAGAGGAGCCATTTTTCAGGCGTCGGAGCCTGCTTGGCTTGCTATCACCAGTGGTCAGGGTGAAGCTTCTGTTCTGAACAAGTTCCATCATCATCCGGACCATGTGCTTGTCCGGCAGAAGTCTCAGCAGCATGCACGTGAGGCCAAGGTACCAGACAGTGTCATAAGCAGCTGTCAGATCGACAAACACGGCACCAGCCTTCATTTTTTCCTCAAAAAAATTCTCAATGTTTTGCATAAGCAAAACGACCTGATCTACGGTAGATCAATCGTTCGAGGATCTTGTAGGGAACGCAGAGCAGAGAGATGGAACTGTAGCTTTGTGGGTCCTCTACAGGTTTTGAGGGCTTAGGGATTGCGACTACCAGCGCCCTACATTCCTGGGGTCAGCACAAGGCCAATTGGAATGAGTTTGACCAGAACAGCTTGGGTCAAACTCAATCGTCTGCGTGCTGACGTTGGGCGTTTCGGTTCGTCCATGCACAAATGGGGTCTAGCTTCTTCAGCAAAATGCGAGTGTGGCGCTGTGAACAAACTGTAGACCACATTATTTTAACATGTCCCATACATCGGGCACCTCGAGAAATAATGGGTCTGACAGTTTTGGATGGCGAAACAAGGTGCTGGCTTAACTCCGTCACTGCCAGCATCTGATCTGAGCAGCACAGCAGTCTGGGGTGGTAAAGGAGTGAATCCTCGACTCCACTCTTTTGTTGTGTCTGACCTGGATCATAGATGCCCTGGCATACGACGACGATGTGAAAGACGCTTGATTTTTGAACAACTCAACGAATAAATACTTCAAAATTGTATATGGAAATTAGAAAACATAAATTAAGCTTTTTACGGTGTTTTTCACAAGGCCATTACATAACTCAATTCTTATTTTTTTTATTTTTAATTTCAAACATAATTGACCACCTATGGCAAATTGTGAGTTTGAGGCGATCGGTATACGCTTAAACAAAACAAATTGACGCCATCAGAGTTTGCGCAAACTGCTCAAAAAGTCAACGTTGTCATCAATGTCACCAACTACAAAAAAAGTGACGCAGTTAGCGTTAATGCTAGGCAGCACAAATTTACTGCTACGTTAAAAACAAAGTTTTAAATTCATGCCGATTGAAGCAATGCAATACGATAATTAAGTTGATTGGTAAAAAAAGCGTTTTGAAGTGTTTATGTGTGAGTTTGCACCATTTTGATGGGAGTGCTGACAAAAGAGTTACGAAACAGACTGTTGGTAAAGTACATGACAAGAATCACAAAATCATAATATCAACAACAGTTCTGGTCTTACCTAACTCCAGCAATCAATCAGCATAATAATGATAATCGATTGCTTGGTGTCAGATAAGACAAGAACTGTGAATCCGCTAGAGTGATCATCAGCCAAGTAGTCTGCTTCCGTTCAGATCCAACATTACAACACAACAATATCTACAAAAGTAAGGATAAATTCAAAATGAAATAGAAAAGCAATGGGATATTTTTTAAATATACGCTTCGAGCCAAAGCTTAGCAAAATAAGTCCTGCCGCTACCATTTTCGTTAACTTCCAATGAAATTACCATCGTTAGTGTTAGCGTAAGCGAAAAGTTGAAGCAATTAATTCGAGCTGTTAACTCAGCATCGCGAACGTCCAACAGTGCACATACCGGTGGATCACGTTCAAACTATTCTCAAAGTTTTCATGTCTTAATAAAATCATATGAAAAAGCAAAAACATGTCACCACTCAATTACCTCTGTCAGGCAATATAATTGTTACAGAACGTCAATTTGTTTGGTGGTTAGTTTACTGAAATATTTGTGAGAAATAATGACACTATTTTCATAACCACAAACCTATCAGCCACTCCGCAACAATATTAATTGAGACCATTAAACGTGGTTCACAGTTGAAAGCCAAATCTTCGACAGGCTTCATGAAGTCGTTATGATGGGGCTTGTCGTTTTAAGGCTTTAAATTTCAGCACAATAACATAAAAGCTGGAGCGATTAGCAGAGTAAGACCACAGAAACAGAACAGACAATCATGAAATAAGCTTACTGAGATCGACTTATCCTCGTGGTGCTGACAACCTACAAGTTGCCGGAGAAACGTAATGATTGTAGTTCCGTCGCATTCTTTTCCGCTCAATAAGATCAAATTTTGCTCAGTATCAAGTTGAGGAAACCCGTTTCCATAGGAAGGGCCAAACCTGTCCTAAAAATAAGTAAAAATGGGAAATGAGATGCGGCAATAGATTTTTGGCATGAGTTTGAAGTTTCAACTTAGCATGATGGGTGAGCAAATGGTTAGAAATATACAACAAAAATTGCCTTTTTGACATAATTAAGTCAAATCATGAATACGAGACGTAAATGTTGAACTTTTAGTTTTTACAAAAGGAAAGCAAAGCACGGTTATGCATAGATCATCTTGAGTTCACACTTGCTTCAAAACTTATGAACTACTGCAGACATTTGGCATTTACACCACAACACTTCACAGCCATGCAAAAACTAAACGGATAGTGAACACAAAACTGGATTTAAAAGAGGTGGAGTTTACGCACGAAGATAAAGAATGGCAAATATCATCTTTCGTTCTCTCAAGCCTTTGGGTTCTTAGCCGTTTGGTCATAGCACATCTAACGAGTTGGACACGCCTTGCTCCATACACATATAATTGCTAGCTTCAAGTGGTTACGATCGATAGAGAGCGTCTTATAAGCGAGAAGCAAAACAACAAAGCGAGCGCTGAAGGCGCGAGGCTCCCAAGGGAACAATGCTACAGTATTGAGAGATATTTACAAATTTATAATGCCATCCCTGGATGCGTTTCGTCTTTTTGGACTCATCAGCAGGGCTTGCCAAGGGCTTTCCAAGAGATCCCCCCAATAGCACTACCGTTGACTTTTAAAAACGATCTAGCACAAAGCACAAGACCTACTTGCCGTTTACTTTTGAACCAAGTTGTTTTGACGTTATTACTAACCGTTCAAGCATGGACCAAAACTGATTTTGTTACTTATAGCTAATCATACAAGAAGTAATTTGTCGTAAAAAGATCTTCAAAAGGTTACAAACTAAACGCGGTACTTTGAGGCATATTTAGCAGCGCGCGAGGAGACCAGCTCCGAAGACACGGGTTCGAATCCCACAAAACCCGGACACGATGCAACACACCTCCGAGCATAAATTAGGTTTTACGCGTAAGTTACGAGCGCCTAACTAATTTCGTTGGGTCCCAAATGACTGCGCCGCGATTTATATAATGCACGGCGGCCAAGAGATCAACCACTTCGCCTATTCCACTCCTAGCATAGCTACCGATTCCGACAACTAGCACACCGCACGGGTAATGACTAGTGTGTTGCATAGCGTGACCCGATAAGCAACGTAACTAGCGCCGGATACCACTTAACAATCACACGCGGAGATTCCCCCACGCAGTTCTTCGGCAGGGTTTGCGCGATCACAGTGCTCGAGCTACTTATAGGGCCCCGCACCACAGGAGCACACCGGAACGGGCGTTTCACCGAACGGTGAACTTGTTAACATCAACGGTACCAATGCCCTGGGTCACATAAATTCATTTAAGCATAGCAAGTTATTCTGACGTCGCTTGCAGAGTGCTGAACTACAGTGTCGGAGTAGTGCATATGTATCGAAACACTAGACCTAACAATACATTTCTTTCCTGGTTTGGATTATTTATAATGGAATTATGCGTCGCGTTTGCATGTGTGTATTGCGCATAAAAATTAAAACTACATTAGTCTGTTTCACCAAAACGAATCGCCAGTTAACTGACTCAAAATTATAGCCACTACATCAAATTACTATGCCTGCATAAATTTCACGAATTACAAATGTAGAATAGCCCAGCTAATAACTGCAACAAAGGCTTCGCAAGCAAGATGCGGGAGGCTTTCCGCCAATTGAAGTATTTGTTGTGTTTTGACGCTTTCTAACGGCAATTGTTTTTCTACCGTCAGGACATATTTTACATAAGATTGAGTTATTTTCGCATGATTCATGCTTCAATCTCCATACTTCTTTATCTTTAAGCACAGAAATCTGTAAACACCATTTTTGAAGTTTTTGGAATGACTACAAAGGGAAATGAACCCTTGTCTACCGATGGCTAAGCGAATGCTGTCGTTGGTTGGCAAAAAACAGACGATGCAAACTCTAGCCACGCAACTAGCTCATAACAGTGTGCCAGGTCGTGATAGTTGCAGCCAATTGAGCGACAAAATATTATAGATCAAATTTTAAAAACAGTTACGAATATACTGGAGAACACAGCATAAGCAACAACAAATTTATATTTGTAATTCATGAAATTTATAAAGCAATTTAATGCCGTTTTTTAAATACAATTTAAGGCAATGTTTTCAAATATGTGTTTGCAGCTGGCCATTTGAACCATAGCAACCACTGTGCCCGCCGTCTGAAATCCAACTTGTGTAAAATTGTATGAACTACTTGTAAAAATTATACATGTCCATAAAATTGATATAAATTTGCATTAAATACTTGTTTGGGAAAATACCTGAAAACTTGTTTGGAGGTTCTCCCTAAAATTGGTAAAATATGTAACCGGAAAATAGTATTCTGTTTGATTAAATAATGAACCAGATGTGCAAAAAAATCAAACGGCACTACCCTAAATAGTCTCGACAGATAAATAATGATTGGTTGCTGTAAAAAAATACATACAGTTATATAAGCACGTCCATTCTTCACCCAACCAACATGAATATCCGCCTCTTTCATGCTTCCATCGTTCGAAAACCCGATGCCAACCCAACCTTGAGTGTTCACGCGTAGCTAAAACGAATTCTTTAATTATGGCGCTCGCATTTTTAAAAACTGAACCTGGTTTCCACTTCAACAAAGACACATAATGTGGAAGTAAATATTATCTAGTCGTCATCAGCATAGCTCAGTGAGATAAAGCGTTGGCTTGTGATCGTGAGATTGCGAATTCAATGCATTGTGCTTGCAGTACTGCAACTCCGAGGCGGGTTTGAACACGAGAAATTCGGCAAAAAACAAGACAAATGCTTTTATGATTTACCTGTATGAGGAAATGAGTTTCGTTGTAGTTCCACAGCATTTGAAAGTCGTTGCCGAAGTCCAAATATGAATCCCGAACAAATTCTTCACTACTTAGTGGATGTGATATTACGGAGGAGATCGTCAAAAGCGAAAGAAGCAACAATGCGAAAGCCATCTGTAAACAGCACAGGGTTTAAGGAGAAACAAAGTGCAATTTTCGTTGCCATTAAACTATGGCTTGTGAGATAGAACTACAACACTTTTTAATCCAAGATATTTAGGCTTATATTTCGTGACAACCCCTTCAGTTATTTGTTGTATACGAGTTTAAAGTAACTGATTACTTATGCATGCGAATTAAAAATATTTAAGTCTTCTCCGTATAAACCAGTGGTTCCCAAACTGTGGTACGCGTACCACTAGTGGTACGCGAGAGTCTTTTAGGTGGTTCGCGAGCAACTTGCTTAAGTTGATGAGTACAATAAATATTTAAAATTGAAAATACTTTAAAATTATAATGTCATAATTGTTTTTATTTGTGCTTTACACGCCAATAGAAAGGCCAATTGTCTAATAAATAAATGAATATAAAGTTGGTTTGAGCTGTAAGGTCAACTGCTGGTTGCAATAAAATTGTAGCTATTTATTTCTCTTACATTTATTTAAAACTAAGTTTTATATTGTAAGAAATAGTCCAAGTGATATAAAATATTTGGCTAAAAATATATAAAGCTAAATTATAATTTGTTTAAAACTAATTAATATTAGGCTAAACATATAAAATATTTTTTCAAATGCCGAAGCGAAAGTGCTGTCCAACGCACATAAAGAATCTGTTCATAGCCAATGAACATGGGGGAGAGTCTCTGCCACAATGTGTAATTTATATGAAGACACTTTCTAATTCAGCTGTAAAGCCCAGCCTCGTCAAGCATCACCTTGTAACTAATCATGTTAAAGAGAAAGAACGAGAATTACTTCCAGCGACTTGGAGAGAATGCAAAAAGACAACGCCTAGACAAGAGTGCCGTCATTTACCAGAAAAAGAAGGGTGTTGTCAAAGTATCGTTTGAAGTTGCTCTAATAGTTGCTAAAAGCATGAAAGCACTTGCCATTGGCGAGTCTCTGGTCAGGCCAGCAGCAAAGATTTTTGTTAAGAATGTAATTGGACTAGAGGCGGCTGCGGAGCTAAATCTGTATCCCTCTCTAACAACACGGTTAAAAATCAACTAGAGGAGATGGCCATCGATATTGCCGATCAAGTATTTTGAGTGTGAAAGACTCAAAGTGCAACTGGACGAGTCGACGGACATAACAAACAATGCTCAATTACTCGTCTATACTCGCTATACTACTCAAAACTATGATGCAAAAACTGAGTTGCCGATGAGCAAGGAACTTTCCAGCACAACAAAAGGAAAGGATGTTTTTGAGGTTTTGTACAATTTTTTCAAACAGAATGAAATAGAATGGAAAAAGTTGATTGGCTGTACAACCGACGGGGCTCCCTCCTTGCTGGGACGTAAATCTGGGTTTACAACTTACGTGGAAACTGTTTCATCAAACGCAACCATTGTTCATTGCTTCATACATAGATTTGTCCTTTGGGCGAAGATGCCTCCTGAGAAAATGCTATTTTGTTTGAAGCGAATTATCAAACTGGTAAATTTTGTAAAAACATCTGCCGTAAATACCCGGTTGTTTTAGCGACTTTGCGAAGATTTTAGCTTCAAAATCTGTCCTCTCTATTACACGAAAGTGCGCTGGCTTTCCAGAGGTAATGCGACAAGGCGTCTTTTTGTACTGCGGGACGAACTATTTCAATTTTTCAGGAAAAAGAATGACGATTTTCAGGCAGATCTTGAGAGTAAGAAGTTTCTTGCAAGATTGGCTTATTTATCCGACATTTTTAAAGTTTTAAACAACTTCAATATATCGTTCTAAGGTTCCAACGGAAATTTATTTGAGTATATTTAAAAGCTGGAAGCGTTCCTTTGTAAACTGACCCTCTGGATGGAGAACGTGAAAAATAAAAAGTACGCAATGTTCAAACTCCTCACCTCGGTTGAGGACAAACCTAATGATGAATTTTTTGTAGAAATTGTCTGCCATCTTTCGCAACTAAAAAAGTAGTTGATGCATAACTTTCCTGGCGTTACATCATGCACTTATTCCATCAACTATTCTTCGTTGATCCAGTCGATCTGCGTGTGGGGACTGGAGAACAAGAAGAACTAATAGACATTTGAACAGATGAAGCAGCAAAAATTAAGCATAAGGAATGCGGCTGTTCTATAAATTTCTGGTTGAGCATTGAGTCATCGTACCCAAGCCTAGCCACTCAAGCTGTTCCACAATTAATGATTTGTCCGTGAACGTAGGAGTGCGGTTAGGAGTTCCCGGCTTTCAATGAGCACAAAATCGAAAATGTGGAACCGCCTTGTTGCGCCTGGGTATGATTTTAAATGCGCTGTAAGCAAAGTTATTCCTCGAATTGACCAATTAATGGAGAAAAAACAACTACATCCTTCTCATTAAAACTATTATTGTGTTTTCAGTCATTTTTTAGTTTTTTTTTCAACTATCGGCTGATGCTAGTTTAATAAAACATTGTTACTGTATATTTCTGAGCTATTCAATTATCCAAATATCGGTGGTACGCAAACATAGTACAAAACCTTTTAATGGTACGCGAGTTGATAAAGTTTGGGAAACACTGTTATAAACCTAAAATAGAGGAAGTTTGAGTCAAAAAACCAAGTCTAAATATATTTCGTAGATATTCAGAATAAAACTTTTTGTAATTTAGTACAAAAACTTGGCGTTTAATAAAGATACCAAGTAAAAAACATGCTAAAATAAAGAATCAAATATATATGTCTGGACATTTGTCAGTTTTCTTCAAGTGGACAATACATTTTTTTAAAGTGGAACAAATGTCCTCAAGAAAATGCGGGCTGGTTGTATAAAACCGATTGAAATTTGCATTTATGCATTCCAACCAAAAAAGATACAAAAGCAACGACAACACAAACTTTTCCGAAAGCTTCTCTATTACCTCTAAACAATTTAGTGGCTTACTTTGCTCAAAACTACTTCCAAATTTTTGATATGAATCCAAAACAACTTTTTTGACTAATATTACAATTCTGTAGAATCTAAAAAGCTCTGCAATTTAATATCGATTGATTTACCTAACCTATTCCCTCCAAAGAAGCATAAAACAAACCTAAATTTAGATTTGAAAATTATAAGCGAAGAAGGAAATTGTAAACCTTGCAACTAATTGGCAAAGCAGCATACGGGCGTAAGGGGCATTGACAATTTATCAAAATGAATATGTCAGGAAACAATAATGAGTATACCACCCAACCAATTTAGACGAGACCATCCCTGGACGCGTTCCCTGCTGATGAGTCCAAAAGGACGAAACGCGTCAAGGGATGGTCTCGTCTAAATTGGTTGGGTGGTACACTCATTATTGTTTCCTGGCATATTCATTTTAATAAATTGTCAATGCCCCTTACGCCCGTATGCTGCTTTGCCAATTAGTTGCAAGGTTTACAAACCTAAATTTAAAAAATCTACTCTAAACTTTTTGATAAATGTGCTTAATATGCTCTGTTAGTTTATATAAACGAACTTATTTTAGATAGTTATAAGTTTTTCTGTGGCCAATAAAGATCGATGATTATTCTGTTTTTCATGCAGTTAACTTTCTTTTTGCCTAAAGCTGAAGGCGACATCAAAACACTTTTTTCTTCCCTTTGCAATGCAATCAATTATTATATTTGATGAAACCTTGCCATTTCATTTCGAAAATCATTGCATGATGCTTCGAGGCAGCTCACCGACGTCATAAAATCGCACAACTGCAAGCAGTAGTCACGTTTGATAAACATTTATAATAATTTGATAACTTGTCTTGTGACACCCATTAACATGGAAATTTTCAGCTTGCCGATATTATTTCCTGAAAAGGTTTTTCAATGTTGAAATTGCAGAGTTTCAGTGTTGACATTATTCATCGTCAAACGTACTGCTTTTTTCGTTTTAAAAAAAAACAACAGAAAACAAATTTACAATTGCCTAGCACAGTAGCATTTGCATCAAGAATTCTAAAACATACAGTAGCCTATCATGAATGATGTTCAAAAAACTTTTTTTCAAAAATTACATATCACCATCAAAAACTATCAGGTTGGAGTAAAAACTTCCAAACCCCAAGTTTGAGCTGACTTTGTTTGGTATGAGCAAAAGCACAGGCTGTCAAAATGGTGTTTTTTATCCAAAAATTTCTGTTTGGCTTTCTCGTGCTTGGGAAACAAAGGCTTAAAAACATTGTACAGCTTTGTGATCGGTGATTTAGTGAAAATCCTTTTTAATAAACTTAACCTTCATGATTCAACTCAAATTTGTTTGACAATGGTGTCTTCTTAAACCGCCACGTCAGAATTTACGCAAAACTATTTTATACACTTTATTTCGCAAATAAAAGCTAACATATTCACATTGAATTTAATGATTGTCAGTGTTGTCCAATCAAGGTAATCTTTTAAAATCCCTAAATACTCTCTTGTTGTTTGAATACATTAGAGGGTAAGATTTCTCTCTTTGGAATCACGAGTTAGAACGTTTTTTCAGCTCATCATTATTCTGAATTTGCGATCTAGACATCGTGACTGCTCTCAGATTCTGAAAACCGATCTACACGCCAATAAAATTTTCCAGCTTTTGTCGTTTTGTTCATTTTCAAAATAGCTGCTTAAAATAAATGAAAATTTTGCAAAGTGAATTGAAAAGTCTTTGACAGATAAAAAGGGATTTTTCTTCACACAAAGAATGAACTTTTTAGAGATGAGTACTTTTTTGGTATCAGTAGTAACGGTACTTTTTAGAAATTCTATCGGTAGCACTTTGCAGCGATAATTTTTTTGTTTGTTTGGCCAGTTTCGGCACCTACGAATCAACAACCTGCTTTTATTTATGAGCTTGCAATTTTCAATAACCTTATGAAATATAAGTTACATTTGTCAGTTTAATGTTGAACTTGACGGAAAATCTTGAAGCAAATTTTGATGCAAGAAGAAGCGCTAGCAGCAGTACTGCATCTGATACTGAGCATAGCGCTGACAAATTCTTTGGATCGTTGTTTTAAGTACCCCAGAAAGAGCAGATCGCGAAAAAACTCCAAATAATTATCTAAAAAAAGAGCCCGGTGGCAAATCCATAAATTTGTGATGGGGATGAATTATTTTTCTATATAAAGTGTTATAGAACCTGCTATTGCCCATATTGGAAAATAGTTTAACACTTTCTTATGCTTAGCAGAACCAAAGTACAAATTACCACATTGAAATGAAGCAAATATTTTTAGGCTAAATTAATTTTGCCCACATAAATATGTGAGTTTGAAATATAAGAAGTTAAATTGGGCAATGCTATTTTCTGCTTTCTCACTTTGCGGCCAAAAATGAATTCATCGCAGTAATGTTAGGAACCTTGTCTCTGGGCTGCAATGGCATAACGAAAAATTACGACACATGACAAAGCACAAAAATAGACGAAATGCACTTGCGCACTTGTCAGAAAACTTGACTTATTGGGCTGTAGTTGTTCCGAACTACAAAGAAAAAATAAATTCGCCAGTGTTCATATATTGTATTTGTTAATTTGTAAGAAAATTATGACCCAAAAGGCTATGATTATTGTAGAAGTAAACTAGTTTAAAGAGATTTATCCATAAAAACTGAAATTATAATCTGCTTATAGTCATTATAATGGAAGGAAAAAGAAATGTAGACTGAAATAGAATTACCGTACGTCCCGATTTTTCAAGGTGTATTCCGAATTTCGATGCTAATGTTTGCACCCCGAAACAACATAAAAAACTGACATACAATTTAAGTTTTTTAATTTGCTGTGGGATGGAGACTTTTGACTCACAAAGAAGATGATGCAAATTTATAGTTGTAAAGAGTTTGATTAAAACTAAGATCTTCAAGAAAAATACAAAATAAAAGGTCTTCACCTCCGTTTCGTATTAAAAATACATCAATTCAGACTTTCAGAATAATGATCATCAAAAATATAATGAAAAAGATCATCAGAAGAGTTACACCACCGAAATACAGTAAAACTATAAGCTTCCCAGACGGTATAACGATTAGATGTTCCCCGAATTTTGTCTCGTGTGATATGGCAACGCTAAATCCTTGCCAGGGTTTATTAGCTAAATGTAGTTCAAGAAATATTATGTTTATTGGTAGTGGATTAGATTACATTTTGAACACCTACTTACTACGAGAGCATTGTAAGTAAGCTTTGTCATGTCTTTACAAAAATCACTCAATTTGCCGTAACCGCCAGCAACAGCTCAAAAATAATTAGCAGGAAACCGTATGATTAGGGTATGAATCGAACCAGCCAAGCAATCAACCTCTGTTACTGCCTTTTTTGTTTTTCGCATATAGCATACCACATTGCTGACTGTGTATGCATTTACAATCACATATTTTAAGTGTATCGAATCAAAGTTTTAAGAAATTTATGATTTGCAACAATTACGAAGTCAATGTTGTAGAAAGGCTGAGCAGAGCACAAGGTGAGGTCTAAACCCAATAACAACAAATTTCGACCCGTTTTGCCACGCATTACCTTGTATATCAATGAATTTGGGGGAGGTGGATGCATGCGAGTTTGCAGTCTGTTTGCAAGGGAATGGGTGGAAAAGTTACGATCTATAAAAGGGGTGGGAGGAGTGGACGTATACAAACATGCGGACTTTACTATTTACAAACTAGGTTAGTAAAAACGTATAACATATTTGGAAAGCTGTGTGGGTTGGAGAATGCAAGGCATACCAGAATATTTGCAAACTTATCAAATTTAGAAAATAAATATGACTGAAAAGCAGGATGGAGGTGCAATAGTTATTCCTTGTTTCTATATAAAGCAAAATTATGTCTTTGTAAGGCTGACTATAAGGAGGAATCTTTCGTTCTGTTTGCGAAAGATATGCCTGCAAGCTTACTGACCAGAAAACATACTAACTCATGAAGTTGTTTTTTTAAGTTAAGCATAATCATATATCTGAATAGCGGGTTTGGAAGCTGCACTTTCGATCCACGCTAGATACACCCTGAATTGATGTTGGAAGTAAGACATGTGATCCAAAATCAATACGACCTAATCAGTATGTTTTTTTTTTAGAAAACAGAAGCACGGTTTGGAATGCTGGTAGGGGAATGCTTTCTCATATCCTCCTGCCAGTGATCAGGTCTTCAAAAGATTGAAAAAATAGTTATTCCCACAATGCTTTCAAAGCAATTGTTATCAAAATTAGCAGTGTAGCTGTATAAAGACTATTTTCTGCGGGAAAGACATTTTGAAACCTAAAAGAGCTGGACTCAGTAATGAACATTTTTAAATGATAATCAGTTTGAAAGAAAACCACACTGTTGGGGAACCTCGAGTCAAGAGTCTACTGCTGTACTGATGATAAAATTACTTGCATCAAAAAATCTTCTGTCTTAGGAAGATTGATTGTTTTGAAGTTGCACCTTAAAAATTTGTGTGTTTAAGAATATTTTTTTGCACACTGGTAACGAGTTGCGTGCGGAGGGGGCTCCTATGCACGTGCCCCCCTCAGAAAAACGGTAAATATTATTTTCAGTCATTATGCTTGTAACGGCAACAATAAATAACCTGTTCTTCAGAGACCGAATAAGTTTAAATGTCTATGGTCCGGAAAAGTATTATTGTTTCATGTTAAGATAAACAGAAATTTACTCAACTTTACAAAGTAATTGTTTGAGTACCAAGTTATAAGAAATACAAGGTACGCCTAATGTGATAATAATACGGAATGAAGCTATGAATTCCAAGTAGGATCGTTTTAGGTTATAAAGTTTAGATGATGAGCTATTTGAAACGTTTGTTGCAAAGCTGCGGCGTATCCGTTGTAGCCTATATGTAAAAAAATGTTAATAATTTCTTTGTGTAGCAGTGACAAAAGCCAACAAATTTCAAACAAAAACTACCTTAAATGTGGTTTCAGAAAGCACTGAAATTACGTACATGTATATGTGAGTGTAATTTTTCAAAATTTTCTACTGGAAGCATGTCCACGAATCCCGGAGGATAATCGTGCTTTCAGCATTTACAATGCAAAAAATGTGTCAAAGACGCATTTTCGCATCTCTCTCAAAAAATTTCTGCCACGTCCCTGCTGGCAACTCTGGTGTTGAGTCAAAATTTTATAAATCATTTTTGTTATTTTTTGCTGCGAGCCTGTAAGACTTTTTTGTATAAGATTTTGCATCTAGCACGTTGTATATATACGCTCATAAGTGCGTTTCTAACTATTTTGAAATTCGTTTTTAAACTGCAAAATCGTAACCTCGACTTCTTAGCCAGCTGCAACTAGCAAAGCAGTAGACTTATTGTTATTAATATCTGTATTAATAGTGAGCTTTAAACTGTGATATCAGAGCTTAGGTATGCCTAGCTTAGGAGAACAAAACTATAATTTACCAAACAATGTTACACAAATCGATAGGAATTATTGAAAAAATTGCACTGAACTGAACTCTGGAAATGAAGTGTTGGGGAGACTCAAGTCAAGTTTTGACAAAAAAAGACTCGTCGTGACTCGAATGGTTTGGACGAAATGACTCGATTCGACCCAATACTCTACACCGATTACTCGTAACTCGACTCAAACTTATGCAATTCGTTCCCAACACTGGAAAATAAAAATCGGTTTGCTAAATCGTTTGCTCCGAATTTGTTTGAGATAACAAAGTTGCTTTTAATCTCAAGAAAGTGTCACATTATTAGTAAAATGGGGTTTGTTATGTAGAATTTTAGCATTATTTAAAAGATTTAACTGTATCAAAGTAAGAAATTCAAAATTTCTGTTATCATTGTAGCACAACCTTGACGCCATTTGCACCGTTTTATGTTTATTTATGTTAATTTATTTTATGCTTATGCTTTATGTTTATGTTAATTTATGTTATCATTGTAGCACAATCTCATCTTCACATGTATGATGACCATCTATCGCTTTTTTGCAAATCTTACTCTCGGTCAAAAATGCTTCATTGCTTCCATAACTACTCAAACAAGAAGTTAAGTTCTCGCTGTGATAATTAATTGAGTTTATCTACCACTTGCTTATTTCGGAAACGGTATTGCATCATGCCCTCCATTTAATCTGGACAACAAACCAAAAACATCAGCTTTAATCGCGTTTATGAGACAACAAACCAGTGTTTTTGCCATATTTTTGGTTGTTGTGTGCTGTCGAATTATCGAGGTTTATACGTGTGCCGTGAGTAGAAAAATGTAAGAAATCATTGTGCTAGAGCAGCCACCAGCGGATATTTGATTATAATTATTTGCAGACATGTTAAGTATGTTGCTTTCTGGCATCCAATAAAACAGTTTAGTTTTAATTGCTTCGTTCAAACCTCCGTAGCCTATCATGGCCTGCTGTTTAAAAATTACACTAAATTTTCAATTATTTTTTGCAAACCTAAGGAGCTAGAAAGAAATTCTATATTATACAACGCGATTCTGTCAGTACGTACGTACTTGCGCTTTAACTCCTCCGAAACTACTGGGCGTAGAAACATCAAACTTTTCACAATAGGTTATCTCCCGGGGTTGAGTATCGCAACGGGGTTTGTGTCGTCACAATGAGGTTACAATAAAGTTAATTTTTTTAATTCTCTTTTCTTAACAGAAGAAAACAATTTTTTGCTCGAACAAAAACCAGCCCCAAACTTACCAACTTGCAAAATTTTTACCTATAGGGATTAAAGAAAACGCTGACGCTTGATTGCAAAATTTCTAATGTATTTCTCAAAAAGTACTGTCTGTAGAAACGTGATTAGAACCTTTTTCGGAGATATTGACACGATGCTTTTGATGAAACAAGTTTTACAACTATTTGAGCTCAATTGAGGATGCAACAAGCAATTCTTTTTTCAAGCATTTCAAACATTTTGAGCATGCTTTTTCCTATATTCTTGAACACTTCAAACTAGCTCTATGATGTCATCATGCTGTCTGGTACGATTAACCTGAAAACAGTACAGCAGGAAGCAGCTGTGCATGAAGTTGTTACACATTGTAATTTCAAAACCAATCAAGTGGTGTGTTACCTGATAAAGAAAAATCATTCATAACAGTATAAACATATCTGTAAGTGTCACGTTTTTATAGAGTTTTGATTCTATTTCAACTTTAATTTACTTCTTAAAATTGACGCGACTTGCAGTATCGATCGAATATTTAAGTTTGGCTGCAACTTAATAGCTAGGGAAAGATTGCCTTCCACTAAGATACTTTAACCCACGCACTTTTCGATTAAGAACAGAACAACATATTCACAAACCACTTTACAACTTCGAATTCCTTGGCTTGCCAAAACACAGAACTAAAACACTTCAATAAATAAATATCAGAGACTAAATAAACTAAAAACCACCAAAATAATCGCTTAATTCCTGTCACAAAAATCAACACAGAACAACACCTTTTTACTACACCCTGCTATCTTTCTCTGAACTACACTCTCTCTCTCTAAATGAATAAAATCTCGGAGCCTTATATATGCGACGGAAAATAATCTAGAAATTGCTAGAACATCACATGACACAAAAAACACCGTTAATAAATTACGTAATCGGTAACAATAAAAAAAAGAAGAATCTTCAAAAAGAAACAAGAATCACTAGAATACGCTGGAAAGTCACGTAGACAGCCATTATGACGTCAGAAAGACCAGTGAGTTACAAATCTATTTATAAATCCGAAGGAAAAAAAGTCTTTTTTTGAAAACAGTTAGCAAGTTAGGGCCACAAACAATTCAGATTTACAAATAAATAATTACTGCAAATCAAATAGATTAAAACTCTAAACATATGTAAAACTATTCCTTAACGCAAATTTACTTATTCGTGACAATAAGCCTAAAAACCTGTTTTTAGTGATGTGATGGTAAGTTGGAATAGTTTTGTACAGCCATGTCGCAAGGTTGACTAATTTCAACTTCTAAAATAACAAGCCATAAGTCAAGTGCAGCAAAATTGCACAAATTGGCAATTTTTTCCTTCTAACTCTTGCATAAATCACCAAAATAATTCGACTCTTCACCACAATAATCTGGTTGATCAATTACACTATGTAACACAAAATTTGTTTATTGTATTTTTTTATTGATTTGGATGTGTTTTTTGCCGCTGATTTCGAAAATGCAATTATTTTTTCTCTATCATTAGTACTTTTCTAGTTATTCACAATTTTCGTTTTTCTAGGTGTACTGTAATATCCTACTGCTGGAAAAGTGCTTTGTATCACTAACACATTATTGTTTTTTTATATATTTTACTGTGAATAAGAAATTAGTTATCAAAACAACATTTTCAAAAAAGTATACTCGTAACACACATTTAAAAGTGAATTGTAGAACGGGCTTTTCGTTTTTGTGCTGACGTATCATGTCTCATGAGACACCTAACGTAATCTTCCATCATTGCACTGTCCCACCGACCTTGATACCTTCTTTCCATTGGCTCTATATCCTGGTGAAATCTTTCACCGTGTTCACTGCAATCTCCCAAATTATCTTGAAAAAAATCCAGGTGTGAACAAAGAAAATGCAGCTTCAATGACATTCGACATCCCATGTTTTGAAAACTTCTTATCAATCTTGCAACCAATTCTCGGTAATTAGGATCTTTTCTATTGCCAAGAAATCCTTCCACTACCCCACGGAAAGATTGCCACGCTTCTTTTTCTTTAAAACTCATTTTATTTTCCAGTGTCTCATATTTCAACATTTTAGCAATTTGAGGTCCAACAAATATTCCTCCTTTCACTTTGGCATCAGAGAGCTTTGGAAACATTTGTCGAATTTCTTTAAAAGCTTCACTTTCAACATCAAGGGCTTTAACGAACTGTTTAGCTAAACCCAATTTTATGTGGAGTGGGGGCAGCAAGATTTTTTCACGAGCAACAAGAGCATTTCGAATAACATTATGCTTTCCTGGAGTTAAATCTTCTCTGGGAGGCCACTTAACCTTAACATAGTGCTCCGAATCAGCTCTACTGTCCCATAAACACAGGAAACAAGAAAACTTAGTGAATCCACCCTGTAGTCCAAGCAAAAATCCAAGCATTTTTAAGTCTCCACACACATACCAATTAAAGTTATCATACAAGATCCGATTTAAAGGATGTTGAATATTTTCATAAGTTTCGCTCATTTGTGTGGAGTAAGCAACAGGAATAGATGAGTGTTTATTGCCATTATGGAGCAAAACTGCTTTAAGACTTCGAGACGAGCTGTCAATGAAAAGCCGCCACTGCGATGGAACATGCTCTATTCCGATTGCAGCAAAGAGACCATTCACATCTTTGCAGTAGCAAAGATTGCCATCAACAGTAAAATAAACTGAAAATTGTGCGTGCCTTTTTCTATATGCTGTACTCTTGCAATCTTTTCCGAGTAAATTCCATTCTCCTAGTTTAGAAGCCAGAAGCTCACCACCAGATTTAGTCAAACCTAGGTCACGAATCAAATCATTTAGTTCGGTCTTATTTGGAAAATGAGGTCTTGTGCTTGTTGCAAATGCGTAACCTTCATCAGTGCTTTGGTGGCCTGTGTCTGTAGCTAATTCTTCACATGAGCTTATTTCATCAAGAATTTCACTCTGAAATAGTAAAAAATTAAAAAAGCAGATGGTTAATGATATATTGCATAAACATTGTTTACTAAAACTAAGTTTTGCATAACTTACGTTCCGTGGTGGACTTGGCACTGGCAAAGATTCATTATGGGAAACAGAGGCTATGGATGATGGTATGTTTGGATACGTTAAAGCTTTTCTGCCTTTGACTTTTCGGTATTTCAGAATATTCATCATACAGAAATAGCAATCGTCAGTATGGTTTTGGGGTCTCTCCATATTCTCGGAATTGCAAACGGCATGCATTTTCTAGAACCCCTTAGCCATCCTTCTAGACTGGATCGACAGCTGCCACATATGGTATGGGGCATCCATGGCTTGTCTTGATCACCGATATCCATTCCGAAATATAACTTGCAGGCTGTCCAGTATTTTCCTCCTTTACCAATTTTATGTGAGGTGTGTTTGTTCCCAACATAGAATCCACATACAAAGCAGAAGCAATCAGGTGAGGTTTTGCACTTTCGAGAACTCATTGCAATTCAAGATTTTGAGCAATAAACACAATGATGAATTAATACAGTTTCTACAATGTATTAAAATTAGCATTAAAATTGCCAAAATCTGAAAACTCAAATTCGGTTATAACATCCAAACGGATGATCATAGAAAAAAAATAATTGCATTTTCGAAATCTGCGACCGAAAATTAGCCAGAAACAATAAAAAAATCAATTTAAACAAAAAATTTTTTAAATTTTGTTACGTAGTGTTACGCTTTGAAACCATGACCTAATCTATTGCAATAACCTAGCCAAATTTACTGCTATAACTCAACTGTAAGCGCTTGATTTGGGGTTAGCTTTTTCTTCTGAGCTGCGTTTATGCCGGGACCATGCAATATACTTGCAGCCAAAGGTTTTTGGTTGTAAAAATAGGTCTACAATTAAGAAAAATCGTTAAGTATCAGATAGGATATTTGGTACCTTATTCCTGTAAATACACAACAATCACTTTGGAGCTCACTTATAACTACATTTATGCTTCCATGCAAGTGGTGAAATAAACGGATAAAAATATCATAGCCAGTAAACTAGTAAGCATTTTATTTCAAAACGTTTCGCTTTAAACTCAAAGCATCATCAGTTACAATCAAAATGCTATATACTTGGCTAAACCTGCTTACTGTCCCCTGAACCACTGCAGAAGGGCAGCACACAGCTTTTCTAAAATCGGTCGACTGTCTTTTCCTTTCTTCTGCCTTTTTCATGCCCGTCTTGGTCTCCTCATTCTTTTTCTTCTTTTGATGAGCGGTAACGTTCATCCCAACTGTGGACCCATCTATCCTTGTTCAGTGTGCGCTGGAAATGTGGTATGGCGACGTAAGTCAGTGCAATGCTGTACTTGCTCCAAATGGGTCCTTTTAAGGTGCTCACTACTCTCCTTCTCTAAGTTCAGAACTCTTGGCAGCTCTCATTCCTGGAGCTGCCCTCCTGCTGCGTCCCTGCTCCTTTCGACCCGCGCGGGGAGAAAGTATTCGATTGGGTCATCTCTTCTGACTTCCTTCTCCTCAATGATCCTGACATACCTATACTTCTCGATCGCTCCTCTGTCAGTCGCTCCTCCGCTGACATGTGCTTTGCTCACTCCTCTCTCGCCCTCTGTTGCTCCTGAAAGGTGTTTTAGGACTTGAGTTTTGACCACCTACCAATTCTTCTATCTGTTCCACTCTCCCTGGTCTTTTGCCTCAACGAGCGTCCCCCTTCTATCAATTTTCAGAAAGCTCGCTGGGATCACTTTGTTTCTTGCTTTGACTCTCACTGTTCTTCAGCAGAGGCATACTCGTCTCTTTCTTTTTCATCTGCTGCTACTCTCTTCACTTCTCTGGCACTGAATGCGGCCAAGTCTTCAATTCTTTTTGGTGGCATCAAACGCCATTCTAAAGCCTGGTAGTCCGCTAAATTGGAAGATGCGGTTAGTGAAAGAAGTAAGGCAGCGGTCCCAAACTGGGCGCCGCGAGATTTTGCCAGGGGCGCCGCGAAACCATGCGAAAGTTGTTGCATTTGTCGCTGTCAAATTCGCTATGTACCTCGAAATTTTATAATGGAAAATTCATGACGCTTTATTTTCATCTGTTGAAAGCGTCTAATCATTAGTTAACGCGTTTTCAGTTGTCAATGCGCTGTCGGTCATCAATCCTTGATCAATGTGTTTGTATTTTGTTTTCGATTTTAACTTTGTTTTCTATGAGTTAATCCGATCATTTGCATCATTCACAAGTAAAAATTTTATGCCTAATAAATATAGAAAACGTTCAAAAACACAACTATACTATGAATAAATTCACAGTTGCAGGAAGGTTTTAACGGTAAGGAAAGCAAGCTATCAAAAGAGCACTTACCATTTCTTGAACCAACATTTTTCCCATTACTGATATTTCAAAATATCAATCATAGTTTTTAGACTTCCCTGAAAATAAATTATACAGGGAGTCCTCGACTTACGACGTTAATCCATTCTTAAGAAACGGTGTAACCCGAATTTCAGTGTAAGTCGGAACATCATAAATAAATTATTCTATAGGTACTGTACTGTAAAGTATTGTACTACAATAAAAGGTAAAAAGTAATTAAAAAAAAGTACTTTATTAGAAAAAGAGAAAACAATTCCATACCACATGAATTAAAGTAAATATTAATAAGATGGTGGAGAAGCTGGAATAATAGAGGCAGCTGAGGTAGACGGTAAAGGTTTGTAGCAATAGAGGCAGCTGATCTAAAGAGTTGTTGTCTGTAGTGCCATCGCAATTGTCCTTCTGAGGTAGTAGGCCTTGAACGAAGCAATTACTCCTAGGTCCAAAGGCTATAAAAGGTCCGTGGTATTAGGTGGAAAGTAAACCACCTTGACATTAGGGTAAAAGTCTTCCGGCTGGGCAGGGTGTCCAGCGGCATTTTCCATTTTATGGGGCGCGTTCGTAACCTCGAAACAGCGTAAGTCGGGACCGTCGTAACCCGAGGACTCCCTGTAAACAGGGAAACACGCATTATAAGCGATTCTTATGTGACGTACTCGTAAAAATGAGAGTGGGACAGTGAGCGTTACACACAGGGTAATGGACAGGGCAAATGAACACTGGACGTAAATATTAAGGTATGGGCAAAAAACTGCAAATGAAAAAAGTGTTACAGTGCACGAAACCAATCTTCATCTTCCAAAGCCACTGCTGTAAATAAGTTTTTCACGGCATATTCATCCAAAATCCACAAAATTTTGAAAAATATGTACAAATCTACTTTGTTTTGTCTTCCCTTTCCGTTCTTTTTTACTCTTTTTTCTAGCAAAAAAACATGGAGACAGCTTTCCCCATGTTAAAATGTCCGTCCGGTTGTGCCATGTCAAAATGATTTTTATAATTTCTTTTCCACTTTGCACAACTTGAGAGTGCAAGCAGAGCTGGTAATTTTTTTTTAATCAAAAAGGATGCAGTCCTGAATAAGATGATGGAAAACTTCGAGATTTTCTCTTGAATATTGAGTCAAAGGTACAGCGATTGTGCTACAATAAACACAAACACACCATTAAAAAATTGATTGATCATACAGTGTGTTTGTATTTCCAGCATTTTTTGCTACACTTTTGATTGTAGTGTGCTGTCGAATTATTGAGATTTACACGTGTGCCGTGAGTTAAAAAATATTAGAGATAATTAATTGTGCTAGAGCAGCCACCAATGGATATTTGATTATAGTTATTTGCAGACATGCTAAGTATGTTGCTTCCTTACATCTAATAAAGCAGTTTAGTTTTCATTGTTTTGTTGAGCATGGACGCTAAGTACGGCAACGTGTCTAGCGCCTTTAAACGATAGGCAAAGCAATTCTATCCACGCAGAAAATTGTTTGATATACTCGTATTTTAAGATGAATGCCCACAGGTCTCCGTTTTTTGGATTTCGGTTTCATAAATTTTTAATGAGTTACTCTTCCTTCGCAATCGCCTTCGTTTGTTCAAACCTCGGTAGCTTATCATGGCCTGCTGTTTAAAAATTACATCAAATTTTCAATTAGTTTTGGCAAACACAAGCAGCAAGAAAGAAATTCTATATTATAAAACGCGATTCTGTCAGTTCGTACGTACTTGCGCTTTAACTCCTCGGAAACAACTGGGCGTAGAAACATCAAACTTGGCACAACTGATTATCTCCCGGGGTGAAGTGTCACAAGGAGGTTTGAGTTGTCACAATGATGTCACAACAAAGGTAATTTTTCTAATTCTCTTTTCTTGATAGGGGAAAACGATTTTTTGCTCGAACAAAAACCAGCCCCAAACTTACCAACTTGCAAACTTTTTTCCCTCTGGGGGTTAAAAAACGCTGACGCTTGATTGCAAAATTTCTAATACATTTTCTCAAAAGGTACTAATTGTAGAAATGTGATCAAAATCTTTTTCGGGAGATATTAACACGACGCTTTTGATGAAACAAATTTTACAACCATTTGAGCTCAATTGAGGATGTAACAAGCTCGATGTAACAAGCAATACCTTTTTCAAGCATTTTAAGCATGCTTTTTCCTTTTTTTTTGATCGTTTCAAACTAGCTCTATGATGTCACATTGCTGTCTGGTACGATTAACCTAAAAGCAGTAGAGCAAGCAGCAGCTGTGCTGATGTTGTTACACATTGTCATTTTAAAACCAATCAAGTGATGTGTTTTCTGATAAAGAAGAATGATTTATAACAATATAAACATACCTGTAAACCCAAAAACCTGTTTTTAGTGATGTGATGGTAAGTTGAAATAGTTTTGTACAGTCGTGTCGTGCGGCTGACTAATTTTAACTTCTAAAATATCAGCTTAAAAGTCAAGTGCAGCAAAATTGCACAAATTGGCAATTTTTTCCTCCCAACTCTTGCATAAATCACCAAAATATTTCGACTTTTCACTACAACAATTTAGTCAATGAATTATGCTTTCAAATCATGACCTAACATATTGAATTAGCCTAACCTAATTTATTGCGATAGCTCAACTCCAAGTGCTTGATTTGGGGTTAGCTTTTTCTTTTCCTAGCTGCGTTTGTGCCAGGGCCATGCAACGTACTTGCAGCTAAAGGTTTTAAGTCATACAAATATGCCTACTTTTACAAAAAGTCGTTAAGTAATAGGTCTAATATTTGATAGCCTATTCATGTAGATACACCCAATTACTTTTGAGACCTCTTATAACTACATCTATGCTTCCATGCAAGTGGTAAAATAAACGGATAAAAGTTTGTGAAATTACTGTCTGCTTCAATGGTTAGCAAGTCCAGCTCCAAAGTGCGTCTATGCTGGAAACAAGGCAAACAAGACGTTACTATAGACTTCAGATTCTTAGGGAAAAATAATACATCTATGCGCAATCACTTATAAAGTTCTTCTACTCAATTCCCTTTAAAAAAATACGGTACTTTTGGTTTTGAAACAAGTTTTGGCTATTTCAAAAAACATCAGATATTCTTTACTGCTCTCACGACTAACCATTGAATGAAAACAGCACAGCCGGCTGAAACAGTATTTTAAGCCTCAGTTTCATGATAGGGCCCTGCTATTGTACTAACTCGATTTTAATTGCTTGCCTTCGTTAGTTTACTCTTCTGTGGCTGTGCTTATGCCAACACTAACCAACATACGCGTATCCCTGGCTTTAGGTCATAAACATAAGCCTACAGTTACGAAAAAGTCGTAAGTAGTGGGCCTAATATTTAAAAGCGCATTCCTGAAAATACATGTAAATCCATTTGGCGTCTTCCCACGACTTTGCATTTGCGCATTTCGTACTCTTCATCAAATCAACACCTAAACGTTTTTGAGATCGTTGATTGTTTTAATTGCGAGCAAGTCCAGTTTCAAAGCACGCTTATGTTGTAAGCTGTTCACAGAAGATGTTTCCAGGGACTCCAGAAACTTTGGGAAAATATAGCAGCTTTGCGCAACCTCCCCACAATATTTTGTTTATTAAAATTCACTTTCAAAAAACGGCACTTTTGGTTTTGTAATGAGAATTAGCAATGTCCAAAAAACGTTACTACCGGTTGTCCAAAAACATCAAGGCCGCTGCAGCCGGTTTAGCCAATATTCTTAACGTAAGACATTACTAATGAGAATTCTGCGGGCTACTACGGCAGACACGGCTTGTTTATATTACAAAGCGCAATTCTGTCTGTCTGTGTGTCTGTTTTAACTTCTCCGAAACTATTGAGTGTAAAAACATAGAACTGGCATGATTGATCTCCAATCCAAGATGAGTGTCAAAAAAGGGTTCGTGACGTCATAATGACAACATAAGTTGAAATAAATTTTTACAATTTGCATTTCTTGACCTAGGAAAGCGACATTGTACTTAAACAGAGGCCAGAATCCGACTTACCATCTTCAAGAAATTTTACCATTTTGGGAACTAAGATAACGTTATATTAAAAAACGGATTGTAAAATTTTTCTCCCTTGATTATCTTCTAGGTACTGATTGTAGAAACGCGGTTCAGAGCTTTTTCAATAAAAGCAATTATTTAAGAATTTAAACTTTATCGACAATGTGTCGCCGAATACGGTTAAATCACCCGCCCTGTACCTTAGTGACCGGTAGATAAGGATTCTTCGACTTGAAAATTCGCTCGGTATAGTTTAACGGCTACCTTCTATGCTCTATCATTCGGCTTAAGGACTTACGCTTGAGAATCTTGATTGCCGGTCCACTCTTTAACAACACAACTCTATTAGTACATAAGCTGTTGCACGCAGACAATCACCAACACCACTCTTATAGCAGCCGATAGTCTCTCTTCCTTATAGCAGTGCTTGGCCCTTGCCTTCTAATTCTTCGCACTTCTCGCCTGTCTCTTTACCTACCTTTTTCCTTCTTTTCTTCCTTCTCTGTCTGTCTTCCAAAATGACCCACCCGTATATATATTTCCCATGCGTAACGTAACAGAGAAATAATTACGGACCTTGAAGAAACAGTTGATCATTGCTTCACAGAGATCATTGCTTGTCTTGGTTTTCTTATACTCTGCAGCTTGTGGTAAGTGATGGTCTTTAGGAAGAAATGTCGCTGTTTTCCGCAAGCGCAAAAGCTTCTCATTTATTTACTTTGCTGCATCGTGGCACTAGTTTTAAAGAACGTTTTGACAACAAATTTGGCAAAATTAATCCATTCCAGCTGCATGTGCTACCCAGTAGAATTTAACGCTATGTCAATTGTCATCAATAGCACAGCATAAAGTTGGCTGTTTTAACAAGGGTTTGCGGTAATGATTTTTTTTTTGCAGTCATGTTTACAGCGAGGGAGTGAGGCTTAGTAAATGAAATAATGTGATGTGCTGAAACCGTTTTCTGATGCCACCAATATTAATCAAGGAAGCAAGAGTGCAACCATTAGTTACTTGGTTCGAACAATATTAGATTCAAATGACCACCTAAAGAAATGCCTCAAAGTTTTTTGTCATTGTAAAGGTTTAAGCAATTTCTCGCTAACTTCGCTGCATCGTCATTGTCATGACATTTTTCAAAACTGTGACATGGTAAAGCAATACCAAAGAATTGGAGATCCACTGTAAGTAAACAATGTTTACTTGATCCTGATGGCATCTGGGGGTCGGTAGCACACTGGTAATTTACAATTTTTTCTTTTTAAGTAAATTAAACCGCGTTTTTAATTGGCTGTATGGCTGTTTCGCCTTGCGTTGCGAATAGGTCCCTTCTGGATTTTGCATCGAAAGTTTCGGCCAAAGAAAGTAACGCTATCAAATAATTGTAGATGTAAACTAGTTACTTTTTAAAGTTTGTAACCGAAACTGTAACTAAGTTACTTTTTTGGCTGGTAAATGAAACTATAACTCAGTTACTTTGAAAAAGTAACTTAACCACCACTGGATATGTTCCAATAACCACTAAATTTTTCTTTACCACGTACTTTTTAATTGGCACCCCACATTGTTTGCCTTTGAGTTCAGATTAAATGTTCTCCCTGAACAATTTGATAACTACTTTAATGAACTCAGCAATATTTGTATAAAGGTCTTCTAGGGCAATAATGGTGATTGGTTTCATATACCGAGTTTAAACTCATCTCAGTCAATTTTATTATAACAAGCTTTATGTCGACCACCAGCTTTTTGATAAACTCGACAATAAATAAGTGATTATCAACCAATCAGAGTTCAATGGCACGCAGAAATGAATATTACGTTTTTGACTTCTTGGCTTAACTTCAAAGTCTCGGACCAGGACTTAGAGTCATAGCATGCGGATTCGGACTCGTAACTTTAAATTTCAGTGACTCTAGACTAAGTCTTGAACTCGTAACCCATAGCTTGCTCTCGGACTCAAACTCTGATTATAACCGATAAAACGTTTTTTCAAACCCAGAGGTTAAATTATGATTTCTAACTCTCTTTAACGCTCTCAAGCTGTCATAAAAAATACTTCGGCTATCTACTGTGTATCCAAAAACATTTATCGAGCACCGATAAACAGTAAGGGCTATCAAGATACTTCGACAGTTGCAAAAAATACAAAAAACGGTCTGGGGTTTGTTTCCAGTATGTTGTTGTAGCCAAAATAAGCTAGATAAGATACTGTGTCACAAACAAAAAACAGGACAAGATCTAAGTGATAAGAAAAAGTCCTTCGTATCGGTAGCCATCTCAAATTGGGTAGAAAATGTATCATATTTGGATATTTACAATTTTTAGTACTTCATTTGTTTTTCCTACCTCCTACATCACTTTCCCTTTTAGTCTTCTCTACAACGAAAATTTAAATCTTATTAGAAAAATTTTACCGCAGCAAAAATCCTTCTTTCAGACCTTCTCCACATAGATTATCAGATGTCGCAGAGATAGTGAGAGGTTTACCAGGGCCCGGAACTAAATTATTCTGTGTTTAGAACGATGACGTTTATGCAATCTAGCTCATTAGTTTTAGCCTGCAGCTTAATTTGTTTGCCCTCCCATGCTCTGAATTAAGTTTAAGTCAAAGAAAATTCGTATTTTCACGAAAAAACATTATCAAGTACGATCACAGCTAAAATATCTCTAAAATTTGGGGAATTCTTATGTTTGTCATCCAATTTTAGAGTGGCATTTAAAGCAAAAGTTTGTTGCCTAGAACTTATCTGAATCTAGCATAAATTGCTTCTTTCCATTGCAAACTTTTGGCTAGCCACGACTTGTCTGCAATACACCAAACTGTTGATTTCAAACAAATCTTTTTACATTGTATTTTAAAAACATAAGTTCACACCATCGCGCTCAGTGCTTCTTATTTTTTTCTAGTTTGATCCATCACAAGCAGCAGCATCTTGTTTAGTAGTGAACCCACCAGATGGCTTGATGCACTTTTTATTTTCTTTGGGCTTTTCATAAACTTGATCAATTTTAATGGGAGGTATGGAAGATATTTTCTATAACAAACCAATAGTTATTTTTAAAAGGTGTTTTAGCCAGATTTCTTCAGAAAATATTGACTTTAGGAATTTCGAAAAATCTTTCTCGCATATTTTTGTCTTCGTTTTCTAACAGTTTTAATATTTGACAAATGTTGAAAATCTCTTTCTTATGAGTTCTCATTAGAACACAAACGTTACCAGCACTGCATCATGTTGATGAGATGGGTCTGCTAGTGCATGTCTATCACAAAAGATGATTTGTGGCCAAGACGCTGTGTTTGCTTAGCCTATTTCAACTGGTCCGCAGGCTTGAAATAATACAATTTTTGAAAGATACCGAAACTAGTAGCGTTGATGGAGGACAATCCTGGGATTACATATGAGCTAATGATTTATTTAACGTTTGGAAGGGTTCTGCTGTTATATTCCCGCAAGATTCATTTTCAAAAAGCTGCTCCCCAAATAAAGCGTCTTCAATTCGAAAATCGGCGCAAAGTTGATTTTTATGGAAAAACTTACATCACTGGATTGACCCTAAAAATTGTAATATGAAGTCTAGACCAGCCTCTCAACAGCCTGACTGAAGCTTAAAAAGTTACTGGAAATATTGCTAAAAGTGGTTCTAACATGAGTCAAAAAAATAAATATCGCAGATTGTGGCGGAAACACTTCTTCTTTGTCGTGTGAGCTATTTGTTGTGAGCATTATGCAGGAGGATGTAGATATAGGTTCACTGCGTTAGCGCTTACGCTCGGTTTGCGAATCTTCAGTTAGATTAGGGCCACCACGACAGCTAGACTGCTTGGCCCTACCACCTGTCTACCACATAAAGATGGAGGCATTCCGTTAAGTGTCTTGCCCAAGGACACAACAAGCAAGCTTGCCGGCTTGTTCTCCACACTATCCCTATGTGCTGAGGACCAAGCACAGAAGCGGTAATTACCATTTTTTAAAGTCTTTTGGCATAACTCGACTTGGGAAATGAACCTCGGGTATACCGACTGCGAAGCGGAAGCTCTAACCACTACGCGATCGCGCCGGAGCAGAAATACTGTGATAGGCCTAGGCTACAAACCTGCATTAGTAAAGGACTTCGGCATATTTGCAACTGTTTATTTGAATTGAGATTGTCTTCAAGATCTTTTACTTTTGCCGCAGTCCAATCATGCTAAATTTTTCATTCAGTTAGAAGTGAATCATCTTTACGGCCAAATAAGTACGTGATAAATTTTACAAAAACCATAAACCAGCAAAATAGCCTACAAACAAGCTCTTTGGTTTTCCAGGCAAACTCGCTGTGGAATGCTATTAAGCTGCACTCTTATTCCAGTAATTGCGCTTAACATTTTTTTAGCACCCACACACAAAGATGAAATAGGAATACTATAGGCCTAAATAGTTGTTGCTACAGCTGTTTGTTTGTACTGCATAACAAGCAATTTCACGACGTGAAGTTACAACAATCGAAATGACATTGCACCCAAATTTTGAAGAGCGATTGAAAATGCGGACAAGTTCAGAAGAGTAAAAGAAGTAGGTGCTTCAACATAGAGCAGGGTTGGCCACAATTCCTGTAATAAAGACCCAAAAACAATAGAGGCCATCATTCAAAGAGCCGCTACGCAATCCTTAGAATGATATGATGCATTTTTCGTCCAAAAATCGACGCATTTTCCATGCAAATAGGTATTGATTTTTTTTTTTTTGAGAGACCATTATTTCCCCAGCATGAAATTAGAGATTAGCCGGCCTGAAAACTTAACGTGGTGCACAGCAGCTTGCACAACCCTACACTACATGACTGTACTCAAATACAACACGAGTCAAAAAAGCCACAGTCAAGGACATGAGGAGTCGCAGTTTGGCCTCCCCTGACACAGAATGAGCCTATTCTTAAGCATCAACTGGTGAATTGATGATAGTAGACGAAAAGATATTAGTGACAGCCGCGTGGATTTCATTAAAAAGCAAAAAGAAAACAGAAAGTTGAGCAGGAGTCCGAAATACAGGAACTTAGGCTTAGATCACACAGATAGTCTCTAATTATACCACGCAACGCATTTTACTGATACCCAGCAAAGTGAGACTTCAGATAGCCGGTGAAAACGGATTAGCCTACTTACTTAAAAGGGAACTCTTGAGAAAATTACATAAAGATGAAAAAAAAAATAATCAGCGAGAGAGTTTATGCACCACTGTCATTCTGCTAGAAAAAAGATCCGCTTTTACTCTCAGGCAAATTCGCGATAAAAATTGAGCGACAACAAGCAGAAGAAAAGAGCTCTCTCGTTTGCACCCATCTAATTTACTACTGAGGCTTTGCAAAAGTAGTTTTTGGGAACACTGGAATGGAAAAATTGCTAACATATTATAAAGTTTCACGGTAGAACCGCCATAAACCGCTCATCAGAATAACTACAAACTCGCGTGTTTATTTATTTTCACCATACGCCTTTGTAGTTATTCTGATGAGCGGTTTATGGCGGTCCTACCGTGAAACTTTGCAATATGTTGGCAATTTTTCCATTCCAGTGTTCCCAAAAACTACTTTTGCAAAGCCTCAGTAGTAAATTAGATGGGTGCAAACGAGAGAGCTCTTTTCTTCTGCTTGTTGTCGCTCAATTTTTATCGCGAATTTGCCTGAGAGTAAAAGCGAATCTTTTATTCTAGCAGAATGACAGTGGTAGTTTATTCTTACGTTTAGATCGGAAAGATAAGGAGATAAGTGTTTCTTGCTACGTCATGGATTTGTTGATAAATGAAGTAAATGCATCGAAGCAGAGATACAAACTTGACGTTTTTCATTACCTTTTTGAGCGAAAGCAAAATGCTACCCAAATTTGCAGCTGCCTCGCCAGTAGTATAGGATGACCCATTTGGCAACGTTTTGGGCGGAGGAATGATGTTATGAGTTGGTAGAGGATTTTTCGTGAGGTATTTGGTGTGTAGAGGGTAAGTTTAAGGGGATGGTATTGTGTAAAATATACGATGACTCATTCGGTCGCAATGGTTGGGGAGGCGTTGTGGGGTGGACGCTATAGATAGGTAAAGAGGTAAAAATATTTTGCAAGTTGTGTTACTAGAGATCGGTAAAATGTCAATTGTCTTGTTCAGAGCTGTCGAAAATTTTAGGATATGAGTTATGTAATAATGTATAAAGATTACGTAATTTTTTATTCAGCTGTTTGTTGGGATATGATGCAATCTTTGTCTCGGTATTGTTTATACTTGTTAAGTCTTGTGATTAATTTTGTTGTCGCATAGACCTATAATATTGTTTAATGGTTACGATAAGACCTATTTTTCACTCAAAAATAATGTGAAAATGTGTACTAGTTGGCGAAACATCAAGTCACTACTTAACAAATCAAGAAATAAAGCTAATACTTTTATTGGATTTGGTTCAAACTACATCAAAGTTCTTCTTGTTACCTCCAGTCTTATCTTTCACAATAATTTTTCTTGGGAATCCACCTAAACTAACAATTGAAAAACATCATGCGCCATGGAGTGTCGGCATTGCCACCAATGCTCCAAACTTTGAAGAAGGAACCGAAAGTTTTCAAAAAGTTCAGATTACAAGTTTAGTACACCGTCAGTGTAATTGCTTGAAAATTTCTAACTAAGGGATGTAAGTAGATTGTAAGTTTATAAAGTTTATTATAAATTTTTGAAGAAATACATTTCAGAATGTACAACCCAAGACTTGGCCAGACCGTCCAAAGTTTTGTAATATGAGTTATAGATCTAAAGCATTGTATAGTGACTACGTCGAGACCTATTTTTCACAAGAAAAATTTTTTGAAAATGGACTTATACTAACATTTGAAGCACACCATACGCCATTGTGTGTCGACATTGCCACTAATGTTCCAAACTTTCAAGGAGTGGGTTTTGTCACAAACGGTGATGAAAATTAATTGGTACAAAAAATGTTGGATTGTCTCAAGCATGCATCAAGTGGCGTTTGCGAGCTAAATAAAAGTAAATTTGATGATGTTTTTCAAATGTTGGAAACCAACGAAAACGTAAAAAATGTATAAATAAAGAATTTGAAGCATATTGTCGAGAATTGTTATCGAGTTCAATTCTGCCTCCTAAGGCTTGAATTTGATCAAACAGACATTGATTCAACAATTGCTTGACAAGACTGACGTTTCAATTAGAAAAGTCAATAACTACCTATGTACCAAAACAACAAAATTGAAGTATTCGGACATTCCGCATTTTCTGGCACCTGACTCCTCTTACCGCAGATTGTTAGGGTAGGTACAAGTATTGATTATAAGCCAGATTAGTAATTGTTGGGAAGGAGATTACCCAAGCGAGGTCCTCAACTTTGCATATTAGACGCAGGGTAATATTTTGGACAAAAATTTTGGAAGAAAGTGCGTCTTATATGTTGTCAAATACGATAGGTGAAAATTATTTTCTGTGAGAAGATCACATGTTTAGATTTTTTGTTTTGGACTGAGCTTTTCTTTTTATCTTTTTTTTTTGAAGAAATATATTTCAAAACGATGTTTTGAGGCACTGGAAAGCGGTAAAGAGTCAATTTCATTGTTGGCCGGAAAATCCTGTATGACTGAATTGTGTCCCAGAAAAATTGAAAGCATCGATTTTAGAATCAAACTAATTTGGATGCTGACTGAAGTGTGTCTCATGTACGCTGACAATTCAACAAATTTTTTAAAGCGTTTTAAAATCTAATGGGTTTCGGAGATCACAAACAGTGTTTTTAGAAGTAAAAATATTGTGTTTTTTCATACATACGAGACAAAAAATATTTGATTTTTTTTTATCCAAATGATATTGTATTGGATGTTGGAATTTATACAATTTCAAGTGATCTGTAATGAAACTATTAAAAAAGGGCATTCGTTACTTGAAAGCTCTTGTAATCAATATTGTTGTTGCATAAACTAATCGCGCAAAGGTTGGGTGATCAATTTCGTTGTTTTACAGACTTATTTGTTGTTACAAATTTTATACAGTTAGGTGTTAGTTAAGAGTCAAGAATGTTACATAATTAAATTTGTTCTGGTGAGAAAGAGACTTTATTCACCAACATTACGTGGATCATACGTCACAAGTTATCAATGGAAGCAAAATTATTCCTCTGGACTAGTTAAATGAAAAATTCAATTACTTTATATTGAAACTATCAATTTTTAAAGATTTTGAAAATCAAACACGTTTGCTACAACATTTGGAAATGTCGTTATTTAAGTAGGGGTTTTAATTGTGCTTCCAGGTAAATTTTCGGTGAAGTTATCAGTTTGCAAAGTGTGGTTTAAATTTATCAGCGACAGCTTGGATCAATATGTCCCAAAAGAATTAAACCGTTGTATTTCAGAGACAAACCAATCAGGATATTCACTGATACGTTTCCGTGCACACTGAGAATTCAGTTGAATTTTTATTCGGTGGATTTTGAAGTTTTTATTTTTGACTGGTTGTACTTATGTGAAATAGGATATTGACGAAATGACTCTTATTCTTTGAAGTGTTTATTCTTATTAATATGTTGCTCTCAGGTATTCTCTTACTATAGCTAACTACCTTCTAAATGGTATTTGACATGAATAGAGCAAAATGGAAGTTTTTAGTTACAAATTTTTTGAATGTTATTTAACACTGGAATATTTCTCTGAAACCGAGAGGTTTGCCTGTGCGATTGCCGGCTTTAGAAAACTGGAGGCTCGACCGTATCAAGATGCAGTCGAGTGCGAATATTGCACTCTACAGTTAGTGAAGATCAGAAGTGGAACATCTCCTTTAAATGCGCAATTAAGTAAGTTTTAGTCCGTTTTGATTTTAGAGATAAAGCTTTTGTGTATTTCTTCTATCAATTGACTGGTATGATAAGATAAAAGACCGTCGCATAAGAACGTTGGTTCTGACCCTACAGAAAATATTTGACTCCGTGCCTTCACATACTACCCACAAGACAATTTTCATGAAGAAACAAAAGTCTTATTCTTGATGATTTGAACAAAAACACAGTAAGCACGCTAGTGATGTAAACATAGCTAAAGAATGTTTTTAGGTACCGACCCGGCTGCCCATTCCTCATCGTTCGTTTTTGGTGATGTAACGATCACCAAAGAGAGACTCTACCCAATGGTGTTTCCTTTTAAAACCGTGCTCTTGGAGGGGTTGTGGATGGAACGTCGAACAACCCAGTCCTCCCCATCCAGTTCAACAGACAATGCATCCTTGATATCATTGCAAGATATTGTATTTGGCGACCTACGATCATCTGCAATCATCTACGAGGAGAAGGAAAAGGACGGTCTGTCTGTAGAGACACCACTTGATGATATTCAGCGGTGGAAGGAGTATACTCGGCCACTGGTTGAAAAAGAGGACATAAAGGCGACTTATAGTATCGCTCGAGTAATTAATTATGACTGCAACCTAACAACTAAGTGAAGATTGGCTTCTAGTAAAATGCTCTGAACCACGTACTTCTCGATCAAGAACAAAACAAATATATTCACAAGTACTTTGAAACTTTAAATTTCTTCACTCGTCGATTACAGAAACTAAGTGCACATAGATATATCAATCAGAAACCAAACAAAACTAAATCCACCAATCAACCGATTGATTCCTGTCACGTTAATAATCCACAACAATTCACCACAGAACAACACGCTTTTCCTCTACTCTACTATTACTCTACCACTCTGAATGCATAAAAATCTCGCCGCGCTATATATAAAATGGGCGGCGGTCCAGAAAATTTAGGCACAACACCACGTGACAACGAAAAAAGCACCGCTAATAATTTATGTAATCGGCAATCAAAAATCTTCGAAAAGAAACAAAATTCACTCGATTACTCTGGAATTTAAACGCGAGGTCAACGAGTGTGACGTCAGAAGAGGCGTGTGCGTTACAAATCTTAATGCAAAGGAAAAAAGCTCTTTTGCAAAAAACAGCGATGACATAAAACAAGTTGAATTCGAGACAATTCAGATTTATGAATAAAATAATCACGGCAGAACAAAGCGACAAATTACAGCAACTACACATATATAAAAACTATTCCTACAACGCAGATTTACTTGTTGGCGACACTCTTCACCGGACATCTCTTTTGCTCCCTTTTCTTTTTACTTCTCCTGCTCTTGTAAGGCGCTTCAAGATTTCGGCTTCAACCACCTCCCAATTCTTCTCACTGTTCGCGTTTCTCCACCACTCATCCCAGTGAGCGACCTCCTTTTTTTTTAAATTTCTGAAAACTCGTTGAGAAGACTTTACTTTATACCTCGACTCTCACTGTCTTTATGCCAAAGAATATTTCTCTCCATCTCTCTCTCTCTCTCTTTCCCTTTTTCTTTTTCTTCCTTTATCTTTCCCTTTAACTCTTTGGTTCTGAATGCGGCCAAACCTTCTGTTCCTTTACGCAGCATTGAACGCCGACTTCAGGTGTGGTGGTTTTCTGAAGTGGAACAACGGTAAGGGTAATTTTTAAAAATCACTCAAGTTGCCTTTTTTATTCTGCTGAAGTGCTCTGCAAGAATCCTTTCTTAGCTCTGTTCTACTCTTTCGATTTATCAGTAATCTCCATGCGTCTTAACTTCCCTTCATCAGCTGCTTTCCTTACTTTTCTTCCTGATCAGGCCATTTAATCCTCTACATTCTTTATACCTGCTACAGTGGAGGCCACGAAAAAAGCCTTGATTTGACTGAAGCGATGGTCTAAGCACTGATGTCTTTCTTTTATTTCGGGAAAATGTAAAGCCTCTTTCTTTTTGATAAATTTCCGCTGGTTTAATGTTTATTTCCGCCTCTTTTTATTTGATAGCCTTCTACCTTTTAACTCTAATCCCATCTTTCTTTGCTTTGCCTTTGATCGCATTCTTTCCTTTTCCAAATATTTATTTTTGATGAAAGCCAAGCTCTTTTCCCGACTAAATGCCTTATTCTTTATCTTGCTTTCTCATAGGACTCCTCCAAAAAGTCCCAATCTCTTCAGTACAAAGCCTTTCTTTGGTCTTTCTCATCTATGTTTCACTCAGATGGTTTCTCCTGTTCTCAGCGTTACCAAAGTTACTAAGTTATAGCGCACTCAGCGTGCGGCCAGTCACACCATTATCTGCTATCTCTTGTCTTCCCCTATCTTTATTTTCAATTCTAAGCTCTCCCTTCCAATGTGAATCATACTGAATCATATCGTCCGGTCCTCTTATGAGCAGGTCTTTTGTCTTCCATCTCGTTTTCCTATTTCAGGATTCGCTAAACACAAAGTAAAACTAACACTTTTCTGTTTCTCTTGGTCAACTCAACTACTCATGCTTTCTCGCTCCTTCTTCAAAAGAACTCTTTTTGACTAATCTTTCTCTTCCTTAGAGCCCACCTTCTTTCAATGTAGACCTCATTCTTTCTACTCCATGCTCTCGCTCAACTTTTTCTGCTGAACTCTGCTGCGCCATTCTGTAAGCTCTCTGCTGCTTTTCCCAGCAGAAACTCGTCTTCCACTTCTCTTCTTCTCCTGGTCTCTGACCCTTTCTCTGTCCTTGTTACACTTTTTTCTCCGTTTTCTTTTGATCTTTCTCACAATCTCCGGAACATCTGTCAAACGCTATCCATCCTCTCCTCCTCCTTTTTTTTGTTGGACTACAATAGGTCAGCAGCTACCCATTTTTCCGGGTAATGGCATTGGGCGATGAACTGGCCAGGCAATGTGCTTGCGCCATGTACATTGTATAGTTTCTTGTAATTCCTCTCCTTTTATCTATCGCATCAACGCATCTCCTCTTTCAGACTAAAAACGTAATCTCTTATCAAAATATTTCGACAAACAGATCTTCTCAGTAGCCAATGAGGAACTTGTGTTTCTCATGACGCTCATTGTGTCTTCTCTCATCCTCGCTGCTATGGACACAGCTTTCTGATCAGCTCTTATCTTTCAAGAATTGGCACAATTGAGTATCCTGCATGCAGCGTTTGGGGTCGTCCACTGTGGACACTTTTCGTCGCATTCCGTTCTGTCCCGCTAAGGACTTTTGGCATTGCTCACTATTTCCAGCTAAGAACTTCTTTTCTATATACAGCCTCTGGTCCAGGCCTTGAGTAGTTGTCAGTGTTATGGGGCTTCTGCCATAAATCCAATCCCAAAAAAGGGGGTGGGGCAACAACAACAACAACAACAGCTATCCCGTTGACTTGAAATTGCTGTTGGCCTCCCCCAAGTTGCCAGAAACGTCGAGTATTCTTCTTGCTTCTGCTTTCTATTGCTAGCTACTGCACAACAGCTTTTGGTAGTAGAAATTCCAAACAGTAATCCATTTGGTTTCTTTGGAGGATATTTTTAATACAAAACTTATAGAATCCAAAGGAGCCAACAACGAAGATAAATGGTAAAATCTTCCATTTACTTGGGCCCAGGGCACCTCTGAAAGTATAGAGGCCACTTCCCGTTTTTCGACAGAAATGTTTCCGTATTGTTACACCCTGGCTACGAGTGGCAAGCTATTTTCGAAACTCCGATACAACTGGAATTCAATGACACCGCTTGCGAGGCAAGTACCTTAATAACTGCACTATTGTGATACACAATTTATGAACACATACCTCGCTCATGACATCAGCAACGGAGAGATTTTTCTTGTCAGCCGGTGATATTACAATGCGATCGTTAAGATCTCTCTTAGAACTTCCACTTCTTCGACCAACATCCCTTAAATTTGACTAATTATTAGTAGCTGGAATAAGATTTGTTGCTAAGCTAAGATCAAGGAAAACATTCGTTGGCACTTGAAGTCACGCTTCAAGTTTAAACAACACGAATCTCAAAGATTAAAAATGCATAGGAATGGCTGATAAAAATTATAAGAGTATTTTCTACAAAATGCCAGCCCTATCATTTATTTTATGTTAATAATTAATGACTTTGATGATTTTTATGTAAATTAATAGATGGTCTTATGTAAAAATCTCGCCATGACTATATTGTTGCGCTTTTGGTAACTTAATACGTAGTGATTTATTTTGCATGGTGATTCTGAGAGCTGTAAATTTATCAAAAGTTCGATAATATCAAGCAATTCAACCGGAATTATTGCTACCTGAAACTTCAATCCAAGTCTTGGCCTCGCTGCTTGCGAGTCTGGAGAATAAATACGCAATGAAATCACTAACTAAAAATAAAGTTAACTTACCGGGTTTTTTCAATGCCAAGCATTTTATTTAAAATGGTTGGGGCTCCAACGGGAGCAGAGAAGCAAATATTCAAAGGGATTCGAGGATAATACCAGAAAAAAGCTACGCACATTTCTTTTTCAGTTTCTAAGCCTCCCTGTTGAAAAATATGTACCGGTAAGGTAGTTACTGTAGTGCTAACAGCTTGGGTTGCGGTAGAGGAGGAAAGTAACCAAAATGCTTTTAAGCTTGTCGCGTGAAGAATGCATTCCAATTCATTGAAAAATACATTGCGGTGGCAATAGCATTTTCACATTTTTTCAGCATTACAGTTGGCCAATTAGGCCAACCGTAACTTCCAAACCTAGATATTTCCGATTATACTATTATTAATTAACTACATAAATGTAGGCTTTCAACAACTTTCTGCAGACGCTTACACAGGCTATCTATGATAAAATACTTAAAATTCTTCAGGATCAAATTAGTCATACCTTAGTGTAGTGTGGGCCAAATTCAAAACAGTCGTTTGGACACAAAGAAAGTCAGGACAAATAAAACAATATCATACTTCAAAGCTCAGTACTAGCTTTCAGCGCTGATGTAAATGGATGGCGGGCATTTAGAAACCAATATTCTAACACCAGCTCGAGCCCTGATGAAATTGTTTCAAAATAGGACTCAAGCCACCGCCGGCGCCTACAATATTCCAGCTCTTACTTGGGCTTTGAAAGGCGGTGCAGCGTAATCTTTACTATGAAATAGAGCACCAGTTAAACATTACTGGTTCAGGGGACATGAGATCCTAATCAAAAAAAAGAAACGGCAACATCTTGTTAAAGCAAAAATATCTTACAAAAAGAGGTCGATTTTTTCCCTTAGTCGTGTATGTGCATTCAACCATTAACTCATCACCCATTTGGACATTTCGTGGAGGTTGGATCACGTGAGGTTGCTGGAAATCAAAGTCGTAAGATTCGTCATTAACAACGTAAGGAAGCTCAACTCCGTTTCTGTGAAAAAAACAGTTTATTCAATGCAAACTTTTATGAATCAGTAAAATTTTGACTACTGCTTATGCTCATTTTTACAAAAAATCCAAATCGATAAAATTTTGTTGCTTTTGTTAGGCCGAATATTTTTGACAAGCACGTTTGTATGGCCTATTGAATAGCAAGTGCTTCTTCTTCGTCGTTTGAGCTATGTGTTGGGAGTATTATCGAGAAAGATGTATACACCATGCGTCACCGCTCACGCTCCATTTGCGGTCTTCAGTTAGACTGGGGCCACCACGACGGGTAGACTGCTTGGCCTCACCACCTGTCTACCACATAAAGATAGAAGCATCCCATTTAGTGTCTTGCCCAAGGACACAACAAGTAAGATTGTCGGCTTGTTCTCCACACTATCCCTATTTTGCTGAGAGCCGAGCGGGAAAGCTGTGAATACCATTTTTTAAAGTCTTTTGGTATGACTCGACTTGGGAAATGAACCCCAGGTCTACTGACTGCAAAGCGGACGCTCAAACCACTACGTCATCGCGCCGGTTAGCAAGTGCTAAAGATACGACATGTCTAAACTGGCTTTCTATATTTTTTGTGGCCTGAGTTCAAGTTGCATTAACCAGATTTTTATTGCGCTAAACCAAGCTCATTAATAGCTAACGATCACAGGAGTTGGAGGCAGGGGTGAAAAGGAATGGCAGGCCCCCGAATAAAAAAAACCTCAGGGCAATCGTAGGAGGAAATTTGGAATTGGGCATGAAAAAAAACGGTTTAAAATTTCAATGTATGCACTTCACTGGTTCGTTGAGTATTTGCACTTCACTGGTTCGTTGAGGATTTGCAAAAACAATTGACACGAGAGGATCACAGGAAAAAACGTTTAAAATCACTGATTTAGACGATAATCAAAACATTCATTTTTGCAAAGTTGCATCACTTAAGCATTACAATATGCACAACATTTTCAGGGCAAAATGGTTTCGATTTTTAGGCCAAAGTGCTTCCGCTCTCTCATTAAAATGCATTTTTCTACGTCTATATTTACGATATTAAATTGGAGATTTGTGGGCCCTTAGTTTGAATAGAAAAACTGTTCAGTGCCCAATATTCATTCAACAAGCAGTAAACCTAAGCGCATGCAGTTGAGATTTCATAGGCTCTCACCAATGGTAATCCAAATTTTTGGTGGTGGGTTATCACTGCAATATGAATTCTGTATCGCTATTCATAGACATAGCTCAACTAAGATTTTGTTAATTTTTACTTGGCAGTTGTTCAAAAAGGGTCTGCTGTCAACAAACAGTAGTAAAGTCAGCTTAGACATTTATTTGCCATAAGAAAAATTAATTTCGCTAACGCATGCTCAGTACCTGCAAAAAATAATGAAAATCGCACAAAAAAATATTAAATATTTTCAAACAAACTAATGGTAAACCAGAGAAAAGGCTGTACTCAGATAATAAAATCTTCAAAACTTAACAAGAAGCAAAAATATTTATCTGCACAGGGTCTACAATAATAATAAACAGCTATCAAAACTGCAGGCCATAAAACTAGCTCCGACTTCTTTCAAAATACATTCAAACTAATATGATAGGTTAAGTTATATAGAAATAGATGTGAGATAAAAGAGACGTCTAATTACTAAATAAACAAAGGGCAGTATATCATAATAATGAGTGAACTCTTATACATTACAAAGTGAGGAAACAAATTTTTGGTGTATTTAAGAAAGGCACGTCTCAAAAAGTTTAAGAACCTCTGGTTTAGAATTTCAAAATCAAAAGAATATGTTTCATAAAATCTCGAAAATATCCGACAGTGCTAGCGAATGGGGGGCTTTTGTATTGATAGAATGGTAAAAAACTATTACTAAAACGAGAGAATAGTTTGGCTAGTGAATTTGTTGGTTCTTAACAAGCGGTGCTAAATTTTTTTGCTTGTTTGTTCATTGTTCTGCCTGAGTTTCAATTCTTACCCTAGTGGCTGTTTTACATGAACGAATATCCCTCTTCCCAAAATGGAGTAAGCCCCTTTTCCGCATGCATGTTGCCTTAGAGTAAGATACATAGTTTACACACAATTTGTGAATATGAAATTTTAATATCAAAAAATTTTTAATGTTTGGTTTTCAAAATAGTTTAATAGAGAATCAGGTCAAAGACGATATTGGAGCATGGCTTCAATTACGTTTGGTCTTTTTTTTCTGGCTACTTCTATGTTCTCTGCGCCGTCCTGGATGAAAATTATAAGGCATGCTTAAACAAGTTTATTGCTCTTGTTTTTTTCAGTATTTTATAGATTTTAACAACAATTGCAAAAAAATGAATTGTCTAAGGTTGTGCTGGAAACAAATTTCTTTGGTAGACAGAAACTATATACCCGTAAAAGAAAGTTTAACAGCCTAGTTAGATTTTAAAACGCTTTTTATGATATTTTGCTTGCAAAATTTTTGATCTTTGTCAAACCGCGAGGATGATTGTGACACAATCTCTCTCTTTTCTAGTTGAAGCTAGTACATGATTGGAAAAAGAGCAATCTGTGGTCGTATATATGACAAATGCTAAAGGGCCTATTTTGATCTTCAACAAAGGTTCTCAGCCTTTTTTGTTGGTGGGCTATTTTTGATCTGCAAAACAATTGGTGGACCACATCTTAAATTTGCCATTCAAATTTTTTTGAAGATTTGACTATTTTGAAATCAATATTTTTGCATTTTTTATCTACTTTGCAGAGGATGAGCTTTTTGTCGGAGATTGACTATTTCAATCCTCATATTTTTTATATGGGCAGTGGTGCCCGGTGAACAAAATACAAATTGCTACCAGTTGGCTCATTGCTTAAGCAGGCTCGTTTCGACTTGTACCACTGAAAACACAAAAAGAAAAAAACATAAACAGAAAAAGCACAATTACTGGCCGACAATATGAGTCCACCATAAGCTAGCTGATCAGTAAACCAAAGCCACAGCACCGCCATCATCGACCCATCTCACAAATCCTGAGCTCCACAACATCAAACCGACCTCCTAAACTCCAAATCTCAGGTTTTCTCACAAATCCTGAGCTCCACAACATCAACCAGGCCTACAAAACCCATGATCCCATGTTTTCTCATTACGTTCAAAACTCCGAATCCAAATCATTACGCTTTCTGTCGACATCAGATGCCAAACCCATAAATTCCAACTGTTCCTGTCAGGGACTAAACTCGCAAGTCCTACACCATCAGTCAACATCCGCTACAAAATCTACAAATCCCAGGTGTTTCTGTCAGGTACTAATCTCGTAAAGTTCGATTCCTACACCCTCAATTGGCATTAGATACGAAAAACGCTCAAAATTCACCTATGTCATAGGCCAAAACACGCTATTACCGAGCGTTTTTCGTCAAAAAATAAATCTGAAAATCTAGAGTCCCATTCCTTCAGTCGACATCACGTTACTACAGGACATACGAATGCAAGTATTCTGGTACTGGACTAAATCTTCGAATTCAGCATTCTACACGATCAGTCAATATCAGATACAGAGTATAAGAATTCCAAGCGTTTCCGGTACAGACTAAACTTGCGATTTCAAAGTTCCAAACCATCAATCAACATCAAACACCAACATGCGAATCTCAAGCATTCCCGTCAAGCATAAAACGTATGACTTCGTCTTCACCGGTCGACAGCATTACCCCCAGACCATCTTCACCACATGGCTACCCATTGGTTGCCTCATGCAACTCGCTGCGTAAACGGATTTCATTAACCCTAACCAGGTTGAAGCACGGGTTTTCCATGATGGTAATCATAATCCTAAATATTCAGAAAAGAAGCCATGGTCCACCAGAATTGCTACTGTGGCCCACCAGTTGAGGAACACTGATCTACAAGCTCTCGTCTGGGCACCTACGCCATGAAAACCGTATCAGCTACAATAGCTTATCCACAACACAGTTACACGTTAGAGAAGAACACAAATTCACTCTATTAAAACAACAACCGATTTCTATTCAAATTACCAATTTTCACCTCAATAAAAAAAGTACAATTAATAAAGCTCTTAATGGGTTATTCGTAAACTAACTTGCGAGCAAAATTTTGGAAAATATTTTGTTTTTTTAAACTACAGCGTAGCAAAGCTGTTTAATTTTCAGTAAACATGTTTATTATTTTATGTGTAATTTGTTTTGCTACCTATGGCTTAACTTGTATGCGTGAGAAACATATCTTTTGTGGATATTGTGAAAGAAAAACAAAAGGATAAATAACCATCCGTTGACGCATTTAAGACGAAGAGAAGTTTATTAAAACGCCACAAAATTCTTTGTTTGCTCTCGATGATAAGGAGTAACAAGTGATTATAAAAATTTTGTCAAAGACAAATAAGTTGCAGCTGACTTTTGATAGTGGACCTGAAGATGCGAGACCAAGACCAAGACGCAAAAAAACTTCAACACCGGTCTTGAAAAGTAAATTATTGTTTTATATCAAGCTGTTAAAGATTTCCGTAGAACGAAAACTACTCGCTTTGCAAAACTACTCGCTTGGCAAAACGCTTTTGTAATGATTTTTATAGACTTTAGTAGTTCTTTTGCTATATTTAAGAAGCGAGGGTACAAAAAAGATTGAAACCCCGATTGTTTGATAAGTCACATATTGCCTTAAAAATAACTTTTTTGTACAAGTTTTCAAAAACTTTCTATAAAAATCTAATAATTTTTGTAAGCTTCTCTCCTTGCAAAATCTAGCTTGCGCTCCCCTAGAAACATTATTTATATCGAGTTACCGTATGCTACTAGTCTCGATAAGCTTATATTCAAGAAAAATATTTACCGAAAATGACGTAACTTCATCTTTCGACCAGCCAAATGAGAATGAAGAAGGACGGTGGTAATGTTAAATGAGGTGACATTACTCTTCTCCATTGCCTGTAAAAAAAACAATAAAAGCATTTATAAAAATATAAAATGATAAATTAAGCCGGTACTTTTATACATTAACAACGATACAAAAAAGTGTTCAAAAACCTGAAAAATTAGTTTTATTTGCTAATTTTATACGTTTTCAAACGCCATTTGCAAAAAGTCTGTGTTATTTACTACACCTAACACGAAATCACTGGTTTCGATTATGTGCGTAAAGTAATATTTTATTCATTTTCTAGTTACGCATCGCGTCCACCAGCAATGCAGGAGCAACGTTAATTTCTAATTCTATGCGCACAACGTCCCTTCCAAGGGCGCCGCATCGGGTGAGACGAGTCCTTGTTGATGAAGCCAATAAACCGAAACCTGGGTCCAGGGATGGTCCCGCCTATTTCGCTCTAGTAGCATTGTTCGGATCGTGACTTTTCGTAAAACTAATTTTTATCCGGAAGTGTATTGCGTTGTATCTGGTTCCTGTAAATTTCAAATCCGGGTCTTTTGAGCGGCTCTCCCTCGCGCGCTGAGGCTCGCTGACATCTGGTCACGTGCTGCAGTAGTATGTAATTACCTTTTCGACCCCTTTTTTGTGGCGAGCTTCAACTTCATTTCCGTTGAACGTGTACGATCTTGTAAGTACATAAACTTGGAAGTACATTTTACTAGCATGACTTGAACCTGTTGTAACATTTTTTGAACTTGAAAATACAGCTTGAAAATAAATGGAAAGGACAACTTGAAAATGCATTGAAATTACAACTTGTAATGATATTTGTATGATCTTGTCTGGCACCCCCCACTTAAGAATGCCGTCACTCCAAAACGTTTCATATTAACTGCATTTTCAACATATGGTTGTTATTATGAAGCATCTTACTTGACGTAGAGATAAACAAAAAGCTGTCACGAACGGAAGCACGAAGCTCGCGTTATTTCGCTAATCACAAGACGATGTAGGTCAATTTTATTTGTTTTGTTTTGTTCATTTTTGAAAATGACTTGATGTTGTGCCCTCGCTTCAGAATAACCCCACTTCAGAAGTTCTCGAATTAATATTAACTTCACTTTGGTTTTTAGCTCGTAAACGATTTTTTGTGTGTTGGTTGCTGCGATTACTAATGGGGTCACTGAGAAAGACAACTGTAAGTTTATGTTGGATGCTACTATCAGAGTTTGTTAGCTTGTACGTTCAATGATTTGAGAAGGCTGGTACAAAAACGTGTAGCAACAAGTTCAGGTTTTACATTTTTAATTTATGGGTTATGGTTAATACAGCAGCATTGAACTTGTTTGATAAAAATGGATAGTAAGATATTTTGTAATCAATCAACTTGGCGTATTTGAAAATCTGCAATTACAAACGTGTGTTGCAGCGATTATAACGGAAAGCGTAGAACAAGTGTATAATAGATATCAGTTAATGTATTTATTTTGCGAGGTTCCAGATAAAATTCTTGATTTAGCTATATGAGAGATAATATGCTGAGAGAAGTTTTATTTTAGTTGAAAGTTGTGAATTACAAATAATGGTTTCAACTTCTTATAGATCAAAGCTTAGTGCCAGTTTAATTGTACGCAACAAAAGTCTTTGAAAATCAGCTGACTTTTCATTTGTGGCAATACAGGAGTATGCTTGCTCAAAATAAAGTACTTACAACTTGATTGTTAATTGAAAATTTTTGTTAAAGCAATGAGTATTAAATTGGTAACAACACACAGTCAGATTTATTTTGTAAATTACATATAAAAATTGTGAATTATAACGCTTTTTGTTTGTGATTTTTAGCAAACGTTTACGAGAAGTTAAAGAATTGGATCAATAATTTTTATTTGCAAGTAGATGGCGATAAAGTATATTTTTGTGTTTTGTTTTTTTCTGATGTTCTACATATAATGTTAAAAGTTGTGCTTGTTTCTATGTAGGTGAGCTGATTAGATTGTAAAAAACATGAACTTTATATTATTGTCCTGCAAATAATGTTAAAAGTTGTGCTTGTTTCTATGTAGGTGAGCTAAGGAGACTGCAAAAACATGAATTTTATGTTGGTGGATTTAAAAGTTGCTAAATTAAAAAAATAATCTTAAAACAGTGTGATGATAGGAAAACAATTTTGGTTTCAAATTGTATGAAAAATGAATGTAAATTTGATGCGTGGTAAATGTTTTATGATTTGCACACAATTAAAGCTAAGTCTTCTCGGTTTTACAATGAAAAGTATCAGTAGTGATTAAAGCGAGGCATGGTGTTGAAAAGAAAATGAAAAAGCAATTTTAAAGAGAATGGAGAGAGTAATGGTGAAAGCCATGTACGGTTAGAAAGTTGTTGACAAAAAGACTGAAGAACAGATGGATATGCTGTGGTTGAAGGACACTATAGACCGGTTAGCAATAGTAAATGGAGTTAGATGGTATGGACATGTGCTGAGGAGGGATGACGGTAGTGTTTTGAGGGTCGCTCTGGATCTTGAAGTGAGTGGCAATAGAAAGCGAGGACGAAAGAAGAAAACCTGGAGGAAGCAAGTGGAGGAGATTGGTTTGAAGAAGGAGGATACTCCTGAATCGAGACAAGTGGAGAGACGAAGTGCGAGCAATTGCAGAAGAGATGGGTGAATTCTGCCATCTATGCTAAGGGACAACACCGGATAAAAACTGAACTACTACTACTTTATCAAACTTCATTGTTCTGATCTATCCTTTTCAAAATGTTTCTACCATTGCACCAATAATTTTACCATGTTACAGTCATATGTGAAGCAATCTTATCTACATTTCACCCAAAAATCTTCTTAAGCTACTGAAATTTTCTTCTAAAAAGTGTAAAACTAACGGCTAGCGGTACAAGTTTTTGATTGAAATGGTGTCAAATTTAATATTTTTTCTTTCACCAAGCTTAACCTCTTCTGGAAGTAAACTCAAGATTTTACAACGTCACTCCCCTGCATGCGATTATTCTCTGGCAAGTCCGGATGATCTAGAAAACTGTTGGTTGTATATCATTTTCTTCTGTAAGCTTACTACTAGTGATAAACAAGAAGATTTTTCTCGGTGCCATTCAACATCTGTCTTTCATCATACTGGTAGCTATTATGAAATCTATATTCCCCCAATATTGTATCTGACGCTAGTTCTTCTGAAATCTATACTCCTCCATAATTATATCTGCCGCTGGTTCTAAACTACTCGTTGTACTAAAGTTATTAAATTATTTTTTTCTGTATGTTTTCAGCTAGTGATAAACATGCAAACTTTTCCCATTGTCATTTAAACATCTGTCTTTCATCATACTAGTAGCTATTATGAAATCTATACTCTCCCAACATTGTATCTGACGCTAGTTCTTCTGAAATATATACTCCTACAAGATTGTATCTTCTGCTGATTCTAAATTACTTGTTGTACTAAAGTAGGTAAATTATTTTCTTCTGTATGTTTTCAGCTAGTGATAAACATGCAAACTTTTTCCATTGTCATTTAAACATCTGTCTTTCATCACACTGGTAACTACATCTATACTCCTCCGAGGTTTTTCTTCCTCCAAGACTGTATTGTAATAAGACTGAATCCATTGCCTACATAGTTCTACTGGAACGGATGTAAACGGATGTTAATTCTAACCAACTGCAGAACTTATATCACGATAACTCTAACGAGAATCAATGTCAAGTTAAAAAAATATCTCCAATAAACACATCTAGCATTTTAAAGACACAGCATTCTAGGGAATCATAAGATCAAATCAAAAGAGAAATCAATCAGAGCGAAGCTATTTGATTTTATAAACAATTTTCAAGAAACAACGTGAACGACTACGTGCGACTGATGATTCCGCTCGCAAGGAAGTTTGTTTATGATATAGTACCTAAGGCTTCTCTATCTTCAGTCACGACGTAGAAAGTTAATGTTTCCGCTTTACAACAACTGTGCTTACAGTAGGACAAAAAATCGTTTACGAGCTAAAAACCAAAGTGAAGTTAATATTAATTCGAGAACTTCTGAAGTGGGGTTATTCTGAAGCGAGGGCACAACATCAAGTCATTTTCAAAAATGAACAAAACAAAACAAATAAAATTGACCTACATCGTCTTGTGATTAGCGAAATAACGCGAGCTTCGTGCTTCCGTTCGTGACAGCTTTTTGTTTATCTCTACGTCAAGTAAGATGCTTCATAATAACAACCATATGTTGAAAATGCAGTTAATATGAAACGTTTTGGAGTGACGGCATTCTTAAGTGGGGGGTGCCAGACAAGATCATACAAATATCATTACAAGTTGTAATTTCAATGCATTTTCAAGTTGTCCTTTCCATTTATTTTCAAGCTGTATTTTCAAGTTCAAAAAATGTTACAACAGGTTCAAGTCATGCTAGTAAAATGTACTTCCAAGTTTATGTACTTACAAGATCGTACACGTTCAACGGAAATGAAGTTGAAGCTCGCCACAAAAAAGGGGTCGAAAAGGTAATTACATATTACTTGCTGCCATGTACTGTATGCCTTAAAGCAACACATTTAGTGTATAATCTTAGGAAGGTTTTGCTATGCCTAATCATCTTTTGTGTGATCAGTTTTATGTATGGATATCAGTTTCAGTTCATACTTGCACGGTTGGCAGTAACGTCTAAAGAAGCTTGGTTCAAAAGTAAACGGTACGTAAGTCTTGTGCTTTGTGTTGGATTGCTTGGGTTTGTTTCGTATACAGTCCTATGTATGACATTATGCTGGCCAGATGCCACATTATGTATCTTACACTTGTAAAAACCAAATTTCAGTTTTTACAAAGAGTCACGATAGGCTCGATAGCTTCGGACACGTACAAACAATGTGTTTTTGCTACAAGCAGTCTCGGAATCAACCTGCCTGGCGATTTATCTTAAGTAACGTTACATAGAAGTGATCACCATATATCCTCCGTCGACAAAACATATCACTTTATGAAGTTAGATTAACAATTGGATTTTCCTCCACATCTTACAACTGACAGCGTACTACACACAATGCTAACAGTGGATTCAAATTCACATCAGACAAAACAAAGATGAGACTTGGGGGCAAAAAAAGGGTTGTCCTAATCCAAAAATTTCTTCAACGTGTAACCTTACTCACAAAATTAGCTAAATCGAGAGTGAGAATATTTTTCAAATCCTGGTTTAGGGAACACCCTAAAGTTTGCCATAAAAATGGGAAACTATTTTTCGGAGATCAATTAATACTTTATTGAAACGACCATTATTTTTTATCAAAGTTCCGCAAGCTAATTGCCAAGAATTGAAAATAAAATTACCAGGTGGCAAGATCGTTGTAACTCACATTTTTTATGCATCCTGACCCACAATTGCCACGGATGTTAAACTTTTCTAAATTAGGAGGAATAGCCATATAAAATCCGGAAATCGTATGTCCCACATTCATTATGCCGGCTTCTATCTCGCGCAAATTTGAAGTGTACACCACGCGTATTCCAGAGTTGTCGCGAATGTCTAAACAAACAAAAATCTGCTTCAGCCATACGACGACATTGAGTGGTTTGAATCTCCTGATTAATATAAAGTGCAACAAAACGTAATCTAATTGTAGCTCACGATAAGATAAAAACCTTGTTCATCTATATATATAAAACTCAAAGTTTGTCTGTCTGTATGTCCGCTATAGAAATAAAACTGGAGACAGTTAGATACAAACAAACATATGAATCTTATATAACTTTTTCCAGGGAAGCCAAGTACGTTATTTTGAATTCGATCAGAATCGTCTATGGGGGGCTACGAGCCTATATTTATTCAACCTATATTAAAATACTAGAGTTGTCTAAAGTTTTTGTTAGGTACCACAAACAGAAAAAAATGTGTGACAAATAAAAATCCAAATTTGATGATTATGAGCAAGACTGTACTTATAAAGATCACTATCAGATTTACCTGTCGTTGGTCGGGTAAAGATAGCTTTTTCCAGGGAAGTCAAGTACGGTATTTTGATTTCGATCAGAATTGTACATGGGGGGCTACGAGCCTATGGGGCTCTACTAGAAGCATATTTGTACTGTTGTACGAAGAAACAAAAATCATGAAAACACATTAAAATATGGCTATTCAATGTAAAACTTTAATCAGTCTTTACATTTTACCCGATCAAGGACGGGTAAATCTGCCAAGTACGGTATTTTGATTTCGATCAGAATCGTATATGGGGGGCTACGAGCCTATGGGGCTCTACTAGAGGCCTATTTGTACTGTTGTACGATGAAATAAAAATTATGAAAACACATTAAAATATGGCTATTCAATGTAAAAATTTAATTAGTCTTTACATTTTACCCATCAAGGACGGGTAAATCTGCTAGTCATCTTTAAAATGTATTTCCTGCTTGATGCCTATGCAGGTCCAAACAGATGAACAGTTTTGCATTTTGCAAAGTGACGTCATCATGCATTTTTGTTTTCCAAACAAGGTTTGACAACGATCACAGTAGAGTAACCAGACAATTGAAAGTTTTGCATTCGTAGTACGAAAAGGGAGTACGAATGTGTGCTTGGATTTCTTTGAGGAATTCCTTTACTACAAGCCGCCAAAAACAAAAAATCTCCGGATTTTGGATGAAGTATGATGACTTTAAGAAATCGCTGATCAATGCATGACTCAAAGACCCTAGGGTAATTTCGCAGTTTCCCATGCTCTTTGATCTTGTGTTCGAAAAGTTGAGATGTTCTCGTCTTCAAAACAAATTTCTAAATGCAGCTCAATGTAGAAGAGAAAACCAAGGTTTGGTTGCAGAACGAGCAAACAAATTGTATATATACCGCTTTCAACCAATACAATGATAAATTGCAAAACAAATTTTAATAGTGACATCATTTACCGATTAACTCCGGATTGTCATAATGCACTTCCATGAGAAAAATCCTGCTTTGATCGTTTTCTCCTATGGGCATACCGGTAAAATCCGGAAGTGACACCGTCTTCAAAAGATATTTATCCGTTAAAATCGTAACCGTTATTCAAAAATTTCAAAGTACAAAATCGACTAAAATTACAATTAGACAGGAATAAATCGGTTTGAAATGATGGAATTGTTTCGCTTATTTCCGAAACTATACAATGTAATCAGTGAAAGAGATATTTTCTGCGTCATGACAACGGAGCAGCTGAATCTATCCACTTGTAGCTGCGCTTTGCCATTATCATCATCATCTTTCTGAAAGAAATCGCCAGATATTCACGAGAAAAAAGTTTCTTGTAGATGCTGCTTATACAGTATTTAAAAAAAAGCCCGCCATTCGTATTTAGTAGGTATTAGAAAGGATAGACATTAAAGGAAAGGCTACAGACAGAAAGAAATTGTCCCCCCTATTCTCATCAGTGTTGAGGGCACAGGAAAATGGCAGTGTAATCCTTCCCAGACCCCAATACTCGAAATCGGGTATGGCATTGACTTCACCTTCAATTATTGGGAAAAAATATTAATACAAAATAATTAACAAGTTAATTATAAATTATATAAGCAATGTGATAACTTCAGCCGACCTCCCCACATACAGCTGTGTTATCATACGAAAAAAAGTGGAGTATAAACCATTTTTTTGTCAGAAGACAGGATTCAAAGGTAGAGAAAGTGGCACTGTTCTCTTAATAAATTTTTCTTTGATGAAAATATGGCATATACTAGAGGATTGTTAATGATCATTTTAGAACTTAGAGCCTATTCTATAGCGGTCATATCTGAAACTTTTTTAAAAATATCTTTAGAAAAAGTTGCCCTATCACAAATGTTTTTCGTTTGGAGTACGCTTCGCAGTTTGGCGCACCATCAACCAAATTTATATTAAAAACTTTTGCCGAGTCATTTTATTTTTAGGTTTGCATTTAAAGCATAACGGCGTCAACCTGATAAGTATATTCTGTGAATGCTTTAAGCAACGGCTTGTTTTTTTTATCACACATAAATTTTTACAAATACTAATACCTCTCCTCCTATGGCCCATCCCACGTATACGTCGGAACAATCAGGTACATCAGGAGTTTTACACTCGGCACTTTTGCCAATTTGGTCTGGGTTCTACAAAAAATACAATTTTTAGTAATCACCGATTGAATGTCTACCGCAATTTTACAGCCAACTTCACTGCAAGCTTTTGCTGAAATCAGTCTATTCGCCAGGCCATATCATCAAAACTGTTTTTAACAATTGCTAAAACAAAAATTTCCAATAAAGGCGCTGTAAATGCACTTATAGCTGATAGGAATGTAATGTTGATAGAGATGAGACATCTACCTTGTTTCTGAATGTAAAACCTTTAAATGGTATGCAGATGATGTGGGCCCTAATAGTAAAGCACAGTCAGATGTTTTTATAGTTTACTCACGATAAGCCCTTCGTCTGTTATACCAGTGTACTGGCCGTTATCGGAACAACTAGTGTATTGACCGTTATCGGAACCATCATGACTATCACACAAATACAGTGCATTGCTTCCTCAAGCTATGTACTTCAGTTAAGAAAACTTTCGTAAAGTGTCTTACTTTTCCAAGAAAACTGAAACGTAACCATTGCAAGGTTTGAAAGTACATATGCTGCCATAAACGGCTGTTCAATCAACTCCATCGTATTTCCAAATAGAAGCGATGATTTATTAGCAAGCAAGTTATAAAACGGTTTTTAACAAAATTAAACAAGCACGTAGTAGTGCAACGAATGAGTGAGCTGGAGGGAATCGGCGAGTAACTCCAAAAGTTTTGTCAGCAAATCATACAACAATGAAACTCAGGTTGGATACTCACTAACGCAATCTCAAATACTCTTTATGTATTCCAATGTATTTTATTTCAATTAAACGAGCACTTTACTCGGTCAGCTAATGAGTTATTTGATAATATTCAACAGACTTACTGAGATGTCTCTACTGTATGTAAAATTGTTGCTGATTTGATGAGCAAAGCAAAAAATTCGTCAAGGTTTAATAGCAAATGAAAGTTGGCAACCAAAAGGTTGGCGAATTTTTCGTTTTGGTAGCTCTCAAAAGGAATTCGAATATAGCATTTTCATAAGATAGATTTAGTGATTTCAATACATAATAAAGCTCACCACATTACTTTCGTTGCATAAATGCACAACTATATGATGTACGTTTTTTGCGTAGGTTTCATTGATCATGGGTTCGTACTGAAAAAAGGTTAAAAATAAAGCAGTACTGCAACGGTTTTCTTCTGCAGGCTGTAAATAATTAAAGATCTCAAATTCATCAACGCCAGTTGTGAAGCAGCCAAACACATTAGTTGAGTGGCATTTTGCGAGATTCGTGCTTCTCCAGTAAACAGCCTATCATCAAGCTACTGCGCAATCTGTCGTAAGGACGACTACTCAGTTCCCTCACTACTACTATGCATAGTTTTTTTTTTTAACTAAGCTCGATTCAGCATTTTTTGAGTTTTCGTATTTTGAACCTGCAATCTGTTGCAAAAGCGAGGTGGACCATGTATAGCGATTTACGTTTTGCTATTTAGCGCAAATAGTGACCACTGTATAAAAACGAGAGTGTATCTGCTTCATTGCTTGTTCCTCCTTAAAATGCCTCAAAAAGATTTTTGTCTCTAAGTATTTAGTCTTTTCAAGAGCTTGAAAAAGCCTTTCATTCAACGTTCTGCAGCAGCATGGTAACTTCTCTGGATATTTAATACAGCCCCCTAACCGTCACTAAAGCATCACTGTAAAACGTATAACACCTTAAAGATTTTTTCGCTATTTTGCTAATTGAAACCAGTTTTAATTACATATATTTTCCTTAACCAAGGTTTGAATGTGAGTAACCATCTGCAAAAGGAACATTTCAAAATAATGTTGTTACCAAAGTGGCATTTAATATAGATTTTCGTCCGCGAAGCCAAGCCTTGATAATGATGAATTAGTAGATGAATTTGGTTCGAACCCTTTCTTAAAAATGAGTAAAACACCTTCCTTTACAAAATAATAGTCTCTTTGCAACACCAGAAGACCGTGGTAGAAATTTTTCCAATGGTGTAGGCTTAAAATCTCCTTCAAAAACAATTACAAATTACCCCGAATATAACCCACAGTAATTGTGATAAACATTCAACAATCAAATTTTGCAATTACTCTTATAATATGGTGAATCGAATCAAGCTGTGGCATTTGAAAAACCCTGCAGTGGTAGAGGGTACTTTGTGTAGGAATGAGCTCGCCGTCCATTTTGAAATCAAAGTATGAAGTGTTAGTTTCTTGTCTCGGAACGTTTACAGTTGGTTGAAAAAGAAGAAGGCTCCTTGTTCCTGTAACGTGTAATATACAGTATATTCGAAATTGCATTCCAGATTGCCATTGCTTTCATTGATTTTACAATGAAACCAGCTAAAACAGTCTTTTCTAAAATAACAAAAGTTTTTACGAGTTTTATTGGTTTCCACGGGTTTATTGGGTGATGGCAATTAATCCACTGAAAATCTGAATCCCTCAAATCTTGCCTTGCAGAAAATGACAGACAAGTAGGCACGTAGCCAGAACCAAACTTGGGCCAAGGTGAGATTTCAATTTTTGTTTATCATAATTTCGTCCTCATAATATTAAACAGGTCAAAATTTAGAGAAGCGTCAGAGAATTTCTCTCACTCCCCTGACTATTGTACCAGTAAATAAAGTGTCTTGTCACCTCTATTTTTAAACTGATGAATATCTCTTGGAGCTAAATCATTTCCTGCTGGATCAGATTTTCCGAAGGCATAGATAACTCGCATCGTATTGTTCTGTAAAAAAAAGGCAGCAAGAATAGCATTAACACTGACAAATCTAAGAGCTTTGCATTTTATCATTAACAAGATGCGCATACCGCTAGACGTCGTAAAAGCTTCTCCAAAAACAGCCCGCACAAAGCCGATATCTAGAAAAACTGATTTGGCAAAAGTAGGCTAAGTCTGATCTTTTAGGAAAGCAGTAAAAAAGACTTCTCCTGCCCAACAACTTCTTTGAAAGCACGCATTTTGTTGAAACAACGTTTTTTAAGCTATGGTTAAACTTTTTCACTCAAACAAGACATTTAACAACTCTGACAATTACCAGGCTCGCTAAGACTAAGACACTTGACATTATGCGTTGTACCACAAGCGCTTTAAAGGGAAGTAATTTCCGACCAGTTTATAAAAAATTTGGGGAAGTGTCAATTAGCTCTGCGTGTTTAAAATGTCATCAAACAGTTCAACCACCAACCGTTTATTGTTTACATAGACAGTGCCGTAGCAGCCCCGTTTCGGGAATCCTAAAAAAAGATTGCAAGTGCCTCCTGTGATTGATTTAAAATGTTATTTTTTGCACGTCATAAAAACACTTAAATAAACAAATACAAAAAGAATTCAAAAATACAGCAAAACAAATGCAGTGTCATTGGGAAAATAAAGAAACAATCCCCTTGACTTAGCCTATTGGTTATCGCCACCAAACTGGAACGCACCCTTCCTTGCTTGCTAACTTTATTTTGACCTCAAAACTAAAGTCTGCGCACATAAAATTTTGATTGATGACATGGCCAATGAAGACAGTCTAGACATTTCAGGTAGATCAATCGAAGCGTATGATCATTTTCGTTTTGCTTCATTTAAGGCTGGCAGCAGCATCGAGGTAGGTTTACACATTAACACATTCTCTACCACGTCACTCATATGTGAGTGACAGTTATTAAATTTAAATCCATGCCGCTTACATGTGAGTTTTTAAAGCTGGATTTTTGAAAGAGCCGCGTCACTCTTATATAATTCACGCCTCCTGGTTTAATTCATTTTATTGCAACTGCATTAGGCCTACATCCTCTTTTTTTTACTCCGCTTTATTTTTTTGCGAGCTACAATAAAAAATTTAAAATTGCTAACTCTTTATTTGATAGCATAGGGCCTATAAAGAAAGAAATGAGCATGAACGTTTTATTACATAGAATAAGAACCACAAGCAGCAAAAATAATTTTCGTTACTGAACTAAACCTAAAAGTTTGATAGTATATATAAGAGATATAAACCAAAACATTAGAAACCAAAACATTTTGCTCCATAGAAAAAGAAAAACAAAGAACAAAAGTAGTGCTTTCATAAGTAAACTAAACTTAAAACTTTGAAACAATTATTGTTCTGTTTATTTCTTTGTGTGGTGCTCTCCAAGCACGAAATGCAAAATGGTTGATTGCCACATTGTACACGAAATGTATTAAAAAGTACAAGTTTTCCTTGTTTCCTAGGAACTTCTCGACCATCAGGTCTTTAAATTCTCTCATAGCATAGAACTCATCTTTTTGTTTTTGCACAACTATTTTCCACTTCACTCATAACAGTGGTAATTGAACAGATGGTTGCACATGCCTTCATTTAGGAAATAAACCACCAAAGATTTAGCAATATTTTCCCTGAACTCTCTAATTCCAATTTTAAAGCGTGTTGCTTTCTTATATGTTACATAAGCATTCACTACTGATATGTCAAGCACAAGTTTCATGGACAGCTTCCAATACCATTTCACTCTGTCGCCGTATACGGTGTGAATCACCCGTCCTCTACTTTAATAATAGATTAATGAAATTCCTCGACAGAAAAAATTCGCTCGGTAGAGTTCAACGGCTACCAGCCCACTCTTTAACAGCAATTGAAACATATGTTTGTTGCATACCAATAATTACCGATCACGGACACTACTTTTTTTTCCTTTCCAGCCAATAGTCCTCTTCCATTATACTTGCCCTGGTCCTTGCCTTCTTGTTCTTCACTCTTCTTGCTTGTCTCTTTTGTCGTCTCTTCACCTCCCTTCTTCTGTTTCCTTTTTTTGGCACATAGTCGCTATTATATATACTCCCCTTGCATCACTTAAATTAATAAAGAATCAATTCCAGAGTATTTTCAGAGTTCAACCAATAAAAATTGCTAGAAAATAAAATTAACCAGAAAAGGTTTGTAGACGGGGGAATACCGGAAACAATCACCCAAAAAAACAACGAATAGAATCCTTTATAAAATAAACAAGAAAAGGTTTGTCTACGGCAGGGTACGGGATAAGGGCTTATCTAATACCAAGATTATTATTGTTACACACTCCTTTTCTCAGCACAGAAGCATACGAAGTCATATGGTCTGATACATCAGTCCCTGTTTTACCTTTATTGTAATCTACAGGGTGGCCCACTTAAAAGTAGCCCGATCCCTCGATAGGTTGTGGCGCACTTAAAGATCTCTCGATAGGTTGTATGGCCTCCATAGGCTGTAGGCCAATATACCAAGTATGTTATCTTTCTCTAATCAATTTTTTTCAGATTAAGGCTCCAAAATTCTTAAAATCAACAGTTAAAATTTTTTAAGGACAGTGTTTTCGCTGCAGCAGAGAATAGAGAGAACAGTAAGCAAAGGGTTATGGCCACCACGTTCCCCAGACTTGTCATCATGTGATTTTTATCTTTGGGGGACTTTAAAAAAAGTTTATGCAAATAATTCTCACAATCTAGACCAACTAAAGGAGAACATTACCAACGCTATCAGGAGAATCACCAGAGGAGAGCTACAGATAGTATCTGCAAACGTTGTTAAACGTGCCCAGAAATGCATAGATGTCAACGGCGAGCACTTCCAGAATCTTTTAAATTATTACAGGTAAATAAAACAATCTTTTATATCACTACAAGTAATTTAAACAATGAAAGAATGTTCCTCTTCTCTACTACATTTTCTGGACTGCTTTTAAGTGGGCCACCCTGTATAATAGCTGTTGGCTTTCGTTTTTTTGGTCTTGCCTGTACATTCAAAGCTAAGTTTTTGGCATAAGCTGCTGGTCTGGCAGCAACTTTTCTCATTTCTGGTTTGTGTTTAGTCGTCAGCAACCAGACATCTCCGTTGTCTTTCAATTTCAAGACTGCAATTTTATGTTGTTCTTCCCTGTAAATCATTTTGCCTTTCTATGGTGTTTTAAAAAGATTTCTTTTGGCATATCCACTTTGTTGGATCTAATTGTACTACATTGGTTTACTCTTTTAGAAAAAATTTTGCCATTGCGTAACTTGTGCAGAAATTATCAACGTACAAAGTCCTTCCTTTATTTCTAAGCGCAACAGTTAGCTCTTTACATACCCTTATAGCTTGCCCTACTTCTCTGCTTCCTGTTGCAGGCCTTTTTTATAGACTTGTAAAGACCAGCAATATCCTTCTGAAGAGCAGAGCTTGAAAACCTTTATTCCATATCTATGGGCTCAGGAGTGTAGAGCTTTTCAAATTTGTCTTGAAGTTTACCTTTTTAGAGATTGCCTTTTCCTGGTGTATCAGTCGGTTCGATCATTTCACTGTTTGCAAAATGAATATGACAAAAAATTATCAAAAATAGTTTTCTGGGACATAGTTTTAGAAGCAATTTCATTTTTAAATACGCGAGTGCTCTGTCCAGTTTCACACCAAGATAGGTCGGCACTGAGCAAGATGGTAAGATTTTACCATTGTTCTTAACTTTTAGCTCACGCTTAGCCTCTCGATTGTGGAGATTAAAGGTGGCCGTCACCGTTTTAGCATGGCTGAGCTTTAGCCGTCTAGTCTGAAGATATGCAGAAAGCGTAGTCATGTCTTCGCTCAAAGTTCTTTCCAACACCTTCCAATCTTCAGATGAGTTAAGTATCGTGAAGTCGTCAGCATAGCATACTTCTTGGAGGTTATGAAAGGCAGATCGTAGATGTATATGTTGAAAAGAAGAGGAGCCATTTTTCAGGCGTCGGAGCCTGCTTGGCTTGCTGTCACCAGTGGTCAGGGTGAAGCTTCTGTTCTGAATAAGTTTCATGATCATCCGGACCATGTGCTTGTCCGGCAGAAGTCTCAGCAGCATGCACGTGAGGCCAAGGTACCAGACAGTGTCATAAGCAGCTGTCAGATCGACAAACACGGCACCAGCCTTCATTTTTTCCTCAAAAGAATTCTCAATGTTTTGCGTGAGCAAAACGACCTGATCTACGGTAGATGAATCGTTCGAGGATCTTGTAGGGAACGCAGAGCAGAGAGATGGAACTGTAGCTTTGTGGGTCCTCTACAGGTTATGAGAGCTTAGGGATTGCGACTACTAGCGCCCAACATTCCTGGGGTCAGCACAAGGCCAATTGGAATGAGTTTGACCAGAACAGCTTGGGTCAAACTCAATCGTCTGGGTGCTGACGTTGGGCGTTTCAGTTCGTCCATGCACAAATGGGGTCTAGCTTCTTCAGCAAAATGCGAGTGTGGCGCTGTGAACAAACTGTAGACCACATTATTTTAACATGTTCCATTCATCGGGCACCTCGAGAAATAATGGGTCTGACAGTTTTGGGTGACGAAACAAGGTGCTGGCTTAACTCCGCCACTGCCAGCATCTGATCTGAGCAGCACAGCAGTCTGGGGTGGTAAAGGAGTGAACCCTCGATCCCCACCCTTTTGTTGTGTCTGACTTGGATCATAGATGCCCTGGCATACGACGACGATGTGAAAGACGCTTGATTTTTGAACAACTCAACGAATAAATACTTCAAAATTGTATATGGAAATTAGAAAACATAAATTAAGCTTTTTACGGTGTTTTTCACAAGGCCATTACATAACTCAATTCTTATTTCTTTTATTTTTAATTTCAAACATAATTGACCACCTATGGCAAATTGTGAGTTTGAGGCGATCGGTATACGCTTAAACAAAACAAATTGACGCCATCAGAGTTTGCGCAAACTGCTCAAAAAGTCAACGTTGTCATCAATGTCACTAACTACAAAAAAAGTGATGCAGTTAGCGTTAATGCTAGGCAGCACAAATTTACTGCTACGTTAAAAACAAAGTTTTAAATTCATGCCGATTGAAGCAATGCAATACGATAATTAAGTTGATTGGTAAAAAAAGCGTTTTGAAGTGTTTATGTGTGAGTTTGCACCATTTTGATGGGAGTGCTGACAAAAGAGTTACTAAACAGACTATTGGCAAAGTACATGACAAGAATCACAAAATCATAATATCAACAACAGTTCTGGTCTTACCTAACTCCAAGCAATCAATCAGCATAATAATGATAATCGATTGCTTGGTGTCAGATAAGACAAGAACTGTGAATCCGCTAGAGTGATCATCAGCCAAGTAGTCTGCTTCCGTTCAGATCCAACATTACAACACAAAAATATCGAGAAAAGTTAAGAATAAATTCAAAATGAAATAGAAAAGCATAACACTTTGAGCCAAAGCTTAGCAAAATAAGTCCTGCCGCTACCGCTTTTGTTAACTTCTGATAAAATTGCCATCGTTAGTGTTGGCGTAAGCGAAAAGTTGAAGCAATTAATTCGAGCTGTTAACTCAGCATCGCGAACGTCCAACAGTGCACATACCGGTGGATCACGTTCAAACTATTCTCAAAGTTTTCATGCCTTAATAAAATCATATGAAAAAGCAAAAACATGTCACCACTCAATTACCTCTGTCAGGCAATATAATTGTTACAAAACGTCAATTTGTTTGGTGATTAGTTTACTGAAATATTCGTGAGAAAATATAACCCTATTTTCATAACCACTAACCTGTCAGCAACTCCGCAACCATATTTACGGATATCATTGCTTTAAATTTCGGCAGAACAACATAAAAGTTGAAGCCATTAGCAGAGTCAGGTTTGAGCTACAGAACAGACAATCATGAAATAAGCTTACCGAGATCGACGTATCCTCGTGGTGCTGACAACCTACAAGTTGCCGGAGAAATGTAATGATTGTAATTCCGTCGCATTCTTTTCCGCTCAATAAGATCAAATTTTGCTCAGTATCAAGTTGAGGAAACCCGTTTCCATAGGAAGGACCAAATCTGTCCTAAAAATAAGTAAAAATGGGAAATGAGATGCGGCAATAGACTCTTGGCATGAGTTTGAAGTGTCAACTTAGCATGATGGGTGAGCAAAATGGCTAAAAATGAACATCAAAAAATTGCCTTTTTGACATAATTAAGTCAAATCATGAATACGAGACGTAAATGTTGAACTTTTAGTTTTTGCAAAAGGAAAGCAAAGCACGGTTATGCATAGATCATCTTGTATTCACACTTGCTTCAAAGCTTCCAAACTACTGCAGACATTTGGCATTTACACCACCACACTTCACAGCCATGCAAAAACTAAACGGATAGTGAACACAAAACTGGATTTAAAAGAGGTGGAGTTTACGCACGAAGATAAAGAATGGTAGATATCATCTTTCGTTCTCTCAAGCCTTTGGGTTCTTAGCCGTTTGGTCATAGCACATCTAACGAGTTGGACACGCCTTGCTCCATACACATATAATTGCTAGCTTCAAGTGGTTACGATCGATAGAAAGCGTCTTATAAGCGAGAAGCAAAACAACAAAGCGAGTGCTGAAGGCGCGAGGCTTCCCAAGGGAGCAATGCTACCGTATCGAGAGATATTTACAAATTTATAATGCCATCCCTGGATGCGTTTCGTCTTTTTGGACTCATCAGCAGGGCTTTCCAAGGGCTTTCCAAGGGTTTTCCAAGAGATCCCCCCAATAGCATTACCGTTGACTTTTAAAAACGATCTAGCACAAAGCACAAGACCTACTTGCCGTTTACTTTTGAACCAAGTTGTTTTGACGTTATTACTAACCGTTCAAGCATGGACCAAAACCGATTTTGTTACTTACAGCTAATCATACAAGAAGTAATTTGTCCAACAAAAATCTTCAAAAGATTACAAACTAAACGCGTTACTTTGAGGCATATTTGGCAGCGCGCGCGGCTGCACGCCAGCTGGCGTCGGCGCGCGAGTAGACCAGCTCCGAAGACACGGGTTCGAATCCCACAAAACCCGGACACGATGCAACACACCTCCGAGCATAAATTAGTTTTTACGCGTAAGTTACGAGCGCCTAACTAATTTCGTTGGGTCCCAAATGACTGCGCCGCGATTTATATAATGCACGGCGGCCAAGAGATCAACCACTTCGCCTATTCCACTCCTAGCATAGCTACCGATTCCGACAACTAGCACACCGCACGGGTAATGACTAGTGTGTTGCATAGCGTGACCCGATAAGCAACGTAACTAGCGCCGGATACCACTTAACAATCACACGCGGAGATTCCCCCACGCAGTTCTTCGGCAGGGTTTGCGCGATCACAGTGCTCGAGCTACTTATAGGGCCCCGCACCACAGGAGCACACCGGAACGGGCGTTTCACCGAACGGTGAACTTGTTCACATCAACGGTACCAATGCCCTGGGTCACATAAATTCATTTAAGCATAGCAAGTTATTCTGACGTCGCTTGCAGAGTGCTGAACTACAGTGTCGGAGTAGTGCATATGTATCGAAACACTAGACCTAACAACACATTTCTTTCCTGGTTTGGATTATTTGTAATGGAATTATGCGTCGCGTTTGCATGTTTGTATTGCACATAAAAATTAAAACTACATTAGTCTGTTTCATCATAACGAATCGCCAGGTAACTGACTCAAAATTATAGCCACTACATCAAATTACTGTGCCTGCATAAATTTTACGAATTACACATGTAGAATAGCCCAGCTAATATCTGCAACAAAGGCTTCGCAAGCAAGATGCGGGAGGCTTTCCGCCAATTGAAGTATTTGTTGTGTTTTGACGCTTTTTAACGGCAATTGTTTTTCTAGTGCCAGGACATATTTTACATAAGATTGAGTTGTTTTCGCAAGGTTCATGCTTCAATCTCCATACTTCTTCATCTCTAAGTGCAGAAATCTGTAAACACCATTTTTGAAGTTTTTGGAATGACTACAAAGGGAAATGAACCCATGTCTACAGACGGCTAAGCGGATGCTGTAGTTGGTATGCAAAAAACAGACGATGCAAACTCTAGCCACGCAACAAGCTCATAACAGTGTGCCAGGTCGTGATAGTTGCAGCCAATTGTGCGAGAAAATATTATAGATCAAATTTTAAAAACAGTTACGAATGTACTCGAGAACACAGCATAAGCAACAACAAATTTATATTTGTAATTCATGAAATTTATAAAGCAATTTAATGCCGTTTTTTAAATACAATTTAAGGCAATGTCTTCAAATATGTGTTTGCAGCTGGCCATTTGAATGATAGCAAGCACTGTGCCCGCCGTCTGAAATCCAACTTGTGTAAAATTGTATGAAATACTTGTAAAAATTATACATGTCCATAAAATTGATATAAATTTGCATTAAATACTTGTTTGGGGAAATACCTGAAAACTTGCTTGGGTGTTTTCCCTCAAATTGGTAAAATATGTAACCGGAAAATAGTATTCTGTTTGATTAAACAATGAACCAGATGTGCAAAAAATCAAACGGCACTACCCTAAATAGTCTCGACAGATAAATAATGATTGGTTGCTGTAAAAAAAATACATACAGTTATATAAGCACGTCCATTCTTCACCCAACCAACATGAATATCCGCCTCTTTCATGCTTCCATCGTTCGAGAACCCGATGCCAACCCAACCTTGAGTGTTCACGCGTAGCTAAAATGAATTCTTTAATTATGTCGCTCGCATTTTTAAAAACTGAACCTGGTTTCCACTTCAACAAAGACATATAACGTGGAAGTAAATACAGTCAACTCCCGTTAATCGGACACCATTTGTTCCAATGAATAATGTCCGATTAGCAAAGTTGTCAGATTAACGAGTTAGCTTAGTTTGTGGTTGGTAATGTCGGTACGTCAATCACGCAATGCCGATCTGCACTTGGGTGACCCTGGTTAGCACAGGTAAATCATTGTAGTCAACGCAACTGCAAAATAAGTCACAAAATTCGTTCTATCTAACGAAACTTTATTTACAGCATAAATCACAAAAAGGCACATTCCACGATAGGTCATTGCTTTTTAAAAAAATTCATCAAAGTAGTTTGCACAAGCGCTTGTTGATTTAAAAGATCAATGTCCCGTTTCAAAGCCCAAGTACCGTGTAAATGATCGCTAACATGCTGTAGCCTTGAGTGCTGCTCTATGTATGTAATCAAAGTTTCAAGAGCAGCTGTTGCTTTCCTTGTCGTTACGGTACGTGGCGGATTCTCTACCTCTTCATCACTTTCACCACTCTCGTTTTCTCTAATTACAGGTGGTTGTACAATCTCAATGATAGCCTCATCCGACAAAGTTTCTCCCGTTTCTTCATTGCGATCGATGTCAAGCCATTCGCTCACTGACATGCGATGTTCATTTGGTATGACGGTCAGATTTTGTAGCCCCTCGCTAATTTCTTTTATCACTTCTTCTTTAGCCTGACCTATTTCTGTTGGGTCATCATTCAGAAGATCGCGGCGCGCTGTAATGCCCGTGTGCTCCCAGCATTTGTTTATTGTTTGAGATTTTACGTCATCCCACGCATCCTTAATGAAACGAAGTGCTTCTCGGAGATTTGTAGACATAGGTTTGTCATCCTCTATTGCACGTAGAAAATGTTTCGTTAGCCCCTTTCGGTAATAAAGCTTAAAATTGCGTATGACTCCGGCATCGTTTGGCTGGAGGTGTGAAGTCATATTCGGTGGCAAAAAATGGACTGGTACATTTTGTAAATCCTCCGGTACCTTGTGGCTTGTTGCATTGTCAAGAAGCAGAAGAACTTTGCGTTTTTTTGATCTCATTGTTCGTTCGAAATTTTCTTACCATTCTGTAAACAGGTCGCTTGTCATCCAGGCCTTTTTATTGTAACGGTAGATGGCATAAACATTTGGATCAAAGTCTTTTCCAAAACAGCGGGGCCTCGCTGTTCTTGCGATCAAAAGCGGTTTTTCTTTATCCATTCCGGTTGCATTCGCGCAAAGTGCGACCGTAATTCGTTCTATATTTTTTTTCTTTCCTTTAACTGGTCCCGTAGCCAATGTTGCATCAGGTTCTAAACGATAGAAGAGACCAGTTTCATCCATGTTGTATACATCACTAAGTTCATACTCTGAAATAATGCAACGTAATTCTTCTCTACTCTTTTCAATATCAACAAGATTAACTTCATTTGATTCTCCATGAACCTTGTGCAGTAAAATTCCGTGCCTCTTTTTAAATTGTTTCAACCAGTTATTAGAATAGGAAAAACCTACAACTCCCAATTCTCCGCCAAACTTCTTTGCCTTCTCAATGATCATGTCGCTCTTAACTGGCAGATTTTTTGTTCGGACGTCATTGAACCACATGGAAAGTGCGCTTTCCAGCAAAGGTTCCTTGCAAGACCTGTCTCTTGTTGAATCGGTGCTTCCTTGGATAGGGAATGACAGCCACTTCTCTTTCTCCTTTAAAATGCTAAAAATTGTAGATCTTCCTATTGCAGTCCCCCATGTCAGGCTAAAATGCCGTACGATATCTTGCTGGGTTGCTTTCTGATTTTCTTCCTTGTATTGGCAAATCTCCTGCTTCTTTGCTGCTGAAATTTCTATTCGAGCGCGTTTCGTTGGAGGTCCTGACATCTTACTGACATTCCTGGTGTCGTAGGTTGAAATGGCAGCTTATTCTACACAGATCTTTATGTCTCAAACGGTGAGAATATAGCAGAGAAAAAAAACAAAAAATAACGCGTTGTCTTGCGATTGTAATTGTCACAATTGTCATTGTAGGCCTATTGTAATTAGGGCTAAGCATGAAATCAGCTTATGGGTAGCGGCCTCTCAAACTTGAGGCGGTCTATGTCCGATTAACGGGAAATTTTTTAATGCATTTTGCACTTTTGCTCCTAGAATTTCGCTGTCATAGTCGAATAGCGAGGTTGTCCGATTATAGAGGTAAAACATAGTGCATTACAATGCAGAAATTCCGTTCCTTGACAATTTGTGTCCGATGGCGAGGGTGTCCGATTAAAGGGGGTTCGATTAACAGGAGTTGACTGTATTATCTAGTCGTCGTCAGCATAGCTCAGTGAGATAAAGCGTTGACTTTTAATCGTGAGATTGCGAATTCAATGCATTGTGCTTGCAGTACTGGTACTCCGAGGCGAGTTTGGACACGAGAAATTCGACAAAAAACAAGACTAACGCTTTTATGATTTACCTGTATGAGGAAATGAGTTTCGTTGAAGTTCCACAGCATTTGAAAGTCGTTGCCGAAGTCCAAATATGAATCCCGAACAAATTCCTCACTACTTAATGGATGTGATATTACGGAGGAGATCGTCAAAAGCGAAAGAAGCAACAATGTGAAAGCCATCTGTAAACAGCACAGGGTTTAAGGAGAAACAAAGTGCGATTTTCATTGCCATTAAACTATGGCGTGTGAGATAGAACTACAGCACTTTTTACCCCAAGATATTTAGGCTCATATTTCGTGACAACCCCTTCAATTATTTGTTGTATACGAGTTTAAAGTAACTGATTACTTATGCACGCGAATTAAAAGTATTCAAGTCTCCTCCTTATAAACCAAAAACAGAAAGAGTTTGAGTTAAAAAACCAAGTCTAAATATATGTCATAGATATTCAGAATAAAACTTTTTGTAATTTCGTACAAAAACTTGGCGTTTAATAAAGATACCAAGTAAAAAACAAGCTAAAATAAAGAATCAAATATATATGTCAGGACATTTGTCAGTTTTCTTCAGTTGGACAATTTATTTCTTTTTAAAGTGGAACAAATGTCCTCAAAAAAATGCGGGCTAGTTGTATAAAACGGATTGAAATTTGTATTTATGCATTCCAACCAAAAAAGATACAAGGGCAATGACAACACAAACTCTTCCGAGAGCTTCTCTATTACCTCTAAACAATTTAGTGGTTTACTTTGCTCAAAACTACTTCCAAATTTTTGATATAAATCCAAAGCAACTTTTTTGACTAATATTACAATTCTGTAGAATCTAAAAAGTTCTGCAATTTAATATCGATTGATTTATTTCCCTATATCCTCCAATAAAGCATAAAACAAACTTAAATTTAAAAAATCTATTCTAAACTTTTTGATAAATGTGCTTAATATGCTCTGCTAGCTTATACGAGGTATAAACGAACTTATTTTAGATAGTTATAAGTTTTTCTGTGGCCAATAAAGATCGATGATTATTTATTCTGTTTTTCATGCAGTTAAGTTTCTTTTTGCCTAAAGCTGAAGGCGACATCAAAACACTTTTTTCTTCCCTTTGCAATGCAATCAATTATTATATTTGGTGAAACCTTGCCATTTCAATTCGCAAATCATTGCATGATGCCTCGAGGCAGCTCGCCTACGTCATAAAATCGCACAACTGCAAGCAGTAGTCACGTTTGATAAACATTTATAATAATTTGATAACTTGTCTTGTGACACCCGTTAAAATGGAAATTTTCAGCTTGCCAATATTATTTCCTGAAAAGGTTTTCAATGTTGAAATTGCAGAGTTTTAGTGTTGACATTATTCATCGTCAAACGTTCTGCTTTTTTTCGCTTCAAAAAAAACAACAGAAAACAAATTTAAAATTGCCTAGCACAGTAGCATTTGCATCAAGAATTCTAAAACATACAGTAGCCTATCATGAATGATGTTCAAAAAACTTTTTTTCAAAAATTACATATCACCATCGAAAACTATCAGGTTGGAGTAAAAACTTCCAAACCCCAAGTTTGAGCTGACTTTGTTTGGTATGAGCAAAAGCACAGGCTGTCAAAATGGTGCTTTTTATCCAAAAATTTCTGTTTGGCCATCTCGTGCTTGGAAAACAAAGATTTAAAAACATTGTACAGCTTTGTGATCGGTAATTTAGTGAAAATCCTTTTTAATAAACTTAACCTTCATGATTCAACTCAAATTTGTTTGACAATGGTGTCTTCTTAAACCGCCACGTCAGAATTTACGCAAAACTATTTTATACACCTTATTTCGCAAATAAAAGCTAACATATTCACATTGAATTTAATGATTGTCAGTGTTGTCCAATCAAGGTAATCTTTTAAAATCCCTAAATACTCTCTTGTTGTTTGGATACATTAGAGAGTAAGATTTCTCTCTTTGGAATCAGGAGTTAGAACGTTTTTTCAGTTTACCATTATTCTGAATTTGCGTTCCAGACATCATGGCTGCTCTCAGATTCTGAAAACCGATCTACAGGCCAATAAAATTTTCCAGCTTTTGTCGTTTTGTTCATTTTCAAAATAGCTGCTTAAAATAAATGAAAATTTTGCAAAGTGAATTGAAAAGTCTTTGACAGATAAAAAGGGATTTTTCTTCACACAAAGAATGAACTTTTTAGAGATGAGTACTTTTTAGTACTCGCAGTAATGTTAGGAACCTTGGTCTCTGGGCTGCAATGGCATAACAAAAAGTTACGACACATGACAAAGCACAAAAATAGACGAAATGCACTTGCGCACTTGTCAGAAAACTTGACTTGCTGGGCTGTAGTTGTTCCGAACTACAAAGAAAAAATAAATTCGCCAGTGTTCATATATTGTATTTGTTAATTTGTAAGAAAATTATGACCCAAAAGACTATGATTATTGTAGAAGTAAACTAGTTTAAAGAGATTTATCCATAAAAACTGAAATTATAATCTGCTTATAGTCATTATAATGGAAGGAAAAAGAAATGTAGACTGAAATAGAATTACCGTACGTCCCGATTTTTCAAGGTGTATTCCGAATTTTGGAACTAATGTTAGCATCCCGAAAAAATATTAAAAACTGACATACAATTTAAGTTTTTAAATTTGCTGTGGGATGGAGACTTTTGACTCACAAAGAAGATGATGCAAATTTATAGTTGTAAAGAGTTTGATCAAAACTAAGATCTCCAAGAAAAATATAAAATGAAAGGTCTTCACCTCCGTTTCGTATTAAAAATACATCAATTCAGACTTTCAGAATAATGATCATCAAAAATATAAAGAAAAAGATCATCAGAAGAGTTACACCACCGAAATTCAGTAAGACTATAAGCTGCCGAGACAGTATAACGATTAGATGTTTCCCGAATTTTGTCTCGTGTGATATGGCAACGCTAAACTCTAAGTAATAGCTAGAGTTTATTAGCTAAATGTAGTTCAAGAAATATTATGTTTATTGGCAGTGGATTAGATTACATTTTGAACACCTACTTACTACGAGAGCATTGTAAGTAAGCTCTGCCATGTCTTTACAAAAATCACTCAATTTGCCGCAACCCTCTGCTACAGCTCAAAAATAATTAGCAGGAAACCGTATGATTAGGGTATAAATCGAACCAGCTAAGCAATCAAACTCTGTTACTGCCTTTTTTGTTTTTCGCATATAGCATACCACATTGCTAAATGTATATGCATTTACAATCACATATTTCAACTGTATCGAATCAAAGTTTTAAGAAATTTATGATTTGCAACAATTACGAAGTCAATGTTGTAGGAAGGCTGAGCAGAGCACAAGGTGAGATCTAAACCCAATAACAACAAATTTCGACCTGTTTCGCCGCAAATTACCTTGTATACCAATGATTTTTTGGGGGAGGTGGATGCATGCGAGTTTGCAGTCTGTTTGCAGGGAATGCGTGGAAAAGTTACGATCTATAAAAGGGGCCAGAGGAGTGGGTGCATACAAACATCCGGACTTTACTATTTACAAACTAGGTTAGTAAAAACGTATAACATATTTGGAAAGCTGTGTGGGTTGGGGAATGCAGGCACACCAGAATATTTGCAAACGTATCAAATTTAGAAAATAAATATGACTGAAAAGCAGGATGGAGGTGCAATAGTTATTCCTTGTTTCTATATAAAGCAAAATCATATATTTGTAGAGCTGAATATAAGGAGGAGGATGTATAAAGTTTTCGTTCTATTGCGAAAGATATGCCTACAAGCTTACTGACCAGAAAACATACCAACTCAAGTTGTTTTTTAAGTTAAGCATAATCATATATCTGAATAGCGGGTTTGGAAGCTGCACTTTCCATCCACGCTAGATAAACCCTGAATTGATCTTGGAAGTAAGATATGTGATCCAAAATTAATACGAATTAATCACTATAGATTTTTTTTAGAAAGCAGAAGCACGGTTTGGAATGCTGGTAGGAGAACGCTTTCTCATATTTTTCCCGGATCCGCCAGTGATCAGGTCTTCAAAAGATTGAAAAAATAGTTATTCCAACAATGCTTTCAAAGCAATTGTTATTAAAATTAGCAGTGTAGCTGTATAAAGACTATAAAGACTATTTAATGGTACAGCATGATGTTGTTGATTGTTTCCAAGCAATTTTTCTGCCTATCTTCGTGTGATACTGATGGCAGCCCCTCTCAATTAAGTAAAAAATTGCCTGAAAATTGCTAGCCAGCAACTATCGCAATCTATGCTTTGCTTCATGTTTTACGTAATTCTTTTTGATAAGTCACTCAGCGTTTACTAATAAGATTAAAATTTACTCAACTTTACCAAGTGATTGTTTGTGTACCAAGTTATAAGAAATACAAGGTACGCCTAATGTGATAATAATACAGAATGAAGCTATGAATTCCAAGTAGGATCGTTTTAGATTATAAGGTTTAGATGATGAGCTCTTTGAAAAGCTTGTTGCGATGCTGCAGCGTATCCGTTGTAGCCTATGTGTAAAAAATGTGAGCAGTTAATATTTCTTTGGTGTAGCAGCGACAAAAGCCAACAAATTTCAAACAAAAACTACCTTAACCCTTTGAACCCGACATTCCCACATTTAAAAGCTCTCCGACCCGAGATTCCCAGCCAAAAATTTTCAAAAAAAATCATTTTCTTTTTTTTTTCGTTTTGGGATTATGAATCGCCTGCAGCTCTCAAACCAACTTCAAAATCAGTGTAATAAACATTGAAATAGCCTTTGCAGGTGCAGATATGATCCTTATTGTACATTTTCATGTTTGGCCGGAAAACCGGCCTTTCGGGTTCAAAGGGTTAAATGTGGTTTCAGAAAGCACTGAAATTGTGTATATGTGAGTGTAATTTTTCAAACTTTTCTCCGAGAAGCATGTCCACGAATCCCGGAGGATAATTGTACTTTCAGCACTTACAATGCAAACAATGTGTCAGAGACACATTTTTGCGCCTCTCTCAAAAAATTTCTGCCACGTCCCTGCTGGCAACTCTAGTATTGAGTCAAAATTTTATAAATCATTTTTGTTATTTTTTGCTGCAAGCCTGTAAGACTTTTTTTTGTATAAGATTTTGCATCTAGCACGTTGTATATATACGCTCATAAGTACGTTCCTAACTTTTTTTGAAATTCGTTTTTAAACTACAAAATCGTAAGCTCGACTTCTTAGCCAGCTGCAACTAGCAAAGCAGTAGACTTATTGTTATTAATATCTGTATTAATAGTGAGCTTTAAACTGTCGATATCAGAGCTTAGGTATGCCTAGCTTAGGAGAACAAAATTATAATTTACCAAGCAATGTTACACAAATCGATAGGAATTATTGAAAAAATTGCACTGAACTGAACTCTGGAAATGAAGTGCTGGGGAGACTCGAGTCAAGTCTTGGCAAGAAAAAGGCTTGGCAAAAAGTTTTAACAAAAAAAGACTCGTCGTGACTCGAATGGTTTGGACGAAATGACTCGATTCGACTCGATACTCGACACCAATTACTCGTAACTCGTAACTCGATTCAATTTTATGCGATTCGTTCCCAACACTGGAAAATAAAAAATCGGTTTGCTAAACCGTTTTGCTCTGATTTTTTTTTTTTGAGATAACAAAGTTGCTTTTAATCTCAAGAAAGTGTCACATTTTTAGTAAAATGGGGTTTGTTATGTAGAATTTGAGCATCATTAAAGATTTAACTGTATCAAAGTAAGAAATTCAAAACTTCTGTTATCATTGTAGCACAACCTTGACGCCATTTGCACCGTTTTGTGTTTATGTTATTTATGTTAATTTATTTTATGTTTATGTTAATTTATGTTATCATTGTAGCACAACCTTATCTTCACATGTATGATGCACGTCTATCGCTTTTTTTGCAAATCTTACTCTCGGCCAAAAATGCTTCTTTACTTCCATAACCACCCAAACAAGAAGTTAAGTTCTCGCTGTGATAATTAATTGAGGTTATCTACCACTTGCTTATTTCGGAAACGGTATTGCACCATGCCCTCCATTTAATCTGGACAACAAATCAGAAACATCAGCTTTAATCGCGTTTATGAGTTGACCTAGGAAAAGAAAATACAAGTCTTCATTTAAATTTTCTCCAAAACGCTTTCGTTTTTGACAAAATTCTGGTCACCTCCAAAGCAGAGTCTTTACAAATGCAATCAAGTAGCTCGGTGTTTTTGGCGGTACTTCTTTTGGCTTTAGCTTTATCGAGACCACGGTACCTTTTTGGACATGTATCAAGTACCGGTGCTGCGGCACTTTCAAAGTACTGACTGCCCATCTCTGGAAGCTCTGTGCATCACCAATTACAGGACGGGCCGGATTAACGGAGCAGAAAATATGGCAAACACCACATGCGACCAATCCTTCGCTAGGTCTCTACACATGTAAAGGCAAAGTAGAGCCATCTAAGTGCCATTTTTAAAAATAACTTTTTGATAGGCCTACTAATTTGTCTAGAACAGGGGTGGGAAAACTACGGCCCACGGGCCGCATATGGCCTCCTACCAGATTGATTCGGCCCGCCAAACAACTTGCACATGTGCTGTGACATTACATTATACTACAATGTATTTTAACAACTTGTTTTTGCATACAGTATGTAAATCGCGTTGCATTAGGTCCTTAAGTGGCCAGGCAGTCGCGAAATCGGACCTCGGGTCAAAAAGTTTGGCCACCGCTGGTCTGGAAGAAAATCTAAATTGGTCCGAGCCGATTTTAAGAGTTCAACAAGACACTTTATATTCTAAAAATGCAATGTATGCATCAGTGCTGCAATAAGTTAACAATTGTAAATTTCCCTCTTTCTAAACTTACTTTTTGCTTGTCGATAACATGTAATTATGCTGCTTGTTGAACATATCATAAATCATTTTTGTTATTGATTAAGGAGCATCTTCAACTGTCAATTCTCAGATTACGATTGATGTTTCTTGATTATATGTTTCATCACACTGCGTCATTGACACTGGTGTAATTGTGAAATTTAAAAGAGAGATATGCAATAGACTAAATTTTGTAAACATTAGATATATATTGATTGCCGAATTATTGGTTGTCGTGGGGTCGTATTCCATTGAATTTACGCACATCATCGCGAGAGCCCAAAGGTTTTTGCGTATTGAACGTGGACAATTCATGTCTGAATTATGCAGGTAAGTTTGTGAAAAATTAGTTCGGATAGTGTTAGAATGATGGCCTAATTCAAGAAGGCTATAAATCACTTGAAGTTGTCTGCTATTAGATAAACTTTGTTAAGAAAACTCAGCTTTTACTGCCCCCTTTTGCACACGTGACAATGGGCCAGCTAAATTCAGAATTTCTGTAGTGCTAGAACAATGTTTTACAACTGATGAGCAGTAAATCTGTGTTTGCAAACATAGCTTTTTAAGAAAAGAAAGTTTTTTTTATCTTTTACGGGACGCCGTTTGGAAAAAACTACGATTTTGTTCGAGTGTGTTTGGCGTATTTTTGGTAAAGCAGTCTACAAAATCAGCAGCAAGATATATTGCAAATTTGCAACAAGTATACCGGAAATTTTTGATATACAGCATACATTGGAAATTTTCCGTTATATATTGCTGCTAATTTTATCGACTGTTTTACGATAAATACCACAAAGCAGTCGAGCAAAATAAGTAAGTTTTTTCCTAAAGACGCCACACAATCTTTGCAAATTTAAACTTAACAATATCGAGAGACTTTGCTAACTCAGACCACTGTGCATTTATTGCGCTTTGTTTTCATCTGCGGAAAGCGTCTCGTCACTAGTTAACGCGTTTTCAGTTGTCTATGCGCTGTCGGTCATCAATGTGTTTGCATGTCTTTTGTTTTCCATTTCTAGATTAAATTGAAAGCAGAATTTGCGAGGTAAAGTGATACGGCCATTAAAACACCGCTTCCATTTCCTTCCACGTATCTTTGCGAAGTTGTCTTTTCGACTATGACTTACTTAAAGGGAAAGTGCAGAAACGCACTTAATATCTTCGAGTAGCACTGTCTTCCAATGAACCGCAATTGGATGAGCTAATAGAAAAGAAGCAAGCCCATACCTTGCATTAGAGGATGAAAATAACAGTATTTTTGACTTTGTTTGTGGTACAGTTGTTGTTTATTAAATAATACTTGATTATGTCTATTTTTTTCGTTTGAAATGCATAGCTGATACGTCAAATGACAGAAAGTGCGCTGCTGGTACACTATACTAAAAAGCTTGAGTAGCACTGATGTAATACATTGTGTAACGATTGCCCGTTCAATTTCATAAACCTGTGTAAAGTAAAATTCGGCGGAAATTTTTGTCACTTTTGAGGATATAATGAAGAAAGATAACGCTTCTCTGCGTATTCTATTTGATTATAATAAAATTGTAATTATATTCTATTCTCTATTCTTGCCCGGATGTTGGTGTGAATCATGAGAAATCCCTCATTGGCTGTTTGTATTCGTATGAGCATTGCATGACCTGATTAAGTGTAACACGTGCCTTTTCGATTGCGTAGAATTATCTGCTTGCTTTTTCTGTCCATGTCGTCTGAGTAGACAGGGCTATTTCCTTGGTCAAAAGGACAGAGTAGGGCTGGCAGCCTAACTACTGTTTGGTGACCTCCGCTGTAATGTACTGTTAGTGCATCATATACCGTATTATACGAGTAGGCGATACATTCGCTGCTTTCTTCACAAAAAATTGCAGCGCGTGGTTGGCAACAGCTTGCTAGCGGCTTAATAATTACAGTGCAAAAGTTGTTAACAACTTATTACAATTTTGCAGCTTGTTAATATTTTTTATAGCAACCACACGACTGTAGAAAATAACACTTTCCGTAGTGTCAAACAATATCTGCAGTAAAGCATTGACAATTTTTTGGCTTCGTAAAATACGCATTTGCTACTGGTACTTTACCTCAGATGAGACGGATAGAAGTTGATGTAAACAAAGAGAAAAGTAGAAGAATGAAGACTAGAAAATACGGCAGTAGTTATCTCAATTTTGGCTTTACAGTCGCTGAAAGGGAAGACGTTAAGCATCCGCAATGTGTTATTTGTTGCAAAGTTTTAGCTGCGGAATGTATGCTACCTACTAAACTAAAACGCCACTTAATAACAAACCACAACAACTTATCTGGAAAACCACGCGAATTTTTCGCTCGAAAGTTATCAAAAATGATTAAGCAGTCGGTTTTATTGTCAAATTTTTGCAAACACCTGCCAAGGCACAGCTTGCGCCTTTTAAATTTGTGTACAGAATCGCGAAATGTAAAAAGCCGCATACTATTGCGGAGGAACTCGTGCTTTTTGCTGCTTTTGACTTAGTCTCGATATTGATTGGAGAATCAGTTGCTCAAAAACTAAAAGCTGTTCTGATCTCAAAGTTTTCAAACAATACCATTTGTAGGAGGATCGATAAAATTTCGGATGATAATTGGTGATCACCTGGTAGCGAAAATGCGTTCAAATGAGTTCAGCTTACAGTTAGATGAGGCAACAACCAGTACCAGTGATAAAGATGCTTGTTTGATTTGTTATGTACGCTTTATTGATAACGACGACAAGATCGTTGAAGATTTGCTGTTTTGTAAGCCCATTTTAGCAAATTGCAGAGCACATAAATTGTTTGCAATACTGAACATTCATTTTCTGAAATAACCTCGAGCGGAAATACTGCGTTGATTTATGCGCTGATGGAGCCCGAGCTATGTCTGGTCGTTTTGGCGGGCTGCGAACCAGAGACGTAGCAGCCGCCCCCCAAACCCCCCAATTGGGGGGGGGGGCCCAGGCCAACTTTGGGGGCCCAAGTTAGTCTGAAATTGCTTTTTGGCTACGTGACTATTTTCAGTTCAGCAGACTTGTTTACAACCGATTTAAACTGTAGGAAGAAATTGGCTTGTGACATCATAAGTGAATGTTACGTCATTTTATCTCGCAGAATCTAGAATATTTCGATTGATTTTCTGGTAGAATCTTGAATATTCGATTGACGTAACAATGCCGTTGTTACGCAACAATCATAGAATGGTCTGGAATTCTGTTTGGCTATAAATACCGGGACAATATATATACACCGCAGAGTGCAGATAAAGTATTTTATTGACATTGTATGGAATGAAACGTTCAAAAAGTGGTGCTCAAAAGAGAAAAGAAGCAGCCACTGCTCGAGATGCTGTAGCAAAATTGCCCAAGATGACAGATTTTTTCAAGATTACTGAGCAGAGTAGACCTGGCACTAGTACCGAGAGGGATGAAGAAAACTATAGTGTACAAGAAAAAGAAGACTATGACGATCAGCATCAAAGTGATTGTGAATTTCCAGAAAATGTAAGTTGTGATTTACCTGCCAATACGCAACCTTCAATATCAAAAATATCTGAATCTCAATTTACCCCTATCCCTGATGACCCATGTAAATGGCCTGAAAGTATTTCTGATGCTCAACGATGTGATACAGTAAAGCGTGGACCACATCAACTAATAATGAATTTTCCATATAATAACACAACTCCAAGGCGACGTTTTTCCTCCAACCATTATAAACGTGTGTTACCTAATGGTGAAAGTGTTTCACGGTCGTGGCTAGTTTATTCTGGGGAATCAGATAAAGTTTTTTGCTTTTGTTGTAAGCTATTTGGAAAAACACTAAGCCCCTTTTGTAGTGGTATAAATACATGGGAGGGTTTTTCGAAAAAACTGAAAGACCATAAAAACGGCATTTCCCACCAAGAATGCTGCAGTCAATGGATGTTGCTAGCTGAAGGGATAAGAAATTCATCCACTATCGACAAACGCGAGATGAATATTTTTTTCAATGAAAGACGTTTTTGGAGAAATGTTTTAGAGAGACTTATCGACATTGCCTTGTTTCTATCGAAAAGGAATCTTGCTTTTAGAGGATCTGAAGAAGTCTTAGGATCTCCTCACAATGGAAATTTTCTGGGTATATTTGAGCTTTTGGCAAGAAGAGATCCGATCCTAAAAGAGCTTCAAGACAGAATCAAGAATAAAAACACTAAAGATCACTATTTGAGTCCTACCATACAAAATGAACTAATTGAATTGCTAGCGACAGAAGTTGAAAAAGAAAATTTACAGCAATTGAAATTGGCAAAATATTTTTCTATAATTTTGGACTGCACTCCAGATATGTCACATCATGAACAAATGTCTGTTATTCTCCGTTATGTACTATGTAATGAAGAAGCTGCTGTTGTTAAAGAAACATTTTTTGGCTACTTGAGAATAAGTGACAGTACTGGGAAAGGCTTGTTGGACGCTTTCTTAGAAAAAGCGACCGAACTGCAACTCGAATTGTCTGATTGTCGAGGTCAGTCATATGATAATGGTGCTAACATGAAAGGAAAACATTCTGGGGTCCAAGCAAGAATGCTAGACATCAATCCCAAAGCTGTTTACGTGCCCTGTGCAAACCATACCCTTAACTTAGTTGTTGTTGACAGTGCTAATTGATCGACGGAAGCATTGACATTTTTTGGAGTACTTACAAGGTTGTATGTGCTGTTTTCTTCCTCTGCTCAGGGTTGGGAAATTTTGAAGAAACATGTGGAGCTGTCCATAAAGTCACAATCTGATACTCGTTGGGAAAGCAGAATTAAATGCATCAAACCTCTTCGATACAATTTAAAAGAGGTGTTGCTGGCACTGAAAGACTTGGAAGCCATTTCCATAGAAAGAAAAGATGGAAGAGCTGCCTCAGAAACAAAATCGTTGATAGCTCATTTATCAAAATGGAGTTTTCTTTTGTCGGTGTTTATTTGGTATGATATCCTATTCCAAGTCAATAAAGCAAGCAAGATTCTTCAATCGTATGGAGTCTCCCTTCATACAATGGAAACGGAAATCCAGGCAACTGAAAAGTTTTTGCAAAACTATCGCACAACGGGTTATGACAGTGCCGCAACATCTGCTGTTGAAATAGCACAGGAATTGGATATTGATCCTTCTTTCCTCCGTCAAGAAGTGGAAAGAAAAGAAGATTGTTTGATTACCAAGGTGAAGAGGAACAACGAGCTACTCCTGAACTGAAATTTAAAAGCAACTTTTTCTATCCATTAGTAGACCAGGCTATTATGTCAATAAAGGAGCGCTTTAATTTGTTACGTGAGGTTTCTTCCGCCTTTTCGTTTTTGTACACACGAGACAAACTTTTGCTTGTGCAACAAGAAAATGCTCTTCTTACTTGCTGTAAAGAGTTCCAAAAAAAGTTCGGTGACATTGATTCTGATGAAATGAGCGCTGAGCTACAGCGGTTTGTTTTAATTTTACAAAAAAAACGCAATCTCAATACGGCTCAAGACTTTCTGAACTATCTTCTAAAGACTCATTTATTTGAATTGTATCCGAATGTGTACATCGCACTTCGAATCTTACTAACTTGCCCCGTGACTGTTGCCAGCGCTGAAAGAAGCTTCAGCAAATTGAAACTGATCAAAACTTTTAATAGAACGTCTATGACAGACAGTAGACTATCTTCATTAGCCATGTTGTCAATCGAAAATGACTGCGCCCGATCTCTTGATTATGACAATGTCATAACAGCATTTGCAAACAAAAAGGTTCGCTCCAGACTATTCAAATGATACTGTGTTTTTATAACTTTTTCATGTTTTTCAGTGTCATTGCTTTCGTTTCGCAGTGTCTGCATAAATGTCCTACTGAACTCTGGCATCGGTGCCGAATTTTTTATGACTTGCACCTTCGGTATCGGCATGCTTTATTCTGACATTAGCCTGTTTACTTATGTACAAATTGTGGTGTATTTTCTTAATGCAGCTTTTCAATTTTACACCTCTAAAGTGATATGACCTGTGCGCAGGGGCTCTTGCGCTTACTTTGGGGGGGCCCGAAGTTGGAGTGCTACGGGACTGCTGCGAACGTTAGTGCGCGGCGTTGCCGTCAACGCAAAATGAACCCATTGCTTAGTATAACGTGAGGCGCTAGCTTCGCAACAGCCCAATGGTGATCGTAATGGAGTGCCTGAAGTTGCTGTCAAAACTGTGAACTTCATTGAAGCAAGGCCGCTTAATGCTTGGCTTTTCCTACGTCTTTGCGATAAATTAACAGCAGACTACAACAATTTATTGTTTAATTGTAATGCAACGTGGCTTTCTAAAGGCAAAGTTCTTTTACGTGTGTACAAATTGAGAAACGAAATCATCATATTTCTAAAAGAAAAAAACCATGCACTTGCTACTATCATTGAAGATGAAGTTTCCCTGACTCAGTTGGCGTATCTCCGTGATATTTTTGCAAAATTAAATCAATTAAACATCTCACTTCAAGGGAAAGATACTCTCCTACTGCAACTCCATAACAAAAGTACAGCGTTTTAAAGAAAACTACGGTTGTGGAAAACTGATTTGTTGATAAATAACGAGCAATGTGATAGTTTTCCACTTTTAAAATTCCATTTAAACTCGCAATCTGGCAATCTCTCCCTGCAGATTATCGATGAGTGTGATATGAAGACTGTGATGTGTTCGCATTTGGATGCTCTAATCTCGCATTTTGAGAAATATTTTTCTGAAGACATGGAGAAGTACAATTGGATAAGAAATCCTTTTCTTGATAATGCAAATGCCCTCAGGGCTTTTCATCTCTGGGAGCTGAACAATTTATCGATCTTACTTCTGATCTCACTTTGAAAGACATATACAATCCTAATTCACTCGTTTCATTTTGGATTATGGCTATAGCTGAATTTCCACTGGTAGGCTGTAAAGCTCTTTGTGTTCTTGTGCCGTTTGCAACGTCATACTAGTGTCAAGACGGTTTTTCTGCGGTAGCAGTAATCAAGTCGAAGTACCGCAATAAGATTGACATTGAACGCGAGATGCGTGTTGCAATATCAAACATTGCACTGCGCTTTGATAAAAAGTGCATAGAGCAACAAGCTCACTGCTTACATTAAATGTTTTTCAGTATTGTGCATTTAGAACAATAAACATAATTTAAATAACAATTTTTTGGTAAAACTTAAAATTTGCAAATTTTGGCTTCATTACGGCGCCGCAAATATTGATAAGTCTTCAAAGGGAGCCGTCAACAAAAAAAGTTTGGGTACCCCGGAAATAAGGCTTTTGCTGCCGCTCACAGAAGTAATGAAGATCGCCAGGCTTATATCTCCGCTTCCCGACGGGCTTCGTCTGTCATCGCCAATGCCAAAGCTGAGAAATGGCAAGCGACTTGTTTTTCTCTCTCGCCCAAATCTAACCCTAAGAATGTGTACTCTCTTCTTCACGCTGTTGCTGGCTCTTCTTCCTCCTCTCCTAACTTCCCCAACTGTTCCTCTCCAAGGGAATCGGCTTTGGTCTTCGCCGATTACCTAAATCTCAATTTTTTGTTTCCCAGCCAAAGACCCTGCGCAGCAGAGCCAGAGGTTTCCTTTCCGAGCTCCGCCGAGCCACGTGCCCTGAGGAGTGTCACTCGCCCTTCTGCTCCCCCTTCTCCTCCGATGACTTTCTAGCGGTTGCCTCCAACCTATTCTCGTCCCCTGCCACTGGCTCAGACAAAGTTGCTTATCCCATGCTAGATCATCTTCCTCGCTCTGGCATGGATTTTTCTTCTTCACATTTTTAATCTTTTCTGGTCTTTGCATTCCTTTCCTTCCATCGGGAAAACATCTTCTATTATTCCCATCCACAAGATGGGAAAGCCTCTCGACTCTCCTGCTTTCTTCCGGCCTATCTCTCTCACCTCCTGCGTATCAAAGCTTTATGAACGCATCATACTATCTCGTCTACTCTTCTTTCTGGAATCTAATTCCATTCTCTCTCCCTGCCAGGCAGGTTTCCGCTCTGGACGATCTACTCTAGATTAAAATCTGTATTTTTCTCAGTCCATTTCGGATGGATTTAACAAACCCAGACTGGAATCTCGGACGACTCTCTCTACTATCGATTTCTCTAAAGCTTTTGACTCTGTCTGGCATCCCGTTCTTTTCCATAAACTCATTTCGGCTGGCCTCCCTCCTTGCTTTGCTCATTGAACTCAATCTTTCGTTTCTGATAGGCGCGCTTGCGTGGTTTATCAAAATCACAAAGGTCGTTCCTTTCAAGTCCGTCGAGGTATTCTGCAAAAATGCGTTCTTGGTCTTGTACTTATCTCTCTTTTCATCAATGATCTTTTTGCTTTTCTGCCTTCTTATGCCAGCTGCTCTCTTTACGCTGACGTTCTGAGTACTGGTGTCTTACTCTCAATCCGAGCAAATGTGAGGCTTCCTTCTTTTTAGTGGATCCCCACCAAGCTAACCTTCAGCCCAACCTGCTCTTATTCAACCCCCTCCTTCGTTTCAATTCCACTCCAAATTTTCTTGGGGTCACCTTCGACCGCACTCTTTCTTTTGCTAGTTATGTATCTTCGCTGAAGGCCAAGTTTTTTGCTCGTCTCAAGGCCTTACGCTATATCTCTGCTTCCTCATGGGGCCCCTCCAATGAGTCTTTCTTTTTCCTGTATAAAGCTTTTCTTCGGCCCCTTTTCACTTATGCTTCACCCGGATGGTTTCCTTTCTCAAGCGCTACCAATATCATCACATTAAAAAGCTTTCACCGAGCGGCTAGTCGCGCCATCTCCGGCTGCCCCTAGTTCTCCTCTATCCTACTTCTTCTTTCCGAGGCTTCTGTACCTTTTCTATGATTCACCCTGGCTCATTTCGCTCTGTCATCTTATGAGCGGGCTCTTCGTCCTCCAATCTCCTTTCCCATTTCAGGTTTCCCCAGTTCTGCTTTTGCGTCCCCTCACCCGCTCGTGCTTCCTCCTACTTCTCCTAGAAAAGCTCTTTTTGGTTTCCCTCTCGCAACTCCTTAGAACCTGCCTTCCTTCACCGTGAAGTCCACTTTTACCTCTCCTTGCTCTCGCTCTGATCTCCCTCTCTCTCGCCAAGGTTCGGCTCTCGCTCACCTTGATTCTCTCCCCCCTCACAATCAGGTCCTCCGGACTGACGGCTCTGTTCCTTTTTCTTTTGGCTACGGCGGCTCTGGCGTACTTGCCAACTGCTCTCTTTGTGGCACTGAGGCCACGCTTTTCCGATTCATCAGACCCGGTATGCTCAAGTTTTTCTGCTAATGCCTGCGCCATTCTGCAAACTCTTTGCTGGTCTCGGCAGCACCAATATGTTTCCCACTTCTCTTCTCCTCCTATCTGACTCTCGCTCTGTCCTCACCACCTTATCCTTTCCTCATCTTTCCTTTTACCTGAATCTTTCTGGAAGATCTCGCAAAAACTGTCCTCTCCTTCTTCCTGTTCTATCAGGCTACAATGGGTCCCCGGACACTCGTTTCTCCCGAGAAACGACGCGGATGATGAGCTGGCCAGACGGGGAGCGCAACTTGCACCCTCTGTAATCCCTTGTAGTCTCTTTCCTTTTACCTCTCGTATCCACTCTTGTTTTTTCTCAGACTGGAGGCGTACTGTCTCATCGAAATTCTTCGACACACAGGTTCCCTCTATTTCCACCGAGGAACTTGTGCTCCCTCGTCACGCTCGCTGTGTTCTCTCTGGTCTACGATGCAACAGACACAGCCTACTGTTAAGTTCTTATCTCTTCAGGATTGGTAAGATCGAGAATCCATCCTGCAGCGTCTCTGGACACTGGTCCCAGGACACTTCTCATCTCATACTGCACTGTCCATCTACTGACTCTTTGCACCGCTTGCTCTTTGGCGACTCTCTGTCACTCTACGACCTCTGGTCCATGCATTGGAGAGTTTCCCGGCTTCTGGGCCTCCATGGTCTTCCGCCATGCCCCCATCCTTCGAAAGGGGTCGGGTAACAACAACAACAGATGGTCTTCAGGAAGAAATGTCGCTGTTTTCCACAATTCCAAAAGCTCTTTATTTTCTACTTTGCTGCATCATAGCACTAGTTTTGAAGAACGTTTTGAAAACAAATGTTGGCAAAATAGATCTATTCCAGCTGCATGTGCTACTCGGTGGAATTTAAAGCTTTGTCAATGGTCATCTATGCCATGGCTTGAGTTTGCTGTTTCAACAAAGGTTTGCAGCAATGATTTTTTTGCAGTCATGTTTACAGCGAGGGAGCGGAGCTTAGTAAATGAAATATGTGATGTGCTGAAATCGTCGGCTGATGCCATCGATATCAATCAATGAAGCAAGAGTTTGGCCATTAGTTGCGTGGTCCCAACAATATTACATTTAAATGGCCTCAAAAGTTTTTCGGCATTGTGATGCTTTATACAATTCCTCTCTAATTTTGCTGTAACGTCATTTTCATGACATTTTTCAAAACACAGCATGATAAGGCATTACCAAAGAATTGGAGCTCCACCGTTTGTAGACAATGATTACTTGATGGGATCTGGGAGTCAATAGTACACTAGCAATTTATAATTTTTTCTTTCCAAGCAAATTAAACTGCATTTTTAATTGGCTGTTTCGCCTTCCATTACAAGTGGTCACTCTTTGATTTTGCATCGGAAGTTTTGGCCAAAAAAAGTTACTTCATCTAGTAATTGTAGATGTAAACTAGTTACTTTTTAAAGTTTGTAACTGAAACTGTAACTAAGTTACTTTTTTGGTTGGTAAATGAAGCTGCAGCTCAGTTACTTTAAAAAAGCAACTTCCATTGAATATGTCTCAATTACCACTAAATTTTTCTTTACTACGTACATTGCAATTGGCACCCCATATTGTTTGCCTTTGAGTTCAGATTAAATTATTCCAGAACAATTTGATGACTACTTTAATGAAGTCAGCAATATTTGTGTGAATCTTCTATGGGCAATAATAGTGATTGGTGGCATATACTGAGTTTAAACTTCATCTCAGTCAATTTTATTATATCAAGCTTTGTGTCGACCACCAGCTTTTTGATAAACACGACTATAAATAGGTGATTTTCAACCAATCAGAGTTCAATGGCACGCAGAAATGAATATTACGTTTTTGACTTCTTGACTTGATTTCAAAGTCTCGGACTCGGACTTGGAGTCGTAGCATGCAAATTTGGACTCGTAGCTTTAAATTTCAGTGAGCCTGAACTCGAGCTTGAACTCGCAACTCAAAAGCTTGCTCTCGGACTCAAACTCGTGTTTACAGCACTGATTATAATCGATAAAACGTTTTTTCAAACCCAAAGATTAAAATATGATTCTTAACTTTCTTTAACGCTGTCAAAGAGTTATGAAAAATACTTCGGCTACCTACTGTATATCCAAAAGCATTCATACTGAGAGCTCCGATAAACAGTAAGGCTTATCAAGATACTTCGACAGTTGCAAAAATTACAAACAAACGGCCTGAGGTTTGTTTGCAGTATGTTGTTGTAGCCAAAATAAGCTAGATAAGATACTGTGTCACAAACAAGAAACAGGACAAGATCTAGATGATATGAAAAAGTTCTTAGTATTGGTAGCCATCCCATATTAAGTAAAAATTACATTATCTTTGAATATTTACAATGTTTGGACCTAATAAATTTTTCCTAACTCCTTTATCAATTTAGTTTTTCAATCTCCTCTACAACAAAAATTTGGATCTTGGTAAAAATGTCTTCCCGCAGCAAGAATCACTCTTTTAGATCTTCTACGCATAGATTATTAGGAAATGTCCCAGAGGCAGTGAGAGGTTTACCAGGAACCGAAACCAAATTATTCTGAACTCGCAACAATGATGTTTTTATGGAGTCACCAAAAGTTTTCGAAACCGAGTGATTTTAGAAAAAATTTCGGAAAAGATCAAAAGTTTCTTTTTATTTTGATTAGAAATGCGACATTTCTAAACAATTCAAAAACTTTTGAGCTCACATCCTTTTTGATTGCATTAACATTTTGATTTATATTTCATTTTTTTCTTCTGGCTTTACTCCCACTCAGGTGGGGTCGCCAGAGCGCAATCTTCCTCTCCAGAGTGTTCGATGTTGTGTGCACTCCTCCTTTAATCTGTTTCTTTTTCGGCGGTCTTTCCATTTGTTGGCGTCCACATCATTTGTTCATTTATGGCCGATTTTTTACGGTCGGACGCCCTTCCTGCGATTAATTCTTCTTCGGAGGGAGACTGGGCCACCATGGAGGCATCCCACCTTGCCCAAGGACACAACAAGCGAAATTGTCGGCTTGTTCTTCACACTATCCCTTTCATAATGAGCGTCAAGCAGCAAAGCAGTGGATATCACTTTTGAAAGTCTTTTTGAATGAATCAACGGGAAATGAACTCCAGGTCTTCCTACTGTAAAGCGGATGCTCGAACCACTATGCCATCGCACCGGTTGCCGTTCAGTATTTAATGCCTTTCAAAAAAATACACAGTTAAGTTATGTGCTTTCCCAGAGATTAGATTTAAAATACAGGCCTTAATCTCAACAGAGTAAAGGCTATCTTTTTAAAACAGTACAAAAAATTATCTAAACCTGCTATCACTTTTTGTTGCTCCCCATACCTAGTTATTTAGGTTACGTGTCTGGGACAGTCTTATAGATTAAAGTCATGGAAATTAAACAAGATTACATTCAAAATTTTTTCCTTGCTTTGACTGCCCTAGCAAATGGTCGACTCTGTTTGCAAATGCTCTGTTTACGAAAAAATCTAGGTTGCTAAGTTTAATTACCGTTAAGTTAGCCGTACAGAGTAAATTAGTTCTAATCAAAACATCCTAGGTACGGTATACCAAGCCACTCAAAAACTTTGAATAGTTTAGTTGATTGATAATAAAAATCTGTGGCGTTTCATTTCAAAAAATTTGGCATGGTGCCATTGCATACAAGCATGACGTGATAGCCTAAAACCAAGCCTGGGAGGGACGCCACACCGCTTCTTCAATAAAATTATTAAAGAACCCTATCACATCATCGTTGGTTGCTCTAAATCAGGAGTGGGCATTGGGAAAACTGCGGCCGCGGCCGGATTCAGCCTGTTTTACGATTTAATCTGGCCCGCCAAACAATTCTACAAAATTTTATTTTGTCTTTTCAGTTTCATATCTATTTGCTGACTATATCAGAAAACGCACCAGATCAATTTGTTTTCGAAACGTATACAATTGTAAAAGCTTTTGAAACCAAATTACACTTATCTTCAAGATATTGTCCAACAGCTCTGTTGCTTATTTTCCTACTTTATATTTCCTACTTAGTTATTTTCTTTAGTTATTCCTATATTTCCTATTTAGTTACACTACTCTCAATGAAAAAGTCAACTTAAAGAAATACAGCAAACAATTGGACAACTTGCACAGAGGATTCTGCCGTTGGTTTTCAAATTATGAATATATTTAAGACTGGCCGGCTCTGCGAGCGTCGTCTAGCAGGGCTACCAGTCAGTGTGTCAGACTGGTAACATTGGTTCAGCCAGCTTCGCCGGCTTCAATCGAGTTATGTTTTTAAAACGATAAGCAATAAATTGGTGCTAATAGGGACATCGCCCCTATGACCCTAATCCCGATCGTAGTATAATTGCTTTCAAATAAGAAAGGTCTTAAAACCTCCCTATCATTTCACAAATTCTGTCCGTTCCTTCAAATAAGTAGGCTATAGGAGAACAAATGCTAACTTAAAAATGGATGCCGCAATGACTTTTGTTTTGCGATAACGCAAATTAATTACTTGGTGGTATGCATATTTTACGACTTAGTGGAAATTCCCTCGTGAAAATAATAAACAGTAAAGAAACAAAGAAATTATTAGCATGAATGATGTCCCTAGTCCTGATTTTCCTGTTGCTTCTTATGCGGCACGCTTCCAAGGAAATTGCTAGTGTTATATATTATAGCCAATACTAATGGCTTTTTCCTACTTGTATGCCTATTTGTAGGACCCAAAATCTCTGGCTGGGCGCATGTTACTTGATCCTGACATAAACGCAGCCATGCGAAGAGCAACCTAATCCAAAATAAAGCACTTACAGTTATGTCATTACAATAGCAGGGACCCCATCAGTAATGTCGAGGTTAAGAATATCAAATCAGCCGATTGCGCCGGCTTCACCCAATTGCAAAGAAAATTGCTTACACATTTAGATGATATGTAGCTGGAGAATGATATTTTTTGCAAAAATAAAACAGGAACATCTTTATCTCCCTTCTTTTTCTAAGAGGATCACCACTGTTTTGCTTGGAGAAACTACCTTTCAAAATTTTTAGAGACTTTAATTTTAGACAAATCTTATTAAAAATTTTGATAGATAATACCAAAGAACTATGCTTTTGAAAAAGAAAAGACAAAAAATTTATGACAGGCGTTAGTATTCTCAAAAAATTGCAATCGTATGAAGCCCAGACATCAAAACTTTAAGTGTTTTTGACCTGTCGGCTACATTTAAAAATTTTTATAGAATTCGTTTTGTGATAAATCTATTTGAAAATCTACACAAATAATGGCAAAGAAACATGATTTAGATGGAAAATAGTCAAAATGTACCAAAGAACTAACTTTTTATAAAAATTGCAAGTTACTTGGGTATAGCAGGAAAATTTTTCAACTGAAAATGGAAAATCATGTACGTCAGTCAATTATTAATCACAAACTTATTCTTAGCCCTAAGTAATTAGAGTTGCAAAATAATTAAGGATTAAGATTTGGGCTTTGCGGAGGCCAATCCAGTTTTTGAAGCTTTCCTTCAGCTTTTTTTTTATCTAAATAAGTTTTACAGAGTTTTGATGTATGTTTTGGATCATTTTCTTGCTGATACACAAAAAACCTTGACCAACTAAGTACAATTCTGATGCAACACCATGACGAATAAGAATTTGGTGATACATTTTTTGATTTATTTTTTCCTTAATACTTTTCAAGTCTCCAATACCTTAACCACTAAAGCAACCGCCAAACAAGAAAATTACCTCCGCTATGCTTCAATGTTAGAGCAATACACTCAGGACGATTTCTCTCATTTGATCTGCGCCTGATATATTGTCTCCTTTCAGATCCAAATATTTCAAATTTTGACTCATCTGTCCAAAGTACTTTCATCCACTGATCTACTGTCTAGTCCTTGTGTGTTTTTGCAAACTTTAAACGTTTCCTTATCTCAGCTTTACGTAGTAATGGTTTCTTCACAGCTACTCTTCCATGCAATTCATTTTCACGAAGTCTTTTGGAAACTGTGAACCTAGAGACCTGCTCATCTTCAGGAAGACTTGTGTTTCATCGGTCCATTAAGTCACGGGCTGTTCTTTTCCTTTTTCTCAGGCTTTTTGAACAAAGAAGTCTTACAGCTCTATAGATAGTTTTCTCGGCCTCCCATTTCTTTTTCTTGTTTCAAAGTCTCCAGTTTCTTTTACTCCATCAAGATTGTATTTCACCTTATTTGGGGAACATTTGATGTCTGTTGCAATCTTTTTGAGTGTCCATCCAGCATCTCTTAAAGCAGCGCTTCTCAACCGATGGGCCAAGGACCATTGATGGGTTGCGAAGGTCCTTCAGGGGGGCCGCGAAACGTTCTGCCACAAATTAAAGATTTTTTTGGAAAAAATTATGAGTTACGAAAGCTAAAAATGTACTATAAGCTTAACACTCTTTCGTTTTGTAGCAACTTCCTTCCTGGAATAAATGATTGTTCTGAAACAAATTTTTCATGAAGTGGGCCCTAAAACAAAGTCCCGGCGAAAAGTGGTCGATGGCATCAAAAAGGTAGAGAAGCACTGTCTTAAAGCTTTTATTCTGCTTCTCTGTGAAATGGATAGTTCTGCTTTCTTTGGCATTATGGATTGCTCATATCAATAGTCAAGTGAGCATGTGCTTTAGCAAAACTTCGACGTTTCTTCATCATATCTTCAATTAGACGTGGCTTTCGAGCCAGTTTGTGCAATTTCACTCAAAATTCAGTAAACAGGCAATGTTGGACAGTCCTTGTACTCACTTTTCATCCTCTTTCCTGTAGCTGAGACCAAATTTTTTTTCCAGAAGTCATACGTGAGGAAGTTACTATCTTCCTCATCAAACGCTTATCTCGGTTGCTGAAAATCTTGGGACGCCCTGTTCTTTTCCTATCTGCAAAAGTTTTTTCATTTTTGAATTTTTCGATGGCATTTTATACAGCAGTGTTGCTTACTTTCAACGTTTTACCAGTTTGACGCTCAGACAACTTCATTTTGCTAAGTGCAACGATCTGAGCTCTTTGTGCTATACTGAGAGATGCATTTTTACCCATATTTTGCTCCTAATATTTTCCTAATCTTTGTCGATCAATTCAGCAATACTCGGTGATATCACAGTACTTGTAAGCAACTTAGCAAAGGAAATGCATTGCAGTGAATACGCAGGAGCCTGAAAAATGTTCTTAAGCAATATGCTTGTTTGTGTTTCAAAATTTAGACTTTCTGAATAGATTTCAGAAAAAATAGTTTGTCCTAGTACTTTTGACCAGCACTGAAGCAAGAATTTTTTCTTGTGCTGATATACTGCCTGTTAAGGTATTTATGTCTATACTTTACAGCAGGGATGTCAAACTCATTCAGTGCTGCGAGCCATATTTACATGGATGAATTTCATATGGGCCAGACTCTGTTAAAAAAAATTTAAGCAAGCAAGACTGTATGCCAGTGGTCTCCAAAATTTTTGTCTGCCAGCACAAGAAATCAGTTGATCAAATTTCGCGAAACACCAGCCGCAGCATTATTTGGAGATTACTAATTTTTCTGGAAACCATCTTCGAAAGTCATGCGACGTAGCCCAAAATGATGCTGATTCCCTCCCCCCCAAAAAAGCTCATTACTAGTAATGCCAGCCACGACTTCCAGCAGTTGTCGACCGTCACTTCATGCCTGTGACCACGTAATCTCCACTTAAATGATCTCAATTTTTTGCAAGCCAAGTTTGGAGACCAGGCATTCGAACTGTGTCACAAAATCCTTACACAGGCCACATTTTGGCCCGTGGACCGCAGGAAATCGTCTCGCGGGCAGTATGTTTGACACCCTTGCTCTACAGCACTGTAATAAATCTCAAGTTTAATAAAAAGCTACATAAAACCATTACCACAACAATTTGTAAAACTAAATGTAGAGAGAGCAAGAGCCGCTTTTGTCGCTATGCCGGAAACAAGACAATTAATTAATCAAGAAATTTTATTAATCAATAATCAAGAAACATGATTAAAAAAATATGATGATCACAATTTCGTGTGCAGCAATTGTAAAAGTGCATAAAATCCATTAACTTTTTGCTACTGCTCGCACAAGAGCCCGATGGGGGGGGCCGCGTAGCCGGTTGAACCAAAATACTAAACCCCGAATTACTGATGGAAGATCCCTACCGGGCGACGCCGGGAAAGCCAACTAGTGATTGATAAAATTGGTAGATTTCATAAGCCTAAACTATTTTTAATATCGATCAAAAACACTCAAAATTTAGATTTGTTTAGCTGCACAAATCTGCAATTTGTTAAAAAATTAATACCTCTGAGAAATTTTAACTATTGTTCTTGAAAAGCATGGTTTTTTAGCATTCTGCATCTAAGTTTTTGAAAAGATTGATTAAAAAAGAAAGTCTCTAGATTTTTGATAGATATTCGGCTCAAAAAATATTATGAGCAAAAAAACTGGTGATCTCCCAACAAAAGCGTTAGGGGGTAAATATGGTCGTGTATCATCTTTAACGACAAAATATTTCCCTCAAACTGCATACCATCTGAAAAGTTGAGAAATTGGCTTTCCAAAAATATATATTGTTGCATGATTTACACTGAGAGTCATTTTATAATGACTGATGAAACATAGTACCTGTAGTTATTTTTAGTACTGGCCCAAAACACTCAAAATTGAGAGCTGAATCTTAGAAAATGCAAATTACAAAAAAAGTACTTCCTTTCTAAATTTTAAAATATTTTTATGCGTTTACAAAACTCTTACTTTTCCTGTATCAAGTTTCCACGGAGCTGGTGTATATTAAACACTTTTGTAGATTTTGTAAGGTAGGATACTTCAGATGAGAATCTGGTACCCCCAACAAAAAATAGGGGTGTAACATGGTCCTGTTTCATTTTTAGCAATAAAATATTAGTTTTAAGCTTTATATCATCTAAAAGTTAAAGAGATTTTTCTTTAAAAACATATTATATTACATATTTTAGGCTAAACTTTAATTAATAAAAATGCTAGTCTACATGTTAAACCTTAAATTATTTTCGATACCGGCCAAAACTTCCAATTTTGGTGCTAGAATTCATAAAATTCCAAATTGTAAAAACGTACAGCTTTTAAAAATCTTAAAATACTATTATAAAATTGTGCCACGTTGTATCAAGTTACCAAAAAAAGTGCAAACAAAGCACTTTTTATTGACTTTGACAAGCAAGCTATAATTAATCAAAATTAGCTATCTCCCACAAAAAGAATGTGGAAAATGGTAGCTTGTGCTTCACCTTGAGCAACAAAATAATCTATTTAAACTACATGTTATTTGAATCAGGAAGAACCATCCTTTTCAAAGATAGGCAATATTAGGTGGTACTGGCAGAGTTATTTTAAGACGATTGATGAAAAGAGTAGATGCAGTGGCTTTCAAAACCCACAAAACGCCAAAAATTTGGCTGCCTGGCTTCAAAAAATTGAAAATTGTACAAAATTTTTATCCTTTGGTGATTTTTTATTGTTTTTCCTCGAAAGAGTGATTCTTTTACATTATCTAGTGGTCATTTTCAAAAAAATTCATCTACATACGAAGCTTGTAATACCTTTTGAGCTTTGAGTAACATTGTTTTCCTCAAACAAAAAAGGAGGTGAAGATGTTTTTGTTTTATCTTGACTCACAAAATATTGTTTTTAGAATACACATCACGCAAATTGGAATAAAAATTTTTTTTCGAAAATATATTACCCTACGTAGTTTGATTTGATCTTCTTTTCATTTTGATCAATCAAAAACGGAGTTTCAATACACATCTTTTTGTTCTAGCCCAAAAATTCTAAACATACCTGTAATTCTGGATCTCAGAAAATAAAAATTTGTAGAAAAACTAAGTAATTTGGTTCATTTAGACTATTTATCCTCAACAGTATGGCTCTTTAGCTAGATGTGTCTCAATCAAAAAATGAAGTCTCTTGAATTTTTAAAGCTATCGTACCTTATTTTGAAAGTAATTTACTCCCCCCAAAAAGAGGGTGTTAATTCGCATAAATGATATTCTTGGACAAAAAAATTTTTTTTGGGAAATCAGCATATTCTAAATCACAATGAAATTTTCTTTTCAGCGATATAACATGATCGATATAATAGCCAAATTATCTCAATTTATCATGAATTGCCCTTTTCATTGCAAACTTTTGGCTAACCACGACTTTGTCTATAACACACAAGACTGTTGATTTCAAAGAAAATTTTATTACATTCTATTTTAAAAACATAAGTTTATCAAGTTCACACCATCGCGTTCAGTGCTTCTTATTTTTTCTAATTCAATCCATCACATGACAAGCAGCAGCATCTTGTTCGGTAGTGAATCCACCAGATGACTTGATGCACTGTTTATTTTCTTTGGGCTTCTCATAAACTTGATCAATTTTAATAGGAGGTTCTTTCTATAACACACCAATAGCTGTTTTGAAAGGTGTTTTAGCCAGATTTCTTCAGAAAATATTGACTTTAGGAATTACGAAAAATCTTTCTCGCATATTTTTACCTTATTTTCTAACAGTTTTATTATCGTACAAATGTTTGAAATCTGTTTCTTCTTATGAGGTCTCATTAGAACACGAACGTCACCAGATTTGCGTCGTGCTGATGAGATGGCTCTGCTACTGCATGTCTATTCCATGAGATAATTTGAGGCCAAGACACTGTGTTCGCTTAGCCTATTTCAACTGGTCCACAAGCTTGAAATAATATAACTTTGAAAGATACCAAGCCAGTCGCGTTGATGGAGGACAATCCTGGGATTATTTATGAGCTCATGATTTATTGGAGGCTCAAAAGGGGTCTGCTGTTGTCCTCCTTCAAAATTCATTTTCAAGAAGTTGCTCCTCAAATAAAACGTCTTCAACTCGAAAATTGGCGCAAAGTTGATTTTTATGGAAAAACTTACATCACTAGATTAACCCTCAAAACTGTGATACAGAGTCTAGGTCAGCCTTTCAACAGCTGACTGGAGCTTAAAAAGTTACTGATAATATTGCTAAAAATGGTTCTAACATGAGTCAAAAGGAATAAAGGAGACAGATTGTGGCCGAAATACTGTGATAGACCTGGGCTACAAACCTGTGACGAATGACTTTGGCATATTTGCCACTGATGATTTGAATTGAGATTGTCCTCTAGATCTTTTGCTTTTGCTGCAGTCCAATTATACTAAATTTACCATTCAGTTAGAATTAAATCATCGTTACGGCCAAACCATGTAAGTGACAAATCTTACAAAAATCCTAAACCAGCAAAGTAGAAAACAAGCAAGCTTAGCTCTGTTCTTCTTCCGGCAATTGCGCTAGAATAAGAGTGCCTTTTTTTTAGCACCCGCACACAAAGATGAAATAGGTATACTATAGACCAGAAATGTCATATAGGCCTACATATTTGTTGCTACAGCTATTTGTTTGTACTGCATAACAAGCAATCTAACGACGTGAAGTTACAGCAATCGAAATGACACCCAAATTTTGAAAAGCGATTGAAAATATGGAGAAGTTCCGAATGAGTGAGAGAAGTAGATGCTTCAATATAAAACAGGGGTGGCGACATTTGCAGTAATAAAGAGCCAAAAACAAGAGGCCATCATTCAAAGAGCCGCTACGTAATCCTTAAAATGAATCGACGCATCTTCCATACAAATAGGTGATAATTTTTTTTTTTGGAGACCATCATTTTCCAGCATGAAATTAGAGATCAACCGGCCCCAAAACTTAAAGTGGCGCGCAGTAGCTTGCACACCCCTACACCACATGATTGTACCTATGTCAAAAGAGCCACAGTCAAAGACCTAAAGAGCTGCAGTTTGGTTACCTTTGACATAAAGTAAGTCTATACTAAACCATCAACGGGTAATTGATGATAGTGGACAAAAGGATATTAGTGACAGCCGCGTAGATTTTATTAAAAAGGAAGAAAAAAAACAGAGAGTTGAGCGAAAGTCCGAACATAGGAAGTCGGGCTAAGATCACTCAGATAGTCTCTAACTATGCCACGCAACGCATTTCACTGATGCCCAGCAAAGTGAGATTTCAGATAGCCAGTGTCAACAGATTAGCTGACTTACTTAAAAGGGAACTCTTGAGAAAGTTACATAAATATGAAAAAAAAAGCAGAATCAGCGAGAGAGTTTATGTTTACGTTTAGATCGGAAAGATAAGTGTTTCTTGTCACGTCTTGGTTTGTTGATAAATGACGTGGATGCATCGAAGCAGACATACAAACGAAGTTTTTTATTACCTCTTGAGCGAAAGCAAAAACTACCCAAATTTGCAGCTCTCCCACCATTGTGGTAAAATCATTGACCCCGTTGAGTTCACATCAATCAACAGCCGCATAAACGTGTTCGTGCAGCTCTAGGCCCCCTGGGTTAGGCCGAAGTGAATGCTCAGAGACTCCTAGAATCCCCGTGGACTCCTCAAACCAAACATTTTTTGTGGTGCTACCCTCTAAACAATTGGAGTAGGCAGCCCGCACTTTCTCTAAATTCGGTCAACTGTCTTTACCTCTTTTCCTCTTCTGCCTTCACTGTAACCTTTTTGTATTTTTATGCAAATAAGCGGAAACGTTCATTCTAACCATGGCACAAAGTTTCCTTGTTTTCTGTGGTCAGGCAATACAACCTGGAAAGGTAGGGCAGTCTGCCTCAATGGGCAAATTTAAGGTGTACCTTCTCGTCCTCCTGTACTTTCTCGTCCTCCTAATTGTTAAGCTTCTTTCCCAGAGCTTACTTCTGAAGTTGTCCTCTTTGTTGCAGCTAGATCTACCAAGGGGGGTAGTTACAGTCATCACACAATACATTTAGATTAACAAGACTGCGATTTCTTTTTGCTTTTCATCAGGCATACCTCCATTGTAAGCTGTAACCCAGGCAACTATTCCTCTACCAGGGCAGCCCTTCTTCCCTTTTACCAGCGCATCCCTTCCCTTCACCCAATGACCTTCTACTTGCCATCTTTTTTGTAGTTATCCCTTCTATTAAAATTTTCATTTTTCTTTACTCACAGCGCTCTTTCTTCACCTTCATGTTTTCTTTTTTTCACCTGACAGGCTAAGTGGTCCTCCGATTGAATAAAGGAGGTCTTCGTGCCAGAAGTGCAGAACTTCTTTATTACGTCTTGCTTTCGCCCGCATCCCACCATCACGAGTCCAACCTCAACTCATCTTGATTATTCAGGACTTCTGGATACTTGGCCATACAATCTGATAGCCGTCACTTCTGGTCTTGCTCTCTTACTTCTGATAACTCGTACACTGGCTGGCGGAGGAGTCATCATATTTGTCAGACAGGGTCAATTCTTTTTTGAACTTTCCATTTCTTCCACTTCTTTGCTTGACTTCTTTTCTGACTACGTGGGGTCAACATTTTTTGAAAAATTCTTCTTCGCATTCCAAACGTTTACGCTCCTCCCACAAGGTTACTACAGTAGATCCGACTTCTTTTTTCCTTCCGTTCTTCTTTTCTTTAGAAGTTTTTGTTATCTTCGGGATTTCAGCTGCCATTATCTTCTCTGTGACTCAGGAAGTATTTCCAGACCCTCGTGGGGATGAAGTAGTCAGTTGGTTCAGCTCTCTAAATCTCGTTCCTCTCAATGACCCTGACATCTCCAATCTCCCTTATCGCTTCTCCGGCAGTTGCTTTTCACTGCACATCTCTTTTGATCCCTCTTTTTTTTTACTTCTGCTTTTGGGAGGTGCTTCAAGATTTTGGTTTTGACCACCTAATTTTTTTACTTTCCTTTTTTCTCCACCACCCATCCCACTGAGCTACCTCCTTCTTTCCAATTCCTAAAAACTCGTTAAAAAGACTTTGCTTCATATTTCAACTCTCACTATCGTTCTGCCAAAGAATATTTCTCTCTCTCTCTCTCTCTCTCTCTCTCTCTCTCTCTCTCTCTTTTTCTCTCTTTCTTTTTTTTCTCTCTCTTTCTCTTACTCTCCCCCTCTCTCTCTTACTCTCTCTCTTTCCCACTTTGTCTCTCCCTTTCTCTTTCTTTCTCTATAACTCTTTGGCTTTAGATGCGGCCAAATCTTCTGTTTCTTTAGATAGCATCAAACGCCGGCTTCAGGTGTGGTGGTCTTCTGAAGTGGAAGAACGGTAAGAGCAATTTAAAAAATCGCCCAAGTCGCTTTGTTTGATTCTGCCAAGGTGCTCTGCAAAAATCCGTTCTTATCTTTGTTCTACTCTCTCTTTTCATCAATGATCTCCATGCGTCTTTACCTTCCTTCGTCAGCTGCTCTCTTTACTTTCCTTCTTGATCAGGCAATCTAGTAATTTACATTCTTTGTATCTGCTGCAGCGGAGGCTACGAAGAGCCCTGATTTGACTTCAGCAATGGTGCGAATACTGATAACTTTCTTTTAATTCGGGAAAATGTAAAGCCTCTTTCTTTTTGATCAATTTCCATTAGTTTAAAATTTATTTGATAGCCTTCTCCTTTTCAACTCTAATCCCACTTTTCTTTGCTTTCCCTTTGACCGCATTTTTTTCTTTTCCAAATATTGTCTTTACTAAAAGCTAAGCTCTCTCCTCGTCTGTATGCCTTACCCTTTATCTCGCTTCCTCATGGGACTCCTACAAGAAGTCCCAATCTCTACAGTACAAAGCCTTTCTTCGGCCCTTCTCACCAATGTTTTACTCAGATGGTTTCCTGTTCTCAGCGTTATCAATGTTGAGTCGAAACGCCCACAGCGAGCGGCCGGTCGCACCACCATCTGTTACCTCTTGTCCTCCCTTATATTTATTCTCAATTCTAAGGCGTTATTGCTTCCAATGTAAATTACCCTGACTCATTTCTTCCGGTCCTCTTATGTGCGGGATTTTTGTCTTCCATCCCCTTTTCCCATTTCAGGATTTGTTAGACACAAAGTAAAACTAAGACTTTTCCGTTTCTCCTGATCCACTCACCCTCTCATGCTTTCTTGCTCCTTCTTAAAAGGGATCTTCTTGTCTAAAATTTTTCTTCCTTAGAGCCCACGTTCTTTCAGTATAGACCTCATCCTTTCTACTTTATTCCCTCACTCAACTTTTTCTGCTGAACTCTGCTGCGCCATTTTGCAAGCTCTCTGCTACTTTTCCCAGCACAACACGTCTTCCACTTTTTTTCTTCTCTCTGACTTTCGCTCTGTCCTGGTTACACTTTTTTTCTCCGTCTTCTTTTGCTCTTTCTCACAATTTCTCGAACAGCAAAAGCTATCCATTCTCTTCTTCTCCATTTTTATCAGACTACAATAGGTCCCCAGCCACTTATTTTACCGGGTGAAGGCATGGACGATAAATTGGGCAGAAGATGTGCTTGCGCCATGTACATTAGGATGTGGGTGGTGCCCCTATTTGCTTCGATTAACCTAGGGATTTTCATAGTACTGCCTTTCTGTGTGCACAACATGATTTCGAAGTTGCAGCCTCTTCCAGGTAAGTTTACCTTTGCCACTCACAACCAGAATATTTTTAAGTAGTTAATTTTTGTAAAAGATTTTATACTCAAATTTCACTAAAATATCCAACAGTAAAATGATATTAGCACACAATAGAAGATTCAAATGCCATAAATTATTTAATAAAAACGTTAGAGAGAGTCAAAAATGAAAATAAAAAAAGTCATTCCCAATTTTTCTAATTTTTTTAAAACAAGCTTTAACTACACTATATTAATGCTTATATCCGTTTTTGGAACAAATAAAAACATTCCTTTACTCTCTTATTCACCTCCCTGAATCTAATAATATCCATTCCACTAAGTGTTGCCAATATTGAAATTTACAATCAGTGGCGTGGGCGGAGAAGACCCTCCTTCTCCAAAGTTTAGACTTTTTCACATTTGTTCTCAGTTTATTGTATAAAAAATCAAGCAACGAGTGCAGTAAAATTATCTGATTCAATTTTTGGCATGTAAAATGCCCTAAAAAAACAAAAAAGTAAATTAAACAACACCTATCTTGATTACATTTTTAGTAAAAATATAAAATATTTGAACTATCTGAAAAAGTTTTGCCATTTAATTTTTTTTGCTTTCTCACTGTTTGCAATAAAATCAATATTAGAGTTCAAAATTCTTTAAATTATAGAAAAAACCAAGTTTTTGAATGTTTATTTCGGTTTGGCTGGTTTGGAACTCTTGCTCTGTCAACTCTCTGTCATTTTGGTATTTCTCTTTGTTTTTAACAGTTAAAAGAAAATCAAACGAAAGCTTGACTCCTCTTTCAGCGCTGTCATTGCCAACTCCAATGTTTTTCACCTTATTACAATCCCACTCCTCAAAGGATTGTAACAAGGTGAAGAACATTTTGCAAGAATTGTGTATCAATACCCAACAATTTAAAAAAGTTCCATGAAGACGGCCCTACAAAAGATGTCAAAGTGGAGTCGAAAGAGCATTGCGGCAGTACGGACTTGCCAAACCAAATCCCAAATCTCTTGTTAAAATGACAAATTCTTTCAAAATTATTCAACTTTGAGCATTTTAGTTTTCGGTCTAATTCAAATCAGATTTCTATATTCTTCATTAAACCGCATAACTGTCCTTGATATTTTTAACATCAATCGTTAGAATATTTAATTTTTGATTGTGAATCGACACTTAATCGAAGCAACTTTGTGCTTTTGGTCCATCTTCTCTGCGTGCTTTTTGAATGTGTGCCTTAGAACTTGTTGAAAAGTGGGTAGCCTGATATCTTTAAATGGTTTGGTCAAGGGGTCTTTCGTAAGATCGACAAACAAGCATCTGAACTTTTAGTCACAATATTCATTACACAGTGGTATTATTTTAATTACCGGTAACTTATAAAAAGAAAAGTCTTATATTGCAACAAGAAATAATTTAGACCTAAAAAGTACAGGTATAATCACCTACCAAATAAAAAAGCTTTATCAAAAATTAACATAACGCTCATGAAAATGAATATGAGAATGTTGATTACTCGAGCTGCTTTTTCGTAATCTCATTGCATATATTCCTGTTCTGTACTTTTTACACAATAATGAGCTTCTTGAAACAGCGATTGATAAAAGCTGCTATTTTTCAATGTATTGCAATAATTGTGATGAAACAGCAATTCGTTATTATCAAACTGATTTCATAACAATTTAAAACCACTGCATGTCTGATGTCATTAGTCAATGAAATAGTTAGCTGCAGTTAGAACTAGATTTGGATAAATGTGCATTTTATCTAGAATGCATTTTTAATAGCGAAGTGGCAAAGGTAAACCTGACCCAAATTGGATAGAACTTGGTAAAAATGGTTGTCATATCAAAAGGCAATAGCACAAAAATCCCAGGTTGTTTTAGACAAAGTTTAAAATTTCGGGGGGCCACCAGCCTCACCCTAATGTACATTGTACAGTTTCTTGTAATCTCTCTCCTCTTATCTATCGTATCTACGCATCTCTTAATTCAGACTTGAAGGGTAATCTCTCACCAAAAATATTTCGACAAACAGGTCTTCTCAGTAGTCAATAAGGAACTTGTGCTTCTCATGACGCTCGTTGCGTTTTCTCTCATCTTCGCTGCTTCGGACACAGCCTTCTGATTAGCTCTTATCTTTCTAGAATGAGCAGAACTGAATATCCTGCATGCAGCGTTTGGGGTCGTCCACTAAGAACACTTTTTGTCTTATTCTGTTCTGTCCAGCTAAGGACTTTTTGCACTGCTCACCATTTCCAGCTAAGAACTTCTTTTCTATATACAACTTATGATCCAGGCCTTGAAGAGTTGTCAGTGTTCTGGGGTTTATTGTTTTTTTCCATGCCCCCATCCTAAGGAAGAGGTGGGGTATCAACAACAACAACAGCAATCCCGTTGAGTTGAAATGGCTGTTGGCCTCGCCCAAGTTACCAGAAACTTCCAAATATTCTTCTTGCTTCTGCTTTCTATAGCGAGATATTGCGCAACAGCTTTTAGGAGTAGAAATTTCAAACAGAAATCCATTTGGTTTTACTGGAGGACAAATTCAATACAAAACTTATAGAATCCTGAAGACCCAACAACAAAGATGAATGGGAAAATCTTTTTTCATGGGCCCAGGGCACTACTGAAAGTATGGAGGTCACTTCCCGTTTTTTGACATGAATGTTTCTGTGTTGTTACACGCTTGGTAAGAGTGGCAAGCTGTTTTCGAAACTCCGATACAGCTGAAATTCGAAGTCGGATTTTACCATTTCATGTGTCTCAATAACTATACCAATGTGATGTACAATTTGTGAACACCTACCGCGCTCATGACATCAGCAACGGAGAGATTTTTCTTGTCAGCCGGTGACATTACGATGCGATCGTTAAGATCCCTTATATAACTTCCACTTCTTCGATCAACATCCCTAAAATTTGACTATTAGTAGCTGGAATAAGACTTGTTGCTAAGCTAAGATGAAGGAAAACATTTGTTGGCCCTTGAAGTCACGCTTCAAGTTTAAACAACACGAATCTCAAAGATTCAAATTGCATAGGAATGGCTGATGAAGATTGTAAAAGTATTTTCTACAAATTCCCAACCCTATCATTTATCTTGTGTCAATAACTAATAAATTTGATGGTTTTTATGAGAATAAACAGATGGGTCTTGCGTGAAAATCTCGCCATAACTGCATTGTCGTGCTTTTGGTAAACTTGGCACGTGGTGATTCATTCTGCATGGTGATTGCTACAGCTGCAAATTTATCAAAAGTACTGTAATAACAACCAATTCAACCGGAATTGTTACCTCTTGAAACTTCAAAGCAAGTGTTGGCCTCTCTGCTTGTGAGTGTGAATAATAAATACGCAATGACAAACTGACTGAAAATATAGTTAACTTACCGAGTTTTTTCGATGCCAAGCATTTTATTCAAAATGGCTGGGGCTCCAAAGGGAACAGAAAAGCAATATTTCAAAGGTATTCGAGGATAGTACCAAAAAAAAGCCATACACATTTCTTTTTCAGTTTCTAAACCTCCCTGTTGAAAAAATGTACCGGTAAGGTAGTTACTGTAGATAGTCCTAACAGGTTGGTTTGCAATGGAGCTGGAAAGTAACCAAAATTTTTTTAGGTTGGTCGCGTGAAAAAATGCATTCCCATTCATTAAAAAATATATTGTTTTGTCAATAACATATTCACAGTTTTTCAGCATTACGGTTGATCAATTAGGCCAACCGCAACTTTCAAACCTAGTTGTGGCCGATTATACTATTTTAATTAACTAAATAATTGTAGGCTTTCAACGACTTTTTGTAAACGCGTACACAGGCTAAATACCTAAAATTTTTTAAGATCAAACTTCGATCCTGCATCAATCAAACTTAAGTGTAGTGTGGGCCAAATTCAAAGCAATCGTTTGGACACGAAGAAAGTCAGGACAAATAAAACAATGTCATGCTTCGAAGCTCAGTACTAGCTTACAGCGCTGATGCAAACGGATGATGGGCATTGAGAAACCAATATTTAGACACCAGCTCGAACCCTGATGAAATTTTGGCAAGATAGGACTCCAGCTACAGCCGGTGTCTACAATATTCAAGCTCTTACCTGGGCTTTAAATGGCAGTGCAGCGTAGTCTTCACTGCGAGATGGTGTACCAGTTAAACATTACTGGTGTAAAGGACATGAGATCCTAATCAAAAAAGCACTGCAACATCTTCTTAAAGCAAAAATATCTTACAAAAAGCGGTCGATTTTTTCCTTTAGTGGTGTATGTGCATTCAACCATTAACTCATCACCCATTTGGACATTTCGTGGAGGTTGGATCACGTGAGGCTGCTGGAAATCAAAGTCGTAAGATTCGTCATCAACAACGTAAGGAAGCTCAACTCCGTTTCTATGAAAACAAAAGTTTATTGAATACAAATTCTTTTTGTGAATCAATAACATTTTGATTACTGCTCGTGCTCACCTCCACAGAATCCCCAAATCGATAAAATTGGGTGCTCGTGTTATACGGCATATTTTTAAAAGCATGCTTGTATGACCTATTGAATAGCAAGTGTAAAAGGTACGACACCTCTAAATTGGCTTTTTTGATTTTTCGTGGCCTGAGTTCAGGCTGCATCAATTAGTTTTTACTGCGCTAAACAAAACTCATTAATAGCTAACGATCACAGGAGTGGAAGGCAAGGGTCAAAAAAATAGCAGGCGCCGGACTTAAAACACCTCCGGGCAATCGTGAGAGGAAATTTGAAATTAGAAATGAAGAAACGGGTTTAAAATTTCAATATATGCACTTCAGTGATTCGTTGAGGGTTTGTACCTATATTCCCAAAACAAACCAACTACGAACCTGTCGATCTCAAAAAAGGAGCTCCTTCCATTGAAATTTACCGTAGAAACGGCTGATACGGAAAGATCACAGGAAAAAAACGTTTAAAGCCATTGATTTAGACCATAATCAAAACATTTATTTTCGCAAGACTGCTTCACTTAAGCATTTCAATATGTAGACTACACATTTTTAGGAAAAAATAATCCCGATTTTCAAGGTAAAGTCTCTTTCCTCCCTCTCATTAGAATGCATTTTCTTAGGTCTATTTCTGCAAAATTAAATTGAAAACTTGTATGCCTTTGTTTGAATAATAAAACTGTTCGATGTCCAATATTCGAATAAACAACAAACCTAACCGTATGAAGTTGAGATTTCATGGGTTCTCACCAATGGTAATCCACTTTTTTCGTAATGGTCTATCCTAGCAATATGTATTTTGTATCGCTATTCATAAATATAGCTCAAAGAAGATTTCGGTAATTTTTACTTGGCAGTTGTAAATTACTTGCTTGATTGGTTTTGAAGTGAGAGTTGTAAAGTTTCTTGTCGTGTCTCCATTTCAAAAAAGGTTTTATCTTGTATTTAGTTGTCAAAATTGGACAATTCAAGATCAAAAGCTATTTTTTTCAAGGCTCAGTCCAAGATCAACATTAGTATTTTTTCAGAACAATTTTCCGAGACCTTTAACCTAGCAAGACCAACATCAAAACCGTCATAACTTTTGCAATATGTCAAAATAACAAACCCGCACAGCTGTTGCAATTTTAAGCCACGAAACAGTTTAAAATAATTTTCCCATATAATTCTACCTACTGTATGCATAGATCTGTATATTTCATTTAGTGTTCAACGTATATCAAAAAGTTTTTGGAATAGAGGTACAAAACTTACGAGATCTGCACTTTGAGCATTTACTATGACGTCGCTCCTTTTAAACACTTCAATCAGAAAGCGCAGTTATCACCAATGTAATTTAACAAAATTTGGGAAGAAAATCATGAAATTTTGCCTTCTTTTGGGGTTGGAAGTCGGAGCCTTGAAATCTTTGTCTCAATAATATAATGTACCGACATAAAATTGATGTCTTTCAGTAATTTCTGTGTTTGGGCAAAAACTGCTTTAGCTGTTTATGTTGATATGTATATTACTGTTTTTAGCAATCCATATCGATTTCGCAATCCGTCGCCTAGACAATACAAATAGTACCAGCATTCGCACGTTATTTTTCAATTGGTGATTTTAACAGTTAATTTTGCTCGTATAAATAGCATTTAATAAAAATGCTGTCTTGGCAAAGAGCTTCCCAAGCACGTTTTAAAATACTCTAAATAAACACTGGAGAGTATTACCCAGAAATCTTTTTAATGATGTTTAAAGTCATGATATCAGCACTTCAGTTATCTTGGGCCAGTAGTTCTAGAACTGAAGAGGCTCTGGGCCATGGCGCCATGGCACCATGGGCCTCCTGAAATCCCAGTTATACAAAAATTTGTCGAAATCATCGCTTTGAAGAAATTGATTTTCAAAAAAAATTTTCCTGTTGTTTCGAAATGCAAATGTTAGAGGAGAGAATGCTTTGAAAAGACTTATCTAATAAAAAAGCTATCCCGCATTGCAAAAGGAGGAAACGGGTTTTTTGGCACTGTCAAGAAAAGCAGTTTTAAAAAGTTAAAAAACCTCTGGTTTAGAATTTCAAAGTCAAAAGATATGCTAGACAAAATCTCAAAAAGACCCAACAGTTCTGGGAATGGAAGCTTTTATATTAATAGAGTGGTGAAAAACTATTGCTTGAAAGAGAGAATAGTTCGGATAGAGAAATTGCTAGTTCTTAACAAGCGGCGCTGGATTGCTTTCCAATAACAGATTGTTCTGTCTAAGTTTCAATTCCTTCCGAAGTGGCTGTTTTGCATGAGTGGATCTTCCCCTTCCCCAAACGGAGTAAGCCATTTTTCCGGGTGCATATGGCTTTAGAGTCCATGTTTGCTTTCTCATCGATCTTTCTCTCCGAATTTTGCTGCCACAAAAAGCGTATGGAGGTTCGATTGTTAGGAAATTTTTGCTTTTCTAAGAGAATAAGTCAATCAATCCGAATGATGATATTTGCATGTAACTGCATTTTTGCTTAAGGTAATGCAATGTAAATTTTGCATCTCATGTTGTATGAAATTGCTTTGACTGCAAATTTTATAGAAATTATACAAATAGATTAAGGAGGAGTCAATGAAATTCAAAGTTTACACACAATTAGTAAATACAAAATTTCAGTTTCAAAAAATTTTTAATGTTTGATTTTCAGAATAGTTTAATAGAGAATCAGGTCAAAGACAATATTGGGGCATGGCTTCAATTATGTTTGCTCCTTTTTTCTGGCTACTTCTATGTTCTCTACGCCGTTCTGGATGAAAGTTGTAAGGCATGATTGAACAAGTATGTTGTTCTTGTTTTTTAGCATTTTATAGATTTTAACAACAAATGCAAAAAAATGAATTGGTCTAAAGTTATGCCAGAAACAAAATTTCCTTGATAGTCAAAACTGATTTACCCGCAAAAGAAAGTTTAACAGTCTGGTTAGTTTTTAAAGTTTTTCTTGTGATATTTTGCGTGTAAAATTTTTGATTTTTGTCAATCCACGAGGGTGTTTGCAACGCCATTTCTTTCTTTTTTAGTTGAAGCTAGAGCATGATTGACATAAGAGCAATCTCTAATGGTATATATGACAAATGCTTAAGGGCCTATTTTGATCTACAACAGGCGTTCTCATTCTTTAATATTGGTGGCCCATTTTTGATCTAAAAAATAATTGGCGACCCACATCTTAGATTTGCCGTTTAAATCCAAGGCAAAACCCTTTTTTCTTTGAGATTGATCATTTTGAAGTCTATTTTTTATCTACTTTGAAGACGATGAGCTTTTTGTTGGAGATCGACTATTTCAATCTTCATATTTTTTATATGAGCAGTGGTGCCCGGTGAACAAAGCACAAATTGTTGCCAGTCGGCTCATTGCTTAAGCAGGCTCATTTCAACTTGCACTATTGAAAACACAAAAAGATAAACATAACACAAACATAAAAAGCACGATTACTGGCAGAGAGGATCAGTTCGGAACAAGCGGGTTGACCAGCAAACCAAAGCCACAGCACCACCATTGTCGACCCATCTCGCAAATCCTGAGCTCCACAACATCAACCAGGCCTACAAAATCCCAAATTCCAAGTTTTCTCACAAATCCTGAACTCCACAACATCAACTAGGCCTACAAAACTCCGAATCTCAGGTTTTTTGATTGCGTTTTAAACTCACAAATCCAAACAACTACCCTTGCTGTCGACATCAGATGCCAAACACATAAATTCCAGTTGTTTCTGTCAGGGACTAAACTCCCGAGTTCCAAGTCCTACACCATCAGTCAACATCTGATACAAAATCCACAAATTCCAGTTTTTTCTATCAGGTACTAATCTTGTAAAGTTTGAGTGTTATACCATCAGTTGGCAATACATACAAAATACACGAGTGCCCAACATTCGCCGTCAGGAAATGAACTTGAAAATCTCGAGTCTCATTCATTCAATCGACATCACGTTATTACAAAACATGCGAATTTTAAGTATTCTGGTAATGGACTAAATTTTCGAATTCAGAGTTCTAAACGATCAGTCAATATCAGGTACATAAAACAAGAATCCCAAGCGCTACCTTTGTGGACTAAACCTGCAATTTCAAAGTCCCAAACCATTAGTCAACATCAAACACAAAACATGCGAATCTCGAACATTCCCGTCAGGCATAAAACGTATGACTTCGCAGTCATCGGTTGACAGCATTACCCCTAGACCACCTTCACACGCATGGCTACCCATTAGTTGCTTTTTACAACTTGCTGGGTGGACAGATTTAATTAAACCTAATTAGGTTAAAGCAAAGGTTTTCCATGATGGTAACCATAATCCTAAATATTCAAAAAAGAAGCCATGGCCCGCCAGAATTGCTACTGCTGCCCACTGATTGAGAAACACTGATCTAAAAGTTCTCATTTGGGCACCTACGTCACGAAAACCGTAACAGCTACAATAGCTTATCCACAACGTAGTTGCTCGTTAGAGAAGAACACAAATTCACTATTTAAAACACATATCAATTTCTGTTCAAATAGCCAGTTGTCATCTCAATAAAAAAAAGTCGAGTTAATAAAACTTTTAATGGGTTGTCCGTTGACTGACTTGCAAGTAAAATTTCGGCAAATAGTTTGTTTTCTTAAATCATAGCGTAGCAAAGCAATTTAATTTCCAATAACTATGTTTACTATTTTATCTGTGTGTTACTTTGCTAAGCAATGGTTTAACTTGTATGCGTGAGAAACATATTTTTTATGACTATTGTGAAAGAAAAACAAAAAGATAAATAAGCACCCGTTGACACATTTAAGACGAAGAGAAGTTTGAAAAACGGTGCAAAATTCTTTGTTTTTTCTCGATGATGAGAAGTAACAAGTGATCATAGAAATTTTGTCAAAGACAAATAAGTTGCAGTTGACTTTTGATAGTGGGCCTGAAGACGCGAGACCAAGACGCCAAAAAGCTTCAACACCGGTCTTGAAAAGTAAATTATTGTTTTATATTAAGCTGTTGAAGATTTTCGTAGAACGAAAACTACTAGTTTGGTAAAACGCTTTTGTAAAGATTTTTGTGGACTATAGTGGTTCTTTTGCTATATTTAAAAAGCAAGAGCGCCAAGATTAAAACCCCAGTTGTTAGATAAGTTATACGTCTCTTCAAAAAATTTTTTCTGTACAAGTTTTCATAAACTTTCTACAAAAATGTAATAATTTTTTCAAGCTTCTCTCCTTGCAAAATCTTGCTTGCGCTCTCTAGAAACATTATTTATATCGAGTTACTGTATGTCAATAGTTTCGATAAGCTTATATTCAAGAAAAATATATACCGTAAATGACGTAACTTCATCTTTCGACCAGCAATATGAGAATGAAGAAAGACGGTGGTAATGTTAAATGACGTTACTCCTCCGATCTTCATCGCCTACAAAAACCAATAAAGCATTTATAACAATCTGAAATAATGAAAGAGGCCGGTGTTTTTATAACTTAACTACGTTATAAAAAAGTGTTCAAAAACCTGAAAAATTAGCTTTGTTTACTAATTTTGTACGTTCTTTAACACATTTTCAAACGCCATTAGCAAAAAATCTATGTCATTTACTACATCTTACGCAAATACACGGGTTTCGATTGTAGGCGTAAAGTATTATTTTTAAATAATTGATACAACCTAAGCTTTTCTTTGGGTTATATGCACTTCCAACCAAAAAATACCTTATGTGATGTGGGCAGAGCTCATTTACGAAACTGGTGCGCCTGAGTTAATTGCAAAGTGCCTATACAGCCTTTTATGATATCATCCTGAAAATGGTGATCAATCGTCACAACTGTCATCTGTTTATTGACCAGACTCAATAACTTTGGACACATACAAACAATGTGTTTTTGCTACAAGCAGTCGCGGAATCAACCTGCCTGGTAATTTGTCTTAAGTTACATTACGTAAAAAGGATCACCATATATCCACTGTCGACATCACATACCACTTTATGAAGTTAGATTAACAATTGGATTTTCCTTCACGTCTTACAACTGACAGCGTACTACGCACAATGCTAACAGTAGAACCCAAATTTCCATTACACAAAACACAAGTGCGACTTGGAGGCAAAAAAAGGGATGTCCTAATTCAAAAATTTCTTCAACGTGTAACCTCACTTACAAAATTAGCTAAATTGAGGGTGAAAAAGTTTTCAAATTCTTTATTTAGGGAACAACCCAAAGTTTGCGATAAAGATGGGGAACTATTTTTCAGAGATCAATTAATGGAAATCAACTTTATCAAAAAACAATCATCATTTTTGATCAAAGTTTTACTGGCTATTTGCCAAGAATTAAAAATAAAATTACCAGGAGGCAAGATATAAAGGTTGTGGTAACTCACCCCTCCAATGCATCGTGACCCACAATTGCCACGGCTGTTAAACTTTTCTAAATTAGGAGGAATAGCCATATAAATTCCGGAAACCAAATGTCCCACAATTATTAAGCCGGCTTCTATCTCACGCAAATTTGAAGTGTACACCATGCGTATTCCTGAGTTGTCGCGAATGTCTAAACAAACAAAATCTGCTTCAACCTTTTGACGACCCTGATTAGTTTGAATCTTCCGATTAATTTAAAGTGCAACAAAACGTAATCTAATTGTAGCTCACGATAAGATAAAAATCATTTTTTAATTGTTTATCATCTTTAAAGTGTATTTCCTGCTTGATGCCTATGCAGGTCCAAACAGACGAACAGTTTTGCACTGTCCAAAGTGACGCCATGACGCATTTTTGTTTTCTGAACAAGGTTTGACAACGATCACAGTAGAGTGACCAGACAATTGAAAGTTTTGCATTTATTGCTAAATACTACCAACAGGGGGTATGAAAGTGTGCTTGGATTTCTTTGATGAATTCCTTTTCTACAAGCGCCCAAAAGACACAAAATCGACGGATTGTAGATGAAGAATGATAACATTAGGAAATGGCTGACCAATACATGATTCAAAAATCATAAGATCATTTCGCAGTTTCCCAAATTCTTTGATCTTGTGTTCGAAAAGTTGAGATGTTCTCATCTTCAAAACAAATTTCTAAATACAGCTCAATGTAGAAAAGCAAGGTTTGGTTATTAAAAGAACAAACAAATCGCATATATTGCCACTTTCAATCAATACAATGATAAATTGCAAAAACATATTTTCGTTGTGAAAATGCTTACCGATTAACTCCGGGTTGTCGTAATGCACTTCCAGGAGAAAAATCCTGCTTTGATCTTTTTCTCCTACAGGCAAGCCGGTAAAATCCGGAAGTGACACCGCCTTCAAAAGATATTTATCCGTTAAAATCGTAACCGTAATTCAAAAATTTCAAAATACAAAGTGGACTAAAATTACAATTAGACAGAAATAAATCGGTTTAAAGTGATAGAATTGTTTTGCTTGTTTCCAAAGCTGTAAGTTGAACTCAGTGAAAGCAATATTTTTCCGCGTCTGAGCAGCTGAACCTCACCACTCGTAGCTGCGCTTCGCCATTATCATCAACTTCCCTAAGGAAATCACCATTTACTCTCGATTCTATTGCCAGCTTCAAAGTGATGCTTTTAAAAAAGCTTTTTGTAGATACTGCTTATATTTGTAAAAAAATAGCCTTCCACTTCTACCTAGGGCAGGGCTTCTTAACCGGGGGTACGAAACACCAAAGCAGGGGGTACGAGATGAGGCGTCAGAATAATGGTTATTTGAAACTCCAGGGCAGTGGTCCAGAAACTCTTTTGTCTGCTGGCACGGGAAAGTGGTTGATCACGTTTCGCGGAACACCGCCCAGTCAAATCTAGTTCAAGCGGCGATGAGAGGTATCACGGGCGTCTGCGAGACTGGTAATGACCTTTTTTTTTTGGAGATTACCCCTACACTGGTCGGCAAGCTGCGGAAATAGGCACCGTAAAAAGACTCGCGGCACGCCTGCAAAGCTTCGCGGCGCACAGTTTGGGAAACACTGGTCTAGGGGTACAAAAGCATTTCACAAAATTTTAAGGGGTACGAGCGCCAAAAAGGTTAAGAAACACTGACATAGGGGCTATCAAAAAGAATAGACATCTAAGGAAAGGCTGCCGATAGAAAGAAACTAACCCCCACTTCCCTCTTCTAATCAGTGCCGAGGGCACAGGAAAATGGCAGTCATAACCTTACCAAACCCTAAAACTCGAAGTTGACTATAGAACTACCTTTACCTTTAATTATTGGGAGTAAATGTAAAATAATTAGACTTTGTTAATTATAGCAGTAAAGTAACTTAACAGCTTCAGCCAATCTCTCCAAATACAGCTGCGTTATCATACAAAACAAAAATGGAGTATAAGTCATTTTTTGTCAGAAGACTGGACTTAAAAGTAGTGATAGAGGCATTGTCCCCCAAATAAATTCTATTTTTGGTGAAGATCTATATACAGTAGATTCCGCTTAATCGGGTCACATCGGGACTAGCATCATTTGGCCCGATTAAGCGGCTGACCCGATTATCCGAAGTTAACATGACGTCATTGTCTTGACGGTAATAAACAAACACATGCGCATATACAAGCATTGTGCACATTGTTTGGAGGTTTTTCTCTAATTTTTCTGGTAACAACAATTTCTTCAGCAATAGTTTAATTTTTTCGTGGCATTTCTGCTTAGTTCTTCACAAAATTTGCAACAAAGCACATCAATTACTATGTCCAAAGGCATGAAATCACAAAATAAGTTGCGCCTGTATTGTTCAATTGTCACATAATAAAGTTGGCTTTGTGATATCGAGTACCATTACATCACAAAAGCGGTTTTGCAATTACACAGGTGTATGTCTGGCTACAGTTGTGGCCCGATTAAGCGGAATAGTGGCCCGATTATGTGGATATAGCGTAGTGTATTTTCTTTGATTGGATTTCGTTCTTCACAATTTGGCTCAATTAAACGGCTGACCCTATTAACCGGCGGCCCAATTAAGCGGAATCTACTGTATACAGAAGGATTGTAAATCAGTATTTTAAAAGTGAGAGCTTATTCTGTAGCGGTCCTACCTGAAAAAAGTTTCAAAAGTATCTTAAGAAAAAGTTGCCCTATCACAAATGTTTTTCGTTTGGAGTACGCTTCGCAGTTTGGCGCAGCATCAACCGAATTTATATTAAAAACTTTTGCTGAGTCATTTTATTTTAGGTTTGCATTTAAAGCATAACGACGTCAACCTGATAAATGAATTCTTTGACTGCTTCTAGCCACGTTTATGTTTTTTTTTATCACAAATAGACTTTTACACATAGAAATACCTCTCCTCCGACGGCCCATCCCAAGTATATGTTGATACAAGAAGATACATCTGGACTATAACAATCAACATTTTTGCCAATTTGGTCTGGGTTCTACAAAAAATAAAATTTTTAAGTAATCACGTATTGAATGACATCTACTGCGTTTTCACAGCCAACTTCACGGCAAGCTGTTGCTGAAATCTATGGTGTGCCATCTGTAAATTACGTGGTAAAGTAAAATTTTGCAGAGTTTCGGACAAATCATACAGCAACGAAACAGTGTTTCTCTTCCAACGACAAATCATACAGCAGCGAGACAATTTTTCTCTTCCAGCGACAAATCATACAGCAAAGAAAACGTTTTTCCTTTCCAAGGACAAATCATACCGGAACGAAAACACGATAAAGTGCGGTCTGCAAAGTAGCGCTACTTGTAAAATAGTGTTTCGTGCAAAATATGTTCGGAAATTTTCGTGGTAATTAAAAAACGGCAAGATTTCATTAACAGCAATACAAAACCTAGGCCTATCTATAAATAACTACCACATGCTATTGTTAATCGAACTTTGCCACTTTTGAACTACCACAAAAGTTTTCGAACATATTTTGCACGCGGCACTATTTTAAAGGTGGCGCTATTTTATAGACTGCACTTTACCGTCTTTTCATTGCTGTATGACTTATCCTTGGAAAGGAAAAATTCTTTTCTTGCTGTATGATATGTCCTTTGAAAGGAAAAATGCTTCGATGCTGTATGATATGTCCTTGGAAAGGAAAAATGCTTTGTTGCTATATGATATGTCTTTGGAAAGCAAAAATGCTTCGTTGCCGTACGATTAGTCGTTGAAAAGGAAAAATTGTTTCGTTGCTGTATGATTTGTCGTTGAAAAGGAAAAATGCTTCGCTGCTGTATGGTTTGTCGTTGGAAAGGAAAAATTGTTTTGTTGCTCCATGATTTGTCGTTAGAAGAGAAAAATTGTTTTGTTGCTGTATGAGTTGTTCTTGGAAAGGAAAAACGTTTTCTTTGCTGTATGATTTGTCTTGGGAAAGGGAAAATTGTTTCGTTGCCGTATGATTTGTCTTTGGAAGAGAAACACTGTTTTGTTGCTGTATTATTTCTCGTTGGAAGAGAAACACTGTTTCGTTGCTGTATGATTTGTCCAAAACTCTGCAAAATTTTACTTTACCACGTACTTTACAGATGACAAGCACTTTACATATGGGGTGTCATGTGTAAACTACGTGGTAAAGTAAAATTTTGCAGAGTTAAGGACAAATTATACAGCAACGAAACACTTGAAGAGTTAATTAGTGTTGCATACCTTGAAGATTGCAGGAAGTAAACTATTTATATTCTTGAAGCTTGTCGTCTGACACATTTCATGAGAATCTGTCAGAAATAGAGTGAAAAAGATGAACTGAGTCACTTACAATATATAGAGACACAGGAAGTTGATGTAAGTGACTCTTGAAGCCACTTACATTAAAACATCCAAACCAAATTTATGTAGGCAAAAGGAATTCGTGTATGGACTAGAAATCGCACATTAGTTGCCGCTCCATCCACTGATCGCTCCTTTTACCAATCACGATAAAGCCTTTTTCTTTTTTCTTTTTCGTCAACTGTGTCTCTATATAAGTGACTAATTTGATCTTTTTCACTCTATTTCTGACAATTCTCTTAAAGAGTGCCAGACGAAAAGCTTCGAGAATATGAATGGTTTACTTTCAGCAACGAAACAATTTTAACTTTCTAAAGAAAAATCATCCAGAAATCATCACAGCTGTTTTTAACAAAGGCTAAATCAAAAATTTGCAATAAAGGCGCTGTAAATGCCCCTTATAGCTGATAGGAATGTAATGTTGATAGTGGTGAGACATCTACCTTGTTTCTGAATGTAAAACCTTTTAATGGTAGGCTATGATGAGGACGTAGACTATAATAGTTAAGCACAGTCAGATATTTTTATAGGTTACTTACTATAAGTCTTTCGTCTGTTAAACCAGTACAACTAGTGCTCTGAACCGCTTCCGAATCATCATGACTGTCATACAAATATAGTGCATTGCTACTTCAAGCTGTGCAATTCAGTTAAAAAAATTTCCGTAAAGTGTTTTTTGCTTTTCCAAGAAAACTAAAACGTAACCATCGCAAGGTTTAAAAGCACATGTGCTGCCATACATGGTTGCTCAATCAACTCTACCACATTTCCAAATAGAAGCGATCATTTATTAGCGTCAAGGTGATGAAACGATTTTTAACAAAATTAAACAAGCACATAGTAGTGCAACGAATGAGTGAGCTTGGGGGAATCGGCGTGTAACTCCGAAAGTTTCGTCAGCAAATCGTACAACAATGAAACTCAGGTTGGATACCAATTAAACGCAACTTCATATAGTCTTTATGTATTGCAATGTATTATGCAGTTTCAATTAAACGAGCACTTTACTCGGTCGACTTATGAGTTATTTAATAATATTCAACAGACTTACTGAGGTTTCTCTGCTGTATGTAAAATTGTTGCTGATTTGATAAGCAAAGCAAAAAATTCGTCAAGTTTTAGTAGCAACTGAAATTTAGCAACCAAAAGGTTGGCGAATTTTTCGTTTTGGTAGCTCCCAAAATGAATTCAAATATACGCATTTTCATAAGATAGATTTAGTGATCCAGTACGCAGTGAAGCTCACCACAGCATTTTCGTCGCAGAAATTCACAAGCATATGATGTACGTTTTTCGCATAGGTTTGATTGATTATAGGTTCGTACTGAAAAAAAAACAAGTTAAACGTAGCGCAATACTGCAACGGTTTTCTTCTGCAGGCTAAAAATAATTAAAGATTTCAAATTCATCAACGCCAGTCATCATGAAGCAGCCAAACACATTAGTTGAGTGGCATTTTGCGAGATTCGTGATTCTCCAAGTAAACAGCCTATTACTTTATTAAGCTATTTCACAATCTGTCGTAAGGACGACTACTAAGTTCCCTCACTACTACCATGCATATAGTTCTTTTAACTGAGTTCAACAGAAAATTTTCTGAGTTTTCATACCTTAAAGCTGCAATCTGTTGCAAAAGGAAGCTGGACAATGCCTAGTGATTTACGTTTTGCTATTTTGCCTAAACGGTGTCCACTGTATAAAAACGATAGTGTTTCCTCTTTATGATTTATTACTGCCTAAAATAGCCTGGAAACGAATTTTTCTTTAAGTATTTTCTGCATTTAAAACAGCCCTCCATTCAACGTTCTGCAGTAGCATGGTAACTTCTCTGGACATTTGCTACAGCCCCCTAACCGTCACTAAAACATCGTTGTGAGTGAATATGACATCTTAAAGATTTTTGGGCTATTTTGCTAATTGAAACCAGTTTTAATTACATATATTTTCCTTAACCAAGGTTTGAATGTGAGTAACCATGTGCAAAAGGAACATTTCAAGATAATGTTGTTACCAAAGTGGCATTTAATATAGATTTTCGTCAGCGAAGCCAAGCCTTGATAATGATGAATTAGTAGATGGGTTTGGTTCGAACCCTTTCTTAAAAATGAGTAAAACACCTTCCTTTACAAAACAATAGTCTTTTTACAACAACTGAAGACCGTAGTAGTAAATTTTTTAATGGTGTAGGCTTAAAATCTCCTTCAAAAACAATTACAAATTATCCCGAATATAACCCACAGTAATTGTGATAAACATTCAATAATCAAATTTTGCAATTACTCTTATAATATGGTGAATTGAATCAAGCTGTGGCATTTGAAAAATCTTGCAGTGGTAGAAGGTACTTTGTGCAGGAATGAGCTCGCCGTCCATTTTGAAATCAAAGTATGAAGTGTTAGTTTCTTGTATTGGAGTGTTTACAGTTGGCTGAAGAAGAAGAAGGCTCCTTGTTCCTGTAACGTGTAACATGTATTCAGACTTGTATCCCAGATTGCCATTGCTATCATGATTTCACAATGAAACCAGCTAAATGCAAACTTTTTGAAAATGAGAAAGTTTTTCACAGGATTTATTGGTTTCCACGGGTTTATTGGGTAATGGCAATTAATCCACTGAAGCCGTGAATCCCTCTAACCTTGCCTTGCAGAAAATGTCCTATAAGTAAGCGCGTAGCCAGAACCAAACTTGGGCTAAGTTGAGATTTCAGTTTTTGTTTATCATAATTTTGTCCTCATCATATTAAACAGGTCAAAATTTAAAGAAGCGTCAGCGAATTTCTCTCACTTCCCCTGACAAGCCTCATTGTACCAGTGGAGTTGACGTCGCATAAAGTGTCTTACTACCTCTATTTTTAAACTGATGAATATCTCCTGCAGCTAAATCATTTCCTGCTGGATCAGATTTTCCGAAGGCATAGATAATTCGCATTGTATTGTTCTGTAAAAACAAAAGGAAGCAAGAATAACATAAGCACTGACAAATCTGAGAGCTTTGTATCTTGTCATTAACAAAATGTGCTTACCGCTAGATGTCAAAAAGCTTCTCGAAAAATAGCCGCACAAAGCTTATATCTAAAAAAACATATTTGGCAAAAATAGGCCTAGGTTAGTATCCCCAGGAAACCGGTAAGCAAGACTTCTCCTGCCCAGCAACTTCTTTGAAAGCACACTTTTATTGAAACGACGTTTTTTGAGCGTATGGTTAAATTTTTTCACTCAAGCAAAACATTTAACAACTGTGAAAATTACCATGCTACTTAAGCCTTAGAAACCATGCATTATGCGTTGGTACCACAAGCGCTTTATAGGGTAGTAATTTACAACCAGTTTAGAGAAAATTTTGGTGAAGGTTCAGTTAGCTCTGCCTGTTAAAATACATTATCAAACAGTTCAACCACCAACCGTTTATTGTTTACATAGACAGTGCCGTAGCAGTCCCGCTTTGGGAATCCTAAAAAAAGGATTGTAAGTGCCTCCTGTGATTGATTTTAAAATGTGGTTAGTCTTTTGTATGCTATAAAAACACTCTAATAAACAACTGCAAAAAGAATTCAAATATGCAGCAAAACAAATGCAGTGTCATTGCGAAAATGTAGAAACAATCACACTGATTTAACCTATTGGTCATCCCCCCAAAATAGTCTGGAACGCATTTTTCTTACTTGCAAACTTTATTTTGGCCTCAAAACTAAAGACTGTTCACATAAAATTTTGATTGACGGCATGGCCAATGAAGACAGTCTAGACCATTGGTTTTCAAACTGGGGACCGCGGTCCCTTAGGGGTCCGCGACGCAATTTCAGGGGGACCGCGAGGGGTCTCTGATGCGCCGTATATAAAGTGGCAGCATGAATCAAGGTGAGAAATTTAGCTGGATCTATAATCGATGCAGCTCACTGCTCAATAAATCTGTTATTAGAGGTCGTATCAATACACAATGGGGCATTGTACGACTGAGAGTCAATTATTACGTAATAGTTCTTTTTCTCAATCATGCTGTTTAACCCTACCAATCCGAGTTACCGAAAATTCGGTACTTTCCGTACATGCCAATATGCCGTGTTACCGAAAATTAGGTATTTGGGTCGAGCACGTGGAATGCAGCTAAAAATAACGACTAATCATGGTTAAGTCTCGCATTTGGTGCGATCCTGTGCGAGATTATTGTTTCCTTAACTCTTTCGATCCCGCGTGCATTGTGAGAAGCATTGTGAGAAAATGTCCGCGAGGTGTCAGAGCGAAAAACTGTCATAATTTGTCATAATCAATCATAATTAATCATCATAAAGTACCCAAGTTTGTTTGTAAATCATTACTCATCTGTTTACTTCTACATTAAGTGTGATATATCGTTGAAATCTCTATTTCTTGAAGATTTCAAATATAATGAAAACAAAAAAATTTTTTTTTTGAATATGCAAATTTTATGCAAATTAGCCCCCCCCCCAACAGGTGCTGAGTTGTCTTTGAAGTTAGAGTACCCTTACCTCAAAGATCACTGCAGATTTTATTTTTCCACCAATTTCTTTAGAAATGGTCGCTAGATGATGCTAAGGAAATAAGCTTTCAAGGTACATCAGTCAAAACTTACCTAAGAGCCTAGGTTTTCTACAGTTTGCTACTTTCTCAGGCCCATGACCTTTTTGTTAACCGGTATTGACCGGTACCAAATTTTGTTAGTCAAATGTAGTATCTAAAATATGATCAGTTATTATCTGCTAGAGGTTAGCCTAAACCATGTAACATTATGTATTTTTGAACAGGAAATTTCTTAAAGATTCAAAAAATATCAAGTTTACATAGAATATGCTGTCACTAACAATGAAACAGCAACTTATTTACACCCCTCCCATGTGTTGAGAAACAAGGGGGATACAGCAAACTTTGATTTAGAGAAGCAAAACTTTTGCTAGCTGTTAAACTTGTATTTCAGTTTTTGTTTCCTTGGAAACTTGATGCGAAATGACGACTTTAGTGGTGAAACATTTGCAATTTATTTTATCTTTTTAAAGGGTGTAGTTTTTCTAAAAGTTATACTTTAGTGAAGGTAAGTCAAAAAAGTTTGGGGGTTTTGAACTGACATGATGTACAGTACCCATTTTTGATCAGTAAATATCATATATTGCTTAGCCTAAACTATTTAAAGTTATATATTGCTGAAAAGCAAATTTCCTAAGCTTTCAAATGAGACCGATATTTAGCAACATGTCATATTTTTTACGCACTAAATCTACTTTTTTTACTTACCTTACAAATTTGTTTGGGGGGGTTTTGAGACCCCTAAAAAATTTGGAAATTTGAATAGGTAAATTTTATCATTATTGCTTGAAATTTTGTCAAATGATGCCCCAAAAGAGTAGTTTTTAGACTGTGTCAATGATAAAGGGTTTGGTGTTGTGGTAAACCAGGTATCTTGATTTGAATTCAAGGTAGTTGGCTCTTGCATTCAGCAACTCTGTTTAGAACTGATAGGAGATTACCGCACATCAGCAGTTCGTCGCGGCCAAGTAGAGCCTTGTCCTCAACGCATGACCCAAGGCAACCACTTCCCCCAAATTGATGTTGGCCCTCCATCAAACCACATCTGCACTGTCTGTATGGAAAAACACCTTAGATATAACAGACAGAACCCAGGTGTGACATATAAAGACAATCCCAACAAGAAAGTAAAAACAAACATTTACTGCTCTTTATGCACCAAGTACCTCTGTGTAAAACCCGGCTCCACCTGCTGGGCTGACTGGCACACAAAGGTGGAATACTGGCGGTAGATCCAAGGTAGGCCATTTTACTATGTATTTTCAAAGTTTGAACTTTTTCTAACTCATAGTTTGCATGCAACTAACTGTTTTCTATTGCATATGCGTTTTTCCTCTATTTTGCTCAGGAGGCCAGGTTTTGGGATATTTTAGGTTCAGGGATCTAGGTCTGGTAGGGTTAAAAAATAAAAGTCTTGAATATTCATAAGAAAGAAGAAGTTGAGTACAAATTAGAGCAAGTATGCGTGTTTGGATAAAAAGTAGCGACTTAAATTAAGTTTTAAGACAAACCAAATTTAACGCGGACATATAAAAGCGTATAGCCAGCTTTTTCCTAAAAAGTGTTTGTCGAGGTCTTAGCTTTAGTGCAGACTAGCTTGCACATATAATTATAATTTTTGAGTTTCAGAACTTTATACTTCAAAAATTGGCTAAGCTACTGTTGAAAATTTGCTTTCACTTGCCTCCAAAAAAGAAAATGAGATATGACGATTCGTATTTAAAATTTGGTTTTACAGCAATAAAATGTGACGGAGAAGAGAAACCGCAGTGTGTTTTATGCTGCACAGTGTTGGCATCTACTTCACTTAAACCCAGCAAACTAAAAAGACATTTAGAAACGCATCATCCTGATTCATCAAACAAGGATTTAAATTTCTTCAAACGAAAAGCTGAAACGTTGATCAAGTCCAGGCTGGATCAATCAGGAATGTTTTGGAAAGACACTAAGAGTGGTCTGAAAGCCTCCTATGAGGTTTCACGAAAAACCCCACCAAAAAAACCCACCAAATGCCTCCAAAAAACCCCACAACATTGGAGAAGAGTTGATATTGCCTGGCTGCCGAGACATCATATCGAATGTGCTGGGAAGTTCTGAGCTTCAGAAGCTAAAACACGTATCTTTGTCAAATGATACTGTCAGAAGGCGAACATTTTGTCACAGGTAGTCTCGAAGATTCAGAATTCAATTTTTAACTATTTAGCGATCCAGATTGATGAAACTACGAATGTAGCTAACTTAGCCCAACTTTGCGTCTTTGTACGTTATGTTTATAATCAGCATCTGGAAGACGAATTCTTGTTTTGCGAAACCCTAAGCACTAAAACAACCGCAAGGGAAATATTTGACAAACTGGACAGATTTTTTGAGGCGCATGCTATCAAGTGGGAGCATGTTATTGGGGTCTGCACCGACGGTGCTCCAGCGATGATTGGCTGCCGTTCCGGTTTTCAGACCTTGGTAAAGGAAAGATGGCCAGATGTGATTCGTACACACTGCACTATTCATCGTCAAGCACTTATGGTAAAAACAATGCCTGAGGAGTTGAAAAGTGTTCTGAACGATGTGATTAAGGCAGTGAATTTCATTAAAGCAAACGCACTCAACTCACGCCTATTTCGTGATTTATGCCAGGGGTCGGCAACCTACGGCACGCGTGCCACACTTGGCACGCCAAGCAATTTCCAATGGCACGCAGAGCCTTCCCAAGTTGCACAAAATGTTTTTGTTATTCACACGGAAGTTGCACCAATCGGAGCTACTCGGTCTATAAATAATAGCCCAGTAGTTCTGATTGAATTCGTACACAATATTAGATACTAATGCCACCTATGGATAGGGTTACCATACGTCCCGCTTTTTCAGGGCTTGTCCCGACTTTTTTTTTTTGGAGACCACCCCTTTGGGCGTGCCGATTTTGTATTGACAATAGTTAAAAAGCCCATAAATTTGGCCTGGTGCAAGGTTGCCATCCATTGTCCGGCATTTTGCTTTTCTAAGTATGGTAACCCTATATATGGACTATGTCTGGTTTATTGTATATTGATGTATTAAAATGTATGAGGTTGGCACACTGAACGATTTCAAAACTTAAGTCGGCGCACAGTTAGCAAAAGCTTGCCGACCCCTGATTTATGCAAAGAAAGTGATTCCGAATTTGAAACACTTTTATTGTACTTGCATGTGAGATGACTTTCAAAGGGAAAAGTACTGAAAAGAGTTTTTGTTCCACGAAAAGAAATACACGAATTTCTGCATGAAGCTACAGCTAAACAAGTAATGTCCGAAAAATTCACGGACAACCGCTTTCTGACATGCCTGTCGTTTTTGGTAGACATCTTCGAATACGTGAGTTCTCTCAACCTGGCCTTACAAGGAAGGGAAATCACCGTTCTCCATTGTCATGAAAAATTGACTGCTTTTGAAATGAAGTTAGCATTATGGAATTCAAAACTGGATAACAAGAACTTTGCCCCATTTCCACAGTCAAATACATTTCTTGATGAAAATGCACTTCACGTGGATGACGATATCCTTGAAGTGATGAAGCGCCATGTTTCAATTCTTAGAGAAGAAATATCGCGATACTTTCCCGATTTACTGGAATTTGAAAAATATTACCGCTTCATCAACAACCCATTTGTACACTCCGTTAGCGATCTGCCTTCAGAGGACAACTTGGTTCAGGAGCAATTTATTGATTTGGTAAATGATGGGGATGCAAAATTTGTTTTTCGTGAAATGTGTTGCAGTGATTTTTGGATTCAAATGGCAGAGCCATACCCTGCTGTCGCAAAGATGGCTCTAAAATTGTTGATTCCATTTCCTACCACCTACGAATGCGAAAAAGCGTTTTCCACTCTCGTTACTATCAAAACAAAATCTCGAAACAGGATGGATGTGACCCATGACATGAGAGTTGCCCTAGCCAACACACTGCCCAAAATAAAGGAATTGCTGGAAGACAAGCAAGGGCACCCATCCCATTAAACTGTGCTTGTAAAATTGTTGACGGATATTTACTTTTTTCTTTTCAGAATAAATAGCTGTTTGCCTAATACACATAGTATTTTATGATAAAGGTCCTTACAACTGAGCCAGAATTTATGTTTAAATTTACATGGGACCGAGAGTGGTTGAAAAAATTGAAAGGGGACCGCAAAGTAAAATTTTTTCAAAAGTTTGAGAACCACTGGTCTAGACATTTTAGGTAGATCTATCGAAGGTTGTAGAGTACGGTAGTCGGGATTGGCGCCCTAGCACTCTAATGATATTGAGATTTGTAACTCACTGCACCGCACAATTCCACAACCCAGCAAACGAGCAAGTTGTTGTATTACTGAAAGCGTATAAATACATCCCTGAGCAGAAAAGTGATTTTGATTACAGCAAGCAGCGCAGACTACAGCGCAGCGCAAATAAGCAGTGTCATGCAGTGAACAAATTAGTTTACTCAACAGAATAGCCAATTTCTAAATCAAAACATAACACAATCAATCAACTATTGTTGTCTAAGTTATAGGCTATCCTCTATTTACCAGCAAAGCAACATGTGACATTATTTCTCACGTTTCTAAGAAAGCTAAACAGAGTTTCCATTAAAAACTATACGATTGTTACATTAACAAAACTTTGAGTGGGGAAAATATCTAACAAAGGTTGTGATCAGTTTCATTTTGCTTCATTTGGCTGGCAGCAGTAACAAGGTAGCGTTATACATTGCAGAGCAATGAACACATTTGGATGCACTTCGAAAAAAGTAATTTTTCTTTTGATATAAAATTCTCGGCCCACTTTCTTGTGATTCGTTTCTTTCTCAATAATGCAGTTAAGCGTACAGGTACTTTGCTCAGGTGGCCGTAAAAAATTTTGTCACTTTTCGGAAAGAAAGAACCAGACCCGCCCGCAGCGCAATGTTATAATTGTCAATCAATGTGATAGGCAACTTGATTTCTGAAACAGCTCAATAAATGATTATGTTAAAAATGTATATGGAAAAATTAAATCATAAATTAAATTTTTGGCGTGCTTTTCACAAGGCCATTACAAAACCGAATTCTTCTTTCATTTATTTATAATTTCAAGCATAATTGGCAACTTATGGCAAAGTTTGAGGCGGTCGGCTGCCGCTTCCCATGGGTACTAGACAGTGGTATACGCGTAAACAAAATAAAGTGACGCCATCAGCGTTTGCGCCAAATGCTCAAAAAGTTTACCCTGTCATCAGTGTCGCTAACAACAAAAAAAGTGACGCAATTATTGTTAATGCTAAGCAGCGCGAATTTAATGCTACTTTAAAAAACATAGTTTTAAATTTATGCTGATTAAACCAATAAAACAAAAAAAGTTGTTTTAAAGTGTTTGTGTGTGAATTTGCACTATTTTGCTGGAGTGCTGACAAAAAGTACTACAAAACAGATTGTTGGAAAAGTACATGACAAGAATCACAAAATCATAATATTAACAACAATTCTGGTCTTACGTAACTCCTAGCAATCAATCAGCATAATAATGATAAGATTGATTGCTTGGTGTTAGGTAAGACAAGAGCTTCGGATCCGATATAGTGTCATCAGCCAAATAGACTGCTTCCGTTCAGATCTTAACTCCAACATTACAACACAACAATATCTACAAAAGTAAGAATAAATTCAAAATGAAATAGAAAAGCAATGGGATATTTTCTAAAAAAGTTAATACTTTGAGCCAACGCTTAGGATTCAGCAAAATACGTCCCGCCGCTATCACTTTCGTTAACTTCTGATAAAATTGCCATCGTTAGCGTTAGCGTAAGCGAAAAGTTAAAGCAATTAATTCGCGCTGTTAACTCAACATCGCGAAGTGCAACAGTGCACATACCGATAGATCACGTTCAAACTATTCACAAAGTTTTCATGCCTTAATAAAATCACATGAAAAAACAAAAACTTGCCACGACTCAATTTACCTCCGTTAGGCAATATAGTTGTTACAGAACCTCGATTTGTTTGGTGATGAGTTTGCTGAAATGTTCTTGAAACAATGACCTTGTTTTTAAAACCACAAACCTGTCAGTAAGTCCGCAACAATATTAACTGATATCATTAAACGTGTTTTACAGTTGTGAGCCAAATCTTCGACAGGCTTCATAAAGTCGTTATGGTGGGGCTTGTCGTATCAAGGCTTTAAATTTTGGCAGAACAACATAAAAGCTGAAGCCATTAGCAGAGTCAGGTTTGAGCTACAGAACAGACAATCATGAAACAAGCTTACCGAGATCGACTTATCCTCGTGGTGCTGACAACCTACAAGTTGCCGGAGAAATGTAATGATCGTAGTTCCGTCGCATTCTTTTCCGCTCAATAGGATCAAATTTTGCTCTGTATCAAGTTGAGGAAACCCGTTTCCATAAGAAGGGCCAAACCTGTCCTAAAAATATGTAAAACTGGGAAATGAGATGCGGTAATTGATTCTTGGCATGAGTTCAAAGTGTCAACTTAGCATGATGGGTGAGCAAAAAGGCTGAAAATGAACATCAAAAAATTGCCTTTTTGAAATAATCAAGTGAAATCATAATTACGTGGTGTAAACGTTGAACTTTTAGCTTTCCCCAAAGGAAAGCAAAACACGGTTATGCATAGATCATCTTGTATTCACACTTGCTTCAAAGCTTCCAAAATACTGCAGGCATTCGGGATTTACACCATAGCAGTTGGAACAGAAAATTGCCGCAAACTTTTCCAAGGCCTTAGCCACCCAGAAACTAAACAAATATTGAACACAAAACTGGATTTAAAAGGAAAGGGGGTGCATTTACGTACGACAGAAACTTCAAAGAGACACAATTTTACAATGTCGGATAAAAAATGGTAGGTATCATCTTTTGTTCTCTCAAATCTTTGTTTCTCAGTCCTTTGGTCACAGCACAATTTACGAGTTGGACACAGCTTGCTAGATATATGTATGTGACCGCATAAATTCGTTTAAGTATAGCAAGTTATTCTGACGTCGCTTGCAGAGTGCTGAACTACAGTTTCAGAGCAGTAAATATTTATTAAAACACTAGATACAAATATATATTTCTTCCCTGGTTTGAATTATTTGGAATGAAGTGATGCGTCACGTTTGCATGTGAGTATTCCACATAAAAATTAAAACTATATCAGCCTGTTTCGCTAAAACGTATCGTTATGTAACTAACTCAAAATTGAAATCCCTGCTTTAAATTACTATGCCTAGATAAATTTCACGAATTACAAAAATGGAATAGCCCCGCTATTATCTGCATTCTGTAAAACTCCTCAGCAAGTAGAAAGTTTCGCAGGCAGTTCAGAAAAGACTCTCCGCCAATTGAAATATTTGTTGTTTTTTCACGCTATTTTAAGGCAATTATTTTTCTAGCGCCAGAACATATTTTACACAAGAGTGGGTTATTTTCGCATAGTTCATGCTTTACTCTTCATATTTCTCCTATCGCTGAGCGACAAGCCGGAGATATGAGAATACTATTTTTAAGTTCTTTGAAATGACTCCACAAAGGAAATCGACCCAAGTCTACCGATGGCTAAGCTGACGCTGTCGTTGGTAGGCAAAAAGCAGACGATGCTAACTCTAGCCACGCAACTAGCTTATGACAGTGTGCCAGGTCGCAATAGGTGCAGCCAGTTGAGCGACAAAGCGGTATAGATCAAATTTTAAAACAGTTACAGATGTAGTGGAAAACACAGCTTAAGCAACAAGAAATTTAAATGCTCAGTATTAACTATGATAAATAACAATGTTATTAAGAGACTTTCAAATAGCTATGACGACATTCATGACGGCAATTAATTCCAACTAAAAAAACTTAATCTGATATCATGTTGATTTGATAGTGAGCATTTAAGATTTATTGTTTTTATTCTATGTTCTCCGCTAGATTTGTACCAGCTTTTTTGTATCTGATCCATGCTTTGTTGCTCAACTGGCTACCGTTATCTCTATCTACTGCCCCATTAACGAATCGCAGTGGTTGAGTGGATAAAATAAGCACTACAAGTATATTGCTTACCAATCACAGCGCATTGGTTGAACATCTGCCGTGTTTTCCTCATGAAGCGTTCTATTTGTTTATGAATACTGCAGATAGCAGCGGGTATGATTTGATATTTGTAATTCATGAAATTTATAAAGCAATTCAATGTCGTTTTTTAAAGACGATACAAGGCAATGTTTTCAAATACATGTTTGCAGCTGACCATTTGATTGGTAACAAGCACTCTGCCCGCGGCCTGAAATCAAACTTGTGTAAAATTGTATGAAATACTTGAAAAATTAGATATTTCCATAAAATTGATAACAATTTGCATTAAATACTTGTTTGGGGGAATACCTGAAAACTTGTTTGGAGGTTCTCCCATTATATTGGTAAAATATGTAACCAGAAAATAGTATTCTGTTTGATTAAATAAAGAAAATAGTCTTGACAGATGAACAATCATTGCTTGCTGCAAAAAACACGTACAGTTAAATAAACACGTCTATTCTTCACCCAACCAACATGAATATCCGCATCTTTCATGCTTCCATCGTTCGAGAACCCGATGCCAACCCAACCTTGAGTATTCACGCGTAGCTAAAATGAATTTTTTAATCATATAGCTCGCGTTTTTAAACATGAACCTGGTTTTCACAAAAACAAAGATATATAACGTAGGAGTAACCGTTAATTAGACGTCGTCATTATAGCTCAGTGAGATAAGGCGTAGACTAGTAATCGTGAGATTGCGAATTCAATTCCGGCATGAGCGTTTAGTTAGTGTGCTCCTTGAAAGGTAATTATGGCTTGTTTGTTTGTTTATTTGTGGTTACCCCTCCTCTTCCTCGGGATGGAGGTACGGCATGAACGGCAATTCAGATTCATGCCGTCAAACTAATTGGAATTAGGCTAGGGGAAAGATGGCAGCCCATTTCGAACCAGTCTTGAGTGACTGGTAGCCCCACCACCAACAAGGCGGACTGCCACTGGTGGGTACCCAAGAGTCGTCTGACATGCTGGGTTAGCAACTTCACAATTGGAATCCGGTGAAGTACGGGAGGGCCACCTGTCTGCCACATAAAGGTGGAGGCATCCCGTTAAGTGCCTTGCCCAAGGACACAACAAGCAAGCTTGCCGGCTTGTTCTCCACACTATCGCTTTTATATGCTGAGCGCCAAGCAGGGAAGCTGTAAATATCATTTTTTTAAAGTCTTTTGGTATGACTCGACTTAGGGAATGAACCCCAGGTTTACCGACTACGATGCGGACGCTCTAACCACTACACCATCGCGCCGGTATTACGGCTTGTCGTAGAGACGCATTGCGGCTGCAGTACTGGCAACTCCGAAGCGGGTTTGGACACGAGAAATTCAGCAACAAACAAGACAAACGCTTTTATGATTTACCTGTATGAGGACATGAGTTTCGTTGTAGTTCCACAGCATTTGAAAGTCGTTGCCGAAGTCCAAATATGAATCCCGAACAAATTCCTCACTACTTAGTGGATGTGATATTACGGAGGAGATCGTCAAAAGCGAAAGAAGCAACAATGTGAAAGCCATCTGTAAACAGCACTTGGTTTAAGGAGAAACAAGATTGCGATTTTTATTTCCATTAAACTATGACCTGTGGGATAGCACTACAGCACTTTTGACCAATGATATTTAAGCTCATATTTCGTGGCAACCTCTTCTATTATTTTTTATAAGCAAATTTAATGTAGCAAATTACTTATGCATGCTAATTGAAAAATTTTCAAGGTTCTTCTGTATGAACCTAAAACAGAGGGAGTTTGAGTCAAAAACAAAGTCTAAATATATTTTATACAGTAATTATTTAAAATAAAACTTTTTGTGATTTAGTGCAAAAACTTATTGTTTTATAAAAGTATTAAGTAAAAAACATGCCAAAACAAGGGATCAAAGATATATATTTGTCTGAACATTTGTCAGTGTCGTATAAGTGGGCAATATATTTTTCTTCAAAGGGGAACAAATGTCCTTAAAAAAAATATGGGCTAGTTGTATAAAACGGATTGAAATTTGCATTTATGCATTCTGAACAAAAAAATACAAAAGCAATGACAACACAAACTCTTCCCAGAGCTTCCCTATTACCTCTAAAAAACCTTGTGATTTACTTTGCTCTAAAGCTACTTCCAAATTTTTGAAATGAATCCAAAGCAACTTTTTTGACTGATATTACAGTGCGGTAGAATCTAAAACATTCTGCAATATATGATTGATTTTACCTAACCTCTTTCCTCCAAAAGGGCATAAAAACGAACTCAAATTTTAAAAATCTACTTTAAACTTTCTGATAAATGTGCTTTATATGCTGTGCTAGCGAGCCTAAACGAACATATTTTAGAAAGTTAAAAGTCTCTCTGTGATCATCAATAAAGATCGATGATCATTTATTCTGCTTTTTTTATGCATTTAAGTTTCTTTTTGCCTAAAGCTGAAGGTGGCATTAAAAAAATTGTTTTTTTCCTTATTTCTCTTTTCCTTTTTTATATTTGGTGAAACCTTGCCATTTCAATTCGAAAATCATTGCATGATTCCTTGAGGCAATTCGCTTACGTCATAAAATCGCACAACTGCAAGCAGTAGTCACGTTTGATAAACATTTATGATAATTAATAACTTATCCGGGGACATAAATTTACATGAAATTTTTCAGCTTGATAATATTTTTTGCTGGAAGGGTTTTGAATGTTGAAATTGTTGTGTTTCAATGTTGGTGTGATTGCGTCATTAAACGTTTTGCCTTTTTAAGTTATTTAAAATAAATCAGAAAACAAATTTTAAATTGCCTAGCACAGAAGTATTTGCGCCAACAATTTTTTAACACGCAGTAGCCTATCATGAGAACTGTTTAAAAACCTTGTTTCAAAAATTACATATCACCATCGCAAACTATCAGACTGGAGTAAAAACTCCCAAACCTCGAGTTTGAGCTGATTTCATTTGGTATCAACATAGGCACGAGGCGTCAAAATGGTGATTTTTATCAAAAATTTCTGTTTGGCATTCTCATGCTTGGAATAGAAAGATTTAAAAACATTGTACAGTTTCGTGATTGATGATTTAGTGAAAATCATTTTTTGTTGACCTAACCTTCTCAATTTATCTCAAATTTTTTTGATAATGGTGTCTTCCGAAAGCATCACGTCAGAATTTACGCACTCTATTTCGCAAATAAAAGTTAACTTATCTATAATGTATTTAATGATTGTCAGTGTTGTCCAATCAAGATAATTTTTTAAAATCCCTAAATACTCTCTTGTTGTTTGAATGCATTTGAGAATAAGATTTCTGCCTTTGAAATCGCGAGCTAGAATGTTTTTATAGTTTTTCATTATTCCGACTACGCGATCTACATATCGTTGCTGCTATCAGATTCCAAACACCAAAAAAATTTCCCAGTTTTTGTCGTTTTATTTATTTTTTAGGTGGTTGCTTCAAAAAAATATAAATTTTATAAAGTTAGTCGAAAAGTCGTTGAAAACTAAAAAGAGATTTTTCTTCAAAAAAACAATGTAACTTTTAGAAGGTGTACTTTTTTGTACCAGCAGTGACGGAACTTTTTAGAAACTCAACTGGTGGCATTTTACGGCGATAATTTTTTTTGCTATATTTGACCGGTTTCGGTACCTATGAACCGATAACCTGCTTTTTCATTGTACTCACAATTTTCGATGTTCTAGCTGTTGTAAATAAAAGCAGTTGACGAATCTGATGAAATAAAAGTTACATTTGTCAGTTTAATGTTGAACTTGACGGAAAATCTTGAAGTACATTTTGATGCAAGAAGTAGTACCAGCAGCAGTACTGCATCTGATATAGCGCTCACGGTTTCTTTGGATCGTTGTTTTAAGTACCTCAGAAAGAGCAAACCGCGAACAACTTCAAACAATTATTTAGAAAAAGAGATCCGGTGACAAATCCATAAACTTATGGTGGTGGGTGAGTTATTTTGCCTATTGTAATAAAGTGTTATCAGATCTGCTATTGCCACTGCTGTTACCCATTTAAAAGTGTTATAAGATTTGCTTTGAAAGTTAGTTTAACCCTTTCTCATATTTAGCAGAACCAAAGTACAGAATACCTCATTGAAATGAAGAAGATATTCTGAGGCTAAAGTTATTTGGACACACATGAATATTTGTGTTCGAAAAATCAGAAGTTGAATTAGGCAGCGCTATTTTCTGTTTTCTTGCTTTGTGGCCAAAAAATAAATTCATCGCAGTAATGTTAGGAACCTTGGTCTCTAGGCTGCAATAACATAAAGAAAAATTACGATACTGCGGTTTTTGAAAAAAAAGTACAAAAATAGACAAAATGCACTTGTGTACTTGTCAGAAAACTTGACTTTCTGGGCTCTTCACAGCAGATGTTTCCAGTAACTTTGGGAAAATATAGCAGCTCTGCACAACCTCCGCATAATAATAATAATGATTGAGTAGTCACACACAACAATATGGAAGCACCATACCGATTTGCCATTATTGGAGTTTCGCTATTCGCCATTCGCCATTTCTCCCCATAACATTATGTTTAATATATCCACTTTCAAAAAAAGGCACTTTTGGTTTTGTAACGAGAATTAGCAATATCCAAAAAACATTACCGATTGTCCAAAACATCAAGGCTGGTGCAGTCGGTTTAGCCGATATTCTTAACTCCGACGTCAGTAATGGAAACCCAGCGGGCTACGTCGGAAGACCCGGCTTGTCCACACTATAAAGCGCAATTCTGTCTGTTTGTTTAACTTCTCCAAAACTATCGGGTGCAATAACATAGAACTAGACACGATTGATCTACAACCAAGATGAATGTCAAAAGAAGGTTTGTAATGTCATAATGACGACAGAAGTTAAGATAGATTTTTTTCATTTGCATTTCTTGACCTAGGAAAGCGGCATTTTGCTTAAACAAAGGCCAGAATCCGACCTACCTTCTTCAAGAAACTTCACCCTTTTGGGAACTAAGATGACGTTGTAATTAAAAATTGATTGTAAAATTTTTCTTTCTTGATTATCTTCAAGGTACTGATCGTAGAAATGCGGTTGGGAGCTTTTTCACGAGATATTAACAGAGTGCTTTCAATGAAACCAATTATTATTTAAAAATTTAAACTTTATCGACAGTGTGACAAGCGATTGGGGATGTAATAGGTTTTTAAGCATGCTTTATTTTTGTGTTTTCTTGAAAGTTTCAAAAGCTCGCTGTTTCTTTTTCTACGCCTATGTGTTGCCATAATATTGGCTGGCAACACTTTTGTGAAATCAGCAGCAGGCAGCCGCTGCATTTATTACTAGCCACTGTTGTTTTGAAAGCAATAGTAAATCATAGAACCTATTGCTGATGTGCTACCTATTAAATGCCTTCGAACTGGCTTTGGTTTATTCCGCTCAAGATTTCACAAACGGGGTATGGCTCCTACTGCGGCTTGTGAGTGTGGCACAAAGAAGCAGACAGTTAAACACGTGATAACATTCTGCCCCATATACCGCCATTCAAATAGAGCTCCTGTTTTCTCAGCAGTTGACAAGATCTTGATGCCCTGGCTGACAGAGACACGTCCGGCCATTTAGTGGAATACCTTCTAAACATCTTCCCCAAACGAAAAAGATGCACAAACAGACGACTCTTACAAATGATGCAACTGATACTGCCAATTCTCTTGATGTTACAGTTGATAATTTATTTTTAGATTAAAGTTGCGAAAACACAGATTTTGAAGAAACAGTTGATTATTGCTCCAGGCAGAGATTGTCTTGGTTTTTTTTATACTCTGCATCTGGTGGTACGTGATGGTTTTCGGGAAGAAATGTCGCTGTCTTCCACAATTGCAAAAACTTCTCATTTATCTACTTTGCTGCATCATAGCTCTAGTTTTAAAGAACGTTTTGACAACAAATTTGGCAAAATAGATCTATTGCAGCCGCATGTGCTAAGTCTACCCGGTGGAATAGCGAGATGAGTTGGAAATATATCCCTATCAGACTATTTTGGCTCAATGACTTTGTTTATTAAAATCCATCCATTGTTCCCAGTTGGTAATGGAGTAACTGGTTTGGAAATACGGAATCGTTTCCAAATTTCCTCTTGGTAGTTCACTCTTTTAGGTGTTCTCTTAAGCAGGCTCTAGGGAGTTGAAGGGATGACCATTCGGCACTCTTTTTTAGATTCAATTGATTTTCTTTGCCATAGCATTTCTTTAAAACCATTTTATAGCAAAGATTATTAGCAGTTAAATGGCTACCTCTGGGCCTGTACATGGAACACGTGAATTCTTCCAGTTAAAGAAAAAGATCTTCCGACACATCCCATGACTTTTTGGGGATCTTGAAAACAGCCTGATCGCGTAATTTCTTTTGAAGGAGTTTTATCGTCTTTACTTTTCCAAATGCCTTTAAAAACACTGGCCGTGTCACACCTTGAAAAACATATTGATTCAGCAGAGCATTTTAGTAAAGAGGCGTGAAGTCATGTGTCAGTTGAGAGATTTTTAACAACCTTCTCTTGCACCTGAAGCCTATGTCAAACAGAAGAGTGATGTTTATTTTTGATGCATAATAAAGAAGAATGAAGAAAATATCACTATCTGCGCTTCTGACTCGAACATAGTTATATTCTTCATCGACTGCATAGGAGTAATATAGAACAACCCTTGTATCTATTTCCTCTTGATCAGACTCCAACTTGGGAATCTCTGTCATCATCACTGATTCTTCTTGTCTTTAAGTAGGTAGGCCTTCTATTCACAGATAAATATAACGTTTGTTTTAAAGCTTTCTCCCAAAATCATCACTGCTTCACACCTTTAAAAGCAATCTCACAAGCTGCTAGAGTCATTGCCAGGGATATAAAGAACATCGGGATGACCAACTCCTAAAATCCGCTTTGTTTATCCGCCCAACAGTAGGGTTACCTGCTACTGGTGTGTAACCAGTGTTGCCAACTTAGCGGAAAATCCGCTAGATTTAGCGGATTTTGCGCCTGCTTAGCGGAAAATTTTTGCATTTGGCGGACAGCGGATTTTTTAGCGGATTTCTACGAAAGTGTTGGTGGTCCGTTTGCAAAATCGCGGATTCGTGAAAAAATGTAGCAATGAAATAAATAATATTGGAAGCCTTTATTTCTCCGAAATGGTATTTTACAATTGCATTGAGATTATATATCCGAGCAATGGTCCCCGAACCCCATGTAAAATGCCATTGCAGTATTATAATGCTGAGTGGTATTGCAGTAGTCGGTACGGTAGTAGTTGTCAATTGGTCACAAAAACAGTTAAAAATAGGCATACCAGTAAGTAGGCCAAGGCTATTAACTTAAGTTGAAACTAAATAGTTGTGCTAACTTAATTCTATTATAACAGGTAAATACATGATGCCACCATCTAGGCCTACTTACAACCAGTGATTTCGAAAGGCATGGCTGACATTGCCAGAGTTGAAAGGGTGGTTAAAGCCTTCTCAGAGAGAAGAAAAGAAAGCTTACTGTGTTTATTGCAAATGTGATCTTATTGCAAAACTAACTGACTTAAGACGCCATGCTAAATCTGAAAAGCATAAAAAAGCTGCCAGTCCTTTCATTGATGTGAGGCAACAAACATTGAGTAAGTGGAGTGCAGGCTGCACCACAACTGCACAAGAAACAACAAGTCAAGCAGAAGGACGATTAGCATTAGTAGTGGCAGAACACACATCATTTTTGACTATTGATCATTTATCTGAAGCATGCAAGAAAGCTTTTTATGATAGTATTGCTACAAAAAACCTGAAACTTCATAGAACTAAGTGTAGAAATATCATTGTCAATGTTCTTGCCCCACACTTTAGGAAAATTCTAAGAGAAGATGTTGGTAATTCTCATTATAGCATATTGATTGATGAATCAACTGACATTACTGTGACGAAACTGCTGGGTGTAGTTATGAGATATTTTAGCAAAAGTTTGGAAAGAATTGTTTCCACTCACTTAGGTCTTGTTAATCTGGAAGACGGATGTGCACAATCAATTGTAAATGCTATTAAGCAGTTATTGCACAGTATGAAACTAAACACCAATAAATTGCTTGGCATAGGAGTTAATAATGCAAGTGTCAATACTGGATTGAACAATGGTGTATATCAGCTAGCTAAAAGAGAATTCCATCTCCCATGTTTAGTGATGGTACGATGTGTTTGTCATTCGATCCAGCTGGCAATATCTCATGCTGCAGAAGAAAGCTTGCCCAGAACTGTTGATTTTATGATCAAGGAAACATACAACTGGTTCAGCCATTCAACCAAGCGTCAAGCCACTTACAAAGCCTTGTATGAAACTTTGAATAATGGCAAGCAACCTCTTAAGTTAACAAGAGTGTGTGATACTCGTTGGGTTTCTATGGAACCTGCCGTGGTTCGTATATTGAACCAATGGGAAGAGCTCAAACTTCACTTTGAAGTTGTTAGGTCTTCCGAGAAATGCTACACTGCTGAAATGTTATTTAACATGTATAGTGACAAAGTTAACAAGTTGTATCTTATATTTCTTCGTCCAATTTTGCAAGATGTACAGCAAACTGTGAAAATCTTTCAAGGTGAAAATGTTGATCCTACAAAGTTACAAGCAGATTTAACTCATCTGATTTTAGCTACAAGTAAAAGAGTACTCACACCATCTGCGAAAATTGACCCGTTGACTCAAGATATTTCGGAATATGTTGACACGCGCGCATATCTCGGATATCAGTTTGAAACAAATTGTTTCATGTCAAACTTGCCAGAAGAGTCTCAATGTATGTTGCGGTATCGCTGTTCAGCTTTTGTAGTAAAACTTTGCACTGAACTACGAAGCAGGCTTTCAGACAATTTTGAAACCTTGGAAAAAATGTCCTTATTTAGTGTGGCTGAGTGTTTGCGAGTTGTGAAAGAACCAATAATGGATTTAGCTGCATCTTTTGGGTATAGTGCAGAGTCAATCGAACGAATTGATATTCAGTGGCGTCAGTTAACCATTGTTCAATGGCAAGAAACTGCATCAACTGTAAAGTTTTGGAATGAAGTTTGTCATTATAAAGATGCAGCTGGGATTAACCCATATCTTGATCTTTGTCAACTGGCCATCAGTATTCTGTCACTGCCCCATTCTAATGCTGAAGTTGAGAGACTATTCAGTCAACTGAACTTAGTTAAATCAAAGCTTCGAAATCGAATAAATATTGCTTCAGTTAATGCTGTTTTAGCTATTAGATGTGGCATGAAGAGAGTGGGAAAGTCTTGTGATACATTTGAGTTACCAAAGGAAGTGGTGAGTCAAATCGGTACTATGCAAGTATATAGATCTGAAGAAGAATCTGAGCTAGAGCTTAGCACAAGCAATTGCATTAGCACATTGTTTGAAGAAGATTAAATTATTTATAATAGCCTATTTATAATAAAATTAGCTACCATGTTATCAGCAAACCCATGGAGAATTATGTTGGCTTTTATTGCTATTTGTATTGCTGCATTCTTGGAAATTGTTGTGTTCATGATTATAGTGGCTGTTCTTTTATTGCTTTTTTGTTTCTACAGGTATGTAGGTCTAATACGTATCGATAATACAGGAATAGGTCTACTGCTTGTTAGTTTATGCTTTTAACATTTAAAATGTCTTTGTTCTTTCTTGATTTCAAGAATTTTGTGACCAACAAAAGAAATTTGAAATTTAGCGGATTTTTTAGCGGATTTCCACCATGCATTTAGCGGATTCTAGCGGATTTTGAAAACTAACATAGCGGATTCTTGTCTTATGAAGTTGGCAACACTGTGTGTAACAAGTTGATGGCCTTAGCAAGTATGCATTTGTACGTTTTGTTATACAACAGTTTATTGTTATTTAGTAGTGATGTAAAATCTGATCAGTGCAATTAAGATTTTCGCTAATTAGTGTAAAATAGGCTTGTTGTTATGTGGTTGCTTTTGTTCTCTTCGATTTAAATCAGTTAATTATTCAGGTTTTTATATTTTTTTTTTATTAGTGTATATCATGCTACTGGCAAAGATGCTTTCACAGATCGTGCGGAGATACTTAACCAAACAAAAAGACTTGTAAAAATTCAGGCTGTTGCTTAAGAAGTGACTGTAGCTTAGCTGCGAGCTAAGCCTTTTCAGCTGGTTATTACAGATGTAGGCTTTGGATAATATTTTACATGCTTTACTTTCAGCTGCTTACCTTAATGTTCAGTTGTTTCAAATGTGTGAACTATTTTGTAGATCTTTGAAAGGTTTAAGTTTTGTGTTAATTTCTTTGAACTAATCTCTTGTGTCGCTATGGTCTACACATGTGGTATGCCTGGATGCACTACAGGTTATAGATGAAATAAAAGTGACAAAAAATTATTTTATTTGGATTTCCCTCTGATAAAAATCTTAGGAAGAAATGAGTTGTGGCTATGCCTCGAGAAGTATGGCAAGGTAGTAAAGGTCACAAAGTGTGTTCAGAGTATTTCCTTTCAGATGACATTTTAACAACATCCTCAGACAACCATGACAAGCAGCGTTGCCACTGAGACAACCAGACACTAAAAAGACTTTGATTAAAGTCAGATGCCATTCCTTCAACATTTCCTGGATTACAAAAATATTTATCGACCACCAACACAAAGCCTAGAAGTGGGGCATCAACTTCAATTGCTGGACAAGTACAACAAGAACTTGCACTTGACAGGCTCAATGAACAATTTTTATTAAAAGATAACATATTGAGTTTTTTTGATTTAATGAACAAATTTGATAAGATCTACTTGCCTGATGATTATATACTCCTATACGAGATTACAAGCAATTGCTTAATTTTTTATCTTTTGTTGCACAATAATGATATTTGTGTTGCACCAAAACTGCTTGCATCTGTAGTGGTATATGATGAGCTCAAAATAAGTGCATTTGCTTCACAAGTTGCTTTACCTGTGCATATTTATAGTCATTTGTTGACTAATGGATCAGTTGCAAGTTTATCAGGTCTAAGCAACATCCTAGTTCTTTGCAAGAGTATTGCAGAAAATACTTTTGCTTCTACACAAAAATGTTGTTTGATTGATGTGGCATTAAGTGCTTTAAGTCAATATTTATCTCTTTTGAAGGCTGCAGATGAAGACAGTGCTTACTGCACTTCATTGCTACATTTCTTTTGTGATGAGCAATAGCAACTGTTGCAAATGCCAAAATATGGACGTCGATACTCCACTAATTTGATCACTTTATATTTTCTTTGCCAGCTCACAATTTCTGCTTTATATAAAAAGCTGCATGATGCACTAATTTTGCCTTCAATTTCAAGATTACGTCAATATTCCTCTGGGTTGTCAGTGGAGACAAGTTATTTGGGACTTATCATATTTGACTGCAAGAACAAAAGATTTGCTGAAAGAGTGTTGCATTATGTTGTTAATGATTGACAAAGTTTATACTGCACAAAGTATTAAATACAGTAATAGAAATTTTGTTGGCCTAACTGAAAAAGGCAAACGAGCAAAAACTGTTTTGACTTTTATAATCCAGTCAGTATCTTACAGATATAATGATGTGGTATGTCTTTTTCCTTTAAATCAATTTGATTCAGAATTTCTGAAAAAATGGTTTGATAAAGTTATGGTTGCTCACAATGGTTTATTTTTTGTGGTTGCTGTGTCAGTTGACAATCATGTTTGCCACAGGTATGCCACATGCATGTTAGTACTTAATTTAGATAACTCATAAAGTCGTCTCTTGACTACAGCCTTGCCAATGAAACTGTGTTGCAATCTTAAAACGACTATTGCCTAAGTAGTCTTACTGTAATTACGTTTTTATTCTTTTGTTGGTGTGTATGGTAGTAAAAGTATTAGCAAGCTGAATACGCAGAGAATGAATTTTAAATATTAGTTTTGCAGAAAATTTTTTTTGAATTGTGCAATGGAACTTTAACCCTTAATCTGTAATTACTGTTTTGTGACACAAACAGTGATCACGGGCCTAAGAGGCCCAGTACTAAAATATAGGGAAAAAACGAGTGAATCATGTTTCTGCACTTCATCTTTATTCTTTTTCTGAAACCTAATCTTAGATCATATTCACCTGTGATAAACAATAACATCCTTATCTTATGTCAAACTCAAATAACCGTGCTGTATGAAAATATGTATTGAACAACTAGTACGGTCATTCTTTAGCAAAGATTGAGATACGCTGATGCAGTGCACATGTCAACAATAAAGAGCACCTTTAAAAGAACTCTTCTTCAAAATTTCGTAGTGGTAACAAGAACTTATGTTATTGAGATATACAATGTAGAATATGCAACATGTAGATCGAATTCTAAAGTTTTGCTTACAGTAGCTTACAATCGGGCCTGGGAGGCCCGTACTTACAATTTAAAGTGTATCATTTTTTCGTGTTCTTAATTTTTTTTTTTGATTTCCTAATCTGAACTCTGGTTTTAAGCTTTGCAGTAGGAACTATTTGAGGCATTTCAGGAGCAATAGCTTTCAACGTCAACAAACAAAAAAATTATGCAAGTTTTCTCTTTCACCTGCCCTCCCAGACTCGTAATTACAGTTTAAGGGTTAAAAAGTTTAATTCCACTCCCCATTCGTCATGGGAAACGTTTATTTCAGTTTTTTGACTTTACCCACAACCTCAAAAATATATTCAATAATTTTTTGAAAGCCTTGAACTCAATCTTTTGGTCTTAGAGCACACCAAACTACTTCGGCAACACTGTGTTAATCGAGTAAATTTTTCCTTTTTTCAGTGACGTATGCCAATATTTTGTTTAAAAAAGTGTATTACCTATTCTTCTTTGCATGTTTGTGTATTTTAGACTGTAAATATCTTTGAAATGTCGTGACGTTATTTTCTAAATGCTTGATTTATGCTAAAAATGAAATAGACATGCTTAAAAGCTAGAAAATCTGCAGTCTTGAAAATATAATGTTAACCCTACTAATGGAAGCAGCAAAATCAAGTTGTTCATCCTGAAGTTCTATGTATCCCTGAGTCATTGCGAAGAAATGACTTCCAGTTTTCAGGTCGTTTTGTACTTTCGCCTTTAATTATGCGTTTTTGACCACTACCGTGGCTTGTCCTTTCCAAGCTCTTGATAGAATTTTTCTTGTAGCCAACATGTCGGTGCTAAATAGGAGATCAGACTTTCCCATGATACTGACATCGTATATTTTTTGGCATATTTGTTTAAATGTTGCTGGCACTTCTTTCATGCAGTAGAAAATTGCATTCCTATCTTTAACATGAGAATGCGCAAGAACAGTTGCAAATCGTTTAGGGGAGGGTTTTCAGTAGTTAGGCTTGAAAAGAAAAACTTTTGTTCAAAAACTAAACTCACAAAATTCTTTCTATGCTTCAAATATAACTTCAGTAATTTGTTGAAAATGTTTAGGACGTTTTGAAGCAATAATGCTGGTGTTAAATTGTCTTTACGTTTTAATCTCGTTCACCTAGAAAAACTCAGTTAGTCGTCCAAAATCCAATAAAATCACTCGAAACGACTATCAATCATTACAAACTTAATTGAACTTGTGACCTAGCAGTTTGACAACGGTTTACAATAGCACTAGTCTACTAAACACCATTTCGATTAACAAAAAACAAAATAGCCCGTGGAAGTGTTGCCAAGCAAAAAGTAAAGAAACGAAAGTTAACAAGCTTGGTGACTTTCAACACAAAGCATTACAGTAAAGATTGCTTTAATGTAAACGCACTCCATTGTATGTTAAACTGTCATAAACAGAAACTACCTACCAAACTTTCAAGCGGTGGTTAAAACTGGTTATTACATAATGGCCCTCGTTGACATACTTTTTATCAAATTTGCTTAAATCAAAACTTACATTGAAGAGCTCTCCAGTATTAACATTTTGAGTGGTCACTTGTGATATTTCAATACAAAAATATTGCCATTTATATTTTTATTACCCCCTTAGAATCAGAAAAATATTTTTTGTTGGTACAACAAATAAAGTGGCTCAAAACCGGTAGTGCGTAAGAGTTTATTCAATGTTAACATATCGAATATCAAAAAGCACAATAAAAACTACCAGAAAAACACAGTTTCGTTTATTGGTGAGGGGGTGCACGATGGGCCTAGTTAGCCCACGGACTAATACCTAAGCGAGGAAAAACGAATATGAATCATAATGCGTAGCCAGCAGGGACTAGAGATAGTTTGAGGCGAAATCAACAACGTCACTGTGTCAAATTTCACCACATGGCATACATTATTGGCATTTTGCTTTATAATAGTTTTATAAAGCTACCGGGATCAAACCAAAGATTTGGAGAAAAACAGGGACTTTTTTTACTTCCCAGGGCACGTCAAGCAGGGAGAAAAGAACATGCTAAATAATGCGTGGCCAATGAGAACTTGAGAAAGTTTAAGGGGAAATTCAAAGAAAACAGTGTCACTGTGTGAAATCACACCGCACGAAAGACATTTTTGCTATTTTGATTGAAAATAGCTTAATATCAGAAATGTGTCCCTACTTCCTAACCATGGGAAACGCAAGGCTCCCTTTGGTTTGTGTCAGCAATAAACAGAGCACATATACCTAAGGATAGTCAGGACCTTAAAATGAGATATTCTATTAGGAAAAGGAGAACAAAATGTCGTAAAAATCTTATGTGCAGAAAACACATAAACGTTTGGTAACTCTTCACACAAGAACCTGATAAGTGAAGCCGGATTGCCCGGATGAACCAACACTCTCAATCGCGACGTTACTGATGAGCACTCTGCGAATGACGCCGTCGTCCCAAGTTTAAGAAAAGATCAAAATTAAACAATAATAGCATAACTTTGCAATACTGGATTAAGAGGGAATGTTTTTGTTTGAAAAGAGCTTAATAGGTGTCTATTGCAATAGGGCATATGACTTTGGGCAGCGGTTCTCAAACTGGGCGCTGCGGCGTCTTGGTGCGCCGCGAGACTTTGCCAGGGGCGCCGCCAAACCATGCGAAAGTTGTTGCATTTGTTGCTGTCAAGTCCACCATGTATCTCGAAATTTTATAATGGGAAAATACTGTCTGAAAGAGTTGCTCGTAAACAGATTACGTAACTACACGTCACAATGTAATACATTGTGTAACGATTGCCCGTTCAATTTCATTAACCTGTGTCAAGTAAAATTCGGCGGAAATTTTTGTCCACCTTTGAGGAGATCATGTCTGTGTCGTATCTTCAGATGGTTGATTGCCACAATTTCACGCATTTCTTTGCGGTGTCGTTAAAGGTGCTCAAATCGTCACGAGAGCAAGGTGTTTTGAGCAGTGGGCATTGCAGTAGGTGTTCCATTGTTTGTGTCTCTGTGCCACAATTACACGAGGAGTCGCCAGTATGGTATCCCCATTTGATTAAATTAGCCCTGGTACGGCCTACGCCAGATCTAAGCCGATTGAGTGTTTTCCATGTTGGCCAGGGTGCATTTCTTCCTGGGGGAAGACTCTCAGATGGTTGAATTCCCATATCAACAGAGGGTGGGTTGGATTTTAACGTATTGATCCATCGTTCCATGTTTGTTTCTGCTTTGGGCTCGACAAGGGGCTGGACATGGCTCAGAAAAGATCTTCTTGATTTTAACCTCGTCGGTGCTGGCTCAAATCCAAATAGTGGGTGCCTTGGGTCGGTAGATTGGCGTAGTCTTTCCGCTCTGCTGGCTGTCTCTCTTTTAATTTCGGGTGGTGCGATACCAGCAAGTAGGTGCAGGTTGCTGATGTTGGTAGGTTTGAGACAACCTGTAATGGTCCGACAAGCATTGTTTAGGGCTGGATCTAATTTGCTGGCATGTACGGATCTTGACCATACAGGACATGCATATTCAGCAGCTGTATAGCACAAGGCCAGGGTTGATGTTCTGAGGGTATGAGGCGTGCATCCCCATTTTGAGTTGGTCAATTTCCTCAAAATGTTGTTCCTGGGGTTGACCTTGGCCTTAGTGCTCAGAATATGGCTTCTATAGCTGAGTGTGCGATCGAGTTTGACTCCCAGATATAAAGGGTTTGGGTGGCATCCCAGCGATATTCCGGACCAAGTAACTCTGAGTGTCGGTTTGCTTCTCTATTTCTGAGATGGAATGCACACACCTGAGTCTTTGATGCATTTGGTTTCAGATGGTTCTTTACATAGTACTCAGTCAGCAGAGTAAGAAAGTCTGTTAGATTTCGTTCAACAGCTTCAAATGAACTTTCTTGGGATGTAATGCACAGATCGTCTGCATAAATAAAACGAGATGTTCTTTCGTCCGTGGGTTGATCATTGGTGTAGATGTTATACAACAATGGGGCTAAAACACTGCCTTGAGGGAGGCCATTTCGCTGTTGCCGCCATCGACTTTTCTTCTGATTCAGAGCCACATAAAACATCCTGTTCTTTAGAAGAGTACCAAGGAGTGTTGTCATTGCTTTATCATCGGTCATCTGGTAGATTTTAGTCATCAAGATACAATGATTCACTGTATCGTATGCAGCAGATAGGTCGACGAAAACAGCACCCGTCACTAATCTCTTCTCGAAACCATCTTCAATATGCTGCGTGAGGTTAAGCAATTGGCCAGTTGTCGATTTACCTTCACGAAAACCAGCCTGTTGTGGAATGATCTTTGGTTCCACAACTGGGGTAAGCCTTCCAAGCAATAGCCTTTCGAACAGTTTATATGGGTGGCATAGTAGGGAGATCGGTCTGAAGCTCTTAAGCAATGATAGGTCTTTGCCTGGTTTTGGGAGAGCAATAACGCGTGATTTCCGCCAGATCTTGGGAATGTAATTGGTTTCCACGCATCGATTAAACAGTTCAAGCAACCATTTTTTAGCTTGCTGGCCGAAGGTTTTTAGCTCTTCCGTAAAGATGCCATCCAAGCCAATCGCTTTACCATTCTTGAGAGCAGCAATGCCATTAGAGAACTCTTGAGCTGTAAATGGTGATGTTAGATTTGGTTCCATGTTTTGTTTTCCGTTTTTTCTAAATTTCACCCTAGGTGCTTTCTTTCCTTTTGTTTGCCCATTAACTAAGAGCTGATGTGCAACTTGATTAGCGGTGACTGGGTAGTGTTGATATTTTGGAATGGCAGGATCGTTGTTTAGTTTTCGGATCAGATTCCATGCCTTCTTGCTGTTTCTAGACATGTCCGTTGATTCAATTGTATCTAGCCATTTCCGTTGGCGCTCTTGAGTCATGGAGGCCATGAGTTGTTCTCCTGCAGTAATGGTATCTTCAGCAAAAGGATTTTCCTTGTATAGCATTTTGTACTTATCCAGCATGTTCAGACTTTCTTCGTTGAGTCATGGCACATACCTAGTTCGGCAGCCACGAGGAATATGTTTCCGTGCAATATTTTGAACCAAGTTGATGAAAAGTTCGTAATTTTTTGGATTTGGTGTGATATTGTAGATTTGCTTTTCCAGGTCGATTGTAAAACTTATCCAGTCTGCTTTTTGGAAATTGAAACGGCGTTGGTAAGGCACAGTTGTAGGTGTGACTGCTGCGTGGATACTGACACTAATAGGACGAGGTTGCGTTCTGGGAATAGGGTCCAGAACTCCTTTTTTGCATAAGCTGCCAATTGTTTGATTTACAAACGCAATGTCTGGATTATATCCAGCTTTCCACCTTGCACTATTAAAGGAAGGTGGATGCTTAGCATCATGCTCCAGATACAGTTGATTACTGTCTGACCATTGTTCAACGGCGTTGCCATCTTCGTTTGTTGAAAATCAAAGATCATTCCCAATGTATCCCCATTGGGTGTTATGGCTGTTAAAATCTCCAATGACAATCCTGTTCTTGTGTGATTTAAACAGAGGTAGGAGCTTGAAGGGTGTTGCTGGTGATTTGTACACTGATGTGATAACAATGCTTCCAAGATCTACAGAGAGGGTTTCAATGTTATTTTGGTCATCTGTATGTATTGATTCCACGGTTGTTCCTTCTTTTACAAAAATAGCACTTCCATACTTATCGTGTGAAAGTTCAGCAATACAAGTCATTCCGTTCACTTTGGGCCGGTGGCTTTGTGGTCCGCGAAGGGTTTCTTGTAAGCAAAGAACACTGCATTTATGCTTGAAACACATTTTTGCAATAAGATCTTCTTTAGCAGATGATAGTCCTTCAATGTTCAGGGAAATAACTGTCATCAACGGCTTTGAAAAAAAGCCAGCTTTGAATATCGCCTTGACGATGACATTTCTTCCGGTTTCGGCACGACATTGATTCGAGTACAACAAAAATTTGTAGCTTGAAGCGGTAGCAGAATTCGCAGCAAAGCTGACAGGGATCGCGACGTGAACGCTTCTGCTATGATCCCCTGAGGAGATAATGAAGAAAGATAACGCTTCTCTGCGTATTCTATTTGATTATGGTAAAATTGTAATTATATTCTATTCTCTATTCTTGCACGGATGTTGGTGTGAATCATGAGAAATTCCTCATTGGCTGTTTACAGTCGTATGAGTATTGCATGACATGATTAAGTGTAACACGTGCCTTTTTGATTGCGTAGAATTATCTGTTTGCTTTTTCTGTCCGTGTTGCCTGCCTAGACAGGGCTATTTCTTTGGTCAAAAGGATAGAGCAGGGTACTTGCAGCCTAACTGCTGTTTGGTGACTTCCGCTGTAATCTACTGTTAGTGGGTCATATATCGTATTATACAAGTAGGCGATACATTCGCTGCTTTCTTCACAAAAAAATTTCAGTGCGTGGTTAGCAACAGCTTGTTAGCGGCTTAATAATTACAGTGCAAAAGTTGTTAACAACCTGTAACAATTTTACCGCTTGTTAATATTTTTTATAGCAATCACACGACTGTAGAAAATAACACTTTCCGTAGTGTCAAACAATATCTGTAGTAAAGTATTGACAATTAATTGGCTTCGTAAAATACGCATTTGCTACTGGTACTTTACCTCAGATGAGACAGATAGAAGTTGATGTAAACAAAGAGAAAAGTAGAAGAATGAAGACTAGAAAACACTGCAGTAGTTATCTCAATTTTGGCTTTACAGTCGCAGAAAGGGAAGACGTTAAGCATCCGCAATGTGTTATTTGTTGCAAAGTTTTAGCTGCGGAATGTATGCTACCTAGTAAACTAAAACGCCACTTAACAACAAACCACAACAACTTATCTTGAAAACAACGCAAATTTTTCGCTCGTAAGTTAGCAGAAATGAATAAGCAGTCGGTTTTATTTTCAAATTTTTGCAAACACCTGTCAAGGCACAGCTTGTGCCTTTTAAATTTGTGTACAGAATCGCGAAATGTAAAAAGCCGCATACTAATTGGGAAAAACTCGTGCTTCCTCCTGCTCTTGACTTAGCCTCGACATTGATTGGAGAATCAGTTGCTCAAAAACTAAAAAGCTGTTCCGATCTCAAAGTTTTCAAACAATACCATTTGTTGGAGGATGGATAAAATTTCGGATGATATTAGTGATCAGCTGGTAGCGAAAATGCGTTCAAAAGAGTTCAGCTTACAGTTAGATGAGGCAACAACCAGTACCAGTGATAAAGATGATAAAGATGCTTATTTGATTTGTTGTGTACGCTTTATTGATAACAACGACAACATCATTGAAGATTTGCTCTTTTGTAAGCCCATTTTAACAAATTGCAGAGCACATAAATTGTTTGCAATACTGAACAATTTTTTTCTGGAAAATAACCTCGAGCGGAAATACTGCGTTGGTTTATGCGCTGATGGAGCCCGAGCTATGTCTGGTCGTTTTGGCGGGCTGCGAACGTTAGTGCACGACGTTGCCGTCAACGCAAAATGAACCCACTGCTTAGTATAACGTGAGGCGCTGGCTTCGCAACAGCCCAGTGGCGCATAATGGAATGCTTGAAGTTGCTATCAAAACTGTGAACTTCATTGAAGCAAGGCCGCTTAATGCTTGGCTTTTCCTACGTCTTTGCGATAAATTAAGAGCAGACTACAGCAATTTATTGTTTTATTGTAATGCAAGGTGGCTTTCCAAAGACAAAGTTCTTTTACGTGTGTACAAATTAAAAAACAAAATCATCATATTTTTAAAAACAGAAAACCATGCACTTGCTACTATCTTTGACGATGAAGTTTCCCTGACTCAGCTGGCGTATCTCCGTGATATTTTTGCAAAATTAAATTAATTAAACATCTCACTTCCAGGAAAAGATACTCACCTTCTGCAACTTCATGACAAAATTACAGCCTTTAAAAGAAAACTACAGTTGTGGAAAACTGATTTGTTGATAAATAACGAGCAATGTGATAGTTTTCCGCTTATAACCCTCTGTTTACCACGGGGTCAATTTGACCCCAATTACATTTTTGAAAAGTTCTTGTTGCTAAACCGTTGGCAGCAGCGCTATGAAACTTCATGACTTTTATTTTATATTGAAGAGGATTGTTGACGTAAAAACTTTTCTGTGTTGGACATCTTTATCATGAGCTAATAAAAAAGTAGCATCATATACCAGTGGGTTCAACTTGATCCCAAGCAATTTTACGAATAAGTGATTCAATGGAACATGCAAATAACTAAAAAAAACTCAATATTGCACTGCTTACATACCACAAATAAAAAATTAATACTTTTTATGATAATAGATAGAAATAAAGCGAAAATAAATTCATAAACAATTACAAAAGAGTTAAAAGCAAAAAAGCAGCATGTCAAGCTACCTCTCAAAAGATGAAGTTTTGTGTTTTCTGGCAAGTGGCGATAGCGAAGAAGAAGAAATAAGCGACTCGAATTGGATTTCTACTGATGATGGCGAAGAAGACAGGAAAGAAATACAGGCTGTCCCAAAAGTCTTGGGCACATTTTGACGTTGAATATGTCCAAAACTATTAAGGAAATAACAATGCATCTGATATATTCTAAAAGCTTGTAGTCTCAAGTTTTTCATAGAATGTTCAAAGATGTTCAATGTGAAAACCGTTAGTCATACGCCACACTTCAAGTCGATAGTCAAATTCCTGCTAAAATGCGTTCCAGCATTGTGTTGTCTATGATTGCAAGATGCAACAACTTCCGTTATTCGGCCTTGAGTTCAGCTACATCTTTTGGAAGGGGGAGGCGCATAGACCAGTGCTTTCACGAAACCCACAAAAAGAAGTCGCAAGGTGTGACATCTGCAGACCTAGGATATCAGAGCAAGAGAACGCGATCATCAAGTGTCGCTGAATCAGTTTTTGAAAATTCAAGGACACAAAACGCTTTTTCTGGTTGAGTGAAAGCCATTGGTGGATCTAGGTTATCTTAGTTATTTAAGCTACATGAAAAGACGTGAAAAACTTATCAGCATGACCAAAAACTCAATGAATTTAGCATTAAAATGACAACAGTTTTATTCAACTACCATTCATAGACCAGCAGAAATGAGGACTTGAAATGTGCCCCAGGCTTTTGGAACGCCCTGTATTTTAATGTAATTTATCTTCTGAAGAAGAAATGGATGACCAACCATGTTCCTCCACTTCTGCAAACTACTTTGTTTCCAAAATCGAAACGTGGCAAACAACACCTTTTGTAAATAATGTTGGTAGAGCAGCTGCCCATAATGTCATTTGACAGAGTCCATGACCTACAAGATTTGCAAAATCTCAGAACTCACAAATAAGTTATACTTTCACTTTATTTTTGCGGTCTTCTCTTTGAAAAACCATACGTCAGTGGACTAATCACGAAGGAGCCATAGTATTTGGTAGCTTATGGAAACTCGTGGATGATGAAGAATTCAAAGTTTTTCTTTGTGTAGTTATTTTGATTGGCGTATATAAGTTCAATAACGAAAGCGTTGCACAGCTAGGGAATACACTTAATGGTCGGCCAATTTTCAATTGCACTATAAGTAGAGGAAGGTATCAATAAATTTTACGCGTTCTCCGATTTGGCAATGCTCAGTCAAGTCGACATCATCGGTCCTCTGACAAGCTGCAACGAATCAGAGAAGTGTTTGAAATTTGGGACTCCTACTTACGGGATTCATACATCTGCGGATCAAGCATGACAGTGGACGAACAATTGGTATGCTATAGAGGACGGTGCCCTTTCAAGCAAAACATTCCTTCAAAGCCAGGAAAATACCAAATAAAAATCTGGATAATTTGCGATTCCATGTGCTCTTACACATGGAAAATGCAAGTAAAAATTGGTAAATATGCTGGAGTGGCCCGAGAAACTAATCAAGGCTCAAGAGTTGTTCTTGATTTGGTAGAAGATAGTGAAAATTCTGGCCGAAATATCATTTGTGATAATTTCTTCACAAATCTATTGATTGCGCGAAAACTGCTTCAAAAGAAGCTCACACTGGTAGGAACAATAAGAAAGAACAAGCCAGAGCTCCCAACAAAATCTACAGTGGCCATAAAACAGAATATGACGAACACAGTCTTAGGCTTTCAACAAGATGCAATGATTGCATCGTACTGTCCCAACAAAGAACGTGTCGTAAATATGCTTTCAGCAATGCATGGTCTGCCAGAAATCGAATCAGAAACCAAGCATTATTCTGTTCTACAACAAAGCAAAAGGTGGTGTTGACACTTTAGACCAGACCTGGGCAATTGTTTTGGCCTGCGGGCCGCATCGCGGTCATGGAAGGTAGCTGAGGGCCGCACTAAGGTTTGAGGAGTCGGTCGAGGGCCGCATTGAGGGGGTTACCATAGGAAAGTAGGGGTGATCTCCAAAAAAAAAAAAAAAAAAAAGGTCATCACAGGCTTGGCTACCGTAATTAAACACCCAGGGGCTTGAAATTCACATAGATCGTGCAGCCAAGATGGTTATGACCTTGTTTTTTTTTTTTTTGGAGATCACCCCTATTTTACTTTTGCTTTTTGCATCTCCAACTTTGCTTTGCGAATCAAGTCCAGATCCGCATCTCAGCGCCTGTACATGGAAGTTTCTACAAGTGTTGGCGGGCCGCACAAAATGCTCAGGCGGGGCGCATGTGGCCCGCGGGTCGTAGTTTGCCCAGGTCTGCTTTAGACAGAATGTTGAGATCATACTTCACCAAACGCATGACACGAAAATGGCAATTAGTGTCACTCTACAATATGATTGATATCAGGGCAATCAATGTGTTTTTCATTTGGCAAGGAATAAATTATAAAAATAGCAACATCTGCATGAGCCAAAGAAAAAAGTTTTTCATTAGTCTTGAAAACAACTGTGCTGAATCACAAAAGAAACACAATTTATTGCATCAATTTCTGCAACCAGAAAAAGGAATGTTACTCTTGCTTGAAATGTCGCTTCATTGAATAAGAGAGATTGATGTGTTTTGTGTGACTGAAAGAATGACCGAAAATGTCAATCTCTTTGTTCAAAATGTGGCAAATATGTATGTCCTGAATACTCGGACATTGTCTGCATCAACTTTGCTTAGTTTGATACTGTTAATATTATTATTATTATTGTTATTATTTTCGTTTGTGCTTATTTGTAAGTGTGTTCAAGGTTTGTTATTATTTGCATTTTTTGCAAGTGTTTTTAAGGTTTGCGTTGTTATTTCTGTTTATTTGCAAGTGGTTTGGTGGTTTGTGTTGGGAGATATTTATGTGAGACGCATTGATGAAATCAGTAGGCTACGCTGCAGAACTATTATCATAGAGTAAGGTTATTTTTGTCTTTCATTACTGTTCTTCTTTGTGTACAATGAAAACACTAATTATTGGATATGGATCAAACAATGCTACCATTCAAATCAATCGTGTAACAAATTGCAAAACTTGTGTTCGCTGGGTGCAGCAGCAACTTGTACAACTATAGTTTTCATTTTTTATTGATTTTGAAAGTTTCATTATTACTAGAATGATCGATTTCTATAATTATTACGAGCTAAGAATAATAAAACTTAAAAAATACAACGAAAACAACTCCAAAATAAGAATCATGACTGGGGTCAATTTGACCCCACTGGTACAAAATGCACACTTTTTTCTGTTATACAGAGGGTTAAAATTCCATTTAAACTCGCAATCTGGCAATCTCTCCCTGCAGAATACCGATGAGCATGATATGATGACTGTGATGTATTTGCATTTGGATGCTCTAATCTCGCATTTTGAGAAATATTTTTCTGAAGACATGGAGAAGTACAATTGGATAATAAATCCTTTTCTTGATAATGCAAATGCCCCTCAGGGCTTTACATCTCTGGGAGCTGAACAATTTATCGATCTTACTTCTGATCTCACTTTGAAAGACATATACAACCCTAACTCACTCATTTCATTTTGGGTTAAGGCTACAGCTGAATTTCCACTTGTAGGCTGTAAAGCTCTTTGTGTTCTTGTGCCGTTTGCAACGTCATACTAGTGTCAAGACGGTTTTTCTGCGGTAGCAGTAATCAAGTCGAAGTACCGCAATAAGATTGACATTGAACGCGAGATGCGTGTTGCAATATCAAACATTGCACCGCGCTTTGACAAAATGTGCGTAGAGCAATAAGCTTACTGCTCACATAAAATGTTTTTCAGTATTTTGTATTTTGAACAATAAACATGACTTAATAACAATTTTTTGGTAAAACTTGAAATTTGAAAACTTTGGCTTCATTACGGCGCCGCGAATATTGATAAGTTTTCAAAGGGTGCCGTCAACAAAAAAGTTTGGGAACCCCTGCCTCAGGGGAAAGGCATGGCCCCTTTTTGTCAGCGAGTCTCGGCGCGCGAGGAGAGCAGCTCGAAAGGCGGAGGTTCAAATCGCACAGGGACCAGACACTATGCAACACACCTTCGGACGAGAATTAGTTTTTCAAAAGGTCACGATCCGAACAACGTAAGTATAGCAAAATAGGCGGGACCATCCACGGATCCAGATTTTGGCTTTTTGGCCTCATCAGCAAGGACTCGTCCCACCCAAGGCAGCGCCACCGGAGGGGGTGCTATGCGAATAGAATTAAAAATTAACGTTGTTCCTGCATCGCAGGTGGACGCGATGCGTGACTAGAAAATGAATTGCTACGATATCGGGGTAAAGCGATGTTGTATTACCAACCATAACAGCGCATAGGCCAACGTTAAAGTGCTAAAAGTGCAAATCTCGGCGCTAGTAAAAACAAACCATGTTGTTAGAATCTACGTAGCCCGGGACTGTCATAAAGCGGGCAATCGGGCGCATGCTGTTTGAAATATTGGCAACTGGGCGAAACCAACGCCTTTGCCCCACTCGAAAAAGAGGGTCAGATGCCTCGCCCCCTATCTTTCCGTTTCTATCGGTTATGCAGGTTCAATCTAGGGGGTATTGTAAGGGGTTTAGCCACTCTTCGTTAGTCGCGTACAGCAGCAAGATTCCCCCACGGGGTGCTTTGGCTGGTGAAATAGTGCACAATCCCGCTCTTAATTTCATGCATCGTGAGAGCGAGATGCCGGAGTGTTTCACGGATTCAAGGGACTTGTTGACATGAACCGTCTCCATTAGGCAATGATCGGGGGAATTCATCTTGTAGTTGTAGTTGTTTGCTAGTGTGTGTGTGTGTGTGTGTGTGTGTGTGTGTGTGTGTGTGTGTGTGTGTGTGTGTGTGTGTGTGTGTGTGTGTGTGTGTGTGTGTGTGTGTGTGTGTGTGTGTGTGTGTGTAGACTACTGTATTTGGATTTTCTCAAACGAATAACAAAAACAAGTGCTTTCAAACCACCCTATGTTTACATCAAGTAAAGAATTAAATTTAGAAGTAGAGATTTGTTGATGAGCCATAATTTTGACCGCAAAAAATGTGCTAGAATGACGTGCACAGCTCATGTGCTCAATAGCTATATATTTTGCCTTCAATCCATTTTTCGGTGAGGACAATATTTTTACAATGGCTACACGAAATTACGCAAATGCTTAAAAAGACATCTCTGACATTGTTAGTATTATGAGTCTTACCATCTTTTACTTCTGTCTCTCTTTTCTTTTAAGGAATATCATTGTTTTTTTCAAAACTTATTTCTGTCGCAGCATGACTCTTTTTTGTTTCTTCAATTTCTGCTTTCCTTGCACGAGAACGTTTCAGATAGGTGAATGGTAAGAATGGAGGTTTTTTGTCACTTTTTCTACCTTTTCCTTTTCTTGTGGATGTTTATAAAATTGTGCGTGGAACTTTTCCATCTGTACTCTAATGATTTTATCAGATGTGGATGTTGCTTATGCACTCACTCTACTTTATCAAAAATATTTGGGTTGAAAGGAACTTTTTCAGTATGCAACTAAAAAATTTTAAGCTATAATTTTAGTGATGACAGTTACAGAAAGAATTTGGCTCACGATTCCAGGAATGTGGTAGATGGTCATTGATCGGCCAGAATTGCAAAACACTCAGACATTACGAGCAATAACCGTCGCTTTTTTCAAAGATCTAAACTCTCCCCTCCCAAGGATTTAAAGTTTATGCGAGGTGTGGGGAGGAAAAGAAATAAAACTACACAAAAATTTTTGCAGTAATTAATAGCATCAATGGATAAAATAGACAAAATACACTAACGTACTTGTCTAAAAACTTGGCTTTCTAGGCTATAGTTTTTCTGAATTATAAAGCAAATATAAATTGTCCAATTTTCATATGCTGTAATTTGTTCATTTGTAAGAAAAATATTACCCATAAGACTACGATTATAGACAAATAAACCAGATAAAAGAGGCCTATCCAGAAAGACTCAAATTATAATCTGGTTACACTCGTTGTAATGGAAGGAAAAAAAGTATAGAATATAAGTTATGTACAAGGTCTATTAGCTTCATCCTAGGATGTACAATCTTTTTGGTTTCTTAGTTTTCACGACCAAGGTCAAATTGACCCTGATGCAGTTTTAATGGCATGTGACTGCCGTGCACGTCAATTTTATCGATAGCACAATATTTAATAATAGAACTGGGTTTACTTCGTTGCGTTGGTATATTTAAATTTGAAACAACAGAGTGAAGTCAAAAGGGATTAGAAACAAATTCATTGGTTTGTTTATTGTGCATTACCTCCACGATTAAAGCAAGTCTCTAGGGTGATGATGCTGTGTTTAGCGCAGACTGCCTCATGACACTAGCGACAGCAGTATCACAATTTCTGGTGTTTTGCATACGGACAAATGTGACATTTTTTCGGTTTTAAAGCTTGAACTTGTTGTTATCGTACCAAATCTGCATCATGAGAGATCAAGGTCAAGTCACACCTAATCATTGCCTCTTTGATGCGTTTCTAGAGCAATAGTGTTGAGTTGCACTTTTTCATTACAGGCATTACACACTGTTTTGCCAGTTTCTGGATTCACAACCTCCTCGCACGAGTCACTTCCACAAGAAATTCACAGAAGGTAAGAGGATAGCAGAAAAAAATGAGACTACTCAGAACAGGAGGCCCGGCAAAGCTCAGAAAAGTAGCCTCTGGCTTTGCGACGCAAAGCTTTTAGCTGAGATACGGAAGGGTGAGATCTCAGGTAGTTGACATGGACCGATCCCAACTGCATGGAAGAGCAGTTGGAAAAATTAAGGGAGGAGAAAGAGAACAAAGAAGCAGAACCAGCTACAGATCAAAAGATAGAGCAGACTGATTGAGGATGGAGAGACAACCATGTCTTTGGCTATGCCTTGGTCTTCGCTTTGGCAATGACGGACGAGGCATGACGAGATGCAGAGATGTAAGCCTGTCACTTCACATCACTTTCTGCGAGCGGAAACAAAAACTTTGCGTTTTTCACTCACCGCTTCATCCACTACAGAAGACGACCAGGCTTGAGGTTGACAATAGCGAGGCCGCAAGTAATAGATTTGACCGCATTCAGTGCCGAAGAGATAAAGAAAGCAGCAGCAGAGCAAAGAGAAAGAGAAAAGCATACTTCCCCAAGAAATTTCAAGGAGCTTTCTGGAACCAAATTCTGAAGCACCAACCTGAAGCAGGAGAGGGCGAGAGAAGAAGAAGTAAAAGAGATGTCAGAGGAAGAGCGGCTGCTGGAGGAACGATGAAGAAAAGAGTAGGGGTTCAAGGTTCTTGAGGAAAGAAGGTCAGAAGATATGACCCAATCAAATGCTTTTTTCTCGAGGGTCTAAAGTACTACCTTTTGAGCTCCATAAGGGATGATGACAGCTGAAATCCCCAAGAATGAAGAAATTTCAGGAGAAGAAAATAATGACAGAGAAAAGAAATAATTTTACAATGCAACCAAAAATATCGATATGCAGGAGCGTAGATGTTTAGGAAAAAGAAGAAAGAGGAGTTTTTCAACAACATGTTGGCCCACGCGTAGTCAGAGTGGGGGTCAAGCGAGGCGAGAGAGGGGATTGAAAGTTCCAGGAAGGATAGGTCTATCTGACAGAGATGATGACACTAACGCCAGCGTGTGATTGCTGCCCTTCGGTGGTTGTTTAGAGGGTAACACAGCAAAAAATGTTTAAAACAGGGAAAGCCAGAGTTGTTTAGAACCCTTGAGGTGGCCCTCAGTCATTTCAGTTCCACCTAGCGAGGTTGAGGGCAACACCATCACGTCAAGGCGGCTATTGATTGGTAAAGAAGATGTTGCTGTATCTTAGGAATTTGCTTTTTGGTGATTTAAAAGGCCCTACTAATATGCAGTTTATAAAGTTGAAGGATGAGTGGGAGAATATTAATTAGAGCATCCATGTGAGTTGACAGTACTCGCTGGTCCTGACTGAAAGAATTGAAACAAACTTCATCTTGCCTGCTCATTACAATATTGAAGTGGGAATATTTACCACGCGATGGCTACAAAAAAATGGCTGAACTAAAAATGTGACTTTTTAAAGATCACAATGATGCAATCTTAATAAATGCTTGCAAAAAACTGGGATCAACTAGCAGTGTTTGAAACGAGTCGCTTGAGTTCGAGTCTCGAGTCAAGTCACGAGTCATTGATGTACCGGTGTGATGGCGTAGTAGTTAGAGCGTCCGCTTCGCAGTCGGTAGACGTGGGGTCCATTCCCTGAGTCGAGTCATACCAGTCATACCAAAAGACTTTAAACAATAGTATTTACAGCTTCCCTGTTTGGCGCTCAGCATTAAAAAACTGGATAGTGTGGAAACCAAGCCGACAAGCTTGCTTGTTGTGTCCTTGACAGGGCACTTAACGGAACGTCTCCACCTTTAAGTGACAGACAGGTGGCGCACCCGTGCTTTAGCGGGTGACAACTGTGAAGCTGCTAAGTCAGCATGACGCAAGAGGCGACTTTTGGGTACCCACCAATGGCAGTTCGTCTTGTTGGTAGTAGGGCTACCAGTCATTTATGACTAGTTCGAAACGGGCTGCCATCTTTCTCCTAGCCTAATTCAATTAGGTTGACGGCGCGAACCTGAATTGCCTTTCGTGCCGTACCTCCATCCCGAGAAAGAGGAGGGTAACCACACCAACAATAGCAACAACAGTCGTTGATGTCGAGTCTCGAGTCAAGTAGAGTCGTTTCGTGCAAATGACTCCAGTCAAATAACGCCATCTCAAGCCGAGTCGTTGAATTGAGTTTCCCCAACAATTGGCAATTAGTAATGCAAGATGGATGCAAAAAGTGATATCTGCTACTAAAACGTTTGTTTCAAAAGCAACCGGGTACAATGCAGCGACAAAACGATCTTTGCAAAGATTTATCCAGTTTACTTCTCTACTCATCAGCTCCACGTGCAATGTTACCTGATCTCCAGCTGTTTGAAGATTTGTCCAGATATTATTATTATTTAATTACTTGATAACCTGTCTTAGCTTTATCTATGAAGTTTTGTTTAGCTTGGAATTGATTGCATTAGCTGAATCCAACAATGTTTAATTTAGGTATTTTCAGATCAAATCTTTACAATCAATTTAAACAAACTTTTAGTTTATTTTGTAATTCCACTATACAGTTGTTTCTTATTTTTCAGATACTACAGTGTAGATAAAGATATTGCAGCCAAAGGTCTTTCTGCTCTAAAGTAACATTTGTGGTATCCAACTGAAGAAAACGTCGAGATGATTTCGTGGAGGGACCAAGAGTCTTCAAAAATAAAGTCTGACATTGCAAAAGAAATGCTCGCCAATTTGTTTTTAACCAAACCATCCCTGTTGATCTACCAAAATTTTTTAAGCTCACTCCAGATACTTCTTGACGAAGCATCGTTGGTCTCAAATCTGCGGCAATTTTTTCAATTTTCAAACATAGTGCCAGCTGGCTAAGAACATCCGTTTCAGAGTGAAGGAAGTCAATCGATTATTATCAAAACGCCAAATACATTTTTTTATTTTTTTGGAAGTCATCAATGGCACTGCCGAAAGACCCATAAAGCTCATAACAGTTTATTCTGACGTTTTGGTAAACAATGATAAACAAAAGAAAAGTGGGTGTCCAATCTGTTGAACAGCATCTGCAGCGGTTGAACACTTTTGAGAAGTCTAAATTGCTTGCTTATTTGGAAAAATAAAACTTTTTATTCTGTTTGTCAAAGTTTTATGTGTACAGCTAGAAAATATTCGTTTCACAATTTCATTGAATATATTGAAAGTGATTGCCTATCTGTATTCAATGTCAAATTCTGAGGAAAATGAGAACAAACACTGCTAGAAAATTTTAGTACATGTACCACATGAGTTTTGCCAAGTTGAAAATGACGACATTTGAGATTATCGCTGATATTTCAAGGGGGAAGTGCAAACCTTAAAAATCAACATTTAAAAAATTTTTTTCAGTGTTTCTTTTTATGGTAGGTCAACACAAAATCATATGAACAGGGTGATTTGAAAAACTTTGTTTCTCTTGAGATACCTTCGTGGTCATATGCCTTGTCTAATTCTGGGACAAAGACCCATAGGGGCAGCCAAAAAACTTGGTGTCACATATCATCACGAGGGGAGTTTCACCAAGTCGTGAAGTAAGCCTACCACTAACCGGCGCAATGGTGTAGTGGTTAGAGCGTCCGCTTCGCAGTCGGTAGACCTGGGGTTCATTTCCCTTGTCAAGTTATACCAAAAGACTTTAAAAAATGGTATTCACAGCTTCCCTGCTTGGCGCTCAGCATAAAAGGAATAGTGTGGAGAACAAGTCGGCAAGCTTGCTTGTTGTGTCCTTGGGCAAGGCACTTAACGGGATGCCTCCGTCTTTATGTGGCAGACAGATGGTGGGGCCAAGCAGTCTACCCGTCGTGGTGGCCCAGTCTGACGAAAGACATGCAAACCGAGCATGAGCTCATACGCGTGAATGAATGAACCACCAAATGACTTATTTCTGCAATAGTAAAACAAAAAGCGTGGCACCGCCTATCCCCAAGTTCGACTTTAGGTTCCCATGCTTATTTGAAAGAACGGTGAGAAATTGTGAAATAATAGAGAGCTTGTGAGTGAGGCAAGTCTTAATTCAAAGTACGATGGTCGGGATTAGGGGCATGGAGGCAATGTCCCAATTTATACTAGCGTTTTGTGATTATTCTTAGAAATGTTATTACAGTGAAGCCGGCATAGTAGGCTGAACTGGTATTTCCAACCAAAAATAATTGATTGGTAGCCGTGGCGGGCGACGCTGGCATACCCGTCAATTTACCTATAAAAATCTCTTTTAGCGGGCGTGTTTGGCACAAGCAATTGGTCGACTAATCTTTTGAAGTTTATTTTCACGCAATGCTTGTGCACGACCGTTTTCGAGTCCCTTACATTATTCATACAAAGCATTTCAAAAATTTATGCCACCACGCAGAGTTATGCAGTTATCAAGAAAAAAAGATCTGTTCTTGCTGCCCAGTTTTTTGAGATACAAGTTTAAACTACACAAAATGACGTTTCTGTAGCAACGCAGAGCACCAATTACCAGAAGTAATAGTAATAGTAACCTGTATGATGAAATGCTACAAAATAAAAAGATGTTAGGAACAAAATAAAAAAAGGAAGTGTAATAGGGAAAATAGCAATATTGGGAACAAAAACAATATTATGTACTAAATAAGTATTTTGTTTATGAAGTTCAATTATTGATATGTTTTTCATTTAGCCTATGCTTCAGGAAAATATTGAAGTTTGTTTTAGCGATGTTTAATTTATTGAATAAAATCCAAAATGTTTCTCTACCATTTAAATTTTCATCCGCCAAAGAATTTGATCGAAAATAGTGCAAAAAAATTTAAGTTTGGTTTTTGTAAAAAGGAATTTTCCAACATTTTGACATAATGAAAGATGGCGTGACGTCAGCACCAAGAATAACGTCAACTGGCAGCGGTGATGTAAATACGAATAATTATGCAACCTACGAAACTCCGTCGAGCCCCACCGATCCTGCAGCAGCACCGCTTTCGTGTTCAGAGGTTTGTCATCTCAGTAGGGGTCGCATGCTTAAAATTATAAATAATGGTTGTTGTACCTCATGGTTGAAAATTTGGAACAAGTGCAAAATTTTCCCCAAGACAACAACAAGTGCAAAATTTTCCCCATACCATGGTTGCGGGTTCAAATCTCAGCTGGCAGGGCATTAAAAGAAAGGCAGTGTACACTGAAGGGGTAGGCCCGGTATGTAAATGTATGGGGTAGTGTACACTGGAAGGGAGTGTACAAGGTGAGGGATAAAGACCTGGGGGATCACGAAAATTTTAAGTGCAAGAAAAGAACAAAATTTTTGAAAACCAATATTTTGTTGCATTTACTTTTTTTACCATGCACCTTGAAATTTTGATATGAAGCATAGATACATAGGAAGTTTAACCTCGGGGAAATGTGTGATATCTTTCCGTTTTCAAAGTAGCTCAACCAAATTTTTCGAAGCTACAGTGGCTATGGCTTCTATTTTCTTCAATTTTACTCATATTGCTTTGCTTGAAAATAAGTGAAAACTTTTTCTCATGGCATTAAATACTTTTGCCACGAAAAGCGTTTAGTTTTTTGTTACCTGAAGGTACTCTTTCAAAAAAGTTTTTTGGATTGTTTAAGCTCTTTGCTCCAAAAAAATTTATAAATACGAACTGGTTCTCAAAATTTAAAGCTGGCTTTTGCTGCATGGACAAGTGTTTTTGAATTTTGATTTCCACTCTCAGCTTTGTTTCTAATAGTATAAGCTTTAAAAGTAGGTTTAATTATTAACTGTTTAAAGCATTTATATGTGATATAAGGCTTAATAAATTGTGATTACTACTATTGTATTTAGCTATAAAAAAAGCAAACAAAATAATGAATAAAAATACTTTAAAATTATTTGATTTTATATTTTTCAGTGGACGACAAAAAGAATTTTAATCGAAGTATTTTTGATTGGAGTACTTTTTGCCAACATTTTTTCAACTTTTGTAATCGCCACCACAACTCAAAGAAGAGGGAGTCCATTTATTATTCGATGCATTCGAATAATTAACGTTTCAAGTCTCCTTTTGGTAAGTTTTTTGCTTTAATTCTTTAATCTCGCGGAAAACTGTTCATCTTCGGTGACTTTTGACTTGATGTAAAATAGTTTTTGACACAATCATGTAATATTTAAATTTTTATCATGCTTTTCCTAAAGTAAAAAAACGAGACAAACAGACACCAATTTTCTTCAGGCTACAGAGACACTTGAATTTTTAATTAGCGGACTACTGTATGTACTAAGCTAGATTATTTAAAGAAATTTCCGTTGTTTTATGCTCGATTCGCCTGAACAGTAAAGCAAAAAATTAGTTCAATTCACGTTTGCGAGACATCTTTCAAAAAAGTCGTAATCGTTTCCATGTCATCCAGAGATATTTGGCAAAATCTTGAATAACTTTAACAAGAAAGGTTTGTACTGGATTAATGTTTGTGCCTTCTTCTCTTTTCATAAACACCTGGCATAGGCTAGTGACTGTGTGTTAGAAAAATCAGAATCTTGTGATGTTTTTATCACAATACCAAGTACCAGCTGGCTACAAAGTATAATTGCATTTACAATTTGCAGCATGGTTTTTTTAAAAAAATTCTCGTTATGATAAAAAAAAGATGTGAGGCAATATTGGGGCAAGGTTTAAGTGCGAGACTTCATTCGAAATTGGGTACACCGTAAATGCTCTAGAATCAAAATGCCACCGCTTCAACACACCTATATGGCTTAACAAAAATAAAAGTTTGTCAATACACAGCCAGCTCTACAATCATATTGTTACAACGCTTGTTTTAATTTGCGTTAAAAGCTTCGAGGTAAAACCAGTGTCGATAAATTCCTGTAACCTCTGAACTAAATTTCTCTAGGTTCTTCAATTACTTTTTTATCCTTTTGTTTTTTCCTGGAGTCACTTGAACGAACTTCATGATGACGAAGATACGCATAATCATATCGGCTCCAATGACGAAGACCAGAACGAGGTTTAACATAAATTATTTAAGAAGTCACTTGCAACTGAGTTTTAATCATTGAAAGTAGTCAACTTCTATAGTCATCTGTATCAACAACAACAACCACAAAATTCTGATCATGTACAAAACCTGCCTCAACCACATATGATCTAGAATTCATTTAATAAACTACATACCTACATCTAATCATTTAACTCTTCTGCAAGTTCAAAAATAATAAATGCGCTTTAGGTTCTTTATTGAACCTACGGAAAATGAATGATTGCTTTGATGTAATTATCATTTATCTTTAGTTTATGGACGAACACAGGCTACATCCTTGCCAACAAGCTGAAACGGCCGCCTGTCGCATATCGGGGTTTATATTTGGTTTGCTTCTTTTCCTGCCTCTACTTTCTGTTGTTCTGATGACTATTGACACCGCTCTGGCTGCATTCCGTTGGAAGATGTATAGGTTTCAGTAAGAAAAATCTATTCCTTGACGAACAAGCAAGGCCGTATTTAAGGAGAAGAATTGGAGTTTATTTCTCTTTAAATAGGGCAGAAATTGCATTTTTTTGTAAAAAGAAATGAACAGAACTGAAAATATTTTTTTCAGTTTTTTTTTCCATCAACCAGTTTTTTGAAGTCAAGTTGTAATCATTGTTTTAACAAAAATAGACTAGGTACTCCAGCAAAGAAATAGAACAGTATTATCATATGTCAACAATTTGGAGGGCATCTTTTTTTTAAAAAAAGTATTCCTTTTTTGAAATCTATTGTAAATTTCAACAAAGAGCCGACATAAATGTGTCCTATAAATGTTTAATTAGGAAAATTGATGCAATATTTCAAACTAAAGTCTATATTATAGGCATCAACACTTTTGAAATACTGCCGACCAAAGGTCTTTTTCTGAAGAGCACCATTAAAAAGCGGAAAGCACTGTGTAGTGCACTACCTACAGTATTTCGTGTAAGAATGCAGCCTCTTTCTAAGTAAACTTTGGTTTGAAAAAGGGGGTTTATCATTTGGATTGGCAGTGGAGAAAAATAAAGTTGCCGTTTTTGCCACGTTGAAAAATTCATTTCTTATCATCAACGAATTGCAGAATATTCAAGTATCCTTTTGGTCCCACACTTCTTCTACTAATAATCTAAAGCAACTAAAATCTAAGACCCACCTTTAGCCTACACTTATGTTCATTGTATCGACTTATAAACAGACCAAAAACCGCAGCGGCCATTCGAATTGTTCTATTCGTCAGCTTTACAGCAGCCCTGATCGTGGCATTCTCTTTTCCTACATTTGGAATAGGAACCCATTATCATTACCACGATCTATACAAAATTTGCTGGCTATCTGTCCATCGTGAAGATTACGAAGTGGAAGGGTTCACATATTTTGTAAGTTTTTGTTAAACTAATCTACAGGCAAGTGCTTCTTTGTAACAGCTTACAGTATTCTTCCAAATCGTTAAAATGTGTAGCCCAGAAGCCTAAATAAATTAAATATTTTTTTAATTCTAAACGTTTTCGGCACGTCACGCCACCCTCCTCAGAAAATACAAATACTCAGCCTATTCGTGATATAAAATTTGCGAATGAATATCTATATACAATCCAAGTAAGCGTAGACTTAAACCACAAAAACCCGTTAAATATGGCATGATAGTACCACCAATGACGTAATAGCAAAATGTGGCTAAGCTCTAAATCAAAGTTTTTCTGTGCGTTCTAAAGTGTGAGCGTTTGCTTTTGCTTCTCCGAAACTACTGAGCGCGCAACATAAAACTCGCTATGATTGATCGCTGCCTCGAGGTGAGCATCATCAGGGGGTTCGTGACATCATGATGCCGCCATAACCAAAAATCAATTTTAAATTTGCATTTCTTCCCAAAGAGAAACGGTTATGTGCTCGAACTAAAGCCAGCGGCCAACTTACCAACTTGTAAAAATTTTACCCCTTTAGGGTTTATTATGACCTCACAATAAACACTTGATTGCACATATTGTATTTTCCATTTTCTCAAAAAACCAAGACCATTGAAACACAGCTAAAAGCCTTTTTGGGAGGTATTAGCAGGCTGTTTCTGATAAAAATACTTTTACAACAATTTGAGGTTTTTTGAAACAATGCATAATTAGAAAGATATTCCAGTACACCACGTTTTGTAAAAAACTGTAAGGAAAGTTGTTGCTCTTCCTGGGTTAAAATTTATTTTACATTAACTTGTTCCATATATTATTTTACACCGAAAAACAGCAACTTCCCTTTCAGTTTGAGCTTTTCGACAACGCAAGAAGCAATTCTTTTTCAACATTTCTTTAATTTTAAATATTCTTTTCTCCATTTTTTCTTGAACGCTATGCAAAGCTCTTTCACGACGCAATGCTGTTTGATACAATTTAAAAAACGAGCAGGCAACAGCTGTGCTTACTATCTACTTTGATTACGAAAGCAACCGTAAACTTTTGATGTTCTGCCTGTTAAATTAAAATAATATATTACTGTAGTAAATCATATGTATAAATGTACTTCATTAATAATGCAGTGGTAAGTTCGAAAATTACAGTAATCTGGAGACTCCACGTTAGAATACCTTTGTATAATTGCGTCTTCGCCTGATCAATCTTAACTTTCGAGACATAATGATCACGTGTAGCAACGAGTAAAGTTTTTAAGTGAGCTCCTGCAGTGAGCCACATGGATCAATAAATCAAAGCAATATTTTTGCTCTCAAGTATTTGGGCAAATTTGCATGAAATCAAATCACGTATTTTGTCACCATTGCATTTTTGTTTTATGTTTAGTTTCGTAGCAGCCGTAATTCAAAAAACAACCTTTTCACGGTTTTAAGTGTTTTTTTGTGGTTTTAGTTATGAAAAAGATGTATTTCTGTCATGTGTAATTGAAATTTATTAATTAGTTTCATTGAAGCTGGTCATCTGTTAAACGATATGCTTTTATAAATAAGAAGACTTTAAATTTATATGTACAGACGTCGACATTTGAGGTACTGTGCGCCCACACGTGGTTTTAAATTAGTTTCCATCCCCGCAGTTTCGAAAAGAAATAGGTGAGCACTTGTTACTGACAGGCTGTTTGTGAGTAAGAATAATCTTGACTAAAAGTAGCGAGGTCAGCACTAGAGGCAAAGTTAAATGCGATAAATCCCAAGTTTTAGCAAAAATCAAAACAAAACAATGGAACTAGAGCAGGGGTTCCCAACCTTTTTGTTTCTGTGTGCCACTTATGGAGTTGTTCTGTAGCCGCGTACCACCTAACTTAGACAATTAGTTTTGTCCATAAAAGAACTGTACAAAAAGCTTAACAGACACAATAACATACAAATATGATGCGAGTAAACGAATCCGCAATTAAAAAATATGCAAAACTAAACTTAACTTATTCGCTCATGTACATAAACATAAACAAGCGAAATATTTAACTTATCGACCAATGAGCACTCGTGATTCAATGCAATGGCTGCGCTTGCTTTTCTTCGACTAGTTTTGCAAGTCGCGGAGATATTTTGCTCACAGAACATCGGAAATTGTGTTTTGGGTTTACGAGACGATTTCTTGTCTTCGACTTGATTGTAAGAAAAGTAGAAAATCCTTGTTTGCATTCTCATGTCGTTGGAAATATGAGAAGCTGAGGAATTGCATTTTTCGCTAGTGCCGGATAGGAGGGACTTGTATCTAACCAGATGTTGGCCAATTTATGGTTTTTAAACTTCTCCTTTGCACATTCAGCGCACTGCAAATCGATAAGTTTTTGTTTACCAGTTTCCACTGGGAGATTGTCAGGCTTAACAGTGAGAGGATTCCGATTGTAAGTGCATGCTTGTGCATCACCATCATTGAAGAACTACTGCTTGATATCATCGTTCAACAGAAGGAGGTGTTTGATGATCTCTTGACCAAAGGCAATAGTAGGCTCTCCTGCAAGTGACGCCACATTCTCAAACATTCCAAACTGTCTGTTCTCAATGTTTTTCATCCACAAACCGAGTTTTCAGGTGCATGCAGTCAATTTGATTGAGAAATCAATGATGTTGCTCTGAGGCGCCTGAAGAGAACAATTGAACTAATTCATGACTCCAAAAATATCTGACAAGTAGGCAAGGTAAAAAATGAAGTTTGTGTCTTCAAAAATCTTCTGAAATTTGTGATCTTATGTTTGGAAAAACTGAAGCAGCTCCTTTCTCAGCACAAAAAGACGCACAGTGGTATTCCCTCAAGAGAGCCACCTCACTACCGTATGAAACAGCAATGACGTGTATTATGATCAGATATCCTCGCAGATCGACTATTTAAGGCAGATGTCTTAATGTAGTTTACCATCTTAACAACCAGGTTCAAGCTTGTCGCAATATCGGGAGATAGAAGTCTAGCAGCAAGAGCCAATTGGTGTATGAAGCAGTGAACGGAAGTGACAGATAGAGATACTGCTTTTATCCGAGCTTGGAAGCCAGATTTTCTGCCAAGCATAGCCGGAGCGCCGTTGCTTGTGCAACCAACTAGCTTAGTCCATTGGAGACCATTTTCTTTGAAAACGTTATCAACAAGTTCGAACACGTCTTCTCCTTTTATTGTGGTTCTCATTTTATTGATTAATAGTAATTCATTTGGAATTGCATCTTTAGTAGCATAACATACAAAGACCAGAAGCTGTGCGCAGTTTGACGCGTCGGTTGATTTGTCCACTTGTATGGCAAATCCACATTTTGAGCCCTGTCCTTCCGTAATGACTTGTTCTTTGACGTCAGTAGACACTACTGTAATACACCGCTGTATTGTATTATTTGACACCGAAACACTGCTTTATTTTGACACTGCTTCATCGCCGATCACATGCTTCACCAGCACTTTTTCTGCAGGTATGATGAGTTCTTCAGCTATTGTGTGAGGCTTTTTGTTCTTCGCCACAAGAAGTGCAATTTTATAGGAGGCTGTCACAATCCCCACCGACTGCTGATATTGCTTTCCCGTTTTGTCTGGTCGTTGTTTTTTCGCATTTTCTCCAAGGCGCTCAAAATAATTAGGATCACGGCCCTTCTTATCTGGATGATTAGTTTGGAGATGGCGTTGTAGAAAACCTGGCTTCATTGATACATTTGATAATGTTTTCATACGCAACACACACTTTGGTACAGATTCTCCCCTATTCTTCAATTCAACAAAACCAAAATTAATATGTTGATCGCTATACTGTCGTTCGGGCATCTTGATTTGACACGATAATTACATCAATTAAAACCAAATGTTGCTTTTAATATACTAAATACATTCAATAAGTTACATAATCGATAAAAATCATTTAGTAAGTCAATTAATTACAGCACTGTACCTACTCAGTCAACAGAATGGTGTGCGCATGCGTTCCTGAGTTTATGCTGTTAACTCAGGAAAAGTTGTTAAAAGGGTATTGGGAGTAGCACTTTCAATTCTGCTTTCCTAACTAGCTTGGAAAAGAAAGACAAAATTCACAGCAAGAATTGGGTTTCAACCTTCTGTATTCAACTGACGTACAAAATCTAGCCACGAGCGCCCAACGCAGCTTCACGAGCATATAAAACTGCCAGACTCCAACAGCAAAGAAAAATATAGTCAGGTAGAACAGTAGATAAAATATAGCTAGCTAGGACAGCAGAATTTTATTTCAAAATTCACAAAGCCTCTACCAGTCTATTATTGAATGAACTCCCAAACGCCAATAAACAAAAATATGAGGTACAGGCACATGTCAGTATACATACTCAGGAAAAAACTTTCGAGAAGGTTTTTCACTTACAAGCCAATCACATTTCTTTCTAAAAAAATCTGTATAAACCAGCTCTTTCCACGTCTGTTGCATCACAATAAGTTTTAAGCAACTGTGAGCTTGTTGCTGGAGATATTGTGTAACACGCTAGCTAGAATATTTGATTGTGTTGCAGTTTGCTGCTGCTGCAGATATCCTGTAGAAAGAAAAATATGCCAAGGGAGCTATCTAAGCCATGTAACAGTATGCTACATTATGCATATACAGCATGTGCATATTTACATGTACTATAATTGAGAAGCAAAAGAAAATGAACTGGAGCCAAATTCACATTACTAGATTTCTCTGGGTGGGAATTTCTGTGAAAACAAATACTTTTTTTTGCATTTTTGGAAAAAGATCTTGCGTACCACTTGGAAAGCTTCCGCGTACCACCAGTGGTACGCGTACCACAGGTTGGGAACCCCTGAACTAGAGGGAACATTTTTTCATGAAAATACCTTAATAGACGTACTGGGATAAGGTGCACAACTTTAGGGATAGGCATTTCTCGCTACCCAGGAACCAAGGCCAATAGCCCAGACAAAGAACTCAATATCACAAACATAAATGCGAAAGGGGGCCTACCAAGTCGAGAAATAGGCCTACCACTAAATAGTTCATTTATGTAATTATCAATAGTGAAGCTGTTCACCCAGCATGTCGTAAGAGGCGACTTTTGGGTGCCCACCAATGGCAGTCCGCCTTGTTGGTGGTGGGGCTACCAGTCGGCAATTTGCATTCACGACTGGTTCGAAATGGGCTGCCACTTTTCCCCTATCCTAACTTAATTAGGTTGATGGCGTGAACCTGGATTGCTGTTTGCCCCATGCCTACATCCCAAGGAAGAGGAGGGGTAAACCAACCAACCAACCACCATTTTTACGCCACCATCATTTTTAATTTTGTTTTTCTTCTCTCCCTACCTTTTGGACAGAACAAACGATAGTTGGCGTAATCATGCTTTGTTTGTGAGTATTGCCATTCTTGATGAATAGAGTAAGATGATTATCAATGCGGGTATAAGATCGATCAGTTCTATGCGCTATAACTTTTCATTACTGCTCTCACATGTGTTTGAAAGATGAAGTGATCGCAGCTGCCAGAACTAATTCTTTTCAACTCGACCCAGCTGATGGCCCGCCATGCTGGGGTGAAATCGCGCCCTATTTGGGAGAAGCGCTTTTGCTATTGTGCTCGATCAAAGCCAAAAATTTGGGAAAAGGCAAGTTTCCTTGTAACTCCGCTACGTCTAAATGGGAAACCAGACACATAACGCGCAGCCAGCAGGGACTTGAGAAAGTTTAAGATGAAATCAAAAACAAACAACACTCCTGTGTGAAATCACACAGTATGGAGGACATTTCTGCTATTTTGCTTGAAAACAAGTTAAAAACAAAAATGTTTTCCATATTTCAAACTGAGGGAAACACTACGCTACCTTTGCTTCCTTGGATAGGCGTAAGCAATCAACTGAGAGCATAGACTTAAGGCCTAGCCAGGACATCGAAGTCACAAATTTGATTGCGAAAGGAAGCGAAACAAGTCGTGAAATAGACCTACTGCTTAATACCCAACTTTAAAAATAATCGCTACTTTTGCGCCGCCATTCTCAAGTTCAACTTAAATTGCCTCCCAGTTGACAACTCATAGAAATGAATATAGGAATCAACATGAATAGCGGAAACAAAGACCATGCCTATTTGGCACATAATATTTTTGACTCAATCACTTTTTAAAAGACAATTGGTTTAAGAACGAGAATTGTACATTCAAAAATACATTAACTTTTTGTCACTATTCTCACAACCACACTTTGGATGAAACCGAAATAGCCGGCTGAATCCATATTTTTGACCCCGATGTTACTGATAGGAGCCCTGCGGGCCATGCCGGCAGTGCCGTCGAGTATAACAAGGAATATTAAAGCGTAAGAACAAAATGAATGAACAGACAACATACCAGCTACAAATTAAAACACTTTAAGCAAAAAGGAACAATCGTTAGCGCATAATTGTGCCTTTAACGTTGGTTTCGGTTGCTTAATGAGTAGTGCTTCTTGAACTATAGCTTCGTAGTAATTATCGTATGGTGTAATCATTTTAAAGGAACCAAAGCTTACTTTATTGTTACCACAAGATGAGCATGAATTAATTTGTTGTGTGATTGCAACGTCATTTAAAGTTGAATTATATTCTCATAGGCTCCACTGACCGAGTGGCAAGAAGTCCTACCAATGTATGGCATGTCTACATTGCACAAACAAAAGAATTTATAAACCACAAATAACCCAAGAGCTGTAGAGTACTACACTTTAATTAAAAATATGATACGATTTTGTTGTTTTATAGCAAATAGACTATCAAATTTTCTTCTGCTTACTTCTGCAAAACAACCGCTAAATTTAAATGACGAACTTCAAAAATACGGAATGCTTACTCTATATAAAAATTCTTATTGTCATCCGCTTTTTTTTACCGCACTTTCAAATTTTTGAAAAAAAGTATTGTGGAAAACAATTTTGCAAAAATATTTTGTGCAAGTTTCTGCCTTCATTATTAAACAGCAGCGCATTTGAACAAGTCAACTTCGCTCCAAATAATAAGCGTATAATTGAATCAGATTTCCTAGTTTTTGGACAAATAGTCCAGCATAATAATTCTAAATAAATGCGTATCCCAGAGTTTTTGCGAAGCATTGAGATTTTATATAACCATTATCTAAAATCTTTAGTTCAACGTCTAAGAAACATAACCAATTCGCTACTTTTTCAATTGTGAATTTCAAATGAGGATGTTGAAATTAAGCACTAACAGAAACGTTCGCAAGTGCAGCCATTATCTTATCAAAAACTGCAAAAATATTATCAACGTGCCTAAAGCATAAATTGGGTTTTGTTATGCTGGAATTGCAAAAAATCTTTTCCTCATTGCGTTCTAAAAAGAATTTGGCTAAAGTACAGTGGATCCCAGAGAAAATTTCATGGTAACTCATTGGTTTATTTGTAAAATGTAACATTTCCTGCGAGCGATGAACGCTAATTTCTGGAAAGTATCTATTTCTATCTGAAAAGTAAGTATTATGGTGTAAAACTATAAGAAAGAATATTTCCGGAAATTTGGGTTAGAAAAGAATTCTCCAGTATTCAAACATGAAGTACCATAGGTTCTCCTCTGGTATCTACTTTTATTGCGATTGCTACACATCTTAACACTTTGGAAGAAAAGGGTATCTCTTAACTGAAATTCTACTTTGAAAAAACAGTACATGGGTCGGTCGTCAAGTAGAGAAGGTCCAAGCATATCTTGGAAGCGTGGAAGCACTCTATTTATTAAGTGTGTTTATTCTTGTCCCTATTTTGCATGAATATTGCCCAACATTTTTGCTAGAGAGAAAGAGGACTGTCGTTTACTGCGCCTCTTCTCGTTTTGTTCATGCGAATAAATAAATTAAGTAATGAACGAAGCAAAAACAGTCTTCAAATATAATTTATTTTCAATCTTTTTAGGTTTTCGGATTTGGCTTTTTCATGTTTTTTCTGGTTTGCTTGTTCGGTTTTTTCGTGTATCAAGCTTACAAAGCAGACTTGCCTCCTACCAAACAAATGATAGGTTACCAATGCACAATCCTGTTCAATCGGTTCGTTGTAATGAAGTCACAATCGTGGAATTCGTACGTACACTTTGTACTGTGGATGGATCTTATGGCTATAATTGTCTATCTGCCTCTTACGGTAAAAAATTAAATGATAAATTATTTAAAAATCCTTTTTTTTCAATGAATAAATTAACACTTCAGACCTGAGCAGTTTTGTTTTTTGCAAACTCAAATGTTTCCTGAAGAGTTCGCCTTGATTTTGAGACGATATCACTGATTTACATCAGCGCGTGTTACAACTTTAATGAAGAAATTTTTATTTGCATATTATTAAGGTAAAAAGGAAAGAAGTTCAAATGTTTTTTAGTTGTAAAGACTTCGTTTTTTTAGAAATTTAAACCTTTCTTACATGTGGAAATACATAAAGAGCTTTTTACGTCTGGGGTCATTTACTTATTTTCAAAAGCATACAATTCTGGCTATTCAGTGTTTTTTAAAAAAATGGGTCAACCAGAAAATAAACCTGAGATAGTTTTCTACAAGTCAGTTACTTAAGGTTGCCCTGCTTTTTTCGAAGTACAAGAACCGTTATAGGGAATAATTTAAATTTTTGTTACTAGAAAGCACGAGCCTTTATTGACAAGTAGGACTCACTGCTCTATAATCTCTTTTTTTTCTCAACAATACATCCTCATGACGTGCATTGATTTCTGAAACGCAAGGCTATCTTTACAATGCCTTCAAAAAAATAAAACAAACTTAAGCTTATGTTAAAGTTTTATCCTCAACCCAGACATGTGGTCTGGAGAAGTCACTGCAGGCCCACTTCGGTGAGAATTTTCCCCGTCAAAGGAGTTGGCAGTATTGCATCTTTTTTAGTTGTCGCTAATAAATTAAACGCAAATCAACTCCATCAGTGGGAAAACTATCTTGGAAAAGCTCCATTGGTCCCAACTACCGTCTGCTTTAAGCAGGCATTCCCAATCCATAACAGGTTTACCCGTCATCGATTTTCCGCAGTGTCCCAAAGATTTACTGTTTTGTTAGAATCCAGAAAAGCAGAAAATAAATTAGGCACCAGACAAATACAGAAGAAAGTTATCTTAGTGTACCCTTATAAACTTTTTCCATTGAGCTCATTTCTCACTGTGTAGATTATTCGTATCTAGGTTCTATGATATCTTGAGAAGTATAAAATTAATCGTCAGTGCAGTCACTGAAAAATCGATGTTACCTAAATACAGTCATCATTACTGGCTACAAAATGGATGGTCGATCTTGAGTTAATGCAGAATAGGTACTGTGCTTGTCAAGCGTTAAGCCTTCATTGTATTGTAGATGATAAATGATGAATGCTCAAGATTTTTTTAATGAAATTCTAGTGGAAAACACTTTAATTTATACCTTCAAATCTCTGAATTCGGATTTTATTTTCATTTCTACAGTTGTTATCATTTTCAGGCTGGATACATCATCATATTTCGGCTTCAACTCTCCGATACATACTGGTTCAATCTAGTCACTGAAATTTGTGTTTTCATTCTCCCAACCGTTGAATCTATCATAATAATTCGCTTGTACAAATCACACTGGGAGCGAGCCAAAGAAGTCTTTCGATTTTGCTGCAACAAACCAATAATCTACAAGTATGTTTGTTCTGATTTCTGAAAAGAAACGTTAATAGGAGAGAGCAGCTACTCGGGTGACACTACTTTATGAGGTGATTCTTTAGCAACTCATTGCTAAAAAAATATTTTCCCATTGATAAGACATATTTATTGTGGGATTTTGATGGAGCGTTTTTCAAAGTTACCCCAGGTGTCTTCAACTCTATTATGGCTACCGTTTGTAAGCAAAGTTCATTGAAGATTTGGCGACTTGCACAACAATTTTGTTTCCGAACAAAGAAAAGTTAGTTTTTAGTTGTGAATAATTGCGTTGTAATAATCATTTCGATATTTTCAGAGGTTGTGCTGTATTATCTTTTATCTTAAAGTGACAAGTTCAAGGGCCTGCATCGTTTGACATGGCGATTCTTAGCTTTTTTGGTCTAATTTTTTGCTTCTCCCACCCACATTCTAATTTTGCATACCTGGTCGCCAAACTTAAATTCCCATTCTATTTTTTAAGCGTGCCATTAGCATGGGCGCGGGAAGAGGGTAGGCAAACGTCGCAATTGCTCCTTCCAAAAGATTTGTCAAGATCCCTCTTATTGACTGAATTCCCTAGTGCTCTCTAAACAAAAGATCACTGACTTTTGCAAACATAGCGCATTTAGCCTATAAGCTCCAGATTTTTACCGAGATTCTGCGAGATATCTATATCTAAGGTCATCGTCAGACTGGCTACAAACCTAATTATTAGATTGTTTACCGGTTAGATAGGCTGCCACGCAAACTCGACAACTTTCTTTTTGACTTTTAGTATACCATCGGTAAACTGATGATTAGAGTGATTTTATTGTAACCTAAAAAAACTTAAAAAGTGACTGTTTTACAAAAAGTAACTTTATTGACTTTATTCAACGAATGAAAAATAAAAAAAAAACAGAGAAAATTCATTAAAAAAAATCCAAAGTTCGTTCAATTGGTGCTAAAATTATTATGCACATACATGTAACCTGTTATGTTTTGTGACAAGAAATTTTGGTCTATAGCTAGTAGCTTAGACAGCATTGAAAAACTGCGATCTACTGAAGCTGTTTTTAGTTGGTTCGCACTAGCACCATTACCAAAAGTTATACTAAGAGTCTTGGCAGCACAAAACGTGTTCAATAACCATTTTTTCTGGAGTAAAAATGTTTAAATGTAGGAGAATCGTGCCAAAAACATTTGGAAATACAAACTGACCAAAAATTTAGAAAAATAACTATTGGTAACTCTATAACTTCGTAAATATTGACGCAACGACAGTGAAATTTTATTTTCACACTTGTTTTACTATTCTCTACTTTATTGATCTTAAATAGCCCTACTGATGATGTATAATGGGCACCAAGCGGAAAGCATTTTCACCATTTCTCACTGGCTGGTGACCGTTAGCACTTTCAAAGCAAATTGTTCAAAGTTATGAAATAAGTTGTACTGCGCGTAACCCAAAAGCAGCTCCAAGCAGTAATTGTCTGATGCAATATTTCCCAAATTGCATTTAGATTGCAGCCTTGAAGTTATTTTGAGTTGTCTTTAATCTCCCCATAATTGAATTAAGTGTGAAAAAGACATAAAATCTTCATATAAAAAAGTTAGGTCCTCACTACAAACAGTGATAGTCAATAATTCAAGAAGCAACTTTTCTTGTCATAATATCATTAATCATAATTCATGTCATCATAGTACAGCTTTAGGTCTAAACAAAAATTTTTGGAAGAGCAACAATCATGCCTCTGATCTATCTCATAGTCATGGCACTTCAAGCATAATTAATTACAATAATATTATAAGTCTATGTATAATTTCCGATTGCTGTAAATCCTTGGTAACAATTGGATAGAGCTCGTCGGAAGAGAAAAGAAATATAATGAAAATGTTCTACCTTTTTAATTTTGTAATTTAGAGTCACATCTAGTTTTTGTTGATTACCATACTGATTATATTATTTAGAGGAAACAGCCGTGTATCACCTTTGATTTCCGGTTCTTCTACCATTGGTAGTAGCAGCGAGTTGTTTAGTGACACTAGCAGCGGCGGAGGAAGAATAAATGACATATCAGGACCTAAGCTGTACAGCGATTCACTGAAAAAACAATTCCAACAAGAAGAACAGAGAAGAATGCTGAGCAGGTTGTCAAAGTTTGAACTAATGAAACAACTGTTGCCAATCTCAACAATGATATTGTCTAATCAAAGAGCACCAGGGTCCCACCCAGAACAAAGCCCAAAACCCTTTCACGAACACTACCTAAACTCCAATCCTTCATTTAAAAGACCAAACCCAAGAATCAACCATCCCTTTTCCAAGCGCCAATCATTGCCGGAGTCACAAAGAAACCACCATCCAGAACATCGTCAGAGAAACAAAGGTTATCCACGCAATCAAATGCTCATGAAAGTTCAGCAGAGAGAATACCGATTTCCCCCGCCTCAAGATCCAAAGCAGACGTCGCCTAGAAGCGCAATCATGCAAAGATCGTTTGGACGCGTTCGAAACGTCGCAAACGAGGCTGACCCCTACACTCGACTTTCCCCGCACTACGACATTGGCAATTACCAATATGAAAAACAGTCGAAGCTTTCTCCTTACAGATATCCCGACAGCAAGCCACCTTCATACCACGCTAGCCCGAAACAAGGAGCCAGCGCTTTTGGCTACGTTGACGAACAAGGCTACATGTGGAGTTCTGACGGTTTAAGATATTCCGACAAGCCAAGAAAAGTCGACCGAAACTCGAAAGAACCTGAAACTCGTGAAAGATTTAACAGCAGCAGTAGCTAGTCAAAGCAGGATATTGTACAAGTGTTGAACTTGTATGAAGCTTTGACAAACAACCGACGTGTGATGAGATTTCTGTGTAACAACTATGCTCAAAATAGAAGAATTGAACATCAAATGTTTTGGGAATAGTGATAAAAAACAAGACAGACTGATGTGTTACTTTTAATATCGCACTTTTTGGAAAGACAAAGAGCTTTTTTCAATTGAAGACCGCTTGCTAGTTTCAATGATATTGTGATTTGCAATAACTACCTATGGCGCATTGCCGAAGTAAAGCCCAGTGCTTTCGTGTAATGTAAAGCCTTAAAAGCGATGTCGTATTGAAAATAATGTCAAGAAAAATGAAATACACCCAGAATACGGAGGCGCATTTAGTGGGGAATAAAGGGAAATGTCCTCCCTCCATATGGTATTACAGTAACAAAAAATGTGAAAAGGAACATGCTAGGATGCCTGTTTGAAGACCAAAATGGGTTAAATTCTCACTTTGAAAAAGTTGATTTCCAAATAAAGGTCTTGGTGTTTATTTGGAAACCTAATTGGGCGGAATTCTCAGTTTTTAAAAATTTGTTTCCAAAAACGGTCTTCACCTTTTTAAAATGCTCCGCACCTCCGACCAAAAATTTATTTTTAAATGCGCTGTGAAAGAATACTGTATCTTTGGTTTGCGTTTGGTTTTACTTTCATTACAAAACTTCAATGAAAGCGATTCGACTGTTGCCGCAGAATGTCGTCGATTTGTCATCACACGTCAGGAAAGTGGTGGAGTGGGTAAATACACCTTTTCGTGTCGACACTGATCGAAAGGTCATGCGTTCAAACCACATGATGACTGTGTTGCTTCGTCCTTGGGAAAGACACTTGATGATAATTTTCCCCACTTGACCAATGCTAACAAGTAGTAAGTCTATTAAAAGTAACACAAACCAATGCAAACGGAATGTTTAAACTAGGTAAATTGGAAGAAGATCTGGACAACGCACTATGCTTAACGTCTTTGTCGCTGTTCTGCAAGTCTGCAGAATAAATATGCAATAAACAAACAAAAGGAATTGAGTCCATACAATAAGGGTTATTACTTTGATACAATTTTTAGAGGAGCTCTTGTCTGAAAAAGGACACACACGCCTAGCGAATTTGCTATGATCTCAACAAATTGCCTTACAATTTTAAATAATTTAATTCATAAAAGATATAAAAATGTAAACACGATATGAAAATCAAAATATGCTGAATAAATTTCCATTAAAACCTTGACAATATAGCAAGTAAAATTGACTAAATGTGTAGCCTATAAGTCTAGCTATCAACGGCTATTTACAAACTTGTAATGTATGGTTTATAAGAGCAAAACCAACTTACAAAAGAAGTACATCATATCTTCTGTACATCAATAAAACAATACAAAAATAGCTTGAGATTTTGAGTTTAATTTTTTTGAGGGAAAGGAAGAATGCTATTATACAAAGCTTGGACCCTACCAGCAACACCTAATTAGGTATATTAACATTTTAGACTCTCGGTCAAATTGCTAACTATTTTTTACTGCTACGTTTCACAGGGTATACACAAAATAAAAAATAAATTGCATTGGTAAATTTGGTTTACTATGCTGATAAAAACCACTAATCAAAAACTGTTTCCAGCAGATACAACACCTACAGACATTCAAAGCCGCAAAGAAGAATGTATAAGCTCTCATGCTATAGCATACATATGTTACTCGTACATTTCTTGTGGACATACAAATTACGATTTTTGCATTTGATTTAAAATCGTATTCCATTTAACAAGGTTCAAAAGCAAACTTTTAATTTGAATGCTTGGGTTTTGAAAATCTTGTAATCTGCGCGCTAAGACGTGCGCATAGCTTCAGCAATTCTGCATTTGTCCACTTTTTGCCACTTGTGAGAAAGGAAGCAAAGCTTTAGAATTAAACGCTTAGAAAACATGGAAAAGCATAACTCCTCTAAAAGACAGTAAGAAAGCAAAATTTTAGGAATTTCATAACAAGTAAACTCCAGTTTATTTTGAAGTTTCAACTTTAACTAAAAGACATTTTCAAAACAATCTAAAATTGCGAGGCAGCAAAACATTGTCGATTGCATGAATAACACCATTTGTAGCTACAATGTTGCTTTTAACCACTTTACCACGAAGTCTTTTCCTTTGTCTTCCTAAATAAATCTTTCTTTTTTTAGGACAAGTCAGCACTGTTGATCGCAACATCGTTGTATGGCGATACGGCCGCTGTAAGAGCTCATGCTCACAATGGAACCCTTTGAAAAAATTATCTATGGTTTCAAATAGTTTCTTATTTGTTCGATAGAGCAAGAAAAAGACAAACAACTTTATGGCAAGCAACACTTCTAAACAATTAGTCGTGACATTTAGGCGGATGTTTTGGCTCTCCATTGCATTGCCATGTTTGATAGTAAGTTAGCACGACAAAAAGAATGATTTGGCGATAATGTGGTAAATCATAGGCACAAATTCACATAGGCACAAATCATTATTGTTTGAATATTTAAATGAAAACTCAAGAAACTTCTGCAGAACCCTTAAAGCTCATGGAACTCTTGTGAATGTGTTGTAGAATTCTACGGTTTCGCAAAATCGCGATTGAAGAGTTCTACACCAATTGATGGCCAAAACATTAGCATGAATGTTATGACAAACTGGTTAGCGGTTTGCCAACATAGTGGACTGCAAAGACTTGGCTAATCAAAAAGTTGCACATTAAATAAATAAATTTAACATAATAAGTCCGTTTCTTAGCGGTTTAGCACTTTGAAAAGTTTGAAAAAAAACTGCTTCGATTAAGTTTTTCGAGATTCACTCATCTTGAAAAGGTCTTCGCCCAAGCGGTGTGGCAAAAGGGCAGGGGTTCTTAACTGGGGGTAAATTTGACCTGCCTTGGGGATAAATTTTGTTTGCATTTACCTATTGCTATAGTTATTTATAAAAGTAAAAATATATAAAAAAATTTGGGGGATAAATTTTACTATTGAAATTTGTCAAGGGGTAAATGAGAGAATAAAGGTTGAGATCCCCTGCTATAAGGACATCAACCACCTTTTTTCATTGTACCCCTGGTAGATTAGATTGCTTATAAACTATGAATTGCTATAACTTATTTATACCAAACGAAAAATTATTTCTGCGTGATGCGTTGCCGATCTTAGATCGGTTTACGCTTGCTCATTCTGGAAGCATACGCAAGAGTATTTCATATTTGCATGGCTGAGAAGTGAGAGCTGATTGGAGTGTAATGAGTGTTAGGACAAAAGAAGACAAACCAAATAGTCACCGCCCACGCTTGTACACATAGAGTTGAAAGCCAGTGGGTGAAATCCTAAAAATGTCTTCAGCATTTCACAATTTAGACAAAACAGTTCACCTGATATGATGTGATATTTGAGAACCCGTATAAGCTGTTGTCTGTTATTCAATAAACGTTTCGTAACCCGGCTGGGAAAGCGAGAAAAGGCGGCTTCACTCGGCGCAAATACTGTCAGCACGCTATCTCCGTCTAGAACCTGCGTCAAATAAATCACAGTGTCAAAAGTCACAACCACAACATGGGTGGTAGAATAAACGAAGCAGAGTAAATTTGCACTTGTAGCTCAATGAAACATAAGTCGTTTTTTAAATCTTTGAAGACATTTGGCCCGTCTAGACAGTTTGAACACTGGAGAATTCTTTTCTAACCCAGTATAAAAATTGTTACGAAGTTCGTTTACCTTTTCGATACCAGATCTTTTGAGCGCTTTTAAAAACGTAGTAAAATCGCTTTTACTAGTATACATCATCGTAGATAACAGTGTGCCTGACGGTGGTTGAAGAACCTGCATGAAAAGTTAAAGTAAATTAAAGCTAAGCTCTTTCCAACACTGTGTTGCATCTGACAAGCTGAAGAGTAAAACTTGATTGGCAGCGACGTGACGCACGGCACAGAAAGTAATGTAGTCAAATGATTGTAAGTTTACCGCCCAAAGTGTTATGTTGGATGTGGTATTGCCGAGCGAAACAATCAATTGTTTCGGTTTTAATTAAAGTTTGCACCGACTGCAACGTCACATTTCATGGAAGGGTGGATAGATCTTTGTTACATCTACTCCAAGGTCACATTACTAGGAGTTTGAGGTTGGCACTTTTCCAAGTTGTTTGTTTGTTTGTTTGTAGTTACCCTTCCTCTTCCTCGGATGAAGGGACGACATGAACGTCAATTGAACGGCTATTCAGGTTCATGCCGTCAAACTAATTGAAATTAGGCTGGGGGAAAGATGGCAGCCCATTTCGAACCAGTCTTGAGTGACTGGTAGCCCCACTACCAACAAGGCGGACTGCCACTGGTGGGTACCCAAGAGTGATCTTTTACGACATGCTGGTTTAGCAACTTCACAATTGGAATCCGGTGAAGTACGGGTAGAATACCTGTGTGCCACATAAAAATGGAGGCGTCCCGTTAAGTGCCTTGCCCAAGGACACAACAAGCAAGCTTGCCGGCTTGTTCTCCACACTATTCCTTTTTTATGCTGAGCGCCAAGCAGGGAAGCTGTGAATATCATTTTTTAAAGTCTTTTGGTATGACTCGACTTAGGGAATGAACCCCAGGTCTACCGACTACGATGCGGACGTTCTCACCACTACACCATCGCGCCGGTTACTTTGCCAAGTCGCCCCAAGAGACATGAACTCCATTGGCACGAAATGCTAACCTCCAACTCCTCGCAATGTTACCGATTAAAACTTTCTCCAAAAGTCAAGAGTATCCTCTGAAAAAGCTTTGCCAATTTTGCCAAAGAAGTTTTCTAACTCATGAAATATGATGTTGTTAAAAAGAATCATCCCCAAAAAGTGTTTTTTAGGGAAACGGCTCACTTTCTTTCTTTGCCTGGCGACGCCACTGAACATATAGGTGGCCGCAGGCTCGAAGATCGAAGTGTCACTTCGCAGTTCCTAAACTCTTCACCTCATCGGGCATTCGATTTGTTAAGTATGTTTCTACTATTTCATTTTTTTTTAATTCAGTTTGCAAATTCATTTTTGTGTTACATCAGTTAATAATTAATTGTACTCTCTTATAATATTTTTTTACCTGATTTACTACAAAAATTGCGCCATTGCATGGGACGATGTCAGGTTGCTCGATGATTCTTGCACATTGTAGTGACGTTGCTGATTTTTGGATATATTTCCGTTTTCCGGATGGAACTCGAATTCGGACTTTCATCGGATAATTTCTGACATGAATATTATGAGGCGGACTCAGAGTTTCAATAGCAACATTGGGTGTCAAATCCTCCAAATTTAGCTTTGACGGTACCAAATGAAACATCATGGTGTTGCTGAACGCTACAGCATCGCTAATGGATGAAACTTTTTGAAAAGCTTTCTGAAAAAATTACATTGTTGAAGATTTTGCAAATCGAAGTTCGAACAAGACTAGTCTCATAAATTTTAGATATAAGCGAGACAATAATTTTACACCCTGCCTCTAATAAACGAACAATCTTGATGAATGACCCAAACTATAAAACATAGACCACGGTATTTAAAATCATGAGCAAAAGTCAAACAAAAGGAAACAAACTATGAGTTTCCGTTGGCAATACTGTTGATTTATAAGTGCTAATTTACGAAAATATCCCAATGAGTAGTTATTGCAAAAAATAACAAGTTGATTAGCGTTGAATTCCAGGCCTAAATTATTTTTGCACCCAGGGCATAAAAAGAGCTTTCGAAAGTGTAAGACAATTTGTATCCAAGCTGCTTTTGGAATGTTGACAAAACCAAAGCATTTCATACTTTTATAAAAATGTGAAATCATGCGTTTAGTTTTAGACGTAATTCGATTTTAATTGCCGATTACAATAGGTTATTGCAATCATATAACTAACAGGGCAACGAGGTAGACTATAAAGTCTTTTGAAAAGGCAGAACAATCGCATAAATGTTCAAACCATCCTGATTGACAGTCATAAATAAACTAGCAATCGATACTGCTGTTTAACTTGCCCTATTTTTAGAATCGATTCGAAAAACAGACAAAGTGCCAAATAATAATTAAAATTCATTGGTCGCTTTGCAAGCGGAGGCAAGAGAAAAGAAACAGTAGTGGCCTAAATCACACATTCAGGCCCTGCGTAATTATGATGAAGCTTGACGTCTCTTTCTAGCGAATTGTTAGTAAAAGAGCGCTTTTATATTGCTTGCTCCATATATTATTTTATACAGGAAGTGCAACAACATTCTTTACAGTTTCTACAATGCCTGGTGTGCAAGAATATCTTCTTAATGTTTTAAATAATTAAAGCAGAGTATGGACAGCAAGTTTTGAGCAAAAGCAAAGGGTTAGAAAAGATTGCTCAAACTATTGGTAAAGCTTTCATGGATTTAAAATTTAACTATACTTGTAAACGAGAAAATTTGATACCAAACAGTTTAAAATTCAGCCTTATCAATTAGAAGCAAATGGGTTGCAAGTTCACTAGTAAATCTAGCTTGAAGTTTTTTAAATTACGTGTCCCCGAAATTCGCATCAAAATTCGTGATCTTAATTTTGAAAAGTAAAGTCTGGAAAAGGAATTACAGACATTCTTGCGGTCTGACCGATGCTTACTTCTCAAGCAATGCATCATTGACACCAAAGAAAATGTTACCGAAAAACTACCTTCACCCACCAAAAGAAACTAATGCGTTGAGAGGTTATCGAAAGGTTTGAAAACTCACAGAAATCTGGAAAGGTGAAACAAAATTAGATCATCAATTTGAGTTTTACAAAATTAACTTCCCCTCAAACAAGAGTATAGAAAAAAGGCTTCAACTTTGCCATTGCTCCAAAAAGAATTCCTACAATGGGCTTAGCTTGTGGAGTTGAAGCTGGTCTACGCAAGTCCGTGAAGCTGCTGGAATTCACACGGCTAGATCATAAGTGGCCAAAATTTTTAAAAAAAGCCTAGCCACCCACAAAGAATTTAACGCAAGAAAAAAAAGGCTTTTGAAGAAATCAGAAAAAAAGACATCATGATATTAAAGGCAGACCAGGGAAATGCACTCCACTGAACTCCACTGATTATGATGCTAAAGTTAATGCTTTATAAAATGACAAAATTATGTATATCAAACTAGCTTCTAAATTTAATTCAATCAATCTTCTCACTTTTAATATAAACAAATATATTTGGAATTTTTTTAAAACAAACTTAAGTAGTAAACGTTTTTATTATTTTTGAAGAGATAGCACGGATGTAGCACCTCGATTTTACGGACTGCTAAAAATTCACAAACCTTCAGTGCCTTTTCGTCAGATTGTGTCTTTTGTTAATTTTCCCCCGTATATTCTGTCAAAATTTCTCTGTCGCATTTTATCCGGTCTCCTTCGAAATGAGTTCAGTGTACATAACTCCAAGGAGTTTGTGGACCATATTAACGATTGTAGCGTAAATAGTAATGAACTATTGGTGTCTTTGGACGATGTTGGCTTGTTTACATCCGTGCCAGAAGACAAGGCTCTTGACCTCGTTTTGGAGCTTCTCTGTTCTGATGAGCCAATATCTTCACGCACTTCTTTTGACATTTCAGACATTAAACATGGCCTGGAACTTTGTCATTATTCTCCAGTTTTCTTTTATAATATATCTCTTTGCAAGCAAACGTTTGGCACTCCTACGAGCTCTTGCATCTTTCTGGTCATTGCCAACATATTTACGGAACACATTGAACGCAAGGCTATCATTACGTTTCACTCCCCACCTTCCTTGTGGTTGAGATAAGTTGACGATACATCTCAGCAAACAGCATATCAAAAATTTCCACCAACATTTCAATTTAATATATTTGCAAATTCAATTTACTATGGAAGGGTGTGGTCGATCCTTGCGATCGCAGCAAGAATCGGATGACTCTATTTGAACTTGCTCGACAGCTATAGCTAACCTGGTCTGTCTTACGTGAAGACAAAACAAGACCAACTCGGGCGAAGAAGCAAGAGATCTCTGTATTATGCAACGATAGCTTTACAGAAAACAGTTAGCAACTTGTCCTAATCGGCGTTGAAAGCCGCTAATTCAGCGTTTAAAAATAAAGCAAAAGACAAGCAACACACAACTACGCGAGAGTCAAAAAATGATCACAAAAACCTAAAACTACAGTTTACTGCACTAAACAAAGCCAAGTAGGCCAGATAAGTAAACTGATAAATTTAGTTTACAAACTAGGCTAGCGTTGGTACCGGTAAGAAATCTAACTAAGATAGGACGGTATGAGCACTACAGTATGGCCAAGAGAAAAAAATATAACTGAACTAACCCAAAAAGTAAATTGCCAGTAAAACTAGCTTCTACCTCAACAAAAAATTATTAAAAACTAACAAGCAATGACCACGTTGACCTAAACTGAGAATTATTAAGTCTCTGAGATCAAGGCGATAACGTGTCCGTCGCGGTAGCGAGTATGATTCATAACACAACATACGAAAGGAAAAAGCGATAAAAGTAACCAAGGCGCCAATGATAAATAGGTTAACTGGACACCACGAAATCTTACAAAGGGAATCAAAATTCTTCAGTCTCTTTTCTCAACGTCTTGGTTACCCGTAAAATATGTGAAGAGAATGACATCACTAGAACCACACTAACTTCTGGTATGCACAAAAAAGCCACTCACACCAAGAGATATCTTTACTGCATTGCCCCATCACCCCAAACATCAGAAACTCACTGTTGCAAAAACATTAATCCATTGAGCTAACGCTCTCCCATCTAACAAAAACCATTTACATAGCGAATTACTCAATACTTCTCTACCATACCTCTTAACGGATTTCCACCAAAGGCTACTTTGTTTCTCTTCCCATCAAACTCAAACCAATGCAACACAACTCACTCGTTTTACTTCGGTATTTTTCATTTCAGGCACATCATAAGAGATTAGACGGGTTTTCAACGAGTTAGGAGTAAGAGCAGCCATGAGACATGTTCGTATTAGGGGTTAAGTTTTACCCTTCCCCAAGGACCCATACATAGATGAAGAAAAGACTTATTAAATTTATTTCGTCCCTTTTTCAAACTGCGAATATGTATACACTGGACAAAACAAACGAAATCTGAAAACAAGCGAGCTATCAGATATCAAAGACCTGAGCAATTTGCCTTAAGCGAACATGCTATGCATTCAGATGACGCAATTGATTGGAGTACCTCCAACATTTTAAAAGTTGAGATCAACTACTTTCGATGTCTTACCGCGAAAGCATGGTTTTTTAACTCGTACCCCAATGTTAAAAATAGGGCGGATGGTGATGGTCTACCCGATTTTTATCGACCTTTGGCGGTGTAAATTTCTTTTCTTGTTTCGATACAGCCACGGTACCTTCTCACCCATAGGTCGGCAACCTGCGGCTCTTTGATCCTTTTGTTGCGGTTGTTTGTGGCTATTAAAAATGAAGGGTAATTACCCTTAAAACTACCCTTAAGTGTAAAACTATTAAAATTTTATTGCTCCTGTAGCGAGCACCTAATTAAGTTTGTGATTCATTCTTTCTGCTGTTTTATTTCTTCTTTTTAATTGATAAAAGGTGATAGTAATACCACTCGAAGTAATTCAGCTAATTACCGAAAACTCAAAAATACCATTATTATGCCCTGATATTTCTGATTGTGACGTGTAATTGGTAGATGACATAGACCACTAACATAGTTTCTAGCAGTCTACTAGCAGCGGTTAGAGAAGACGCACGCAGCAAAACTTCGCCGTAAATAAATGTCACACAGAAAGCAACTATTACTCTTTTTGCGCACTGATATAGTCAATATAAAACTATGCTTTAGGTTGCTAGTCTTAGAAAGATAATTTTGTATAATTGTCAACCAATCATGAGTAAATCTAAGAAAAGAAAAGTGTCTGAAGAACAAAGAACGTTTAATGCTTTGTGGACAAATTCATTTGCTTTCATTGCTGATAAGACCGGTTTACCAGTGTGCTTAATATGTAACGGGAAATTTGCAAACAACCAAAAGTCAAATGTTGAAAGACATTTTCAAAATAAGATTTGTCGTTTGCTCAAAAATATTCAGAAGGGAATGCGAGAAAAAAGCTGTTTTCGAACTAATGCGGAACGCTGATCGAAGCAAACGTCAATTGAATAAGTGGATCAAGTCTGTCCATTCGACCATGTATGCCAGTTTTGTGGTCGTTCAGGAAATGTCAAGCATGGTAAACCATTCATTGATGGAGAATATATAAAAAATTCATTCATGAAGATATCTGAACATTTATTCACGGACTTTAAAAACAAGAGTGAATCCATCAAAAAATCCGTGACATGCCACTCTGCAAAAACTGTTATAACAGAACCTCCAGAATGGCAGAAAGCATCACCAAACAGCAAATTAAAGATATAAATTCCGCAGTAACGTACTCTATTGCCTGTGATGAGTCTAAAGACAAAAATGATATTGAACAAATAGCGCTATTTTGCCGATATGTAAACTTTGCTGGGCCACAAGAAGAGGTAATTGAGTTGATACACTAAAAGGCTAAACGCGTGGGGAAGACATCTGTGAGGCTATCTCGGAATGTTTAAGAGCAAAAGGCATAAATACGACCCCCCTGGTGTCAGTAGCTATTGATGGGGCACCTGGCATGATAGGTGCATAAAAGGGTTTTGTAGCTTTACTGCAAAAGTTTTGCACAGAAAGCTGCTGTTTTTCATTGCATCTTACATCATAGGGCACTTGTGCTCAAACGTTTCCCCAGAATGCACGCAAGTAATAAATGTGGTGATTCAAATTATCAACAAAATAATGTCAAAAGCTTTAAATTACCGTCAGTTTCGTATGTTATTGGACGAGGTGGCTAGCATTTTCTGAACTTTCTACCTTCTCTCTCTCTTCGCTTGATCCCTACTCTGATTATGTAGGGGTCAACATCTCTCTTAACAACTCCTCCTTGCTCTCATTCCTTAATGTGTACGCTATCCCTATTCGCTCTTCTCCGTCGGATGGCAGAACCGACTACTTTTCTCCTTCCATTCTTTTCTCCTCCAGAAATCTCTTCATTCTGGGGGACTTCAACTTCCATCGCACTTTCTGGGACTCAAGAGGTACTTCCGACCTTCGTAGGGAAGAGGTATTCGACTGGGTGGGTCTTCTGATCTTCTCCCCTTCAATGACCCTGACATACCTACCCTTCTTCATCGCTCTAGCAGTCGCTCCTCTGCTGACACTTCTTCTGCTCCTTCCTCTCTCGCCTTTCCCTGTTCCTGGGAGGTGCTTCAGGACCTGGTTTCTGATTACCTACCAATTCTTCTATCTCTCCCTCTCTCTCTGGTCTTTCGCCCCAACGAGCGTTTCCCTTCCTTCAATTTTCAGAAAGCTCGCTGGGATGACTTTGCCTTCTACTTTGACTCTCACTGTCCTTCTGCAGAGGAATACTCGTCTTTTTCCTTTGCTGCTGCTCTTTGGCACTAAATGCGACCAAATCTTCCATTCCTTTCGGCCGCATCAAACGCTATCCTAAAGCTTCGTGATCTGCTGAGGTGAAAGATGCGGTTAGTGAAAGACGGCCGCTCACAGAAGTGATAAAGATCGCCAGGCTTACCCCCCCACTTCTCGACGCGCCTCGTCAGTCATCGCCAAGGCCAAGACTGAGGCGTAGCAAGCGTCTTGCTTTTCTCTTTCACCCAAATCTAACCCTAAATCTGTATACTCTTTTCTTCGCTCTGTCGCTGGCTCTTCTTCCTCCTCTTTTAACTTCCTTAACTGCTTTTCTCCCAGGGAGTCAGCTTCGGTCTTCGCCGATTACCTGAGATCCCACTTTTCCGTTTCTCAGCCAAAGGTCCTGCGTAGCAAAGCCAGAGGCTACCTTTCCGAGGTCCGCCGAGCTACGTGCCCTGCGGAGTTTCACTCGTCCTTTTGCTCTCCTTTCTCTCTCGCTGAATTTCTTGTGGCTGCCTCCAATCTTTCCTCCTCCACTGCCACTGGCCCACACAAAGTTGCCTATCCCATGCTAAAGCACCTTCCTCGCTCTGGCATGGATTTTCTTCTTCACGTTTCCAATCTTTCCTGGATTTTGCATTCCTTACCTTCCATCTGGAAGACATCTTCTATTATTCACATCCCCAAGATGGAAAAGCCTCTCAACTCTCCTGCTTCCTTCCGGCCTATCTTTCTCACCTCCTGCGTCTCAAAGCTTTTTGAACGCATCATTCTATCCCGTCTACTCTTCTTTCTGGTGTCTAATTCCATTCTCTCTCCCCGCCAGACCGGTTTCCGCCCTAAACGGTCTACGCTAGATCAAATTCTGTACCTTTCTCAGTCCATTTCGGATGGGTTTAACAAACCCAGGCCGGGCTCTCGGACGATCCTCTCTACTATTGATTTCTCAAAAGCTTTTGACTCTGTCTGGCATCCCGTCCTTTTCCATAAATTCATTTCGGCTGGCCTCCCTGCTTGCTTTGCTCGTTCGACTCAATCTTTCGTTTCTGATAGGTGAGCTTGTGTGGTTTTTCAAAATCATAAAAGTCGTTCCTTTCGAGTCTGCCGAAGTGCTCGGCAAGGATCCGTCCTAGGTCCTGTACTTTTCTCTCTTTTCGTCAATGATCTTCCGGCTTCTCTGCCTTCTTCCGTCAGCTGCTCTCTCTACGCTAACGATCTGGCTATTTGGTCCTCCTGCCCCTCAGTCCCCACTGCAGTGGAGGCCACACAAGGAGCTCTGTTTCGATTGGAGCGCTGGTCTGAGTACTGGTGTCTTCCTCTCAATCCGAGCAAACGTGTGGCCTCTTTCTTCTTAGTAGATCCCCACCAAACTAACCTCCAGCCCAACCTTCTCTTACTCAACTCCTGCCTCCGTTTCAATCCAACTCTTACATTTCGTGGGGTCACCTTCCACCTCACTCTTTCCTTTTCTAAACATGTAACTTCCATGAAGGCCAAGTTTTTCCCACATCTCAAGGTCTTACGCTGTATCTCTGCTTCCTCATGGGGCCCCTCTAAGGAGTCCCTCTCTTTCGTGTATAAAGCTTTTCTTCGGCAACTTCTCACATATGCTTCACCCGGATGGTTTCCTTTCTTAAGCGTTACCAATTTCACCAAATTGGAACGCCTCCACCGAGCGGCCAGTCGCGCCATCACGGGCTGCCTCTCGTCCTCACCTTATCTCACTTCTTCTCTCCGAGGCGTCTTTACCTCCCCTACGAGTCATCCTGACTCGTTTCACTTTTTCATCGTACGAGCGGGCCCTTTGTCTCCCAACCTTCTTTCCCATTTCAGGTTTGGCCAGACTTGGAGTGAAACTAAGACTCTGTAGATCTTCATGGAGAGCTTTTGTGTCCACTCACCCGCTCATGCTTCCTTCTACTTCTCCTAGAGAGGCTCTTTTTTGCTTGCCCTCCCTTTCCTCCTTGGAATCTGCCTTCCTTCATTGTGGAGTCCACCCTTTCCACCTCATGCTCTCGCTCTGATCTCTCTTTCACTCGTCAAGGTGTGGCTCTCCCCCTTCATGATGTGGCACTCTGGACTGACGGCTCTGTTCCTTTTTCTTTTGTCAAGGGCGGCTCAAGCGTACTTGCCAACTGCTCTCTCTGTGGCACTGAGGCCACTCTTTCCTTTTGTCAGGCCAAGTTTGTTCAAGTTTTTTCTGCTGAAGCCAGCGCCATTCTACAAGCTCGTTGCTGGTTTCGGCAGCACCAACAAGTCTGTCACTTCTCTTCTCCTCCTATCTGACTCTCGTTCTGTACTCTCTTCCATCTTTCTTTTTACCTCAAGCTCTCTGGAAGATCTGGCAGGAACTGTCCTCTGTCTTCTCCTATTTTATCAGGCTACAATGAGTCCCCAGACACTCGTTTCTTCCGGGAAATTACACGGCTGATGAGCTGGCCAGACCGGGAGCGCTACTTGCGCCCTCTGCAATCCGTTTTAGTCTCTCTCCTCTTATCTTTCGTATCCTTTCTTCTCTCTTCTCGGACTGGAGGCGTACTGTCTCATCGAAATTCTTCGACACACAGGTTTCCTCGATTTCCCCCGATAAGCTTGTGTTCCCTCGTCACGCTCGCTGTGTTCTCTCTCGTCTACGCTGTAATGCACACAGCTTTCTGTTAAGTTTTTATCCCTTTAGGATTGGAAGAATTGAGAATCCTTCGCGCAGCGCCTGCAAACACCCGTCCCAAAACACCTCTCATCTCATTCTGCACTGTCCAGCTACGGACTGTTTGCGCGGCTCGCTCTTTGGCGACTCTCTGTCACTCTTCGATTTCTGGTCCAGGTCCTAGGGAGTTGCCCGGCTTCTGGGGCTCCATGGTCTTCCGCCATCCCCCATCCCTCGGAAGGGGTCGGGTAACACCAACAGTTGAATAGCATGTACTCCAATCTCTTGTTGTATAATAAAGTACGATGGCTGTCTAGGGGGGAAGTGTTGAAATGCTTTGTCATATGTTTGAAAGAAGAGAAAACCTTTTTAGACGCAAAAGGATTAATTATCCTCAACTGGAACAGGCGGAATGGCTGGAAAAGCTTCACTTTATAGTAGACATGACAGCGCATATAAACACGTTGAACGCAGCTCTTTAAGGGAGAAGACGCACAGCCCCGCAGTTGCTGGAAAATGTTTTGGCATTCGATCGAAAGTTCACGGTTTTTGCCAAAGATTTACAGGGAGGTGCATTATCTCACTTTCCTTGTTTGAGAGAGTTCAAACAAACTCACAGTAACATCACAATAAATTTGGAATATTTGTAATCTGCAATCATAACAATGCAAAGTTCATATGGGAAACGCTTCTGTGAGTTCAGAAAAGAAAGACTTTGTCCTTTCCTGTTTCTCCCTTCAGCATCGATCCCTCCGAACTAAATATGATTGCATTGGAAGGTGTGAGTCAGCCTGATTTTGAAGTAGAATCGGCCAACATTGTCGACAGAGACATATGGATATCCAAGTTTAGATGCCTGAGAGCTGACCTTGAAGATGTAGCCCGTCAGAACGCCGATCTTGCTCAGGGTCACAATTGGAGTAAAATTGAAAACATCCCAAAACCGGACCAATTGATTTTCTAAACATGGAATGCTCTACCAATATGTGTGAAAACATGAAAAAGCACTTGGAATCCTGTCGATCTTTGGATCCACATACGTATGTGAGCAACTTTTCTCCAACATAAACTACATTAAACACAGATATTGCACACGTATCACAGATGAGAGCTTACAATCCCGTGTGAAGATGAAGGCGACATCCTACAGCCCTGATATGCAGATGCTTTGCGCTGAGATGTAAGAGCAATAATCGCATTAACTTACAGTAGGTCTGATTGCATTGACTGCTTTATAAATGCGACACATGACAGTCTTTTTATTAAAACCAAAAAAATAAAAAATATTGCACAGTGTTGTTTTCGTTTTATTGTGAAAATAGTTTTGCGGCTCCGAGTGGTTTTTATTTTATTTAATATGGGTTAAAATGGCTCTTTAAGTGCGAAAAGTTGCCGACCCTTGATCTAACCTTTCAAATATATCGCGAAAAGCTTATCAATTTATCATCCTTTGCTTACAGCAGTGTCTATAGTTGCATATTTATCATGTTTTAGTTCAGGCAGCATACTGACCAACTTTTTTCGTATTTATCTCATGTTTATCTACTTCGGGCAATTTAAATATGTTTTTGCTGATGAAGCTTGGCGTATCTGCCAAGCGAATCGCTAGTATAAGAGCATTTTTATATTGCTTGTTCCATGTATTTTTTCAAACCGAAAGAACAATATTCCATACATTCAGGCCTGCCCAGTCAAAAATCAATCAAGCCAGGAACTGACCTCCTTCTAGAAAAATCTACGGTTTTCAAACTTTTAACGCGATTAGAAAGCAACCAAGTTGTGATGAGCAATTCAGAATAATAAACTATTCTAGAATAGTTAAACCGAATTTTTTTTTGCAATTAACATAATCAACATGAAAGCATTTATTACAAGTTTACAACAAGGGCACGATCAGAGAACGAGTTTATTGCAGTGCAATATATTTAAGCTTTCTACACGTTTGCCAGTGTGAGCGAGTTAGTTTTTGAATCATTGCATGCAGTTGATACTTTTACAAAAAGAAAATCTATGACCAAGCAATGTAATAAAGCTTGTAAGCAGGATACAAACCGAATCCTATTATCCGGTTCAAATTAGCATTTTGGATTCAAATAGTTTGGGATTTGAATTCTTCGGATCCGATATTCTGAATTGCCCATCCCTACAACCAAGATGATTGGTCACAACTACTAAATGGTGTTTAAAAGAATTGGGATCTGACAAAATTTCTTTGCAGTCCATTTATTGATTCGGTATGAATTTATTTTCAACTAGACCCATAGCCTTGCCTCGGTGAACTGGCTGGCAAGGTCTACATGATTTTGACCTGTGTTCCCTCCAAACTTTCGACAAGGTGGCGTGTGGTTGAAAATTTTGATTACATTACAAACTGAAAATTAAGAGAGCCTTTAAATCAACTCAATTTACCGAAAAAAAAGCCATCACTTTTGCCTTCATTTTTGCCCTTGAATACAGGTGCGTCAGAAAACTTTACTTCCTGTATGTTGCTTAGAAGTACACCAGATGCTGTATCGATAACATTTGTTGTGATCTAAATGTAGCATTAGCCAAAATAAATAAGCAATCTGCCAAAAAAAGTTGGCTCGAACTGGTTTTATGCTTTTGAGCATCATAAGTAAATCTCAAAGTAAAGAACTACAATTCAGTTGAAGACCTTAAAAAGAAGAAATTATTGTCAAAGACATTTCTCAGAATAAGCAATCACAAAGAACTCAGTCCCATGCCGCTTTAGATTTTCTACTCCTTGATTCTTGCAATACAATTTTTGAGACAAGTCAGGCACCTAAAATTTATTTGATTCACTGCAAATGCACTGTGTTTTAGAAACTTTCGAACTGAATGTTTCAAGTTTGATTGTCACTGACATAAAAAATGCTAATCATGCCGCAAAATAGATCTTGGATAAACAAGAAAAACGTCAAAGACATATTTGACTTGTGAACATTTCACATTTTTTTACAAGTAAGTCAGCACAATGTAAACATACTTTAAATGCGCGATTGTACGGAACGATCACTGTAAAGTTGTTTCCAGTTTCAAGACCTTCTTTCATGCCTGCAGCTTCAAACATCTTCAAAGCGGATGAATACATAGGGCTTAAGGTAAGAATATCCAAAACAGAAAAACCTGGAAAATATGATCTAACTGATAAGGATAAAGGTTTGAAAATATAATTCAAAAAACATTAATCATTCTCTTAAACTTTTCGATACTGTAAATTGCAAACTGTCGGCAATAAATTCGGTAGTGGCTCACAGAGTAGTGAATAGTTTAAGATATAAAATTTTTTGCATAGAGTCAGTGGCCTAAGTCATAATTCTATTTTGCACTCAATTACAGGGTATCTCATTGCTTTCAAAAGTCAGAACAAAGGTTAAATTGATTGTTGAAATCTTACATCGTCGTATCCCATTGAAAATGATAGTAATCCTCATAAAACTGTCATGTTCATGCAGTCTATTAATTTTTATCTTTAACTGTAATAAACACAAGTCTCGTTTACCTGATTTTGGTTTTAACACTTGATCGATGACGTGGACAACACCATTATTGGTCATCACGTCACGAATGATAATTCTAGCTTCGTTGATGAAAGTTTCATTAAAAAAATGGCGAATTTCCAAACGTTCGTTTTGAAGAGTGGTCACATTTCTCCCAGAAGCTTTGAAAGCAAACACGTTAATCAAGTAATACAAGTTAAAACATGCGACACTAAAACAAGGCAGTTTCTACACATTCTTTTCTCATGAATTGACCATTGACTAGACAGCTACCATTGTTTGTAGACAGTGACGTGTTTGGAAATAATGTTTGGGGAAAAGGAGTAGGGGGAACTAACAAACAAAAAACTGAGTTACAAATTGTTTGAGAAGCCCCACGCAAGTTCAAAAGTGTTGCTTACACTCGATTCATTTTATCGAGTTAAAATATAACCCAAAAAAGCTGACATGGAGGAATCATTACGTTTTTGTATAAGAAAACAAGGGCATTATAAGCCAGGTATTGGAAACCGCCCGTTAACCATCAACACAACCGGCGCGATAGAGTTGTGGTTAAAGCGTTTTGTGCGCTGTCGATAGGCTTGCAACTCATCTCCAAATCGGATTAGGCGTTTAAACCTTTCTTATTTCGAGTTAGAAATGATTTTTATCTCAGTTTTTATTTCTGAGTAGAAAGAGTTGAAAGCATTGCGTCATGCATTGTCTCAACTAACACTATGACAATTTTGTGAGTTTATTGGACCTGTAGAAGCCTTTGATGAGGTCTTGTGATGAAGTGATCATAGCAACTCCATCATTGCCAGTTTGACCTTGTTATTGTAAAACAATAATCTACTTCTTCGATTACCTTCTGGTCCTGCCGAGCATTGAACTTTATCTATGACGTGATTAAGTGCCAGCGCTTCTAAGCATGATTTAGTGTTGCCGTTGATGTCGAATATATCTTGAAAAGCCTCGTTAGTTGGAGCCAACAATGTAAAAGATCCGTTCTCTGCTTGAAGTTTGTCTTGCAGACTACTGGCATTCAGTACTGAAATTACATTTCGTATAAAGAATAGAACGTGCTGTATCAAACACAAAATAGCCTTTTAATTCACGATTTTTACGTAGATGGGCTAACACAAAATAACATGCAAAGCACTGGAATCAAACCAAAAGTAAATTTCGAAACTCCGCATGCTTGATCAAAAACAAACAAAACTATTTCTGGAAAAAAACATGATTCGCCTATTTTATTGCAAACGCTACCACGACGGATTTGTTATTTCGTCTTAGACCTACAACTGGGGTCGGCAACCAGCGAGCCACGGCCCGGTGGCGGACAGTGGGGAAGTGAAATGGTCGATAACAATAGCTTTATTGAAATTTTGTACCACTTCTCATCTTTTCAGTAAGGAAGTTGTTACCGTGCGGTGCAGAAACAATATAATATGCAGCGGTTTGATAACACTGCTGAAAAATTCTTTTTGGTTAATGCATCATCTTTTGCGCATTTACTTGCAAGAGCATATTCACCACAGGTAAATCTTTTTGCAGTCAGTTTATATTTTAAGCACGACGAAGGCGGGCCCGTATAATAATTCCTGCGTTAAACCAGCATGTAGTGAGGTAAAGGTTGCGGACCGCTGACCTATAACGTTATTAATGAGCAAATACCTGATAAAAAAGTTGAGAAGTTATCAGGTTTTTCGATAAGATAGTCGTATATGGTTCCTTCAACCTTATCAATGACTTTTTCAATGAAATGTATGACAGTATTTTCATGAACATTATCGGGGGATGTGACCTTTCGACAATTTACAGTCATTACTGTTTCCAAATCATAAGGAAAGAAATTAACACGAATTCGGTTTCCGGAAACGGCCTAAATATAAAAAAAATACTCAGAAAGAGTAGCAGCGAAATGTTATAAACAGTATTTTAAGCGAAATAAGAGCAAAAGCAATAGTTTTCATGTTTAGAATTTCTTCTCCTTCTAAATAATTGCAAAAATGTCCTCTTCTATTCCAAACACAACTTCTCAATGCACCATTGTTTGCAAATTAAGTTTTGAAACATTATTTAAGTCTCAACCGAAATGAAATTTTCAAAAGGTTAAAAGATCAAATGACGTCATTCAGATGTCTGCGACACGAGACGTAACCCTGCAATGTCTCTTTGGTACTTACGTATTAACGGGAGGACCTTTAAAAACACGACTCAAAAATTGAAGTAAATTATTTATTGAAACGGTTAAAACAATAAAATACACCCTTCCAGTGTACACTGCCCCGTACATTTACATACCGGGCCTGCCCCTTCAGTGTACACTGCCTTTCTTTTAAATAAAATAACATTAAAAATCAAAGGTCCTCCCGATAATACGTAAGGACCGTCTCTTTCTTAGACTGGAAAATTTACTCAATGCCACAATTTTCGAACATATTCCTTTCAGACACGAGTTCAAACTAAAGCAAAAAGTCCAGTTTCTGCATTAAATATAGCTTGTTTGAGGTCAAATAATTCAACTTTGGTGAAAATTTGTCATTATCATGCACAGCTTGCATAATGCACCATGGTGTCATTTGACAACACTTAAACTCAAGGAGGAAAAAAATTCGTGAGTCACAATTGGTGTCGATTGACACCAAAATCACTTAAAGGAATATGGTTTCCACACTAAATAATAAGCGATTGAGCGAAGTATGGTTAAATCAGTCATCCCATCAATCTACACAGCAACCCCATAAAAAGTACCTTCAATTCAAAAGACACTAGAACTTGAAGAATAGTATCAGCGTAAACCACACAATGAAGCCCAAATCACATCATTTATTAGTTGCAAGCATTTTCAAAAAATGCATCATTTGTGCTTCTTTTCAAGCAATATGACAGAATTAAGCGATTATTTGTTAGATCAGCCATGAAAACACTGGTATAGAACGGCAGATTTCAAATATTGGTTTACTCGTACTACCAGAAGCATGATAGCTTTTTCATTGTAGCACTCAAGCAGCTCTAGGGTACCGCACGAAAGAGATGTCAAAGAAATTTTCGCCTAGTATTGTTGAAAATTTTGCTTTGGCTAAACAACCGCTATTGCGAACTAAAATATAGTAAGTGCTACGAAAGCACGCAGCAAAACCTTTTTAGATGTGGATACTAACGCAGAAGCTTTTTTGGGCTTCTAAAAGTGGTTTTTACACGACTTTTAGAGGCATATTTTATCGAGCTACTCGTTTGTAAAGTCTTTACTTGGCTTTGGAAGCAGAATTAAGGGGGCATGACTGCAATAATATTGCTACAATAGAGGGGCTTCAACCCCGTCATTCCTGGTTGCACCCTTAAAAACAAAGAGTAAAAAACTTGCGAGTTGTAGTGAGACAGAAAAAAGATTGACAACCACTACTACAGAAGAAGATCTCCACATACTATCATAATTTCCAAAAAATATTGTTCTATTTTTTAATGAAAAAGATTATACCGTGAGCATTTGATCGTCGTGCAATTGGGATAACAGAAGCTTTTTTTCTGGAATCACGTGGTTTTCTAGAAAGTTCTGAACAAGGGAGCTTGAATCATCTTGAAACAAAAAAGCTGAAACAATAATAATGAGTGATCAAACCTCGAAGCCCTAAATTATTTTGTCAAACGAACAAGTAACATTTTTTATTGGAATTCAATGTTATGCGACATATCATCAGTAAATTGGTTCTTTTAGGTTAACATTTTTTTTTTATAAAAGCGAGAATAAAATTGATATTTAAATGATCTTTAACGGTTTCAATTTGTTAACATAACCAAATCAACTTCTTGAAGGCTACCTGTCTTTACAACATCATCACCAGGCATGAAAATAGTGAGAGCTTCTGTGTCGGGCGAAGAGCGACCTACTAATGAACTAGTTTGCTTCTTTTTTTTGCTTCTTCTTGAATTATGCCTCGAAGGTTTTGATCTGTCCCTTGGTCCTGAAAATATCATTGCTGCTCTGCGTTGTGGTATATCATAGCTTTTTGTCAGTTCCTCAATGATTGTAACGTTAAACGTGTACTTGGCGAGCGCCTTCATCATTGTTTTGCTGCATTCGTATAAAAGTAAATATTTTATGGAAAGAAGGATAAAGAGATGACAGTTGGCAAGTTCTCAAAACAAAAGGCTTCAAATAGTGCAAAGCTTATATTTCACAAATTTGCGATGCTCTCCAGGGCTTAACAACTGTAATGGCTGGATGAAAATATTGAGGAAGAGGATTTCAGTTCCCAGCCTTTTATTCCATTGCATAAAATAGGACAAATAGTGAGGCTGTCCATGAATATAACTGTCCATGAAAATAACTAAGACTAGTTTTTGATTTGTGAAACCTATTTGTTGTTGTTGTTTTAGTAGTAATAGTAATAGTAATAGTAGTAGTAGTAGTAGTAGTAGTAGTAGCTACACCACCGCGCTGGTTTGTGAACCAACTTAGTACGTAGAGATGCATATTTTACCGAGTACATTCATTCAAACTTACGTCGAACACATTCTTTTTTCTTCTTGCTGAGTTTGTAACCACTACAGCAACGATAAGTTGTAGTTTTTGTCGGTGAATGTTTGCCGAAGCCATAGCTATAAAGCAAAAATATATACATCCGTCCCACTGACTAGATTTGTCGAATAAACGAAATGACAGCAGTTTTTTTCCTGGAGAGCAAGTTTGTGATTCTTTTATGCCCGGCTTAATTTGATTTATTGCGCAATATCAACTTTTAAACAGTTGGTACGATTTTTGATTTGCTTCAACAGCCTTCAAATACGTTAACAAGTTGTCGGCATGCAGCTAACTCCCACTGACGTAATGTTTCTACAACAGATTGACAATGAGACTTTGCTGCTGTCTTACTATGAAAGTTAAGCCTAATAAATTTATTGCTTACCTTTCTGTACATACATATTTGTTTCTTTTTTCATAGCAGGTAGTGGTAGTCTTAACCAAACGCAAAATTTCTTTACTTAAACCGAATAACCCTGGACTTTCTTTAACGCAGACTTTTTTCCTAAAAAGATGGAATTTATTTATAAAAATATTTAAGACTCTCTGGGCTACTTTATCTATAATAAGTAGGTTAGTCATAATTTTTCTATCGTAAAATGATTGGTGGAAATATGGAGGCATTGGGTTATAATAATTTTGTGATGGTGAAGCCCAAGAATTATGTCAGGTAGGAAGAGAGCGACTGTCACCACCAACTTCCGAAATGTTTATCAAAGCCTCCGCGATTTGTATACTCCCGATTTACACTGAGATTGGCCAGAATTTGACTGAAACCCCTATAATTCTTAAACCCAAAAGCTTGTGGTCTTGTTAGAACTTTAGAAAGAAAAATAGATCATCAACAAACATGTGCCGGGATTAAGCATAAAGCAGTATACCATATTCCCAGAAACATATGTGATAGGCTACGCTCCATGTCGTGGCCTGCAAAAGCAGCTAGTAAAGCTTTGTGTTGCGACTTCAAAAGTTTTTTAGTCAGAGTTTTTTTTAAAGCGTCCTAATAAAAATACTGCCAATTTGAAAATCAACATTTTTCTTATTTCATAAACTCACTCGCCAATTATTTTTTTAAGTTTTAAAACCGGTTATGCTATTTTATGGTAGATTTATACCATAAATTGAAGTTCTTTCCCTGCGTAAGTGCGTGCGTTGGCTTTTTCTCCTTCGAAGCTGCCGGGCATACGATATGAAACTCGCCATAATTGACCGCTGCCCCGCAGTAAGCAAGCAGCGCGGCTCGCTACATCACCACGATGTCATAACAAAAAATCGTTTTTTAAATTTGCATTTTTTGACACAGGAAAACAGTTTTGTGCTCAAATAAAAGCCAGTCCCCGACTTAGCAACATGCAAAAATTTTACTTCTTTAGGGGTCAATATGGCATTGCAATCGCTTGATTGCACATTTTGCGCTCTTTGTTTTCTCAATGAACGACGACCGCGGAAACGCGGTTATAGCTTTTTCGGAAGATATTGACAATCTGCCTCTGAAAAAAAGATTTTACGACAATTTGAGCTTTTGTGACGATGCAAGAAGCAATTCTTTTTCTAGTTTTTTTTTAATTTTGAGCATTCTTTTCAATATTTCTTGTCAAACGCTTTAAAAACTTTTGTGTCGTCATAATGCTATTCCTTTTTCCTACATTTACTACGAAAGCGAACGTAAATTGCATAGATGTGGTCCACGGGAGTAATATAATGCATTACTGTTTCAACATACCGGTACAAATCCGCTTTTTCAGCAATGCAGTGGCAAGTGCGAAATTTACAATAACTTAATGGTAGGAGACTCCAAGTTAGAATATCTTTCACCTGATCAATCTTAACTCCCAGGATATATTGATCACACGTTGTAGAGTGAAACAAAATGTAAAGTTGTGATGTGTGCTCCTGCAGTGAGCCACTTAGACCAATTAACCAACGCAATATTTTTGCTCTCAATTACGTTTGAAAAGTTCGCATAAAATGAAATCACGTGCCCCTAAGTGGCGTACACACGGGGGTTTGGGGATCAAAACCCACCATGACAATTAATGGTATACAATCTTTTTAAGTAAATAAATACAATATTTAACTAAATAAAAACTTCCCGCAAGCATTAGCAAGCTCCCCACATACCTGTTCTAGAAAGCATTAAAAAGAATATTTTTTTCGTGTAATTTCCAAAATTTTCCCGGGGAACTACTCCCTCGGACACATACAGTAATTGGGCATTCGGCATTCTTTATCAGAGAATCCAAACCCTCGTGACAAATTTTAACTGATGTCCGTATACCATTGCATTTTTCACGTAATTTTAGTTTCGAATTAGTCGCAATTAAAAAAAAATTTACAAGCTTTTAAGTGTTTTACGTTATCTATTTAATTGCGAAAAAGATGTATTTCTGTTAAGTCTAAATAAAGTTATTGATCAGTTATCATCGGAGCTGGTTATCTATTTAACGATATGCTTTATATGAACAAAAAGACTTTAGATTTATGTTTACAGACGTCGACATTTGGGGCACTTTGGCTCACGTACAATCATAAATTAGTTTCCATCCCCGCAGTTTGGAAAAGAAATGGGGGAATATAGTATTTGTCGCTGATAGACTGTTTGTAAGTAAGAATAATCTTGGCTTAGAAGTAGGGAAGTCGGTATTCGGGGAAAAGTTCCGAGTTTAAATAAAAATCAAAACAAAACAATGGAACTAGAGGGAACATTTTTTCATGAAAATACCTTAATAGGCGTACTGGGATAAGGTGCACAACTTTGGGGATAGGCATGGTCTGATTTCTCGCCGCCCAGGAACCAAGGCAAATAGCCCAGACAAAGAATTGAATATCATAAACATAAATACGAAAGGGGGCGCACCAAGTCAAGAAAAATGCCTAAGACTAAGCAGTTCATTTATGTAATTATCAAAACGACCACTATTTTTACGCCATCATCACTTTTAATTTTGTTTTTCCTTCTCTCCCTACCTTTTGGACAGAACAAACGATAGTTGGCGTAATCATGCTTTGTTTGTGAGTATTGCCATTCTTGATGAATAGAGTAAGGTCATTATCAATGCGAGTATAAGATCTATCAGCTTTATGCGCTACAACTTTTCATTACTGCTCTCACATGTGTTTGAAAGATGAAGTGATCGCAGCTGCCAGAACTAATTCTTTTCAACTCGGCCCAGCTGATGGCCCGCCATGCTGGGGTGAAATCGCGCCATATTTGGGAGAAGCGCTTTTGCTATTTTGCTCGATAAAAGCTTTATGGAGCAATCGAGATCAAAGCTAAAAATTTGGGAAACGCAAGTTTCCTTGTAACTCCGCTGGATACTTTTAAACACGAAACAGGGCACACAACGCGCAGCCAGCAGGGACTTGAGAAAGTTTAAAATGAAATCAAAAGCAAACAACATTCCTGTGTGAAATCACACCATTTCTGCTATTTTGCTTGAAAACAAGTTAGTAACAAAAATGTTTTCCATATTTCAAACTAAGGGAAACGCAAAGCCTCTTTTGCCCCCTTTATTACGCGTAAGCAATCAACAGAACGCATAGACCTAAATCGTAGCCAGGACCTTGAAAAAGCAATTATTTTAATTTCTGCTTCTTAATGTCTGCTATTAAGTGGCGTGGCCAGGGGGACAAAGAAAGCTATTGCTCTTCCAAAGTATGAATTTGCAACAGTACTGTATTTCATGTATGGCGACGTCAATTTGACAAGCAAAAATCGCCTCCTTTTCTTCCCTCTCGGCTGATTTTCCATTAGCCAAAAACTATATGCCTGTTATCTTGAGTATTTTCAAATAAATTACGTAAATTTTTCTTCGAAATGAATTTACGATATGATGAAGTGTTTTATTTCAAACAGTTTTGATGAAATTTTTCTGAATCACTCTACAACAAAAATCTGACGCTTCTTAAACAGTCGATGATATTTTATTGATAACTGAAGGCAGAGTCTGCCGATGCCATTGCTATTTGTTTATTCAAGACATACTAAGTCCTTCAAATTTCGTCAAATTCCAAGCATTTCATAGTATTAAGGCTGTATCATTTTGTATCTAATTTCAACAATATGACAACCTTTCGACACAAACAAAGTTTTGTAGTTAGAAGTAATCTCAGAAAAATGAAGCTTATTAGTTTTAATGGCGAAGCAAATCCTCCTTAATCCTTTATAAGCCAAGGAAAATTATATTACCATTTAAATTACTTTGCTTAAAAGACTGCATTTTCAGTAAATAATGATTGAAGACATAAGCAGCTTTGTGTAAAAGTCATTAACGATGAAATGGCAAACAAATAATACATAGAAGAAAGGAACTCCCAAAACAAATTATAAAGCGGCAAAAATTATTTTTTGGAGAAATTCTCAAGAATTAATGATATATTCCTGCTTGGTTTATTGCATCATTAACGTCATTAGAAATTGGTTTCAGGAGAGTGGTGATAGGGGGAGTTACCCTGACAGAGAATAAACTTTTAAACAAGTCATTAGTTGTCAGAGAAAGGAACAAAAACATTAGAAATTGGAAAATTTTTGCATATCTCTGGTAGAATTCCATTTTTCGCATGGCTCAGCTACAATTGCATCAAAAAATTAGAATACAATAACTGTTGAGATATTGAATTAGCAACTTTTTAAATTCATTACCGACATCTACCTTTGCAACATGTTGATGTGGTTTCAATCGAGCTATACAAGAATAGGAAAAGAGCGGTTAAATTGTTTACAAGAAATCTTTCCGTACAAACAAGCTTGTTAAGCCGGTGAGAGAATGTGTTATCCGGTGTCATAGAACGTGGCAATTACTCCTCGACTTTGCCAGTTCACACGGTTGTCAATCACCAATCTATCAAAAATGTTTACCGCATCGCCATCACATCACCAATGTTACACCGTCTTTCCACACAGCACCATTAATTGGTTTATGCGACAGTAAATAACCTATTTTACGTTAAATAACTTCAAGGGCACAAAAAGGAAGAAAGCTATCAGAGCAAGGCAAGTAGGCTGACTCCTTGGACAGTAGCATCATTCTACGTTTCAACACAAAACTGAGTTGTGACCCACAATATGCATTCAAACGCCATTTCAGCGCACGTTTGCTTGCGACCTTGATCTAGAATTCGGGGGTTTATAGGTGCAATCAAAAGAGTAAGAGATTTGATTCTCCTTCCATAAACACAAAAGCAATTCAAATCAGTTGATAAAAAAAAAAGAAAACGACTGCCTAATCGTGTACGTTGTTATGCCTGTCCCATCACCTCATTAATCTCAACAGTGTGATGAAAGATGAAATTTATTCTACCCCTGGTTAAATCCTCTTTGATCGGCATTAGGGACATGGTAGAGTGTATCTAAGAGTTGACCATTTTTCAAAGGAAACATTTCCGAAAAATCTATACCACAACCGTAATTCTGTCTGTGTGTTTGTTTGAATTTTATTTATCTTCGTTCAAAACACTGGACGTACAAGCATGAATCTTGGTATGATTGTTCACCTCGCCATAAGAGGGTTCGGACGTCGTGATGACAACAATGGAAGATAATTTTTTAATTCGCATTTCTTGACGGAGGAAAGCCGTTTTTGGTTAAACGAAACCTAGCACCCGACTTACCACCAACTTTAAGAAATTTCACTTCTTGAAAAGCAATATGATGTCATAATTAACGATAGACTGTAAAATTTGTTTTTCCATTTTCTAAAAAAGCCTGACCATAAAAACGCTTTTGGGAGCTTTTTCAGGACAGTTTATTCGGTAGATATAAACAAGCTTGATAGCTTTTTGGGGAGTTATTAACGAGGTGCTAAATCTAATTTTTTAACAATTAAGCTTTATCCACGACGCAACAAGCGATTAACCAAGCGTTTTCTTAAGCATGCATTTATCCTTTTTTTTTCTTGAACGCTTGAAAAAAAGCTCTGTTTCATCACAATGGTTTATGCTGTCTGGTACCACTTCAGTGAAAACAGCAGATGTAGTTCATTTTCTCTGTCATTTTAAAAGTAAACGTAAATAGTAAACTCTGCTGAAATGCTGCCTGTTTAAGACGAATGAGAGCCTATATTACACCACTAACGTACCGGTTTATGTCTGATTTTTTAATAATGCAATGGCAAATACAAAAATCGTAATAACTAAACTGTAGTTAGACTCCGTGTTAGAATGCCTTTGTGCTATTCCAATGCCGCGCTTGAGTGCTCTTAACCCTAAACATATTTTTCTCACGTCTAGCAAAGTGGAACGAAATGCCGAGGTATAACGTGAAATCTTGCAGGATTTGCAAAAAATGGTCCTTTTCTTTAGCACAAAAACTTGGTTAATGGGTTATCCACTTAAGTCATAATCCATCTCATTATAATAACTAAATAGTAGATTCTGGGCCCAGGTCGCTTCGCCCTCCTATAGCTGCGTTTATGCCGGAAGCAAGGAACGTAGGCACAGCCAGAAATTTTAAGTTTTGCTCTAAGGTCTAAAATTAAGAGAAGTTTGAAGTAGTACGTCTATTACTTTATAGCTTAATTCTTGTAAATACATTAATCACTTGAGCGTCCTCCACAACTTTGAGTTTATGCCCTATGTACTTAATCATAAATGCAAAAAAATTGCTATTAGTAAGTAAACACAGTCTCAACAGTTTGTCAAATCCAAAATTGAAGGGGAAATCAATAGAAAAATTTAGGTCAATTGTTCTACACCACTGTGCGAAATCGTAGTCACCAAATACAGTCTAGAGTCGCGCCTATGGAGAAAATTTATTTCTTGAAAATGGTTATTCGGCCAACCGATGATCAGACGCAGCGTATTTTGGGAAAGATGCAGTCCCACTTGCTCTATTTCGGGACCAAGACACATAGGCAGCCAAGGAGTATGGTAGCACAAGTATTATGACGAGAACCGTCGCACAGGTCACAAAATAAGCCTACCAGCTAATAACTTATTTCTGTGATCATAAAGCAAAAACCGTTATGGCGCCCATCTCCAAGTTTGACTTTGTGCGTCGTTGGGAGTAGAATTGTAGCATGAAAGAGAATTTGTGAGTAAAACCAGTTTTAAGTCAAAGTACGATAATTGTAATTAGGAACTTAGGAGTTTAAGGCGATGCCTCCATTAAAGCCGACTTTTCATAACTGCTCTAAGAAACGTTTCTAGAAATGAAGCCACCGCAGCCGGCTAAACTGATATTTCTGACCCGACATAAACTAGGCTAACTGGTAGCCCCGTCGGACGACGCCAGCAGAACTGGTGTTGTATATTTACCTACGTTTTACCTACGGCAGAGCCGTAGTTGCATATTTACCTATGTGTTATCGCAATTACGATAACACTTTTCCTAAGGAAATCGAATTTAGCCGGAGAATTAATCATAATTGCAGCATTATCTCTCATTTGAAAATGAAACAAAGAATGGCTGAAGTCATTAAGTTACGCAGAGAGTAAGTTGCTTGTCATTACAGCTATCAAGAAAAGAGAAAAAAGAGATTAAAACTTAGCCTAAATTTATTCCAACCATTGGCCGACAGAACTCAGTACCCATCTTCCTCCTCCCTTCTTCACGTTAACAACTCCTAAATTCGCCAGTGATATCAGAGTAGAATGGAGTAGTTTAAAACATCGCGTGCTCCAATTTAGTTAGAACTTAATTCAGATGCTTGATTAAATCAAAGCAAGCAGCTGAGGTTTAACTTTGGAGTTCCAATTGGCCATTATAAAGAATAGGATCAAGTTTCACACTCATAAAATTTTCAAACTCAGCAGCGATGCTGGAATTCTCAAGAGTGCTTACTTTTCAAATAGCATTAACAAGCTAACAATATTTCGATTTGTAGGTCTATAAAGTTTTACGTTTACAAGCAATAAATCGTCTACTCATTTAATCCATTAATATAATCTCGAAGTTGGCAAAGGTATAAACGCTTTCGCGTTATTTTACCGACCTATTATATTGGAAAATAAACACTTGGGTTGACATCTAAATCTTTGCTCGTAAAGACAATGAAAGGGAGGACTCAGCCTTTGTTTACTCACAGCGATCAGTTGGCAACTAAAAGTAGCACGTGGTACCACCAGCAGCTAAATATTAGCAACCATAAAACTTTTTACTAGCTGTTAAAAGGAAATTGAAATTATGTATCAGCCACAAGATTAGAACGACCGGCAGTCATCGTATTTCTCAAAAAGGGCCTGGGTGCGTAGGAAGGGGAAGGATAAGAGGGGCATCTCTTCCCCCTGAAATGATCACGCGTATGACCAACTTATAATTAAAAATAAAAAAATTTAGCTCTTAAAAACGAGAAGACATTTTGGGATTGTTGCTTCTTTTATCACAAGAAAATCTAAGCTCAAAGTCATGTAGCTGCAAGACAGAGGTTCTCAAATTGGATACGCGAGAGAAAGTTCGGGGGTACGCGAACAAATTTCTCGTGGTGGCGCTTTGAAGACTTTCTACAAAATGGCTAATGGCCAAAAAAGCCCCCATCCTGGCTTTAACGCCTTTTTGGCAAAACTGATCAGAAATGACGTTCAAAAATACTTGATTTCCAAAAAAAGAACTCATGTTGAGTAAAGACAAAGAAAATGCATTTGTAGGAATACACCACACATCTAGGTTTTACGAAAGAGTACGTAGGTAAAAAAAAGTTAGAGAGCCCCTGCCATACAGTAATAGTTGTTAGAAAGCATGAAAAGCGCTTCTTGATTGCTTGATTGACCACAGAGCAAGCGAACTCATACGTAAACGAAGTTCATTGAAGTATCAAATTCAAGGCCAAGTTTAAATTAAATCGTAAAGTCCCTCTCAATAAATACTACAATCCACTTTTTCTGGGTTTTAATTACAAGATTAAATACCGAGGATTAAATAAAATCTGAAAATCCTCCTATCAGTCACAAATCTGGCCAAGGTCAAATGGGCGTAAACCCTAGTTTCACATGGGAAAATTGAACAAGTAAAAAGTCGAAGGCCCAACATATAAAGCTTATACCATTGTAAACACTAACTACCCAGTGCTATAGCGCCAGTGGTGCTGTATTCAGTTTTAGCATCTTGGCTGGTTACTAGTAGCCAATAAGTTTACGAACTACAAGAATCTTAAGTGGTTGCCTTAACGTTAGTACACTGACTGACCTAGAAGCGACATAGCAGTGGCAGGAAACCGAACTGTAGACGCGAAGCATGCACTTATGCAACTGACTGCATAGTACAAGTGCAACAATTGTCTACATTGTTATCGGTGATAAAATTTACCTCTCAATACCCAAAGTGGCCACTTCAAATAATGACCCGTGTCAACTGCATCCGTCGTCACAATGACAATGACCGTTACTAATACGTTTTTGATTAATAGAGAAAATGTAACACGGCAAAGTCGAGAAAATGCCACACGGTAAAGGTAGAGTTAAAATTTTTCAGCTTCAAAGATTTTTTCGGTCATTTTAGAAGGGCATCAGTGTTTATTGCACAGTCTAAATTAATTGACTCGCCCTTTATTGTTGACTTTTATGAAGTTCTAGCTCAGCAAAGACTCCAAATAAAGGGGAAAATGAATTATAAAGAATTTTACGGCAAATCTAGACGATTTTCCTCTCGTTAATTGTGACCAAGTCACTCTTTTCCAGTGAAAAGAATTTCCATAAAAATAAACCAAGATCACACAAAACCGAAGCAAATTCTATAAATGATGGGTCGCTGACCTGAATAAATTATCCCACCAACTTTATGCGACGATATAGGAAGCAATGCCTAGACAGCATAGGCCAATCCAAATTTTTACTAACGTAAACGCACCGGCATTCGGTCACTTTGAATACGCAATATTGACCTATATATAGGCGTTTGATATGCTTTAATTCGCAATAATTGAGCGTATTTTGGCACGGGTGATGTGATTTAAACAAAATCAAACGGAAAATCATCTGTTAGCGTACAATGTACTCCTACAATAAAGTATTTCAAAAATAAACAAAACTCGCCAGCCACTTTGAAACCAATTAGGTAGCTTATCTACACATTTATCAGTGCCATATATGAGGTCATAACCTTTGATGAACACCACATTTAGTTCAGAAGTGTTTGACATTTAACCAATGATCAATTCAGCGGTCAGTTCCCATTATACTCGTAACAGATTAATAGTTAATACTCCCAAAGAAGTTTTCTCACATTGTTTACTTTTCCAGCTGGTAACTTATCACGATAAATAAGGCCTATCTCTATCACATCAAGCAGAATGCGTAGCAGCACGTCGTAGTAAAAAAGATAGCTACGTTTTCCTTACACAATGACGTAAGCTACGCTGTGACCGAGTCTCTGAATATTTTATGCTTCGTTATTTTGTCGATGCGAAAAATGCAATGAGAGCATATTCATTTAAATCAGGGGTGAGCAATTGTTTTGGCTTGCGGGCCGCATCGCGGTCACGAATGCTAGCTGAGGGCCGCACTGTTTAACGAACGCATTGGGAGGGCCGCATTGAAGATTCAAGAAGTGGTCGAGGACTGCATTCACCATTCATAAGTGGCCGAGGGTCAGTGCTTAAAATCTTGCAATAGCTGTACGCAAAGGAAAAGCTTGCGTTCACTTGAAATTTTGCGTGTTCACCTAACAATGTCTCATTTCCACTAGTGAAAATGATGGTGTCTCTAAACAAAAAAAACGAAAAAAGGTCATTACCCCTGGATTTGACGGAAAATGCGTCAGTGCAAACCAACGGTTGCTTTTTTAATGTTAGCTTCTAAAGTCTTTGGCTCTGTAATACGGCAAGTGTTCCTCCCCTTGTTATCTTAACTCATACATATGCAAGTTTCAAAACGTGTTCGCGGGCCGCACAAAATGCTCTCGGGGGTCGCACTTTGCCCACCCCTGATTTAAATAAAACAAACAAATACGTACCAGTTTCACTCAAAAATTGTAGCCTGCCGGGTGCAGGATGAGTGTTAGCTAAATGGCTGAACAAAGCAGTACATGTATTGCACTATACAGGACTACTCAATATTTCGATAGGATGTAGAGCCAGCCTTAACAGAAGTAATAAGTATTTTCAATGAATTGATTCGATCTAATCGCAATCATGATTGGCCCAATTTATTGAATAATCGGAAAATGTGGTGACGTTTCGCGGTTTTCCAAAACTTATGTTTAATGCTTTTTAAATAAAAATCGGTTACATAGGCTTATCATGGATGCAAATGTTTTCTCAAGTCCAGGCATCCACTGCAAAGGGAACAGGTTTAAAACACGAGAGCAATTTACTAGTGCTTCTACGTATAGATTGTTATGTTTTTACAAAATGTTTTGACTACAAAGACTTCGTCATCAGCGTTTTGACCAAACAAAACAAACAAAGCGAAAGTTTAATTAAAAAATGACTACTCCTTAACAACGGCAAGAGGTCAAGAAATTCTTTGAGAAAAACGCTTCGTTTCCAAAAGTATGTGAAACTGCGGAACTTGCGTTGAAGTCATTGAAGCGCGTAACGTACGTTGATACTAGTTTTGCACCAGCCTCAGAAATCAAAGGTTTGGACTTGCTAAAGGTAATTTCCCAAATACCATGCTGTTACAGTTCAGTTAATTTCAGTGTCCTTAGTTTAAGGAATGTGAAACTTGCAAAACTAGCCTGTTTGCTAAATCTGTGGTAAATAAATGCCGTTGCTTCAAATTTAAATGACCTTAAAAGCAGGAACGTAACTAGGATTTTGGTAAAGGGGGAGCGAGTAGGGGTAAAAGCAGCTGCAATTGTTCAAACTCCAGAATTTTGGGCTCTTTTTTTGGTTATCACACTCGCAAGTCGTGTCATAATTGTTACATCATTAATATAGTAGGGAACATTTTTAATCGAGATGTGTGAGAGAGAAAGAAAAGCCTTTACCTCCTCTAACCCCTCACAGTTACCTATGTGACCAAGTTGATATCGAAAAATCTATTCATATTAATTATATTTTTGCTCGTCTGTTGTGAAATTAACAGACCAATAACACTAAAAACTTGCAAAATAAAAACATGGATTATAAAAATTTGTTTTTATCTGCATTTATTTGGGTGCCGTAAAATAGCATGGTAAGGTTGATGCGGTTTTCTGTACAGCTAATTATTGGGCAACCTTGCCGCACAAAATCTGGTGTTTGTGGAAAAAAAGGCGTCGATAAATTAATTTCGTTTATTGTTGTAATGAATTACTTCTTCTGCAATGCAATTTTCAAGTACTATGCGTCATTTGTGGTAACAGATTTCGTACAAAAAGTTGACAGTTTTAAGGGTAGAATTTAAAGAATTACGCAAATTATTAACCTGGCGAGACGTAGTAAACACATCATGCCTCACAAGACAAAGAGCGGCGCATGCAATATAAATAAGTAAAAGATTGTCATCTTACATCTTATCTTGGAATATTTTCAAAACAATCTCACCTCTTCCATCGCTGAAAGCTATACAAGGTTTTCTTATTAAAACACGATTTTTGGTAGCTTACTCAGCCGGCGTAGTAGCTGAATATGTAAAAATGCCAATGAGAAAAGCAAACAAAACTTTCCTACTTCACCGTTTAAAACGTTAAATTTCGCCCGAACACAAAAGCGCTTTGATTGGATAGAGCAGAGCAGAGCAGAGCTAAGAATTTGCTTGACTATATCGTCATCCTTGACAACTTAATGACACTTCAAACGTAGAACCTTAAATATTTCTTGATAAAACAACAAAGAAAAAAGAAACCTAAAGATATTTTACACCTTTTAATCAAAACGATCAATGCTCGCCTACAAATTACAAAGACGCTAATATTGGAAGCAACGTGACTTTGGCGTAGTATCAGTTTTTCGTTTTCCCAGCCAATTCCAGGGCTTGTCAATGTTTAAAACAAGTCTTAACTGCTAAATCATTAATTTGGCGATGCAAACGCAATGGTTGCTGTTTTCCACAGCCAAATTCTGAGAAGGTGACATATTTTCCAATATTGGCTTTTTATTTTTGTATTAATATTTGCACTGTCAATATTTTTTACTGAGCCAGTGTGCAACAGATAGTAACTACACAAAAAGAGCAAGCAAATATGATACATACCCCTTCCACCATTGTGTTGAATAATTAGACAGTTTTAAAGATCTTGGTGCCACAGCATTGTTGATCATAGTGGTTGAGATCAAACCACTTGAGGTTGCTAAGGAGAATGGTTTTGCGGTAGTATCTTGTTCAGTTCTTCTAACGGTTGTTTTCACCTCAGTTTCATTCAGCACTTTCACTTTAAATCCGGACCCAACATTTGCCAAGAGAGCACGAGCTTCTTCAATGCTTGCTACTTGTATTCGCAGAACTTTTTTTGTAGATGAGGAATACAAAGAAAACGATTCATTGGCTGGAAAGGAAGTGGAGCTTGTAGGTGTAGCCAATTGCACGAAACCTTCTGCTGGAATTTCGTCGGAATCAACCAGAATCTCATTCTCTACAACGGAACTGGAATCTTCGTCTCCATTTACAATCACTACTCTTAAACCAGGAGGAGGAACAAGGCCATTCAAAAGTGAAGGATTTCCTCTGCCGTCGTTCAAAATAGTTTTCCGTCTATCATTTTTGTTGGCATATTTTTTAACGTCAAATAATTTTGGCTTTGAATGTTTGGTAACCCTTCGAGGATGTGCCATGGGTCTGCGAAGCAGATTTCCATTTTTAGTCTGAGAATGAAAAATATCTGTCGATGAGTATCTCAATCTGTGTCGGTTAATCGACTGACTGACACCAGGTAATGGAGATTTAGTTTGTGAATTGCGTATTGAGTAATTCAATTTTCCGTTTTTGTCCATGTTTTTAGGATCGCTTTGAATTGCGGTTGACTGATTGGGAACTTCTTTGTAAGTCAGTCTTCCATTTTCTTCCGTCAAAAGTTTTCTCACTCGAATGGGCTCTGCTACGCTATATACAATGCGTCGTCCTGGAACAAGCGCCCTACCACTATCGGTGCGCAAAATTTTTTCGTGTTGTCTTTGACCGTTTTGTAAATAATCTATCCTTTTCACAACTGTCCTCGGTTGCAAATCATTATGAAAACGATAATGTTGCTTTGGTCTGTACTTTCGATAGTAATGTCTCTTTTCGTACAAGCCGTAACTAGCGCCTTCAAATGTAAAAGTAATAAAAAAAAGAGTTGAAATGTAAAACCAACTTTTTAATCTTTGCGTTTGCTTGCTAGATGACATAATATCTCATGACTTTCGTAAACAACGTAAAGCGTTTGGCTGCAGCTTATTCGTTCTTTTGATACACTTTTTTACCAACGGTTAAACAGCCTCTGATTTTGTGAAGCTTGCATGGGCACAAAGAAAAAAATAAAATCAACCGATCGTTATGGCGACTCAACAGTGCCAATTTGCGGAAAAGTTTTTGCTTTTTATTGAGACGATTTGATTACTTTTTTCCTTCGGAAAATTTTTGGTTTTAAACAGATTCTATATAGATTTTAATTATTGTTTTCGCAATTTCATTAAAAGACTTGATTGACTGATCGCATGATTCATGAAATGTCTGAATAATTCTATGTTGTTTGCTGAATACCCTGCTACGCTCTCTATCAACAGCGAGCTAAAACAATGTCTTATATGAAGCTATGCTGCAGAGTTGAGCCGCGAGCATAGTGTAGTTGTATCGTACATGTATCTGATTTTGAGGTTAGCAGATTAACTCGTGGATCTGTGTATTGCACATTGGCTGGCGTATTGCAATTTTCTAAATACTTGAGATACATAACCGCTTTAATATATGAAATATTTTTATTAAAATTCTAATGACGTCACGAACCCACTTGTGACACTCACAACGGGGTGGTGATCGATCGTAGCAAGTTTCAGAGGAGTTAAAACAGACAGACTCGCTGACAGACAGAGAGAATTGCGCTTCATGATACAGATTTTTATTAAAATTCTAAACGTTTGAACACACCATATTCGTGAAATTAAGCTTGCAAATAAGTCTTGTACTGTAAATATAAAGCGCGATTTTGTCTGTACGTGCGTACGCTTAAACTCCTCCGAAACTATTGGACGTGGAAACAACAAATTTGGCATGATTGATCACCATCCACGGGTGAGTGTCATAATGGTGTCATGATGACGTTATAATTAAAGATATTCTTTTTGATTTACGTTTCTTAACAGAGCAAAAACGTTTTTTGGTCAAACGAAAGCTAGCATCTAACCTATCACTTCACAAAAAGCATTATTCTTTTGAAATCTAAGATGACGTCAAAATCAATCCTTGATTGCTCAATTTGTTTACAGTATTTTCTCAAAAACTACTCATCGTATAAACGCAATCAAACGCAATTTTAGAACATATCAATAACGTGTTTTCGATAAAAACAACTCTACAACAATTTAAGCTCATTTCACAATGCAATGAGCAATTCTTTATTTAAGCATTTTAAGCCTTCAAAGCATGCTTCTTCGCTTTTTTCTCGCACGCTTACAACTCACTCTATTTTGTCATAACGCCTTTTCGTTCAATTCACCCAATCTTTCGCTGCCACAGATTATAATATGATTATTTTTCAAAAATTGCAATATTTTCACAAAATCAGTTTGTTTAAAAACTAATTTGTGACTTCATTTCTCAATCGATTATCAAACTTTTTACACCAAATTAAGGATTATTTCAAGGCAATACCAATAGAATATGATATGTACCTTAAATATTAAATTTTGCATAAAAAAAAAAGCAGAACTTTTTTACCGGTAGTGCAATTTTCTACCCGTCTCAAAATGTGGTAAGCTGAGTAAAAACAGACAACTTTAATACATAAAAGTGATAATAAGGTACTAACAATTACTGTTCTTTGAAAGCTTGGAAATTGGCTTTCCAGTAATATGTCATTCAAATTACCTAGGGCTAAGGATTGTGTTACAACGGTCGATCAAAAACTGGTTGCCATACATTATGTTTCATCTTTAGTTAGCAATTATCCTACCTGACCTAACAAACTTGCGGTTGTTGGACAACGTTAATTCTTTGGTGCATTTTGACTACTCTTCCTCACAAGAATGGTTTTTTGGCATTATCTGTCAACATTTTGAAAAGCATCCATCAAAAACATGAAGTCTCTAAACGTTTATGAAATGTAGTCTACCAGTAAAAACACCAAAAATTTTGGTGTCCACATTTCACAAATTTGCAATTTTTGTAATACCTAAGTCCTTTAGTACATTTTGTCTATTCTATTTTGATTGTTTGGAATTTTGGCAATATCCATTAAAATATTCAACAAGATTCATTTAAAAGTAAGGTATCTAATCTATCTAAAGTGGTGCCAACTCCAAGCAATATAATTGGTAATACTCAAGAAAAAGAGGAAGGAGAATAAAGATGGTGCTGTTTAATCTATTGCAACAAAATTCAGTATCGAGCGGCATATCATCTAAATCAGGGGTGGGCAAACTACGGCCCGCGGGCCGCATGCAGCCCGCCAGAGCATTTTGTGCGGTCCGTCAACACTTGTAGAAACTTTCACAAATCTGATTTAATATGATAAGGGGAGTGTAGCAACCTCAGCAACTTCAACCGCAAACCACAAGCAAAAAGTCGCTAACAACACCTGGCTTTATATATGGATCCCCATCTACGTTCAGTAGCTATCATGATAGAAGTCACTAGTTGACACATAGAGTGCACTCGTTTTAACCCGGATAACAGTCGGATGCTTGCCGTTGCGCGACAGGAGGAACATTTGCCGTAATAAAGAGCCAGAAACTTTAGCAGCCATCATCCAAAAAGCCGCTACGCAATTTCTAGTTTGAACTGACGAATTTTCCGTCCGAATAAAGGGTGATGACCTTTTTTTTTTGGACACCATCATTTTCAAAGCCGTGTAATACGACATTGCAAGAAGTTATCGCAAGATTTTAAGCTAATGCAAGCTCTTCCATTGTATACAGCTATTGGAAGATTTTAAGCACTGGCCCTCGGGGACTTTTGAATGGTCAATGCGGCCCTTCCAACTAAAAAGTTTGCCCACCCCTGATCTAAATAATCAAGCAATTTTCTTTGCAATTGGGTGAGGCTGGCGAAGCTAGCTGATCTAATATTCTTTACCTCAGCATTATCAATGAAAGCCCTGCTATTGCAATAACTTAACTATAAGTGCTTCATTGCGGCTTAGTTTGCTTTTGATATTTGATAAACTCTCGGTCCCCATCTTTTTCTTGTGTCTGACCTGGTTCGCAGATACCTTGCCACACGACGAAGAAGAAGTTTGCTTTTTGCTTGGCTGCATTTATGCCAGGACCAAGGAACATGCGCGCAGTCAGAGGCGTTAGCTCATGCAAATTCGCCAACAGTACCATAAATAGCGGTCCTAACACTTAATGGCTTAATCCTGTAAATGCATATCAATTATCTCAGCGCCTACCCACAACTTTGATATGCTTTCAAGTACTTGCTGAATTTAACGGATATAAGTCTGATTAGTTTAAGAACGTCTATGGTGAAAAAAAGGCAAATAAAACGTTGCCAGCACGCGATAAACTTGGTAGACATGTAGTGGCCATGCACACCCACTTCCGTACGGGGTTTTTATTATAAGTTCAAACCCCTGCAACGGCAAATTTTAAAATTGCCTTTTTTAAGCTTCACAAAAGTGCAATTTGTAGAAAAACTAATTCGTTTGGTACATTTTGGCTATTTTTCCTGATATCCATGGTTATTTAGCTGTCTGTATCTAAGTTTTCAGAAAGATTGATCAAAAAATGAAGTCTGTGGAATTTTTGATATGTAGCCGACTCTAAAAACATTGAAAGCAAAAATATTGGCGATCCCCCCCAAAAAAGGTAGGGAAATCAACATAGTCCTGTATCATTTTTAGCAACAAAATTTTTCTCTCAAACTACATAACTTATCATCTGAAAGTTTAAAAAATTTCCTTTCCAAAAATATATATTGTTGCAAGGTTTAGGCTAAGAGTTATTCTATAATGATTGATGAAGCATGATACCTATAGTTATCTTTAATACCGGCCCAAAACACTCAAAATTTGATAGCTGGACCTCAGAAAATGCAAATCACATAAAAAGTACTCTCTTTTCAAATTTGAAATCATGTTTATGCGTTTACATAACTCATTTTTGCGCCCTGTATCAAGTTTCCACGGAGCTGGTGTACATCAAACACTTTTTTATAAATTTTGCAAGGTAAGGTACCCCGGGTGATAATCTGGTTCCTCCAACAAAAAAGAAGGGGTGTAAAAATGGTCCTGCTTCATCTTTTTCAATAAGATATTACTTTTAAGTTTTATATTATCTGAAAGTTGAAGAAATTTCCTTTTTAAAAATATATTATAATACATATTTTAGGCTAAGTTTTGATTGGTAAAAAGGCTAGCCTACATGATAAACCCAAAATTATCTTCGGTACCGGCCAAAAACCCCCCCAATTTTGGTGCTAGACCTCATAAAATTGCAAATTGTGAAGAAAACACCCCTTTTAAAAACCTTAAAACATTTTTCTTAAATAGCGCGGTTCTTTTATCACGTGGTATCAAGTTACCAAGGAGAAAATGCAAACAAAGCACTTTTTATTTGCTTTGACAGGCGGGCTATAATCAATCAAAATTAGCTTTCTCCCAGCAAAAAGGGGAAGGGAAAGAGTAGCTTATGTTTCATCTTATGCAACAAAATAATCTATTTAAACTGCATATCATTTGAATCAGGAATAACCTGTCTTTTCAAAGATAGGCAATATTAGGTGGTATAAGCAGAGTTATTACGTAACGACTGATGAAAAGGGTAGTTGCAGTAGATTCCAGGACCCCCCAAAAAGGCCAAAAATTTGGCTTCTGGGCTTCAAAAAAATTGAAAATAGAACAAAAAATTTGTCGTTTGGTAATTTTTGACATTTTTGTTTGTTTTTTTGTTTTTTTTTGTTGTTTTGTTGAATTTAGGGTTTAGCGGCCATGCAACTATTGCTCTAGTTTTATGGATCCACTGTTTTCATTTGCATGTTTTAACGTCTGACGTTGTGTCGCTTCTTCCTTTTCTTGACTCCATTTCTCTCATTATTATTGTTGTTCAGTGTCGTGTGTAATGGTGGTGGTCATGAATAAAAAAAGAATGAATGAATGAATGACTATCATTTTGATAGCGAGCATAAATGGTTGAGCCCATTACTGATATTTGTAATCGATAGACTCTTTGCATCTGTACAAAACATTGATCTTTATAAAGAAGTAGGGAGGTGTGTATTAGGGAAGGGGGCAAGTTAAATGAAATAAAATGCCAAGTTTAAGATAAAATCAAAATAAAACAATAATAGCATCAATTTGTAAAACTGAATTAAGAGGGATCGTTTTTGTTTGAAAAGAACTTAATAAATGCCTGTTGGAATAGATTATATGACTTTGGAAAAAGACATAACCCCTTTTCATGCTATGGCCAAATCAAAGTCAACAGTGCAGCCAAACAGTTTAATATCACAAATATAAATACTAAAGGAGGCCCGATAAGTCGTCCAATAGGCCTAACAATAATTACCTTATTTCTTTAATTGTCAAAATAACTACCATTTGGGCGCTGCCATTATTTTTGACTGTTTTAGCCCCAACATTTTTAAAAAGTGCGAATGACAGTTTGTGACATCATTTTTTCTTTTTGAGTGCTACCAGTCTTGATTCATAGACTAAGGTAATCACCATTACATGTGCAGGAACTATGACCTATATTTTGTACAACTTTTTTTGCTGCTCTCACAAATCTTTGTACGGTAAGGCCGACGCAGTGACGTAGTTGATACGTTCCAATTCGGCACAGGTGATGGCACGACCTGCCAGGGTAAAATCGCACCATACTTAAAGGAAATATTTTTTCTATCTTGGTTGATAATACCTTTATAGAGCTACCGGGATCAAACCTCAACATTCGGGGAAAAGCAAGGACTCTTTTAACTCTCCTGGGCACGCCAAGCAGAGAGATAAGAACATTCAACGTAGTGCGTAGCCAGGAAGGACTTGAGTAAGTTTAAGGAAAAATTAAAAAAACAACGTCCGTTTGTCAAATCGCACCACATAAAAACATTTTTGCTATTTTGTTTCAAAATAGCTTAACAACGTCTTTGACAAATGTGTTTCCTATTTCGAAACCAATGGAAACGCAATGCCCCCATGGGTGCACGTAAGCAATGAACAGAGCACATAGACCCCAAGCATTGCCAGGAACTTGAAATCAAAAATTCTTTTACGAAAAAGAATGCACCAAGTCGTGAAAATCTTATGTATAGAAAAAAACATAAAATTTTTGTTACTGTTCACTCAAGTGCCCGTTGGGTAAAACAGGCTTGGCCGCCTGAACCGACATTCTCAATTCCGACGTTACCGATAGGGACCCTGTCGGGGAACGCCGACATATGCGAAACATGTAAAGCAAGGATTTCTTCTTTGCCTGATACGCTTCCCGTTACGTTAACTATATCTATACCAATAAGCGATGTAATAACATCCCAAGTTTAAGAAAAAATCAGAATAAAACCAAAAGCCTTACAATTCGTAAAACTGAATTTAGAAAGAATATTTTGTTTGAAAATAACTCGGCCTGATGGGCGCCTACTAGAATATGGTAAATGACTTTGGGAAAGCTACAGGTTGCTATGCCGGAAACAAGTCAACAGCGCAGTCAAAAAATTTAATACCACAAATATAAATATAAAAAAGGCCGCACCAAATCGCAAACTAAGCTTACCATTAAATAGTTTATTTCTGTAATTGCGGAACAACCACCATTTGGCCGCCACCATCAGTTTTGATTTTGTTTTAATCCCATCCTCTTTACATTTTTCAGAAGTATTAATGGTAGTTTGTTGCAAGATTCTTTCTTTGTGAATATTTCCTGTCTTGTTTAAGAGAATAAGACAATCACCATTACAAGCACAAGAATTATGATTGTACATTAAAAACACAATTTTATCGTTTCTGTTCACACAAGTGCACAATGGGTGAAGCTGGCGCAGCCGGCTGAACTGATATTTTTGAACTGAACTGACTGAACTGAACTGATATACGACAGTGCTGGATAGTTATATTTACATATTACACTTACCTGGTTTTTCTCAGCCTACCACTTTTGGGGTATGAAAAGGTACAGGTATAAGAGGTCATCAAGTTTAATGTTTTTAATACAAAAACAAATATATAATAAAGGCGCATGGCGTATATTGTTGGAATCGCCCAAAATGACTTTTCATGTGTTAAAAACAATTTTGAAAATTTGTTCGGAAATAAAATCACAAATCAGTTTTCAAGTAAACTAATTTTGAAAAAATAATTCAATTTTTGAAAAAATCATCATATGATGATCTGTGTTAGCGAAAGACTGCTAATCGTTCCATACACCATTATTATGACATTGTAGAGCGTGCAGAAAAAGCAAGAAGCATGCTTAGAAGGCTTAAAATGCCTTAATGAAGAATCTGTTTTTGCATCGTAAATTGAGCTTTAATTGCCATAGAGTTGTTTTCATCGAAAGCACCTTGTTGATATCTCCCAAAAAGCTTTTAATCACGTTTCTACAATCAGTATTTTTTGAGAGAGTAAAGGAAACAATGCAAGAGGCCAGCGATGCACTTAGCAAACTGCAGACAGTGACAATGTTTCGACCTATCAGGTCTCTTCAGTGCAGTTGGTGACCAATAAGAAGCTAGAGGCTTTTAATAAAGCATAGCTTAGACCGTCACACTTGTGGGACCAAATACTAGGTCCACTGTAGTGGATGGTCTGTCAACCTCTGCGAAGCCGTATCACTCGTGAATGAGTGGCGGTTGTCGCCGCAGTTGCACTACGTCTAACGACTGCTAGAACAATAGTGCTGTCACAGCCGAGTGGTCACAAGGTCTTACATGTATAGTAATGCAAGAGGCCAGCGATGCACTTAGCAAACTGCAGACAGTGACACTGTTTCGACCTATCAGGTCTCTTCAGTGCAGTTGGTGACCAATTTCGCAGAGGTTGACAGACCATCCACTACAGTGGACCTAGTATTTGGTCCCACAAGTGTGACGGTCTAAGCTATGCTTTATTAAAAGCCTCTAGCTTCTTATTGGTCACCAACTGCACTGAAGAGACCTGATAGGTCGAAACAGTGTCACTGTCTAAAGGAAACAAATTTCACAATAAATCGATAATTATGACGTCATGTCAAATATTGAAGAAGTGAAATTTGTGGAAGTTGGTAAGTTGGGGGCTAGCTTTTGTTTAAGCTGAGAGTCGCCTTCCTCAGTCCGAAAATACGATTTTTAAAAATTTTCTTTGATTAGGAAGTTTCATGGCGTCACAAACCCCTTTATGACACTCACCCGAGGAGCTGACTAATCGTGCCAAGTTAAACGTTTGTACGCCCAAGTGGTTTCAGAGGAGTGAACACAGACACACAGACACACAAACAGAATTGCGCTTTATATATTAAATGCATACAACATAAGGAGTATTAAAACCTATGAATAAAACAAACGCACAGATAATAATCTGCTATTAGATAAATACATTAAGCAAAAAAAGACCAGTTGTTAAGCATAACAATTATAGGTTCAACTTTTTTCCAGTTTTGTAATGAGTAGGGCTTCTTAAATTTTTAGTTGCTGCTTGCATTGTCTAATTATTATTTTAAAGAAACCAAAGCCTTAGTTACTACTACCACAAGATCAGCATGAATCGGTGGCACTTTGGTAAAAGGCGGAACTGACATTAAATGATGGCACTACGGAATCAAAAAAATATCGGAAAACATAATTGAAAATCATACCGAATTATTCATCAATAACGCTGAGTAACATTTTATGTTTGAAAATCAAATAAAGATTAGCGGTTGCCATGGAAACGCTAATTTTTATAACCAAACAAAAATAATTTAGGATTTATAACCAAGCCGAAATAACCAAAGAAAAATAATTTAGGATTTACTATAATTAGTAAATTTTCGTTGGTCAATGGGCATTTTGGTCATTTAGAACCGTATGTTAATCAAAACAAACATGCTCCAACAACACTTCATGTATTTCTCTACCTTCCACACTAAGTTTCCAAGTGACTCAAATTGTTCCTATGGCAACAAGGCGGCATAGAAAAATACAGCTTTGTCACGTTTTATAATTAAAAAGAATCAATTCCTTTAATTCATGAGCAATTTTGGATCTCTCAAAAGGCTTGTGACACAAAAGCAGGAATCCTCTACAATAGCGCATATATATTTCTCTACAAACTCCATTAAGTTTCACTGTGGTACAAGCCATCGATATGGCAACACAAAAACAAATAGCTCCAAAAAATGCAAATATTTCTCTTCAAAAAATAAACAACCCGTTATTCCAGATATATTTTGATCATATCAGACAACCAGTGTCACCAATTAATTCCAACTGCAAAACACCCCATGCAGTTGCCTTCTTGCCTCATTAATTTTTGCTCAGGCTTAAACCGCCGCAATGAAAACTAAATGGCAGCAAAGTTTAAATACCCAAAAATCATACTCAGGAAAATTGGGGGTATCAGCGCATCTCTAATCATTTTGGCCAAGTCAGACGGCTTATGCAACAATGAAACTTAATGGAGTTTGTAGAGAAATATATATACACTATCGTGGGGGATTTCTGCTTATGTGTCACAAGCCTTTTGAGAGATCCAAAATCGCTCATGAATTAAAGGAATTGATTCTTTTTGATTATAAAACGTGACAAAGCTGTATTTTTCTATGCCGCCTTGTTACCATAGGAACAATTTGAGTCACTTGAAAACTTAGTGTGACAGGTAGGGGGATGCATGTAGTGTTGTCAAACCTATTCTTCCTGAGGTTTTTCTTCAATTAACTGCCCAACGCTGAATCGAATCGACAAACACTTGGTTTTATTGCAATTACTTGAAAACCACTTGAAGAAAGTTAGCAATTTTTCGACATGTTTGAAAAAAATATTTTTTTGTCCAAGAAACCAAAAATACTCACTACAAATCTTTTACGTAATTGAGATATTGCAAAAGTTTGACAGCTACACTTTTCTTTTTAAAAACGTTTGATCATAACGCCAGTCTTACGCAAAATCGCAACATTTTATGCTTGACTGATCGCGCTCTCAGACTCGCGACTTGAGGTTGTCAACATTTGACCGAAAACGAACAAGATTACTGTATTTTTTTTGCCAATACTATGATTGCTTTGCGACCACTCACGTTCGCTGAAAAACCAACACATTTCCCAAAAATTGGTTGCAGTTGTATCGGTAGGCCTAAACTAATCAACAAATTTTTTTATTTCTTAAATAGATCTACGTCTTAAAGCACAAATAAAATTTCGTTGACAAAATTGAAAAAAATAGTTTGGCAAACTATACCAAACATGTAAACAATCTTAACTAAGAACTTCGAATTTGCAAAAAACAGTCTTGAGTTAGACCAATTGAATGCTTTTATTTTTCCACATCCAACCCAATATCTCTTTATTTATACCTACTCTGCAAAATCTTGTTGTTATCATCGTAAAGCTAGTTGAAAAGTTATATCTTGCAGCAAGTAAAAATCATCAGCAAAAGAGTCTGTTAACCAGTGGTATACACAGAAATATGTCGTGGGGGATTGGTTTCTCTCATTAAGAATGTCGAAGGTACGGTTATTCTAGGGGGTCCGGAGGCATGCCCCCGAAAAAATTTTAGAAAATTTCACTAAAAAATAACATTTTTATGTTTTCTAGTTCCAGAATAGTCTAGTTTTCTAGTTCTATTTCAAGTTCTAGAATAGTCCTTGCATGGATTTTTTCGCCTAATTGTAGGAAATGTTTAAAAGTGACGACATCGCCATTTATTAAATTAAAAAATTGTATACCATCAATTTTCATTGGGGTTTGACCCCCGAAACCCATTTCTTGCGTACGCCACCGCTAATGACGTGATCTCCAAAAATATGTTGGATTTTGTTTCTATGTGTTTGCTGGTAAAATTAAAATCTAAAGAAGATTGAAGGCCATTGGCATACAAAACTTTCATTGAACAAGGAATAAATTTCAAAATTTGAGCAAGGGACCAACATGGCGAGCAGCAATTCTCAACAGTGATTCTCAATATCACATACAGCCCTTCACTATTTTTGTAAATATTAATGGTAACTTTGTTGAAACTATCAAAAATGACAATATTTTATTGCTATATTTTGCTTTTGTCACCAGGCATCTTTTAACTTCTCAATATAGCTTTTCTAGTGTAATTGAAAGTTAAAATCATCTTTACCTAGATTTTAGATTTAAAATCCATATAAAATTCATAAAAACTCAACGTTTCGAAAAACTAAAATCAGTTTTTCTTCGTCAGGAGTGACTAAAAGTTCAAACACAGACAACGGTTACATAGTAATCTACAGAATGAAAAGGAGAAAAGAGAATTATGGTAATAAACAAGTTTAGCAGCGACAACTCGCGGTCAAAAATTTATAAATTTGTACAATTCGGGATAAAAACTGTTAATTCTATCGTTAAAAGAAAAATCAGTTTTGTGTATATAAAATGATTCTAAAAACCATCTTTTCTTATAGTCGTTTTCAATAGTTAAAATTGCAGAGCTTTCCCAATCAACCCGGTGTCCATTTAAGCAAACGTGTTTTACTAGAGCAGATTTCTTTTTTAAGTCCTCATTTGTTAGTTGGGCAATTATATCAGGCTTGACGTCCCTTTGATGTTCATTGCGTCGTGTTTTAAATGTTTTTGAACTTTTAGTCACTCCTGACGAAGAAAAACTGATTTTAGTTTTTCGAAACGTTGAGTTTTTATGAATTTTATGTATATTTTATTGTTGTTACATGACAGCAAAATGCTATATAGCAGGGTTGTTCAAAGTTATCATGGTTTGGGCCTAATTTTACAAGTCTAAAATTTCGACGGGCCGCATAAAAGCTATTTTTCTAGAGTTCAAATGGTCTGATTTAATGTTTATTGATCGCTGCCCAAGTGAAGATCTATTTTTGAAGATCAGCTTTTGGAAGGCAATTGTTTGTTGCTTAAATGAGGCTCAAACCGCTTTTGAGAACCTTATTTTAAAAGATTTTTTTGGAGATCAATTTTTTCCAAGGAGATGTGATCGTTTTTTATTTGATTACTTCTTTGTTCGTTGTCAAGATGAAGACCTTTATTTTGTTTGGTATCAAAACACTGAGTTTGAATGTTGTTGTAGATAATTTTTACGAGACAAGTCGCGGTCTTCAAAAACGTCTTGTGATTTACATGTCCGAGCGTTTGCTTATGTTAACTTCGGCGAAATCGCCAGTGCATTCATATTTTCTTTTTTTCTTTCTCTCAAAAGCATTTTTTTGTTTGTAGCAGTGGTATTTAATTTTTTCCATTTCCTTATTATCTGAAAGTTTTTATGGCGACTACTCATCTCCAAAGGCGTGACCAGGGTGCAGCTGTGATGTGGAAGAACCTTATTTAGCCATTTTTTTGAAGCAATGCGCTCAACAGCTCAAAAATCGGCTTCGAAAATTTTAAAATATATGCTTTTTAAAGGTAAGTGGTTTTTAAGAATTGTTTAAAAATATATTTTAGAGATTAAAAAATGTTTTAGACTAGTACCTTCTTTTTCTTGCTCAAGTTTTTGTTACGTGCCTGCATAGCATTTGTTAATTACTAACTTGCTGTAGTTTAAAACAACAGATGTTTAATTGAACAGTTACTACAAACAAAATGAATTTATTTGACATTAAACTTTGCGCTGCTTCGTACGGTGCAAACATACTGCTGTAAAGAGGTGGTAGACCACTACAGTAAATTTGAAGCACACGTAGGACAGTTTAGAAAACCCTAGTTATAGAGACAGAAATGGACTATCATTTTTTTTGTAGCAGCCCATAATTTAATATTTTACTACTTAATTTAGGCTATTTTAGGTTGCAACTATTGGTCACCAAACAAACCTTCTTTAACTGACTGGTTTATATCTAAAAGTGTTGAGAATAATTTTCTCATTTCCAGTGCGTTGGCTTAGGCTGTTTAGAAGTACCCGTGAAGAATTTGCCGATAGGATTTCTTTTGACAAAGCAGAGTTTTATGCAAATTCATAAATTGTTTCAATGACAAACTATTTTATGCTTTCTTTCAAAAAGAGTATAAAGCCGTTGCATCATTGTCTCTGTCACGAATAAGTAAATTTGCGCTGAAAGAATAGTTGTTATAATCTGTTGTTTTGTTTTGCAGTGATCATTTTGTTCGCAAATCTGAATTGTCTGAAGCCCTGAACTTGCTAAGCTGTTTTCGAAAAAAGACCTTTTTTTCTTTCGCGTTTATAAATAGATTTGTAACTCCCAGTCTTTCTGACGTCACAATGGGTGGTTACGTGACCAAGTTCCAGTGTATTCTAGTGATTCTTGTTTCTTCTCGAAGATTTTTCTTTTTTTGTATTATTACCGATTACGTAATTTATTAAAGGTATTTTTCCTGTGTCACGTGATGTTCTAGCAATTTCTAGATTATTTTCCAACGGTACATATGAAGCGGCGAGATTTTTCATTAATTCAGAGAGTGTAATTCAGAGTGTAATTCAGAGAGTGTAATTCAGTAGAGATGGTAGAGTGTTGTAAAAAGGCGTTGTTCTCTGGTAATTTTTGTGACATGAATCAAGCAATTAATTATTTTGGTGGTTTTAGTTTTGGTTAGTCTAATATTTATATAGTAAAGTGCTTTAGTTTCTGTATTTGACAAGCAAAGGAATTCGAAGTTGTAAAGTGATTTGTAAATATATTTGTTTTGTTCGTGATCGAGAAGTGCATGGGTTAAAGTATCTTAGTGGAAGCCAATCCTTTCCTAGCTATTAAGTTGCAACTAGACTTAATTATTCGAGCGATATTACAAGTCGCCTCAATTTTAAGAACTAAATAAAATTGAAATAGAATCAAAATAAATTTTTATTAAAACGCGACAGTCTCATGCAGTTAATTGTTCAGAGTGCTATAGCCCAGTGGTCCTCCAACTGTGGTACGCGCACTACCAGTGGTACGTCAGCTTTTTCCAAGTGGTACGCTAGCCGTTTCTGGTTTACACGCGAAGTTTAGGTCAAATAAAATTATAGCATCTATTGTTGTGACTATTGCTGTTCCACGCTCCCTCTATTCTTAACAACAAAGCAAAAATCAGTTTAATTTACTTGTACAGTATGTGTCGCGTGCAATAGAATTATGATTTTATTTCAACTTTAATTTACTTCTTAAAATTGAGAGGACTTATAGTATCGCTCGAATAATTAAGTCTGGCTGCAACTTAATAGCTAGGTGAAGATTGGCTTCTACTAAAATACTTGAACCGCACACTCCTCGATCAAGAACAGAACAAATATTTTCACAAATATTTTGGAACTTTAAACTCCTTCGTTTGTCGATCATCAAAAAAAAACAATACGCTTTAATATAATAATTAGACCCAATCAAAACTAAATCTTCTAATTAACCGCTTGTTGCACTGATAGAAATCCACAATAAATCGCTCTTTCCCTGACACTCTCAATGCGTAGAAACCTCGCCGCCTTATATAGGAACTAGCCGGCTTTGCCGGCGTCGCCCGGCAGAGGCCCTCCATCAATAATGTCCGGGTTTAGTATTTCGGTTTAATCGGCTGCGCCGGCTTCACCCATCCGGCTCTTGTGTGAGCAGTAGCGAAAAGTTGATGAATTTTATGCACTTTTACAATTCTTGTGCATGAAATTGTGATCATCATATTCTCTTAATTACGACTGACAATGCTCACAAAGAATCTTGCCACAAATTATCGCTAATACTTGTGAGGGAGCAGAAGTTGTACATAATCAAAACTGATTGAAGCGGCAAAATGGTGGTTGCTTTCACCATCAAAGAAAAAAACTATTAAATAATAGGCCTATTTTGCCAATTGATGCTGCCCCTTTCCTATTTATATTTATGGTATTAAATTCCTAATTTGGCTGCGCTGTTGGTCTTATTTCCGGCATAGCAACAAAAGCGGCTATTGTTCTCTCTATATTCAGTTTTACAAATTGCGTGGTTATGGTGTTAGGTTGATTTTTTCCTAAACTTGGGATTTATTGCAATGCTGTAGAGCAGGGGTGTGCAAACTGCGGCCCGCGGGCCAAATGCGGCCCGCGTCTGAAAATTGTGCGGCTCGCGGAGAGTTGCGGTTTTTGAATAGAGTGCGGCCCGCGAACGTTTCACACGTTTTTTGGAGGTGCTTAATAAAATCAATGTCAGAAATAAACCTAGAATAAAGTTAAATAATTTAACAGTTAACCGCTTTGCAAGAATATATTCCAATTAAAGGTTGCTCTCTGCACAGCAAAGATCATAAAGAAACAAGTTTTTTAGCTAAATATTGTTCGCTTGTGACGTTATAGACATATACAATTGCGCATGTTTTTGCTAGAACGTTCCATGTATTGTAATTGGTTGATTTTGCTCAATTTTTGTTCTTCTCACCTCTTGGAAAAAATTTCAGAATCTAGTGAGATTTGTAGAGATACGACGAAGAAAATTATTAGTTAATCGTAGAGATATGTCCTTTTGACGATTTGCTAATTTAGTTTAGAATTAGAATCATTCGTATCGTGGCTTGAGGAATTAGCGCGTAGCTAATTTATGGGTGATAGTTGTGCTAGTGAATGAAGAGGTGGTTCGTAGCGAAGATATTGAGTCTAGCCAGTTAGCTAATATTGAGTCTAGCGAGTCCAGCCAGTTATCAATAGCCAGTCAGCTAAGCTAACTTGAAATCTCGAAAGGAAGGTCGGTCCGTTATTTAGTTTTATCAGTTGATTATTTTTGAAAAATAAAGGACAAATTAGGTAAAAATTATGCGTTTAACATGCTATAACTTACCAATTAATTAACCACGGTTTAATCACAATTAAACCATGGCTACAGCCTAGTTTAGCAAAGATGTCCTTTGTTCGTTTTTTGTCCATTCTGTTTGCATACTTTTTAACTTCGTAAATTTTGGTTTCAGCATATTTATTGATTTTGTCTAATTCTAATAAACTTATATACAAGAGTTTAGCAAATTTAAACCTTGGTTTCAATTAATTCATCACTCCGCAATGGCAAATTTCGCAAATTCAAAAGAGACAAGAAAGAGGAAAGTAGAGGAAGAGATGCGAAAATTTAATGACAAATGGACTTCTGAATATTTTTTTATCAAAAATGCAGACAGTAGACCCTTGTGTTTGATTTGCAATCAAACTGTAAATGTTAATAAAGAGTACAACATTAAACGACATTATGACTCAAAACATGCTGACTGTATTTATGGAAAGCTGAAAAGACGTGAGAGAGAGCTGAAAGTTAAGCAATTGAAGGAACAATTGAAGAGCCAGCATTTGATGTTTCAAAAAATGCAAACTGATAATGAAAAAATAGTTCGATGCAGTTTCTTAATTGCACAGAGAATAGCTCAAACTATGAAGCCGTATTCTGAAGGTGATTTTGTGAAAAAGTGCCTTATTGATGTCGCAGAAGAAATATGTCCTAAAATGGTACAGGAGTTCGAGAAAATAAGTTTGTCACGTTGGACGATAGCAAGGCGCATTGACGAACTTGCTGATGATGTTTGTGACACGCTTAAAGACAAAGTGAAAAACTTTGTGTCATGGAGCTTCGCAATCGATGAAAGCACCGATGCAAAGGACACGGCTCAGTTGGCTGTGTTTATAAAAGGAGTGGACAAGGAGTTGAACGAAACAGAAGAACTTCTGTCACTACAGTGTATGAAGGATACTACTACTGGTGCTAATATTTTTTGTGAAGTTCTCAATGCTTTTGATAAGTTTGGTTTGGACCTATCCACTTTATGCGGAATCGCAACTGATGGTGCTCGAGCCATGTCCGGAACTGGCATTGGATTTGTAGGTCTCTTGAAATCTGCTTTGAAAGAGAAAAATATCAGTGACGACATAGCAATTTTCCACTGTATTATTCATCAACAAAATCTATGCGCAAAATCCTTGAAATTCAAACATGTCTTGAGCCGGGTCAATGAGGCAATAAATTTCATTCGAGCTCGAGGACTAAATCACCGGCAGTTTCAAAATTTTCTGAATGATCTCGACACCGAACATCAAGATCTAACTTATTCTTCCGAGGTACGTTGGCTAAGCAAGGGTGGTATGTTGCGACGATTTTACGAACTGCGAAACGAAGTCGCACTATTTTTAAAAAATAAAGGGCGACTAATGGCTGAAATGGAAGACAAAAGTTGGTTGTGTGATCTGGCTTTCTTGGTCGATATTACTACTCGCATGAATGAACTCAATACAAAGCTGCAACGAAAAGCCCAGTATGTGAGTGAAATGTATGGTCACATAAAAGGCTTTATGAACAAGTTGAGACTTTGGCACGCACACATAAAAAATGCGGATCTCTCTCACTTTCCAACTTTAAAAGAAATGAGAATGCTTCCAGAGAAGAAAACCGAATTTGCAGATCAACTTGAAAAATTGCTTAATAAATTTTCGGCTCGCTTTAAAGACTTCAGATCCCATGAACATTTATTTGAAATATTTTCTTCACCATTTCACACAGAAATTGACAAAGCCCCCACTGATATCCAAATGGAACTGATTGATCTTCAGGAGAGTAGTGACTTGAAGGCCAAGTATGTGGAAATGAATCTTGGTGATTTTTACCGGAAATTTCTTGACCAAGATAAGTTCCCAAATTTAAGAAAATTTGTGGCTTCCAAAATGGCAGTTTTTGGCTCAACTTATTTGTGTGAACAATTTTTTTCTAAAATGGGTTTTATGAAATCTCCCTATCGATCAGTAATGACAGGCGAACACTTGGAAAATGGGCTTAGAGTTGCAAGCACCTCAATTAAAGTAAATTTGAATAGAGTGGTTCAGAAAAAAAGCCAGCTGCATAATTCTCACAGAAATTGTTTGTACAAAGATTAAATCGTATTGCCATGTTCTGATTATACAATTAAGTTTACATATTTTTGTTTTTTAACTAATTACTAAACGAATTTTTTTTTCGAATAATACTGGTATTACTATTTTTGATATTATTGCAGTTTTATTTTTATCGCTGGCAATATTGTTTTTGATATTCGGTAAAATATTATCCTATTTGAAGGTGCGGCCCGCAGAATATTGTGCTTATTGGTATTTGGCCCACCATTAAAAAAGTTTGCACACCCCTGCTGTAGAGTATAGACATAAATACCTTAACACGCAGCATATCAGCATAAGAAAATTATAGTATAAACAACGGCGTCACCCGAATAGCCACGGTCAGTAACGCCGGGATTGAGAGTGTCGGTTTAGCCGGCCAAGCCTGCTTCACCTATCAGGTTCTTGTATGAAGAGTTACCAAAAGTTTATGTGTTTTCTTCACATAAGATTTTCACAACTTTTTGTGCTCCTCTTCCTAATAGAATATTTCATTTCAAGATCCTGGCTATGCCTTAGGTCAGTCCCGTAGCACTCCAACTTCGGGCCCCCCCCCAAAGTAAGCGCAAAAGCCCCTGCGCACAGGTCATATCACTTTAGAGGTGTAAAATTGAAAAGCTGCATTAAGAAAATACACCACAATTTCTACATAAGTAAACAGGCTAATGTCAGAATAAAGCATGACGATACCGAAGGTGCAAGTCATAAAAAATTTGGCACCGATGCCAGAGTTCAGTAGGACATTTATGCAGACACTGCGAAACGAAAGCAATGACACTGAAAAACATGAAAAAGTTATAAAAACACAGTATCATTTAAATAGTCTGGAGCGAACCTTTTTGTTCGCAAATGCTGTTATGACATTGTCATAATCAAGAGATCGGGCGCAGTCATTTTCGATTGACAACATGGCTAATGAAGATAGTCTACTGTCTGTCATAGACGTTCTATTAAAAGTTTTGGTCAGTTTCAATTTGCTCAAGCTTCTTTCAGCGCTGGCAACAGTCACGGGGCAAGTTAGTAAGATTCGAAGTGCGATGTACACATTTGGATACAATTCAAATAAATGAGTCTTTAGAAGATAGTTCAGAAAGTCTTGAGCCGTATTGAGATTGCGTTTTTTTTTGTAAAATTAAAACAAATCGCTGTAGCTCAGCGCTCATTTCATCAGAATCAATGTCACCGAACTTTTTTTAGAACTCTTTACAGCAAGTAAGAAGAGCATTTTCTTGTTGCACAAGCAAAAGTTTGTCTCGTGTGTACAAAAACGAAAAGGCGGAAGAAACCTCACGTAACAAATTAAAGCGCTCCTTTATTGACATAATAGCCTGGTCTACTAATGGATAGAAAAAGTTGCTTTTAAATTTCAGTTCAGGAGTAGCTCGTTGTTCCTCTTCACCTTGGTAATCAAACAATCTTCTTTTCTTTCCACTTCTTGACGGAGGAAAAGAAGGATCAATATCCAATTCCTGTGCTATTTCAACAGCAGATGTTGCGGCACTGTCATAACCCGTTGTGCGATAGTTTTGCAAAAACTTTTCAGTTGCCTGGATTTCCGTTTCCATTGTATGAAGGGAGACTCCATACGATTGAAGAATCTTGCTTGCTTTATTGACTTGGAATAGGATATCATACCAAATAAACACCGACAAAAGAAAACTCCATTTTGATAAATGAGCTATCAACGATTTTGTTTCTGAGGCAGCTCTTCCATCTTTTCTTTCTATGGAAATGGCTTTCAAGTCTTTCAGTGCCAGCAACACCTCTTTTAAATTGTATCGAAGAGGTTTGATGCATTTAATTCTGCTTTCCCAACGAGTATCAGATTGTGACTTTATGGACAGCTCCACATGTTTCTTCAAAATTTCCCAACGCTGAGCAGAGGAAGAAAACAGCACATACAACCTTGTAAGTACTCCAAAAAATGTCAATGCTTCTGTCGATGAATTAGCACTGTCAACAACAACTAAGTTAAGGGTATGGTTTGCACAGGGCACGTAAACAGCTTTGGGATTGATGTCTAGCATTCTTGCTTGGACCCCAGAATGTTTTCCTTTCATGTTAGCACCATTATCATATGACTGGCCTCGACAATCAGACAATTCGAGTTGCAGTTCGGTCGCTTTTTCTAAGAAAGCGTCCAACAAGCCTTTCCTAGTACTGTCACTTATTCTCAAGTAGCCAAAAAATGTTTCTTTAACAACAGCAGCTTCTTCATTACATAGTACATAACGGAGAATGACAGACATTTGTTCATGATGTGACATATTTGGAGTGCAGTCCAAAGTTATAGAAAAATATTTTGCCAATTTCAATTGCTGTAAATTTTCTTTTTCAACTTCTGTCGCTAGCAATTCAATTAGTTCATTTTGTATGGTAGGACTCAAATAGTGATCTTTAGTGTTTTTATTCTTGATTCTGTCTTGAAGCTCTTTTAGGATCGGATCTCTTCTTGCCAAAAGCTCAAATATACCCAGAAAATTTCCATTGTGAGGAGATCCTAAGACTTCTTCAGATCCTCTAAAAGCAAGATTCCTTTCCGATAGAAACAAGGCAATGTCGATAAGTCTCTCCAAAACATTTCTCCAAAAACGTCTTTCATTGAAAAAAATATTCATCTCGCGTTTGTCGATAGTGGATGAATTTCTTATCCCTTCAGCTAGCAACATCCATTGACTGCAGCATTCTTGGTGGGAAATGCCGTTTTCATGGTCTTTCAGTTTTTTCGAAAAACCCTCCCATGTATTTATACCACTACAAAAGGGGCTTAGTGTTTTTCCAAATAGCTTACAACAAAAGCAAAAAACTTGATCTGATTCCCCAAAATAAACTAGCCACGACCGTGAAACACTTTCACCATTACGTAACACACGTTTATAATGGTTGGAGGAAAAACGTCGCCTTGGAGTTGTGTTATTATATGGAAAATTCATTATTAGTTGATGTGGTCCACGCTTTACTATATCACATCGTTGAGCATCAGAAATACTTTCAGGCCATTTACATGGGTCATCAGGGATAGGGGTAAATTGAGATTCAGTTATTTTTGATATTGAAGGTTGCGTATTGGCAGGTAAATCACAACTTACATTTTCTGGAAATTTACAATCACTTTGATGCTGATCGTCATAGTCTTCTTTTTCTTGTACACTATAGTTTTCTTCATCCCTCTCGGTACTAGTGCCAGGTCTACTCTGCTCAGTAATCTTGAAAAAATCTGTCATCTTGGGCAATTTTGCTACAGCATCTCGAACAGTGGCTGCTTCTTTTCTCTTTTGAGCACCACTTTTTGAACGTTTTATTCTATACAATGTCAATAAAATACTTTATCTGCACTCTGCAGTGTATATATATTGTCCCGGTATTTATAGCCAAACAGAATTCCAGACCATTCTATGATTGTTGCGTAACAACGGCATTGTTACGTCAATCGAATATTCAAGATTCTACCAGAAAATCAATCGAAATATTCTAGATTCTGCGAGATAAAATGACGTCGCATTCACTTATGATGTCACAAGCCAATTTCTTCCTACAGTTTAAATCGGTTGTAAACAAGTCTGCTGAACTGAAAATAGTCACGTAGCCAAAAAGCAATTTCAGACTAACTTGGGCCCCCAAAGTTGGCCTGGGCCCCCCCCCAATTGGGGGGTTTGGAGGGCGGCTGCTACGTCTCTGCCTTAGGTCTATGTGCTCTGTTTATTGCTGACACAAACCCAAGGGAGCCTTGCGTTTCCCGTAGTTTGAAAGTAGGGAACACATTTCTGATATTACGCTATTGTAAAGCAAAATAGCAAAAATGTCTTTCGTGTGGTGCTATTTGACATAGTGACGCTGTTTTCTTTTGATTTCCCCTTAAACTTTCTCAAGTCCTCGCTGACTAAGCATAATGTAGTATGTTCTTTTCTTAAATATAGTAGACATTTCTCGTTTGTCCAGTGTAATGATATTACAATCAGATGAAGTCGTTCTTTCGAGAAATTTATTTTTCAAACTTGACGTTTTGCTCCCCTTAGTTACTGGCGAGCTTCTTCAGAATACGGTAGATGTTACCAGTGTAACATATAAATTGTAAAACATGAAAATATGAAGACTACCTGTATTAGTACACATTAAAAATCATTTACCAACAGGGCAAGCAATTACGTAATAACAAAAACATTGTTACATTACAGATTCAGGAGTGGGCACAAGTAATAAGTAAGTTATTTATTGGCGATAAACACACTATAAACAGTAGGAAAATTTGCACCATCATTACGATTAATTACATTACATGAACGAGCATTTTGATTTATCACAAAACTTTCCGCAACGCAACGCCTGTACGTATGTGACTCTGACTTTAGTATTTTGGCATTATCCCAATCTATTCTATGATCGAAATCCATAACATGTTGACTCAGCGCTGAGTTTTTAGTGTTAAAAGTCTTGACTCACTAGCATGTTCCCGTTTTCTGGTTCTAACGCTACGTTCTGTTTCACCGATATACACAGCATTACAATCCCGGCAAGAAATTTGATACACCAAACCACGCTTTTGTTCAAAATTAATAGCATCTTTAGGTTTACGAAACGACGAAGACAACGTGTGATGTGGTTTTAAAGCCACTCCGATACCAACTTGAGTCAAAATTCGGCTAATAGGTTCGGAGACACCTTGTAAGTAGGGGATCGAAGTAAACCGTTTCAGTTTTTCTGTTTTTCTGATATTATGATTTTGTAAGTACTTCTTAAAACAGCATTTGCTACTCGGAAATCCGTTATTCTTTAAGGTTTTTGTTATTTGATGGAACTCTTTGATCTTTTTTTCGTTATTTGATGTGATTCTGTTGGCTCTGGAGAATAATGTACGAGCCACACCAACCTTTTGATTAACCAGGTGATGAGACGAATATTGAAGATACCTGTCCGTGTGAGTTAGTTTCCTATATACGCTTGCTGCAAGGGATCCATCTTTCAACTCTTGTGCGTTTACATCCAAAAAGACTAATTGTCCTGATTTTTCTAATTTTTTGGTGAACTTTACTGAAGTAGGCATTGTATTTAAGTGGTTATGAAAGGACTCAACCTCAGTTTTTTCCATTATAGCATACACGTTATTTACATAATGTACCAATAAAGACGGAGGTTTCAAGTACGTGTTCAAAGCTGTTTTTTCAATTTCTTCCATAGCCATATTTGCTACTATTGGTAACAAAGGAGAGCCCATCGGACAACCAAAAATCTGTTTGTAAATGACGTCATTAAACATAAAAAACGATGATTGTAAACAGATATCTAATGCTTCCATGAGTTCCGGCACTGTAAGGCTTGTTCTTCCTCCCAAGGTTCAGTCATCACCGACTCGATTAGCCACAATGGTTTTGGCGGTTTTAAGTGGAACCGAAGTAAACAAACTTACCACATCAAACGAAACTTGGGATTCAGATTTGCTAAGTTTAATAGATGAAATCAATTCTACAAACTCAGAGGAATTCTTGACAGTGTATTGGGTGCTTCCAACTAAGGGAACTTAGTTCCTTGCTTGAGGAATTTGGTAAGCTTGTAGGTAGCTTTACCAATAAAAGAAACAATAGCACGAAGAGCAACAGTATTCCTTAGTTGGAAACACCCGATACACTATCAAGAATTCCTCTGAGTTTGTAGAATTGATTAATTCATTTAAACTTGGCAAATGTGTTAAAATAAAAAAAGTGCTCGTAGCATAGTCAAATAAGCATTTATTGTTGTAAAGTTGTTTTTATCAAAAGCAGCTTATTAACATCTTCTAAAAGAATGTTTAATCACGTTTCTGCTTCAGTACTTTTTGAGAAAGAACGAAAAACAGATTGTTCAATGAATGGTTGATTGTGACGTCATTTTAGACCCAAAACAAATGACATTTTTGAAATGTGGTTAGTCGGAAGCTGGTTTTCGTTGAGCAGAAAGCGGTTGTCCTCTGTTAAGTAGTGCCAATTCCAAAAAAATTATTTTTAATTATGGTGTCATCATGATGTCACGAATACCCTTATGACACGAAGTGGTGATCAAGCGTGCCAAGTTTGATGCTCGTACCTCTAGCAGTTTCAGAGGAATTAAAACAGACACACAGACGGACAGAATTGCACTTTATAGTAGAGATTACACCACCAGAAATGCAATGCTTGGTTGGAATGTAAAATTTTTAATTCTAGTAGTTGTACTTTCCACTGCTGAAATAGTAAACAGGTGGATCGTTGAGACATTGCTCATAACAACAAAAAAGTCTTCTAGGTCACCACGGGGTGGTGATCAATCGTGCCAAGTTTGATGCTCGTACTTTTAGCAGTTTCAGAGGAGTTAAAACAGACACACAGACAGACAGAATTGCGTTTTGTAGTATAGATGAGACGAGCTTCTAGTAAAAGCCAGAACAACATTACGTGACACAGAAAAAAAGCATTGCGAATAAATTACATAAACTGAAACAAACAAAAAATTTTCGAGAAGAAAGAAGATTCACTAGAATACTCTGGAACTTAGTCACGTAGTCAATTATTGTGACGTAAGAAGAGGCATGTGAGTTACAAATCTAAATGCGAAAGAAAAAAGGTCTTTTTCGGAAACAGCCGAGATATAAAAAGCAAGTTTAGGGCTTCAGACAACTCAGATTTACAAATAAAATAATCACGGCAAAACAAAACAACAGATTACAACAACTATACATATATAAAAACTATTCTTTCAACGCAAATTTACTTATTCGTGACAGTATGCTCTCTCTTTCCTTTTAAAAATCTTCTAAACACTTGTGTAAACTATAAGTTCAACATCAAGTTTTGAAAAAGTTGTTGGTTTTTGAGCGAACATGTATGGTGAAAGTTTTTTACTTTACTCGCTCTTTTGGCTACATTCTTATTGCCCTTTAACCATACCATATTTTTAAAGCCATCCGCCCGGCAACCACACTTAAAAAATTGAGTAAACAACTGTTTTGGAAATACTTACTAGACTAAAATATGCTTTGAAAATGGCGCAAAATTTTTAATTGATCAAAACGTTTTCTCGGCTTTGCCCCTTTCCGATTACAAAAGTATTTGTTGCGGGCCTGCCTAGCGCTTGGTATCTAGTAATTTAGTTGAAAACAGCGACTGTTTAACTAACCTCTACCTTAAATACGCGAGTGGTAGAGAGGCATTGTTAGAGAGGCCTCAGGTAAGTTAGGCATTGTTTTCTTTTCTGGAGTAGGTTTACATACAGGAACACCAACAATTTTTTTTATTATTTGAAACCAAATTATAGTTTTGTAAACTTGACAAAAAGGATAATTTTCAAACAGCTTTTGCTGCAGGCCTCTAAATTTGAATCACTTTGCTTCAAAAGTGCTGGACACTGCATCAACTAGAGTCATCGCTAGATAATTCATTGTCATGCGTAAGGCAATTTTGTCAAAAAGTCTCTAGTGTCTTTATCTTTGAGAGTTAAGAGTGAAATATTAACATGTTAATTCATCATATTTATGTATGCTCAAGGAAGGTCAATGTGACCGAAGGAAAAAATATATTATGACAAAAAAATTGGTGATAGGCCTATGACAAATATATATGGTAAAACTCGAAGTAGGCAGTTTTTAGTTGTACTTTGTGATTTTAAAGCATACATCGAAGTAAACTTGCATTACATTAATCAACAGCTGAAACTCGAATTTCCCTGCATTTTTTTTAAAAAATGTTGAATAAAAGCTTGAAACTTAAAAAATTTTTTTGTTGTTTTTTTAAAATCGTTGATAAAAAGCTAAAACTTGGTATTTACGGCTCTTCTATAGCTAAAAATACATTTGAATAAAAGCTGAAACTTTCCATTTTCTGCTCTTTTTTGATTAAAAACGTATTAAACAAAAGCTAAAACTCGCTTTCTCCTGCTCTATTTTGAAAATTTTTCATCAGAGCTAAAGCTGAAACTTCCATTTCTCTCCTTTTTTAGAAAATTAATAATTATAATAAAACCAAAACTCTACCTGCTTTTTACTCCAACGTCAGTTACGTGCATAACATCAGCAATGCCAACATTTTATTTTTCTGCTGTTATGCTCAGGATTAAATAGCTGCAAACCCAGTAATTTTTAGAGGCATATTTTACAAAGAGATTCCAAAAATAAATGTTTACATGGAATTCTAGGAAAAATTGTTTGGTGTATAATTACGAATATGGTTAAAGTAGGAGGGTTTTCTTCCTCCTTCCTGGTTGCGCATTTGATGGTACGCAGCAACAGAAATAGTTTTCCAGGTGGCACGCAAGCATAAAACGACTGAGAGCCACATCTGTAGCCAACGCTGCTGCAATTACTTATTCAGCCTGTCTAGAAATACTTCCAGTTGTATAGAAATGACCACAATTTATCCGTATCACTTTTATTATAACTTTACATCTTATAACTCTCAACATGTAAAAAAATTTCATTCATTAATTTATGTGTATGCACTCATGCTTCGATCGCGAGTCTTTTTCCGACTTAGCCCCCAAGGCGGATAGACTGATTGATATCACGCTAACTGTCCACCACATAAAGATTAATGCATTTACCTAAGGACATAACAACCGAACTTGCTGGTTTTTTCTACACTTTCCTTTTTATGCTGAGCGTCAAGTGGGGAAGCTGTAAGTACCATGTATAAAGTTTTTGGTGTGACTCGACAAGAGAATTGAACACAAGCCTAGCAACTGCGAAATGGATGTTGCAATCACTACAATATTGCGCCAATTCTCACGGTCTTTATGCAGTAGGCGAGCATGAAAAACGCATCTCTGAAAATTCGTAAACTTTCTCAGCAACCAAGCTCTTGCTTATTGGAGTGATTAGGAATTGGAACGTAGTTGCACTCGCTAACGCATTCTTTTCGCTAAATTTTTAGTAATTATAAGCTATTATGACTTGCCAAATAAATAAAAATCAGAATTTACAACCTACGAAGAAATCAAAGGAAAAAGAGTAAAGTGGTACTGAATGTACACATCAATCTTTCAACGTTTAAAATTTTTATCAAGTTATTTACAGGAAAGGTTTTAAATATGGAGCAGATAAATCCTATTTTCATGTCCGTTATTTGTCGTGAGTTTAGCTAGTGGTAAATGCTACATATAACCCAAGTAAGGTCAGAAAAAAAGACAATTTATAGCCACTGGTAGTATACTAAACGAAAAAACTTCTTTCCAGCAATCGCTTTCTGAAATGTCTACAAACTACTATTTTTTTATTCAGAAAAAATGTAAAATAGTCGGCATTTTGATTGAATCAAAATATCTGGTAGGACTAAAATCATGTATTACCTTTACCATAGGTTTAGCTAACGGAGGAAGTACATGGGTCATTTTCCCCAAATTTTTTAATCCGATCAAGAATTAAAGTGTTTTCAGATGTCATGGCTACAAAAAGTCGATTGCCAAAAGAAAGTTTATCCAACAAATCTGAGGAACACCATGACCAAAAAATATATATTTTTACCCTCCGCAAAATTTGCTTCTGGCCACGCTAATGACTTTAACAGAAGGCTTTTCGTATGACAACTTTTTCCGTGATTACCAGCCTGCTGTTAGCCCGTGGACGTTTTCCCCGTAAAATTAACTTTATTCAGGGGTGTATGGTAAAAAAAGAAGTGCGGAATGCACAGTTTTTTAATGATACCCAAATGTGGAAGCTTACCAAACAATAGCCATTTTCAACCGTACTTCAGATTATGATGTCACAATAATAACTACACAATTGTTTTGTTAGATTTCCACGCAAGAAATAGCATGCAATTTATTTATGTATGCTACATCAGGAACTGTATATAGAAATAGAGAGTAAATATATACAACTTCACCTCAGGTTAAAGCGAAACACTGCGTAGACCCCCGACTATACCACAATATCAATTTAGCGCCGTTGAACACTACACAATAAAACTATCAAGCAAAAAAACCATGGCGATTTTTTAAACTTTTGCTGTAAATTCAAAACAACGAAGACATCCTACGCATTGAGCTAACTTTACCAGCAATATTAGATTTTGCTATCCAACAAATACCGTTTTTGTAAAGGAAAAAGAAAAATGTATTACGAATGCCTCGATGAGGCTAAGAGAAAATTTTTGTCAGTAACAAGCTCGATTTATAAAAAAAAATCCACTGGTTCATTTTATTGTAAAATTTCAGTCCAAGAATTTTATGTCCAAAGATTACAAACGATCTAAGCTAACAAAATTGTATCTAGCTGCCGCGCTGATATCAACATCCTCGAAACCCGACTTCACAGTGATGCAATATGACTTATATAGCGACGCCAATTCAAATACTAGCACTTTTGATCAAAATTTTTTACAAAATAGTTAATATGCGAAAAAAATGTTTGGTATTCAGACATCATTTTTTTACAAAGTGATGACAAATATCTTACCAGGAAAAGTCAAGGAATCTCAAAGCCATTACGCTTGTGGTTTTCGTGAAACCAAGTCTTGTGACGGGGAGTGAATCGAATCGATACACCCTTGAGGGGAAGAGGGTGAAAGGATGTTTTTGAGTCACATTTGGTTCTAGATCAGCGCTTCTCAAACTTTTGTGTTTCTGGACGCCATTTCAAAAAATAAATTTCTACGCTACCTCATTATGAGTACCCTCGTGTTAATGATATCAAAACAATAAACTTCCCCAAGAAAATCTCTTGGAACATTTTCGTCAATGGTGAAATTATGCAATGCTCACAATCGGCGAAAGTAACTGTACAGTACTGAAAGAACTAATGGAAAGAAATAATGGAAACAGTAAAGCGAATAACAAGTTAACGAAAAACAATTCAATTTATAAAACTAATCAAACACATTTACTGGGATATATGACCTTGATGATTTTTGCGCAGATCATTTATTCGAGAATTGATACGAGACATAGAAGACAACCTTGGGCAAAAAGCTGCCTCAAAAATTTTCAAATAGAATCGATTTTTGGACTTGATGATTTTCGATTTTAGAGATGCCTCTTCGTTCAAATATGTTTTTCAAAAGCCAAGAATTTGTGAAATGCTTGGTCAAAAGGATTGGGTAATCATTTCTTATCCAGAAATCATATATAGTCTATTTTGCAAATACCAGTTTCAAACTTTTGTCGCTTGATAGTTGTTGCGTTTTTTTTTTACAACAAAACAACTAAATCATCACAGGGATGTAACTAGGTAAAAAATTCCTCACTTGTATATCCTTCAGTCCACTTCTGTTTACAATGTCATCATTTCGTCAAAACGTGATTTTTTTCAAAAGATCACAAATGCAGCTGTTATGCGTAAATGATGCAACATTGTCACAACAATAGTTATGCCCAGGGGCGGATTAGCAAATTCAACCGGCCCGGAAACTTTGAAATAAAACCGGGCCATTTTTGACAACTAATTGCAAATCTTGCAAAAACGTTACACAGTTCATCTTACAAACTATATCCTATTTAGCCATTTCAAAAAAGAATATTTAGAATTGACAAACAAACATTATCAAACACTATTTATAGAGCAACAGTCCTTGCATTTCTGCGTTCATTTTTGCTTGTTCGTCGATGATCGTATGGTTCGAAATGCGTAACAAAACGTCTCGTTCGACGCACATCTAAAGAAGGGTATCCAAGCGATCTTCGCTTAGCTGATTTCTTAAACGGTTCTTTACATATCTCAGCTTGCCAAAAATTCCTTCACCATTAACTTGTTTAACGGAAAGAGTAAGGATTACTTTGTATGTCTGATATACGTGTAGAACAGGATAACTTTTGCAGTACATTTTATATCTCCGATTAGCAGTATAACAGCATAGAAAATAATTTTGGTATCGACAATTTCGAATGTTGGGGCTTTCGTCCGATCTCACATCTTCGTCATCTGTTTTTTAAAAAAAAATTAAAATTTAAGTCGTATGAAAGAAAATTTATTTGTATCAGGACAGCTGATCTGCGAAAAATGCTAGATGATAATATCAGAACAAAATTTTGATCAAATAATAACATTTCCATCGGTATGGAAAATAGGCATCAAGCAATTTATAGGCTTGGGTTGTATCATACAGTGAGATAAAAGGTCAAAACATTAACCTGTAAATAGTTTATCAATAATAAAATCAAAAAAGTGATCACCTTTTTGCAGTGCTCCAATTCAGTGCAGTGCTCAGGAAAGATCTTTTTTAATTCCGGCCATTTTGATGCGAAATCCAAGAGCTCTTGCCGAAGATCTTGCTGAACAGGGGAATCTGAACTTTTATTTGCCAAAAGGTTGCATATCATACTCACAGTTGAGATAGGAATTCCATGAAGAACTGTTTCTAAAAAGCGGTTGGGATTGAAGTAGCTTAAGTCAGCATATAACTTTTTATGCGAGGCAAATCTTCTATGCAAACTTTAAACCACTTGATCTAGAATTCTGTTATGTACATTGACCTCAAACTTTTTCATTGAGTCTGAAAGATTTCATCCAAGGGTTCATTTTTACTTTTCCAACCCGTTTAGCAGGAAAGCTGCTTTCAATCAAGACATCACATCCACGTTCTTCCAAAACGTCATTGGCATGGTGAAGAAAATGGTCAGTTTTGGTTGCGACCATTGCGAAATCGCGATGAATCTGTTGAATATCCTTTTTCGTAGTTTCCACCATATTGAAAGCATTAATGAAATCCAGTCCAGAGGTCTGCAAGTACTTTGAAAGTGCAGAGGTTATCTCCATGATGCGTAGATAAGTAATGGCTGTCAAAACATGTTGGTATCATGACACTGGCATCAAACCGCGCTTTAACACTTAACTTTACAGAAGTAGAAGCACAATACAGAACTTCAGTTACATCGCAGAACATGCCGCTGGAACCATCTTCAAATGTGCGAAAAATTTTTCAAAGACATTCGTGCTTAGACCATCATCTAGTTGCTCCAATCAAGTTTAACCTACTCTGAATATTATGACCGTGTCTTTGGCTCATCTGCTCTTTCCACATCTCCATTTACAAATATGATTCCCGAAAGAACACTCCAACCGTTTGAACAAATCCAAACATGGGCGTACGACCTCAAACCCATTTGGGGGGGCACCAAATTTTTGCCCGAAAAGTTTGTCACTGCGACGGCATCTCCCAAAAGAAAAAAAAAAAAAAAAAAAAAAAAAGGTCATCGCCTGTTTCGCTGCACCTTTTCCACTACTTTTGGCCTAAATGTGCCATCAAACGTGTGTCCAAACGGATGTTGACCTTTTTGTTTGTTTTTTTTTGGAGATCCTATTGCAGTGACAAATTTTTCGGCAAAAATGCAAGGACACTTACTCAAATTGCCCGAAAAATTAAAAGTTGCCCGAAATTTTTACAACCAGGAGGGGCCAGTGCCCCCCCGGACCCCCCACTTCGTACGCCTATGAATCCAAATATAGATATGGATGCATGATTAGTCGTAGTAACATCGCAGAAACCAAGTTGAGAACGTGAGCATACCACCATAATATGTCAATGTGACCAGGAGATTCTTTTTCAAGAAAAGCTGTAAATCCATTATACTGCCCCGACATGTTTGATGCTCCGTCTATACTGTCGGAGATGCATTTGGAAACGTCTATGTTTTGCTTCTGTAAAACTTCTTTTAACAAATAGCACAGGTCTGCTCCAGTTGCCGAATGACTGTCAACAACGGCAAGAAGTCGTTCTTCGACGTTTTCCCTAACAAAGCATAGAATAACTGAACACTTGTCGGTTGAAGTTACGTATATCTTGAGTTGAACCGATTTAAACTGAGTAAATGCCTGCTTCTCCAATCGACTTTGAAATTTCTTCTTTCATTAGCTTAGATATAATAGCAATGATAGAGCAAACAGTAGTTTTGAAGACAAATGTATTTCTGTTTGAACAGTTATGCTTGTGCTTGTCGGGTTTGTTTTGCAAACATTTTTTAATAACATTTTCTAAATGACACTTTAGAATGTTATCGTACTTTGCAAGAAGTGCAGTCTCCAAAAATGTTCCGTGATTAACTTTTTCATCACATAAAGTAGACACCGCTCCCGAACTCCCGGTTTCCCTCAAGCTCTTTCCCCGTTTTCCAATCATTTTCACAATGGAGACGACTCTGTCGAGAATTTGCCTTCTTTGCATCACCTGTTTGTTGTGTAATGATGTTTGACTGACAGTAAGTAGGTCTACCACTGTCTTATTACTGCTGAATCGTATGTGAGCTTCAACACATGCCTTGTGTTTTTGAAAACTTTCGTGTTCATCAATTCGTTGATAAATGTGTTTCCACGAATTGAAACCCGTTAGAAATTTGTTGGGGTTCTGATTCCTACCGGTACTATATGCAATACCGGTAGTACCATATGCAATGCAAAGATTGCAAAATAGAGCTTCTTTTTCTTCTCAATATGAGAGCCATAATCGCTGCAAACGACCTCCAGAGTCATGAGGTCGGAAGTACACATCAGTAGTGATGACTTGGTTGTTTCTGGTTGATGTGGGTGAAACTCGAAATATTCGGTTTGTTTATCTCGTTTTGGTTTTACAAACCACGAGTGGTACGCTGTCGCAGAAGGAATTACAGACTGATCTCTTTGAACTTCTGAAACTTGAGCAGATATTGCAGAATAGTCTTTACTGTCTGATATTACTGAATCGAGATTTACAGACTGCTGACATTGACTTTCTAAAACTTGCGCTAGGGGAGCGGAACATACTTCAGGATTATCTTGGCTGAGGCTGTCTGGTTCTGGTTCATCAGTATATACAATCTGGACTTCGCTTTCTGATACTGGTGGAATAGATATGTCAGAGCAATTTTGATTTACTAAGCCTGATGCTGGTACATCATGATAACTTACAGACTGAGGCTGATCTTGATGTTCCAATAGCAAAGCGGGATTAACTGTCGTTTGGCTTTCCGTTGAGGTGCTTGCTCTTACAAATGCTTTCTGAATGTTCATATATTTAGCAGCAATTTCTTTTTCTTTCTTTCACGCTCTTTCTTAGTTCCACCTTTCCGCTTTTTCGTTTCTTTTTCCATTACTTAAAATTTAGAGAGGCCTGGAGAATGGATGGTAAACAACCATCTTGCATACGCAATATCAGTTCTCCTGCGACTCTTTATTACGTCATAGTACTCTAAATTAGGGAAAGAAGTTACCACTGACGCTTTATTCATTATTTTACATCAAGTCACGACAGTCACAAATCACAAAAAGAAAATTATAGATAGGCTATACAAAAATACTGTTGCTGAAAAATAATTACGAAATCATTATGTATGAAACTGGTTCATATTCTTGATCACTTGTTAGTTTCTTAACAATCATTTGCAGCGGCAAACATTTTCAAATTGCCATCTTCTGTCCTATTTTTTCGTGTTGCAAGCTGTTTGATACATGTTTTAATTTTGTTTTTAAAAGCAAAATGTTGCAGTTTTTTCCCTAAAGAGATATGATCAAATTATTTAATTTCTCAAAAATGGCAAGAAAATAGCATACTTTTTACAGCCACAGCGTCATTGCAAAAAAAACTCTGCCAAAACAAGCTTCTGTTCGGTCAGAAACATGACAAGTTCATCTTTTAAATGCAATAGCCATTACATACTATAGCCTCTTACTAGCCCATTGATTTAGGCATATATTAGTAAGGTTGTATAATTTGAATCAAGTTTTTCGCAAAAATTTCAAAACATACGAGTGTTGAGGGCATTGCTTTTAATAAAGATGATTATTTCGATAATGTCTTGGAGAACAACGACGAGTTCAAATGACATTCAGTTGGCTGTAAGCGCTGATCACGCAATGAGTGAAACTGACTCGTTCATTTGCATATTTTTCATTTTTGCAACAAACCCAGCTCACTTGCCCAGCGCCATCCCAATAAACCAATAAACTCCAACGTACGAGAATTTTCCAATAACGCAACCATAGTTGTAAAAAAATAATTGACTTCAAAAATACATCTTCACCTTTTGGTGCTGCTTTCCAAAGGGCGATTAAAAAGCAATCTTTCTTCAATGCTTTGCTCATGAACTCACCACACGTGTAGTAGCAGCTGTGTATTGTGTGATACATAGGTCGTATAGCCGAGCAGCTGAATCGCGAACTTCGAGTTTTTCGTAAGTCTAATGATTAGCTGCTGGAATTGATCATCACGAATTTCAGCGATTTTTCTGCAAAGTGCGACTACATCAGGAAATTTTACAAATTTCATCGTCATACTTTTTTTGTGTACTATTTTTGACATATGAACAGCTTTAAAGTAAGCGAGATTTTCACCAAGCGAAAACGTTTTGATGGATTTAGGCAGTGGTTCCCAACTCACCTAAACCCACGACGCACTTATCTCGCAAAAAAAATCAAACGACGCACAGCTTCACAAAAGTTTCACACATTGTTATTTAGTTGAATTTAATGCGACACATTAGCTCTTTTGTTTCGGCAAAGCGCCTCAAATCGTGGTGCAATGTTTGAAACCGCAACGCGCATTTCCCGCTCAACATCCAATTTTGAGCGATATTTTGTTTTTAAAACTGCCACAGCAGAAAAACCAGCCTCGCACATGTAAGAAGTAGCAAAAGGAATCAAAACACGAAGAGCTGCTTTCGAAATAACGGGATACTCTGCGCGAGCCTCAATCCAAAAATTTGTATAAAATCGATCCATTTTGGATTTCAGGGTATTGTTGCAAGAGAGGTTAATAAATTCCTCTTTTTGGGGTCCGCTAAACATCGAAGGAACAACGCTCACCGAAAATGGGTTTCTTATCCAGGCATAGGAAGAAAAATCACTGGTGAAATACTGCTTGAAATTTGTCTCAAGTCTACTCAAATGTTCAGACGCTGCGTTTGAGACCACTAGTGGTAGAGAAATAATGAAAAGATCAGCTAGCATGCGATTAAGGAAAGGAGAGTATTCATGGCCAGAATTATCGGAAACGTCAACACGCCACAAGGAAATTTTTTTTTAAAAGACTTCTATTTTGTCAGACAATTCTAAAACGTTGGCATCGTTTCCTTGCATACTGACGTTTAGTTTGTTCAATTTTTCAAAGATGTCACAAAGATAACTAAACTTCAATAAAAAGTCTGTTTGTTGAAAGCTTTCAGCACTTGGCTGTCTCTCTGATTGCGAAAATGTGAGTAGCTCTTGTCTCAGTTCAAAAACTCGTGCGAAGGCATTTCCCAACGACAGCCATCGAGTAGTGGCAAGGAAAAGTAGCTGTTTGTGTGGCGTATCTAAATCATCACACAGCTTGCTAAAAATACGACTCCTGACCCCGCTCGTTTTTACGAAGTTGATCACCTTCACAATCTCTTCAACAACCTGGTTTAGCTCAACACTAAAACATTGAGAAGCTAGAGCTTCCCGATGAAGCATACAGTGGGTCCATTTAGCTTGAGGTGCGCATTCACGGATTAAACCTTGAAGACCGTTGTACTTACCTGACATAAACCTTGCTCCATCAGTGCAAATTCCAACAACATTTTGCCATTGCAAACCATTTTTCGAAAAAAAATCATCTATGATGTGAAACATATTTACGCCCCGACAACGTAACTCGAGAGGTTTGCAATAAAGAATATCCTCAACTATTCGTTTTTCTGCCTGGAACAGATACCTCACGTAGTATATCAAATAGGCATCATGACCGCCAAAGGTTGCTTCATCAAGTTGTATGGCAAATTCATTATCTTTCAATCTACAAATCAGCTGGTCACTGATATCTACTCCCATGTCTTCGATTCGTCGACACATAGTATTGTTTGATAAGGGAACATCTTTTAGTTTTTTGGCTGCATTTTCTCCTACCATGATACTCACCAAGTCAATAGCAGCTGGAAGAATTACTTCTTCAGCAATAGTGTGTGGTTTTTTTAACGAGCCACACGGTATGCAACTTTGTAAGACGCCATTACCACATCCTGTCCAGTATGGGAAAAACTACTGATTGAGGCTTTCTGATTTGCCAAATTTTCAAGTTTGCGCAAAAAATATTCTTTCGGTTTTCCTACTAAGCTTGGGTGCGCTGAACTCAAATGTCGTTTTAGTTTGTTTGGGAGCATGCTTTCATTTGCCAAAAGTTTGTTGCAGATTACGCATTGTGGACATTCTTCACCATTACGATACTGGCTCGTAAACCCAAATGTTATGTAACTCGCATCGTACTTTCTATATTTTTTTCGATGACTGTCATTTTCTTTTTTAGCTTTTCTTTTGTTCAACATTCTGTAAGCCTATTTTTACTTAATTGTCTATCCTATGTTTACCACTAACAATTTCAGTTTAACTAATACTGATTTAATAAATGATTGTATCGCAAAAAACAGAAGCAAAATTTGAAATGCAAAGCCATTTTTGACAGTCCAAGTCCTTAGGTCACGAGTCAAACCTTCAGTTAGCTTACCTTACAACCTACGCTTACATTACACCACTCAGCTCTGATACTGTATGTCCATTATTGATAAAGGAAGATAAATCCCTCCATGTCTATAATGTCATCGTACCAGTTTCAACTCGTAACAATGCCAGTGCTTTCAGAACTGAATTGCATAAAACTTAATCATGTTGTTTTAAATTTTTCCCAATAAAAGTGAAAGCTAGTGAAAGCACGTTTGCGACGCCCTTGAAATTTCAAAACGACGCACCAGTTGGGAACCACTGGATTTAGGTGTCAAATAACTGGTTTCATAAAATTAGCGCAACCATCTTTCATTCACAATGAAAATTTTTTCTGCGAAGAGCTTGTACATCGCGGAGGACTTCAGAAGTTTTTTAAAATATTCTGTTGGTTTGTCGAAATATTTCCCATGCTAGGTATTAAAATCAGACTTGGACAATAGGAATTTTTTCAGCCTTTTCAAATTAGATTAGAATTAGAATTAGGGCGTTCGGCTTTTCTCATATTAATTAAAATTAGAATTTACGATTCACAAAAAACTACAAGTTGAACCAAAAATTCCAACTAGAATTATATATATTCAAATTAAATTAAGATCAATTCTTGCCACATTTTAACTGATTTAAACTTTGACAAACCAATTTTACTGTATGTGTGTGTTCCATGCACAGCATTGTAAGTGCAATATTACCTACTGGTACTCATTGAACCCAGCTGATTGAAGTGTTCAACAGCGCACCTGCTTTTTGAGTAGAACTAGCGGGCAAAGCCATCAGTAACGTCGAGGTTAAAAATATCGGTTTACCCGATCAAGTCGGCTTCACCCAATGGATGGTTGTGAAAACAGCAATAAAACGTTTGTGTTTTTTACATAGCCAAATCTCGTTCCAAAATAAAACTATCGTTTTTGAAACGCAATTGACAAAAAAACATTTGCGTGGGATTGCGCATAGCCACTACATGTCTCCGAGTTTCTGGAACCCCTGGCAACATCTTACTTGCACTATTTTCACCTCAAGCGTCCTTAAGCCTAACAAACTTTTATTCGTCAAAATAAGCTAGTGCTTTAATTGAAAGTATATCAAAGTCGTGGAAGGGCACGAAAGTAATTGATACGTATTTTCGAATTTAAAGCTATAAAATAAAAGGCTCACTACTTACAACTTTATCATAGCTATTTGGGTATTTGCATGAGCTAACGCCTTTGGCAGGGCCCATGTTAAGTTGTTTTAGTATAAATGCCGCCGGGCAAAAAGCAAGCAAAGCCAAAATCAAACACTCGAGGTTAAGTTGTGAAAATAGCAGCGCTCTCATCAGTATTGTCGAGTTTAAGAATATCCGTTCGGCCAGCTACACCAAATTGATATTTGTGAGAACAGCAACAAAAAGTTAATGTGCTGTTGACGCAGCCAATTGCCGTTCCAAAATCAAAAGCACCCTTTTTTTATAGGAAATTGATTAAGCCTTAAAAAAGCATTACGCATAGCCGCCATTACTTTCCAAAAGTTTCTGGAGTTCTTGGATGCATCTTACTTGGCTTGTGTTCTACGTAGAAACTACACTTGCTCGCAATTAATACAGCTAGCGATTCCAAAAAGTTTTATTTGCTCAACTTTATGAAGTGCATCGAAGCAAAATTTCAAAGTTATGGGTAGGAGAGGCACCAAAGTAATTTGACCTAAGTATTTTCAGGAATACACTATTAAATATTGGGAACAGTTTTAACGACTTTTTGGTAGATCAATGCTATTTCTGCGATCTAAAACCTCTGGCTGCACGCATGTTTCTTGGTCTCGGCGTATACGAAGCTGGAAAGAACCATGTAACTCAAAGTCATGCACCTACAGTTAAGTTATTACAATAGTAGCCATTAGTAATGATGAGGTTAACAATATCACATCAGACGGCTGCTTCGGCCTAACCCAATCGCAAAGGAAATGGCATCACCATTCGATGATGCGTAGCTCAAAACCAATATTTTGTTGCAAAAGATAAAACAGGACGATCTTTACTTCCATGCTTTTGTAGGGGGATTACCTGTTTGTTTGTTTGGAGCAGGCGGCTACAATATAAAATGTTTAGAGGCTTCATTTTTAGACAAATCTTTTAGAAAATGAAGATAACTATTGTCAAAGAAGCATGCTTTTGAAAAAGAATAGTGAAAATGTACTAAACCACTCACTTTTTCAAAACTTACAATTTTGTGAAGAGCAGGCACCAAAATTTTGAGTGCTTTTAACTGCTTGACTACATCAGAAAATTTTTGAAATCTTCATTTTTTGATGAATATTTTGGAAAATTTTCATAGATAATGCCAAGGAATCATGCTTCTTAGAAAAAAGTAGTCAAAATGTACCAAAAAAACTAACTTTTCCTAAAAATTGCAGGTTTCTTAGGCATAGTAGGAAAATTATTCAACTAACAATAAAACATGACGTGTTGCAACCAATTTCGATAAGCCATTATCAATTAATCTTTAGCCCTAACTAATTAGAAAAACATATTAATAGAGAACAAATTTCTACAGCTTTCAACCAACGCTGAGTCAGTACCTTATTGTAACGTTTATACATAAAACTAAACTTTTTTTACTCAGCAATATCGTATTGTAACGTTTATACATAAAACTAAACTCTTTTTATTCAACTTATCACATTTTTGGGAAAATAAAAGTTACACTACTGGTCTTAAAAATCATTAAATGATGATTTCTGGTAGCAAAAGACTGCGTTAATCGTGCCATGGCAGCATTATGACATCATAAAGCGGATCTGAGTGCGCAGAAAAAAAGCAAGGAAAGCATGCTTAGAAAGCTTAAAATGCCTAAATAAAGAATATGTTGTTGCTTTGCCAATTCATCATTAATTCTTGTAGCGTTTCTTTTATCGAGGGCACTATGCTAAAATCTCCCGAAAAATCTTTTGATCGCATTTCTACGAACAGTATTTTTGAGTACCGGTAAACTAAGAAAACAAATTTTACAATTAATTGTCAATATTGACGTAATGTGACATTGTAAAGAAGTAAAGTTGGTAGAAGTTGGAGAGTCGGTAACTGCCTTTCTATTATGTCGAAAATCACATTTCTCCGTCCAAAAATGCGACTTTAAAGAAAATTATCTTTGATTGTGACATCATCATGACGTCATGAACCATCTTATGACACTCACCAGGGGGTGGTGATCAAGCGTGCCAAGTTTGATACTTGTATTTCTAGAAGTTTCACAGGAATAAAACAGACACACAGACAGACAGAATTGCTCTCTATATGCTAGATTAGATTTAGTTTGACTACTTTGCAATCGGTTAATACATGTATTAGCTTACATTTTGTGTGCACATAGATTTGTTTTGTACTACGCATAATCTCTTTAAACACATCTTGTTCGAGGGGAGTGCCCGGGGTAACTTGGATCCTCGGGAAGGCCAAAAGCCATTTCGACCCAACCCAAATGGGGTTGGGGACCGCACTACCACGTTGAGGCGGCAGTTAATTGGTGCAGCGTTTCGTCTCCCATTCTTCAATTTTCAGAAAGCTCGCTGGGATGACTTTGGTTCTTACTTTGACTCTCACTGTCCTTCTGCAGAGGAATACTCATCTTTTTCTCTTTCCTATGCTGCTACTCTCTTCACTTCTCTGGCATTAAATGCGGCCAAATCTTCCATTCCTTTCGGCTGCATCAAACGCCATTCTAAAGCCTGGTGGTCCGTTGAAGTGGAAGAAGCGGTTAGTAAAAGACGCAAGGCTTTCGCTGCAGCTCACAGAAGAAATAAAGATTGTCAGGCTTACATCTCCACTTCCCGACGTGCTTCGCCTGTCATCGCCAAGGCCAAGACTGAGGCATAGCAGGCGACTTGCTCTTCTCTCTCGGCCAAATCTAACCCTAAATCTGTATATTTTTTTCTTCGCTCTGTTGCTGGTTGTTCTTCCTCATCTTCCTCCTTTCTTAACTTCCCCAACTGTTCCTCTCCCAGGGAATCGGCTTTGGTCTTCGCCGATTACCTGAGATCCCACTTTTCTGTCTCTAAGTCAAAAGTCCTGCGTAGCAGAGCCAGAGGCTACCTTTCCGAGGTCCGCCGTGCCACGTGACATGTGGAGTCTCACTCGTCCTTCTGCTCCCCTTCTTCCCACTGAATTTCTTGCGGCTGCCTCCGATCTTTCCTCATCCACTGCCACTGGCCCACACAAAGTTGCCTATCCCATGCTAAAGCACCTTCCCCGCTCTGGCATGGATTTTCTTCTTCACATTTTTAATCTCTCTTGGTCTTCGCATTCCTTTCCTTCCATCTGGAAGACATCTTCCATTATTCCCATACACAAGATGAGAAAGCCTCTCGACTCTCCTGCTTCCTTCCGGCCTGTCTTTCTCACCTCCTGCGTCTCAAAGCTTTTTGAACGCATCATACTATTCCGTCTACTTTTCTTTTTGGAATCTAATTCCATTCTCTCTCCCCGCCAGACTGGTTTCCGCCCTGGACGGTCTACACTTGATCAAATTCTGTACCTTTCTGAGTCCATCTCCGATGGGTTTAACAAATCCAGGCCGGGCTCTCGAACGATCCTCTCTGCTATCAATTTCTCGAAAGTTTTTGACTGTGTCTGGCATCTCACCCTTTTTCACAAACTCATTTCGGCTGGCCACCCTGCTTGCTTTGCTCGTTGAACTCAATCTTTCGTTTCTGATAGGTGCGCTTGCGTGGTTTTTCAAAATCACAAAAGTCTCTTCTTTCGAGTCCGTCGAGGTATTCCGCAAGGATCCGTTCTTGGCCCTGTACTTTTCTCGGAACACGTGCAAAATTTTCCCCAAGACAACAACAAGTGCAAAATTTTCCCCAGTTAATTATCAAGTTTATTCTTAAGAACATTAGAACAGTTGAGATACCATGGTTGCGGGTTCGAATCTCAGCTGGCAGGGCATTAAAAGAAAGGCAGTGTACACTGAAGGGGCAGGCCTGGTATGTAAATGTACGGGGCAGTGTACACTGGAAGGGAGTGTAAAATACAACAAGTGCAAAATTTTCCCCATATAGGGAAATTTATGCACTTGATCCCTTTTCTCTCTTTCATCAATGATCTTTCTGCTGCACTGCCTTCTTCCGTCAGCTGCTCTCTTTACGCTGACGATCTGGCCATTTGGTCCTCCTCCCCCTTGGTCCCAGCTGCGGTGGAGGCCACACAAGGAGCTCTGTTTCGATTGGAGCGCTGGTCTGAGTACTGGTGTCTTCCTCTCAATCCGAGCAAATGTGAGACCTCCTTCCTCTCAGTGGATTCCCACCAAGCTAACCTCCAACCCAACCTTCTCCTATTCGGCTCCCGCCTTCGTTTCAATCCCACTCCAACTTTTCTTGGGGTCACCTTCAACCGCACTTTTTCCTTTTCTAAGCATGCATCTTTGCTGAAGACCAAGTTCTTCCCACGTCTCAAGGCCTTACGCTGTATCTCTGCTTCATCATGGCGCCCATTTAAGAAGTCCCTATCTCTCCTATATAAATCTTTTCTTCGGTCCCTTCTCACTTACGCTTCACCCGGATGGTTTCCTTTCCTAAGCGTTACCAATATTACCAAATTGGAACGCCTCCACCGAGCGGCCAGTCGCGCCATCACGGGCTGCCTCTCGTCCTCCCCTATCCCTGTTCTTCTCCCGGAGACTTCTCTACCTCCCCTACGAGTCATCCTGACTCATTTCACTCTTTTATCTTAAGAGCGGGCTCTTCGTTTCCCAACCTCCTTTCCTGTTTCAGGTTTGGCCAGACTAGGAGTGAAACCAAGACTCTGCAGATCTTCCTGGAGAGCTCTTGCGTCCACTCACCCGCTCATGCTTCCTTCTACTTGTTCTAGGGAGGCTCTTCTTGCTCGCCCTCCCTGTCCTCCTTGGAATCTGCCTTTGCTCACGGTGGAGTCCACCCTTTCCACTCCATGCTCTCGCTCTGATCTCCCTCACTCTCGCCAAGGTGCGGCTCTCGCCCACCTTGACTCTCTCCCCCCTCATGATTTGGTGCTTTGGACAGACGGCTCTGTTCCTTTTCCTTTTGGCAAGGGCGGCTCGGGCGTTCTTGCCAACTGCTCTCTCTGTGGCGCCGAGGCCACTCTTTCCTTTTCGGCAGGCCCAGTATGTTCAAGTTTTTCCGCTGAAGCCTGCGCCAATCTGCACGCTCTTTGCTGGTCTCGGCAGCAACAACAAGTCTGCCATTTCTCTTCTCTTCTCCTCTTGTCTGACTCTCGCTCTGTCCTCGCCGCCCCGTTCTTTTCTCCATCTTTTAAAGTAAATTGAATGTGATTTATTTATTTTTCTGCATTTTATTTTTATTTATTTTTACGGGGTTGCGACCCATAGGTTGAGAACCGGCGCTATGGCATATTAGTTAGAGCGTCCGCTTCGCAGTCGGTAGATCTGGGATTCAATCCCCTTGTCGAGTCATACCAAATGACTTTTAAAAAATGGTATTTGCAGCTTTCCTGCTTGGTGCTCGGCATTTATGGGAGGTTGTGGAGAACAAGCCGGCAGGTTCGCTTGTTGTGTCCTGGGGCAAGACACTTAACGGGACGCCCCCGCCTTTATGTGGAAGACAGGTGGCCCAGACAGTGGCGGCTCGTGGTTGAATTTGCTGATGGGGCTGCAAAAGTCAATTTTTTTTCACTCTTTGTAGGCAGTTTATTTGCCGTTGTTTAGCTATAAATGTGCAAATTTTCCGAAACTCTGCGCTGTATTAGTTGTATAATTGTATTCAGCCAGGCATTGCTTTGGCAAATACAACGTCTCGGTCAGATTATCAAGCAAAGGACTAGCCTGAAGAGTGAAGCATATATACAAGCGCAAGGCGTACGAATTCATCGCAGTTAAACTTATAACGTAACCGGTTAATTCGATGACTTGCAAAATTTCTTTCAGCATCCTCGGACATCAGCAATATATATATTTTTTTTCAGTTTTTACAAAGAGTCACGATCCAAACAACATTAATATAGCAAAATAGGCGGAACCATCCCTCAAATGCGTGTGATAAAGATGCATTATCAACGCTAGGGCTCGTGCCAAGTGTAAGATACTTTACTTGACTCCTGCCTAGCCCGATATCCAACATTGGACTGTATACGCAACAAACCCAAACAATGCAACACAAAGCACAAGACTTACGTACTGTTTACTTTTAAACCAGAATTCTCTGTAACACCACTGCTAACCGTGAAAGTATGAACTAAAACTGGTATCCTTACATGAAATTGATCACACAAAAGCTAATTAGGCATAGAAAAACCTTCCAATGATTATATACTAAATGTGTTTTTTAAAGCATTCATGGCAGTAGGTGATTACGCGATAGCATGTCCCGGCATGCACGGAAAAGCAGCTCGAAAGACTCTGGTTCGAAGCCAGCAGGAACCAGACACGACGCAACATACCTCCGGGCAAAAATTAGTTTCCACAAAGACTCACGATCCGAACAACATCAGTATAGCGAAAGAGGCGAAACCATCTCTGGACTCAGGTTTCGGCCTTTTGGGCTCATCAACAAGGACTCGTCCCACTCAACGCTGCGCGCCCGGACGAGGCGTTGTGCGCCTAGAATTAGAGATTAAAGTAGCCCCCTGCATTGCAGGTAGACGCGAAGCGTGACTAAACAATGAATAGTTGCAGATTCGGGGTTGAGCGATGAGGTATCACGAACCATAACAACACATCAACCAACGTTAAAAGTGCGAGCCACGGTGCCGATGGAATCAAACAATCGACGCCTCCAAACCAAGTCGTCAGAATCTACGTAGCCCGGGATTGTCATAAAGCGGGCAGTCGGGCCTTTGCTGTTTAAATAAAATTTTTGTAAAATACGCGGAAATAAATTTTGGCGGTTGGACGAAACCAATGACTTTGCCCCACTCGAAAACGAGGGTTGGATGCCTGGCCCCTCTATCACCCATTTTTACCGGTTATGCAGGTTCAATATAGGGGGAGTCGTAAGAGTTCAGCCACTCTTGGTTAGTCGCGTGCAGCAGCAATATTCCTTCAGGCAGTTGCGGTAGCCTGATATTTAAATGACAAAGCAAAAATTTTCGACAACTTTTTTGACCGGCAGAAGAGAAAAAAGAAGTTAAACAACTTCCTCGCCTTTAGATAAGTTTTCTTACTTCCAATTTATATGACTAATTCATTAAATGATACAACTGAATAGCAACATTTGAATTTGCTTACCTACAAACAACCTTAGGCCTACCAACTACTGCAACTAGCATTGTTTTAAAGCCACAACATCAGCAAGCTCAGCAGGAATTGTTACGTCGCAAGAAAAGTGACAAGAATCAAGCGACCGTGAAAGCAACGCATATACGTCATGCGTCTGGGCGCTACTGATTTTGCCCTTCCTGCTGCTATCTTTTGCAACAAGGACTCGTCCCACTCAACGCTGTGAGCGGTGTTCAAAAGTTAGAGATATTCAGTTGTTCAAAAAAAATTTGGCTCAGCTATGTTGACAATACTTGCAGCGGCAAAAAATTTTGCTATGTCATACAAAAACTAAAACTTTAAACCATTTATGAAAAAACTAAATCGCTTTACAAAATTACAGTCTCGGGCGCTGCAGCTGCAGCCCGTCCTACGCACCATTATAATGTTGTCACATAGAATCCCTATGTCGCACGTTTACTTAATTTAGTGCTAGCAATATAGAAAAATTCGTCTTTTCAGTGACATAAACTGGTTCATTGGTTAATAAGGCATGAACTAGGACATTCAATCAATCAATCAATCAATTTTATTTTATTTTTGTCCAAATCAGCATACATAGAAATAAATAACACAGCAGTGGACAAAAAAAGGAGACGATGGCAAAACGATATACGTTAATACATGCACATGAATAGAATTTAGATTAAATGTGAAGATAATGGCATGGCCATCGCACCTGTAAGATACTAGGTAAAATAAAAAACACACACAAAGAAAAGTATATACAATATGTACAAAGTGTCGCTAGATACAGTAAAAATAAAAAACTGTCAAGTTGTAACCCTAACAGGGGAGGCTATCAGGTGCTACACCTTGCCCAAGGGTGACCTGGGAGCAACGACAGCTAAGAGACAGCTCCTTTACGTCTCAAGGCACATAAACCCTGTCGCCGGTTGTAGTTTTAAGTCATACACCTAGGACTATAAGTCATACACCAAGTTTCTGAGAGAGCACATCTCATATCATCCTCTAATTCAAGGCGGTTTCTCTGTGCAGTTTTGATGTGAAGCATTGTTGAGAAGCCGGACTCGCACAAATATGTCGAAACAAAAGGCAAAACAGAGCGGAGTGCAACTTTAGCAACATTAAGATACGAGCCGATCATATGAATCCAAAATTCTTCAATTGTGTTGTCATCGAAAAGGTCTTTGGCTGTGGAATCATTTTGCAGATCAATCAACTCATCCTGCTGCTCATCAGGTATGCTGTCAACAGAACATCTGAATGGATTTCTTACGAAATTCAGCTTTTAGCACTTAGTTTCGACGCTATACTAGTAATACGCTATCTGTCTTTTCCTCAATTGATACGCAAAGCCTGTATACAGTTTATTCTCCGTACTACTTAGCAAGTCAACAAAGAACAAAGAAAAGCGCGCGAAATACAGCTGTACAGTTATTGCGTCACGGCAGGGTTGCCACAGTTCCCCCCCGCCAGCCAAGCGTAGCTAATTGCTATGCTGTGCGGTACAAAAGTCCTTGAGATGACCTGGAGGACGAGTGATGCGTCCGCTTCTTGTGGTGGCTTGCTGTATCGGTGTTGTTGCTTCGGGTGCGATGTTTGTGAGGGAGGGCGGTTCTGTTTGGTCAGAGGTGCCAACATAGGCTGGTTTCAATCTATCCACCGAGACATTGTCTGGGCGACCGTTAATGTCCAGAGTGAAGTACTTGTCTGACGTAGAGATGATCCGAAAAGGGCCTTTGTATGGTCGTTGAAGAGGGTTTCGGTGTCCATCAATGCGAACATAGACAAATCCAGTTGAAGAGAGAGAGGGAGGGAGGTAGGGTTTAGGTGTGGAGTGGTATTTGACCGGTGGGGGGAGAGCGTCTTGCATTGACTTTTGAAGGTGTCGAAGAAATGCAGAAGAAGGCTGTAGCTCTCGAGGTGGTGTGGGTTTCACGAATTCTCCCGGGAGTCGAAGAGTAGAGCCGTAGACCAATTCAGCAGGGGAGCAATCGGGATCCTCGCGCCAAGCTGTACGTATTCCAAGGAGCACCATAGGCAGATGATCCATCCAATAAGGATCTGTAGTCCTTGCTCTGAGGGAACCTTTGAGCTGGCGGTGTAGTCGTTCAATCATCCCGTTGGCTTGGGGATGATATGCCGTAGTTTGTTGCATTCGAACTCCAAGAGTGTGACCCAGTTCACTCCACAGGGAGGATGTGAACTGCGCGCCGCGATCTGAAGTGATATCTTGAGGTACTCCAAAACGTGCAATCCAGTGGCGGGTGAGTGCTTTGGCACATGTTGAAGCCTTAGCGTCCGGGATGGGAATAGCTTCCGGCCATCGGGTGAAACGATCAATTATAGTGAATAGGTAAGTCATTCCTTCGCTTGGCGGTAATGGTCCAACCAGATCCACGTGAAGGCTGAGGAAACGGCTAGCCGGGGGTGTTCTGGAGGAAAGGGGTGCTCTGGTATGGCGATGAATCTTCGCAGTTTGACAGGCGTTGCATTCCTTGCACCATCTTCTGATATCTTTTTTAAGGCCATGCCAAACAAATCGGTCTGCTACAGCTCGTTGTGTAGGGCGTGGTCCTGGATGTGCTAAAGAATGTATGACTTCAAAAATTCGGTAAGTCCAGCTGCGTGGAACGACAGGGCGGGGTTTGCCAAGAGAAACGTCACATAGAAGTGAGACCTCCTGAAAGGGTACATCTTGCAATTCGAGACCAGTGATGGAGGTACGGTATGCTTCAATTTCTTCGGAGTTGGTTTGGTCCACAGCCAATTGATAAAGATCAATGGCAGGCGTTGTCACTGCCTGAATACGCGACAGTGCATCTGCGACCACGTTGTGTTTACCGCGGATGTACTGGATGTCTTTTCCTCAATTGATACGCAAAGCCTGTATACAGTTTATTCTCCGTACTACTTAGCAAGTCAACAAAGAACAAAGAAAAGCGCGCGAAATACAGCTGTACAGTTATTGCGTCACGGCAGGGTTGCCACAAGCTCTTTGTCACTCACTTCTGGAAAATAGTGCTTGAATTCTTCTTCTAGAGCTGTCAGATGAGAGATGATGTTTTCTTGAAGCAACTCTGGCATCTGTTTATTCCCCATTTCTAGCATCATTGAAATAGATCCAAACATAGAGTAATTCCCCTCAAACACCTTTTAGCTTGCATAGAAATGACTTCAGTGCATCAACGAATTTAATAATATTAGTGTGTCTCCCTTGCATGAGCAAGTTAAGTTTGTTTAATTGCTCAAAAATATCAACAAGATACGCCAAACTCAATTGCCATTCTTCATGATCGAGACACGCCACCAAATCGGTTTTCCTGTGTTTTTCGCAAAAATTTTTGATCTCATTCCGTAGTTGAAAGACTCTTGCTATCATGTTTCCTTTTGATAGCCAGCGTACTTTTGTGTGAAAAAGAAGAACATTATATTCAGCGTTTGTTCCTTTGCAAAGTTCCTTGAAAAGTCGCGAGTTTAAAGCATTACCTTTGACGTAATTGACCAAGCTGATGGAGTGCTGAAGCGCATTTGATAATGGTTCTGGTAAAGTTTTTGATGCCAAAGCTTGGCGATGTATCATACAATGAACACGTTTAACAGCTGGAGCACGATGTTTAACTAGTGCTTGAAAACCTGACCTTGACCCGATCATTGCGGGTGCACCATCTGTGCAAACGCCTCAAAGATTTACCCAGAAAAGATAATTATTCTCAAAAAAAGTAGACACTGTTGCAAGGATGTCTGAAGCTTTAGTTGTATTCTTCAGAGCTACACAGAAAAGAAATTCTTCTTTCAGCTTTCCAGAATGGATATATCTGGCAAAAGCCATAAGCTGAGAGCAAGATTCAACGTCTGTTGATTCATCTAACTGAATCGAGAATAGACCAAACGATGCTGAACGAATCTCTTCTACAACTTGTTCCTTGATGTCTGTGCTCATCTCTTTTATTCTTCTTTGGACTGTATTGTTTGACAGTGATACAGCAGCTATTTTCTTTTCGGCCTCCTTTCTCAGTACGATTTCAACCATTTGTTTCGCACATGGCTTTATCAGCGTCTCTCCAATAGTGTGGGGTTTCTTTGCTTTGGCGATTGAGAGAGATACTGCAAAAGAAGCCTCGAGAATCTTTGCATTCGTTTCATATAATCTTCCATCAGAATCAAATTTCATACTTGTTACGTGGTTTTTTTAATGACAGAAATTTACTCGCAAATACTACAAATAGCACACTATAAAGCAGTAATCACTAAATAGAATCAAAGCTAAGGTAGGAATTTTCGAGTAGTTGCTAGCTCCTGTCTGTCAACCACGTTTCTGAAATTATGCATATCGGTGAGTGACAGAAACTAACAACCGGACAAAAAAGGCAAAAAGAATACAAATTTAAAAAGGGGACTAAATTCATAACATACCCACCCCGAAAACGCGAATTTAGAAGCGTTTTACAATTAAAGTTAAGCAGAAATTTAAATCAAGATTAAACTTACAAAAATAAGAGGGGGAAGAAGATATCAAACTACCAAGCTATTTACATCGGCACGAAAATTAATTACAGCTAAAACCATGCGTTTAGCTCCACCAAGCGTGCGAAAATAAACAAAACAACAAAAAAAACACAACACAAAACTAGAAAGAAATGCGGTTTCTACCATTATGTTCAATCGTCTAAAAGTTTTCCTTCCAGCATGCACAGTTTTCTCACGTCTCGTACAAATGTTCTTCCGTCTCCAGTTCTAATTCTGACCCTCCGCACCAAATTGGCCGCATCCGGCATCACCTCTTCCACTACAGCCTTTGACCAACAGCCTCTTTTCAACTGATCATCTTGAATAAGCACAAGATCACCCTTTTTGAAATTGGTTGATGAACCAAACCACTTAGAGCGTGGTTGCAGTAGAGGCAAGTATTCGCGAAGCCATCTTTCCCAAAATTGATTTGCTAAATACTGTGTTTTCTTCCAGGATCTTTTATAACCATCACTCCTTAAGAATACTCCAGGCGGGGATCCGTCATCAAGAACACCGGTTAACAACATACTCGGCGTGAGTGCTGCAAATTCGTCCGGAGATGAGGGAGTTTCTGATATTGGACGATTATTCAGAATTCGCTCAACTTCGGTCAATAATGTTAACAAATCGTATTCCTCCAAGGTCGCTTCTCCGACAATAGATCTCAAAACTTTACGAACAATTCGAAAGTACCGCTCGTAGAATCCACCTTGATGCGATGCTAACGGTGGATTAAAACGCCACTCAATGTTATTTTGCACCATAGCATTCTGAAAGTTCTTTGAATTCCAAATTTTAATTCCGTCATTGAGCTCCTTGTCAGCCATCACAAAATTCCCTCCGTTATCGCTGTACATAACCTTTGGCCTTGTAATTCTACGATTGCAAAACCGACGAAACGCTTGAATAAAAGCACTGGATTCAAGGGATTGCACTACTTCAAAGTGAACGGCTCTCGTGGCCATACAGCTGAAAATACACACATAACGTTTACAAGAGCTTCTTCCTATCTTAACGAATAACGGACCCATCAAATCAGTACCACATGTCGCAAAGGGCGCGGAGGGGGTAACCCTAGGCACAGGTAATTCACCCATCTGCTGTTTGCCAGGTTTAGCTTTCCAAAATCTGCAGTTCATGCATTCCTTTAGGGCACTTTTTACAGCTGTTCTTCCCTTCAATATCCAATAACGTTCACGAATGGCATTTAATATATGATTGCACCCAAGGTGTCCTTCCCGGGTATGGATTTCAAGGATCAACAGCTTTGTAACATGGTGGTGAGTAGGCAACAAAATGGGGTGCTTCGCGCACTTGTCAAGAGGAGAATTTTGAAGTCTCCCACCAACCCTTAAAATTCCATTTACTTTGCAGGGATTCAAAGCTTGCAACTTTCTTAGACAGGGCTTATTCCGTAACAGCTGCTCGCTTACAGGCACGATCGAGCTCAGTTTGTTACAGTCTGGCAAAGCATTAAGACATAAAGGAAATGACTCTCCTTGTGTTAAGCGAACGATAATCTCTGTCGACTTATCCAACTCAGCCACAGTCAATGTGCCCGTTTGAAGCTGATAGCGTTCCGGTTGCCTTTTCCATTTAAGATAAAGCATAAATCGAGTTAACCAAACGACTGAGCGTCGAAGGCGTGTGATGTCAGAATAACGACGCAACAAATGATGCATTGAGTCAGAAGCAGAACGTAAAAGACTGTTAGAGGAAACCTTGACTTTCTTCAATTCGGGATCATCGCAATCATCAAATTCGGATAAAAACGGTTGCTTAGGCCATTCTCGTTCACAGCAAACAAGAAACGGTGGGCCATGAAGCCACATGTCAGCAAGGTCAGTTTTATCAGGCGACACTCCGCGAGAACCGATGTCTGCGGGATTTAAATCAGTAGGCACATACCTCCACTGCTGAGGTGTGCTTAACGTATGAATAAGTTCAAGTCTGTTAGCAACAAAAGACATGTAACGACTAGACGTGTTCTGAATATAGCGCAAAACAACACTAGCGTCAGTCCAAAAAACAATACGATCAATTACATATTCGGTTTCCTGACGTACAGTATGAGCGAGTTTAACAGCAACCACAGCTGCTGACAGTTCTAAGCGAGGCACTGTCAGCGATTTTAATGGCGCAATACGGCATTTTCCCAAAACAAACAAGCACTTAATTGATTCACTCTGATACACGATACGAAAGTAAGCACATGCACTATAACCATGCAATGAAGCATCACAAAACACGTGTAATTCAATACTCTTGACATCCCCTCCCAGAAACTTAAAGCTTCTGGGTAGAGATATCGACTCCAAACACGGCAATGATTTCAACCACTGATCCCAATCGTCTATGCCCACCCCGGCATTGGAGATTACCTCATCCCAAGGCAATCCCATACGGCATGCCTGTTGCAGAACTCTTCTGGCTGGAAGCAAAAAGGGTTGCAATAGTCCTAAAGGATCGTACGTTTGCCCGATCATCGATAACAAACCGCGTCGAGTGTGAGGCTGTGGACGAATTTTAACCTTTACCTGTAGCCGGTCTGTTTCAGCATCCCAATAAATCCCTAAAGCCTTTTGTATGGGCAATTCGCGGTCGGCAAAGTTTAACACATTGGACGCTAAATTCTCGTTAGGTATCGTCTCCAGAAAAGACTTGCTATTAGAAACAAACTTTGTGAGGTGAAAACCTCCACTTTTCAACAACGTGCACAATTGCTTGATCATCTCAACAGCTTCTTCAACAGTCGAAAAGGATTTGCAAAGATCATCTACATAAAAATTCTTATATACTGTATGAATTACCTTTTCACAAGTATTGGTCTCATTGTCTTCCGCAGTCCTTCGTAGTGCGAACGACGCGACCGATGGCGAGGAAGTACTCCCAAATAGGTGCACCTTCATGCGGTAAGTCACCAAAGGCTTCTCGAGGTCACTATCTTGAAACCACAAAAACCGGAGTGCATCTCGATCCTTTTCAGAAACGAACACCTGATGAAACATAGAGCGAATGTCTCCTACGACAGCAATTGGTTCCTCCCTGAAACGTAAAAACACTCCTAAAAGGTTGTTAGATAAATCGGGTCCCTGCAAAAGCTTGTCGTTTAAAGAAACACCATCAAACTTAGCGCTACAATCAAAAACTATGCGAAATTTGTTGGAAGAATTAACGTAGTGGTGAGGAATGTACCACGTTTTCCTTGAATTTGAGTCTTCATTGGTTAACAGTTCAACGTAACCACAATCAATATACTCTTTTATCTTACTACAGTACTTTTCATACATATCTTCATTTGCAACTAACTTTCTCTTCAGTCCAAGTAGTCTCTTCTCAGCCATTTTCTTGTTGTTGGGTAGTGAAGTATTTTTATCCTTCCACGGAAGAGCAATTGTGTAATGATCGTCCTTTTTCTCAACTGACTCTTCAAATATTTCTAGTGCCTTACGATCATCCTTAGACATTTTGATTACTTCAGGCAGCTCGATATCTTTAAAATCCTGATGAAGTACGTCAAGTATTCTTTTGCAACTGCTATCCTTCTCAAGGATAAAATTAACCTTGACACCTCTTGAGTAATCAGCAGTTGAACATAAATAGTCGTTTCCCCACAAAGCCCAGCCCAATGATGTATGCAAGGCATGTGGCTCATTGCTAGAACCGTACCTCAGCTCAGACACACAAAAGGCACTCTGCACATTTTGGCCCAAGAGCAGTTCAACCTTCGAGCTATCTATGGCAGGAAAATTTAAGTCTGCCAAATGACGGTAATCTTGAGTTATCTGATCGCTTGGTATGCTTGAGCTGACATCAATTATGCCCTTCTGCACAAGTACGTCACTCACTTCGAAAATGGTTGATTCACCCACACCTTGAATGCAAATAGATTTAATTTTCTTATCCACGGGTGTCACGGCATTGTTTGTACAAATGTCAATTTTACAATCAGTTAAAGGGGCATTGAGCCTTTTTGCAAGTTCAAAGGTGCATAAGCTAGTTTCGGATCCTTCGTCCATGAATGCCCAAGTCGTCAGTGAATTACAGGGATTATCAACCCAAATACTAACGGGTACCACCTTATGTAGCTTTCTTCCACACTGATTTATCTTGGCTGCGCATTGACTGCTGGCAATATTTACAGACGTGGTTTCCTTTGGTTCAGAAGGCAATGATTCTTTGGAAGGGGCACTACTGTTTGTCACGTTTCTATGCAATAGCGTATTGTGACGTCTGTGGCAATGACTGCAGCTCTTGCTGAGTCTGCAATGAGCAACTCCATGACCTGCCCTCAAGCAATTAAAACAAAGCCTGTGCTCCTTCACCACTTTAGTTCTTTTCTCCAAATCAAACTCCTTAAAAAGATTACAATGCCACAACTGGTGCTCACCATCGCAACAGGGACATTTGACCAGCTTGATTGCGTCAACATTATCCGAAGCACTTTTTGCAGCAGCGACGTTGTACTTTCTTGGCAAAACACGTGAGGTGGTATTTCTTTGATTTCCCTTCGTGGTTAGCATATGCTGTCCTAAAAAGCTCTCAGCATCACGAGCAGCTCGGTCCAATAGTTTTCTCAGTTCTGAAAAGTTAGAACATCCTGTTGTTTCATTTCTCCGGGATATTGAAACAAACTCTGCTTTAAGCTTGTAAGGTAGCCTTTCAAACAGTTTCTCAATTACATCTGGACTATCCAGCTCAAAAAGCTTTCCCCAACTGCGGAAAGTAGCTTCACAGCAAAACATTTTATCACTTAATGAGGACAAAGCTTTACCATCCCATTCACTAATCTTTTCTCCTTGTAAAAGATCCTTTCTCACTGCATTCATTAAGCGATGTCTGTCACCAAACCTTGAATTTAGACGAGCTCGTGCAGTGCGATAAGCCTGCGACTTATCATAAATTCTGCCTAAGCCACTAACGATTTCCTTAGCTTCTCCAGAGCAAAGAGATTCTAGCTGGAGTAATTTGTAGCCATCATCTGGGGCACTTGATGCAACGTACTTATCGAAGTTTTCTATAAATTCACAATATTTTAAGCAATCACCATTAAAGGGTGTGATGGCCAAGGGATACATAAATGGTGTGTTGTGAGTAATAGGCAACGCATTTTGGAATCCTGGTGGTGGCTGCATTCTAAGTCCACTACCAGTTGTGAACACGGGTGCATGCACATTTGGCCACTGTGTGCCATAAGTATTACTCTCCTGTGTCTCAATCATCACCCCGTTTCCACCAGAGGCAGAAGAATCTGCATGAATTAGTGGTGGTGGTGACGATGACATAACAGGGTCACGATTATCCATATCCAATTGTCTTACTTTATTGCCTAAATCTGAGACTGTAGGGTTTTCAGCCACATTAGAATCCTTTACCTTGGAATCTTTCTGCAACTTTAATCCAACCATCTTGGAAGGGACATGTGCTCTTACTGGTATGGGCGCAACTGTATCACTATATAACCCAAAAACATCGTCCTCACTATTCTTTGGTGATGGAGTACTGACACCCTTCACAAATTCAGATTTGGGGCTGCCAACATTGGCCATAGTCAACAAATTCAAACATGTTTTATACAGCTGTTCAATGGCACCGATAACATTCTCTATTTGGCCTTTTATCTCTTCACCATTAATTGATGCCTGAATCCATGAGGCCTCCAAATAAAGTTTGTCACACCTTTCCGAAATATCTTCCAAAGATTCGCTTACCTTTAACGCCTTTTCTAATTCCATTTTCAATTTGATGAGTTCTATCTTCTTCATACTCAATGATCTTAAACAAGATTCATTACCCGAGGCCACACACGATGGCACTGGTTCACTCGAATTGAGACAAGGATTGCTACTGTTTACAACTTCACTGGCAGACACCTCCGACATAGTGATAAGATTGTAGTACACAGATATTCCACAACACTTACCCGCTTACAAGAAAACTATTTATGCCTGCCAGGATACCGGTTTATAAACAGCCTAACCTGCTATGGTCTCACAAAAACAAAAAGAATACTTTTAACTCTAACTCAGCAACTATCTAAAACAGCCACAGATTAACTGCTGTGGCTCTCAACTACTCGAAAAGAAATGTTACGTGGTTTTTTTAATGACAGAAATTTACTCGCAAATACTACAAATAGCACACTATAAAGCAGTAATCACTAAATAGAATCAAAGCTAAGGTAGGAATTTTCGAGTAGTTGCTAGCTCCTGTCTGTCAACCACGTTTCTGAAATTATGCATATCGGTGAGTGACAGAAACTAACAACCGGACAAAAAAGGCAAAAAGAATACAAATTTAAAAAGGGGACTAAATTCATAACAATACTTTTGAGGGAGCTTCTATGTGTTTCAAAAAAAGTTTGATCTTTTTGCGAGTACTTGGAGTGATGAGTTTGTAAATGTAATTTTAGCTTTGAAGGCTTCATAGAGCAATTAGAGAGAACTTGGTAACAAATCATGCATTGAGGCTTTTCATCTCCGGCAGTATTTATGCAAGTAAACCCATACTCTATGTACGAATCATCATACTTTCGCTTCTTCTTGCAGCTCATTTTAAAATTAAAAAGATACACTGCAGATATGTTTTTACAAAAATCTCAATCAATTTATTTGAATTCAATCAACTCAGTTAGGTTCCTTGCTCTCTAGAAAAATCGCAAAATTAAACTTTAAATTTAAACTCGATTTTCAATATTAAGTGAAAAGCTGTGCTAGGTTACCTCAATTTCAGCAACAAAAATTACTACAAAGATAGCTTTGCTTTATTGGCCTCCATTTCCTTAATTCGGTCTTAATGCTAAAACTTCTACTGTGTTCACTGCAAGGGTAGCCTACTGCATTTTCTGCAAAGGTAGCCTACTCATTCTAATATTAAAAAGATATACTACTGAATGAACCAGCTGGTCTTAAACAGAAACGATGGTACTTCGCTCCTTGCAGTTTATTTAAACTACCGTACTGAAATACGAACTACTTGCCCCTATTTCCTTAATTCGGTTTTTATGCTAAAACTTCTGTTGTGTTCAAAGCAAAGGTAGCCTACTGCATTTTTCTATAACGCAATAATTAAAAAAAATTTTTTCTAGTAGTGACGATTTGTACGTAACAGTATTAACTGGTTTTATTAAAGGGGTCCACAGCTTTCAGCCAAATCGTCAACAGGGTCCATGACAATAAAAAGGTTGGGAACCACTGCCATAGACCAACGAAAATCCACTAAATTTTGGTAAATTCTGAATAATTTTATTTTTGGTTATCGTGGCATTTCCATGTCGATCGCCAATCTTTATTTTATTGTTGAGCATAAAATATTGCCCAGCATTTATTGGTGACTGGTTCGGTGCGGTTTTCAATTTTATTTTCCGACTTTTTTGATTCCAAGGAACCATTGTCATTCTGCCAGAGAAAAAGATCCGCTTTTACTCTCAGGCAAATTCGCTATAAAAATTGAGCGACAACAAGCAGAAGAAAAAACTCTCTCGTTTGCCCGCATCTAATCTGTAACTGAGGCTTTGTTAAAGTAGTTTTTGGGGGCATCGCAAGTGCAAAATTGCTAGCATATTGCAAAGTCTCATGGTGGGACCGCTATAAATCGCTCATCAGAATAATTACAAACTCTTATGATAATGGATAAGCAGTGGTCATGAATTGATGCCTATGTTGTTATGATGCAGCAGTTTTATTAATTGTTAAATGTAATTGGTCGATGGGTCTGATGACTTGGTGAAGAGAAATGATACAATCGTGTTTCATTGCAGATTGAAGTTGTTAATCACACTATTTCAGTTAATGAGTTACACTGTTGCATAGCCTAAGTACTGTGCACTGTAGACAGGTAGGGAGCCAAACGTTACAAACTGTAACATAGCAACCAAGCCTGGACTTTCCTCAAAAAGGCTTGCAAAGCCACTTCGTTAGAAAAAAAGCACTTAATTTCGTAGATACTGTTAGGGAGAATTCACCTACTAAACGTTTATGCAGGCTTGATGGTTTTGCAATTGAGCCTAAGATTAGAGTTCGTCTGCAGAATTCTGTGGAATTTCCATGTTTTAGAAGTGTCTAAGCCCTATGTGCTTGATTTAAGAATAGTTAGTTTTTGTAGCTTACCGTGTACCGGTACCATTTTTATTTTTTACTGATTACCACAAATTTTTGTATTTGTGCAATTGCTGTGCTGTAAGTGGTAGGCTAGTTTTTTTATGTTTTCATAACCCAAGAATTAAACATTTTATTATAACTCGCTTTAATTTCATTTGTGTTGGCATTTATGTGATGGCGGGAAAATAAAATAATCTGAACTGGTAAAAGTATCAAGAATTGACAAATCTTAAACAGTCAGATACTGGTAGCGGTAATCCTTAAGTTTAGCATCGGAAACTCAAGTAAAGTGGCAATCTCATTTTCATTCATTAAGTTTGACTTAAGGATTACCATGTTAGGGTTAGAGTTAGTGTTGGGTTTAGGTTTAGGGTTGGTGTTAGGGTTAAGCCTTGTTTGCAGCGATAATTAACAAATCACATCCTTGTTGGTAATCCTTAAAATGAGATTGCCACTTTATTTGAGTTTTCGATGCTAAACTTGAGGATTACCACTGGTATCTACTCAGACCTGCTGACACTATCTTCATATCTCACTTGATTTTAATGCAGATAAAGACGCTGATATCAAATTATAAACTTCCTGGCATTATTTTAGTTACAAAATGATTTAGTCAAAATAAGTACATGCCCATTGTCTATGCTATTAAATACATCTGACTGCACTTAGCTAGTTGGCTAGAAATAGATTAATGAGTAGTTGTTGCTTAGAGAGTTAGACAGTACTTCATCTACCAAGCAGGTTTACTTTTCATGTCAGACATTAAATAAATTTTTGTATTGCAGTTTAAGACATACTGATAATTCTGATTAACATTCGTATCAGGCCTAACCATGACATTTGCATCTTTGTCTTTTTCAATTGTTTTATTATTATTATTGGGAGTTTATTTACCAAGCTTTCAAGTTGAAGGTAAGAATAAGCTTTAAGATGTATTAGTAATTCATGAATTGCACTCAGTTTGTCCATACAAGTTATCATAGGCTTTGTTGGTAATCATAGTTACATCCTGCTGGTGTGTTCTAATTTTCAGAGTGTGTACTTCACCATCAATTCATCGAGATTCAATTTTTTTGTATAAGTGTACCAAAGACTTTATAACTAGTGTTTCCTGTTTCATGCTTATTACAAAAGAGATAGTATAGAAAAAAGGTATCAAGTTTGTTTGTTATGCTATTGATAAAAACACTTGATTAAATTCCTCCACTTTATGTGGTGTGCATATGTTGGGGCCAAGCAGACTATCTTGTCTTGATGGCCCAGTATCACCAAAGATTTGCTGACAGAACACAAGTTGACATTCAAGAATGACTCAGTTTTTTATTTCAATGGAATTGTTTAATGTTATAGCAAATTTTTAAGTGGTCATCATAAATTATAGCCTAATTGGTCTATGCTGTTTAAATCTATTATAACAGATCAAAAAAGTAAGCCCATTGCAGATGTCTTACAAAATCCAGGCCTTGGGCAAAAAGATAGGCTGCTTTTTGCTAAAATTACAGTCTATGCTTTAAATAGATTGCAGATACCATTTAAATTTAATGCTTGTATATTTACAGCTATAAAGTGCTATTGCAGCAAGATTGATCGTGTCAATGATTGCATCAACAACACTTGTGAAAAAGAAGGTGGATTGTGCTACACGATGAATAAGAGAATCAGTTCAACTCATGTAAATTTCTAGCTGCAAATATTTGTGCTGCATTTGTGTTTTAAAGTTTATGTACTGCCAACTAAGCCTGTCATCAAACTAATCCCTTCATCCAATTCCTAAGTTTGACACAGCAAACTTTAATAAATGTCCCATATATAGCTTTCTTGTCTGGTGCTTGACAATAAAAGAAAATGTACATGGTTTACAGCAACTATTTTTTACAGTTGTCACATCATTTACAAGAACCTAGCAAGAGGCATTGTGGAAAAAATACAATAATTGTGATTTTTGCAGTTTTTAGACAAAGCTGCACATTTTGTAAAAGTTTGATAGTCAAAATTTAAGTTGTCATAGAGAACCAACGGCATTGAAACCCACTTGCCACATCCATCACAATGATATCATGAAATATAAAAAGTTGATTTTTTTCAGAATGTTAAAAAAGATGCCTACTAGGTTTTGGCAAATAACGGAAGAGCTTTGGACAAATGCTTAAGTATTTACAATCTATGTATTAAAAATGTTTTGAGCTATATGCAGGAATTTTATTATGCATATTTTTGGAACTCTTTGGTTTTTTCCAACCAACTTTTTATTGCAATTTAAGCCAAATATTGTGCAGCAATCCAGAAGGGACACAATTGTTGGTGGACATTTGAGCTTGAAGACTTTTTTTGGAGATTTATCAATGTGATTGCAATTTATAAACTCATTTAGGTAATGCACACCGAACTTTTTTTCTTGATTTTGCAACTTGAGAATATTTTTTTTGGAGATCAACTGTTCAAAGGTGATTGTTATGCTCGTTTTGTCCAACACCGTGATTTGACATACTTGTGCATAAATGCAATGTTTTACTGCAACTTTTGTAAAAAACATGCAAGTTTTCCAATTTTTAATGCCCTTGCCTTACTGATAACTCTAACTTTCACAGTGACTGCTAGGACTTGTTTTCATTGGCATGGTGTTCTAACGTAATAAGAAGCAACATTTCATTGTTTTGTATGTTGAAAGATAAGAGGTATTAAGCAGTTACTTTGTCGTAATAATGAAGTAAACAAGGACACTTCTAACTATGCTTGAAGTTAATACTAACAATAAAAGGCCTTTAGTATTGCTGAGATCCTGCAAAATATATTTGCAATGCATAATATATCCAGTCCATTTTCATAAGATTACTGCCCTTGAACCTTATCAGCATCTCGGTGGAATTTTGAAAACTTGTAGATTTCAGAATAGGTAAAACTATTTTTCAACTTTTGATGATATGTCAAAACGCTTTTGGTGGTTTTCTGTACATGAGTTGATGCATGAATTCATTTTATTGTATTAAATGCCTACCAACCGACAAACAGCATTGATTTCAAAGGTTTTCATTTTATTTATTTCAGGTTCGAACTTCTTATGGTTGTCTTGGACAAGATCAGTCTAGTTTTCCTGGTCGGATAAGTCAATGTGATCCAATACAACACGCTCTTACAACAATTCAGTGCTGCTCTAACAATGATTTCTGTAACTTAAAAAGAGAGCTTCCACCTCAATCAAATTTTACTACTACTACCACTGCTACCAACGTTAAACAAGGTTTGTATTTTTTATTTCTAAGTAGTTATAATAGTTGGTTAAAGGCTAGCTGTTTACGTTATACATTGGCTGGTGTGAGTTATGATATCAGTATAAGGCAAATCAAAAGTTTTTTTAATTTTATCAAAAACAGGCTTGAAGTTGAGAAGTGACTTACTCTATTAACTTTATATTAGAACATGCTGAATATTTATAAATAGCGTCTGCCCATCAGTTGCTTAAAAATTTAAAATTTGGTATTGATGAGTGATTCAATATTAAAGATTTAAATTTTTAAATGTATGGTTGTTGCTTTAGCCAGCAGTTAAGGTGAAACTATAGTTGTCTTTGGCGTATGTGCCCTTTTTTACCTTCAGTAGGCCACGTTTTTTGATTCTTAAAATTTTGGATTTTTTATTGATGTTAGTCAAATTGTTTGGTCAGGCAAGATGTGGTTATCGCTTTTGATCATCTGACCGTGATATATCCGTATGCTTTGTAAATTGCAATAACTTTTTATTAGTGTTTCGTGTTTTTATGATGCAGATCAGCTTGTAGAAACACTGATTTTTTCATCTCATTCTCATTGTGTCTTGCATTTGATTTTGCGTTAGTAAATCTCTCTGCAAACTGGTAATATTGATGTTCGAAGCAATTTTAAAAAACTGGAATATTGGTTCAAAGGAAATTAGCAGTCAGTTACACGATGACGTCAAAAGCTGTCGTTGGTGGCTGTGATTTCCATGTGTCATTAAATTAGCGTTAGTGAACAGTAATTTTTGGAATTTGTTAAACGACATGCGTTTTGTTTTCTTTAATATTTGTTGTTGCCACTTAGCCAGGAACCACTTGTTGCCCCCACTTATTTTTGATTATGTTCAGTCATGTTTGTGAATGAAACAGCTTGATGGCAAATAGCTGTTTAATTAATTGAGTGCGTTTTCGACTTCATTTCTTTTGAGGTCGCTTTTCAAACTCTGGATAAACGCTTACAGGCCCCAGGCAACGTGTCATTATCCCCTTTTTTAATCTTTGTCAAAATCAGTGTGCATAATTCCAACTACAAAATATTGTTTTTCGGGAACTGATAGTTGTTTCTTTGTATCTAAACATTTGGGAAACAGTACCACAGATGCAAGTATAACATAGCCTATCTAACTATCTTTTTTTTATCTAACCAGTAGCTAAATTTGAATGAAACGCCACTCGGTAAAACAAAGGACTGAAATTCAAAATTCTGAGTGTTGAAATTTAAAAAGCGTTTTTTACATGTAAATTTGGTCCGTCACGTTTTGCACTATTTCCTGTATGTAATATGCTGGTGGCATCTATAAAGTTAATGATAGCCATAAGCTTTGTAATTATAAAAATTATGACATCAATTGACGTAGGATTTCAGCAGTTTTTTTGCCAAATCATTTACTTGCGTTTCGAATATACTGCTTAATGTGGAAGTAAAGCCTGGTCTAAACTGAGGCCAGGCTCAACTCTTATTCTTGACAGCAAATTCAATTCGAAAGAAAATCCTAGGGCCATCTTTAACAGAACTAGCAAATTTTCATGAAAATAAAACTCGATTCTTACAATTGCTCGCAGTCGTAATTCTGGTTTGTACGTAGTCAACCAGCTTCCACTTCCTAATATTTCCTTTCCAGTTTTTAGTTGGCTGATGTTGGAAAAAATTATTTTTGAGTTTATGAATCACATTAAACGTGCATGTTCAACTTTCCGAATGAAGTCACATTGTGTTTTACTCATTGGTTACCAGACTTAACAGCTACCCTTTCAACAGCTCGTAAAATTTCCAAGCTTGCTTGTTTTGTGTTTTATCATCAGGCACTTGAAATATTAGGCTGCAACGTCAAGGCTGGCAATTATCCTTCAGCTCTCACTACAACAAGTTTTGGTAGTTAGTCTTTCTTGTTAGGTCATCATGGTTATTTATTTCGTCAGTAAAAATCTTTGGCTAAATCGTGGAAAATGTTCATTGTTAAGAGTGCTCTGTGGACTGAAACGTAATAAGTTCTTTGTTTGTTTTTTCTACAAGGACAAAACGTTGAAATTTGTGATTGTTTTTTGTAGCCACAATTAAACGGATCTTCGAAAAGGCAAATTTTTGCTCTTTTTTGAAAATTGCTTCCAAATATCTTTTTATATTAGAGTAGTTCCCTATCTTATTCGAACTTCCTAGCTTTTTTCGAATTGATTCATGAAAACTCTTTTTGTGTTCTAAAGTAGGAACGTATAACCTAAGAAAATGTGACGAGTTTTATGTTGCGTACTTCTTGAAGTTGGGCTGTACTCCGTTTTTCTGCTTGCAACCAGCGTGTCCTCTACAGGTACAGATTGTACTACTTGCGAGCATAAATTCTTTCATTCACATTCTGACACTTTTCGGACTGGAGTCACACCAAAAACGTCGGAAGCGCATTCTACAAATTGTGTGCCACAAACTGCTAAAGAATCGCTCAAATTTTGCGCCTCGAGTCTTTTATTTTGTCAAACTTGTTTTTTGACCAATGTTAATTTGTTTGTTTCTTATGCTTCTGTGTGATTTGAATTACTAAACGCATTAAATGTAAGTTATTGCCTCACGGCTCCTAACTTTGTCAGAGTGTGATTGCATGTTGACTGCCATTGATGGTTTAGTTGTCACGCTTCATTAATCAACTTGCCTAAATGTCAAACGACATTACATTTTAAGTCACTACGCATTTAGCGAACGTTTTTACAGACAAGTTCACTTCAGTTGAACTCAGTGATGTCGGGCGTTGGCTGCAATCGAGATCAGACATGTCATATTTTTAACATTTTGACCTAATGCATTCTGCATATCCAGGTGACTAAATTTACGCGATTTTGATGCTTTTTAACTGCAACGTTCGATCATGGCCGACAAAATTCGGTTTCATATTTCACACTTCACATTGTCGTTATTGCTGAGTGTCAAGCAGGTTGGCTAATTTTACGATCTTTTTTTGGTATTGCCCTGAACTAGTAAATGTCACTAAATCTTTTGAATATCGAATTCAGTTTTCTAAAGATTGTATAACACGCTTACAGTTTTATTATCCATCTATCGGTAGTTGCAACAGCTTCATCCTTTTATTATCAAACGCGTATGAAATCGTCAAGTAACCAGTGATATTGAAAGAGAATTTTATTTCGATTAGTTGTGCTATTTTACATCGATTTATTTTTTATTTATTTCAGGTGGGGGATCTCAAGAAGAAGACTCTTCAAAGATAGTTCTGGCGTTGGCAAGTATGTCGTCTTGAATGGTGTGGTAGAGCTCATAGTTTAATACCAAAGTGGTTTCAGTGGAATAAGGATCTGGTGCTAGTCAAATGCTTTGACCTGCCCAAGACCAAGTAATTACAGCCGAAGATCACCAGTGGCCTTACCTACATCCTTTACATATTTAATGAATGCCCGTGTGTAATTATATGTGGTAGTAGTACCAATAAATGGCGTTAGATTTCTTTAGTATGTCAGTCATCTCACGAATTTTTAGTAAGATATCGGAAACATTTCAGTGCTTTCGGGCAAAATGCTGAAAAGATTTGTTGCTTTTACTACTTTAACAATGCACATAGTTGTAATGGGTGTGAGAAAAACCTACGGAAACAATATTTCACAATAAAACTGCTTTTGTTGTCGATTACTGCAGCACACGTATTGACATTGGCCTTGACATGGGTCCTTTGAATTTGTTAAAAAAGCGTTGCGTCTTTTATGAATGTTCTACCACGTACTTTCAATAATTTGAAACTAGTTTTAATAATGATCCTTGTCGACCCCTGTCTTACTGTTGTTGCTGCGCGCAGCTTACTCTTTCTAATTTTCCCCAGCTATCGCATTATCTACTTGACTTCATGATGTGCTTATTTGGTATTAAGAAGTTACCAGGTTTTTCTGATTGTTGATTATAAATCACCGACAACTACTTCGAATCAAATCAACCGCCCTTCCTCCGACTGACTCTCAGGCCGAGCTGTAATTTTCAATAACCTCGGCCATTTTGTCCGAGTAAGCGGCCTGCTGTACTATTAAGCTGCAATGTATTACTAAGCTATCTCACTAAATTTACCTTAACCAATGTCCAATGGAATTACTTTATTTTAACCTGACACCGAGTACCGGTAACTTACAACCGCTGTCATGCGTGAACACTAAATTAGAAAACAGAAAATTAATGGCTGCATAATCACTGAAGGAAACTTTGCCGTTACTGAATGTTTTTTGCTCTATGACTTCATTAAAATTTCATTTTACATGAAGCTTGACTATCTTCAACTAGGTGTGTTGCCAAAATCAAAAACAAAGAACAGATCTAAAAAAATAGAACGGAAGTTTAGTCGAGATTGCAAAACAGTAGCAATGAGGTCAACGCACGACATGCTGCTGGATTTATAAAAAAGCTTTTTTATGTTCCGAGAAAATTTCATTCTGTTTATTAAGTAGTTAGTCGATTGATCTGAAATTCTAGTTTCATGATGTTTCCCAAGATACAATGATGAAACAGTGAACGTTTTTATAACAACAAATTCGGGGGCGTAGTCAAAGCATCATTCTAATAAAAGGTCGCAATGGAGTTCAAAATTTTACGACTCCAGCGAAATTCGAATTCACACCTTCGGGATTGCCGGTGACTGACCTGTGATCAGGTGTGTTCGGATTCGTTTTCGCCTTTTGTACTGCACCTTGGTGAATAGAAAGCGCTCTATATGTGTATGAAGTAAATTTAGGATTTTCTTCGATTACCACACCGTTGTATTCTATTAATAAATTTTTTGAAATCTTGTTTTCCCTTGACCATGCGAACAGCAAAAGCATGGTCAGGCACTTTTACATTAAAGGATCTATTTATTTTGCAGTATCAGCTGGAATACTTATCTTCATTATTGTTTCTGGTGTAATTGGTTGGTGCTATTTTCGTAAACGAAAGCAAATGGAAAAGCTTATGTACAGCCAGAGTTCAGCTTCGAGCACCCCGAAAGATCCCCTACCTACGTCTTCCACTCTCGGTAGGTTTGTCGTTATGATCTTGCTCATATCTTATTACACTCGGATTGCTGCTTTTAATGAGCAAAATATTGCAAAAGTTGCATTGCAAACAGACGATCGAGTTGTCAGGTTAGTATACCGGTAACGTGTTTATTTCAAGCAAATTACAAAACAATATAATTGGCATGTAGGACGGTGTCTAGAGAGGACTGGAAGCATCGAATAACGAAAGGTTTTTCTTATGAAGATTCTTTCTGGTTTGGATCAGAAAACTTAACGTTTCGGTTGATTACGAACGTGTCAATCACAAACAGCTTCCACTCACATGCTCCATTAGCGTACGCTGGAGTGACACTGAGCTTGCTCCAGCGTACACAAATGAAACATGGGACTGGAAGATGCTTGTCGCTTGTAACGAAATAAAACAAAAATGAAGTCGAAACCAATTTTCACTTTTGCGTAAATGCTAGATATGGGATTACCTTTGTCCTGCTTCATAACGATTTACCAATCTCTACGTGCTACGACAAAAAATTGATTTGTTGAGTATTTTAGTTACTACAACGCTGTTAGGAGACTTGTAATTTATCAACATGGTGATACGTATTATCTAAATTAATTTAAGGTAATAATACCGTTACTACGGTCTGTATTGTTGATGCTATTACAATTCTAACTTCACAAGCTACTCTTAGGTAGAAATTTGAAGTCATCAAGTTTGAGTTGCATAATATACGTCGTATGTTAAGTGTCTGCTTAATAATAATTAGTCAGTTACTGGTAACAATGAGTGTCCCAAAAAATTATCGATTTCTTTAGTTTGAGTTTTTTATAGCCTTTAGCAGCACTGTGACAATATAATCATGTAGCCAGACAAAAACAATCGAAGAATTGTTATTGACACGAAGTCGCAAGCAGTATACGTACTGTACAGAAATTACATTCTCTTATGATGAGATGACGTGAAGATATCACGACACATTTTATAGGCCACGCACGATCATCTTACGTGTAGACATTTTCTTTGAAAAATTATCAACAATGCATCTTCACACAATGATGGGCTAATTAAACCAACTCGATATCCGTCGTTTGATAAAATTGGGCTCGGCTAGAATATGGCGTGTCATGCTTACAAAACTCGTATGCAATGCAGAGTCACTTTGCCTTTTATACGTGTATTACGTAACTGGAAATGCAATGCTTATTTGGAATGTAAATTTTTTAATTCCAGTAGTTATACTTTCCACTGCTGAAATAGTAAACAGGTGGATTGTTGAAACACTGCTCATTACAACAACAAAAAAGTCTTCTAGGTCGGTTTGAGAACTTGATGATGTCAAATGAAGAAATAAAAAGTAATTTCCAATCACTTTCATATCGTGAAAAATTACTAGTATGAAAAATTTTTTCGAAGTCAGATGTGGTAAACTTCGGCTTTATTATGCACGATGTTTCTAATTGTGGAAACTTAGAAATACGTGCCAAATTTACAAGAGCCCTTTAGTTCAGTCGAGCCTGTTTCCGAGTCTATTATTGCTTTTGTGCCTAAACTTAGTGCAAGGGTTCATAGTTAAGCACAGTTTCAGAACAAACAGCATCCTAGTTTCCGCCCAACGTAATTGTATCAACTACAGCGCTTGCCATTGCGAGACACGGATGCATGTATTATTGCTGGTATTGTACGGCGACATTTTTAAGAAAGCTAAATGCACGCTTATTATACCTTGAGTCTTACCGGGCCGTACAGATGAATCGCTTTTCAGCGTAGGAAAGCTGAACCCAATGGAAAATCTAGAAGATTACTAGGGTTTTTGGAAAAAGTAATTCTTTGGAAAGTAAAGCTTTACCCTTTTTGGGAACCCCATTTTTCAAAGGTTGAAGGTAGACATATAGCTTTTACCCTTTCCAAAAGATCGATTTTTGTACAATTAGCATATCTGCACAGCGAGCGCAGCATTAAATGTGAAAGAATGGTTTCGGAAACGTCTACAATGAAATAATTACTCTTAAGTTGATGTTCTTCGACTTTTCACCCCTTTATTCTGCCAAAGACGTTGACAGTTTTGGCAACTTTGCAAAACTGCATTATATCAACTGTTGAATTTTTAACTGTGAAATACTTCTATTTGGCCAAGCTGTCTTACGTGGAAATAGAATATCAATGCTATCAAATCGTTTAGCGTCAAGAGGTTATGTGATGATTTTTTGATAAGATCGGTTATATTGTTCAGTTGTTTGTTTTCATGTGCATTTTTCCTTTTTAACACAATCTTTGGCTTCTAGAGCTTACAAATACCACTAATGTCTGTTATGCCTTTGTAATGTGTCATTACGCTCCATGTCATTTACATTTAAGTATACTGCGTGATACTTAGCAACACTATAGCTCTTATACATGAAGTGATGAAAGATGATGATTAGCTGATACTTTCGTAGAAGTTTGTGCAATTGTGGTTTGTCGCGTTTTAAGCATTGGATAAAGATTTTTGTTGCTGCAGATATCTCTCATTTTTTTCGTTCACGCTTCAACGCAATTAAGAGACCAACATGATCTTTTGTGGTCGCGCCTTTGGCATCAGTTTCAAACGGGAACCGTTGATTTTTGCTCTGATCAGCTTGTTTCTACTACCGGATTGGATGTGCGGCTCGAATTCAAATTAATTGCCTGCACCATTTTTGTCAAAGACAATGCTGTACGAGGCAAGGCCACCGCAACTTGAAACCTTTATAGCTAAGCCTAGTCGTAGCTTGGCCAAGGGCATGCTACGACTAGGCTTAGTCTATGCTTTTTAAGCAGTTTCATACCCTCTATTGTCACGTGCGATCTGCATATTATTGTTTAGAATTGGATCTAACAAGTGGCTCAGGAGCTGGCTTCCCGTTGCTCGTTCATCGAACAATTGCTCGGCAGATTCACTTGCTAGAAGAGATAGGCAAGGGCAGGTGAGAAAATGACAGTTTATGATGGTAATTAAAAGCGGTAAACTGCAAAAATGTGCAAATAAAGTCTGTTGGTTGAATCAAAGTATCTCAGTCAGCCTAATGGAAGCAGGCACCGACGTTATTTTATTTGAGTGTTGATATTTTTCGAGATCGACCGCATTTGTTTTTCTCAGGTATGGTGAAGTATACCGTGGTAAATGGCATGGGGAGGATGTTGCTGTGAAGAAGTTTCTGACAAGAGACGAGCTGTCGTGGTTCCGTGAAGCGGAAATCTATCAGACTATGATGTTGCGGCATGATAATATACTTGGTTTTATCGCTGCCGACAATAAAGGTAAAACTTTATGTCAATGTGCTTATAACTTGCGTGATTGTGAATGGACAAGGTATTCTCGAAATGTTTAGATCTCGTTTTCGATATTTGTGCAGTGTTGGTTTGCACCTGATGTAGTTAGAGAAGAGAGTTAAAAGAATTTTTCCTTCTAGAGCAGAAGTCTGAACAGTTCGCCATAGCATTATTAGGGCATAGAGAATGGATTTTGAAGAGAATTTTTTGTGCTGGCATGTACAAGCTTGTTATTACACGCTTTGTGTTCACGATAATTGCATTGTATTGAATGCGAAATCGAGCAAGGGGATATCCAGAGTTGACGCTAATTAGGCTTGGAGTTACTAATAGGCATAGTTGCTGACTTCCTATTTACAGCGTTGATGCAATTACACGCGTGTTAAAGCATTGAAGAATTTCTATTGCAAGTAAAGTGTATGCAGCGGATATCTTTAGATCGTAGGTTTACAATTTCGATGTTGCCGATTTGTACCATACAGTAACTTCAGCTCTGATTCCATTGGATCTTCACATAGTTTCGTTTTAATTTACTGGAAAAAGTCATAAATCATGCGTCGATTTTATCTGAAATGTCCTATTTGCATTTACTATTTTGATATCGAAAACATGTATCCTAATCCTTGCTGTTTTAGCTGAAATCTGCTCATTGCGTTAATAGATAGCATGTACTTTAAAGTTATGCTTGCTTTAGATTTCACATTGCTGATGATTGAATTTTTTTAATATTTATCACAGTTATAAATCGTTGCTCCTACGACCGCGAGCACAAATAATGTGGTTGCTTTTGAGTTGCTGAAAACAGACACTTTACTTTAAACGTTTGCAAAACCAAAGCAAAACAAAAAATACAGTGGCAAACGTAATCGTGTTTATTGAAAGAATAGTATATTTTTTTTTCTATCGAGTGGTTGCACGTTAAAACGTCCGACATTATCACTTCTGCCAGTTTTTCATTCGCGAAGTTCCACAGCAATGTGGAGCTTTTTCAGGTATTGTTTCATTTTTTGTTATATTCTAAGCCCCCTATCCGAAATAACCCATTTTACAAAGCAAAAACTTGGCGATGTAATTAATATTTTTGAATCATTCCTTTGGCTTTGCAACTGCTTTTAAACTAAAAAGAATTTCGGACGTAAATTTAAGAAATAGAAGCTTCAGTATGCATATGTCTGGTATATGGTATTGTTGAATCAATAGTTTAATTGCAGTTTGCTTTTTAAACTACTTCATGTATACTTGCGCTTTCTTTTCGCCAGCAAACTTTGCATTGAAATGCGTCACGTATCTTGTTCGAGAATTTATCTTGATGTTATTTCGAGTGTTATCTCAAATATTACATTGTAGTGCGGATTTAGTGAATTGGTTTAAGATATTTGTTTGCTACGCATCTCTTTCAAACGGTTGCTACGTAATATTCGCTTGTCTTTGAATCAAGAAAAATACGAATTGTATTTCGAAAATTGGAGGATGAGTGGTACTTTTATACTCGGGTGAAGAGAACATCTTTTGTCGGAAGATCGTTTTATTCGCGCCGTTTCAAAAGCACTAGCATTTCTCTCTTAAGCAGTGCAATCACGCAGGAAAATTGCCCCAAAGTGTCTTCCGAAGGGCTCAACATCGTGATGCTCGATGTCACCATCATTGTCGCCATGACCGGCGCTTCGATCCATTAGACCTGTTGTTGTTGTTGTTGTTTACCCGACCCCTTCCGAGGGATGGGGGCATGGCGGAAGACCATGGAGCCCCAGAAGCCGGGCAACTCCCCAGGGTCTGGACCAGAGGTCATAAAGAGACAGAGAGTCGCCAAAGAGTGAGCGGCGCAAAGAGTCCGTAGCTGGACAGTGCAGAATGAGATGAGAGATGTCCTGGGACGAGTGTCCACAGGCGCTGCAAGAAGGATTCTCGATTCTGCCAATCCTGGAGAGATAGGAACCTAAAAGAAGGCTGTGTCCATTGCAGCGAAGACGAGAGAGGACACAGCGAGCATGACGAGGGAGCACAAGTTCCTCGGTGGAAATTGAGGGAACCTGTGTGTCAAAATACTTTGAAGAGACAGTACGCCTCCAGTCCGAGATAAGACAAGAGTGGATACGAGAGATAAGAGGAGAGAGACTACAAGGGATTGCGGAGGGCGCAAGCAGCGCTCCCCGTCTGGCAAGCTCATCAGCTGTGTCGTTCCCCGGGAGAAACGAGTGTCCGGGGACCCATTGTAGTCTGATAGAACAGGAGGAGAAGAAGGACAGTTCCTGCCAGATCTGCCACAGAGTTTGAGATAACAGGAAAGGTGGAGGAGAGGACAGGGTGGCGAGGACAGAACGAGAGTCAGACAGGAGAAGAAGAGAAGAAAAATGGCAGACTTTATGGTGTTGCCGAGACCAGCGAAGAGCGTGCAGAATGGCGCAGGCTTCAGCGGAAAAACTGGAACAAACTGGGCCTGCCGAAAAGGAAAGAGTGGCCTCAATCAACAGCCGCCTCAACGTGGTGGTGCGGTCCCCGGCCCCGTTTGGGTTGGGTCGAAATGGCTGTTGGCCTTCCCGAGGGTCCCAGTTACCCCGGGCACTCCCCATCCATTAGACCTCGCTGCCGTCAAATAAAACAAAATTCGAAGAGAAAGATTTGATCTTAAGCTTTTTATTTTGTGAACGAATACAATTTACACTCTTGTTGTTTTTCGGTATTGTTTGAGATAGCCATGGCTGAATGTTTGTGTATAAGCGGTTTTGCATCCCAATAATCACTTGACGTTTCACAGATGTTGGAACGTGGACCGAATTATGGCTGGTTTCCGAATATCACGAAAACGGTTCGTTGTTCGACTACCTGTCGAAACAGAGAGTTGACGTTGCTTCAATGTTCAAGCTGGCTGGCACGATAGCTAGTGGACTTGCTCATCTCCACATGGAGATCATCGGAACGCAGGGTGAGCTTACAAACTTATATCATGTGGTTGGGTTGCTTTATTGAACAGCAGGCATTGCGCTGGAGGATTAGGAAATTTATTGCAGCCTTAATATGAAATGTTAATGTAGAGAGATTCTGCGTTTATGATTTCTACATGGTGGGGAAAATGTTCCCGGATTGTTTTTACAATTTATATTTTTATATTTTATTATATTTTATTTAAGGTTAATTACCCAAAACTGATCGTAATCTACTAACTATATCATTGTAATTTATTAAAATGTTTCCGGAATATATAAATTATTATTTTTAAACTAGGCAAGGGAAATGAAAGTTGTAAGCTTTTTATTACTGTATATTTTAAAACATCCCAAAACATTATCATGATTTAATTTTCGATATGTCCTCTTTCAACCTCTATTACTCGCTCAAGTCGTCCTCTAGAACTCTCCGCAGCAGCACATAACTTCTTCTGCGGTATTTTGGTCCAATCTTCAACCAGAGACACTTTCAAAGCCTCCACAGTTTTGTGTGGGAAGCGACAGGCCTCAGTCTCCAACATGGACTACACACTGAAGTCCATTGGGTTGAGATCAGAGATGAGGGAGGCCACAATTCCTTGCTCCAAAACCGGCGGAATCGTCTCGGCACCATTCTTGGGTTCTGTTGGAGGTGTGAGAGGGAGCGCCGTCCTGTTGGAAAGGAATTCCTTATTTTTGAAGTGCTTTTTCATCTCACGCAGGGCAAGGGTCAAAATGTCATCGATGTAGGCATTTGTGTTCACGTTGGCGCTCTTTTTCACAAAAATCAGAGGGGATTTCCAAGTTTTTGACACTGCAGCCCAAACCATGACGGATGCTGGCTTCTGGCGGCGATAAGCGGTCAACTTGTCTTCAGAAATGTTTTTTAAATGTCTGGCCAGCACTCTGTCATTTTGGGGATTAAATTGAGCCTCCACAGTGAACATTTTTTGACTGAAAAGACGATTTCACCCGTCGGCGTGCCAGATTTCATCAAATTCAGAAGAAGTCGAGCTCTCTTAGCTCTCTTTCTTTTTTGAAGGACAGTGAGCTGCTGACGCTTCTCTAATTTCAAGGGAGAAAGCTTAAGATCAGTTTTGACAATTGTCCTCATTGATTTTGGATTCATTTTTACATCTCGAGCCATTTTTCTCGTGGACCGCTTGGGGTTACTCCTCACCCTCTTTCGAACGGCTTTGATGTTGTTTTTCGTACGTCATGAGCGAGGGCGTCCGCTTTTGAAATGATCTTTGGTGTTGCCGAGTTCTTTGTATCTGCTTACCGCATCATAAACTGTTGATTTTGGAACTTTCAGCTGCTTTGTTATCTTCGCAATGGACGTTCCCGCGCGGTAGAGTTCAATTATGGCCTCACGTTTAGTCATATTGCCAGCTAATTATAATGAATTTATTAAATCTGGCTAATCTGGAATAAATTACAATGATATAGTTAGTAGATTACGATCAATTTTGGGACATTAGCCTTAAATAAAATACAAAAATATAATTGTATAAACAATTCCGGGAACATTTTTCCACCCTGTATTTCCCTTTTTTATAACTTATTCGTTTTGTCACGTTTCGATATTTTTACCAGTTTGAGTTTTAATTTATTAAAACAACGAGTTAGTTTGTAGTTAGTTTGCAAGTTTACTTATCGTCTCTTTCGATCTCTGCCTATCGTTGTACTGTATCAAGAAGCTAAAATGGCATTGCGCTGCGTAGCTGAGCCAAGCAAAATATCATTTTGCTGCCTCGTGCTCAAATGTGTTAGGTTAGCCCAATTACTTGGAATGAAAGCAAATCTTTATGAGCTATTGAGGGCGTATGACGAACATTTAAATATACCAGTTGATCAATTAGAATATTATTCAAGGACTTAATGGCAGTCATTATTTTCTACTTAAACAAAAATAAATCAAGGCAATTCTCAAAGAACAGAGCACGCAGTTGAGATTAGCTGGAAAATAATAAACCTGGCATGCAATGAAGCAATTTGACCTGTCCTTGCATTGCTTGAATCGTTGTCGAAAGGTTGTGCACGGCACAATAACTTCAAGAATCTTTTCACGAATACGTGCTGACACTCCAGACAGTTTTATGCTGGTGATCGATCGCAAAATTTCAAAACTTTACATCAGGTCTGAGCCAGCGCGCATGGCCTCGACCTTTACTCTATGCATTTCTGTGTACTTTTCCCGTGCAAGTAAACTATTTTCAATAGCATTTTTAAAGAGGAAACACCACGAATGCCTTTTACTTATCATTTGTTGCTAACAGCAACAAGGTTTTGGTGTCTTGTACTCTTTCAAAACAGATCTTTCAATCATTTTTCCATCTCTCAATAGTCAATTTCTAAATGTCAGGTTGCTTGCACAACAGTAATATCACCTAGTGCCAGTTACGTCCCAGGGCAATTTCGATTAGTACCACCCCGCCCATATAAAAAGATGGGAGTTTTTATCATAGACCATCAGCGAAACGTAACTGGTTTAGAGACAAATCTGATCGAGCGTCACCCGGGGACGTATGGCACCTACCCTCAAGTGGGAGCACTGTTTATGCATTTGTTGTGGTAGCTGCGGAAAAATATTCTTCCTAATAATTTCCTCTCGAAAATAATGATTTGATCCTCGTGATGCTCCTGAAACAAAAATTCATAATTCTTCTGAGATGGCACTTTTTGACTGCAATAATGTGTAGGCTAAAGACTGTGCGAGTTTTTAACTTCACGTTCCTTAATTTTCGTGGTCATAACACGTTTTGTTTCTACATAGCAGTTTGATGTTGAAAGCCACCTAAAGTTTGCGCTACATTTTGTAATATGAAGTTAAATGGGAAGTTTGCACTTTATCCTTGCATTTGAGCGATGCGCAATAACTAATGATTGCACAAAGAACTAATTTTGTGGTTCTGCTTAATCGCTTTATGTTTTTAACGATTTTGTGACGAACGAGCAATATCCTTTGCCAAGATCGATTATTTTTAATCTGTCCCTCTGATGCGGAAAATACTCGCTAACAATTGAAGCTCAATGTAGCGCTTATTTTTGAAATAACCATTGATTGGGTTGTGTCGCAATTTCAGTGATAGGAGTCATTTTGCATGCGAGTGTTGACTTTGTTCACCGTCCGCTTTGTTAAAATGATACTGCATCGTAATGCGGAACAAGTCACGTTCATGCATGCTTTGCATCCCAAACTCAATTAAGCAATTGAGAACATGCTGCTCGAGTCATGGAAAGCCGCTGCCATTTTACACTCATCAACATCGACTGTCGGTTCCAACAGCAACAAGTGGGGCTTACATAACAGTCGCCTTTTCACTACATAATGGCCGAACAACTTCAGTATCTTAACCCTGTGAAACACGGGTAAAAGTTTTTACTACAAACATAGCTCAACTTAAATTGAAAAGATCAGATTAATTCTTCTTGGCAGTGACATGAAGGGTGTCTTTGTTATATATGTATTGGACAAAGTGATTCGTGTTTAGGAAAGCCTCCCATTGCTCATCGTGATTTGAAGTCGAAGAACATTCTGGTGAAAAAAAACGGGGAGTGTGCCATTGCTGACCTTGGACTAGCCGTGCGCCACGATTCTATGACTGACACAATCGACATTCCATTAAACAGTAAAGTCGGCACAAAAAGGTTAGTTAATTATCTTAGTGCCGAACTTACTTTTTTATTTGTAAGGCACGGTAGAAGCATAGAGCGAAACTCGTTAAAAAAATAGCTGATCACGGGCATTTGTTCAATTGCAAAGATAATATCATTGTTTTCAAAAGGTACCGTTAACTAATCATTTTCGTAATTACGGTAAGCGTTTATTGAAGTCGGTTCTATTTTGTTTATGAATGTGAACAATGTTACAAACTATTGAAAATTTGAATATTTTGAAAACTCAAAACGCCATATTGCGAAATGTTTCATCACGTCTTGGCAGTAGGTTAAATCTTACGCTTTTACCACTAGCCGATTAACTAACGGATGTTTAAATGCTTTGCTGATCACGTTTTAGGTGTTGAGCTGTTTCTCTTGGAGTCAAAGTTAACAACAGCGGCCTGCAGCTAAAAACATCTTTTTTTTCTTGTTAATATTTGAGGCAATTCTTCAACTTCTTGATTCATTTATTCACGCGTATGAGCTCATGCTCGGATTGCATGTCTTTCGTCAGACTGGGCCACCACGACAGGTAGACTGCTTGGCCCTACCATCTGTCTGGGAAGCTGTGAATACCATTTTTTAAAGTTTTTTGATATGACTCGACAAGGGAAAGGAACCCCAGGTCTACCGACTGCGAAGCGGACAACTTCTTGATTGATATTTTCTTATCTGCAGGCGGGTAGAGATGGGAAGCATGTAGTCACTGCTTGCAGCTGTGAAAGGGTGTGTCGTTCAAGACTTGATTTGTTTATCCAAGCCTTAAATGGGTGGGGGGCGAGGAGGATATTTGAACCAATGGCAATATGTTGTTGCAAAAAAATCGATGACAAGTTGCTTGAAACGTGCGATTCTGCAGATTAGGTTGCTCCCTCATTTGGAAAAATACTGTCCTCTTTCTTTTAAAGATTGCTTTACAAGAGTATCGTTGCGCTAATATTTTTTTTTCAGATACATGGCACCCGAAGTACTGAACGACACTCTCAACATTCGCCATTTTGATTCCTTCAAACGAGCAGACATCTATTCGCTCGGTCTTGTGCTTTGGGAAATCACTCGTCGTTGTGATGTGGGAAGTGAGTTATTTTCTTGCTGTCCAAAAAAATGTAGTATTTGCTTTGTGATGAGCAAGCCGTTCGCTGTAAATCCCTTTTTGCTTTAATAGATCTCTACCTTATTTGCTTGGTATGTGATAACACTAGACTGTTTTATGGCTTACCTCCTCTCCACCCTACAGCAGAAGAAAAGGGATATTACTCTACCACCAGTTTTTTCTAATACTACATTTGAATAACCGGCAAAGAGTATTTTGTCGAACTTTATGGTTCTGAACCTCTGACGGTTTGTAGATCAAGATCTCGATTATCAGCTTCCTTATTACGACTGTGTGCCCGACGATCCATCGTTTGAAGTTATGCGAATTACTGTAGCTGATCAGAAGCGGCGTCCCTTGAAAGAAGACACCTGGTGTAAATACGAGGTACGTTGTGGCAAGCTGTTTACAAGGAAATGTTCTAAAATTTTACTTGCATGTGAGTAATGATAGCAAGCGTATAAATAGCGCTGAACTGCACTGTCGAAAGCAATGTATTTCAAATCAATCATTGCATCTGAAAATCGCCGTCCCAAAAAGAGTTTCGTTAAACGTGATAACAGAAAAAAGCAAAATGAAAACGTCGAAGATTTTCGCTAAATAAAAATTTTAAATGCCCGAAAGAAGACAAAAAGCTTAAGCGTTTCGCTTTTGTCTTTGTTTTTTGTTCAATAAAATTCTCATTTTGGGCATTCAATGTCAAACGTACACAAATTTGGGTCGATTTTGATGATCTTTAGTGTGTTTAGCCTGGTAAAAACATAAAATATGTTGGGTTTTAGGCTCATAGGCTTCCGTGGGCTGTTATTTCGCCCCTCTCAATCGCCTGGCTCTCAAACTTTGTGATGCTGTATCTTCAGTCCCTCGTGTTCGAATTTCGTAATTTTGATATCTAATTGTTCAAAAAAGGTAGTTCTTTTAGTTGACAGTACGCATGAAGTCACGCCCCTCTCAATCGCCTGGCTCTCAAACTTTGTGATGCCGTATCTTCAGTCCCTCGTGTTCGAATTTCGTAATTTTCATATCTAATTGTTCAAAAAAGGTAGTTCTTTTAGTTGACAGTACGCATGAAGTCATCAAGGCAAAGTAGGATAACATTTTTTTATCTTGATCTCGCAGCCTCCAAAATCGTCAGCTGCATTATTGACATCCAAAATTGACATTCCAGCTGCATTTACCAATGTTCGTTAGCGCCACAAGACGTTATGACGTCATAGTAGTATTGATGACATCATGACATATTCTATCGATGTTAGTACAATGCATTTCTAGGTAAAAATGGAGCAACGATAGCCAAGAACCAAACCCTACTTTAAGATATTTCCATTTGTGTTTTAAAGAAGTCAGTTTTTCAATTAATTCGAGCATTACTGTCCTAGTTAATTTTTTAACGTAGAAAGCAATAATTCTGAAGTCTAGTTAATTTAAACTAGACGAGTAATTGAGTTATTTGGCAATGAATAACATAGAGTTTGAAGTCTGATAAAACTGTGAGAGGGAGAAGATAGCAATTTACTTTGAAAGTGAACTTCTTCCAGCATCGAACTATCTTAAATTTATTGACATTTCATTAAGTGGTGTGAACAGTTGTAGTTGTAGAGCTGCGTTTTACTATTAATAGATGAAGCACCCACAACAACCAGGTGAACCATCTACAGGGTAAGCCAATTTACGTCACAGCTCAAAGATCTGCGCTCATGTACAAAGTCTGAAATACACTGAAGCTGTATGACAATCAGTTGTTTTTTCGTGGTATATGATTGAAGTCGAGACTAACTGATTCTGTCATAGAAAAACATCACTGTCCACAACTCTTGCTTCTATAGAGATCCCACCCTAGTGTTTGGTGTATGAATAGGTTAAAGATTAAGCAATGTCTACATAAAAAATTCATCCGATTTGAAGCTGCCAATTTTGGATGCTGCGAGATCAAGATAAAAAAAATGTTATCCTACTTTGCCTTGATGACTTCATGCGTACTGTCAACTAAAAGAACTACCTTTTTTGAACAATTAGATATCAAAATTACGAAATTCGGACACGAGGGACTAAAGATACGGCATCATAAAGTTTGAGGGGAGGCGAAAAAGCAGCCCACGGAAGCCTATGGGCCCAAAACCCAACATATTTTATGTTTTTACCAGGCTAAACACACTAAAGATCATCACAATCGGAAAGCTTAGCATCAAAATCGACCCAAATTTGTGTACGTTTGACATGGAATGTCCAATTCGTGAACTGTTTGGCTTAAATGCTGGGAAAAGTACCCTTTTTCAAAGTTTTTAAATTGCCTTACGATAACTCCTTGATTGAATGTATTGATAGATAACGATGCGAAACTGGTTGGTGTGGTTAACTTTTTACCATAAACTAACCAGAAACTGTTTGCATAAGCAAGATAATCGGTTATGGCCTTCAAACTTAATCGTTTGATTACGCTATTGCTTCAATAATCATTAAGTTTATTTTGGTAGAAGTTTCTGTCCCTAAATGGAAATGTTTTTTGCTATTTTTGTTCCTATCGTTACTGCTTAATGACCTTAGTACCATGGTAAAATTTCATAAAAATCTTTTTGATGGTGCTTGTCATTGATTGACAGTAACTTTGGCCTTTATTCTATTTATTAGTAATGTTACAACGAAAATCCCTGTTTTTCTAAATTTTGTCCTCGGGTTTCTGTCCATTTTGTGTAATACAGAGTTGAACGTTTGCAGTGCTGAGTGTCAAGCACCTGTCATCTGATTTTGCACCGAGCTGTAGTTTAGTAACTGAGCCTTTACCGTGCTTTATTGCCGATTGAAACTAGAATGCGAAATTGTGGCTACTGTTCGCCTCGCTTTTATAACCGCTTGTTACAGAGCATGCGTGGGATGTCGAAGTTGATGGAGGAATGTTGGTACGAAAAAGCATCTGCACGTCTCACTGCGTTAAGAGTGAAGAAGACGGTCGCTAGATTAGTAGAAGAAGAAGGCATCAAAGTATAAAATAAACAAACTGAAATCTGATCAGTTGCCTTTCGTACATCAGAGATCAGTGACATGTCGATGCACCAAGGTCCATCTGGTTGTACATGAATTAAAGAGTTACTACATCAAAGTGGTTTTCCTTGTTTTTTGTTCTTGTAGATAGTATAAGGCTTTGCCGCGAAATGTACGATACGAAATGATTGCTATTTTTCGTGCACAATGTTCGTGCTGTGCGCAGCCAAACTTAAATCAAAGAATTGAATTGTGGTTACAGTATCGTGTATTGCTTTTGTGTTTACCCTGTCCTTGAGCGCCATAGTTTCTAATTCTCCTAATAATGTATAAAAGCTTTTTTTTGGAGAACCACCCCTTTTGTAGCCAGTTAAAAGACCATGCATTTATGGCGAATGAAAACAATCACTTTTTCATCTTGCGAAAGCTGCTACTGAATGTTATTTTAATTTATTTGATCTTCGTGGTTTTTAACTGCAGTTGGTCGATTTGTCGTACAATGTATAGTTTTCGTAAAATTGATATGAGAATATTCAACCGAAGTCTTGCGGCCAATTTATTTATTATCATCTTTTACCGAAATTGTCCCTACTTTTGAGCATTTAAAACAAAAATAAGACTGGCAATTGCAGAAGGAAAGGGGTAAATCCCGCCGTCTCTGCTAAGGGGACAATACCGGATAAAAATTGAATAAAAACTACTACTATTACTCTCACCATCGGCTGAAATGTTTGCTTGTAGACCACCCAAGAGTTCATTCTTCAGTTTTGTAAACTAAATCTGTGATGCTCGTGTGCATCATGATGCGATTTGAATAAACTTGCCGAATGGTTAAGACTGTTACTTTATATTACTACTGATGATAATTCTTTCGAAGGTACCGACTACTCAATTAACAGCGTGCCGAGGATATGTGAAAGGGGAGTCAGCATTTGATGACCTTTATTTTTCGAGATCAACTTGTTGTTGGAGTCCTTTTTGTAACGGCCTAATGGGAGGGGCCATACCGCAGTGTATTTCTCTTAATAAGCTGCTGCACTCCGCCCATATTGTGAGTGATCAAAACCTTTCGCCTCGAATGCAACACTTTGCTAACTGTTTAAAACTTTCATGGGATCATATTAAAGGTTTTGCAATGACATTTACAGCTTCCCTGCATTGCGCAACAGCGATAGTATAGAAAACAGCCAGCAATTCACGTAATGATTCCATCAAAAAAGGTACTACACTAACTACTACTATAGGTGTTCGGAACGTCACTGTGCACTCTTTAAATTACATTTATTACAATAGATGCTAAATATGGCTTTCGTTGGCATCAAGATACAATCCGACCCTTTTCAAATGCAGTAAGAAAAAAGAATTGCAAATCTTGTTACTTCAACAGATTTATGAGACAAAATGGAATAATATCAAATTTTGAAGTTCTCAAATGCCGCTGTACAAAGCTTTATGATGTTATAAGGGTATCTTTGTTTTGTTTCTGTATGTCGTGGTGGGAAAACACGACTGGAGAGGTATAAGGCAAAAGAGAAGTTTAACAGTAACTGTTTTCAAAGAAGCCAGAATGCCTCAACATCTTGCAAGTGAGCAAATACATTCGATTGTTTTTGTATCAAAAAGGAATATCAGAGCGAAAAATTGCATTAGAGATGGGTTGAACGAAAACCGTGGTTAAACTAATATATAAAGCGCAATTCTGTGTGTCTGTTTTAACTCTTCTGAAACTGCTACAGGTACAAGCATTAAACTTGGCACGATTGATCACCACCCCGTGTTGAATGTCATAAGGGTATTCGTGACGTCATAATCAAAAATAATTTTTTCAGAATTTGCATTACTTGGCAAAAAACAACGGCTTTTTGCTCAAACAAAAACCAGCTTCCGACTTACCACATTTCAAAAATTTTATTTGTTTGGTGTCTAAAATGACGTCACAATCAACGATATATTGCACAATCTGTTTTTTGTTCTTTCTCAAAAAGTACTGATCGCACAAACGCGATTAAACGTTCATTTAAAAGAAAATGCTAAGGTGCTTTCGATAAAAACAACTTTAGAACAATTAAAGCTTATTTGACAATGCTACGAGCAATTCTTTATTTAAGCACTTTAAGCCCTCCATGAATTTTTTCTCTTTTTTTCCTTGCACGCTCAAACTGTCTCTATGATGTCATAATCTATCTGGTACGATTAACACAAGTATTCGCTAGCGCAGATTATAATATCAAGATGTTTTTAAAAATTGCACCCTTTTTACAAAATCATTTTACTAAAAAACTGATTTGTGACCTCATTTCTCAACTGATTTTCAAACTTTTTCCAACAAATCAAAGGTTATTTCAAGGTGATTACGAGAGTATGCAATATGTACAATTAATTTTAATTTTTATATTGAAAAAATTAAACTTTAAAATCTGTAGGGTAACTTTTTACCTCTTCCAAAAGTGGTGAGCTCAGTAAAAACAGGTGAACTTTAATACAATAACATTATAATAAAGTACTAACAATTACTGTCGTTTGAAGCTTAAGAAATTTCCTTTCCAGTAATATGTGACTCCAATTACTTAGGGCTAAGGATTAGTTTATAATGGCTGATCAAAACTTGGTTGCCATACATCATGTTTCATTTTTGGTCGAACAATTATCCTACTAGACCTAACAAACTAGCAATTGTTAGACATAGTTAGCTCTTTGGCGTATTTTGACTACTGTTCCTCACAAGCATGGTTCTTTTGCATTATCTGTTGACGTTTTCAAATAGATCCATCAAAAATTGAAGTCTGTAAATGTTTATGAAATGTAGTCTACCGGTTAAAAACACACAAAATTTTAGTGCCTACAGTTCACAAAACTGCAATTTCAAGAAAAACTAAGTCCTTTGGTATATTTTGTCTATTCTTTCTATAGTATTGAGCTTTGGCATTATCAATCAAATTATTTAAAAGACTCATCGGAAAACGAAGTCTACAAATTTTAATATGTAGCCAACTCCAAGCAAAACACTTGGTGATCACCCATGAAAAACGAGGGAGTAAAGATGGTCCTTTCTCATGGTTTGCATCAAAATCTAAGCGTCGAGCAACATATGATCTAAATGTTGAAGCAATTTCCTTTGCAATTGGGCGAGGCTGCCAAAGCAGTCAGCTGATTTGATGTTCTTAACCTCGACATTATTAATGGGGGTACCCGCTACCGCTATAACTCAACTGTGTTTCATTTCGAATTAGTTTGCTCTTTGGATGGCGGCATTTATGCCAGGACCAAGGAGTATGCACGCAGTCAGATACGTTAGTTCATATTAATTTGCCTACACTAACGAAAAAATGGTAAGTATCAATCTTAATAATAATGGCTCAAAACGCATTGTGAGGTCATGATGTTAAATGCCATCGCAATGCTTGCCACTACATAGTGAGAACAGCAGCAGGCAGCAAAATTATTCATATCATTTTGACAGCAAACATAAATGGTAAAGTCCATTACTGATATTTGTAATTGCATGGATATAGATACAAAACACTAATCTTCATTTAGAAGTAGGGAGGTCTGGATTATGGGCAAAGTTAAATGTAATAAAATCCCAAATTTAAGAAAAGATTAATATCAAACCATAATAGCATCAATCTGTAATACTGGATTAAGAGGGAATGTCTTTGTTTGAAAAGAGCTTAATAGGCACCCATTGCAATAGGTTTAATGACTTAAGGAAAAGCCATAGCCCCTTTTCATGCTATGGCCGAATTAAAGCAAAACAGCGCAGGCAAAAATCTTAATGTCACAAATATTAATACGAACAAGGGAATGTTACTAAATCATTTCGTTGTTGCTCTCATAAATGTTTGTACTGTGAAGCTGGCACAGCTGCATTAATTGATACTTTTTAAATCGGCAGGGGTGATAACGTGCCCTGCCGGGATAAAATTGCACCATACTGTTAGGAGAAAAATGCTTTTTATTTTGCTTGGTATTAGCTTTACAGAGCTACGCTTTGCTTTACTCTTAGCTGACCTACAGTTACATTGCATTTGCATTGTCTGTAAACCCAAGAAATTTTAATGCACAAGACCATTTTATTACTTGCACGAAAGTGATTGAAGGCGCACAGTTCAGTCTTCATGTCACTTCATGTTCCTTTTGAACAAAAAGAGGTCTACTTCAAATATTTCTGAGCGTTTTGTTTGAAAATAACTCGGCCTGATGTGCGCCTACTAAAATATGGTAAATGATTTGGGGGAAGCCATAGCCGCTTTCGTCGCTATGCCGGAAACAAGACAAAAGCGTAGCCAAAACAACTTAATACCACAAATATAAATAGCCGGCCAATATACATAGGAAAGGGGCAGCACCATATCGCAAAATAGACTTACCACTAATTTGCTTATTCGTGTAATTGTGAAAGCAACCACCATTTCACTGCTACCATCAGTTTTGATTGTGTTTCAATCCCTTCTCCTTTAAGTATTAATCATAATTTGAGGCAAGATTCTTTGTGAGCATTGCCAGTCACGATTAAGAGAATATGATGATCACAATTTCTTGTGCAAGAATTATGAAAGCTCTTAAAAATCATTTCACTTTTTGCTGCTGCTCATACAAAAGCCCTATACGTAAAGCCGGGGCAGCCGCTTGAACCGAAATGCTAAACCCCGTCATTACTGATGGAGGGCCCCTACCGGGCGACGCTGGCAGAGCCGGCTAGTATTAAATAAAGCGAGGGTTTGTATTGTGCAAGAGTTGATATTACATGGCTTTCCCTAAGTAAAGATACAAGTCATTTATTGTCGGAATCGCCTTAAAATAACCTTCCATACAGAGACGTAGCAGCCGCCCCCCAAACCCCCCAATTGGGGGGGCCCAGGCCAACTTTGGGGGCCCAAGTTAGTCTGAAATTGCTTTTTGGCTACGTGACTATTTTCAGTTCAGCAGACTTGTTTACAACCGATTTAAACTGTAGGAAGAAATTGGCTTGTGACATCATAAGTGAATGCGACGTCATTTTATCTCGCAGAATCTAGAATATTTCGATTGATTTTCTGGTAGAATCTTGAATATTCGATTGACGTAACAATGCCGTTGTTACGCAACAATCATAGAATGGTCTGGAATTCTGTTTGGCTATAAATACCGGGACAATATATATATACACTGCAGAGTGCAGATAAAGTATTTTATTGACATTGTATAGCAGTGGTTCTCAAACGGTGTGCCGCGGCACACTAGTGTGCCGTGAGAGATTTCCAGGTGTGCCGCGTAGGTTTTTGGAATTTTGGAGTACAAGCGCTTAATTCAATTAAGCTTAACATCATGCAATATACTAGTAAGTTTCTTTCTTGTAATCTTTGTTTAATAAGCTGAAGTAAACGTTTTGACGTAGTCTATATTTATTATTTTCTATTATGTTCAAAATTTTTGTTAAAATTGTACTGTAGACTAGTTATTGGTAACCCAGTTTGTAGTTTCAAGGCAACATCATTATATTATTGTCTACTCTATAATTATGATTCGTGTAAGCGTTGTGATGTAATAGTTAAATTTTTCATTTTGTTTCAAAAATTTTATATGCTAAGAAGATAGCAGTGTTGTTATTGGTAGGCAGGCTAGCTAACAAGTCTTTGACATTTCTGATAATGCTGGTAGTCAGGTCCGGCAAAAATGCGCAATAAGCTTTGGCGGTGTTTAAAACACAGTATGCAAATTTAGTTTTGAAGTGTTTTATTATATTTTTTTATTCAGAAGTTTTTTAGAATTTGGTATCCAAACATGGATAAGTATTTAAGGAAAACCAGTTCATCCAAACAAAAAGAGACTGTCCGACAAATCAAGCGCAAATACAGACAAGATTATATTCAGTACGGATTTATTGCTTCGGGACCTGAGGATCACCAACAACCTTTATGTATTATTTGCAATACGGTCTTAAAGAACGAATCGCTTGTTCCAAGCAAGCTTATGAGACACTTGAGCACAAAACATCCCACATTGAAGGATAAACCTATAAAATTCTTCGAGAACTGGAAAATGCAAACTAACAAACAGGCAAAAAAAATGGATAGCTACCTTAAGCTTCCGGAAAAAGGGTTAATCGCCAGCTATAAAGTGGCTCACCTGTTAGCTAAACGTAAAAAAGCACATACTGACGCAGAATCAGTTATTGCACCGGCATTAGCCATTGTTGTAGAAGAAATTCTTGGAACAACTGCTGCACAAAAAGTTCGCCGAGTTCCACTGTCAAATGATACGATTTCACGAAGAATAAAAGACTTGAGCACCGATTTACAAGATCAAATTCGCGAACACTTTATTGTGACAGAAAATGAACTGTCTGTATTATGGGCTTTACAAGTTGATAAATCTACAGACCGGACTGGGAAAGCTCATTTGCTTGCTTTTATTCGATTCTCAAAGAATCTTAAGTTGGTAAATGAGTTACTGTTTTGCAAAGAGTTGGACAGCACAACTACAGGTGAGGACATATTTGAATTGGTGAATGAAAATGTTTTGCTTTCTAAGTTGAAATGGAGTAACTGTGTGAGCGTTTGTACCGACGGTTGCCCTTCAATGCAGGGAAAAAACAAAGGATTTGTTGCATACGTGCGCCAAAAAAATCCAAACGTGGTAATTGTGCATTGCATGGTCCACAGAGAAGCACTCGTGGCCAAATCTTTACCCAAAGATTTACAAACTATTATGAATCAAGTTTGCCAAGTTGTAAACTTTATTAAATCTCGGCCGCTACAAAATCGACTTTTTTCTCAACTTTGCAAAGCTATGGATTCTGAGTACGAGTGTTTGCTTTATCATACTGAAGTACGTTGGTTATCCAAAGGAAAGGTGTTAAAGCGCTTGGTCCAACTGAAAACTCAAGTTCTTTCATTCATGGAAACGCAGAAGAAAGACTTCGGATTTTCTTTCAATGACGAAATGTGGTGGCTAAAAGTTCTATTTCTTTCTGACTTGTTTGAAAAACTAAACAATTTGAATTCCAGTCTCCAAGGTCCTTCAGAAAATATAATCACATCAACATCAAAGCTACGATCATTAGACGAAAAGTTGACGATGTGGAAAACTAAAGTCTCAATGGAAATCTTTGATTCGTTTCCTTCAATTATTGAATCCCCTCTAAAAAAAGAGATTGTTCCTGATATTATGTGCGCATTGAATGGATTACAGCAGTCTCTTCGAAACTATTTCCCCGAGTTTGCTGTAAACAACTTTGGATGGACAGTTAATCCGTTTGGAATAAACAACACAAACAACTTTTCTACGGAAGAAAAAGAGCAGCTCATAGATTTACGAAATGACGTATTTTTTCAAGCATTGTTTCCCCAAAAAAGCTTGGATGAGTTTTGGCTATCTGTTTACAAATCTTATCCAACGATCGGTACCAAAGCCATCAAAATATTGCTACCATTTGCATCTTCGTGGCTCTGTGAATATGGATTTTCTGCTTTGACAGAAATTAAAAGCAAAAAACGAGAAAGACTTCTTGGAATTGACGATGAAATGCGGGTATGTTTGACAATGATGGAACCGCGTTTTGATCTCATTTGCTCTCAGAAACAGGCGCATTCATCGCATTAAACTCGATTAAAGTTTTCAGAGTGACGTTTTTAAGTATTTTGTTGTTTTTATACAGTAGTGTGCCGTGGATTTTTTTAAATTTTTTTAGTGCGGCGCAACCGAAAAAAGTTTGAGAACCACTGTTGTATAGAATAAAACGTTCAAAAAGTGGTGCTCAAAAGAGAAAAGAAGCAGCCACTGCTCGAGATGCTGTAGCGAAATTGCCCAAGATGACAGATTTTTTCAAGATTACTGAGCAGAGTAGACCTGGCACTAGTACCGAGAGGGATGAAGAAAACTATAGTGTACAAGAAAAAGAAGACTATGACGATCAGCATCAAAGTGATTGTAAATTTCCAGAAAATGTAAGTTGTGATTTACCTGCCAATACGCAACCTTCAATATCAAAAATAACTGAATCTCAATTTACCCCTATCCCTGATGACCCATGTAAATGGCCTGAAAGTATTTCTCATGCTCAACGATGTGATATAGTAAAGCGTGGACCACATCAACTAATAATGAACTTTCCATATAATAACACAACTCCAAGGCGACGTTTTTCCTCCAACCATTATAAACGTGTGTTACCTAATGGTGAAAGTGTTTCACGGTTGTGGCTAATTTATTGTAAGGAATCAGATCAAGTTTTTTGCTTTTGTTGTAAGCTATTTGGAAAAACACTAAGCCCCTTTTGTAGTGGTATAAATACATGGGAGGGTTTTTCGAAAAAACTGAAAGACCATGAAAACGGCATTTCCCACCAAGAATGCTGCAGTCAATGGATGTTGCTAGCTGAAGGGATAAGAAATTCATCCACTATCGACAAACGCGAGATGAATATTTTTTTCAATGAAAGACGTTTTTGGAGAAATGTTTTAGAGAGACTTATCGACATTGCCTTGTTTCTATCGGAAAGGAATCTTGCTTTTAGAGGATCTGAAGAAGTTTTAGGATCTCCTCACAATGGAAATTTTCTGGGTATATTTGAGCTTTTGGCAAGAAGAGATCCGATCCTAAAAGAGCTTCAAGACAGAATCAAGAATAAAAACACTAAAGATCACTATTTGAGTCCTACCATACAAAATGAACTAATTGAATTGCTAGCGACAGAAGTTGAAAAAGAAAATTTACAGCAATTGAAATTGGCAAAATATTTTTCTATAATTTTGGACTACACTCCAGATATGTCACATCATGAACAAATGTCTGTCATTCTCCGTTATCTACTATGTAATGAAGAAGCTGCTGTTGTTAAAGAAACATTTTTTGGCTACTTGAGAATAAGTGACAGTACTGGGAAAGGCTTGTTGGACGCTTTCTTAGAAAAAGCGACCGAACTGCAACTCGAATTGTCTGATTGTCGAGGTCAGTCATATGATAATGGTGCTAACATGAAAGGAAAACATTCTGGGGTCCAAGCAAGAATGCTAGACATCAATCCCAAAGCTGTTTACGTGCCCTGTGCAAACCATACCCTTAACTTAGTTGTTGTTGACAGTGCTAATTGATCGACGGAAGCATTGACATTTTTTGGAGTACTTACAAGGTTGTATGTGCTGTTTTCTTCCTCTGCTCAGCGTTGGGAAATTTTGAAGAAACATGTGGAGCTGTCCATAAAGTCACAATCTGATACTCGTTGGGAAAGCAGAATTAAATGCATCAAACCTCTTCGATACAATTTAAAAGAGGTGTTGCTGGCACTGAAAGACTTGAAAGCCATTTCCATAGAAAGAAAAGACGGAAGAGCTGCCTCAGAAACAAAATCGTTGATAGCTCATTTATCAAAATGGAGTTTTCTTTTGTCGGTGTTTATTTGGTATGATATCCTATTCCAAGTCAATAAAGCAAGCAAGATTCTTCAATCGTATGGAGTCTCCCTTCATACAATGGAAACGGAAATCCAGGAAACTGAAAAGTTTTTGCATAACTATCGCACAACGGGTTATGACAGTGCCGCAACATCTGCTGTTGAAATAGCACAGGAATTGGATATTGATCCTTCTTTTCCTCCGTCAAGAAGTGGAAAGAAAAGAAGATTGTTTGATTACCAAGGTGAAGAGGAACAATGAGCTACTCCTGAACTGAAATTTAAAAGCAACTTTTTCTATCCATTAGTAGACCAGGCTATTATGTCAATAAAGGAGCGCTTTAATTTGTTACGTGAGGTTTCTTCCGCCTTTTCGTTTTTGTACACACGAGACAAACTTTTGCTTGTGCAACAAGAAAATGCTCTTCTTACTTGCTGTAAAGAGTTCCAAAAAAAGTTCGGTGACATTGATTCTGATGAAATGAGCGCTGAGCTACAGCGATTTGTTTTAATTTTACAAAAAAAATGCAATCTCAATACGGCTCAAGACTTTCTGAACTATCTTCTAAAGACTCATTTATTTGAATTGTATCCGAATGTGTACATCGTACTTCGAATCTTACTAACTTGCCCCGTGACTGTTGCCAGCGCTGAAAGAAGCTTCAGCAAATTGAAACTGATCAAAACTTTTAATAGAACGTCTATGACAGACAGTAGACTATCTTCATTAGCCATGTTGTCAATCGAAAATGACTGCGCCCGATCTCTTGATTATGACAATGTCATAACAGCATTTGCGAACAAAAAGGTTCGCTCCAGACTATTTAAATGATACTGTGTTTTTATAACTTTTTCATGTTTTTCAGTGTCATTGCTTTCGTTTCGCAGTGTCTGCATAAATGTCCTACTGAACTCTGGCATCGGTGCCGAATTTTTTATGACTTGCACCTTCAGTATCGGCATTAGGGTGATGCAAAAAGGGGGGTTTTGAAAATTTTTTGAAATTTTAATGGGGCACCCTCTAATCTGATACTGTTTGCCTCAAAAACACTACATACAAAATTTGAGGTCAATCAATTGATATTTAGAGGTTGCTACCAGCCTTTAAAAATTCTAACATTAAAGTAAATTTTCATTTTTTTGCTACATTTTGGAGACTAATTTCCACACCACCTATTGAGGTATAGTCATGGGCGCGTTGCTTTTTTTTAAGTGGAAACTCCCCAGTAAGCCTATTATAACCACTAGCATGTATCATCATGACGATTTATTTCAGTGACATAATTGTTTTCTTGTTTTTGTCCGGTAGAGAAGATCTGAACTTCTTCACTATTTGCAAAAGGTACTGCTTTTGTTGTTCATCATTTGTGAGGATCTTGTTATATTTTCCATTAGCTTCACTCCTCTTTCTGCTAAATCATTTGTTACTTTCATATTCATTACAGTTTCACGTGCTTTCAAATATTCATCATTAGAGTCCCAATTTTCTGCGTTTGATTCAAGGAAACTGCACGGGAGGCCAAGGATTTCAAAAAAGACTTTAGTGTGTGAAGTCACAAAATCATTAAGCTGCTTCTGTTCATTTACTGCATGGTCAATAGTGGTTCGTTTGATATTATTCTGCTCAGCAGGGTTCTCCAGAGCTTCCCTCATTTTGTTCTTCATCTCAATGGAGATCTCTTCATCAAAGAAAGCAAGTGCTATAAGCTCTTCAGAAAGATACCAGAGATGGTTTGAGAACTTTTTGAGTGCAATTGTTGCAATTTTTTCTTCGCTTTCTTTGTATTTGACTAAAGTCTTTAATAGTTGCAAGTCAAGCCGAGGAGCATAACGAGGAACAGGTGCTGTATACCAGGATCTAATATAAACTTCAACTGCAAAGCAACAGATGTCTCTCAGACCTTTCTCTTCCGACTTTGTCAAAGTGAACTGCTGTTTGAACATCCAGATCTTCATAGAATATATTATCTTTGCCATCCATTGGGCTCTATGACAGGCTCCTGGTTTTTTGAAGCGTATTCCTGAAGATGGGATTCCTCCAACAAATATTATACTCAGTTCAAGCAATTCCTTGTAATCATCGCGGGGTTGGTGCTCTTTCAGCTGGTTATTGGCAAATGTTATTGTATCATCTTTTATTTTGGCAATTTTGGTGGCTATGGTTTGGTCATTCTCAGCTGTCTGGAAGGATTCTTTATTCAGTTTATCCCAATTTACTTTAAAACGTTTAAATATTTGTATATTTGGTCCAGATGAAGCTGGTAATGAGGTGGACACAACTAATTCTAAAACTATCTCCAAAATATGATGACGACAGGCAAGCCAAAGCATATCTTTGTCCATTTTGTGCTCAAGTGAAACACAAGCTCCATTTTTACGGCCAGTGTTCGAAGCTGTTGTGTCAAAACACATGCATTTTACCTAATTTAATAGACCACAGTCAAGAACAAGTTTAAACACAGCAGCTGAAGTGTTTTCTCCAGTGCCACTGCTGAGTTTTGGTACACCAAGGAGCTGATCAACTCCATTTCCTGAAACTAAAACTGGAAGCCTGTCAACAACTTCTTCTCCCGAAATATCTTCCAATAGTTTGCCATCCCAGTCGATAGTTAAGGGAACATCATTTTTTAATTCAGCTTTTAGAGCTTCTGAAATATCTTTGCGAAATTTTTGCCTTGCACGCCTGATGCTTGAATAACTGACATTAAATTCATCCGGATCATGACCTAAATTTTTCACAGTGGGAATCATAATCAATGAAGCACTTCTATCACTGACTTTGGCAACATCAAGAGAAGCTAGTAGCCTGTCATCCCTTAATTTGACTTTTTTTCTTGCTGAAGAGATTCTAGATGTTGATGGTTTGCTAGGATCAATTGTGTACTCTTCGTCTTCATCCTGGCTGGAGTTTTCTGCAGAAGTAATTGATGATGAGCCACTATCAGCAAGTTCAACTGTATTTTCAAAATCACTCATTTGTCTTTTTCTTTTAATCTCAAGTTTCTTTTCATTTTCACTTGCTGCTTTTTGAAGTTGTGAATATTTTTTATCCACACCAGCCATTTTTCCTTCACGCTTAGGCTGCCTTTGCAACATCAAAAACTTTTTATCTTCTTCATTGTCCATTAAGTTCAGAGCATCAGCATGGGCAATATCAAATAATTTATCCAAGTCATGATCCCATTTCTTTTGTTTATTTAGCAAATTTTGACTTTGTTTTTTCTTATTTTCTTTAATTTCAACCATTCATTGTAAATAGAATTCAATTTCTCAATTACATGTTTTTTCAGTTTTGTTGGAATTCGCGCTTGTTCCCAGACTTGCATCACATCTTTAGCAGTTGATGTTAGAGCTTCTCTAACAGTTTGCTTACAATTTGTTTTATAATTCATGAATAATGACATTGCTTCTCTTTTAGATGGAAGAACAGAAGTTTTTAATGCTTCTATGGGCTGACCAACTAGCCATATATCTGTAATGCTTCTGGTTGGATGGCGAGACGCCATTGCTTACTGTGTATTAAAATGAAGATTGCTTACTGTTTATTAGAACAAAGAGAAGCACAACCTCCTTCTGTGACAACTGTGAGGGTACTGAAGCTATGACGCTCTGTCTTACAATTGGCTCAAGTTATTGTGGGGCTTATAGCAGGGGGTTGAGGTGGGGACAAGTTTGGGAGAGCAGTTCTTCTACTGTATAAACAGAGTGAGACTAGCTTTTAACTCAATGATAGTGTAAAAATTATGCAGCAGTGATGAAATTGCTATTTTACAGTATCTGATTAGTAAATATAACTAGGTTATGTAACTTATATTTAATAATCTGAAAAATAAAAAAAAAGAACAAAATTACAAACTTTGACCTGTGGTAGCATACTCTAAATATTATTAGAATTGAAAAAAACATTACACAGGGTGTTTTTATACCAAAATGAACAAAATTAAGGGGTGCCCCACAAATTTTGAAATGGTCACCATTTTTGCATCACCCTAATCGGCATGCTTTATTCTGACATTAGCCTGTTTACTTATGTACAAATTGTGGTGTATTTTCTTAATGCAGCTTTTCAATTTTACACCTCTAAAGTGATATGACCTGTGCGCAGGGGCTCTTGCGCTTACTTTGGGGGGGGGCCCGAAGTTGGAGTGCTACGGGACTGGGCCCCCCCCCCCCCAAAGTAAGCGCAAGAGCCCCTGCGCACAGGTCATATCACTTTAGAGGTGTAAAATTGAAAAGCTGCATTAAGAAAATACACCACAATTTCTACATAAGTAAACAGGCTAATGTCAAAATAAAGCATGCCGATACCGAAGGTGCAAGTCATAAAAAATTCGGCACCGATGCCAGAGTTCAGTAGGACATTTATGCAGACACTGCGAAACGAAAGCAATGACACTGAAAAACATGAAAAAGTTATAAAAACACAGTATCATTTAAATAGTCTGGAGCGAACCTTTTTGTTCGCAAATGCTGTTATGACATTGTCATAATCAAGAGATCGGGCGCAGTCATTTTCGATTGACAACATGGCTAATGAAGATAGTCTACTGTCTGTCATAGACGTTCTATTAAAAGTTTTGATCAGTTTCAATTTGCTGAAGCTTCTTTCAGCGCTGGCAACAGTCACGGGGCAAGTTAGTAAGATTCGAAGTGCGATGTACACATTCGGATACAATTCAAATAAATGAGTCTTTAGAAGATAGTTCAGAAAGTCTTGAGCCGTATTGAGATTGCATTTTTTTTGTAAAATTAAAACAAACCGCTGTAGCTCAGCGCTCATTTCATCAGAATCAATGTCACCGAACTTTTTTTGGAACTCTTTACAGCAAGTAAGAAGAGCATTTTCTTGTTGCACAAGCAAAAGTTTGTCTCGTGTGTACAAAAACGAAAAGGCGGAAGAAACCTCACGTAACAAATTAAAGCGCTCCTTTATTGACATAATAGCCTGGTCTACTAATGGATAGAAAAAGTTGCTTTTAAATTTCAGTTCAGGAGTAGCTCATTGTTCCTCTTCACCTTGGTAATCAAACAATCTTCTTTTCTTTCCACTTCTTGACGGAGGAAAAGAAGGATCAATATCCAATTCCTGTGCTATTTCAACAGCAGATGTTGCGGCACTGTCATAACCCGTTGTGCGATAGTTATGCAAAAACTTTTCAGTTTCCTGGATTTCCGTTTCCATTGTATGAAGGGAGACTCCATACGATTGAAGAATCTTGCTTGCTTTATTGACTTGGAATAGGATATCATACCAAATAAACACCGACAAAAGAAAACTCCATTTTGATAAATGAGCTATCAACGATTTTGTTTCTGAGGCAGCTCTTCCGTCTTTTCTTTCTATGGAAATGGCTTTCAAGTCTTTCAGTGCCAGCAACACCTCTTTTAAATTGTATCGAAGAGGTTTGATGCATTTAATTCTGCTTTCCCAACGAGTATCAGATTGTGACTTTATGGACAGCTCCACATGTTTCTTCAAAATTTCCCAACGCTGAGCAGAGGAAGAAAACAGCACATACAACCTTGTAAGTACTCCAAAAAATGTCAATGCTTCCGTCGATCAATTAGCACTGTCAACAACAACTAAGTTAAGGGTATGGTTTGCACAGGGCACGTAAACAGCTTTGGGATTGATGTCTAGCATTCTTGCTTGGACCCCAGAATGTTTTCCTTTCATGTTAGCACCATTATCATATGACTGACCTCGACAATCAGACAATTCGAGTTGCAGTTCGGTCGCTTTTTCTAAGAAAGCGTCCAACAAGCCTTTCCCAGTACTGTCACTTATTCTCAAGTAGCCAAAAAATGTTTCTTTAACAACAGCAGCTTCTTCATTACATAGTAGATAACGGAGAATGACAGACATTTGTTCATGATGTGACATATCTGGAGTGCAGTCCAAAATTATAGAAAAATATTTTGCCAATTTCAATTGCTGTAAATTTTCTTTTTCAACTTCTGTCGCTAGCAATTCAATTAGTTCATTTTGTATGGTAGGACTCAAATAGTGATCTTTAGTGTTTTTATTCTTGATTCTGTCTTGAAGCTCTTTTAGGATCGGATCTCTTCTTGCCAAAAGCTCAAATATACCCAGAAAATTTCCATTGTGAGGAGATCCTAAAACTTCTTCAGATCCTCTAAAAGCAAGATTCCTTTCCGATAGAAACAAGGCAATGTCGATAAGTCTCTCTAAAACATTTCTCCAAAAACGTCTTTCATTGAAAAAAATATTCATCTCGCGTTTGTCGATAGTGGATGAATTTCTTATCCCTTCAGCTAGCAACATCCATTGACTGCAGCATTCTTGGTGGGAAATGCCGTTTTCATGGTCTTTCAGTTTTTTCGAAAAACCCTCCCATGTATTTATACCACTACAAAAGGGGCTTAGTGTTTTTCCAAATAGCTTACAACAAAAGCAAAAAACTTGATCTGATTCCTTACAATAAATTAGCCACAACCGTGAAACACTTTCACCATTAGGTAACACACGTTTATAATGGTTGGAGGAAAAACGTCGCCTTGGAGTTGTGTTATTATATGGAAAGTTCATTATTAGTTGATGTGGTCCACGCTTTACTATATCACATCGTTGAGCATGAGAAATACTTTCAGGCCATTTACATGGGTCATCAGGGATAGGGGTAAATTGAGATTCAGTTATTTTTGATATTGAAGGTTGCGTATTGGCAGGTAAATCACAACTTACATTTTCTGGAAATTTACAATCACTTTGATGCTGATCGTCATAGTCTTCTTTTTCTTGTACACTATAGTTTTCTTCATCCCTCTCGGTACTAGTGCCAGGTCTACTCTGCTCAGTAATCTTGAAAAAATCTGTCATCTTGGGCAATTTCGCTACAGCATCTCGAGCAGTGGCTGCTTCTTTTCTCTTTTGAGCACCATTTTTTGAACGTTTTATTCTATACAATGTCAATAAAATACTTTATCTGCACTCTGCAGTATATATATATATTGTCCCGGTATTTATAGCCAAACAGAATTCCAGACCATTCTATGATTGTTGCGTAACAACGGCATTGTTACGTCAATCGAATATTCAAGATTCTACCAGAAAATCAATCGAAATATTCTAGATTCTGCGAGATAAAATGACGTCGCATTCACTTATGATGTCACAAGCCAATTTCTTCCTACAGTTTAAATCGGTTGTAAACAAGTCTGCTGAACTGAAAATAGTCACGTAGCCAAAAAGCAATTTCAGACTAACTTGGGCCCCCAAAGTTGGCCTGGGCCCCCCCAATTGGGGGGTTTGGAGGGCGGCTGCTACGTCTCTGATTCCATTACTTGGTAGTTGCGCAACAAGTTGGCCACCACATCTTCGAAGTCATTAGACTTATGTAAATCAAGAAAATTTAGACATACTTGTTTAAAACTTTTCCACGCATCCAACTCGGTTTCATTGAGCTTTTTGTCAAACATGTCATTCAGGATAAGTTTTCGTATCTGAGGCCCAACAAACACACCTTATTTTATTTTGGCATCAGACAATTTGGGAAAACATTCATGCAAAAATTCAAATGCAGGAGAATCTTTTCTTAAGCCTCTAACGAATTGTTTGAATAGCCCAAGCTTAATGTGCGTAGGTGGCAAAATGATTTTATTTTGAGGGACCAAAGGCAAAGCTACCACGTTATGTTGACCTTCCTCTTCTTCTATTCTCTGCGGCCAGGTCTTCTCAATGTAATGCTTATTGCGAGCTCTGGAATCCAGAGGCATAGAAAGCAGCAGTACTTAGTGTAGCCAAGTTGAAGGCCTCATAACAAAGCCACGACTTTTAAGTCTGCGCACACATACCACAAATGAGAATGGTAATTTAATTTATTCAAAATAAGTTGCAAGTTGTAGTATGTTTCTTTGAGGGTGGTTGAATATGCTACTGGCACGGATGGATAGCGGTTCCCGTTATGCAGAAGCACAGCTTTGATACTTTCCTTAGAGCTGTCTATGAAAAGTCTCCAGTTCGTTTGATCGTGGATCATGCCAGTACTTTGAAATAATGCAGAAACATCGTTGCAATAGCACAGTTCGCCATCAGTAAAGAAGTGGGAAATTAGGTCTTGGCTTCTTTGACGATAGAAAGTTACCTTTGTGTCTGGAGCAAGCAAATCCATTGTTGTAAGGGTGAAGCCAAGAGTTCGCTATTAGACTTGCTCAGATTTAAATCTTGCAAAACATCATTTAAATCTTCCTGACTGATCAAATGTGGTTTGGTAGCTTCTTGACTGAGTTGAAAGGTATCATCAGAATCACAACTCGAGTTTTCAGAGTTCTCTGAAGACTCGCCTTTAGTTCAGGTAAACACGGTGGAGTAATGGAAACGGGTAGATCAGCAGAATGTGGGACAGGACGGATTGCAGATGGTAGGTTTGGATACAAAATTTTCTTCCTGTTTCTTTGGTTATAGCCTTTATTTTGGTTAAACAGAAATAGCAATCGGTGATGTGGTCTCTCTGCTCTCGCCAGATCATAGGCAACAGCGAATCCCATATCTACTTTTTTCCCCGAAAACCATTTGCTTAGTTTACCACTACAATCTAAGCAACAATAGTGTGGAGACCAAACTTTGTCTTGGTCTCCAACCGCACATCCAAAATAAGCATAATACAAACGCTTGATCTTGTCAGTTAAGTTCCTTCAATATTTTAGCAGAGTCAATTCTCCACAAATGTAGCAAAATGTATCAGGATCATTTTTACAAGATCGTCTTTTTTTTTGCATTTTAGCTTCTTTATGGGCAAAATCAATGTCTAACTGTATAATACGTGCAATACTATGAGTATACTTGTCTTATAGCTTGCTTACAACATACCTAGATGCAAAAACTATGATTAAAAAAATGTCTACTCTAGCTAAATCACAAGGACTCTTGATTTCTAACTACCTGTAAGCAGCAACTATGACAGTCTGTTTCTGTTTAACTGACTGGATCATGGGTGACCAGAATCGCTATTTTTTTGCATAGAATTAACAACTGTCAGCAATAGTGCCAATGATGGCTCATAGATCAAGCAGAGAAAATTCAGGCCGGTGTTTTCAAATTAAAATGTAAAATGCTGAAAAAACCTGACGAGATAGAAAAAAATAAATTTCATATTCGTGTTCAGCACCCCCAAATTTACCAAAATCAACTCGTTTTGTCTTTGAGTTTTTTTTGTGTCGCACACTGTTATTAGTAGACAAAAAAATTTTGCGATCTGGCGTGTGAAGATGAGGTATAACATGAGGTATAACTACTGCCACTTCTAACAATGTCTCTAGCGTTCATATTGCAGAAGTTATAAAAGAATTTGTAAAACTGTTTTGCTTTGCCCTACTTTCTCCTACAAATTTGGATTTTACCGGGATTGATGCCTGTAATTTTATATTTACCGGAAAATACCAGAATTTTATTGGGATTTAATTATAAAACATCAGGGCAAACTTGAAATTATCGGTAAAAACTTGGATTTTATAGAGACTGAAATTGATGATGTAAAATACACCACGCAATACCAGGATTTTATTGGGATTTAGTCGCAGTCCATTTCGGTATAAATAATACTGCTATAAACCTGATTTTATCAGAAATCGGCCATAATATCCTACATTTTACCTGAATTTTTTTTTGTAAGGAATAATCTGAGAAGTTACTCCAAAAATCAGCGAAAGACAAGATGATAAGCCCAAGTCAAGAGGCACCTAGGAAATGGCAACTCTCAAGCGAGTGCGGATAGCCCGTTCAAAAAGACACCAATGCAATTCGCTTACTCGTGGAGGATAAACAGGAACAATAAAAAAAAGGGTACGAACAATCCTCTCCCCAAAATAAAAGAGTAGCAGGCAGCCAAACAGGGTTGGAGTGAGATCTAATAATCATTCAAAAGTTACGAGGCCCCAAGACTGTCGGTTGCGTACAACCTGACACGCTGCAGACAATGGAAAAGAGATGACGATTCATCACTTTTTGGTGTGGCATAGATAATTGCCCCGAGTGCCACATGTGACTAGAGAGCCAGAGGTTGCTAACTCCTGGCATAGATTTTTTCCTTTTGAAGATTTTGCACATTCAAATTGAAAATTTTTTTGTGTGAAGAAAATAAGAAATGCAACCCCAGCATCACAAATTTTCTCCAAAATCAGGTTTCCAATTTAACTTTACAATATCTTCTTCAAAAGAAAAAATTATCAACCTAAATTAACGCATCTACCATCTATACCGTTGGATTTTATGTTGGCGACGACATGCGCAATCTGTTTCGCTGCCGTCAAACCGCTGGCACGTTTTGGAAAGATGACGAGGATCAAAAACTTTTTCACTCAAACATTTTTAGTGGGCATTTCCAAAGCAACTGACGCCAAATTGGCCATTTAGATTAAGTCATAAATGGCATAAGTTGTTCAGTGGCTAGAAAGTCAGATTCCTCGGGTTGTGTTGCGTTGAAGATGGATCTCCCGCCAAATCAACAGCTAGAGCCACCCTACTATTTGGTAGAACTTGACGTGAAAAAACTAAGACAATAACACACAGATTGGCATTGAGAAAAATTGCAACTTTGACTTTCTTAGTTGTTATTGTCAGCGACGCACAAAACGAAATAAATAGCTGCAGACGCAAATTGCACCTGTCTAGAATACAAAAAAGTGATAGCGCATGTTGCAGCCCTTGGTTAACCATAATTTTTAACGTTTATGCTCGCCCAGCCCGCTTCTCTGCAAAAATTCTCCGCGCGCCATTGTTATGAAGAGATTATTTTTAGAGATTTAACCACGGCAATTTTCCATGCGCAGCAAGCCCTTCCTGGTAAACGTTAACATAAGATTACATGGGCTTTAAAAATAACTTTTGAATTAAAACGTATGCAGCTTTATATTTTGTCAGAAATTATATATTCTAAATTTGTGTCAGAAATTACACTAAAACAACATAAACACTGACAAATACCGTTCTTGCTCCACAGAATGGCAGTTTTCTTGGCGTGAGCAAAACCACTGCCGATTCACATAATTAAACAGCTCATTTAAGATTTCAGCTACAATTAACTGAGCAACCACTAACAGACAAGAGTGTCACTATAAGGGAGCTCTGCCACGGGTGACATTCAGGGATCACTTCCAATGTCTCCCCTCCCCTGATTTGTGGTTTGTAAAAGCCAAAAGCCAACATGTTTACAAATTCTTGAAATGACCCGTACTTGGATCCACCACAGGTGTCGTCTCTTTGATGACGCAACTGACCACAATGTATCAACAAAATTCAAGAATCCGGCTTTTTTGAATATCGTGGTGGCATTTCTTTAGTCCGCCGAGGCTCTTTATCCAATTGAGTTTTAATAGCTTGCAGCGAGTCCACATCGTCTGGTATATGTACATAACGTACCGAAGAAGCCTAAAAATAAGAGTAAACCATAAATAAAAGTCGAAGTAAGTTTTCATCTAAAAATGATGACGAATACAAAGCACACATCAAATATGTCGAGAAAAGAATTTTGGTTGACGGATTTTTGCGAAGATAAATTGTGATCATCAGCTATTAGGAAGCGGTGGAGCGATGAAGGCGCGAAACGTGGACCGCTTCAGCGGGGCACACTAGTGAACAATGAAATGGTCAGAAGTTTTAGTTAAGCATCTGGAATATTAACGAGAAATTGCAACTTTAATGCCAGTAAAAAGTTATCAATCAACCTAAACATAATGCTTAATGTCATGATTATAGGATCTTCCTGCGGTGTTAGTGAATAGTGGCTTTATATTTGCGTCACATGGAATCGATTAACTTTTGTAACATAAATAAAAATCGATTATTTATTGTGGTTTCCTGCAAAAATTTAATATCCTACAAAAAAATAGTACTGTGATCAGAGTTAACAATGACAGTGACATCCAGAAAGCGAAGTGTCTCTTGGTATTCTATCATAGTGCTTTTCTTTATGCTGTAGTTTCCAAGTTCTATTCAATTTTTTTCTGCTTGGGCTACCACAGCTGTTCTCCTAAACGTAAAAACAAAAAGGGCACAAGCCTACCATTAAAACACTTGTTAAAACGCTTTTTTCACATTTTACAGCTGAGATTTGTTGATCTTTCTTGTTTTAAAGATATTTTTCCTCCACCTTAGATTCACTTCCAAAAACACAGTTTCCATTTTTATTAACTTTGCGCACTCCCTAGAAAAACTTTTCCGAACCAAAAGACGTAACTTTTAGAGCTCCTCCTTTAGAGAAGAGCCAAAAGCGCATAAGTTTGCTGCACCATTAGCACGGGGAAAAAACTTTTAACTGCAATTTTACTGCAGTTAGCAAATCAAGACCTTGATCAACAATATGCAACTAATTACAGCAATTGGTTCAGCAGCTTTCGGCAATAAAACCTTTACTGTCGGTAGCCTCTGTACACGGGACAGAATAACTTTTTGTCTATAAGTGCGAATGTGCAAAGTAATTATAACAGCCTCATAGATGAACATATGGGCCAGGCTGCAGTATATTTGTAAAACCTCGAACAACCACATTTCAGGTATCATAAATAACCTTGACGTTTTTTTCGTTTGTCAGAAGCTACTGATCACGAAACGCGAAAAAGCAATCATTGTTTGTAACGTTTACAGGTTCCAGGCAAAGCTAAATTAAATGGTTCAATTGTTCCCTCCTTGAATAATAATAAATGACAAAAAGGCCGATATTGCCAAAAACACGATTTTGGTAATTAGGTTAAGTTGCTGCTGAAATTTTGAAACCGTAAGATTAGGAAGTACATGCAATATGAGTGATTATTATCAGCATTAACAAAATACTACCCTTATGAATTACTTTTTACCAGTACCATTATCCAGTTACGCTTAATACTGATTACATACTAAATGTATCGCAAGTGCGCAATCTATTTTCTGCCAACCGAAATTTGGCAGCCGGCATAATGCTATTGCAAAGGTTTCCAAAATGGCTTTTTAAGTATTTTTAAAATAATGCTTGGAATATCTAAAAAAAACTATCTTCACCTCACTATTACTACCAAAATGATAGTTTTGGACAAATCGAAGACTTCGAAGAAAGTTTCATTTCAGTTTCACCCGTAAAAACACCACTTCTTGCCGAAATCAACAATGAAAAATGCAGCTATGGCTATGGTTCAGTTTGACTTATTTGGTCCGGCTGAGCTAAAGGCGCACACCCATGCTTCAAGTGTTCCGCTTGAAAAAACTGTGAATGCACTACTGCATGCACCTCTAGTTTTTCACGAAAAAGCTGTTGGTAAGTAAAATAAATGTGACACCTTAATATGAATCTCATCAAATTGAACTTTCTTTCCTGCCACAGTCAGCAGTTTGGAAGTGCCAAGCCACATATTTCCGTATCCATCGCAATGCAGTAATTTTCCTGTGATTGTGTTTTCGTTTTTAGTTTCGACCACCACACGCTGACCTGTCATTGCGATCAACAACACTGCCAGCGAGTTTCTAGCAAAAAAACGTTCTTTTGCAGAGCTACTAGACATCGTTCAATGCAAAATTTAAAGCCAGTCTCGGAAACAAAGTTTTTATTCTGGATCGTAAACAAGAGTAAGCTACTTAGTGAATGTTTTGGTAGTGAGAAGTAGTTTCTGGAGTAATAGGTCGAGGTTCTAATCCGATTCTCTTGTTGATTTCAGTTTGTCGCGACTTGGGGTTCGAATGCTTTCCTGCAATGCGAATCGATTGCAAAATTGTTAATGTGTCGTTCGCGGACTTTTGATTGTCCTGGCCTTTTTCTCTTTCGGATTTCACTTGTTCCTGCACAAAAATAACATAAAAGTAACTCGTTTGGGGTTCAGCGCAAGTGAATAATTTTCAGAGGTGGAAATTACAACCCAATGCAAATTTTTGCTACCAGTTGAAGTGTACATACTACATGTAGTACCATCAATAGGCTTGCAATTAGCTTTCAAGTAAAGGTAGACCAAAAACGCAAAGAACTGAGCTACATCTTTTCGAGAAATGCTAACTTAATCATTAAAAGACACAGTAGAACCCCAGATCAAAATATTTCGTCATGGAGGTCGGTTACTCAATAACGAAGTTACACATTAGATTGGTGTAAAGAATTTCACTTCAAATGAACAATATGAAACGCAGAAATTATTTCGTGATAATTATGACAACTTTGTCATTCACTTCTACACCTCACATTACGTCCAGTTGAACGTAGTGAATTGGTCTGATCCCACCCTAATCATCAACTGCTCTAATGTTACTGTGAATATCGTTCATAAAATCGAAAATGGATAGAGCAACAAAATTAGAATTGCAATGGCATAATCGGCATTTTGTGAGAGAATTGGTTGGGCAGCTCTTCGATAGGACAATGAGAGATGTCTCAACATCGAGTGTGTTGTTACATCGTTTACAGACGTGGACACTACCGCAGAAATCGAAAAGAGGCATGTAAAATGTGAAAGAGAAATTTTGAGATCAACTGAGCAGACATCATGCGAATGAGTTGTAAAAGATGGTAAGTGACTGGAGGTGTTTAAAAAATGCAATGGATTTGCCATCCATGCAGCATCAACGGAATGAATATTCGTAGACAGGATTGATTTATGAAAACATGTGTTAGACGATCGCACGGAAGAGCACGACACAACATAAGAATTAATACGTGGGATTTTGCGTAGGTCACGAAGAGTTATTGCCAAACATAGAAAAGTTGGAAGAGAGTATACCAGTGAATCTGCGGATGGACAGAAAACCAAGAAAAATTTCTACAGAGGCAGGTGACAGTTAAGACAGGATCAGACAAATTCTAGATCAATTTTGACCGAGCAAAAACATAATTTGAGACTCCAAAATTAGTACTTTTTGGTGCTGCGCCACAGCCTCCTCCATTACTTGGCAATCAACAAGCCGCGTGAACAGTTAAACAAGAAAAGTTTAATCGCAGCGAACATCGTTAACCGGCGACAAAACAAAAAGCAATGTGAAAAGTAGATAAATCGCATGCATTCTCAATTTCGCACAACTTTTAACAAAAATGACATCCAACGTACGCAGTGCTGTTTATATTCGGTAAGATCTTCAACTTGGAGCTTGATGACTGTTGGCTTCCGACGCAGCATTGCGAAAACAATCTTATTCTTTAATCTATCAAAAAAAAAGAAGTTTCACAGTATTCGTAAAAAACAGAATGAGCAACTTTAAGTCATTGTGATGTATTAACCACAAAAAAGTAAACATCACATTTAAGCACGGTTGGGAATCGCTACCCAGACATTCATATTATCATATATACGAATTCTGGAAAATCTGACCAAATATCAACTTTATAATTAACTGCATGAGCTATTATGCTGATAATTACTTATTAAGGTAAAACTAATTTCTGCATTTACTGCAACAAAGAACTACCAAATAAAATCATTAACTACAAAACGCACGAGGCTTCCAGAATAAAACTAATGTTAATGTAGAGTAGATGGGATATTACATCTATTAGCACACGTGGATGAACGCCGAGTTCTCTACAAACTATATAATCAACAGCAGCTTCAAACAAAATGGCAAAAAAGTCAACAAATAAAAAACTGAAAAACAAATTCAAAGCATTGTCTCATGAAATAACTTCAAACTACTTTGATCCCGGCCACATGATTCCATTTAAAGCACCTGTCTTCACATATATGATTGCTTCATTGCAGTAACGCAGTGCGAAGAAATGAAAAGTCAAACGTATGGTTCATTCACGCGTAGAAAAAAGTTAAACAACAAACACTGAATGAATATGAAAAATCTTATCTGTTCTTCCAATAATGCTCCAAAGATCAAGAGATGTGTCATAACATTCGATTGATTTAACTGGCTTTCCATGTGCTTTTCCTCCAGCTATGTATATCTTCCCGTGCAATACGCAGGCTGAATGGCCATATCTTTCATGATTTATGCTGCCGACTTTTAACCATTTATCAGATTGAGGACAATAACGTTCAACAGATTTCGATACACCTTTTCCACCACAATAACCACCAATTGCGTACAATTTCCCTTTACAAGCCACTGCTGCAAACGAGTCTCTTGGAACAGACATCGGCGCAACCATTTCCCATTTACCATCAACGTCATTCAATTTTTCCACTGAAGATATGCTATTGAACTCATTCCAACATCCTCCCAATGCATACACGCAATTTTCACAGGTAACAAGAGCATTATAACATCTGACTTTATTCAGCGAAGATATCACCGACCATTGGTTTTGCGAAGGATGATACACTTCAGCACAATCCACATAGCTCTTTGTATTATCTCTACCACCAGCTACTACAATCACGTTTCTAAAAGCAGAAGCACCAAAATAGCAACGTTGCGTTGCCATGGGGGATATTTTTTCCCAATTCACATTGTTTTCTATGACATTCAGTCTCCACACCAATGATGACGGAATTGATGTTTCAGTAGTACAACCACCAACACAATAAACAAAATCATCTATTTTCAAAACACATGCTCCCTCAAATTCTTGCTGTGGAACATCAGGATAAATTTGCGGCACGTCATCAAAAAGATTGTAAATTAAAGATACTTTGCTGGCAGTACTTTCTCCACCGATGCTGAAAATTTTTGAACAAGGAAACGCGGATGTTTTTTCATGTAATATATTCATTGTAGATTTCATTAACAGATTTGAACATTCTAGATTTTCAGTAACCAATCTCTCAGCAGCAACGACTTGTTTTAAAAATGCTGAGGACATTTTTCTAAAATCCAAGTAAGTAAAAAGATTGAAAAGATTTTGTTTTCTGTTTTCTTTATCAACTTTTGTCCAATCGATTATAGTTTTATAAATCGAAGTGTTGTCAACATCGTTTTCAATAAGGTTTGATACACAAGAAACAAAATGATTTTCCGTTAAATTTTTGAAACCAGGACGTTGTGAAACTTCTACAAAATTTGCTGCAAAAAAATTATAAACTTTCCGTTGTAAACGTACATTGTTGTACATGTGTGCCACGTTCAAGATATTAAAGCAGTTGTTTACAGATATAACTGATTCTATGAACTCAAAACAAAAGCTCACAACATCATCAATTTGCAAATAATCGGCTGCCGCCAATAAAGGTACCACGTTTTCACAATTAAGAGTGACACTTCCCGTATAAACAAAGTTTAAGAGCATATTCCATGATTTTTTATCAACACTTTTAATTTCGATGGTAAATTCATAACGTTCCTTCATTTCAGCGATAAACATTTTCTTAAAATAACGGGAATAACAAGCCAAGATCAAGCGATTTGCTGGAAAGCTTTCTTTTTCAACCTCGATTATAACGTCGTTGAAGAGACCTTTCAAACGACTATCATTTGCGAACACTAGCACTCTTGAATCTACCTGTCTTTGCCTTGTAACTTCTCCTTCGCCGGATAATTGAAAAGTCATTAGCATTTAATATTACTGCCCAACAATACAGCACTTTATTACTTTTGTCAATAAATGACACGGCCTGGAACAATCAAAGAAGATGAGTAGTTACTTACTGATAATTGATAATTTCTGCAAAGCAACAATTATCTGAGAGTAGGCTAAATGAACAAGAACAAACATTGAAATAATAAAAAAGTATTAACGAATAAGACAAAGAGTTCTTTTGGAACCAAATTTTTAATCAAAAAACGAAAGATCAAAAGATATTACATCATGCCAACACAACAGTAGCATATTCAAGTTAAAGATAAGGCAGATGGCTATAGAATCATTACAACAAAAGCAAAGCGTTATAGAGAATTTAATTGAGCACAAAGCTTGCACATGACGTTAGTCAAAAGCAGGATGTATTATACAACTCAACAACATGATGAAAAACCAAACTAAAAGTAATCAAAATTATATTCTTATACAAAAAACTCCAACATAACCAAATACTCTAGACTCTTAGAGCAGGGGTGGGGAACCGGCGGCCTTTTTATAGTAAATGTGCGGCCATATGTGGCTTCATAAATAAATACATTGTTTTAACTTCTACATACGTAAGGCATGATGTATCAATGCTCCATCATTGTGTTTTAAATTATATGGCTCTTTTGTCATTCATTGAACGTGTTGATACTCGGTTTATTGCCATCGGTTGCAGTTGGAGACCTTTTTTTTGGAACACAATTATGTTCAGCAGACTTATGGTTGCTCTTATTGGCGTGGAAAAGAGGTCCAAATGGCTCTTCGACCGTAAAAGGTTATCTGGCGCTGAATTTTGCGGCCATATGATTAAAGGTAATATTTAATGCGGCCATCTAAGCGTAAAAGGTTGCCCACTTCTAGAGTCTGAATGTTTCTGAACCTAGGATGCTGAAATCAATTTCAGGGAATGCTGGGGAAGATTACATATGTGGCGGTCAAAGGCAAAAGGAATAAATTTGGACAAAGGTATTTTTACTGCATATTATAAAATGTAATACCGGTGTAAACTTTAACCTATTTTTCATATGTGTTGTAGCATAGTGATAAAAACACTTGATTTGTTCGAGCGTTCCACACTTCAATATTAAATCAGCATCACAAGCTTTGTATATTACTAGTGCTAAGTTTCAGTAGTGTATAATTTTTTTTTATTTTGATGTCTTTGTCAGATCGTTTATCTGTTAAGTTTGCGTGATTCTACAATGCTGAAAAAACGCAAATGGAATGACGAATATGTCAGGTATGGCTTCACTGCACTTTTGAATGATCGTGGAGGACCAGGCTGAGCACAATGCATGACCTGCGATTTCATTTGGGCAACTCTAATTTGAAGCCTGCTAGACTCAAAGAGCACCAAGCAAAACATCCAGAAGCAGAACATGAACAGACTTTCCAGGCTCTGCTGGATAAAAGGGCTAGATATGACCAAAGGGTACACTACTCCAACTTGGATTCAAGCCAATCCAAAAACCGCTTCTACAAGATTCCTATGAGGTGGCATACCAGTGCATTCAAGTGAAGGCTGCCCATTCAGCTGCAGAATACCTAATTAAGCCATGTGCTATTCGGATGGTAAAACTGGTCTTGGGAACAGAGGCAGCCAAGTAGATGAAAGATGTACCTCTGTTCAATGATTTCATTGCAGGGAGAGTTGCTGACATGAGCTGTCACATCTTAGACCAGATTGTTCAGGAGACTAAAAATAGTCCCATTTGCATCAGTTTACGATTGGACGAATCAACGGATGTTTCCAACATGAGTCAGTCAATTGTATATGCTTGGTACATCAAGGATGATGATATTAAAGATGAATTCCTCTTCTGTGAGCCATTGCAAACAACAATGAAGGCAGATGATGTAATGAGGCTTGTGGCCGATTTTTTTGAGAATTATCAAATAAAATGGGAGAAGTTGAGGTCAGTATGTACAGATGGGGCCCCAGCCATGATCGCAAAGAGATCTGGCTTGGCTGCTGTGTTAAAGAAGAAGGTACCAGATATCATAGTGAAGCACTGTTCTCTTCATTGCCATATCCAGCTTGGCGGCAAAAATATTGGTGCCTAACGTGAAAGATGTTCTGTCTATCTGTGTGCAAGTTGTAAATTTCATCCACGATCGTCCTTTACACCACAGATTGTTCAAATTATTCTGTGAGGAAACGGCAAGTGAACATCAAGTTCTTCTCTTTCATACTGAAGTGAGGTGGCTCTCCTGTGGGAAAATCTTGACTTGTATGGCAGAGCTCAAAGATGAGATTGCAATATTTATTTCTTTAATATCAGAGTAATTTTGCAGATAAATTCGAGGACAAAGTCTTTATCCTTTTTCTGTCCAATCTTGCAAATATATTCAGTGATTTGAATGATCTCAACATGTTCATGCAAAGGCATGTATGCTTATAGTTTTTGCACAGAGAAGATCAAAACCTTCAAAAAGAAGCTTATGTTCTGGAAGTGTCGAGTTGAAGAAGGAAGAGTGGGAAACTTTCTAATTCTTGAAGAAAATTTGGAGGATAAGACAATCAGCCAATGGTTTTTTTAAATATTGTTACTCATCTATCGCACGTTGAAACCACCATGAAAAAGTACTTTCCCCATGATTTGACATTCCCAGAATGAATTCAGCAGCCCTTCTTGGCAGAAATGAGTGATGCTGACAACCTGAAGGAGAAATTTATAAACTGCATGAGAACCAGGGTTGCAAGACAAAATTCCGTGCACCATCTTTGTCTCATTTTTGGTGTGATCAGTTGATTGCATATTCTGGACTGGCAAGGGCAGGCTGGAGATGATCATTCTATTCTTAACTACTTACCTGTGCAAGAAGGCATTCCAAACAATGCTGCCAATCTAGACAACTGTCTTGAACCATCTTCATGGAGGTCTGTCAAACGACATGAGGGTGGCTCTGGCAAACATGATGCCACGATATGAAAAACTAGTTGCACATAAGCAAGAAGAAAAATCGCATTAATGAGTGCATCTTAAATTGAGTTTGTCCATGAGCTTTCCTTTACTTTCTTATTGTTTTTGTCAATGCTATTGCCATAATTGCTGTTTTTGTTTTGAAGAATGAACCAAACATGTGATCAAGATGTGCTGCACTTGTCTTTAATTAACCCTTATAAGTAACCAGGTGTTGGCCAATATTAGGGGGTGCTGGACTGCTTAGGCCTGACCAAAAGGGGTGCTGAGATAAAAAAAGGGTAAGAAGCACTGCTCTTGACCACTTTAGTAACTTCTGCACGTCAGTATTAATTGTTTGATTTCAAACGATTTCGCAAAATAATTTTTCCTACTGAGAATGAATGAAATTTTTTATACCTTTTACAAAGAAAGCCTTTTCAGGCACTTAAATGGCGTCTTAGCAATAAGCCAAAGAGAAAAGCTATATATCTAGTTTGCCATGTGTAGGTGGTAGTTTTAAAGAATGTTAACCTGTTAAGCGTCACGCTTCAGAAACCACGCTGCTTTCGTATTGTCACCTTTTTCTGTCAGTTAACATTCATCGCGCAGACGCTCGTTTTGCGCTTACAATAACAATTGTTTATTTCACAAATAACCAATAACGTTAGAATATTAGTAAATGAAAGTAAGTGCATGGTACATTACTGTATCGAAATTTCTTACGAAAAATCAAGCATTGAAACAAATGATGCAAAAGTTTATTGATACACAGAATTAATTCTTTTGTGTGCCAATCTCTGAAACAGGGTGCAACACATAAACCAACTTCACAGTCTTTACACCAGTATGAGCTCTCCTTTCTTATTTTGTTTTTCCGGCACTGAGCTCAAGCCTTGAGTGGCCTTTCTTTTTTTCTGTGGGTAGACAATAGCTACTCAGGAAAGTGCCTACCAATTAGCCGCAATGGCTTCACTGAGAGTCGGGGGGTCTATGTGTAGTAGCAGGCCTTAGCTGGTATATACTGGACCCACGACAAATTTCCCTTTCACCCTAACAAAGGTTCATCGATAGAAATATTCTGATTTGGAATGTAATTTTTCACAGATTTTTTCACAATGAGATCAACGAATAGTTTTATCTTTGCCAACTTTGTTCCTGGCCCATCCATTATGGTATCGATATCAACCAAATGTGGGCACTTATGCAGCAAGCCAAATCTACGCCCACTCATTATCTTGGAAAAAAATTAAAAGCAATACTTTCACGAGAAGAGAAACACATTGAGTTTTCCACCTTAGAATCAATGCCCTGCAGAATAAATAACCCAATAAACACTTTTATTTCATTTGCATTTGTGTCATACCATTTACGTACTCGTGATCGTGGTGACAGAGCTTCTCCATTCTCGTTTTGGAACTGGTGTGAAAATCTGTTTGTTTTAGTCACGAGGTAAGCAATGATTTCTTCATCAAAATAATTTTCAAAGTATTCAACTGGGTTTTCTCTATCTTCAACAGTAAATTTCACACAATGGTCAGAACGAGAAATGAAGAGATTTCTTTCTCTTCCACTTGTCTACTAGTTAGTTGGCAAAACAATGTCATCATCACTATCAGATGATGAATATGCTCTTTCATCGCAATCGCTGAAGCATTCGATGCTTGAGCTCTCAAGGTCCACTGTGTCAATATCAGTGCTCTCTTCTTCTAATAATTCTGCATTTCATTAGAAGAGAGGCGGGTTCTCTTGCTTGAACTCATTGAATGAAATGAAATACGAATGCAAAGAGAAAAATAAAGCCTGTATAAAGTAAATAATTGTCAATACATCAACTTGTAGACAAGTCTGTCTGAAAAAGTCACTTCAGAAAAGTAAGCCTCTTCTCTTGCCATGGAAACGAAGTTTTTTCCTCCAAAGTTCACCATGAAATTTCCAGACAGTTTTTCTTTTTTCCTTTCTCTCTCTCTATGCGAGAAACGGGTTACCTCATGGCTGACAGCTTTATGTAAAACCCTATCTCTGAAAATGGCATATGCCGTTGGTGACAGTTTTAAGCAGAAAACTGCCAACGGCATATGCCGTCAGTGACGCTTAACAGGTTAAGAGACATTATTAAACCAAACGCAATGGATATGGACAGAACTTGACAGAAAGTGAACAATTAAAGGAAATCACTGAATTTCATGGCTGCCATCAAAAGAAGCAAAGAATGCTGAACCACATGCGTTCTTTTCAAAAGCTGGCAATGCATGCAAGTTTGGTGGTGGTACACAAACTAGCAACAAACAACAAGCCCTTTTCTGATGGTGAATTAGTAGAGATGCATGGAGGCTACAGTAAAAATCGCCTACCCAGAAGTGAGAGCTAAATTGAAAAATGTTTCTCTATCAAGGAAAACCACAGTATAGCACATCAATTTAATTTCCAGCAACATGGTGCAGGCAAGCAAAATTAATGATTTTGTGTATTTTTTCATATGCCTTGATGACAGCACAGATATTGCTAATACTAGCTCAGACACTCACATTTATTCATGGTGTGGACAAAGACTGCGAGATCGCTGTGAGCATTAGAACTAATGAAACCCCAGCTCTAACCAGAAGGAATATTGGATTAGTTCGTAAAATCCAAGACAAAGTGGCTTCTGAGCATCCAGATAGGAAGGTCATTGCACTGCATTGCATCATTCACCATGAAAGTTTGTGCAAGTCAGTATTAAATGTAAAAGATATTGTCAAATTAATTGTAAAAGCTGTAAACTACATTCATTCCAAAGGACTAAACCACCACCAGTTTTTATCATTTCTGATTTGATATGGAATCTGAACACAGTGATGTACTTTACTACAATAGTGTTCGCTGGCTCGATATGGGAAAAATGTCAAAAAAGAGCAAGGGGTCTGCAAGAAGGAATCCTTTTTTTTTATGAAAATGAGAAGGCTAAGTTTAAGTGTGACTCTACATTTTTAGCAGACATTTTTGACAAACTGAAAGAGCGAAATGTGACACCTTAGGATAAAAAATGTATTTGCTCATAAAATGTATAGTACTGTGAAATCATTCTCAAAGAAATTGAACTTGTTCGCTGAACAAGTTAAGTACAGTATTTCAACTCGTTTGAGTTAAAATCTCTGCCAGTGGATGCAAAATTGAGTCTGAAATACAATACACAACTTTATGGATTGAAGGATGAGTTCAAAAAAAGATTTGCAGATTTCAAAACACTTGATAATGACTTAAGTTTGATTGCTGCACCATTTTCTATTGGTTGTAGTAAAGCCCCTGCTGAGTGGCAAATAGAACTGATTGATATGCAGTGTGATTTGGCAATGAAGAAAACGTTTTTAAGTATTGGTTGGAACAAATTCTTTGCTGCCCCCTCACCTGAAAAATTTCAAAACCAAAAAGGTTTTGAAATGAGATATATGTGGATCGTAACCACTCTTGGATCTACATACATCAGTAAACAAATCTTTTCTACAATGAATATAGATAGGTCAAAATAACAGTGTCTTATAACTAATTAAAAAATCTTTTGACTGGACATATGCACACATTTTACCAATGGAATGACACCAACGGAACAATAAATAGTTAATGCAACAGATCAATAATAACGTGAATTATGGCTTAACTGACAGAAAATAAGCTTAACTCTTAATTACATAAAAACTTGTCAATTTTTTTGAAAAAAATATTCAGTGAATTCATGTAAAAAAATCACAAACTGATCACATGCAAATTACAATATTGCACATAGTGGAAAGCAAGTCTAGTTGCTAAGGCAAACACAAAGTTTGCAAAATATAATTGCTTTTTAACAGGTCTGTTACAAAAAGTTGCAAATGATTGCTGAATGATGTACAATTGATATGGCCATATATTATGTGTCTCATATTTTTGGTATGTAGTAGCAACAGAATATTAATTTACAGTCAAGCTTGAAGAGTTGGAAAAACGGCAGCTATTTGTGGAGAAAATATGCAGTATATCTTTTTCAGATTGCACAAAAATTACTCGTTTATTAAACTAAATTTTTTTCATTAAAAATCCAACAAAATAGGCACCCTAAGACACATTTCACACACTCCAGCAACATTTAAACAAATTCACTTTGTTTCATGACCTGACAATAATTGCAATATTACTAGCAACCAATGACAGCTGCTAAAAACCAATCAAAATGAAAAAAATTAATAAAATTAAGAGTTTGAAGATGCTAACTCAAATAAGATTTTTTAATATCTCTGATATTATTAACAGCATATCTTTCTGTAACCTATGCTCCAACTACAGTTGCTGGATCAGCTTATCTAGGAATGGAAATGATCACAACTAACTCCTATCTCTGCATCAACAAAAAAGTAATTAAATCTATTTCTAGTGCATATAAGTGTCAATTGTTAAAACTAGAATTAGAGGCCATATACATATGAACTAGTTGAACAATGATCATTGATTTACAAGTACAGAGCATCACTTAACGAGTTTTGTTATGGTTCAAGTCATGTTCTGTATCAATAATCCCATGACTACTGTTTGACAAGTTGGCACAACCCTGTTTTAACAGCTTGGGAGTATTAAGAGTTAAATTCAATTGCTAATTTTTATCACACACCAATCTCTGATCTTGATTAAGAAATATGATTAAATTTTTAATCAAATTTTAAAATTAGATTAAAGTTTCAATTGTAATCTAAATTACATTAAATTCTTAACCAATAAACAAGTGTATTTGCTTAATAAACTTTCTACATTTCATTTTCTATGCATTTTGTTTCACACTCATACCAAACAAATATTGAAAAACGAAAATTTTTTCAGTTCTTCCAACAGTACTTAAAAGTTAAAATGAAAGGTCATTGTAATTAAGCCAATACTAACCAACAGTACGTATCACAAACCTCTGCAATGACCAATTGCATATAAATTGTGCCTTGCCAAGCAATTTTCAAACAAGGGGGGTAGGTAGATCAGTGTGAACATTAACTCAACAATTCAACAGCAAATTTTCATGAGTCTTCATGGCATGTTAGAGTAATTTTAACCTTGTCACTCATCACCTATTCCTTTTGATCATTGCTACTTGAACTATTCTAGCAAGATTGTGTGTTTGAAATCGACATTAACTAAAAGACAGTGGCTATTTTGCTGTCGACAGCAATTTGCCCTTGGAATCTATTTTGCCGTAGTCATTCACGTGTGTTCATATAGCCGTATTTGCTAATATTACACCAGTGACACTGTGGTGCAGTGGATAGTGTGCTGGTCTTGAGATACCATGGTTGTGGGTTCGAATCTCAGCTGCCAGGGCATTAAAAGGCAGTGTTCACTGAAGGGGCAGGCCCGGTATGTAAATGTATGGGGCAGGCCCGGTATGTAAATGTACAGGGCAGTGTACACTGGAAGGGAGTGTACACAGGGTGGGGGATAGAGACCTGGGGGTGCAAAATTTTTTTAATTGGTTTTTAAAATTGACCAATCAGAAACGACCAAAAGTCACATGTTTAGTATGTCATTTAGATTGACCAATCAAAAATAACTCACGGCAAAATAGTCTCTGAGGGTAAATTGCCGTCGACAGCAAAATAGCCACTGCCTAACTAAAAATACTGCAATTTCACATCAATACCAATCAACTTTACTACAGTTGATAAACCAGTAGTTTCGATCTTTTGTACATGCCATATTAGTCAAAAACAAAACTTTCTTCACTCCCTAATAAATTTTAATTATTTACAGAGGTATAAAATATAGTGACATGAGAGCAAAAAATGTTTAGGAAAGAACAATTAAATAGTGACTCAATCACCCTTTGCATAATCTTCCAACAATATCCCACTTATTTAAAGATGGGTCATAGCATTTAAGTGATTTTGTTAGATCATACAGCCCAGGGGCATCTTCTCCAATCCCTCCTACTACAGATAGTCCTTCATTTAAAACACCTGTCAAACGTCCACATCTTTTAGAATTCAACTGCTTACTTTAAACCACATACCAGAATGAGGCAATAATATTCAGCACTATTCAAAATAGCGTCTTCACCATTGCAATCACCAATTACCTTTACTTTTTCCTTAACACTGAGAGCAGCAACAACATCCCCACATATGGTCAGTGGGTCAACATGTTGCCATTTCCCAGCTATGTTTATCAACTATTCAAGCAAAAATAAACAATCACCATGATAAAATCCCAAAACGCAAACAAAATCTTCACCAGTCACTAGTCACCACAGCATTATCACTTCAGTTTTGGTCCAGCCGAATTGCCGAATTAGTGGAGGCCAAATTTTAGCTGCGAAAATGAGGATTTTTGCTTATTACCGACTAGCAGAGATGAGAACGGATTAAGATTAGGATCTAGAACCGGTCGCATTTAAAGATTTGAGCCAGATTAGGATTTAGAGTTTTTTAAAAATCTGGATTAGGATTTAACTTCTTTGTGATCAAATAAAGTAAAGCTTAAAATCAATTTCAAAATTTGCATTTTCAGGATTAGGATTAGAATTTGGATTTTACATTTTCCAAATTCAAGATTAGGATTGGGATTTGATGTTTTGCATTAGGATCGGATCAGGATCTGAAAAACCTAGATCCGCTCATCTCTGTCTTCTAGTAAGCCAGGGCCAAGTTTCTTCAAAATGATTTCTTAGTCTCGCTTCAGCGTCCATATAAATGTTAACAGCCACCAGTAAAATGCAAGTAAACTTAACAGTTAACGCTAAATTTCATTTGTTACTTAAAGCACACGAAAGACTTTCTTTAAATATTTTATTAAAATATACAAGATTTTGGGACTGACTTTGGCCTTCGATGTTTTCTGGTCCAAAGCTGATGATCGGCCAATAAAGCGACCCCAAAAAATCAGGTCCAAAATTTAGGTCCTGAAATTCGTCTTGTTAAGCGGAAAATACTAATTACTGAAATACATGGAACCGAGATATCAAAAACCTTACTCAAACCCGCAGCATTTCCTCTAAGACGTGAATTTTTCTCAGGTTCTAGGATAAGACGATTGAGTCATCCTCATCATCATTCATTTTGCTTTTGAAAGCCTCGCTATTATCCCTGTTAGCCAAGGCCAATCGAGTGATTGCGAGGGTTAGACCATTGAGTATACAATTTCGGGTCATATTGGTTGTAAATTTTAAGTCAACCTTGTCTAATATATCAAGGGCAATTCTGTCTGTGTTTACTCCTCCAAAACCACTGGGCATACAAGCATCAAAGTTGTCACAATTGATCACTTCCTGGGGTGAGTGTCATTAGGGGGTTTGTCATGATGACATCATAATCGATAGTTTTTTAATTTGCATTTCTTGACGGAAAAAAAAGGTTATTGCTCACACGAAAGCTAGCCTCCAACTTGCCTACTTGGAAAAATTTCATTGCTTTGGTGTTTAAAATGACGTCACAGATAACGCCTGATGGCACAATTTGTTCTCTGTAGTTTGTAAAAAAAAATTAATCATACAAACGTGATTACAAGCTTTCTCAGAAGATAATTGTAATGTGCTTTTGATACAAAAAACATTTACCACCGTTAAAAAGATTTGACAATGCAATAGCAGATGGTTTTTTAAGCATTCTAAAGCATGCTTCTTCGCTTTTTCCTACGCGCTTCAAAGTGGCTCTATGATGTCATAAGAGGCGATGTCTGGTGCGATTCGAGTGAAAAAAGCACCAAGCTACGCATATAATTTTGATTCACTGTTTTTTCAAAAGCAAACAGCATACATGCAAACTGTTAGAAAATATGAATGCATTACAATATCAAAATAGCGGTTGGTCAAAAAACCTGGTTTTTTTGGTAATTCAATAGTTAAAATACGTTTGTACAGTCGTGTCGTAAGCCTGACTGATCTCAGCTTCTAACTCATCGTTCAGCCCATCGCGGTGTAGTTTTATCTCAGCGATTTGAGTTCATAAAGCGTTGTCGCTTGAGAATGTGATGCAAAGACTTTACAAACAACTTCCAACAAAATTCATTGATATTGTGATAAACAAATTAAGTGATCTCGTGTTGTTTTATTAGTAGTTTAAGTAAACTATAGCTTCAAATTTAGACCCTACAGCGAACCGAACAATTGGCTCCTACCGAGAAGTAGTAGACGGTTATAACCGGGTTTCCTGCAGACCACTTCTAAAGCCTTTGCTTTGTTGTACTATCTGTCTTAGGTCTTTGCGCAGTGGTAAAACAAGGCCACAAGTTTGACTCATATAGCCTACGTATATGACAGTATCTGTTCGTATACGTTTACTGACCACGTATATTTTCACCATTCTTTGTCAAAACGTGAACGTGGCGAAATGAGCAGTGAATTGTTTCAATCTGCTTATGCTTCAGATTTATGTTTGGAACTTCGTGTTGGTTTCCCTGCTTGATCGTTGTTAAGGCTGCGTGGCAGCCTTTATCGCCATAAATTTTCGTTCTGCGCACGCTCGGCGGAACTGCGCATATTTGTACATAAAAATTGCAAGAAAACTTCAACCATTTCCCGTTTTTGATTGACCAAGCAGAAAGGATCCGTATTGCTAATATTACTAGCCCTACAAAGCAACTCGACTAGAGCAGTGCTAACCAACGACGGTACGCTTGGCGTGGGAATCAGAGAGTTAAAATCTGGTGTTGCCGCACCACACATATTGATGAAATGCAGCTAAGTTTGACAAATTGACGATTTTTCACATGAAATTTCACAGGAATCACCACAATTATCAGCGTTATTATCTCAAAATCCTGGTCAATGAATCACCATACACTCTTAAACCATACCCTAACCTATTGTAATAGCTAATCTGTAAATGCTTGACTTTGAGTTAATTTGCATTTTCCCTAGCAGCGATTATGCCAGAAGCGCCAGAGATTTACGTCATGCGCACAGCAAGAGAAGTTAGGTCGTGCATGAAGGCGTACAACTACTAAATGTCGTGAGTAATATGCCAAATATTCAATAGCTTTTTTCGGAAATTACGCAGTAATTACTTTTGGCTCCCCCTCCCACATAGTTTTACATTTATGCTTACATGCAAGTGATGAAATGAGTGAGTAGCAGTTTGCAAAATTATTAACTTCTTCAATAGTGGGCAAGTCCATTTCTTAACTACACGCTGTAAACAACCTCGACATTACTAATGGTGGCCCTGCAATAGTAAAAACTTAACCGTGAACGCTTCTCTTTGGGGTAGTTTGCTCTTTCCTGGCTGCGTTTATGCCAGGACCAAACAATATGCGCGCAGCCACAGCCTTTAGGGAGCACAAATAGGCGTACAATTACAAAAAACTCGTAAATAGTGGACCTAACATTGAATAGATTATTTCCGAAAATACATGTGAATCACTTTGGCGCCCCCCCTCTTCCTCACAACTTTTTAATTATGCTTTCATGCTCTGCATAAAATGAACGAATAAAACGATTTGAAATCTGGTTGTTTTAATTGAGAGTAAGTGTAGTTTCTAAGTGCGCCTGTGCTGAAAACCGGGCAAGAAACATGTAGCTAGGGACACTACAATGTTGATATATGTGATTATTTCATTGGCCACGCTCTGGTCTCCGGATAACTACCAAACGTTAGCTACTTTCAAGACCATGGTGGTTCTAATCATTGGCTTATTTAGACATAATTTATTTTTTTTGAGAACGTGATTGGGCGGAGCAAGTAAACTCAATGATATCATCAAGCAATCTCATAACATAAGTGTGCCCTATCTTATTTTGGGGAAAAGAGGCCATAGCAATAATAGAGATACCGCTAAACACTTTAAAACTGAGATTTTTGCCAATTTAAATCTCCAAACAAGCACGAATACTTTTCCTTAAGGGCCAAATTTTTGAAAGCAAGAAATGTGTCCATATTTGTGTCCAAACATACATAATCACTTTTTTTTATATATCAAGTTTTCGAATGTCATCCCATGCCGTTTGATGGTCATTGCCTTTTATTTTCCCTTAATTGCCCATGGTATAGATAAGACTTAGCAAGATTGATCACTTCCCCAGGGTGCATGTCATAAAGGGGTTTCTGAGGTCACGATCAAAGAAAATTGTTTTTAAATTCGGATTTTTGACGAAGGAAAACGCTCTTGTGTTTAAAAAAGCCAGTACCCAATTCACCAAATTTCAACAATTTAATTTCTTTCTTGTTTACTATGACGTCACAATTGACTATTGATTGAAAAAGTTGTTTTTGTCATTTTCTCAAAAAATGATGATCGTAGAAATGCGGTTGAAACCTTTTTTGAGAAACGACATAATAGGCTGTGGATAAATGATGCCAGCTTCCATCAAAAATTACGGAGTGTTACCCTTTGAACGTTAAAGTACTCAATTGAGTCAAAGACTTGTTTGTCGACTGAACGTTAAAGTACTCATTTGAGGCGCTTGCCTGTTGACGCAACAAAATAAAGTACTCAGTTGAAACGCTTACCTGTTTCAAAATTCATTAACTGGGCCTTGATATATCAAGTTTAAAATACCCTATTTTTACATGATATAAGACTATTTCCACAGATTCCTTGAAAAAATAACTAACGCTCAAAGGGTTAAAAAAAAACTGTTTTATTATTTTACTCCTTGCTTAATATAATAGTAAATTATCTCTTTACCTTCATTTAGTGTTCGTTTTTGTGAGGAATAATCAATTCTAATTGATTCTAACAATTTATTCTAAGTCTAGACTTCAAATATGTTATTCAGTGGGACAGCTACACTTTGGCTTAAAAAGATTATTGCCTATTGTTAGTTCGATTATTATCTTTTTACTGACTCACCAGGATTGCTACTTGATTCAATATCAAATGTTTGACTGTGTTACCTATATTTTGCGCTGTAGGTAGGATAACCCAATACATTTACTACTAGCAATTCCCTAGGAAGTGTGCCGCATAAGAAGCAATAGAAAGATCAGGATTAGGGACATCATTCATGCTAATGATTTCTTTGCTTCTTTACTGTTTATTATTTTCACAAAGAGGGGCTGCAACAAGTCGTGAAATATATATACCACCAAATGACCGATTTCTGCAATCGCAAAACAAAAGCCATTTCGGCGCCCATTCCCTACTTTGTGTTTGTTCTCCTACACTTATTTATAGGAATGAACAGAATTTGTGAAATGATGTACAGTTACTAAGACCACTCTTAATTCAAAGTAATCGTACTACCATTGGGATTTATGGTAGAGGAGCGATGCTCCCATTATGACAAACTTATCATTTGTGGTCTTAAATACATGATTTGCTTGAAGCCGGCGTAACGTAAATTTTTGTGGCTTCCGAAACGATGAAGAATATGATTTGTTGCCAGCGTCCACCAATTGAATTTGTAGGTCCATTCCTTTGAATGCAGTGCTTTTGATGCCGACCTTGAGGTTAATCTTCCAAACAAAGAAAGATATTCAAGTTTGTTGGTTGGTGTTGGTGGTTACCAGACCACTTCCTCAGGATAGAGTTGTGGCAGAATAGCAATGAGACCCGAAATTCAAGTAACTTCTCAAGACCGGAACCAGAAATTGTGAGTTGTCAATAAGCGAGCCGCAAAAATGCTCGTTATTCGACAGGACAGAATGAAATGAGAAGTGTCTTGAATCTAATGACCTCGGGCGTTAAACAACGAATTCTGGATCCAGCCGATTCTACAGAAATCAGAGTCTAAAATACAACTGGGTCTACTTCAGCAAAGGCGAAAGAGAACTCAGAGAGTGTGATGAAATAGCGGTAGTTCTTTAGTAAATACTGCAAGGATTTGTGTATCGAAAAATTTTGTTGAGATAGGTAGGCCTTTTGTTCGAAAGAAGAGATGAGTGGATTCGTATGGTAAGAGAGAAAGATTCCAGGAAACGGTAGATGGCTAAAGCAGCGCGTCTTGTTTCGCCAGCTGATCGGGCGTGTCATTGCCCGGAAGAAATGAAGGACCAGGTACCCTATGTGCCTGATAACAGAGAAGGAAGAGAGAATGGATAGTTCATGCCAGATGTTCCATGAAGTGTGAGAAAAAAGGAAAGACGGAGAAAAGAAATATAGATTTGTAGCAAGAACAGAGCGAAATTATGAGAAATGGAGGAAAGAAGAGAAGTGGCAGACTTATTGGTGCTGCTGATACCAGTGAAAAGCTTACAAAATTGCATGTGATTCATCAGAAAAATTTGAACAAACTGGGTCAGCCGAATAGAAAATCGTGGTATCAGCATCGCAAAGAAAGTTGTCAGGGACGTTGAAGCACTCTTTGCCAGAAGAAAAAAAACAGAGCCATCAGTCCAAATCACGAGGTCGTGATTTGGGAGAGAATCAAGGTGAGCTACAGTAGCACCTTGACGAAAAAGATGAGAGTAAAGGAGAGAGAATGAGCAAGTGAGTAGACAAACTGTTTCTTCACGAGGACCTGGGAAGCCTTTGATTTGTATCTAGCCAATTCTGAAATAGGCAAACAAGATCGAAGGCAAAAGGCCCGCTTGTAAGATGACAGAGCGAAATGAGTCAGGGTGTCTCGTCAGGAGATAGAGTAATCTAAAAGAGATAGGAGAGGACAAGAGACAGCCAGTGATGGTGCGACTGGCCGCGCGATGAAGATGTTATCATTAGGTAACGTTGCTGATGTTGAAAAATGGAAACAATCTGGATGAAGCATAAGTGAAAACGGGCAAAAGAAAAGCTTTGTAGAAAATGGATGTAATTACTCTCGTCATATGTTGAACTAGTAATCTTTAACATTTTTGATAACTTTTAGATACAAAATAGTAGAAAAAAACTTTGTAGAAAATGAATGTACTCGTAATTACTCTCGTCACATATTGAATCAGTAATCTTTAACATTTTTAATAACTTTTAGATACAAAAAAGTTTGGTATTAAAATTTTCGTCTTTTTCACCAAAAATCAAACTCACTTAGCTTTGAGGCAAGCTTACACAAAACATACAAACCTAAAATAATGAAAAATTCTGTTACATTCTTGCTCAAAGCTTGCATCAAACACTGAATTTGAATATTACCATATAATGTGTGCTTAATAAAACAAAATTTCAAGTTTTATTCGATTCTAAGGCGTCAGTTATCGCACCAAAACCTTGGCATTGATATTTCTGAGTGCAAACAAAAATTGTGAACAAGTTATCCAATACTTTTCAACTAGTAAGCATTTTTGACATTATTTTACCCACCAAGTTATAAATCTATCATTTTTGTTGCATTCAATTCGAATTCAATCGTCACAAAAAATCACTAGTTTTTGATGTACGTAAAAGTCTTTAGTTAGTTTTGCGTCTATAGTACACTTTTTGAGATGATGCAACAAAATTTGATTGAGACATCGAATAAATGCTGCATATGCCATTGTTATGTCGGATTCTCAAAGCAAGTATCATGTGACAACGACACGGTAAAGTGTCAAATGTGGCGTGAAAGCGAACTGGAATAAAGCAACTTATCAACATTTTACAAGTGTAAATGTAAAACTATTTTAAATTGTATGAAAGTTTTTGATTAAATATCATATTGATAGGTTTTTGTTGATTTATTATCAGATTATTTTTTTGATTTATTTAATATTCATAGCTACAAGGTAGTGGGTCAAAAGTTTCTTCATCGGCAACAGTGCTGGTAGGAAGTGTGAGGTAAGGGGAGCACTGCTGCCAATGAAGAATTTTTTGACTCCTCACTACTTAGTAGCCTCGAGTCTTATCCGTTTTACGCTCTTATGATTTGGACTAATACCTCTGTTCCTTTTTTTTGGAAAAGAAGGGAGGTCTTTTTGCCAAATATTTTCTATGTGGCTATTTCTATCTCTAGTCTGAACTTTTCTAATCGGCAGGCCCAAGTTGTTCAGACTTTTCTGCTAAAGCATGCGCCATTTTGCAAACTCTCCCCTGGTCTTGACAGCATCAACATGGTTGCCGCCTCTCTCTTTTTATCTCAGACTCTCGTTCTGTCCCCACCTTTCCTCCTTTCTCGCACATCTGGCAGAACTAAACACTCTCTTCTCATTTTCTTTTATCAGGCTACAGTGAGTCCCCGGTTTTTCATTTCCTCCGGGTAAAGACAAGGGCGATGAGTTGGCCAGACAAGATGCACTGGTTCAGCTATCTGGAGTACACTCTCTTCTTTCGTATTGTCTCATCACAAATCTTGATCAACCAAGTGAATTTAACGTCCAATGAAAAGCTCCTACTTCATTGTTGTTCTCTTATTTATGCAGCAGTAACTACTATGCTTGTTTTACTTTTCTCACTAGAATGATTCATAACTGAGATTCCTCCGTGTAACGCTCGTGATCATTCAACACAGGTCATATTTTCTCATCTGCCTTGTCTTGCTACGGACTCTTAACGCCGCTCGCTTTTTGGGGTTTCGATGTTTCGAAACATTTGGGTTAGGGTGTGGGAATTTCTCGGCTATGAAGACTTCATGGTCTATTGTCATGTTTCGACCCGACGGACGGGTCGCGTTACAACAGACAGTTGCACCAAATTCAACATCGTTTTTCAATTGAAATGTTTTCAAAAGGTGTCATCCCGCGGAACTACTACACTTTATCTCGTCTCATCCTGTGGATCTTATCTGTATCCAGGAGCCCAACCTTAACTCGTCTTCCTCTTTCCACACCCCTGGATTCTCTGCTCTGCAATCTGATTACACTCACTCTCGGTCTAGCATTCTTTCTCCCAATCACCCGCACACTTGCGGTGGCGATATCATTTTCGTCGGACAGGACCTATCTTTCTCTGAACTTTCTACTCCTTCCTCTTTTTGCTTGATCTTTACTCTGATTATGTAGAGGTCAACATCTCACTAAACAACTCCTCTTCGCTCTTTTTCCTTAATGTTTATGCTCTTCCTATTCGCTCTTATTCGGCGGATAGCAGAACTGACTTCTTGGCCTTTCCATTTTTTCCTCCTCCAGAAATCTTTTCATTCTAGGGGACTTCAACTGCCATCACTCCCTCTGGGACTCGAAAGGGACTTCTGACCCCTGTGGGGAGGAAGCATTCGATTAGGTTATCTCCCTTGACCTCCTTCCCCTCGATGACTCTGACATGCCAACTCTTCTCCATCGCTCTTCTCTTGACATCTTCTTTGCTTCCTTCTCTTTGGCTGTCACGAATAAGTAAATTTGCGATGAAAGACTAGTTTTTAGATATGTGTAGTTGTTGTAATCTGTTGTTTTATTTTGCAGTGATCATTTCAGTTGTATGAAACCGTAAACTTGCTAAACTGTTTTCGAAAAAAGACCTTTTTTCTTTCGCATTTTAAACAGATTTGTAACTGAAATGCCTTTTCTGACGGCGCAATGATTGACTACACAACTAAGTTCCAGTGTATTCCAGTGATTCTTGTTTCTTTTAGAAGATTTTTTTTCGATTACCGATTACGTAATTTATTAACAGCGTTTTTCCTGTGTCCCATGATGTTCTAGAAATTTCTAGATTATTTTCCAGTTGTATATATAAGGCGGCAAGACTTTTCATTCATTCACAGAAAATGCAGAAAGTGTAGTTCAGTAGAGATAACAGAGTGTAGTAAAAAGGCGTTGTTCTCTGGTGATTTTTGTGACAGGAATCAAGCGATTATTTTGGTGGTTTTAGTTTTGGTTAGTTTGATATTTATGTAGTAAAGTGCTTTAGTTTCTGTATTTGACAAGCGAAAAAATACGAAGCTTTAAAGTGGTTTGTGAATATACTTGTTCTGTTCTTGATCTAGAAGTACGTGGATTAAAGTATCTTAGTGGAAGCCAATCTTTTCCCAGCTATTAAGTTGCATCCAGACTTAATTATTCGAGCAATACTATACGTCGCCTCAATTTTAAGAAGTATATTAAAATTGAAATAAAACCAAAAATTTCTATTGAATCGCGACACTGGCCCTTTCTTGTTCCTGGGATGTGCTTCAGGACCTGAGTTCTAATCACCTACCAATTCTACTAACTGCCTTTCTCTCTCCGGTTTTTCGCCCCAACAAACTTCCCCTCTTCAATTTTCAAAAAGCTCGTTGCGATAACTTTGCTTTTTACTAAGACTTTCACTGTCCTTCTGCAGAGGAATACTCCTCTGTTTCCTCTGCTGCTGCTCTCTTTATTTCTCTTGCACCGAATGCGACCAAATTTTCTATTCAATTTAGCCGCGTAAAATCACAAACTCAAAACTGGTGATCTCCTGATGTGGAAGAAGCGATAAGCGAAAGAAGCAGGGCTTTTGCTGCCGCTCATAGAAGTGATGAAGATTGTCAGGCTTAGATCTCTGCTTCCTGACATGCCTCGTCTGTCATCGTCAAAGCCAAAGTTGAGGCATGGCAGGCGGCATGCAGGCGACTTTCTATCCTAAATCTATGCATTTTCTCCTTTGTTCTGTCGCTGGCTCTTCCCCCTCCTCCTCTTACTTCCCCAACTGTTCCTCTCTCAGCGAGTCGACTTAAATCTTCATCGACTACTTGAGATCCCATTTTTCTGTATCCCAGCAAATGGTTTTGTATTGGAAAGCCAGAGGCTACCTGTCTGAGCTATGCCGAGCCATGTGCCCTGAGGATTCTCGTTCTTTTTGCTCTCCCTTCATCTGCGCTGAATTTTTCGCGGCTGTCACAAACCTCTGCTTGTGCAATGATACCGCCAAGACAAAGTTGCCTATCCCATGCAAAAGCGCCGTCTTCGCTGTGGCATGGATTTTCTCCTACATATTTTTAGTCTTTCATGATCTTTGCACTTCTTTCCTTCCACTTGAAAGACATCTTTTATCGTTCCCATCCATGAGATGGGGAACCTCTCGACTCTCCTGCTTAACTCTGGCGTATTTCTCCCATTTCCCGCGTCTCAAAGCTTTTTGAAAGCGTCATTCCATCGCGTATGTTCTTCTTTCTGAAATCTAATTCCATTCTCTCTTCCAGCCAGGCCAGTTTCTGCCCGTAACGCTCTACTCTCGATCACATTTTTTATCTTTCTCAGTCCATTTCGGATGGATTTAACAAGCCCAAGCCTGGCTCTCGAACAATGCTCGCTACGATCAACCTCTCCAAGACTTTTGTCTCTGCCTGGCATCCCACCATTTTCCACAAACTGATTTCAGCTGGCCTCCCTCCTTGCTTTGCTTGTTGGACTCGATCTTTTCTTTCTGATAGGCGCGTTTGCGTGATTTATCAAAATTACAAAAGTCGCTCCTTTCCAGGTGTTCCGCAAAGAACCGTTTTTGGCCCTGCACTCTTTTTATCAATGATCTTTCTGCTTCTCCCATCAACTGTTCTCTTTATGCTGATGACCTGGCCATTTGGCCCTCCTTCTTCCTCGGTTCCTGGTGCAATGGTGGCCACGCAAAGAGCTCTGATTTGACTGGAGCGCTGGTCTAGGTGCAGATGTCTTCCTCTTAATCCAAACAAATATGAGGTCTCTTTTTTCTTTGTGCATCCCCATCGAGCTAACCTCCTCTTATTCAACTCCCACCTCCACTTCAACTTTCCTCAAAATCATCTTTGATCGCAGTCTTTTATAAACATGCATTTATGCTGAAGGCAAAGTTTTTCCACCTCATGCTGTATCTCTGCTTCCTTATGCGGCCTTTCCAAGGAGCCCCTCTCTTTCTTTTCTGAAAAAGCTTTTCTTCGGCCCCTTCTTACTTATGCTTTACCCGGATGATTCACTTTTCTAAGCGATACCACCTTTACCAAATTAGAACGTCTTTACTGAGCGGCTAGTTGTGCTATCACCGGCTGCCCGTCGTCCTCCCCTATCCGGGTAGTTATAAATAGGCATAGTAGGCATAATACAGGCATATTAGGAGAGGTGTGCAATCGAAAACCAGTCGCACCAATGTGACAAAGCCTTCTTTCCTTTCCAAAAAAAATTAATTTTTACTTTTATAAAATATAGAAGTTGCTAGTTGCTAATTAGCATTTTCAAGCCGATCTCCTATTAAGAGGGATCCGATTAAGAGATTATGAGTTTAAGAGGGATTACTTTTATGAGTTTAGATTAAGCATTGGGTGGACAATGACACCAGACATTAAAAGCTGCAGTGTATTTTTTGATAAAATTGAATTTGTTTCTTTTTGCTAATTGTTTGTAAATTTGAATAAAATTTTGTCTGGAGATTATTCCAAAAAACCAGAAAGGTAGTAGTCAACTGCCTTTGGTATTTGAGCTAGTTTACTATTTTCCTTGGCCTATTGCAGTTAAAATTGGAAATGATGTTTCACTAGAAACGTAGGCTTTACATTAAAAATGGCTGCTTTGGGGACCATAGAATAGTTGCCTATGAGATCTTTGCAAGGTTTGTTCTATTAGTCTAATCAATCATTTTGATGAGCTCGTTATCAAGCATTTCTGCGTATCGGGTGTTTGCATCATTGTTGTTGCTTGATTGTTTGTTTCCGCTTTGTCTTGCATTGCGCGGGTCTTGTTGAAGTTTTCAGTGCCTCTGGGGGCAGCGATTGTTTGCTTGTTGGCGCTGCGTGAATACAAAATCCGATGCTTTGCTGTTGTCGTGGGATTTTCCATTCTTTATTCATGATATGTAGGTATATCTATTCTTTTATGGCAAGTTTTAGGTCAACAAATGATGTAGAATAATGATATACAATAACAAACGCGCGAACAGAGCGAGGATGTTTATGAGTCACCCACAATCTTTGATTTCAGCAAAACATCGTTGACCCAAATTTTGTATCCCGTAGGGTCGCTATTATCTGCAAGCAAAACGACGGTAATTAAGCTATGGTTTGTAATAGCGTTATTCCTTAATTAATGAATAAGTGACATACCTGGTGTAACAGGGGATACATGAGCAGTGTCAGAAATAATTAGTAATTCCAACAATGTCTTCAGACTACACACATTTGTAAAATCCACTAAAAACACTCCGATATATGTTTGGTTTTTATGGTCGTTTTGACAGTAGTAAAATCTTCGCCTTCCGTGTTAGCTTGCTTAACGTAGCGTGACTGAGCGCAAAAATTCACATTCCGTTTCCTTCCTGCTTCCCTTAAACTAAAGTGATGATGCATAACATCTTTCACAGCATAAGTTACATCTGCATTATTAAATCGACATTTTAGGCCTTTGCTTTTTTCAAAAGTTGGCATTATCACTAAAAAATGTGTTAAGTGGGACCTACAACACAGTGTTGCAAAGATCCCTGAATATCTGTTTCCTAGGTCCCGCAAGCAGCCGTTTTCATTTCATTGCTTAATCAACTACTTAAGCATTTAATGCAAAATTCAAATTTTGTTCTTTAAGTTCAGTAGTAGGCTGACTCCAACAACTAAAAATCGTCACATCGTACTATGCCTATTTATAACTGCCGCCCCTATCCCACTTCTTCTCTCGGAGACGTCCCTACCTCCCCCACGGGTCACCCTGACTCATTTTGCTCAGTCATCTTAAGAGCGTGCCCGTCGTCTCCAAACCTCCTTTCCCATTTTAGGTTTGGCCAGACTTGAGTGAAACCAAGACTGTCCAGATCCTCTTGGACAGCTTTTGCGTTCACTTACCCGCTTATGCTTTCTCCTAAAGAGGTTATCTTTGCTTACCCTTTTGCTTTTCCTTCACTGTGAAGTCCACCTTTTCCTCCCCAAGCTCCCACTCAGATCCCCTTCTTTCTGACCAAGATTCGGCTCTCGCACACCTTGACTCTCCCCACCTCACAATCTGGTAGTCTAAACAGATGGCTTTGTTGCTTTTGCCTTATATGCAAAGATGGCTGTGGCCTCCTTGCCAACTGATCACCATGTGGCACTGAGGTTATTCTTTTCTTTTCGGCAGGTCTAGTTTGTTCAAGTTTTTCCGTTCAAGCCTGCGCCATGATGCAAGCTCTCCGCTGATCGTGGCAGCAGCATCAATAAGTCTGCCATTTCTCTTCTCTTCTCTTCTTCGACTCTCACTCTGTCCTCTCCTCAGTCTTTCCTTTTATCTCAAACTCTCTGGTAGGAAGTGTCTGCTCTTTCCTGTACTGTCAGGCTACTCGGACAGACGCTCATTTCTCCCGGGAAACGATACTGCTGATAAGTCGACCAAACATGGTGCACTGCTCCCACTCTCTGCAATGCCTTGTAGCATCTTCTCTCGTATCCACTCTTGTCGAGGCGTACCGTCTCATTTAAATTCGTTGATACACAGGTCACCTTGGTTTCCACTGTGGAACTTGTGTATCCCCGTTACGCTTGATGTGCCCTCTCTCATCTTCGCTGCAACGGACACAGCCTTCTGCTAAGCTCTTCTGGAATCGAGCATCCTTGATGCGGCGCAGCGCCTGCGGTCATCCGATCGAGGACACATTCTCATTGTCCGGCTACTGACTCTGCACTACATGCTCTTTAGCGACTCTTTTTACGAGATCTGGTCCGTGCCCTGCAAAGTAGCCCGGCTTCTGGGGCTCCATGGTCTTCTTGGATGCTCCCATCCATTGAAAGGGGTAACAACAACTGGACCCCTACCCTAGTAATATCACTGAAGCAATATTGTTAACTACGCACAGCTGCTAATAGTTTACCTACAAATACATGAATATAAAAGATCCTTGATTGAAAGCGGTATCAAAATATATACACAAACGCGGTTCATAAACGGCAGTGATTCCAAAAACGCCAACCCAGACAACAATTCGTCTAAAAAAGTATAGTTTGAAGTATGCAGCAGACCAACACTTCACTTAATCATCACTATCATCAGAAAAGACATATTTTATAGTTTTATTCTGTCTTCTTCCGGTAGTAGCTCTCGGTGCAACTGGGGAAGTCTTTTCTTCATCCATCTCTTCTTCAGAATCTGACCAAGAATTCTTTTTTTTCTTCGTAGCTTTGCCTTTCTTTTTCTAATCACAATTAGAAATTAAGAAATTTTAGAAAATTATTTGCAATGACATTAACATGCGTAGAAGAGTAAGGCAAGTTGGCATTAAAAAGAAAAGTATTTCACCTATTTAAGGCAGAACCAAACTTTATTTTCGGTTAGATAACAGGTAAAAACATGAAACCGTCAATTGCATTACAAGCAAAAAATAATTGCAAATGCTACAACGGATATCTTCCGTCAAACGTGTTTGCCTTAACGCGCTTTCCCATTCCACAAAACTCTGCCACCAATCGTTGAGTCTCAAAAACCAATTTAAAAAATTTGCAAAGCGATTTAGACCGCAAAAAAAGAAGTTCCAACACACCTAAACACACTATTACTAAATGAATAGCCAGTTCCGCCACTCAGTCAGTTATGCTCAAGTAAAAAAACACCGGTGCGGTGGCGTAGTGGTTAGAGCGTCCGCTTCGCAGTCGGTAGACCTGGGATTCATTTACCAAGTCGAGTCAAACCAAAAGACTTTAAAAATGGTATTCACAGCATCCCTGCTTGGCGCTCAGCAAAATAGGAATAGTGTGGAGAACAAGCCGGCAATCTTGCTTGTGTCCTTGGGCAAGACACTAAACGGGATGCCTCCCGTCTCTGTGGCAGACAGATGGTGGGACCAAGCAGTTTACCCGTCATGGTGGGGCCAAGCAGTCTACCCGTCATGGTGGGCCCAGTCTAACTGAAGACTTGCAAACCGAGGGTGAGCGCTAACGCAATGTAACCTATATACACATCTTCCTGCATAATGTTCACAACAAATAGCTCATACGACGAACAAAAAGAAGTAAAAAACAGTGTTGGGAACAAGTCGCTTAAATTCGACTTGAGTCATTTCGTCCACACGACTCAAGTCAAGTCTTTTTTTTTACCAGGACTCAAGTCTTTCCAACATTCATTGCCACTGTTTAGTTTCCAGATAATTTTTTAATAATTGCAATCGATTGTGTAATAGTGTTTGGCAAATTAAAATTTTGGGCTCCTGAGCTAGGGTTAAAAGCTCACTTTTAATACGACACCGGTACCAGTAAAAAAAGTCTACTGCTTTATTAACTGCAGCAGGCCATGAACTCCAGCATAAAGTTTTGTATTTTGAAAATGAATTCCAAAGAGTCAAGAACGCACATACAAGAGCCTATAGCAGTGCTGCGCAAAATGTGGTAAGGGTACCGGTGCCGGTACGCAAGTGTTGACTGCCGGTACGCGGTCAGAAGCATGCTGAATATTATTTTACATTGATTGGAGCATGTTTTCACATAGTGGTTAGAACATTTTTGTTCTTAGCATAATTTTACGTACTTTCTTAGGCTTTGATGACTATATGGCATTTCATTTATATTCACTGACATGGCGATCTTTACTGAAAAACAACTACGTTCAATCTGCTCTCGCAGCAGGAACCCGACTAGTGTGAAGGAAAAAATGCTTTGCCTAAGACTTAGTCATTATAGGTCAACCAAAATGCATTGTTACAACGCAAAAAAGTTTTACTTCGCAACTGTTATTCTTCCAACAGCCAGCGGTAGTTGAATGCAACCAATCAATTTAGACTTCTAATACCAACCAACAAAATTTAGACTTCAGAATACAGTACAGTTTAGCAGTGAGTTGAACGTGTTTGTTAGTAGTTTCGTTGAAAGCAAACTCTAATTTTAATTTCTCTTGTAAGTTTTGTAATAGTAAAACAAACTAAATAAATCTTAACCGTACCAACTAAAAATAATCAAGTTAGTAATAAATAAAATAATAGTTAATTTTGCTAGTCTTCTAACAGCTAGTAGAAAATATTTGATCAGTCAGCTTGAAAAAAGCATAATACGCTCTTATTAGCAAAACTTCCTGCAGGCACGGGTAATTTGTTTTCTTAGAATTTAAATTACCTTACTATTGTTTTAACTAGTTTATATAAGTCTTTACAAACGGCAAAGTGAGGTCCTATGGATATGTATATGAAGAGGCAAACATTTTCAGACCTAAATCGTTTTGATTCGGATGAAAGTGATGCTGGAAGTAGCGAAGTGTTGGCGGTAAAAAGTGGATTAAGATTTGTTTGGAAATACGATGCAGCGTATTTACATTTTGGCTGCTGGTATGCCCAAACCGCAATGTGTTGATTGTGGAGTTGTACTTAGCAATGACTCCATGAAACCATCACATCTAAAAAGACACTTGCATTCAAAATATAAAATTAGTACTAAGCCGAAAGAGTTTTTAAAAGGATACGAGATGAATTAAAATGTGCGCAGAAAAAGATTTATGGGCTGACTCATATAAATACTAAAGCTTTACGTGCATCCTATAAACTAGCGCTAAGAATTGCAAAAGCTTAAAAACCCTACAGCGATAGTGAAAAGATAGCGAAAGACTGCATTCAAGATGTTTGTTTGGAATTTTAACCGGTGCGATGGCATAGTGGTTAGAGCGTCCGCTTCGCAGTCGGTAGACCTGGGCTTCATTCCCCTTGTCGAGTCATACCAAAAGACTTTAAAAAATGGTATCTATAACTTCCCTGCTTGGCGCTCGGCATTTATGGGAGGTTGTGGAAAACAAGCCGGCAAGTTCGCTTGCTGTGTCCTTGGGCAAGGCACTTAACGCGATGGCCCCGCCTCTATGTGGAAGACAGGTGGCCCATTAACCTCGAAAAAGGCAACTCCCAAGCGAGTGCGGACTTCCCGTCCAAAAGTATAGCGATACAATTCGCTTTCTCGTGAATGGAGGATAAAAATGGCAAACAAAACAAAACAAAACAAAGTCCTCGGTGAAGCGGCAGCTACAAAGATTGCAAAAGTGCCTCTCAAGCGGCACTATGTAGGTGTTGTTGTTATAATTACCCCTTTTCTTCCTCGGGGTGGAGGTACGGCACGAACGGCAATTCTGGTTCATGTTGTTAACCTAATTGAAATTAGGCTAGGGGAAAGATGGAAACCCATTTCGAACCAGTCATGAATGACTAGTAGCCCCAACACCAACAAGGCAGACTGCCACTAGTCGGTACCCAAGAGTCGCCTTTCACGACATGCTGGGTTAACAACTTCACAACTGCAACCCAATGAAGTACGGGTAGGCCACCTGTCTGCCACATAAAAATGGAGACGTCCCGTTAAGTGCCTTGCCCAAGGACACAAGCGAACTTGCCAGCTTTTTCTCCACAATATCCTTTTTTTATGCTGAGCGCCAAGCATGAAAGCTGTGAATACCATTTTTTAAAGCCTTTTGATATGACTCGACTTAGGGAATGCGACTGCGAAGGGGATGCTCTAACCCAGCTATGTCCAACCCGCGGCCCAGTTGAAGATTTTGTGCGGCCCAGTTAAACGTTTTCGTTTTTATGTATGTACAGTATGACAATCAGTACTTAATTTTGATAACCAGCAAACATTTTCAGGAAAACTCTGGCCGATGGGAATTGAATAAAACAGACCAATTTTATCCAAGAACGACGTACTGACTTGGTTTGCCAAATTCTTGTTTTGCTAAGCGCTTTTGTAGAGCCCTGCTGCCGCATTCCATTGACTCATAGCTTGCCTATGACATCATAGTTAGGGAGTGAATAGAGGTGCCAAATCGTTGTTATCATTTTGATTATGGATCAAACGCTTTCAGTAGTTTAAGCTAAAGAATTTACTGAGAATAAAGTATAGAAACACATTAACTGTATGTCTCTAAAGTTGAAGAGAAAGCTTGAAGATGAAAATCGACAGTTTCAGAAAGAGTGGGAAGACCTGTACTTTTTTATTCAAGTTAAGGACAAAGCTATATGCTTAATATGCCGTAAATGTATTTCAAGCATAAAATCTTATAATCTGAAACGACACTACGAGCAAAAACATGATAAAATTAACGAACTTGGTGTTGGTGAACGAAAAACCAAGCTGCAGTTACTCAAAGCCGGGTTAAACGCTCAGCAAAATGTGTTTCAAAGGCCTACAGGTGAAGCAACTGCAGTTGTAAATGCTAGTATGCGCATATCTCATATTATTGCAAAGAAAATGAAACCTTTTACGGATGGTGAGTATATAATAGAATTCCTTCTTGCTGCAGTCGAAGAAATTGCACCAAAAAAAGTCAAAGATTTCAGTCAAATCAGTCTCTCACGTCAAACTGTGTCACGAAGAATTCATGTCATATCAAATGAAATTTGTGAGACGCTAGAAACAACTTTAAAAACGTTTATCTATTTCTCACTGGCTTTCGACGAAACAACGGATATCGTTGATACATCTCAACTTGCTGTGTTTATCAGAGGAATTGACAGTCAAATGAAAGTGACAGAAGAATTCCTCGATGTTGTAAGCTTAAAAAACACGACTACGGGTAGAGACATTAAAGATGCTGTGATAAAATGTATGGAAGATCATCAACTAGATTTGAAAAATCTTATTGGCATCACAACAGATGGAGCACCCTCAATGATTGGAAAAAATGTTGGAGCAGTTACTTTGATTCTCAGACATATAGAAGCTTTGGAAGGATGTTCCAGCTCTGGAAAAGAAATGTTTCTTTTTCATTGCTTTTTACACCTGGAAAACTTGTGTGCCCAAGTACTAAATATGTCCCATGTTATGACAGTTGTAGTTAAAGCTGTCAACTCGATAAAAAACAACTCGCTGAAACATCGTCAGTTTCAAGAGTATCTTAACGAACTGGAGTCAGAGTACAGTGATGTGCTTTTCTACGCGAAGATTCGGTGGCTGAGTCGTGGGAAATGCTTAGAAAGATTCTGGAATTTAAAGCAGGAAATTAAAAATTTCATGAAAGAAAAGGTTTACGATGTTCCTGAACTCGATGATGACCAATGGCTTCTAGATTTATGTTTTCTTACTGACATCACGAAAAAATTAAATGAACTCAATCAGAAACTTCAAGGTGAAGGCAAACTGATTACAGACTGTTATGAAGATATACAAGCATTTGTCACAAAACTTAAACTTTACGAAAGTCAACTTAAATCGAAAAATGCATTTCACTTTCCACTATTAAATAGCTTCAAGAGTGATAGCAAAGATTTTTGTAAATATGCCAATGAAATCACAAAATTGTTGAAAGCATTTCAAGAGAGATTCGCTTACCTACAAAAATTTGACAATTTGTTCAAAATTTTTATGTGCCCATTTGACATTCAGGTAGAAAAGGCTCCAGAGTATCTGCAACTTGAATTGATTGATCTTCAATCAAGTACGGAGTTGAAACACTTGTTTCAAAGAAGTGAAAAACTTAAATTTTATAATGAGTATATCCATGAAGATAAGTTCCCCATCCTGAAGCAAATGGCAATGCGTATTGCAGCGGCAATAGGAACAACATATTTGTGCGAATCTTTCTTCTCAAAATTGAAGATTGTCAAATCGAAGAATCGAAATAAGCTGACGGATGAAAACATGACAAACCAGTTACGCTGTGCAGTATCAAAATTGCCCGTTGATATTAGAAAGATGAGCAATAACATTCAAAAACAAGTTTCACATTAATTGAGGAAATAAATTGGAGATTCTTGTTTATTATTTTTTGTCTGTATATCATTGCTTGAGAGTTTGCCGTTGACTCTTTTTATCACATAAAAATTGAGTTGAACTTCATACTGTTTAATTATAGGTTATTCAAAGTGCGGCCCTCATTAAAATAATGGTACAATTTTTGGCCCAGTATGGCATTTCGGTTGGACATAGCTGCTCTAACCACTACACCATCGCGCCGGTAGCGACGCTATCGCACGACGAGTTGTTGACTTCGCTGAAAACATGGAAATTTACCTCATTAATCAAATTAAGTTGGTTAAGTACTATTCTCTGCAACTCGATGAAAGCACAGACATTTCTACCAAGGCAATTTTGATGGTGTATGTGCGTGTGCGTTAAGAATATGAAGGTGAATTAAAAGAAGGGTTTCTTTTCTGCGCTTTCACAAAGAACAACTGGTTTAGAAATATCAAAGACCATTATTAATTACATTAAAAACAATGGGCTAGATATTAAGAATTGCGTGGGAGTTTGTTCTGATCGCGCTGCTGCAATGATATCGGAAAACTCAGGAGTAATCACGCCAATAAAGAATTTTGTTCTAAAGTGTGTTTCAACTCATTGCTTTCTTCACAGGAAAAGCCTTCCAATCAAAAAATTGTCAACCAAGTTAAACAATGTCCTTTGCGAGGTTGTAAAAATTGTAAATCATACTAAAAGAAGTCCATTAATATCAAGATCATTCACCCTATCATACGACGATAAGCAAGTAAATCACAAGCGACTTTTATTTCATATCAGCGTGCGGAGGCTGTCAAGGGAAAAAGTATTAGTCAAGAGTATATGAACTCAGAAACGAGCTGGCATTGTTTTTGCATGATAAAAAGCCAGGATGGGCACAGCTATTTCGAGATGAACATTGGCTTGCCAAGCTTGCTTCCCAAATGACATTTATAACTATTTTTAATGACCTCAACACATCAATGCAGGAAAGGAATGCTTCACATTTTACAACAGCAGATAAAATTGATGGTATACAACAAAAACTAAAAGCACAGAAGTTTCGCGTTTCAAGAAATTGTAACGACATGTATAAAGTATTCAAAATACCACCATGGAACATTTGACAAATTTGACGGATCGTATTCAGCATTATTTTTCAGAACAAAATGATCCACACAAAGGAAATGAATGGATCCAAAATCCCTTTGCATCAAATAATAATGTACAAGAGTTAAACGTAAGAGTCGATTTGAAACATAAATTGTTGGAGCTATCTACCGATGAAGGTTTGCACAATTGTTTTGAACCAACCTACCTCACTGGCAAACTTGTGGATTAAAGTGAAAGCAGAATATCCAAGGTTAAGTGATGGCCACTAAAACACTACATCCATTTCCTTCCACATATCTTTGCAAAGCTGGCTTTTCGACCATGAGTTACTTAAAGGAAAAGCACAAATATGCACTCGATATACAAGCTCCTCCTCGAGCAGCACCGCCTTCCGTTAAACCGCAATTGGAGAAGCTAATAGAAAAGAAGCAAGCCCATACATGTTGTTGCTGTTGTTTACCCGACCCCTTCCGACAAATGGGGGCATGGCGGGAGACCATGGAGCCCCAGTCCGACGGATGGGGGCATGGCAGATGACCATGGAGCCCCAAAAGCCGGGCAACTCCCCAGGGTCTGGACCAGAGGTCGTAAAAAGACAGAGAGTCGCCAAAGAGTGAGCGGTGCAAAGAGTCCATAACTGGACAGTGCAGAATGAGATGAGAGGTGTCCTGGGACGAGTTTCCACAGGCGCTGTAGGAAGGATTCTCAATTCTGCCAATCCTAGAGAGATAAGAACCTAAAAGAAGGCTGTGTCCGTTGCAGCGAAGACGAGAGAGGACACAGCGAGCATGACGAGGGAGCACAAGTTCATCGGTGGAAATCGAGGGAACCTGTGTGTCAAAATACTTCGATGAGACAGTACGCTTCCAGTCCGAGATAAGACAAGAGTGGATAAGAGAGATAAGAGGAGAGAGACTACAAGGGATAGGGGAGGGCGCAAGTAACGCACCCCGTCTGGCCAGCTCATCGGCCGCGTCGTTCCCCGGGAGAAATGAGTGTCCAGGGACCCATTGTAGCCTGATAGAACAGAAGAGAGAAGACAGTTCCTGCCAGATCTGCCAGAGTTTGAGATAAGAGGAAAGATGGAGGAGAGGACGGGGTGAAGAGGACAGAACGAGAGTCAGATAATAAGAGAAGAAAAATGGCAGACTTGTTGGTGTTGCCGAGACCAGCAAAGAGCGTGCAGAATGGCACAGGCTTCAGCGGGAAAAACTTGAGCATACTGGGCCTGCCGAAAAGGAAAGAGTGACCTCAGTGCCACAGAGAGAGAGCAGTTGGCAAGTACGCCGGAGCCGCCCTTGCCAAAAGGAAAAGGAACAAAGCCGTCTGTCCAAAGCACCAAATCATGAGGGGGGAGAGAGTCAAGGTGGACGAGAGCTGCACCTTGGCGAGAAAGAGGGGGATCAGAGCGAGAGCATGGAGTGGAAAGAGTGGACTCCACCGTGAACGAGAGCAGATTCCAAGGAGGAAAGGGAGGGCAAGCAAGAAGAGCCTCCCTAGAACAAGTGGAAGGAAGCATGAGCGGGTGAGTGGACGCAAAAGCTCTCCAAAACGATCTGCAGAGTCTTGGTTTCACTCCTAGTCTGGCCAAACCTGAGATAGGAAAAGAGGTTGGGAGACGAAGGGCCTGCTCATAAGATAAAAGAGTGAAATGAGTCAGGGTGACTCGTAGGGGAGGTAGAGAAGCCTCGGAGAAAAGCAGAGAGATAGGAGAGGACGAGAGGCAGCCGGTGATGGCGCGACTGGCCGCTCGGTGGAGGCGTTCCTATTTGGTGATATTGGTAACGCTTAGGAAAGGAAACCATCCGGGTGAAGCGTAAGTGAGAAGGGACCGAAGAAAAGATTTGTACAGAATAGAGAGGGACTCCTTAGAGGGGCCCCATGAGGAAGCAGAGATACAGCGTAAGGCCTTGAGATGTGGGAAAAACTTGGCCTTCAGCGAAGATACATGCGTAGAAAAGGAAAGAGTGCGGTCGAAGGTGACCCCAAGAAAAGTTGGAGTGGGATTGAAACGGAGGCGGGAGCCGAATAGGAGGAGGTTGGGTTGGAGGTTAGCTTGGTGGGGATCCACTGAGAAGAACGAGGCCTCACATTTGCTGGGATTGAGAGGAAGACACCAGTACTCAGACCAGCGCTCCAATCAAAAGAGAGCTCCTTGTGTGGCCTCCACCGCAGTGGGGACTGAGGGGGAGGAGGACCAAATGGCCAGATCGTCAGCGTAAAGAGAGCAGCTGACGGAAGAAGGCAGAGAGGCTGGAAGATCATTAATGAAGAGAGAGAAAAGTACAGGGCGAAGAACGGATCCTTGCGGAACACCTCGACGGACTCGAAAGGAACGCCTTTAGTGATTTTGATAGACCACACAAGCGCGCCTATCAGAAAGAAAAGATTGAGTCCAACGAGCAAAGCAAGCAGGGTGGCCAGCCGAAATAAGTTTGTGGAAAAGAGCGGGATGCCAGACAAAGTCAAAAGCTTTAGAGAAATCGATAGTAGACAGGATCATCCGAGAGCACGACCTGGGTTTGTTAAACTCATCCGAAATGGACTGAGAAAGGTACAGAATTTGATCAAGTGTAGACCGTCCAGGGCGGAAACCGGCCTGGCGGGGAGAGAGAATGGAATTAGATTCCAGAAAGAAAAGTAGACGGAATAGTATGATGCGTTCAAACAGCTTTGATACGCAGGAGGTGAGAGAGATAGGCCGGAAGGAAGCATGAGAATCGAGAGGCTTTCCCATCTTGTGTATGGGAATAATGGAAGATGTCTTCCAGATGAAAGGAATGGAATGCGAAGACCAGGAGAGATTGAAGATGTGAAGAAGAAAATCCATGCCAGAGCGAGGAAGATGCTTTAGCATGGGATAGGCAACTTTGTCTGGACCAGTGGCGGTGGAGGAGGAGAGGTTGGAGGCAGCCGCAAGAAATTCAGCGAGTGAGAAAGGAGAGCAAAAGGACGAGTGAGACTCCTCCAAGCACGTGGCTCGGCGGAGCTCAGAGAGGTGGCCTCTGGTTGAAAAACGGAGAAGTGAGATCTCAGGTAAGAGGCATAGACCGAAGCCGATTCCCTGGGAGAAGAACAGTTGGGGAAGATAGGAGAGGAAGAAGACGAGGAAGGAGAGCCAGCGATAGAGCGAAGAACAGAGTGTATAGATTCAAGGTTAGACTTAGGTGAGAGAGAAGAGCAAGTCGTCTGCCATGCCTCGGCCTTGGCAATGACTGACGAGGCGCGTCGAGAAGCGGAGATGCTCCAAGAGTGAGAGCTGCCTAGAGCTCTGAATTGGGATAAGGAAAGTTGTGAGCACCTTAGATGGACCCATTTGGAGCAGGTACAGCGTTGCACTGACTTGCCCCGCCAGGTCACATTTACAGCGCACACTGACCAGGGAAAGATGGGACCAGGGTTGGGATGAACGTTACCGCTCATCAAAAGAAGGAGAAGAATGAGGAGACGAAGAAGGGCAAGAGAGGGGCAGGAGAAAAGAAAAAGTGAAAACAGGCGATCGATTTTAAAGAAGCTGTGTGCTACCCTTCTGCGGTCGTTCAGGGGACAGCATAGCGAAAAAATGAAGGAGAGTGCCCAGGGTAACTGGGACCCTCGGGAAGGCCAACAGCCATTTCGACCCAACCCAAATGGGGCCAGGGACCGCACCACCACGTTGAGGCGACTGTTAATGGGTGCAGATCGTTGCATAATACAGATAATGCAGATACAGATAATGCATAATGCAGATCGTTGCATAATACACCCTCATGTTGGTGATTGCTTTTAAGCAATTTAGCTATTAATCTTAACATGAAGCAAACAATGCTTTCCAAGGTCTTAGAAATTTAAACTAATTTGGTCTCTGTAAAACAGGTTGTTTGTTACCGTTACAAGCATAATGACTAAAAATAATATTTAACATTTTCCTGAGGGGGGGCTTGCATAGGCGCCCATCTCCATACGACACTGATTGTTAGTTAGATTGTTCAGGGACAAGTTAAAGCAATAATTTTCAGATGCGGACTTAAAAGTATATTATTTACAATAAGGTCATCATGACGTCACTCACGCATCAAAATGGTGAAGAATGGAGCGATCTTTATGGGATCACTTGTTTGGGAGGGGTTTAACACGCACGCAAAGACAGTATTGTGCTTTATAGTATAGATTGAAAATTGTTACTTTTAATGATAAGCGGGGGACGGATGAATACCAATGTTGAGCATGTGCATTGTGCAGTGACCTGATGGCATCTGTCGTGCGCCCACCACATCACACCAGTAGTACATGAAAACAGGCGGTACTATAGAGTATGATAGAACCTAGAGGGCCAACAAATATTTACGTTGCGATCACGTAAACTTACGCCTGCAGCTTTGGACTTAGACTTTAACGAACTTTCCGATTCAGAGTCTGAGAGCAGTGGTCTTGCTTTGGCAGTCTTGAAAGCTACCGGGGAGCTCTTTTCTTCCTCAGAATCAGACCAAGCATTCTTCTTCTTAGTACTTTTGCCTTTTTTTTTCTTAACACAATTGATTCGTTTACATAAAAAATGCCTCGAAAAAGCTCGTTAATAATGCTTTTGATAGAGCAATTGTTTAGGTATGCAAGATGAGTCCCGCAACGAAAAATTTTTGTTGCCTGTGGAAGAAATTTGGAAACTTTGGCAAAATGGAAGCTATAAAATTTTTGCGAGATATTGATCCCTGAAAAAAGATCATCCCTGACCAAATTGGTTAACTTTGGCAAATTTACTGCTGTGAAAACTGTGATCTCCAAAAGTAAAATGAAAAAGGTCGTCATTGCCATATCCCATGAATCCTGTCACTAATCAGCGCTAGTGAGCTACATTGAGCCCGGATACGAACTTCTACTGCCCCGCGAAATTTTTAAAAAGTTGTGAGATAAATCTGGCTACTTTTGTTAACGGAGACTAAACCGGATTTAAAATAGTGGATCTTTTTCAGAAATCGCCGTGCCTGCAAAAAAGGTTGTACACCCCTGATTTAAAGCCATAAAAGTTAATTTTATTTGATAGTTGCAATGCCGGCACACGTCACTAAGCCTGGTCAACACTGAAGCCAAACGTGGCCGATCTTATCCGAGAGCAGGCAACACTACGATGAATCGGAGCTGCATTTCATGCTGCCGGTATTTAAATAACGAATACTTACTGCTGCAGCTTTGGATGTCGCCTTCAACGGTTTTTCCGATTCCGAGTCTGATAGGCTTATGACGTCATCAGATAAATCCTTCTTCGCCTTTTTTGTCAGGGGTTTCGTCGCTCGCACCTGATTGATTACATGACGAATTGAATTTAAAATATAAATATGCATATACATTAAAGTACTCCAAACTTTCGGACCATGCACCTACCTTTTTGAATCTGTTTTCCCATTTTCCCAGCCTAACCAGCGGAACGTATCATACAAAGCGAAAAACAAATGACATTAAATCATATTGTTAGATATTTAATCTGTCGTTACCGCCACATTTTCTGTAAGCCGTCTTTACGTTAAAAGTGCTGCCTTTTGTCGATCACACGATCACGTGACCGTTCAAGCACAGCGCAAAATTCGTTTTTTCACTGTACCGTTGTTTTGTAAGTTCAGTAGTAAGCCAAAGAGCTGGCAGTTGTATGTAGATTAGATTAGGTGTTTAGTAAGTTAAAGTCGGAAACTTAACTATTCTATTTGAATAAGATGAAGTCGGTAATAATAAAGTGTGTTGCTATAATTGTTTGATAGAAGTTTGGCGCAATATTGTTTCTGGTACGTATTAATTTTCCTTAAATATGACGTAATCATATTGGTAGCAACTGATTTTGGTATGTTTCTTTTATAGAAACCGTCTTGTACTGTCTCGTAACACCGCGTGTTTGAACGGTCCTCCCCACCCAACTTTCGCTCTTGGATTTCAAGTATCGTTATTATTTTGAATCATTTATCCTTTAACTTCGTTTATATCTAAATAACATTTGCTCGAGTCAACGTCTGGAGATATAGAGAGGAAGCCAGTACTAGACGCGTTGCAGAAATAATTAATACTATATCAACAATCAAGTCGTAGCAGCCATAGTTTGGTGCGAATAAGGCGTCGCCAAAGCGTTTTAAAGGAAAGAATTCGCAACAAACAAAAGTTTCAGAAACAATAGTTTCGTAGCAAGACAAGATATCCTCTGCATAAAACTCAAATTTGAAGCCCTTGTTAAAGTCGAAGAAAGAGTCTGTGCCATGTCTTCTAGATCTACGCAGTCTTCATCAAAGTTTTCCAAGCAGTCTAGCTGTTCGAGTTCTAAGCGCAAAAGTCAAGTTGATCTAATGGTAGCTCGTCAAGCAAAGTTGATTGAGCAACGCAAGCAGCGCGATGAAAGGGCAGCTCGCAGGGCTCTTGAAGCTGTACAAAGAGAAGCAGAAGCAAAAGTAGAAGAAATAACAAAGGAACTTGCTATAAAAAATTTGGAAAGAGATATAGATTTGGCGGAAGCGCGGGTTAAAGCTTGGGATGAAACTTCGAGTCGAAAGAATGCATCAGTACGTTCAAAAGGATCTTGCTTACAAAGTTCATGCAAGGATAAGATGTTAGCTGGACCAAGTAAGCAGGAAGCAGATCCTTTAGTCCCAAGTGTGAACGTTAGATTCAATCAGCCCGAGGTTCTTGAGGTTTTCCAGCAAAACGATGCGCTACCACAACCAGCTAGTAACCACCAATTTAGTCAACATCGCGTGGTTAAGACTATTCCCGAATTAGAAAACCCTGTTGATCAAACTCGAGCCAAATGTGAATACCCTTTTCCGATGAATGTGGATTTTCCCCCTCCACGTCCGGTGATTCCGGATTTTGATGGTGATCCCTTGAATTACAATGCCTTTGCCGCCACTTTCCAAGCTCATATAACGAGCAGAATTACTTCCGATAGTGCCCGTCTAACCTACTTGATTCAGTATTGTAATTCGGAAGTAAGGAGTTTGATTGATCATTACGTGGGTACAGCATATGGTTTCGAACGAGCATGGGAAAAACTGTATCATTATTACGGTAGACCATTGATTGTAGCGAGTCGTTGTGAAGAAAAGCTAATGGCATATCCGAGAATTAAGAACAGAGATAGCGTTAGTTTGAGAGACTTCGCAAGGATCATGGACAAAGCCCTTGTTCAACTTGAAGGGATTGAGCACTTCACCAGTCTAAATTCTCTTGGAACGTTAAAAGGAATTGTTGAAAAACTACCAGAAAAGCTGCAAGATGATTGGTTGCAGTGGTCCTTTTCAATCATAGAGGAAACGAAAAAAGAAGTGACGTTTCGAGATCTGGCTGCCTTTATCCGCCGAGAAGCTGACATGGCAAGTTCGGTCTTCAGCAGTTGTCGGTGGCCTGCAGCTACGGGTAAAGGAGATTTGAAATTAAAACGTTATGTGATCTCGAATACGAATATAGTGAGCAACGAAAAAACACACGAAAAGTCATCAACTGCACACTGTAAGTTGTGTAAAGAACCCCACCATATTAGTCGATGCGACAAGTTTCTAAAGTTGAATTACTTTAGACGCCTCGACTTGGTTAAAAGAAAGGGATTATGTTTTCGTTGCTTAAATACGGGTCACATGATTGGATCGTGCTCTGCTAAAGAAGGTTGTTCCGTAGATGGATGCAAAAAGCCCAACCATCACTCGTTGTTGCACATGCCTTTAAAGGACTCTGAAGGGGAAACAAGGCCAGCTGTTTTGCACTCTATCTGCAGTAGTAAAGAAGAGAAAGGAAGACTACCTTATCTTCCTGTTCTACCGGTGAAAGTGAAGAGTGGCAACAAGACCTTAACCACTTATGCTCTACTCGACACAGGATCGCAACAAACTTTCTGCTCGTCAAAATTGGCTGACTCGTTGGGTACTAGTGGTCCAGAATGCTCAATGGAAATTAAGACGATGAGTCAAGAAAATAAGTCTACAGTGGTTAAAGGAAAAATTGTTGATATCCTTTTGCAAGCTTATGATTCAGAAACGCAAATTAGTTTAAGTAAAGTATTTGTGGTAAAAACTTTGCCAGTAGAAAAATGCTCGGTTATGGAGCCAAGCATGCTAAACTCGTGGAGTCATCTTAGAAATTTAGATCTGCCGCAGTTAGACGATAAGTCTGTGGGCTTGTTAATTGGTACAGATCATAAAACAGCAATGACACCTTTGGATTGTCTTCCAGGACCAGAGGACGGCCCAGATGCGGTGAAGACGCCGCTTGGATGGATTATCTACGGACCCAATTCTCATTTCCTGTGTGAAAAAGATGACAGAGCGATTTCAAAAGTTTTGAACATCAAAATTGAACAGATTTATGATGGACCTCCATTAAAAGACCCAAATGTAAGTGAGATTGACTGTGGCCTAAACACAAAGAACTCTCGAGAAGACCGCGAAGCTTATGATAAGATGAAAGGATCAGTGAAATTAGTTGATGGTCATCTTCAACTACCCTTGCTATGGAAGACAGAAAAAGTTGTTTTACCAGAAAGTCGAAAAATGGCGGATATGCGACTAATGCATTTGAAAAGACGATTGGTTAAGGATGAAAGTCTCCGCAAAAAATATGCGGAAGTTATGCAATCGTATTTTCTAGAAGGATATGCCGAAGTGGTTCCAGCGAACGAGTTGCAGGATTCAGAACGTTCATGGTTCCTTCCTCATCACCACGTGATCAATCCCAAGAAGCCTGAAAAACTAAGAATAGTTTTTGATTGTGCTGCGGAAGTAAAAGGAGTGTCATCAAATAATTCATTGATTCAAGGACCTGACTTAACAAATTTGCTAGTCGGGGTTTTGACAAGATTCCGAGAAGGTCCAGTTGCACTTGTAGCTGATATACGGTCCATGTTTCATCAAGTTAAAGTGAACAACGAAGATAAGAACGCTTTGAAGTTTTTGTGGTGGAAAGAATGTGACTTTACTAAGCAGCCTGACGTCTGCCAGATGACAGCTCATCTCTTTGGATCTAAATCATCGCCAAGTTGTGCGTCGTTTGCCTTGAGACACACTGCAGAGTTATTCAAGGACCAATATTCAGCAAGGGCTGTGAAAGCAGTTCAAAGGAATTTTTACGTTGACGATTTTCTTTTCTCAGCCGCAACTCTCGAAGAAGGCAGATCGACCGCACGAGAAGTCGCCCAAATGCTGTCTAAAGTTGGGTTTGTCCTGACCAAGTGGATTACAAACACACCAAAAGCACTGGAAGATTTTCCGACAGATGCATGCGCAAAATTTGACAAGTCAGTTTCTGTTTCTAGTGAGCGCCGAGAACAAGTGTTAGGGATTCACTGGAATGTTAAGTCAGACCAATTTGTCGTTGAAGTTCAATTGAGCCAGAAACCGTTTACTAGACGAGGATTATTATCGTTGTTGTCATCCATTTTCGACCCCCTTGGATTTGTAGCACCAGTGTTAACTCAGCCAAAACAGTGGTTAAGAGATCTTAAAGACCAAGAGTGGGATGAAGAAGTTTCCCAAGAAATAAAGGAGCAATGGCAAAAATGGATGAATTCGCTTCTCGCGCTAAAAGATCTTTCAATTAGTAGATGCGTAATGTCTGCAGATAGTGAACCAGTAATTTGTGAACTGCATCATTTTGCAGACGCTTCTCAGATGGCTTATGGCGCTGTATCTTATTTGCGAACTGTTCACGGAAATGGAAGCATTTGTTGCTCTTTTCTCATGGGAAAAGGGTATTTGGCTAAAGATAGAAGAACAGTTCCTCAGCTAGAATTACTGGCTGCTGTGGTTGCCGTGAAATTGAATGCTTTGATCAAAGGTGAACTTAATCTTGCTATTACACAATCATATTTCTGGTCAGATTCAACGTCAGTTTTGCTTTCAATAAGAAACCGCAAGCGGCGATTTTATGTGTTTGTGTCCAACCGCCTTGCTGAAATTGAACGTGGAAGTGATCCCAATAATGACTGGAAATATGTTCCTTCCGGTGACAATCCAGCTGATGAAGTGACAAAAGAGATGAGGGCCACCAAGTTTGTGAAATTGGGCAAGTGGTTAAAAGGTCCTGATTTTCTGAAACTGCCAGAAGAAAAGTGGCCATCGCAGAATGTCATTTTAGTGAGCGAAACTGATGGTGAAGAACACAAAGATATTGATTCGATTGAGCTGAAGCCATTGAGTGTTTCCTTGGTGATGGCATGTGCCAGTGAGGACTCCCCCGTGATACAATTAATCAATCACTTTTCCTCACTTTATCGACTAAAGAAGGCAACGGTGTGGCTCCTTAGATTCGGACAGTTTCTATCGGCCAAAAGCAAGGGAGAACAGTTCAAGTTGTTGAATCACCCCACTATCAGGGAGTTGGAGTTAGCTGAAAAATCACTTATCAGGTTTGATCAAAAGAAAAATTTGTCTGTGCTGTACAAAGCGTTGGAAAAAGAAAGGACACTGACCAACTCTAATTGCCCTAATGCTTTGTTGAAAGGAACTCCCAAGATGCTGAATCACGCCATAGTAATGGTAGGCCGTTTGGCAAATGCTCCTGTGGCATTTTGTGCAAGACATCCGTTGCTTTTACCAGCAAAAACTCATTTGACTAAGTTAATAATTTTACAAGCTCATCGTGATTGTGGTCACGGTGGTATTAATCATACTTTTTCTACTTTAAGGCAGAGATTCTGGATCCAGAAGGGGTGCTCCTCAATCCGAAGCGCCATCGGAGAATGTTTGGTGTGCCGCAAGTTGAACGCTAAACCTTTGAATCAAATCATGGCAGAATTACCAGCCGCCAGATTGCAAATTTACGAACCACCATTTACTCACACGGGAGTAGATTATTGTGGGCCTTTTATGGTAAAGCAAGGTAGAAGTAAGGTCAAACGTTATTGTTGTGTGTTTACTTGTCTAACCACAAGGGCTGTCCACATAGAGCTTGCTTTAGATTTGACTACGGATGGTTTTTTAAATGCTTTACGTCGGTTTATTTCCAGACGAAGAAGTGTCAAGCATCTTTACTCTGATAACGGTACCAACTTCGTTGGGGCAGAGAAAATTTTACGAGATGAATTCTTGAAGTTTGATCAGGAGCGTGTACACGAGCACATGAGCAATAAAGGAATTGAATGGTCGTTCAATGTACCAGCCGCAAGCCATCATGGCGGCGTATGGGAACGGATGGTAAGATCTATTCGTAGAGTCCTGAGTATTTTGAACCCTGGTTCTATCTACAACGAGGACGTCCTTCACACGGTGTTGACTGAAATAGAAGCGATCATTAATTCACGACCCCTGTTCCCAGTCACATTTCTTGATGTAGAAGAGCGGCCATTGACACCGAACGATTTGCTCTTACCTGATGCCAACGTATCCTTGTTATCGCCACAACCTGATAAAAGGGACCAATATCTGCTGAACACATACAAGCGTACCAAGTTTCTCATTAGTAAAGCGCGAGAGCGATGGATTAATGAATATCTACACAATATCGCCGATCGAACCAAGTGGTTTGGAGAAAAACGAAATCTGTGCGTTAATGATGTTGTTATGCTGTCCACTGATTCTATGACAAATGACATGGAACTCGGACGTGTAATTGAAGTTTACCCCGATAAAAGGGGTTACGTCCGCAAAGCCCGATTACAATTAAAGAATCGTGAACTGTTAAGACCAATAACAAAAATGAGACTGTTGATTCCTGCTGAAGAAAGCGTCACAGAATCCATTTCGCCGTGGCTTAAGACTGTGGTAGAAAGGGACAAAGATCAATCATTGAAATCATAATATTGTGATGTTTAGGCCTAGATTTGTGTGTAGATTTTGTGCTTTTGCTGGCTTGTGTTAATCGTATAAATATCTTTATTGAGGTAAAATACTACGTTAAAACGTGTATTTTAGGGGGGAGTGTGTTAGATATTTAATCTGTCGTTACCGCCACATTTTCTGTAAGCCGTCTTTACGTTAAAAGTGCTGCCTTTTGTCGATCACACGATCACGTGACCGTTCAAGCACAGCGCAAAATTCGTTTTTTCACTGTACCGTTGTTTTGTAAGTTCAGTAGTAAGCCAAAGAGCTGGCAGTTGTATGTAGATTAGATTAGGTGTTTAGTAAGTTAAAGTCGGAAACTTAACTATTCTATTTGAATAAGATGAAGTCGGTAATAATAAAGTGTGTTGCTATAATTGTTTGATAGAAGTTTGGCGCAATATTGTTTCTGGTACGTATTAATTTTCCTTAAATATGACGTAATCATATTGGTAGCAACTGATTTTGGTATGTTTCTTTTATAGAAACCGTCTTGTACTGTCTCGTAACACCGCGTGTTTGAACGGTCCTCCCCACCCAACTTTCGCTCTTGGATTTCAAGTATCGTTATTATTTTGAATCATTTATCCTTTAACTTCGTTTATATCTAAATAACATTTGCTCGAGTCAACGTCTGGAGATATAGAGAGGAAGCCAGTACTAGACGCGTTGCAGAAATAATTAATACTATATCAACAATCAAGTCGTAGCAGCCATAGTTTGGTGCGAATAAGGCGTCGCCAAAGCGTTTTAAAGGAAAGAATTCGCAACACATATTTTATTGTAAATTAGCTTTTAAACATCAGTAGGACATTCACTAAAGCCGAACTTAATACATCATATTTTCTTACTTTTTGCCTTTCTTTTTTGAGGTGAAGCATTCAGGGCTTCACATTCCCAATCACCAATACATACTACCATTTATGCTATCGACCTACTTTTTTCATTTTAAGAATGCATCCTTAAAACACTCGACTCTTTTCATAAATTTAAACTTAATCCCATAGCACATGCGCTTGCCTGCTCACAAAAGCGCCTCACAGAGCAATGAATTCCAAGACAGATTTACGATTTGCGAAATAAATAAATAAAACACAAAGCAAATGGAAAATATCATAACATCAACTGTCTAGTGTTAAATTCGTTACAATTTCTGCTAATGCAATTCCTCCATCTAAACCAAAAGATCTCAACCTGGGGTACAACATCAGATTGAAGGGGAACAAAGATTTTTTTACTTGTTTGCATCAGCAAAGACTTTACTGAGTATTATAGGGAATAAGAAAAATGCTTTGATGAAACAAAGGAGTATGGCCAGCCAAAAGGTTAAGATCTTGTGATTCGAAGCTAATGTGAATCAACTGTTGCACATGGTTACTACGATTGGTGTCCTTCAATGTTTTACAATAAAACGTACGATTTTGCTAAACAATCTCTGCCAACCTAGCTGTTTCATTTGATGATTTTACTATCTAAAACTTTTTTGAGATCATGCATTTTGAAACATGGATTGATTTTTAAACAATAGATTGGTTGCATTTGCAAGATATTTGCAAGCAAAACGTTACAATCATGATCTATATTATATCTAATTCCACTGTTTGGTGTCGGAAAGCACACTGGTACACAACTAAAAAAATTGCTTTTGATAATATAATACAGTATAGGTTACAACACTAAGATAAGACAATGGCAAAACCAAGCCTACAAGTCCAATTTACCTCCCACGCCCTTTAAACATAAAAGTAAAAGAAGTTTCTAGTTTTTTAGCTTTCCTAAACAGTAATGCCATTTTTATAAGCAATTACTACATTCTTCGTCTTTTTAAGTTGCCAAAACTTACCACCTTGTCCATGTACGTCGCACACTGCAAAATAAAATAAAATCGTGGCATTTTACTGTAATACCTACAGCTCGCTTGTCTGCTTCACAAAAGAAATATAGATTGACCACAAAGTACTTTCGCAAGTCTTTTGCTGTTCGCATGTTGCTGCGTTAAAATGTATTACGGGTAAATTACATAAATTACACTATCAATAAGAGCAACAGAAAACTACCTTACTGGTATTACACCAGTTTTAATGGTCAATAAATAGGCAAAAGTTGTGACTGAACGTAATGGACCTCGAAGTCAGTCACTTTGGGAATGTAGACAAGTGGTCATGGTAGCAGGATTAGGAATTATTGCAACTTGATCAATGCATTTCAATCAAATAAAAATATTCAGAAATGCATTTAAGCGATCAGGGTACAGACTTGGTCGCCAATTTCTGACCAATTTGGATTTTAATGTATGTTCTTTAATCTTCCAAATGTCAACACGACTCTATGCTATTCCCAATTTCTTGCCAAACCCATCAGTTGCTCAACACTGAACCGCATCCGCTTAATCGGCTAGCTAGACTCTAATCCAAATCTACAACAACTGCACGACTTTTAAATTGAATCGAATCAAGACAGCATTGTAATGTACAATGGTTCAGGCAGATCAATTGAGCATCGGCTTGCAAACTGTAGTGATTAATATAAGAAGGCATTTTGCTATGCAAAGCATACATAAATCAAACAATTGAAATTGAGACCTTCACGAGCTTGTCATTATTCTCCTTCTGTTGAAGAGGTCGAAAAAAATGCTCTGGATTGAGCTTTCGTTTTCTTGCGATGGTGTAAAATATGGTCTTAATGCTGTGTGCCACTGTGAATGGAAGTGGATCTTGAGAGGTGACAACGGCAATTTCTTGCTCTTCCACCGCTGAAAATTTGATAAATAAATTTTGCATCATTTACTGATAGGCAAGCCAGAAAAAATGGACGAAATATTCAAACGAAATCAGAAACACATGTAAACACACTTTATTTCATAAAAAAACAAAAATAATTTAATCTAAACAGCATTTAGCAGCCGTCATAAGCCATCTTCATAAAAAAAATCTATGCAAGCATTTAGTCTGCCAACTGCATCTGTCGATTTTGCAAATCCCATGAAAACAGTGACAGTTAAAATTCAAGTGGGTGATGCGTTTTGTGGTGTGACATTACAACCCTGGGATTCAATTAATTGAAAACGTTTAAAACATGGTAAAAGCTTTTGCAGAATAGTAGCTTGTGGAGACTAGGACTTCGTTTGGCCATTTCAATTGCTTCATATTTCTTTTTCATTGCATGCGTTTCTTACAGTGAAAACAAGTGTTCATGATACGTTCTTATGCACGCAGGCAAGACAGGACCCGATGGGTTCGCCCAAAGCGTTTGGTGAGTTTGATCTTACGAGGTCTTAAAGCCAAAATATCAAACGTCCTTTTCTAATTCCAGTATGAGATAAATTTATCTATTCATTCACAAAAAAATATTGGTAAACGACAAAAGACCTCAAAAATTCAAAGTTTGAACCAAACAGTAAAAAACAGTCAAGTCTATGCCAAAGCGCATTTGAAAAAAATTTAAGTATTTACTGCACACTTTAGATCAGTGGTTCTTAAACTCTTTGATCTTGCCGCCCCATTCCAAAATATTACAAAAGCGCTCAGTTCCAGCCATTGTCCGTATAACAATTTACCAGATAGAAAACACTACCATTTCAAATGGCAGATTAGCATACTTTATTTACTTTACTAAGCAAAACAATACCACACATATGCTAATAGGAAAACTGAGCTTGCATCTACGCAGCTAGTCTTGAAATTCTAGGTGATGTGTTTGTAAGATGTAGTCTCAAGTCAAATTCAATATCCAGTCTATACTTTGTTTTAATGTGCACAAGGGTTGAAAATTCACTTTCACAGGGGTAAGTGAAAGCAAATGGAAGCAGACAACGGAAGATGAGCATAGTTAGGTTGAGATATTGTAGCTACATAGCCCACCAAAGCTGCGTTAGGAACTATTCAGAGAACAAGCCACATGCTAAAGAATCATTTCGAAGTTCCAAAAACTCATCTTGCAATTCGTCAGGGACATTCTCAATAGCAGCCGAGTTAATGAAAAAACGATTTCTTACAACAGCTGCCTCGTCTCCATAGAGTTCAGGGAAGTATCGTTGCATTTCTTCTACAAGGGTTGCAAGATGTTGAGAAATTTCGCCTTTTAGCAATTGATTTATTCCAATTTCTAATTCATCAATAACATTGCACAATTTCTCAAACATGGCAACGATACCCAGGTTTACTTTTCTGTGCCAGTTCTGCAGTTTGCCTATGAAAGCCTAAAGACAATCTTGAAATTTGAGAATGTTTATCTCCTTTCCTTACATATTCAGATTAATCTATTAACCTTATTTAGCTGATCAAAAACATCTCCCAAGCATGCAACTCAGGCAGTACAGTCGTTGTCATCAAAGTAAGTCAACAGACTGTGGTCGTTTGCCCTTGCAGAAACAGTTTAATTTCATCTTATAGCTCGAAAAATCGATTTCCAACGTTTTCTTTTGACAATCAACATACTGCAGTATAGAAGAGAAGAACCTCATGATTAGCATTCATGCCTTTGCAAAATTCTTTGAATAGACGAGTATCAAGTGCCCTTGCTTCAACGTAATTTACATTTTTGATCAGGAAATCCAGTACTTCATTTAAAGAGGTCTTGCTGGCAAAAGCATATCGATGAATCATGCAGTAGATGCCTTTAGCTCTTGTCTGAAATCCTGTCATAGTTTCTAGCATCGCTGGTGCTCCAACCATGCAAATACAACAGACGTTTTCCTATTGTAGGCCTACCCTAGGAAAAAATGCACAGATCCTTTTCAAAGTAACTATCTAAGCTATGCTTTATTTAAAACCTCTAGCTACTTGTCGGTCACCAACTGCACTGAAGAGACCTGATAGGTCGAAACAGTGTCATTGTCTGCTTTTTAAAATGTTTTCCGCTTTCGTAATTGTTTCATGTGCACTACAAAACATGCAGACTTCACAGATCTCAACTGCATAAACATAACGTACGAAAACCATCAACTGAGCCCATGAGCATAAAAGTAATGCATGAAAACCATCAACTGAGCACATGAGCATAAATGTAACATACGAAAACCATCAATTGAGCACATCAATTGATTCGTCTACTTGAAATCATAGCAATTGAAAAGCTTTGATCTTGTCCAAAACCAGTTTCTTCACATTTGAACAGATATCAAAAATTAGTCTTTTAATAGCGTTATTAGAACAAGATACATACTACGTCTTTTCCTTACTGGCTTCGCCAAGGTATGATAGCTTGACAACCTTTCATCTACAGGACTTGATCAGAGCTTCTTATACAGTGTAAGCTATCTTTTGTTTCGCTATTTCCAATGCATCTATATGCGATGCTTTACTCTGTTTGAAAAACTACCAGTGCTGTTAATTTTTTGACGCTTGAAAGCAGCCTCATGTCATTTAAAAAACTCCCAAGTCTTTTTCCGAACTTGTTGGGTGTTTTGTATTCAGGTGACGTTCGAGTTTGAACGGTTTCATTGATTTAGTGCACAGGACACAGCATAAAACTCACTGTGGCTATTTTATGTCCTACTGCATTAGAGTTTTGAAACCTAATTCCAGGTAGTGTTCCGTATATTTACATTTTTGAAACATTGCTTCGCGCCTGCAAACAACGCAGAATACATAAATCGATTACTAAACGCAGTGCATTGAAAGCAATCACTCAATTCTGCATGGATAACTAGCCAACTACCAGTGGGTAAGGAGGAGCAGATAGCACCCAACAGATTATTGCCTCATCAGAGCAGTAGCGTACTTCACAACAAAGAAACTCAAAGAAAGGTGTACTATCTGGCTTCTGCAGGCTAGCTCAACGCAGGAAAGGGAGGCTTTAAGTGTTACCTCGATTTACCGACTCAATCATGCAAATGCACTGGTCTCACATCAACCTTCCTTCAGAAATTGAAATACACTCACAAATGAATAAAGTCACAACATAACCACTCATTAACAATTGTTACTTCGAGCCTCCAGTGCAGGCAAAGCGAGAGCACTATCCAGTGTTGCCACACGTAGTGATTTTTCCCTATGATAAAGATTTTGGGCCCTCTGTAGGAATATAAACTGGGTAGGAATTTTAAAGGAGATAAGGTGAACTTCACAAATATCTATCTGTGTTTCAATTTGATTTGCACAGTTCTAAAATTTGAGCCTTCAGTAAACTATTGAGGTTGTTCGCCACTACAGTAGTGGACCAAAATTTCACTTTTTTCGAAACATGAATATCAATATGCCATTCTGTAAGGTTGCCTAAAAAATGTTACTGTGAAAATTTCAAAAAGTTTCATCAAGAATTCGAGCTGCAACAACGTTTTAAAGTTCTGAGTGTATTTTTCTAAAAATTGGGGAGTTAGGTAGAAAAATTAAACATTCTGTAGTACAAACAAATTAATCGGGTTTTGTTCGGTGATATTTTATTCTACACATGTTCTTTAATTAAACAAAGTCTTTTATTTAGTCAATACTATGGCTAAATGGGGTATTTTTTGATCATTTATTCTTTTTTTGGGGTCATTTTTTTTATAACAACGAGCATTTCTTCCCATATTCAACTGATACTTTGGCTTAAGACTAAAGGTGACATAGCACACATTGATATTTCTATTAGGGAAAAGTGTAGAATACCACGTCCAGGTGTTGCCTGCAGCTCAGCTTCTTTTTTTTATTCTAGAGAGAACCTTTTATCCTCGCAAAGTTGTAAGAAAATTGTCCATTTTCAAATTAACTTTCACCAGTTTTTTGGTTGATTCTGGGCTATTTGATCTTCAGCAAATTGTTTGGCGATGAGTTTGTGTTATGAAACAATCAGAATTGTTAAGAATAGTACTTTTCTAGAATTTTGTAAAGCGTTACAACTAGTGTGCAGCAAGTGAAGACCGTTGCTAGGTCAGCTTTACAAATAGCAAACGTTTCAAAATTTAAGCTAACAGTACAAGTAAACAGTACCAAAGAACCAACCGGCATTCAACATTCTGGGACACACAATTGTTGGCTCGTTTAGAAAGTAAACACATCCGTGAAAAACAAGAGCACCAACTTAATAAGAACACACACAAACAAAAAAGGAAACAGTGACAATGATATCACTTTGCTGATGATGAATAAATGATGATAATAATGATAAAAAATTTTGTAAACCCTCATCTAAAAAGACCAAAAAATCCGAGCACATTCTTCTATATGTGCCATGAAACATTACATCGACTTCGCAGATTGTAATGGCTGCTGACCAGCACAGTTCCAAAGTCAATTTCTTCGACTCTTTAAAATCAAAATAGCCAACACTTGATTGGTCTTTGACAACTTTTCTTGATGGCTCTCATGGTTTAGTACATGCAAAAACGCACAAAGCCAAGGCAATACAGGTTCTTCAAAACTTGCATTCCGACAAAAAGTTCCTACTTACTTAGAGATGATTGTAAAGAACTGCCCTTCTTTTGAAAACGACAACACTGCAAAGACTGAAGCTCATATTCACAGACGGTTATCTCAACTCAAGAAAGAAGGCCTTCTTCTATCTAAAATTTACAACAGGATTCGACCAATTGGTTTTCAATGGCCCCGAATGTATGGTCCGCCAAAAATTCACAAGCAAGATGTAACCCTACATCGCATATTGTCAATGACTGGCTCAGCACAGCATCAATTAACGCAATGGCTTACGTCAGTTACTGATCCTGTCCTTCCATTTTACTCTATCCACTGTATTTCTGATTCCTTTACTTTGTTGTTGTTTACCCGACCCATTCCGACAAATGGGGGCATGGTGGGAGACCATGGAGCCCCAAAAGCCGGGCAACTCCCCAGGGTCTGGACCAGAGGTTGTAAAGAGACAGAGAGTCGCCAAAGAGTGAGCGATGCAAAGAGGCCATAGCTGGACAGTGCAGAATGAGATGAGAGGTGTCCTGGGACGAGTTTCCACAGGCGCTGTAGGAAGGATTCTCAATTCTGCCAATCCTAGAGAGATAAGAACCTAAAAGAAGGCTGTGTCCGTTGCAGCGAAGACGAGAGAGCACACAGCGAGCATGACAAGGGAGCACAAGTTCATTGGTGGAAATTGAGGGAACCTGTGTGTCAAAATACTTCGATGAGACAGTACGCCTCAAGTTGGAGGTAAAACACGAGTGGATACGAGAGGCAAGAGGAGAGAGACTACAAAGGATAAGGGAGGGCACAAGTAGCGCACCCCATCAGGCCAGCTCATCAGCTGCGTCGTTCCCTGGGAGAAATGAGTGTCCAGGGACCCATTGCAGTCCAATAGAACAGAAGGAGAGAGAAGACGGTTCCTGCCAGATCTGCCACAGAGTCTGAGATAAGAGGAAAGATGGAGGAGAGGACGGGGAGGAGAGGACAGAACGAGAGTCAGATAATAAGAGAAGAAAAATGGCAGACTTGTTGGTGTTGCCGAGACCAGCAAAGAGCGTGCAGAATGGCACAGGCTTCAGCGGGAAAAACTTGAGCATACTGGGCCTGCCGAAAAGGAAAGAGTGACCTCAGTGCCACAGAGAGAGAGCAGTTGGCAAGTACGCCGGAGCCGCCCTTACCAAAAGGAAAAGGAACAGAGCCGTCTGTCCAAAGCACCAGATCATGAGGGGGTAGAGAGCTGCACCTTGGCGAGAAAGAGGGGGATCAGAGCGAGAGCATGGAGTGGAAAGAGTGGACTCCACCGTGAACGAGAGCAGATTCCAAGGAGGAAAGGGAGGGCAAGCAAGAAGAGCCTCCCTAGAACAAGTGGAAGGAAGCATGAGCGGGTGAGTGGACGCAAAAGCTCTCCAGGACGATCCGTACAGTCTTGGTTTCGCTCCTAGTCTGGCCAAATCTGAGATTGGAAAAGAGGTTGGGAGACGAAGAGCGTGCTCATAGGATAAAGAAGTGAAATGAGTCAGGGAGACTCGTAGGGGAGGTAAAGAGGTTTTCCCATCTTGTAGATGGGAATAATAGAAGATGTCTTCCGGATGAAAGGAAAGGAATGCAAAGACCAGGAGAGATTGAAGATGTGAAGAAGAAAATCCATGCCAGAGCGAGGAAGATGCTTTAGCATGGGATAGGCAACTTTGTCTGGACCAGTGGCAGTGGACAAGGATAAGCTGCAGGCAGCTGCAAGAAATTCAGCAAGTGAGAAAGGAGAGCAAAAGGACGAGTGAGACTCCACAGGGCGCATGGCTTGGCGGAGCTCAGAGAGGTAGTCTCTGGCTCTGCGGCGCAGAGCCTTTGACTGAAAAATGGAAAAGTGGGATCTCAGGTAAGCGGCATAGACCGAAGCCGATTCCCTGGGAGAAGAACAGTTGGGGAAGATAGGAGAGGAAGAAGACGAGGAAGGAGAGCCAGCGATAGAGCAAAGAACAGAGTGTATAGATTTAGGGTTAGATTTAGGTGAGAGAGAAGAGCAAGTCGCCTGCCATGCCTCAGCCTTGGCCTTGGCGATGACTGACGAGGCGCGTCGAGAAGCAGAGATGGAAGCCTGGCGATCTTCATCACTTCTGTGAGCGGCAGCAAAAGCCTTGCGTCTTTTACTAACCACTTCTTCCACCTCAGCAGACCACCAGGCTTTAGGATGGCGTTTGATGTGGCCAAAAGGAATGGAAGATTTGGATGCATTCAGTGCCAGAGAGGTAAAGAGTAGCAGCAGAGAAAAGAGAAAGAGACAAGTATTCCTCTGCAGAAGGACAGTAAGAGTCAATGTAGGAGGCAAACCCATCCCAGCGAGATTTCTGAAAATTGAAGGAAGGGGGACGCTCATTGGGGCAAAAGACCAGAAAGAGAGAGGAATAGATAGAAGAATTGGTAGATGGTCAGAACGAAGTAGCACCTCCCAGGAGCAAGAAAGGACAAGAGAAGAGGGAGCAAAGGAAATGTCAGGAGAAGAGCGGCCGCCAGAGGAGCGATGGAGAAGGGTGGGTGTGTCAGAGTCATTGAGGGGGAGGAGGTCAGAGGAGATGATCCAGTTGAATACTTCCTCTCTGTGGGGGTCGGATATACCTCTTGAGTCCCAGAGGGGGTGATGGCAATTGAAGTCCACCAGAATGAAGAGATTTCTGGAGAAGGGAAAAATGGTGGGAGAAAAAGAGTCGGTTCTGCCATTCGTTGGGGAGGAGCAAATAGGGGGGCATACACATTAAGAAATGACACAGAGGAGGGGTTGTTTAGAGAGATGTTGATCCCGACATAATCAGAGTAGGGATCAAGCGAAAAAAGAGAGGTAGAAAGTTCAGAAAAAGATAGGCCCTGCCTGACAAAAATGACAACGCCGCTGCTAGCGTGCGTGGTATCAGGAGAGAGAATGCCAGATCGGCATTGGGTACAATCAGAGCACAGAGCAAAGAATCCAGAAATTCGGAAAGAGGAAGATGAGTTAAGATTGGATTCCTGGATGCAGATAAGGTCGACAGGATGGGACGAGAGAAAGTGAAGTAGTTCAGTGCTCCTGGCTCAAAGACCTCCAGCATTCCATTGAAGAACCCTGAGAGAGTCAGAGGGGAGTGGAGGCAGGAGGTGCAGAAGGACAGCCAGGAGCAAGGGACGATGGTGGGGCTCAGAGGGAGAAGATATATAATGGGCAAATGGGGGATAAAAAGTTTGGAGTCAAGGGTGGGGCGAGAGAGCAGTGTTAGCAGAGGCGGGGCTAGATTGTACAGGGAAGGTATACATGTCAAAGGACTCTGAGGAAGGAGTCACAGTGTTACGGCAGGTGGGGCAGCTCCAAGAGTGAGAGCTGCAAAGATTTCTGAATTTGGAGAGGAAAAGTTGTGAGCACCTTAGATGGACCCATTTGGAGCAAGCGCAGCATTGCACTGACTTGCCCCGCCAGGTCACATTTTCAGTACACACAGAGCAAGGAAAAATGGGGTCAGGGTTGGGATGAACGTTACCGCTCATCAAAAGAAGGAGAAGAATGAGGAGACGAAGAAGGGCAAGAGAGGGGCAGGAGAAAAGAAAAAGTGAAAACAGGCGAACGATTTCAAAGATGCTGTGTGCTGCCCTTCTGCGGTCGTTCAGGGGGCAGCATAGCGAAAAAAAGGAGAGTGCCCAGGGTAACTGTGACCCTCCGGAAGGCCAACAGCCATTTCGACCCAACCAAAACGGGGTCGGGGACCGCACCACCACATTGAGGCGGCTGTTGATTAGTGCAGATTCCTTTACTTTCACTGACAAGGTCGGAACTTTTAACTTTCCTCCACCTGTCTTTCTCTGCTCCTATAACGTCTGCGGCCATTTCACTAACGCTCCACTCGCAGAAACCATTGAAATCTGCGCTGATGCTCTGTATAATGGCGAGCTCACTCCGCCTCCCTTTCCTTTTGAGCTAATGCAAACGGCTACTTCTCCGTTGAATTCAGTTTCAATAATATAATGCATGGGCAGATAGATGACATTGCTATGGGTTCACCTCTTGGCCCAGCTCTTGCGAACATTTTTGTCGGCTACTGCGAAGCTTTGCTTTTCAAAGGAGTCAATAAACCTCTTATGTATTATCGATACGTTGACGAGACCTTTGCAGCTTTCAACGATGAAAACGAATGCAATGAGTTTCTCTCCCATCTAAATTCTCTCCATCCATCGCTTCGTTTTACTTTTGAAAAGGAATACAGTCCATCCTTGCCCTTTCTTGACGTCCTGTTAAAAAAGAACGATAACGAATTTGTTACATTTATCTACAGAAAGCCGACTTTCACTGGCCAATATATTAAACGGAAGATCAATCTCATTTCGACTCTTGCCCACAGAGCTCTAGTCATCTGTTCGGAATCTACTTTTCAAAATAAACTTTCCAACATTGGTACAATCCTGATCAAAAACGGTTACTCTGAAGTCGTAATCAACACTGCTATAACCAACAAAATGAATTAGTTTCGCAGACCAACACAATAGGGTCCGAAAAAATGCCCAGTTCATCTTCACTTGCAATGGCTGGGGAATGTTTCGCCAAGGTAAAACATGCAAATTAAAACTGCTGTCAAACGTTGTGATTTTCCAGTGGAACCACGCACCACCAGACAACTTCTGCCGGCAGCCCAAAAGGATGTACTATCCGCTTCACATCAAAGCAACGTTGTTTATCAATTTCTGTGCCACTGTGATAGTCGGTACGTGGGTCACACTTCTCAAAGGCTACAACAGAGAATTAAGCAACACGTACCTAAAACCATTCTTCAGGTACATACAGTACTTCTCAAGACAGAAAAACATTCGCTCTCTCTTGCAAGCCAATCAGAAACTTTAAAGCTGAAACTTCTTTCTCCGCTATAGAGCGACAACTCTTACAAAACCCAACATGTGCACGTGAATATAATGATGGCAAATTTTCCATTCTTCCCGAGGCCGTAGTTCTTTTCATCTCTCCACTATTGAAGCCACTTACATCAAAACATCCAAACTAAATATATGTAAACAAAAGGAATTCGTGCAAGGCCTAAAAATCGCACGTTAGCTATCGCTCTTTCTATTGGTTGCTCCTTTTACCAATCACGATGGAGCATTTTTTTTTTCATTTTCGTTAACTGTATCTCTATATAAATGACTCACTTCATCTTTTCCACTCTATTTCTGACGGATTCTCTTAAAGTGTCAGACGAAAATCTTCGCGAATACGAATACACTACTTTCTGTAATCTTCAAATTCTGGACCACAAATCAACTCTTTTGACCAAGTTCGAATTTCGTTTTTACAATTCTGATTCACCGATTGACATGTCCTTTTTAAAACCGGCAAAGTGAATCTCATTACACATTTTTTAAGTCTTCATAGCAATACTCCAACAAGTCACTTCCTCCAATAACTTTTTTTCGAACAACTTTCAGTTTATATTCCAGTGTCCCTATCACGCTCACAACGAGCAGCACAGGACTATATATTTTATGGACTCGAGTTTATCTATTGAAATTGACGATGAATTTAATGACAATTTATCTTCAAAATTTGTGGACACTGCAAAGCAAACCTATTCTTCTAAACATAATATTGCTACACAGCTGTTTAAATGCACTTCCAAAGAACAAGAGTCTCAGAATTTGCCAGCAAGCAAAACAAAGGAAACGAAGTGGCTACTCTTAGTCTTAAGAATGACACTATGATTCAAAACTAGAGCAAATTATTTCAAATAAAACAAAAATTTCTTACAAAAATGATAAAATCCAACAAACATCAACTAGTAATATATAAAAAAAAAATCAATTACATATTTCACTTGAAAAGCTGAAGAACTTGGATAAGGATATTTATGCAAAGTCTCATACCAGGAAAACTGTATCAGTTATTTAAAGTCCATCAAATAAATAATGCCGCACCGCCCGTAATAAGAATAATCGGGAATATAAACTTGCAAAATTTTGGATTTGATTATTAAACTTTCAGTTTTGCCCCTAAACTACTTTACCTATAATTCCTTTACCTTTGTTTACTCTGCGTTTTGGCGCCATTATTACATTCGACACTCGTTTTTCTGGACCTCATTAATCCAAATTTCAGTTCATCTGGACTGTGAGTCCAAACAACCAACAAATGAATTCAAACAACACAGGCCTCGCGCACTGCCAGAAAGGCCAGATAGGTGGCTACTGATGCTCATAAAGACCATGTTTTGTCTGGTATCAGTGAACAACTCTACCGTTCCATACAAAAACATAACAAGAGTGAACGGAAAATTATATCATCTTAATAGGTAACAGTGAAAACATACACAAAAAATTATTTGTCACATTACTGAAACAATGGAACACAAAAAGTTATTATCACAAAGCATGAAATTCGCCCACATTTTGTTTTTGCATGAAATCCCAGAATTTTGTGCATTTTCAGTACAAATAGCTTTCTTAAAACTCTTAATTATGCTTTCCAAATCTTCCAAGTTTAAGCAAATGGTCCTACCTGTGACTCAAAAACTGAAATTTATGAGAAAACAAGAAAAAGAAGCTAGTGTCACAAGCGTCTGTGAGGAGTATGATGTGGCCAAGCAAACTGTGTCGGACATTAGAAAGTTGAAAGATAAGCTCATAGAATATTCTGCCAAGGCTGCATGTGGATGCATCGGCAGACAAAAGTGGTAAAGATGCACTGAGAAAACTGTTACGGCAGGTAAACATGCTGCACTAGATGCTGCGGTTATGAAGTGGTATGTGGCAGCAGCAATCGGTGGGGATAAATGTCCGTGCTACAGAAATCTTTGCAGCAGCTAGGAAGCTGGCACAGAAAATGGAAATAGAAAACTTGGAGGAAGCAATGCGTGGCTGTGGCAATTCTGCAATCGACATCGAATTTTTAATACGATGGTGCAGGGTGAAGCAAGTGATGTCGACACAGCCAGCATTGAACCTTTTCAGATTAAGCTGAATAGATTAATTGAAGATGAACATTTAAGCTACTCCCAAGTGTATAATGGTGATGAGACAGGCTTCTTTTAGCATTCAACGCCTAAGAATAGTCAAATGAGAAAAGGCGATGAAACTGTTAGGTGTAACAAATCGAGTAAGCAGCATCTCTCAGTACTTGTCTGTGCCAAAGATAGCAGTACCCAGTGTCTCAAGCTTGCTGTCGTGGGTATGTCCAAGTCACCTAGAGCTCTACAAGCCACAATAACTGATTTACCGGTGCACTACTTCGCCTCAGCAAAGGCATGGTTTATTTCTTGTATATTCCTTGAGTAGTTCCAAAAATATTTTGTGCCAGCTGTGTGTAAGTACCATATTCAACGCTTGAAAATTGCACCAGAGAATGTGAAAACGCTCCTTTACTCATCCCAGTGAAAGTTTGGTTGTTGGCGGTGGTCACAATTGGGTGATGTTTTTGCCTCCTAACACGACATCAGTAATATAGCCTATGGATTAGAGCATAATTTCAGCACTAAAAAGGCAACATCTTGATGAGGTGTTAGTCGTCCTGTAACAAGACGAAGATAAGGACACAAGAGAGGCAAGAACGCCCACCAATACCAAGGCTTACAGCATTCCTTCTGATCTCTACAACTTTGCATACAGCTGGGACACAATGAAAGTGTCAACACTAGCCAACTGTTGGAAAAATCTTCTGCAGGACCAAGATATTGAAGCGGAGCTTAAAGAATTTGAGGCTAAAAAGATACACAGGCTGCTGCTGCATGGTAGAGAGAGAGGTCTTAGTGTTGGTGATATCAGAGATTGGTTGAAAGAACAACAAAATAACCCAGGGTTCCAGGTGATAACCAAAAATGAGATTGTAGCTTTTGTTACTAATCCTAAGGAGAAGAACAGCAGTGAAGATGAAGATGAGGTGCTGGTCAAGAAAGTTAAATTGTCTACTCTGAGAATCTACATAGATGCTCTGGTGGACTACACAATATACAGCACTATTCCAGAAACCACCTCGAACTACGGGTCTCTCAGGATGCTAAGGGAAATAATTATCAAGGAGTCGCACCAAGTAGGCCGTCAAACAAAAGTCACCAACTTCTCTCCAGTTTGCCGATCTACATCCCCAGCCTCAGACAACCCTGAACCTGGTGCCAAAGGTGAGTTCGAGGGCTTTACTTCAGATAGTGAGGCCATGGACCATGAATAACAAGTTTTCTTAATCCTGTAAATAATATAAATGCATGGTACATATTGTTAAGGACAGTTATTTCATTTTATTGGCATTACATAAATACATTGGTGGTGTCCAAACTTTTCTATCATCCAAACAGGTTCCTGCACCATTTAGTCTGGAAAAACGAGGGTCGAGTGTATTTGATCATGTAAAAATAAATATAGTTTCCAACGTCACCGAGACTAGCTATAGCAATAGTCTATGTCTATAGCATTTAAAAACTGCTTTAAGCAATTAAATTATAAAAATGAAAAAAATTAAATAAATCTACTGAAACGCAATTGAAACAATTTGTCACTAAACAACTTTACTGCTTATTCATCTCATTTACAGCTGCATGTTGTTCAAACCAAGTACAGCGGGTGAAACATATGATAGCTTAGATAAACCACATACTAATTTGATTAACAAAAAACTATTACCATCGGAATCAGGGTCGAGATATGGCCCCCTTTTGCTCTTCATACCACAGATATCTCTTGCTCTTTCAGCCCAAACTGTGTCTGGTTTGATCCACAAAACAGGGCAATTTCTATTCATAAACGCACAAACATTTTGAATCCGCTTGGCAGGCATTCTAAGAGTGACTTTTTCCGAACCGTCTAAAAACAAATACAGTACATCAACAGAGTGAAAGCCATAATGGCGGCCAATATCAAGAATTCAATTGTTAACAACAATATCCATTCAACCATTCCTACAGACACGTTTAGCATTGCATTCGTCTACCCTGAGAAAAATGCTGTTAGTAATGCCATACTAAAACATCTTTGTGTTCTGCTGGATCGTATTACTATGCTAGCAGTATTTCCAACTCCCAAAGTGTTGCCAACATTGTTTGTTTGTGGTTACCCCTCCTCTTCCTCGGGATGGAGATACGGCGTGAATGGCAATTCAGGTTCATGTCGTCAACTGAATTGAAATTAGGCTAGGGGAAAGATGGCAGCCCATTTCAAACCAGTCTTGAGTGACTGGTAGCCCCACCACCAACAAGGCGGACTGCCACTGGTGGGTACCCAAGAGTCGTCTGACAGGCTGGGTTAGCAACTTCACAATTATATAACATTGCTAGCACAGTGCGTTTCTGACAAAAACAGTACAACCGAGCAGGAAAAATCATCGTCAAGTGCCTTTTCACAGGAAACACAATGTAACAAAATGAGAAATTTTAATGCACGGTCATTGCTGCTCTAGACAGCAGTCTATCCAAATCGGCCATGTAGCTGGCTGTATTTGACACTGATAAATTAAAGTAACGCATGCATGCCGTTCCCAGAAATTAACTAACTAGTTCACTTATTATAGATTGCTGAAGTAAGCCATATATGCATCATGGAGACAAATAGCTACAGCCTGCGCTGTATAAAGCTGCTACTATTTCTGTACCATACACTGAAAAACCATATAACTGTGGATCATTGCATTACATCTGGCCCGCTTAAACATGCACGCTGTTTTTTGACCGAAAACATAGCTTTAAAAAACGTATTGGGCTATGTTAACTACAAAGCACATCAAACAAACCATTGCTTCATGATACACTTGAAGGAAGCACATGGATAAACTGGTTTTGGGAATGGTGTTCAATACTCTGATGATAAAGGCACAAGTCCCACTAAACATATAATAGCAAGTCACAGGCAACCTTAAACAAGGTCAAATTTACGATTCTCAGCAAATTTGAAAATTCATTAGACCAGTAAAAAAACTTTAGAACTAAAGCAAACACTATTAAGCGTGAAAAACAATCTTCTCTTCAATCATACCACACCAAAGTTATCGCTTTCTGCACAATGATTAGTTATTATATTTTGAGTCTTTGCGTAGCATTGATGTAATTTTCATCATTTCCCTAATCAACGGTTTTTTCCAAACACGCAGATACATTTGCAAACAGTTTGACACCTACTAAAAGTCGGGATAGGCTAAGCTTAATAGTACAACTTTGGGTTAACCTTTGCAAAAAAATCGGTTTTATGTAGACTGTAGCTCTGGTATATGGTCTTGAAGTAAAATAATAGCAGTGAGTTTCTCCTCAATGAATACCTCACTATCAACCAGTACCAGAGAATGCTATCTTTGATTACCTGCCGCAGATGTAATTCCAACTTATTCAGCATACTGTCAGGTGCAATTAGACCAAACTGCTTGAAATTCAGCAAAGTTTTAACCAGGAAATTAAGATGAAACGCATCAACAGAGAGGTGCGCTTAAAACAGTAAGGAATATAGGAAACCTCATCAATTTTCTTCTCTCAACCAAATGAAAACTTTTTTTAGTCCATGATCATTTCAGCTTTTTCAACCAATGAAGATATAGAATGCTTGCAAAAAATCACCTTTGCTTTTTATCAAACTTCATGGACTCCTGGTCTCCAAAAGTGTAAAAAACTCTTGCTCATTTTGATTGATATTATCCCATTGAAACTAATTCTAATAAATCTCTGCAGACTTCTTGTAGAACATGGAAGTGTCGTTTTTTTCAGTGAATTTGCCGGAAATACAGTATTTCAAGAAATCTTTTTAAAAAATGTTAAAAATGGAGATTTAAAAACGTTGTTGTGTGGTTTATTGACAAAGAAGTGCTCGTGTATTTTGATATTAGTCTTGCGACTTTTTGATTTATGATCCAGTTATCGAACCCTTTCCAGCAAGCAGTTTGCCTATTTGGATTCCATGAAAACTTACCAAAGCTATGATATGTTTATTCTGCTTTGTAGTTAATCTTCTAATAAATCTATTACAAATTCTCCAACCATACAGCACACTGCCATGTAAAGTTGTGAAGAATGGTATGTAAAAACGTTTGGTTTTTTGTGGTCCAGCAAAGATAAAACAACGGCATAATTTCTAGCTCTGTTTGCCTCTAGGTCAATCATAATTCTCGAATCCCAGTAAGTATTGCAAACTGCCAGAGGAAAGGTGACTTTGAAAGAAATGCCACTTTGACTACCTTTTTGTTGATAAGAACGCAATATTTCGATCAATATGATTCTGATCAACCAACGTCTATCTCAAACGGTTGCTGAGTTAGAATTACTATTTGGGATTCGTGATTAGCGGTGTGAAAGCTATGGCCTCTACCAAAGAATTTTTCTTGGCTTATTTCCAGGGGATAATCACAAAAAATTAACGAGACAGACGCAAATTATAAAAACATCGATAAACCTCTTTTCAACAAAACTTAAGTTTAAAGATAGTCTACACCATATCACTTACCCAGCTTTAATGATACAGTTATTTTTATGCCTTTTTCATTGATGACTATAGGATCACATGTATCATCCAGTTTAATTGGAAATGTGCGCAAGGAACCCAGCCTAATTGAATTGAATGGTAGTTTAATATGTTCAACTGGAGGAATAGCAACTGCAGCCTTATCTGCAAATAATGAACAGGCTGCAAGTAAACCAGCACAATTACTAAGTAGGTTTGGCCTGACACAAAACTTTTATACTATGCAAAATACTGGCTTGAGCTGCATTCACAGGAAACCAGTTTTTAACCAAAATAGTTACAATTACTTCCAGCTACAAGACACGACCAAGTTTTTCAGAGAACTGTGCTAAAATAGAGATTTTAAGGTTTTACAAGTATCAGAGGTAATATTTAATGTCACAGCATTGCCTGATACTTGTGCCACATAATTAGTGACATTTCAAGTTTGAGGCTATCATTTCCTCATCTTACTAGCAGCCGGCAGCAGCAACTTTAAAACATTTTACTGCTAAAGTTAAAGTTGAAAACATCGCAAAAACGCTAAACCCAGCAACTTTTTTGTTCTTTTTGAAACATATTGAACAGTATATTTTCTAAAAACAACTACCATGCCTTTTGCATGATATATTCAGCACTTCAAGTGCCAGTGAAATCAAAACTATTGTTTTTGAATTTTGTGAAAACTTTTGATCTCCTTACTCACATAAATGATTTCCTTTAATCCAAAAGTGCGAGGCAGCATCTTAGGGGGTTTAAGATGATCATTAAAATTTTTGTGTTGCATTACTGTACTGTCATGCCCAGTTCATCCTGTGCTAATTGTTCTGCACAATCTGTGTCTAATTACAACATGCAGAGTGCATGACCTTCCAATTCAGCTCGAAACGAAGCTAATCTCAAAAAAAAAGTCAAAACCTGCAATTTCAGCCGTGACTTCAAAATTGGCAAACATCTTGGGCTGGCACCTGATATGCATTTGCCACATGTTAAATATTTTAGGGGTGTGAAAACATACTCAGATATTTTAAGAGTGTAAGAACATATTAAAATACTTTAAGGGCGTGAGCCATTACAAAAGTTGGGAACCACTGCTCTACTCACTTCTTTTGATAATGCTTTTATTTGGTTGCTATAAAAGCTAAACTCAATAATTGATGTCAAAAAAATTTGATTTTAATTTAGTCAAAATTTTAAGCCTTCATGCATTCAATATCTTGAAAACTATTCCATCAGAACTGGTGCAGAACACTGTTTTTTATTTTTTTATTAGCGCAAGCAATTTATATTTATAAAATACAAATTTTGCAACGCATTGGCTTAAAAACAGCTGACAACAACAAAGCAAAAACAAAAAAATGGTGATGTTGACAAAGTTCACTTAATGAACAATACAAAAAAATAACTCAAGTGAAACTATGAAGTGCCCTTTACAGTCAGCTGCCACTTATTGATATTACTATGGTAAACAGAATCAAAAATTAAAATTAAAAAAATCCGAGCTTCAAAGTAAATGATGATCATGTGGCATGTAAAGCAATAATAGAGCTGTGTTTATTGATCACGTCAATCTGGTTTGTGCTTTCACTCTTACTTTAAAATCTTTTGTTGTCATCTGAAAAATTTGCTTGTTCCATTAGTTAATAACAAAAACAAAAACCAAAACCAGGTAAAACTTGCATGATTTATGAACACTGCTTGAAGAGTGATTAACCCATGAAAACTGCTCCTCAGATGTGTTACGTTACCATACCATGCTGTCAAAAATGAGAACTACCTTGGTGACTTTATCAAAATATAAGCTGAGAGTTTAGAAAAGTGCTATGCAATCAGTACAAATATCGTATGCTTTGCAATGTATGACAGAAAACACATTTAGTACTGAACTCACCATTTTCTTACAACAAATCTTATTCTCAAACATCAAGCCAAACTGCTGATGTACTTCAACAAACACATGCTGAAATTATCTTGCCACACGATCTTCTACAAACTTTTGAAAGACCAAAAGACAATTTTGTCTAAATATTAAAAATACAGTAGATTTCGCTTAATTGGGCTGCCGGTTAATCGGGTCAACCATTTAATTGGGCCAAATAGTTAAGAACAAAATCTAATCAAAGATAATGCACTATGTTAAATCTGAATAATCAGGCCACTATTCCGCTTAATCAGGCCACAACTGTAGTCAGACATACACTGGTTTAATTGCAAAACTGCCTTTGTAATGTAATAGCACTCAATATCACAAAGCCAACTATATTATGCAACAATTGAAAAATGCAGGCACAAATTATTTTGTCATTTCATGCCCTTGGACATGGTAATTGTTGTGTTTGGTTGCAAATTTTGTGAAGTCCCAAGCAGAGATGCCACACAAAGAATCAACAATTGCTGAAAGGGTTGTTCTCCTAAGAAAAATTAGAGACCAACCTCCAAACATTAGTCATCGCCAGCTAGCTGAGATAACTGGTGTACCAAGGACACCCCTGGTACAGATACTGCAAGACTTCAAATAATCGGGTCAGCCGCTTAATCGGGCCAAATGGTGCTTATCCCGATGTGACCCAATTAAGCGGAATCTACTGTATTTTCAAAATTTTTACTCAAACAACTAGAATTTTTACTGCAAGCCAATCTAGTTTAAACTTTGGCTCTTTTTCAACTGCGTAACTTTAAAGCAGACCCCGATCTCCTTGCAACAACAAATACTGAAGATTGTCAAGTTTCTGCACTTCATTATTCAACCTATATTGCTAGCTCAACTTCTGAGAACCAAAAATCAAAGACATGTAAATGTTTCTTGCTACATTAATCCCATATGCATATATTCTGTCATTATTGAAAGTTAATGAGTAAAATACAAATTTCCATTCTTTAAACTGTAACCTGCTGGCTTATTTTTGTCTAAAATACTATATTTTGTCATTTTGAGCAGAAAATAAGCCTTATGTGAAAGTAACATGACGGTTAGCTTTTTAGATGAAAATCAAAGTCAACATTGCACTATTTATCATCAAATATTGTAAACAAGTCAGTGGTTTTGCAAAATTATCTAACAAAGCATTTCTGAAAATGTTTTAAACAGCCAAAAAAAAACCAGGCATTATGATTAGTAAATATTCAAACTGATCTTAAGGCATTTTTGCAGATGACCCTTTGCACCTAAGTACTAGTATTGCAGCACGATTTCCCACAGCAAGCATGCAGATGCAGAGGTGATTATCATTCATATTTTCATTTAAACACTACAATTAAGTGAGGTTAACACAATTTGAATCAACAACGTGCAATTGAAGCACTTTAATAAACTAAAAAATATGATACCAGTGAGTGCCATACATAAAAAATTTAACTGCATCAAATACACTACAAAGCGCAGCTCAACGTTTATGAAAATGCTTTTAAACTCTACACAAAAGCAATTAGAAGAGTTTAATCAATTACTAAAACCAGTGCTCTTAAAATGGAAATTTGATTTCACAAAAATTCACTAATCCAGAAGAATTTTATAAATTTTTTATAGGTTCCATAAATTGTTACTCATAGATATTTTGCTGCCTTTGGACTGATAGTATATGGTATATGCAGTTGGTTGTTCATGTGCCCACCTTGCACCTTATATTCAAACTAACAGCACATCAGTAGTCTATTTAGTTTACCCATTTAGATGTCGTTTTGTCTATTGGCTTTAAGCTTTCTTGAAAACTTATGACACTTTTCTGAAACAAGATTGCATGAAATGCATTTGAGGAGCCTTAACAGTAGCTGTAGTGCATGAGACGCGACAAAAAGGTAATCGGATGTATCAGCCATTCTTTGGGGTCAAAGTCAATTGGTAAGTTGCTTGTTTTACAGTGCAGCAGAACTGTGCAGTAATATTTGGGTATCATAGTATTAGGGTTGCCAGGTCAAAAGGAATGACCCAGAGTCTCTGGAAATTGCTGCAGTGGCTCCAGGCTCTGGTATTTTACTACACATCTCGGGTTTGCAACAAAATTCCAAGCTATGTGCTAAAGCTATTCTTTTATTAACTTTTCTTTTTTTTAAATACTTGACATGTAACCTAACTTTTCTTACTGGCATTTCTAATTTCTGCAATTCTTTTCACCTTTGTACAGTTATTGATTTTGTTATGCAATGTTTTTCAAAAAACAATCACTGTTAAATCAATCAAAGAAAACTTTTGTAAAACAGAGATATTTTTTCCTAATTATGTTGTAACAAAGAAAATGCTCAATAATTTCGTTTAATGCATAGAACATGAAAAATGCAAGCATTTTTATTGGCAAAGCTTTCAGGTAGCACCTGCAATATATGATGGCTAATGAAGAAAACGAAGTAGAAGATGATAACCCTGTAAGAAAAAAGGCTGCAAACTTAATGACAGTTGGCTAAAGGATGCTACATTTAAAGATTGGCATATAAAAAATGATGAAAACACAGGCAGATGTAAAATATGTCATACCAATTTGACAGTGAACTATAACGGGCTTAAAACAATTTGTGGGCCCATAAGAAGAGAATAAAAAAGTATGCATAGAAACAATACAATGAAAAAGTTTTTCCTAAAGTTTAGTTTAAACAAAAAAAATGTAGCAGTTGCAGAGATAGCAAGTGTTTATCACACAGTTAAGCACCATCAAAGCTATCACAGCTTAGACTGTTACTTGAAGTTGCAGTTCAAAATATACAGTGATTTAAGAACTGCTTGCCAAATCCACTGCAGAAGAACAAAAGCTGAAGTGTTCTCAGTGGATGCAGTCAAAAAAGAATTAAAAAGTAGTCATCACGATGACAACAGACCTAGGCCTTTTTCTATCAACACTGACGCTTCCAACAAAAGAAACAAAAACATATTTTGTGTTGCTAAACTTACTTTGATGCATCAAGTGAAATAATCTAGACGTGGACTGGGCAACAGGTGCTTTCTCATAGCCCACTTCATGAGAATGCCTATTCAATGAACTCATATGACACACCAAAACCAAATCTGCACTAACGAGAGGGTACCTACTGTTCGATTTATTGAGTTATAAAGACAATCTACGTGCTTTATATGCATGTTCACACAAATGACGTGGTTATTTCACAAAGTAATAATGTTGCAAATAGTAAAAGCCTCCCTCCCATAATTTAAAGAGACTATCCCTGGATGCGTTTCGTCCTTTTGGACTCATCAGCCGGGCTCGCTCCATCATCACCAAAAACCAAAAGCTCATATTTGTAATAATAAGAAAAAGGTATCATTATATTACAAATTCCTTTGCACACATTATGCGTGTGGTGCTATGTTCATGGAGGTAAGGGTTTTAAATAGATCTCACTTACTATAAACTCTTTGAGTAGTACACTGCATCTTTGATGCAGTTGGGATCCCCGTACCAAAGTGATAGCATGCGCCACACGCGTAATTTGTGCAAAGGAATTTGCAACAGAATGACACATTTTTCATATTATTGCAAATATGAGGTTTTGGTTTTTGGTGATGATGGGACAAGCCCTGCTGATGAGTCCAAAAGGACAAAACGCATCCAGGGATAGTCTCTATAAATTATGGGAGGGAGGCTTTTACTATTTGCAGTACTACTACTTTGTGAAATAACCACGTCATTCATGTGAACATGCATATAAGGCACGTAGATTGTCTTTATAACTCAATAAATTGATATATGATACAGATATGGAGATCACGTGCTATGTTCATGGAGATAAGGGTTTTAAATAGATCTTGCTTACTATAAACTCTTTGAGTAGTACACTGCATGGTACCTACTGTTGAAACCCTTTTCAGAGCAGGGCAATGCATCAAAATGCATTGTCAACAAGTTCCAAAAGCCAGCCATCTTTGGAGGGCTACTGCCCCAAACGCAGCAAATATCTTTGAAGATTTTTCTCCAAGAGAATTTCATGCCGCCTTTCATCACTTAAAATCAGGTAAAGCTCTGGGCCTTGACTACTTGTCCAGAATTTGCAATCCATGCTGGTCCCAGCTTGAAGTTCCGTCCACATTGCTCTTTTTACTTGTGCCAACTCAAAATTCTAAAAGTCTGAAGAGCACTGGTAGTCGCAATCCCTAAGCCCTCAAAACCTATCAAAAACACACAGAGCTATCATCTCATCTCTCTGCTCTGTGTCCCCTATAAGACCCTCAATTGACTGATCAACAATCACATCAAACCAATAGTCGACCCCTTTCTCCCAAAAAAATTAGGTGAATTCCAATACGAAAAGTCTACCATAGATCAGGTCGTTTTGCTTATGCAAAACATTGAAAATTCTTTTGAGACAAACAAAAAGGCCAGTGCCAGGTTTGTCAATATGACAGCTGCTTATGACACTGTCTGGCATCACACCCTCACCTGCAAGCTGCTGAGACTTTTGTCGAACAGCACATGGTCCGAATGAATATGGAATTTGTTCGGAACAGAAGCTTCACCCTAACCACTGGTGACAGCAAGCAAACCAGGCGGCAGCATCTGAAATATGGTGTTCCACAGGGATCAGTCTCGGCTCTTCTTTTTTTCAACATATACATATACAATCTGCCTTCAATAACCTCCAAAAAGTATGCCTATGCAGACAACTTGGCAATAATTTACTCATCTGGAGATTGGAAAGTGTTGGAAAAACCTTAAGCAAAGACATGGCTACACTTTTCTACCTCCAAACTTGGCAGCTAATGCTCAGCCATGCTAAAATGGTGACGACAGCCTTTCATCTCCACAATCGAAAAGCAAAGTGTGAGCTTAAAATTAATAACAATGGTAAAGTCTTCCGTTTTGTCCAGTGCCGACCTATTTTGGCATGAACTGGAGAGAGCACTTGTGTCTCACCATCACCTCGAGACATGGCACAAAAAACTATCCACACACGTTTTGCTACTAAGGCAACTTGAGGCTGTGGTGACTTTAGGGTGAAGCGTGATCCCAAGACATTGTGCACAGCTGCCTTGTCCCTGGTCTACTCAACTGGCAAGCGCTGTGCACCAGTTTGGTGTCACAGAGCACTTATGACACTTTGCACATTGTCACTGGATGCCTACATCCCACTCTATCAGACAACCTTCCAGTTCTCTTAGGCATCCAGCCAGCTGAGCTTCGCTGCAAGGAGCAACACTCTCCTTGGCTAATCGCAGTTCTTTGGATCCTAACCACATTCTGCATGGCCAGCTGACTGAGTCACAGGCTGCTAGCAAGGAGAGACTGAAATCTAAACACCTGTTTGTTCCTGCCACGTGGAAATTATTGCACAACCTATCTGAGTTGGGCATTTGCGGTGCCCAATATACAAACTTGACATGGGACGCAGAGTACTCCAAGAGTACATCAACACTCTGTGCCTACATACCTAGGGTCAGCACAATGCCTATTGGAATGAGTTTGACCAGAACAGCCTGGGTCAAACTTAATCGCCTGCGTACTGGCATTAAGCGCTTCAGTTCATCCATGCACAAATGGGTTTCACTTCTTTGGCAAACTGTAAGTGTGGCACTAATGAACAAACTGCAGAACATATTATTTCAACATGTCCCACACATCAGGCACCTCGAGAAATATTGGGTCTGACAGTTTTGGATGATGAAGCAAGGTGCTGGTTCAACTTCATTACTGCCAATAGGGTGGAGTAAAACAAATTTTTTTTTTCAAATCAAAAAACCAGGTTTATTAAAGTAGGTGGTTAGGTCTAAAAACACTTTCCAAAGTTGCTTTGGGGTTCTGCCACTTACTCTCAGGTGGCTAAACACCCCCAAAAATTTTGCACTCCCCCAATGACAATCTTATAACTTGAAAACTAGTTAAGCTAGAAAGTTGGTTTTGGGGTTAAAATGCTCAGAAGACCCAAGCTTATGTCTGCTCAAATACAACTTTTTCTTCTAACTACATCACACAAGCCACAATTTGCTAAAAATGATGTTTTTGCTAATGGCGTAAATCGGCTTGTTTATTCACTTGGTATTTTATATATACATGATTGCTTTTGCAGTCCTTAGGTGGTTTTGATTAACCACTGTATTACTGGTCAAAATTAATTAGATACCACAAGTTGAAAATGTTTTTTAGATTTATAAAATAGAGAAAAGTTTCTTATTATCAAAAATATCTAATAAACTTGGTACTTTCACTGCGTAAAGTGTTATCATTTTGGAATGCTTTCAAGAAAAGCTGATACTAGAGTTTGTGAGCATCCAGGAAAATATCTTTTTAAAAGCTGTGAATCCTCTTCAAATGGTGTTCTTCCAACCAAAAGAGATGTTTTGCAACAATTTCTTTGTGAAGGAAATTGGCAAATAAGAGCTGCAGCTGTCATTGTTCCAAATGAACTATATGAACATTGGATCCACCGTAATGTTTATTGCATAAGTGTAGATGGCACTGTTTCTAGGATTTTAACTCTTGTCAAAGATTTTTAAGATTGAATCTCAGCCAAAAAAAAAGACTCAACACCAGTGAGACATTTAATTACAATATGACAGAATTTTTACGTGATATTGAAAAATTGTTCAATATTTTTGGTAATGATGAGAAACAGTGACGAAAACTTGAAGAAATTGATAAGTTGAAAATGAATGAAGATGACTTTGCATTTTATGAAGATCAAATAGGTCCTAGAAAAAGAAAATTTCTGGATGTCATTAAACCAATTAATCAGTCTGATGTAAATTTTCTTCAAAAAATGTCTCAAAAACAATCCAATTCCAATAATATAGTTTCAATAAGCTCAGCAAATATTGATATTGTAATTGGCTTTTAATCTGATGTACCTACCAGTGAAAATTCAGAAATATCAGTATCATTTGATTCAGCATTACCTTGCTCTTCAAAATCTACTTTGCAGCAGAATCGAGTTACGTCAACAGAACTTGCAATGGTTTGTGAGCGATATGAAGTGCCTGATAAAGCTGATGTAGCTGTAGCTTTAGCTATATTAAAAGCTTTCGAAATTGTTACTGAAGAAGATAAAAGATATGTGGTGGACAGAAGCAAGTTGCGAAGAGAAAGGCAAAAATACAGAGAAGAAATTAGAAAGAAAAAGCAAGAATCATATGAATTAGTGGATTCCATTTTTGTAGATGGAAGGAAAGATGCAACAACGACAATGGTTGAAGTAAATGGAAATTATCCTCACCAAACAGTCATTGAAGAACATTATGTGATTGTAGGAGAGCCTAATGGTTTTTATTTCTCACATGTAATGCAAGATGGGGCTGGATATAAAATAGCAACATCAGTTTACTCTGCAATCAAAGATACAGCTCTGAAACAAAAATTGGAGATTGTTGGATCTGATGGAACTGTTGTAATGACTGGCAAAAGCAATAAATTTATTCCATCATCAAAAACTTTAACAGAAAGACCATTGCAATGGGTTATATGCTTGCTCCAATAAGCTTCCTTTCAGACATGGTTTTCAAAACTTAGATGGCGTAGCTTCTGGACCAAACTCTTTTTCAGGACCTATTGGTAACCTAATGGTGCTGTTTGTGAGTGGAAAGCAGTGAAGTTCAAATCTATCCCAAATGCAAAATTTCCTGTTATTCCAAACTCTTTGATGGATGATTTAAGCAGTGATCAATATTATGTTTACAGGATTTGCTCTGCGGTCATGTTGAGATCAGTTGATGCTAATCTTGAGTTTCTCAAAGTAGGAGGGTTAAACCGTTGGTGCTGGTTAACACTTGGATGTCGTATTCTTCGATTTTATGTTGTCCAAGAAAAGCCGACATCTAATTTAAGCACTTTGGCAGAATTATTAATTACAGTCTACTTTCCTGGTTGGTTTTAAATCAAATTCAACAACAAAATTACTGATGGACCAAAAAACTATCTCAATATCCTTCACAAGTAATGGGATTTCCAAACAAAATTATTCAGGATATTGCTGTAGCGGTTTTGCAACAAAATGCTTATTTTGCTCACCATGAAAATATATTACTTGCAATGCTGGCTGATAATGATCACAATGTTCATCTTCTTGCAGTCAACAAAATACTTAGCTTCAGAGTATCTAAGAAAAATTTGGATAATGTTGGTCGTGATGAAGAAGTAGATGTAAGAAAATTCAAAATACCCAAAATCAATACTAATGCAAAAACTTATTATTCCTTGTCAAGCTTGGGTTTAAAAAACATGCATGAACCACCTGCATTAAAACACTTATTGAATAAAGAAATTGAGGCTTTTCAACAACACAAACTCAACCTGGAACATCCTTGCCACAATCAAGCTGTTGAAAAGAATATAAAACTGGTTTCTGAAGTTTCAGCAGCTGTTGCTGGATTCAAAAATAAAGATGGACTTATCAGACAGAAAATACGATCAAGAAAACTAATGAAAACTTTTAACACCAAAACGCAATTTAATGCCTGAAAAACTTGAAAATTAGTAAATTAAGCAACAATCTGTTATTCTATTGGGTTGGCCAAAAAGTTCGTTTGGTTTTTTTAAATGGACACTGAAATGGAATAAATACTTAGAAGGATTTATTTAATCACTGCAATAGTCACCACGTGCATCTATTACCTTTCGTCATCTTTTAGGTAAATTCATAATTCCACGTTGGAAGAAATCAGGCGTTTTTTCAGTGAAGAAGTTTTCCACAAAACGTTTTACCATTTCCTTAGAATCAAACTGCTTCCCATTTAATGAATTCTGCAGTGAACGAAACAAATGGAAATCGGTTGGTGCCAAGTCTGGGGAATATGGAGGGTGAGGCAAAATCTCCCACCCAAGCTGCAGCAACTTTTCCCGAGTAACCAAAGCGATATGTGGCCTTGCGTTGTCATGGTGAAAAACAACACCGTTGCGGTTGACTAAACCCGGCCGTTTCTGATGAAGAGCTAAGCTTAACTTTTCAAGTTGTGCACAGTAAACCTCTGTTTGGTCCATTATTGCAAGGGCTTGAATACAAGTATAATTCAACGACGTATCAGCCAGACGGCTATTTATGTGCTAACGTAAACATTTTCGTAGCACCGAATACGAGATATGAAGTATTAGACTATAAAACTATTTTCAGTAAACCTGAAAGATAACATTCAAAAACCGAACGAACTTTTTGGCCAATCCAATACATAGCGTGTGACTATTGTTGAGTATATAGTGTTGGTAGCATTTTTATCATTTTTTCTTGCTTCAAAGACTGCTAGACTAATGCTAAGTGAAAATTTCTTTATTTTTGCAAGTAGCTAAGAAATGACTTTAGTTAAAACATGGATTTCACAACAATTTTTTAATAATAAATAATTATTTTCAATGAATTTCATCAAAAACATCATTTTTAGCAATTTCTGGCTTGTGTGGTGCAGTTAGAAGAAAAAGTTGTATTGAAGAAAATATAAACTTGGATCTTCCGAGCATTTTAAGCCCAAAACCAACTTTCTAGCTTAACTAGTATTTAAGCTATGAGATTTTCATAAATTTGGGGAGTGCAAAATTTTTGGATATATTTACCCACCTCGGTGTAAGTGGCACAACCCCAAAACAACTTTGTTTTTAGACCTAACCACCTACTTTAATAAACCTGATTTTTGATCTGAAAAAAAATTTTTTTTTCACTCCACCCTAACTGCCAGCGTCTGATCTGGGAAACACAGCAGGCTGGGGTGGTAAAAGAATTTTGCCAGAAATGCTGAACAAGTTGAGCACAAATACTTGTTTAGTCAATTACCAAACAGCAGGTCTTTAACTTCAAAATCGGCAAATTCAATATTACAAAAAATTACGTGAACAACATATTTGGGCCTGAAAAATTAATCAAAAAGTTTATTTCCAAAAACAAAATCGTAAATCTCTAACTTGGGCAAGTTTAGTATCAAAAAATGCCTTGAGCTCCTAAGTTTAGCAAAAAACAAACTGTTGCAAAATGTTTATGTTCAAGAAGAAAAAAGATCATCAACTTCTAATCGAGCAAATTCTGGATTGGACTACGGTGTTGCGAGTATTCCAAGAGTTTCAACAGAAAAAGTTAGTGAAATGCTGATACATGCCTATAAATTTGGACAATAAGCTACTGGCATTAAGTGCAATCCATGTTAAGATTCTTTCCCAAGTTGTGACCAACATCTTTTCTAGAAAAGTATAATTCCTTGCATAATTATCACATGATCATGACTCGGCAGCCATCGTGAAAGAGCAAATCAGGGGTGTATGTCACAAATAAAGTAAATTTGCATTAAAAGAACAGTTTTTATATACGTGTAGTTGTTGTAATCTGTTGTTTTATTTTGCAGTGATCGTTTTATTTGTAAATCTAAATTGTCTGAAGTCCTAAACTTGCTAAGCTGTTTTCGAAAAAAGACCTTTGTTTTTCTTTCGCATTTATAAATAGATTTGTAACTCACAGCATTTTCTGATGTCACAATAGTTGACTATGTGACCAAGTTCCAGTGTATTCTAGTGATTTTTGTTTTTTCTCGAAAATTTTTTTTTTTTTTTATTATTACCGATGTTTTTCCCATGTCAAATCATGTTCTAGCAATTTCTAGATTATTTTCCAGTCGTATATACAAGGCAGCAAGACTTTTCATTCATTTAGTGTAATTCAGAGTGTAGTTCAATAGAGGTAGTAGAGTGTAGTAAATAGGCATTGTTCTGTAATATTTGTGACAGGAATCAAGTAATTATTTTGGTGGTTTTAGTTTGGTTGGTCTGATATTTACATAGTAAAGTGCTTTAGTTTCTGCATTTGACAAGCGAAAAAATACGAAGTTTTAAAGTGGTTTGTGAATATATTTGTTCTTTTCGTGATTGAGAAGTGCGTGGGTTAAAGTTTCTTAGTGGAAGCCAATCTTTTCCTAGCTATTAAGTTGCAACCAGACTTAATTATTCTAGCGATACTATATGTTGCCTCAACTTTTAGAACTAAATTAAAATTGAAATAGAATCAAAAAAATTTCTAATGAAACGTGACAGGCATGCAACCTTTTCTATAGATGGGTCAATGCTGAAGTAGTTGAAAATTCTGCGAGCCAATGACAGTTGGTAATCAAAGCTGTTTGCATGCACCAACAAGGTTTGAAACACTAGCTCGTGATATTTTACCAAAAAGAACAGTTTTTTGGCCATCAATAATTGGAAAGCTTTTATGCCAAATTTTTTACATTTAACATTAAAAGCCCTCTTCTTTCGTCTTTTGGGTTTTGCTGCACAACTTCCACGCTTTTTCTAAGTCTCTAAGATACAAAACAATAATTTCTTTTGGCATAAAGAGAATAATTTTTCCACTTTTCTCAGCAAACGTCAATTATAGCTATTGAGCAATACCAATATATTGTTTTCAGACATTATTTTCACAGAAAATCCATCATTGGATATAAGTAGAATTACAGGGCAGTCTAAAAAACAAAAACTCAGAACAAACCCAATCTAAATAACAAAACTCATGAAAACTGTCATCAAAAAATTAATATCTACAGAAACATTTTTTTGAGGTGAATGATCAAACGACAAGTTTTGTAATTTTGATCAAAGCAATCAAGAGTTTCTTAACTTGAAGATAAAAGATGTTGTTAATTACCTGACACCTTCCGAGGGATGGGGGCATGGCAGATGACCATGGAGCCCCAGAAGCTGGGCAACTCCCCAAGGCCTGGATTAGAGGTCATAGAGAGACAGAGAGTCGCCAAAAAGTGTGTGGTGCAAACAGTCCATAGCTGGACAGTGCAGAATGAGATGAGAGGTGTCATGGAATGAGTGTCTGCAGGCACTGCAGGAAGGATTCTCAATTCTGCCAAACCTAGAGAGATAAGAACCTAACAGAAAGCAGTGTCTGTTGCAAAGTAGACGAGAGAGGACACAGCAAGCATGACGAGGGAGCACAAGTTTCTTGGTGGAAATCGAGGGAACTGATGTGCTGAAGAACTTAGTTGAGACAGTATTCATCTAGTCCAAGAAAAAAGAAAAGTGGATATGATAGATAAGAGGAGAGAGACTACAAGGGATTGCAGAGGGTGCAAGTAGCGCTTTTGCCTGGCCAGCTTATGAGCTGCATTGTTCCCTGGGAGAAACAAGTGTCCAAGGACCCATTACAGCCTAATAGAACAGAAGGAGAAGACAGTTCCTGCCAGATCTGCCACAGAGTTTGAGATAAGAGGAAAGATGGAGGAGAGGACAGGTTGGCAAGGACAAAACAAGAGTCAGATAGTAGAAGAAAAATGGCAGACTTGTTGGTGCCGCTGACACCAGCAAAGAGCATGCAGAATGGCACAGGCTTCAGCGGAAAAAACTTGAGCATACTGGGCCTGCTGAAAAGGAAAGAGTGACCTCAGTGCCACAGAAAGAGCAGTTGGCAAGAACACCAGAGCCGCCCTTGCCAAATGGAAAAGGAACAGAGCCGTCTGTCCAGAGTACCAGATCATGAAAAGAGAGTCAAGGTGGGCGAGAGCAGCACCTTGGCGAGAAAGAGGGGGATCAGAGCATAAGCATACAGAGGAAAAAGTGGACTCCATGGTGAACGAGGGCAGATTCCAAGAAGGAAAGGGAGGGCGAGCAAGAAGAGCCTCCCTAGAACAAGTGGAAGGAAGCATGAGCGAGTAAGTGGATGCAAAAGCTCTCTAGGACAATCTGCAGAGTCTTGGCTTCACTCCTAGTCTGGCCAAACCTGAAATAGGAAAGGAGGTTGGGAGACGAGGAACCCGCTCGGAGTGAAATGAGTCAGGGTGACTCAGGGAGGTGAAAAAGCCTTGAAGAGAAAAAGTGGGATACAGTAAAACGAGAAGCAGCTGATGAGGGTGCAACTAGCTGCTTGGTGGAGGCGTTCCAATTTGGTGATATTGGTACGCTTGGGAAAGGAAACCATTCGCGTGAAGTGTAAGTGAGAAAAGGCTGAAGAAAAGATTTATACAGAACAGAGAAGGACTCCTTTGAGGCATCCCATGAAAAAGCAGAGACACAGTGTAAGGCCTTGAGACATGGCAAGAACTTGGCCTTCAGCAAAGATGCACATTTAGAAAAGGAAAGAGTGTGGTTGAAGGTGACCCCAAGAAAAGTTGGAGTGGGATTGAAACAGAGGTGGGAGCCGAATAGGAGGAGGTTGGGCTGGAGGTTAGCTTGGTAAGGATCCACTGAGAAGGAGGAGGCCTGACATTGCTCGGATTAAGAGGAAGACACCAGTACTCAGACCAGCACTACAATCAAAACGGAGCTCCTTGTGTGGCCTCTCCACAGTGGAGATCGAGGGGGAGGAGGGCCAAATGGCCAGATCGTCAGCGTAGAGAGCAGCTGATGGAAAGATGGCAGAGAAGCCAGAAGATCATTGATAAATAGAGAGAAAAGTACAGGGCCAAGAACAGATCCTTGCAGAACACCTTGACAGACTTGAAAGAAACGACTTTCATGATTTCAATAAAACATGCAAGCACGCATGTCAGAAAGGAAAGATTGAGTCCAACGAGCAAAGCAAGAAGGGAGGCCAGCCGAAATGAGTTTGTGGAAAAGAGCGAGATGTCAGACAGAGTCAAAAGCTTTAGAGAAATTGATAGTAGAGAGAATCGTCTGAGAGCACGGCCTGGGTTTGTTAAATCCATCCGAAATGGACTGAAAAAGGAACAGAATTTGATTTAGAGTAGATTGTCCAGGGCAGAAACCGGCCTGGCAGGGAGAGAGAATGCAATTAGATTCCAGAAAGAAGAGTAGATGGGATAGAATGATGCGTTCAAAAAGCTTTGAGATGCAGGAGGTGAGAGAGATAGGCTGGAAGGAAGCAGGAGAGTCGAGAGGCTTTCCCATCTTGTGCATGGAAATAATAGAAGATGTCTTCCAGATGGAAGGAAAGGAATGCAAAGTCCAGGAAAGATTGAAGATGTGAAGAAGAAAATCCATGCCAGAGCGAGGAAGATGCTTCAGCATAAAATAGGCAACTTTGTCTGGGCCAGTGGCAGTGGACAAGGATACGTTGGAGGCAGCCGCAAAAATTCAGTGGGAGAGAAAGGAGAGCAAAAGAACGAGTGAGACTCATCAGGGCCCGTGGCTTGGCAGAGCTAAGAAAGATAGCCTCTGGCTCTGCTATACATCACCCTTGGCTGAAAAACGGAAAAGTGGGATCTCAGGTAAGTGGCATAGACTGAAGCCAATTCCCTGGGAGAGGAACAGTTGGGGAAGATAGGAGAAGAGGGAAGACGGGAAAGGAAAGCCAGCGATACAGTGAAGAACAGAGTGTACAGATTTAGGGTTAGATTTAGATGAAAGAGAAAAGTAAGTCGTCTGCCATCCCTCAGCCTTGGCCTTGGCAATGACTGAAGAGGTGCGTTGAGAAGCAGAGATGTAAGCCTGGCAATCTTCATCACTTCTGTGAGCAGCAGCGAAAGCCTTGCATCTTCCACCTCAGCAGACCACCAGGCTTTAGGATGGCGTTTGATGCAGCCAAAAGGAATGGATGATTTGGCTGCATTTAGTGCCAGAGAGGAAAAGAGAGCAGTAGCAGAGGAAAGAGACGAGTATTCCTCTGCAGAAGGACAGTTGGAGTCAAAGTCATTTCAGCGAGATTTCTGAAAATGGAAGGAAGGGGGTGCTCATTGGGGCAAAAGACCAGAGAAAGGGACAAATAGAAGAATTGGTAGGTGATCAGAACCCAGATCCTGAAGCACCTCCCAGGAGCAAGAAAAGGCAAGAGAGAAGGGAGCAAAGGAAATGTCAGGAGAAGAGCGACTGCCAGAGGAGCAATGGAGAAGGGTGGGTGTGTCAGAGTCATTGAGGGGGAGGAGGTCAGAGGAGATGACCCAGTCAAATATTTCCTCTCTGTGTAGGTTGGAAGTACCTCTTGAGTCCCAGAGTGGGTGATGGGAATTGAAGTCCCCCAGAATGAAGAGATTTCTGGAGGAGGAAAGAATAGATGGAGAAAAGGAGTCAGTTCTGCCACCTGTTGGAGAAAAGCGAATAGGAGGGGCATACACATTAAGAAATGAGAGTGAAGAGGAGTTGTTAAGAGAGATGTTGACCGCTACATAATCATAGTAGGGATCAAGCAAAGAAAGAGAGAAGATAGAAAGTTCAGAAAAGGATAAGCTCTGTCTGACAAAAGTGATGATGCCACCACTAGCGTGTGTGGCATCACGAGAGAGAATGCCAGACTGGGAGTGGGTGTGATCAGAACACAGAGCAGAGAATCCAGGAATCCAGAAAGAGGAAGATGAGTTAAGATTGGATTCCTGGATGCAGATAAGGTCAACAGGATGGGTCAAAAAAAAGTAAAGTAGTTCAGTGCTCCTGGCTCAAAGACCTCCAGCATTCCATTGAAGAACCCTGAGAGAGTCACGGGGGAGAGGAGGTAGGAGGCATAGAAGGACAGCCAGAAGCAGGGAATGGTGGTGAGGGGGCAAAGGGAGAAGATATAAAATGGGCAGATGGGGAATAAGAAGTTTGAAGATGAGGGTATGGCGGAAGTGCAGCAGTAGCAGAGGGGAGCCAGATTGTACAGTGGAGGTATACATGTCAAAGGACTCTGAGGAAGGAGTCACAGTGTTACGGCAGGTGGGGCAGCTCCAAGAGTGAGAGCTGCAAAGATTTCTGAATTTGGAGAGGAAAAGTTGTGAGCACCTTAGATGGACCCATTTGGAGCAGGTGTACCGTTGCACTGACTTGCTCTGCCAGGTCACATTTTCAGCTCATACTGAGCAATGAAAAATGGGGCCAGGGTTGGGATAAACGTTACCGCTCATCAAGAGAAGAAGAATGAGGAGACGAAGAAGAGCAGGAGGAAAGAAAAAAAAACAGGCCACCAATTTTAAAGAAGCTGTGTGCTGCCCTACCGCGGTCGTTGAAAGAGCAGCATTGCAAAAAATCAAAAGGAGTGCATGGGGTAACTGTGACCCTTGGAAAGGCCAACAGCCATTTCGACCCAATCCAAACAGGATTGGAAACCGTACCACCACATTAAGGCACCTGCTGATTGGTGCAAGAAGATAAAAGATCTATATTTGTGATTTTGAAAAAATCCATCAAATACGAATTTCAAAAAATCTGCATTTCTATACTTTAATTTATCAAATATAAGAAAAAAAACTGCCCTTTCTTTTGTTTCAACACAAATATTTATAATAAGCTTGTTAGGCTCTTAGCTTCATGTTCACATGAAAAACAAAACCAATATGTGGAAATGTGGATTTACAAACAAATTTAACCAAACAACAAAAGTTGTGGATATCAATATTCAATAATCAAATCTGGAAATTTCATTTTTTAAAGAGATGAACCATGAATTTCTAAAATATTGAAGTAATCAAATGTAAGTTTCCATAGCTTTAAAGCAATCAAATAGCCTTGGCCAATACAAGTTTCAGTGATTTTTAAGGCAATAGAATTTGCATTTCTCTTCAAGAAATTTAAACAAGAATTTTCAAAAGTTTGAGATGACTAAACATAGATTTCTGTTTGAGATCAAACATTACTTCCCATATCTGTAAAGAAATCACGGATATCTGTGATTTCACATTCCATATTTTAAAGCTGCCACAAAAAGCACCATTTTCTGATGGGGTAAAAATTGATCCAACTGTTTGCATTTCTCTGTTAATTTAAATCAAATTGAAGTAGTCAATTTTTGATGCGAGCAGTTAAAAAGACTTGAATGGCCTAAAATCCAGACTTTTCAGATTTCTCTACCAACTTTAATAGTCACTATTAAAGTTGGTAGAGAAATTGTTTACACATGAAAACATTTTTAGTGTCAAGTTATGGTTTTTAAAGTAAATGGAAAATTTTGCTTAAAAACGATCACCAACATCACATGGTATCATACAGCAGTCTATTACATCATGTCAATAACTCGCGATCGGTTTTATTGGGCTTATCAGGCGGGTGTAAAAACACTCAATAATAAAAATGCTAAAAAAAACAAGTTCGCCATTGGGTGCAAAAAAAAATGCAATACAAAACAATATGATGCAGCAACACATACACACGACATGGACAACAATTCATATTGGTAAGCCCTAATAGGGGTGCAGGATCATTGTTATGATTTTGTCCTTTACAAATTATAGTGGTTGCTAGTTGCTAGGTAGCAAGTTGCAAGGCGACCTTCAATCAAGAGGGATCTGCCTCCAGCGTCACAATAAAGTAAATAGAAAATTTTGCTCAAAAATCATCATGATGCCTTCTGATTTACACCAAAGCCATTTCAATCTTATTTCTTTATGAGTAAAAGCCCAAACGCCTCATGACAATTGTAATCGCATGGGCTCCTGCTTGCACTGTTACATTTTGTCAGTAGGAATATTACAGTAACTGTTATGTCTGCTGGCAAAAAAAACTCAGGGCTATGTCAAGGTTTTATATATCAGGTCCAGTTGACACTATTCGATATTTTACAGTGATTATTGTGAAAACCTTTTATTCAGCTGCGTTCTGATCGAATTTTTTGTCACACTTAAATTCAAACTTACTTTCGTGATTCTCTCGCATTTTACTTTCTGGCAATTTTCACTCGAATCTTAGTACATACAATTTTTTGGTTGGGAAGCAGCCGAGATCTAGAATCGCCACAAGTTTTAATTGTCATATTACGTTTGCACAACCAAAATATTACGCATTTTATTGTAACCGGTTATTAACAATTAGGTGTGGGGTTGGCAACTTTTAAGATTATTGGCACCCAGTTTATCTAGCACCTAGTCAAAGTGGATCAGAGAATGTTGGGGTGGCACCACAAGAAAAACTACACTTAAAAAAACTACCATTAGTTGATCGTTGAACTTGCTAAGACAATCTGGCCAAAATTGTCACTACCATCATTAGTATGCAGGGACACAGTCATTATCATAAAAACATATACAGGACAAGTAATTGGATAAGTCCTTGTTGTTGACGTCAGTAAAACTTCATGAAGGTCGAAAATTGGGGCAATTTTGCAAGATGTGTGATGCTGTTTGTACAGTACTACATGCACACAATTTTGTTTGCGCAAGTCTTATTTTACCAAGTTGACAGCAAAATGACCCCTGCCAGTTCAAAGACTGTTGAACTGCACCCAAGCTATTCTTGTGTAAAAGTGTCCTTTACGCTTGTTACACAGTTACAATGCATATGAAGAAATCTGCATTAGTACTGGCGATATGTTAATCTTCTCGAAGGATACAGTAGGCGCCACTTATTATGACCACGGATAATATGACCAGCTGCTTATTATGACCAATTTGGTACGATTAAGAATTTCTCCATTTAAAATTCTCCGTTTAACATGACCAAATTTCAGATAATATGACCAACATTTTCTCCACCTCTCTTATTACAGTACAGTATTTTCCCGCCACGCACTTGTAACTTCGCCTTATCAACATATTGTTACATATTGTACTTAGTTTTACCATCACTTGCACTGTCACAGTACTGTACTTTGTTTTACTGCCAACGTCACACTGTTACTTCGATTAAACGATGAATTTGACAGTGTTTGGACTTCTTGTGGCTTACGGCGTTGATTCAGGAGCTGTTATGGAGGCTTCGGCTTTTATGACCATTCAGATATTATGACCAAAATGGTCTGGTCCCAAGGTGGTCATATTAAGCGGCATCTACTGTATTTGTTCAATACAACGATGAAACAACTTTCTAGATTTTAGTCGAAATGGTTTTAAGAAGCCATGCATGACTTGTTGTGGTGTTTACAAGGGCATGCTTGTTTGTTGATTTATATACCTTGCGGTATCAATACTTCTTGTGTCTGGAAAGAAGATTCCACAAGAAGAATGTAACTCATACCATACTTCTCAGACGCCCTTTTACAACACACATAGCCTTATTTAACAAAACATTTAGTTGATGAGCATCACCACTTTGATTCCACACAGGTGAGCAATTTTCAGCTCGAACATTATCGAAGCTAATGAGCTAGTTCTGAGTATGCTAACAGATGCTTCCCACCTGGTTGATGCTTCATGACTCAACAGAGACTTGAACCAGGATTTTGTTTTTTTGAGATTGCTGATGCTGGTCTTGAAAGTGGGGCTATGATCCCATTGGGCACTCAAATACGTTACACATTGCTCACTATTTAGGGTGGTGTGCTGGTCCATGTTAACTTTTACCTGAGTTTGTTTAATGATTTCGAAGATGGAATTCTGACACAACAGTCTTTTTGAAAGGCAATTTTAACTTTCTTATTGGAGGACAATATAAGCCAGAAATCAAATGAATATTGTGGTTGAAGACGAAGAAAACATCGACTATAGATAATTACTACATGCGTCATTCACAAAAAAAACTGCTTAACAAAAAAGCTATGAATTAAACTACTGCAGACCAGCAATAAGCAGGCACCTGTGGCAATTGGCTTTTTAGGAAAAACAGCGACTTTACCTGTAATTTCAATTTTAAAAATTTCCTTTTCACTAAAACCGTTTGAAAATGTAAAAACATCCAAAAGACTGTATTAAATATCTATTTGATTTAAAGAAATGTGTATAGAATAAAATCCAACCATCAGAAAGATACGTTCTTAAGCCAATGCACGACGTAAGCAAGCTAGCAACTAATTTAAATCAAAAAGACAGCAACAGCTTTTCAAATAAGTACAATTCTAAAAACATTTTGAGACTTAGCCCATCTCAACTCTACAAAACACGACTCGATGACATGCGAAACTAGTAACTTAATATTCCAAACGTACCAACAAGATTCTGGTCACTGAAATCTTCAGAAGCTTCAAAATCGCTACAGGAAGAGCTAGACTGCTGTTGAAAAAACAATTTTTTTCTTTTAACAATCAACTCTTTTCCGGTTGTTTTACTCAATGTTAAAAGATTAAACAAATACCAAAAATTTAATATATCACAAAAACTTAAGCGGAAATCAACAACCTGCCTTGGTAAAGCATTTCATAGCTTTTATAATCATTAAAAGTACAGTTTTTGACATTTTGTAACTACTAATTAAAGTATCCAAAAAAACTACTCCGCAAAAGATCTTTTTCTATTCTACTAGGCTGGCATTGTAGTCTTTCAGCTAAAATTTAGCTAAAACACTTTTGCATTTCCTACAGCTACAGCATAAAAAAAAAGCTTAATATGCAATTATCACCTTCTTCCTCTTATTACGTTGCAATAAGATACCATTACCATCCACTTTGTCCATATATTTCATACACTGCAAAATAAAATAAAATCGTGGCATTTTACTGTAATACCTACAGCTCGCTTGTCTGCCTCACGAAAGAAATATAGATTGATCGCAAATCACTTTCGCAAGTCTTTCGCTGTTCGCATGTTGCGTTCGCTGTTCGCATGTTACTGCGTTAAAATGTATTACGGGTAAATTACATAAATTACACTATCAATAAGAGCAACAGAAAACTACCTTACTGGTATTACACCAGTTTTAATGGTCAATAAATAGGAAAAAGTTGTGACTGAACGTAATGGACCTCGAAGTCAGTCACTTTGGGAATGTAGACAAGTGGTCATGGTAGCAGGATTAGGAATTATTGCAACTTGATCAATGCATTTCAATCAAATAAAAATATTCAGAAATGCATTTAAGCGATCAGGGTACAGACTTGGTCGCCAATTTCTGACCAATTTGGATTTTAATGTATGTTCTTTAATCTTCCAAATGTCAACACGACTCTATGCTATTCCCAATTTCTTGCCAAACCCATCAGTTGCTCAACACTGAACCGCATCCGCTTAATCGGCTAGCTAGACTCTAATCCAAATCTACAACAACTGCACGACTTTTAAATTGAATCGAATCAAGACAGCATTGTAATGTACAATGGTTCAGGCAGATCAATTGAGCATCGGCTTGCAAACTGTAGTGATTAATATAAGAAGGCATTTTGCTATGCAAAGCATACATAAATCAAACAATTGAAATTGAGACCTTCACGAGCTTGTCATTATTCTCCTTCTGTTGAAGAGGTCGAAAAAAATGCTCTGGATTGAGCTTTCGTTTTCTTGCGATGGTGTAAAATATGGTCTTAATGCTGTGTGCCACTGTGAATGGAAGTGGATCTTCAGAAGCGACAACAGCAATTTCTTGCTCTTCCACCGCTGAAAATTTGATAAATAAATTTTGCATCATTTACTGATAGGCAAGCCAGAAAAAATGGACGAAATATTCAAACGAAATCAGAAAAACACATGTAAACACACTTTATTTCATAAAAAAACAAAAATAATTTAATCTAAACAGCATTTAGCAGCCGTCATTTAGTCTGCCAACTGCATCTGTCGATTTTGCAAATCCCATGAAAACAGTGACAGTTAAAATTCAAGTGGGTGATGCGTTTTGTGGTGTGACATTACAACCCTGAGATTCAATTAATTGAAAACGTTTAAAACATGGTAAGGGCTTTCACAGAATAGTAGCTTGTGGAGACTAGGACTTTACATGGCAACTTTACCCAGGTTTACTTTTCTGTGCCAGTTCTGCAGTTTGCCTATGAAAGCCTAAAGACAATCTTGAAATTTTGCACTTAGCACTGCACTGAAGAGACCTGATAGGTCGAAACAGTGTCACTGTCTGCAGTTCGCTATGTGCATCACTAGCCTCTTGCATTAATATAAGAGCTTGTGACCACTAGGCTGTTACAGCACTATTGTTCCAGCAGTTGCTAGACTTAATGCACCTGCGACAACCGCTACTCATTCACGAGTGATACGGCTTCGTAGAGTACTGACAGACCTTCCACCAAGTGGATCTAGTATAGATCCCGCAAGTGTGGAGGTCTAAGCTATGCTTTATTAAAAGCCTCTAGCTTCTTGTCGGTCACCAACTGCACTGAAGAGACCTGATAGGTCGAAACAGTGTCACTGTCTGCACTATTGGAATTAGTTTTACATTTCGTTCAATTGGCCATTTTGCAAAAATAACAAAATAGTAGTGGTGCGTTTCTACAACAAAAACTTTTAAATTAGCGACTTTCTTGCGACATCGATTTTAGGGTGCAGCTCACTGGAACTTTGAACTAAACTAGAAAACACCATGACAAGTACAAGAATAGCAGTAGTATATGCATCTAATGCTTTCTGTCTCAATGTTTACATTTCTGACTTACACTAAAGCTATTAATACGTCTCTGATCTAACATAAACTTACATCCGTGGAGGTGAATGCATACATTAAAAAATCCAGAGTCTACATTGCTTAGCAACCTAGATAGCTTTCCATGCTCAAATTTCTGCTCAAATCAGAAACAGTAAGGTTTTAAAGTCTATCCACCAGTATACTGACACATAACTCACTTTATCAAATCAAATTTTGCGAAACCATCGCACTTTTATGGCATTAACACAGATCAAGTATCACATCAAAAGCACAGACGTAAGTTGCATAGGCTTTAAAGGTGTAATAATACTCCTTCGCATTCAACTATCAACGTGCTGAGTTGGCATTTATAGGTTTTTAAGCCTTATAACGACCAATATAAAAATTTACAGTTTGACAACAGGTATCGCAATTTTCAACTGCTATGTTTATAATTCAAAATCTAAGTGATGAAAAAAAGCTGGTTGCACATTTAGATTCAGAACCCCAAAATCATTTTTACCTGATCAGTTAAAAAAATTGTGTTGAACAGCGTTATCAATGGCTAAAACCTACTGCTGCCAGTTTATTCCTTACTATCAAAAGCAACACACGGCAATACAACTAAACAACTGTCTTGGCAAGTTAATAAAACTGCAGTTGGAGAATTTCAGTGATTTTTATCTTTTGTGCGTGTCTTTAAAACAATCAAATGATCAAAGGGAGTAAAGCCCTTGACATGCGACACTTACACCTGCAGTGCATTGTCTTTCGCTTAGCAGAAAATATATCAAGGTCTCCAAATTACTGCTGTCAAAATGCATCTTGTAAGGCCATTTCTTTTAGTAGGCTATGTTATGACCCTAATCCCAACCTCCCTCTGGCTTCTTAACTACAGAACAGACGGATATTCAAAGTTAAACAATATTGTTGAAAAGTAAAAAAGATTTAAAAATTCTTAATTAAAGTCTAACAGGGCCAATTCGATCAGCCAAATTCTTAACACCGACAAATTCAGAAATCTTTGCAGCTCTCACTCTTGGAGCTGCCCCACCTGCCGTAACACTGTGACTCCTTCCTCAGAGTCCTTTGACATGTATACCTCCACTGTACAATCTGGCTCCCCTCTGCTACTGCTGCACTTCCGCCATACCCTCATCTTCAAACTTCTTATTCCCCATCTGCCCATTTTATATCTTCTCCCTTTGCCCCCTCACCACCATTCCCTGCTTCTGGCTGTCCTTCTATGCCTCCTACCTCCTCTCCCCCGTGACTCTCTCAGGGTTCTTCAATGGAATGCTGGAGGTCTTTGAGCCAGGAGCACTGAACTACTTTACTTTTTTTTGACCCATCCTGTTGACCTTATCTGCATCCAGGAATCCAATCTTAACTCATCTTCCTCTTTCTGGATTCCTGGATTCTCTGCTCTGTGTTCTGATCACACCCACTCCCAGTCTGGCATTCTCTCTCGTGATGCCACACACGCTAGTGGTGGCATCATCACTTTTGTCAGACAGAGCTTATCCTTTTCTGAACTTTCTATCTTCTCTCTTTCTTTGCTTGATCCCTACTATGATTATGTAGCGGTCAACATCTCTCTTAACAACTCCTCTTCACTCTCATTTCTTAATGTGTATGCCCCTCCTATTCGCTTTTCTCCAACAGGTGGCAGAACTGACTCCTTTTCTCCATCTATTCTTTCCTCCTCCAGAAATCTCTTCATTCTGGGGGACTTCAATTCCCATCACCCACTCTGGGACTCAAGAGGTACTTCCAACCTACACAGAGAGGAAATATTTGACTGGGTCATCTCCTCTGACCTCCTCCCCCTCAATGACTCTGACACACCCACCCTTCTCCATTGCTCCTCTGGCAGTCGCTCTTCTCCTGACATTTCCTTTGCTCCCTTCTCTCTTGCCTTTTCTTGCTCCTGGGAGGTGCTTCAGGATCTGGGTTCTGATCACCTACCAATTCTTCTATTTGTCCCTTTCTCTGGTCTTTTGCCCCAATGAGCACCCCCTTCCTTCCATTTTCAGAAATCTCGCTGAAATGACTTTGACTCCAACTGTCCTTCTGCAGAGGAATACTCGTCTCTTTCCTCTGCTACTGCTCTCTTTTCCTCTCTGGCACTAAATGCAGCCAAATCATCCATTCCTTTTGGCTGCATCAAACGCCATCCTAAAGCCTGGTGGTCTGCTGAGGTGGAAGATGCAAGGCTTTCGCTGCTGCTCACAGAAGCGATGAAGATTGCCAGGCTTACATCTCTGCTTCTCACAGAAGTGATGAAGATTGCCAGGCTTACATCTCTGCTTCTCTGCTGCTCACAGAAGTGATGAAGATTGCCAGGCTTACATCTCTGCTTCTCAACGCACCTCTTCAGTCATTGCCAAGGCCAAGGCTGAGGGATGGCAGACGACTTACTTTTCTCTTTCATCTAAATCTAACCCTAAATCTGTACACTCTGTTCTTCACTGTATTGCTGGCTTTCCTTTCCCGTCTTCCCTCTTCTCCTATCTTCCCCAACTGTTCCTCTCCCAGGGAATTGGCTTCAGTCTATGCCACTTACCTGAGATCCCACTTTTCCGTTTTTCAGCCAAGGGTGATGTATAGCAGAGCCAGAGGCTATCTTTCTTAGCTCTGCCAAGCCACGGGCTCTGATGAGTCTCACTCGTTCTTTTGCTCTCCTTTCTCTCCCACTGAATTTTTGCGGCTGCCTCCAACATATCCTTGTCCACTGCCACTGGCCCAGACAAAGTTGCCTATTTTATGCTGAAGCATCTTCCTTGCTCTGGCATGGATTTTCTTCTTCACATCTTCAATCTTTCCTGGACTTTGCATTCCTTTCCTTCCATCTGGAAGACATCTTCTATTATTTCCATGCACAAGATGGGAAAGCCTCTCGACTCTCCTGCTTCCTTCCAGCCTATCTCTCTCACCTCCTGCATCTCAAAGCTTTTTGAACGCATCATTCTATCCCATCTACTCTTCTTTCTGGAATCTAATTGCATTCTCTCTCCCTGCCAGGCCGGTTTCTGCCCTGGACAATCTACTCTAAATCAAATTCTGTTCCTTTTTCAGTCCATTTCGGATGGATTTAACAAACCCAGGCCGTGCTCTCAGACGATTCTCTCTACTATCAATTTCTCTAAAGCTTTTGACTCTGTCTGACATCTCGCTCTTTTCCACAAACTCATTTCGGCTGGCCTCCCTTCTTGCTTTGCTCGTTGGACTCAATCTTTCCTTTCTGACATGCGTGCTTGCATGTTTTATTGAAATCATGAAAGTCGTTTCTTTCAAGTCTGTCAAGGTGTTCTGCAAGGATCTGTTCTTGGCCCTGTACTTTTCTCTCTATTTATCAATGATCTTCTGGCTTCTCTGCCATCTTTCCATCAGCTGCTCTCTACGCTGACGATCTGGCCATTTGGCCCTCCTCCCCCTCGATCTCCACTGTGGAGAGGCCACACAAGGAGCTCCGTTTTGATTGTAGTGCTGGTCTGAGTACTGGTGTCTTCCTCCCAATCCATGGACCGGCTGTGCCTGTGGACACTGGTCCCAGGAGAGCTCGCTCTCATCTCATTCTGCACTGTCCAGGTATGGACTGTTTGTGCCGCTCACTATTTGGTGACTCTCTGTCTCTCAACAACCTCTGGTCCAGACCTTGGAAAATTGCTCGGCCTTTGGGGCTTCATGGTCTTCTGCCATGCCCCCATCCCTCGGAAGAAGTCGGGTAATCAACAACAAACAACAACAGAATTGGCATGACTTTGCAAAACCAACACCTAATAGTTCCAGTTGATAGACGAAGTGTTAGTACAGGGATCTGGCATGTATATCGGTCTACCAAGTGTAACAATAACAAAACGGAACTATGTTTTAACAAAATCAAGAAAGCAACAAAATAAAAATCAGTTGTCAGTTTATTCACACACAAGAAAAATCAAATTTGTCAATGGCAATACTGTTGCGATTAATGGCTCAAACATTTATTCAAATTAAATGCTTTAGTTATGAGAATCTATTGCTTGAATATATATTTTAGTTATGAATCAAAACTAGTATGGTTAGCCATAGGCCAAGCCTTTTCTAAATTTTCATCAACAAATTGACGACCAATATTATTCTGTTGATCTCAAAAATTTAATAATCTCACGAGCTATTTTATGCTGTTTTTTTTTCATACTTTCATTAAAACATTTCAGATCATTGTTGTCCAACTCTCTGGACCAAGTTCGAATTTCGTTTTTACAATTCTAATTTATTGATTGGCATGTCCTTTTTAAAACCGGTAAAGTGAATCTCATTGCACATTTTGTAAGTCTTAACAGCAATACTCCAACAAGTTACTTCCTCCAATAACTTTTTTTCGAACAACTTTCAGTTTATATTCCAGTGTCCCTATCATGCTCACAACGAGCAGCACAGGACTATATATTTTATGGACTCGAGTTTATCTATTGAAATTGACGATGAATTTAATGACAATTTATCTTCAAAATTTGTGGACACTGCAAAGCAAACCTATTCTTCTAAACATAATATTGCTACACAGCTGTTTAAATGCACTTCCAAAGAACAAGAGTCTCAGAATTTGCCAGCAAGCAAAACAAAGGAAACGAAGTGGCTACTCTTAGTCTTAAGAATGACACTATGATTCAAAACTAGAGCAAATTATTTCAAATAAAACAAAAATTTCTTACAAAAATGATAAATTCCAACAAACATCAACTAGTAATATATAAAAAAAAATCAATTACATATTTTACTTGAAAAGCTGAAGAACTTGGATAAGGATATTTATGCAAAGTCTCATACCAGGAAAATTACATTAATTATTTTAAGTCCATCAAATAAATAATGCCGCACCGCCCGTAATAAGAATAATCGGGAATATAAACTTGCAAAATTTTGGATTTGATTATTAAACTTTCAGTTTTGCCCCTAAACTACTTTACCTATAATTCCTTTACCTTTGTTTACTCTGCGTTTTGGCGCCATTATTACATTCGACACTCGTTTTTCTGGACCTCATTAATCCAAATTTCAGTTCATCTGGACTGTGAGTCCAAACAACCAACAAATGAATTCAAACAACACAGGCCTCGCGCACTGCCAGAAAGGCCAGATAGGTGGCTACTGATGCTCATAAAGACCATGTTTTGTCTGGTATCAGTGAACAACTCTACCGTTCCATACAAAAACATAACAGAAGTGAACGGAAAATTATATCATCTTAATAGGTAACAGTGAAAACATATACAAAAAAATATATTTGTCACATTACTGAAACAATGGAACACAAAAAGTTATTATCACAAAGCATGAAATTCGCCCACATTTTGTTTTTGCATGAAATCCCAGAATTTTGTGCATTTTCAATACAAATAGCTTTCTTAAAACTCTTAATTATGCTTTCCAAATCTTCCAAGTTTAAGCAAATGGTCCTACCTGTGACTCAAAAACTGAAATTTATGAGAAAACAAGAGAAAGAAGCTAGTGTCACAAGTGTCTGTGAGGAGTATGATGTGGCCAAGCAAACTGTGTCGGACATTAGAAAGTTGAAAGATAAGCTCATAGAATATTCTGCCAAGGCTGCATGTGGATGCATCGGCAGAAAAAAGTGGTAAAGATGCACTGAGAAAACTGTTACGGCAGGTAAACATGCTGCACTAGATGCTGTGGTTATGAAGTGGTATGTGTCAGCAGCAATCAGTGGGGATGAATGTCCGTGCTACAGAAATCTTTGTAGCAGCTAGGAAGCTGGCACAGAAAATGGAAATAGAAAACTTGGAGGAAGCAATGCATGGCTGTGGCAATTCTGCAATCAACATCGAATTTTTAATACGATGGTGCAGGGTGAAGCAAGTGATGTCGACACAGCCAGCATTGAACCTTTTCAGATTAAGCTGAATAGATTAATTGAAGATGAACATTTAAGCTACTCCCAAGTGTATAATGGTGATGAGACAGGCTTCTTTTAGCATTCAACGCCTAAGAATAGTCAAATGAGAAAAGGCGATGAAACTGTTAGGTGTAACAAATCGAGTAAGCAGCATCTCTCAGTACTTGTCTGTGCCAAAGATAGCAGTACCCAGTGTCTCAAGCTTGCTGTCGTGGGTATGTCCAAGTCACCTAGAGCTCTACAAGCCACAATAACTGATTTACTGGTGCACTACTTCGCCTCAGCAAAGGCATGGTTTATTTCTTGTATATTCCTTGAGTAGTTCCAAAAATATTTTGTGCCAGCTGTGTGTAAGTACCATATTCAACGCTTGAAAATTGCACCAGAGAATGTGAAAACGCTCCTTTACTCATCCCAGTGAAAGTTTGGTTGTTGGCGGTGGTCACAATTGGGTGATGTTTTTGCCTCCTAACACGACATCAGTAATATAGCCTATGGATTAGAGCATAATTTCAGCACTAAAAAGGCAACATCTTGATGAGGTGTTAGTCGTCCTGTAACAAGACGAAGATAAGGACACAAGAGAGGCAAGAACGCCCACCAATACCAAGGCTTACAGCATTCCTTCTGATCTCTACAACTTTGCATACAGCTGGGACACAATGAAAGTGTCAACACTAGCCAACTGTTGGAAAAATCTTCTGCAGGACCAAGATATTGAAGCGGAGCTTAAAGAATTTGAGGCTAAAAAGATACACAGGCTGCTGCTGCATGGTAGAGAGAGAGGTCTTAGTGTTGGTGATATCAGAGATTGGTTGAAAGAACAACAAAATAACCCAGGGTTCCAGGTGATAACCAAAAATGAGATTGTAGCTTTTGTTACTAATCCTAAGGAGAAGAACAGCAGTGAAGATGAAGATGAGGTGCTGGTCAAGAAAGTTAAATTGTCTACTCTGAGAATCTACATAGATGCTCTGGTGGACTACACAATATACAGCACTATTCCAGAAACCACCTCGAACTACGGGTCTCTCAGGATGCTAAGGGAAATAATTATCAAGGAGCAGCACGAAGTAGGCTGCCAAACAAAAGTCACCAACTTCTTCTCTCCAGTTTGCCGATCTACATCCCCAGCCTCAGACAATCCTGAAAATGGTGCCAGAGGTGACTTCGAGGGCTTTACTTCAGATCAGGGGTGGCCAACCTTTCACATACCATTCATCAACTTTTGTTATACGGTTTCAGATGTGCCACGAATCCTGGCGCAAGTATTTCCCTCCCATGTCACTCTTGTTTACAAAAAGAAAGATTTGTTTGCAGTTGTAATCTGCATGTTGTTATCACAAGGTTGCAATGTGCCACTTCTACTCATCCATTGCACCACCTTTGGCGCATGCGCCATAGGTTGGCCAACCCTGCTTCAGATAGTGAAACCATGGACCAAGAATAACAAGCTTTCTTAATCCTGTAAATAGTGTAAATGCATTGTACATATTGTTAACCCTTTGAGGGATAATGTAACACATATGCTACATGATTATTAATTGTTGTATTATGACGTAACAACCATTTTTCTGAAATTCATTGTAATTCTGTTATTTCCAAACAATAAAGGAATTGTCTCAAATTTTATGAATTAGAATTTTATGATCTTCAAAGGGTTAAGGACAGTTGTTCTATTTTATTGACACTACATAAATACATTGGTGGTGTCCGAACTTTTATATTATCCAAACAGGTTCCTGCACCATCTGGTCTGGAAAAACGAGGGTGGAGTGTATCTGGTCATATAAAAATAAAATCAATTTACAACATCACCGAGACTAACTTTAGCTATAGTCTACATTTATAGCATTTAAAAACTGCTTTAATTGGATTTTTGAAATGTAAAAAATTTAATAAATCTACTGAAACGCAATTGAAACAATTTGTCACTAAACAACTTTACTGCTTATTCATCTCATTTAGAGCTACATGTTGTTCAAGCCAAGTACAGCCAGTGAAACATATGATAGCTTAGATCAGTGATTCCCAACGTGGGGCGTGCGCCCCACCACTGGGGTATTATAAAATTTTGGTGGGGCGTGGAGGTTTAAGACATTGGATTGATTTTGAACATCTGGCTTTTTTTTGTTCTGCCCTCGTATGATTTTGTGAATTGTGTTTGGGTGTGTGTGATAGCATGGGTGTTTAAGTTCAACGTTTGTGATGCGACATATCGTTTGTCCTGTCATAGCATCTATTTTACTTCTCATTTATACCTAAATATCTGTGCTAAACATGACATTGGTATCTACAGCATCTATTTTACTTGTTATACATAAAATCAGGTAAAGTTATATTACTTGTCATTTCAGTGCTACTCGTATCTGTGATGCTTATGACATTAACCTAAAACTAGGTTTAAGTTTAGAAACTATGAGCAAAATAAGCAAGAAAAAAGTTCGTCAATATTCAAATGAGTTTTTAAAGTTTGGTTTTATACCTGCTGCGCATGATGAATGCTCGCCCTTTTGCCTACTATGCCTACAAACTTTAACAAATAAGTCAATGAAGGCTGGTCATCTAGAAAATCATTTGAAAGCTAAACATCCCAACCATGTCAAATCAAACTTGCAATATTTTAAAACTTTAAAAACAAATTTTGAGAAAAGGACAAAAATTACTTCATTATTTGCTAATCAAACTGCATCCCTGAATCGCACTCTTGAAGCAAGTTATGCAATTTCTTTGCTTATAGCAAAAAGCGGAAAGAATCACATGATAGGGGAAGATCTTCTAAAACCAGCAATATCTGTTTTTGTGAGAAAAGTTTTACAAACCGATGACAAGGATGTGCAAGCAATGGCACTTAGCAACAACACAGTCAGCAAAAGAATTGATGAAATGGGGCAAGATGTTGAGCTACAACTTATCGAGAAGTTGAAATCACAAAAGTTCTCATTGCAAATCGATGAATGCACAGTTAGGAAAAGCAAAGCATTGTTATTAGCATATGTGAGGTATATTGACAAGGAAAAGTTTCAAGAAGAGATGCTATTTTGTCAGTCATTAGAAACCACCACTCGTGGAGTTGATATCTCCGACAAAGTAAGCAATTATTTTGATGATAATAAAATTCCTAAAACCAACATTGTTTTGTGTGCGGCCGATGGCACCCCTGCCATGGTGGGTAAAAATACAGGATGTTTAAAATTGCTAAAGGAAGAAAATCCAAACATGTTAGTTGTACATTGTGTGATTCACAGAGAACATTTAGTTGCAAAAAATCTTGCTCCTAAGCTGCACGAAATACTACATTCTGCGATCAAATGCATTAATTATATCAAAGCAAATGCCAAAACAGAACGTTTGTTCCAGAAGTTTTGTGAAGTTAATCATGCAAATCATGTGAGATTATTGCTCCACACCGAAGTGAGGTGGTTGTCAAAGGGAAACTACCTAAGGCGATTAATGGAACTGTTCGAACCACTCAGTGAGTTTTTGAAGGACAAATCGGAAATGACTCTCCTGATGACCATGGATGGCAAAGCTTATGTTAGCTATTTGGCAGATATTTTTGAAAAGCTTTGTTCTTTAAATAAGCAGCTTCAAAGAGCCGATGCAACACTTTGTGATGCCAAAGCAAAAATATTTGGATTTGTGACATTTCTCAGTTTGTGCAGAGGCAATATTTTGTCAAAAAGCACGTTCAATTTCCTTGGTTAAAAAAATGTGACAGTTATTGCTGAACAATTAGAAATGCTGATGAATGATTTCAACCAAAGATTTTATGATCTGAAAGCAACGGAGTTTCCTTCTTGGTTAACTCAACCACTTTTAGATAACGTTATGCAAGGTTAGTGAATGGTTGGAAGGTTCACACCGACATAAACCACAAACATTATCTTGAAAACAATTTAGTGTGTATTGCAAGCAATGCACCCAACCCAATTTGACGAGACCATCCCTGGGTGGTTTATGTCGGTGTGAACCTTCTAATCAACCACCATCCAACTACAATCAACCACATAACAATCAGATTTATCTGCAGTATCAGATCAATACCAACAAGAATTATGTGAGCTGCAGCAAGATGAATCCATGAAAACACTTTTCAATATTAAAGGAAACCTAATGTGGCTGTCACAGAAATGCAAAAAGAAATACCCTCGATGTACTACTTTGGCAAGTCAAAAACTGATACGTTTTCCGTCATCTTATTTGGTTGAATGTGGGTTTAGCGTTGTTGCAGATTTGTTGCATGCTAAGAGAAATCAACTAGAAATCACAAAACGTGGTGATTTTAGACTGAAACTGAATAAACTGGAACCTCGAATCAAGCAGCTCTGTAGCCAGCATCAAGCACAGAGCTTCCATTAACCATGCTATTGTATGGTTTCGTCCAGTAATAAATTGTAGAAACTATGTGTATTTTTATTTATAATTAATCCAGCGTTTTAGCTTTAGAGTAAAAAATCCATACGACATGTAGTAGTTCTGGTGGGGCCTGAGATTTTTTACAAGATAAAAGTGGGGCTTGACGCAAAAAAGGTTAGGAAGCACTGGCTTAGATAAACCACATACTAATTTGATTAACAAAAAACTATTACCATCGGAATCAGGGTCGAGATATGGCCCCCTTTTGCTCTTCATACCACAGATATCTCTTGCTCTTTCAGCCCAAACTGTGTCTGGTTTGATCCACAAAACAGGGCAATTTCTATTCATAAACGCACAAACATTTTGAATCCGCTTGGCAGGCATTCTAAGAGTGACTTTTTCCGAACCGTCTAAAAACAAATACAGTACATTAACAGAGTGAAAGCCATAATTGCACCAATTAATTGCAGATTTAAGTAATTAATTCGGAAAGCTCTAATTGCAGAATTTAAATGTTGACCACATTACCCATTCAACAATTCCTACAGACACGTTTTGCATTCGTCTACCCTGAGAAAAATTATGTTAGTAATGCCACACTAGAACATCTTTGTGTTCTGCTGGATCGTACTACTACTGGCAGTAATGCAGAGAGCTAGCAGTATGTGCAACTCTCAAAGTGTTGCCAACATTGCTAGCACAGTGCGTTTCTGACAAAAACAGTACAACCGAGCAGGAAAAATCATCGTCAAGTGCCTTTTCACAGGAAACACAATGTAACAAAATGAGAAATTTTAATGCATGGCCATTGCTGCTGTAGACGGCAGTCTATCCAAGTCGGATATGTAGCTGACTGTGTCTGACACTGATAAATTAAAGTAACGCATGCATGCCGTTCCCAGAAATTAACTAACTAGTTCACTTATTATAGATTGCTGAAGTAAGCCATATATGCATCATGGAGACAAATAGCTACAGCCTGCGCTGTATAAAGCTGCTACTATTTCTGTACCATACACTGAAAAACCATATAACTGTAGGTCATTGCATTACATCTGGCCCGCTTAAACATGCACGCTGTTTTTTGACCGAAAACATGGCTTTAAAAAACGTATTGGGCTATGTTAACCACAAAGCACATCAAACAAACCATTGCTTCATGATACACTTGAAGGAAGCACATGGATAAACTGGTTTTCAATCTGTACCACGAGAATACTATCTTTGATTAGCTGCCGCAGATGTAATTCCAACTTATTCAGCATACTGTCAGGTGCAATTAGACCAAACTGCTTGAAATTCAGCAAAGTTTTAACCAGGAAATTAAGATGAAACGCATCAACAGAGAGGTGCGCTTAAAACAGTAAGGAATATAGGAAACCTCATCAATTTTCTTCTCTCAACCAAATGAAAACTTTTTTTAGTCCATGATCATTTCAGCTTTTTCAACCAATGAAGATATAGAATGCTTGCAAAAAATCACCTTTGCTTTTTATCAAACTTCATGGACTCCTGGTCTCTAAAAGTGTAAAAAACTCTTGCTCATTTTGATTGATATTATCCCATTGAAACTAATTCTAATAAATCTCTGCAGACTTCTTGTGGAACATGGAAGTGTCGTTTTTTTGCTAAAAAGCTTAATAGAAAAGTTGAATACTTCATTTTTCAGTGAATTTGCCAGAAATACAGTAGTTTAAAAAATCTTTTAAAAAAATGTTAAAAATGGAGATTTAAAAACGTTGTTGCGCGGTTTATTGACAAAGAAGTGCTCGCATATTTTGATATCAATCTTGCGACTTTTTGATTTATGATCCAGTTATCGAATCCTTTCCAGTAAGTAGTTTGCCTATTTGGATTCCATGAAAACTTACCAAAGCTATGATATGTTTATTCTGCTTTGTAGTTAATCTAATAAATCTAATACAAATTTCCCAACCATACAGCACACTGCCACGTAAAGTTGTGAAGAATGGTATGTAAAAACGTTTGGTTTTTGTAGTCCGGGAAAGATAAAACAACAGCATAATTTCTAGCTCTGTTTGCCTCTAAGACAATCATAATTTTTGAATCCCGGTAAACATTGTAAACTGGGAGAGGAAAGGTAATCAACCATGGAAGAAATACTACTTTGACTACCTTTTTGTTAACAAAAGCGCAATATTTCAATCAATTTAATTCTGAGCAACCACGTCTATCTCAAACGGTTGCTGGGTTACAGTTACTTTTTGGTGTTCTTGATAGGGGGCAAAAGCTATGGCCTGCAACAAAAAAATTTTTCTTGGCTTATTTCCAGGGGATAATCACAAAAAATCAATGAGATAAATGCAAGTTATAAAAACATTGATGTACCTGTTTTCAACAAAACTAAGTTTAAAGATAGTCTACACCAGTGATTCTCAACCACTGTGCTGCGGCACTTTTGTGAGCTGTGAAATGATAAAAGTGTGCTGCCAAATTTTAGATATATTTTGCATTAAAAGTGTTCTTATTATTAACTTGTATTTAATCCTTCAATAAACGTGCGGTTGTTTTGATAGTACATATTATTTTGCATATTTAAAATTATCATCATAAACTATTTTACACAGTGTGTTATACGTAAGTAAATAATTTTTAAACTTATCTTTTTCAATGTGTGCCACCAAATTTTGAAATCGTTAAAAGTGTGCCGCAACAATAAAAAGTTTGAGAATCACTGGTCTACACCATATACATCACTTACCTAGCTTTAATGATACGGTTATTTTTATGCCTTTTTCATTGATGACAATAGGATCACATGTATCATCCAATTTAACTGGAAATGTGCGCAAAGAACCCAGCCTTAATGATCTGAATGGTAGGCCAATATACTCTTTAGTTGGATGTATAGCAGTTTCCGACATATCTGCAAATGATCAACAGGCTGCAAGTAAACTATCACAATTACAAAGTAGGTTTGACCTGATATAAAATTTTCGTAGTATGCAAAATACTGGCTTAAGCTGCATTCACAAGAAACCAGTTTTCAAACAAGATAATTACAAATAGTTACAGCTACAAGACACGATTAAGTTTTCCAGAGAATTGTGCTAAAATACAGATTTTAAGGTTTTACAAGTATCAGGGATAATATTTAATGTCACAGCATTGCCTGATACAGACAAATCCGGTTAATTGTTTATCGGACAGTCGTATAATTTGTCTTTTTGCATAAAAATTGTAAATCCCAAACCATAGCCTATCTTTTTCTAAGAAAATAGTCCAGTTAATATCGGCTTATTGCATAGTCTATTTAATTGCATAAAAAGAAAAGCTGTTTATTCGATTAACCAAAGTGTTAGTTGCAAAATCAAGTGACAAAAATCCATCTTCGGCAAAAAGTTTTGGCATTCTTGAAAGACAGACGCCAATTAGGAGCGCAGTAGGAGCACGTAGTACACTGTAAAAAATGCTGCAAGATTCCTCTGATCAATTTCAGGCGGCATCTCTCATGTTTGCAAAATTTCATGTTGCTGCATTCCAGAATTCTTTGATCTTGCAGCAGATTCTTTTACAGTGTGCGAGCACAAATTCGCACGTGTACTTTGCAATTGAAATTCGCCAATTCCATTCTCAATACCCGCCCAAAAAACAAAATGTGAAACGCTCTTGATACAATTCGGCGACTTTTGCAACGTGAAGGCGCAGACATGGCCACATTTTTTCGTTTAGAAAAACAATTACAAGAGAGCATGCAAAACAACATTAAACAAACTACTGTTGCGCAGAACCGTATTTTTCGGACCATAAGGCGCACTTATAATACTTCAATTTTCTCAAAAATGCAACATGCGCCTTAGTCCAGCGCGTCTAATGTGTGGAACAGGTTGCGCTTTGTCACCAAGCTCTGAACAAACTTTAATGTGGTAATAAGCGCTACCAACGCAATAGCACCTACCTCAACTGGTTCTCTCTTGAGAGCAAACTTCTTCGCTCTTTCTTTCTTGCGATCAAATTACCTACTCTCATTTCCTTTACGAGTGTATTTTTCTCTTCACTTTACGTGCGTAAACACACACGTGCGTCGCGCATGTATTGCAACATGTACCTAGCAACTAGCCGTACACTTCTCACGTAATTCGAACACAACAATTGATTGTTTGATCATAAAATACAAGTACGGTACCGTTAAGTGCGTGGAGTTTTGTTTCATAAAATTCGCTTCATAGTCTGGAGCGCCTTACGTATGAAAATAAACGCGTTAGAAGATATTTATTGATACTGCGCCTTATAGTCCGGTGCGCCCTATGGTCCAAAAAATATGGTTTTCTACGTAATTGAATCAATGCCGTGTATGATCAAACAATACTTTGTCTTCTGCAGTGCTTTATTTGTGCGTTTACAATAATTTTGAATAAACGCATAATCTGCTTAATTGCATAAAAGAACTTGGCCAATTGACTATACAATTAATCGGATTCGTCTGTATCTGTGCCAACTAATTAGTGACATTTCAAGTTTGAGTGCCAACTAATTTAGTGACATATCATTTCCTCGTCTTACTATTAAACAGCAACAGCAGTTTTAAAAAATTTTACTGCTCAAATTAGAGTCGAAAACAATTCAAAACAACTAAAAGCAGCAATTTTTTTGGTTCTTTTTGAAGTATATTGAACAGTTGCTGCTATACTTCTTCCAAGGAAAAAACTGCCATGCCTTTTCAAATGTGATCCGCACTTCAAGTACCAGTGAAGTCAAAACTAATGCTTTTTCCTTTTTGTGAAAACTTTTGAACACCTTACGCAAATCATTACCTCTAATCACTTCTTATGATAATATTTTTTTTGGTTGCTATAAAAAACTAAAATCAATAATTGATGTCAAAAGACTTGGATTTCAACTTAGTCTAAATTTTTAGCCTTCATGCATTAGGTTATGACAATTAAGTATGTCTTCATTTAAAACGTTCCACTTCAGTAAAATGTTGTCAAAATTAATGCATGTAAGAAACTATTAACTAGACCAGTGGTGACTTATCTGCGAGACAGTTTACACTAATGCATATAATAAAACCTGTAGTGTAGATCACACAAATAGTGCCACATGTAAAGCATTGATAAAAATTGCCAGGCAGTTTACAACCATACTGGCTCATCTAAGCTTGTTTAATGATAAATTATGCAATGGTTATAAACATCTTTAAATTTAAAAATAATCTTGTATTTATATTATGAGTGCAAAAATATTGTCGCATGCTTGTGCAGGACTAAACAGTTTACATGCACAAACAGGATTCGCAGCATAGTAGTAGCAAGTTTCTATTTTGAGGTGTACCATTAGAAAAACATAGCAGTAAAAATGATGTATGTGTGTGCCTTTAAAATTTGTATGCACTACTAAACTCCAAAAAATTTTTGCACCCCTGATTTATACATCAGTCAATAGTTACCACTAGCATTTATGTTTATTAACTCTTTCGATCCCGCGTGCATTGTGAGAAAATGCCCGCAAGGTGGCAGAGCGAAAAACTCATAATTTGTCATAATCAATCATAATTAATCATCATAAAATACCCAAGTTTGTTTGTAAATCATTACTCATCTGTTTACTTCTACATCAAGTGTGATATATCGTTGAAATCTCTATTTCTTGAGAATTTCAAATATAATAAAAACAAAAAAATTTTTTTTTTGAATATGCAAATTTTATGCAAATTAGCCCCCCCAACAGGTGCTGAGTGGTCTTCGAAGTTAGAGTACCCTTACCTCAAGGATCACTGCAGATTTTATTTTTCTACCAATTTCTTGAGAAATGGTCGCTAGATGATGCTAAGGACATAAGCTTTCAGGGTACATCAGTCAAAACTTACCAAAAAGCCTAGGTTTTCTACAGTTTGCTACTTTCTGAGGCCCATGACCTTTTTGTTAACCGGTACTGACCAGTACCAAATTTTGTTAGTCAAATGTAGTATCTAAAATAGGATCAGATATTATCTGCCACAGGTTAGCCTAAACCATGTAACATTATGTATTTTTGAACGGGAAATTTCTTGAAGATTCAGAAAATATCAAGTTTAAATAGAATATGCTGTCACTAACAATGAAACAGCAACTTATTTACACCTCTCCCATGTGTTGAGAAACAAGGGGGATACAGCAAACTTTGATTTAGAGAAGCCAAACTTTTGCTAGCTGTTAAACTTGTATTTCAGTTTTTGTTTCCTTAGAAACTTGATGCGAAATGACGACTTTAGTGGTGAAGTATTTGCAATTTATTTTATCTTTTTATAGGGTGTAGTGTTTCAAAAAATTATAATTTAGTGAAGGTAAGTCAATGAATTTTGGGGGGTTTTGAACTGACATGATGTACAGTACCCATTTTTGATCAGTAAATATCATATATTGCTTAGCCTAAACTATTTAAAGTTATATATTGCTGAAAAGCAAATTTTCTAAGCTTTTAAATGAGACCGGTATTTAGCAACATATCATATTTTTTGTGCACTAAATATACTTTTTTTACTTACCCTATAAATTTGTTTGGGGGTTTTGAGACCCCTAAAAAATTTAAAAATTTGAATAGGTAAATTTTATCATTATTGCTTGAAATTTTGTCAAATGATGCTCCAAAAGAGTAGTTTTCAGACTGTGTTAATGATAAAGGGTTTGGTTTTGTGGTTAAACCAGGTATCTTGATTTGAATTCAAGGTAGTTGGCTCTTGCACGCGTCTGCTGAGAATTTTGCAATTTTTGTCATCTGCAACTGGGTTCTTGGTCCTTTTAACCCTATTTCGGTATGAAAATCCCAGAATTAAGGCACAAATTATACATCTTCCGATGCGTGAGAAATTAAGCGTGATCTTTTGAAAATTTTATTAAAATCGGATGAGAAATAAAGTCACAAATCGTTTTTTTAGTAAACTTTTTGAAAAAAATTTTGTAACTCATTTTGAAAAAATTTGAGGGAAACTCTTGCCGGTAATAATACCGTCGCAGGATCGAAAGAGTTAAGCGAGCATACTTTCCATCTTTGTATCTTAAAAATTTAATTTGATTTCACAGCTATTTTAAGCAACTTTAGTTGGTCGTGCATAAGAATATTTTGTGTAGCAAAAGTGCTAATCATCTGTCTAAACATTAGAAGCCATTGATCAAAACCTTTTATGCTTGACCATGCTACTTTAAACTAGAAAATTAAAATCTGTACTGTGGCAATTGAATATCTTGAAAACTATTCCATCAGAACTGGTGCAGGGCACTGTTTTTTATTTTTTTATTCGAGCTATAAAATACAAATTTTGCAATGCATTGGCTTAAAAACAGCTGACAACAACAAAGCAAAAACAAAAAAATGGTGATGTTGACAAAGTTCACTTAATGAACAATACAAAAAAATAACTCAAGTGAAACTATGAAGTGCCCTTTACAGTCAGCTGCCACTTATTGATATTACTATGGTAAACGGAATCAAAAATTAAAATTAAAAAATCCGAGCTTCAAAGTAAATGATGATCATGTGGCATGTAAAGCAATAATAGAGCTGTGTTTATTGATCACGTCAATCTGGTTTGTGCTTTCACTCTTACTTTAAAATCTTTTGTTGTCATCTGAAAAATTTGCTTGTTCCATTAGTTAATAACAAAAACAAAAACCAAAAACCAGGCAAAACTAGCATGATTTATGAACACTGCTTGAAGAGTGATTAACCCATGAAAACTGCTCCTCAGATGTGTTACGTTACCATACCATGCTGTCAAAAATGAGAACTACCTTGGTGACTTTATCAAAATATAAGCTGAGAGTTTAGAAAAGTGCCATTCAATCGGTACAAATATTGTATGCTTTGCAATGTATGACAGAAAACACATTTAGTACTGAACTCACCATTTTCTTACAACAAATCTTACTCTCAAACATCAAGCCAAACTGCTGATGTACTTCAACAAATACATGCTGAAATTATTTTGCCTCACCATCTTCTACAAACTTTTAAAAGATCAAAAGACAATTTTGCCTAAATATTAAAAATATTTTCAAAATTTTTACCTCGAACAACTAGAATTTTTACTGCAAGCCAATCTAGTTTAAACTTTGGCTCTTTTTCAACTGCGTAACTTTAAAGCAGACCCCGATCTTCTTGCAACAACAAATACTGAAGATTGTTAAGTTTCTGTGCTTCATTATTCAACCTATATTGCTAGCCCAACTTCTGAGAACCAAAAATCAAAGACATGTAAATGTTTCTTGCTACATTATTCCCATATGCATATATTCTGTCATTATTGAAAGTTAATGAGTAAAATACAAATTTCCATTCTTTAAACTGTAACCTGCTGGCTTATTTTTGTCTAAAATACTATATTTTGTCATTTTAAGCAGAAAATAAGCCTTATGTGAAAGTAACTTCACAGTTAGCTTTTTAGATGAAAATCACAGTCAACATTGCACTATTTATAATCAAATATTGTAAACACGTCAGTGGTTTTGCAAAATTATCTAACAATGTGCAATTGAAGCACTTTAATAAACTAAAAAATATGATACCAGTGAGTGCCATACATAAAAAATTTAACTGCATCAAATACACTACAAAGCGCAGCTCAACGTTCATGAAAATGCTTTTAAACTCTACACAAAAGCAATTAGAAGAGTTCAATCAATTACTAAAACCAGTGCTCTTAAAATGGAAATTTGATTTCACCAAAAATTCACTAATCCAGAAGAATTTTATAAATTTTTTATAGGTTCCACAAAATGTTACTCATAGATATTTTGCTGCCTTTGGACTGATAGTATATGGTATATGCAGTTGGTTGTTCATGTGCCCACCCTGCACCTTATATTTATACTAACAGCACATTAGTAGTCTATTTAGTTTACCCATTTAGATGTCGTTTTGTCTATTGGCTTTAAGCTTTCTTGAAAACTTATGACACTTTTCTGAAACAAGATTGCACGAAATGCATTTGAGGAGCCTTAACAGTAGCTGTAGTGCATGAGATGTGACAAAAAGGTAATCGGATGTATCAGCCATTCTTTGGGGTCAAAGTCAATTGGTAAGTTGCTTGTTTTACAGTGCAGCAGAACTGTGCAGTAATATTTGGGTATCATAGTATTAGGGTTGCCAGGTCAAAAGGAATGACCCAGAGTCTCTGGAAATTGCTGCAGTGGCTCCAGGCTCTGGTATTTTACTACACATCTCGGGTTTGCAACAAAATTCCAAGCTATGTGCTAAAGCTATTCTTTTATTAACTTTTCTTTTTTTTATCAAATGTGCTACTCTCTTTCTCAGTGGATTTGGTTAAAAAAGAATTAAAAAGTAGTCATCACGATGACAACAGACCTAGGCCTTTTTCTATCAGCATTGACGCTTCCAACAAAGGAAACAAAAAATATTTTTTGTTGATAAACTCACTTTGATGCATCAACTGGAGTAATCTAGATGTAAACTGGACAGCAAGTGCTTTCTCATAGCCCAGTCGGTGAGTATGCCCGTACTTCAAACTTGACAGACCAAAACCAAATCTGGCCTAACGGGAGGGTACCTACTGTTACCAATGTTCTTGTAAATGACAAACGCTCTTTTCAGGGCGGGATGATGCATCAAAACGCATCGTCAACAAATTCCAAAGGCCAGCAACTCTTCAGCTGAACATCAAACGCCTCACTGCAAGCAAGACAAACGTTTCTTACCATCTTGCTGGGTAGTGTGAGGCACTCATCATCCTACTCCAGTAGACCCACTGCACTTCTGCAGAAAGCTTAGTTCTACGAAACTACCTACTAGCTGGATTCTCCTTAAGCAGGAAGCATGGCCTTGCCACGTTTCTCCATGAACGACTGGAGTGGACCCTTTTCGACCAATCTCATTTACACCCAATACTGAGTGGCTGTGCGTTGACATTGATAATAATAAGATAGTCAACATTTATAAACCTCCTAATTTGTTTGCAAATTCAGACGAATCCGGTTGACTGCACAGTCAATTTGCCAAGCTTTTTTATGCGATTAAGCGGATTATGCGTTTATCCAAAGTTAGTATAAACACACAAGTAAAGCACTGCAGAAGACAAAGTATTGTTTAATCTTACACGACATTGTTCCAATCACGTAAAATATTACATAGTAGTAGTTTGTTTAATATTATTTTGCATGCTTTTTTGTGATTGATTTTCTAAACGAAAAACGTGGCGATGTCTGCGCTGCACATTGCAAACGTCGCCAAATTGAATCAAGAGCGTTAACACTTCTTTATTCTTTGGGTGGGTAATGAGAAAAGTGAATTGAACATTTAGCAAAACAAATCTTTAAACATCGAAATTGCATAATAAAATGACATTTTTTTGCCCCCATCAAAAACGGACAATTGTCAAGTACAGGTGCGAATTTGTGCTCCCACACTGTAAAAAAATCTGCTGCAAGATCAAAGAATTCTGCAATGCTGCAACATCAAATTTTGCAAATTTGAAAGATGCCGCCTAAAATTGATCCAAAATACTTGCAGTATTTTTTACCGAGCACTACCGGTACGTGCTCCTACTGCGCTAGTAATTGCCGTTTATCTCTCAAAAATACCAAAACTTTTTGTCGAAGACGGATTTTTGTCACTTGATTTTGCAACTAACACATTGGTTAATCCAATAAACAGCTTTATTTGTGAGCGACTAAACGAATTATGCAATAAGTCGATATGCGATTTACCGGACTATTTTCTTAGAAAAAGATTGGCTATAATTAGGGATTTATTATTCTTATGCAATAACATATGTTATGCAATTGTCCAATATGCAATTAACCGAATTTTTCTGTATCCGATCTCTGAGTACGTGTAGTCCCAAATCCTTGTCTCTGTGCTGGCGACTTCAATTGCCAGCATGTGGATTGGAGTTATGATGCCAACAGTGCAGATGTAGAATGCTTGTTTGGCAGGGCAAGTACCAGTACCAACAATCTTTGCCCTACTTTATAACCCAAAGAATGCCACCAGCTTCCACTGTGGCCGCTGGAATACCAATTCAGATCTTGCATTCGTCGATGTTGATTCAGATAGTTGTTTATCTGACAGCCGTGTCTTAGAAAATTTCTCGAGGTCTCAACATCGATCCTCGCTTATTACTCCACCCAGATTTACTTGTCCTGTACCAAGGAAACCCGTAAAGCAATGGAACTTCCGAAACGCCTTGTGGAGACACTATATTGCTCTCACAAACAAACTTGTCAGGACTTTGCCGCCACTTCATTCACCTCATATGAATCAGGCATACCAGTGCTTCTGTTAAGCCATCAGCACTGTTGCGAGAAAGCGAACCCACTTATTTTGTGATGACGACTGTGAAAACCATTACCAAACATTCTTGCAATACCCTGAAGGGGATGACCCAAACAGAGCTGCTACAACTTTGCTTGCCAGGCTTGACAGGAAACCGACGGATCGATGGTCTGAGGCGGTCCAAAAAATCGACTTTTTACACTCTAGCTGGGTAGCAAATGGTAGGTCACGACAATTTCCTCGTCAATGTCCTGTTTCAGCAAACGCTAATGCTAGTCGACTGGAAAAAAACGGGAAATACAAGGGTTCAAATCTAGAGGCTTCCTGACTTGTTACGCAGGAATTATCTGACCTTTGAAGGACTACTTTCCCCGACGCGATGGCGTAGTGATTAGAGCGTCCGCTTTGCAGTCAGTAAACCTGGGGTTCAATCTTCTTGTGAGTCATACCAAAAGACTTTTAAAAATGATATCCACAGCTTCCCTGCTTGGCGCTCGGCATTTACGGCAGGTTGCAGAAAACAACCGGGCAAGTTCGCTTGTTGTGTCCTTGAGCAAGGCACTTAACGGGACGCCCCCATCTTTACCTCTGTAACAGTAATAATCTTGGGAATATTCATGCTTTTATCCCACGTCGACGTAGTTTTGTTTTGGTAATTGTTTAGGGTATTCCCCCATATACAAACCGTTTCTTATCTATTTTATTCTCGAAACGATTTCATTGGTAGTTATTTGCGGTACTCTCCCCGTTGATACACCCTTTCAGATTTATTTTCTAAGCGTTTTTATTGGTTGTTCTTTGGTTTGCAGTTTCCAGTATTCCCTCGTTTTCAAACCTTTTTTTGTTAATTTTTAGTTTCTAGTACCGGTAATTTTGATTGGCTAGAATATTTTGGAACTTTTTCTCGGTTACGTGCGAATGGGAATTATATGTACCGGTACGGGTGGGTGATTTTGAAAACACAAAGGCGAAAGCAAACAAAGACGACAGAACAGAGAAGGAAGAAAAGAATTGAGGTAAAGAGAAAAACGAGAAGTGTAAAGAATTAGAAGGCAAGGGCCAAGCACTACTATAAGGAAGGGGGACTATTGGCTGCTACAAGAGTAGTGTCAGTGATTGTCGGCGTGCAACAGCTTATGTATAAATAGAGTTGTGTAATTAAAGAGTGGACTGGCAACCTAGCTTTTCATGCGTAAGTCCTTGGGCCATTGGTTCCCAAACTTTTTTGTCTGCCGGCACAGGAAATCAGTTGAACAAATTTCGCGGCACACCAGCCATTGGAATCTATTCCAATTGATGTCGAGTAGCATCACAGGCGACAGCGAGAATGGTAATGATTTTTTTTGATTTTTTTGGAGATCACCACTTTTCTGGGCAACGACCTCTGGAAATCGCGTGATGCAGCCCCAAATGGTGCTGATTTCAAAAAAAAGTCATTACTTTTCTCGCCGTGACCTGTAATGACAGCATTTTCTCAATTTTGGCAGAAAATTTGTAACAACAAAAAGCACTTTAAAAAGACTCGCGGCACACCTGCAAATCTTCCACGGCACACAGTTTGGGAAAGACTGCCTTAGGCCGAGGATAGGGCATAGAAGGTAGTCGTTGAACTCTACCGAGCGAATTTTCTAGTCGCCGAATCGTCATCTACTAATCACTAAGGTACAGAGCGGGTGACTTAACCGTATTCGGCGACAATAAGGAAGACAGGTGGCCCAGACACCTCGGAAATAGCAACTCCCAAGCGAGTGCGGACGTCCCGTCAAAAATGTAGCGATACAATTCGCTTTCTCGTGAATAGAGGATAAATATGGCAAATAAAATTTTTAAAAATGCAGTAAATATCTCCGAAGATTTTTCTCCAAGAGAATTTGCTGCCGCCCTCCATCACTATTTTTTGTCTGCAGAAAATTTATATCTCAGAAATATTTTTTTGAAGTGAATGATCAAACACGAATTTTTGTAACTTCAATCAAAGCAATCAAGAGTTTCTTAACTTAGATAAAAGATTGCTATTTGTAATTTTGAAAAATGCATCAAATACGAATTTCCAAAAATCTACATTTCTATGCTTTAACACGTTCAGCTCGTCCGCATTTTTGATGAAATGTTCCCCTGGGACGTAAGTTGCTATATAAGCTTTTCGATGTCTAGACATTAATCTAGTAGCGGTAACACGTGCTAGTTGTAGAATCAGCGCAGAAATGGTGTGATATTTTGAGTGTCAGTCCGTGGTACACGACGTGTATTTTGCAGTTTTTAATGTTTTAGATGTCGTGTACCACGGGTGGTACACGATATTTTTTTTTAATATTTGACCAAAGTATCATTTCAAATTGCAGATACTTTCTAATAAAATGAATAGTTCAATGTTTTATGGTCGAAAAGATTCAAGAAGTGAAGCTGATGAAGACGAGGCGGAGAGCACGTCCTCAGACCTTGGCTTATCCGACTCATCTGAGGAGTATGAACCTAGTTCTGAACCTGCTGACAGTGATAGCAGTTCGTCTGTAACTGTTGAGAGTGAAAGTGAAGAGGAAACGAGCAGTGATTGTATTCCTGTAGCTTCAATAACCAAAACATGGGGTCCCTGCACATTTCAAACTGCTAAATTTGGCTTCTCTGGACCTAGAAACCCTCAGATCAACATCACAGAATCTATGCCGTACGAAATTTATAGATATTTTTTAACGGATGAAATGCTAAAGTTGATCGTAGAAGAAACGAATAGATATGCGCAACAATACGTTTCAGCCAATCAGCTGCGACGTCGATCACTGATGTCTAAATGGAAGGATACCAATGCTGAAGAAATTCAAGCATTTTTAGGAATAATTGCCATTATGGGAGTTAGTCCATTGCCTCGACTCCATTTGTATTGGTCAAAAGACAAAAAATATCGAAATTTACGTATTGCAGAATTAATGACCAGAGAACGGTTTGAAATGCTATTGAAATGTTTGCATTTTTGCAATAACGAAGACAATAGCTCTGGCAGGCTTTTCAAAATTGAAAAAATCCTTAACTTGGCAATTCACCAATTTAAACAAGCTGTTACCCCAGGCCAGGAAGTTGTAATTGATGAAACATGATACCGTGGCGTGGAAGATTATCGTTTCGACAATACATTCCAGGAAAAGCTCACAAATATGGAGTAAAAATACACAAACTTTGCACAGTGGAAGGGTATACATGGAACTTCAAGGTATATTGTGGAAGAGAAGAAGAAGGAAGAAGTGGAAATGTCCAGACTCTTCATTCGGAAAATGTTGTGATAAAATTGATGGAAAATTTACTCTTGGCTGGAAGAACACTGTTTGTTGATAATTTCTATACTAGTCTGACGTTAGCTAAAGCTCTTTTAGCTAAACAAACATTTATGTGTGGAACATTGAGACAAAACAGAAAAGGAAATCCTAAAGAAGTGTGCCAAAAAAAGCAAAAAAGAGGAGACGTAATTAGATCAGAAACAGAAAATGGCATAAGAGTCGTTAAGTGGATGGATAAACGGCCAGTGCTGATGATGACGAACAAACCTGAGCATTTCGATGTTTTGATAGCTACGGGACGGAAAAAACAAAACAATGAAGACGTTTTAAAACCCCAAGCAGTTTTAGATTACAATGCGGCCAAGAAAGGAGTAGATGTATCTGATCAGATGTCAGCATAATACACATGCGTCCGAAAAACAGTCAAGTGATACAGAAAAGTTTTCTTTGAAATAATTTTGGGAACTGCAATTGTAAATTCTTGGTATGTTCACTGCAAGCTTTCTGGGAGAAAAATGGATATGCTCCGTTTTAGGGATGCTGTAATTGATGAAATGACCAAACAAGCAAACGAAAGTCATGAAGAAGAAACTTTGCCAGTAACAGCAAGAAAAGTTCCTCTACAGAGGCATCATCTTGGAAAGCATGATGGTCCAGCTCGGAAGATGCGAAAAAGATGCAAGAACTGTTACGACAATATAAAAAGAAGTGAAGGGACTGAAGTCGCCAGAAAACGCGCAAAACGCGTTTCCACATTCTGTGAAGAATGTGAAGATAAGCCTTCTCTGTGTCTTGATTGCTTTAATAAACTTCATTAACTAAGCAAACTCAAGGAAAATTTATGTTTTCATTTGTTGTTCATTATTGTATTGTTTTTCAAAAGTAAAAGCTTGAATTTTTGCCTAATAATGGTTGTTTGTAGATGTATAAGCAATCAGAAATTTAAACGTAAATAATTTTTTGAACTTTTATCGAAAAAGTATAAAACCTTTTGCATTCTGACAAGAACCGTAATATATGCACGTTAAAGGCATTACAATTACAACTTTTTGAACAATACGACTGCAGGAAAGAGTATATTGCAACTATATACATGTACCACAGGTGGTACACGACGTTTGTAATGAAAGATACGAATGTACCACCGGTGGTACACAACGAGTTGAACGTGTTAATTTATCAAATAAGAAAAAAACTGCTTTTTTTGTGTCAACACAAATATTTATAATAAGCTAATGTTAAGCTCTTAGCTTCATGTTCACATGAAAAACGACACTAAAATATGGAAATGTGGATTTACAAACAAATCTAACCAAACAACAAAAGTTGTGGATATCAATATTCAATAATCAAATCTGGAAATTTCATTTTTTAAAGAGATGAACCATGAATTTCTAAAATATTGAAGTAATCAAATGTAAGTTTCCGTAGCTTTAAAGCCATCAAGTAGTCTTGGCCAATACAAGTTTCAGTGATTTTTAAGGCAATAGAATTTGCATTTCTCTTCAAGAAATTTAAACAAGAATTTTCAAAAGTTTGAGATGACTAAACATAGATTTCTGTTTGAGATCAAACATCGCTTTCCATTACTGTAAAGAAATCACGGATATCTGTAATTTCACATTCCATATTTTAAGGCTTCCTCAAAAAATATCATTTTCTGATGGGGTAAAAATTGATCCAACTTTTTTACATTTCTCTTTTGATTTAAATCACATAGACGTAGTCAATTTTTGATGCGAATAGTTACAAAGATTTGAATGGCCTAAAATCCAGACTTTTTAGATTTCTCTACCAACTTTAATAGTGACTATTGAGCAGTAACATATAAGCAAAAACCTATTTTTTTTGAAGGCCAGTCTATCTAAAATTGATTAAAATCTATATATTTTCTTAAATTTTCGTGCATATTTTAGTAATGGCTGTCAAGTTTTTATCTAACATTGTATACACATGAAAACATTTTTAGTGTCAAGTTATGGTTTTTTAAGTAAATACAGTCAAATCTCGTTACTATACCACCTCGATACTATGCCACTCTCGATACTATACCGCTTTTGATCGACCCAACAAAATTCAATACAAATTGAATAGGGAATAAATTTACTATGCGACCTCTTACTCCCGCTACTATGCCACGTGAGATTTATGGATTCTGTATACAGTACTGTCGACAAAAACAGCCTTGTTACGTGTACAAGAGTGTACAAAAATAGAACGTGGCATACAGGCATCCTTGTTACGTGACAATGTACATACAGCACACTGTATGCCATGTGCTGCTTTTGTACACTGTTACAGTACAGTAGCCTACGGTACATTTTTGAAGTCTAAATTTTGTTCTAAATTTTACCCAAAATGTCATCTCAAAAGCGCAAGTGAACTGACTTTACGTTGAAGGAGAAGAAGGAGATCATCGATGCTGCGAAGAAAGAGCCAAATCAGTCTAAACTGGCAAGGGAGATGAGCAAGAAGTGGGGCATCGAAGTTAAGAGAACCACAGTGAAGGGAATTCTCAGCAAGAAGGATGCAATCGAGGCGGCCATCAGAGCTGGAATTCCATCAAAAAGCAAGAAGCTGAAGCCGGCTAAACACTCGGAGCTCGACGAAGGGGTGCTCATATGGCTGAAGCAAGCAAGAGAACAGAATCTGCCAGTCGTTGGTGATCTGATCAAAGAGAAGGCATTGAAACTGGCCGAGTTGATGCACATTCCAGACTTCATCGCCAGTGACGGTTGGCTGGACAAGTTCAAGAAGCGCAACGGCATCACGTTCAAGACAGTGCAGGGCGAAGCTGGAGGGGTAGATTTACAACCCCTTCTTGAGTGGCAACAACAGGTTCTCCAGCCCTTACTTAGGCAATTCTCCGCAGACGACGTCTTCAACCTGGACGAGACTGGACTCTTCTGGCGGTTGCTTCCGAACAAAACCATGAGTTTCAGGGGAGAACGGTGCACTGGAGGAAAGAAGAGCAAGCATAGGATTACTCTTCTGATAGGGGCAAATATGAGTGGCACCGAGAAGTTTCCTCTTCTGGCAGTCGGCAAATCCAATAGACCCCGTGCTTTTAAGAACAAGGAGATTCCCGTCAAGTTCGAAGCAAACTCGAAGGCGTGGATGACCGCAAAGCTTTTCGAAGACGTGTTGCGTGCGTGGGACGAACGACTCGGCCAGCAGGGACGCAGAGTGCTGCTCTGTCTTGATAACTTCTCTGGCCATCCTCCTGAGCTCCAGCTGGACAACATCCAACTGCTCTTCTTCCCACCCAACACGACATCCCATTCTCAGCCAATGGATCAGGGAATCATAGAGAACCTCAAGCGCCACTACAAGAAGATTCTGCTGCGTCGTCGGCTCGAGGCCATAGACATGGGAAAGAAGTTCGAGTTCACATTGCTCGACGCTCTACACGTTGTCCGGTGTGCTTGGGAGCAGGTCAGCGAGTCCACGATTAGAAACTGCTTCGCGAAGGCCAAGTTTAGCGAAGAGGAGTATCAATCTGAGCCAGATGATGCTGAACTGTTGGAGATCTGGGAAGCTCTTCCTGCCGAGGAAAAGATGCACGAGAACGAAGAGATCGAGCTATCTGACTTTCTTGAAGCCGATGAGCGCCTCGAAACTGGAGGATCTTTCACATTGGAGGACATTGCGGAGGAGATGTTGGGCAGAGAGGAGCCGGTCGAAAGCGAAGATGATGAGGTAACTATCGAGGAAGAAACCATTTCTTTCGAGAATGCCCAGCGGGCATGGAGCACTGTCCGGAAGTTTATGCAGCAGAGAAGCGAGAAATTGGGTGTGATGCAAGCATGCGATCGCCTAGAAAATGAAATACACGAGATTCGCCGAAAGAACATGCGACAGCTGACGATTCTTCAGAGTTTTGGCCTGAGTTAGGTAACTTGGGGAATACGTTACGTGTACTTTACATACACTGTAGTCGTTTATCGTTTTGTTCGTTGCGTTTATTGTTTCGTCAATACTGTAGCAAACTCTTGTTACTATGCCACTCTTGCTACTATGCCACTTTACCTCGGTCCCAATGGGTAGCATAATATCGAGATTTGACTGTAGAAAATTTTGCTTAAAAATGATCACCAACATCATACAGCAGTCTATTACATCATGTCAATAGCCCGCGATCGGCTTCGACCTTATTGGGCTTATCAGGCGGGTGTAAAAACACTCAATAATAAAAATGCTGAAAAAACAAATTTGCCATTGGGTGCAAAAAATGCAATACAAAACAATATGATGCAGCAATACATATATCATGAGGATTTCATTTAAGGGCACACACACATGGCATGGACAACAAGCCAAATCGGTAAACCCTAATAGGAAGCATTGTTATGATTTTATCATTTACAAATTATAGCGATTGCTAGTTGCTAGGTAGCAAGTTTCAAGGCGATCTCCTATCAAGAGAGATCTACCTCCAGCGTCACAATAAAGTAAATAGAAAATTTTGCTCAAAAATGATCACCAACATCATACGGTAACCCTCTCAATAGGAGATCGCCTTAAAAATTGCTACCTAGCAACTAGCAACCTCTATAATTTGTGAATGAGAAAATCCTAGTAATTCTGCACCTCTATTAGGGCTTACCAATATGACTTGTTGTCCATGTCCCGACACCGACGCGATGACGTAGTGATTAGAGCGTCCGCTTCGCAGTCGTTAAACCTAGGGTTCAATCTCCTTGTCGAGTCATACCAAAAGACTTTTAAAAATGATATTCACAGCTTCCCTGCTTGGCGCTCGGCATTTACGGCAGATTATGGAGAACAACCGGGTAAGTTCGCTTGTTGTGTCCTTGAGCAAAGCGCTTAACGGGACGCCCCACCTTTATGTGGAAGAAAGATGGTCCAGACACCTCGGAAATGGCAACTCACGAGAGAGTGCGGACGTCCCGTCCAAAATATAGCGATACAATTGACTTTTTCGTGAATGGAGGATAAATATGGCATATATATAAAAAAAAGGTCAGGTGTGTGTGTGTCCTTAAATGAAATCTCATGATATAGTAATCGCTGTATCATATTTTTTTGTATTACATTTTTTTTGCACCCAATGGCAAATTTGTTTTTTTCAGCGTTTTTATTATTGAGTGTCTTTTACACCTGCCTGATATGATCCAATAAAGTCAAAAGCGGTTGCAGGTTGTAGACATGATGTAATAGATTGCTAGATAAAAATGCATTTTTGGTGTGTAAATTATTAAGCTCATGTCTAGCTCCTATTTCCATGAATCTCGATGAAGGATTACAGTTGGGTTAGGGTTAAGATTAGGGTTGGAGTTAAGTTTTAATCTTAGTCTTAACCCTAACGCGAAATTTCCATGAAGTTTATAACTTCATGGAGATTGATGAAAACAGGAGCTAGACAGGAGCTTAATATTTTATGCAACCAAACTGCACTTTTACCGATTGCTGTATAGTACCGTATGATGTTGGTGACCATTTTTGAGCAAAATTTTTTATTTACTTTATTGGGATGCAGATCCCTTTTGATGGATCGCCTTGAAAATTGCTAAATAGCAAATAACAACCTCTATGATATGTTTTGGTTTTTTGAAAGCAAAAAGTTGTGATATTTTTACAATCATCTAAGTAGGAACAGTTGCTTTTTTCAATTTTTATAATTTGTTTCAAAGTTACTGAACGTTACTTGAAGTAAGCAAAGACCAACGTCTATCAGTCTTTGATATTTTTATCTTTTGTAAATTCACGTGACTTTTAAAAAGTACCAAAATTTTTTAAGTCATTTTTTTCTTCGACAATGTCTCAAAGATACACCACTTTTTTAATACGTATTGCTAATTTTATCAAAAAACTTGACAGTGATAATTCTTTGCATTGCTTTATAGATGCACCCACAGAAGCAAATTGCTAATTGAGAGTTCATTTTGCATTCATTCTTAGTTGATGGTACAAGAAATAGATTCAAAGAAAAAGCAATTATCATGCAAATTAAGTATTGGTTGGGAAAACAGGAGGACTGTTGTGTTTGAATTTGGGCAACAAAGCACAACTCGATCCTGGAGAAATTTGTTTGTTTTTAATTATTTTTTATTTATGATGCTTGCCGGAATGGGACTTTTTGGCGCCGACTTTCGTGACAAAATCTTATATGCTCTATTTTGAAGCTCGTCGACATAGCTAACTCAGAATTTCAATAAACTTTTTTATCTTTCGACAGTATATATATAATTTAATACTCCTGTGTATATAGTTGTGTTGAGTCGATCCATGGAAATGGCCGAATATATTGTCAGTAAGAAAAATAAACCGAAATTTACTCACTATGAATACTTAGTCCATATATTCAGTGTCAATTTCAATCTGCGCCAAAATATTCGGCGCCAAAAAAATAATACGCCAAAAAATCGGCGTCAAAAAGTACCGGACCCATTTTATGGGCCATAATATTGTAAGTAAAGAATAAATTGGTGTCTTAATCATGAGGCAGCGGACTCATATTATATAAGTCCGCACGCACAGTTTTAAAAACAACAGAAGGATACAACCTGCGGCCGTGAGTAAGAGGTTGTGCGGTCCAGCACTTATTTTTTAGATTTGATTTGAACATGATCTCCAAAAAAGGTCATCATTTTTACATGGAAAAAATACTCAGTTTGTGTCACTAGTGGCGGTGAGGGAAATAGAAGTCTGTAATGCTGCCTCCAATAGCGAAAAGGTTTGTTTCCTACTCTATAATGTAACCAGGGGTGTGGAAGCGGTTATTTTGTCAACCACTTTCGTTTCCATACCTATCGCTTCCGCTTCCAATAACAAAAAAACGAGAAAACAACCGTTGACAAATATTTTTAGCTTTTATGGTTCTGTAGCCTGCCTTCTACACTTTATCATTTTGAGGAGACAAAAACCTATTCATATATTTCTATTACCTTACGTACTTCGCTTAAGCTTATTGTTCCGAACTGCTCTGTGTTTCCTTTTTTTAGACATTAGAACTCGCGTTAAATGTAGAACAGTGCTCTTCAACCTTTTTTCATCGCGGAAGTGATGTACTTTCGCGTTTGCCACGGAACCCCCACTATCAAAAATTTAGAAATCACAAATTGTTTCTAAACAAATCAAATATTTCGTTACTACACTTCAAAAAATAATTAAACACTTTATTCAATAAACAGTTATTACAAGTTCCTTCACTACTTCCAAACACTTTTACAACAGTTAACTTAATGCTTCTCAGATCTAAACCGTATGACTACATATTACAGCTCTCGACAATAACCTGCCGTCACAACAACAAATTACAACACCATAGCGCAGATTTTCCCGCTCTATCCTCAACCAACTCTGACTTTGAGTTAACTTTAACTCTAATCATCAATACAGACCTTCTGTCCGTCCCCAAAACACGTATTGACTCTAATCTTTCTGAATCTTGAAGTGCGAAATTTCTGTCGCATATACAGTACATAAAGCGAGCAAAATTGAAATGCACCAATCAACAGCCGCCTCAAGGTGGTGGTGCCTTCCCCAACCCCGTTTGCGTTGAGTCGAAATGGCTGGTTGGCCTTCCGAGGGTCCCAGTTACCCAAGGCACTCCCCCACACAAAAAACTGTTTGCCGTGCTGCCCCTGAACGACCGTAGAAGGACAGCACGCAGCCTCTTTAAAATTGGTCTCTTGTCTTCTCTCTTCTCCTGCCTTTCTCTTGCCCGTCTTCTCATTCTTTTCCTTGTCCTGATGAGCGGCAGCGTTCATCCTAACCCTTGTCCAGTCTTTCCCTGCTCATTGTCAGCTAGAAATGTGATCTGGCGGAGTAGGTCGGTGCAATGCTGCACCTGCAGTCCACCTCCAGTCCAAATGGGTCCATTTAAAGTGCTTACTACTCTCCTTTCAAGATTCAGAACTCTTCGCAGCTCTTACTCCTGGAGCTTCCCTCCCTGTTGCCTCCCTGCTTCTTTTGGAGATCCCATACCTACCAACACTATGACTTCGTCCTCGGACTCCTCCAGCTTGTATACCTTCACTGCTCAATCTGGCCCCCTCTTCTAATGCAGTACTCCCTCTCCATCCTCGCCTTCAAACCTCTTATCCCCCTTTCGCCCATTTCGTATCTTCTTCCCCTGCACCCTCACAACCGCCTCATGCTTCTAGCTTTTTCTCTACACCTCCTGCTTCCTCTTTCCCCTTGACTCCCTCAGGGTTCCTTAATGGAATACCGGGGGTCTCCGAGCCAGTAGCACTGAACTTCTATACTCTATTTCGTCTCATCCCTTTGACCTTATTTGTATCTTGGAATCTAACCTTAATTCATCTTTTTCTTTCCGGATCCCTGGATTCTCTGCTCTGCGATCTGATCGCACCAACTCCCGGTCTAGATTTTTTTCTACTGATGCCACACACGCTAGCTGCGGCATCATCATTTTCGTCAGGCAGAGCTTATCCTTCTCTGAACTTTCTACCTCCTCTCTTTCTTTGCTTGACCCCTACTCTGATTGTGTAGGGGTCAGCATTTCTCTAAACGACTCCTCCTAGCTCTCATTCCTAAATCTTTAAGCTCCCCCAATTCGCTCTTCTACGAAAGTTAGCAGAACCGACTCCTTTTCTCCCTCCATTCTTCTCATTTTCAGAAATCTCTTCGTTCTGGGGGACTGTAACTACCATCACCCCCTCTGGGACTCAAAAGGTACTTCTGGCCCCCGTGGGGAGGAAGTATTCAATTGGGTCATCTCCTCTGACCTCCTCAATGACTCTGACATACCTACTTTTCTCAAAAGCTCCTCTGGCAGTCGCTCCTCTGCTGGCATCTACTTTGCTCCGTTCTCTCTTGCTTCTGGGAGATGCTTCTGGACCTGGGTTCTGATCACCTACCAATTCTACAAACCGTCTCTCTTTCTCCGCACTTTTGCTTCATTTAACGTCCCTCTTCCTTTAATTTTCGGAAAGCCCGTTGGGAAGACTTTGCTTTTTACTTTGACTATCACTGTCCTTCTGGAGAAAAATACTTGGCTCTTTTTCTTTCCTCTGCTGCTCTCTTTACTTCTCTGACACGGAATCCAAAGTTCTTTTAATTTATATCGTCCTCGCGGGCGCCTCGTGTTGTTCCCGTGGGTGACATGGCGCCCACGGGCATATTATTGGTGACCTCTGCTACAGAGATTACACATTAGCTATGCAGAAAAGTTTTTAGGTCACCACCAAGTAATCCTTGGTTGTAAATTGGATTGCTGTAGGAATTTACTTGTAACAAAGCAAACGAATTGCATTTTCAAAGCAAATGCCAATACAAAAAACAAAACACCCTTTTGGAAATAAAAATAGGAACCCCGAAGGCAGATTCCACAGTGACAATAATTTCCTAAGATTGTGTCAAACTATCTAGCAGTTACAGATTTAAAGCTGATTTTATATTCTGGCTGGATTGTAAAGTAAAAATTTATGCTGATGGTGTATCACTGCTTGACAGAATAAAAAATATCTTAAAGCAAATTTTATTCCAACTAGGACTAATCATGCGAACAGAATCGTCTTTCTACGCGCGTAAACAAATATTTTTGACAACAAAACACACCGAAAGTAAGTTGAGGATATACATAATTGACGACCATTTGCTAAATGTTATGCTTCGGCACAGGCAAGAGCGTAACTACCGCCGGTGCAACTGATGCTATGCACCAGACCCTCAGCACGAAAAGGCCCGCATTGCTACATTTTATTGAAAAATATTTTCCTTAAAAGCTGTGTTGACTGTGTATAGACCGTGTTGACTGTCAGACCCGCTGGTTATTTTTTCATGGAAATGTCTCTCCAGGGACTTCTTACGCCTTCAAAACCCTTGAGGTACAACAGAACTTTGGGGTACAACAGATTTAAATGACTGGAGGCATTTATTGCAGCGAATTCGAAGCCATGAAAGCTTTATACATCATGCAGAGGCCAGTGCCATATATGAGCAATGGAGGAACAGGGGGACAATAGAAGAAGCATTGCACCAGTCTTTGCTGAAAAAAACAAACTTTTGACAAAATGTTTTGGAAAGACTAGTGAATGTTACGTTGATGTTAGCAAAGTGCAACTTATTTTTTCGCGGATCCAGCGAAGAACTTTCGAAGGATAACAAGGGCGAGTTTCTCTCTATCATACAGCTTCTTGCCAAATACGACACTGTTTTAGACAAACTTTTACAGCTATCTAAAGTTTCTCCAATATATTTGAGTCCTTTGATACAAAATGAGCAAATATCAGTTCTAGCTGAAGAAGTTTTCCATAATATAAAAAACGAACTACAAAGCGCTCCTGTTTTTGCCATTGTTCGTGATACCATTCAAGATGTCAGCAAAAAAGACCAGTTAAGTGAAGTATTTCGTTATCATCAAAATCGACTACCACGATGATGGAACGCCATCAAAACTGAAAGTTGTTGAAGCGTTTACCTTATTTATCAAAGTTGAGGATTCATCTGCTATTGGATTGCACAAACTGATGACGAATTTCATTGAGCAGACGGGGCTTGACATAAAAAACTGCCGTTGACAGGGTTATGATGGCGCTGCAGTGATGAGCGGAAAGTACTCCAGCTTGGATAAGAAGATCCAAGATGTGGCTCCACATACTTACTACGTGCATTGTACTTCGCACAATTTAAATTTGGTGTTAAAAGATGCCATGGAAGCCGTGACTGAGACCCGTCAATTTTACCACACCATTAGATCGATACATAATTTTTTCGGACATAGTATCGTGCTGTGGCAAAAACTTCACAATGTCCATGATTGTTCTTGTTCAAATCCTACATTAAAAGCGTCAAATCCAAGCCGGTGTTCTGGTCGATATCATGCTGTCCATGCTTTGAAGGAAAGATTTTGTGACGTTATGAAATGCTTAACTTACCTAATACTCACCAGCACGAAGCCAAAGAAAAGAGATGAAGCTATGGCAACAAAGAAACAGATAGAAAACTTTGACTTTGCATGCATGCTGGTTCTGCAAGATTTTGCAGATCGCCAACATTACTTCGAAAGCTATGCAGTGTAAAACAATTGACTTAATTTCTGCCCATAAACTTCTGCAAACTGCTGCTGAAGACATTGTTCAACTCAGAAGGAGTTTTCACGCAGTACTAAACGAAGCTTGCACTACTGCTTCTACATGGGGTTTGCCAAGACAGTTTTCAAACAAAAGAGCAAAGAAAACAAAAACCTAGTTCAATGAAATATCCAAAGGAATAACGTTAAGCGATCTTGAGAAGCGATTTTGAGTACCTGTGTTTCTTTCTTGGACATACTTTCTTGCCAATTAATTAATCGCTTTGAAGAAATGAAATGTAGTAACGTCATATCAAGTTTTTGAACCAAGTTTTTTATCAAATGCTTCTCATCTGAATCTTGAGGTTGAAGCAAGAAAATTTTCTAACAAATTTTTTGATAATATCTCTCCGTTGTTTCCTAGCCAAATGCTCTCCAACAAAAAGTTGTTTAGAGAAAAGATTGCAAATTGAAATCTACTAAAAAAATTGCTTCTGTTTTGATTGTCAAAAATGCATCAATTGCCACAACTTATTCTGACGTTTGTACGGCATACATGATGTATATGACAGTACCTGTAACAGTTGCTACGGAAGAGAGGTCTTTATCTAAACTCAATCTGATCAAAAGCTTTCTTCGAAGCTCCATGTCCGAAGAGAGACTTAGCGTTTGGCTCTGCTATTGATAGAAAATGAACGAGTTAAAAATCTAGATTTTAGAAAATTTATCGAGCAGTTCTTTGGTGCAAAACCAAGACAGAAAAATTTCAAGTTTCCAACCACCCGCAAGTAAATTACAGTAGCCTACTTAATTGGTCTCAATGTATTGTGTTTTATTAGTTTGTGTCTTTTGTGGTGATGTCAATGTACTGCACGTTAATTCTTTTTGAGTTAAACAATTTATTCGCATTGCATAGCACATCTCCATTTTGCTGAAATATCGCCAATAGTGCTCACAAAGCACCTTGCCTCAAAAGATTGCACATAATTTTTTGTTTGTAATTATAAAACGATTTTGGTTTGCGACGTTTATTTGATTAAACTTTTACTAAACAATCAAAAAGTTGTTGTTGCACCCTTCCCCCCACGATATCCTTGCTTTGCCATTCCACAGCTAGTTAAAAGATTCGCACATCCCCATGGTCTCTACTTACAAGATTCCAGCCAGAAATTGCAATTAGTACATATTGCTGATGTCTCCATTATAGAAGATTAGGGTTAGGTTTTGAGTTAGAGTTAAACTTAGTTGAACACCACAAGCTCGGGTTACTTGACATCTTAAAACATGTTGTTGTTGTTACCTGACCCCTTGCGAAGGATGCCGACATGGCAGAAGACCATGGAGCCCCAGAAACCCGGGAACTCGCCAGGGCCTTGATCAGAGGTCGTAAAAAGACAAAGAGTTGCCGAAGAGCACGCGGCGCAGAGTCCGTAACTGGACAATTCAGAATGAGATGCGAGGAGTCCTCGATCAGATGGCAGCAAGTGTTGCATGAACTATTCTCGATTCTGCCGATTCTAGCAAGATAAAAGCTTAACAGAAGGCTGTGTCTCTTGCAGCGAAGACGAGAGTGAGTACAGTGACCTTGACGAGGGAGCACAAGTTTCTCAGTGCAAACCGAGGGGGACCTGAGTGTCAAAGAATTTAGACAAGACAGTAAGCCTCCAGTCCGAGAAAAGACCAGAGGACGTACGAGAAATCAGAGCAGAGAGGCTACAAAGCATTGCAGAGAACACGCGTAGCACTTCATGTCTGGCACTCATTAGCCGTGTCATTCCATAATAGAAACAAGTGTTTGTAGACCCATCGTAGTCTGATAGCACAGGAGGAAAGACAAGATAGTTCCTGCCAGAGAGTTTGAGGTAAAATGAAAGATGGAGCAAAGGAGAGAGCAATAGTCGGAGATGAGAAAGCCTCTCGACTCTCCTGCTTTACTCCAGCGGAGTTTTTTGAACTCATCATTCTATCGCGTCGGTTCCTCTTTCTAGAATCTAACTCCATTTTCTCTCCCCATCAGGCTGGTTTTCGCCCTAGAGGTTTACTCTGGATCAAATTCTTTATCTTTTTTAGTCTATTTCGGATAGGTTCAACAAATCCAAGCCTGGTTCTCGGACGATTCTTGCTACAATTGACTTCTGCAAGACTTTCAACTCTGTCGGGCAAAACGCCATTTTCCACAAACTTATTTCGCTGGCCTCTCTCCTTGCTTTGCTCGTTAGACTCGATCTTTTCTTTCTGATTGACACGCTAGTGCAATTTATCAAAATCACAAAAGTCGCTTCTTCGACACCACCAAGGTGTTCGGCAAAGATCCGTTCTTGGCTCTGCACTTTTCTCTCTTTTGATCAATGATCATTCTGCTTTTCTGCCTTTTTCCATCAGCTGTTTTCTTTATGTCGCCGACCTGGCTTTTGGTCCTCCTTCCTCCACAGCCCCTGCTGCAATGGTGGCTACACAAGGAGCTCTGATCCGACTGGATCGCTGGTCTGAGTACTGCTGATGTCTTCCTTTCAATTCAAACAAATTTAAAGTCTCTTTCTTCTCTGTGTATCCTCATCAAGCTAACTTCCAGTCCCACATTCTTATTTAACTCCCTCCTCCGTTTCAATCCCACTCCAACTTACTCTGAAATCACCTTCGACCGCAGTTTTTTTAAACATGTATCTTCGCTGAAGGCCAAGTTTTTCCCTCGTCTCAAGGCCTTGTATCTCTGCTTCCACATGCAGCCCCTCTCTCTTCTGCATAAAGCTTTTCTTCGGCCCCTTCTTATTTATGCTTTACCCGGATGGCTTGCTTTTCTTAGCAATACCAACTTAACCAAATTGAAACGCCTTCACCGAGTAGCTAGTCGCGCCATCACTGACTGCCCATCACCCTCCCCTATCCCACTTCTCTCTGAGACGTCTCTACCTACCTTACGAGTCGATCTAATTTATTTCGCCCGGTCATCTTAAGAGCCTTTGTCTCCCAACCTTCTTTCCCATTTCAGGTTTGGCCAAACTTGGAGTGAAACCAAAACTCTCCAAATCCTCCAGAATAGCTTTTGCGTACACTCATCCGCTCATGCTTCCTTCTACTTTTCCTAGGGAAGTTCTCTTTGATTGCTCTTTTGCTCCTCCTTGTAACCTGCCTTCCTTCACAGTGGGGTCCACCCTTTTCTCCCCATGTTCCCACTCAGATCCCCTTTTTTCTCGCCAAGATGCGGCTCTTACTCACCTCACAATCTGGTAATCCAAACAGATGGCTCTGTTGCTTTTCCCTTGTGCAAAGACATCTGTGGTGTCCTTGCCAATTGGTCACTCTGTGACTACACTTTCCTTTTCGGCAGAACTAGTTTGTTCAAGTTTTTCCGCTCAAGCCCGCGCTATGCTGTAAGCTCTCCGCTGATCTCGGCAGCAGCACCAACAAGTTGCCATTTCTCTTCTTCGACTCTCGCTCTGTTCTCTCCAATGTCTTTCCTTTTATCTCAAACTCTCTGGCAGAAGCTGTCTTTTTTCTTTTTCTATCAGGCTACAATGGACGGACATTTGTTTCTCCCCGGGAACGACGCAGCAAATGAGTCGACCAGACGAGGTGTGCTATTTCTGCAATCTCATGTAGTCTCTCTACTCCAACCTCTCGTATCCACTGTTTTGTTTCGGACTGAAGGCGTACCATCTCACCTAAATTCTTTTGTTACGATTTTTTTCGGTTTGCAATGGGGAACTTGGGCATCCTCGTTTGTCCCCTCTCCAGTATTCGCTGCAACGGACACAGCCTTCTGCTACGCTCTTATCTCTCTAGAATTGGCAGAATCGAGCATCCTTCATGCAGAGCCTGCGATCATCCGATCGAGGACACATTTTCATTCTGCATTGTCCAGCTACGGACTCTTCGCGCCGCGTGCTCTGGTGGTTCTCTGTCTTTACGACCTTTGGTCCAGGCCCTGGGCTTCTATGGTCTTCCGCCATGCTCCCATCCATTGAAAGGGGTAACAACAACTGGACCCCTACCCTAATAATGCCGCTCCGACAATATTGCAAACTACGTACAGATGCTGAAATTTGACTTACGAATATATAAAAGATGCTTTATTAAAAGCGGTATCAAAATATATACACAGACGCGGTTCATAAAACCTTAACTAATAACAGCAATGATTCTAAAAACGCCAACCCAGACAACAATTCGTCTAAAAAGGTATAGTTTGAAGTATGCAGCAGACCAACACTTCACTTAAACATCACTATCATCAGAAAAGACATATTTTACAGTTTTATTTGGCCTTCTTCCGGTAGTAGCTCTCGGTGCAACTGGGGAAGTCTTTTCTTCATCCATCTCCTCTTCAGAATCTGACCAAGAATTCTTTTTTTTCTTCGTAGCTTTGCCTTTCTTTTTCTAATCACAATTAGAAATTAAGAAATTTTAGAAAATTATTTGCAATGACATTAACATGCGTAGAAGAGTAAGGCAAGTTGGCATTAAAAAGAAAAGTATTTCACCTATTTAAGGCAGAACCAAAGTTTATTTTCGGTTAGATAACAGGTAAAAACATGAAACCATCAATTGCATCACAAGCAAAAAATAATTGCAAATGCTACAACGGATATCTTCCGTCAAACGTGTTTGCCTTAACGCGCTTTCCCATTCCACAAAACTCTGCCACCACTAGGCAAGTCTCCAAAACCAATTCCAAAAACTTGCAAAACGATACACAGACCGCAAAAAAGAAGTTTCAACACACCTAAACTCACTGTTACTAAATGAATAGCGAGTTCCGCCACTCAGTCAGTTATGCTTAAGTAAAAAAGTGTTTGGAACGAGTCGCTTAAATTCAAGTTGAGTCATTTCGTCCACACGACTACAGTCAAGTCTTTATTTTACCAAAACTTAGTCTTTCCAACATTTATTGCCACTGTTTAGTTTCCAGTGAATTTTTTAATAATTGCACTCGACTCGTGTAAAATTGTTTGGAAAATTAAAATTTTGAGCTTCTGAGCTAGGCTTACCCAAGCTCCGATCTCGACAGTTAAAATCTTACTTTCAATACGATACCGGTACCAGTAACAACAACTCTACTGCTTTGTTAACTGCAGCTGGCTATAAAGTCCAACTTACAGTTTTGTATTTTAAAAATGAATTCCAAAGAAGTTAGGAACGCACTTATGAGCCTATAGCAAAGTGCGAGATGCAAAATCTCATACAAGAAAAACCTTGTAGGCCTGCAGCACAAAATAATGAAAATGATTTGCAAGATTTTGACTCAATATCAGAGTTGCCAGCAGTGGCGCATACAGAAACCTTTTGGGGGACGCGAAAGTGTGCCTTGGGTGCATTTTCACTTTCTCAATGCCGAAAACCCAATTATCCTAGGGTGCCCGGGGGCATGTCCCCAGGAAAAATTTTGCAGAATTATACTCAAATATACGCGATTTTGGTTCTTTTTGGAACCACTTTTGAGGTAATTTTTTTTTCAAATTTGCTAGCTTTTGTCACTGCTACACCAAAAATTTATCTATTTCTTGCGTTTTTACTGATAGGCTACAACGTAAATGCTACACCTGTGCAACAAGCTTTTCAAAAAACTCATCAATTAAATTTTATAATCTAAAAATATCCAGCCTCTAATTCATATTGTTTACCCTGTATTATTACCACAGTACTCGTATCTTATATAACTTAGTACATAAGCATTACTCAGGTGAAGTTCATTCTATCAGTAAACGATGAGTGACCTATCAGAAAGAATTACGAATAGCATGAAACAAAAAATAGATAATGCTGGTTGCTAGCTATCAATTTCAGACAATCTCCTACTTAATTACGAGGGGCTGCCATCAGCATCACACTACGATAAATGGAAAAATTTCCTAAAACAATCACCAACATCATACTGTACCATAGAGCAACATGTTCATAAATAGTTGGACACGCTATAATAGATCCTTGCATAATACACCCTCATGTTGGTGATTGCTTTTAAGCAATCTTAACATGAAACAAACAATGCTTTCCAAGGTCTTAGAAATTTAAACTAATTTGGTCTCTGTAGAACAGGTTGTTTGTTACCGTTACAAGCATAATGACTGAAAATAATATTTAACATTTTCCTGAGGGGGGCGCTCATCTCCATACAGCACTGATTGCCAGTGTGTAAAAAAATTATTCTTAAACACACAAATTTTCAAGGTAACAATTTTTGAGAAATTAAACTTTCCAAGACAGAAAATTTCATTAAGAGTCGAGTCATTTGTTGCAAATGACTGAGTCGAGTCTTTTTTACACCGACTTGAGTTTCCCCAACGTCGGTAAAAAATAATCAACCGCGCCAGTTCACAGCAATCTTGAGAACATAGAGTGCAGGTACTTTAATAATTTGACAGCTATTTATGAATGCCAACCTTATGAAATTTGTTTTATCGGTGAGGGTTTTAATTTAAGGATATGTTAAAACATCATGAGGTCACTCACGCATCAGAATGGTGAAGAATGGAGCGATCTTTATGGGATCACTTGTTTGGGAGGGGTTTAACACGCACGCAAAGACAGTATTGTGCTTTATAGTATAGATTGAAAATTGTTACTTTTAATGATAAGCGGGGGACGGATGAATACCAATGTTGAGCATGTGCATTGTGTAGTGACCTGATGGCATCTGTCGTGCGCCCACCACATCACACCAGTAGTACATGAAAACAGGCGGTACTATAGAGTATGATAGAACCTAGAGGGCCCACAAATATTTACGTTGCGATCACGTAAACTTACGCCTGCAGCTTTGGACTTAGACTTTAACGAACTTTCCGATTCAGAGTCTGAGAGCAGTGGTCTTGCTTTGGCAGTCTTGAAAGCTACCGGGGAGCTCTTTTCTTCCTCAGAATCAGACCAAGCATTCTTCTTCTTAGTACTTTTGCCTTTTTTTTTCTTAACACAATTGATTCGTTTACATAAAAAATGCCTCGAAAAAGCTCGTTAATAATGCTTTTGATAGAGCAATTGTTTAGGTATGCAAGATGAGTCCCGCAACGAAAAATTTTTGTTGCCTGTGGAAGAAATTTGGAAACTTTGGCAAAATGGAAGCTATAAAATTTTTGCGAGATATTGATCCCTGAAAAAAGATCATCCCTGACCAAATTGGTTAACTTTGGCAAATTTACTGCTGTGAAAACTGTGATCTCCAAAAGTAAAATGAAAAAGGTCGTCATTGCCATATCCCATGAATCCTGTCACTAATCAGCGCTGGTGAGCTAAATTGAGCCAGGATACGAACTTCTACTGCCCCGCGAAATTTTTAAAAAGTTGTGAGGTAAATCTGGCTACTTTTTTTAACGGAGACTAAACCGGAATTAAAATAGTGGATCTTTCTCAGAAATCGCCGTGCCTGCAAAAAAGGTTGTACACCCCTGATTTAAAGCCATAAAAGTTAATTTTATTTGATAGTTGCGTTGGAATAGAATACTTACTGCTGCAGCTTTGGATGTCGCCTTCAAAGGTTTTTCCGATTCCGAGTCTGATAGGTTTACGACATCATCAGATAAATCCTTCTTCGCCTTTTTCGCCGGAGGTTTCGCTGTTCGCACCTGATTGATTACATGACGAGTTGAATTTAAAATATACATATGCATATACATTAAAGTACTCCAAACTTTCGGACCATGTACCCCTCTTTTTGAATCCGTTTTTCCATTTTCCCACCCAACCAGCGGGAACACATGATACAAACCAAAAAATAAATGACACTAAATCATATTTTAATGTAAATTAATTTGTAAACATCAGGACACCTTTTATTGTAAAATATTTTTTTGTACATCAGTTTGTAAACATCAAACAAATAACTAAAGCCGAACTTAATATAGTTATCATCATATTTTCTTACTTTTTGCCTTTCTTTTTTGAGGTGAAGCATCCAGGGCTTCACATTCCCAACAACAATTGCAACAATTTATGTTGTCGACCTATTTTTTCATTTTCAGAATGTATTTTTAACAGCCTCGACTCTTTTCATAAATTTAAACTTAATCCCATAGCACATGCGCTTGCCTGCTCATAACAGCGCCTAATAAAGGGAAATGAATTCCAAAGCAGATTTGCAAAAAAAATAAAAACAAAATGGAATGCACTGTATTACTTACATTTCATGCATATTTGAGTGTAAGACCAACTGTACAGTGTAGAATGTATTTCTACACTATGTACAAGTTGGACTTTTTTTAAGTTTATCATATCCTCATGGACCTCAGTCTGGAAAATCTTGTGGTAAATTAAGAAATCTAGCAGGGTTAGCATGCAACCTAACACTAGTAGCTGTCGGATTTCATTCCAAGAAATAAGGCATACAAGACATAGCGTTCCCAAGGGCCAATTAACTATTCACTGAATGAATTCGACCGTAGAGTGACAAAAAGAAAAAGTACTAGTTAAGTTTTGAAGTGATCAAAGTTTAAACTGCATACCAATCCACGCATAATTGAGCGTAGACGAACACTATATATTTAAGACGTGATCAAGCAATACTCACTGCTGCAGCTTTGGATTTTGCCTTTAACGGTTTTTCCGATTCTGAGCCTGATAATTTAATGACATCATCATCAGATAATTTTCTCTTCGTCTTTTTCGTAGATGGTTTCTTGGCTGGCGCCTGATTGGTCGCACAAAAAGTTTAATTTACAACTAATATGTTAGCATTTGTTACAATTGTGTATATTTAAGAAACTTTTGAAGAGTTAAACATCTTACTACGGTTTTCCCTTGCTACTAGCAATAAAAACAAGTAAAAACTCTTTTAAAAATTGGACTCTAGGGCCAGATCAGACCGGGAATGGATGTAATTAGATCGCATTGTCGTGTATTCAGGCATCGAAAAAAAGGAGCTAAGTTGGATTTCTGATAACAAATCACATCAACAGGGCACTCAAAGGCAAAGTGGAGCAGCTTCATACCGATGGCGCGCAAACCGCCAGCGCTCAATTAAAGAACGACAAGCGTGTCAGATAAGAGGAAGGAACAGGAGTTGGCAACCAGGGGATCAGGTACGGTACAAAATGGTTTTCTAAATTCCGCGCTTCCAAAAAAATATCAAACTGGAATTCCGTACTTTGCTAAAATACTGTACACAATTTCGTACGGTACTTTTCTTCAAAATTTAACCGTACCGTATACAACTCCCTGGTTCTAGGCTAATAAACTCACGTAAGGTCATACTAGTAAAAATTAATTAAATTTACGCTATAACAACGTAATTTTTTTAAAGCTGTGAAGTTTGAACTTTGTGTGACTTTTGCTTTCAACAAAACAAGCCTTTTTGAGACTTTAGATTAAACCTCAGGGAAGAGGAAGATACGGTACAGAAATAGTAACACTGTATTTCTGTACCGTATCATAGTATGCCAGAAAATTCCGCACGTAATTTCGTACCGTACTTTTCTTCAAAATTTAACCGTGTCGTAATTCCGGACTATGCACTACCGTACTCAATCCCCTGTTGACACCACTGCAGATGGAGGCAAAAAGTTACCGGACAAGGGTAAGGAAAAACAGATGCTCAGGGAGGAAGTGTTGGTTAAGCCAAAAGCCAAAAGTTACAAACGCCGGCGGATCCCGGAAAATGACAGTTGCTAAACTCTGAATACCGATTGGCAACAACAAAAGTGCCGCATTGAACTGCCCTTCCAGGTTACATCACTGGTGCAGTAAGAGTAAGGAAAGACAAGGCAAGTCTAAACGTAGCCGCTCATTAGTAAAAGACGAGAAAAGTTAGGAGAATAAATAAATAAGGAGAGCAGTAAAGTAAAAAACGACAGACTAACGTTAAAAAAGTGACCTGCCTTGCTGCAGTCGTTCTAAGAGTAGTTCCTAGAAAAAATGATTGCCGGGGAAAAGCCCACGGTTTCTGAAGCCCTTGAAGAGGCCACAAGTTGTTAGGACACAACGTGACGAGGGGAAATTCCATCAACATGATCACCACTCAGCATTTCTTCTGCCAATTTCAATTCCTTTTTGCACACCCTCCAAATCATCAATCCGCTTTCCAAAAGGTTGGTTATATTTCCCCAGACCAGACCATTTTACCAGGTTTTGCAAATCTCGCTCACATGTCATTTCATTATAAAATTGACCTCTCTCGCAATCTGATCTTCCAGCCTGGGACCAATCCTCAAAAACCAGCACCACTACCCATCACTTTTGAAAATTCTTCGAACTTCCACAACATTCTCGCAGTCATTCTATCACAAAAATTTCAACACCTATGCCATTATTATTCAGACAGCCACTTTCCTCTTTTTCTGTTGTTCATACACTTTGGTACATTGTTTACAATAACTTTACACATTTTAGCATCAAAACCCAACCTCAGGTCGATTGTCCTATTTGTAACCCGGAAATACCCGCACTCCACGCCCACTCAAGAGCTGCCTAAGTCTGAGGTCAATTCTTTCACAAATTACAAAGCGTACATCCCTGCTTGCCTCCAAACTCAGTCCTTAGAAACGAGAGGACCCCAAAGTCAGTATGAAACATCGGTTGGTCTCCTTATCATGAGCTGCGTATGCAGTCTCACTAGTCACTAGTATGCAGCCGGTGAAGCACGTGAAAACAGATAAAAATGAGTAGACAAGCAATGCTGTAGTAGTTAGACACCTTTTTATCGTTAACGATAACATCTTCTTGGTCCGTCCTAAAACTTGCGTTTAAACCTGCTACGCTGCGCAATCCCACTAAAAGCATTTGCTGCATTTAACTTAGCGGTTGTCAGCATCTGTGGTGCAACGGTAATTACTCCAGACTAATTGCTGTAGTTATTGTTTTTAGCCGGCCTCTTCCTCGGGACGTGGGCATTGTAACAAAACATGGAGCGCCAAAAATCGGGCGACTCCCTACAGCTCGAGCAGAAGTATTAAGAATCACCAGAGAGAACTGCTGTTGTTACACCTTTTGAGGGATGGGAGCATGGTGGAAGACCATCAAGCCCCAGAAGCAGGGCAACTCTCCAGGACCTGAACCGGAGGTCGTAGAAACACAAAGCCGCTAAAGAACGAGCGGTGGCAGAGTCAGTAGCTGGACAATGCAGAATGAGAATGTCCTCGATCGGATGACTGCTGGGGCTGCATGAAGGATGCTCGAAAACAAATTTAAAGATTTCGGAAATTAGTCAGCAAAGATAGATTTTTAAAACTGAAAGAATTTGCACTAAAAATGCTCTCAATGTTTACAGGCACACATATGTGAGAGTACATTTTCTGTTATGAAAAAGTCTAAATATTGAAATCGAATGGGATACTAAACACCGAGCAATTTGTCTCTGAATTGCTACTGCTAACATTAGTATTTTCATACAATCAATAGTATCAGAGAAGCATCAAATACAGAAATCTTATTGAACCTTTGCGATGAATTCAATTAATAGTTTATGTTTCATGTTGTTTAGGTTTTTATAAGTTTTGTCAATTTTTTCATTCACTTTTGAGTAAATTGGCCCGTAAATTCATAAGCTAGTTATAAAACGGCCGGCAGACCAAAACTATTTGAACCACCCACTACTATGTCATACCTTTGATGGAGTGGAATCTAATTCCATCACTTCATCCCAATCATGACTTGGCTCAGTATGAGCGGACGATTTCCCGTTTCTGTAAAATAATACGAGGTTGATTGCTTGAGTTTAAAGGGCAGCCAATTTTTACTTTTCGATATTTATTAACTAATTTTCGTTACGGCATATATGAAAACATTTTATTGCCTTCGAGAAACTTACTGGGTTCTACAAATAGCTGGAGCTTCGCCCGCTTTTAAATTACAAACACAGCAGCTCTGTACATTACTGTCATAACATGAGTTGCATATTTCTATTCTATAATCACGGGAAAATCTTTTTTCAAAAATAATGGAACATCTTTGCCTTCGGTCCCGTTTCAAAAATGTCGATACTTGGGCAGTCCTGGTTTGCACCTACCATCAATCCATCACTTCAAAGAGCAGCACTTCTCTTGACGACCTGTGGGTTCGACGACTCGGCATAAATCAGCTTATCAAGAATTGATTTAATTCATTAAATACAAGAACGGAAAGTTTATGAGACTGTAAAGTGACCTTACACTTAACGAGTTGGCAGAAATTTGTTCCAAAATATAAAATTACTCAAATCGTAAAAAAAGGAAATTTAAGGGAGTCGATAACAGATAAAAATGGTATCACCCAAAGGGATAAAATTAAATAATTTAGTTGAGTTAAAAAATCTATTTTCGTATTTTTTGAGATTTCCATAATTTATTTGGTGTTTTCTCTTATTTCCTCAGGAATTTTCCGTATTTCAGAGTTGCCTGCGTTTAGTACATCTCTATTTTTTGTTTATTGAAATGGTTTACAAGTTGTTGCCTATAGTAACTTTTGCAGCTTTAATAAAATGGCTACAAACCGGAAGGCAAATCGCAAATTTATCCTTTACTGCATCTGAGAACTACACCTTGACCAACATTTCATTCCTTTAATGTCGGATCTTTTTACAGGTAGCGCCAAGAAGATGGTGTCATACGTAAACTTGAAACTCAGCCCTTCTGCAGTTACTCCCACGCAGGTTATCGCATAACAAAATCAAAAAGCTAATGCTACCAATCACAGAAAAGCTATCATAAGATACTAGCTTTCATTCTTTAGTTTAATTGTGCTGTAACACTTGCTGCGTGTTTACTACATGCTAACAATGAGTTTTTTAAATCAACATTTTAAGTGATACGATATAAAATTATAAATGGTATGCCACAGTGTTCCTTGTAAGTTTTTAGCAACTTCATACGCACTACAAATTCTACCAATGAGTTAAAGATTAAGTGCGTCCTAATGATTCCAAAATCCAGCAAATTGAACTAGATAAAAGACCATCGCTTTAGCCAAAAAGCAAAATTTAGAGTCTTTAAAAACAGGTTTACCAAATAGCGTTGCTATGTTATTGATAAAGTGCAACTGCTGTTGTTTGATAGCATGTTCGTGTGCCCAAGTAAGTCGCCGATTTACCAAAAACAAATGAAAAATACTGAGAACTACAGTGTTGTTACCCGACCCCTTCCGAAAGATAGGAGCATAGCCGGAAACCATGGAGCTCCAGAGGCTTGGCAAGTTCACAAGGCATAGGCCACAAATCATAGAGAGAAAGGAGTAGTCAAAGAGCGAGCGGCGAAAAGAGTCCGTAGCATGACAGTGCACAATGGAGTAAGTGACCAGGGTTAAATGACCACAGGCGCTGCACAAAGGATTCCTAATTCTGCCAATTCCAAGGATAAGAGTTTAAAAAAGACTGCGTCTGTTGTAGGGCAGAGAGTGCACAGTGAGCGTGACGAGGAAGCACACATTCCTCTGTGGATAATGAGGGGGCCTGTGTGTCGAAGAATTTCAATAAGTAGGCCTCGAGTCCGAGAAAAAAGATTAAACACGAGAGTCAAGGGAAAAGTGACTACATGGGTCTGTGGATGGCTGAAGCTACAAAACCTGCACGGCCAACTCACCGGCCATGTCATACCCCTAAAGAAATGAGCGACCAGGGACCCATTTTAGCTTGACAGAAGATGAGAAGGAAAGGAAAGACAGTTCCATTCAGATGTGCCAGAGAGCGTGAGCAAGAAGAACGGAAGAGAGGAAAGCGTTGCAAGGACACAACAAGAGTCAGAGAGAAGTGGCAGCCTTGATAGTGCTGCCCAGGCCAGCGAAGAGCTTGCAGAGTGGCGCAAGCTTCAGCTTCACACCAAGCCCGCTGAAAAGGAAAAGGTGGCCTCAGCACCACAAATTCAGCAGTTGGCAAGAACGCCGGAATCTCCTCGTCAAAAAGAAAAGGAACAAAACCATCAGTCTAAATCACAAAATATAACATGCTATGGTTTTAATTTAGAGTAAAATTCGCTCAATCCTGTGATGTTCGGAAGCAATAGTCTGAGGCGAAGTTACTTAGTAGTTGCACGTAGTCTCAAAAAGGCAATTTATGTATGAATAAAAACTGCCACTTACTAATTGTTTTTCTGCTTGTTTATGACATTTATATAGTAGTGTACACGGGCCGGCGGCAGTTTTGATGTTTATGTCATCAAAAAATTATAACCCTTTTTGTGTGTCACGAATATGTAAATTTGCGTTGTAGGAATAGTTTTTATATATAGTTTGTGTAATCTGTTGTTTTGCCGTGATTATTTTAATTGCAAATCTGAATTTGTGGCCAAACTTGCTTATATATCGCGGCTGTTTTCGAAAAAGGCCTTTTTCGTTTTGCATTTAGATTTGTAACTCACACGCCTCTTTTTACGTCACTAAGTTCCAGAGTATTCTAGTGATTCTTGGTTCTTCTCGAAGAATTTTTTTCTTTTTTTTATTGCCGATTACGTAATAATATTAACGGTGTTTTTTCTGTGTCACGTGATGTTCTAGCATTTTTTGGAAACTCGTCTCAGTATATATAAGGCGGCAAGATTTTTATGATTTTAGAGATTAAGAGAGTGGCACAGTAGTAGAGAAAAGAAGTGTATTGATCTGTTGTGATTTATTGTGGATTTCTATTAGTGTGACAAGCGGTTGATTAGTTGGGTCTGATTGTTATATTAAAGCGCATTGCTTTTTTTGGTGATCGACCAACGAAGGAGTTTAAAGTTCCAAAGTATTTGTGAATATATTTGTTCTGTTCTTGATCGAGGAGTGTGTGGTTTAAAGTATCTTAGTGGAAGTCAATCTTTTCCTAGCTACTAAGTTGCAACCAGACTTAATTATTCGATCGATACTACAAGTCGCTTCAATTTTAAGAAGTAAATTAAAGTTGAAATAGAATCAAATTTCTGTTGCACGCGATATTGTGACATACCAAATCACATAGAGCTTAGCTATAGTACAATTTTAACACTAACGCCGTTTTTTTACTTTTAAACAATACTGGAAATATAACTTTGCAGGGTCTACAAGAACTGCTGTCGCCATGAAGCTATGACTTTCTGATACCAATGCATTCAAACAGCAGCTTTATCTCATACCTGATATTTAACAATACATCTATGGTAGAGTAGATAGGTTTGCCCAAACCACACAAAAAAGACTCCTTTACTTTTGGCTTTTTTTGGACTGAATTTCTTTACGTATTGTCGAAAAAAAAACAATCTCCATTTGTGTTATAGTTTTTATGCAGCTGCCAAAACAATGTTGGATAAGAAAGTGGGCAAAGTGTACACATGCCCAGGCGTCTCTCCATAAAAATCAAAATCTGGGCAATCACATTCACATACATTTTATGCCACTGTTTTGTAGCTATTCGTAAAGACACAAAATCTGTCAAATACAAAAGAATATTTGTGTATGCATATGGTTTGTTAAAAACTTGTGTTATTTAATGATGTGTGTGTTTATTTTTTTGTGATCATATTTTGGCTTCAGCTTGATGGCACTCCACTAGGACTTAAGTTGCCGGTTAAATTGGATTATTTTGAGCGGGAATTCGTAAAGACGCACTGCTTCATGTTGTTTTCATCAAAGCTGTACTAAGATATTGGTTCGTGCGGGAATGGGGTGTGTTGAATCATAAAAGTTCTCCAAATTAAAAGAGGTAAAGAACAAAAATGTTAAGAGCACAATGTTAGGATTTATCTTGGGTTTACCTTTGGCCTTCTGGTCACAACAATCTTTGTCAAGGCGTCAACTCCAAATTTGATTTAAAGATCTGTTAAACTTATGGTCCTAATGGTCTGATTTAGAAATTTAAATTCAATTATGATTAAGATTATTCCTTTTTCTTCTAATCCTTGTTTGCATCTAGTGTGGTTGATGATTACATATTCATAAATCCGATGTTTCACAAAATTTGGAGCGTATAAACCACGGTATTTGATGGTTAGCTACACTAATGTGGAATACATTTCAGAATGCAATAGGTTACGTGTAGAAGTCTCATATCAAATTACCAGCTCGCACAAATAAATTTATAGGTGATCACTAAAAAAAGACTCTCTATCTCCTTCAAAGAAATTTGAAAGGGGAGGCAATTCACCACATTTACTCCATTTCTGTTCATCGAAGTGTAAGTAGGGGGGAGCTAAAACCACACCGAGCATATTGCCAGCCCTCCTCTCTACAGAAATATCCAAAATAAGCAAAGTACCCTTTTTCGAAAGATTAATTTCCAAAAATGACCTTTACCTTTGTCTGTTTGAAGCCGAATACAGCAAACAGTCACTCAAAAAAAGGTCCTTTAACTTTGCTTTGAAGCAAAAATGTTTTCAGAGCCCTCACCCAAAATTTTCAAAAATAGGCAAAAAACATGTGCATAAAAAGGTCCTACCTTGGGAGCTTAAAAAAGCAAAAAGTCATCCAGAATAACTTGATCTCCAAAAAACGGTGTTCAATAGAATTTTTAAAATTGATTAAAATGTGAAAATACATATTCAAGTTTGTTCGAAACTGAAAAGAGCATAAACGTCACTCACAAAAACTCCAATAGTGAAGTCTTTGATTTCGTTTTGAGACAAAAATGCCTTTAGCCCTCTATCCCCTCCTCATGCAAAACAAAATGTTACACCCATAAAATAAACCATTTGGGGGTTGTGAGGTTGATCCTGGCCCGGCCTAAAGTTTTTGGGAGCGTTGGCGAACCAATTGGCAACACCACGGGTCTAAGTAACTCCTTTTTTGTGAAGAACTCTTTAAAGTTTTTGGGGAAAATTAAGCTAAGGACTTCTTTCAAACGTCGCGAAATAATTTTTTCAAAATGAATCGGGGGACTATTTTAACAAATCTGAGTTCTTTAAAAAATTCCTTGTATGTAGGTATCGCCTGGGCTCCCTCTCAATGCTAATGCCAACCAACCTTGTTGCAAAATGCGATTTGATCACGCTATGTTAAAGGGCAACCTTAGAAAAATCATTTTACTGAGTTTTTCCTTGACAAAATTATTCATCAAGCAATTTAAGTGGAATGTTGAACTTAGAAAACCGGAAACACCTTTAGACACTTTACGTTCTTGCAAACCGCTGTTGCTCTGACAAATAAAATGAAGTCTTGTTTGTCTTTAGATATAGTGTTGAAGGTGGTACTTTTGAGACCTCGAAAGTATTGTAAGAGGACGTTAGATGCACATGGATAGACCCAATCACCCCAGTAATTGCTTAAGGCCATCTACTAATAAGTTATTACATAATGCCAGCAACGATCTGTATTTTTTTTTTACATAAAAGAGGTTCTTTTCAAGCAGTTATTTAGCACTGCATTTACGGACAATCGTTTTGACTAAAGAATCCACTGCAAAGTATAGGCCAGAAAACAGCCAAATGAAAACGATTCGCTAAAATTTTCCAATCACGCTCTGATCTGACGTCGAAAAACTTGCGGCTAATGAAAACCGGCCTCTAATGGCAAAACAAACGCGACGTCGACTGAGCTGTAGTTGTTTGCAAAAAGGTGAAAAGAAAGATGGTAAAATTGGTACAAGTAAGCAACCGGTATGTACGACAATCTTAAATTGTTGAAATCATTTGTATGATGCTCACCATCTGAATCTAATATCAATGCATGGCTACATCTTCACATTACAAAACAAACAAAAAATTCACAGCTAAACACCAATTAAGCCTTGCCATAACATCGCAATATATAGGCTAAGTCAATTAAGCATTGCCTAAGCCAGGGATAGCCAATTAAGCATTGAGCAATTAAGCAGAAAGTCAATTAGGCATTGCCTAAGCCAGGGATAGCCAAACTTTTGGACCAGAGGGCCAAATTCACGACTGCCTGGCCGATGGAGGGCCGGATGCAGTGCCATTTACCAAATCTAGGCAAAAATAAGTTGTTAAAATGGATTTTAGTACAACAATAACAGTAAAATCACACACGTACAAGGTGTTTAGTGGTCCGGATTAAATTGGTCGACGGGCCGTAGTTTGGCCACTCCTATCTTAGGCCAAATATTGACAACCATTCATTTCTATCACCTTTAACAACTTTGGTCATTTAATTTCTTTATTTTCATTGCTTACTTTTCTCAATTGCTATAATTACCATGCGGACGCACACTGTAGTTCTTTAGCCTGGCCACACCAAAAAAGTCCTGTTCTTTTTGAACATGTGGATTGGCTAAATAAACTTGGAACTTGGGTTGGCCTAATTTTCAAAGCAAGTTTGAAAATGTTCAGTTTTCGTTTTTAGCAATAGTCTAGGCGTAAGATTAACAAATGTTCGCAAGAATATTTTTACGTTTAGGAATTGAATTTTACTTTAGTTCTACAAAGAAAGTAGAGCCTTAATAAATAAGCATAGTTATTTTTCAAGTACCAACAGCCCTTTTGTCACTGCAGTTTATTGCTATCACCAGTACTTTCCACCATACTAAATCGTTGCGGCTATCCAAAGAGAAAGGTGCTATACAAACTACATGATCCCTGAACTAGCAACCTTTCGATCGCCTGATTAGTTGTTGTAGCAACAAATTTAAAAAGTCTTTAAAAAATATATTAATTTAACTTGTTTTTGAAAGATTTCGCTTTTGGATGTTGCTAAGCAACGGCATCAATCTGGGAACGCGTTAAACGGCGGCGTTTACGCGCGTTCACCTTAAGGGGCTAGTAAACCAGCCTTTCTCGTTTAAAACAGTGTGATATTTGCTACAGAGCGCCTTTGAGTGGCATACAATACTGACTGTTGCAACTAATACTTACTCTTTTTCTTCATCTTCATCGTCCGATGATGAAAATGAATCCGAATCGACATGATATTTCTTTTTCGAATCTGCACGCATACAAGTATAGGAAGTGACCAAACATCAAAGGTGGCTTACAACTATTGGGCTAAAAAGCCGGAACTACGGAGCCAGTTAAGTTTTGAAGGATCTGTAGCTATTAAAATTTGGTGGTGATTTGTGATCGTTGTTCTCAGTCGGTGATGAAGACAAGCCAAACAAAAAGTCAGCTAGAGTGTAATTGCACTTGTTTTTTTGTTCACCTTATACAAAACTTATGACTTAATATTTTTGGTCGCATTTTACACTACAATACAGAACAAACAGTTGAGTTCTATTGTAGCAAATGCCATAAAACATTCTTAATGGGTTGGAGCCGGAGCCGTAGCCAGTTGCTGAATGATTGAAAGCGCCGAAGCCTATGCTTTTTCATGGTGGCTCGCCAGCCCTGCTTTCAATACATCAAATTAACAGTCTTTCTGAACAACACCATGGATTGTATAACAATAAAACATTTGTCCGACAGCCATTTTAAACCGGTCATATATGTAAATGGTAAGTCATCAAGATAGCCAGTTACTAGATACACAATATACAAATCTCGCGGCATGCTGGGAGAATCCCTTCACTTTACAAAGACGTGAAGCACACGGGACTAAAACTTTCAAAAAACTTTCAAGCAACTGCACTCTGTCCTTCGTCCCAGGGCAAATGCGACTTAAGTCCTTATTTCAAAATAAATTACCTTTCACAGCTCTCTTCTCCATTTTTCTAGGTACGAAATCCGCTCCGGAATCTGTAGTATCAAAATCTTGAATTGAATCATCCGAGTCGCTTCCCGACTCCCAGGGATTCCGTTTTGTTGCTTTCCGCTTTTGTCCAGCCGCTGATTTCGACTTCAGCAAAGCTTAGAAAAAAAATTTTTTTCAAACAGGCCGTGTACTAATGGCAACAAATTTTTTACTTGGGCAGTTTTCAATAGTTTTTGTATGAAATACAGTTACTATAGCAGTTGCGTCATTGAAGTTTGTGTCTCTCCCAACTCAAAAAATGGCAAATTTGATAAACAAGCAGCAAGTTACACGCCGAACACTTGTTTTAGAGGCGAGCTCACTGAAGTGTCACCGGCCTCCTTCCTAATCACACCATCGCCATACGGTTCTTCCATCGCTATTCGAAAAATGAAATACCAGTCTGGTGCATGCCTGAAGCGTATGTCCGAGATCACCTTGACAATAAAGAGCTAAGAAAACTCACGCGAATTTTTGATTCGGTTAAACAAAGACGGCGGCTTATCGGCATCCATCGAGTTTGGATCTAAGAATCGAATTCAACGTAGATTAGTCAAAAAGTTGTTTAGTTTCATTTTGTGTAATATATAATACAGAATTAAGCAATAAAGCGTCGCCTTTAGACGCTGGCTGCTTGCATCTAAATTCGCATCTTTGCAATGCAAAAGTCACAACTAATTATTACAGACGTAGCACTGAAGTTTTGGGAAGACGTGCTATACAATTTGACGATCCATGTGAAAGGCAACAAACGGATTATTAAACGTAGTTAAACTAACCAAAATCGCCAAAACTTCGGCAATGTTCAATATTTCTGTAAGTATTTAATGAGCCAAAAATAAGAGTCAAACTACAAGTAAACTATATTTAAAAATACGAACCTATTTCCGACTCTTTCTTTTCCTGTTTTTTGGGTTGTTCTGTTTTTTCTTTTTTAATCTGAACAACAAAGCTATGCCATCGAAAAAGTTCAATCAAAGTCTACGTACTAAACAATACCACTTTTACAACAAATGCTAAGCAAATGCATAAACGCAGTAACATTTTGATTCGCTTCACAATTCAATGTTGACTATGTAATGGCAAGCCAACCAAATCGCTCCGACAACTCGAATCACTTAAAAAAAAACAAAAATTTCGGGATGCTTCAGGCCGTGTTCATCTAATAGTTAAATAAAATTACAACAGTGCGGTGCATACATTCCCTCTGAAACTCCTATATTTTGCTTACTTTACTTGCAGCTACTACTTAGGGAGATTGAAATTTTACCTCATACAGTAGAAGTTTAAAGCGCCTTATAATGTTAGTTTTCGTTTTACCAGGTGAGAATAGTGAAGTTGCTCACCCAATTACCTTGTAAGTAACTTTTAGCAACACATCTGTGGCAGTCCGCCAAGTTAACGGTGGGACCATCATTATACGATTTGTATTCAAGATTGGTTCGAAATGAACTTCGGTTTTCCCTAACATACTTACAACTAAGTCATGCGTTGTGAACTTGAATGAGGTCTCACGTCTTGTCCACTTCCCAAGAAAAAAAGAGGCGAAAACACAAACTAGACGCTGATTCTTGGCATTATTAAGAAACTCTATAAAACCTTGCCAACGTACCTTAGGTTTTTTTTCACCTGCAACTTTTGGCAAGAATGATGGATCAATCCTGGGTGCAACCCTGATACCTGTAACGAAAAATCAAACATATTTTTAATCACTTAAAAGTAGAAATGGTAAATTTTTAATTTGGAATCAGTAATTATGAAATAACATCGGAGTCGGTTATCTTCTTAAAAGTATACTAAACAATTAGGACCTGGAGTCGGAGACAGTTGTTTATAACATAGCTCTGGCTCACGATGTTTTGTTGAGATGCAATTATTACCAGCTGTTTTCATTTTCAAGTAGTTTGACAGCACTCATTTACAAAACAAAAGACTGTCGTCTCTTACGCTCTCTGGGATTTTGAATTGATTGCTTACAATGCGTTCTTTTCAAAACTTCAAAAGCAAAAGGATAAAAATTTCAAAACGTACGCATAAAATTGTGTACAGCAATTAATTAGTTGGTGTCAAAAACTTGCGGAGTTGGAGTTTCATGTCTAGACCTGATCCAAACGCAGCCCTATTTGGAATTGGATAGTTTTTATTGGAATGTTTCGCTTTTGTACCATAAACAACTTGCAGACAGAAGATGCTTTCAATGTAAAAGCGAAAAAGGTTTTAATGAAAATGTCTACTTGTATTACAAATAGTTTTTATGCAGCTTAAAGTTAATCGTCGGCAGAACAGCCCTGAAGTACTAGTTCAGCTCATAATTTGCTGAGCAACAACACGTTTCTGCAGCTACAACGCCTCTTTCATATTCGCTGCAATAAATCAAGAGTCTAACTGATACATGGCTAGTAACCGAAATAGTCATCGTTAACACTAGCTGTATCAGTCCAAACACAACAAGAACAAAACAAACTGATAATGGTGAAGGATCTACGTTACATTGATAACAACAAGCTTTGCAACATGCCTTGTGGCGACGGTTGATATTCTGCCCTTTGTTTCACTTTCTCTTTTCCTCTGTCTTTTCCGAAGATGCTTTTCTTCTTTTTTGCAGTTGGTACAGCCATAGCATCGTCCCGTTCTTTCGCTTCCACTTTCTGAAACCAATTATTTTAAGGTTAAGCTAGGCAGATCATGAACACAATCGCATTTCAAACGGAAACCAATTTTGAATCCAACCATTTATTTAATTTGCAATTTTAAGTTATCAATAAACAATTCAAAGATACAGGTATGACAACATTCAACATGAAAAAACATCTTCGCCAGCCAATTAAACCATTATTGATTACAAGGTTTACGATTACATTTGTATTAATGTTTTGTCAGTAGCTGCTCACATTCGCCTAAATTAAAGGCAACCAGCAGCTGCTGGAAATGCCGGTGTCGTGTTTAGAAATGCCGATGCCGGTGTCGTGTTTATCTAAGAACGAAGCTGTATTTAGGGTTTCCATAAAATTTTCTTATCTGAATTCATGACTTTCAATGACCCAAATTTACCGTTTTTATGACTATATTTTAGCGTTTCCCCACATTACTTCATTATGTTGTATATTCCAATAACATTTTATGCTGCATTATATGACCAGACCATGTTAAACTAGCCATATCAGGAATTGAACCACCACTTTTATCAAAGTCACAGAGAGCGTTCAAGTTCGATTCACGCCATCTGACCGCAGACAACTGGTGACGCGCATCTCCCGGTGCAACTCATCCTGACAAAAGAGCAATCCGGCACAAAAAGCAAAAGATTAAAAAAAATTGTTACTATTACTAGGTCATGTTGACAAGGCAACATCATCATAAAACGGTGGCCATATTTACGTCAGAAGTGATTGTTGTGATGTAATAATATTGTTTCCTTTTTATCTACAGCTGAGCATAGCTTCTAGAAAATTTAATTTTTTATCACTGAAATAAATTTTCTCCCTAAGATTTAATACAACGTGGGTACTGAATAATCCTAACACTAATACATGTAATTTTTCTAAATCTCTGTGGTCAGACGAGCGTGGTAAAAGGTGAAACTCTCTTTCAAGCTGCCACATTACCACTATAATTCCAACGAGTACATTTCCTAAATTGTAAATCAGGTTATTCTCAAACGACGACAAATAACTCGAAATGCCACTTCAACAAAATGGAAAAAAGACCTGAAAGTACCCCACAGTTTTGTAATTTTCTTCACAAAGATATCACCCCTTTCCTAAACAAAGAGCACGGCTAATAATTTTTATACATAATAGCTTTGACAAAAGCTTAATCTGCCCGGAAATTGAGGCGAGTCAAATCTTTTTAATTAAATTGAATGTAAACTGCAACTATAAGCACAGAACGCAATTGGGATTCTTGTTCTTCTTTTAGTATCATGGCTGTTCCAGCCCTCGATGTACTGTAATGCTTTTCCAGTTTGTTCTGTTTCGGGCAGCATCCCATAATTATCCATGATTTTGGTACAAATGTTTAAAGTTAATAATGAATGTGAAACGCTGGGCACCCCTTGCACGCTTTCCAGGGATTCTACCACTAAGAGCAAGATCTTCAAGCTCTCCTTTGCGTAGATACAAAACATTAGCTCATGTAAAAACCTTGCATGCAATTATTTAAATTAAAAATGTGGTAACTACAAAACTTATCGTGCTATCTGATAAAAAATCTCTCAGAAGGAGAAGTTAGAAAATCAACAAGTGTGCTTTAGCTCTGTATAAATTTTGCCAATAGTAGACACCGTGGTGTAACGGCACGATATGGCAAAACTATCCTGATTTTGAGAATATTGACTTTGTTGCATTTATTATTGTTCAACAAGGGAACAACACCAGCATTTGTCAGCTTTTCCTTGAGCCCGTTAACCGTACGAAGATTAATTATTTCTTTGCTGATCAGTACCTAACACAAATGAAAAAAACATGTAGTTGTGAGGTTTTGCAATATCAGTTTGGTAACTGTTTTAGGCTTCAAACAGAAAGACCTGGAGTTCAAATTCTATAAAAGAACCATTGGCATTCGCCAGGAAGAGCATCCGGATTTTAAAGTTCTACGTTGCTCCAGCAAAAGTCTGATACGAAAGCAAGCATGCAGTGGTAGACAAACATTGAATCAGCACGTCTGGGTAAGCAAAACGTGAGAAAAAAGAACATAAAATCGATAAGGGGATAAAACCATCTCGCCTATCAGCTCGTAGGCTCGTTAGCATCGAATAGCAAGCGCATGAACCGTTAAAACAGAGGTGCGTCTTTTTGAAATCGGGCGAGCGTCGCAAGCCCACATCATATTCACTCTAAAGCCTATATTATAGTCACTCTATAAAGCCTACATCACATTCACTCTAAAGCCTACATCATATTCACTCTATAAAGCCTACATCACATTCACTCTAAAGCCTACATCATATTCACTCTATAAAGCCTACATCACATTCACTCTAAAACCTACATCATAGTCACTCTAAAGCAGGGGTGTCCAACCCGTGGCCCGCGGGAAGGTTCTGAGTGGCCCGCGCGAGTTTTCCGAAATGACCAATATTATCAACTTAATTGCTACGTAATTTACGATGAACTTACATTCCGAGAAATTTGCATATATTGTTTGCTTTCTTTCAAGTTAATTTTATTGTATCACAATGCACATTGTTTCACATCACATTTCCCATATTGTTACGTCCACATCCTTTCCACACAATCGTGCTCGTGCTTCAAGAGTCAGTCAGTCAGTAATAGGCTAGGTTTGGTCGTGATGCAAATTTATGTTCGACGTTTGAGACGTAAAAATCTCGAATTTTTTGGTCGGAAACCGACTTAGTCGAGAACAGAATCGTTCGATAACCGAAGTTTGACTGTATCTTTTGCACTCTGCAGTAGCACAGAATATGTCAAATAGGAAACGAAAAGCAAGCAATGCTAACACTAACAGAATATTTCAAGAGAGGTGGACATATGACTACTTTTTTGTGGATGTCGAAAATAAGCCAATTTGCCTGATATGTAATCAATCTGTATCAGAATTCAAAGAATACAACATAAAAAGACATTTCGTTAGTAGACATTCATCAGCTTATGAAAAATACCAGAATGAGTTCAGACAAGATAAAGTGAAAGAATTAACAAAAGTTCTTCGTGGACAACAAATGGTTTTATCGAAAGTGTCTTTGCAGCAGGAGTCAGTTGTGAAAGCGAGCTACTTGGTGGCAGAAATAATTACAAAAAAATCGAAACCATTCGCAGATGGAGAATTCATTAAGAATGCATTGTTCGTGTTGCTGATGTCATATGTCCGGAAAAGAAAGAGACATTTGCCAAAATAAGTCTGTCAAGACAGACCATAACTCGTCGTGCTGAAGAGCTTGGAAATTCTATAGAGGAAACTTTAATTGCAAAAGCACGAAAATTTTCATCGTATTCTTTGGCGCTTGACGAAAGCACTGATGTCAGGTCTACTGCTCAGTTGGCACTCTTTGTGGGAGGAGTTGATGACGATTTTGAAGTTACCGAAGAACTTGCAGCCATTGTCCCAATGAAAGGCACGACTAGAGGCATTGATTTGTTAGAAGCTGTGATGAAAACAATCAAGCACCTTGGCTTACCTTTGTCGAAGCTTTCGGGAATTACAACTGATGGCGCCCCATCAATGGTGGGAAGACAGCAGGGTCTAGCAAACTTACTTCAACTTGAAGCAAGTAAAGTCGGAAATGACACTGTCATGCAATTCCATTGCATAATACACCAAGGGAACCTTTGTGCCAAGTCAGTGAAAATGCAAAATGTCATGTCAGTTGTTACTAAAACAGTCAACTTCATTCGTTCCAAAGAGTTGCGCCACAGGGAGTTTCAAGAGCTAATGCATAGCACGGATGCTGACTTTGATGACATTCCATACTACACCGAGGTTCGATGGTTGAGTCGCGGCAAAATGCTGAAACGAGTGTTTGAACTCAAGGATGCAATACAGACCTTTATGGAAAGCAAAGGAAATAGTGTTGATGAATTCATAAACGAGGAATGGATAGAAGATTTTGCATTTCTGGTGGATATAACTACCCATCTAAACGAACTAAATTCACGTCTACAGAGAAAAGGGCAACTGATACACTCCGTGTTTGATCATGTCAACGCGTTTGCTGTGAAATTAACCCTGTGGGAAACGCAGATATACAACAAAAACTTCGTTAATTTTCCTTCTCTACAGAGTCTTCAAGTTCAAAACTCTCAGAAATACGCAAAAGTAATAACAGAACTAAGGAACGACTTCGACCACAGATTCGCCGACTTTAAAAAGTCTGCAATGCATTTCAATGTCTTTTCCTGCCCCTTTTCTGTGAAGATAGAAGAAGTACCTGAAAACCAACAGATGGAGTGCATTGATCTTCAGTGCTCATCTGATTTGAGGGAGAAGTTCAAAGACTTTCCACTGCTAGAATTTTACAAAAAGTATGTCTCCAAAGAAAAATATCAGAGGATTCACAGATTGGCAGTTTTCGTGACCTCATTATTCGGCAGCACTTACTTGTGCGAGCAAGTTTTTTCGCGGATGAACCATGTCAAATCCCCTGTAAGATCGCTACTTTCTGACAGCCATATGGAAAATTCGCTTCAGATTGCTACCTCGTCCATTTTGCCGAATATTGCCAAACTTGTTAGAGAAAAACAGTGCCAAACTTCACATTGAAATGTCGAAGTGTAGTAAAAGCTTTGTTGACTTTACTGTTGGTATGTTTATTGTTCTTATAATTGTAAAAGAGGATAATACAAATTTCTAAGATTAGAGTTTTAGTGTAAGGATTTTGTCTGTATTAGCAGTAAACAATCAAGTGGCCCGCGCAATCATTCGTAAATTGCATGTGGCCCTTTGGCCAAAAAGGTTGGACACCCCTGCTCTAAAGCCTACATTATAGTCACTCTTGAACCTGTTCAAACTCCATTGATATACATTTAAGTCAGCAAGAGATTCAATGCACTGGGTGCAACTAGTAACTTTTCGTGAAAAACTCAGTTTTTTTAAGAGGCGAAATTTATATTAGTGCGTTGTTTAATTTCATGCGTGAGATAATTACAATGTAAATTCCAACCAGGCTTTCTCAAATTTGGCTATTTTGCTTATTCTGGGACTACGGGACAAAAATAACTTTCATCCCGAAATCAGTAAAAATTAAGTATAAATTCTTCATCACATTCATCGAACGTTGCAGACTCGCAGCTGCGCTTACGGTATCAATCGAGTAAAGTTATCTAATCGATTTAATTAATCTAAAATAAAGTTACTCAATTTCATTACTTTTAAATAATTGACGGTTGATAATCAGGTAGATCCAATTATTTCCTAATACAGTAGATTCCGCTTAATAGGGTCACATCGGGACAAGTACTTTCCATAACTTCTCTATCCAAAATGCAACCCAAGAGAAACTTTTTCAAAAATAATCCTTTACATGCTGTCAATGGAGCTGTACTTCGAAATTAAAATAAAATTTTTCAATGGCTTTGCTATAGAAACAAAAATTCCACTTTGCTGACAGAACTGCTCAGAATACAAGTCGGCACCTGCTATTTGACTAAAATCTATCTTTTTTTTTGCAAAGTATCGTAAAAAAGCTGCCAAAAGGCGCGTAATATTTTCCAAAGATCCCAATCAAATTCTTTCGCCATTTTTGAAAATTTACGCGTGTAACGTGTAATCCAAAGCTTCCTAAATTAAGCAGTCCGTTAGATCTTCTCCAGAGTGTTCTTGAAAAGATAAAACTTCCAGTTCACATTGCGACAACCATATATGCTGCTGTGGTGATTACCCCTCCTCTTCTTCAGGATGGAGGTACGGCATGAACGGCAATCCAGGTTCTTGCCGTCAACCTAATTGAAGTTAGGCCAGGGGAAAGATGGCAGCCCATTTCGAACCAGTCATGAGTGACTGGTAGCCCCACCACCAACTAGACGGACTGCCACTGGTGGGTACCCAAGAGTCGTCTTTTACGACATGCTGGGTTAGCAACTTCACAATTGTAATCCGGTGAAGTACGGGTAGGCCACCTGTCTGCCACATAAAGGCGGAGGCGTCCCGTTAAATGCCTTGCCCAAACACACAAGCAGCTTGCCGGCTTGTTCTCCACACTATCCCTTTTCTATGCTGAGCGCCAAGCAGGGAAGCTGTGAATACCATTTTTTAAAGTCTTTTGGTATGACTCGACTTAGGGAATGAACCCCAGGTCTACCGACTACGAAGCGGACGATCTAACCACTATGCCATCGCACCGGTTACCACATATGCTTGTGCTAGACAGCTAAAATCGAGGGCAGCTATGCCGCTTTTAAAATGAAAAAAAACATATCTTCTGCTGTATTATGTCCCAAGAACTCTGAATGAAGGTATCGTTCCGTCACTTCACCGACTTCGATCATGTCCACCCCTTTTTCTGATCCACTTAATTCAAACTTTGATCAAGATATAGTGTCATTTTCGATTCAGCGAATTTTCTCTACCAGAAGCCCTCGAAATTATGGATAAATCCGAATATATCTTAAATATGCACATTATATAGCTCCACTGGAAAAAGATTGTGAGATTTAACAATAAGCAAACATCTCGAAAAATATCTCGCTGATGTCTTTGGATAAATTGAATATCTAATGGCTCATTATCACTTTTAGAACCCAAAGTAATATGGCATGTAAAACATAATCGGACACTACATGATATACGACAGAAAGATCCACTTTTTAAAATCCGGTTTTGTCTCTGTCAACGCAGGTGACCGGATTTACCTCATGTTTCTTGAAAGTTCGTAAACACCATCACGCCACTTCGTTCTGTCAATGACGTCTTCCTTTTTTGGTCCAATCTGATCGGTGTGTTCTTTCACATGTCTTTTTCACATATTCGGTCGCCCACGCTTTCTTTCTTTTCGCCACTTCAAAATCCAACGCTCTTCTCAAAACGTCATCATTATCCTTTCTCAAAACATGCCCATACCATCGTAGTCCACTCGCCCTGGCTAGTCCATCCAAAGTATCCTTGAAAGTGTTTGGAAACACTACGACGACACCGGTAAGTACGACAACAATTGAAGTCAATGGACCTTTGCTAGACTCACTACAAAAAGAAATAGAACAACTTTTGGATCAAAAAATATGGCAATAGGTTGCGTGAGCGCGTCCTGATTTTGCTTCATACGATTGTGATGTTGCTTACTTGTCATAGACTTTAACAACAGCGATCACCATATCAGCGATTATGAAAAGTTTTTTTGCATAACTTCAAACAGTCATGCAGAAAAAATTGGCATAAAAGGCTTTTCCCAAAGCGTAATAACAAACACCCTTTTAGTCAGGTAGGAAACTGGTGAATTTTTAATCGCTAGCCTAGTGCTCTACCGCATGAGATATCGTTTCAGACTAGTTAACTTATTCGGTTTACAAAATTTCGTGACTCTTTATTATTTTGTAAATTTTTATGAATTTCCAGAAAAAAATATTTTTCATAAATTTTTTATGACCGTGGGAGCCATGAGTATTTTGCTTGGTACAGTACTCATTGAATTCTATCAACAAAAACAAGTCTATAAAAAACAATTATTAACAACATACCACCAGCAACAATAATATCAACAACAACAGCATATAAACACCACCGCCCACTTACGTCAAGTTCTTCCAGGAACTTGTCAAGGTCTGCTTTCCACAAATCAGTCGACGTTTTCTTTTTTAAATCATCGAGTTCTTGTTGTTTCGCGTCTCTCTGTTTTAGCAAATCTTCCTTTCTTTCTTTAGTCAAGCTCCACAGAGGCATGTTCAGTATGTAGTTGTAATCCAGACCTTTTCGGTCCTCGATTTCTTCTTCATTTTCAGTCTCATCCTGGCTGTTTTCATCATCATCGTGCTATAATCAAAATAGAACCAACATGACCTACGTACTAAAACCTAACCAGTCAGGGCATACGAATACATTTCTCAGGCTTCATTGGGTGGAATTGCTCACTTATCATGTTGTACTAGGCGACTTTCAGAGTCGGCCTTGCTGATAGTGAAGCTACCATCCGGCATTTCTAATACATGACTGATTTGAAATAGATTGCAACTTTCCTCTTGCCTGATCTTTTGTTTGTGGTGTTGATCTAAATCTATTTGGGCAAAGGATAACTAGGCATACTGTCCATAAAATGGCAAATATTTTGTAGTTTTTTCTGAAGAGACAATTTTATTCTACACATTAAAAACTCACCTGTTTTAGTGACTCCTTCCATGCCTTAACCGGGTCCGAATCAAACTTCTTATTTTGCAGCAACTTGATTAGCACTTTCTTCGCCTTGTTGACTGAAAAATTAAGTCATGATCATGAATTGCCTTGATTCGTGACTTAATAGAACAATTTTCTGTAGTTTGATCGACGAGCAATGCAGCCACTGCTGACTGACAGTAAACAGTTAAAAACTAAAAATACTTGAACTACCAGCAACACCCCATTACAAATAGCAGCACTCTGGCCTTTTTTGCTATCCATTGCTGATTCGATGTACGAAGAATAGTTACTATCACTGACCACCTGCTTTTCTTTGGACATTAAATAAAATAATAAGGGTTAAAATTCCTGCTGTCGTTCGTTACTAGTATCAACGAAGCTTAGAGAAACAAGTTTTGAGCGCGACAACGTGCTTCTAGAAAGCTTCACTGCATCATGGCTAGCTTGCAAAGCACTTACAAATGCTAATTTTTCCGTCGATCTTTTCCAGAATGAAGCGCGCTTGATTGCTCAGCTTGAGCGCCTCAGCAGTAAGCATCCCGATCAGGTAATCCTTTCTCTGACCATACAAGCTTAATCGCAATTGGTAGAACTCCTTCATGACCTCAGTGGTGGAGTTGAACTTGCGCAGGCAACCGAATTCATCGAACAACACCTGATAATTTCACAGAGCACAATGAGTCGTGCTACAAGGCTTGCAAATAAAACCAAAGTTTATTCAACTCATTGAATAGAAGAAGCGGAGACCTAACAACTGGGCGTCAACGAAGAGACCTGACAATCTTCGAGCTCTAATGCAAGTGCCGGTTCCGTTCGCCAGAGTATTCTTAGCGTAATAGCAGGGGTTGGGGAGCAGGCCAATCGCGAGGTTCAAACCGAGCCTTTGACCCAAGAAAAAAAGCAGTCGTTCAAAGCACATTGACTACGTGGATTTATATATACATATTTTTTGTAATTTCGCTTTATGTAACGTAAGAGCCCTAATCAGATTAATATATTCTACTCATCGGTCCAAAATGGTGCAAACAATACAATGATTTTGAACCAGCAAACATTCTGTGGTATCCGACAACCGGCAGTAGTTACTCACCACGTAGTTATACCTTACCAGTAAGTTGCTGACGTTAATGCTGGTTTGAAGAGAGAAGAATTTATGCAATCCTTTTGCTTCGGCTTCCTTCATCTTGTTAGAGCTCATTTTTACAATGAACTTAACACTGGTGTCTGTGTTGTATTCTTTGTATTCCTGAATGACTTGCGGTACCTTCTCCGTTCCGTTTAGCATTGGTTCCAGAACAGATTCCTTGTAATTCTGCAACACAGTGAAATCAGCTATCATTCTTCATAGCAGGAGCTACTTTTTTTTTGCAGAGTTCCGGACCGATGTTTATCCTTTCAGAAGCCCACAAAAATAGCATGCTCTCTACGCTATAGCTCGAAACAAGCGTAGAGCAGCCATTTCTAGGTCATTTGTCATTTATAAAGCTTAGACCTTGTGCTGCATTAGGAGATCGATATATGAGATACTGCAAGATAATAGAGCAGATGCTTACAGAACTGCTTCGACAAATTGAATCATCTGATTCGTCATCGAGCCCGAAAAATATTTTGCTATCTCTACATGTAACTTCCAGTTTTTTGACGCATTTCCACTGCTAGCAAAAAATATACGAGGATACTTTATTGTGAAATACAGGGTGGGCCATAAATAACGCACCAAAGCATATAAAACAATTCAGATAATAATAACAAACGTTTTGGGCCATAAATAACGCACCAAAGCATATAAAACAATTCAGATAATAATAACAAACGCCATCGGCACCAGACATTAACACTAATTCAACTCGTTCTTTAATTGTTAAGTGCATACCCTAAAAATGATATAAATTTTTTTTAAAAGGCAAATCATAACTAAAAAACTTTGATTGAAATTAAATTTAACAGTTATAGTAACTGATATTGAAATTAAATTTAACAGATACCCAAAGAAAAGATATTTACATTATTTCACATCACAATTTATTTTAAATCTTTGGTGCGTTATTTACGGCCCACCCTGTATAAGAAGAAAATGCAATGTTCAAACAATCTGCTTTTCTGTAGCAGCGTAATATAAAAACGCATCGAGCTTTTTTCGGCAATGTCCATAACTTATTCAATTCATCAAACACAAGCTGAACGAAAAATTTACGAGGTCACTACAGGTTAATATGGTCTTCAAGACAACTGTCCCATACAAAGTTTAATTCACCACTAAGAGCATTGACTCGGCATCAACCAAAATCTAAACCCGAAGCATTACGTCATGCCCTGCTACCGACTCTGTACGCAGCTATATTTTGAGCAATTTTCCTCTTTAAACAAACTCTGCTGTAGTTCGTTAATATCGGCTTGGCTCCTAGTATTCCGACTTGCTCTCAGACCGGGAATAAGTAACAGTAACAGCTGAAAAGATTATGTAGTCGCTGAGATAAAATCCTTGATTTGCCTGCAACGAAGTGATGAAAACCAGCAGCAATCCAGTTGAGTTAATAAGAAAAAGCCGTGGCTGCAAAAACTTGTTTCAATAGCTTTTAATAATAATAATAAATTCACCCTTACCTGAGTCCAAGTTTTCACAGGCAGTTCGGTAATTTCCAAGTTATTTTCATCAATGTAAAATACCTCGCCGCTGATCACATATCTGTTTGTGTCTATCTTCTCAATCGTGCCTTTGAAATTCTTGTAGCTCGGATGCTGCAAGCAAAAAACACTTGTAAGGGAAAGAAAACTGAATCTGGAAGACATCTTTCATTATTCCCATCCACAAGATGGGAAAACGTCTTGACTCTCCTGCTTCCTTCCGGCCTACCTTTCTCACCTCCTGCGTCTCAAAGCTGTTTGAACGCATCATTCTATCTCGTCTACTCTTCTTTCTGGAATCTAATTCCATTCTCTCTCTCCACCAGGCCGGTTTCCGCCCAGGACGGTCTACTCTATATTAAATTCTGTTCCTTTCTCAGTCCATTTCGGATGGGTTTAACAAACCCAGGTTGGGCTTTTAGACGATCCTGTCTATTATTGATTTCTCAAAAGCTTTGACTCTGTCTGGCATCCAGCCCTTTTCCATAAACTCATTTCGGCTGGCCTCTCTCCTTGAACTCAATCTTTCCTTTCTGAATAGGCGCGCTTGCGTGGTTTATCAAAATCACAAAAGTCACTTTTTTCGAGTCCGTCGAGGTGTTTCGCAAGAATCCGAGGGATAGGAGCATGGCGGAGACCATGGAGCCCCAAAAACCGGGCAACTCCCAGGGCCAGGACCAGAGGTCGTAGAGAAACAGAGAGTTGCCAAAAAGCACGCGGCGAAAGAGTCCGTAGCAGGACAGTGCTGAATCGGATGAGAGGTGTCCTGGGATGGCTAGCGGTTGGCGCTGCATGAGCAATTCTCGATTCTGCCGATTCTAGAGAGAGAATTTAGCAGAAGGCTGTGTCCATTGCAGCGAAGACACAGCGATCGTGACGAGAGCACAAGTTCCTCAGTACAAACCGAGGGGACCTGTGGGTCAACGAATTTAGATGAGACCGTTCGCCTCCAGTCCGAGAAAAGACAAGAGTGGATACGAGAGGTAAGAAAAGAGGGGCTACAAGGCATTGCAGAGAGCAGGAGCAGCGCTCCTCGCTTGGCCAACTCATCAGCCGCGTCGTTCCGCGAGAGAAACGAGTTGTAGCCTGATAGAACAGAAGGAGAGAGAAGGCCGTTCCTGTTGTAATTACTATTTTCACTGTTGCTTGTTGCTGTGCTTTCTCGTAACAGTTTTGACAAATCAGACGGTGATGGTCGGCAGCTTCATCAGAAACGTGCTTATGGTCTTGCGTTTTAGTTTTTCATACACATTCTTTTCCAAGTGCTTGCCTCTCGACTATCAACTGATCATTTTCCACTCACATCTTTGATCAAATAAAAACTTTATTTCAAACCAATAGACACGAGACTTACAAGGGGCACACCAAAAGTTGTGCACAATAGTTCTGTATTAGGAACATACCAAAAGCTCCTTCCAAAGCATACCAAAAGTTCTGTACAAGGGGCATAGCAAATGTTCCTTCCAAAGCAGACAATCAATGCTGCCTACTATCCTAGTCTCCTTCACACAGTCAACTATAAACGGCCAAGAGTCAGGCCTGGAAAGAGTCATAAGCACTCCCGTTTTTTGCAGGACAATGCACGTGTCCACACAGCAAAAGTTTCCATGGCTAAATTACATGAGCTGAAGTGACAATTACTTCTTCATCCAGCTTTATAGCCCAGATTTTGCTCCTAGCGACTTCCACCTATTCGGGCCACTCAAAGACCCTCTTTGTGACAGAAGATTTGGGGGTGAAAGTGAGCTGAAGTAAGCTGTGAATAAGGTGGTTAAGACCATGTCAAAATACTGGTTTGAACAAGAAATAAAGAAGGCTGCAGAGCATTGGAGAAAGTGCATTGACTTGCAGGGAGATTATGTTGAAAAATACTTTATGATTCTTTGTTTTAAAAACATAAGTTTGTGCAGAACTTTTGGTATGCCCTTCGTACATTCACGTGAGCACAATGCTTTACCTCCAAACACCCGCTCTTCAGTGACTGGATATTTGTATAAGCAAATATCAACGAGCTCCATTAACCAAGACTCATTAACAGTATTTTCACCTCTCCATCGAGCTTGTTCACTGCAGTTTTCCACTTTTCCACTAGTTCTTTTAACTTTGTTTCTATTCGAATATTACTTAAAATTGGCAGAATTTTTCTATTCCAGTGGCTTCCAAACTTTTTTGTCTGCCGGCACAGAAAATCAGTTGAACAAATTTCGCGGCACACCAGCCATTGGAATCTATTCCAATTGATGTCGAGTAGCATCACAGGCGACAGCGAGAATGGTAATGATTTTTTTTATTGTTTTGGAGATCACCACTTTTCTGGGCAACGACCTCTGGAAATCGCGTGATGCAGCCCCATATGGTGCTGATTTCAAAAAAAAGTCATTACTTCTCTCGCCGTGACCTGTAATGACAGCATTTTCTCAATTTTGGTAGAAAATTTGTTACAACAAAAAGCACTTTAAAAAGACTCGCGGCACACCTGCATATCTTCCACGGCACACAGTTTGGAAAACACTGCTCTACTCCAAACCTTGGTAATATCACCAATGAGCGAAAATTTAACATCCACGTCGGTTCGTTTTTGATAAAATTCGTACTCGTTTCTTTTACTCTTTGTCTTGAATACTGATGATGCAAACGCACGTCTCTCTTTAAAGGTAAGACATTCTTTTTCAACTCTTCCCTCGCAATGTCAACTGGTGGTAGCTATCGCCAGATTTGTTATCAAACTTGCTTGCCGATTGTATCTACTAGTGTCACAGCTCGACCTCATCGCAAAAGACCTTTGTAATAAAGATAGAACCCAACATCTGTCTGATTGGTACGTATTTGGCACTATGCCAAAAGATGAAACTCAGCATGTTCCACGGTTTGCTTTGACTAAAAGCATATTTTTTTGTGAAAAATCAGCAAAAAATGTGTTTTTCTTTGTAGATAGTAAAAAATATTCTGCAAAACATGGGTAGAAACCAACTGACTCGCTTCATTTGATACTTTTCTTAGCTTTCTAAGCCAAGCCGTTCACGATTTGTGCAAAAAATTAAAAATTTTTTAAATAATTTGGAAATAATCGCTACCTAGTCAAGATACGTCATAACGAAAAGAGGTCAGATTCGGAATCAGGATCAAAAATCCGTTTAGGAAAAACCCGATCTACAATTTTTGGAAAAATTGTGAAAAAAATGAAACATCCTACTGAAAAATGCTAGCTTAACAGACCTTGCAATCAAGAGGTCTTGTGCTTAGAACCCGCCCCGTACACACTTCGTGCAGCTATGTTATCAAAAAATTAATTTGAGACAACTTTTCTCATTGTGGATGTGCCTGAAATGCACTGGGTCAACAGAACGAGAAATTTGTGAAGTAGGTCGTTATATAGCAATGCTTCTCAACCTTCACAAACACGCCAAACCCAGGCGTTATCTTCCCAACTTTTGTCGAACCAGGGATGCCAAATCGGGAGTGACGAGAAGGCCAAAAGTTTCTCAGTTTTAGTTTACGACCTATTTTGCAGATCAACGGGCAGTTGGTGACTTTTTGTTCCTCTTTTAATGAGGATGACTTCTTTATTTTATACAACTTTCAACGTGATACATGACGCCATTACTCAGCTCCCACCATGGCACAGAGCCACGTATCAAGCCACATGCCGTTATGTCAAGTGAAAATTGTCCTTTAAAAACAAATTACCAGAACAATGTAAAGTCATTGAGTCTGTTGTGGTAGCTGTTTTGGTGACAACCAGGTGATTCAATTTTAAGTTTTATAATTGAGAAGAACTCATTGAAGACGTGGGGCAGCTTCGTCTTAACTCAGGTTAAGAACTGCTGTTGTCGAGTAACAGAAGTTGTTTCAATAACATAGCGCAAAAGTTTTTCTGCGACCGAAGGACAAATGTAACAATCAACTAGTGAAACACAGCACTGCAATTTTTTTAAAAAGTTAGTTCGAAGTAATTTTTCCCTTGCACACATCGCAAAATTTTTAGACTTGTTGTTTGTAACATAAGAGAGAAGCAATCATTTGAACACTATTAAACCAATAAAAATGCTAAGTCTGTATGATAAAAAATACCGTCTTTTGTGAGTAACTGTACATATAATACGAGATGAAGTGTTATAGGTGCTACACAAATGTCAGCCTTCTCACCATAGGCAAAGGTTCCTCGCCTGCCATCATTCGCTTGCAATTAGCAACTGTTTCTCGAATATCATGGTTTGGTACTCGAGTGGACCATCCTGTCCCAATACCATCAGAACCGTTGACCAACACCATCGGAATGATCGGACAATACCTAGAAAGAAATTTGCCATTTCATCCACGCACTATGTGCTCGATTCATTTCTTCAATAGTCAACAAAACACTTCATGATAAGCTAATAACAGTGGGGCGAACAATGCACAGTAAGGTCGAAAGAAAAATGCAATCGGCTGTCAACCTTACGACGCAACCAGCCATGTAGTAGATCGCTTTTAGCTTCATAATTTTGAGCATACTAACTTTAATAAAAGTTAAGGTCACTAGTGCAATGCCTACGGTAATCATATGTGAAGATTAGTTTAAATTTTGCATTCACACTTTTGTTTCCAGTTTTCAGTCAAAATTGCTGCTATTAAAACTAGGGCATTGATAACTTGACCTTCATTAACTATACCGAAAGAATAAGATTATCGCCTATTTTTCACCTCACAAAAAAAGGTAGATTCTAAGTTCAACAACCTACTATGAAGGTAAAAAATATACATGTTGCTTTAATCCAACTTTTTCTCGCAACGGAATCACAGCGGGAGACCACGCAGCCTAAAAAGCATTGGTCTTTTCATGGACCTAACCAGCAGTCTAATGTCACCGCATGTACAGTCAACTTTGGATATGAGGGATTTTCGCTTATAAGGGACTATTTCAAATGGTCCCAATGATTTTCAATGTAAAATAATACTAAAATATTCGCTTATACGGAGTCCGGATATAAGGGATTTTCGCTTATAAGGGATTAAATTTTAAAGTCGCAATCATAATCTTCTTGGCAATTTCAGTCGGTTATAAGGGATCGATTTTTGGTTCTCATGATGATGCGCCAAAATAATGGTCGACATCGACATCTGTTCTTTAAAATCTGTGAAAAAAATGATACATGTTCATTGTCGATGCATCCAAACGTTCTTCGCATCTTTGATACAAAGAATCATTTACTCAAAATTGACCCAAAACACTCGTTTCCAAGAGCGCGAATTCCGATTTCAAACTTTGCGTCAGTCGGTTATAAAGGATATTCGGATAAAAGGGATTAATTGAGCTGGTCCCAGCGGATCCCATATATCTGAAGTTGACTGTATAAACAGCATTACGACTATTAACACAGGCATACCATCTTGGCTCCACTTTTTGATTATCATCGTACACAAACGTAAGTAGATTGTCATCCACAGCAGGGAAGAGCAAGCGAGCGAGTGGACTGCATGATGCAAAAAAAAAAAATTAAACTTGAAATACATGAAAATTGAAATCGGTCTTACAACAGCTGGCAGCTACTGCTCTGACAAATGGTTTCGTTTAAATCAGATGATCGTATACAATGTATTTCGAACACGACTGATTTTTTCTTATAAGATTTACAACGACTAAATAAAACTAATGTATGTAATCAGACATTTCATTGTTGTTTCTATGCATTTGTGGTTTTTAATGCACAATACTACAACAGGTTACATTCGTAAAACGCCACATTATCAATGAAAAACCTTCATTCTATCTAATTGACTGCTTAAGCAGTCAATTTTCTCTCATCGAAGTATTTTCATCTGAATGAGAATAATCTTAACGTCTTGTTGAAAAACCTGGCTATATTTGGAAAAAAAGTTTGGTGTGTAAAAATGGGAACAACATCAGGCCTGACCAATATTACAAAGCAGTTTAGTGCATCAGTTTGATAAGGTTTGATTAATACATTTAGCCAACATATCATGTTTAATATTTACAGCACTCACTGTTATTAAAGGGTTTGGAGATATGAAATTCCAATGCACTAAAATAAATAATCCGTCAACCTGTATGCTAGTAAACCTATTCTGTCAGCATTCAAAAACGTAACAGCAATGAAATTTCTTCCTTGAAAAGTTACCTGAGCATTGTGAAAATGTAACGGGGTGAAGCTGAATCTTTCCCGCCAAACAGACGAGTTCCAAACTGACCAATCGGCTGCAAAAGATTGAGGTTGTTGCTACCCACGTAGTTCTGCGCCATGTTGATGATAGTCGATTGTAACGAAGCCTTTTAAGTAACGTAGTTTTACTCAAAGCTGTTCATATTTTTATCACAAAACTTATAAAGGAATAATGACGATTAATCCTCCTCTTACATGGAAAGGAAAATTAATTCAATCAAGCATATGCTGATCGGGTGAAGGAAAAGCAGCAGCAATTATAAATCAGTCGTAAATACAGACTGGCGACCCCACCAACAACACAACGGAGTGGCATTGTTGGGCAGCTAATAGTCGCTTTTTACGACCTGCTGAGTGAACAGCGCTGACACTACAACCTGGTGAACCATGGGCAAATTTTTAAAATTGTAACTTAACACCACTTTGTGAGTCAGCAAGTTAAAATGTTTAATTCATGGAGTGTTAGATCAGATCTACTGGCTAATCGACGAATCTAGAAGCTAGCTTTTGTTGCTAGGCAAGCAAACAAGCAACTGCAAGAACATAATAAACCAGGCCTTGATACTGACAAGTAAAGAACTGTTTAACATGCTTGCCTTCTGATAATCAATTAGTTTTTTACAAAAAGTATTTAAAAACGTATAATTGGGCAGTGTATCATCATAAATTTTCAATCATCGCGGTAGCGCTATTCATAACTGTAAAGCGATTTCAAAGACACAGGTGGCGTCACGAAAAGCTTTTGGCAAAACAGTTTATTCAAAGCCACTGTGAAGTTCTGTGGCACCATCGAAATACTCAATAAAAAGTACGGTACGCAACAACATTACCTACCTCGCCGTGGTGGTAAGCTGACAGTTCTGCAACCGAACCAGCGAGTTGAGCGACTTTAACTTCCCGCTTGTCGTTTCTGCGGAAGCACGTGTACAGAATCTTTCTCTGCCCTGGTTTCAAGCCTGGAAAAAGTGAGCACAAGTAGTAACTGCAGGATGGCCTCAGCCCGATCTTCCTACATCTCCACTACTTTCACACAGTGCCTAATATTTTTTGCTGAAATGCATGTATTTTGATTTAAAAGCGCGACTACGACGTGGTTCTGAGATAAGTCAAGTTTCGGTGGTTTCATAGATTTTTAAATTTCATGTCAAGTCCACTACTCCTTGATATGGCAGCGATAGTTCTGTGCGAAAAAGCAGTAGCTACGTCAAGCAGGAGTACATTGTCCCAAATTTATATAATCGAGCTACAGTAATTTCTTCGCTTGATTATGGTAATATTGATAAAAATGCACTGTACTTACAGTACTGAGCTCTTTCCCACCTAACGAGACCCCTGCTACAGAGCACAAAAAACTCTCAATGGCAATTTAAAGCTCTGCATTGTTTTAGGGTTCGATTTCTACAGCACATCTCACCATCCACAAGTGATGGCACAGATCTTTCGAGATCCGCATAAGAAAACATGACAAGCTCTTTGTTGATGAAATCCTTGTACGAAAGCTCGCGCCGATCTGCTGTGTACAAATCGGACCCAGGTTCCGGCCTCTGATCCTCCCTGCACCTCCGTCGCTCGTCCATGTAATGGTTTAACCAATCTTTGCGGTCATCAGCTCTGCTCTTCTTGAAAGCCTGCACGAAAATCACCTCCGCATCATGTATTTGCAGCCACTCGCATTAGCAAGTGAACTTCTACCATGGGTTTCAGCGTTGATGTGAACTTTAAATAACCCAGTAAGGCATACTTCCTACTAAGCATCTACATTTACTACTATGAAATCAACATCAACTATGCCGTATCGTTGCGGCAATAATGGTAACCTCATAGTACATGATGACAACAATTTTCTGAGTAATCTTATGCGTGAAGTCCTTTCCGCGACTGGAAAACACGTAAATTTCTTATTAAAGATCACGCAAATGAGGTGAAAGTTGACCACTGAAGCCCGATCTATACTAGGCGTGGGTTTTTTATTGGCTTGGTCCAGGCTTGACTTTCGCGAGCATTAGCAGCGCGAAAAATGTTGCTATAGATGACTGTGTGGCACGAATCGTCAAAGGCTTTGGCTTAATGACATCAGTAGATAGTCAATTTCTATCGCTGACAACGAAAATAAAAAAATCCTCGCAGCACGTCCAATCTGTTTAGGGGTAAACGATAACGTGGTTAAGTGGGTTTGAGCACCGTTCACGATGACAATGATCGTAAGTTTGAACCTCACCATAATTGCGCTATTGTGCACTACGCAAAAGTACTCCATACGGCAATTTTCCTGCTTGTAATAAAAATGCTCTGTGTAAACACAACTAGTAACTGCGACGCTGGTCTCAACACAACGATGTTCTAGCATAACCGGCAACAAGTTTTCCCGTGACCAAAGGAAAAAATAAGACAAAAAACTTCAGAATCTCTCAATAGCATAGTCTATACCAAAATTGGCAAATGCAAACGTCATAATATAAGTCAACAATGGGTCTCTTTCCAAGGATATCCAAATTAAAAACCACGACAACGACCGTTTTGCTGTTAGCACAGAAGGCTAATTTTTAAACATCTGATACATTTTTATAGACCAATTATTGTGCGCATTTCTGAACTGTAATAAAAAACAAAGTAGATCTTTTAAAATATCAGTGAAGTACCAAACAAACAAAATAGCAATTCCTTTTCTTGTTTATTATAAACATGTGTTATTATGCAGATTTGCAAAATCAAATTATTGTTAAAAAGCATGCTAAAACATCAGCACATTTTGAAAAGAGTACCCGCTTTAACACATTTCAGGATGCAAATTAATGCTTTATCTCAAGCTTTCACAGCAGTAATAGATAACATTACAATATCGCATATAAGCATTACGCCACATAAATGATATAGAAAGAAGCTGCAAGATAAGCTATAAGTAGCATCTCAACAACCAAATACAGGCTTTACGCAAAACTTTGCATATATGGAGAATGCAAGACAAAGCTATGCAACTTCACTTTTTTATATTTTTTGCAGTACTTAAAAAAAGCAGCATCTGTAAAAACATATCGGAAAGTTTATAAGAATGCTATTATACGCCAATAACCCATTACACAAATAGCCCACAGTACACAAATTTTAAGTTCACCTCAAGTGAAACTGTGAAAATATGTTTTCTGCATTTGGTAGGTCTAACTTTAGTAATTACTACCAACAACACTGACAGAAGTATTGCTAGCAACATCTAGTAATATTTTACTTGAACCAGATCTGGCTATTGTCAAAAGATAGGTTACATAGTTCGTCGAAACATTTCAAAAAATAGTTCATAGTTTTGTCAAACAAGGTATATTATTTAGGCCTACATTGGTAAATTTTGCACCAGAAAGCCAATATTTTTTGCATGCTATTGCACAAGTAGTCACTTTTCAATCAGCTCTAAGTAATGTATTTATCCATATGTGACATTTTCTTTATCTTTTAAAAAAATTGTACATGAAGACTCAGTTGAATCATAGCTTTTTTTACACCTTGGCACAAAAAAACTTTGGTGGAATTTTTATCACAGAATTACTTTAACCTGTATGAAGTAAGACATTCTGACGCCCATGTCTTCATATGCCGTGAGCATTTTGTCTACAATTTCTTTATACAGTAGTTGGCTGCTTTGTGTTTTCCCTGGAAATATTTTACCTCATAAATTTTATTTATGAGGCTATAACGTTGAAAGAATCATAAGGCATAATATACGTTAAATTTTGCGTGGAAATGAAACTTTTGCAGAGAATTTAAACTTGGATGTACGCAGATATTTACTTTAACCAACCACTTGTGCTAGTAGCATTTTCGTTCACCATAGAATGTATTTTTGTGTTTGTTCAAAACATTATTGATTGATGGCGTTATTTTCGATTTTTTGTTTAATTTTTTGTATAAAAAGTGCAAATAGCTCAAAATCCTGACGTGACAGAGAAAAAGTTTACATTCTGATTCAGCGCCCCAGAACACATATAGAATACCTACTGTGGTTTTAGTTACCGAGATGTCATATTTTTTGTGACGCTGTGTTGCGTTCTTACCGCAGTTACTAAGCACTTTTGTTAATTCTAACAATTTTCATACCATTCATATAGCATTTTTATAAAATAAAAAGCTTACCCACCATATCAATGCACCCATCGTCATCAGGTCCGGAGTATTTGAACCGCACACGATGTCTGATCATATCGGCAAAATATTCCTTCGCCTCTTTTGAAGTCGACGTACCCAGACCTAAAAATATTGTTGATATGGCTGAAAAGAGCTCACGGCGCAGAAGGGCGCTGCTGTCGCAGCGCGGTTCTGGTCGATCAAACATACTGTTTGCTGAAGCCTTGCCCGATCTTGTCGGCTCCATGCGATATGGAATGCGAACAGAAAAGCCGCCAACCCAGCAAGTGAACTTTTTTTGGCATCCAGCAAGGCGATCCGCCTTGTTGGTGGTAGGGCTACCAGGCAGTAATTCAAGGCTACTTCGAAATAAACTGAAGCTTTCACCTAATCTAATTGTAACGAAGTTTGCGGTAAGAACCAGAATCTCCCACTTTATATCGTTCATTAGGGGCGCCAACTTATGGGTTGGCACGACATACTCGCATATTAGACTGCGTTCGACCACGTAAACAAAGCAAACTAATTACAAAGCAATGATAGTGACGCTATTCAATGAAACAAAGTGTGCGATAAAAATCATCAATGCCGACGGACATCATCGAGATCGCTACAAGCTGATCTGCTCGACTTTACAAGATTACGTCATCGAGATTGTGACGTGGTGACCTGCTCATCTTCACAATATTTTTCGTGATCAATGATCACAATATATATTGCGAAAACGAGCAGTTAACGTTTAATTTAAAGTTTAAATTATGAGGTCATAGAGTTTGCGCATGACCTGTGAAATTCTAAACTCGGCGCTTATGTCGTACATGCTCTCCGAAAATTCCGATTGGCGGAAAACGTACCTTTGTAGTACTTGACTCTCCACGATTTCGAACTTTCTAGCGCGGATTGCCATTCTTCAAATTCAGGAACAGTGTAGAATGATATCACTTGACTGCCCTTGCTCGCTTTCACAATTGGTGTGATGAACTCTTCTAAAACTCTACAAGTTCAACAATTAGTGAAAACTTTGAGTTTCAATCAAGCTAATAAGCCACGCAAGCCAACTATGGTAAAGAAGATATTGATGAGAAACGGCCGACAAGCTATCGACTGCTACAGGATTTATTTTCCTGAATGCACACCTTCGACGCAACATTTCTGGCCAATGATGATGTATGAAGTTGATGAGCAATCCTTTGATGTGCGAACCATCATGATCTTGATCGGACATTATCATCACTCTTCCATATCGTAGTGTCTTCACATCATCCTCCGATTCGTACTTCTTACCAAACTTCAATCCCAAGATTTTGACGATACTACTGATTTCAGCATTGTCCATTATCTAAGTGACAAAACTGGATTAGGAAATTTAAGTAGATTTAAGTTAAGTATCTGATATGGTGGACATTGATCGTTGGAAATAATGCTTTCAAAATAACATTAAAAATTGACATGAAATCAAACCAAAAACGACAAAGGTTTTAAGATCTCTGACGTAAACTTTGATTCAAAACTACACTCAAAAACTTACTGCCCAATAGGCCGAAGTTGTTACTTCACTATAATTCTTAACCTTTTGTGCTACTTTCTACCTCTAAACCCATTGAACAACGTTTACCAAGAAAACACTCAATTGTCCGCAAATTTGCTTATAACCTAACTGATAAGTCATTGTTACGATATCAGCGAAGAGAGTAGAAAAAGAAATGTAACTTCAAACTAACGAAATTTATGTCTGGGGGTGAATTAATCCCAGATTAAGAAATGCTATATTGGTTCGAATTATCACATTGATTTACGGCAATGGTTTCCAACCCTTTTGAATGCATACTCCATCTCATGTTTTCGAAAGCTTTCATTTTTTACTTTTCGAAATCCAATTTAAAAAAAAGAGGTTAAGTTTTTTTTACTTCTTATATTTTTTTTAAATAACTGAACGAAATAAACGACGTCTAAACTACGCAGAATTAATGTTTGATTACCGTGAGTGCAAGATTTGCTTTTGTATGAGGAAAGATGTCAAAACGAGGAGGGAGGGGGGAAAGAGATAGAAAGCCTTGCTACAAAGTAATTTTAAAGATTTTTTTATGCTTCCATTCTCCAGAAGCATATTTCTCAGGACCGCAGCACATTGGCCCGCTCTTGCAAGCCAATCAGAAGCTTTAAAACTAAAACTTTCTTTTCCGCCATAGGACAACATCTTTTACAAAACCCTACATGCGCACACGAATATGACAACAAATTTTCTATTCTTGCCCGTGGCCGTACTTCTTTTCACCTTTCCACCCTTGAAGCCACGTACATTAAAACATCCAAACCAAATTTATGCAAACAAAAGGAATTCGTTTACGGTCTAAAATCACACATTAGTTTCCATTGGTCGCTTCTTTTACCAATCATGATAGAGCCTTTTTTTTCTTTTTCGTCAACTGTGTCTCTATATAGGTGACTCACTTCACCTTTTCACTCTATTTCTGACGGATTCTCTTGAAAAGTGTCAGACGAAAAGCTTCGAGAATGAATACTCTACTTTCTGCAACCCATATGGAGCAGGTGCAGCATTGCACTGACTTGCCCCGCCAGGTCACATTTTCAGCGCACACAGAGCAGGGAAAGATGAGGCCAGGGTTGGGATGAACGTTACCGCTCATCAGGAGAAGAAGAATGAGGAGACGAAGAAGGGCAAGAGAAGGGCAGGAGAAAAAAAAAAGTGAAAATAGGCGACCGATTTTGTAGATGCTGTGTGCTGCCCTTCTGCGGTCGTTCAGGGGGCAGCATAGCGAAAAAATGAAGGGGAGTGCCTGGGGTAACTGGGACCCTCGGGAAGGCCAACAGCCATTTCGACCCAACCCAAGCGGGGTCGGGGACTGCACCACCACGTTGAGGTGGCTGTTGATTGGTGCAGTCGGACGATCCTCGCTACTATTGACTTCGGCAAAGCATTCGACTCTGTCTGGCATCCTGCCCTTTTCCACAAACTCATTTCGGCTGGCCTCCCTTCTTGCTTTGCTCGTTGGACTCAATCTTTCCTTTCTGATAGGCGCGCTTGCGTGGTTTTCAAAATTACAAAAGTCATTTCTTTCGAGTCCGTCGAGGTGTTCGTGAGGATCCGTTCTTGGCCCTGTACTTTTCTCTCTCTTCATCAATGATCTTCTTGCTTATCTGTCTTCTTTCATCAGCTGCTTTCTTTACGCTGACGATTTGGTGCTCCTTCCCTCGGTCCTTACTGCGGTCGGAGCCACACAAGGAGCTCTGATTACACTGGAGCGCTGGTCTAAGTATTGGTGTTTTCCTCTCAGTCCGAGCAAATGCGAGGCCTCCTTCTTTTCAGTGGATCCCCACCAAGCTAACCTCCAGCCCAACCTCTTCTTATTCAACTCCCGCCTCCGTTTCAATCCCATTCCATCTTTCATTACTTTCGACCGCACTCTTCTATTTTGTATACATGTATCTTCGCTGAAGGTCAAGTTCATCCCTCGTCTCAAGGTCTTACGCTGTATCTTTGCTTCCTCATGCAGTCCGTCTCTCTTTTGTATAAAGCTTTTCTTCGGCCCCTTCTCACTTATGCTTCACCCGTATGGTTTCCTTTAAGCGTTACCAATATCACCAAATTGGAACGCCTCCATCGAGCGGCTAGTTGCACCATCATTGGCTGCCTGTCGTCCTCACCTATCCCACTTCTCCTCTCTGAGACGTCTCTACCTCCCCTACGAGTCACTCTGACTCATTTCGCTCTGTCATTTTATGAGCGGGCCCTTCATCTCCCAATCTCCTTTCCTATTTCAGGTTTGGCCTGATCTTTTTGGAGAGCTTTTGCATCCACTCACCCGCTTATGCTTCCTTCTACTTCTCCTAGGGAGGTTCTCTTTGCTTGCCCTCCCTCTCCTCCTTGGAACCTGCCTTCCTTCACAGTGGAGTCCACCCTTTCCTCCCCATGCTCCCACTCTAATTCCCCTCTCTCGCCAAGGTGCTGTTCTCGCTCATCTCACTCTCTCCCACCATACGATGGGGCGATCTGGACAAACACCTCTGTTCCTTTTCCTTCGGGCAAAGGCAGCTCTGGCGTACTTGCCAACTGCTCTCTTTGAGGCACTCAGATTACTTTTTCCTTTTCAGCAAGCCCAGTATGCTCAAGTTTTTCCGCTGAAGCCTGTGCCATTCTGCGAGCTCTTTGCTGGTCTCGGCAGCACCAACAAGTTTGCCACTTCTTCTCTTCTCCTCCTATCTGACTCTCGCCACCTTGTCTTCTCTTCCGTCTTTCCTTTTACCGCAATTTTTCTGGCAGGAACTGTCTTCTCTCTCTTTCTGTTAAACCACGCTACAATGGGTCCCCAAACACTCGTTTCTCCCGGGGAACAATTCAGCTGATGAGCTGGCCAGACGGGGAGCGCTACTCGTGCCCTCTGCAATCCGTTGTAATCTCTTTCCTCTTATTTTTCGTATCCACTCTTGTCTTTTCTCGGACTGGTGGCGTACTGTCTTATCGAAATTCTTTAACATGCAGGTTCCCTCGATTTCCACTGAGAAACTTGTGCTCCCTCGTCACGCTCGCTGTGTTCTCTCTCGTCTTTGCTGTAACGGACACAGCTCACTGTTAAGCTCTTATTTCTCTAGAACTGGTAGAATCGAGAATCCTTCTTGCAGCGCCTGCGGACACCCGTCCCAGGACACCTCTCATCTCATTCTGCACTGTCCAGCTATGGACTCTATGCGCCGCTCGCTCTTTTGACGACTCTCTGTCTCTCTACGATCTCTGGACCAGGCCCTGGGGAGTTTCCCAGCTTCTGGGGCTCCATGGTCTTCTGCCATGCCCCCATTTCTGGGCGGGGGTCGTCTAGCAACAACAACAAAAAATGGTAATAGCAATCAAAGCCATGAAACCAGTAAAGGCAGCTGGACCCTCTGAAGTATGTGGAAAAATGATACCTGCCAGCGCAGAAGTGGAAATTGTGTGATCATGGAACTCTGCCACCGTGTGTCGGATGGAAAAGGAAAACCGGATAAATGGCAAACGCGTGTATTCATCGTGATTTTCAAAGAAAAAGGAGAAGAAATTGTAAAGTGTGCAGAGGAGTAAGGTTGTTGGAACATGCTATGAAGATTGTCGAAATAGTGCTGGAAAGAAAGATTCGAGAAGTAGTAAATGTAGATGGGATGCAATTCGGTTTTATGCCTGGAAGAGAAATAACAGTAGCATTGTTTATTGTCAGAAGAATGCAAGAAAAATACATATGTGTTTTGTGGATGTAGAAAAGGCATTGATAGAGGTCCCAGAAAGGTGACGAAGTGGGCAATGAGCAAGAAAGATTTACCAGATGAGCCTCTATCGTAGTGCCAAGAAAGTTAGAGTGGGATCAGAGTTATCTGAAGTATTTTTGGTGCAAATTGGTGTACATCAGTCTGTGTTGTAGCCGCTGCTATTCACAATTGTAGAAAATGTAATCTCGGAGAATGCAAGAGAAGATTTGATGACTAAAATTTATGCAGATAACTTGGTTTTAATGAGTAAGCGTATGGAGAATTTGAGCGAAAAGAATTTGAAATTAGGCTCGATGGTGTAGTGGTGAGAGCATCGGAGTCGGGAGGCCTGACGCTCAGTATAGAAAAGAGATAGTGTGGAGAACAAGCCGGCAAGCTTGCTTGTTGTGTCCTTGGGCAAGGCATTTAACGGGACGCCTCCGCCTTATGTGGCAGACAGGTGGCCTACCCGTACTTCACCGGATTACAATTGTGAAGTTGCTAACCTAGCATGTCGTAAAAGACGACTCTTGGGTACCCACCAGTGGCAGTCCGTCTAGTTGGTGGTGGGGCTACCAGTCACTCATGACTAGTTCGAAATGGGCTGCCATCTTTCCCTTGGCCTAATTTCAATTAGGTTGACGGCAAGAACCTGAATTACCGTTCGTGCCGTACCTCCATCCCGAGAAAGAGAAGGGGTAACCACAAACAAAAAAATTTGAAATGGAAAGAGGGGTTTGAGAGCAAGGGGCTGGGGGTTAATATCAAGAAGACCAAAGTGATGATGAGTGGTTTAAGGAAGATATATCCAAGAGCAAAGTCGATCCATATACCAAGTGCGGCCAGAGGGTCATGGGAAATTCAGTGCTGTCCACAAAATGTGGTAATTGGGTGCGTGGTAGATGTGCCAAAAATGAAGAGAGTGACTTCGACTCTGGCAAAAGGTTTTATTAATGAGAGATGTGTTTGAAGCAATGAAAGAAATTGTGAAACCAGCTGAAGAGTTAACATGTTGTGACCAGATGGAGCTAGTGATGAAATTTCGTTGTTTGGAGGACAGATTAAATGCCAGCGATGGATGTGAAGCGGCGGTGACAGCAACAAGAGATGGATGAATAAAATTTAGAGAATGAGGGGAATTGCTTAAGGGAAGGCTTTTGTTGAAAATGAAAGGAAGAATTTATTACAGTTGTGTATGGGTCGGCGATGTTGAATAGAAGTGAGGCATGGAGTCTGCGGGAAAATGAGATGGAAATTTTAAAAAGAACTAAAAGAGCAATGTATGGAGTTAAATTAATTGAGAAAAGAGCAGTCAAGAACTTATGGATTTGCTGGGTTTTCAAGGGGGTTTGGACAGACTAGCTTAAGCAAACAGAATACAATGGTATGGGCATGTTTTGAACTAAAAAAGGAAGATGCCATTGACATGCCGAAGTGGCGCAACGCTGCAAATAAACCTTAAAAGATGATGAGATAAATTCGGCGACCTGTGTTCATGGGAGATCAAACTAGAATTAAAACATTGGATCTCTCTCTCTCTCTCTCTTTCTCTAAAATAAAATTTTGCTTTCAAAAAATAAAAAGGCGCTATTTCAAACCTTGCCTCCCACCCTTGAAACCTCCCGACACCCCTGTGAGTGTGTATACATTTATGGTATCACATCAGTAGACAACTAAGCTAAGTTAATGCAAGCAAAATTTTGAAACATCAAGTGTTTTACTAAATGCAATAAACACAAATAACGTGAAACTTTTAACTACTAATTTTTAAACTGTAGAAATTGCTTTCCTAAAAGCTTAAAATTCCTCCCTGGAAAGAAATTGCTCCCCGGTGGGGAACCACTGATTTAAGATAAACGGGAAACAACATTATTGACCAAATCGTATTTCATAATTTTTCACAAGAGACAAGAAGTAAATCGAATTCTATTTTGATTCAGTTGCATCAACCTCAACTATGAAATAAAAACTCGACATTGCCAATCACTGGACTACCAGTTTAAAAACAATATATTTCATCACAGTATGTAAACTACCTGCTTGTGCGATGCATCTCTCACGTTGAGCATTTTACCGCGCAAAGGAAAGACTCCGTAATTATCTCGGCCAACAACAGACAAGCCCGATATTGCGAGCGTCTTAGCCGAGTCTCCCTCCGTCAAAATCAAGGTGCAATTGAGGGAATGCTTTGTCCCTGCATTGTTAGCATCATCTAACTTCGGAATACCTAATAGCACATCAAGAGAACTTGTTAATCAAAGCGACTTAGCATGTTTTCAAATTTCGTTGACATTCGAATTCACTCTCGCGACCTTCGCAAGAACAAATCGTCTCACACTTAAACGATATCCGTCAGCAGTTTGTACACGGATTAGATAACATTGGGTCAGTAGCACGAACGCAATCATTTCATGTCAATCAAACAGGTCCAACATCCTCACACCCACGAAGACTAATACCAATGGCAAAAATTTATAAAAGTCAAAAATAATTTATGTTTGTGGTCTGTAAGAAAAACAGTATTCGATTACCATAACATTGCTCACCTTTTAATTTGCTGGACTTGGCAGCTGATTTTTTCTTTAACTCATTTTGAGCTTTGAACTTGACCCAATTTAAAATGCTATCCACAATTCCACTCTTTCCAATCTACAGTAAAGATGATAAAAAAATCAGTAAAAATATGAAACTTTCACACAACCATGACAAGAATTTTCGAAAAAAAAAAACTAGAACACGTTAGCACGTAACACAAGTGAAACCCAGCTGTAAGTGCTCTATCCCTAACTTTCAACAATAGAAGGTGCCAAGGCGTTTGCTGTGATGATAGGCCACACTGTTACTTCTGCAATGTTATGATCGGTTCAAGGAAAATAACTATTGGTCAAGGCAGCACATGGTGGAAAGTGTATCGCTTCAAATGTCACACGCAAAAGCATAAAGTGTTAATAACGGTTTGTAAGACTGAATACTGAATATCGAACTAAACAGTGTTTTAGAGCAGACATAGAAGCAAAAAACATATTACTATGGATTTTTTTCCGTCTAATCGGGGCTATCGCGATGAGCGGCAGATTAATATGGTCACTGCCGTGTGCTGTCCGGTCTAATGATCATTTTCTTTTTTCTTGCTTTTTTTGCAACCGATTTTACAGCCTGCCTATTCCAGAGTATATTTTGCAAAAATTTTCTGCAATCCCTGCCTAAACAAACTTACCGAATTCAAAAACTTTCCAGTGAGATTGCATTCAGAGCCGAATTTCTTAGCCGTCAAAGTCATGTTTTCTTTAGTTTGAGAATCAAAAGTTGGATTTTCGATCAGGCAATTTACAAACAACCAACAATAATTCTTCATCTATACAATTAATACAACTAATAAGCATAGTAAACCCAATGACGTTCTAAATCACGTATTGCCTTTCTGAAAAAAGTAATAAATGATATTGGGCAACAAAATTTTGTATACATGTTTCGTCTTAATTTTTTTGAAGTACTTTATGCATTTTGGTTGAAGTTCAAAAATGTTTCTTGAATTTTGAGTTGTCTAAATAGACGCCATTCCAAGGTTTGACTTGTTTACATCTCCAGAATCTGTAGACAACATTAGCAAAGAAAGGTGGGGGCCCTCCATGGAGTCTCTCTCTTTCTCTCTCTCTTTCGCATAAAGCTTTTCTTCGGCCCCTTCTCACTTATGCTTCACCCGTATGGTTTCCTTTAAGCGTTACCAATATCACCAAATTGGAACGCCTCCATCGAGCGGCTAGTTGCACCATCATTGGCTGCCTGTCGTCCTCACCTATCCCACTTCTCCTCTCTGAGACGTCTCTACCTCCCCTACGAGTCACTCTGACTCATTTCGCTCTGTCATTTTATGAGCGGGCCCTTCATCTCCCAATCTCCTTTCCTATTTCAGGTTTGGCCTGATCTTTTTGGAGAGCTTTTGCATCCACTCACCCGCTTATGCTTCCTTCTACTTCTCCTAGGGAGGTTCTCTTTGCTTGCCCTCCCTCTCCTCCTTGGAACCTGCCTTCCTTCACAGTGGAGTCCACCCTTTCCTCCCCATGCTCCCACTCTAATTCCCCTCTCTCGCCAAGGTGCTGTTCTCGCTCATCTCACTCTCTCCCACCATACGATGGGGCGATCTGGACAAACACCTCTGTTCCTTTTCCTTCGGGCAAAGGCAGCTCTGGCGTACTTGCCAACTGCTCTCTTTGAGGCACTCAGATTACTTTTTCCTTTTCAGCAAGCCCAGTATGCTCAAGTTTTTCCGCTGAAGCCTGTGCCATTCTGCGAGCTCTTTGCTGGTCTCGGCAGCACCAACAAGTTTGCCACTTCTTCTCTTCTCCTCCTATCTGACTCTCGCCACCTTGTCTTCTCTTCCGTCTTTCCTTTTACCGCAATTTTTCTGGCAGGAACTGTCTTCTCTCTCTTTCTGTTAAACCACGCTACAATGGGTCCCCAAACACTCGTTTCTCCCGGGGAACAATTCAGCTGATGAGCTGGCCAGACGGGGAGCGCTACTCGTGCCCTCTGCAATCCGTTGTAATCTCTTTCCTCTTATTTTTCGTATCCACTCTTGTCTTTTCTCGGACTGGTGGCGTACTGTCTTATCGAAATTCTTTAACATGCAGGTTCCCTCGATTTCCACTGAGAAACTTGTGCTCCCTCGTCACGCTCGCTGTGTTCTCTCTCGTCTTTGCTGTAACGGACACAGCTCACTGTTAAGCTCTTATTTCTCTAGAACTGGTAGAATCGAGAATCCTTCTTGCAGCGCCTGCGGACACCCGTCCCAGGACACCTCTCATCTCATTCTGCACTGTCCAGCTATGGACTCTATGCGCCGCTCGCTCTTTTGACGACTCTCTGTCTCTCTACGATCTCTGGACCAGGCCCTGGGGAGTTTCCCAGCTTCTGGGGCTCCATGGTCTTCCGCCAAGCCCCCATCCTTGGGAAGGGGTCGGGTAACAACAAGAAAGATGGGGGCACGGGGCTCCAAAATTAAGATAATAAATGCCTTGAAGCGTTTTGAACTTGCAAGAGGGACCATAACGTAAAAGGAGGGGAAGGTAATAGGCTAACTTCAGGAAGCATTAGTAGGAATCCTTGCAATTCACAACATAAATCACTGACGGGAGCGCAACAAAATGCTGATGGCAAATGAGCTTTTCACAATGATATAGCAAAGTTCTTTACAAATAGCCGACGCGATGTAGTGGTAATCACTTTCGACTTGCGAACGAAAGGTATAGAATTTAAAACTCCTTAAAAGCACCACTGGTTTTCTTCAGGAGGAGCATCCGTGATTTAAAGCGCTGCGTTGCTTCAGGAAAAGCTTGATTCGAAAGCAAGTGTGAAGAGATTAACATAAACTAAATCAGTATGGGTAGGCCTGCAAAAAAATGGGGTAAAAAGGACGTAAATTTATGAGAGAAAGCGTTCGTGTTCTTCACAATAATTTGTGAATTTTTTGTTCCTATTCTTGAGTGCTTCAAGATGGACTGTCGCTTTCAACTGACTTGACGATGATCAGTTGACTGCAATCGGTTGCCCAGTGAGCATGGCTCTGGAAAATCGCATCGTGCCTGAGATCATTACAAAAAAGTTTCACATTATCGTAGTTATAATATACTTACCTGATGTGCTTTCACTTCGACGCCACCCTTGTTTTTCTTTTTAACAATTTCAACTAGCTTCTTGTTTACCTGAAAAAAGAAGTGATATACATATAATCTTTCCCAAACGCATGTTAAGCAAAAATCTGCCGATGTACGTTTAGTAACGGTTGAAAGAACAAAACAGCTTTCGAGTACCAGTACGATCATACTAGGTTCGACCTAAATTCGACAATAATATATTGACAGATTTGGGCTACAATTAAGCGCAACTTCCGCTCTAATGTGCAAAACAAAAGACTATATCGGCACACAGCTATCTACATGAAAGAATTGTAGAAAGAATGATTTCTAAGATTAAGGTTTGTTGCTTTAGCAGAATAGACGCAAGCTGTTTTACAACTCTTACCAGATTTTTAAATCTTTATATATCAAATTGTCAAAACATTTTGATCAGATAATATTCAGTAACTCAAAATAATGTTTTACGACAACTAAGTGAACTCATAGACTTCTTAGACTTTCCGTAATGCACTAAAATGGTGCTCCTTGAGAGGATTTTGGACTAGTCTGTAAGAATTTTCTGGACTTTGTTGTAAAGAGGCAAGAGCTCTGTTCATGTTTGGATAGGATCTTACAAGGATGACGCACACATGCCCTTCTACAGTAAACACCACTGTCTTGAATGTGCAACCTTTTTTGCAGGCGGGCCAATTCTAGGTACCTTGAAAATGTTTGCGGGCCAGTCAGAGTTTGTAATCCATAATGTTTCTATGCACAAGTTAGGTTCGAACCAATGGGTGGTGGCAGTGTCCATACAAAGTGGTGAAAACTTTATGTTTGGACACCAACACCATGTCAAAGCAACGTTTAGCGCCAGTTTTTCCAATTGTAGGTGGAGTGACATTTTTTTTGGAGATCGGCTTTATTGATAGATTTACTACCCAAGGTCAAACATTTTACGTGGCAAGCCGAATTCGGAATCCCTTCTGCGGGCCACAAAATTTCACGTCGCGGGTCGCATTTAGCCCGCAGGTTGCACAACCCTGCTTTAACCAAAAAGTTATCGCAAAAAGTATTTGATAAATTTATCCTCGCGAGTATCATAGTGCACTTTGATTCCCGAGCAAAGCAACTTCTGGCCTTCGCGCACTTTTCGACTGGAATTAGCAAATTTTGATTTTTCGCTCGTTATCCTGGACACGGTTCACTTATAGCAAGCAAATTGTTGCGACATCAAATCACAGTATTAAATTACAATGCAAAACCGACATCAGTAGCGTTAGCGGTAAAAAAATATTGTAGTTTTTTAAAGCTCGCAAAAAAATAGTGAAGAACCCTGTACAACACTTAATAAAAGCTACAAAGTATCTTTCCAATTACCTGCTCCATCACGTAATCAATATGTCTACCACCTTTCGTAGTGGCAATAGCATTCACAAAAGAAATTTGCTGAAAACCTTTGTCCGATACAGTGAGACACACCTAAAAAATGCATTTATAAAAAACAAAACTTCTTGACTCGTTTCTTCCGCATTAAATCACAGGCCAGGCATTTTATTTTGACTTGAGCATTTTATACCAGCCAACAAAAAAATAATTAATAGCCCATTCAATAAATGTTATTATTGTTAAGAATATGACATCAGATAGATAAACTAGAAATACAGTTAATACTAAATCGAACCCAGTGTAGGCTTATCAAAAAACGATAAAGCGAAGCAAAAACACACCTCCCATCTGTTGTTCACTTGCTCGTTTACAACTTTCACACAATCACCATTGTCATCTTTTAGATCTTTTACATAGAGCTGAACGTAATCTTTGAAGGTTTTTACCTAAATCAATTTTTTTAAAGATAGGCTTGCAAAACAACATTACGAGTTCAACGTCTTGTAACCCAGCAGAAATAAAAGCATTGAAACGCACCACCACAACCAAAACGAAGTCTAAACGCACTGCACCAATCAACAGCTGCCTCAACGTGGCGGTGCGGTCCTCGACCTCGTTTGGATTGGGTCGAAATGGCTGTTGGCCTTCCCGAGGGTCCCAGTTACCCCGAGCACTCCCCTTCATTTTCTCGCTATGTTGCCTCCTGAACGACCGTAGAAAGGCAACACACAGCTTCTTCAAAATCAGTCGCCTATTTTCACTTTTTCTTTTCTCCTGCCTTTCTTCGTCTCCTCATTCTTCTTCTCCTCTTGATGAGCGGTAACGTTCATCCCAACCCTGGCCCCATCTTTCCCTGCTCTGTGTGCGCTGGAAATGTGACCTGGAAGGGCAGATCAGTGCAATGCTGCACTTGCTCCAAATGAGTCCATCTAAGGTGCTCACAACTTTCCCTCTACAAATTCAGAGCTCTTGGCAGCTCTCACTCTTGGAGCTTCCCCCCTGCCAAAACACTGTGACTCCCTCCTCGGACTCCTCTCACATGTATACCTCCACTGTACAATCAGGCCCCCCTCTACTGATGCTGCACTCTTGCCCCACCCTTATCTCCAAACCTCTTATCACCCATTCGCCCATTATATATCTTCTCCCTCTGCCCCTCTCACCTCTGTCCCTTGCTCCTGGCCGCTTTTCTACGCCTCCTGCCTCCTCTCTTCCCCATGACTCTCTCAGGGTTCTTCAATGGAATGCTGGAGGTCTTTGAGCCAGGAGCACTGAACTACTTCACTTTCTCTCGTCCCATCCTGTCGACCTTATCTGCATCCAGGAATCCAATCTTAACTTCTCTTCCTCTTTCCGGATTCCTGGATTCTCTGCTCTGCGTTCTGATCGCACCCACTCCTGGTCTGGCATTCTCTCTCATGAAGCCACCCACACTAGTGGCGGCGTTGTCACTTTCGTCAGACAAGGCCTATCCTTTTCTGAACTTTCCACCTCCTCTCTTTCTTCGCTCGATCCCTACTCTGATTATGTAGGGGTCAACATCTCTCTTAACAACTCCTCCTCGCTCTCGTTTCTTAATGTGTATGCCCCTCCTATTCACTCCTCCCCAACGAATGGCAGAACCGATTCCTTCACTCCCTCAATTCTTCCCTCCTCCAGAAATCTCTTCATTCTGGGGGACTTCAATTGCCATCACCCCCTCTGGGACTCAAGAGGTACTTCCGACCCCCATGGGGAGGAAGCATTTGACTGGGTCATCTCTTCTGACCTCCTCCCCCTCAATGATCCTGACACACCCACCCTTGTCTATTGCTCCTCTCCTGACATCTTCTTTGCTCCATCTTCTCTTGCCCTTTCTTGCTCCTGGGAGGTGCTTCAGGACCTGGGTTCTGATCATCTACCAATTCTTCTATTCGTTTCTCTCTCTCCGGTCTTTCGCCCCAATGAGCGTCCCCCTTCCTTCAATTTTCAGAAAGCTTGCTGGGGTGACTTTGCCTCCTACTTTGACTCTCACTGTCCTTCTGCAGAGGAATACTGGTCTCTTTCTCTTTCCTCTGCTGCTGCTCTCTTTACCTCTCTGGCAATGAATACAGCCAAATCATCCATTCCTTTCGGCTGCATCAAACGCCATCATAAAGCCTGGTGGTCTGCTGAGGTGGAAAGTGCAGTTAGTGAAAGACGCAAGGCTTTTGCTGCCACTCACAGAAGTGATGAAAATCGCCAGGCTTACATCTCTGCTTCTCGACGTGCCTCGTTAGTCATCGCCAAGGCCAAGGCTGAGGCATGGCAGACGACTTGCTCTTCTCTTTCACCTAGGTCTAACCCTAAATCTGTGCACTTTCTCCTTCACTCTATCGCTGGCTCTCCTTCCTTGTCTTCTTCCTCTCTTAACTTTCCTAACTGTTCTTCTCCCAGCAAATCGGCTTCAGTCTATGCCGCTTACCTGAGATCTCACTTCTCCGTTTCTCAGCCAAAGGCCCTGCGTAGCAGAGCCAGAGGCTACCTCTCTGAGCTCCACTGAGCCATGTGCCCTGTGGAGTCTCACTCGTCCTTTTGCTCTCCTTTCTCTCCTGCGGAATTTCATGCAGCTGCCACCAACCTTTCCTCGTCCACTGCCACTGGCTCAGACAAAGTTGCCTATCCCATGCTAAAGCATCTTCCTCGCTCTGGCATGGATTTTCTTCTCCACATCTTCAATCTTTCTTGGTCTTCACATTCCTTTCCTTCCATCTGGAAGACATCTTCTATTATCCCCATACACAAGATGGGAAAGCCTCTCGACTCTCCTGCTTCCTTCCGGCCTATCTCTCTCACCTCCTGCATATCAAAGCTTTTTGAACGCATCATTCTATCTCATGTACTCTTCTTTCCGGAATCTAATTCCATTCTTTCTCCCCGCCAAGCTGGTTTCCGCCCTGGATGGTCCACACTTGATCAAATTCTGTACCTTTCTCAGTCCATTTCGGATGGGTTTAACAAACCCAGGCCGGGCTCTCGTACGATCCTCGCTACTAACGATTTCTCTAAAGTTTTTGACTCTATGACATTCCACCCTTTTCCACAAACTCATTTCGGCTGGCCTCCCTTCTTGCTTTGCTCATTGGACTCAATCTTTCCTTTCTGATAGGCGCGCTTGTGTGGTTTTTCAAAATTACAAAAGTCGTTTCTTTCGAGTCCGTCGAGGTGTTCGTGAGGATCCGTTCTTGGCCCTGTACTTTTCTCTCTCTTCATCAATGATCTTCTTGCTTATCTGTCTTCTTCCGTCAGCTGCTTTCTTTACGCTGACGATTTGGCCCTCCTTCCCTCGGTCCCCATTGCCGTGGAGGCCACACAAGGAGCTCTGTTTTGATTGGAGCGCTGGTCTGAGCACTGGTGTCTTCCTCTCAATCGAAACAAATGTGAGGCCTCCTTCTTCTCAGTGGATCACCACCAAGCTAACCTCCAGCCCAACCTCCTCCTACTCGGCTCCCGCCTCCGTTTTAATCCCACTCCAACTTTTCTTGGGGTCACCTTCGACCACACTCTTTCCTTTTCTAAGCATGTATCTTCGCTGAAGGCCAAGTTTTTCCCATGTCTCAAGGTCTTACGCTGTATCTTTGCTTCCTCATGGGGCCCCTCTAAGAAGTTCCTCTCTCTTCTATACAAATTTTTTCTTCGTCCCTCTTCTCACTTATGCTTCACCCGGATGGTTTCCTTTCCTAAGCGCTACCAATTTCACCAAATTGGAACGCCTCCACCGAGCGGCCAGTCGCACCATCACCAACTGTCTCTCGTCCTCCCCTATTCCTTTATTACTCACTGAGGGTTCTTTACCTCCCTTACGAGTCACTCTGACTCATTTCGCTCTGTCATTTTATGAGCGGGCCCTTCATCTCCCAATCTCCTTTCCTATTTCAGGTTTGGCCAGACTAGGAGTGAAACCAAGACTCTGCAGATCGTCCTGGAGAGCTTTTGCGTCCACTCACCCACTCATGCTTCCTTCTACTTGTTCTAGGGAGGCTCTTCTTGCTTGCCCTCCCTCACCTCCTTGGAATCTGCCTTCATTCATGTGGAGTCCACCCTTTCCACTCCATGCTCTCGCTCTGATCCTCCCCTCTCTCGCCCACCTTGACTCTCTCCCCCCTCATGATCTGGTACTCTGGACAGACGGCTCTGTTCCTTTTCAAGGGCGGCTCCAGCATTCTTGCCAACTGCTCTCTCTCTCTGTGGCACTGAGGTCACTCTTTCCTTTTCGGTAGGCCCAGTATGCTCAAGTTTTTCCGCTGAAGCCTGCGCCATTCTGCACGCTCTTTGCTGGTCTCGGCAGCACCAACACGTCTGCCATTTTTCTTCTCTTCTCCTCCAGTAGGACTCTCGTTCTGTCCTTGCCACCTTATCCTCTCCTCCATCTTTCCTCTTATCTCAAACTCCGTGGCAGATCTGGCAGGACCTGTCTTTTCTCTCCTCCTGTTCTATCAGGCTACAATGGGTCCCCGGACACTCGTTTCTCCCAGGAAACGACACGGCTGATGAGATGGCGAGACGGGGAGCGCTGCTCATGCCTTCTGCAATTCCTTGTAGTCTCTCTCCTCTCATCTCTCGTATCCACTCTCGTCTTATCTCGGACTGGAGGCGTACTGTCTCATCAAAGTATTTTGACACGCAGGTTCCCTCGATTTCCACTGAGGAACTTGTCCTCTCTCTTCTTCACTGTAATGGACACAGCCTTCTTTTAGGTTCTTACCTCTCTAGGATTGGCAGAATCGAGAATCCTTCCTGCAGCGCCTGTGGACACTCGTCCCAGGACACCTCTCATCTCATTCTGCACTGTCCAGCTACGGACTCTTTGCGCTGCTCACTCTTTGGCAATTCTCTGTCTTTTCACGACTCTGGTCCAGATCCTGGGGAGTTGCCCAGCTTCTGGGGCTCCATGGTCTCCCGCCATGCCCCCATCCCTCGGAAGGGGTCGGGTAACCAACAACAACAAGTCTAAACGCATAACCAAGTTAACAAATTAATTAAATTAAAAATAGTGAAGTTAAACAAATAAGCTTATCAAGAATTAAAACCAAAGATAATTGGAATTGGTGGTGCTATCTTCAAGTCAGCTGGCTTAAAAAAAATTCGTGTGGTCACAGGTTTGGCAAACATATCAATTTTTCAGGCTTGTTAGGACTGTGTTCTCGGTTTGGCTTGAATCAGAAAACCTTTAAACCGATGGTGATGATCCCTAGAAAGAAACTAAATTGGTCCCTCCTCCGATGCTTTACAATGACATAATTGTTCGCCCAGCATGTCGTAAAAAGTAGCTATTGGAATCCCATCGATGGCCGTCTGTCTCGTTGCTGGTTGGCGGTCAGTCCGCAAATTTGTGTTTATGATTGGTTCAAAAGACGCCAACATTTGATTAGATTTTCGGTGTGAGCCTGGACAACCGTTTCATGCCGTGACCACATCCCAAAGATGGCGATGGGTAAACATACAATCTAACGACATTTTGATTCTTTGGATCATGGTGTGGGTTCAGCAGCAAGCGACTGCAGGTCACGGGAAAACGTTTCAAACATAGTGCATTAACATAGACGTTTGCTCGTATAACTTCTTCACTCACCGGTAACCGATTTCCGTTTAGATAGACCTTAACACCAGAACAAGTTCCTGCAAGATCATATGCTCTTCGTGCTAGCAGTGACACTATGTCTTTATCAAGCTCCGCCATTCGAAACTTCGAAAGGTCCGGCTGAAATAAAATAATTATCAGATTTTTACGCTAAAAAGTTTCTCCACACGTTTTCCGTATCTTGAAAAGCTTAAGTTAGGTGCATTTAAATTTCTCAGTGTTCCATCCTATATCGTAAGTCAGAGTTTTTCTTTATCCTCCATTCACACGTAAACCTTTTGTAGGTTACGCCAGATCGCTAAAACAACGTTGTGTTTTAGACCCACTTAAAAGTCACCACAACTTCTAGCACAGTACATTTCCTCAACAACCAGTGCGCCTAAGCGGGGAAATTGCAGTAAAGTGGCTCACCAAACGATGCAACAACGCAACTATCATACAGTTTGAACGCGCGATCACTACCACCATGAGCAACGCTCCAACCAACTCGACAACGATGCCGACGGACTTTCTTTGTAAAATGAAACCGTCAACCTTAATGTGATCATTTAAAAAGTTTGTCGCGCGAAAAGTTGATCCTACACGCAATATTTGTGTCTTAAAGTTAAAGGATGTAGCGTACCATTCGAACAATCTGTCTGACAGCAAAACTTTTTCAAATCTTGCTACTGTTGATAGCAAATGATTAATTTAATAACTGTAGATTAAAACCACATCTTGTACAACCAAGAAGTATATTCACATACAATAAATAAATGAAACTTTAACGACACCACCAACTGCTATAACCAGCAGTTCAACATAGCCTCTACAACTTCAACCAACAACACCTCGCAAGCCGAAAAAAAGGACGCTAATTCATGCGTACACAATCTAAAAGTCCCTCACTGAAAATTGGAGATTTGCGACCATATACAGGGTGTCCCAGAAGTCGCGCACCATGCTAATCTGCGTTTTTATATTTGATTTAATTATAAGGAAGAAACTGAAAGTACAAGAAAGAATTAAATTCATTCTTATGTTTGGAAAAGCCGTGGCGACACAACAATTTGTAGCTCAAGAAACCAACCTTAATCGCCCTGAGCGAGAGCAACCATTAAGAATAACAATAGCAACTGAGTGCTAAATGACAACAATAACAAGGATGCAACAACTAATTGAGTGCCCGAAAATCAGCACTAAAACGCTCAGAAGTAGTGAAATACATTGATATAGAAAATTGATGCTGGTTTCATTGCTGTAGGTGCACAGTTTGAGCATCTGTTATGATTGTGATCAATAAAAGCGTTTTCTGTGGAAACCTGGATGGTGCGCGACTTCTGGGACACCCTGTATATATATATACAAGATATCTCAAAAGTAAACGTACACTTTAATAACTTTAATACGAAAATATTCTATAAACCACTAGAAAAATTTTAACATTCTAATATCTCGTTGAATTTACTTATTTATCGGATATTAGATCCCAACGTGGGAATCACCAATGTCGAGACATTTTAGCCATCTTCCGGTTCATTCTTGTCCAACACTTTGCAATAAATCTTGCACAATTACTTTACATGATGCTCCAATTCGTTGTTCCAATTCTTCGAAGTTTTGCGTTCCTGTGGTGTAAACTTAGCCCTTAAGGAAACCCCAAAGAAAAAAGTCACACGATGTTAAGTCAGGTGAACGAGCAGGCTATTCTAGAGAACGTCGGCGCCCGATCCACCCATCGGAAAACAGCACATTTAAGTAATCTCTAACTTGCCTGGCGCAATGTGCAGGAGCTCCATCTTGCTGAAAATAACAATTTTCAACAACTACAAAATTTCTCAGCTCTGGGAGGAAAAATTTTTAAAAACTTCCTGATAGCTTTTTCCTGTAACAGTTGTGGTTCTTCTTCGATCACCACGAAAAAAATGTGAGCCTATGATACCCTTAGCGGAGATCGTACACCACACAACGAGCTTAGATGAATTGCAGTCTTTCTCCAGGAAAAGCTTTAGGATTTTCTGTTGCCCATATTCCAGTATTCTGCCGGTTTGCTCTTCCAGACAGATGAAAAACAGCCTTGTTGTCGTTGCTGTTACTCGACTTCCTACGAGGAATGGGGGCATGGCAGAAGATCATGGAGCCTCACAAGCCGGGAAACTCCTCAGAACCTGGACCAGAGATCGCACAGAGACAGAGAGTCGCCAAAGAGTGAGCGGCACAAAGAGTCCGTAGCTGGACAGTGCAGAATGAGATGAGAGGTGTCCTGGGACGAGTATCCACAGGCGCTGTAGGAAGGATTCTCGATTCTGCCAATCCTAGAGAGATAAGAACCTAAAAGAAGGCTGTGTCCGTTGCAGCGAAGACGAGAGAGGACACAGCGAGCATGACGAGGGAGCACAAGTTCATCGGTGGAAATCGAGGGGACCTGTGTGTCAAAATATTTAGATGAGACAGTACGCCTCCAGCCTGAGAAAAGAGGGGATACGAGAGATAAGAGGAAAGACTCCACAAGGCATTGCAGAGAACACGAGCAGCGCTCACCATCTGACCAACTCATCAACCGGGTCATTGCCCGGGAGAAACGAGTGTATGGGACTTATTGTAGCCTGATAGTACAGGAGAAGAGAAAAGAGAGCTCCTGCCAGAGAGTTTGAGATAAAAGGAAAGACGGAAAGGACAGTGAAGTAAGGACAGACCGAAAGTCACAGAAAAAATGGCAGACGTGTTGGTGCTGCCGAGACCAGCAATGAGCTTGCAGAATGGCGCAGGCTTCAGCGAAAAATTTAAATGAACTTGGCCTGCCGAAAAGGAAAGGGTAGCCTCAGTGCCAGAAAGCGTCAGTTGCCAAAAGCGTGAGAGATGCCTTTGCCAGAAGGAAAAGAGCCATCTGTCCAGATCACCAATTATAAAGTGGGAGAGAAACAAGGTGAGCGAGAACCGCACCTTGGCGAGAGAGAAGGGGATCAGAGCGGAAGCATGGGGAGGAAAGAGTGCACTCCACAGTGAAGGAAGGCAGGTTCCAAGGAGGTGAGGGAGGGCAAGCGAAGAGAACCTTTCTAGGAGAAAGCATGAGGGGGTGAGTGGACACAAAAGCTCTCGAGAAAGATCTGCAGAGTCTTAGTTTCATTCCAAGTCTGGCCAAACCCAAAATGAAAAAGGAGGTTGGGGGACGAAACGACAGAGCGAAATGAGTCAGGGTGACTCTGTCGCGTTTTAATAAAGTTTTGAATCTATCTCAATCTTAATTTACTTCTTAAAATTGAAGCGACGTGCAGTATCGATCGAATAATTAAGTTTAGTTGCAACTTAATAGCTAGGAAAAGATTGGCTTCCACTAAGATACTTTAACCCACGCACTTCTCGATCGAGAACAGAACAATATATTCACAAACCACTTTAAAACTTCGAATTCCTTTGCTTGCCAAAACACAGAACTAAAGCTCTTCAATAAATAAATATCAGAGACTAAATAAACTAAAAACCACCAAAATAATCGCTTAATTCCTGTCACAACAATCACCACACAACAACGCCTTTTTACTACACTCTGCTATCTTTCTCTGAACTACACTCTCTCTCTGAATGAATAAAATCTCGCCCCCTTTTATATACGACGGAAAATAATCTAGAAATTGCTAGAACATCACAGGACACAAAAACCAACTTAATAAATCACGTAACCGGAAATATTAAAAAAAAAGAAATTTTCAAGAAACAAGAATCACTACAATACGCTGGAAAACTAAGTCACGCAGACAGTCATTGTGACTTCAGAAAGACGTGTGAGTTACAAATCTACATGTATTTATAAATCCGAAAGAAAAAAGGTTTTTTTTTTTTAAAACAGTTAGCAAGTTAGGGCTACAAACAATTCAGATTTTCAAATAAAATAATCACGGCAAATCAAACAGATTAAAACTCTATACATATAAAACTATTCTTTAACGCAAATTTACGTATTCGTGACAGATTCGTAGGAGAGGTAGAGACGTCTTAGAGAGAAAAAGTGGAATATGGGAGGATGAAAGGCAGCCAGAGATGGCACGACTAGCCGCTTGGTGAAAGTGTTCCAATTTGGTTCAGTTGGTAACGCTAAGAAATGAGAACCATCCGGGTAAAGCATTTGTGAGAAGGGGGCTGAAGAAAAGCTTTATACAGGAGAGAGTCCTTGTAGGAACCTCATGAGGAAGCAGAGATAGAGCATAACACCTTGAGACGGGGAAGAACTTGGCCTACAGCAAAAATACATGTTTAGACGAGGAAAGAGTGCTGTCCAAGGTGACTCCTAGGAAAGTTGAAATGGGAATGAAGTGGAGGGAGAAGCTGAATAACAGTAGATAAAGCTGAAGGTTAGCTTGGTTTGGGTACACGGAGAAGACAAAGGGCTCATATTTGCTTGTATTGAGAGGAAGACACCAGTACTCAGACCAGCGCTCCAGTCGAATCAGAACTCCTTGTGTAGCCTCCACCGCAGCAGTGACTGAGGGGAAGAAGAGCCAAATGGCCAGATCGTCAGCATAATGAAAACAGCTGACGGAAGAAGGCAGGGTAGCAGGAAGATCATTGATGGAAAGAGAGAAACGTGCAATGGATCCTTGCAAAACACCTCGACTGACTCAAAAGGAGCCACTTTTGTGATTTTGAAAATCCACGCAAGCGTGCCTGTCAGAAAAAAAGATTGAGTCCAATGAGCAAAGCAAGGATAGAGACCAGCCGAAATGAGTTTTTGGAAAATGGCAGGATGCCAGACAGAGTCGAAAGCTTTGGAGAAGTCGATAGTAGCAAGAACCGTCGAAGAGCTCGGATTGGATTTGTTAAACCCATCTGAAATGGACTGAGAAAGATAAAAAAATTAATCAAGACTAGACCGTCCAGGTTGGAAACCAGCCTGGCGGGGAGTGAGAATAGAATTAGATTCCAGAAAGAATAGACGTGATAGAACGATGCGTTCAAAAAGCTTTGATATGCAGGAGGTGAGAGAGATAGGCCGGAGTGAAGAAGGAGAGTTGAGAAGCTTTCCCATCTTATGGACGGAAATAATAGAAGATGCCTTCCAAATGGAAGGAAAGAAATGCAAAGACCATGAAAGGTTGAAAACGTGTAGGAGAAAATCAATACCACAGCGAGGAAGATGCTTTAGCATGGGATAGGCGACTTTGTCATGGCGAGTGGCAGTGCATGAGAAGAGGTTTGTGGCAGCTGCAAGAAATTCAGAAGAGGAGGAGGGAGAAAGAAAGACAAATGAGACTCCTTGAAGCACGTGGCTCAACATAGATCAAACAGGTAGCCTCTGAAAAGTGGGTTTTCAGGTAGCCAGTGAAGATCAAAACAGACTCCCTGGGAAAAGAACAGTTTGAGAAGAGAACGAAAATGAGGAAGAAGAGCCATGGCAGAACAAAGGAAAGAATACAAGGATTTAGGAGAGAGAGAAGAGCATGTCGCCTGCCATGGATCAGCCTTGGCCTTGGCGATGACAACGAGGCATGTCTGGAAGCAAAGATCTAAGCCTGACGATCTTCATCAGTTCTATGATCAACAGCATAAACCTTACGTCTTACGTTCTGTGATCAACAGCATAAACGTTGCACTAACCGCTTCTTACACTTTAGCGGACCACCAGACTTGAGGTTGGCATTTGACGCGACCAATGGAATGGAAAATTTGGCCAAATTTAGTGCCAGTAAAGTAAAGAGAGCAGTAGCAGAGGAAAGACACGAGTATTCCTCTGCAGAAGGACTGTGAGAGCCGAAGTAATAGGCAAAGTCATTCCAATGAGCTTTCTGAAAATTGAAGGAAGGGGACGTTTGTTGGAGTGGAAGAGTGACAGTTAGTAGAATTGGTTGGTGATCAGAGCCCAAGTCCTAAAGCACATCCCAGGAGCGAGAGAGGAGGGAGCAAAGGAGATGTCAGGGAAGGAATGACTGCCAGAGGAGCGATGGAGAAGAGTAGGTATGTCAGGATCATTGAGAAGTAGGAAGTCAGAAGAGATGACTCAATCAAATACTTCCTCGCCATAGGGATCAGAAGTACCTTTTGAGTCCCAGAGGGAGTGATGGCAATTGAAATCCTCAAGAATGAAGAGATTTCTGGAGAAGGAATGAATAAAAGAAGAAAAGGAGTCGGTCCTTGAATAAGAGCAAATAGGGGGAGCATAACAATTAAGGAAAGAGAGCAAGGAGGAGTCGTTTAGTGAGATGTTGACCCCTACGTAATCAGAGTAGGAGTCACGCAAAGAAAGAGAGGAAGCAAAAAGTTCAGAAAAGGATAAGCCCTGCTTGACGAAAATGACGATGCCGCCATTAGCGTGTGGGTCATCAGGAGAAAGAATGCCAGACCAGAAGAGAGTGCAATCAAATCACAGAGCAGAGAATCAAGGGATTTAGATTAAGGAAAAGGAAGATAAGCTAAGGTTGGATTCCTGAATACAGATAAGATCCACAGGATGAGACGAAATAAAGTGTAGAAGTTCAGTGCTCCTGACTCAGATACCTCCAGCATTCCATTGAAGAACCCTGAGCGAGCCAGGGAGGGAAGAGAAAGCAGGAAGTATAGAAAAACACCCAGGAACATGAGGGGGTGGGAAGGGTGCACAGTGAGCAGATGCATGCAAAGTGGCCAAAATGAGGGTAGGAGGTTTGAAGGCGAGGGTGGGCCAGGAGCACTGCATTGGCAGAGGAGGGGCCAGGTTGAACAGTGGATGTATACAAGCTGGAGGAGTCCAAAGAGTAAGACACAGTGTTAATAGATGTGGGACCTATACAAGAAGGGACGCAGTAAAGAGGAAAGCTCCAGGAGTGAGAGCTGTCTAGAGTTTTAAATATAGAAAAGAAGAATAGTGAGCACCTCAAATGGACCCATTTGGAGTAGGTGCAGCATTGCACCAACATAACCCACCAAGTCACATTTCCAGCGCACACTGAACAGGGAAAGACAGGCCAGAGTTAGGATGAACGTTGCTGGTCATCAGGAGGAGAAAAATGAGAAGACGGGTAAGAGAAAATAGAAAGCAATCGTTTGACTTCAGAGGCTGCGTGCTGCCCTTTTGCAGTCGTTCAGAGCAGGTTTTTTTTCGGACATTGACCGATTTTTTTTGCGTAATATGCGAAAGTTTTTGAGCAATTTCGGTCAACATGATCGAGAAATATTTAAACGCTATCATGAGATAGCGAACATATTTCGCAAGCCGTTTTGTCTAAATTTGTTTAAAAAAGTTCTACAAAGAAGTACAAGGTAGTTTTGACATCGGTTTCAGGCAACATGACTCGTTCTAAGAAGGGGTTGTTAAGTGGGGGTACGAAGCACCAAAGCAGGGGTTACGAGATTAGGCGTCAGAATAATGGTTATTTCAAACTATTTGCTAAAAATTTATTTCCAATATTATTTGAAATAAGAAAACATTTTCTGAAGCCTTTTTTAACATCTGCAGTTCTGAATGATTTTTTGTTATAAGAGTTACTGTGACGTAATAAATAGCTTCTTGTTTGTTCCGACGACAGAATTGGCTTTGTTATGAACAATATTATGGTTAATAAACATACACCGGTAACATGCTACATTGTGTTTTATTTCATGGTTAGATTGTATGTTTACCGGTAATTTTGTAGATGTTTGTTCGATAGGTCTAGGGGTACAAAAACATTTCAAAAAATTTTAAGAAGTACGAGCACCAAAAAGGTTTAGAAACACTGGTTTAAAGTCTTTCCAAAAAACTTTTAGGCTTGTCGGACCGACGCTTTTTCGCAGCTTGGCTGAATTTTAAAAGTGCCAGCGAGAAGTGCGCCACGGTATTTTGAGAAAAATCCAATCGTCGGAATATGTAATTGATCTCTACATTTCTTTTGAAGTTTCATTGCGACTGCTTTTTTTATCACTGGACTCCAGCTGCATCGCAAATAATAATCTCACTACCGTAACTTGAATTTTAAAAAAGATAGATAGGAGGAAGTCATTCAAAAGCAATTAGTCAAAAAAGCAATCGGCTGATTATGAAATCTATTTCCACAAGTAGCGCTTCTTCTAAATTGCAATGATACCTTTTCTTCTAACGCTCGACTTCCGTTTAATCGCATGCAATAAATAAAAATAAAACTGTTGCTTAAAAATGAAAGGCAGATCATAGGAAATCATTAAAAGGCAGCAACCGATTTTATCAAAATCATAAAAAGAAAAAAGAATTTGATATAAAAACAGTCTAGTTTTAATCGCGATATGTTAGAAAGCAAAAAGTGTGACAGGTAATTGGCTGACTTTTACAACGTGGATAGGGAGAGTGCTTGTCACGAATGGGGCGAAATTTCAAGTACGAAGTAATGATCAATCGCCATTCGGATGACAACTGGCGAAAATATTAACTATCGCTGCGAAGCGTAACAGAGATGGCCGACGCTATCCCAACTTGCAAACGTGCTACTCACGTCCAATGCGGAAAATGCAACAGTCGAGCGCGGCTTCAGACTGCGAACTCCTACAAGAAATCGCTTGCTTTCATCCAATGCCGATTGGTTGATGCGCTCAAAACCTAATGCTGCATCATAGAAAACATTTAATCATAACAGAGCATACGCGCTATGGCTACAAAGTTCTACCCGCTCTCGGCATAATGCTAGTGGCACTGTCAACACAGAGACTGAAGTCAACGAAATAAATATTTATATAATCGATAGAGCCTGACGTTTTCTAACGAAACAAAAAAGTGCTTCAAATATGGTATTGTCAAGTCGGGCATTTAATTTTAATTACCAATGCTGTTGTTTCATTGTTTTTCATTAAACCGTATTTTGCGATTTATTTCTTGATAAGTACAATGATTTTGCAACTTTAAAGAAATCGCTAGTAGGCGATTGTATTGTTAAAGTAAACTGCCCTAAGCTTTTCAACGTTAGACATGTTAGGTCACTTTAGCTTATATTTAGTTTAGTTCATTAGTCGCGCAGCTAGGAAATACTATTTGCAACGACTGACCGAAATTTATTTAAAATGTCCGAAATTTTTTAAGGCTTTCCGAAACATTTTGACGAAAAAAAACCCTGGTTCAGAGGGGAGCATCGCAAAAAAATACTTTGCATGAGGGAAGTGCCCGAGGGTAACTGGGACCCTCGGGAGGGAAGGCCAACAGCCATTTCGACCCAAGCCAAATGGAGTCGGGGATCGCACCATTACGTTGATGCGGTAGTTGATTGGTGCAGAAACAGCCTTGTCTCTCGTCGCAAAAACATCCTTGTCAACATTTGGTTCAACAACAAACAGCCTCGTCGCTGAACAAATGTCTTCAAAGATGGATGGGTCGTTTTTGTATTGGTTGAGCAGAGTTTCAAACATTGACGTACAGCTCTACCACTGCACGGCGTATGGATTTCCCTGTACTATATGCATATGCCTGTTCTAGTTCCAGAATAATTTCCGCTGAGCATCCGCTCCTTAATCTCCCTGATCGTTTTGTGTCAGCTACAGAGTCAGTTTCCATAAATTTACAATGAATCGCATAAACTGTTCGTCGTGTAGGAACTGAATGAATTCCAAATTCCCTGTTAAGCACTGAGCTCGCCTTACCGACCCATACGCTTCTTGCCAAACAGCAATTTTGAACCTCATTTCTTGAATTAATCTTTCTGTCACTATATGGGTCGGTGAAAAATGCAATCTATACCTAAAATTTAATAGTTATCCATGCTATGTTCTCTGAAAAAATGAGTGCTCTGTGATCAGTGCCTGAATAAAAAATCGAATTAGAAAGTGTATACTTACTTCTGAGAGACCCTGTATATATATACATCAAGCATAAAAAGTTTTAAAAACTTCAAAACAACAACCATCGGGATTATGATGGTATCATAAATAGAAATATACAGGTCTCATTATCAGCCAGTTGTTACGTGACAGTCTCAATCTAACAATCACAATGTTATATCAAAAATGCTAAAATTTATAATATTCAACAACCCAAAATCTTCATTCTTCTTTCGTACGAGCAAGATCATGCTCAGTTTTCAAGTCTTTAATTAAACTGGTTCACAGCAACCGGTAGACTGCGTGATTCCGCCACCTGTGTGCCACATAAACATGGAGGTATCACGTTAAGTGCTCTACTGAAGGACAAGACAAGTGAACTCGAGCAGAACTCCAAGCAGCGAAGCTGTAAATACTATTTTTAATGTCTTTGGCATGACTAGACAAGGGAACTGAACCAAGTCTACCGATTGCAAAGCAGACGCTCAAATCACCACACCACTGTGCCGCACCCCCTCCCAAAATAATTACATGCAATTTGTGGTGCGCAAAGCTTTTAGCTATAATATACATTCAACTTATGCAATCATAAATATAGCAATGCCCAAAACAATTACAAAGTAGTATTCGTGACAAAATTGCACCCAACAGTTTCGTTTTCGCATGCTTTGTTACTTAACGCCGTAATTAACGCTGTTAACGTTTAATGGCGAAGCATAGAAGCAAAAGAGATCATTGTCACTAATTTAGTAGGCAACTTAAATCGGACAAAAACAGTTGCAGCCAATACACAGCATTACATCTAGCATCATTCACTCACTTGAAATGTGATTTTGGTGTAGTCTGATTTAGAAGCTGATCCAATATGCCGTTCATGTGCTTTCCCCATGTTGTTGCTCCATGACTAAAATGTTTAGATTCACGCAATGAAAGAAAAATATTTTCTTGGTTGCAGAGAAATTTGAACTAGCTGAAATAAAGCTGCCTGACTCATCCCAAAACACTGTGTTGGCTCTACCTTTTATCATTTTTAATGAAAAGTTTGCCCGTTTCTTTGAGTTGGGTACACAGCCGGCTGCCAAAATCACTGAGCAAACAACAAGTTGTGAAAAAACTACAGAAAATGTTGCTGCTGCTGTTACATAAACTTATATATCGTTTGCAAAGTCAAAATGGTACCTGCTTAAACTTTTTGTCATATTCCTTACAGGAAGTTTCCACAGTAAATTTAGTGCTGAAAATGTTGCACAACTTTGCACCATATCCATTACGTCCACCTGTGAAAAAACAAATACACTGCAATTCTACATTATCAAGAATAACAAACTAATATTATAATTATCAATAATACCTATTCAGTATAACAAAATCTAATATTTATCTCCTAAGCCACAATAAAGATTACCTAAAAACATACTACAAACCTGTAACTTTTTTATCTTCGTCGTTGTAATTGCTTGAAGTTAACAAATGACCAAAGATCATTTCTGGAACGTACATCTTCTCGACCTGATGCTCTACAACAGGAATACCTTTACCATCGTTCCATACAGAAATCAAGTTTTTTTCTCTACAATAAAAATCGATTGCAATTAAATCTAATTTTGGCCATTGACAAAATTGTACAGGTGGGATTCACTTTCATATTTGTTTCATTGCTTAGCGCCAAAATGATGACAATTAACCTTTAATAGTTGGCTTGGATACAGAAATGAAGTGAAGTTGAAACAGTCTGCATACTTACCTTCTTTGATAACAAAATCTATGCCAGAGAAAAGAACAATATCAATAATCTGTCACAAAAAAAAAGAAGAAAACCTTCAAGCATAGCAGCCAAAGGAAAACTCCATATGGACGTTGTATGTACTAAACAGTGTGTTAAACTATATGCTACACCGGGGATATACTACATTTTTTTGCAGGTGGGCCAATTTCACTCTACTAGAAAATTCTGATGACCTGTGGGTCAGAGTTTTTGAACCTAAGATCTTTTTTAGGAGATCGACATCAAAAGTGCAGACATTTACAAGAATGCCTGATTGTGTGGTGATCAAACTTGAACATGCTGTGGTTTCAAAGAGAAGACCTTTATTTTGAAGTCGGTCTCAAAAAAGCTGAATTTTAAAGCTATGGGCCTGGAGATCAATCTGTAAGTGTGGGCTACAAGTCGCATCCTTCCTATGGCCGACAACTTCACATTGTGGGCCGCACTTTGCACACCCTTGCTCTACACAACAAATTGATGTAGACAGACAAAATTCAATGTAGTCAGTTGCAAGCAGAGATTGGCTACAGTACAGTTAAATTTTAAAGAAATACGGAACTAAATTATGTACAGTATTTTCTGGCATACTACAGAGCAGTACGGGAATAGGGAGCTATATTTTCTGTACCGTACCGCACTTTTCAAGGAGGCCTAATCTAGTCTCTAAAAGGCTTGCTTTGCTAAAACCAGAAGTCACACTAAGTTCCATCTTTGTAACCAGCTGTTACAAAAATTGCGTTATTATAGTGTAAGATTCAGTTATTTGCTACAAGTTTGACCTTACTTCAGTTCATTGACCTAAAACTTTCTTAAACTCTGCATTTTATGACGTAACAAACATGTTTTGACGTACGATAACTCTGTACAATTTTCTAGGAGCTTGGTTCTGTGATGTAACAATAATTGCAATAGTACAGAATCATGTGACAGACTTTGTTTTTTAGAAATCGTTAGTATTATCTTTCAAACCTTCTATAACAGGGGTGAAATTACGGCCAGCCAGAGGATTTTGTGCAGCCCGCCAACACTTGTAAAAACTTTCATATATCTAATTTAATATGACAGGGGTGGCCACACTAGCCGTACTGAAGGGCCAAAAACGATACAAGCCATCATTGAAAGAGCCCCTACGCAATTCCTAGTTTGAATTGACGCATTTTCCGTCAAAATAGAGGGTGATAACTTTTTTTTTTATTTTCAAAACCCGAGATTAGGCATTTGCGCCTTCCAACGGCCACAAAACTTAACGTATTGCACAGAAGGTTGCACACCCCTACATTACTCTACTCCTGCAATAGAACATTGAAGAAGCTACTGCAAGATTTTAAGCTTTTGTAAGCTCTTGCATTGCATATAGGTATTGCAAGATTTCAAGCACCGGCCTTCGGCCAACTACTAAATGGTCAATGCGGCCCTCCAGCTAAAAAGTTAGAGCATTGTTACGATTATTAATTGTTCTAGACTCCAGGTCGTAGATCCCAGTGAGATTGTGCTACTCCAGAGAGAGTTGTATTATTTTAGATAATAGATTCTAGTTCCGACAGATTCCAGTGAGATAGTGGGATAATGCTAAGAAAATAGTTTTATTCAAGAGGATTTCGTTATCCCAAGAGTAAGTGATTGACTATTGTCAGAACTCAGTGCAGTACGGAGTTTACTTGATGAATATTTTGGGAGTGTGACTCCCACTGGTGAGTTATAGATTTTAGTCAGCGATTTTGGGAGTTAATGAGTTTATGTGGGATACCACTGGATATCAGAAAAGAGTTAAATAAGTAGATATTGTTGGATTATATATTACAGTGGATATATTGCTGTGGATTTATTGGCAAAGAAAGTACTGTATTTGTGGAATGTATTCTTCTCGTTGAGAAGTGTCCAAAGGCTTTCTTAACACATTTGTGTTATTTTGTTCACCTTAAAAGTTAACGCAGAACAAAAGAGGTCTATGAACTATTAATTGAAGCTATCATTTCAAGAATTCCAGTTTGGCTTCACTTCACGCCAGTTGTATTTTATTTAAGTAAAAATTTATTGTTTTTTTCTTTCGCATGTTTAATATATTTATATTCCATCTTAATTAAGATCAGAAATATAATTTTTATTTTCAACCGTAGCTGCGACTATAAGTTATCGTGAAAACTGAAAAAAAAATTGTTTAAATGGGTCGAGTAAAGAATTTTATCGGTAACAAACACTTTCGCTTAGTAGAAGAATGCCAATACAAATATAAGCCAAAAAACTCCTCATACGTCCATGCTACGCCTTTAGTTGGTCACTTGAAAAGAAAACATCCAAACCCATTCAATAAAAGAAATAAAGCCCAAGGTGTCAAATATAACTTCTTGTTTTGAATCGTAATCGCAAGGAACAAGCAGTGCAACTGTTGGAAAACAAACTGCAACAATGGTTAAATATCTAAACACAAGCCAAAGTATCAATAATGTCGCAGTTGAAGCTGTCACTATCAATGGTCTTCATATTTGCACCTTTCAAAAATCCGGCATCGCAAAGATCTTTGCTCCGATGCTAGATCAATTGAGCCTAAAACTTACAGCTTCCAACGTACGAGCATGCACCATTGATAGAAACGAAACAAGCATTTGCTGGTAAAATTGTTTCCATTAAAATAGATTTTTGTACGCGAAGAAAGTGTCATTTTTATTGGAATGAATCTGCAAGCATTGGTGGACGGAAATTTGCGAGTTATCACCATAGCTGTGAACGAGTTACACAAACGAGCGACAGCCGCTGCAATACGTAAAAACATTGCCAGCTGCTTGGCCAAACTTGGTATTTTGGAGAAGCAAATTTACAGCCTCACGACAGATAACGGTTCCAACATTATAGAAGTTGGGGAACTGATGAGAAGTGATTTTGTTCTGCCCCAAAATTTTTTAGATCAGAATGACGAGGATGATGTGATGTCATTGAAGCTGCCGACAGTGAACTTTGGGAAGATAAGTAATAACTGCTGAAGATGGAGTTATTACTATCAGGTGTGCTGTTTACACATTACAACTGAGTATGCATGACTTTCATAAAGCTAATTCCAGCACCAAAAAAGTGAGAAATGTCGCCAAAAAGATCCACAAGCAAAATATTTGAGTCATTCCAGCACAATAACAAACCCCTTCCCAGCCTGGATTGTGAGACCCGTTGGAATTCAACGTTTTTAATGCTTGAAAGTATGTTGCTTGCCAGGGATTGACTGGGCCAAATCGCTCGGGCGAATGAATTTCTTCTCTTGTCAGGCGTTGATTTGGTCTGCCGTACAGGAGCTAACTGAATGTTTTTAACCAGTTTATGACACGACCACTAAAATTCAGCTGAAGAAATTAACTGCAGGTAAGTTCTTCAATGAGTGGCTAAAGTGTAAAGTCCAACTTCAGCTCTGGAGTGTGAACGATGCTTCTTTGGCATTGGTTATGCTTCATGCTGTGAAATGGAGAGAGGCAACTTACCCTAACACTGCTTTTTTGGCTGCACTTTATGTTAATCCAGTGGTTCTTAACCTTTCCAACCCCTGGGATCCCTAATTCTAAAGATATTGGCTTGGAGATCCCTTGTCTGCACAACTTGCAAAGGAAGTGTATGTTGAAAGAACAAACACTATTGTGATAAGGCGGATAAGTTGTTTACTACTGGATCTATAATTAAAAAAACTCTCTTTGTGACAGCATAACACAAGTGGTTGGTGGAATATCACAATTTACTCGGTAAAACACAGCACAAATGATAGTCAGTGTGACTTCTGTCCTTGTCTCTTTGAAACAAGCTTATCAATACAGGGTTGATATTGCTGAGAGCAATTCTCATGTCATTTGCAACTCTAAGGCGATTACGCTACGCAGTTTTGATATTAACTAGAGCAGACATGGCAGCTTCACAAAGGTATGTCGTTTTCGTTTTTTGATGATGATAAGTTGATATCAATATCATTGGTGTTTTGAACGTTACATGCAATTTCAATAAGTATGCTATCGAGCTGATCTCCTTTACCTCTGCAGATATTTATCTCAGCACACATTTGTTGTTGCCTAAGAACAAAAATTTAGCAAAATAATTGATACAGAAAGGTACGGCATTAAGGTACAAAAAATATTCTATACCGTATTATTACAAAAGGTATTTTACTGAAGTACGAAAATCCAGCATGTTTTTTTTGGAAGTACTAAGTAGTGAGCACGGAAAACCATTCTATATTGTACCGTACCTAATCTCCTGGTTGCAAGCAGTTATTTACAGCGTAGTAAACCACACTAAACAAGTAGATGATAACCTACCGGCTAATATCAATTTTGATGGCAGACATTGCAGGATCTCTCTGTTTGTTGTCAGCAGCATTAACCACAATTTCATCAAATATCTTATACAGACCTGGTACATATGTTATTTCACGATTAACCATTCCAAGTTCTTCATCCCATACCCACATTGGCTAAAACAAATAGTATTTCGTCAATCTCTTAATTTGTAGGCTGGCAAAAAATCAGACATGTTTTAGAATAAGTGGTCTAGCACAGCGGTTCCCAACTGGGGGTACGTTTAAAATCTTCAAGGCGTACATTATAACTGAGAAAAAAGCTACTACGAAAAAAAATTGTGATAGTCGATGACTATCAGAGCTTTATAGCTGTCTCATTTTTTTCAGACTATTGCACGGTTCACAGAGTTACATAAAACAAGCTGTCTACAATATACACATTGTTTTAAGTAAAACTAAAAATCGTTTGGACTTCCAGACCGCCAAAAAGGTAAACAGGGATGATGCATACTTGTTGATATATAATGACTGATTGTACATTAGGGCGATTGTGTTTAAACGGCCTTGTTAAACCAGCGTGTAATTTTTAGTATTTGAGAGCTTTTCAATGTTTGATTTCTATTTCAATAAGATAAAATAACCAAAGTGTGAGAAGGAATGAACAAGAAAAGAAAGTATTCAGAGACTGACTTACAAATCGGGTTTACGTGTACAATAAGCAATGATTTAGATATTCCAGCGTGTGTACTTTGTCAAAAGTCTCTGGAAAATGATCTGACGAAACCAAATGTTCTCGCTCAACATCTGAACATAGCTTATTCAGAATTCAAGCTCAAAGATCTTGATTTTTTCAAGGGTAGAGAAGCTGTGTTCAAGAAACAACGCTTGGATAAAGGTGGTATATTTTTCCAACAAACCAGTGAAGGCAGCTTATGAAGCATCTCAAATGGTTGCCCAACAAAAGAAAGCTCATATCATCGGGGAAAACCTTGTTGCTTCAGCTGCTAAAGTAGTGATACGTTCTGTCTTTGGAGATAAGTCATTAAAAAAGCTTAACTCTATCTCCCTGTCAAACAATTGAGGTTCCACCACAAATTCAAAGAAATGTCGATGAACATTTTCCATCAATTGACTAATGAGATTTGCAGGTCCAAAAGTGGGTTTGCAATTCAATTTGGTGAGTCCACAGATGTTATAAATTGTAACTAATATTTGCTCAGTATGTAGGAAACAAAAACACCAAAGAGTTCTCGATGCCCCACTAGAAGCAAAAACTAAAGGAGATGATATCGTTTAAATGCAGATTCATTTTTCAAACATAGTTTGAAGTTGGAAAATCAAAGAGGCTGCACAACTGATGAGGCACCAGCAATGTTGGGACATAGGTCAAGCTCGAGTTATGAAAGTAGCTCTGTATGTGACGTTTACACATTGCATTTACTGGTTAGCATTGTCTTACAAGATCTTCCTGCGGAGCTATCCAGTGTGTTATCACTGGAGGTTAAGATCATTAAACATGAAAAAAGGAGTTCTCTGAACTGCCAGTTATTTCAACTCCTCTTTCACAATTATGATGCCAATGACAATGTACTTCTTTACCACAAAAATGCAATTAGCTTTCTTGAGGAAATGTCACAAAACGTGTCTATGAGCTTTAAAGAGAATTGATGAGATTTTTCCAACAATCCTACAAGTGTAAAAATTTTGTCACTTCTTCGTGGGATTCTTCTTTCGTTCTGAGCATTGCTTACCTTCTAGGGTGTTGGAGCTGGAGCTGGGAGCCGAAGCAAAGGAGCAGTCCATTTTTGTCAGAGCCAGAGCAGGAGCACTAATTTAAGTTAGGAGCTGGGGCCACACCATAATTGGATAGTTCCACCTCCAAATAAACAGCTCCCAATTAACTGCTTTGTATAATTGTAGTGTTTGACTGTAGAAATCTGACAAGCACTTACCGAGAATGTGCATGCATGGCTTTGCAAGAGCTTGCTCAAAACTTTGAGTGTTTATGCGCAAAGCACGATTAGGCATGCTATCGAGAAATTATCTGATTACTGTGTGACTGATAAAAGCAAAGATGATGGCAGTAACACTAAACAGGAAGTTGCCTCAAGACTGAATGAATCTATGAACTGGGTGGTTTTGGACTATATGCAGTTTACCACAATACCACATACGAGATGAGTTGTTCACACTTTGCAACTTGCTATTTCCAACAGCTTGAAAATAAATACAGTTGCTTCATTGATCATCAAAATTTGCCGAATAGCGGCTGCTGCAAGAACACAATAAATCGATGGTACATTAAAGAGAAAAATGAACCAGGGAGCAAGTCTTGATCAAGCTACTAGGTGGAGTAGCACATACCTCATGGTTAAACAACTTTTGGAACTAAAAGATGTGTTGGTATACATCACACATCCAGATGTGTGTTTGTTTGAAGCACAGTGGAAAAATGCTGAAAATCTTGAATGTTTATTGCGCCATCCTTTCCCTCTCACCAAAAATTTTCGAACTGATCATTTGACACCAGGAACATTTCACGAGGAACAGAAAAAATGCTATTTAAGTTTACACAGATTGGTGGTGCTGTGCCGAAGCCATGAGAAAATCTATGGAAGACATGAGAAGATTTTGCTGGACAATGAGTGCTGCTGCAACAGTATATGTTGATTCATTGTATAGGGTTACTTTGGCTAAAGATCAACAGGAAAGATAAAGCTTTAGTATCTATGGCTCTTGGCATGAAAGAACACGAAGAAAGAAACTCTGAAAATCAAAGCTTCAGTAAAGACAAATCTTCAACTTTTGGTTCTAATAATGAGCACTTTGAAAAGCATCGCAATCAGCAGGCAAAACGCTGCAAAATGAAAAATGAAAAACGACTGATAAATTGTTCCCAGTACAACAGTTCAAAATAAATTGCATTAAGTGCATTAAATGATATGAAGATGGTTGATAGAATGCTAAAATTAAGCATCATGACTGCCATATCTTGCAACTCACCAATTCTGCAAAGTGGCATACACAGTAACAACTTTGCCCTTAACTAAAGCGACAGTGAAAAGACTGTTCTCTTCACTTCAAATAATTCAGTCGGATTTAAGAACTTTGATGAAGACGACCTACTTGAGGCAATTTTATTTCTTTGTGCAAATAGGCTTTTGTCTAATGTCCCTCATGAATGTAGTTAAACTGTGTGAAGTAAAATTTTTGGATGTTGTGTTTTTGTCAAACTTATAGGACATGAAAAATTCTCTTAATAGTGCAATTAACAAAGAAATTTAGTACAGAAAATGCTGGAGCAGCAGAATCAGGAGCAATTTGCAATAAAGAGCTATGACTTAGCAGAGAAGAGCTACAGAGCAGGAGCTAGAGCAACTTTGAAATTAAATCTGCTCCAACATCCTGATGTCTTCATGATGTTTTTGATGCTTCAAATTTGCTCAACCAGAGTCTTTAAGTAAGAAAGACAATATCGTGCAAGTTTGGAGCTAAAATCAAAACAATTCTTGCAAAACTTCAGCTGTGGAGGAGAAATACTCAAACTGATAGCTTGTTTATGCTTATCACTGTGACCAAATTTCTGCATCAAAACCCTTAATTAAAGACAGGAAATTGATCACTTAGGAAGTTGGGAGAAGAAATCAATGGCTATTTTCCAAATCCTGGTAAAGATAAACTTGTGTATCTTAGCAATCCTTTTACTGCAAATGCCTAGGTGCTGCAAGCTGGGACAGGCAAGCAAGAGCATCTCATTAAACCTTCAGCATGATGATGCCACACATGATGTGTACTCGAAGAAGAATTTATGTGATTTTTGATGCACAATTCCTGCAGACGAATTGCTGAATCTACTATTCAAATATTGCTGTTATTTTCATCAATATTGCTTTGCGAGTCAGCATTTTCAGTGAGGGTGAGAATTAAAAATTTAGATCACAACTTAAAACACCAGAACATGATATTTAATTGAATACAGCCAACATTTGTTCTCATATTAATAAGCGTGTTGTCAAAAAGCAGTCTCAGTCGTCTTAATAGCTTAGATTTCTGAGAATACACTGTTGGCTGGATTGTACTGCTGAGCTTGGATTACAATTGTTTGTCACAATCACATTACTTAAATGATTTTGCGTGCTTTCTTTCTGCCTTTTATTTAGTAACAATCACATAGGATAGACAAATTTCAGATTAAAACGACATTGAAAATTCCATTGTTGTTCCCTTGGTTTTCACAGGGGTACACCTTAATCTAAATTTAATGATGCCTAAGGGGACAACAAGCAAAAGGTCTTCCCATGATTGTGTGATAGGCATACAGTAATACAGTACTATACCGGTACTGCTGAATGCACCTAAAACTACAGGGTGTCCCAAAATTGTGGGTACATGGTAGATTTTACTATCTATGTTATATATTTTTATTTTCTGTCCCCAAAATGAATGATGGCTCTTTTTGCAAAGCGCATCCAAATATGCATTGGCAATAAATAGCATGTTGAAAATATTATTTAACAATATTACCAGTAACTGAAATAGTTTTGTTTAGTTTTTCACCATGTACCCAGACTTTTGGGACACCCTGTACAATACATGACAAAAGAAGCCAATCAAAGTGGGCTACACTATCAAAAAACAAAGCTGAAAGAAACTCTGGGATCAGATTTGAAAAAAGGTGATGAATTTCATGACGTAGGGCCAAAACAAAAGATAAAAAGCACAAACATATACTGACATTTAGATATAATACCTGAGTCACTGGCTCCACAGATCCAATATATGTATCTGGTCGAAGAAGAATGTGTTCCAATTGTGTTTTCTTTTGATAAATGCGCTCCACAGAAAGTCTTTTTTTAGATCCCTTTTTCTCTTTTGCTGGGACAGCAAATGCCAAAATATCTGACTCAGATTCACTTGTCATTTTGACCTAAATTTTATAGCAACAATAACAAAATTGTTGTGGATTAAAACCTCACAAGAGCTTTGTTTTGTTGCTTTGGAAATGGCCCTTATGCTTGAAGATTTTTAACAAGTTACAAGCTTGCTGACAATATCGTCAAACAATTTTCAAAAAATGATAAAATGTGAAACTTCCTATAAGGGTGTGGACAATTTCTATGGTCAATGCCTCCATCATTACCCTGGAAGTCTGGAGGTTAAATGTGTAATAAACAGTCAAACTAATCTTTGTAAAAGATTTTGTATCAGTTCTAGCTTACCTGTGCGGTTTCATATGCAGATGAAAAATGGTTAAATGCAATGTGGCATTTACGTCTGTTGCGAAAATTCAATCGTCTTAAAAGTAAATTTGAAAAAGCAATTAGGCTTATTACAACATATGCTGCACATTCAGCAAAAGCCTTGCAGCTCCAGATTTCTACAAGCTTTCAAAAGACAAAACAGATGGAAAAAATAACATCAACTGCCACGTGTAAAATGCGTCACAATTTCTGCTAATGTAATTCTTCCATCTAAACCAGTGTTTCCCAACCTTTTTTATTATAGCGCCCTCTTGTTCTTAAAAAAAATTCATACCGCTCCCCAACTTTCAAATGTTATGCACAAATTACTACGCACGTTTTGAAAATAAAATTACTTACTAATCGTCACTAATATCTTATGAATGTATATTTAGTAAGCTAGCAGCTAGCAATATGTTGATTGCACGAATTAAGGAGAAACAAAAGAATGTCAATAAAATATACATATTGTATTTCCATCAAAAATAAAAAAATGCCCATTCAAAACGCTTAACACTAAAAGCAACAAACGAATCAAAAACACAACCTCAATCAGTAATAACTAAAAAGCAGAAGTTCCAACTAATTTAAAACAACGAACGAATAAATAAAATAACATAAAATTACGCCTTGAAAAAAAAAATTTACTAAAAACTAAGTTTCACTGAAAAAAATTGATTCTTTAACTTTATCCTATCTAATCTCAGTTGCTATATTTAATGTGACGGCTGAATTTGGTATTTGCATGCTAATTCTCTTATTCTCGGTTCAATATTACTCAAAATCAACCTTAAGTCTCCTCTTTCAGCGATTTGCAATCGATTTCTTTGTTTCGTCAGTAGCTGAGTGACAACACTAAATCCTTGTTCAGCCAAGTATGTAGTTGGAAATGCTATGAAATAAATTTTAACTTCTTCCCACAACTTAGGATATCTTTCAGGGATTTCTTTTTGTAACCAAAATTGTTGATATGATTGCTTGAAGAGAGGTTTCAATTCGAAGTCATTTTTTAAAGCAATCAACTCTTCTTGTATTTCAATATCTGTTTCATTCATACAGCTATCTGTAAATGGTTGTAGAAACCAGTCCGGTACCTTCATGTTTATAATATCTTGGTATCTACAGCTGATATCCTTGTGCAGCGTTTCTAAATGATCGCAATAGATCAAGAGGTGATCATCCGACAGATTTGAGCCATCACAATTATCATTTTCTATCGATTCTAGTTCATTAAGTGTCTGAAATTGAGTTAGATTCCGGCGGCCAATATTATTCTTGAATAAGATTAGCTTATTCATAAATGTACAAATCTTAGAACTTGCTTGAATAAGATTTAAATTACTACCTTGCAATTGCAAATTAAGGTCGTTGAATATGGTGAATAAATCTACCAAATAGGCAATGTCTCTTTTGTGTGCTAAGAGATAATCGCTCAATTCATCACAATTATTTTCATTGAGAAACTGCACCACGCTCTTGAAAAGAGAGTAGAATCGTTTTAAACAATTTCCTTTTGACAGCCACCTCACTTCAGTGTGCAATAAAAGACGATCAAATTCTTCATCGTTGCTGTTACAAAGTTGTCCAAACATCCGGGAATTTAGGGGTTGAGACTTTATTCTATTTACTGATTTAATAACAGCATTAAGAGATTTATGAAGCTGTTCACTCAAGTTTCGGGCAACGAGATGTTGCCAATGAATTATGCAATGTACTGTAAAAACGCATGGTACAGCTTTCTTTAAGCATGCAAGGAAACCTTTGTATTTACCTGTTAATGCAGGAGCACCGTCTGTTGCACAAGCAACAATATTGTTCATGGGGATATTTTTGTCTTTAAAGAACTGATTAACTACATTAAAAATAGATACACCTCTAGTATCCGTTTCGAGTTCTTTCGCAAACAGCAGTTCCTGTGCAACATTCTCATCTTTAATAAAACGAGCATATGCCAAAAGAAGTGCCTCATTACCTGGTAGTGTAGACTCATCAAGCTGTAAACCAAATTTTTGAGTTTTAAGTATGCCACACAATGTTTCTTCTATATTCGACGCCATTTCGTCAATCCTTCTCTGTACAGTATTATTACTAAGTGGAATTGCTTTCGTTATTGTACTGGGTGAAGCATGATGCACTACTGTACGCAAAACTTCCTCTATCGCTGGCAAAATAAGTTGCTCTCCAATTATGTGAGGTTTTCCTGACTTAGCAATCATTTTGGAGATATTGTAGGAACAAATAAGTCCATCGTCATTTTTTTGTGACTGCTTCGTCGCAAAAAAAGATATGGTATTTCTGTTCTCAAATTTATTTTGCAATGTTTGAAAGTATGACAAAGGTTTTTTCTCATTGCCAGGATGGATCTTTTTAAAGTGCTCAGAAAGTCTGGATGGCTTCATTGCCTCATTGGTGAACACTTTTTGACATAGAAGACACATCGGCAGTTGTTTATTATTAGGAGAACTGATAAATCCATACTTAAGATATTCCACGTTATATTGTCTGCACTTTTTTTTGAGCGTGTTATCTGTCATTATTATGGTTAAATATATTTACTGAAAATAAGTTTAACAGTTATACAAAACATTGATAAAATACGTGACCGTAGTGATAGCGACATAATTAGATACATAACCAATAGTAACATTATTACTAATAATGTTATTTAAATTGTCTATAAATAATAGCTGTTTGATTTTTAAAATATGAAAAAGATCTTTTTTGAACAAGTTAATAGTATTCAATACATTGAAAATATATTAATTCTGTGTGAATATCACAAGATCAATTTAAAATTTAAATTTACGTCTGTGAATAGTATTTTAAAAATGGAAAAGTCCTCAAAATAAATAAATTGAAAAATTATTTATTATTTTTGAACAATTATTCTTGTAGTATTAATAATATTTATGCATTAATTGTAAAAAGATACACAAAATTTGGTTAAATAGCACCAAAATTTGTAAATTTACTAATGCCGTAGCTCAATTAAAATTTGCTTATTCATGTATATTCCTTGGTTAAAATTCTCATTAACTAAATGTAAAAATGATATATTGAAAATGTTCACAAATGTTCGATAGGTTCTATAATGTTTGTAAATATTATTTAAGTCCAAAACTAATTTACTAATTCTATGTGAATAAAAGCGCGAGCAACATATTTGTCACAAACCTTAACAGGGGGTGGTTAGGGCGTGTGTGACGTCTTATTTATTTTGGCTAAAAATATATTACTCTTAGATTGTGTCTGAAATACGCTTCACGTAGGCTTCAAGGTAAGTCGAAATTCTATGCGTAGCTTTACTTAAAACTCTCAATTTATTAAGAACAAACTCTTTTGCCCTATTGCTTCTTTTAATTTAAGTAATTCTTTAACAATCTAACGTCTCTTCCAGTTAGATCAGGGGTGGCCAAGCTTTTTATGCAAAGCGCCAACTCTTCTACCAACCCATGTTGGATGCGCCATAAATGTAGGGCAGGGGTGGCCAACCTTTTCAGTCCATGCGCCAAAATTTTTCGCCACACAAGCATTCATTTGAAGATGCGCCACACAAACATTCATAGCTTTTCATTGCTCTCAAACGTGTAGTAATATATTTATACTTTGAAGTCAAAACAAGGCCATATTCAGCAGTGATCTCCAAAAAAAAAAAGGTCATCCCCTGTTTCGCTGCACCTTTTCCATCACTTTTGGCTTAAATATGCCACCAAACGTGAGGCCAACCAAGTGCGGACTTTTTTTTTTTTTTTTGGAGATGTTATTGGAGTGACAAATTTTTCGGCCAGATGAAAGGACACTTACCCAAATTGCCCGAAAAATCTTAAACCTGGAATGCGCCACCTCTAAACATGCAATGCGCCACGGTTGGCCACCCCTGAGTTAGATTAATTACGCTTCTTTTTAAATTCAACAATGTTATATTACAGCTTTAACAGTTTTTGACTTTTCACAACAAAAATATTTCACTTCAGTATCGATTTCAATGTACAAGCACTATTGCTTAAAATAACCGCTTCAAATTCTTCAACAATGATAGGCTATTAACAAATGCGATAATACTTTTCCATTTTTCACCTCTTTTCACTTCCCATCCCTCTCTATGTGTTTTTTTTCATGCGCAGCTACGATATTTATAGAAAATTATCACATGACCCAAGAAACTTCCAGATTTCCAAATAAAACTAAAGCAAAAATGCTAGAACAAAAGAAAGCTCTAGTAAATTAGTTATAGCGAATGACTATAAATAGCGTCAAAATTTAGAGGTTACTCGAACAAGCAAACAAGCTGGATTGTTACGTCATAAAAGCGTACATGTTTTTGCAAAGAAAAAAGGCAGCTGTAGTAGGCTAAGACTAATCTTGCTAGCAATGCATTTAACAATACGAAATATACAAAAACAAAAGCATCAGCAGAAAAGCGAGCAATGATAAGAAATCTAACGAATTAATATGATATTTTGTGACAATATTACACACATATGCCACCGTCACGAACACACGGGGTCTAGCTAAGAGTGTAAGCAACTGAACTGTAATGAACTGATTGGTGCCTATTGCCTACATACAGCAGACGCAGCAAAACGAGGTAGAAATTGGAAAAAATACAGTAGATTATATATTCTTCTGTACAATTGTTTCTTGTGATAACACGTAGAATTGTAGTATGTAATGTATTTTATATATAATTATTTTATTTTTTAGAAGCATTTTTATAACGCCCCCCTTATGTGTGTTCAGCGCCCCCTCAAATAAGAAATTGCTCACAGCACCCTCTTGCAAGTCTCCAACGCCCCCAAGGGGGCGATACCGCCCACGTTGGGAAACACTGATCTAAACCAAAAGTTCTCAAACTGGGGTAGAACATCAGATTTAAGGGAAACAAAGTTTTTTACTCGTTTGCACAAAAAAGGATTTTACTGAATATTGTAAGGGATATGAAAAAATGCAGTGATGAAAGAAAGCAGTGTGACCAGCAAAAAGGTTGAAAATTGCTGAACTCCATGCTAGTGTGGAATCAATTTTTAGACATGGTTATCACCAGGGCTGGGGAGCTGGCCTAATATAGACCAGGCTCCAGCTCCGGAGCTAGCAATTTCCAAATCTATGGCTCCTGCTCCAGCTCCAGAGCTAGTGTTTAGATTCATGCAGAGCCAACTCCAGCTCTGGCTCAAGTCAAGTTTTCAAGGTTTTACTAATGTAGTCAAATGCAATATATTTTTAGCCATGGATTTTACCGATAATATAACTATATAATAAAGTTATGAAATAGCAGTGGTTTTTAGATAAACACTAAGATCAGTGAACATATCTGAAAAATCAGTAGAATTACAGTACTACAGCTACATCTTTTCTATAATTGGATAGAAGCTGCCAAAAACTTTGATGGCTCCAGCTCCACTAACATCTGAAAATAAAGCTCCGGCTGCTTCAAAAAATCCCAGCTCCCTGGCTCCCAGCCCTAGTTACCACACTTTATGTCCTTCAATGTTTTACAATAAAATGTACGATTTTGCTAAACAACCTTTGCCAATCTAGCTGTTCATTTGATGACTTCATTACCTGAAACTTTTTTGAGATCATGTGCAATTTTTTTCTTTGAAATTTTGTCACCAGCCTAGGAGAAAAATTGGTGCAATTCTGCTTTTGCCCATGCTATATATGAAATTTCGTTCCTAATGGTTTTTATGGCTAGAAATAGAAGTTAAACTTGCTTTTGTTTATTTGGAATAGCCTAAATCATAATAACTAGAATTTAATCAACTCATTAAACACAAAATGAATAAATACGGGTGATAATGCTAAATAACCACAAAGATAAACTGTACTCAAAAATCTTGTTGGTGGTACAGAACTTTAATATAGCTTTGAAAAAAGCTGTTTTGAGCCATGGGCTTTTCGTGGCACTCTCATCAGTGGCAATGTTGTGTCAAAAAGGAAGATCTACAGTGAGTAAGTGTTTTATGTGGTTAATTTGGACGTTGGGCAATCAAGATGAGCCAATGCAGTGCTAGTATTGTAAAGCGCACCAAAAAAGATTTTGCAATAGCAAAAGTTGGAGAAAGTGCAGCAAGAGGCCAAATGCTGCAATTATCAAAAGAGTTTGAGAGCACAAACAAATTCTTTCAGTCTGCATAAAGAAAGGTGCTGGGTCTTGATATAAGCAGCCTCAAAATGATAAAGGTGGAAAGAGCTGTGTGCTGTGGCAAGGATTGAAAATTGCTTGTTATTATAGTTTAATGCACATTGATTATTTTCTAAGATTTTGAAAAGACACCAAACCGGATTGTGACTCTGCTACTGGTCAACATCTTTTAGTAAAGGCAGTGGTTATTTTGCCGTCGACGGCAATTTGCCCTTGGAATCTATTTTGCCATAATCATTCACGTGTGTTTATATAGCCAAATTTGCTATTATTACACCAGTGACACTGTGGTGTAGTGGATAGTGTGCTGATTTTGAGATACCATGGTTGTGGGTTCAAATCTCAGCTGGCAGGGCATTAAAAAAGACAGTGTACACTGAAGGGGCAGGCCCGGTATGTAAATGTACAGGGCAGTGTACACTGGAAAAGAGTGTACAAGGTGGGGAATAGAGACCTGGGGGTGCAAAACTTTTTTAATTGGTTTTTAAAATTGACCAATCAGAAACGACCAAAAGTCACATGTTTAGTACGTCATTAAGATTGACCAATCACAAATAACTCAGGGCAAAATAGTCTCTGAGGGTAAATTGCCATCGATGGCAAAATAGCCACTGCCTTTAGTAAATGATCAACATGCATTAAACTATGATGACAAGCGGTTTTCAATCCTTGCCACAGGCCACAGCACACAGCTCTTTTCACCTTAATCTCTTAAAGGCTGCTTCTATCAAAACCCAGCGCCCAGCTTTATGCACACAGAAAGAGTTTATTTATGCTCTCAAACTCTTTTGATAATCGCAGCATTTGGCCTCCTGCTGTGCTTTCTCCAACTTTTGCTATTGCAAAATCTTACTTTGGCGTGCTTTACAATACTAGCGCTATCATTGGCTTGTCTTGATTGCCTAACGTCCAAATCAACCACATAAAATGCTTACTCACTCTAGATCAGAGGTGACTAACAGAAGGCCTGCAGGCCACATGCAACCTGCAAAGCATTTAGGCAAGACCAGCAGTCTTGAATTTTCTTTGACCCGGTTCTAATCTTTGCAATGCTATATCGAAAGCTGATAGTCCCATTGAGTTATGTGCATATTATGCATGAATCATACAAACACAGTACAGCCCTTTCATCTAATTCAGGATTCAGCTCTTCATCCATTGTTGTGCAATAATAATTTAACTGCATGGGCCTGTTACTGCTTCAGTATAATGCAGTGGTAACTATTTGAGTGTGAGCTTAGCTTGCCTCACAGTAGTAAGTCAGCTTGCAGAAATGAATAAGTGAGTTTGCAGTACTGGTAGCGGTAACTATTTGAGTGTGACCTTAGCTTGCCTTACAGTAGTGAATAGGTAAGCTTGCAGAAATGAATAAATGAGTTTGTAGTAATATATGTTATGCAAAATTTTACAGCTTTTCTAAGTTGTTATTCTGTTTTTCTTTAACCCAAAATTAGTCGTTTATTTTCATGTCTTCAGCAAAGAAAAGAAAGATTGTAGATGAAAGAAGAGTATTTCAAAAAGAATGGACTGATACGTTTTTCATTATCAAGGAAAGAGGAAAACCATTTTGTTTAAAGTGCAAGAAGCCACTAGCTGTTATGAAAAAAGAAAATTTAAAACATCACTACAAGACCAACCATTCTGAGTTTAAAAAGTTGGATGGGGAGCTCAGAAAAATAAAGATAGAAGAATTTAAGAAAAATTTGTACAAGCAACAAAGTGTCATGACTTCCTAACAAAGTGTCATGACTTCCTTATGCAGTACAAATGACAATGTGCTTACAGTGAGCCATGAAGTATCAGAATTGATTGCTAAAAAGCTAAAGCCATATGACGATGGGGCATGAGCCAAGGAACTACTTGTAAAAACAGCTGAAAAATTGGCACCAAAGTCAATTCATTTGTACCAAAAGCTGAGTTTGTCCAGGCCAAATGTTTGTGAATGCATAAAAGAAATGGGTCAAGATATTGAAGATAATCTCAAAAAAAAGAGCTGAGAAATTTGTAAACTTCTCCGTCTGTCTCGATGAAACAACAGACACCAAGAATACCATGCAGCTGGCAATATTTTTTCAAGGGGTTACATCAGATTTTCAAATTGATGAGAACTTGTTGTCTCTGGAATCAATGCATGAAACTACTTGCGGAGAGGACTTGCTTCAAAAGCTCCTTCAAGCCCTAGGCAAGTTCAATCTGCTGTTAGATAAGCTGTGTGGTGTTGCTACTGATGGTGCATCAGCTATGGTCAGGAAACATAAAGGCATGGTATCATTGTTAAAGAAGGAAATGGATGCAAGATGAATTAGACATGATAGATTGGTATCTTTTCATTGTATTGTTCACCAACAAAGCCTTTGTGCAAAATCTGTGAAGTTTGATCATGTGGTATTGGTGGTTACAGATTGTATTAACTTTATTTAAAAAAAGAGACCTAAACAACTGCATATTTCAGCAAGTTCTCAAAGACTTGCTGAAATGATGATTATGATGATCTTCTTTATTTGTGTGCTGTTTGTTGAATGAGTTGTGGGAATTTGCTTGGGCGCTTTCATTTTCTTCTGCGAGAAACTATTGAGTTTAGAAATTTGAAATGTCCTTTGACTGAGCTGGAGGATGAAAACTGGTTGTGCAACTTAGGATTTATGGTAGATATCACAAAGCATTTAAACGACTTGAACGTGCAACTTCAAGGACCAGATCTGCACTCGATGCTTTCCAAGATCAAACCTTTCACGTCAATGATGAGCCTCTGGGAAAATCAGTTGAATGATAACGACTGCATGCATTTTCCCATGTTGAAAAAATACAATCCAACTTCTTGTGCTTAATATGCTTTGGAATGTTCCAGTCTCTTGGAAAGGTTTAATGCCAGATTTCAGTATATCAAAAGCAAGCAGGTGGAGCTTGATATCTTTTCTATTCCTTTAATGTTACACCTGCTTCTGCACCCTCTGAGCTCCAACTCAAAATCATAAAACTACAAAGTAATGACTTGCTGAAAGCGATGTATCTGAACAAGCTCTTGCTAAGAATTTTATCGCGTTTATATAACAAAGGGAAGAGTTCCCAAACTTGAGAGCAAGCGCTCTCAAATGGTCATCTATTTTTGGAAGCACATATCTATGCAAACAATTTTTTTCTAAAATGAACATCACAAAAAGTCACTTGTGCAGCCTGCTTACTCAGCGGTAACTGACAAATTGGCCCACAATAGCAAATAGGTTTGTCACCCCTGCTCTAAATCTTCTCTTTAGATGCAATATTGCCACTGATGATAGCGTCACAAAAAGCTTATGGCTCAAACAGCTTTTTTCAAAGCTACATTATAATAAACTTTTGTTTGTCCATACTACATGCAACATAGTGCTCCAAGCACTCATCTGAAGATTTATAACACTCAAGTTTGTTCGAAAGGTCACATCACCAATACAACCTAGGCTTCACTTAGACTTAGGTCTATGGAAATAACATTAACTCCTAAAAACACCTTTGATTTAAGCCAACCTTTGTTTTAAAAATTGATGGTCTATTTGGGTATGGGTTAACTTTCATCATCATACATGGTTCTAAAGCAACAGCAGAAGCACTTTTGAGCACCACAAGAGCATTTTCTGGCACACTTGTTATCAAGAACACTCTATTTTACATTTGATTAAAGTAGTAACTTTTTTCATAAGCAGTGGCTAAATTTATGTGATTAAACAAAAAATCTGGAAGCTATTTTTACACAACTGAAAAAAAAATAAGCTGACTATTCTGCACAAGGCAATAGTAAACGCTGTAAGCAAGATTGTTAACTTAGCTGTGGATCATCAAAGTGCAATAAAAATGAATTGGCAGTAGCTATTTTGCTGTCGACGGCAATTTACCCTCAGAGACTATTTTGCCCTGAGTTGCTTGTGATTGGTCAATCTTAATGACGTACTAAACATGTGACTTTTGGTCGTTTCTGATTGGTCAATTTTAAAAACCAATTAAAAAAGTTTTGCACCCCCAGGTCTCTATCCCCCACCCTGTACACTCTTTTCCAGTGTACACTGCCCTGTACATTTACATACCGGGCCTGCCCCTTCAGTGTACACTGCCTTTTTTTTAATGCCCTGCCAGCTGAGATTTGAACCCACAACCATGGTATCTCAAGATCAGCGCACTATCCACTACACCACAGTGTCACTGGCGTAATTATAGCAAATACGGCTATATAAACACACGTGAATGATTATGGCAAAATAGATTCCAAGGGCAAATTGCTGTCAACGGCGAAATAGCCACTGCCAAATGATTTACAAACAATAGATTGGTTGCATTGGCCATTTGCAAACTGTTGAGTTAATTTTGCCTTTGGGCAACATCCTAAGAGATTGACAGTGTTCAACCACCCAAAATTTTGTGTCATAGAAGCATTTTTTAATATTTTAAATATTATAGAAGAATATTTTAACCAGATATTTTTCTTTTTAGGAAAAGCGCCATTTTGACAGTTTCAAAAATTACAACAGTTCCTCCTTTTAGTGTCTATTCTGACTAATCTAAATCTATTGAAATAGTGTTTTAACTTCAAATTTAATTTAAAATTTGATCTAAAACCATATCCAAAGCAAAAAAATTATTACATTAGATGGCTTGGATGAGATTATTTAACAGATCAAGCTTCGTTAGTAATTTGGGACAGTGGATTCACTCAATTTAAGAATCCATATTTTCAGATATAAAACTACAAAAATAGAAGTGGATTTTGCCGTCAATGACACTTTACCCTGGGAGGCTATACCATCACAATTCATGTTTGTTTTAATAGGCATATTTGCTTAATTCTGGCAGTGATACTCTGGTGTGGTGGATAATGTGGCTGCGTTGAAATGCCACCGTGATGAGTTCAAATCTTTGTTGGCAGGGCACCTCAGGACAAAGGTAGTGTACACTGGAAGGGGCCTGGTACACGAATGTACAGAGTAGTGTACACTGGGAGGGAGTGTGCTGTGTGGGGGATGAAAATTTTTTTAATTATTGAAATTGACCAATTCGAAACGACCACAAGTCACAAGTTTTATATGTCGTTAAAATTACCGCACCCTATCACAAATGTCTGATGGCAAAATAGCCTTCAAAAGTAAAATGCTATTAATGGCATTATAGCCACTGCCTTCAAAAATTGCTGAAACATACAGAGCTGCGAAGTGATGAATAAATAGTCAAACGTTCAAAAAAAGTGGTAGATCAAAGTTGCAATTGTCCAAGCAGTGGATAAAAGTCAAAACGTAATATACTGGTCCAAAATTACCTTGATATAGGCCCACCCTAGTTATGGTACTAAACAAACTTTAGAACAAGTATTTTTACTGTAAAAAACTTGTGGTATTGTAATCAATTTATTAATTTAGGATCTGTTCACTATTCTTTTGTAAAAGTTTGTGGGTAGGCTACTCTTTTCTTTCTTGGGGTTGCTGATACTACTTCTACTTTATTCGTGTTCATTGGTAACAAACTCAACTAAGAATAAATACAGCACTTTCTCTACAAACTTAAACAGCCGTAAGATATTGTAATTAATGTGCTAATAGAATAAACGCTACCCTCTGCACCATGATGTATCAAAAATTCAAAGTCATAATGATATTCAGCATCCATAAAAAAACACCTAACCATAATAACTCATACTTCAATTAAAACGAAATAATTGCTACGGTACATTTCGAAAAACAACAACAATTTAGCATATTTTGAAAAACAATCAAAGAAATTTAGTATGGTACCACCAATACAAGACAAAAGTTTACAAACGAGAATCGGACAGGGATTCTTTTCTAACTCGAAGTTCACTCACTCATAAAAAAGCGGGAAACTACCAGCTCAGTGGTTCCCTGGTAATTCCCAACTTTTTTGAGCTGGTGGACCACTAAAAGATAATTTACGCTGCCTTGGACCACTGTCTCTAATTTTCCGACAAACAATCTGTAACAGTCAATAAAATCAATGATATTTGGAGTTCCTAATTTAGCTTGGACTGCAACTTCTACGAAGACCTTGATATTGAATAAGAATTCTACGCAATATGGGTGATGCCAAAATCAATCAATCATTTTATTTTTGTCCAAATTAGCATACATAGAAAGTAAATTTGACAGCAGTGGAGAAAAAAAACGAGACGATGTCAAAAAGATATTCGTTAATACATGCACATAAAAAGAATTTGGTTTAAATTTGAAGATAGTGGCATGGCCATCGCACCTGTAAGGTAGCAGATAAATAAAAACACACACAAAGAAAAGCATATATAGTATGCACGAGGTGCCGCAAAATACATCAAAAATAAAAAACCTTCATGCTGTAACCCTAATAAGGGAAGTTATCAAGTGCTACACCTTGCCCAAGGGGTACCTGGGAGCAACGACAGCTAAGAGACGGCTCCTTTAAGTCTCAAGGCATATAGGCTAAAACCTGTCGCCTGTTGTAGTTTTTAACTCTTGCACTTCGAACTAGAATTCTAAGTCATATACCTAACACTAGAAAGCAAGAAGTATTGGAATTCTAGTTTAATAGATGCGAACAACCATTACAGGTAGCCTCATTCATAAGCTCTTAGCCTAACTAGCAGCTAGCCTTGACTATGCGATAGTATTGCATCATAAACAAACGCAGTAGTGCTTATTGTTGAAAATGACAGTAAGACTCCAGTAGAATCTTTAGAGTAAACATCTTATTGTAAATATTCTGTTTTCATCCCAGGATCTCTCGGTGGACCACTTGAAAGGCTGCATGGACCACCAGTTGGAATCACTGATCTAGCTTACTTTTCTTGATTTATTTTAGGTTTTCCACTTGCATGTAAATGATTTGTAAAAATTGAAACAAGGTAAAAGTTATAGCCTTTACTTGTTATTAATCTTAAATTAAAAGACATTAGTACATTCTTTCCACGTAACTGCCAACGATTAATTTGCTGTATCGTTTAGGCCGTAGCTTAAATGCGATGATAGATTACATGCAAACAAGAAAGTTCCTTTAACTCTGGACAATCTTATGCAAAATTGTTTGGATTGTTGCTGTCTTTTTTCACAGATAGCAAAAAGCTTTTATTTTTGGCAAACAATAAACAAAAAAATACAACTTTTTTGAAAAAAATTTCATATACACCAGTGATTGTTAATCAGGTTTCTGCGGATCTCAGATTTTTCCTAGATACCCATTCGCCTAAACCATTTTATATCAAGTCTCCATGATGTTTTTCTTTACATGCCTTTCTGAGTTTTAGTGTTCCCTGTTGTGTCCGAACCAAGAAACATCCACAACAGTAATACATCAAGGTTTGTTTGTTTCATTTGCATCAACATCAGGGTTAATGAACCATATATTTTTAACGTCCAAAAGGAGACTGCTTTTTGGGGTTAAAATCAAAACAGGGATCACCGTTTTCTGGCATCAAAATACCACTGGTGAAAAATTTTTCAGGTGTTAAAATCCGGGTGGTGACCAGAGATAGACAGTATCTACATATACAGGGTGGTCCAAAAGTAGGTGGACAGTAAAAAATTTTTACTGAAAAATCACACGTTTACTTACAAAAGATAAAATAAAAGACCAAATTGAATAAATTTTAATACTATTTATAAACATAAATGCTCAAACTATAACCAACAAATAATCTTTTTTTTACTAATATTCATCTAATTTAGGTATAAGCCAATTTTGACTACTGTGCACCTACTTTTGGACCACCCTGTATATCTCATCAATAGTATTGCTCTATACTTTTTTATTGGTATTGGTGTCGAATTATCATTACCTAAAGGTATCCAGTAGCGGTATCGATTTATTTTTTTCCTGCATCAGCGATACAAATAGTATTGGCTCCAAGGTATGCAAATATAATGAAAACCATGACGCACTTCACTCCTTGGCATTCTCACCATTTAAATTGTCGTTACTTCTCGGTGGCTTTGATCAAACGCACTGGTTTCTAATATTCTTTCTTACATGTTTCAAATTGCATCACTTTGATTGAAGCTTAACAGCTGTCTGCGAATCGTGAAATTTTCCGTTATACACACAGTCATGGACGCGATACTTAAAATTCATTTTAAATCAATATGACAATACATGATTTTTGGCACGTTAATTTAATACCGATACCTGATGCATTATTGTCAACTTAATTAAACACTAATATCGACATGGTAGAGGCGTTACAAGTATCTAGATGCTTAGTAAGTTTTTTGCAAAGCGGCCGAAAGGGCCGTATATAATTGCTAGCTGCTCCGGGCTACTTGGATAATATGAGTTTGGTAAGCCTCTCATTGAACTCCACAGCAGTCACAGTTAACAGAACAACATACAGGATATAACAAGTTTAATTCAATTTAAGAGTTTTTTTGGAAGAAAATAGCACATTAGGTTGACAATTTAATCCGGATAGAAAAATCAGTATCACGACCGGTTTTGGTTTTTATTACGCCTCATCAGAGAAACTTACGTTTGAATCCGGTACCCAGTGGTGGCCAATAAAGAGTCGTAATTGTAAGTCTTACTTTTTGAATAACGATAGCGGTAACGCCGTTATATTTAAAGAAAGTAAAGAAAGCGGTGGTGAAATTACTTTATTGGCGATTTTCACCAGTTACTTATTATTTTGAAGAGTGCTTTAATATAATATTTTATTCAAATTTTATCGTATTAGATATTTCTAAAGGTAATGAAACCGTAACTATGCATAGCTTTTAGTTCCTCTGAAACAGATTTAAACAAATTGCTTTTTGATCTGAGAACTAATTTTCGTGCTAAGCGGAATAAAATTAAGTCTGGTTTACGGGAGAGATTTGTGAGACTCATCGACTTCTTCATGTGAGGCGAACTTCACTGCAATAAGTCGTATTTTTTCGCACAGCGACACAAAGAGAGAAAGTGACAAAGATAACAAATACTGATAAGTGTTGTTAATGTTCTGTATACCGGGAAGTAGATTTCATCTCAATAAATGTTGAAGATGTAGGAATTCAGGATGAGAGACATATAACATACAGTAGCAGCCTACCTCATGATATAGTGTGGAAAACGATGATTGCAGCTACATCTACTGATAGACCAAGGCACTAAACTACATTTTTATAAATAGCCAACAGCGTATGCATGGCTGAAAATTTCCAAAGGAAAAACAAAAGCATAAACGGTACCAGTATCTTATTGCCAACCGTAGCGATGCGTCTGAAAAAATTGCAAGAACTCAACGCAACAAATATTAGCCAAGTTCAATTATGCCTTCCTCTCATATATGCATTGACTAGCGGTATCAACAGTTGTAAATTTAGGATGAGGCAGCTGCTTAATCCACCCTTCTAGACAAGTCTTATATACTCCTTGTTGCCTCTGCAAAATAGTGTTGATCTCCAAAAAAAGGTCCTCTCTGGCAGCTTTGAAACAAAACCCAAATTGCACTTGGCTGTATACTTCACTCCAAAAAAATAGAGATGATCTCCAAAGAAAACGAAAAGTTTTCACCCAATAGTTTAGGGCCGAATTAAACCCCAGTTTAAAACAAATTTTTCTTAATCCAGGCCTTTGAAATAGAAATAATCTCCAATTAAGTGAGGCCAATATGGGCCCCTCGTGCAATCTTGCCCCTAAAATCCTCAATCCAACACTGAATATCAAAACCAGATTTTAAGAGTGTTTGATAACTTTGATAATTTGAATCTTCCTTTAAGCTCTGCACTGCATCCACATTTCAAACTTTTTTGATTGACATGGTTAGAAAAAAATGAATTAGGCTTTGACATCGAGGTAGCCAAAAGAATAATTATAGCGAAAGCGGTTCCTTTGGTTGGCGAAAGTGAAAGCAATCCCAACTTCTCAAACATAAGCAGCAGCAACTCCAGCTTGGAATCTCCCAATAACAATAAAGCATAATTTTTTGAAGCATTTTATTCAACTTGTGTTTCAGAAAAAGAATGCAACAAATGTATCATCATCAAATTTCTGAACACTGGCCCGGAAAAGACACCTCTATACAGCAAATTTTTTCCTTCAAAAGTCTGCCAGAAGTTCTTGTCAAATAAAAAACTGCGCTGCCATATAGCGCCGCTGTTGAAAGACTTTTTTCCCTGGGCAAAGATGTTTTAAAAGTCAAAGCGCTCTGACCTCATAGATCCACATTATAAAATGTTGGTCTTTTCAAAAGGATGTTAGCCGTTGCGTATTGTTTTGTTTTTTTTTTCAGTTTGCCGTTCCGTACAGTTTTGCAGAGAGAGCACACTAGCAAGATTTTTATTGTCGAATCTTTGTCGTACTTACGACGCACTGCTGTTTTTGGTTTTACAATTACAAGCTATGCCGTAAGAAAGTTTAAAAACATCGAGAAACGTTCGCTACTTATTATAATTTTTACAAGTAAAGTCTGGTTTCCATTTAGCGTAAATTGCGCCGTTACAAATTTTCACCAGTAATTGCAATGGTAGGACGTTACTTCAAAAGTAACGAGAGCCCACCACTGCCTTGATATGGCAAAACCGAATAAGTACAAACATCATATTTTTGAGAAAACTTGAGAGTGTTGTTGTTTATTGTTGTTCAACAAGAGAACAACTGAACCAAATTTTTTTTAGCTTTACCTTGAACCTGTTAACTGTACGAACAATAATTGTTTCTTGTCGTGTGCTGATCAGGAGCTTCAAGTAAACGAAAAGAAGTTAAGATTGTTCAAGATATTTGAAATGTTGTTAGATTTTGCCATACCTCGGCAGCATCTTGGAAGTAGAAAAGTTGTTTTTGTCTGTGACGTTTCCATTTTTCAGACCCCTTTTTCAATCATGACTCAGTGGCGCGATCAACTGCCAAGTTTCGGCTTTGAACTGCGGGTTGTATCGGATAACAATAGTCTAAAAACGTTTTCAAATATTTGCTTGATTACAAGACTCGTTAAGAGCTTATTCTAAATCCAAACTGAAAGTTTTGGATAAACAATTTAATAAATTGCGCAACAATAACAGCATTAAATCTTTTTACTTAGTGTAACATTTATGAAAATTTGCATATTCACTGCCTTAATCGTATACCTGCATTTTATAGTTTATATTTTGTTTTAATTAGCGTATATAATTAAGCCAAAAATTTTGTTTCTAATTTTTAGCTGTTGTCTTTTTTCTTGCTTTTGATTTTTTTCTTTTTTTTGTTAGTTTTCCTGTTTTTTCTTTTTTTAATATGAGGAGTGGCACACTCGACGACCTGCAGTTGAACTGCTGCATTACGGTCTTTCGCTACTCCTCTTTGAACGTAATTCTCAACTTTGAATTGACATATAACAATTGTTCTTATAAAAGCAGTGTAAATTGTTCTTGACAGATAAACGTTGTTTTTGTTGTCGTCCTACATCTTTCCAGCATAAATTACACCTTTTGGTCAACCACTTTTTCTCGCGTCAAATGTGTGACGCCATATGCAATCTTCCTATAAAACAGAGCGGAATTTACGTTGGGTAAAACATGGGTACATCCACAGAAGCTTCCACATGGAAGGGGTTGCCACAAAAATTATTAATTATAGCAAAGAAAAAATAGAACTGTAAGGTCTACAACTACCATTAGCTGCTTGCCTTAATAACAAAAGTTAAAATAACCGATAAGTAAACTTAAAATAGCTAAACGTAAAATTTTTAATTACTGTTTGAAAAAGGTGTTATATTATAAAAATACGAAAACAGACAATTATAGGCCTACTTTGTTTAGAAAGTTTTTAGAGATCAGTCATGAATGGATACGTTAATAGGCATGAGATTCTCCAACTTTTATCGGTGGGGCTGGCTGCAAAGTGAAAAGCTGCAAAATAGAAAAGGGAAAAACAAGCTAAAGAATTATCTAAAATATTAAATTTGACAGACTTCATGAGGTCTACAACCACACTCCAAAATCAATATCGAGGAAAGACACAGAACCAAAAATTGATATCAACTATTCAAAAGCTGGATCTGAACAAAGCGAAGAAATAACAATTAGAAACATCCATCGTGACTACAGATGAACCGTACGAGCAGGAGGCGTTGACAAGGGGGTACCTTTGGTACCGGGCCCAAATGATTTTAGTGGGCCCGCATTTTTGAAAACATCACGTGCAGTGTTAACAATAAATTAGGCCTAAACTTTCTATTTTTTCTGTTAACAAAAGCATAACCTATATAATAATTTTTATGAAATTATTACTAATGTGTTCTTCATTTTGGCCGCAAAAATCTTACTTAAATACTGCTTTCTAAAAAAATTTGGCCCCCCCCAGAATACTTCCTGGCCCCGTGGCCAGAAACATAATATCTGGTTCCTGTAACTCTTAAAGTACATAACTTCCTAAACATAGCGTAATTTTAAGCCTCAAATTCCTAAACCTTAAAACCCAGATATCTCATATGGATCAATCAATTTGTTTGTGGTCAGATTTTACAAAATCATTTCACATAACTCCTGTTATGTTTTGTTATTTCTATTAAAGAGGAAGATTGCATTTTACTTACCGATTACTGGTGACTGATAACGATGCATTGCATGTTATTCACATATTTTTTGACTTATTTTTATCCTTATATTATTTCATAGACATAGTGATATAACTGTATTTGATTTATCAACCCACGTATAGAAATTTGATTACTTGAATAGTAAAACAGCCAGACAGCAATGTCCTATTCGTGTCATAGTGGAACTAAAGAAAAAAAAGTGCAGAAAGAAAAGTAATTTCTGAGAAATTTTGCCAAACTTCGATCCATTTCTAATTCGATAAAACCCGGCAACTCCAGTTTACCAGATCGTTGTTAAAAGGGGCTTGGAATTAATGGTGGTACCGGGGCCGTACTGTTCTCTCAACGGCCCTGCGAGTAAGAGTTAATAACCGATGATTGCAGATAATACAGATGACATCGGAAAAACTGAAGAAACGTTAGAAGAAGCACTTTTCTGGCATTGAATACTAGATTGATAAATGACCTGACCATCTAACAAAAGCAGTGGTAGATTGTTGGACTAATAAAGGTTCGAAGAACTTGAAGAAATTGGAAAAGCTAAGTGGAGAAACCGTCAATCGCGTGTGGCTCTGTTTTTCTCCTAAAGGAAGTGTCTACTGTTACGTCTGCAAACTTATGACAGCTTCGCGATTCCCGCTTGCTCATGATGGATTCTCCAACTGGAAAAATGATGATACCAGTCTTGCAGACCATGAAAAATCGGCAGAATATCACCAATCAGTGTTGCCATTGGCAAAACGATCATCGAAATGGCAAAGTTGATCAAGAGCTAACACAGTAAGTCAGACAGATCGAGCATTTCTGGCAAAGTGTTTTACAAAGGCTGCTAAGAGTAATGACCTTTTTGTGCCAAAGAGGACTAGCAGAGTTGATGGTGAGACCATTGGCTATATCAGGATTGGAAATTATCTAGGTATGTAGGAGCTGCTATTTGACTATGACGATTCCTTTAAACAGCATATCCAAAAGCATACAGGTTGTGGAAGTGGCCATACTAGCTACTTTTCTTCAACCATATGTGAAGAACTTGTCCAACTGATAGGAGAAAACGGTTTTGGATGAAATTATTTCACGCTTGAAGAAATCTAAATATTATTCAATCTCTCTCGACTCTACTCCAGACGTGAGCAACGTTCATCACTTAACTCTAATTTTTTGTTTCCTGGAAGACACAGCAATTGTTGAACAATTTGGCACATTCATGCCAAACCAAGGTCACAAGGCCCAAGAGATGTTCTTCAGGTTCATGAAGTTTTTCACAACTCATGATATCGCCTTACAAAGCATAAGAGCATAAAGAGCAATTCTGTGAGCAAGAGCGTGTGTGTCTGTGTGTGAGTGAGTTGTAACTTCTCCCAAACTATTTGGCGTATAAACTTAAAACTTGGTACGATTAGTCACCATTTCAAGAAAAATATCATAATGGAGTTCATGACGTCATAATGACGTCCGATTTTCTTTTAATATTTTCGTTTCTTGATGGAATAAAGTGATTTTTGATCTAAACAAAAGCCTTGCAGTCTGCTTACTAACTTCAAAAGCTTTCATCCGTTTGGAAACTAAGATGACGTCATAATAAACCGTGAATTATGAAATTTGTTTTCTTTATTCTCTCAAAAAAGATTGACCGTACAAACCCGGTTGACAGCTTTTTTGGGAGATATTAACAAAATTCCTCCTACAAAAAGTAATTTTCTTACAATATAGGCTTTATCGACAATGCAACATGCGATTAAACATTTAGACGTTCTTCCAAGCATGCGTTATTGCTTTTTTATCTTGCACCATGCAAAAGAGCCTTGTTTGGTCATAAAGTTTAGTAACTTCATAATGCTGTGTGGTACCACTTCAGTGAAAACAGGAACAAACACCAGCTGTACTTGATATCCACTGTCATTTTCAAAGCAAACGTGCATAGTACAACCTATTACTGATATATTGCCTCATAAAAACCAATGATATATTACAGCGCTGACATATCGGTTTGAATGTGGCTTTTAAACTCTGCAATGACACGTACAAAAATTGTATTAACTGAATTGTAGGCATACTTCCTGACAGAATACCTTTGTAGTACAGTCATGTTACGCACCTGACTAATCTCGACTCCACTGGTTGCACAAACGCTCGCACAAACAGCTGGTTGAGAGATTATTGTTATTGCAGCAATGCAGTTAATAAGTTGCTGCGCTGTTCCCGTGCGTAATTCTTGCGTTTGAAGAAAAAGCCCTGTTTTTTTCTTGTAATGGGACAGTAGGCTATAATTGCTTTTTGAAGTTTCGTTCTCTCGAAAGATAGTCTTGTGTGGCGCACACCCTTGTTTAGTTAGTAAGTGCATTAATTATTTTTGGCTTTTGAGTTTTATTTATTGTGTATTTATTAATTTCAGAAAACCGTTACAACTCAAGAACGCGTGTATACTCAGCAAGGAGTCTAGATTGCGGCCTACTTGGTTTTTTGATTTAGGCAACTGTAATTATCAAGGTATATGGTGCTAAAGAAAGCAGTGTGGAAATGCACAGAGTAGAAATTTATATACATCTCTCAGTCAGATTATTGTGAAGCAGTATGGGAACGCCGTTCCCACAATACTACACCCTTGGCCATATCCTTAGTTTTAAATTGTAAGAACTGAACTGTAGAAACTGGACTCTGGACAATTTTCCCCTCCCCCTGGTTGCGTTTATGCCGAGCAAAGGAACATACGAGCAATCTGAAGTTTTAAGTATTATTACTAGGCCTAAGAAGTAGCAAATAGTAGACCAGTTACTTCATGGCTTAATTCTTGTAAATACAATAATCACTTCAGACTATTCCACCACTATGAATCTTAGCTTTTATGCACTAAGTCAATAAAATTTTGTGACATTTTTTCGTGCTCACAAGAGAGCAAAGTCTCAATTTGTTTTGTCGGGAAATTGGTATTATGGGCATAGTTGATGAAATCCAAATTTTGAGGGAAAAAGTAGGCAGCAGAAAAAATTGGTTCGTGCGTCTACACCTCTGTGAAATTGTGGTTATCAACTACAATGTACAATCGTACCTAAGAAGGAAAACTTTTTCTTGAAAATGGGTTGTGTGGCCGATCGGGTATTTCTTGCTGTTGGAGGGAGATCTATTTCGGAACCAAAGCGCATAAGTGCACCCAAGTTACTTGGTGTCAAAAATTGATTACGAGGTGGTGACACCAAATTGTGAAATAAGCCTACCACCAAATCATTTGTTTCGGTAATTGTATAATAAAAATTACGACGCCCACCGTCAATTGTAGTTGTAACGGGTTCGGTGACAGAGACCCTTGGAGTAGTCTCCGAACCTGAGACAGATTGTTGTGAAGCTGTTTAACAAAATAGATGAAACGCAGCCCTTCTTAAACTTCCTTTCTTCTGTCGCCTGAACTTTCGTGCACTAATCCTTTGATAAACTTATATTGACCATAAAGAACTGAAAATTGAAATTAAGATATTACAATTGATAAAAAATTAAGGTGGGATGGTGGTGGCGTTGTTGGCGACGTTGCCGTTGTTAGCGGTGTTAGCGGTGTAGCGGTTTCAAGCTAGTTTGACCCCCAAGTACTTTCTTTACTACAGTTCCACAAAGACGATCAACAAAAGAACAACTTATCCAATTTTATCCACTTGGGTTCCTTACAAACTTCTTTTGAAAGTTTTTGTCTTTTGTTCAAACGTCCAGGTTTACAAAACAACGTTATCCTTCCTGCTGAGAATTAGGATTATGAGCGTAGATGCGATGCTCTCATTTGTAGCAAATTTTCGTTACTGCTCTAAGAAATGCAGTGTACCACTCAAAAAGCTTATAGTAATCGAGATCTATTTAAAACCCTTACCTCTATGAACATAGCACGTGATCACCATAACCGTATCATATATCGATTTATTGAGTTGTAAGGGCGATCTACGCGCTTTATATGCATGTGCACACGAATGACGCGGTTATTTCACAAAGTAATAGTATTGCAAATAATAAAAGCCTACCTCCCATAATTTGACGAGACCATCCCTGTATCCTTTTGGCCTTTTGGACTCATCAGCAGGGCCTGTCCCGTTATCACCAAAAATGTGAAATCGTGAAATAACCGCGTCATTCGTGTGAACATGCGTATAAAGCGTGTAGATTGCCTTTATAACTCAATAAATCGATATATGATACGGTTATGGTGATCACGTGCTATGTTTATAGAGTAAAGAGTTTTAAATAGATCTCGATTACTATAAACTTTTTGAGTGGTACACTGCATCTTTGTTACGGATGGGATCCCCATACCAAAGTGATGGCATGCGCCACGCGCGTGATGTGTGCGAAGGAATTTATAATAGAATGATACTAAATTTTTCATATTATTGCAAATATAGGGTCTGGCTTTTGGTGATGATGGGACTGGCCCTGCTGATGAGTCCAAAAGGACGAAACGGGTCCAGGGATGGTCTCGTCAAATTATGGGAGGGAGGCTTTTACTATCTGCAATACTACAGGGTGGGCCAAAAGTCACATCGGGCTTTTAACCTTTAAGATCTTTTTTATTGTTGTAGTTATAATTATGAAATTTCAACACAATATAAACAAAAGTCAGGAAATTTATTTGGGTAACTTTAACAAAGGAACAAAATAAAAATTATTTATGAAAAATAACATCTTTTAAATGTCGACCATTCTCATTCTGGCACATTATAGCCCTTTCCAATACAGATCCACTGACTGCTCGGAAAATTTCTGGATTACGGTTTAGATCCATGATTTCATTTCGAATATTGTCCTTCGTTTCTTGCAAGGTTCGCGGCTTGTTGGCAAAAACTTTATCTTTGAGATAACCCCACAAGAAAAATCAGGGCTGGTTAGGTCTGGGGAACGTGATGGCCAGTTGACATTGCCATTTCGAGAGATTATTCTGTCATCAAAGCATTCTGTCAGCAGGTGCATTGTCTCTCGTGCAGTATGAGCAGTTGCCCCATCCTGCTGAAACCATAAACCAGGCATATTTGCAATCTGCGGTCTTAGGAAGTCCCTAATCATTGCTCTATAGCGTTCACCAGTTACAGTGACAGGATTTCCATTATCATCCTCAAAGAAATAAGGCCCTATGATCTTATCAGCCATCATTGCACACCAAACTGTGCACTTTATTGGATGCAACACTTCTCTTCAACACTTTCCCTTACTCTTTCACGGTTTTCACCTGTTCTTACATTCCGAGGTCCCCCAGTTCGTGGAAGGTCAGTTACTGCACCTTGTTGCTCAAACCGACGAACTATGCTTCTTATTGCATTGTCACTAGGTGCATTTCTCACTTGGTAATGACGTCTATATGCTCTTTGAGTTGAAATAATTGACTCACGATTTTGATAGAATAATTTGACAATTTGCGTTCTTTCTGGAATGCTGTACTTTTCCATAATTAATTTCCAATGATTCTAATATAATATTATCTGAAAAAAAATTAATAATAACTAAGTTTATATTTAGCAAATTGACAGCATATTAAAAACCCGAAGTGACTTTTGGCCCACCCTGTATTACTTTGTGAAATAATCGCGTCATCGTGGTGAACATGCATATAAAGCGCGTAGATTGCCTTTATAACTCAATAAATCGATGCTCTAAGAAATGTTTTTAAAGTGAAGCCGGCGCAGCCGGTTAAATTTTTGTTTTTAACTCAACATTAGTAGCTGGTGGCTCTGCTACGCGAAGCTGGAAAAGTCGCCTAGTAAAAAAGATAAATGAGAGCCAAAAAAAACTGAGGCTAACCAGTCGGTGAGTAATCATCAGTTTATATACTGTAGTCAAGAAAGCAAGATGACTGTTCAATCGATGAGCAGCAATGACCGATCGATGTAGGCACGTCTACTATTATAGAGAGAATTCTTTTTCCGATAAGTGTCAGTTTGATACAGTGCGTCCTCTGAAGACAAAGCGATTGAGAACACTCGCGTGAAAATGTAATAATTAGCCTCTTCAAAAAAAGTTCTTGGCATAGAACCGTTGGCAGGGCCGTAACTACTGCCGGTGCAGCCGGTGCAATGCACCGGGGCCCCGCATTGCTACATTTTATTGTAAAATATTTTCGTTAAAAGTTCAAGTAAACTTATTATTATTATTATTCAATGTCACTCTTCATCAATAATTTTGTGACGTAGTCATGACGCAAACGATACGCTACTCCCACTCAAGTCTGTTTAGTAAAATAAATTTTAGCTTCAAAGATCGTATAGCATTATATTTATCCGCTTTATTTTACCATGTAATTGTTAAGTTTTGCTTCATGTCGTAGTCATTCGTAATGTCACGTGATGGTTTCGAGATAATTCTACAATTTTCCAGCAATAGTCTAGTAACTTAATAGCGTCACATGTTACATAACTTGTTTACCAGCCTTTTAACTTGGTGCTTTGTGACGTAACAATAACTGTCTGGCTGGCTTAGATCGTCGTAAAATAATTAATTTTTTCAATATGTTTATCATTGAATGTTTTTTACACCCGCCTGATGAGACCCATTAAGGTCGAAACCGGTCGCGGGTAATTGACATGATGTAATATATTGCTGTGCGGTACCCCATGATGTTGGTGATCATTTTTGAGCAAAATTTTCTATTTTACCTTAAAGTAATTAATTTAGAAGATATAGTTTCTCCTTGAAGTTGATAATTTTTTCTGGTAGATTTTGTCCGCTTCATATAAATAGATAAATTCGTAATTTGTGCTGGGAAAGTCAGCGTTTTGTTGTGTTACTGTTTTGCCTGTGTGGCAGGAGCTCGAGTTTTAAGGGTTGGTGAGATCTAACGCCTTAGTTTGTGAGAACAGTGATTATTCTATTTGAATAAGCTTCGTGAATTTAGTTTAACCATCTGGGTGCTAGACGTCATTCTACTAGTCAGTGATTAGATTTGTGATTTCTGTTTAAATATTTCTTTCGTTGAAAGAAATTGTGATTTGAGTGATTGAAAAGTCAGGTTTGAGCTTTCTGTTTGAATCCTTTTGCTAGGCATACCGAAGTCCTTGCGCTCTCAACAGTACCGTTTCGTGAAGTGGCAGAACAATAACAAAAAGAGTTTGTTACATTAAATTTTACCAGCCGTTGTCTAAATTTTATCGAACTTTTTTAGAATTTAAGTAATAATATTGTAAAACTCTAATTAACTGCAATTTAATATGAAAAGAAATTATCAAAGCGGAGCACAAAAAGGACAAGCCAAGAGGAGAAAAAAAGCTGAGACAGCCAGAAACTCTCAGCGACTGAGTTCGTGGCTAACTCGATCACAAACATCCAAAGCGGATGAGCAAGGCGTCAGCATTTGTGAGACAGAATCTACTCCCCAACTTGTTGACGTCAGCATTCGTGAAACAGAAACTTCCGATACTACTAAAGATAGATCAGATGCAAGCAAAAATGACGACTTTCCCAACATTATTGTGGACTCAGAGATCAAGAAAGCAATTATTACAGCAGGTCCCAAACAACCTGAAGAACCTTTCTTTAAAGATCCGCTCCAAAGCGGTCGGCCATTTTCAACAAATTATTACCATTTTGTAACACAATCAGGTCTAAAACTACAAAGATATTGGCTATGTTATTCATCAAGCGTGGACCATGTTTGCTGCTAGCCATGCTGGTTATTTTCTCATAAAAAAGTGGCTCTCCAGGGACTTCTTACGCACTTCAAAACCCTTGGGATACAACAGGTTTAAAAGACTGGAGGCATTTGTCGCAGTGAATTCGAAGCCGTGAAAGCTCCACTCATCATGAGGGAGCAAGTGCCATATATGAGCAATGGAGGAACAGGGGGACAATAGAAGAAGCGTTGCACCAGTCTTTGCTGAAAAAAACAAACTTTGACAAAATGTTTTGAAAAGACTAGTGAATGTTACGTTGATGTTAGCAAAGTGCAACTTACCTTTTCGCGGATCCAGTGAAGAACTTTCAAAGGATAACAAAAGCAATTTTCTTTCTATGATACAGCTTCTTGCCAAATACGACACTGTTTTAGACAAACTTTTACAGCCACCTAAAGGTTGTCCAAAATATTTAAGTCCTTTGATACAAAATGACTTTTACAGCTATCTAAAGGTTCTCTAAAATATTCAAGTGCTTTGATACAAAATGAGCAAATATCGGGACTAACTGAAGAAGTCCTCCGTGATATAAAAAACGAACTACAAAGCGCTCCTGTTTTTGCCATTGTTCTTGATACCATTCAAGATGTCAGCAAAAAAGACCAGTTAAGTGAAGTATTTTGTTTACGTCAAAATCGACTACCACGATGATGGAACGCCATCAAAACTGAAAGTTGTTGAAGCGTTTACCTTATTTATCAAAGTTGAGGATTCATCTGCTATTGGATTGCACAAACTGATGACGAATTCCATTGAGCAGAAGGGGCTTGATATGAAAACTGCCGTTGACAAGGATACGATGGCGCTGCAGTGATGAGCGGGAAGTACTCCAGCTTGGATAAGAAGATCCAAGATGTGGCTCCACATACTTACTACGTGCATTGTACTTCGCACAATTTAAATTTGGTGTTAAAAGATGCCATGGAAGCCGTGACTGAGACCCGTCAATTTTACCACACCATTAGATCGATACATAATTTTTTCGGACATAGTATCGTGCTGTGGCAAAAACTTCACAATGTCCATGATTGTTCTTGTTCAAATCCTACATTAAAAGCGTCAAAGCCAAGCCGGTGTTCTGGTCGATATCATGCTGTCCATGCTTTGAAGGAAAGATTTTGTGACGTTATGAAATGCTTAACTTACCTAATACTCACCAGCACGAAGCCAAAGGAAAGAGATGAAGCTATGGCAACAAAGAAACAGATAGAAAACTTTGACTTTGCATGCATGCTGGTTCTGCAAGATTTTGCAGATCGCCAACATTACTTCGAAAGCTATGCAGTGTAAAACAATTGACTTAATTTCTGCCCATAAACTTCTGCAAACTGCTGCTGAAGACATTGTTCAACTCAGAAGGAGTTTTGACGCAGTACTAAACAAAGCTTTCACTATTTCTTCTACATGGGGTTTGCCAAGACAGTTTTCAAACAAAAGAGCAAAGAAAACAAAAACCTAGTTTAATGAAATATCCAAAGGAATAACGTTAAGCGATCTTGAGAAGCGATTTTGAGTACCTGTGTTTCTTTCTTGGACATACTTTCTTGCCAATTAATTAATCGCTTTGAAGAAATGAAATGTAGTAACGTCATATCAAGTTTTTGAACCAAGTTTTTTATCAAATGCTTCTCATCTGAATCTTGAGGTTGAAGCAAGAAAATTTTCTAACAAATTTTTTGATGATCTCTCCGTTGTTTCCTAGCCAAATGCTTTCCATCAAAACGTTGTTTAGAGAAAAGATTGCAAATTGAAATCTACTAAAAAAATTGCTTCTGTTTTGATTGTCAAAAATGCATCACTTTCCGCAACTTATTCTGACGTTTGTACGGCATACATGATGTATATGGCAGTACCTGTAACAGTTGCTACGGCAGAGAGGTCTTTATCTAAACTCAATCTGATCAAAAGCTTTCTTCGAAGCTCCATGTCCGAAGAGAGACATAGCGGTTTGGCTCTACTATCTATAGAAAATGAACAAGCTAAAAATTTAGATTTTAGAAAAGTTATCCAACAGTTCGCTAGTGCAAAAGCAAGACAGAAAAATTTCAAGTTTCCAACCACCTGCAAGTAAATTACGGTAGCCTACTTAATTGGTCTCAACGTATTGTGTTTTATTAGTTTGTGTCTTTTGTGGTGATGTCAGTGTACTGGACGTTAATTCTTTTTGGTGTAAACAATTCCGCATTGCATAGTACATCTCCATTTTGCTGAAATATCATTAATAGTGCTCACAAGGCACCTGTTGTTGTTGTAGTTGTTATCCTTTCGAGGGATGGGGGCATGACGGGAGACCATGAAACCCCAGAAGCCGGACAACTTTTCAGGGCCTGACCAGAGGTCGTAGAGAGACAGAGAGTCGGCAAAGAGCGAGCAGCGCATAGAGTCGGTAGCTGGATAGTGCAGAATGAGATGAGAGATGTCCTGGGACGGGTGTCCCAGGCGCCGCAAGAAGGATTCTTGATTCTGCCAATCCTAGAGAGATAAGAGCTTCACAGAAGGCTGTGACTATTGCAGCGAAAACGAGAAAGCACACAACGAGCGTGACGAGGGACCACAAGTTCTTCGGTGGAAATCGAGGAAACTTGTGTGTCGAAGAGTTTCGATGAGACAGTACGCCTCCAGTCCGAGAAAAGACAAGAGTCGATGCGAAAGATAAGAGGAAAGAGACTACAAGGGATTGCAGAGTGCACGAGTAGCGCTTCCCGTCTGGCCAGTTCGTCAGCTGGGTTGTTCCCCGGTAAAAACGAGTGCCCGTGATCCTATTTATCCTGACAAAACAGGAGGAGAAAGAAGCCAGTTCCTGCCAGATCTGCCAGAGAGATTGAAGTAAAAAGAAAGATGGAGGAGAGGACCAGGTGGTGGGGACAGAGCGAGAATCAGAGAGGAGGAGAAGAGAAGAGAAGTGGCAAACTTGTTGGTGCTGCCGAGATTAGCATGAAGAGCTTGCAGAATGCGCAGGCTTTAGCGGAAAAACTTGAGCATACTGGACCTGCTGAAAAGGAAAGGGTGGCCTCAGTGCCATAAAGTGTCAGTTGGCAAGAACGCCAGAGCCGCCTTGCCAAAAGGAAAAGAAATAGAGCCGTCTGTCCAGATCACCAGGTTGTAAATTGAGAGAGTCAGGTGAGCGAGAGGCACACTTTGGCGAGTGAGAAGGGGATCGGAGCGGGAGAATGGAGAGGTAAAGGTAAATTTCACAGTGAAAAAAGGCAGATTCCAAGGAGGTGAGGGAAGGCTAGCAAGAAGAGCCTTCATAGGAGAAGTAGAAGGAAGCATGAGCGGGTGAGTGGATGCAAAAGTTCTCTAGGAGGATCTGCAGAGTCTTGGTTTCGTTCAAAGTCTGGCCAAACCTAAAATGGGATAGGAGGTTGGAAAACGAAGGGCCCGCTCATAAAATGACAGAGCGAAATGACTCGGCCTTAGAGAGAAGTGTAATAGGGGAAGACAAGAGGCAGCTGGTGATGGCGCGACTAGCCGCTTCGTGAAGGTGTTCCAATTTGGTTCAGTTGGCAACAATAAGAAATGAGAATCATCCGGGTGAAGCATAAGTGAGAAGAGGGACAAAAAAAAAGCTTTGTACAAAAGAGAAAGGAACTCCTTGGAGAGACCGTATGAGGAAGCAGAGATACAGCATAAAAATCTTGAGACGAGGGAAAAACTTGGCCTTTAGCGAAAAGACAGGTTTACAAGAGGAAAGAGTGCGATCGAAGGTGAACCCCAAGGAAAATAGGAGTGGGATTAAAACGGAGGGGGAAGTTTAACAAAAAGAGGTTGGACTGGAGGTTAGCTTGGTGGGAAGCCACTGAAAAGAATACCTTGTATTTGCTTGGATTGAGAAGAAGACACCAGTACTCAGACCAGCACTCCAGTCGAAACAGAGCCCCTTGTGTGGCCGCCACCGCAGCAGGGACCAAGGGGAGGACCGGATGACCAGATCATCAGAAAAAAGAGAGCAGCTGATGGAAGAAGGCAGGGTAGCAGGAAGATCATTGATTAAAAGAGAGAAAAGTGCCATGGATCCTTGCAAAACACCTCGACGGACTTGAAAGGAATGACCTTTGTGATTTGGTTGATAAATCATGCAAGCACGCCTGTGAGAAAGGAAAGGTTGTGTCCAACAAACAAGGCAAGGAAGGAAGCCAGCCAAAATAAGTTTGTAAAAAAGGGTAGAATGTCAGACAGAGTCGAAAGCTGTCGAAAAGTCAATAGTAACTAGAACCGTCAAAGACCTCGGCTTGGATTTGTTCAACCCATCCAAAATGGACCAAGAAAGATAAAGAATTTGATCGAGAGCAAACCGTCCAGGTTGGAAACCGGCCTGGCTGGGAGTAAGAATGAAGGTAGACACCAGAAAGAAGAGTCAATGCAATAGAATGATGCATTCAAAAAGCTTTGATATGCAGGAGGTGAGAGAGATAGGCCGAAGTGAAGAAGGAGAGTCGAGAGGCTTTCCCATCTTATGGATGGGAATAACAGAAGAGGCCTTCCAGATGGAAGGAAAAACAAAGACCAGAAAAGATTGAAAATGTGTAGGAGAAAATTCATGCCATAGTAAGGAGGGTGCTGTAGCATGGGATACGCAACTTTGTCTTGGCCAGTGGATGTGGACAAAGAGAGGTTTGTGGCAGTGCTAGAAATTCAACGAGGAAGAAGAGCAGAAAGACAAATGAGACTCCTCAGGGTACGTGGTTTGGCAGAGCTCAGTCAAGTAACCTCCTGCTCTCCTACGCAAGGCATTTGGTTGGGAGACAGAAATGTGGGATCTCAGGTAGTCGGAAAAGACCAAAGCCAACTGTTGGGAAAGTTAGGAGAGGAAGATAAGAAGAGCCAGTAGCAGAACGAAAAAAAGAATACACAGATTTAGGGTCAAATTTAAGAGAAAGAGAAAAGCATGTAAAGTAAAGAGAGCAGCAGCAGAGAAAAGAGAAAGAGACGAGTATTCCTCTGCAGAAGGACTGTGAGGGTCAAAGTAAAAGCCAATCCAATGAGCTTTCTGAAAATTGAAGGAAGGGGACGTTGGTCGGGGCAAAAGTGCAGAGAAAGAGTGACAGTTAGTAGAATTGGTTGGTGATCAGAGCCCAAGTTCTGAAGCACATCCCAGGAGCGAGAGAGGAGGGAGCAAAGGAGATGTCAGGGGAGGAACGACTGCCAGAGGAGCAATAAAGAAGAGTAGGTATGTCAGGATCATTGAGAGGTAGGAAGTCAGAATACATGACTCAATCAAATACTTCCTCGCCATAGGGATCAGAAGTACCTTTTGAGTCCCAGAGGGAGTGATGGCAATTGAAGTCCTCCAGAATGAAGAGATTTCTGGAGGAGGAAAGAATGGAGTGAGTGCGATCAGATCACAGAACAGAGAATCCAGAGATTTAGAAAGAGCAAGATGAATTGAGGATGGGTTCCTGGATACAGATAAGATCCACAGGATGAGATGAGATAAAGTGTAGTAGTTCAGTGCTCCTGCCACGGAGACCTCCAGTATTCATTTGAAGGACCTTGAGCCAGTCAGGGAGGGGAAGAGGAAGCAGGAGGTATAGGAAAACATCCAAAAATATAAGGAGGTGGGCAGGGTGCAGGAAGTATGATGGCAAGGGTGTGACAGGAGCATTAAATTGGTAGAGGAGGGGCCAGATGAGCCAGGTTGAACACTGGATGTATACAAGCTGGTGGAGTCCAAAGAGTAAGATACAGTGTTGGTAGGTGAGGGACCTCCAGAAGAAACAAGGAGGGCAGCTATAGGAGTGAGAGCTGCCAAGAGTTTTGAATCTAGAAAAGGAGAGTAGTGAGCACCTTAAATGGACCCATTTGGAGCAGGTGCAGCAATGCACCAACCTACCCATCCAGGTTACATTTCCAGAACACACTGAACAGGAAATGATAGGCCCAGGTTAGAATGAATGTTGCTGCTCATCAGGAGAAGGAGAAGAATAAGAAGATGAGCAAAAGGGAGAGAAAACAGGTGACCGATTTCAAAGAGACTGCGTAGTGCTCTTCTGCGGTCGTTCAGAGGTAGCACGGCGAAAAAATGGTTTGTATGGAGAGAATGCCCTGGGTAACTGGGACCCTCGGGAAAGCCAACAGTCTTTTTGACCCAACCCAAATGGGGTCGGAAACCGCACCACGATGTTGAGGCGGCAGCTGATTGGTGCAGAAATTGCAGAAATCGCATGGCTTTGCGAAAGACTGAGACGTTTGTTTGGGCTGCATAGAAGGCAGTCCTTGAAAAGAATAGTACTATTGAATGACTTTGGGTCATGTTGTTTTGCTATTAATGACAAGTTTTTGCAAAAAGGTTGGAAATTGAGAAAAAATAGCTTGGTTTCTGCTGAGTTTTAACAAAGTTTTTTGCTTTTAATAAAGCGCCTAAAGCAGTGGTTCCCAACCTTTTTGAGCCCGTGGACCACTCAAAAATAATCTACATCACCTTGGACCACTATCTCCGTTCTCCCCACATAAGCTGTAATATTAAAGCGTTATTGACATTGGACTTTATTATATATACAACATGATTTATTCTAAACATCACAAATCACCACTACCAAACAATGTTTAATGACTCTCCTGCATCTGATGGCTTTCAACTAACAATTCAAAGCGAGGAACGATGCCTGAGAGACACACTCTCATTTGATTATCGACTGATTTCAAGCGGTTACGCTCTTTGGTTTTCATGTGCATCAACGTGGAGAATCCTTGTTCGCACAAGTATGTAGTGGAAAAGGGCAGGAGAAGGTTCAAAGCAATCCTGCTGAGATTTCTAAAAGCTTCAGTCTGTGACAGCCAAAATTCAGTCAGATTGCTTGCGGTGAACATCATCTCCGCAGCCCCAGATGCCTTCAAATCGAGAATTTCTTCTTGGAGTTTCTCCTCCACCTCATTAACATTGACCAGGAATGGATTTTAAACCCATGACGGCGCAACCTTTTCAGCAGGAAAAATAGAATCAAATTTCGATTTTAACGATGTCAAATGATTTTCAATGTCGCTCAGCACCTTTCTATCCACTTCCATACTTTCTCTGAGCTCATTGAATTTAGGAAAGTGATCAAAACTACCCTTGGGAACTCGCTTCAACCACAAGGTAAGTTTCCATTTGAACGCTGTAATTTTTTTCCATTGATGAAATGACGTCCGTTCCCGGTCCTTGAAGTGAGATGCACAAGTCATTCAGCGCTGAGAAAATATCTGCAAGATATGCCAAGCGAAGTAAAAATTGAGAAGATTCCAAATTGGTGGCATAAACTGGTTTCTTTTCACGATTTTTCAGAAACGTGAGCACTTCATATCGTAGTTCAAATAATCGGTTGAACACTTTCCCCCGACTCAGCCATCGTACATTAGTATGAAAAAGTAGAACAGTATGCTCAGTTCCCATCTCTTCGCATAAGCGCTTGAATAGTCTGTGATTTGTCGCTCTCCCTCGGATAAAATTTACGATATGAACTGCAGAGTCCATCACTTCTTTCAAGGTGTCGGGCAACGTTTTGCTCATCAATGCATATCGGTGCAATATGCAGTGGATTATGACTAAGTTCGGATTCATCTCTTTCAACAGTGTCACAAACCCCGATTTACAGCCAAGCATAGCCGGTGCCCCGTCAGTGCACACAAACCCGATTTTCTTAAGAGGAATATCATGTTTTTCAAAAAAGGCTTTTATTAAATTCATGACGTCTGACGCGGTAGCTGTAGTTTGGAGACTCTCACAAAACAGAAATTCTTCCTTCAGCTCAAGTTTTGTTCCTGCTTTTTGCAGGTAGCGTACAAATACCAACAGTTGACTCACACATGCAACGTCAGTAGACTCGTCCAACTGCAAGGCTATTGGAAAATCACTCTTCTTTATACCATGTACAATTTGAGACAAAATGTCGTTACTCATGTCCTCGATACGCCTTTTTACAGTATTATCTGACATGGAGATCTTACTTAGTTTCCTCGCTGCTTCGTTTCCCAACAAAATATCTGCCATCTCCACGAGGCAAGGTTTGATAAGGTTCTCTCCAATGTTGTGTGCTTTTTTGCTCTTCGCAATCAAGTAAGCAGCTCTATACGACGCCATCAAGATCGGCTTTTGCACGTTTGTTGTTGTTTTGTGCAATTGAGGGAGAGTACCTTTTTGATCATAGCAGGCTCGCTTTGTTTTCAGGGCTTCAATACCATAAGCTGCTGATCCACCATGTGTTGCAAAATGTATTTTTAGTTTGGAAGGCTTCAAACTCGAGTTTGTAAGAACCTGATCGCAAAGGATGCATTGCGCCTTCTCTGTCCCATCTTTTCCAATGCTTTTGGTGAAGCCAAATGCAACGTAATTTTCACTCCACTTTCGTTTCGACATATCAGGGTTGTACGAAAATCACTGATTTAGCTTAGATTTGTTTTAAATAAAATCCGAAACAAATTATATACAAGGTATATAAAATACTACTAAAATTCTAATTTAATCGATCGTTAACAATCTTTCCTAATTCACAAGCTTTGAGCCTACCTGGCAACTAACCTTTACTGTACCAGCATGCCTATAAAACAAAACACAACAATGCTTATTATTACATCATCAATTATTGAGAATTAACAAAAATGCAAAACTGTAAATGGCGAATATATTGTTTTTTTTATGGAAGGACCTCTCGTGGACCACTTGAGAACCTGCATGGACCACCAGGTGGTCCATGGACCACAGGTTGGGAAACACTGCCCTAGAGTTTCTCCCGGGCACTTGTCCGCAAATCTTCGTGGTTTGAGGATTTGTAACACAATTCATACAAATAGTCATTTAATTGTGTAATGTAATCTCGCTTTTATTGTAAATTTTATCTAGTAGCTTGGAGTGATTTGGTGGATCCCATTATTCTGTTTAGCGCACTAGCTCTCAACTGGTGGGCCACAGCTTGGTATTTTTATGCATAAGTGAGCCAAAGCATGTAAGTCGGGTGGGCCACGGACGTATGTGTACTTTGAAAATGGGTTTGCATGCCGAACAAGGTTGAAAAATACTGGTCCACATAAACAGCCATACGGACCAGCAACTGTGAACTAGAGTCGCGATGACGTTTTTTTTTCGGAGATCAACATCACTTCCCATCCTCGTCATCGGAGAGGCAATGATCTTTGTTTTTGAAGATCAACTTCACTGTCATGATATATTATACTTATCACAGTGACATTGTAATTATCACATCAAAGTTTTTATGAAAGTGGGTCACGGCACGAAAAAGTTGAGAACCACTGGTTTAGAGTGTGTTCGTAGACAAATGTAAAACAATGAACATTTTGATGCCACTTAAATTTGTATCAACAATATTTTTATCTAAAATTGTGATTTAACAATAGCCTCTTGCCACAGCCCTCCCGCAGTTTTAGACCATGAGCCGTCACTGGTGCCAAGTGCAAACTATAGCGTCGCCAAACTACAGATTGCGACCAAGTGACATCAAGAAATGTTAAAAAGTAAAAATATCACCTTTTGTTAAGTTAAAAATTTTATACCATCAACTTTTGAAGAGGGAATGACTCCCAAACCCCCGTGCCTACGCCATTGTATTGAATAAAGAGCAACATATTGCCTCAAGAAATGGACGGTATTCAACCGGTCTCATTGTCTGGTGGTGAAGATGTAGTCCTTAATGTAAGGGAAACGTTGGTAAGATTCTTTCAGCAATGGCTCCATGATTGCGATGTATCTAAACAAACAGCAGCGAAGTGTGAAACAATATTAAATGTTATTTCAACAAATTCATGCGAATAAGACAGCGTTTTTTCTTTGTAGCTAAAATTTCATCAGCGAAAATTTGTGATGGTGATATCGGATCTTTTTTGCCTTAGAATGTGAGAGTTGGATCCGTAAGTGGTAAGACATTTTCTCAAAACTGAAGTGGAGGTGGAGTGCGCGAAGATAATTCGATACAGTAGAATTGTATTGTTTGGTTACATATCTTTGTGTTGCAATTCTAACAGGTTATATTATTTGTTTTAGAATTACAATTTAGCACACTAGTAGCTCAGGGTAACTGGACATATGCCTTTGTAGCAGATTGATTAAAGAAAGATTGCATTAAAGGGTTTTTCTTCAGTTAACTGCGGTTAAATGTTTCAAGCTACATAGTGTGAGCCAAACTACACTTGCCTCGGTAAATATCGTGATTTACGTTAACTATAGTTCTTGATAGAAAATTTGTGTGTTATTTTGATACCTACCTACATTAGGCCTATGTCAGCAGTCAAGAAAACCAGTCTACTGAGAATCAAACATATTGCTTAAGGTAACTTAAATTCTAATGTAAATAACCTTAACTCAACTGCAACCCTAACTTTAACTGGTATGTAAACATCAGGGGGATGTACACCAAGGTTTAGAGTTTGTTAAGTCACATATCTAGTACATCATGGAAATTGACCTGTCACGAGTGACTGAAAGTCACATTTTCAATAGGAAATGGGTATTTTACTGTTGACAGCATTTTGCTCTTGGAAGCTATGTTGCTGTCACCATTTATGTGTGTTTCATTAGGCTTAATTGCCATATTTCTGGCAGTGATGCTGTGGCATGTGGATGGTGCAGCTGCAGTAATCCTGTACTTTAGCGCGGTAAATTATTTAAGCTGAAAGGGCAGTGTACACTGTAGGGCCAGGGCCGGTATGTAAATGTACGGGGCAGTGTACACTGGAAGGCAGTGTACAGGGTGGGTTCCAGTGTACACTGCCCCGTACATTTACATACCGGTACCGGCCCTGGCCCTACAGTGTACACTGCCCTTTCAGCTTAAATAATTTACCGCGCTAAAGTACAGGATTACCGCAGCTGCCTTAAATGCAGTAGTTATGGATAGGAATGTTCACTGTCAGGGCACTTGGACAAAGGTAGTGTACACTGGAGGAGAGGCCTGGTACGTGAATATATGGGGTACTGTATACCAGGAAGGAGCATACAACATGAGACAGTGTAGACTGGGGGTGCAAATTTTTTAAATTCACCATCAGAAATGACCAAAGTTACATGTTTAATATGCCATTAAAATTGACCAATTGCTAATGTCTAAAGGCAAAGTAGCCTTTTAAGGTAAAATAGCATTGACTGCAAAATAGCTGCTGCCTTTTTATAAAGTATTGAAATTGATCAATCACAAATCTTTATTGGCTAGATTCCAGTGGTAAAATGCCATTAATGGCATAATAGCCATTGCCTTAAAATATATGTACTGGTTAACCACAATGTACTTTTTTTGATGTTATTGACTTCATTGTACTAAAGGCTCTAAAAGTTGCAAAGATGTTGATTTTTGATTGACTGGAAAATATTTGTAGTTTTGCAAATTTGCATTTCATATTGTAGTGTTGCCCAGCATTACTGTTTGAAGGTGTGAAGCCACACTCACACATGCACACTTAACATTTGATTGGGCAATTGGTCTTAGTTGGTACTCACAAGTTTTGCTTAATTAAGCCAATTATAGTGGCAGATCATATAATCTGCCACATATTAGCATGAAATTTGGTGTTTGTTTGCGTAATCACATAATTTTCTGAAGCAAGTCATTCAAAAACAAAGAAATAGGTTGATTGCATGACAAATTTGAGTGGTAGCAAGCCATACTGTATTATATTATGTGGTGGATAGCTTTTTTCTTTGACTCATATGGCCATGTAGTTATTAACCTAAAAATAGCACAATTACAAACATGCAAACAATGAGGCTTAGGTCAGAATTTACATTGTGAGAAAGCAGAGACCAGCAAAGATAAAAGCAAACCCTATTGTTTCTCTTTGGAAACGATGCATTTAATCATATTTGTGCTATTTAAGCAGTTGCTGGTGATGCATTGCATTGTGGTTGTACAGTGCTGTAGTAGCAAACTTTTTCTTGTTCAACCAGAATTGTCAAATTGTTGCAGATGGTTTGGTGCAGTTAGCTGCTGAATTAGCTTACGTGTTCATAACTCAGACACACAAAAAATATAGTTGTGCTGCATGACCAAAATGTTTATGTGTGTGAACAGGATTTGTGGTGATGTAATGCATATGAATGATGCATGGCAAATTTTATATATGTATGAGCTACTATAAATTTCTTTGTGCTACTAAATTTCAAAGAAATTTTTGCACCCTTCACTGCATTGCCTGTTTGCCATAAATCTTTTTTCTACAGCTAATTGCTTTAGTGCATATGTTGGATAGTTGCGTAAAAATGTCTGGCAAATTGGATACATGATTAGCCAATTTTTGTCTTGGTACTAAGACACTTTTAGTTTCCCCCCACAAAAGTGATTATTTTGTAACAAGGCAAAGCAAAGAGCTGTATGTTGTTATTGCTTTCCCTTTATATGGTACTAAGCATTTTTTTTGAATATTTTAGGAAAACTTTTCAAATAATGTCATTGCAGACTAATTAAAATAAATCAAAAATTTTTTAAGTTCTTCTAACGTAGTTTTGGAGAAAAGAACATGTACCCACATGAGCATATTGCCTGCCTAAATACACTTTGGCTGCCCTTTGGCATCCCAGTTACTATGCTTATGCATTACCTTCATTTTGAAGTATTTTTGTGTATTTTTTATTTTTGTGTCATTTACAAGAATTCCAGCTTTGCATTAGAGCTGGTTATATATTTAATAGTTATAAATTTTTTACGACAATAAATTACTTGACCAAAGCCATTTTGAAAATGGGTGTATTGTAACGTATTTGTCTAGATAATCAAAAATGAGATAATTTGTTACATAAGCCTACCTATTTTATGGAATAACTAAAATGAGTGCAACTAAATGGTACATGTTAGCAATGTGCACAATGTCTTGTGATCTGCACTGATCAACAGCCACCTCAACATCGTGGTGTGGTTCCTAATCCCATTTGGGTTGGGTCAAAAAGACTGTTGGCTTTCCTGTGGGTCCCAGTTACCCAGGGCACTCCCACCATACAAACCATTTTTTTGCTGTGCTGCCCTCTGAACAACTGCAGAAGCGTAACATGCTGCCTCTTTGAAATCGGTCACCTGTTTTTTTCTCTTGCCCATCTTCATATTTTTCTCCTCCTGATGAGCAGCAACATTCATCCTAACCCTGGGCCTATCATTCCCTGTTCAGTGTGTTCTGGAAATGTAACCTGGATGGGTAGGTTGGTGCATTGCTGCACCTGCTCCAAATGGGTCCATTTAAGGTGCTCACTACTCTCCTTTTCTAGATTCAAAACTCTTGGCAGCTCTCACTCCTATAGCTGCCCTCCTTGTTTCTTCTGGAGGTCCCTCACCTACCAACACTGTATCTTACTCTTTGGACTCCACCAGCTTGTATACATCCAGTGTTCAACCTGGCTCATCTGGCCCCTCCTCTACCAATTTAATGCTCCTGTCACACCCTTGCCATCATACTTCCTGCACCCTGCCCACCTCCTTATATTTTTGGATGTTTTCCTATACCTCCTGCTTCCTCTTCCCCTCCCTGACTGGCTCAAGGTCCTTCAAATGAATACTGGAGGTCTCCGTGGCAGGAGCACTGAACTACTACACTTTATCTCATCTCATCCTGTGGATCTTATCTGTATCCAGGAACCCATCCTCAATTCATCTTGCTCTTTCTAAATCTCTGGATTCTCTGTTCTGTGATCTGATCGCACTCACTCCATTCTTTCCTCCTCCAGAAATCTCTTCATTCTGGAGGACTTCAATTGCCATCACTCCCTCTGGGACTCAAAAGGTACTTCTGATCCCTATGGCGAGGAAGTATTTGATTGAGTCATGTATTCTGACTTCCTACCTCTCAATGATCCTGACATACCTACTCTTCTTTATTGCTCCTCTGGCAGTCGTTCCTCCCCTGACATCTCCTTTGCTCCCTCCTCTCTCGCTCCTGGGATGTGCTTCAGAACTTGGGCTCTGATCACCAACCAATTCTACTAACTGTCACTCTTTCTCTGCACTTTTGCCCCGACCAACGTCCCCTTCCTTCAATTTTCAGAAAGCTCATTGGATTGGCTTTTACTTTGACCCTCACAGTCCTTCTGCAGAGGAATACTCGTCTCTTTCTCTTTTCTCTGCTGCTGCTCTCTTTACTTTACATGCTTTTCTCTTTCTCTTAAATTTGACCCTAAATCTGTGTATTCTTTTTTTCGTTCTGCTACTGGCTCTTCTTATCTTCCTCTCCTAACTTTCCCAACAGTTGGCTTTGGTCTTTTCCGACTACCTGAGATCCCACATTTCTGTCTCCCAACCAAATGCCTTGCGTAGGAGAGCAGGAGGTTACTTGACTGAGCTCTGCCAAACCACGTACCCTGAGGAGTCTCATTTGTCTTTCTGCTCTTCTTCCTCGTTGAATTTCTAGCACTGCCACAAACCTCTCTTTGTCCACATCCACTGGCCAAGACAAAGTTGCGTATCCCATGCTACAGCACCCTCCTTACTATGGCATGAATTTTCTCCTACACATTTTCAATCTTTTCTGGTCTTTGTTTTTCCTTCCATCTGGAAGGCCTCTTCTGTTATTCCCATCCATAAGATGGGAAAGCCTCTCGACTCTCCTTCTTCACTTCGGCCTATCTCTCTCACCTCCTGCATATCAAAGCTTTTTGAATGCATCATTCTATTGCATTGACTCTTCTTTCTGGTGTCTACCTTCATTCTTACTCCCAGCCAGGCCGGTTTCCAACCTGGACGGTTTGCTCTCGATCAAATTCTTTATCTTTCTTGGTCCATTTTGGATGGGTTGAACAAATCCAAGCCGAGGTCTTTGACGGTTCTAGTTACTATTGACTTTTCGACAGCTTTCGACTCTGTCTGACATTCTACCCTTTTTTACAAACTTATTTTGGCTGGCTTCCTTCCTTGCCTTGTTTGTTGGACACAACCTTTCCTTTCTCACAGGCGTGCTTGCATGATTTATCAACCAAATCACAAAGGTCATTCCTTTCAAATCCGTCGAGGTGTTTTGCAAGGATCCATGGCACTTTTCTCTCTTTTAATCAATGATCTTCCTGCTACCCTGCCTTCTTCCATCAGCTGCTCTCTTTTTTCTGATGATCTGGTCATCTGGTCCTCCCCTTGGTCCCTGCTGCGGTGGCGGCCACACAAGGGGCTCTGTTTCGACTGGAGTGCTGGTCTGAGTACTAGTGTCTTCTTCTCAATCCAAGCAAATACAAGGTATTCTTTTCAGTGGCTTCCCACCAAGCTAACCTCCTATCCCATTCCTATTCCTACTCCAACTCTCTTTGGGGTCACCTTCAAATGCACTCTTTCCTTTTCTAAAGTATTTTTGCTGTCCAAGTTTTTGTTTTGTCTTATGGCATTTTGCTATATCTCTGCTTCCTCATACGGTCCCTCCAAGGAGTTCCTCTCTCTTTTGTATAAAGCTTTTCTTTGTTCCTCTTCTCACTTATGCTTCACCCGGATGGTTTTCATTTCTTAATGTTACCAACTGAACCAAACTGGAACACCTTCACTTAGTGGCTAGTTATGCCATCTTGTTTTCCCCTACATCTCTCTGAGGCATCTCTCCCTCTGCTATAAGTCACTTTGATTCATTTTGCTCTGTCATTTTATGAGCAAGCCCTTGGTTTTCCAACCTCCTTTCCCATTTCAGATTTGGCCATCTTTGAGTGAAACCAAGTCTATCCAGATCCTCCCAGAGAGCTTTTGCATCCACTTACCTGCTGCTCCTTTTTACTTGTAGAAAGATTCTCTTTGCTTGCCTTCTTTCTCCTTCTTGCAATCTGCCTTCCTTCACTGTGGAGTCCACCCTTTCCTCTCCATGCTCCTGCTCAGAACCTCTTATTTCTTGCTAAAGTTTGACTCTCACTCACTTTGATTCTCTCCCATCTCACGATTCTGATATCTGGACCCTTGTCCTTTTGGCTAGGGTATCTCAGCATACTTGTCAACTGACGCTTTGTGGCACTGAGGCCAACCGTTCCTTTTTTAGCAGGCCTAGTTAGTTTAAGTTTTGCATGGTGTTTGTTCAAGTTTTGTTCGCCTGAGGCCTATGCCATTCTGGAAGCTTTCTGCTGGTCTGGGCAGCACCAACAAGTCTGCCATTTCTCTTCTCTGACTCTCGCTCTGTCCTTGCCACCTTGTCTTATCCTCTATTTTTTCTTTTACCTTTAAAACTCTCTGGCAGATCAGGTAGGAACTGTCTTCTTTCTCATGTACTATCAGGCTACAATGGGCCCTCGGTCACTCGTTTCTCTTGGGGAACAATATAGGTGATGATTTGATCATACAAGGTGTGCTACATGTGCCCTCTGCAATCCCTTGTAGTCTCTCTCCTTCATCTCTGATATTGACTCTTTTCGTTTGTCAAATTGCAGGCATATTGCTTCATCTAAATTTGTTGACACACAGGTTTTGCGGTTTCCTCTGAGGAACTTGTGCTCCCTCATCACATTTGCTGTGCCTTTCATGTCTCTGCTGCAACGAGCACAGCCTTTTGTGAAGCTCTTATCTTTTTAGAATTGGCAGAATCAAGATATGTTCATCTAGTGCCTGCAAACTTCTGTTTCAGGACATTTCTCATCTCTTTGTGCATTGTCCAGCATCAGACTTTTTGTGCAGCTCGCTCTTTAGTGATTCTCTGTCTCTCTATGAACTCTGGTCCAGGCCCTGGAAAGTTTTCTGGCTTCTGGTGCTCCATGGTCTTCTGCCATGACCCCATCTGTTGTAAGATGTTGGGTAACAACAGCAATATGTTTTGAGATGTCAAGTGATTTGAGCTTGTGATGTCAACTAAGGGTAACCCTAACTCTGATTCTAACTCAAAACCTAACCCTATTTTTCTATAATGAAGACATCAGCAATATGCACTACTTGCAACTACTGGCTAGGATTTTGTAAGTTGAAATCATGTGGATGTGCAAACCTTTTTACTAGCTTGTACCCTTGGAAAGAAGCCGTCTATCCTGCCCAGAGCTTGGCAATCTGTTTTTAGTCTCAGATCAAAAGTAAATTTTGTAGGATCATAGTGGCCCAAGTTAATTTTTTTTTGAAAATTTGTCTTCTTAACTGTTTTTATGGTGTCAAGCGATGTGAATTTAGGGCATTTTGTAGTGCCTTTTTATAATTTGTAATTAAATGTCATGAATTCAATTTTATAGTGTGTATATTTTTTGTAATTTGTTTCCTTCTCTGTTTTTTAGCAACATCTTGCTTTAGCTACCTATCCAAGCTATAAGCAGTTCACAAGGAAACTACGAGGTGTGTGCGACTAACGGGACTGGTGTTATAAAAACTGTATTGAAAAGTATTGAAATATACCAAAGTCATATTCCTTCAAAGTAATCTCCTTCCACTTTGAAACACTTGTGCATTCGCCTTTTCCAGGATTCAATACCCCTTTGGAAGGCATTTTCTGGGATCTTTTTGAGCTCCGTCGTCGCGGCCATTTTGATGGAATTGATGTCAGAAAAATGGGTTCTCTTCAGAACAGATTTGATCTTGGGAAAGAGGAAAAAGACACGGGGCCAGATCGGGAGAATATGGGGGGGTATTCCAAAATTGCAATGTTCCTTTTGAAAAACTGACCAATACTCAGGGCTGCGTGATCAGGAGCATTATCGTGATGGAGCGTCCATGCGTGAGCTTCCCAAAGAGGTCTGCCTCTTGTCATGCACTGTCTCATAAGGCTCAGAAGAATGTCTTTATAGACGATTTGGTTCACTGTTTGACCTTGGGATAGGAATTCGAAATGAACGATGTCTTGACTTCATGCTTGAAAGTTTTTGAAGTTTAGGTGATATGCTGGCTGAGGCCAGTAGCAATTTTCTTAGCCAAAAGCAAATTTTGGTACCTTTCTGTCCTTCATTTTAGTTTGAAAACTTTTTTGCCAGGGTTGACATTTCTTTGCCATTTTGCTTAAAATTCATTCTTTCCTGAATTGGATTCAAGAAATGTGGGAAGCATGGCCTATTTGGCTTCGTAGTTATGCCTGTGCCAGAAGCATTATGTTTAGCAAATCATTGTCAATTAATCATGTTGTCAACTCACTTTTGTTGAGTTTTGTTGTCAAAAAAATTTCTTCACCTGTGTAGAAAGATCATTCTGCTTGCAAATAAGTCAAGTTGGGATATTATTTGCTTTAAGATATTTTTGTTCTGTCAAGCAGTGATACACCAGTGGTATAAATTTTTACTTTACAATCCAGCCAGAATACTAAAATCACCTTCAAATCTGTAACTGCTAGATATCTCAACATGATCTTAAGAAAATTATTTTCATGGTAAAAGTTGTGTTCATGGTTCCTATTTTTATTTCCAAAGGAGTGTTTTGTTTTTGTGTTGGCATTTGCTTTGCAATCGCAATTTGTTTGCTCTGTTACAAGTGAATTCCTACTGCAATGCAGGTTACAACAAAGGATTACTTGGTGCTGACCAAAAACTTTTCTGTTTAGTTAAGTGTAATCTTCATAGTCTAAATCACATTATAAAACTACAAGCTAGAGGTGTGCATAAAGTTTAGGTAAATATAGCGTAAGCTGTTTAGCAAGGAAACAATCAGGTTTACAGAGACAGATAGATAACTATGCTTAAAAGAATTCAAGTTTGGCCAGTTCAGAGAAAGTCACACTGGCAATGTGGGTAATGCAGTTAACTGAGGAGCTGTGAATTGGACAGTTTTGCTGTTGCTGACCCCTGACTTAGCTTGTTCCTTTGAGTCCTAAATTTACACGTCTGACATGTCTTTGGATGTGTACTAACCTCAATCCTAACATCTACTTTTTATCATGAACATCACAGATGCAAGCGTCATAGACAAAAACTAGTTACAATGAACAAATTTTTCCAGCATTGAGTTGCGCTTTTTTTGCCCAAATTCAAACATAGCAGTCCACCTGTTGTCCCAACCAAACTATCATTGAAACGCTAAGCATTCTTGCTAGAGCAAGTGTGGTTAATTTAGGTAGTAGATGGACAATTCACATCATGCATCACCAAAAATATATATATATTTTTGCCATGTTTTTTTTTTGAGCTGATCTGATTTAACACTCAGTCGAAAATATTTCTATTTAATCTGCGTGATAATAGCTTTTTCTTTGAATTCATTGCTGATAGCATAAACTGAGAATAAATGCAAAATGAACTCCCAATCGGCAATGTGCCTCTGTGGATGCATCTATAAAGCAATGCAAAAAATCATCACTTTCAAGTTTTTTGATAAAAGTAGCTGGACTTTTATTATTTAAAAAATCCTGGGACTTGAGTTGTGTGATTTTACAAAAAGTCAAAATTGATTATGATTGTTGTTTGCTCACTTCTAATGTTCAGCACCTTCAAAACAAATTATAAAAATTAAAAAAACAACTGTTCCCACTTAAATAACTGTAAAAATATCACAACTTTTTGCTTTCAATAAAGCATAACTTAGCACTAAACATGTTTGCATGTGAAAACAATTTCAGGTGAAAGCTAGTCAGCTATTGCTAAAATTTGTTGAAAAATTTAAGAAAATATATAAATTTTAATCAATTTTAGATTGACTGACCTTCAAAAAAACGATTTTTTGATTATGTATTACGGCTCAATGGTCAAGTTTAAAATTGATGAGAAATTAAAAAAAGTATTGATTTTAGCCAATTTAAGTCTTTTCGATCACTCACATTAAAAATTGACCGCCCCCATTTGATTTAAATTGATATAGAAATGTGAGAAAAATGAAATTAGATGAATTTTTACCCCATCAGAAAATGATGTTTTTTGAAACAGTCTTAAGATATGGAGTGTGAAGTCATGGATATGCATGATTTTTTTACAGTTATTGGAAGCGATGTTTGATCTTGAACAAAAGTCTTTGTTTTATCACTTAAAACTTTTGAAAGTTCTTATTTGAATTTCCTGAAGAAGAGAAATGAACATTCTATTTCCTTAAACGCCACTGAAACTTGTATTGGCCAAGGCTACTTGATGGCTTTAAAGCTATGGAAATTTACATTTGATTACTTCAAATTTTTTTGAAATTTATGATTCGTCTCATTAAAAAATTTGCAGATTTAGTTATTGAATATTGATATCCACAACTATTGTTGTTTGGTTAAATTTGTTTGTAAATCCACATTTCCATATTTTAGTGTCGTTTTTCATGTGAACATGAAGCTAAGAACTTAACATTAGCTTATTATAAATATTTGTGTTGACTCAAAAAGAAGCAGTATTTTTCTATTTGGTAAATTAAACTATAGAAATGTAGATTTTTGGAAATTCGTATTTGATAGATTTTTTTCAAAATTACAAATATTGATCTTTTATCTTCAAGTTAAGAAACTCTAGATTGCTCTGATTGAAGTTACGAAAATTCGTGTTTGATTATTCACTTCAAAAAAATAAATTTTTTGTAGATATTAATTTTTGATGTCAATTGTTGTTTTTATATTAGAAAAAGTATGGAAGTGTGCAGCCAATCCATTAATTTCTCCATGGGTGTGCAACCTGCAGCCTGTGACATAAAATTCTGTGGCCTGCAGAAGGATTTTGTGGCACTTAGTAGATGTCTAACTTATCAATTTGCATTTAGAAAAACTCTCTCTAAAAGACAAGAAAAAGGGCTTTCATTGTTAAATTTGTAAAATTTGACAGGAAAGCTTGCTTTTAAATTATTGATTTTCAAAAAACTGTTCTGGGTAAAAATACTACCAGCTAGTGTTTTGAATGATATTGGTACATACAAACAGCTTTGATTACCAGCTAACTACTTCAGCATTGGCTCATCTATAAAAAAGGTTGCACACCCCTGATTTGCATAACTAGGAAAGAATCTTAACATAGATTGCACTTAACTCTTTTGCTCCCGCGATCATCGATTGATGATCTCGTGTTTTCAGTGTTTACCTCAAATTTGTTAAATTCAGTTACAAAATTAGTTTACTAAAAAATTGATTTGTGACTTTATTTTTCATCCGATTTTCATAAAATTTTGAAAAGATCACGCTTATTTCCTCACGCATCGGAACATGTATAATTTGTGCCCTAATTTTTGGATTTTTATACCCAAACAGGGTTAAAAAGACCAAGAACCCAGTTGCAGACGACAAAACCTGCCAAATTCTCAGCACGTGCCAACTACACTAAAATCAAATTGAGATTACATCTTTACCACAAAACCAAACTCTTTCTGATTAACACAGTCTGAAAACTACTCTTTTGGGGCATCATTTGACAAAATTTCAAGCGATAATGATAAATTTTACTTTTTTGAATTTCCAAATTTTTTGGGGGTCTCAAAATCCCCCCAAACAAATTTGAGTGGTAAGTAGATAAAAGTAAATTTAGTGCGTAAAAAATATGATATGTTGCTAAATACCGGTCTCATTTAAATGCTTAGGAAATTTGCTTTCCAGCAATATATAACTTTAAATAGTTTAGACTAAGTGGTATATGATATTTACTGATCAAAAATGAGTACTGTACATCATATCAGTTCAAACGCCCCCAAAATTTTTTGACTTACCTTCACTAAATTATAATTTTTACAAAAACCACACCCTATAAAAAGATAGAATAAATTGCAAACGTTTCATCACTAATGTCGTCATTTTGTATCAAATTTCCAAGGAGACAAGAAGCAAAATACAAGTTTAAAAGCTAGCAGAAGTTTGGCTTCTCTAAATCAAAGTTTGCTGTATCCCCCTTGTTTCTCAAGAAATGGGAAGGGTGTAAACAAGCGACTGTTTCATTGTCAGTGACAGCATATTCTATTTAAACTTGATATTTTTTGAATCTTGAAGAAATTCCCTGTTCAAAAATACATAATGTTACATGGTTTAGGCTAACCTGTAGCAGATAATGACTGATCATATTTTAGGTACTGAATTTAAGTACCAAAATTTGGTACCGGTCAAAAAAAAGGTCATGTGCCTCAGAAAATTGCAAATTGTAGAAAACCTAGGCTTTTAGGTAAGTTTTGATTGATGTACCTTGAAAGCGTATTTCCTTAGCATCATTTTGCAACCATTTCTAAAAAAATTGGTTGAAAGTTAAATCTGTAGTGATCTTTGGGGTGAGGGTACTACTTTAATTTTGAAGACAACTACCTCTCAGTTGGGGGGCTCATTTGTATACAATTTGCATATTCAAAATAATGTTTTTTTTTTCTATTTGAAATCCTCAAGAAATGTAGATTTCAACGATATATCACACTTAATGTAGAAGTAGACAACTGAGTAATGATTTACAAACAAACTTGAGGTACATAATTATGATTAATTATGATTGATTATGACAGTTTTTCGCGCTGCCACCTTAACGCTTTTCACGCGGGAGCAAAAGAGTTAATCAATCCCAGTAGCTTATTGTCCAAATTTATAGGTATGTACCAGCTTTTCACTAATTTTTTCTGTTGACCCTCTTGGAATACTTGCAACATTCCAGTCCAATCTAGAATTTGCTCTATTAGAAGTTGATGATATTTTTTTCTTGATGATAAACATTTTGCAACAGTTTATTTTTTGCCAAATTGGAGCTCAGGGCATTTTTTGATACTGAATTTGCCCAAGTTACAGATTAACGACCTTGTTTTTGGAAATAAACTTTTTGATTTATCTTTCAGTCCCAAATATTTTGCATGCGTTATTTTTTTAAAATGAGCTTTGTCCATTTTGAAGTTAAAGACCTTTCATGTAGTGATTGGCTAAGCAACTATTTCTCTTCAATTTGTTCAGAATTTCTGGCAAAGTCTTGCAGTGCATTAGAATTTTCTTGCAAACACTATGGGAACTGCTGGTGTATACCATGTAATTCAATATTTACTTAACATGTAAAAGTAACATTGGTGTATCTGAAAAGATCTCTCAACCTAATTGCTATAACGCGTTTTACATTTCCAAGCATTCCAGACTCAGTTTTTCTAAGATTCATTGCCCAAAAAACGCAAAAAAAAAGTAAAAAATTATTGCTCTAAAAACAAAGTAATGTAATTATTTTTTAAGAATGTTAATAAAACAAATTCTGCTAACATACATTTGATGGAATGCCCCCCAAAACGTCATTACTTTTTAAGGTTAATGAATTGGTTGTTGGCTTTTATTTAATTAAAAACTTCTTCTCCTTTTACAAGAGATAAAGATTTAAACATTGTATTTTTGGGGTTGTCATCATATTGTCATTCTGGGATAGTGATCAGTCTTATCAAAATTTACTTTTCTGTGCCCACTACTTTTGAAGATGCTGAAACACACTGACAGAATTGTTCTTTGTGGTATAGATCAGGGATGCCCAAGTTTTGACAGTTCTTGCCACATTTTACTAATCTGAAGGCTATTTATGAGGTTCAACTGGCTAAAGTTAGGGTCACTACATTTGAAAAGACAAAATCTGAGAAAAAATGTAATGTGCAGACCACACTTTGTGCGCTTCTGGTATAAACTGAAGGTAAAAACAAATTAATAAGAATCATGGTTATTTTGAACTTGAGGTTTTTTGGAAAGTTGTTACACTTTGGCAAAAGTCTAAATTGCTGATACAGTAAAGGTCAAAGTAATTTCTCTGAGGAGTGCAGAATAAATTGCTGAAAACATATAGATTTTTAGTAAATGTGCTTACTACTTAATCTGTACTTTGTTTTGCCATGTTGTATATATTAACACTTTGAGTGCTTTACGACGAAATATTACGTCAATTGTAAAACCCATCGGTTGACTGCCAAATCACTGGATTTGACGTAGACTTACGTTGTTTATAATTCCACCATAGTGTGAGCATGTCTGCTTGGGTGCGCATGCGATACAGTGAATGTCTGGCTGATTTTCAGTGTGTGTTTAGAAAATATTTCATTTTTTTTTCAAGCTTTGAAATGAAATGGCGAGGAAATGCATGGCACTCAAAGTGTTAAATTAGCTATTTATTTTGGACCACACCAATTTCGTTTCAGAAAAATATTTTTAAATAACAGCGGCGTTCGCTCTAAGATTTTAGTTAGTGCGTAATTGCTAGCAAATGTACGAAAACCGCCGGACAAGTTTTGGCAGACATTGCTAAACAAATTGTTACACCAGTCTTAGTAACACATTTTGAAGTTGTAAAAAAGGTGCTTGCAGCAGCTTACTGCTATTTAGTCAGTGTATACGCCAAGCTAACTTTGCACAGCTTACAGTTTGCCCATAACATTGGTTGATGTGTGTATAATGGCACCCTTTATTTTTCCTCAAACGTACTTCAATTATGACACTTTTTATTTAGTTTAGTGCTTTTCAACCGTTTTTGGCATTTGGCCCATTTTCCAAATGCACAGAGACATGTGGCTCGGTTATATCTATTTCTCGTTTTCATGAGCATTTTTTGCATTTGTTGGTTTCACAACTGTTTTTTGTATTTTGCCCATTTTTGAAATATGCTGAGGCATGTGGCCCGGTTCTATTTTTCTCGTTTTCATGAGCGACCTCAAAAAAGTTATCAAAGCAAATTTCAGAAGTGTTGTCCAACTAAAATATAAAACAACAAGTCAAGAAAAAGTTTTGTAATTTCATTCAATTTAAAGGCAAAATAAAGTATTAGCTTAGTGAAAACCATGGTCCACCAATTAAATATCACTGATGTAGGCCATCATCTCTTGTCATGAATGATTTTTATTTTTTATTTCGATTCAGACACCAGCCTGCGAGTTGCATCTGGCTTACTATGCTACATCTTCCGCCACAGGAAGTCGAGTAAACAGTACATCAAAGACCTTTGAAGGTGACCTGAAATCAAGTTCAAACAGCAATTGTATGTGCATCCAACAGCGATTGTATGGGCGTAAGCATCGAGTTTTCAAAATTTGCCAGAGGGAGAAGCAAAACCGTGATGATGCGCTTCGGTGACATAATGATTTGGGTGATTATGTGAGCCCTAAAAAGTTCAAAAATGTTTACAAAAAGGCAGCAGCGGCAAAACATCTTGCTATTTCTATTTAATAAGTTAATTTAGGTTAAATTTGGTCACTCAAACTCTGCGACCTTTGCAAGAATAATTTGTAAGCATTTTAGAATGTCTGGTAAACAGTGCATCTAAATAAAGTTAATCCTTTGCCGAAGCCCGACATGAGCATGACAAATATCGCTTTTATGAAATAATGGGATGTTGGGCAGGTTAGCACGACTATGACACAAGACCAAAATTACTGGCAAACTTCAATCGTTGCTTGATTATGGTATATAATCTAACGAGTTACATTTTTCAATCATAATCAATTAAACAGCAGGGTTTCGCAGTTGCAAGTAAACTTTTGATTTAAAATTGGAAAGTATTTGATGGCCAAAGCTACGCAACTTGAAAGAAGAAATTAAAAAATTTTTAGTATGATGCAGTAGTCGTTCTATGTGCGTGTTGCTTTATAAAACATATCTCAGAATGCAATATTATTGATGAACGACAGCAACTTTAACCCGACTCTTCTTAACTAATTTCACAAACTACGCAGGAAAACAAATGACTTAATTTTTATGAAGTTTTGCCCCAGTTGTGAAAAAACTGCCCAACGCTATTGTCTGACCAGGTATTGTGACGAAAGCAATGGTAGGTTTGAGATACTTCTGAAACCTGTTTACAGAACCTTCGATGATAGTTGCAAAAACATAGCTAGCTATTTTTTTGCTCTTATTAAGTTTTCATTAACTGTTTACCAAATGCATGAAAAGAGGTCGCAAATATTTTGTACATGAAATTTTTGATTTTTGCAAAAATCATTTGAAACTTGATGGAAGCAAAAAAGCAGAGAAGTTTATGGAAGCGAATATAAACGAGTTTGGCAAATGCAGCTTTTTTTAAGTCTAGTAGAAAAATTGAAATGCTAATATTTGTAACTACACATTGAAACCACGGGGTTTCACTGAGAGGCACTGACTGCAAAAAATATTAAGGTATATTATTCATGTATGACCACATAGTTTTACTGCGTTTTCGAGGGAGCTACCCTTCCTGGAAAAAATTTTTGGTGATCCCGCCTCATTTAAATGGCGCCACTGTACCGGGATTCCTTGACTTGCACCAGTTCAACTTGCGCAAGCCAATTATTGATACTGACTGTTCAGATTGTGCAAAATGCAAGCCTTGTTCTCAACTTGCGTGGTTCTTTTTTGGTTTCAATTAGAAAGAACGTTTTTTAATGCTTTCTTCAAGTGTTTCGTAATATAACAATATTTAGCAGTTATTCCAGAAAATATTCAAGAAAACAATAAATGGTATTCGACTTGCACGAATTTTGAATTGCGTATCCCACAATTACTTGCGCAAGTCGAGGAATCCCTGTATACAGGTAAAAGACTGCAATAGCTGCGCGTGCACTATTACTCTTCACAAAAACTTTTTCTTACGCAATACACAACCTTCTGTTAGTTTCTGCTATTAATAATTTTTCTTGACACTGGTAAATCAGATTAAATAATACATCTTAATGTTGGATCAAAAGACAATTTTGAAATGGCACATTGTGAACGGCAATTTTTTTAAATGCCATAAAGTCATAAGCAAATTTTACTGCATTACAAACTACCTTTCCAGCAATTTAAAAAAGGGCTAGCAATTGAAATTGCACTTTTACATTTTTTTTCTCCTTTCTAGGCCTTTTTCAATCATGACTGGTAAGCTATCACAGCACATAGCTGTCAGCTGCAAATTATTCTAAAAAATTCTGAAGGGGATTTAAAGCTAAAATTGGTTAGAAGTCATACTCTTTTTTACTTTTAGTTTTTAAAAACAGCTAGTGAGAGGTTATTTATTTCTAGTTCACAAAATGGCGTTTTTTGTGCTAAAGTGAAATCGAGAGCTATGCGCTTTTTTATCTTAACAAGCATGATTGAAATTAGTGTTGAAGTGTAAAGAAAACATAAAGTTAAGCAAATCCAGTTTTAGACTTCCCTCGAAAACTAATGTCTTGTATTAAAGTGAAATTTGAGAACTACTTACTATTACTGCTCTTTAGCTACCGTAGAAATTGGCTGGTTACTTTATGTTACTAGCATTGGGGTTGATTTGTAATACAAAAAAAGTGTGGTAACGGCGTGCACAATATTTTAATTCGCCGTCACATCAGGGTGATGTTGACGCGAGACGTTGAACTGCCCTTAAAAAAGTGGTGGTCCAACATTTGATTCCAATTCATTGTTTCCCACGCATTAAGCAGTTGATTGAAAATTGCAAAAATTTTACCAAACGGAAAAATTTGCCAAAAACCGCCGGACATTTTATGCACTGTTGAATTTTAACTGCAAATCCATCGGACATAATTTTGCAAATTCGCACTTTTTTTGTGTTAAAAGGGAACACTGAATAACAGCAGTTGCATATATTTTTCTTTGATCTTTCCTCTTGCACCTAGTATATAACGTTTAGTTCAGCAATATCATCTTTGGGCAACTGTCATGCTGTCAAACTTATAGCTTGGAGGGTTCACTTCGATATGTAACCAATGGCAAAATCATTAATTCTAGTCCACTTGTCTGCATTACATTAAGTTTAAAGTCTCACTTGTGTTTTATCGTTAGGCCTAACTATATATCACAAAATAGTTTATTGATGTAAAGAAATGTGGCAAAAAAGTAAGAGGGTTGTTATCAAGAAAATTTTATTCTATTTTTCGATAGATTATTGATTGTCACTCTTAAAGCACTTCCCTCTGAGATAATGCCTTTTTGGATTTGATCCTGTCATTTACAGAAGCACTTTGCAAATACCTCGATTTTGAAGCACTTGTGTCCTTATTACTGTGGTTTTAATTCTTTTTTAAATCCAAAATCATTTCCTTTTCTCACTCTCCTCCACCTGAAAAAAGCAAAAAGCCACATATGATGAGTGGTTGAGAGCTGTTATGTGATTTTGGACGTTAATACATCTTCACACTAAATGCATTGCATGCAAAAACTTTGTCAAGATGGAGAAGCCATTTGTTGTGTATCAATAGCGTCTGCATATTGCATGCAACTTGGTGGGAGGTAAACGAGTGCTTGATGTGAGTGTGCTCTTAATTAAAGTGTGTCATCTGTTTCACTCCAACAACGTTTTCATTTGTCTATGAAAAGCCTGAATTGGGTTGTCCTCCATTTTCTTTCACCCATTCTTGAAATGCTTGTGCCATTTGAAGATTCATGTTAGTGACGTCACATCTTCAAAAGTCTCTTGAAGAAGCTTCAAAAAACTCTAGTTTCACCAAAAACTTTTAAGTTAACACATTGCTGTATTTTTCATACTGTTTTTTGCAACATGTACCAACAGCACTATTTGCAAACACACTTAACTAAAGTACTAAAATTCTCGCAGGGGTTGCCAGGTGATGGAGTTGCCAAACCCAGAGTTTTTTAGCACCAAACTTGAAGGCAGCAAAAGAATTTTTGTTAATCTGATGTAGTCTACCATATGAGACAAACCATGAAATCTTTGGCAAGTTGTTCCACATTCAATGCGTCAAATTATTAAAAAACGCTTTCTTTATAGCATTTGATATTGCAAAGGAGACTTTTATTTTCAAATGCAAATCAATACAAAATCTCTTGATAAAAAAGCTCATCAATTTTAATCAGTCTATTTGATGCGCCATTGGCTTCAAAAAAACTAGTTGCACATGTATTGTATATTGAAAAAGATTTTTTGATTCTAATTACTGTTTCAACATAAACCAACAAAAAACGAAGATTGAATGAACAAGTAGTCAGTATTCACAAGTCACAATAGTGATCTAGCACATGCTTAAGCATGACAGTTAGATTCAACTGAACCAAAACAAAATCAATAGCTCATTTAAATGCTTTGCAAAACAATGTTTACATATTGTAAATTGTTATCAATGCTATATATCCTGTTACAATAAGCTTTGCTAAAATGCATGTGTTCGTTAGTGCTGGCTTAGTTTTTTCAGTTAATTTATTACCAAAGGACATCGACTAGCAAATAAATGTCTAAGCTGACTTTATTACTGTTTATTGATAACAGACTCTTTTTCAACATTTACTGATATGGAGTAAAGTCGCTTGGATAGACTATCCTACTAGGTTTTGATTACTGTTTTCCAATTTTAATTGTCATCATGATTTATGAAATTTTTTTCATTTTTAATAAAATTTCACGCAAATTATGGGCACATTTCTACTCCTAAGCTCAGAAAATATACTTTCACTGCTGACCATGTTTGTGTAAGTCTCTCAACAGGAAAAAGACTCGACCATTTTGTGCATATATGCCAAAGTAGCACTTCACATTTCAATTCCATGAACTCAAAACATTTTTTCAACTCATCTCTTTTTGCACTGCATGAGAACTCATTGAAAATTTTATTACAAGATTTTCAACTTAAGACATCACTTTGAATGCATTGCGAGCAGCATTGTAAATGACGTGACAGTACCAGTTTGCTTTTAAACATCAGGATTTTGCTCTTTGAGTTTGGTGTAAATGAAGCAATGCTTTCCATAATTGATGGAAGTGTTATCAGCTTCAAAAGTGATTATATTGCTGGCACTGATTTCACTATTAATGGTGTCAACCAGTTGTTCAAAAATAGCAGCTGCAGTTTTATGACTGTTTTCATACACATCTAGATTATTCCACTTGATGTATTACAGTAAGTTATAGCAACAGAAAAATTTTTTTGTTTCCCTTGTTGGAAGCATCAGAGCTGATAGAAAAAGATCTAGGGCTTTTGTCATCATAACTACCTATTAATTCTTTTTTGACCAAATCCACTGAGAAAGGCAGTAGCACATTTGTTAAAATCACTTCAGCTTTTGTTCTTCTGCAGTGGATTTGACAAGCAGCTTTCAAATTGCTGCATATTTCAGACTGCAACTTCAAGGAGAAGTGTAGGCTGAGATAGCTTTGATGGTGTTTAACTATGTGATAAACTTTTGCCGTCTCTGCAACCGCTACACTTTTTTTCTTTGAACTAAACTAGGAAAAGCTTTTCCATTGTATTGTTTCTTCGCATACTTTTTATTCTCTTCTTATGGGCTCACAAATTGCTGTGCACACTTACTGCTTTAGCCCATTATACTTCACTGTAAAATTGGTCTGACATATTTTACACTGCCTGAATTTTCGTCATCTTTTATATGTCAATCTTTCGATGTAGCATCCTTTAGCCAACAGTCATTAAGTTTGCAGCCTTTTTTCTTACAGGGCTATCATCTCCTACTTCGTTTTCTTCTTCCATCACATATTCCAGGTGCTGTCTAAAAGCTTTCCCTCTTGCATTTTTCATGTATGCATTAAACGAACTTATTGAACATTTTCTTTATTTCATCATAATGAGAAAAAGATATCTCTGTTTTACAAAAGTTTTGCTTGATTAATTCAAGAGATGATTTTGTGAAAAATGTTGCTTAGCAAAATCAATAACTGCACAAAGGTAAATAGAATTGCACAAGTTAGAAATGTCAGTAAGAAAAGTTTTGTTGAATGTCAATTATTTAAAAAAGAAAGGTAAAAAAAGAATAGCTTTAGCGCATAGCTGGGAATTTTGTTGCAAACCCAGAAATGTATAGTGTAATGCCAGAGCCTGGAGTCGTTGCAGCAATTTCCAGAGACTCTGGGTCATTCCTGGTGACCTGGCAACCCAAATACTATGTTACCCAAATATTACTACACAATTCTGCTGCACTGTAAAGCAAGCAACTTGCCAATTGACTTTGACCCCAAATAATGGCTGATACATCCCATTACCTTTTTGCCACATCTTCATGCACTATGGCAACTGCTGTGGTTCATCAAATGCATTTAGTGCAATCTTGTTTCAGAAAATTCTCTACTCAAGTTTTCAAGAAAATTAAAGCCAGTAGAAAAAGCAACATCTGAATGGGTAAACTAAATAGGCTACTGATGTGATTTTATTTTCAATAAAAAAGGCTGGGTGCGCACATGAACAACCAACTGCATATACCATGTACAATCAGTCCAAAGGCAGCAAAATATCAAGGAGTAGTATCTTATAGAACCTATAAAAAAATTTATGAAATTCTTTGGGTTGGGGAATTTTTTGTGAAATCAAATTTCCATTTTAAGAGCACTGGTTTTGGTAGTCCATTAAACTCTTCTAATGGCTTTTGTGTAGTGTTTAAAAACATTTTCATAAAAGATGAGCTGTGCTTTGTGATGTATTCAACGCAGTTAAGTTCTTCATGTGTGGCACTCAGTGGTGTCATATTTTTTAGCCTACTGAAGTGTTTCAATTGCACATTGTTGATTTAAATTAGTGTTAACCTCACCTAGTTGTATTTTTTAAATGAAAATATGAATGATAGTCACCTCTGCATCTACATGCTTGCTCTTGAAATTGTACTGCAATACTAGCACTTAGGTACAAGGGGTCACCTGCAAAAATGTCGGATCAGTTTGAATATTTACTAATCATAATGCCTGGATCTTTTTGCCTGTTTAAAACATTTTCAGGAATGCTTTGTTAAATAATTTTGCAAAATCATCGACTAGTTTACTCTGTTTAATGATAAATAGTGCAATGTTGACTGTAATGTTCATTCAAAAAGTTATACATCGAGTTACTTTCACATAAGGCTGATTTTATGCTCAAAATGACAAAATATAGTATTTTAGACAAAAATGAGCAAGGAGGTTACAGTTTAAAAAATGAGAATTTGAATTTTACTCATTCACTTCCAGTAACGACAGAATAAAAGCGTATAATGTTGCAAGAAACATTTACATGCCTTTGATTTTCAGTTCTTGGAGGTTGAGCTAGCAATATAGGCTGAATGATGAAGCACAGGAACTTGACAATCTTCAGTATTTGTTGTTGCAAATAGATCGATGTCTGCTCCTAAAGTTATGCAGTTGAAAAAGAGTCAAAGTTTAAATTAGATTGGCTTGCAGTAGAAACTTTAGTTGATCAAGATAAAAATTAAAAATGTAATTTTAATATTTAGGCGAAATTGTTTTTTAGTCTTTCAAAACCATGTAGAAGACCATGTGGCAAGATAATTCCAGCATGTATTTGTTGAGGTATATCAGTAGTATGGCTTGATGTCTGATAATAAGATTTGCTGTAAGAAAATGGCGAGTTCAATTCTAAATGCGTTTTCTATCATACCTTCCAAAGCATACGATATTTTTACTGATTGCATAGCACTTTTCTAGACTCTCAGCTTATTTTTTGACAAATTAGCCAAGGTAGTTCTCATTTTTGACAGCATGATATTATAACATAACACATCTGATGAGCAGTTTTTGTGGGTTAATCACTCTAAAGCCTCTTTCATTAATCACGCAGATTTTGCCTGCTTTTTACCTTTTTTTATATTAACTAATGGAATGAGTAAATTTTCCAGGTAACAACAAAAGATATTAAGTAAGAGTGAAAGTGCAGACCAGATTGGCGTAATCAATAAATGTAGCTTTATCGTTTTTTTGCATGCTTCATGATCATCATTTACCTTAAAGCTCGGATTTTTTAATTTTAAATTTTGATTCCATTTACCATAGTAGCATCAATAAGTGGCTGCTAACTCGACTTTAAGAGCACTTCATAGTTTTACTAGTTTTATATTTTTGTGTTGTTCAATAAGTTAACTTTAGATTTTGTCATCATCACCATTTTTTTGTTTTGGCTTTGTTGTTGTCAGCTGTTGTTAATGAGCCAATGCATCGATAAATTTGTATTTTTCAAATATAAAATTTTGATCTATTAGAAAATAAAAACAGTGGCCTGTACCAGTTTTGATTCTGATGAAATAGTTTTCAAGATATTCAATTGCCACAGTACAGATTTTACTTTATTAGTTTAAAGTAGTATGGTCAAGCATTAAGGCTTTGATCAGTACTTTTTAATGTTTGGAAAGACTATGATCAGCACTTTCTAATGAGTAGCACTTTTGTTACACAAAATATTGATCTGCCGACCAACTAAAGTTGCTTAAAATAGTTGCAAAATCAAATTAGATTTTTAAGATACAAATTCACACGTGGCACTGTTTGTGTCATCTGCACTACAGGTTTTGTTACAGTGAACCCTCGTTTATCGCGGGGGATACGTTCCAAAAATAACCCGCAATAGGTGAAATCCGCAAAGTAGTCAGCTTTATTTTTTACTGTTATTTTACAATGCAATACTGTACTGCAGAATGAAACAAAAAACAAAACCTCTTTTCAGGCCCAAAATGTGTTTAAGAAATAGAAATATTAACGTATATATCAACTTTTTTCACTTTTTTCAACTTTTTTTACTTCTAGACAACAGTAAAGCTCCTGAGCCAATCAGGATTCACTGTAAAAAAGGCACTGCAAAAAATTCCGCAAAGCAGCGAAGCCGTGATAGGTGAAGCGCGATATAGCGAGGGATCACTGTATATGCATTAGTGTGCACTGTCTCACAGATTAGTCAGCACTGGTCTAGTTAATAGTTTTTTACATATCTACGCCTTTGTGTCAAAGTGATCTAAGTGACATTTTTTTCAATTTTTAATTAATATCCTTTTATGGTAGTACATAACCTAGCTATCTTCCTGAGAACCGACAGCACTTAGTGATATATCTATTCCTCAATACATGCTTGTGTCATTTTAACCTATGTGCATTAGTGTATAATTTGTTTTAAATAATAGCAATTTTTTATCTCCTATAAAAAATGATTTTGTAGCTTAGGTCATTTTGACACAAAGGCGCAGATATATCAATTTTGACTGTACAGTCGAATCCGGTTAATTGCATACCGGATAATTGCATAATCTGTTTTATCACATAAAGATCATGAATCCCAAACCACAGTCAATCATTTGTGAAAGAAAAATTTCAGTTAATCACATACCGGTTTATTGCATAATCTGCTTAATTGCATAGAATTGAACGGCATTTATTCGATTACTGAATAAAATTATGCAAAATTTTAGCGACAAAAACACGACTTTTAAATTCTGAACGAAAACGAACTGTTTCAATTTGCAAACAAGCACGCCAATCGCCAGCATCATAAAATGAAAGGCCGCTACTGATTAGAAATCAAAAACAACACAGTGTGTGATGTAATTAATGTTCTTCAAAGACAATTACCGATTCAGAACAAAAACACGTGGCTATCATTTTGCAATCACTGTTATTCGCACTGTTTTTGTTTCATTTAGCTTTTATACAGTTTGCGAGACAGAGCAATTTTAAAATTTCAAAATGAGTGAAGCAGGAACAAGTAAGCATATAAAGCGCAAAGATCTATCATTAGCTGACAAAATCCTTGTCATTGATGAACTTGAAAAGAAAACATCGCAAAGTACAGTCTCCAAAAAATTTGGAATATCACAATCACAGGTGTCGCAAATTCTTAAATCAAAAGAAAAGCTTTTTTCTGCTCATCATAGCAACAAAAATCCAATTCGTAAAAGGGCAAGAAAAATTACCCAAGAAGACGTAGAGGATGCCTTATTACAATGGTTTAAACAAGCAAAAAGCAGGGGTCTTATAATCACTGGCCCAATGTTACGCGAGAAAGCAAAACACTTTGGAAAAATAATGAACTTAAATTTTGATTCGTCATCCAGCTGGGTTACTCGCTGGCGAGAACGCAATTTAATCGTTTTTAAGTGTAAGCATGGTGAAAAACAAGACCATTATTCTGAAGCGGCTAAAAATTGGATAGTGTCAGTGTGGCTAAAAATACATGAGCGCTATTCTGCCACAGAAATTTACAACTGTGATGAAATGGGGCTTTACTTTCATGCACTACCAGAGGGAACTTTGTGCTTTAAAAATGACAAACTCTCTGGTAGCAAGAAGCCAAAAGAACGTTTGACCGTCCTACTTACTACAAATATGGATGGTTCAGATACGTTATGGCCATTTGTCATTGGAAAATTGGCAAATCCACGCTGCTTCAGGGGAATAAAGAAACTCCCGGTAACTTACAAATCCAATAAAAATTTCTGGATGACTGCAACACTCTTTCAGGAATGGTTGAAATGGTTTAATGATCGCTTGAGGAAACAGAGAAAAAAAGTTTGTTTGCTGTTAGACAATTGTACTGCCCACAAAATTGAGAATAATGGACTACAATTCATTGAACTTGTATTTTTGCCACCAAATACAACTTCATATATTCAACCACTTGACCAGGGCATTATTAAAAACTTCAAACACTATTATTGCCATCAAATGTTACAAAAATTGTGCTGACAATTGATGCAGGTGAAAAGTGCACTGCAACAGACATGGTTCGGTCTATTTCTGTATTAGATGTAGTAAATTTTATGAGCGCTGCTTGGAATGATGTGTCTGCAGACACAATTCAAAATTGCTTTTTTCGCAGTCTAACACCAGCAACACTCGATGAATCTTTTCTCGGATTTACAGCTGATGAAGTTCCACCTTCATTTACGGAGGAAACATACACGCAATATGTTAATCTTGATGATGGCCTTGAAGTTACAGGTGTTCAAGATGATGCTGATATTTGTGCAGAAGTTTTGCATAATAAACAAGTTGAAACAGATGACGTCAATGAAGAAAGCCCTGTCGACACAACTGCTTTGACTCCACCAAAAAATAAAGAAGTGCTCCATGCACTTGTTGCAATTAGGCGACGACTACAATTTAAAGGGGAGGATATTGACATATTTCTTCGCTTGGAAAAACAAATGCAAGATAGCATGCGAAATAACATCAAACAATCAACAATTGTGCAGTATTTCACTTTAAACGAATATATGTTTAAGCCTTAATTTGTGTGTTTTGTTTAGTTTTTGAGTAAGAGTAGGATGATCGCACTGCGCTTGCTTTGAAGTCTGATATTTAGACATTTTTTAGCATGACGCTTGTTGTGGGCCAATTGAACCTAGCACTTCCGCATAAACGCATAATTCGCTTAATTGCATAAAAAGGTTTGTCACATTGGCTAGGCAATTAACTGGATTTTGCTGTATTTTACTTAAGTGAAACGTTTTAAGTGAAAACATACTTAATAATCATCATGTAATGGATGAAGGCTTAAAATTTAAACCTAGGTAAAATCAAAGTCTTTGACATCAATTATTGATTTTAGTTTTTCACTGCAACCAAATAAAAGTATTATCAAAAGAAGTGATTAGAGAAAATAATTTACGTGAGTAAAGAAATCACAAGTTTTTGCGAAAAGTCAAAAGCAATAGTTTTGACTTCACTGGCATTTGAAGTGCTGATCATATCATGAAAAGGCATGGCAGTTTTTTCCTAGGAAGAAGTATAGGAGCAGCTGTTCAATATGTTTTAAAATGGAATAAAAAAAATTGCTGCTTTTAGCTGTTTTGCAATGTTTTCAACTGTAATTTCAAAAGTAAAATCTTTTAAAAGCTGCTGCTGCTGTCTGCTAGTAAGATGAAGAAATGATAGCCTCAAACTTGAAATATTAATTATTTGGCACAATATATCAGGCAATGCTCTGACATTAAATATTACTGAAACCTTAACACGTAAACTGCCACGCCAGATATAAGAAGTTTGCCCCTACCGCCACAACTTTGTTGTGCTGCAGTCAGTTCAGTGACAGCAGCGAAGGGAGGAAGTTGGTGTGTGTTTTGCTCCTTCTGAACTTTTATGAGTGAGTGAATAAAAATTTTTGGTCACCGGTTAACAAATGGCGTTCTGGAAGCATAAGATATGTACCACTAGTGGTACATGTTGCTGTGAGTGAAAAACCTCCATGTACCACCGGTGGTACATGTGGCAGTGAGTGAAAAACCTCAATGTACCACTGGTGGTACATGTGGCGGTTAACGATTGAAATCTGTATTTTAGCGCAGTTTTCTGGAGAACTTAGTTGTGTCTTGTAGCTGTAACTATCTTGTCTGAAAATTGGTTTCCTGTGAATACAGCTTAAGCTTGTATTTTGCATGCTATGAAAGTATTTCATCAGGCCAAACCTACTTTGTAATTGAAATAGGTTACCAGCAACCTGTTGATTATTTGCAGATATGTCGGCAATTGCTATTCCTGGAATTAAGGACTACATTGAACTACCATTCAGATCAATAAGGCTGGGTTCTTTACGCACATTTCCGATTAAACTAAATGATACAAGTGATCCTATAGTCATCAGTGAAAAAGGCATAAAAATAACTGTATCATTAAAGCTAGGTAAGTAATATGCTATAGACTATCTTTAAACTAAGTTATGTTGAAGAAAGGCACATTGATTTTTTTTGTAACTTCAATCTGTCCCATTGATTATTTGTGATTATCCCTTGAAAGTAAGCCAAGAAAAATTTTGTTGTTTGAGGCCATAACTTGGACCTCCCCCCCATCAAGAACCTCAAATAGTAACTATAATTCAGCAGCCATTTGAGATAGACGTTGGTTGCTCAGAATCAATCGATCAAGATATTGCAGTTTTATTAACAAAAAGGCAGTAAATTGCATTTCTTCCAAAGCTGATTACCTTTCCTCTTGCAGTTTAAAGTTTACAATGTTCACTGGGGTTGTTGTTGTTGTTGTTGTTGTGGTTACTCGACCCTTTCTGAGGGATGGGGGCATGGCGGAAGATCATGGAGCACCAGAAGCCGGGCAACTCCCCAGGGCCTGGTCCAGAGGTCGTAGAGAGACAGAGAGTCACCAAAGAGCCAGCAGTGCAAAGAGTCTGTAGCTGGACAGTGCAGATTGAAATGAGATGAGAGGTGTCCTGGGATGAGTGTCTGCAGGTGCTGCAGGAAGGATTCTTGATTCTGCCAATCCTAGAGAGATAAGAGCTCAACAGAAGGCTGTGTCCATTGCAGCATAGACGAGAGAGAACACAGCAAGCATGACAAGGGAGCACAAGTTTCTCAGTGGAAATCAAGGAAACCTGTGTGTCAAAGAATTTCAATAAGACAGTATGCCTCCAGTTCAAGAAAAAAAAAAGAATGGATACAAGAGAAAATAGAGGAGAGAGACTACAAGGAATTGCAGAGGGTGTGAGCAGTGTTCCCTTTAAACGCAAAAAAAGTGCGAATTTGCGAAATTATGTCCGGCGGATTCGCAGTTAAAATTCAACAGTGCGTAAAAAAAGTCCGGCGGTTTTTTGGAACTTTTTGACTCTCTTAAAATTTTTGCAATGTTGTTAGCAAAATCTAAACCAACTGTTAAATGCATGGGAGACAGTGAAAAGAAATCCAAGTTAGGACAGATGCTTTTTTAGAGCAGTGCAGCGTCTCACGCAAACATCGAGCGACTGTAACGCAACAGCGAGTTACGGCGACTTAAAATATCGCGCACGCCATTGCCACACTTTTTTGTATTACAAATTATCTCTAGAGCAATTAACCTGAAGTAAAATCAATTTTTTTGTTTGCTTTTTCCCAGCCGATTTCAATCGTAGCCAAGGAGCAGTAATAGCAAGCAGTTCTCAAACTTCAGTCTTAACACAAGACATTATTTTTCGAGGGAAGTTTGAAACTAAACTTGTTAAAATCTTTATGTTTTCTTTACGTTTCAACGCTAACTTCAATCGTGCTTGTTAAGATAAAAAAGCACATAGTTCTCGCTTTCAGTTAAGCACAAAAAACACCAATTTTTAAGAGATTGGTTCAGATTTTGTACGTTACAAATAAATAATTTTCTTGTATTTGCCATTTATAAACACTAGAAATAAAAAAGGATACGACTTCTAACCAATTTAGTTTTAAATTCCCTTCAATTACTTTCCGAACTGAGATTGAAAGTTTGCTTGCAATCGCAAAAACCTGTTGTTTAATTGATTGCGATAGAGAAATGTAAGTTGCCTGATTATTTACCGTAATCAAGCAACAATTAAAGTTCGCACGTAATTTTTGTTTTGTCATAGTCGTAATAACCTACCTAACATCACATTTACTTCAAAAAAGTTCTATTTCTCATGCTCGTGTCGGGCGTCGACAAAGGGTTAATTTTATTTACACACATTTTTAACCTGTCATTTCAAAGTGCTTACGAATCACTGTTGCAAAGGCTGTAAAGTTTGAGACCAAAGTTAACCACAATTAACGTACTCAAGAATAATAACCAGATATTTCGCCGCCGTCTTTCAACAACCGATAGGCTACCTGTTTGTGAACATTTTGGGGCTGACATAGTCACGCTGATTATTACGTCAAGGAAGCGCACTGTCACAGTTTTGACTCTTCTTGCCCTGCAAATTTGTCCGGCGGTTTTAGTGCATTTGTTAGCAATTTCGCACTTGTGCCGGCGGTTACGCACTTACTAAAATCTTAGAGGGAACACTGGGTGTGAGTAGCGCACCCTGTCTGGCCAGCTCATCAACCATGTCGTTCCTTGGAAAAAACGAATGTCTGGGGATCCATTGTAGCCTAATAGTACTGGAGAAGAGAGAAGACATTTTCTTTTAGATTTGCCACAGAAATTGAGGTAAAAGGAAAGATGGAGGAGAGCACAGAGTGGTGAGGACAAAACAAGAGTCAGATAGGAGAAGTGGCAAACTTGTTGGTGCTGTCAAGACCAGCAATGAGCTTGCAGAAAGGAAAGGGTGGCCTTGGTGCCACAAAGAGAGCAATTGGCAAGTACGCAAGAGCTGCTTTTGCCAATTGGAAAAGGAACAGAGCCATCTGTCCAGAGTACCAGATCGTATTATGGTGGGAGAGAGTCAAGTTGAGCGAGAGCCGCACCTTGGTGAAAGAGGGGGGGGATTTGAGCAGGAGCATGAGGCAGTAAAGGTAGACTCCACAGTGAAGGAAGGCAAGGTAGACTCCACAGTGAAGGAAGGTAGGCTCACTCAAGGAAGCGAGGGAGGACAAGCAAGGAGAGGCTCCCTAGGAGAAGTAGAAGGAAGTATGAGCGAGTGAGTGGATGCAAAAGCTCTCCAGGAGGATCTGCAGAGTCTTGGTTTCACTCTATGTCTGTTCAAACCTGAAATGGGAAAGGAGGTAGGGAGACAAAGGGCCCACTCATAAGATGACAGAGCAAAATGAGTCAGGGTGATTTGTAGCAGAGGTAGAGAAGCCTTGAAGAGGAGAAGTGGGATGGGGAGGGACAACAGGCAGCAGGAGATGGTACGACTAGCTGCATTTAAAAGCGTTTCAATTTGGTGATATTGCCAATGCTTCAGAAAGGAAACCATCTGGGTGAAGCATAAGTGAGAAGGGGGCCGAAGAAAAGCTTTAAACAGAGAAGAGAGGAATTCCTTGGAGGGATCCATGAGGAAGCAGAGATACAGTGTAAATCCTTGAGACAAGGTAATTACTTGGCATTCATCAAAGATACATATTTAGAAAAGGAAGGAGTGTAGTCGAAGGTGCACTCAAGAAAAGTAGGAGCGGGATTAAAAGGTAGGCAGAAGTTGAATAAGAGGAGGTTAGCTTGGTGGAGATTCACTGTAAAGAAAGAGGCCTTACATTTGCTCGGATTGAGGGGAAGACACCAGTACTCAGACCAGCGCTCTAATTGGATCAGAGCTCCTTGTGTGGCCTCCACTGCAGTTGGGACCAAGGGGGAGGAGGACAAAATGGCCAGTTTGTCAGCATAAAAAGAATAGCTGACAGAAGAAGGCAGAGAAGCAGGGAGATCATTGATAAAGAGAGAGAAAAGTACAGGGCCAAGAACAGATCCTTTCAAAACGCCTCAATGGACTTGAAAGGAGCGACTTATGTGATTTTGATAAACCACGCAAGCGCACCTATTAGAAAGGAAAGATTGAGTCCAATGAGCAAAGCAAGGAGGGGGGCCAGCTGAAACAAGTTTATGGAAAAGGGTGGTGCCAGACAGAGTCAAAAGAGTGAGTCCAACAAGCAAAACAAGAAGGGAGGCCAGCTGAAATGAGTTTATGGAAAAGGGCAGAGTGCCAGACAGAGTCAAGAACTTTTGAGAAATCAATAGTGGCAAGAATCATTTAAGAGCCCATTCTGGGCTTGTTGAATATATTCGAGATGGACTGAGCAAGGCACAGAATTTAATCTAGAATAGACCATCCAGGGCAGAAACTGACTTGGACAGAGAGAATGGAATTAGACACCAGAAAGAAGAGTAGATGAGATAGAATGATGCATTCAAAAAGGGTTGAGACTCAGGAGGTGAGTGAGATAGGCCGTAGTAAAGCAGGAGAGTCTAGAAGCTGTTCCATCTTATGGATGGGAATAATGAAAGATGTCTTCCAGATGGAAGGAAAGGAATGCAAAGACCAGGAAAGATTGAAAATGTGAAGAAGAAAATCCATGCCAGAGCGAGGAGGGTGCTGTAGCATGGGATAGGCAACTTTGTCTGGGACAGTGGCAGTGGACAAGGCAAGAGACAGGAGAGAGACAATAGGCAGTCGCAAGAAATTCAGCAAGGGAGAAGGGGGAGCAAAAGGGCCAGTGAGACTCCTCAAGGCACGTGGCTCGGCTGAGCTCAGAAAGGTATCTCTTGCTCTGCTATGCAGGACCTTTGGCTGGGAGACAGAGAAGTGTGATCTCAGGTAATTGGAAAAGACCAAAGCCGACTCCCTGGGAGAGGAACAGTTGGGAAAGTTAGGAGAGGAGGAAGAGAGTCAGTGACAGAACAAAGGAGAGAATACACAGATTTAGGGTTAGATTTGGGTGAGAGAGAAGAGCATGTTGCATGCCATGCTACAGCCTTGCCCTTGGCAATGACAGACGAAGCACATCAGGGAGCGGAGATGTAAGTGTGATGATCTTCATTGCTTCTGTGAGTGACAGTGAAAGCCATACCTCTTTCATTAACTGCTTCTTGCACTTCAGCTGACCACCAGGCTTTAGGATGACGTTTGATGCAGCTGAAAGGAGTAGAAGATTTGGCCACATTTAGTGTCAGATAAGTAAAGGGAGCAGCAGCAGAGGATAGAGAAAGAGATTAGTATTCCTCTGCAGAAGGACAGTGAGAGTCAAAGTAAAAAGCAAAGTCATCCCAACAAGCTTTCTGAAAATTGAAGGATTGGGAACATTTGGTGGGGCAAAAGAGCAGAGAAAGAGGAATGGTTAGTAGAATGTGAAGGTGATCAGAACCCAGGTGCTGAAGCATCTCCCAGGAGTGAGAAAGTAGGGAGCAAAGGAGATGTCAGGGGAGGAGTGATGGAGAAGAGTAGCTATATCAGGATCATTGAGGGAAGGAAGTCAAAAGAGATGACCCAATTGAATATTTCCTCCCCACAGGCATCAGAAGTATCTTTTGAGTCCCAGTGGGGGTGATGGCTTTTGAAATTCCCCAGAATGAAGAGATTTCTGGAAAAGGGGAAGGATGGAGGTGGAAAAAGAGTCTGTTCTGCTATTTGTTCCAGAAGAGCAAATAGGGGAAGCATAAACATTAAGAAATGAGAGCAAGGAGGAGTTGTTTAGAGAGATATTGACCCTTACATAGTCAGAGCAGTGGTCAAGTGAAGAAAGAGAGGAGGTAGAAAGTTCAGAGAAGGATAAGCCTTCCCTGACGAAAATGATGCCGCCACTGCTAATGTGAATGGCATCTGGAGAGAAAATGCTAGACAAGGAGTGGGTGCGATCAGATCACAGAGCAGAGTAGTGAGCACTTAAAATGGACCCATTTGGAGCAGGTGCAGCAATGCACTGACCTACCCCACAAGGTGACATTTCCAGCGCACACTGAGCAGGGAAAGACAAGCCTAGGGTTAGGATGAATGTTGTTGCTCATCAGGAGTAGGACAAGAGTTAAGAAGATGAAGATTGGCAAGAAAAAGGCAGGACAAGAGCGAAGACAGGCGATCAATTTTAAAGAAGCTGGGGGCTGCTCTTCTGCAATTATTCAGGGGGCAGCACTGCAAAAAATGGTTTGTGCATGGAGAGTACTTGGAGTAACTGGGTTCCTTGAGAAGGCCAACAGCCATTTTCATCCCACCCAAACAGGGCCTGTGATCATACCACCACACTGAGGCAGCTGCTGATTGGTGCAGTCACTAGGGTTCGAAAATTATGATTGACTTAAATGCAAACAGAGCTAGAAATTATGCCTGTTTTCTTTACTGGACCACAAGAAGCCAAACGTTTTTACACACCATCCTTTGCTTCACAAATTTTTATGTCTGTGTGCTGTATGGTTGGGGATTTTGTAATAGATTTATTAAAAGAATAAATGCAAAGCAGAATAAACATGTCATAGCTTTGGTATGTTTTCATGGAAACCTAATAAACAAACTGCTTACTGGAAAGGTATTTGATAACTTGAACATAAATCAAAAAGTCCGTAGACTCTGATATCAAAATATACGAGCACTTTGTCAATAAACCACACAACAACTTTTTAAATCTCCATTTTTAACGTTCTCCTAAAAGATTTTTTAAATACTGTATTTCCAGCATATTCACTAAAAAAAGAAGTATTCAACTTTTCTATTAAGCTTCTTAGCAAAAAACTGAAGCTTCCAGACTCCATGAGAAAACTGCATAGATTTATTTAAATTAGTTTCAATGGGATAATATCATCAAATTGAGCAAGAGTTTTATTACACTTTTGGAAACCAGGAGCTGTCTGCAAAGCTAGGTAAAAAACAAAGGTGATTTTTTGTAAACAATTTTTATCTTCATTGGTTGAAAAAGGTGAAATAATCACGGACTAAAAAATTCTCATTTGGTTGAGGGAAGAAAATTAATGAGGTTTCCTTTTATTCCTTACTGTTTTAAGTGCACCTTTCCGTTGATGCATTTCATCTCGATTTTCAAATGGTTAAAAAAAACTTTGTTAAATTTCAAGCAGTTTGTTCCAGTTACACCTGACAGTATGCTGATTAAGTTGGAATTATATCTGTGTCAGCTAACCAAAGAAATTATTCCCGTAGTACTGGCTGATGGTGAAGTATTAGTAGAGGAGAAACACACTGCTGATATTTTGCTTAAAGACCATAGAGCAGAACTGCAAGCTATATATGAAACCTATTTTTCCTTGCAAAGCTTAGCCCAAAGTTGTACTACTACACTTAGCTTATCCCGACTTTAGTAGGTGTCAAACTATTTGCATCTGTATCTACCTGTTTGGAAAAAAGCGCTGAATAGTGGAATGATAGGGACTACATAAGCGCTAATCAAAATAAAATAATGATTGTGCAGAAAGCAATAACTGTGGTGTGGTATGACCAAAGAGAAGATTTTTTTAAAAGATTTCTTTCACTCTTTGTAGTGTTTGCTTTTCTTATTCATTTTTACTTGCTTAGTGATATTTTAAATTTGCTGAGAATCATAAATTTGACATTGTTGGAGGTTGCCTGTGACTTGCAATTTTATGTTATGCGGGACCTGTAGCTTCTATATCATCTGAATATTGATCAACATTTCCGAAATCAGTTTATCCATGTACTTCCTTCAAGTGTATCATGAAGCAATGGTTTGTTTAATGTGCTTTATAGTGAACATAGCCCGATACATTTTTTAAAGCCACACTTCTGGTGAAAAAACAGCTTGCATCTCTAGGCGGGCCTGATGTAATGCAATGACCTGCAGCTAGGTGGTTTTTCAGTGAATGGTACAGAAATAGTACCAGATTTATACAACTCGGGCTGTAACTATTTATCTCCCTGATGCATATATGGCTTACTTCAGCAATCTGTAATACGTTAACTAGTTAGTTAATGTCCGGGGACGGCATGCATGCGTTACTTTAGTTTATCGGTGTCAAATACAGTCAGCTACATGGCCGACTTGAATAGACTGCCGTTACATCAGTAATGGTCATGTATTCAAATTTTCCATTTTGTAGTGTTGTGTCTCCTGGGAAAAGGCACTTGATGATTTTTCCTGCTTGGTTGTACTGCTTTTGTCAGAAACGCACTGTGCTGGCAATGTTGCCAACTCTCTGAAAGTTGCAAATACTGCTAGCACACTGCATTACTACCAGTAGTGGTAGTATGATCCGGCAGAACACAAAGATGTTCTAGTATGGCATTACCAACAGAATTTTTGTCACGACAGAAGAATGCAAAACGGATCTCTATGACTTGTTGAATCCGTAATGTGGTTAACAATTGAATTCTTGATATTGGCTGCAATTATGGCTTTCACTCTGTTGATGTGTTTGTTTTCAGATGGTTCGGAAAAAGTCACTCTTAGAATGTCTGCCAAGCGCATTCAAAGTATTCGTGCTTTTATGAATAGAGGTTGCCCTGTTTTGTGGATCAAACCAGATGCAATTTGGGCTGAAAGAGCAAGAGATATCTGTGGTATGAAGAGCAAAAGGGGGCCCTATCTCGACCCTGATTCCGATGGTAATAATTTATTTGTTAATCAAATTAGTGTTTGATTTGTCTAAGCTATCATATGTTTCACCGGCTGTACTCGCTTTGAACAACATGTAGCTCTTAATGAGATGAATAAGCAGTTTGGTTGTTTAGTGACAAATTGTTTTAATTGCGTTTTAGTAGATTTATTAAATTTTTTACATTTAAAAAATTCAATAAAAGCAGTTTTCGAATGCTATAAATGTAGACTATAGCTAAAGCTAGTCTCGGTGATGCTGTAAATTGATTTTATTTTTACATGACCCAATACACTCGACCCTCATTTTTCCAGACTAGATGGTGCAGGAGCCTGTCTGGATAATCTAAAAATTTGGATACCACCGATGTATTTATGTAATGCCAATAAAATGAAATAACTGTCTTTAGCAAAATGTACAATGCATTTACACTATTTACAGGATTAAGAAAACTTGTTATTCTTGGCCCACTATCTGAAGTAAAGCCCTCAAAGTCACCCCTGGCACCAGGTTCAGGGTTGTCTGAGGCTGCAATGTAGGACGGTGAACTGGGGAGAGAGGAAGTTGGTGGCTTTTGATTGACCGCCTACTTGGTGCTGCTCCTTGATAATTATTTCCCTTTGCATCCTGAGAGACCCATAGTGTGAGCTGGGTTTCTCAAATAGTGCTGGATTTTGTGTAGTCCAGCAGAGCATCTATGCAAATTCTCAGAGCAGATAGTTTAACATTCTTGACTGGCATCTCATCTTCACTGCTGTTCTCCTCCTCAGGATTAGTAACGGAAGTCACAATATCGTCTGCAGTCGTTACCTGGAACTGTGGGTTGTTTAGTTGTTCTTCCAACCAATCTCTGACATCATCAACACTAGGACCTATCTGTCCACCATGCTGCAGAAGCCTGTGTATGTCCTTAGCCTCAAATCCTTTAAACTCCACTTCAATATCTTGGTCCTGCAGAGGATTTTTCCAACAGATGGCTAGTTTTAACACCTTCTTTGCATCCCAGCTGTATGCAAAATTGTTGAGAGCGGAAGGAATACTATAAGCCTTGATATTGATGGGTGTTCTTGCACCTTTTATGTTTTCAACTTCGTCTTCTTGCATGATCACCAACACTTCATCAAGATATTGTCTGATGTGATGCCTTTTCAGCACTGAAATCATGCTCTGATCCATAGGCTATATAACTGATGTCATCTTAGGAGGCAAAAACATCACCCGAATGCGACCATCATCACTAACAAGCACTCTTTCACTGGGATAGGCTCGGGTGTTATCCAAATTAAAGAGCGCTTTTACATTCTCTATCGCAATTTTTAAACTGTAAATTTGGTACTCACACACAGCTGGCACAAAATATTTTTGGAACTACTCAAGGAATATCCAAGAAATAAACCATGCCTTTTCTGAGGCGAAGTAGTGCACTAGTAAATCACTTATTACGGCTTGTAGAGCTCTAGGCACCTTAGATATATATACAACAGCAAGCTTGAGATGCTGGGTACTGCTAGCATTGGCACAGACAAGTACTGAGACGTGCTGCTTACTCGATTTGTTACCCCTAACAGTTTTATCACCTTTTCTCATCTGACTATTCTTAGGCATTGAATGCCAAAAGAATCCTGTCTCATCACCGTTATACACTTGGGAGTGGTTAAATGTTCTGGTGATGTGGGAGTAGCTTAAATGTTCATCTTCAATTAATCTATTCAGCATAATATGAAGAGGTTCAATGCTGGCTGTGTCGACATCACCTGCTTTACCCCGCACCATCAAATTAAAAAGTCAATGTCGATTGTGGAATTGCCACAGCCACCCATTGCTTCCTCTATAGTTTTCTATTTCCATTTTCTGTGCCGGCTTCCTAGCTGCTGCAAAGATTTCTGTAGCACGGACATTCATCCGCATTAATTGCTGCTGCACATACCATTTCATAGCCGCAGCACCTGATGCAGCATTTTTTCCTGTCTTAATTTTTTTTCTTGTACCTTTACCACTTTTGCTTGCTGATACATCCACACAGTGCTTGGCAGAATATTCTACGAGCTTATCATTTGACTTTACAATGCCCAACACAGTTTGCTTGGCCACATCATACTCCTCACGCACACTTCTAACACTAGCTCTTTTTTTCAGTTTTCTTTCTAATTCCAGCTTTTGAGTCATAGTTGGGGCCATTTGCTTAAGCTTAGTAAATTTGAAAGGCATAAGATTTTTAAGAAAGCTATTCATACTGAAAAATGCACAAAATCCTGCAGTTTCATGCAAAAACACAGCATGGGCGAATTTCATGCTTTGAGATGTTTAACTTTTTGTGTTCCATTGTTTCAGTAATGTGATGAAATAAATTAATTTTTTGTATATGCTTTCACTTTTACCTATCAAAATGGTATAATTTCTGTCCACTCCTGTTATGTTTTTGTATGGAATGGCAGAATAGTTTACTAATACCTGACAAAACATGGTGTTTACGAGCATCATTAGCCACCTATTTGGCATTTCTGGCAGTACGTGAGGCGCGTGTTGTTTGAATTCATTTGTCAGCTGTTTGGACTCACAGTCTGGATAAATCCAAATCCAGATTAGCGAGGTCCAGAAAAATGAGGGTTGAGTTTATTAATGGCACAGCATCAAAACGCGGAGTAGACAAAGGTAAAGAAAATATATTGTGGCGTAGTTTAGGGGCAAAACTGAAAGTTTGATAATCAAATTAAAAATTTTGCTAGTTTATATTCCAGTGTCCTCATCATTCTCACTATGGGCTGTGTGGTATTATTTATTTGATGGACTTTTAATAATTGATATAATTTTCCCAGTGTACTGCCTTTGGCTGTGAGACTTTTACTGCCTTTGGCTGTGAGACTTGTTATAATATCCTTATCCAAGTTCTTCAACTTTTCAGATAAAATATCCAATTGATTTTTCTGATATAACTTGTTAATGTTTATTCGGTTTTATCATTATTTTAGAAAATTTTGATTTTTTTGAAATAATTTGCTCTAGTTTTGAATCATAATCGTCACTCTTAGGACTAAGAGTAGCAATTTCGTTTTTTTGATTTGCTTGCTTGCAAATTCTGAGGCTCTTGTTTTTTGAAAATGCATTTAAACAGCTGTGTAGCAATATTATTTTTAGAAGAAAAGGCTTACTTTGCACTGTCGGCTAATTTTGAACATATAATGCTGTTAAGTTTACCATCAATCAACATAGATAAACTCGAGTCCTTAGAATGCATAATCCTGTGCAGCTCATTGTGAGCGTGATAGGGACACCAGAATATAAACTGTAATGCGGTAGTGCTGGGTTCAAGTAAGTATTACTTAAGCACTTGAGTAAAAATTTTACTTATTATTTAATTAAGTTAATTTTGGCCTACTTAAGCAATTTCAAGTAATCTTCTCCTGCAATATACCTTGACAAAATTTGATTAATTATTAAAAAATGTAATATATGTGATTAGTTTGTTTGTATGGCAACCCTGCATTTCTTTGTTATCATGTTGTTGTTACCTGAATCCTTCCAAGGGATGGGGGCATGGCGGAAGATCATGGAGCCCCAGAAACTGGGCAACTCTCCAGAGCCTGGACCAGAGGTCATAGAGAGACAGAGAGTCACCAAAGAGTGAGCAGCGGATAGAGTTGGTAGTTGGACAGTGCAGAATGAGATGAGGGGTGTCTTGGGATGAGTGTACACGATGCTGCAGAAAGAGTTCTTGATTCTGCCAATCCTAGAGAGATAAGAGCTTAACAGAAGGCTGTGTTCATTGCAGCATAGACGAGAGAGGACACAGCAAGCATGACAAGGGAGCACAAGTTTCTCAGTGGAAATCAAGGAAACCTGTGTGTCAAAGAATTTAGATGAGACAGTATGCCTCCAGTCCGAGAAAAGAGTGAATACAAGAAATAAGATGAAAGAGACTACAAGAGATCATAGAGGGTGCAAGTGGCACTCCTTGTTTGGCAAGCTCATCAGCTGCATTGTTTCCCGTGAGAAACAAGTGTCCAGGGACCCATTGCAGTCTGATAGAACAGGAGGAGAGAGAAGACAGGTCCTGCCAGATTTGCCACAGCGTTTGAGATCAGAGGAAAGATGGAGGAGAGGACAGGGTGGTGAGGACAGAACGAGAGTCAGATAGTAGGAGAAGAGAAGAGAAATGGCAGACTTGTTGATGCTGCCAAGATCAGCAAAGAGCGTGCAGAATGGTGCAGGCTTCAGCGAAAAAATTTGAAAATGCTGGGCCTGCCAAAAAGGAAAGAGTGGCCTCAGTGCCACAGAGAGAGCAGTTAGCAAGAATGCCGGAGCTGCTTTTGCCAAACGGAAAAGGAACAGAGCCATCTGTTCAGAGTACCAGGTCTTGAGGGGGCAGAGAGTCAAGGTGAGCAAGTGCCACATCTTGACAAGAGAGAGGGAGATTAGAGCAAGAGCATGGAGAGGTAAAGGTGGACTCCACCGTGAAGGAAAGCAGATTTCAAAGAGGAGAGAAAGGGAAAACAAGGAGAGCCTCCCCAGGAGAAGCAGAAGGAAGCATGAGCGGATGAGTGGACACAAAAACTCTCCAGGATGATGTGCAGAGTCTTGGTTTCACTCCAAGTCTGGCCAAACCTAAAATAGGAAAGGAAGTTGGGATATGAGGGGCCCACTCATGAAAGAGTGAAATGAATCAGGGTGACTTGTAGGGGTGGTAGAGAAGCCTCAGAGAGAAGAAGGGGATAGGGGAGGACGAGAGGCAGCCGGTGATGGCACAACTGGCCACTTGGTAGAGGTGCTCCAATTTGGAGAAATTGGTAATGCTTAAGAAAGGAAACCATCTGGGAGAGGCATAGGTGAGAAGGGGTCAGAGAAAAGCTTTATACAGAATAAAACAGATCTCCTTGTGTGGCCTCCACCGCAGTGGGGACCAAGGGAGAAGAAGACAAAATGGCCAGATCATCAGCATAAAGAGAGCAGCTGACAGAATAAGGCAGAGAGGCCAGAAGATCATTGATGAAGAGAGAGAAAAGTACAAGGCCAAGAACAAATTCTTGCAGAACATCTTGACAGACTCAAAAGAAACAACTTTTGTGATTTTGATAAACCACGCAAGTTCACCTATCAGAAAGGAAAGATTGAGTCCAACAAGCAAGGCAAGGAGGGAGGCCAGCCGAAATAAGTTTATGAAAAAGGGCAAATGCCAGACAGAGTCAAAAGCTTTAGAGAAATAAATAATAGAGAGAATCGTCTGAGAGCCCAGCCCTGGTTTGTTAAATCTATTCAAAATGGACTGAGAAAAATACAGAATTTGATCTACAGTAGACTGACCAGGGCAGAAATTGGCCTGGCGGGGAGAGAGAATGCAATTAGATTGCAGAAAGAAGAGTAGATGAAATAGAATGATGCATTCAAAAAGGTTTGGAATGCAGGAAGGGAGAGAGATAGGCCAGAAGAAAGCAGGAGAGTCAAAAGGCTTTTACATCTTGTGGATGGGAATAATGGAAGATATCTTCCAGATGGAAGGAAAGGAATGCAAAGTCCAGGAAAGATTGAAAATGTGAAGAAGAAAATCCATGCCAGAGCGAGGAGGGTGCTGTAGCATGGGATAGGCAACTTTGTCTGGGACAGTGGCAGTGGACAAGGCAAGAGACAGGAGAGAGACAATAGGCAGTCGCAAGAAATTCAGCAAGGGAGAAGGGGGAGCAAAAGGGCCAGTGAGACTCCTCAAGGCACGCAAATTCACCTATCAGAAAGGAAAGATTGAGTCCAACAAGCAAAACAAGAAGGGAGGCCAGCTGAAATGAGTTTATGGAAAAGGGCAGAGTGCCAGACAGAGTCAAGAACTTTTGAGAAATCAATAGTGGCAAGAATCATTTAAGAGCCCATTCTGAGCTTGTTGAATATATTCGAGATGGACTGAGCAAGGCACAGAATTTAATCTAGAATAGACCATCCAGGGCAGAAACTGACTTGGACAGAGAGAATGGAATTAGACACCAGAAAGAAGAGTAGATGAGATAGAATGATGCATTCAAAAAGGGTTGAGACTCAGGAGGTGAGTGAGATAGGCCGTAGTAAAGCAGGAGAGTCTAGAAGCTGTTCCATCTTATGGATGGGAATAATGAAAGATGTCTTCCAGATGGAAGGAAAGGAATGCAAAGACCAGGAAAGATTGAAAATGTGAAGAAGAAAATCCATGCCAGAGCGAGGAGGGTGCTGTAGCATGGGATAGGCAACTTTGTCTGGGACAGTGGCAGTGGAGGAAGAAAGGTTGGAGGCAGCTGCAAGAAATTCAGCAGGAGAGAAAGGAGAGCAGAAGGACGAGTGAGACTCCTCAGGGTATGTGGCTTGGCAGAGCTCAGAAAGATAGTCTCTTGCTCTGCTACACAGGGCCTTTGGCTGAGAAACAGAAAAGTGTGATCTCAGGTAAGCGGCAAAGATCAAAGCCGACTCCCTGGGAGAAGAACAGTTGGGGAAGTTAGGAAAGGAAGAAGAGCCAGCGGCAGAGCAAAGAAGAGAGTATACAGATTTAGGGTTAGATTTAGGTGAAAGAGTAGAGCAAGTCGTCTGCCATGTTTCAGCCTTGGCCTTGGCAATGACTGACGAGGCATGTTGAGAAGTGGAGATGTAAGCCTGGCTGTCTTATCACTTCTGTGAGCGGCTTCAAATGCCTTATGTCTTTTACTAAGTGCTCCTTTCACCTCAGCAGACTATCAGGCTTTAGGAAGGCATTTGATGCAGCCGAAAGGAATGGAAGATTTGGCTGCATTCATTGCCAGAGAGGCAAAGAGAGCAGCAGCAGAGGAAAGAGAAAGAGACAAGTATTCTTCTGCAGATAAAGTTGTTATCATGTTCATGCCTTTGTTATCAGGCTAACGAGAGTAACTGTTGACATCAGTATAACCTGCTAATGTGTATTGTACTATATAAAGCCTGATTTTTGTGTTATCTAAAAGATCTTATGTGATTAAGAGTAAGTTAGTTTAATCAGATAAAGACCAGTATATTATACTAAATATGTAAAAAATTCGAAAGATGTATTTAATTTTATGTTTAATTGATTAAATTGTATTTTCTTATGAACTTTTTTAGAGAAACAGCATTAGTTGGTTTTCTAGAATCTGAATTAACTTTACTGATTGCAAAAATTTTATCCATAATGTCAAACTCCTGTGTGTGGAAAGAGCCTACTGGTAAAAAATCTGAAGTTAGGAAGCACGTTCTTGTTGACAAGGATAATGATTCAATTATTAAATGTAAATATTGTGCACTAGCAAAATTCAATGCAAAGCAGGAAGCATATCTGAAGCATAACTTTTCAAGCAGTAATTTGCAGATGCAGAATTTAATATTTTCAAATAGCTTACGAAATTTGATGGAATACTTTACAATAAATTTTTCATATGGGTTGACCAAAAAATTATCAAAAAGTTAATAGTGTTTTGGGCCGCAGGTTGTATACCAAATTGTATTTTAAAAATTACTTGAAATAAGTAGCTTAAGTAAATTTTTGAAAATTAGTTATTACTCAAGTATTTTTTGAAGGCTTACTTGAACTCAGCTCTAGACACTGGAATATAGACTGAAAGTTGTTCAAAAAAAGTTATTCGAGGAAATGATTTGTTTTGAGTACAGTCATACCTCACCTTTACGAACTAATTCGTTCTTCAATGTAGCTCGTAAAACGAGAGTTCGTAAACTGAGGTTCTTTTATACACAGAAAGTAATGCATAAATTGGGGTTACGTTCTTATGAAAAAAAAATCATTATAAACTTAAAAAAGGAACAGTAAAATGCATGTATTACTTAATCCAAGCTTTTAATAAATGAAAAGAACACTTTTTTATTCTAAAGGAATGAAAATAATAAAAATAAGTTAACAACTACTGTACATATGCACAAGAGCTTCTGTCTTGTAAGGAATGCAAGAACTTACTGCAGAGCTAGCCAATGAGCACTGAGCAGTATCCCTTTCAAGCGCCGAGTTACAATAAAATCGTTTGTAATCGTTACACTACAGTTTGGGTTGCTGCTATTTGCACTCAAAAACGTTGCAGAACGTTTCAAGACAAAGTCAATGCGTTTCTGTTTTCAATTGCGTACGTATTCTGTTGTTAACATTCAAAAAGATTGAATAGAACCAACCACACTTTCTTCAGATAGAGCTTGCTGACAGTGAGACAAGACCGCAGAAAATATTGCACAACGATTGTAATTAATATAATACTTCAGTTGTTTAATAAATTACAAAATTTGTTGGTTCTTTGTTGAAGCTGTTACTTCTAAAAATCTATTTCATAATTCCCAGGTTTCGTAAAGCGGGAGTTCGTAAAATGAGGTATGACTGTATTGCTATTAAGACTTAAGAAAATGTGTAATGAATTTACTGGTATTTTAAAGGATATGCCAAGTCACTTTACTGGTGTTTCAAAGGATATGCCAATCAGTAAATTAGAATTGTAAAAACGATACTTGAACTTGGTCCAGAGAGTTGGACAACAATGATGTAAAATTTTAATAAAAATATGACTAAAAACAGCATAAAATAGCTCGTGAAGTTATAAAAATTTTTGAGATGAGAGTGTAAAATTGGTCGTCAATTTGTTGATGAAAATTTAGAAAAGACTTGGTCTATGGCTAACCATACTAGTTTTGATTCATAACTAAAATATATATTCAAGCAATAGATTCTCATAACTAAAACATTTTATTTGAATAAATGTTTGAGCCATTAATCCTAGCAATATTGCCATTGACAAAATTGATTTTTTTTATGTATAAATAAACTGATGACTGATTTTTATTTTGTCGACTTCATGATTTTGTTAAAAAATAGTTCCTTTTTGTTATCGTTACACTTAGTAGACTGATGTAAACCTCAGATCCCTATACTAACACATAGTCTTTCAACTGGAACTGTTAGGCAGTGGTTTTGCCAAGTCATGCCAATTGTCGGTGCTAAGAATTTGGCTGATGCAATTTGCCCTTTTTAGACTTTCATTAAAGATTTTTAAAACTTTTTTACTTTTCAACAATATTGTTCAACTTTGACTATCCATCTGTTCTGTAGTTAAGAAGCAAGAGGGAGGTTGGGATTAGGGTCATAACATAGCCTACTATAAGATACGGCCTTACAAGTTACGTTTTGACAGCGGTAATTAAGAGGCCTTGATATATTCTCTGCTAAGCGAAAGATAGTGCACCATGTGTGTACGCAGTGTATGCCAAGCGCTTTACTCTCTTTGATCATTTGATTGTTTTAAAGACACGCACAAAAGATAAAAACCACTGAAATTCTCTTACTACAGTTTTATTGACTCGCCAAGACAGTTGTTAAGTTGTATTGCCGTGTGTTGCTTTTGATAGTGAAGAATAAACTGGCAATTGTAAGTTTTAGCCGTCGATAACACTGTTCAACAAAATTTTTGTAACTGATCAGATAAGAATGATTTTAAGGTGCTGAATCAATTTCCTTTCTTCTTCATTATCAGTGAGAACATCTTTAAACTCTTCCATTAACTTCATTCTTTTTCTGAAACATCATTTATAACCTTCAAGCTGCTGATAAATCTTTTCAACTCTTTTCATCCATCAAAATCACACCATCTTTACCCGGAATGCATCAAAAAATGAATATCAAAGAAAAGTTCAATCGCTGAAAGATTACCACACTTAGACCCACAAGATCAAAAACACAAATGTCCTGTTTGCTTTTAGGAGAAAAGGGCTTTTCAGCTGTTAGGTACCAGAACTTTTGTTCTTATGAGAGATAACTTTTATAGACATTAAAAGCAAATTTTTCTTGTACAACATTTGCCAGTTACCTAGATCATAATGCAAAAGGTATTAATTCTGCACTTATATATCATCTGTGATACGAAAAAGCACGTTTAGCAGCTTCAGCAACTTTCTTGATGACATTCATGTAATTGATCATGGGCTTGTAGAAATCCAAGTCAGTCACTGCTGATTTGGTAGCTCTATGGCTCTGCAACCATATGGAGCGTAGAAAATGGAGATGAACCCACAGAAACACTTCAGTCCATCAATAACAACTCAGTCCAAATTTAGTTGTCTCTGCAAGAGGTACGTCTTGTGTAAATTGGTGCTGACATTCACCAGGCAAGATGCTAAGCTCCTGGATGTTGAAAGAAGAAGTCACTGACATATTTTAGGTCAAGGTAGACCAGACTTAATTCCAGCTCTTCTTTAAAATGATCTCTAGGTAAGTTGGCACTTTTGTCTGAATGCAAGTTTTGAAGAGCCTGTATTGTTTTGACTTGTAGATTTTTGCTTCTACTGAACCATTAGAGCCATCAAAAAAAGTAGTCAAAACCTAATCAAGTGTTGGCTGTTTGATTTTAAAAATATCAAAGAAATTGTCCTCGGGACTGTCCTGGTCTGCAGCCATTACAGTCTGTGAAGTAGATGTGATGTTTTGTGGCACATGTAGAAGAATGTGCTCAGAATGTTTGGGCTTTTTTGATGAAGGTTTACAAAAATTTTCTTCATCACAGTTTTGGCACATTGTCATCATCAGCAAGTGATATCATTGTCAATGTTTCCTTTTCTTTTTCTGCTTTCTTATTTAGTTGGTGCTCTTGTTTTTCACGGGTCTGTTTGCTTTCTAAACGAGCCAACAGTTGTGTGTCCCTAAATGTTGAATGCTTGTTGGTTCTTTGGTCCAAAATATTCAATCTTCACCCAATTTAAACTCAAGATCCAGTTTAGTAGTATCAAACAGAAAGAACAGTTTTGCCTTGTACTTAGCTGAAGATTCTCAGGCTTTGGTTGGACTCTTTTTTTCCACTTCAGGATATTCTCCCCAGTGTATTGGGTCTTGCCTTGTTAAGCTCTCAGAACAAGTGTATTTGGTAGTGGATCCATCTACCACCTTTTTCTGCAAGAGCACAACTTCGTCACATGTCCGGTTTACTGATTTCTGCTTGCTCAACCGCTCACATTTAAATTGAATCAAAAATCTCTTCACATCCAAATTTGTTAGCAGTTTTAATGAAGATAGCCGATTTTTTAGTTTTAAATCTGCAGATCTTGTTGAAGTCATGGTCTTTCTTTTGCTGAAAATTGCTGTTATTTTTAAATGTGTACACCTGAAGCACTTACAAATTCCCACTGATGCCTTTTCTACTTGCCTACTTCCTTACTTTCCACCTGCATTTTAGCTATGCCTTAAGTTCGGTTAAACCTTTTTATCTAATTTAGCAACTAAACTGTGTTATGATATTGTCCTATTATCACTTGAGTTTATTAGCTCGTTTTGCATCACATTCTGCACAAACAGTACTTGACTGGAATCATTTCTAAACTTATTCTTTCTACCAGTTTCTGCATAACTTGTATTTTTAAACGTTTGCTACTTGTAAAACTGACCTAGCAACTGTCCATACTTGCTGCACACTAGCTGTAATGCTTTACGAAATTCCAGAAAAGTACTATTGCTTAACAATTTCAATTGTTTCATAGCATAAATCATTGTCAAACGAATTGCTGACGATCAAATAGCACAGAATCCACCAAACAATGGTGAAAATTAATTTGAAAATGGACAATTTTCGCACAACATTGCATGGATAAAAGGTTCTCTCTAGAATAGTGGTTCTTAACTGGGTCCCCAGTGAAAAATCTGGGGGTCCCCAGAAGGAATGCCAAACTGTATTCTTTTAACCCTCAAATGCACAAACAACAACAACCACCACTTTGAGTAATAATAAGTGGTTTTACAGTAACATGCTACCTATAGTCAAACGTACACAGTGTCACATCGTTCTAGTGGTAAACAAATTATTTGTTTTTGTCTGATGGAATAGATCGTCATTTTTAGTTTTTTAATGCATATTATGATGCAATAGACCAGAGTAAGAAAAACAATCCCACTGCTACACCTGTTTCAAGGTTTTGTAATAGCAAAACTGACATTTTTCTCTTCCAGATTTAAAAAATAGTTAGGTGAATAAAGCTATGTAGTTGTGACTCTTATTTCAAGAATGCAGTTATGTAAGCTTAGACAGTAGCATTGAAGAAGTAGTTGAAAACTGATGGCATTAGCTAAGATAATTCTGGTGAGAATGATGTAACTAATGTCTCCAGAGAAGCATATGATCATCCAACTAGTTGTTTCTGTATTGAGGGTTAAACATTAAATCCCTAGCCATGAGAGATAAGGTTTAATAAAGCATTTGAAGGTTGAAGTTTAAAGCTTGCAGTTGTGGAACTTGCTATTCTAGCTCTACCCGCAACCCCACCGCATGAAAGGAAGAAACAGCAAACTTCAGGTATTGCGGGATACCAGAGTGTCTAATTTTCTCCCAGCAGCTTTTTGGTATCTGATAGCTAGGTGCTGCTGGCATGGATATAATTTTACAACCTAAGCAATGAAGAAGCGGAGAGAATATAAGACAATCATTATGCCTGTTTCTTGTTAGTATTTGCTATATCATTTCTACATTTTACATGCGATTACCCCAAAAGTGAATTTGTATGATTTAGCCTTTTTTAGTATAATTAAAATTTTTCAATTAGTCATTATTTTCACTGCCTTAGGTCATAATCATTTTGTTTACTAATGGCTGTGAAAAATAGACATAAAATACATTTTTGGGACGATTCTTATATTCAGTATAGTTTTATGATTGTCTGGTGACACTGTAAAAAAAGGATTGCAGATATAGCAAATGACATTTTGAGTCAGCTTATTGCTTAATTTCAAGATAGCCCACATAGAATAAGTCTTCAATTTGATGAAACAACGGATATCAAGTGAATAAACCAATTAGTAGCATATGTGAGCTTTGTTAAAGAAAATGTGATTGTGGACGAGTTTTTATTTTGTCAAGAAATGAAGGAGAGAACTAGAGCTAAAGACGTCTTTGATCTTGTTAATGCATTTCTCGGTGAAAATTCAATAGCATGGAACAAAGTGGAATCAGTATCCACAGTTGGTGCCCCAGCTATGATGGGGCAATGATTCGGTTTTGTAGCCCTAATGAAACAAGTTACTCCGCATATAGTATCAAATCACTACTATTCATAAATACACATTAGCTTGTAAGACACTCTCTCTTGAATTGAACAGTGTTCTTGATTCTGTAGTGAAGGCTGTGAATATCATTCATGGCAGGGCCTTGAATTCCCGATTATTCCAAGCATTTTGTGATGACCTTGGAAAGGAGCATCAGTACCTTCTTTTCTACACCGAAGTGCAATGGTTATCACCGGGAAAAGTGCTCTCTCGTGTTGCAGAACTTGTCACTGAAGTTGTCGTGTTCCTTTGTGAGCATGGGTCAGTGGAACTTGCTACATTATTTGATGACAATAGACTCCAATTGAAGGTTTTTTTATTTGGCAGATATCTTTAGTCTTTTGAATGAGCTTAGTTATTCTATGCAGGAAAAACAAATCTCAGATAGAGGATGCAGAAAAGGCCTCCACCTTCAAAAAGAAGTTACCCCTATAAAAAAAGAGAGTAGAAAACCAGAATTTTACTATGTTTTTACTGTTGGACAGTAAAATTAGTGATTAGGAAACTAAAGAATGACTGACTGATTTAATTGATGATCACATAAGCAACCTCGAGAAAAAAATGGAAGATTACTTTCCAACATTTGAACCTTCTTCAGCATGGATTCAGCAACCTTTTACTGCTGAGATGAACGACAATGAACAGCTCAACCTTCATGAGCAACATCTGGAATTGCAGAGTTCTCAAGCTGCAAAGACCAAGTTCAGCCCGTTCTTACTGATAGAATTTTGGTGCAGTATGTTGCAAGAATATTCTAAATTGGCAAAAAGAGCTCTGGAAGCATTAATTCCATTTCCAACGACATACCTCTGTGAAGTTGCCATGTCTGCTTTAGTTAATATCAAAACTATGTAGCGTAATTGTCTTAGAGTTGCAAATAACTTGAGAGTTGCTCGCAGCAATATTAACCCCATATTGATGAGCTTGTTTCAAAGAGACAAGAACAGAAGTCACACTGACTATCATTTGTGCTGTGTTTTGCCGAGTAAATTGTGTTATTCCACTAACTACTTGTGTTATGCTTTCATAAAGAGAGTTTTTATATTAATTAGAGGTGCAGTGGTAAACAACTTATCCGCCTTATTACAATAGTGTTTGTTCTTTCAACATACACTTCCTTTGCAGGTTGTGCAGACAAGGGATCTCCAAGCCAACATCTTTAGGACTAGGGTCGCAGGGGTTGGAAAGGTCAAGAGCCATTGTTCCAGAATAAAAAAAAGAAGCTGAGCTGCAGGCAACACCTAGACGTGGTATCCTACACTTTTTTAAATAGAAATACCAATGTCTGCTGTGTTGCCTTTAGTTTTGAAGCCAAATCAGTTGAATATGGTAAGAAAATGCTCGTTTTCATGAAAAATGATTCAAAAAAGGAATGATCAAAAAATACCCAATTCAGCAGTAGTATTTAATACCCAATTCAGCAGTAGTATTGGATATGTTAGGGTTGAAGAAAACGATAGACCGGTTAGCAACAGCAAATGGAGTTAGATGGTATGGACATGTACTGAGGAGGGATGACGATAGTGTTTTGAGGGTTGCTCTGAACCTTGAAGTGACTGGCAAGAGAAAGCAAGGACGACCGAAGAAGACCTGGAAGAAGCAAGTGGAAGAGGAGACAGAGAAAGTTGGTTTGAAGAAGGAGGATGCTCTGAGACGAGATGAGTGGAGGGACGGAGTGCGAGAAATTGCAGAAGGAATGGGGTAAATCCGGCCATCTCTGCTAAAGGGAAAACACCAGATAAAAACTGAATAACTACTATTGACTGTAAAAACTTAATTTAATTTGAGATCGTGTATGAAAGAAAATAACACCAAACAAACCCGATTAATTTGTTTATACTACAAACTATTTTATTTTTCTACCTAACTCCCCAATTTTCACAAAAATATACTCAAAACTTAAAAATGCTATTACAGCTCGAATTCTCGATGAAATTTTTTTGAAATGTTTACAGTAACGTTTGTTTTTATCCTCACAGAATGACATATTGATGTCAATGTTTGAAAAAAAGTGAAATTTTGGCTCATCCAACTTTGGTCGCAAACAGCCTGAACAGCTTATTGAATGCTTAAGATTTTAGAACTGTGCAAATCAACATTGAAACACATAGATTTTTGTAAAGTTCACCATATCTTCCTTAAAATTCCGAACCTTTTAGTATCCCTATCCTACAAAGGTCCCAAAACTTTTATTGTATGGAAAAATTACCATGTGTGGCAACACTGGATAGTGCTCTCGCTTTGCCTGCACTGGAGGCTCGAAGTTACAATTGTAAATGAATGGTTATGTTTTGACATTATTCATGTGTGAGTGTATTTCAATTTTTAAAGGAAGGTTAATGTGAGACCATTGCATTTGCATGATTGAGTCGGTAAATCGAGATAACACTTAAAGGCCTCCCTTCCCTGCCTTGAGCCAGCCTGCAGTAGCCAGGTAGCACGCCTTTCTTTGAGTTTCTTTGTTGTGAAGCATGCTACTGCTCTGATGAGGCAATAATCTGTTGGGTGCTATCTGCTCCTTCCTACCCACTGATAGGCAAGTTATCCGTGCAGAATAGAGCAATTGGTTTCAATGCACTGTGCTTAATAATTGATTTATGTATCCTGCATTGTTTGCAGGTGTAAAGCAATGTTTCAGAAATGTAAATATTCGGAACACTATCTGAAATTAGGTTTTGGAACTTTGATGCAGTGTGACATAGAAAACTTGCATTGTGTTTTATGCCATGTTCTGAGCACTGAATCAATGAAACCATCCAAACTCGAAGGTCACCTGAAGACAAAGCACCCAACAACCTGGGGTTGGTTTCAAGCGTCAAAAGCTTTACAACACTGGTAGTTTTTTTAAACAGATTAAAGCATCGCATATAGTCGCATTGAAATAGCGAAACAAAAGATAGCTCCCACTGTAGAAGCTCTTACCAAGTCCTCTGGGTGAAAGGTTGTCAAGCTATCATATCCTTGGTGAAGCCAGTAAGGAAAAGATGCAGCAGGTATCTCTGTCTAATAACTATTAAAAGACAAATGCCTGATAAGTCTGCAAATGTGAAGAAACTGATTTTGGACAAGGTCAAAGCTTCTCCATTGTTCTCTGAAAAACAGACGAATCAACTGATGTGCTCAGTTGATAGTTTTCGTACGTTACGTTTATGCAGGTGACATTCGTGGAGACTTCATGTTTTGTAGTGCACATCAAACAATTACAAAAGAGGAAAACATTTTGAAAAAGATTTTTGTATTTTTTCCTAAGGAAGGCTTACCATGGAAAAACGTCTGTTGTGTTTGCATGGTTGGAGCACCAGCGATGCTAGGAACTAAGTCAGGATTTCAGACATGAGTTACAACTGGCTCCAAAAGCTAAAGGCATCCACTGCATGATTCATCGATATGCTTTTGCCAGCAAGACCCCTTTAAAGGAAGTACTGAATTTCTTGATCAGAATTGTAAATTACCTGTACATCAAAGCAGGGGCACTTGATACTCGTCTGTTCAAAGAATTTTGCAAAGGCATGAATGCTAATCATGAGGTTCTTCTCTTCTATGCTGCTAAACGTTGGTTGTCAGAAGGAAATGTTGTAAATTGCTTTTTCGAGCTAAAAGGTGAAATCAAATTTTTCCTGCAAGGTAAAAAAATCATAGTCTGTTGACTTACTTTGATAACAGCGACTGTTCTGCACAAGTTGCATGCTTGGCAGATATTTTTGACCAGCTTAATAAGGTTAATAGGTTAATCTGAATAGAATATGTAAGGAAAGGAGACAAACATTCTCAAATTTCAAGATTGTCTTCAGGCTTTCACAGGCATACTGAGAACTGGCACAGAAAAGTAAATCCGAGGAATGTTGCCATGTTTGAGAAATCGTGCAATTTTATCGATGAATCGGAAAGTGGAATAAATCAGTTGTTAAAAGACGAAATTTCTCAACACCTTGCAACCCTTGTTGGAGAAATGCAGCGATACACTTCCCCGAACTCAATGGAGACGAGGCAGCTGTTGTAAGAAATCCTTTTTCCATTAACTCTGCTGCTATCGAGAGTGTCTCTGACTAACTGCAAGACATAATTTTGGAATTTTAAAATGATTTTGTAACACGCGGCTTGTTCTCTGAAAAGTCGCTCACGCAGTTTTGGTGGGCTGTGCAGCTCTCATATCCCAATTTAACTTTGCTCATCTTCCGTTGTCTACTTCAATTTGCTTCTACCTATCTCTGTTAAACTGGATTTTCAACCCTTGTCCACATTAAAACAAAGTCGGAGAATAGACTGGACATTAAGGATAACTTGAGACTACATCTTGCTAACACGTCACCTAGAATTTTAAGACTAGCTGCTTAGATGCAAGCTCAGTCTTCCTATAGGCATATGTGCTGTGTTGCTTTGCATCGGCCAATCGGTAAATACATCAAATCTAACTTTTGAAATAGTAGTGTTTTCTATTTCGTGGATTGTTATTTGGACAATGGCTGGAACCGAGCGCTTTTGTAATATTTTGGATTGGGGTCGCAAGATCAAAAAGTTTGGGAACCAGTAATCTAAAGTGTGAACACTTTAGATTAGTGGTTCCCAAACTTTTTTTAAGCAATGAATACTTAAATTCTTTTTCAAATGCGCTTTGACGTAATCGTGACTGTTTGTTACTGTATGGTGAGAATTGGATCATCTTCTTTTACTCAAGGGCCGAACTCCGCATCTTTTTGGTTCATTTGTCATTTACCAATATTTTTGTGTGAATGGATAGATAAATTCATCATATACTGGAATGACAAGAGGGACATTTGATATTTCGTTTTTCAGATTTTGTAAGATCAAACTCATCTACCGCCGTGGGCACACCCATCGGGCCCTGTCTTGCCTTGAGAAACTATCATGAACGTTTGTTTTCTCTGTGAGAAACGCACGCAATAAAAAAGAGAGATATGGTCTAACGAAGTCAAAGTCTTCACAAGCAAATATTCTGCAAAAGCCCATACCATGCTTTAAACATTTTCAATTAATTGAATTCCCGGGTTGTAATGTCACACCACAAAACGCATCACCCACTTGAATTTTAACTGTCACTGTTTTCATGGGATTTGCAAAATCGACAGATGCAGTTGGCAGACTAAATGCTTGCATAGATTTTTTTATGAAGATGGCTTATGACGGCTGCTAAATGCTGTTTAGATTAAATTATTTTTGTTTTTTTATGAAATAAAGTGTGTTTACATGTGTTTTTCTGATTTCGTTTGAATATTTCGTCCATTTTTTCTGACTTGCTTACCAGTAAATGATGCAAAATTTATTTATCAAATTTTCAGCGGTGGAAGAGCAAGAAATTGCCGTTGTCACCTCTCAAGATCCACTTCCATTCACAGTGGCACACAGCATTAAAAACATATTTTACACCATCGCAAGAAAACGAAAGCTCAAGCCAGAGCATTTTTTTCGACCTCTTCAACAGAAGGAGAATAACGACAAGCTCGTGAAGGTCTCGATTTCAATTGTTTGATTTATGTATGCTTTGCATAGCAAAATGCCTTCGTATATTAATCGCTACAGTTTGCAAGCCGATGCTCAATTGATTTGTCCGAACCCATTGCACATTACAATGCTGTCTTGATTCGATTTAATTTAAAAGTCGTGCAGTTATTGTAGATTTGGAATAGAGTCTAGCTAGCCAATTAAGAGGATGTTTAGTGTTCAGCAACCGATAGGTTTGGCAAGAAATTGGGAATAACATAGAGTCGTGTTATCATTTGGAAGATTTAAGAACATACATTAAAATCCAAATTGGTCAGAAATTGGCGACCATCTGTGTACCTCGATCGCTTAAACACAATTCTGAATATTTTGATTTGATTGAAATGCATTGATTAACTTCCAATACTTCCACCGCCCTACTACGATGACCACTTGTCTACATTCCCAAAGTGACCGACTTCGAGGTCCATTGCGTTCAATCCTAATTTTTGCCTATTTATTGACCATTAAAATTGGTATAGTACCAGTAAGGTAGTTTTTTGTTGTTTTTATTGATGGTATAATTTATTTAATATACCAGTACCACACTTTAACGCAGCAACATTTGAACAGCGAAAAGCTTGTGAAAGTGATTTCTGATCATCATTTATGTTTTTTTCATGAGGCAGACAAGCCAGTTGCGAGTAGTAGGTATTACCGTGAAATGCCACGATTTTATTTTATTTTACAGTGTACGGTGTACATGGACAAGGTGGATGGTAATCGTAACTCTTTGCAAATTAATAAGAGGAAGAAGGTAATAATTGCATATTAAGTTTCTCTTTTATAGCTGTAGGAAAAGCAGAAATATTTTAGCTAAGTTTTAGATGAAAGACTGCAATGCTGACCTAGTAGAATATAAAAAGATCGTTTGCTAAGAAACTTTTTAGGATACTTTAATTAGTGGTTATAAAGTGTTAAAAATTGTACTTTTAATGATCAGAAAAGCTAAGAAATGCTTTACCATGGCAGCTTTTTGATTTCCGTTTAAGTTTCTGTGATATGCTAAATTTTGGGCTTTGCGTAATCTTTTAACATTGCGTGAAATAACCGGAAAAGAGTTGCTTATTGAAAAAAAAATTGTTTTGAGAGTTGCTTACTAAAAAAAAAATTGTTTTTTCAACAGCAGTCTAGCTCTTCTAGCAGCGATTTTGAAACTTCTGAAGATTTCAGTGACCAGGACCTTCTTGGTAAGTTTGTGATATTAAATTTCTAGTTTTGCATAAATCGAGTCGTCTTGGTAAACCTGAGATAAGCTAAATCTCAAAATGTTTTTAGAACTGTATTTATTTAGAAAGCTGTTGCTGTCTTTTTGATTTAAATAAGTTGCTAGCTTGTTCACCTCGTGCATTTGCTTAAAAATTTACTTTTCTGATGGTTGGATTTTATAGTCTACACATTTCCTTAAATCAAATAGATATTTAAAACAGTCTTTATGATGTTTTCACATCTTTGCAGGATTTTAGTAAAAGGAAGGATTTTAGAATTAAAATGAGAGATAAAGTCGCTGTTTTTCCTAAAAAGCTAGTTGCTACAGGTGTCTCTTTATTATCAGTCTGCAGTAGTTTGATTCATAGCTCTTTTGTTAAATATTTTTTTTTAATGAAGGAAGCATTTAGTAATTATCGATAGTCGGTGTTTTCTGCGTCTTCACAATATTTATTTGATTTCTGGCTTAAATTGTCCTCCAATTAGGTTAAAGTTGTCTTTCAAAAAGACTGTAACGTCAGTATTCCACCTTAGAAATCATTAAACAAACTCAAGAAAAAGGTAACATAGACCAACGAACCACTCTAAATAATGAGCCATGCCTGAAGTATTTGAGTGCCCAATTGGATCGTAGCCCCACTTTCAAGACCTACATCAGCAATCTTAAAAAAACAAAATCCCGGCTTGAGTCTCTGTTAATATGTGTAGCATCAACCAGGTGGGAAGCGTCTGTTAGCCTACTCAGAATTAGCGCACTGGCTCTGATATATGTTCGAGCCGAAAATTGCTCACCTGTGTGGAATCAAAGTGCTGATGCTCACAAACTAAATGTTTTGTTAAATGAGGCTATGTGTGTTGTAAACGGGTGTCCGAAAAGTACGGTATGAGTTATATTCTTCTTGTGGAATCTTCTCTCCAGACACAAGAAGTATTTGTTGCCACAAGGTATATAAATCAAGAAACAAGCATACTCTCATAAACACCCCTTCATCAAGTCATATATGGCTTCTTAAAACCGCCTGGACTAAAATCTAGAAAGTTGTTTTGACGTCGTGTTGAACAAATATCCCCCTAGAAGATTTACATGTCACCAGTACCAATGTAGATTCATTCATATGCGTTGTGAATGTGTAACAAGCATCAAGGACACTCTTGCAAAAAAAGCTTGGGTGCAGTTGAACCGTCTTCAAACTGGCAGAGGTCGTTTTGCTGTCAACTTGGTAAATTAAGACTCGTGCTATCAAAAATGTGTGCATGTAGCACTGTACAAACAGCATCAGACATCTTGCAAAATTGCCCCAGTTTTCGACCTTCATGCAGTTTTAGTGACATCAATAACAAGAACTTTACGATTGCTTGTGCTATATATGTTTTTATATTGCCAGATTGTTTTTGTGAGTTCAGTCACCAACTAATATTAATTCTTTTAGCACAGTTTTTTTTCGCGGTGTTACCCCAACATTCTCTGATTCACGACAACTAAGCGCCGCACCAAGTAGGCGCTAGACAAACTGGACGCCAGACAAACTAAGCGCTAGTGATTTTAAAAGTTGCCGAGCCAATATCTAATTCTCAAAGACAGGTTACCACAAAACGCGTAATATTTCGGTTGTGCAAACATTATACGAGAATTAAGAATTGTTGCGCTTCTAAATCTCAATTGCTTCTCAACCAAAAAATTGTGTGTACCAGGACGCGAGTGAAAATTTTCAGAAAGTAAAGTACTAAAAAATAACAAAAATAAATTTGAGTTTTAAGTATGACAAAAAATCGATCAGAATGCAGCTGAATAAAAGGTTTTCACAATATTGGCTGTAAAATGAGCTAAAATGTCAACTGGACCTAATATATAAAACCTTGACATAGCCCTGAAAATTTTCACTAGCAAACACAACAATTACAGTAATATTTCTATTGACAAAACATAACAATGCAAACAAGAGCCCCTACGATTACAATTGCCATGAGGCGTGTGGACTTTTACTAATAAATGGATAAGATTGAAAATGGCTTTGGTGCAAATCAGGAGGCATCATGATGATGAATATCTGTGATGGTTTGTAATAAAAGTTAACAATTATCAAGAGACGTTTGGGTTTCTATTAGTAAATAAATAAGAGTGAAAATGGTTTTGCTGTAAACTAAACGCATCATGGTAATGAATATGTATGATTTTTTGTAACAAAAGTTGGAAACTGTTTTATTTTTTACTTTCCGAAGTTGAGTCATATGCAGATTGTGCACAATGTCCTTTAGAAGTCTCCGGGCCTTTGCACATTGCTGCGCAGCCCATTAATCAACTTTCAGATTGTGGGATGATCCATCCCTAGTTCATTTTGCAATCATCGGTGAGCGCCTTCTGCATGATTGTTTGTGCAATCCTGTAACGAATGTGGTATTATGAGATGATGTAGCGAGGTAGTTGAAAGTCATGATTTTATTTTTGCTAAACCAAATGAAGGGTATGTCTTAATTAGTGTTTCTACAAGTGATGAACTTGCGGTTTGTTAGAAAATAAAAGAGTAGTGCATACAGCTCACACTTTGGGGATTATATGACAAAAAAACTGAAAAGTATTTTGAAGCTAGTAAAAAAATTTGCGAGAAGCTGTTGGTAAGCGTCTGAACTGATCTATATAGGACAGCGAGCTGCAGTTTGATCTACGTTCACTCCTTTAACTTATCTCAGCTGTGGCATGTCTGTGAGGAGGAGCCGTAGTTTATGTTCAAGTTAACGCTTCTAGGTAAAATTTTGTTATTTACAGATCAGTGTGACATTTACGAGTGATTTCTGAATCGAAAAAAATCGAAAGGTTTCTTTGAAGTCACCAAAACTTATCGTTTTTGTTTGCTTCATTTAGTGGATTAAATTTGTTTAGTAGAGTTAACGAGCCAAAATATTCACATATCGTTGACCTGGTCATACAGTACTGATGGCATTCCGCATATCTGGGAAAAAAACTGGTGCCCTGCATTCTTCTACTTCTCTGACGACCTATGAGCAGGAATTGTTTAGGTCCCATTTAAAATCTATCGGTCTCTATTTCAACCCAATTTACAGCATTAGCTGTCAGTCTACTGTGGAGATGCTTAACAGCAACGTTCTCCCGAACTTTCAGATTGCTTAGAATAATCATATGTAATTTGCATGAGGAAATAGATAAATACGAGTTGTGCTTTTAACTCTTACAGTTGCAGGTGATTGTTGCGTTTTGAAGAGGGGTTTTTAAAGCAATTTTTGACCTTAATTAACAGTACTTACAGTAGCATTACACTACGAGTACAATCTATTATATTTGAACGTACGCTCTGGTGATTCCGAAACGAGTCGGAACACCTAGTCTGTTCTCTGTAAAAACGCAAAATCAGCAATCATTACAATTAATTTTCCTTAGACACCTAAAATGGAAAAACGGTGCATTGTAGATAATTATTTGACTCTTGTAAAACTCAGGTACAGGGTGTCCCACAAAAAAGTTTATTTTTAAAATTTTTGTAACGCAAAAACTTGTAAAGATAAAGCAATGAAAGTTTCACCGTGCATAAATAATGTGTTGGAGATTTGTTTGCCATCAAAATCGTCGTTATCCATTTTACTTAGCTGATGTTACTGGAGTTTAAAAATAGTCATATATTTTGATGATGCTGCTTAAATAACATGCTCAATGTGATCGCCATGGCGCAGAAGGCATTCCCTTACTCTCACAGCAAAATTCTGAATTACTGCTTTGCATGTGTCAGCGGAAATGGCTCTCATGAACGTAGTTATTTCTTGTTTAAGTTCGGAAATAGAGGTAGGCTTATTTTTATAGACATTATCTTTTGCGTAGCCCCACAGAAAAAAGTCCAGTGGGCTAAGGTCAGGAGAGTGTGGAGCCCAGATGTGGGAAGCTTTCAAGGAAATCAGCCTGTCTTCAAATTTTTCAGACAATAATTTTCGTGTTTCCACTGCAGTGTGAGGTGTTGCCCCATCTTGCTGAAACCATAATTTTTTCAAGTCAAAGCGACGACGACGAAGACCAGCAGTAAACTTTTTGATGACGTGGCGATAGTTTTCTTGATTAACCGTCACCGCATTCTCAGCATTGTCTTCAAACCAGTAAGGCCCGATGATTCCGTCAGAGCTAAGCGCACACCAAGCTGTGCACTTCCTGCTGTGGAGTGATTTGGTGGTAACAACGTTTGGAGGTTCAGTGCCCCAAATACGGCAGTTATGACGGTTTACTGATCCATCCAGATGAAAATGTGCCTCATCTGAAAACCATATCTTGCCAACCCAATGTTCATCATTTTCCATCATTTCATTAAACCATGTGCACATTTGAAAACGTTGTTCTTTGTCCCTATCAGTCAAAGTTTGCTTTATTTCCAGTTTGTAAGGATATAAGTTGAGGTCTTGCTTCATTATTCTTTGAACGGTGGACTTTGTCAAGCCAAGTTCAGATGAACGCCTCCGTATTGATTTTTTTGGGCTACGCACAGTCGATTCACGTACAGTATCAATGTTTAATTCGGTGCGAGCAGACACTCTCCTTCCAGAATTTCCTTTATTTCTGTTGTGGCAGGTGCCATGCACTTCAAACTTTTGAACAATTTTCTTGATTGACGTCACAGATGGAGTTTCTTTTACACCAAAATGCTTGCGATATTCCCTTTGGGTTTGGACCAGTGATTTAGTTTCCAAATAGAACTTTACTATTTTTGATCGCTGCTCAATTGTAAAAGGCATGATTAAGATAAAGGCTTCAAAATTTCAGGTATAAAACTCCTATTACCATAGAATAAAACCTGAAAAAATGAAAGAGTCAAATGCTCTAAAACAAAAGTAGTTAAAAATTAAAAAATAAACTTTTTTTTGGGATACCCTGTATAAGCTTTAATAATAACCCTGTTCTAGATTTAATGGAGTATACCAACAACTAATCAGGTTATTAAAAAAGCATGGTGAAATTGTAACAAGCAGTCCATGGCGCGATGGCGTAGTTGTTAGAACGTCCACTTCACAATCGGTAGACCTGGGGCTTATTTCCTCAAATTGAGTCACCATAAAGGACTTTAAACAATAGTATTCACAGCTTCCCGGCTTGGCGCTCAGCACAAAAGGGATAGTGTGGAGTACAAGCTGGCAAGCTTAACTGTTGTGTCCTTTGACAAGGCACTTAGGTTATGATGCGGCGTTAAGCTAAATATTCTATCCATGTAGATGTTTTTGTATGTCATTGTTGGAACCTCATTGTTCAATTGCCTCGTAAATACCAAAATTCAGTTTGGACCGTCAGCTGCGCCAGTTTCATGTAGCAGAAATGACTACTCTAAAAGCAGAAAGTGCAGAGCGTTAGAAATTCTTTTCTTGTTTGTTTGCCTCTCCTTTTTCTTGGTATATTGATCTCAAAAGTGGTCACTTGACATCCTGGGTGAGCAGTTCATTATTTAACCCTAAGACAAAAGCAAAAAGTTTTAAATTTTTTGCTAAGCGCAACAATTACAAAGTTATAATTGATCATTGTAAATTTTTGCCTGCACCTTATAGATATGTATAAATTTTATGTGAATGGAATATTTCCAATTCCATGAGTGTGAGTGGACTAGATGGTGCGGCTGCAATTCTGCCTCGTTGTCGTTGAATCATGCGCTTCAAATGTTTTAATTTTAGTCCGGAATAGCAGCGGTGCTAACCGTAGGGATTTCTCAGTTGATTGTCTGCATTGGAAAGGAAGAACTAGGTAAATTATAAAAAATTTGGGATTGTTTTGGTGGTTTAGTGTACTCACGCACTTGAGAAGTTGTTTCCATGGTTTTATTAGCTCTTCATTTGATATCTGATGTCAAAACAATTTTATAATCCTAACCATCGATTGCGTGATTGTGCGAGGTTAACACTTTTAAGACCTGCAAGAATATACATTGGCTACTTTGCTTGAATGTCTTCAAGTTCTTGTTATTTTGACTATTTATATTAGAAAATTATAACATTACCCAAGAAATCAGTTGGTAAATCAGATAGTGCAACATAAAAATTAGCTTATGCTAGCCTTTAAATTCTACGATATAAGCTTTCGCATTATTTACGAATTATGCGAAACGTTTCCAATCTTACCACTCACTCACGCAGCTGTCAAAATTGGTTTGTGTACACCAACATTTGGCTGAGTTAAATATCACTGCTTCGCGTATTTAAGAGAAAGCAGAAGTTTATTTTTGCCCTAGATCAAATCTTTGGCCTACAAGACTGATAGAAAAACGAAGACAAATCTTCTTGCTTCGACAAAGAATCTGTGGATCAGAACCTTGCAGCTATCATTTTTCTTCTGGCCACGCCAAAATTTTTTTGTATTGTCTGCACTAGTCGAAAATAAATATTGCTCCTTTGTGAACATACTTTCCCTACTACATTGTGATAAAATTTATCCTCCGTATCTCTTAAAATCGATTATCTCTCACTGTTGATGCGTATTTGTGATTGGATTCAGCAAGATGATGTGGTTACATTTACATAATCTGGAACTCGTGAGAAAATCAGCAAATGAGCTTTGCGATTTTTCGCACCACCGCAGTTTATTTGCACCTTTGTCGCTTTTGAGCTGTTATTTTTTGCTGACCAAAGTTTGTAACTCACTTCATAGTTTAGCTGAAGATGTTTTTGGGCACGTCCTTCAAAAACTGATAATAATATATGTTACAATAATAGTGATTAATTAGCTTTTTAATTTACATGTCAATTGACGCAAGAGTTGCACTTCTTTTATTCTCTGATTTTTGTTTTCGAATTTGCAGAAGAATTGAAATCGCATATTTTCCGAAACGATTTATGATAAGACAGGTTTAAGTGGATGTATAGAAGGGTGTCCCCCCAAAAAAACGATATTTTTCAAATCATCTTGTGAACATGATTTTATGTTGACCTACCATAGAAACATTGAAAAAAATTTTGATGTGTGAAAGTTGCACCCTACCCCATAAAGTATCGGCAATAACCCCAAAATATCATTTTTAACTCAGCATAACTCTTGTTATACCAAAACTTTTCTTGCAGTGTTTGTACTTATTTTCATCAGAAATTGACACTGAATACCACTAAGTAATCAGTTTTAATGTACCGAGTGACACAAAAGAAATGGTCATCACCAAAAATCGTTCATCAGAAATTGACACTGAATACCACTAAGTAATCAGTTTTAATGTACCGAGTGACACAAAAGAAATGGTCATCACCAAATATCGAATAACTTCCAAAATTTTATTTAGATTGACACAAAACTTCAGCTACATTAGGTCAAGCCTGTGTAGCAGACATCTCCAAAGTTTCAAGTCTACCACAAAAACTCTTTATTTCACTGGCGTTCAAAAAATGTGCTCCAAATGAGCTCCCCAGCACTGCAGGCACATTTGGATCTGGTGAGCAAAGTTCTCGATGACCCTCCTGCATTTCTCCCTTGGGATCACTCTTATTGCTGCCTTCAGGTCAGGTATAGTCTGGGGATTGTTGCCATACACCCTGTCTTTAAGGTATCCCCACAGATAAAAATCTGGGGGGTTCAAGTTCGGTGAATGCTGCAACCACTGTGGGTCACACCTGCGGCTGATCAGTTCATCAGAGAAACACTGCTGTAGCAATGCCAATGATTTGTTTGAGGTGTGGGGGTAGCACCTTTCTCCTGTAACCACTGGAGGACCCTGACGACCTCTCCATCGACCAAGTGCTGTCCAGAACTTGCCAAGCACCTGGACATATCGCTTGTTGATTGTCACAAACCGCTCGTTGCTGTCCTCAAACCAGAATGGTCCAATGATGCCATGTTTGGAGATGGCAACCCAGGCAGTGCTCTTCGCAGAGTGTTAATGGCCTTTGCAGACAGTGCTTAGGGGTATGTTGCCCCAGAAGATGTTGTTAGAGTTCACGTCACCTGTCAACATAAAATGTGCCTCGTCTGAAAACCAGACATTGTCAAGAAAGTCTGGCGCAGCGTCAATTGGTCGCAAAACCACTGGCACATGATCACTCGCTTCCTCATGTCGTCAGGTGTAAGCTATAGTTAGTCTGTATCCTGTAAGGATACATGTGGAGATCTGCGATCAAAATTCTTTGCACAAACTCTCGATTAATTCCAAGCTCCTGACTTCGTCAATGCACAGACTTGCTTGGGCTGCGGGCAACAGAGTCTCTGACAGCAGCAATGTTGTGTGGTGTCTTTGATGATTTTGGTCGTCCAGAGTGTGATTGTCTGTTAGTGTCTTTACAATTATGCACAGTCCCATGGGCTCTGAACTTGTTGACCCATCTGTAGATCATTGAGTGGACAGGAAATTCACGACATCCGAACCGTTCTTTGAATTGCAGTTGAGCTGTGTGGATAGACTTCTGCCGAAAATATGCCTCAACTATAAATATCTTTTGCTCAGTTGTCCATGGCATCTTGAAGGTCAAATTTGGTAGACAGAACATTAATTCTTCTTGGTAAATCTGAAAAATAAAAAGAATTGATTAATTATTTCAAAAGTTATTCAAGTTTAGGTGATGACCGGTTTTTTTGTGTCACCCTGTATTTAATAAATTTGTGAAACGAAATTTTTTCACCAGTACAAATCAAACTTAAAAAATAGAGTAAAAAGTTTTATTTTTTCAAGTAATTATGCAGGTTAGACTTCGCGAAAGTGTTTAGCTGCTGCCAATGCTGTTTAACACATTTTAACACACTTTTCCTATGTTCATCATTATTCACCAAAACTTGGAATAATTGTAAGTTCGATTGATCTTTTGGCAGTGTCGTTGGTGACTTAATAAGATTTAAAAATACACTTAAATTTTTGATAATTGGTTGACTTTTTCCATTTTGAAATGGCTGTATTTAGCCAGCTCGTATTGAGTTTGAAAGTTGTAAACACTACAGCAGATTTGGAGGACCAACGATGCCTTGTAAAGTAGTAACTGGAATGAGCATAGAAAATTTTGGTGGACCAAAAGGCATGATTTGGTTAGAAACAGATTGATGAGAATTTCTTTTGCAATGTCAGACTTTACATTCGAAGATACTGGTCCCTCCAAAGAATTATCTTGACGTTTTCTTTAGTTGGGTACCACAAATGTCGCTTTAGAGCAGAAAAGCTTTTGCTGCAATTTCTCCATCTACACTGCGGTGTCTGTAAATTAAGTAACAGCTTTAACTCTTTTGCTCCCGCGATCATCGATTGATGATCTCGTGTTTTCAGTGTTTACCTCAAATTTGTTAAATTCAGTTACAAAATTAGTTTACTAAAAAATTGATTTGTGACTTTATTTTTCATCCGATTTTCATAAAATTTTCAAACGATCATGCTTTTTTCCTCACGCATCGGAACATGTATAATTTGTGCCCTAATTTTTGGATTTTTATACCCAAAAAGGGTTAAAAAGACCAAAAACCCAGTTGCAGACGACAAAATCTGCCAAATTCTCAGCACGTGCCAACTACACTAAAATCAAATTGAGATTACATCTTTACCACAAAACCAAACCCTTTATCATCAACACAGTCTGAAAACTACTCTTTTGGGGCATCATTTGACAAAATTTTAAGCGATAATGATAAATTTTACGTTTTCGAATTTCCAAATTTTTTGGGGGTCTCAAAACCCCCCCAAACAAATTTGAGTGGTAAGTAGATAAAAGTAAATTTAGTGCGTAAAAAATATGAGATGTTGCTAAATACCGTTTACATTTGAAAGCTTAGGAAATTTGCTTTCCAGCAATATATAACTTTAAATAGTTTAGACTAAGTGGTATATGATATTTACTGATCAAAAATGAGTACTGTACATCATGTCAGTTCAAAACCCTCAAAATTTTTCAACTTGCCTTCACTAAATTATAATTTTTACAAAAACTACACCCTTTAAAAAGATAAAATAAATTGCAAATGTTTCACTACTAAAGTCGTCATTTTGTATCAAATTTCCAAGGAGACAAGAAGCGAAATACAAGTTTAAAAGCTAGCAGAAGTTTGGCTTCTCTAAATCAAAGTTTGCTGTATCCCCCTTGTTTCTCAAGAAATGGGAAGGGTGTAAACAAGCTTCTGTTTCATTGTCAGTGACAGCATATTCTATTTAAACTTGATATTTTTTGAATCTTGAAGAAATTCCCTGTTCAAAAATACATAATGTTACATGGTTTAGGCTAACCTGTAGCAGATAATAACTGATCATATTTTAGGTACTAAATTTAACTACCAAAATTTGGTACCGGTCGGTACCGGTCAAAAAAAAGGTCATGTGCCTCAGAAAACTGCAAATTGTAGAAAACCTAGGCTTTTAGGTAAGTTTTGATTGATGTACCTTGAAAGCGTATTTCCTTAGCATCATTTTGCGACCATTTCTAAAAAAATTGGTAGAAAATAAAATCTGTAGTGATCTTTGGGGAGAGGGTACTACTTTAATTTTGAAGACAACTACCCCCCAGTTGGGGGGGTTCATTTGCATAAAGTTTGCATATTCAAAATAATGTTTTTTTCGTATTTGAAATCCTCAAGAAATGTAGATTTCAACGATATATCACACTTAATGTAGAAGTAGACAACTGAGTAATGATTTACAAACAAACTTGAGGTACATAATTATGATTAATTATGATTGATTATGACAGTTTTTCGCGCTGCCACCTTAGGGACATTTTTTTTCGCTATTTTCGCGGGAGCAAAAGAGTTAAAGTGGAATTGCAAAAAAATAAAATTTATTGCAAATTGATTAAAAAGATTTTGATGTAGAAGTAATTGAATGGAACAGTGTTAGCTATACCTGATGTAATTTCAAGCTAAACAAAATTCCATAAATAAGGCTAAGACAGGTTATCGCCTAATCAAATAATACCTGGACAAGTTTTTAAGCAACTGGAGATCATGTAATGGTGCACTTAGAGCTGAAAGAGAATTGAATTAGGTTGGTACATATAGTGGAGAGATAAACTGGGTAAATGTTTGCAAAGACTGTTTTGTTTCCGCCCTGGATCCCAGTTCCTTTTGAAACATAGATATTTTAGTAGCATATATTACTTTTTGCATCCATGCTGCATTACTAATCGCTTTACGTTTTTTTTCAAGCATTTATCAAGATTGCATCATAGTGCTCATCTAAGAGTCGCATTGATAACTCAGCCATTTCTTTGTAGTATCGCGTGGTAAATTTTCCTACTTGAATGTTGTATTGAGCACTTCAAGTAAAGTTTGTTTTAATTATTTCAGCCATGGCCAGCGAGTCAGTCAAATCGCCGGTGCGTCACAGGGATGCTCTCATCAATATTCTCCCACTCATTTTTCAACTTTTTAAACAGCAAATTAGCAAGACTTTTTGAATTCCAAACATCCGATACCAAAATTTCCATCATGTGATGCCTACAAGCCAAACACATTAATTTTCGTTGGATGTGATCACTTTTTATTATGGTTTCTGCTCCATTTTTAATGCCTGGGCTCAAAGATGTATCAAAAACCATAGATCGAATGGAGTTGGTTGTTTTGTATTTTTCACTTACTGCAAAAACTGCTTCTGCTGGAGACTACTGTAGAGTTGTGTAGTTCCATTGAACCCAGCAGCTTCCCTTCATAACAGACACTGGGAGATATAATTAAACTGCACAATATTCTACCATTTGGCTTAGCCAGACACATTCTTAGTCTTCCATCCCAATGAACTGTCACGTGAAAAGGATATTTAAAAGCAGATGTTGTTTCGCTACACACCATGACAGCCGATTTGAAACTCTGACGATGTACTGTTTATTTGCTGAAAGAATAGCTGCTAAATTTTTTCCAGATAGGTCTAGCACTGAAACCACCAGAGCAGTTCCGACTTTTGTTGAAACTTTGACTTAAGCTCAAGTACTATGTTCAAATTAACTGGGTCACAAATTTTCATTATTTGGTTCTGGAAGTGCTAAGTTCAAAATCTGAATCTTTCGTTGCACTCTACTCGCTTGAAGCTGAACTGCTCTGCGCATTACGCGGTGAAGATAAAGAACTTGCTGATAAAAAATTTTGGTCAACGTATCTAGAATATCTTTCTTCGCGATGTCGTTTCGCAGCATATTTTTGCTGGGTTACTTTGTGTGGTATTGAAAGATGCAACTCTGTTAGTCATCATGCTTTTTAAGAATAGCTTGTCCTCATTATTGTAGTAAAAGAATCTTTATGCCATACTTTCATAATTTTAGAAAGGTAGTTAAACTTGTTATCTCTTTTTATAGTTGAAGGCAAATGTTTTCATGATTCTGGAATTAAAAAAAATTTTTTTTTAATACTGGTCCTTCTGTAATTTGATTCCTTGCTTTATATATATTGCTTGTCACATGGCATTGGGGCTGGTTTACTGCTTCTTTTGCTGCTGCCCATAATACTTTTGCTCATCACTGTGCTGGGTATAAGACAAAAAGCTAGGCAATATCTCACCGTTTGTTGGTAGCTTAGCTTCAATTATTGTTTTGTCTGATTCAGTAATAGCTGGTCCAATTCCTAACAAACGTGTTACGTTTTTTGTGACCATATTATCCTCAATTTACACGATGCCGCATAATCTTTTAATTTTGTACAATGAAAAATTGATTACACTATTGGCCAAGTGAATCAAATATTCCCAAATGTAGAGTTAACACCAAAAGAGAAGCAAAGCTAAATTTTTTCTTCGGTTATCTCATTTTTGCCTACAATTATAATTAAAGAAAAAAAGTTTTTGCTTTGCGTTGGTTCCAGTGTAAAACCGGCCTTAGTTTGTCAAGATTACCATGAGTAATGACAATTCGGTTTAAAAATTTTACTAAGTGCATTAAAACTGATTATCTAGTGGTATTCAATAATTGCAAACACTGACGGAAAAATTTTAGTATGACATGAGTTATGCCAAGCTAAAAATGAAGACATTTTGAGGTTATTGCTGATACTTCAAGAGCTAGATGCAACTCCTAGAAATCGAAATTTTCTAAAAATTTTTTTCAGTGTTATTTTTTATGGCAGGTCAACATAAAATTGTGTGCACAGGATGATTTAAAATACTTCACTTTTTTTGGGGAAGAAGACACTCTACGGTATAAGGAATAAAACTGACCGATTTTTTAATTTCTATAGTTTTGTAAGTTTGTTTTTGTAATAATCTAATTCAAGCTGAGAATTAGCACTTGGGCGTACTAACTTATGCAAACCTGCAGTATGGTAGCTCATTGATTACAACTACGCAACCCCAATTGTCTATTTAATTACTCATTATCATGCTATACTTTTTCAGCGTTTGCTTTCACATATTACCTAATTTTTCACCTGTTTTAACTCCCTCTCCTGCAACCGTAAGCACAAACCAATTCCCTCTTGAAATTTTATTTGTTAAACCCCCCAAAAAAGCACAGCGCAAGTGATTTTAGTTAAATATCGGGGTTTTGTTTCAAGCGGATGTGTGTAAAGAAACGAAAATATTAGAAGATGTTTTCTGAGGCTGAAACTGTAAATCTATTCCAATGCTTGTCTTATGGACAGAGATATTTCCTTTCATCTGAATGGATACTTCTTATCAGAAGTCATTGACCCTACGTCTTTGGTTTTGTAAATCCCTTTGAACCTCTACGCATTTGTTTGCTTCTGCGACCGAGATCTCGGACGAAATTAATTTAAAGGCAATAAAGATCTAAATGAGTGCTTGCGTGATATGTAAACGCTCCCTGGCAGAGTAAGAAAATAGCCAGTAAATAGTGATGCATATTGCACAGAGGTCTCTGAAAGCGGTGTGTGCGCAAGTCACAACTACAGTCACCGTGACATCAAAGATGTTGCTTACAAATGGCGTTGCAAGCCTCAACTTCATTGTTTACCGTCGATGACGTAGCAACAAGACGTTTTTGTGTAGCCTCACGGCCTCTGTGAAAAGTGATTCATCTATAATCTCATTCACACAAACAAACCATTTTTTCTGTCGCTCTCACTATCAAAACGCGAGCGTGTGTAATGCATACATTTTTCCGATTTTTTGGTTGGGTAATAATTGCATTCAAATCTGGAATCTCAAATTACTGGCGCTTAGTTTATCTTAAAATCACTGGCGCATGATTTGCTCGCGTTCGGTTGACGCCTGGCTAAAGCTCTTTATGCTTTCGACTTTTTTGTCATTTTTCCCCTAAACTATTAGATTAATGCATCACTTTGCTCAGGTAACATCGTCTTAGCGCTAAGTACCACCCACTTATCTCGCTTATTAGCGAGCCTGAACAAAAATTGCGTTTTATTGGCATAATACTACTTGAGTGATGTTTTAAGTGTTGTATTGTATTTTGCAGCTGATGATTCGGATACGACTCCTGATGCAACACCAATACAAGCCTCCATCAAGGTTTCCAGCGACGCGTAAGTTGGCACTCTGACTCTTGGACAGCGCTATGATTAAACGTGGTGTTATTATTTAGAAGTCCTTAATTAATCAAAATTTTTGATGGAGTGGGCAAATTCGTTTATTCACACGAATGAGCTTATGCTCTGTTTGCGATTTTTGTCAGACTGATGCACCGTAATAAATGGGCTCTTCTTCACACCTTTCGTGCTGACGTTCAAGCAGGAAAGTGTTAAATACTGCCTTTAAAGTCTTCTATATGTCTCGACGAGTTGTGACTCCTTCGACGAGGAAGTAAAATCCAGGTCGACAAACTAACGCTGTAATCACTGCACACAGGGGCGAACTGAAAAAACGTTTTTGTAGAGTTTACACACCTGAGGGTCTGTCAACCTAACAAATCACCCAAAAATACCTTCTTAACTACTTCTATATTACAGACCCAAATGGGCCCAGTGCCATTCCCCAATTTAAGGGGAAAATCTATTGTAATATTTTGTGGGTATTACGCTATCTTTTTATTGTTGTTGTTGTTGATTACCCGATCGCCTCCGAGGGATGGGGGCATGGCGGAAGACCATGGAGCTCCAGAAGCTGGGCAACTTCCCAGGGTCTTGACCAGAGAATCACCAAAGAGTGAGCGGCACAAAACTTCGTGGCTGGACAGTGCAAAATGAGATGAGAGGTGTCCTGGGACGGGTGTCTGCAGGTGCTGCATGAAGGATTCTTGATTTTGCCAATCCTAGAGGATAAGAACCTAACAGAAGGCTGTGTCCGTTGCAGCGAAGACGAGAGGGAACACAGCGAGCATGACAAGGGAGCACAAGTTCCTTGGTGGAAATTGAGGAAACCTGTGTGTCAAAGAATTTGGATAAGATAGTGCGCCTCCAGTCTGAGAAAAGAGTGGATGCAAGAGATAAGAGGAAAGAGACTACTAGGGATTATGGTGGCACAAGTAGTGCTCCTTGTCTGGCCAGCTCATCAGCTGCGTCGTTCCCCGGGAGAGTGTTTGGGGACCCATTGCAATCTGATAGAACAGGAGGAGAGAGAAGACAGGTCCTGCCAGATCTGCCGCTGAGTTTGAGATCAGAGGAAAGGTGGAGGAGAGGACAGGGTGGCAAGGACAGAACGAGAGTCAGATAGTAGGAGAAGAGAAGAGAAATGACAGACTTGTTGATGCTGCCGAGATCAGCAAAGAGCGTGCAGAATGGTGCAGGCTTCAGCAAAAAAAATTTGAAAATGCTGGGCCTGCCGAAAAGGAAAGAGTGGTCTCTGTGCCACAGAAAGAGCAGTTGGCAAGAACGCCGGAGCTGCTTTTGCCAAACGGAAAAGGAACAGAGCCGTCTGTCCAGAGCACCAGATCATGAGGGGGAAGAGAGTCAAGGTGGGCGAGAGCTGCACCTTGACGAGAGAGAGGGAGATCAGAGCTGGAGCATGGAGTGGAAAGGGAGGACTCCACGGTGAACGAAGGCACATTCCAAGGAGGAAAGGGAGGGCACGCAAGAAAAGCCTCTCTGGAAGAGGTGGAAGGAAGCATGAGCAAGTGAGTGGACACAAAAGCTCTCCTGGACGATCTGCAGAGTCTTGGTTTTACTTCAAGTCAGGCCAAACCTCAAGTAGGAAAGGAAGTTGGGAGACGAAGAGCCCGCTCATAAGATAAAAGAGTGAAATGAGTGAGGGTGACTTGTATGGGAGGTAAAGAAGCCTTGGAGAGAAGAAGAAGGATAGGGGAGGACGAGAGGCAACCGGTAATGGCGCGACTGGCTGCTCGGTGGAGGTGTTCCAATTTTGTGAAATTGGTAGTGCTTAAGAAAGGAAACCATTCGGGTGAAGCGTAAGTGAGAAGAGGTTGAAGAAAAGCTTGATATAGAAGAGAGAGAGGGACTCCTTAGGGGGGCCCCATGAGGAAGCAGCATTACAGCGTAAGACCTTGAGACGTGGGAAAAACTTGGCCTTCAGCAAAGATACATGTTTAGAAAAGGAAAGAGTGTGATCGAAGGTGATCCCAAGAAAAGTTGGAGTGGGATTGAAACGGAGGCGGGAGCCAAGTAGGAGGAGGTTGGGCTAAAAGTTAGCTTGGTGGGGATCGACCGAGGAGAAGGAGGCCTCTCATTTGCTCAGATTTAGAGGAAGACACCAGTAATCAGACCAGCGCTCCAATCAAAACAGAGCTCTTGTGTGGCCTCCACCACAGTGGGGACCGAGGGGGAGGAGGACCAAATGGCCAGATCGTCAGCGTAAAGACAGCAGCTGATGGAAGAAGGCAGAGAGGCTAGAAGATCATTGATGAAGAGAGAGAAAAGTACAAGGCCAAGAACGGATCCTTGTGGAACACCTTGACGGACACGAAAGGAACGGCTTTTGTGATTTTGAAAAACCACGCAAGCGCACCTATCAGAAAGAAAAGATTGAGTCCAACGAGCAAGGCAAGGAGAGAGGCCAGCCAAAATGAGTTTGTGGAAAAGGGCGGCATGTCAGACAGAGTCAAAAGCTTTAGAGAAATCGATAGTAGAGAGAATCATCCAAGAACCCGGCCTGGGTTTGTTAAACCCATCCGACATGGACTGAAGAAGGAACAGAATTTGATCTAGAGCAGACCGTCCAGGGCGGAAACCGGCCTGGCGGGGAGAGAGAATGCAATTAGATTCCAGAAAGAAGAGTAAACAGGATAGAATGATGCGTTCAAAAAGCTTTGATATGCAGGAGGTGAGAGAGACATAGGAGGCCGGAAGAAAGCAGGAGAGTCGAGAGGCTTTCCCATCTTGTGGATGGGAATAATGGAAGATGTCTTCCAGATGAAAGAAAAGGAATGTAAAATCCAGGAGAGTTTAAAGATGTGAAGAAAATCCATGCCAGAGAGAAGATGCTTTAGCATAGGATCGACAACTTTGTCTGGACCAGTGGCAGTGGTCGAGGAGAGGTTGGAGACAGCCACAAGAAATTCAGTGGGAGAGAAAAGAGAGCAAAAGGACGAGTGAGACTCCACAGAGCACGTGGCTCGGCGAAGCTCAGAGAGGTAGCCTCTAGCTCTGCCACGCAGGGTCTTTGGCTGAGAAATGGAAAAGTGGGATCTCAGGTAAGCAGCATAGATCAAAGCCGATTCCCTGGGAGAGGAGCAGTTGGGAAAGTTAGGAGAGCAGGAAGACGAGGAGGGAAAGCCAGCGATAGAGCGAAGAAGAGAGTGTACAGATTTAGGGTTAGACCTAGGTGAAAGAGAAGAGCAAGTTGTCTGCCATGCCTCCGCCTTGGGCTTGGCAGACGAGACACGTCGAGAAGCGGAGATGTAAGCCTGGCGGCGATCTTCATCACTTCTGTGAGCGGCAGCGAAAGCCCTGCGTCTTTCACTAACTGCACTTTCCACCTCAGCAGACCACCAGGCTTTAGGAAGGTGTTTGATGCGGCCGAAAGGAATGGAAGATTTGGCCGCATTCATTGCCAGAGAGGTGAAAAGAGCAACAGCAGAGGAAAGAGAAAGAGACGAGTATTCCTCTGCAGAGGGACAGTGGGAGTCAAAGTAGGAGGCAAAGCCGTGCGAGTGAGCTTTCTGAAAGTTGAAGGAAGGGGGGCGTTTGTTGCGGTGATAGGCTGAAGAGAGAGAAATGAATAGAAGATTTGGTAGGTGGTCAGAACCCAGGTTCTGAAGCACCTCCCAAAAGCAAGAAAGGGAAAGAGAAGATGGAGCAAAGAAGATGTCAGGAGAAGAGCAACTGCCAGAGGAGCGATGGAGAAGGGTGGGTGTGTCAGGGTCATTGAGGGGGAAGAGGTCAGAAGAGATGACGCAGTCAAATACTTCCCACGAGCGTCGGAAGTACCTCTTGAGTCCCAGAGGGAGTGATGGCAATTGAAGTCCCCCAGAATGAAGAGATTTTTGCAAGAGGGAAGATTGCAGGGAGAAAAGAAGTCTGTTCTGCCATTCGTTGGGGAGAAGCAAATAGGAGGGGCATACACATTAAGAAATAAGAGCGAGGAGGAGTTGTTAAGATAGATGTTGACCCCTACATAATCAGAGTAGGGATCAAGCAAAGAAAGAGAGGAATTAGAAAGTTCAGAAAAGGATAGGCCCTGCCTGACCAAAATGATAACGCCGCCGCTAGTGTGCGTGGCATCATGAGAGAGAATGCCAGACCAGGAGTGGGTGCGATCAGAACGCAGAGCAGAGAATCCAGGAATCTGGAAAGAGGAAGAGGAGTTAAGATTGGTTTCCTGGATGCAGATAAGTTCGACAGGATGGGACGAGAGAAAGTGAAGTAGTTCAGTGCTCCTGGCTCGAAGACCTCCAGCATTCCATTGAAGAACCCTGAGAGAGTCGCAGGGGAGAGGAGACAGGAAGCGCAGAAGGACAGCCAGGAGCAAGGTACGGTGGTGAGGGGGCAGAGGGAGAAGATATATAATGGGCAGATGGGGGATAAGAGGTTTGAAGACGAGGGTGGGGCGAGAGTGCAGCATTAGCAAAGGGGGGGCTCGATTGTACAGTGGAGGTATACATGTCGGAGGAGTCCGAGAAGGGAGTCACAGTGTTACGGTGGGTGGGCAGCTCCAAGAGTGAGAGCTGCCAAGAGCTCTGAATTTGTAGAGGAAAAGTTGTGAGCACCTTAGATGGACCCATTTGGAGCAGGTGCAGCATTCCACTGATCTGCCCTGCCAGGTCACATTTCCAGCGCACACAGAGCAAGGAAAGATGGGGCCAGGGTTGGGATGAACGTTACTGCTGATCAAGAGAAAGAGAAGAATGAGGAGACGAAGAAGGTCAAGAGAAGGGCAGGAGAAAAGAAAAAACAGGCGACCGATTTTGAAGAAGCTGTGTGTTGCCCTTCTCCGGTCGTTCAGGAGGCAGCATAGTGAAAAAATGAAGGGGGTGCTCGGGGTAACTGGGACCCTCGGGAAGGCCAACAGCCATTTCCACCCAATCCAAACGGGGCCGGGAACCGAACCACCACGTTGAGGCGGCTGTTGATTGCGGAAGAATATCTGACCGAATTTGTTGGCGACGAATATTAACAATCAAATTTTTAACTCAAGAAACATGAAGACTGCGAAAGTCAAGGAGGGTTGTGCAATACTCAGCCTTACTTTTTCATCATTATTTTAGGATCTAGTGGCAAGACAAAATTGGGACATCAGGATAAAGCCTGGAATTAAGGGTGATGGCCGTGTCTGTCCTGCCATTTCATTTTATTTAAACGCGTCTGGAAACTGAGATGCTGAGTGACGCAAAACCACATCTGGTATCTAATTTCATGCACCGCAGCTTGGGACACTTCGGGTTGATGGTGCGGCGACAAGCCAATGTGTGGGTCCTTAGCTAGTGCAGCCTCTTGAGGCTAAAGCAGACTTATGTGTAGCAGAAATTATGGGAATGACAAAATTCTCCAACTGGAGCTTTCCCATTGATTGCAATCTTGCATCATACCCAGGACCAACGAAGGATAGGAATTAGGAAAGCATTTATACTGCTTGCGCCAACTTTGGGATCGGAATTATTTCCAGAAAGACCGAGGCATTGCATTAACTTATCTCGGGAGAGTTTTGTCGACAGCTGCTTTACTGAAAACAGTCAGAGCCTTTAATCCGTCGAAACCTTTCTTTAGTTTTTACACATTTCTATGTTGATAGCCCTCTCTTTCATACAGTCTCTGTCGTCTGGAAAACTAACAACATAATCTCGATAAGTGTACTTATGGAAGATTATGGCTTATGGATCTAAGTTTATGGAAGACTGCAGTGGCGCAGCCAGAATTAATCAAAGTGGTTAGGCTACAAACTAGTCGATTATTTTCAATCACAATTGAAGGCGATAACTTTTTTGGAGATTAACGTTTGCAAGCGCTCTGTTTTCGTATTTTCAATCAAGGCGAAGACTTTTCTTGGAGATCAACATTTTTAGGTCTTTATTTGCGATTCCGATTGAAGGCTAAGTTCCCTTCTTTTTTTGGTGTGCACAATTTCTAGGTCTTATATTTTTGATCCCAAGAAAAGGTTAAGGTTGTTTTGCGTTTTGGAGATCAACATTTTCAAAGTCTTTTTGTTAAACGAAGGGGACGACGTGCCGTCTAAATATCCCCCTAGTTGCGCCTCTGATAGACTGAGCTGCTACAATCATAAAACTAAACGCAATACCTGATCTTTCCAAGAAGCGATCTTTGTAACCCTCTAACTCTGGTGTCCATCGTGTGGTAGGCTTCAGGACATAGTTAGACTCATCAGCTCCTTTGCGAAAGAAAACCCAATTCGATGGTTATTTTTCGGACATTGAAGGCCAAAAACAGCGACAACTACATTATCAATAGGTGTCCTACATTAAATACAAGGTAGAAAAAAGTTAACCGATGTGTTCAAGAGGTCGTAGCACATCGGCATTGAAAATGACATACTCTCAGAAATTGTAAATGCAGTGGTTTATTTATTGATTAGCCAGCTCTGCCGGCGTCGCCCGTAAGGCCCCCGTCAGTAACGTTGGGGTTAAAATATCGATTCAGCTGACCAGCCGGCTTCGTCTATCGGGCAACTGTGTGGACAGTAACAAAAAATGAATGTTTTTTTGGGCGCATACAGTTTTCACGACTTGACGCTCTCCTTGTCGTAATTAATTTTGTCGTTTTATGGTCATGGCAACGCTTTAGGTTTACGTGCTATGTTCATTGCTTACGCATGCCAAGAAGGCCTGGCGTTTCCCTTAATTTGGAAGTATGGAAGACATTTCTATTGAGCTATTTTGAAGCAAAATAGCAGAAATGTCTTTTATTTGATCACTTTTACACTGGGACGTTGTTTTCTTTTGGTTTTTCCGAAAACTTTTATTAGTCTTTTCTGGCTACGCATTATGTTGCATGTTTTTTCCCTGCCTAGGCATCCCCAGAAAAGTTGAAAGGGTCCTTGCTATTTCCCCGAATTTTAGGCTTGATCCCGGTAGCTCTGAAGTTATGGTCAAGTAAAGTAGAAAAAATGATTCTCCAAGTATGGTGCGTTCTCCTAACTGGGCATGCCATCAGTTATGTCGAGTTAAAACGTATATATATATATATAGGCAGCTGCGCCGGCTTCACTGTACAAACAACATTGTGATAGCAGCAACGAAAAGTTTTAGTAAATAGAGGCCGTATTTCCTGTACGCGTGATGGTAATCGTAGTCTATAATCAAGGCTGGTATTACAAGAAAAGAATGGTGTCACTAACTATCATTCATGCTTTTAAAACGTGAAAGGGGTGGAATAGTGAAACTTAGTCAAAAATAGTGGTGGCGCCAATATGGTGGCCATTTCGACTATTAAATAAATGAGCTGTTTACTGGAAGGGCTATTTTACATTTTGGTGCGCCCTCTTGTTTTATTTATATTTGTGGTTTCAAGCTCTTTGGCTGCGCTTTTTGCCTTAATTCCGCCATAGCGAGAAAAGCGGCCATTTCTTCTCCGAAAGTCATACACCTAATTCCAGTAGGTGCCTATTAAGCTATTTTCAAGCAAAAACGTTCCCTGTAAATTCAGTTTTACAAATTGATGGTGTTTTTGTTTTATTTTGATCTTAAACTTGGATTTTATAACATTTCACTTTTCCCTTAATCTCGACTTCCCCAAATGAAGATTAGTCTTACTTACCGGTGTTACAGAATTGGCTTCGGAAAAAATTTTTTTTTTGATTTCTGTGACTGAATTGAATTACCGCCCTTTGTTCTCGCACGCCTTTATTTTTTCTCTGTTTGGCGTTTGGTAGCTTGGGTTGAAATGCAACTCTCGTGCGTTTTTTTGCCTAAAACCGGGCGAGGTTTGCATTTTGATTGGCTGGCCTCTCGCTCCAAACGGTAAGTAGTAACGTTTTTGCATTTCAAAAGTAGTTGCTTAATTTTTGTTGCTCCACGAAGGTTGAATTTTGTTACTGCATCAATTTTTTTTGCGAAGAAGCTTTTGCTGACATTTTGCTCTTTCTTTTTATCTATATTGAAATTTATTTAACTGAATTTTCTGCATTACATTTTATTTAACTGAGTTGCCCACAATAAAGAAGTTTTTACTTGGTTGTGTTGAAGAAGGAGCGAAGATCCTGGAGTTCCTCCCGGGCACTTGTGAACAAATCTTCATTTACCGATGATTTGCAACAACTGGATCAAAGGACCTATCAATTATAAATACAGTTTCACCTCGTTAACTCGGACAGCTCGAGGGGCAAGGGTGGCCGTGTTAGCCGATTGTCCGACGTAACCGACGTCCTATAGGCTATAGCTTATAGACATGCCTAGGGTAACGAAGCTTAGTTTAAAATGCCGTTATTATATAGGCTATTTTGTTTTACTACATTTACATTCGTAACATGTAAAAGACTAGATTTATTTATTTATATATTCATTTATTTTTGTTTATTCAAGTAAATCACCTGACCAAGGCTACATTGGGCTAGCCTAGCCTAGCAAACAAACCTGTACCGATATCTACTGTTATTATCCGCTATTACCAAGGTTATTTTCTTTTACCTTACCTTCATAGCATGTAAATAATTAATGTACAGTACACCTGTACACTGTAAATGAGATTTATTTGTTTTGTTTTTATTTTTATGAAAATAAAATCATGGCCCGAGTTAACCGATATCCGGCTTAACAGGGTCCTTGTTAACGAGGTGAAACTGTAGTGATTTTTGAGAAAATAAGAAAAATAAAATCTGCTATCAATATCTTGCAAGGGGTTGAGCTGGCTTTTGTTTGAGCCAAAAACGTTTTTATTCGTCAAGAAACGGAAGCAAACATCTTTCCCGTACATAGTGAGATTTTACTTTGGGAAAATTTTTTGTGATATCCCCAAAATTTTCTTGTTAAGTCCCTGACTGGGCTATGTTGCTCAAACTAATTTTTTGTTGTTGTATGCTAAGATGACGCACAAACGTAGTTACTGTTACTGGTTTGCGAGCGAATAGCCTTTTCTTTTAGGGTTTTCAGATTTTAGTCGGAGCGAAATGTTAAGGTATGTGAGTTATCGGTTTTGAATGGTTAAAAATGAACGCCTTCGGTTGTCCTGGGAAAGCGTGTCAAAGAAAAAACAAGGAAAAACGACGCCCGTAATGCCACATACTTAAAAATAATTGCTTGTTGTGTTTCAAATATAGTTCATATTGTTGTCAAATTTGTCTTATAAGCATCTTGTTTTTGTCTTCGGAAAAACTTTGTAACTGCGTTTTATGGTCAGATTTATTGAGAAAATTCAGAGAACAAATTTTGCAATTAAGCGTTGATTGTGACCCCCGTCTTACCTTTAGAGGGCGAAATTTTGGCCCGTTTCCTTTGTCAAAAAATGCAAATTAAAAAAAATTTTGTTATGACGCCATGGTGACGTCACAAACTCCCGTAAGGCAATGATCAATCGTGCCAAGTGTGAGTCTGCACGCTCAGCAGTTTTGGAAGAGCTAAAGGCAAATGACTGTACGCGCAAATAGAAAGAACTCTGCGAATAGAGAGAACTCCGTATAGATTTAGGATGTTAACTTATTGCAGAGTTTCAAGTGATTCCGATTTTTCGGAAAAGCAAAAGGACTGTCGCAACAGCGAAAGAAAAATCAAAGACAAACGAAGTGAGTCGAGCCTTGAGTCTAAGCGAGATTCATCAATTAATGGAAAACGAAACCCGGTAAGTTATTCTAGACCAGGGCGATTATGCTTAGTTTTTGCTTGCCATAGCAAGCACAAGTATTACTTTCAACCACAAAAATATGAAACAAACAGTTTAATCAACGTATTCAATTATTTAATTCTTATTAATTTAACGTCTATGGTCGCTGCTGGTTTCTTACCGATGATGTCAGTGTCAACAAAAATAAGGCTGTGGTCATATGAAGACTACCAAGCAAAAAGTTTCGTTTCTATTTGTGGTGGAATAAGTATTCTTATCTGTGTATAACCAATGATGGTTTCTAACGTTGTTTGAGAGCTAGGTAGATTTTACGATCATGTTATCTATTTTTGCGCGGCTTCGACGTGCTGGTTGCATTTGTGACTGCTGCTATCCACTTGTTTTTGAGTTAAACTTCTTGCTGAAATAATATAGAGCTTTATTCTGGTGATTCTTTCTGACGATTACCAAACTCGTTTTTACGAAGTTTCAACTTTTATCTTTAGTTTAATGCTCCTTTGCATTTACCGTGACTACGGAAAAAGTTGAAGTATTGCAACGTAACCAAATCAAACCTGAACTGGCCACAATTACGCTGCAATTGGACCACGTTCTTCCAGTGTAGGACATTCTTCTAACTGGCATGGAAACGCCTCTATGTAAACTAAGATCAACGTCTGTGACATTTAGTAATTGAAATCTTTAGTACTTACCGTGAAACAGTACGAAAGCTGCAAACGATTTCGGTAGGATTCGAACCGGAACCTCTGACCGTTTATCAGAAACGTGTTGGGTAAAATCCTACGAGAATCGTTTTTTGCCTTCTTACTACTCTAAGGAAAGTTTATGTGACTCCAATTGCAAACTATGCGTAAAGTAAGATAAAAGCCTCCATAGAAGGCTGTTCTCTCGTAAGTCTGCGACAATGCACGTTCCGATGAAAACCACAATCTATACAAGGTCTTGATTTTGCTCTACACCGCTGCGCTTGTTTTTACTGACCCGCTGATGCTAGCTTACTGGCCACGTCGGCTAGGACATGAAGCAGACCAAGTTGGTATTTCCTTTAACTGCTTAGTATTATTTGCTTGTCTTATTTCTACAGAGTGGCTTGCCGCGCTCTTCCGTTTCTCCGAGGTATGCATTTGTAATGTAACTCCATTATCACAGAGATGTTTTGAAATTAGTATTTCCTTATTCAATGTGGTGATAAGTATGCTCTACCTTTTTCTACAGGGAAAGGCAAGCTATATGGGTGCCTACCTTGGTCAGTAAAGCCCTTGTTATTGGTTTCTGGCATGAAATAGCGCAGAACCGAATATAATTAACCGAAGGCGTAAGTTTTTTCCAAGGAGCTCTAGCTAAATGCATTTTTGCAGTGTGCTTCATTATTAGGTTTCAAATTTTGAACCAGATCCAAGTCATCAGTCCATTCCAATCCTTTTTTCTTTCTTTGTAGCAGTTTAACCCTGACATGGCTTCAAGTTCTTAATCGTGTAATTGTTAAATGCTAACACGTCATGTTACGCTGCGTTTGCTGTCACGTTAGAGCGAAATAGGGTTTATTTAAAAAATGGCTGATTAATGGCTGATTTTACTAATGGGTTTTTCAGTGAACCGCAGAAGAAAGTACATCGTGCTCGTAAATCCATTCCCAACAGACATCGAGCGGTCAGCATTGAAAGTCAACTTCGAGCTCGCATAGAGGAACAGTTACCTAAGGTTTGCATTTTATTTTGTGAAGGTCTCAATAGGTCATACGAAAAAATATTTTTATGTATATGCAATGTTTTGGCACTGCCGTGCGACTACCCCATTTATTGTTCAGTTATGCTGACGATAAATTGCTGATAATGTTTTGCTGAATTGTCATAAAGGAATCCCCGATTAAGAAAAACAACGTTGGTCACGTGACAATCGCACAAAAGCGCAAACACAGTGAAGAAAGTGAAGAGAGCTCTGACACCTCGTATCATCCTTCAGGTTCGTATGACTTTTTAGACAATTGGTAGCAAACTAAGGTGGCCCAAGTTCACTTTTCAATAAGTGCTAAAGGCCCCCAACCAGGATTGAAGAAATCTTATGGAGAGACAGAGGCTGGCAATAAATTATCATATTTGCCAGTTGAATGTCTTTTTTAAAAGGAATTTTCGTGATTTTGAGCAAATTTTTTCTTTAAAGTGAAGCTTTTTACTGCTTTTTGAAAGTAACAGTAGGAACATCTCGTGCTCGTGGCCCAACAGCTATCGTACCAAAGCTGAGCATCTAACACATAGTTACAGTTCTGCAATCCTTAGCGGTTGCGTAAATGCAGAATGTACAATGGTACTTATCCTCGCCTAAAGTAGACTTTATATGTAAAGGTCTACTAGTTAATATACTTATGGTAGCTTACAATACCAATAGTACCGGTAGCTACAAATAATTATTGATTTGTAGATTTCCGGGCTATTAAAGTAAGTGGACCATGGCGACTACATTTTAGAATAAGTTCCAAATGAAAATAAAGCGAAGTATTGTTTTTCTTGATGTTTGCCCAATAAAATTCAAACTTTAGTCAGCTAGGTCAACATAACTGATGACAGTTTTCAAGATTTTAATAACCACTAGATTGTAAACAAAAGCACAAAATCGTTACATAAAATCAAAAGCCACTAGATCTATTGGAAAACCACTAATGGTGGCACCACTGAATAAGACCGTTAAGTGTTCTCGGTTTTTCTAATTATACAATATGAAAAATCGCTGATCTTCAAATGCCTTCTCGACTTTTTTGCAGCAGCACCGTGACTACCTTTTTAATTGCTCTTTGTTGTGACTTCACAGTAAATCCAACAGTAAACCTGAATGTGCGTGCTCAGCTTTTTTGAGCCCTGCGTTGCATTAAGGCATATATGCCTTCTTGCTTGAATATGAAGTTCCTTGGAGTGTTCTTTGTCCAAGAAGCGAGAAAGCTAGAAACGGTTTTGGCGGGCGCAATACGACACGACTTGAAAATAAAGCCACAAACCATGTTAAATATCCTCTCTTGTTAAGCTTTTAATACCCTTGCTTTAACGTCCAATCTACTTTAATGTATTTTTAAGAATTTGTTTCTTAACAGACGATTTACCGTCCTTGCCAACTATCATCAAAAAGAAAAAAAAAGATCTAAACTTAATTGCTAACAAAAAGAAAAAAGTAAGAACTAGCATCATACTGTATTTCTATACCAATATACCATTTTCAGCTGGGGCGTAATGTTTCATAATCAAGTCTTGCATTGTTGCAATTACATGTTTTTCTATCATCAAATAATTGGAAATATTGTCGATTGTTGTTTTATTTTTAGTTAGCTATGACCAAAAAAACTCGTTTCATATGGAATTGCTTTCGTGTATTGAAGCCCCAAAGCGACTGTAATAATCGTCATTAATTACAAACCGTTTTCGTTCACTGTTTATGTTTATAGTAATGCTGTTTTTGATGTTTGTTTGTTTGTTTTTTTTCAGAAAAGACCTGAGATACCGTCAAGCAGATCTGTATCTCCATCGACCGACTCTCAGAGCAGTATCCCTGCAAAGATCACTCCGAGGGCCACGAGTTTGGATTCTCCTGTGAGCCGAACAAGCAAGTCAACGGTAAGAATAACCTAAACACTTCTTGAACAAAATACATCAGCTTTATCATTTGAAAAACTAACCGACCAAATATCTGTTTTCACTTTCGCCTGCTACTATAGAATATAATTAGTGAAAGTACCCAGCCTGGCATCCTGATAATCTACTAGTATTTTACTTGGCCTGTAATTTAAACAACGCTTTTCATTGCTGTAATACCGCTTTGTTTAATAAGTTAATAAGCTTATCTCACAATATATTGCTATTTTTAGGAGCGCAAAGCACAAGCACTGACTATGCACATGAACGTAAGCTTTGTTGATTTGTTTCTGCAAGGTGTCTCAGTATAAACGTGGCCCAGAGGGTAAATATCTCAGCCAGTATTGCAGATATAAATTATATTTTTCAGGGTTTATAGATAATGGCAGAACGTTTTGAACTCAATAAAAAATGTCATGGTCAATGAAAGAAATAACATTTTGCTTTGCAATCTATCTGGAGACAAAATCGTTCAAATATGTACAAGCAAAATACCGCAAAAGCTTTAATTTCAACAACTGTCCCCAGAAATTACAAATTAGACGCTGGGTAAAGAAATTTGAAGAAACTGGATCATTATATAAGTTCTCGAACAAAGGGAAACTATCTGCGGTAGAAAGTTGCCATAATCCAGCAGATCCGCGGGATACAAAAAGAATGCGATAGGGTTATCGACAGTATTGCTCGAAGGCTCTAAGTGCGAATAGCGCAAAGGTGGACCTTTTGAACATGTTGTGTAAACGTTTAAATTTTTGTGATGAGTTGTTCAATTGTTAAGTTGCTCATTTTGATTGTTATTTTATCAGCTTTCAAAATATCTATAAACATTTCTTTGAGCTTTTTGTCTAGTCTATCAGATACAAGCATACGAATGAGTCACGTTTATAATGAGACACCCGTTATATTGGGCTAGGCATTCTTGACAGCCTGTGTCGCGTTGCTTTCTATCGAATAACATCGGCGTTTGTATAATGTTTTGAACCCTTGACGTGAGTGCTCAGAATTCCAGAGCGCCCCTAACTTGATAAATGTGTTTTAGACCCTCCGACAAGATTACGACAATATTATGCAGATGACTCCACTTTGCACATGTGTTATGAAAAGTCCACACAACCTCTTGCTTTCATCTAGCGAACCCCCTAAATGCATGGCAATGAACCACATTGACGGAAGGGTAAGGTGTAAGTTTACTGATAGTTTCATCAGCTTTATCTCCTGTTTTTGAAGCAATATTTTCTTGTACATTTTAGATTACGTAAGGAAAAGTGAAATCACCGCAAGGTTCTATTGCAATACTAAGCATAGCTATACATGGCGACTCAATATATCGCGCTTGAGGGTTTTAGTGAAATGAATTGTAAAAATGTCTGTTTTTCATTTTATCAGTTGGTTGTTTGTGTGTACACTTGCCATAATTTTATACAATAGTGTCACTTGAAATTGTTACTCTTAAAGGTTTTGTAAGGGTGTAATAGGCAAGTAGTAATGTAGCGAAATCATGAAATTTTATCGTCCTAATGCGGTAATGCACTAGCCAAAAGTATTCAAGCCGGTTGTGTTGACGCAATAACTGGTACCGACACTGTGATAATGAATTAATGTCTCAAACATCAAGAGGATTAACTTACTAGATCTCCCTCTAAATAACCCAGTTTCTTGCTGAAAAGGCTGGAAATAAATTCAAAATCACGCTTGTGTCACATCATTTTTATCTACTCTGTTTTTGCGCTTTAAACGCGAAATAACAAAGGCTTCACGTTAGTTTCCGAATCGGAAGACAAGCCTATCGTTCAAGATAAAACAATAATGCGGTATAGCCAATAGCAAATAGTTTGTTTCATAGTAAACTGCTAGCTGTTTCCCGAAGCTCTATATGTGCACCTTGAAATTGTGCTGGATAGTAGCTGCTGCTCGCAACCACAAGTTTTGTAATGACTTGTGTGGCACCAGAGTGGCGTAATAAAAATTCTGCTTAAAAAAGTTAACTTGTCTTAAATGTCAGAGCTTCAAGTTTATATGTAAACGATTTAGTCTCAAGCAGTGCTTTGTATTGCAGCTTTACGGATGTTTCAATGTAGTTCGTCAACCAGAAATGTTTCGTCCTTCTAACAAAGTGCCTGTGCTTGGATTGTGTGACCAACACAGGTATGCCGACGAACCCCGGCGTTTTATTTAGCTTTATTCGCTTTCCATCCGCCCTTTGCAACTATAGTAGTTCTGTAACTACCGCTGTTATTAAGTTGTTGTTGTTCTATCACTGTTGCGGGCAACGCAATGTTTCTCGGTGGTGATTTCGAAAGTAAAAAAATGTTATGTCGTCAGCTATGCCTGTGATTTTCTTTGTTGTTGGTTGCAACAAAAGACTGATTTCCGTTATTTTGCTGGCTTACTTTTTATTCTTGGACGATGTCAAACCTATCACTTCGGTCTGCTATCTTCAGAGACATGACGAAAATCGTGATGTACAGAGTTTAAATGGGATAGGTGGCTGTGCAATTCATTGGCAGTTGGCCTGGTTCCTCGACAAGGAAAGCCGATGGCTGAGAAAATTTAGGCTTTTGTTTGAGATCGAATGTTGCTCTGGTGGATATGGACCTTTATGACAAAAAGATCGTATGCTGGGTCTGCTGTTTATCCATCAGTAGAGAAAATATTTTTTTTAGGGAAAGAATGATACGTCATGAAAGCTGTCCTGGTTGTGGTACGTTTTGTGTTGGAGGAAGGTTTCTTGTTTGCATCAAGAACGAGGAATGCCCTCACCGTTTCCACAGGTAGTTTGCTTTGTGCAATGCCATAGTATGACGATTTGCAAATGAATATCCTATCACTGTGAAGCTTTCCATGCGATTTATATCAACAGCCATCAGGAGTGCAACTGATTTAAGGCTTTAATCAACATTTACTGCGTCACTATTTCCAACTCCATGGCTTTGATATTGTTTGAAACGTTTCTGACGTCACAGTCATTATGCTCAGAAAACACAATGAGATGTGTGACGTCATAACTTAATTTTGAAGCGAAGGCAATGTAAACGTAATATTTGTAGCAATTTATAAATCAATCGACCTTAAAATTACTCTTGCAACAGTTTTAAATCTGGGATCTATGTATTCAGAACATTTGTTTTGCATCTCAGAGCTAGGACAGCTAATTGCCAACTTGCATTTTTATACGTGCTGGTTCAGTGCGTGTCTGCCACTATGCACTCGCTTTTATTTGAGCAACAGTATTTGTAATTGTGGCCGCTCAGACCGATTTTTAATGCAGCTTGAAATACTTATAGAGCTCATCCAAACTCCGTGTTTATAAATCTCGTACAAACTTCTTGTTTGTACAGCTCATACTAACTCCGTGTCGATAAAGGTTTTACAATCTCCTTGTTTATAATTCCAAGAGCTGGTTCTGAGCTCTTGTGATAAAAATTTTCCAGACTTACCTGGATACGATTCAACCGCCTCGCAACCGGTGTTGGATGGTTTTTGTTTTGTGTGTATAAATGGGGTTTTTCTCCATCGATATACGAGTTTGGTTGGACTAAGCAGACCGCAAATCCCATCTTAAATGAAGTTACAAGGAACTGGTTGAACAACATAAATGCCGGTTTGTGATCTGGGCACACCCTGAGGTGGTATAAAAGGACAAACCTTTGGCCCCAGTTGGTGGATGCATTTTCAAAGGACAACGAGTACTTCTAAATGCGAACGCTCTTTTGACTAATACTTTGGCGTAATTGAGTTTTGAACTTTGTAACTAATATCGTTGTGTCACTGCCGCTTTGCTAAGTATATTCTATTTTGTTAAGACTTTATTTTTGACTTGAGTGTTTGTTTTAGAGATTGCATGGTTTTGAGTGGTCGTCACGGAGATTGCCCCCATTGTGGGGCCGACTTGTCCTATGTAAAAGAAGTAAATTTGACCCCAGGTCGCGACATGGACCTGATGTGGATCCTTGCGGGACATAATCCTGAGAAAGTAAAACTAAAACAATACATCGATGAGAGGTGAGCATGAAATGGTGACTTATACAAGAAGTACAACTTATTGATGTGCAATGTGCATTGACTTGTTTTGTGGTCTTACTAGTCAAAGGCATGAAGTTGGATAGATGTAAGATGAAAGATGCAGAAGTTGGGTAGTTTATGTTTGACTACTGAACGTGCACCATACCAGTAGCATCTAACATCAAATTCTACGGAAAATGCATAAAATCGTCATTTTATTGTATTACAAGCAGGGATGTGGAAGCGGTTATTTTTCAAACGCTTCCGCTTCCACACCTATCGCTTCCGCTTCCACCAACAAAAAACGAAAAAACGACCATTGACAATTTTTTTTAACTTTTGTGGGTCTTTAGCCTGCTTTCTCCTACACTTTATCATTTTGAGAAGACAAAAACCTTCATTTATTGCTATTACTTTACCTACTTCGCTTGAGCTTATTGTTTCGAACTACTCTGTGTTTGTTTTTCTTAGATATCAGAGCTCGTGTTGAATGTAGAACAGTGCTTTTCAATCTTTTTGTCATCGTGGAGCCCCTAATGTACGTGGGGCATACCAAAAGTTCTGCACAAACTGTTATATTTTTAGAACTAAGAATCACGAAATAATAAAACAAGTTTATTTTTTAACAATATCTCCTTGCAAGTCAATGCACTTTCTCCAACACTCTGCAACCTTCTTTATTCCTTCTTCAAACCAGTCTTTTGACATGGCCTTAAGCACCTCATTTACGGCTGACTTCAGCTCATTTTTACACCCAAATCTTCTGCCACGAGGAGGATCCTGTCCACACAGCATAAGTTTCCATGGCTAAATTAGGTGAGCTGAAGTCGCAATTTCTTCCTCATCCAGCTTATAGCCCAAGCGACTTCCACCTATTTGGGCCACTCAAGGATTAGGTTCATTCAAAGTGCTCACTACTCTCCTTTTCTAGATTCAGAACTCTTGGCAGCTCTCATTTGTGGAGCTGCCCTCCCTGCTTTTTTTGAGATTCTACACCTACCAGCACTGTGACTTCCTCCTCGGACTCCTCCAGCTAGTATACCTTTACTGCTCAATCTGGCCCTCTTCTGCTAATGCAGCACTCGCACCCCACCCTCGCTTTCAAACCTCTTATTCTTTTTCCGCCCACTTTGTATCTTCTCCGTCTGCACCCTCACCACCGCTTCATGCTCCTGGCTATTTCTCTTTATCTCCTGCTTTCTCTTCCCCTCCCTTACTCTCTTAGGGTTCTTGAATGGAATGCTGGGGGTCTCCAAGCCAGGAGCACTAAACTGCTACACTTTATTTTGTCTCATCCCGTTGACCTTATTGATATCCAGGAATCTAACTTCAATTTATCTTCCTCTTTCCGGATCCCTGGATTCTATGCTCTGCAATCCCATGGCACTCACTCCCGATCTGGTATTTTTTCTACTGATGTCGCAGATGCTAGCGGCGGCGTCATCATTTTCGTCAAGCAGTGCTTATCTTTCTCTGAGCTTTCTACCTCCTCTCTTTCTTTGCTTGGCCCCTACTCTGATTATGTAGAGGTCAACATCTCTCTAAACGACTCCTCCTCGGTGTCATTTCTTAATGTTTATGCTCCCCCTATTCGTTCTTCTACGAAGGATAGCAAAACCAATTTCTTTTCTCTCTCTCCATTCTTCCCTCCTATGTGGAAGCGGAAGCGGTGGATTTTTCGCGCTTCCGCTTCCACATCCGTGATTACAAGAAACAGAATTGTTTTTGTTTAATAATATACTTCTAACAACATGTTGAAGCTACGGGGTATAAATTTTATACTTTTTACTACCTTTCCATTTCCAGCTGCACGGCTTAGCTCTTGCTTCAAACAGGTGAAGTGCCACATAGGTTATGCTTGACCAGCATTTCTTAGCCAGAGATAAATGTACCCGTAAAGTTAAATTTCTTCCTATTGGGGGTTATTTCTTCATTTGACTCCCTTCAATGAGATCGTAACAAAGATTTATTTGTTAACCAGTTATGTTATATAAAGATTATTGACGATTGAGTATTTTGGGAGTAATTGTAAATAAACGAGATCGGAAAAGGGGTAGAAAATTAAAAAAAGATTAAAAACCTCTGAAGTAGACCATACACACGGACAATTTAAACGAGGACTTAATTATTAAAGGTTTACATTTACTTTAAATGTTCTTTATTGCCTACAATTTTTATCTCACAGAGGCAAGAGTGCTCGCATGGGACACAAGCCTTCGATTCAGTTACTTCCGGAGAGGCTTCCAGGAATTACTGAAACCTTACCAAGTGGAGTTACTGTTGATACAAGTACACTGATACCCGGAAACGATCGCAAAAAACTTGAAGATATATTAAACAGTTTTAAAAACGAAGGGTGAATTTCGTATGGTGTAGACCAGTGATTCTCAACCACTGTGCCGCGGCACTTTTGTGTGCCGCCAAATTTTCGATATATTTCGCATTAGAAATATTCTTATTATTTACTTGAAAGTAATCCTTTAATAAGCGTACTGTTATTTTTGTAGTACGCATTATTTTATTTCGCATATTTGAAATTATTATCATAAACTATTTTACGCAGTGTGTTATATGTAAGTAAATAATTTTTAAACTTATCTTTTTCTATGTGTGCCACCAAATTTTGAAATCGTTAAAAGTGTGCCGCAACAAAAAAAAGGTTGAGAATCACTGGTGTGGACTAGCGTAATTACTCATGTTACATTCAAAATTAAACACACGTGTTCGGTAAAAAATATGCATCGTGAAAAATCGGCGTTAAGATGAAGTCAAACTAGGCTGTTGCTGAAAATTAAAATTTCGGTCCTTGGCTTAATAGTTAGACCTATTTTTAACTATCGAAATCGTCCAGCCTGCTTGTTTTCGGAGTAATATTTTACAGATGACTCATTCCGAGTTTTGAGTTGTATTTTAAAATTCGTGCTTTAAGTCATATTTGAACTGTAATTTTGATTCCAAGCAAAATAATCAAAACATCACTTTTTACTTGAATTCAAACTGTAGTGCGGTGCAGTCACGGCTCAGTTTTGTTGTAAAATACACGGCTTATATTTTTTGCATCATTTTATCAATAGCAATTTTTTTCAGATCAAGGAAAAACCGTTTTCAGCCCAAAATGTTTCTGCAATATGTTAGCGATAATGATCTGATTAAGGTATTGTGAATGTTTTTTTTTGTTTTAGTAGCGTATTGGTTTCAATGTGAAGGACAAGTAATGTAGTTGTGCTTAGAGCTTAAAAAACACGATTAGAGCTTGTATACTGTATGCTTAATGCCATGGGCAAGACTTTGAATCAGGACGTTATCATCACTCAGTTAAGGTGCGGTGGCATGTGAGTAGTCCAATGTCCGGGTTTTTGAGCGTACTACAAACACGTTTAATCCGATTGCAAGGGGCGAGGAGCACCGAGATTGGCTTTGGGGAAGATAGCAAATCGGTACTAGGAGTTATCTTAGTTTTACTACACATTTCCAGAAGTATAAAAAAGTCAGTTAAGATTTTTATATGTATTGAACGGCGGGATTACTCACTGGTTTCACAGTCTTGAAGATGCTAGATCTACGTGTGCATGAATTCGGTGCTCTCTGGCTTGAAAAGAAACTTCACAGCTTTGGCGTTCCCTGCTTGCTTTACCAGTGTTAGCTGTCGAAATACAGCGTGTCCTAGCGCTACCGATAGCTCTCACGCAAGGCTAAATGCTGTTTCGTGGCTGGATGATGCTGTTAATCTGCTGTTGATTTACAGGTCCTGCATATGCTTAGTGATGGCTTTGACATTGCACTTCACAAATCAGTATTGGATGCTGCATTGTTGGAAGCTGTGCCCAATTGTGATATCACTGTTATTCATTTGTTACTGCAAGCTGGCGCCGATGTCAACTACCGCTATGATAACGGAGATACTCCTCTGGTAAGTTGGCCGTTTTGAATTCAAAACGTCAGTGTTAAGTTAACATGCATCTTACAAATATTAGTGAACTCGGAGCAATTTGTTGCTTTGACTTAGGTTTGAAACCAGGACCTTGGTGTTGCAATTCTGGCAGTTGCGCCGACTCGACATGCCTCACTTCTCTACAAAATGATTTAACATTGTATATGAAGCCTGCGCCGGTGTTTTAAGAGAATTTTGATGCTTGCTGTGAGAGTATTGCAGATTGAATGGCACTTCATGGCATTTGTATCACCGAAATGCGAAAGTGATTCCTGTGATAAGCAAACTTAGTAGTTTGATGTAGTGATAAACAGCTGGTTCATACTTGACGCGGAAACAGCAGATGCGGAAATTTTATCGTGATACTGAAAAAAGCAATCGATCCTATTTTAAAATAGCCCAAACTTTCATTAAGTCTCACGTTGCGCGTTGTTACAGCACCGAGCTCTTTATAAGAAGAACAAGCGACTTATTTTCTATCTTTTGATCAACAAAGCGGACATCAACATACTTGATGATGATGGTAAGATATTTGTCATCTCTAAAATGTGGTGCAAAAACATATGGTTAGGTGTAGCCGCTATACTGTGTATTGCATAAATATGGGGTGGGCCATAAGTCGCGCACCAAAGTATTAAAAACAATTCTGATAATAATAAACGTTATTTTATTAAAACCAAGCTTATCTTAATGAATTGAGGAACACGTTGTACAAGTTGATGCAATCACAAATGCTCAAAATACTCCCTATTTGCGTTGATGCACAATTCCAGTCGATGTTCAAAATTTCCATAAACTTTATCAAGTAAGTTGCGAGATTGCACCCTCGAATTATCTGCTGGCGAAGATGGTCGACATCTGCAATTTTTGTAGAGTAAATTAGTTATTTGAAATGGCCCAAAAAATATAAATCCATTGGGGTCAATTCATGGGACCTTGGTGCCCATTCTGCGGTGCCTCTTCGCCAAATCCAATTTTCAAAATTTCCATTCAGCCAATTTTGCACAATCGTCGCATAATGAGGTGGGGCGCCATCATGCATAAACCGAAGCGGTTTTCCTTCACCGATGCGCTCCAGCATGAGATCATTTTGTAGTATTTTCAAGCACACCTCGCCCGTCACTTTCTAGTTAAAAAAGAGCGGGACCAAAACATGACTCTTCCAAAGTCCGCACCACACTACCACTTTTGGACACGAGTGCTCTTTAGTAGGATCCATCGAATGTGGGTTTTCGCGCGAATAATAACGACAGTTTTGTTTATTAACTTCGCCGTTTGCAAAGAAGTTAGCTTCGTCGCTGAGCGAAACATCGTGGTTCACAAAATTTGGATTCTGAATCAGCTGATCTTAAAACCAAGTAACCATCTGAAGTCGTCGGTCTGGGTCATCTTCGTATAGCTTGTTCAGCTGTTGCAGTTTATACGGATAAAAACTTTCGGCTTTGATGATACGTCGCATGGTGATTCTTGGGACACCGCGCTCACTTGACAATCGTCACAATGGTTTTTTAGACTGTTCTCAACTTTTTCGATGACGCGTTTTGGGTTTCGTCAGACACTCTAGGAGGGCCACTTCGTGGTTTGTCTAGGACACTACCAGTTTCACGAAATTTCAATATCAAACTTCCTACTATCGTGTGAGAGATAGGCTCACGATCAGGATAAATTCGATTAAATTTGTAAGCAACAGATCGATTAGTGGCGCCATCAGCACCAGACATGATTACCAGTTCAACTCGTTTGTCAATTGTTGAGGACATATTTATAAATTAGAATAAAAAATTTTTAAAGGCAAATCATAACTAAAAACACATTGATCAGAATTAAATTTGAAAGTTTTAGTAACTGATACATACAATGTTTTGTTACACTATAGAAGAACATGTATTTTATACCCAAGGAAAAGAAAAGGTATTTTCTACCCCGCTGATTTTACATTGTTTCATATCACACTTCACGTAATTCTTCGGTGCGCGACTTATGGCCCACCCTGTATATTTGAAAAATGATCTAAGGCACCATTAGCTCCTTAGGAAAAAACAACACGGTTCCTACATTATGATGGTATTCGTCAGGAAGGGTATCCGGAATTCAAAGTGCTGCGATGCTCCAGCAAAAAGTCTGGTTCAAAAGTAGTGGTAGACATTCACTAAATCAGCACGAAAGCCTGCAAAAAACGGAAAAAGACGTAAAATTGAGTAAAATATGCGTTATTTGGCATGTGGTGGTTATGCTCTACTTTGTTGTAGGTATGACTGTCCTGCACCGTTCTGCAATGGAGGGCTACTTAGAAGGATGCCATCTCTTTATGATGTACGGAAAGGCGAGCGTCAACGCGCGCTGTGAAGGAGGCTACACTCCGATAATGTGGGCTGCAGAACACAAGCAAACAGCTATGGCAAACTTTCTCGCCTATTATGGAGCCGATTTGTCGCTTGTCGATAATGTAAGAAGTTTAGCTAATAATTTCAAAACAATATGTGGCATTGCAAGAGTAGCGTTTATACAAATGAAGTGGATTTCTGGATAAAGTTTTGTACTTACAAATCGCAAGCTAATATATTGCACCAACTATAAATTGAAATATAAACGCTTGGCTTTTTTGCTTTAGGCAACATGGAGGTTTGAGAGTCACTATTGATAATTTGTAAGATAAATTTTAAACTTGGAAAGAAATGGTGTAGCAAGAGAGTTGATCTTTGGTAACTACTACTTGAAGTAGCTGGGTTGTCAAGGTTGAAGTTTGGGGTAGTTATAATGGTTATGTCTTATGGTCTATGAACCTCTGCAAATAATTTTTGTTTGTAATATTTTGGAAGACAGCATTGTTGCTTGCACAGTTTCAGTTTACTTAATTAATTTGTATTGCAGGAAGGGAACATTTGCTTACATTGGGCTGCCTTATCTGGCGATGTTGATATACTGCTTATGTGCTTACAACGTAACAGTAATCCGAACCATGTGAGTATGTGTTGTGTCTTCAGTTAAACCAATTATTTCTCTGTCGCCCAAGCAGTAGTTTTTAAAGTTCTCTTTGTTCCTTGCGGTCTACAGTCGTATCAACCTGAGTTGGTTCAATGGTGAGCGCTCGCGGAATGCTCAGTGGTATGCACGACTCGCGGCTAAGAAGCAGTGGGTGCATGTGATGGCGTGAACTTCCATTCCCATTAAATTACTTGCCTGCGTTTGTTTGCTTATTGTATTACGTCACGAAGTTGACCTTCGATGATTCCAGGCGAATGTTCATGGAGACACGGCTCTGCATATAGCAGCTCGGGAAGGCAATCATCAGTGCATATCGCTGCTGCTCGCATATGGAGCTGATTCCACTATGCAAAACAATGGGAAAGATACACCGCTAAATGTAAGTTTTGTACGCAATGTGTATGCTCAGCTGTGTACTGCATGTGTTATGTATGCGCGTTTCAGTGCGCTCCTAAGCAAGACACAGCTTGGATGATGCTCAAAGTAAACGAGTGGATACGCAAAGCAGGGCTCATTGAAAATCGGGTACTTCCCCTTAATCGAGAACGCATCCTGACCGAAGATTTGTCTCGTGGCTATGACAAAGTGAGTGACTTCGTTGCGTCGTTTTGAGACTTTTTCAAAGTGCTGCTTACTCTTTTCAGATGCCAATTATGTGCGTAAATGCGGTCGACGACGCCCCATCACCCACCCATCCCTCAAACAGCTTTCATTACGTCGTTGAAAACGTTCACACGTCACCCGATACTCGAATCAACCTTCAAATAGCTGCCATACAGGTAGTTGTCTGGCATTGCAAATCACTGTACTTGCGATTTAATTTTAAATCTTGTTTCCAGCTGCACGCTATACTCTGTGGAGTATTTTTGTTAATTTCGTTGGAATATACTCACTAAAGTTTTTAATAGAAGTCATTTTGTCTGGGCGATCGTTGTATTTTGCCATTTAGATAAGCATTAATTTTTGTATGTTCATAGTGGTTAATAAAAGTGATATGAATATTTAAAGATATTATCTACATATCAATAATAAGCACTATTGCGTTATTCTGTGTAAGGTCGGTCATTGGATACCGGAGGTATGAATGCATATCTCTTAGCAAAGCTGGCGGATTAGAGAAGCTACTACCGGATTTGGATCTATTTGTCCATCGCTAACCTTGCTTTTGCATCAAGCGTTGACTGTGAAAACGAGGTTTCAAATGGTTCCAGGGGTAACTGGGACCCTCGGGAAGGCCAGCAGTCATTTCGACCCAACCCAAAGGAAGTCGGGGACCGCACCACCACTTTGAGGCGGCTGTTGATTGGTGCAGAATGATTGGTCTAGGCCTTGGGGATTGATTGGTGGAGGCCTTGAGGAGTTGCTTGGCTTCTGGGGCTCCATGGTTTTCCGCCATGTCTCCATCCCTCGGAAGGGGTGGGGTAACAACAACAAGCTTCAAATAGCGTTTTTCTTTAGTCTGGAGTTGAATCAATGAGCAGAAAAAAGATTAGCAGGGTACTTCTATACGATGGTAGGAAGGTACCGCTTTACCTATGTACCCCTTGTGCAGATCGCAGAAAGTTACCCTGTTTCTGGGACTGTAATGTGTTACACCGCGCCCTCGTCCCGAGGACGGTGTGTCGTAGCAACCACCTTCAAATTAACTCTTTATGAGTTTGAAGGCTTGAGTCTTCTTTCCTGAGATGAAGGTGCAGAGCGAAACGTAACATTCATTGCAAACTCAATCGAACAATTGTAGGAACGTGCTGATCGGGTTGAGAAAAATTGGCAGCCATTTTGAAGCAGCTGCAGTCAAGATCCGAAGTTACATTGGGTGCTTTACAAATTTTGTTGTAAATACTCCGTCATTGTAGCGATTGCATTTCCTTAAATCAACCATAGCCTATTAGTATTATAAACAGCAAAAAATCAAAATCGTTGAATGATGGTGTGAGTCAAAGGGCTAATCAACAGTTCGCCGTCGTTATGATCGAGAATATTATGTGTGTTATGTGATGCTCAATAAAAATTTATCCTATACACTGTCAATAAGTTCATGACTAAAGGAACAGTCCTTGACTGCAGAAAGAGGAAGCTGGTGTACGAATCACTGCAAGATTTCCTGAAAACGTGAATAGGGTCCGTGCTTCTGTTCAGCCGAGTCCAAGAAAGAGAAGAAACCAAGAGTTTGGGATATCAATGACAACTATTCAACGAATGCTAAGGAAGGACCGGACTACGTTCCCGTGCAATATCACTACATGGCACGGGCTCGCTCGCACAGACAAGCGGAGGCGCACTGAAATATGCAACAAAGTAGCAGAACGAATGGATCATTTTCCGAGTTGGATAGACAAAAAGTTTTTATCTGAGTGGTGCTGTAAATCGCCGTAACAATGTGCACTGGGGAGATGAGAGACCTGGAGAGATTGATGAAAGGTGGTTGAAAGGCCCAAAGTGGCTGCTCTAATGTGCTTTATATGCAAAGGGATGCATGGGCCATACTAGTTTGGGGGTAGCAGAGGAAGAACTGTCACAATGAATATAGAGCGCTACAGAGAAGTATTGAATCAATGAGAACCTCAACCAACTGTGCACACCAAACCAAAAGAGATTTTTGTAGTTCCAGCAGGATAGTGCAACTCCCCATGCAGCACTTCAGACTATAGCCCATTTGCACACATTGTTTGGAAACAAAATTTGAAGCTTGCAGGCAGAGCTCGAATGGTCCTCCACATCTCACTCATTTTGACATCTTTGTCTGGGGTGCTGCTAAAGGAAAAGTCTACAAAGGAAAGCCTCGCTCTCAACTGAAACAAGCTATTGAAGCATTTGCCCCGAGTGTTCCAACACACGTGTCGCATAATTGAGAATTTGCTGTTCGTAATCATGCCTGCGCACACCGAAATGGGTCCATATTGAAAACGTGAATTACAAAAGTATTGTGTAGGTTATCGGAGTCTTGATGCATATTTTAACATAGCAAGATGTTTCTGAACGGAGTGCTTTCAATTTTTGATTTATCTCTTTTAAATTAAATTTCTTAAATCTCAAAGAATAGTGAAACAGGCTCTTTTAGCACTTTTTTTGCGGACTTGAAAATGAGGCTTTTTTGCCAACTTGTACTTTCTGTTTTTCAGTCGTGCAGATGTTCTGATGGTTGCGGTACTAACTCTTGCACTTGCGGGATCATTAGTGAAGGCTGCTGGTACTCTGATAACGGCACCCTTCTCCCCAATTTTGACATCACGGAGCCCCCACTCGTTTTCGAATGCAACCAGATGTGCAAATGCAATACAAAATGTCGTAACAGAGTAGTACAGAAAGGAATCAAGTACGTCATAGGCTTGTAATCCATCAGTGTCGTTTGCATAGCGATTAAAGCCAGATTAAGCTCTTTAGAAGCGAGGTGAGCATTTTACTTTGTTTTGTTTTTACGTATTTGTGACATAGAAGGTGAAGTGACGTGATGATAAAAACTAACCAAAATGCTTGTCTCGCTTTTTGGTGAAATCGTCTTTGTCACTTGTTTAACCAAAATTTCACTAGATGTGTGGTCTTTTACGATAACAAATAACTGGGTTGGTCCCAGACATAATGTCAAAATGTTAATTGTCATTGCCTTTTTTATGTTTGTTTACAACAGTTAGATTTATCCATTGGGTAAATACTTGTATCAAAAGTTGCAATGCATAAAACTTGTTTAAAAAGGTTTAAAACGACCTTGAATTATGACCGTGTTTTATAAACGCCCAGCCCAGCTTACGATGCTTCCTAATAGCACTTTTCACATGCTGTTCAATGTTGCGTCAACAAGATGGCAGCTAAATTTCAATCTTGCTCCGCGTGTGTAGGAAGGAAAGGTATCTTGATAGCTGTGTATTGAAGTGCGATTATAATTTTGCATTCAACTCGTTAGTCTGTGTTGCCTAACAGTTCAGCAAGTTTATTGCATACAACAAGCAAAATGGTTGAATTATTGTTTCAGGTACCGGTTACAAGTTTACCGTACAGTAGGCATGGGTTGGGGTGTGCGGGCGCTCGAGCCCATCCCGAAGGGCGCATTTGTGTGTGATTACGTCGGAGAGCTGATAACTGACGCAGAAGCAGACAATAGAGAAGACGATTCGTATCTATTTGACTTGGAAAATACGGTGAGTACTCTTAGATACGTTTAAATTGCGTTTTCAGCTTCAGTAACGCGTTTTTGTGGCAATGATCTCGCGGTCGATGCACCAGAGGATTAGGGTTCCATAGAGCGTGTATTTCGCTTGCTAGGAAAGAAGCTTCAAATATTTTTTTCCACTTTGTATATTTGTGACAGATTGCACCGTTCCGGCAGTACTTGCAACAACGGAGCAGACTGACCACAAATTGTTTTCATTTAGTTTTTCTTTAATTTGTTTGTAGAGGTCTCAGCTATATTTTGCTCATTTTCCAGGATGGTGAAATGTACTGCGTCGATGCCCGCAACTATGGTAATGTGTCCCGCTTCATCAATCATTTGTGTGAGCCGAACTTGGTCCCTATCCGTGTGTTCGTTGACCACCACGACATCAGATTTCCTAAACTTGCCTACTTCACAAACAGGAAGATCAAAGCTTACGAAGAACTGGGGTAAGAAGTTGCTTTGCAGTGCTTTCAATAAATTAAAATGGTGAAGGTGTCTGCGCAATGAGTTTCTAGCAAAAGATAAAAAGTTTAAATAAGTTTTTGAGAGAGAGATCCACTTTTTTAGATCCGATTTCGTCCGCGTTAACGCAGGTGACTGGATTCACCTCATTTTTTTCAAAGGTTTGTAAACACCATCACACCACTTCGTTCTGTCAATGGTATCTTCCTTTTTTAGTCCAATCTGATCGGTATGTCCTTACATTTGTCTTTTCCACATGTTCGGTCCCCACGCCCTCTTGTTTTCGCCACTTCAAAATCCAACGCTCTTCTCAAAATGTCATCATTATCCCTTTTCAAAACATGCCCATACCATCGTACTCCACTCGCCCTGGCTACTCCATCCAAAGTATCCTTTTACTTTAAACCCAACAAACTCATAAGTTCTTGGCCCCTTTTCTTAATCAACTTAACTCCACACATCGCTCTCATCATTGATTTTCCAGTTTTTCTCAAAATTGCCATCTCATTTTGCCTCAGACACCACGTCTTGCTCCCATATAGCATTGCTGATCTTACAAAACTCTGATAAATCCTTTTCATTTTTAACAAAAACTTTCTCCCATAAAGCAACCTCCACATTCTCTAAATTTCATCCATCCAATTCTCGTTGTTGCCGTCACCACTGCTTCACTTCCACTACTGGCGTTCAACCTGTCTCCCAAATAACAAAAACTTGTTTACTAATTTTTTGCGGGGAGTTACTCTCCCCCATGACTATATGTAGAAAGGTAGCTGCTTTAACCCGAACTTATGAAGACATTTTTGAGTCCTCATTCAGTTTTTTTCTTTTTTTGGAGTAGGGCGAAATTCTATCGAACTAATTTTAATTTCTAAATGCAGCAAGATTCTCGCTGACATCTGAAGGTCTTCTCAAGATATCTTTGCAAATATTTTTTAAAAACATTTTTGTTAGAATTTTTCACGCCGCCTCGTCTGGTATTCAATACATTTTCTCCGCTTACTGACTTGAATATCTATTCAGATTTGATTACGGAGACCGTTTTTGGGATGTAAAGTGTCGTCAATTCACTTGTCAATGCGGTTCAATAAAATGCAAATATTCGGAAGAAGCTTACAGAAAGAAAGCTGCTGCTGCTGCAAAGGAAGGTAACTTGTGCAGTTCAGCTGTCTTTTTCACTATTGTTTTTTCTACGTGTTTCTATCAAAAAAAGAAAGATCTAGCCAAGAACCCAGTAGAACTCATTTTTTTGTGCATAGCAAAGGCGTAACCAGGGGTAATAAAGAAGGCAATTATTCCCCCCTCCGAAAGATTTATCAAAGCTCTGTTTTGGAGTAAATTCCTACTTCCTTTGAATCCTGAGTGCCATCTAAAAGAAGTCATGACATAAGCTTAACAAAATATGCTTTTTCTCTGACTCTCGACAGGTACTCTGGAATTTCTACTTATATGGAAAGTCATGCATAAACATGGTTCAACAGTATAAAAAAGAATTTTCCGCCCGAACGAATATTGTAGCTGGCTAAGTGGCTATGCTCCTGATGCAAAATAATCACATTCTCTGCTAATTTGCAATAGTTTGTCTAGAGGTTTAATACAAAAAGTTTTGGTTTTAGCCCAAGAAAAGAGCAAGACAAAGCAAGACCAGATGAATGGCGTGGTCGAAAACTGATTTGAAGTGTGGATCTATTCGTTTTTATGGTCGTTCAAGCTGTGACTGCAAGACTGATTATCACCTGCTAACATTTTCAATCTCAACACTTGGGTTGCAGCCAGGTTGTGTTGTTGCTAGTATTGTGCCAAGTAGATTTCAAGTTTTGTGTTTGAGAGGTAAAATATGTCAATTTTGATCAAGTGTTCTTTCTTGCTTTGTTGACTTTGGTTAAAATCATTTGTTGCTGGGATTATTTGGCATTACTTGTTGGCTTACTGTGGCAAAATTTTTTACACCGATTTTTTACGTTATTGATGACGTCACCTACACCGTGATTTATTATGACGTCATTACCGCCTAATTTTACCTGTCAGCATCTTGCTACTACTTGGACAGCCAAAGTGCTCACTTCACGTTGGTCTCCTAATGTAGTTGCCTTTTTATGAATTAGTGAAATTTGTAGGAAACTAACTCATTGCAAACTTGATGCGTGTTGTCAACTTTTTAATGTGTAATGTATTTGGCAGTTATTATATTTTCTTCTTGCTACTTCGAGTGGTTTCTACAAAAGTGTCAGTTGGTTTAAAAATTAAAAATTTGTTTTCTTTTTAGGATTTTTACCAACTCTGGACCTTCTTTATTGTGCATTCGTTCTGCTTAGGCAGTGGTTGAGCTGCTACTTGCCATCAAGTTGTAAGAAGTAGTAAGATCGGTTGTTTTTGTGGTATTGCGAACAAATTCAGCTGGTAGAGTTTTCAAATAGCAGAGTGTTTTAAAAACAATTTTAAAGTGTAGCATAGTGTGCTGATGGAACATTAATTTTTCAAACTTCAGGGTAGTTGTGACCTCTTCGGAAATACGAGGAAATTTAAGTTCTAGGCTATTTTTAATTTCTCGTTTTTTAGTTAATTTACCGCCACACATGGCTTCTTTGGTTCTCAAGATCGTCATCTCCGTTCAGGCACCAACTCTCACTTCCCTACCATCGACAGCTTACTGCCATGAAGCAACTGGCATTCAATCTGTTCTCATTACAAGAACTTTGCTGACCCCACTTAGTCATAAAATGATAATTTTTCATCTGGTTCCACTACTCTTTATTGTCTACGCAACTTTCACACACAAAGCCTTTTGCCAGAATTGAAGACTTTTTTTGTCACATCCTCCTCGCATTCATTTGTCAAATTTCGTGGGCAACATCAAATTTGTCATCACCTTCTTGCCGCACTTGACACATGAATCGACTTTGCAGTTGAGTATTACACCTTTTAAATCACTCATCATCCTTTTGTCCTCCCAAATTGTCCATCATCCTCCTTCAAATGCCATTTTGCATTTCAAAAACTTGTTTCTCGTATTCTCAATTCTTTCTCTCGTTAAACGCAGTCACCTGCATACAAAATTATATTCTATCAAGCCTTCTCTTGTCCTTGAATTAACTGCTACGAGTAAAACCGGTGGAGATAACGCAGATTCTCGATGTACACTAACTTAAACCGAAAATCCTTTAGATAACTCGGATTCCACTCTAGCTTTCGACTTCGCCCATCAAAGGAGACTTACAGCTGTTACAATTACCTCTGGTAAACCTGTCTTTCTTATCGCCTATTTCATCACCTTTGCTGTAATTCGATCAAATGCCTTTTCCATGTCTACAAAGCACGTGTAAAACTTTTCTCTAGATTCCCTAAGCATTCTTCTCAAGCCGAACAATGGATTCGCCGTTTATCTGTTGGGATAAAACCATATTGCGCCCAGCACGTCGTAAGAGGCGGCTATTGGGTGCCAACCAATTGCAGGCTTAATTGTCAATCGTTGGGTTGCCATCTTTATTTCTTGGTCGGACCACTCACGTCAGAATACTGAAATTGGGGGTAAGCAAAATCATGCTTCCCGTAAAAAAATTTGCTCCTACAAATTTCCACGACGAGAAAAGTAGACAAATGGCTATCAGTCCCCGGAAGACTTGAAATATTCTGGAGGTACAAAGTCAGCATCACAATAACGAAAGTGATGGTAAGCGGCCGCAATGAAATTCATGTGGAGCTTGTCGGAGGAGAGTGATGGCCTATTAGTGTTTTGCACAAATTGTGGAGACTGGGTTTATGGCAGACGTTTAAATATAAAGAGAGTTACATCTAAGTTGCCACGCGTTTTCATTGCTCAAGATGTAGGGGAATGATGGAAGTAATGGTGCATTCGAACAATAAGTTGTGTGATTAGGTGAGACAGTTAATAGGTGTTATTATTTGGGAGATAAGCTAAATACGAGAGGTTGGTGTGAAGCGGCAGTCATAGCAAGAGTAAGAATTGGTTGGGTGAGATCCACAGAATGTAGAGAGCTGTTACTTGGAAACAGGTTTTCATTGTAGATTAAGGCGAAAGATTATCGTTGTTGCGTAAGATCAGCAATACTCTATGGAAGCTAGACATGGTGTGTAAAAGAAAAATAAATTTTAAGGACAGAGGAAAGGGCTGTAGTGACAGTCATGTGCGGTCGAAAATTAGTCGGCAAAAACACTACCGAAGAAGAGATGAACATGCTGGTGCTAAAAGAAACTGTAGAAGGGTCGGAAAAGGCAAATGGAGTTAGATGGTATGGACATGTGCTAAGAAGAGATAATGACAGTGAGATGAGTGCGAAAATTTGCAAAAAGAATGGGGTGAATCCGGCCAAACCCATGAAGGGGATAAAAATTAAATTAGGGACTGCTGCTGCTGCTCCTGCTACTGCAAGTGCTGCTGCTGCCACTGCTGCTGCTGCCACTGCCACTACTACTAGGTCCCCCACGAAAATGTTTATCCCAGTTTTTTTAGCCACCATTGGCATTAACATTGTTGTTTTATGTTACATATCTGCGCATTACCGCGGTCAAGGGCATCTCACATGGTTTATGCAATATGCGCTATTTCACAAAGAATAGTACTGCACTATATGTATATTGGTAGCCTAATATACACATTTAGCAGTGTTTTAAGACCTACATCTGCAATGCAAAAAATCTTGAATATCGTTTTAAACACAAGGTACCAATATCATAAAGATAATTGACGTTAAATTAAAAAATGTTGGTGCATCAAAATTGAGTTTGGTTGGTAAATTTGGTGAATCACCAAAAAAAAGGAAGTACGTCTTACGTTTACATTTTTTGACGCATTTTTTACACAGGTCCAATTTATTTTTTGTGTTTTCAAGTACCCTTAAGCATATTCAAAGCCAACGCTGAACAAACGTCTTCTTGCATATTACGACTCTAAGCTAACCGATGAAGCATGAAATCTATATTCCGAACGTCAATCTATAAAAAATCAGCCGCGTTTTAATGCGTATCATGTACTTGGAGCTGTCAGAGCGCTTATAAACTACAGTGCACATGGGACATGCACTTGGAGTACATTGCATGAAACAATAGTGCATGTGGGACATGTGCTTGCAGTTGTAAGGGTTAATGTGTGGCGGTTGAGTTAATTACTTAAGCAATGCTTCGATTGCTCATTAAATTAGGATTTAAAACGCAGACATGCGAATCTGTTTTCTCTCCGTCACAGAATTGATTGACAAAACAAATGTAGCTGAGTCGCATGATCGGAACGCGAGATGCGCTGTTTATGCCGATAGTGCGCACAAGTTGCTCGCTGTGTGTTTTTTGAGCGTTGCTCTTTGAGAATAAAATAGGCTAAAATTTATCAATCACCGGCTGAGCATTATTTCAATTGAAGAGAGATGGAGAAAGCAGTGATTACCGTTAGTCAGTACAATAAAGAGGGTGAAAGCGTCCCGCCACTTTGGGTTCTTTCCTAAGAAAGAACCAAACTTTGTAAAAAGAAGGAAAATTTTAATTTTTTTAATAAATTCTGTTGTCCAGCAAACTACATTAGTACTTCCACACCGTTTACAGATTCTACAAAGAAAAAAATAGGCAACGCACGTGTCCCAAAGCTGTTCCTTACTTTTTAGCTTCAGGGGCAGACTATAAAAAGAATGCTAATATTTTTCAGCAGAGTTAAGTCTAGCCTCAAGTTAAAGCATGTCTACATATGTTAACGATCAGGAATCTAAGAAAAAAGCTGATTCCACTACAAAACGAAGAAGAAAGGTGAGAGCGGTATTTAGCGTAGGCAAAAAAAGTAGCGGCAATGTCGTAGGCGTATTTAGGAATTGGTTTCCGGGGAGAAAATTTACTTTCGGAAAAAAGTATTTTGAAACAAAATGCGGACACCAAAATACTTGAAGGCAGATTTACAGAAATTCTCCATAGATTATGGAATTACTTGATTACTTAGGAAGTCAGGAAAATCTATCGACTAAAAAAGAGAAATCACAAAAATACGGAAATTTACAATAACCATTCGACAAAATTGGATAATTACAATGGGTTAAACATTGCATCTGTGCGAAGATAAATCATTTCATTGCAAAATTTCTGCAATTTCCGTATTTTAGTGAGCGTAATTTTTTGTAACCCCGTATGTCACTGTTGCCTGGTCATTAGATATAGGGATGCAAATCTCTGATAAAAAATCTTTACCATTTTGGATATGTTTGACTTTCTTCCCTAAATAGGTGAGACCTAAAGTAACGGATGAGCTCTTCCGTCATTTGCTAAAATCTAGTTAGGTGCTTTTTGGAAATTCTCAGAAAATAAACTTTTTGTGTTTTATGTTAACATTGCAATGGACGTTGAAACTACTTCTCAGTTTCCTTACATCTCCATGACAACTTAAGTTTGAGCAATCAAACTTCCACAAAGCATGTAGCTTTATCTAAAAGCAGCAAAAATTAGGCTAACTTGTTTTTTCCAAAATGTCACTTATGAGGTTTTAGCAAATGCCAGGAGAGCTGCAATTGTCTCCTCCTCGAAAACCGCTTGAAGTTTGGTAATTGGAGCGATGAAACGTGGTGATGTTTTAACTTCCTGCGGATGGTGAGGCACGGATATAATGTCGGCTTTTGTATAAAGCAAGCGAAGAGGTCACTTAATCGTTGCAAAGGTTTCTTTTCTAAAGGTGCTTTGCATTTAAAATGACTTCTATAGATATTTTTCTTGCTCTTCTTTAATATGCTATTGGGAATGTCATTAGTTTTGCTTCCTCTTTTTAAATAAGTTTTGGAGCATTTGCTGAGTCCCATTTTCTCAAAGAAATTTCTAACGAGCCACCAAACGATCAAAAAATCTAAATTTTTTTGAGTTAATAAAAAAGTAGCTATTTCACAAAAGAATTGGTTTATTTTAATAGTCGCATTCGATTATTAATAACACAATAGCCCACAATTGAATTAAATGTGCTGCTCTGCTGCTCCATTTAATTTATTAGATTTTTATTATAAAGACAAATTTTATTATAAAAGCTGCAGATCTTCGGTCAGAGGCGTAAAGAGCGTCTTTCCTACAGTTGGTATTAAGCTTTTTGAGGCCAGAACGATGATACTTTTTAAAGGACTTGCGAATTTTCGCATAAAGGGTGTTTGAGGTAATGGTAAAGAACTCGCATTTTTTGATTTCGTATTGTATGAGGCTTTTCCAAAAAATTGTGTTTTATAGATATATTCCACACCTTTTAAAAATTTCGTTTCCGGGTCTGTATATACTACCCTTGAGGTCTGTCTTAACGCTACTGCTTTCAGCACAATTTTGTTTCGCCAATGAACCAAAACCGAAAAAAGGGCCTAGTTCTAGAAAGACTTTTCTCCAAAATTGTGGTTTTGAGCCAGAGCAAAAAGAAAACTTTTGCTACTTTCAAATTCAAATATCGTGCTTTTCTATTTGTTCAAAACCTTTTAATGAAATTTTAAAAGTTGTTTAAAGTGCTCAAGATTCCAATGTTGTAACCAAAGCAAAAAATTAAGTTAGTTTGTTGGCTGTGGCAAAATTGTGGCAAAATTCTCTGACAAAATTCAAAAGAAAAAAAAAAGAAAAAAAAGAAAAAAGAAAAAGAACTGTGGCAAAATTCACTTAACTTTTTATGAATAAAATATCATCAAAATAGAATTTAAGTAACAAAAAATAATAGCAGCTGTTGCTGAGTGCTCTGTCAGGTATCCAAGAAAAGAGGAGGGGGCGGTTACTATCCTAACTCCTGGGAAAGTCTGCAAATAATGTATTTGGACAATAAACAACTTACCGAAAAACCAATACTGAATAAATGTAAAGCTAATTATGCTTTACCCTGCATTAACATTGATTTGTTGTTTGCCATATAGGCCTATACTATCTTTCTTGGATTTTTCACAGCAGAATTGTGGCTTATACATTATCTCTTTTGCTTGAGGGAAATCGTAGTGAAACGTTTGCTATACCGGTTGCCATTGGCGTACGAAAATTTTTAAAAAGGAGTGCGACATAAAGACAAATTAAGCTAATTTTTTGCTTGGCTGCCAAAGCTAAAAAGGGAAGGCATAGAACAATGCTCCCTAAATACCCTAGTACGGAAGTTGAGAAGTAAACCCCAGGTCGGTACCAAAGTTGGGAGACATGTTTTACCCAGAGCTTTCTTTTCGAAGAACAAAATTTGTAATTAATTGTGTTGCATGGCCCATTTGTGTGTCGCAAACTTTATTTTTCGAAAACAACTTCTTCAAATTGATGTCATTGTCCTCTGTCATGTCAAAAGTTTTAAAAAAATCGAATGGTGTGCTCTTTGTTTCTCTCATGAGGGGACATAGCAGCGTACTCATTAGCACTTGAAGTTTTCCGGTCCGTAGACGCCCTCTTGTCCACGCTACTGGACTCAAGCGTCTGTACGTACATTGCTCGTGCATTAAAGATCCCTCACCAAAACAGAACGAAGCAGATGGCAAAACAGGTTGTTTTGAGAGCATAATTTTTTCAAGTTTGTTTCTTTTTTTTCTTAATGTTATTATTGGTATTGTTTTTTGTTGAACACAGATAATGTGCACAACACATACTAAGTTAAGCTATGTCGTTTTTTCACTGATTTCCTATTTTTGACCATCACATTATAAGTTTATATGTGAATTTTAGTCTTTTTTGGTTAGAAATAGAAACGTAGACTGCTGCTAAATATTTATGTTAGCGCCCCTTTCCCTATCATTACCAGCTGGATCAGTCCCTGAGTGCTTACATTGTATTTACTTATGACAATAGCGCTAATAGAATTTGTTTTCAAAAATACTGACGGCGTTCCGACGCAGTTGTACAACTTCATCTTCATCTCGACTGTCATCAACCATCACATTTAAATAAAATGGCCGACTATCCTTCGATATTAATGTCAGCATATTTAATAAGTCTTTGAGCGTCCTTGCTTCTATTGGAAATTGAACTCCGTACAACTGAGGAAATTTCCGTTACATTGTAGCCTAGGTGCTCTGCATAGACTGAAGTTTAATAGTACTGTGCGAACTCGTTGGTTGCTTCATAGTATTTTTTGAGGGGGAGCAAGCATTAGTTGAGCTTAATATTAATATGACGTGTGGAATCTGAACGCTTCAAGCTGGTGATCGGCAACCGTAATTTTTCCTGTGGATCGAGCTTGAAAATAGGTCATTTACTTTTTCTCAGCTTGAAGACTTCTTTCGGTTTTTTGACAATTACCTTTTCGATAGCAATTGTTTCATTTATTATACTTTCCGAATCAACATCAATTACAACCTTTTTAAAAATTAAAAAAATTTGCAAATTTTGCTCCAGTTGTATTGTTGGAAGGGGACCGCTTTTTATCTCTCCCCCTCTTAAATATGCCACAAAATAGAACAGGAATTTGCAAACGTTTTTGCAAGGGGGCCAATGTTTCTCATCTGGACGATACAATGGGCCAAGACCTTGGTTTTTCAACTTCAAAATATTGTAGTTTCATATTGCAGACCTTTTTATTTACGTAGATTCAGTTTCAAAACGACAAAAGTTTTAAATTGAAATTTTTTTGTTCATTGTACCTCAAAAAAGCATGGCTTTTTATTGAAATTTGTTTTTTTTTGGAGATTAATTTCATAAGGACAAAACTTTTGAATTAAAGTATTTTTGTTTGGTATCACGCTTCTGATGGAAACTTTTAAACAGAAAGCCTGTATTTTCTTTTGAATATTTTTCTAAATATGGGAATGCCTCACTAGCATTCTCAACTTTCCTCAAACCACACCAGCATCCTACATGCCAGCTAGTCACAGGTCTCCCACACAAAATTTAATTTGTACTAGTATATTGTAGGCTAGTCCATCCACAGTGCTTCCGGTATAAAATCCAAATATGCCTTTCTGGGCAATTTTAGATCATGCCCTTGATTTATTGCTGCATTACTGCATAGACCTCATGTAAGGGCAACGCTTTCGATCTATGTCGCATAGGCACTTCACGTGTCTCAACTGCACTACGCTAGAATTTGAATAATCAATATGAGGTCCCGGGCCTCAAGTTACATCCTTTCGCAGACCACAAAATCTCACCTCGTGAATGGCAGTTTGTCACCCCTGGAATGAACCTTAGCCTACTGTGCCATAAGTCTAGCTCGTAGACTGCGGTAGTTATTGCACAGGCCAGAGTTTGTTTACTAGGAGTAATTTGCCCCTAGGAGTAAATTTCTTTTTTCCATCCGAATGGTTGAAAAATGTGATCTCAAAAAAGACCATAAACTTGAAAACAGTTAATTATCATTGGTATAGACCGAGCGGTAACTTTGCATGTCCACTTGCAGCACAGCAAATGTTTAAAATAGAGCGGAAAAATGCCTTTGATTAAACAACCTTCTTTTGCAATAAATCAAGCCGTGAAAAATAAGTTAGTCTCGTTTAGAAAAGTTAAATAACAGCATGATTTAAAGAGATAGAAAAACTGCCGTTTTCGTACTAAAAAATATAATGATTTTGCACTTGACGATGCCATAATCTAAAAAATGACGTAAACGAAGTTAGGCTCTTCCAGTGCCAAACTTCCATTTAAGCTACATAAAACTACTGTTGCTGCTGGCTGACTTGTCAAAACGCACTCGTGTGAAATGTAGCGGTTTTCTATTAATACCAAATAAAACGTAAAATTAAATTAATACTGAATAAAACAATAAGCAAATAAGGTCAACGTAACATTAAGTAAATAAGGCAATAGCAATCAAGCGGTGATCACGGATTGGTGATCACAGATTCGTTTGGCTCGGCCTAAATCAACACTATGATTAATTACAACAAAAATCGAGAAAAATACAAATTCAAATTAAACAACATATTACTTACCAACTGTTGCGGAAATCGCAGCCAGCAACAGTCTCCATATATCCAACAGTGTACTATTATACATATAATAAACACGCTAAACAAATAGAATGAATTAGTTCTTAAATCATCTACTGCTTAAATAGCTTCATGGTCTTCAGTCAAGAAACTACTGATTTTCAAAGACTAGCGCTCTACAGTAACCAAAAAAACTGACACAAATTCTCGTTTACATGCATTTAAATGCTTGCATTCCAAGGCCGAATGCAAGCGTGCAATCAACAAAAAATGTCTTCAAACGAAAAAGTAACCTGCGTCTATAAACCAATTAAACACAAAGTCTGCACTAAAAGCTGCAGCAACAACTACACTACACCACTTTACAAGATGGTAGGTGTCAGTCTGCGGCGACAGTTTAGTAGACTCTTCCTGAAAAACAATTAGGCTACCGTATTTGCCGGTGTATAAGTCGACCTTTTTCGATCAAAAATCGACCTAAAAAAATCGACCTTGACTTATACACCGAGTCATGAAATTCAACTTTGTATTCATCGCTTCAAATGTGATGGTAATTACTACACTTCACAAAAAGTTATAAGCCAGTAAAAGCAGAATAATGTGGTTGCCCTTACAAGGGCAGATATTGCGTTCACTGCCCTTAAAAGGACACATTATGTGTTCTCGTACGCGTAATATCACAGGGTTACAAAGTAAATAGTATTCAAAATGGCGTATAGATTTCGTCAATAAATTTCGCATATTTCTGGTTGAATTTTAAAGTTTAAGATAATGAAACAATTGAGCTCGACTTATACAAAGGATATATCATAAAATCGTAAATTTCCGTCGAATTTTAGGGGGTCGACTTATACAACGAGTCGACTTATACACCGGCAAATACGGTATATCTTTTTGGTGGTTGGTTGAAACCATCTTTTTTTGGTGGCCCTTTTCAACTCCTTTTCGTGTGACTCGCACTCCAGTGATTGGTTCTTGCGCCCACTAATGACAATATTTGTATCTTTCAGCCTCAAGGACAAGCTGAGATAAATAGGAAGCCCATCCGTTTGGTTTCATCCTTAGGAGAAGGAAAGTTGGTAGATAAATTTCAGGTAAGATAATCTCTGCTGTGCAAAAATCTTTTTTTTTGTGCAAAAATCATTTTCAATCTTTTTTGATTTATGTAGTAAAAAAAGCGAGATGTTGTGGTTTTGTCTACAAATCTATCTTTTGACAAAAATTCATCATGGCATCCTTACATCGTATTGTTTGCTGATTTCTTAACAAGCTTACAAAAGTTTGTTGCGAAAGCAATAAATTGCACAATACACAAGTCAATTTAGCAAGTCTACGTAAAAATTATATCAAGTATGAGGCCCAAAAAACCGTGTGTTTTTATTCCATTGCAAAGAAAACTTTTGGTATCACGATAGTTGGCTACATAGGTCTACAATGCAAACAACTTTATGACAGACCTACTGCTGACACACTGTATTTCTGCAAAACTGCAAGCAAGCCAAGAATATTACTTAGAAGTGTTTTGGTCAAGATACAGCAATCACGTAGTAAGCTCAAAATAACTCGAAATCCCACGATTGCTATTAAGCCGGTCTTATCGATTTGAGCTGCGTTGCAGACAAATTGGCGCCTTTTAATCAGGGTATGCTGAAACTAACTCTGAGTTGTGATTATTTGATTAAATGTTGGTTGTAGCCTATTTACACCCCTCTTCCTTGGAATGGAGGCACTGCATGATTCGGATGCTAAAGTTCACACACCAGACCAAATCGAATTTAAGCAAATGGAAAAGGGCAGTTCAGGTCAAACCAAACGTGGGTACAAACTACACAGACTAGAAGCCGCTTCAGCAACAAGGCGCATTGCTATTAGTGGGTGCCCAAGAGTCGTCTTTTGGACACGCCAAAAAAGCTGCTTCTATTCTCAGACCTTAAACCAATCGCTGATAGCTAAAGCATGCAGAATCGAAACCACAGTTCAGTTAAGCTGACTTTGGTTGCCCTGACAATTTGACGAAAGCAACAGATTGGTTAATTTGGAAGCAACTTTAGTTGTTACTCATTTTTCACAACACAAATGATGTTAAGATGTAGCATAACAATAATCAATCTTAAAAACTTTCTTTTACTCTTAATTACGGTAATGTTTGTGTTCAATATTAGAATGCTATTGGAGAAAAGGAAAATAAGAAAAAACAACGGGAAAAAAGCGAAAAAGAAAGGAAATATATTAAAGAAAAAAGAGAAAGAGAAATAGCAAAATTCAAGGCAGAAGTAAAGATTAAAATTCGATGTAAAAATGCTGCTGGCAGAAACAATAATTAATTGTACGTTTTAGCTCGATGCTCTGCTAAAAGATGACAACTATCAACCAACCACGCAGAAAGATAACACATCCTACGTTCCGAAATTGTTGGGGACAGTAAAGGTAAGCAGCTACTGAGTAAACAGTCGCATGGTAGTTGTAAGTAGTAAACCAATGCCGGATGTACAGATTTACGATCTCAGCTTTGCAAGGAAATTTCAAGTCCGAGAAGTGCCCTCAAAAAAGTTTATCACCAGTAATGGAGCTATTTTGTTCAATTTGTAAAGCTTTCCAAACAAGACCAGGTGCCCGAGCGGCATCTTGTGCGGATTGCTCAAGTCTTCCTGAGATTAAAAAAATTTTGGCCACATCTTTCGTTCATTTTTTAAACTGAAGCTCGCTTTACACATATAAAGATATCTCAACACTTTAAGAGGTCAATACTCCCACCGGACTTCTAAAAATAAGCCAAAAGTAGATTTGTGCATTTGCCTACCAAACATTTTAGTATTACTAGATTGGATTAAAAATCCGGCAAAAAATAGACGTTTAGGTATTCGTGGATTTTTCCTTCCAGAGCAATGCTAAAAACCGCTAGATTAACCCCCTTTCCCGAAAAAGAAAAAAATTCTAGATATGCTACTGGTTACAGCACTGCCTGCCACTTCATTGTTTTTAGCAAAGTAATCGTTGTGTTTTGTCGCTACAACCAACTCATTAACTGTTTCATGACAGGGGAAATTTCAAGTCTTGGAACAAAAGAAAAGAGAAGATGAAAAAAGTAAAGTGTTTGATGAACGACAGCGGAGAATGACTAGAGATTTGATAGAAAAAAAAAGAATTCAAATCGAACTCGCTCAGAAAAAACAGAAGGTAAATGTCAATTCAGTGCATAGACTAAAGCCAACCTGTCCGTAACTTTCATTTTCTGAAATGGGAAGAACTTCATTTTTTGGAGATTCGGAGCTTTTTGATATTTCTTGATCGTTCTGATGAGCTCTTTCGTGGAGCAAAGAATTCCCACTCTTCAAAATAAGGCAGTCGGAAAGTATCATTTTAATTAGTAATTTCGATTCTTTTAGGACGAGAGCTAGAGCTACAGCTGGAAACATTTCGATTTGACCCTCTGAAGCTTTTAAAAGATGCGTCTAGTCAGGAAATGGGTGAAGAGGGCAAAAATTTACATTTTGCCTGATATCTGAAAACGCTATTAACGTGTTAAAACTCTTGTGTGTTCATAATTTGAAGGAAGCAATACCTCCCCATGACAACGTCTTTATGTAGAAACTGCTCGCAATTTCAAAATTCGGCGTTTTCATTTTTGTTGTTGTTCAATTCAGGGTTTGATTGATGACGACAAAGAATCAACTGAAGATGCTAAAACAATATCGAAGAAAAAGCCTGGAAAGTTGAAAAGCAGCTTTGAAAACATAGATAAAGAAAGAATCAAACGAGAAAAGGAAAAAATGGAATTGGAAAAACAGAGAAAACTTTCAGCTGAAATACAAGCGGTGAAAGAATACTACTCTCAAAAACATGAGGTATTAGCAACATAAGGAACATGGCAACAAAGTGCGATAGACTGAGGTCAATCGCACAGTCGGAAGTCCTTTGGTTAAGCACTCAAAACTTTACTCTGCCGTGATATAGTGAAACCTATCAGCAACAACGCAGTGTACCACTCAAAGAGTTTATAGTAATCGAGATCTATTTAAAACCCTTACCTCTATGAACATAGCACGTGATGACCATAACCGTATCATACATCGATTTATTGAGTTATAAAGTTATAAGTTACAAAAGCGTCGAGGGATGGTCTCGTCAAATTATGAGAGGGAGGCTTTTATTATTTGCAATACTATAACTTTGTGAAATAACTGCGCCATTCGTGTGAACATGCATATTAAGCGCGTAGATTGCCTTTATAACTCAATAAATCGCTATCAGCAACAAAAATCATGTTTTTGAAAATATTAACTTTGTTGTCATTTATTAGTGTTCAACAATGGAAAAATGAAGCCAGATTTTTTCATTTTTGCCTTCCATTTGTTGATCGCTAGCTTCACATAAACGAAAAGCAATCAAGGATGTTTATGATACAGTATTTGAAATGTAGATGTTAGGTTTTGACATATCACAGCAGTACGTTGCGTGTGCCGTGGCTAAGCAGAACCTTCATTTGCTTTGAGTTTCAACCTTGGCTTTTGTCCACCGTAATGTCATCGAAGAGGATCTGCCGACTCGAAAACCAGAAAGGTTGTTTTGTAATCTCCCAAACTCTCCAATAATCAAGTGGTCGATGAATTAAATGAGTTCTCATCATTTATTTATATGTAATTCAGCAATCTATTATATCATGTCAATAACCCGCGACCGGTTTCGACCTTACTGGGTCTCATCAGGTGGATGTAAAAACACTCAATAATAAACATGCTGAAAAAACAAATTTGCCATTGGGTGCACAAAAATGCAATACAGAACAATATGATACGGCAATACCTATATTATGGGGGTCACATTCAAGGACACACACACATGATATGGACAACAAGTCATATCGGCAAGCCCTAATAAGGGCGTAGGATCATTGTCAAGACTTATCATTTTATAAAATGCAATAAATTGCTACTTAGCAATAAATTGCAATAATCTAGCAATAAATTAGCAATAATTAGTAATAAATTGCTAATTAGCAACTAGCAACTCCCGTATTTTGTAAAATGATAAGTCTTGACAATGATCCTACAAATAGCTAATTAGCAATAAATTGCATTAATCTAGCAATAAATTGCTGATTAGCAACTAGCAACTCCTGTATTTTATAAAATGATAAGTCTTGACAATGATCCTACGCCCTTGTTAGGGCTTACCGATATGACTTGTTGTCCATGTCATGTGTGTGTGTCCTTGAATGTGACCCCCAAAATATAGGTATTGCCGTATCATATTGTTCTGTATTGTATTTTTGTACACCAATGGCAAATTTGTTTTTTCAGCATGTTTTATTATTGAGTGTTTTTACACCCGCCTGATGAGACCTAATAAGGTCGAAACCGGTCGCGGGTTATTTGCATGATGTAATGGATTGCTGTATGGTACTGTATAATGTTGGTGATCATTTTTGAGCAAATTTTTCTATTTTACCTTGATGCTGGAGACAGATCGCTCTTAATAAGAGATCGCCTGGAAAATTGCTAATTAGCAACTAGCAACTTCTGTATTTTACATGCGGATTCACAATTATTTCTCAACAATTGGTGCTTAAAAGAAAATCAAAAATTTAGAGTCAATTACAGATACCAAGATTTGAATGTGAATGATTTTAAAACAAATCACACCAACTTAACTCAATCTCAAGTCATTGATAAGAAACATTTTTAACAGGATACGTCAGCAAAAAACTGACATTTTCCTTTTAAGTCATTCACCCAATTAAAGCTCATTATTGACTATGATTGAAACCCATTGCAATACCTGACATCTATTTTTTGTGTTTGTGGAATGATTTGTGAGTTTTTTGGGACCTAATTGTTGCAGAAGCCAATAGAGGTCAGTGGGCCTCCTTTAGCTAAGTTTGCCTCTTGCCTTAAATCCATAGTTATGCCTCTGGTAACGTGTTTCACAAGGGAATGCTCATGGGCGTAAGAAAGGGAAGAAAATGGCGAGGAGATATGCACATCTCCAAAATTATCATGCATTATGAAAATTTTGAGAAAATTTAGCTCTTGAAAACTTAAAGATCTTTTTTTTCTGGGTTACACATTTGAGATTGAGAAAAAGTTTGCATCTTCTTTGAGATTTAAGATCACATATATTTTTCTCCCCCGAAGCAAATTTTTGGCTACGTCCTTTGGGATATGCGGTAATTTCAAGAATTTTTATTTAAGCTGTAGTTAACCAAAAAGTAACCAACATATGACGTTTGTTAAACATAGTAACACTAAGCACTGAAAATATGTAGCGTACTAGTGGTTATCGCTACAACCATGTCGTACTGGTGATTGTCGCTACTTAAAAATAGAATATGACCAAATCCCATTATGCTAAATTTCGTTTTTTCGCTTTATAATGGTTGGAGATATTGACTTCGAATGTGCTATAAACAGCCTCATACAATTTCACGGCAATATAGAGATAGCTTGACTTAGAACCTGATAGTTTTTTGCTGGCTTAAAATTGAGAGGATATTCTCATACGGTTTTAAACTTGACGTTTTTCATTCTCAAGCGGAGCTATAACGTTTACTTCGAGGTCGGTAAGCTTGCAGTACAACTCTTAAGTTGGGTGTAACCAAAGAAATTTGACGAAGCCTGCGAAACAGCTTTCTCGTCGGGTGCTCGAAATCAACTGGATATTAAGGTCTTGTTTTGTGAGTTCTTTTTTTTTCGTCTCGACTTTCACAGTCTTCGCGCATCCTGCATCGGGCCATCAAAATGCCGTGGCAATGTACAGCATGATGGCCCACAGTCTTAACACTAATGTCCCGCAATATTATCCTTACTTTGTATTTCATTTAATGTGGAAAAATTTTCGCCCAGCCAAGGTTACTTTTTGAATGGCCGTTCAGGAAGCGCCACCCATTCTTTCTTCTTCCAAGCAAGTTTTCTAAACACCAATCGAGACACACTGGTTCCGAATAACAATACACTGGTTCCACTTGGCAAATTTATCGGCATGTTTTTGATATCTAAATAGAGTATTTCGCCTACACTTGCAAAAACAGCACGAAACCTCTGCCTGTTAAATAAGAATGTAGTCCGATACGATTTTGCATCGGTTAACTGCTTCACTGATATCTCTGGTTTGGTTTTCTTTTTGTCGTATAATTTTATTCTCTTATCGCGTGAAAATCTGTGCGATTGTGCGTAACCGGCACCGTGATGTAGTGATTGAACCATCCGCTTTGCAGTCATTAGACCTAGGTTTAAGTCCCTTATCGAGTCATACTAAAAGATTTTATGAAGTAGTTTTTACAGCTTTCCGCTCAGAAGGAAAGAGATACAGTCTGGAGAAAGAGCCAGCAAGTTGTTTATTGGGTCCCTGGGAAGCACCTTTAACGGGATGCAAACAGGTGGTGTGGCTAAGCAGTCTATCCGTCGTGGGATGGCCTAGTCTGACTAAAGACATGCAAATAAAGTAGGAGCTCACATTCACGGATAAATGTATAGAGCATCTTCGTGTTCAGACCCGCTTCGGAGTTACCGGTACTGCTGGCAAAGTGCATTTGTATTGCAGGCAGAAGTTGTAGTTAAGTGACTTTTCTCAAGGTCACGACATCGTGAGGTTCAAACTCTCAATTATTGTTATTATCAATGGGACTTCAACCTACTTAAACGTGATGCGCACACTTTATTATTGTGCATGTCTGGATTTAAAACTGACTGAAATCAGTCTGTCTCTTTTTTCTTAATCCATAATGTTCACTGAACTTTGAGTGGATTAATTTAAACACTGTTTTTCGTTTTTTTGTTTCTGATAGATTGGTTGCCCGAAAATAAAAAAAATATGAGAGGGACATATGCTAGCAACCTTCAACAGCTTATTCTTCATAAATTTATGAGGCCATTTAACAAACAAAGACCATTACCCTCAATTTTGCAAATATTCCATAAATTTTGGGAAAGGTTGGTAGCATGTTAGCTCTTTCGATCTCCCCGACTAAATCTGGTGTCTATCCTTGCAACCACATACTGTACGGCAAGCAAATTCAATGATATTCTAGGACACTTCTGAGGACGAAGAGAAAGAAAAACCTGAAAAGGAACGAGTAAAGCCGAAAAAGTTAGAATCAAACTTTGATGATTTGCTTCGAGAAAAAGAAGAACAGGAAAGAAAAGATAATGAAAGAAGAAGAAAAAAACGATTAGAAGAAGAAACTGAACAATTTCGAGCAGCTAAACTAGTAAGAAGCTGATGGGTGTAATTTAAAACTTGTTATTGGACTGTCGGGGCTGTTTACAAAATCTTTTGACTCAACTACTCCACCGAGTGTTAGTTTTGAGAAAATGTTGGCCACATGCAGTACTTCGAAATTATTGAAAGCTTGCTTTTAAACTGTTGGTACCCTTCAACAACATTTTTTCTTTCAGTTGCCAATTAGAAAGCTGGTCGCGTAATCAAAAGTCAAGATTTCGAACTGGCAAGGTGTTCCATCAAGTCGGAATGCCGTTCTGCATATAGTTTGACAATAATTGCATTTTCGTGGGTATATAACTCACGAAAGCCATGTGAATGCGTCTCGAAAAAGCACGTTACGGCAATTTTTCTTGGCCCGTTGTACGATTGTGGTAAAAATGCGCTGTGTCACTAACCTGCTGGTAACTTTGAACAAAATTTGTTCTGTGGTAGGCTATGCATAACGGATCAAAAATTTTCTCGAGGCTGGGGGAAAGTAGACAACTCAAAATTCTTAGGGAAGTTACCCCTAGGTTTACCCACACGAGGGCGCTACATTAAAATGTCTGCTGCTGTCGTGACTAATGTTCGAGCAAGTTGGGTTAATTTGAAGCAAGATCAAATCTTTTGCTTGAAAAGGGCAAAAACAAAACTTAAAATGCAAGTTTTGCAATGAGCACTGGGAACGCCTTTTTCTCACAATTTTAAAAAAGGTAGAAAATTACAGGCTCGAGTCGAGTAATGTTTGTATCATTTTTAGGCTGCTCAGTTGTCGTCGAGTCAAGAACATATGGGCAGCAATGAATCATTTTCTTTTCAAACCGAAACCATCACGAAACATCACAGAAAACCCAATCGGTTGTTACCATCATTTACCAGGTTTGATGTTTTGGAAAAAAAGAGAATAGAAGAGGAAAGAGCAAAAATTCGAGAAAAAAGGAAAGCTTTATTGGAAGAAGAAAGAAAATTATTTGAGAAAGCAAGAAAACACCAAAAAGAAGATATCGATGACGTAGAAAAAGTTAGTTTACTTTTTTATTATCTAATGAGAGTTAGGAAATACTGCTTTCAAAATATACTTTTGATGGGCCCATATAACTCAATGAGAAAAATATATCATCTTTCTAGTTCTCCACGAGAGACTGCATTAAGGAAAAGATTTCAAAAGAAGAGAGGGAGAAAAGGAGGGAGAAAAGTATAAAATCGATTTCTTTCCTGACAAGACAAAATCAACTATAAAATAGCGTCTATTCTTATTCAAATAGAATCACTGCAGCATGCTCTGTGAAAGTCCACGTGGAGCTTTGGATTGGAAGCAAAAAATGTATCTAAATTGACTGACAGTTGTGAGTTTAACTGAAGAAAAATTATGCTTTTTGGCTTAACATCACAAAACGTAAAACGATAGAACAAAGCATTGATCTCAACCCCATTCTGCTATTGCCAAGCTTATTTGTTCTGAAAATGCCAGATAGTGAAGACCAGACTACTTTGCTGTTATAAGATGAGTTTTTTAATAGCACTTTTAGCTACCCTATGATAAAGCAAACCAGCAAATCAGTTGGGAAACACCGGCGCGATGGCGTTGTAGTTAGAGCGTCCGCTTCGCAGTCGGTAGATCTGGGGTTCATTTCCCAAATCGAGTCATACCAAAAGACTTTAAAAAATGTTATTCACAGCTTCCCTGCTTGGCGCTCAGCACATAAGGGATAGTGTGGAGAACAAGCCGGCAAGCTTGCTTGTGTCCTTGGGCAAGACACTTAACGGGATGCCTCCATCTTTATGTGGCAGACAGGTGGTGGGGCCAAGCAGTTAACCCGTCGTGGTAACCCCAGTCTTACTGAAGTCTTGCAAAGCGAGCGGGAACGCAAACGCAGTGCAACCTATATATACATCTTCCTGCATAATGCACACAACAAATAGCTCATACGACAAAGAAGAAGTTGGGAAACGATTTCAGTTTAAAACTGCTTTGGCATCGATTTTCTCTAGAAAACAATAGCCAACAGTGCTGATAGCGGAAGTGAAGAAAATACCAGTGAAGAAGAAAATCAAGATGGTAGGAGACGGAAAAAGATTTCAAGAACTCCAAGTAAGCTCGGTCGTTCTCGGCTGCAGTTTGATGTGCTGGAAAGAGAACGATTGGAAAATGAAAGAGTTCGCATACAGGTGAGGAATAGTATGCCTGTTTTTGAATCAGTAGTTCAATCAGGAATTTGTTTCGCGAAAAAGTTTAAGTTGAATTGTTTTCCTTTTCTGCGGTAACCCCTTACTTATGTTTATTTAGTAATTAATATGTGCTACAGTTTTAGAGAGAATATATTGACCTGGCGTTTCGGCTGATTGTTTGATGACTGAGTAGGAAATCTACTTGTTTTGAATCAATCATTGGTACAGCTACTCCTCATCTTTGAGCGTTTGCGGAGGGTACTCATAAAGTTTTTGTGTATGAAGTGTGCCATAATTTTGCGAGTTTTGAAAACTGTAATTTTGTGAAAGTGCTGAATTCTTTAGAAACAACGTCAAAGTTTGCTTGAAGAAGAAAAAAAGCTTTTTGAACAAGCTCCAGAAAATGAAGGAAAAGAAAACTTTGGAATCCAGTTTGATAAGAAAAATGTAGGTTCTATAACAGTATATTTTTTATTCGTCATATCTCTGGTGCGAAAAATGACTAGACTACCATGCTCTTTCTTCAATCTTTGTGAACTACATGTAAATTACCAAAATATTTTGGGTATTATCCTTTTGGTTGTCTTGATTTGTTATTTTGTTTCCTTGTATAAAACTTATCTGCGTCTCTGTGACTAAGTGTTTGACTATGATTTTAATAAACTCAAGGACAAAGCAACAGTAACGCCTGGTAGATTGGATGGTAGCTTGACGAAGTTTGACATTTTAACTATGCAAAGATTGGAAGAGGAACGGGAAAGGCTAATAAAAGAAAGGCATCGACTGATGGAAGAAGAGAAGAAACTTATGGAAGAAGAGAAAAGAAAAATACAAGTATAACTTATATGATCTTACCCGTCTAGTTGAGCTTTATTTAAACCACTTTCGGTAAAAGAATGAAAGTCAAAAGCTAAGCTTTCAAGACGGTGAATCAATATAAAGTTTTCCAGTTCGCCACCAAACACCGTGCTCTGGTACGAAATTGTGTACCAAAGCACGATAAAGTAGGGGTTTTAAGTGATTCTCACAGTTTTATCTGTTGAGAACACGTTGTACTGTATCAGGAAGTACCGACTAGAAAATTCTTAGCCTATTTCAGTGTTTTCTGGGGGTTTTCTTTTTCCATCGCTACCATAAATTTGCTTTGCTGTTATACAAAAAATTTGCACAAAGTTTTTCGTTTTAACCAATGTCAAATGCAAATTAAATCCAATTTAGCACAAATTGATAAAGGTTGCTCTATCAATCAACTGATTTAAATTTTGAATTGATTCAAAAGCAGCAGACCAAATAAAGAATAATTGATTTTAAAAACTTCAAAATTATCCTTCTGAGGTTGGTTTTTTGATTTAAGTTTAAAGCAAACAATTGATTGCGATTGGTAAGACAGTCGTTTTTTCTATTGTTTGCTTTTAAATTCAAAATTTGATCCAAGTATATGGGAGCTCAATGCATATCTCTGCATTGAATTTCTTTTATCAAAAGGAAAATGAGGAAAGCCTTGATGTTGGAAAAAGTGAAACTAAAATTTATTCTCCGAAGCCCAAACGCCTCGGTAAATCGTTTACAGAATTCGACGTAATGGAACAAAAGCGAATGAAAAAAGAAGAGGAAAGAATGTACGAAGAAAAAGCTAAGAAAATGGAAGAAGAAAAAAGATTACTGAAGGAAGCAAAAGACAAAATGGTAAATTAGTGATATGACCACTATGAATTATAGAGCTGTGACTGTGACAAAAAGATTCACGATCAAGTTGTTTTGACTGCATTATAGGGAATCTCTTGGAAGTAGCTACTTAGCATTGGAAACGGTTTTTTGACAGCACTGGCCCAACCAACCCACTGCAAATAATTTTCAACAGGACTACTGATTAAGTTTTCTAAAAAATTACTGCAGCTATAACATTTTTGGACTGTAACTGATATTCAACCAGTAGTCTCAACATTTAGAAAGTCTAGTACGTTGCCACAAATCTTTCTGCTGACACCGAATTCAAACATTTGTATTTTTTGTACTACAACTAGATAAATTTGAGTTTCTAAGAAATTGTCCGATTTTGTAATAGAAAACTTATGAAACTTACGACGAAGAAGACAAAGAAAAAGCTAATGAAAAGCTTTCTTCTGATTGCAATCGACCAAACAAGTTGCCAACAATACTGACACAGTTTGATATTTTTGAAAAAAAACGGATAGAACAAGAGCGTCTTGAAGCTCAGAAGGAGAAAATAAAACAATTAGAAGAAGAATTGAAAAGTTTCGAAGAACAAAAAAAGGAAAATAACCAAGTATGAATTAGTTCAAAAGTTTTAAGTCAATAATATTTCAGTTACTGCAGTTTTATGCCAAAAAAACACGCCTTCAAAGTGCGGCGTAACCAGAAAATAAATATTTGAGGGCGTGCAAATTTTTTCAGAAATTCATGATATTCTAAAATGAGGAAATTTGACGAAAATTGCAAGCTTTTAATTTACGTTTTTTTTATTTTTAAGGCATCCTGATATTTTTGTCATTAATAGCATAAAATGGTTTTGGCTTCAACTTACAGCTGATACAAATTGATTCAGGTGAAACTACTGTAATAAAATCCAAAGTTTGTGCTAAATCGAAAAAAAACAATACTTCCATCTTTTGTTTCGTTTTCGACGGGAATTGGTTATGCCCCAGCTTTTAACCACAAAGCTGCATGAAATTTGTTGATTGGTTTTTCCGGCGCACTTTTCAAGCAAATAATCTAATTGTCAGATTCATTCACGCGTATGAGCTCATGCTCGGTTTGCATGTCTTTCGTCAGACTGGGCCACCACGACGGGTAGACTGCTTGGCCCCACCATCTGTCTGCCACATAAAGACGGAGGCATCCCGTTAAGTGCCCTGCCCAAGGACACAACAAGCAAGCTTGCCGGCTTGTCCTCCACACTATCCCTTATGTGCTGAGCGCCAAGCAGGAAAGCTGTGAATACCATTTTTTAAAGTCTTTTGGTATGACTCGACAAGGGGAATGAACCCCAGGTCTACCGACTGCAAAGCGGACGCTCTCACCACTACACCATCGCGCCGGTTATTGTCAGATGAAAACCTACTACACGCTTCTGAAGTCATATGTAGTATTTTAGACGCCAGGTTCTAGGTGTCCACACACTAACGTAAGTCTTATAGCTTAAATTTCTTTTAAGACAAACGTTTTTGGCAGGACAGTGACAATGACGATCTTACTTGCGGCGCAAAAGAGCTGCTTAAATCCAGTAGAAAAGGGCCACGCCCAAAAAGATTGTCGGCGTCACTAAGTCAGTTTGATATTCTGGAACAAAAACGGAGAGAAGAGGAAAGAAGCCTGCTCCAGCAACAGAAAGCAAAACAACTAGCTCGGGAAAGGGAAATGTTTCAACTGAGCAAGAAACAGGTAGGTACATTCAGTTCGTCATGGTTTTCCACTGTTGAAAGAAAATTTCAAAGAAACATTAAGTAACTGGTGTATTTTTTCGCTGCATTACAATTGTATTCTTCAAACTCACAAAACAGTAAAAGCGGTGTCAATCTAGGACAATTGTCCAGACCGGCTTTTGAGTGTTCAAATTTCCACGTTTCGCTTGAATTGCTCAGTGTTGCTGCGTTTGCTGCCTATTGATCACCGCCAAGCAGAAGAAATTATCGTAAAATGTTTTTCACAAAAACTTTACAAATGAGTCATTTTGCAGTTTGAAGGATAGTAATGATGTTGCTAGTGATGAGAAGAATTTAGTTTGCACATCGAAGGCATACGGTCATTCAAAGACGATCGCTATAAAAGCAGCTCCCCATCACACTTGCAGAGGTTGCCGATGTAATTAGGTGGTTGCGTTGTAACATGACTCGCATATTCAAAAGCATCGCAACTGATTAGTTTTTTGAATTAACAACTAAATGTTTGGGCGCCAGCGAAGACGAGATTTTATAGGCTCCTAGTTTAGTAGATCTACAAATGACAGAAAGTCACTCTTTCAATATTGCTGAGCAGACACAGTAGCAGCATCAACAATTAGAAGGCTTTGGGGGTTCTAATCACGTGCGGAAAACCAAAACCCAATAATGCAGTCATAAAAGAAACAAACTGTAGCCTATTAGCCCCAAAATCATAAGTTTTGGTCGAAGGTTTTGGAGACAGACTGTTTTTGTTCAATTCTATATCCTGCACTATTGGTTGCTGGGATGAAATTGTTTCAAACAGCGTAGCTAATTTTGATTTATTTTAGGAATGCCCTAGTTCAGATGCCAGAAATGACGTCAATTACGATCAGTATGACCAGATTCATCAATCCGTTAAAAAGATGAACATCCGTGAAAAAATGGAAGCTGTATTAAAAGCACAAGAAGAAGCAGAAAGAAAGAGAATTGAAGAAACAAAATTTACTAGAATGACAGTTGAGCAGCAAGAGATTTATCTGGCCAAACAAAGACAAGTAAGACCACAATCTTTAGAAATAAAATGCTGATAATGATAAGCTAAAGCTTCAAATCATTTCTTGTGGCTCTATCTAGCTCTTCCTATTTGACGTGATTCAGCCAGCAAAGAGTTCATCACGAAAAGCTTTTGGCAAAACATCATTTTTTCAGCCATATTTATTGTTTTAGAAAAGTTCACTCCAGTTCGCTGAGTGAAGTTTCCTAAAAGACTTTTTAACACGTTTTGAGGGATTTAAATACTTCTTTATTGAATGAGAACGTAGATTTGATGCCATACCGCAAATGGTTAAATCAATTTCGCTGTAACTTTTATTGGGAAGAACAAAGTATTTCAGTTTTAAAAAGTGACTGTAAGACTCGATTTACATCCTATCTAGGCTATCGAAAATATGCTAACTGCACTCAAACTTTCTCTATCATGCCTTACGTTACGTTTATTTGCCATCCATCACACGACTGGGACTCGGACATCCATAATATAATCTAACATTGCTTTTGCCAGTTAACGCTTTAATATTTATTTTTTAGATTGACGTTTTAAGGCAGCAACTTGCTCAGGCTCAAATGAAAGATTTTTCAGATGATGGCTCTTATGATGAGAGCGATGATGAATACAGTGATGATCAAAACTACTATTATCGCTACAGCGATGAAGATAATGTAAGTGATTTACAATTTCTAACTTCTTTCGAAGCGAAAGATCTCTAAAAAAAGCGGATAAGAAACATTGTGCATGCTTATGGTTATCTATTGCAAATAGAGTGTGATCATTTTGACCAGGAGGGTGAATATTACGAGGGAAAAGAAGTCGAAGAAGACGATGAAGATGAAAGAGAAGAAGTCGAAGAAGAAGGTTACGTAGTAGAATTAGTTGGCATTCTATACAATGTTTGCGAGTATTTTTTAACTTTTGTACAATAATCTTTGCTATTCATATGGTTTTTGCGAATTGTGCGACACCAATCTAGTGTACATTATCCTAACTTTCCACCAATTTTTAATCTAGCCAAGGAGCTGAGAATGGCTGAAATGTTTCAATATCATATTGTAGGTTTTACATCAACGTAGCTTATGCATTCAATCTCTTGCGCTTGCGCAATACCCAACTTTCAAATAAATAATGCAATAAACTTTGCGAATATTGTAGATACAGAAGCTACATCAATGCACAGTGGCAGCACCACTAGCAACTCATCAGGCAGCTACAGTGGTGCTCCATACTTTGTGCAAACTCTCAGAAACCTGACCGTCAAGGAAGGAGATCCTGTTAGGTTTGATGCCAACGTCAACGCAAATCCACATCCAAAGGTATTGTTTTCCTGTTTATTTCGCTGGATGCCATAGTAAGTAGCGGAAAAAGGTAAATTATCGTCCAACTTTTTTGATTTATTGAAACCTGGACCTAATGTCCCATTGGTTTCCAAATATTTTTATTAGGCGCGTTTTGTAAAGTTTATATATACTTGCGGCACTGTAATGAAATGTAAGTAAGATTTACCCAAACTGGTGGCTCAAACCATTTTTTGACACTGAATTAACCCAATTTAGAATTGAAAACCTGTTTTTTTGGAATCAACTCTTTGGAATCGATCATTTTTCCCGAGCGTGTAGCCAGGCTTTTTTTGATGCTAAATTTGCCCAATTTGAGATAGAAAACTTTTTTTAATTTGGTGACTCACTAAATGCGACTGTTTTTTTTTAATTTATTGGGTACTCCTGGCTAAGCCTCGCGCCGCACTTGTGCGCTGCAACGCCAACTTGGAAAGTGCTGTAATAGTCATTTGAATTTTGAAGTAGCGAACACAAACAAAACTGGAAATCTGACAAGATTATCAAGCAAACATGCCTCCTTTAATTTAGCGGCAACCAGTCAAACTAGGTAAAGGCATGATGGTCGCTATTTACTGGTTCTAGTATTTCTACTAGAAGAGATAGTTGGTGGCCAAGGCACAACGCTCAATTAACCTATTCACTTGTCCACTCCATACGAGGGCATTAAACCGCGAACTTGTTACGGCCTATGGACCCGCTTTCAAGCTATGGGTTCATTTGCTGGCTTGGTGAAGTCAGCAAGGGAAACAGCCAAATATACTATGGCTTTCATCTCGGTAAAATAAATAAAACACTTCTGGGAGACTATCTCGCTATTTCAAGGTCACTGTTTAGTTTGGCTAGGGCTTTTTTGTTTGGTCTGTTAGTCGTTTTACGAAAGCTAATAATGCTACTGGCAATGATCGCCATTTATCTTTTTTCTAAGAATCGAATCACAAACCGATAGCAATAGAGGTAAGATTTACAGGTCAGATGCTTTGCCTATATGCATATTTAACAAATTGCCCTTCACGTTTAATAACAACAAGCTATGATTAGGTGACATGGTACTTCAAAAACCACTTGATACGTAACAGCCCTGACTATCAGTACATCAGCAAGGGCACGCAGTATTCGTTGTATATGAATGAAAGCTTTCTCGATGACGTCGGCGAATACATGTGCAAAGCAAGCAATGAGAAAGGAAGTGCAATCAGCAACGCTTATTTAACTGTGAAAGGTCTGTAGACAAATCTAATTTAGAGAACCGAGCTGTCCAACATTTAAAATGTGTAAAAAGCATATTTTTTCAAAGCTTAAAATCTTTCTTGCACGTGTTGCACTTTTACGAAGAATTTTCTTGAAATTGGCTCAAGTCGATTTCTTGAGGAAAAATAGTAGCAATCTTCATAAAGCCCAATTATTCTTGCGGAATGCGTTGACAACTTTGATATTTATTCATCTAATAGGAGTTTGTTAAACGCGTAAAATTACGATGTCCAGCATTTAAAACGAATGAGCAGGGTAATAATTTTTGAAGTCCCTCAAATGTCTTGTTTGTCCTGTTTCCATCATATATGCACTTCAGAACTGGACTAGCAGACAATTGAAATAGCCTATAATTTTACACACTTGTATCAGTTTATTTCACCACTTGCAAGAAAGTATAAATATAAAGTTGTGGGGTAAAGAGGAGGTCAGCGCTAAAGTGATTGTTGTGTAATTTCAAAATTTAGCTATTAAGGATATGGCATAGTCTACTACTTACGACTTTTCGTAATGTATGCCTATTTGTATGACCTAAACCTTTGGCTGCGCGTGTATCTCTCGGTCTTGACATAAGTGCAGCTAGGAGAAATACAAACTAATCCAAAGTTAAGCACTTGCAGTTAAGCTATTACAATTGGTTAGGCTATACTTCAAAAATTTAATTCGTCGACAAGGTTTTTTTGTTAAAGACGGACAATTTTTGTAATTCTCGTAAGATTTCAAATGAAAAATCGTCGAGTTGTTAACTCTGCTACATTTGATCAATATGCGTTAGAGGTTAAGATCAATCACGCTTGCGACACGACTGTACAAAAATATAGCAACTTGCCATTGCATTATCAAGAAACAGATTTTTCGGCCAAGTACCATGTTTACACTGTAATATATCTATCTTCTGTCACAGGCTGCCTATCACTTCTTTGCTTTCAAATTGCAGTAAATAACAACATCACGCGTAGTTGCTTTTTTAATCTTTTTTACTTTAACTGTACCAGACACATTTGATCAAACCAGCGAGTTTGAAGAGCTCAAGAAAAATAAATACACGCTTAAAATGCTTAAATACTCAAAAAAGAACGGCTTAAATTGTTGTGTAGAATTCATTTATTGCGAGTACCTTGTTACTATTTCACAAAAAAGCTTTTAATCGCATTTGTGTGATCATTACTTATGAGAAGAGAACAAATTGTGCAATCAAGCATTAACTCTGTGCCGACACCGTAGACCCCAAAAGAATGAAACTTTTACAAGTTGGCAAATGTTTATGTTTTTGGCATACCGTAGCCAATTCTCGTTCCGATCGATTAAACAAAATATTATTGAGGAAGGGGGTTGTGGACAGTAACTAAAAGTCTCTCAAGTTTCTCGACTTTCTGCATACATTTTGCTTGCCCTGTTTGGTGCTTAGGAACAGGACTTGATCACAATTGAAACAGCCCACGATTTCACAAAATGTAAGTCGTTTGTTTTATTTAGTGCATGGAAGTAAAGTTCAAAAGTTTTTGGAAGACGCTAAAGTGATTGATATGTATTTTCAGGAATAACATATTAAATATTTAGGACCAATATTTGCTACTTTTTCCTAATTGTATATCTATTTGTACTACCTCAAGCCTCTGATTACGGTTATTTTGCTTGATTCTGGCATAAATGCAGCAATGCAAAGAGCAAACTAACCCAAAATAAGGCATTTACAGTTAATTTATTTCGATTGCAGAGCCCCCATCAGCAGTGTCGAGGTTAAGCATGTCAAATCAGCCCGCTGCTCCGGCTTCACTCAGTTGGAAAAGAAAATTTCTTCAACATTTTAATGATAGGTTGCCCCACACTAATATTTTGTTGCAAAAGGAAAAACAGAACCATCTCTAGCCCCCTCTCTACCTACTCTTTTTTCGAGAGGCTCATCAATCTTTTTCGCCTCGAGTAGGCTACATTTTAAAATGTTTAGAGAGTTTATTTTTAGATCAATCCTTTAGAAAATTTCGATGGATAGTGCCAAAAAATCATGCTTTTGAAGAAGAATAGTCAAAATGTATCAACGGACTTAGTTTTTCTAGAAATTGCAGTTTTGTGAAGTCCAGCCATAGAAATTTTTAATGATTTGGAACGGTAGGCTACCTTTCAAAATTTTTAGAGATTTTATTTTTTTTTGATAAATGTTTTTCAAAATTCAAACAGATAATGCCAAAGAACCATGCTTGCGATAAAAAATAGTTAAAATGTGCCAAAAAACTAACTTTTTCTAAAAATTGCAATTGATCTAGTTGGAAAATTGTTTATTCAAAAATGGAAAATGATTAATGAAAGCAAGTTTTGACCAGCCATTGTAAATTAATCTTTAGTTCCAATTAATTCAAGTTGCATATTGCTGGAAAACAAATTTCCCAAGCTTTTGAACGACACTAATTGTTAGCACCTTGTCATAACCTTTTTTAATTAAGCTACATGTTTTCACTCGGCTTATTGCTATTTGGAGGCAAGTAAATAGCTACACTACAGTTGTAAAAGTTTAATCTTTCTAGTATAAAAAGAAATAGTAAAATTCTATGTCATAGTTTATCGAAGATGCCTCAAAAAAAATTTTAAATGAATTGCAAAAATCGGTTGAGAACTGAGGTCACAAATTAGTTTTTGAATAAAACTAATTTTGTAAAATTTTTTTGCCATTTTTGAGAAAAAGCATCATATGATGATCTCTGGTAGCATAAATGTTGATCAAACCAAACAGCATTACAGCATTACAAAGCGAGCGTGAAGCTTGCAGAAAAAAAGCAAAGATATATGCGTAGAAGGCTTAAAATACTTAAATAAAGAATCTTTTGTTGCATGGTCAACTGAGCTTAATTGTTGTGAAGTTATTTTTATCGAGAGCACCTTGTTGATATTGAACGAAAAAAACTTCTAATCGCGTTTCTACAATCAGTACTTATTGAGAAAATACAGAGAACAAACTGCGCAATCAAGCGTTAGCTGTGACGTCATTTTTGACCCCAAAAGAAAAGTTTTTGGAAATCGGTATGTTGGGGATTGTCTTTCGTTTGAGCAAAAAACGGTTTTCCTCTGCGAAGAAATGCAAATTTAAAAATGTGATTTTTGATTATAACGTCACAATGTCATTGCGAACTCCTCCTTACGAAACTCACCTCAAGGTGGGGATCAGTTGTGCCCAGCTTCATCCTCGTGGGTTCAATAGTTTTGGGCGAGTTTAAGCGAACATACGCTACAGACAAACTTTGCTTTGTATACATAAATTTTGATGTTTTTTGATTCAAAACAAAACCCTGATTATTTTGCAATGATTTTTTTAATTTTCAGAAATGGACTAGATTTTGAAACAGATGGAGGGCAGAAGGTTAAATGGATAACGCTTTGAAACTCTACGCATTGCAAATTTGTTAATTGTGAAGTGGGTGGACAATTTTTTGATCATGAATTACCAGATGTTGATGCATTGAGTGACATGAAACAATTTTTAAAATTTTTGCTGTATACATGATGATCAAAGCTGTTCTGTAACCTAAACTAACCAGCTTTGAGTGTTTTTACGCTTTTTATTTTATCTCCGTTAGATGGCATCGGCAATCCATCATAAGCTTTTTAGCAACAAAAAAATTCGCAGCGGTCATATTTTAGTGTACGCTGTACTAAGTTGCATGTCGTTGATTATTAAACAAGTTTATATATTTTGTGCTGTTTGATTTTTGTTACTTGAAATTGGTTAGTGCTCTCCCGAAAATGAACCACAGGCAGCAATTATTGATCCGTAAAATTAAGCTGCAGCTCAGAGATCAGACAACTTTAAATTTAGGTTTAGATGCAAAGAAAAACTTTTCTGAAAATTTAAACCGCCGGTTTGTATGCTTTTGCTATAATTTGCAAATTTGCAGCTCAAGTATTTAAATTTTCTAATTAAATCAAAAACGAAACTATTCGGACAATCACATGGATAGTCAAAACGTCACACCCTAATTAGGCAACATGATACCGTCTATCTTGTACCGAGGCGTATAAGAGGGAGTCGCATATAAAGAGCGAAGGCACCCCGAACAATGCGACAGACATGAAAAATCTAAAGAAATATACGTTTACATTTCCATTAAAAAATTTTTAATATTAAAATAGGCAAAACAAACACTTTTGAAACATTGTTTTCAAAAAAGGTTTCAAGCTAAGAAAGAGCAAATTTGAAAACAACATCTAATGAAAAATTTTCCACTGTTGGTCTCAAATTTGAATATATCTTCCACTTGTAATGATATTGAGCTGAGTTAATGATTAAACTCCCTCCCCAAAGAAAATTTTTAAGTGCACTGCTGGTTTCGAACCATCACAACTCTTCCATAAACTGACAGGCATTTGTTTATTTAATTATTTTCCTTGTAACGACAAGCCTTCCTAACGCTCGCGTTTGGATAATGACGTCACCGCTTTAGCCAACTGTTGAACACAAAAACTTGATGGCGCCAAAAATTTGCGGAAGGTCTCGTAGTAAGTTCGCTGCTTGTTGTGACATCATAACAGAGATCTCGATGCGAATAGTGAGATACCGCATTTTGTAGCTTTGCCACAATCGCGCTTCAGTAGCCTGCAATCCGTGAAGGAAAAGAGGAGACGCCCTTCCCTGATTTTGGACTTACATAATAGATGATGGCCTCAGCAAGAAAAGCAAAAAATGAAATTGTGTTCCTCTCCAATTTTTTTTGTTGTGCGTTTGAATTCAATCTAAGAAAAACTACGGTCTTGGTCTGTTCAGAGTAGGTTCGAGGGGAAAAGAGGCAAAACGTAAATATCTTGCAATAAATTGAAAAAGATTTTATTCAAATTCTCATCTATTGCATCGAATTTTAAAGTTCATACTAAACTGATCCTTATAATAGTACACCTTGCTTGTTTGTAGCATTGGAAAAAGGTTACGGCTTGTCTTACACCAGAAATGTCGACGAATGAAAAAAGTTAATAGGCTTATTATATGAAAGCTGTGGTTTGTGAAATAGTTGTCTATTGCTTGAAGATACAACTTGAAAACGACTCGCTGCCCTCGATTGATGATCCTCTGTCTGTCGCCGATTCTATTTCTACTTGACATTTTTGACAATGGGATTTCAACCGAAGAAGAAAGTCCTTGTTTGTTGTTTGTCCTTCGAAAAGGGCTTGACGTCCACTCCAAACTCACTTGGCTCCAAGTGTCCCTTTTATCTCCGATTCTTGAAGGGTTTCACTGGTGGCCATAAAGCTTGCTAGAAGTGTTAACAGCCGGACTCTCTACCAAAGGCAAATCGATCTTCACATCTGCAATTATTGACAAGAGATAAGGCTATTAAAACAAAAACGTTTTGTTCGCTTTTGAATTAAAAATGCCCAACAACCATTGGAAGTGGCTTAGCTTGAACTTGAAGTGCTGGTAGTTTTCTAAAATCTACAGTGTGTTGAAAATTTCAAGACACTAAGAAGTATGGCGTAGACAATGCTAGCAGCCGTTCACCGAAATTTTTACTAATACATTCAAAGCATACTCTTGATTTTTTTGATTTATTGTGCTAGAGATAAGGTACATAATTTTTTAGGGGCACAGAAAAAGGAGTAATATAACGGCATTTATAGGATGTAGCGCAATACGTCGACTCGTAATGGAACCTTGAAGTGCTCGAACAAAATTTTGATTTTTCTAGTAGGCCCTAAGTCTTCATTTGAGAAAGCAGAATTTAAATGCTGATATCAAAAACGTTACTCTTTCTTTTTGGTGTCTTTCATGTGAATACAAATATGGCTTTTACATGATGTCCATGAATTGACCCGAAAAACAACTCTAACTACTAAGTACTTCAATTAGCGTAAAAAGCTTTTGGGATAAGAAATTTAATGAATAACTGGCAAGAATACAAGATTTAATTTAAAATGCATCACTTATGATTTGGAAAGTTACCAGGTACAGATTCTAGACCATTATGGCAATGCACCAACTTGTTTTGTTGTTTTGCAACCGGATATAAATAAACATTAGGCCCCTAAGGCTAGTTTCATTTCTGCGTAAGTAGCCTATTAATAAAGTTGTAAAAACTACTGATAAAATGGAGCGTGTGTGATGACCGTTACTAAAAATATTTCACTCATGGTACAGCACTAAAGGATGAGTAAAGCCATACGCGAAAATTAATTGGTTTCTGACGGCAGGGGGTCGAAGAGGAATAAGCTGAATGAAAACACAACATAAATTTTGTAAACACTGGTTTATCAAGTGCTTCGATTAGAAAGCTGTTCAACGAGGCTTTCAAATGAAAAGAATTTGATCTCAATCTGCTCTGGTTTCCTTTTCCTAGAAGATCTTGAAGTTGGGCAAGAGCGATTCAAATATTCAGCTTTTCCTAATGCATAAAAAATATTATTGAGACTAGTAAATACGCAAGGTAAATCCCACACGGCCGTTGGCCAAACCTAACCACTACAAAAATCATTTGTTTGAGAATATGGATTCTGTGGTCGCTTATTATTGTTCAGCAAGGAAATAATTGAACCAAATTTTTTTCCATTTTGCCTTCAAGCTTTTATGTAAGAACATCAATTATTTCTTCGCATTTGCCGATCAGCAGCTTCGCATAAACCAAATAAAATCAAGGCTTATATTTGAAATATAGTTGCCAAGTTTTGCCGTATCACGGCAGGAACATTCATCGTTTATCCTTTATGGAGTTGAAAAAGATTTTACAGCCATCAAAACAATTCAAATCATCATTAAAAAAACTTTCTAAAGCCAGCACATGCCTTTTTAGTTGGTTGGCATGCATCGTTTGGTATCTTTGGTTGTAATTCAATTCATTCAATAATTCAATCAGAAAGCTATTCCTGTTTTCTGCGTCGTTTGCCAGGTTATAGGAGTTGTCGAGCTGCAGAAAAAACTTATTTTGGCTAGCGTGCATTTACTATGCAGAAATGAAGGCGTGGTTTTGGTATTTTTTGAAAAAGATTGCATTCTGCCGACGTATACTAACCTTTAAAATAATGACTACTAAATTTATTTTGAGAAGACAAAACTGATGACATATAATGAGAGCCTTTTGGTCTGGCGAAGTACACTGACCTTTTGTCATGGAAGCCAAGTCCTGCTTTCAAGTGCCTTCTGCATGAACTAGAAGCTAAATGCAAATCCCTGCTATACTTAGGACATTGCTTCATATAACCCGCATGCCAGGCAAAGCGTATCTTCGCCGAATCGTGATTGTTCGTCCATCTTTTTTATTGCAACCACTTGGCAACGTTGAAAGCTGAAACTTATGACTGGCGCTAAAAGCAACCAAAAAGCTACAAAACTTGCTTTCCTAGCATTGTTGTCACCATGGAGAAGGTCCGTCCCAGGTACCCTAAGGATGAAAGTTTGGGGACGGAAATTTTTTGTGAACAATTTTTAAACATTTTTTGCAAAGATCGATAACGCAATTGAAAATAATCGTAAATTTGGGGGAAGTTCATAAGTATTTTCTGCGGCGACATTCAATTTTGGGGTGACATTTGTCAAAACCGCTGCGGGTGTATCGTACTCTACCGATTCCGCTGTTTCCAAATATAATAAAAAAAGTGTGAAAAAATAATTTAAATTTATATTTAACGAAGTGTTGCGCAGCAGTTTCTCGCGCTTGGTAGCAGTAATAGTGGCAAGACCTGCGATTTGACAGCAGCAAACTGTTGATACCTTCAACCTGGATCTGAATTCAAGTTGCCCCATTTCATTAAAAGATATGTTGAACGCACTGGATAAACATTACATCTGTAGGACTTAGTTCAATGACATCACAAATTCCATAAGCCGGTTTTACATCTTTGTAGTATAATCAGCAAAACCCACCGTTTCCCTAGGACCATTTCCGACCCGAAGGGTAAAATGACTGAAAGATTTTTTTCCCAAACCTCCAAAAAGTTAAGACTAGCCTATACAGGACGAGTTATTTAACCAAAGAGATTATCGGCACATGCCACTGCCTGCAATAAATAAAACAAGTCTTGACCATTGTAGAAATGAATTTACCTTGTTTGTTTTTCTTTTATTGGTTTCTGCAAAGATCAAGTCTCTAGGCGTCGGTTCCATGTCCAAACTTGGAAGGGATAATATTTCACTTTCAGTTTTGAATGTCGCTGATTGACTGACAATCAAATTCCATTTGGAAACCTAATACAAAAATGACGTAACGCAGGTTGAAAAATAGCTCCGGCAACAAATTATAGAAAACATAGAACTGAAGAGAAAATAGTCCTATTAGAATAAAATCATCCTAGTTTTAAGATTTACAAGTGGAAGAGATATGTTTAAATGCATAGATTATGTTCAATAATTTCTTTAATAAATTACTTGTACAAAGAAATAGCTAAAGACAGTATTAAGTAAATTAGGGCACATTTAAGCGTTAGTTGTTCCAAGCTCTAAGCAAGTTAGAGATAGTTAATCGAAAGTCAAGTTTACGCCCAGATATGCTCTGCCAAAAGAAAAAAGAGAAAAAGTTGCAAAGTGCCCAAAAGATTCCCTAAAATGGCACCTCCACAACATGCAATGAATAGTATAGCCGATGTAAGAGAAAATTAAGGAACAGATATCTAATGCTATTTTCTGATATCAAGCAAAGTTGATGTCAGTGGTGGTAAGTAATCTTGTAGTTATTGGATTAGAGCGAGCACGGAGGCTCAAGCTAAGCTGTATCTCTGAACCGCGGTTATTGTTGGTCACTAACAAGTATGTTTGCTTTAGACATCACTGTCTCAACCATTAAATCGGCAAAAATAGTGAAAACTGAATCGGGATGGTATTCCATCCTACCATTTTTCAGAATCAATTTCAACCACTGTAACATTATTTACCAGTTCGTGGGAAGGTTAGTCGTCCTGATTATGAAAACCTTCAGAAATAAAACTTGCAATCGCTCTTCTTGTCCTGACCACTATTCGGTCCGGCCTCACAATACGACCTACTACAGAAAACAAGATAAATATTTGGCAAAATGTTACAGATTAGAGATAAATATAAGAAAAGTTGTAAACGAAATCTTAAAACTATTGGGGCACTAGAAGGATAGTCAAAGAAGCAGCAAAAACAATATCATAAGATGATAAAATGAATAAACAAAAAGCGCCAATTTCAGACAGTGCTCACTGTTTCGTTACATCAGAGCAGTTGGTAACAGATAATCGGCCAGTAGGTTTACATCAAAGCATAGCCTAAAACTTCACTGGATCCACGCTAGCGGAAGCATTGGTTACGCTCTAAAGTGGGTCTTTGGCTTCTTGTATGGACAAACAAAACCTTTGGGAGAAAAAAACAACTTAAAAATCATTTTAACAAACAACTTTGTTCAATGCCAGTTTTGATTGTGGATCAACTTACCACCACCCTGTCGTGCATGAGTTCAATTGTTTTTACCAACTATTATTCTTTTGTTTATTTTTAATGTTAAATTATTTTCTAACTAAAATTTAGGACCGAAAACAATTGGTTTATATATATTGCGCCTCTCTTAGGTTAGTTAAACGTCTTAGTTATGAAATGGGACTTACGTTTTTTCTAGTTTTCAAGATATTTTGAAGTTGTTTCTTTAAAAAAGATACAAAAAAGAAAACGTGCTTATTTACAACATGCTCTTGAAGATAAGGTTTGTTATTTATTATAAAACTCCCTAATGTGAGTCATAATTTAAGTGTTTTGAAATGATTTGTTTTGAAAATAGTCTTTAGTGAATTCAAAAAGTTCTCCTTTATTTATGACAGACTTCAAGCGAGCGCAGGAGCTGGAGTAGATTCGGAAAAAGGTTAAAGCTGTCAAAAAGAGAAAACAATCAATCACTTTATTTTTTGTCAATTGAATGTTTTTGTTTTAACAAACCCAAATTACAAAAAAATTATTTTGAAAATAAAACAATCAATCTTGTGAAATCTCTGATTAAAAGAATATAAATTAAAAAGCATTGAACAAAGTTCATTTTGAAGTATTTTGGTCATTGATTTAGCCTGATAACTGGTGTAATAACTTTCTTGAAGTGCCAGTAGACTATTATCACATGCTTGTGCTCATGGTAGCTTGCTGAATACCGAGAAAAGTGATTATAATAGATTCAATTGCCGTCGTTATCGTTCAAATAAAGGTTGTGAAAGGTTATAGATGGACGATGTTCATGCATATACCGTGGGGGAGCGGCAAAATTATCGAATGCAATGGGTATCGCTGGTTATCCCCAGCTGCCGGGAGTGGTTGGTGGTTCAAATGAGTTTCGTTGTGTCTGTCAAGCTAAAAATAACGGGTTGAGTTGGTTCTAAATACTTATCAAAACTGATTTACAAATGGCCTGACATCCTATGCTCATCGGCGTTCAAAGATCACTGCGCTACCTTATATAGTGTAAGTTTAATAACAGAATGAACAACAACAAAACTTTTCTTAAAACGCTCGTCATGTTGGAGCATTTCAGTTTGACGTATTTTTATTTCAAAATTACATGAATCGGGTAAATCATTGAAAAAGTTGGTAAATTACAAACTTTTGTGAGCTGTTGCTTTTAAAATCGTTTTTGCTACGCATGTTTAAACTAATAACAAGTAATCCAAAATCAAGGATCAATTTGTGGAAGAGTTTGAATTCAGTAAAAGAGAGGTTTTTTTACAACAGCAGGATTTCTGTGCATTTTGTTAGTAATTCGTAGCCCAGTCAAGATTGCTTTTATTAGGAGTTCAGTCTTTCCGAACTGACAAAAACTTTTATTTTTTTCAAGATCTTGAAACTGAACATCAATTCTTCAGAGACCATTGCTATGATTAGGTGAAAACTTTTTCCCAAAGCACCTACTTAATGATTAGTTTTTAATGAAAATTTTCTTCTCGAAGTCGAAACCAATTTCTAGTTACGACCTTTTTTTGCCTCAAAAATGTAGCTTCGCTAACAAAAACAGATGAATTTTACCGGGGTTTCGGAGATTTTTCCGAATGTTTTGACATTCTTGACACTGTGGTGCAATTTGACGTTTTAACATGCTCCAAGTCCAATATTATTCAACAATCAACCAACATCGCATTCTTAGTGTTTCGTAAACCACTCTAATAACGCTCATCTAAAATTCTTTTTCAAACGAGATAGGCAATTATTAGAGGCTCTGAGATATAATTTCCAAGGATATAATATGAATTAGCAGCTAAAACCTACTATTTAACAGTTTAAGTTGTGTCAAGAAAATATTTTAAAATTTTATGACGTTCTAGGAAAAGGTAGGAGTTTATGACGTCATAATGACTTCAAACTTCAAATTCATAAGAGTCGCTTAACGCTTGCAGTATAATTTTGCAAAGGCTTAACTTAATTAATACCTAGATATACACTCGTTAATTAATGGACTAATATAACAATTATGCTGAAGATCACGATAATTAGTTTTTACTGAATAATTTTATGCTCACAAATCTTAAAATGTAAGAATATAACTTATCAAAAAACTGAAAACTGCGATTTTTGCTTTTTCGCAAACTTTGCCACCACAACGTATCTAACCATTTTTGACAAGAAATAAATTTTGAACTAACTCCTAAGCAATGTGGCACCAAGCTGCACTGATATTTATACACCGCTGCCAAATTTTCCGCCGAAAATAATAAACAGCTTTTTTGCAAGGTTGATTTTCTTTACGGAAAGCCTTTTTTGTGTTCAGACAATAGATTTTGCGAGCCACAAAACAAAACAAAACCCCAAAAAGATTGATGCAGAGGCGTGAAATTTGGCACAAATGTACATTGATTGGTTTACTTTGAAAATCCAACTGAAATCAAATTACAATCATTCTCACCAATTGGAATGCAACCTTCTTGCCGCAATTTCATTACTAGATGTGATTTTCAAAAACAAGCGCTGAAAACAAATTTTTTAGAATGCTTAAAAAAATTCAAACCAAAAAATTCTTTTTGAATGGCTACCGCGCTGCTCATATTTCTGAGGTTGCAGATATCAATTACAATATTTCTTGAATAAATTTAGAGGTAAATTTAGGGCACAAGCTTTTTGCGTCGATTAGTGCACCACTATTGCTAATGCTTTTATCAGAACGTAGACTAATTTTGTTTGGAAATTTTTTTGCTGTATTTTCAAGCTTATACGGTGACGAACTTCCCTCGATACGCTTTTCATATATTTTAATCTCACTCTTGCTCGTAAGCAAAAGTCACGTATCAACCGCCTACTAATTTTTTTCATTGTTTGGTTTCTATAATCAAGTAAATTCATTCTAATCATAAATCTATTGTGTAAGATTGATTTAACACTAATAAACAACATTTGAAGCACATAATTCTCGGACCTACTTAAACATAATGGCCAAGTTATATCCTATTGCTGTTAATGTGTTAGCTGCAGAAGTTGAAAAATGTCCTGTGAAGTAGACGAGAACACTTTACTAAATTTCATTTCTAAATGTGCACAAAACATAAGAACATGAAAAATTTTCAAGCGAGCTATAGACTTAAAAAAGCTATCAAAATAGATATTAAGTGAATATTTGTTGATAGACTACTTAGACCTATTTGAATATACTTCAAAATTGGTCTAAACGTAAGTTGTCAATAGCTGTAATTGATCGAATGAAGAGTAAAATTAGTATCCTGTTATAGATGATTATTTTAGATTTAAGATGTTATGTTTAGACAGACAAAAACTCGAGGTGTGCCATAAGCTTCATAACCATTAGCGTTTTTCACATCTTAATTTTGCGCTTGTGCAACACACTGAAGTGGAAATAAGTATCTATACAGTGTTCAATTCAATAATTTTATTGATTACATGTTTTCCCTCTTGACTCACAGAACGGCAACAGTGGTGCTAAGCATAGAGCAACGGTTCAAACCCGCTACAGAGTTTCAACATTCCGCATGAATTAATTCTAACGGGTTCTAATAACTACTCGTTAGAATCAGCCAAGCAGAGAAAATGATCATAAAGTGATTTTTCAAGAATTCCACAACTCCAAAACTGGCAAACAGAGAAAAACATCGTGAACCGACAAATAGACGCGTACGTTTGTTCCCAGGAGAGAACTGAACCAGCCATCACCAAATTACGGGTTGATTGAAACTAGATCTGTAAAAATTAAAGACAGGTTTCCAACACACCCACAAACATGCGTTTGAAATTTTCAACTTTAATATCTGGCTATAGATCGTTTTTTTCCGCAAAAAAGCAGAAAACACTTGCTAACGCTTGTATAGTGTAGAGAAAATAGGAATTAACAACCTAGGGCTCGTGAACGCTCCCAAAACGTGGCATCTATAAAAAGATTTGTTTAAGAATCCACACCGTGTATTCTGGCCTACACCCTGACTGGGTAAAATTGAGTAATTAAGGCTTACCTGCAAAAAAGGTTGCTCATCCATGATGTGGAGCTAACCCATTTTCAACAAAAAAAAATGACAGCAGGACGCTCCCATCAAAATGTCCCAAATTTAGACATATTGCAAAACTAAGGTCTAAATGCGGTTGATGACAAAATGTTGGTCTTCATTTGAAAATTGTATTTGAGGGTTCCTTTGGTGTATAAGCAACGTTGATCTCCACAGAAAAGGTTTTCGTCAAAGTTTTGGGTTAGTCTCCAAATACATGTAATTTCTGTGAGTTACTTGTTGGAATGCTTGATAAATGCTGAAAAAGTAGGCGGCCATTTTTGGGCGTCCTCTAAAAAGATGTTTTTTCAAAGAAGATAGACAAAAAGTAGGCATATGTGTAAATGAAAAAAACTGCGTAACAACATTGAAATTGCACGACGCAAATTAAAAAAAAGTTGATAAGTTTAAGTGTATTGAGTAGACCATTTAAGAAAGTGGTGATTGTAGAAGTGAAATTAAGAACAGGATACAAGCAGGAGGCTATGGGTGTAGAAAAATTACTGGAAATGATGTGCAAAAAAGAATACCAGTAACAGCTAAAACAAAAGCTAAAGTCTTCAAGTCTGTGATAAGGCCGGCTATGATGTTGGGCTTACAAAGAATGCCGATAGCTAAGAAGGAAGTAGAATTTGAAATGGTGGAGCGGAAAATCTACGATTCTCATTTGGAGTCATTAGAAGACATAGTGTACGTAACCAGTACATACAAGGAAAGCTTGTGTGCGAAAACTTGGTGATAAAGTGGGGAATTGCGTTGGTTTGGGCACGTGAAGAGTGAAGAGGTGATCTTTGTCAAAAGGTTTTGGGTATAGACTTATCAAGAAAAAGCAAAATATAAGGAAAATGAAGTTGACAGCAAAAGACAAAAAAAAATAGATTGAGGTGGAAAGAATTGATCTGCTGTGGCTAGCAAAAAGAGCAAAAGGAAGAAAACGACATATCATAGCTTTGGTAAAGTATGCACTGGCAAATCGGTATTTAACCACATCATCAACTAAGCTTGCTTTTGTGTTTGAAAGATAATATGATACCGATCAGATTGCGCCAAAAATGTTTATTAGTGGCATTTAGAACTACCTTGCTTGGCAAATGCCAACAAAAATTTACGGATGTAATTTGTTGCTTTATAGTTGTGTGCACAGCAGTATGTGCCTGATTGCTCGCTATCATATGTCTGGCGTAACTAATTTTGTGCCTAATAATCAACTTTTGAAGGGATACCCTCATTAGCCTAATTCCGGTTTGTCTCTAATTGATGCTTTTATTTGATTTAATTAAGCAACGTGACACAGCAATGAAGAACATTATCGTTTTTTTCCTTCAAGAATTTAAGTTTAGCACTTTGTTCGTGTGTCACGTTGTTGCAGACAGGTCTGAACAAAAGCTGTCCTATATAAGAAGAGGGGAGATATTGCTCAGCTGGTTATGCAATAAGCTAACAAAAAGCCCTTGCTGCTTTCAAAGGTTTAGGCGTAGTATCAACTACGGCAAAAATGCACTTTTAAACCAAAAAGTTATTGTTTCGATTTGGGAGTTTGTGTTGCCATTGGTAAGGTTGTTGACAATACTTAAGTAAAATTGCTTCAGAGGTGGTAAAAATATCACGTTTTTACGCATGACGTCACATAACCGGAAGTAGCTTGTGTCATAATTTACATCATAGTTATCCAATAACGCTGTTACTATATTTCTGTCTTGCCATTGTGATTAAATATTGCATGGTAAATGCAAATTGAAATTTAGATGAATAATTTTTTAATTTCATCATTTTATAGATCTAAAACTTGATTTAGCGCCCAAAAAAGCATCTGTACTGAGTTGATTAAAACATTAACGCAGATAATTGTAGGGTATACTGCCTGGAGTCAAATGTCAAGTGGAAGTTTCAGAAACTACAGTACTATCTATCTCGCATAATTTTTGTTCAACTTCTTTTCTGTCAAATATTTAAAATTCATTACATGGTTTACGAAGAAAGGTTAAGAGCTATCAAAGTTCAAATTGGTATTGGCAACACCAAAAATAAGCATTTCCTTTATCTTGTGCTCAATCCTTTCGATAGGAGGTAAAAATTGAAACTCTATTCAGCGCTAAGTCGAAATAAATTTTTTTAAGCATAATTACTTGAGATGTAACCTGCTAAGGCTTCATTTTTACAAAATGATCAGCAAGGGGTTTGTTGAAATATAGAAAACCCAGTTGGTTTGTTCAAAATTCGTTGACACTCTAAAGCATAGATTTTAGATCATGCCAAAACTCTTAAACAAATACTCTCCTAGTGAAATAGCGGAAGAAAACCCAAGAAAGTGCTGAAGTTTGAAACATTTTTGATTAAAATACCGAAGTTAAACATGCAATCAAGTTTATCTGCCCCTTCAATGTTTTAGTCGGCTTTGGAATACTTTTGAAAAAAGCGCACTACAAAAATCACTGCTGTTTTCCAGCATGAAACACTGGGCGTCTCTACTGCTCAGGTGAAAGGAGAGATCTTTTAAATTTAGTCAACAAAAAAGTTACATTGATAAAGTCCCTGTTGAAATCGAAAGAACTCTAAACAATAAAACGGACGTGTAAAGCGCTTTAACAGGTGTTCAAAACAAAGGCTCTCGACTCGTTTTTCGCGCTATTTTTTCAATGTTGATGTAGCATGACGAGGTCAGAGAGCATCGCATGACACGGCTCGCGTGCCTCAGATCCATATTGTACACTGGCCTTACAAATTCTTTTTGAATAGAAACGCAATATCATCATCTCATACAATACACCTACACGTCAAGCTCAAGTGTTCAGTTCTGTCTGCTTGTCCATTGTAATTCTTTTACAGTTTACCGGTAAATTGTGGAACACAGACCATGGAGTATAGGCTACATGTCACGATGTTGTTGCGTTTACCCTTTCTCTTTGTTGGGTTGTTACCCTTTCTTTTTCTCTTTGTAGGCACGGCAAGATGGGGTCTTATTCTGATCCAAACTGCAAATCTAATCGAGATAAAACTAAGGAAGGCGGCAGTCTTTTCTGAACCACTCATGAATACAAAATGAAGACTGCTAGTCCTTCAACCAATCACGGGGGCTACCAACTTGAAAAAGGCCAAATTTTATATGAATTTTTAAAAAAATTTCTTTTTTTTGGGACTAAGTATAGGCTACTTTTTATCTTTTAAATACGCTAGAGACTAGGCTAATAAATGAGATTAAATTTTCCAAATCATTGTAATAAAAGAAAATACATGAAAGATGCAGTTTCGGTGTTATGACTGTGAAACGTTACTACATGTAGAATGCTATTCAACACCTGCTCGGACTTAGCCTGCTTTATCAGTTAGGAATTCAGATCACGGCCCTTTGTTCCTTGCTTGACTTATCACAAGCAACACAAACGACGATACGAAGCAAATAAAACCGCGCCCGAGTTTACGAATTGACATAACTGCACGTGGCTTGGCTTTCTCGAGATTGTGGTGTGACATTGTTTCATATCTTGAGTGATAAGAAGAAAAAAAAGAAAGATGGAGAGCATGACCGGAAGGTAAACCAATATTAGCAGTTAAAACTACACATAACAGTCTAGTAGTTGGCCACAAATACCGGCAGGCCAGGTGTTGTAAATCTGGTCTCACAACACAAAGCTTTTTTCTTTCTTTTGTTAAGGAGATTGAAACAAAAACGTGTTGAAATAGTCGAAGCATATTGAAGTTTGAAATTGTGCTAAATGATCGAACATCTTTCCAAGCTTTAGTCCAGTACCTCAAGGCTATGGCGTTACTCTTTTGTTTTTATATAACTTTTTATACTGCGAAAAGAAAGAATAAGCCACTCGGTTTCAGATTCAATTTCTAAACCGAATGCATTTATTTTTCGAAAATGCGTGCTTGAGTTGAGTGAGTAGACGCAGCTTGAGTGAGCTGCTAATCAAATACAAACACATCACATCATTTGCTTGAGGAACTCTGTCGGTTGCGATCAAAGGAGCCGATGCTATGACAACAAAGCTTTTCATGTAAAACTGAACGTGTTTCAAGGAATTTTTGCCGCATTTGTTTGAATTGAAGAGCTACAGGTTTAAGACTAATTGCGCTCAGAATTGTATCCAGGATCTGATTCGGGGGAGAAGTTAAGTGTTAGCAGAATTTCAAGAAAGATGCACCTCTTTTTTAAATTTCATGTTTATTTTGAAAAATAAGAAGATTTTAGAATGCTCAGGCGTTAAATTCATCCCAATTTGAAAACTGTGAAGCATAAATGGATTAGACTTGACAATTTTGAGAAACACGTTCCTCTTTTTTTTCTTTTTCTACGTCCCTAAATGCGCTAGGCATCCATGACCAGGAATAAAATACGTGTAATTCAAAAACAATTCAACGAAGTCCAATTTATTTCAATCACCGTTTGAGCAGTCTGACGTCATTTATTTACTCAATGCTGTTTTAGTTTTAACTCGGGCAAAGTTGCGCGTATCAATTAGTATGATGTTTCAGCATAATCAGAAGCAAGCCTTTCTTCTTTTGTTGGGTCGAAATAAGCGGATTAATCCTGATTGCGTGCAGCAACGTAAAGAAACAAAATTTACTTCTGATAACACCGAGACATCTGCCTGAAGAAAACGCGTCCCTTCTTGATAGATCCTTCTCCATCAAATTGGCGCTGAAGCAGCAGGAGGTATTCACAAAAGTGAGAGTTCTCATCCCGATGCACAACCAGGATTTTTATGAATGTTGATGGTATTTAAGCTGCACTGGACTTTTTTTTGTCAAAAGGTTGTTGGTGGATGTCCCCAAAAGAAGGTATTCACTCTTTTTTGAAATGAAGGGCGGTTTTAGCTCCTCTAGTTGCACCCTTATTAGCATCAATCTGAAAACCTCAGCTTTTTGCCTCGATTTTGTTGATTTAGCCTAATTTTTTTTATCACAGAAGATATAAGGCAAGACTTAGAGCACGGTGTGCTATTTTTTCAGGCACACAGAACTCTTCAATATTGAAACTTTTGCATTATATTTCGATTGTGCAATAGTTGGTATATAACCAGGGTACAGAATTTTAGATTTACAATTTGCAATGTTTAGCACCAGTCACATGCGCTTTGGGCCAGATTGTTAAAGCTGCAAAGCCGTGAATGCTTTTTGTCTTAAGTTCTTTGCTTTGTTAAGAAGGAGTGTTGAGTGAATGTCAAGTATATTGTTATATTTACATTGAGTTTTGTTTGTCAACCCAAAGCTAAGACGGTTGAACGACCGCCAGGCTATGGCGGCCGGGACTAGCTGGAATATCAAAAAACTTTCTTCGATAAGAGCCTGCTTTTGCATGGTTGATCGCTTTAACTTCGCTTCAAGCCTTGGAAGATTTACGTTCGTCTTGGCCGGTTCTGCCATTACAAATAAACAAACATTGACGAAATTTCGCTCTTTGTTTAATCGAAGTAGAAATTCTGCAACCAAAATCCGTTGCTGTTTAAAGTAGAGAGGTTACCGGGCGATTAAGCATAAACTATCTCTTTAAAAACCAATGTGTTTAGTTGAGCCAAATATGGCGACAGTTCACGAAAGCAAGAAAATAACCTGTGTAATCTTTCGTAGTAAAATGCGACCTTCTGGCAATCTCATCACAAAATAGTTTTTTGCGAACAAATCCAGCTAAAAAGGGTTTTCAGTTCTCGACTTGCTTGTTAAGGTACGTCGATGCAGGTGTAATGCAGAAGCTGCAAACGTTTGCAAGGAACAGGAGTCTATTTGGAAGTTCTCCTAAACAGAAACTTTTAAAATTTGCATTTATTCGAAACAAGAGTCGGCCTATTCTTTGCTAAACTTTAAGAAAGTGCTCAAAAATTCTATAACTACAATATTGACGAAATAAAAGTCTAACATTTTTGATTTTTTTGTGCAGTGGTTCTGTTTTAACTAAAATTCTGAACTTCATATTAATTTTTTTGTTGTAAGCCAACATCGTATTTTTGATCGCGCTCGAGTCAAATTAATTAGTATTGTTAATTGTTTCCTTAAATTTAGTTCACATTTGTCAATTTATTTAAATTAGCCTAATATATAAGTATAGAATTTAAATGATGCGGTTTGTTTGTTTGTGCTTTTACGTAAAGGGTAAAAAATTGCAATTATTTTGCTTAGTTTTCAGCATTTTCATGCTTTTTCCCTCCATGCAGGATATTTGAAACTTATTTCGACAATTAAACTAATTAATTAGTCCGTTTGTCAATTCATTAATGTGTTATTAATACTGCCGTTGCTTCAATCAATAGATTTGTATTTAAATATCAGAACAATCATCAATATTTTAGATATGTTGGTTTAAGATTATGGTTGCGATCTGCATCACGGCTTTAGTATACAAGCTTCCCAGAATCCCAGATATGATCCAAATTTGGTTAATAGCTTTGTTTACCAACTGGAAGTAATTTACTGTACAAGCAGACAAATGGAACAAAAAGTTATTTAAACAAGATTTAATTTGTTAAATGAATTGGCAAAATACTCCAATAACAGCAGAATAACAGAACCCTAAACCTTTTTTATTAATGACTTGTAAAAATACCCTAATTAAGCTCACACACATCTTTGTTGACACGTTTATTTCCAATCACAAGTTGTCGTGTCTATCGTTTCGCTACTAAGGTCACAATCTTAAATTATCTCGTCTTTTCTAATGAAGAGAAGCGGTGCGTAGCGGCAAATGCAGAAACGGGGAGATAGCTAGAGAAATGCCCAGCCTTTTTTGATGAAAAGCGCATTGAATATTTAGAGCAACATGCGTAACAGTTGCCAAGATCCAGTCAAGCGAAGAGATGACGTCGTGATGAACTTGGAAAGAGTTAACAACACGCAATGGTTTTACAAAACACTGCAGAAGTATCTGGTTTTTTGAGGTGCTTCATTTTTTGGGAAAAGTCCGCGCGTTTTGTTAGGTCGTTCTTCCTTCTTTGTCGATGGAAGCACCATTAGATGATGCGGGGTTTTGGCATCGATTCTCCGTCTTTTAGCACCGGTTGGTAATTAGTCACGAAAGTTTTATTTTACCAGCTTTTCCCTGAAAACCAGGCTGTTGGCATTGGTAGAGCTTGCTCGACAATGTAAATGTGAGCCTTGCGAATCATCTCTTCAAACAGATGAAGAATAACTTTTTTTGATCAGCGTATTGTATTTGCTTGAGCAGAGCAGTATGACAATATTTGACACGAATGATCAACTGCTTACAATTAGTTGTAGTAATTTATTACATTGTTCATCGTTACTAATGCCTTTTTTATTTATTTTTTTCAATTTCCTCCATCACCAGTAGGTGCATATCGGATTTCGAATGAACATCTCACTTATCCTTTTACTGACAAACTTTCAAATCACTTTTCCTCTTTTAAGCAAATTCTTTTTTTTTTCAGTCTCTCTTTACAATCTCCTATGGGTTTTTTCTTCGGTTGCTCATTTACATGTCATATACGATTATTTGAGTCAGAGTTGTAATAATTGTACATATGTAGCATGCATTCTTTTCCAGAGCAAGCATCCATTGAGTAAAGAAAAACATTAAAGACAAATTCTATATCATTTTGTGCAATATTTTTTTTCACACCGAATCGTTCTCTTATTGTCAGGCCATTGACTCGCATAGATAGCGAGTATTTCAATTCTTTCCAGAAGACAGAGTGTATTTTGATTAAAAATACTGTATTTTTGCTCCAGTACAAATCCAAAAAAGCCAACGTGAATGGCCGCACTTGCAGAAGAAGTCCCTAAAATAGCCTCATCTCTTTAACGTTTGTTGGGTTTAAAGTCTTCATTCCCACGCTTTTTTCCGAAGAATTCTATTGGTTAGTCATCTAGCAAGCGTACGTATTCATTTGTTCTACCAACATTTTGTAGAAACTCCTCCAGGAAAAATAAAACCAAAAAATCTATAATAGTTGAGCAAACCGAGTTGAAACCAACATCTTCTCCGAAACAGGAGGTTTAGCGAACAAATTGGATTTAATAAAACCAGGAACTCATTTCCATAATCATGCGGTGATGGAGTTGCTGAAGAATAAATAGAAGGATTAGCCACAGTTGGAGAAGATCAAACTATTGCTACTTGGATGGCGTCTACGTCGCTACAGTTGTCAAAGTTAGAATTACAGCCTGATGAACGGTTGAGGCTGATACTACAGAATGCCACCACGAGTTATTTCGTGCTTGGGATGTGTGAATGAAGTGCCATTTATGCGTATGCCTGCAAAGAGTCAATTGGTCTATAATGTTAACAGTGATCTATGACATTAACTAAAATAGAAAGCTGTTAAAATTACTTTTTTCCGCGATAAACCATGTGCATTGCATCTGGGACCTGATGAGAATAATTCAAAACCAGGCAGTTAACGTTTTAAAGAAAAAACTAATAGGCTGGCAAATATGATACAGGCGGGGGCGCTTTTACAAGTAAGCGTGATATTTCTCTTGCTATTTGTTTAATTTATTTGTTCTCCTGACACCTTTTGGTGGCAATATCTTTAACTAACTGTTGTTTGAAATACTAGGGTCATGCAATCACTTCTATTTATAATTCAGGATTGCTGGACCCTTATAACCTGACGTACTCATCTTAAATATTTAACGCCGAAAAACGTGGATATCGCTTAGGTTTGTAATTCACGTTGATACTCAGGTAATAAAACGATTCCTTCAATCAGCCTACTGCAAAAGGCCAAATACTATGATGGGCTTTTCGTGAACCGTGGCACTGGCCAAAAATTACATCATTCCGTCATAAAATTTCATTTGGCAGGCTGCAGGCTGCACGCTCTTGTGTAAGCAATCGAGTCATTTTCATGTTCATTAAATAGTATTGTCTTTTGTTTCTCTTTCTTTGCTTCTTCAATTGAGATCAGCTGCTAATTGAGAAAAAATACACTATAATGACGATAAGCTGTTTAGAGGATCTTGGTATTTCCTACTGGAAAGTTTTATGAGAATTTCATTTTTTTTGCTCTTTGCTTAACGCAAATATGTTTCCGATCGCAGAAGTGGCAGGAAAAACGTGCGACTTTCAAGCTTATGGTGGGGTTTTTCGATTTTTAAAAAGAAAACTGCGAGTCGGAAGTGCAGTTCAAGTTGATTTAAGAATTTGATTTTCGTCCATTGGCCTACTTCGTGAATGATAGCAACTGGTCAGTGCTTTGTATTCATTTTTTCAGTGGATATGCGATGAAAGCAGTGTATAACTCTTAGCGCAAGAAACTATTGTTTTTTGCTGTTTACGTTTGGCAGTTATGTTTCGGGTGGCAAGTAATTTCATGTTGCACCGATTTAGGAAATATGTTATACCTAATGAAATGCATGGACGGTGGTAAAAATGAGGTCTTTTGCGTACGCACCATACTTGCAAATTAGTAGTTTATTTTTTGTAATTCTGGTAAATCGCCACTCAACATCACGAGCTATGAGCTTCGGAATCTTCAAAGCGTCCGTTTTCAATCCGCTCTTCTCCGAATTTGCGGCCACCGCGCGCAACTACGGCACTTGCGATAACGTAATTTTTGTCTTGAAATTAGCGATGATCTATTTTCATATCTTACATTAAAATCTTTTTAATCCGTCGCCGCTCTGTATTTGCGTGACCATAATGCGAATTATTAAGTGTTACTGTTGATAAACATTTTGGAACAGGAAGCAACAGAGCGCGCAATAGCGCGCGGAAGCGGCGAGAAAAAGTCTTTTTCCGACACGCGACTGCATGATACATGACTGGCGATCGCTATATATAGCACTTGTTCAGACTGATTTAGTGCAAGAAATGGCGCTAAGGTATCAAGTTGATCGTAGTTTGAAATAAAAAGGACTCTTAGCGCTTGATGACGTCATCTACCTTTTTCTGTTTTATTGCGAAATCGCTTATTCCGTGTTAGATCAAGTTTACAGCTAAATAGTATGTCAAACAATAGCTCGAGAAAATAAAAGCAATTAGCCAGCGAAAGCGTTGCCGAAAGCGGTCAAATTAAATTCTTTAGTCCGCTGTATAGTACTTGAGTTTGAGTCACTCTGGTCGAAGCAAAACGTGATAAGTCTGAAGTATTTATCTATTTCAGTGAAAGAATCTTAGAATTTACGAAAAATATAAAAGAAAAAATTAATAAAAAAATTTTTACGCAAGGATAGAGCAACATGTTGAAAGTCAATTCCTTATTATATTCTTTAAAGCTATTCCGCAACGTATTGGACTCCCCTGCTGGTTACACCCCAAAACTTTTTAATCAAACACTGCTCTGCAGCTGTGGATTCAGCTCTAACTCATCTTGTAAAATCGACAATGCATTCCTCTGTTTAAAAAAATCCAACGATCAACCTCTTTCTCCTTGATTTTCTTTTTGTAGACCAATTTCCAAGATAGTCCGTTGTGTATTTGCTCGGGATGAGGGGAGAAGTTTTTAGATTTTTTATGATGGTTTCCTACCAAATATATGGAAGATGCACGTGCGAGTAAACAACTGCAAGCAAGTGGTTGTTTGGTATCGCTACAGGGATCCTGAATTCAAGAGGGCAAAATAGATACGCTGTTCTAAGATTGCAAAATGGCTTTGCAGGTGGCGAAGACAATGGATAACTACGTAGTCTTTCAGCTGTTGTTAGCTTAGACTCAATGCTAATACAAATAAACAGAACTGCCATAAAATCAAACATGAGTTACAAAATTACTCTTTTACGTGCTTTGTTTTGTCGTTGAAGCTGTAAAGACACCAGTTGACGACACAACTGGCAAGTTTAATTGTAGCACAAGTTAACTGCGAATTCTGTTAAAAATGTCAATACATGGTTAAGCTGGCAGTCGTACTGCTTGCCAACGAAAAACATTAGACTTACAGTTGATCTGGGATGAAAAAGTCGATATGACATTGTACAAACCACCGAACCTATTAATTCGTGTAGAGTGGTGTGAATAGTTCTCTCCTTTGGTCACGATTTGACTTCATTTTCATTGTAATTGAGCGTATCTTGAATATGTGAGTGGGATTAGTTGATCTGTGTGTGTATATATACGGTACATTCGTTTACCTTCTTCATTTCAATCATTTCAAAATACTAGTAGAGACATTGCTAAATAGAATTTTTGCATATAGTCGTGTTAATGTTTTACTATGATGTTTTCCAAGATTTAAAGTTTGGTTTACAAATCCGGATGTGTAGGTAGTGGCAGCTGTATTGAGGCAACCGGTCATTTCTTGGTACTTTTTCAGTCGCTTGTGGATCGCGAGCAAATATTAGACTCGTCTGGAATCATTAAGCTGTTATGTTTGACAGTAAGATTTGATGAGGTGCTCTCCCAGTAAGCTGTGAAAATCGCAATCAGGTTCTCCCACCTTGCTTTGCATTTAAGCGATAGGCTATGTGATGACTAAAAGTTTTATTGAACGATTTTCAATACAAAACCAACTGCAGCCAAAAAAAAGCGTTTTTGTATAATTATATTAGTTTTTAACACATTTTTAGTGTCCATCTTCTGCCTGGTCTTGTTTGTTTTAAAAATAAGCCAGAAGACAAGAGGAAAGCCGTTTTAAAAGTTAGACTTACAGTTGCCGTACCTAGCATACGAAATGTTAGTCCCTCGCGGATATGATTTATTTTGATGAAAAGATAAACATTTAAAGTCTTTAAGCTTCTTTAAATAGCACGGCAAACTAGAGAAGTACAGAAAGAATTTCAAACATATTTGAAAAATTTTCAAAGTTATACGACAACAAAAACGCAGCAGGTCAAATTTTAAACAAGACTTTGACTGGTGTATTGCCATGAAGTTGAAGAGTAGGCTCTTATCAAAGTTTTGCGGATGCTAATTAAAAGAGATTATGAGAGTCCGTTCTAGTTTCAAAAGTAAGGAAAGATAGCTTAGATTGTCCGGGTGATGTTTGGAATGTTTGTAGTTTTTAATAATGCATAAGATTATCCGGTTCAATTTTTTAATATACTCCTTAATGCTACATCTAGTCGCAAAGAAAAAGCTGTTGTGACGTTGGTTGCTATTGCACAATTGGTCTTATCGCTTGCAAAGGAAACGTATAAGATAAACCAGCTTGTAGTTTAGGAAGTATTTCAGATGTAAACAAAACAAAGTCGCTATTGAAGGTTTTATTTTGTTGAGTAGTTTTTTTAGGTGCAGGATTTTTAAATTTATCTTTCGTGGAATATCATCATTTCCTTAATAGTTTTTCATTTTTGAAAGCAACTTGGTAAGCACAATCATATTTTCGCTGCAACAACATTATCACAGTGAAGTCAAATTTGCAAACATTCAGTTTTTGTAACAATCAAAAAGTTCGTCTAAACATCAATGCTGATAAGGGCCGCCATTTTTAACTTTATTTGAAACGCTGATCGGTTTAATATGTGTATTTTAGCCTTCTCTGAATGTTGGTTGGCCGTTGATCATTTTTAAAGTCAGCGGTTTTTAATCTCATGTTTAAAGAAGACTGCAGCATTTAAAAAACGACTGTTGCAGAAATGCAGAAAACAGTCGCATACAGACATTACACCTGATAAACTAAAAGTATTTCCAGAGCATTGGTTCAATCTACTTTCCATAGGTTTTTGTACTGTGAAGGACCCAACTGTTGTATGTCATACTGCACAGATTTGCTATAAACTTATCAACCTTTCTTTTTACTTATCAGATTATTAAAGATGAAGTACAATTAGTTTTGTCTGAATGTTTGTTTTTAAAACGATACTTTTCGTCAAAAACAAAATGAATAAATAAAACAATACAACAAAGCACATTTAAATTTTATTCGATATGACCAATATGGAAGGCGATGAAAGGAACGGGGATGGTAAATAACTATATATTTGTTTCTTTGTGTGTTTTGTTCATGTATTTATTCAAAAAAAATTGATTTTTTATTAGCTTCTATGCTCAGTTTTTAGTGTGTTTTTTGGTACATTTATTTTATTTTACATCTTTGACAAAAAAATGAATATTTTTGCGGCAAAATATGCTTTTATTACACTTAGTGTCACTAATCATGTTGATCATGAAATGGAAAACTAAATATTATAAATGAAATCTAGGCCAGTCAATACTAGGTCAATACTAGGTATAATAGTTTTTAAACCTGCGAAAATTGAAAGTTTAAGTGCATCATCTGGGTTGGATTTAAATTACTTTAGCCAGGTTTGTGCAATCTTTAATGTTTTATTCAACAAAAAAGCAATGTGGAAATATAATAAAAACCCCATTAGTTTGATTACGATGTACTAAGAACACTACTGGTACGGCCGGGTACGTTTTGACATTACTAAAAATATAACTTTATGTTCTAGCATAGTCTTGCAACGAAGAACTTAAATAAAGCTTTAAAAACAAAACCTTTTCGTAACGCACTCATCATATAGGTGTTAAGTCAAACGAAAAAGAGCTACCGAAAAACTCTATTAAATACTGTATCTGAGAATAATGGTTGTTTAGCTTACGTTCAAATTCTTGAAAAGACCTGTTTACCATAGCTCTCCTTGTTTGTCGCAATATTGCCACCAATAAGTTTAGCACAAATGCTTTTCCTTGTTTTAAAGCCATATTAAGTTTCTGTACAATCAGCAAATAAGTATTTGCAGAATCTTACGATGAAGTTGTTGAAGGATAATTTTGTCAAATATTTCAGCGCAACGTTACTCAATTGTTTGTAAAGATCATTTTTGCATTAATTATTTATTTTCTAAAGTTTGATTAAAAACGATCAATAATTGATCTATGAAACTTTAAATTAGAACTATAGTTCAAAGTTAGTAAGAAACGAAGTGTGTACTAAAACATAATTGTTTACAATTAAGATGTTGTATATATTTTTGTTCCTTAGCTGACTGTATTCGATACTCTCGTTTGCACTTTTTTCAAGTGAGTTGTTTTTTGTCTTCTAATTAGACCAAAATGGAATGGATTTTTTATACAATTTGACTTCGTTATCTTGCAATTAAACAACCTTTACAGATTAGAGTGAGCTTAAAAATAAATTCCCACTAAGCCTGTTGAATTTCCCAAAAGACGTTATCAGCAGCATAGTATATTGATTGAGGGGGATAATTATGTGGTAATGGTCAATAGTAAATCGTCGAGATTTGATCTTGTTACGCATGAGTTATGTTTAAGCGCATATTCTACGCAGAAGGGCTTTATATAAAACCAGAAACTTTTGGACATTATTTTGATTTGAAGTTTCTAAAGTGCAATAAGCTGCTTCAGTAAGGATATTACAGAAATGCTTAGCTTTAAAAAACTTATTGAATTTGCTGTTACGCAGTCTAACAACAGTGATTTTATCAACAAACACAGGTAAAAATAGAAATTTTCAATCATAAAAGGGTTGGGCAAGACAGCAAACACAGATCATTCATCGGGAACACTTCATAATAGACCTACAAACTTTATTCACTTTTAGTTGATCAAACCGCAGACAGCAACAGTGCCATCTATATTATTCCTCCTTAAGGCATACCTTAAAAGCCTTTTCTTAATGTGATTGCTACGACAGTGATCATCAGCAGCCAGAGTTTGCTAAAGAGATTGGATGGTTGGTGGAAGTACGGTAATCATCATTTTACGCGCAAACGAATTTACTGTCTTGCCCTTTCGTAAGATTACAACTTTTTTCTTGAAGATTCGGAATGGTTTGCTGGTGAGACCAAGCGATGTAGCCGGGATGGAGAGCTCATTTTTAAATTTCAGTATCTATGGTCGGGAAAGGGGCTTTAGCCTTTAATAACTTTCCTTGATTACTCTACCGCTTGCGACTATGAGTATATACATGCAATTGAGATTTTAAAAGCACATAATTTACGCTGAGGAATATGGTGATGGTATACGTAAAAAAGTTTGGGATCAACAAACGGAACTGTAATAAAACAATCAATTTGCATAGTTTTTGTGTGTTGAAAGCTTTTAAAAACTGGTAGACCAAAGAATTATTGCCAATATTTACCAAATTACTAATTAGCTAAATATATACTCCCATTTCCTGTTTTTTTAATGTTTCTTGCCAATTTACAGACATAGAAAGTAATTAATTTCAAAAATTTTTTGTTCGTTCAACTTCATATTAACGCGGTAAAACTAAAAGGAAGCCGCATTTCGGGTAGGAGCAAGAGTAGGAGATTGCGCCCTAAATTATGTAAAATTTTTATCTCGAAAAAAGATTTATTCTATTGTAGTAAATGAAGACATTGCTTGTTCGTAAAATTTTGAAACCAAGTTTTTCCCTGAAGCATCTGCCAGCCTCATTTCTCTTGGAGACACTCTCTTCCATCAAGCCCCCTTGTTTCTTAGTATAATCTTGAGCTTAGTAATGATGAAATGTTTTTTTTTATTACATGATAAGTTTTCAAATATACAATAGTTTCAATTTATGCTTGCTTTATTCCTTTTCGGGATTCTTGGCAATATTGCTGCTGTCATTTTCAGTTGGCTTGAGAAGTTTGGCAGCGTAAATTTTTCATTTTATTTGTATAATTTGCGCCAATTTTTTCATAGTAATTGTGTCCAAAGTGGCTTAACATCCAGTCATAACAATTTTGCAAACAAAGCTGTGCATGGATATAGTCACGTATGCATTTTGCCAACATGAACGTGATTATGGAATGTTGAAATGTTACTTTCTATGTAGCATGGTTTAGAAAGGGAGGAACTTTCTTTCAGCTTGGAGTTAAACAAACGAATATCAAAAACAGACGTAACTAAATAATGCTAATTAAACGTTTATACCTTCTTTAAATGTTAACTTCTGTTACTCACGTGGAGTGAAGTCTCTTTTGCATGTGCACTAGTAAAACATCACTATTTATAGGTCACACAGCGCAATTACCAGCAAAAAATATTTTTAGATTATTGTGGTTAAGTTTTTCTGCCGTGAAGAAGTCCCTGTGAGGGGGCAAAAAAAGCTTCGACGTTTTTGTCAAGTATATTCATTTTATTTTAACTATACTCAATAAACTTCTGTTTTTGATTCTATTTTGGTGAGCTCTAAGTAGTATGTTTCTTGAAAATATCCTGATGAGCTGGTGCTTTTGCTAATGCGCTCTCACCATCCCAATGCCAAAAAATGGGTCGAAAACGTTGGAGGGGTCCTTGAAATTACTTGCTGGCAGCGTTTGCAAAAGATCTAAAACAGTTATCATTATAAGGACAATTTTATTGGTTAGGTTGTTTTTACAATGACTTTTTCTGCGTGGCAAGTTTTAGCGAACAAGTAGCAATAGGAAAAACGGCAATTCGGAGCATGGAATGATTGCTAATTCCGCAACACATCGGAACGACACAGACGGCTTGTTGTAAAAGTGTATTGCGCCACCATTATTGAGCTCTAAAGTTGGCGTAAAGAGGATGACCTTTTTGTATAACCGAGAAAAAAATCATTCTGTGTGAGGAGAATTACATCACCCAGTTACATTTTCCTTAGCGGCACTGGCGTCGTCCTGCAAGTGCGGTGGATAGAAGTGCACTGTCGTGCAAAATATGCCATTTAGTCAGCTTTTGTGCGCTCAAACACAAACTGCAACTGATAAGGTTATTTTTCAGAAACTCGCGCTATCTTACCTGCTCATTTATCGCCGAGTGCAAGCGATAACTGCAACAGCGTTCAATCTTCCAATGCAGCATCGACAACTGAAGGAAGCATGGTGTTATGCCACGGGTGCCAGCAGCCGATATATGACAAGTATTACATGTGGGTGGATAAGCGATCGTGGCACGAGGCTTGTGTTCAGTGCAATGTCTGTCATCGACCGTTAGTCAAGTCGTGTTACTCAAAAAACCACAAACTCTACTGTCCACAAGACTACAAGCTGTAAGTATATGTGTATGGCCTGGTTTTATGTTATAGTGTGTATGTTGTTAGAAATGTGATCATAACAACCAATACTTTTTGTCAAATGCTTATCATACAAAAGCTATTAAGTCTAAAAAGGAAAAGTTACTACTGTGTTTTAACATTAAACCTACTAGTAACCTTGCCAACTACTGTCTATTGTAGAGTTGAGCAACAATGCACTAGTTAAGAGTGCACTTTTTTATGGCTGAGAAAAAGCGGGGGCTTTCTTTTGAGATTAGTTCGGCATGGGTGGCGCGGAAAGCTGTTTTGTCTGCTTTAAATGCACGGATTATAAAGGCTTTGGCGCATCTGCGTCGCGCACAGGAGAATCAGGCGCGTTAATTCCAGTCTTGCCGAGCTGTACACAGTCATTCGATCATTGGTGGCAATACACAAATCTAATTCGGTTAAAAAGGAAGATTTTTGGTTGAAATTGTAACCGGTCATTTGCAACGTGCTAGAGATAGTGTTAAGAAAAAATGCGGTAATTGGTGTTCTACAGCCCGCAACGATAGGACGCTTGTCATTAAACTTAGGCTCCGGAAAGCAACTCGAAAATGCTTTCACAAAGAGCTTTAATTGTGACGTCATCACGCAGCCTCAAATTACAGCCTATTCGAAGACTTAAGTGCCTATTTATCACATACCTCCACACTAGGCCACTTTTAATTCTCGGGCTGTCGCCACGATGAACGATTTTTTTGCTATTGAGCGCTTGTTCTCGCCTTTTGAAAACGGATTTTGGTGGGTGTGAAGTTACCCTTTTTACTGAGCGGAAACGACAAGTGTCGCTAATATCAACACCTTTTCAGTGACATCTTATGCGTCATGTGTGGCATCTTCGCTTTTTTTGTTAGTTTCTTCGTACTTGTACCTGCCAACAGCTGTATTTAATTGTTGATGTAACAAGTTTTGCAGCAATGCTTATCATAAGACCACGATAATTTTATGTGAAGTTGGCTTACTACACAATATCGGGCAAATTCAGATTCAGAAGGGGGTCTGGGAAACCTTCTGAAATGTTGAACAGTTTTTCTTTTTTGTAGAAATATTTAGTTTTGTTGATAAACTTTCAAAAATTCTGGCCAAAACTTTCAAAAAAGCGCTTGAAAATCGAATATACCTGCAACAAAATGCCGCTTTTGTGCTGTTTATTATTTGAGAAAAAGCACTTGCTTTTGCCGGCTGCGATAACCTACTTTTTATGGCGAGAAGGGAACACTTTTCCGGCCTCACGAGTCCTTTCTCAAAGTCAATTAACCTACTAAATGCAATCCTGCTGCTGGGTAACGTAGCAAAGGAAGAAAGAGTGTCATGTGCCCTTTAAATAAAAATGTTAGGTTAATGCGAAAAAAAATTGGAATTGCTTTGGTTCTATGTGGAATATGCTTTCAAACCTTCAAATTCGGTAACGTATTCTATAGATTCGCTTTTCATATATTTTAATCTCACTCTTGCTCGTAAGCAAAAGTCACGTATCAACCGCCTACTAATTTTTTTCATTGTTTGGTTTCTATAATCGAGTAAATTCATTCTAATGATAAATCTATTGTGTAAGATTGATTTAACACTAATAAACAACATTTGAAGCACATCATTCTCGGACCTACTTAAACATAATGGCCAAGTTATATCCTATTACTGTTAATGTGTTAGCTGCAGAAGTTGAAAAATGTCCTGTGAAGTGGACGAGAACACTTTACTAAATTACATTTCCAAATGTGCACAAAACATAAGAACATGAAAAATTTTCAAGCGAGCTATAGACTTAAAAAAACTATCAAAATAGATATTAAGTGAATATTTGTTGATAGACTACTTAGACCTATTTGAATATACTTCAAAATTGGTCTAAACGTAAGTTGTCAATAGCTGTAATTGATCGAATGAAGAGTAAAATTAGTATCCTGTTATAGATGATTATTTTAGATTTAAGATGTTATGTTTAGACAGACAAAAACTCGAGGTGTGCCATAAGCTTCATAACCATTAGCGTTTTTCACATCTTAATTTTGCGCTTGTGCAACACACTGAAGTGGAAATAAGTATCTATACAGTGTTCAATTCAATAATTTTATTGATTACATTTTTTCCCTCTTGACTCACAGAACGGCAACAGTGGTGCTAAGCATAGAGCAACGGTTCAAACCCGCTACAGAGTTTCAACATTCCGCATGAATTAATTCTAACGGGTTCTAATAACTACCCGTTAGAATCAGCCAAACAGAGAAAATGATCATAAAGTGATTTTTCAAGAATTCCACAACTCCAAAACTGGCAAACAGAGAAAAACATCGTGAACCGACAAATAGACGCGTACGTTTGTTCCCAGGTGAGAACTGAGCCAGCCATTACCAAATTACGGGTTGATTGAAACTAGATCTGTAAAAATTAAAGACAGGTTTCCAACACACCCATAAATATGCGTTTGAAATTTTCCGCGGCTTGGTAGTGAGGGCAAACAGAGCGAAGCTCTTTCCACTCAGTATCCAGCAACAAAACCTGGTCTCAAAACCTGCTGTAAATATCGGTAAGATGTTTTATCCAGTGCGAACGTAGGTGTAGCCTGCAAAATGCCTACTGCACACAAAAGGCTCACGACTGGGCTTGGCTTCTGTAAATATATGGAATTTTGTTAGCGCGTGAGCCAGGTTGTCATGCTAACACTTTTATTTTTCTTGGTGAAAGCCGGTTTAGAGTTGGAAAAAATGAATCTTGTTAGGATTCGGCCAAGAGCAGTGATTTCCAATCTTTTTGTGGTCACGGATCCCTTCAAAAAATTGTCAGGCTTGCGACCCTAACCTAGATTTTGTTTGGAAGTCGAATTCAGATGAAAGTGAAAATCTTTTTAATGGAAGTGAATATATTCAAAGTCCGGATTCACTGATTTTCGTTGACGGATAGATGTCCAGAACATATTTTTTTGGAGATCAAGTTGTTGAAAGCCAGAAGCGGCCTTGCTTGTAGGTTGTTAGACTGAAGGTAACACCTTCATTATGTCTTCAAATTAATTTTCATAAAGCTGGGTGTGTTAGTTGAGGAGGAAAACGTAATTTTGCTTTACAAAAGTGAAAAATTGGAAGAAGCTTAATTTTTTCCAAAACAATATTTGGTTTAGCGATCGATCCAACACTGGATGCGCAGTAGGAGGAAGTTCTGCAGCTTTAATTCATATAGGTTGAATCGGCTGAATCGTTGGTGACCCAATCTAAGTTCATGTTTACCATCAGTTCATTTGACCCCATCAATGGGGTAAATTAAATTATTTTTTTCGAAATTTGTAAAAAAAATACTAGCTTTGAAAGAAATAATGTAATCTACTTTGCATTTTAAAATGATGCATTGCAGCGTTCTTCACCTACACACAGTAACTAAATTGAGACCAGTCGCGCATTTATCTACGAAAAAAATGATCAAAAAGTAATAATTGGTTCATCTGATCTCAGCCTTCCCTACTTACTGCGTATTAGTAAAATGCTTTTAGAAATATGTAGTATATTTCAAACAGTATAATATGAATGAAAATTTTGAGGTTTTTGAAAATAAACATAGCAGCAACCTTGCCCCTTCTGAAAAAGTGCAATTTACGGTATCGGACTCAGGAGCTATATGCGGCATATTTTTAAGGTTTTGCAAAAAGGGGCAATATAGGTTTGCCAGGTACTATTGCGATTTGGCAACACTAGTAGATTACGTGTTGAAAAGCATGACTATTGGTTGCTTAAACCCTTAAGTAGTACATTATATAGTTTAGCCACCATCAGGAAAATGAAAACAGTAAACAAACATACATAACGCCAGACGCTATATTATAGATGGGATCCTAACAAGATTCATTTTTTCCAACTCTAAACCGGCTTTCACCAAGAAAAATAAAAGTGTTAGCATGACAACCTGGCTCACGCGCTAACAAAATTCCATATATTTACAGAAGCCAAGCCCAGTCGAAAGCCTTTTGTGTACAGTAGGCATTTTGCAACCGAAGTCACTTAGGCTACTTAAGCAAGAAAATGAGTCGCCTAACTTTAAGCGTTTGACCTCTAAACCGAGGAAATTCCGCGGACTACCTCTTACTCTAATTCCAACCATAACTGACCCCAACACTAATTCCAACCCTAACGCTGATCCGAAATTCCATGAAACTTCTTTTTTATGCAGTACCGGTAACCAGTTCTCTGAAACTCTTTCCGCGGAATTAATGTTCTAAAATATTGCCCTGATCCTGCCGATCACAATACACACATCAAATATCTTTACACAGCTCAACGAGTATGAACTCACCCACCACACAGTAAATGGGATTACGACTGTTTAACATTGCTGACAAAACAAATTGAGGCATTTTAAAATGGCTCAGTAAAACTCATCTAAATCACGAAATTGGTAGCTAAAACATATCAACTTAAAAATTCGTAGTAGAACGCGACGTTACCTTGATTTAAAGATCTTGATACGAAAGTAGTGTTGTCCACGAATATACTCTTTGGGTACAAAGCTACACAAATTTTTAGTTATAAACACATTCCAAAGCTGGTATGATTGCCTAAGTTTGTCGCCTCCAGTGCGAGGTTGGAATGGTGAAATCTAATGACGTGTTGGGAACACTACATTCTGGCGCGAATCAAAACTGTGATGTTTTGGATTCTACCAATCACTGAAGTATGAAATTCGAATTTGAGAAAGGCCAAGCAAAAAAGCTATTGTGCTGTAAAAGCAACCCTTACTACTAATTTGTTAAGCAGTACCAGACACAAAAACGATCTACCAGAAAGTTTGAAATAGTGCCAAATTTTTGACAAAGTTCCAAATGAAAAATCGAAGTACCAAAGTCTTAAAAATCTAACCAAATTAAAAAAATTTGGTATCCAGAGCACCAAATGGCAACACTGATCATGTCTCGAGAGAGCTCAAACTATAAAAGCTGTGACCTATGTATGTTATGCACTGAAATATGAATTGTAGTGAACTGTAGCCGGCACTATCTTTGCATTACTCAATATAGTCTTTAGCAAGTGATTGCAATAAATTCCCAGAAAGCTCCGAAATATTTCGGGAGACAGTAGTTGATAACCGAGGGTCTTTTAAGTTGTTGAAGATCTTCTATAACAGGTTGATGAGCGTTTAAGAGTCACGCGTTGTTATTTACATTTCAAGAGTTCTTAAAATATGTCTGGAGGGGGCAAGCTATTTTTAGCAACACTCGAGCTCTTCTTTTCATGCGCATGGTACCGTCAGAATCTCTTTGACTAAATAAAACTTTATATTTGGTGTAAAGTCAAAACCAAAGAAAACAAAATTACTTTTGATTTAATTAATAAAATTGCATTTGCTATGTTGTTTTGTTGTTAATAAACGTAATTTGGGGAAATTCTGTGGCATTTAAACAATTAGCCACACGATAGTTTGCTTTTTTCTTGTTTTATATTGCGCACAGGGTTTTCCACCAATGCTGGACAACTTTGAGAAAACTAGCGTTTATGATGATGACGATGCATTTGTTCAACCTTTATTCTTGCACGTTTCGACTCATTTCTAGCCTAATTTAGTTCAAATATACTAAATTCAAGCACAAATAAGACGGTATTGTTTGAGCATAATAATGTTTAATTGTACATGTGTTATTTCCCCATAGATATCTTTGTCTGTGTGGCCAACAACATGGAAAAAAATACGCTTTGGATAGTCTAGAATTAGGGAAATAACTAAATGCCAATACAAAAACATTTTAAAGAGAAAGCCATTTTTAATTTTGGATTGAATGCAAACCAAAAGGATTTCATTTTTGCGACTGGAAAATTATTATAATGCCACACTCTGTTGCTACGTCATGTCACTGCTACACCCTAAAACAACATGATCATGACCTACTGAAATTTATGTAGGTTTCCGTAGCATCTCTTCAGCTGTTTAACATCTGATCTCATCACGAAAACGCACTAAAAATTGAACGCAAATATTAATTGCTCATGCTTCTATCCATTTTCAAAACATTTTGTATGAAGTAGACCAGAATATTGTGAAGTGATTTACAAATAAATAATACTCAGTGGTTGTGCACGGTTTTAGCTTAGCCAAGGACTTGTGGTCAAAAAGGTCAAGTTTAACTCCAAACGTGCTTGCTGGGCTTGTGAGGTTGCTAATTTTTTGAATCATTGCTAATGATTATATTTCTTTCTTTTGCATTTAGATCGTAGTCGCTTAATACGTTATGAGCTTCCAACAGCAAGTCGAAAAGAAGTTTTTGTTTTTATCTGTAATCGTTTAGAATGACAGTGCACTTACCAAAATGGTCTCGAGGTCAGTTCATATAGTATTTAGGTAAAATCCAAGACTCGTTCATGTTAAACTTTAAATCTTGAAACCTTTCAGCGCTCTCCTCAAACTGCACACCAAAAAAAGCTTCCTGACCAAAAACATGGTATCTACTTCTACGCATTCGCTTCGCGACATCATCACCAAGGCGGCTTTGTCGACATGTAGTCGCTGCGACATTGCCGGCGCATTTGCTGCAAAGCAAACCAGCCTTAAAAGTACACTGCATGTCATTAATGCTATACCTGCAACAGAAGAATTATTTAAGCCGGAGCACATTTAGATGATGCTAACCCCAGGCGGTAAATTTCTTCACTTCAAGGGGTAAATCTTTTTATTCTATTCCTATAGTCCGCAAATTGTCATGGTAAGCCTTAATTTTACTTCGTTCAAAACTTTTGTTTTTAATTCTTGTTTCATAAGATCGGCGTATGGAGCTCCATCAAAATGTATTTTGGAGGTATGCAGCAAAAGAGCTGGCAAAGGGGTAAAAAAAGAAAAAGCAAAAGAACTTCTGTGCTGCAGTATTATTTGACGTAAAAAAATCTAATGGGGGACAAACCCCGCAAAAAATCATCATAAAAGCAAAACACAAAATTGTTTTAAATCAAAAAAACATTTTTGCTGTTTTTTATGGGCCATTCCTACCCAAGTTTTGCTACGACCAAACATCTTTGTTTTGTTGAGCACTCTTCGTATTCTCTATCATATACACTATTGAGTACTCGTACCACTTGGGAGTAATGAGAGCATTTTTCACTGCGCAATGCAAGCCATTGCGGAGTGAAAAATGCTCTTATTACCCCCAAGTGGTACGAGTACCCCCTGTTGGTATCCTCTGGTACAGACTTACTTACACTCTTTGAGAGTTGATGTGCCTGTTCGGTGTTCAATGCTGCAGTCCTTTTAAACTCAGTTACCCAAAATACAGTTTTGAAAAAAAGGGATCAGTGTTGATAACAGAGCATTAAAAACGAAGTCCTATAATTCCTTTGGCAAAATTTTCAAAAGCATACAGCTAAAAATACCTTTTGTCTTTTCTACTTTATTTAACTATTATTATCCTGTTCTCTTTCTAACGCTTTTTAAAGGCCGGTTTTATTGTTTTAAACGGCTTTCCCACCCTAAAAAGGAGAGGTTCTTGCAATAATCATACGATCACACAAACAAGCCTATTATTATATTACTCCACCTAAGCATAGCTGGGCGGAGCCCAGGAAACTGTAGAATGATATATAATTAATGCTTCGAAATGGACCAAAGGATTATCTAAAAGGTGTTAAAACAGGTATTACAAGCTTAATTGTTTTAGAATATCAACTACAAGATATCTTTAAATATTGATTTTCATTTTAAGCAAAACAGAAACAAATAGAATGATGTTGCTGTTAGTCGGCGACGGAATTAGACCGTTCGCTTCGCAGTCGGTAGACTTGGGTTAATTCTTTGTCGAACCATACCAAACGACTTTTTTTTTGTTCATTATTCACTGCTAGGTGCGTGGTGGTCAGCTCGAAAGGAAGAGTGCAGTCAAAGAAACCGGCAAGTGTGCTTGTTGCGGTTTTAAGGGAGGCACTCACAGCACTTCCTCCATCAATATATGTTGTAGACAGATGGTGGGAACGAGCAATGTACCCGACGTGGTGACCCAGTCTGCCTAAAGACATACAAAAAGAACATGAGCTCATATTATCAACAAATGAAGCGACGAAATTTGAACTAAACTCCATTCGATGGTTTGAGTGTTGGACTTATGGAAAATTTAAGAGTTGAGTGCTGAAGCATGACGTTGCATGGGGCCCACTCGAGTGGAACCAGTATTTGTATTGAAAGTCCACCCTTCGGGTTAAAACTTGGGCTTGCCCCAACCGAAATAGCATGAATGTATGAGTAATGATTCCATGAGAGTGAGAAAGGTCATTTTGCAATCTCCCAAACTCTTTGCTTATTTCGAATGCGATGAGTTCTGATAACCCTCCAACCAGAAACATCTCCAACAAAAACATTGGTTGCTAGTAGTCTAGGAGGAGGAGAATTATATGCTTATTGTTGGTCTTGATGCAGCACCTTGAAGTTGTTTTGAAAATTGTGTGGCCAAACGATGTTGTGGAGACTGAGAAACTATACCCCTCACCCTTTCGCGGTTCACCGTTCGCGGCCCCGCATACTCGCGGATTTTGCTTTCATAGTTTTTTTTATAATTTTGGCAATTTCGTGAATTTCTTGGGCCATTTTTTAGCATCAAAACGCTCACATTTACCCTAACTACATTGTTACTGTTTTTAATTTATCTTTACTACATATCTCTACATTATTACAATATTATTGAATAAGACTCTTTGGAATGTGTTTGGGAAGCATATTTTAGCGTCAAGAATTTTCGGGAATTGTGGAAGGGGATAGAACGTCACCCTTGCGAATAGCGGGGAGATGCTGTACTCACCATTTAAAATACTGCGCTTTACGGAAAAAACGCAAAAAACGCTCGAAGCATTTGGTAAAACAAGTTTTTCGTAAACCCACCTACACACCAACTGGATGGTGATTCATTGCTACAAAGGCCTACAGTACTGTACGTTATTGTACAAAAAATACCTCCACAAAAATACCTTTCAGCTGATTCCTTCCCTCACTCACTCAGTTTTTGCTCCCGGTTTAACGACAAAGAATCAAAAATTGATCGAATCGCCTGCAACGCGGCTGAGCAAAGTTTTACGGTGACATTGATCACAAGGTCACGTGATCAAACCTTTGCAATAATAGGCATTGCTGGGTTTTTGTAAAAGACACCTAACGGTGATTTCCTTGATTGCGTTGCCTGTGGTAGAAATCAGTTGTGCCGTTAGCAATGTGGTAAACTACAAAGCGAGTTTGAATACAAAAATGTTGTAGTTTAGTACTTCCCAGCGTATACTTAGCAAAAAAAGACAAAATTTTTGTTTAAGAAGTCGATTTCCAAAAAAATTATCGAAAAAATTCAAAAATGAGCACTAATATTGCTTTCAACAAGTAATTTTAAAAACGCTGCCAATTTTCAAGAAACGCTTTTGTCATCTTAAAAACTGTAACATTTGGAAATGCTCTTCGGATCTATGAAATGAACTTGGCCATTCACTGTTTGGGAACCACTACTCTATTATAACTGACAGAAGCATTTCTTATGACCGGAGGAGGAAAATACATATCAAAGTTACTCAACTCAACTTACTGCAAGTCATAGTAGACTAACTATATCTGCTACTCATGTACAAAAATGGCAGTTTTTCACAAAATTTTCAATTCACAATGGATATACGTACAGATTTCGGTAACTGCAAAACAGCATTAGAGTTTTTTTAGACTTGAGCAATAACTGCTGAAATCAGAAATAAGTTTATTTAACAGTGATTTCGTTTTAGATATTACTTGTAAAAGATAAGATATATGAGTCAGCATTTTGAACAAATTAAATTACATTAATGAGGAATGAAAAATGGAAGTAAAGAAAATAAATTAAAAAAATTTTCAAGATTACAATTTAGCTTGAACCAATCGACACAGTGCTGCTTTTTTGTGGCGGAAACGAAAACGCAACACAAGCTCAAGCAGTTTGTAGAATTTTAAGATTATGTAAGTTACTGATATTTGAAATAACAAAAGCGATGAACAGTAGTTGTTTATCTATGTGCACATTTTCTTTGAGCAAGAGGTGGCGAATGGTCTTAGTGTTGGTCTAGAAATGTCACCGATTCAGCTGTAGATTTGCTGCTTCGCATTATTTTTTGCAAAAATAACTGCCAGGTTTGATCTTAGATCCTAAATATACAACAGTTTTTGATTTAAATAAAGGCTGTAGCAATAAGCTGCGTCTATGAGCAGTAAAGCAAATAAATATGCAAAGTCAAGTCTACCCTTAATCCACAATCTAAAAATTTACTATTTAAGTAAGCATTTCTTTGTTTTTAATTTCATTCAAAGTCATGCCATTATATCGCAATAATGATTTATGTGACATCAATGAGAGTTTTGTTTTGTGATGTTCAAGTGGTTTGGTTGTTATTGATTCCTTAGTTGAAAGAGAATTAGAGCTTGTTTATGGTGAAGGATTTAGTTAATTGTATTTAATTGTCGGATTGTTTTTTGGTTTGAAGATATTTCAAGAAACAGCTTACCTTATGTGAAAAACTACACATTGGTAATGAAGCCAAAAACGTTATGTTACAGGACTGACAATTGATCTTGTTCGCTTTATATTGCAGATCAGTAAACTGTTTATTGTGAAAATTTTAATATTATTGCTGAGATCGAAACTTTTCTTGGTAGGATTACGTATACTTTCATGCTTTTAAGTAAAGGTCAGGCCTTATTGTATTTATCCAGTGGGTCGTAATGTCTCGTTCTCCTCTTGCTAGGATGGTATTTAAAATGGACGACGTTGCATGTACTGTATGTTGCATCTTGTTATGCAATGCTGGCATTGCTCTTTTTTTTAAGACATTTACATCATTTTATTTTGTATCTTAGCAGCTACAATTTGCATATTAAGACTAGGTTATTTGAGCTATTCGAGTTTGCCCATGGTCTTGTTGTGAGCGGAAATAATAAGCAAATGTTACTAGTAGCCAGTATGTGTCGATACATGGCTTAGCCAGCTTGTGCTTTAGGTTTTTGACGCCATTTTTGATTTGAAGTCAATTATTTTTTTATCAGTTTCCAATGGACTTTGAAAATATGTTTGGCTGAGTAGCCATGGAAATATGGCCGTGCTCTTATAAATTTTGGAAATGGCCAATTATTATTGCTTAGAATTACATTAGATTAACTTAAGCATGATTTATTAATGCCATTGGCGACAGCTTGCTGGACACTCGGCAATCGTAGTAAGTCACGTAGGGACAAGGTTGTATCTTAGCGTTCACGTCTATTTTCCCTAATCAATTTAATCGAATTGCATTAACAAGTTTGCTAGCACTTCAACGAGCTAACTAAGTTCACACTTTGCTGTCAAATCGATTCAACTTACAAAAACAAGGTTAATTTTGATTTCATAAGATGCTATGGCCACTTGGAGTCGATTTTAAACCATTTATCCTCGGAAATAATAAACATAACCTCTGCGATGTTTGTGCTTGGTAGGAAGACCTCGTCACCTATTGATCACATTATGGCTGTAAACGTGTTGAACATTTTGAAATTACAAAGATAAGGATGATTGAAATGTTCCACAAAATGTTTAGAATTTATGTCCTTTTTTTGCGAGTCTGAAGTCAGATAAAGGCCGTCAAAATGTCACCAAAATCTTTTAATTGGCTTGTGACTTGTTTCAAGTGAGGTAATTGTAATGCACTACTGCCGTTGACCGTTGAGTTTTGCAACAACTCTGCGCTTGGCCATGCTTGCTGGAGCAGTCGACTCGTCTGAAGAAATTTTAAATTGAATGCATTTTTATCTCCTTGACCTTGTCCTAAAAATAATGGCTGTTTCATTTCAAGCCCCGAGACGGAAATGTATCATGTCAACTCTTTCGAAAGGCAAATGACCCGTAGCACTGATGCGGAACTGTTACACATATCTTCTCTCGTCACTCAAACACTAGATCGTTAAATGTGACATAAAACCTTCTTAAGAGTTTCTTGCTTCCTGATTGAGCTAAGTTTTCATGTGGATAACGCTTCAGATGGATAATGTGTCCGGTATCTTATTGAATTACATTATTGACACTTTGCTTGTTTTCGCACTGCATAACTCAAGGAAAAGCCTTTAATCTCTTGCCGTTGCTCATTGTATTTTCCGCTTCATAACAAACAAAACGTTTACTTTGCAAAATATTTTGTCTGAGTAGACTACATATCTTTGCTTTTTTCTATAGTACATTAGGTCTTGTGCAATTAATGATTCAATGGTTAGTAATGTTTATTCTACGAAATAAAAAAATCTTTAAGGTTCGATTACTCAAACCAAACTCATTTCAGGACAATCTTTTACTAGCAATTGCATTTCGTGAATTATCTTTTTTCATGGAATTCCTAATCATTGACTATCACACCAAGTAGTCCACCTTTTCTAAATGAGAGTAACAGAATTGAAGAAATGCTCGCAAACATGAAGAATTACTTCTTCTTCGTACGGAGAGGCATCCAAAAAATCCGATGGGATCAGATGCTGGCTGTGGTGGTATTAAGCCAACATCAAGTATCGCCATCCAAAACCGTCAGACCAGCCACCCCTCGGGGGGTACGTTGAGATAACGTGGTCTGCGGTTTGATCGGTGGCACCACACTCGCAATTCGGCGAGGGAGCGAGACCCCACTTGAACGTGGACGAGTAAAAACGCTCAACGCCAGTCCGCAAGCAATTGAGCTTCACCTAAATTGTTCTGGGCAAGCCAACGTCATCGTCATGAAGAATTACTAAAGGAATAGGAAAGTACCAAATTTCTTAAATTTTTTTGTGCTGTACATCATAGCATATGCGTTTGGCATTTTCGCAGCGTAAACTATTAATTAATCAATCGGATTTAATTAGCAATTACTGTCAAGTATATTTCTATCTTAAATGCATGTACGCCTAGCTGGCATAGTAACACACTTGCCGTATATTTTTGTCACCCATTGCTTTGAACTTCAGAATGATGAAGCAGTATCGTGGTTGCTCAAAACGCCTGAGTGAAAAACATGTAGGCCTTTTTAAATTTCTGTTCACACCAGAGAGATATCTTAAATGTATAACGCGAAGCTTAAAATCGTGATCAAAGTTTCAAACAAGATTTCAAAGTGAATATTTTTTAAAAAACATTAAACGTAGGACTGTCTGCGTTATTTCTTTTGCGTTAAGATGTGTTTTGCGCCAAAAATCAAGTTCACCACAAAGAACAGTTAAGCCGCGCAGAGGAGGCACTGTGAACAGAGATTGCAGAAATAGTTGAGCGACGCGTCTGGTTGTAACTTCAAAACAACTTCATTTAAAAGTCAGAAAAGGCGAATATATGTCAAGTGTCAAGTTTTGAAGAGTTTTGTTAAGTTCTTGCAGCAGTTCGATACATTAAACTTGCTTTTTCGTCTTGATTACCTCATTTCTTATAAATGTTACTTGCATCACAGTTCCCAGTAATGCCTTCATCACATTTATAAAAAACAACCTGTTGCGTGGAGCCATGTACGGAAAAGTGTGAAATGTAGTTGCAAAGTAACTCGTACTACACTTTATAAGGCCTTAACTTGAAACTTTTTTGCGCATTTGTATTGCATAGTCATCACAGCTAACAGATGCCAATATTTCCACAGACGAATTGGCTCGCCACTCGTCTTTTAGCGACCACGGTCCCTTCCAACACGCATTATACCCAACTATTTGACAGCTTGTTCAAAAAGCAAAATCCGCGCCAAAAGATGTTTACTAACTTTTTTGCTTTTTTCTGCTTTGGGATAGCGCTTTTTTGAAAGCCAAATATAGACTCTGACCAGCCTATAAAGACGGTTTTGGCCTACAATGCCGCGTAGCATCGCCCGAAAAATGTTGGTTGCAAGCCCACACATCATGCCGTTTATCGTATTTATTAGAATGACTTTTATATGAACTACAGTGGCTTATAATTGCCTTGTAAAAACGAGTCTTGAATGAGCTTCGGTGCTGAGCGAGTACCAGTTCCATGCCATCGCTTGTAATTTCAATTACAAACTTGAGATTGGTTGAAATTCTCAGAGGACCTGCAGCGAGATACAACTTGTGCCCACACGAGTGATAAAATTATGCTCTTTGCTACTATGCAAGGTTTTCGGTTTCATGTCATTTGTACAGTAGTCTTTGCCGGTGCCTTTTGTCTTTCAAGTGGTTGAAACGCATTTTTATTCAAATCGAAGTCATGATGACCGTAAATATGATACCAGACATTAGGTCTGGTTGTTAAAATATAGCAAATAGTAGCTTAGCACATGACATTTGTCCTACAAAATCAAGTTCGAGCTTTATGTCTACGGTATATAGGCGTAAAATAACTGTGAGAACAAAAGAAACTGGAATGCTTTGATGTGTGAGTTACATAAATGGTTAAAATAGAGCAGCAACTACTGTTCAGGGTAGTAAATATTTGCTGAGACATCAACATGGCGCTTTACTTTATACTCCTGCAAATAGTCGTATACATGTCAGCGACGCTGGAAAAGCAAATAATATCTTGTTGCTTCCCAGGACGTACGGTCGGTTTTATGACCATACGACGAATAGCTTGAACAATTGTTCGTTGTCGTTGTAAACTCACCAACAAATGCTTCATATACCTCTTGCTGGGCTATACATTGAAATTTTGCCTAGGCTATATTTTATCACCCATTGCAAAATAGTTCAAACGCTTTTAATTTTCCTGTCCGCTTTTTGACTTTAAAAAGAGTTTAATATGTGACACTTAAAGGTGTAAAAAGAATATAATGTGAGCTAGATACATAACTTTAAGCAAATAAAACCATTGATGATTTTTATGGCTAAAGATTGCAAACCCATTTAAAAATCGTTTTTTTGTGGTAGTGAGAGGGGGCATAGGTGCGAGCTTGAATTTGTTTGAGGAAGGATGTCGGATAATTTACTGACTTCATATGAAAATTCATTGTTTGGAGATTGACCAACTTGCCAGGTGAATAGAGCTGACATTTGTTTCAAGGCAAAAAACAATTTCGAGCCTTTTTGACCCCCTAGGTTTTCGATCCCTTAAATGTAAGAAAAAATCTCAAAAACTAATTTTTAAATGTAGCGAAAAAAGCCATTGCTTGCAAACAAAGATTTTTTAAAGGTTTTAAGGGTGTTCATACCTCACGAGCTCCCCAAAAACATCGCCTGGCTATTTTCGCTTTTGAGATAATCGCCGATGGATTTTTTAAGTATTCTAGCTTGCACCAAAATAAGTGAAGTTGTAAATTGGAACGTCATGACAGCGTGCGTCTGGTTCTTTCTACGTCTTCATCTAGAACTAATAAATATTTGACGTAAAGTGATAACGAGGTTACGCACACTTCTGACGTAAAGTAAAAATCATCGCGACGTTCTTTTTTTAAGTTGGTCTGTGACATAAATGTCAATCGAAATAAGATGTTTTTGAAGCCAGTTTTATTACTTCTGGAACCTATTTCCAGCAACACTGTATAGCCTAATCAGAACCTCACTCAATAACTGCTACAGCGCTACTTTACAATTTGCATAAAGCAGTTCTTTCCAGCTTTTTTAGCAAGCAACCTGCTATACTGGGGTTGGTTTTGGTGAATCACAATGAGATATTGCGACAAAACGCCAAGTTGTGATGTAAGACAGAAACAAAATATTGACAACAAACGCAATTAACTGCTGATGAAAATTTTATGCAAGTAATGAAAAATTGTAAAAAATCTGCTCATTTTCAACGAATGTTTTGGTTGAATACCGGAATGCTGTAACGTTTCAGAATGCTTAATGGCCCTCTGAAAGAACTTCGCTGCCCGCTGGTATTGGGGACCATTCAAGGAAGAAATACGAATACATTATATTTATACTAAAAAGTGCAATTCTGTCTTTATTTCTGCGTATGAGTCTGTGTGCTTTAACCTCCCAAATTACTACACCTAGAAGCATGAAACTAGGTATGATAGATCACTATTTCAAGATGAGTGTTATAAAAGGGGTTCGTAACGTAATGAGGATGACATAATTGAAGACCATTTTTTCGAAATTCATTTTTTTGACGGAAGAAAGCGGTTTTTGGTGAAACAAAAGCCAGCGCCTGACTTACCACCTCAAACAAATTTCATCTTTTCAGGAAGAAAGGTGTCATCATGATAAACAATTGATGGCAATATTTGTTTGCTTTGTTTTGTCAAAAAATAGTGGCTGTAGAAACGCGGTGGAAAGCTCTTGCGGGAGATATTAACAAGGTGCTTCCGATAAAATTGATTCTCTGACAATTCAAACTTTATCGACGACGCAACATGCGATTAAGCTTTTAAGCGTTTTTTAAGCATGCTTTTACTCTTTACTTTTGAACGCTTCAAAAAACCTTTGTGTGTCATAATATTAAGTGACGTCATAATGCTGGGGTTCCACGTCAGTAAAAATAACAGCAGGCGGCGGTTGTGCTTATTTTCCACAGCCATTTTCAAAGCAAACGGAAAGTGTAAAGCCTATTGCTGACATGTTGCCTGTTAAAGTAGAATGATATAATACAGCACTAACATAACGGTTTAAATTTGTTTTTTTAATAATGCAACGGCATGTTCAAAAATTATAATAACTAAACTGTAGGAGGACTCCACATTGGAATACCTTTGTAGCACAGTCATTTCCCGCTCCTGACTAATTTTAACTGCTAACACTTTTTTATCACGTTTATCAAAGTGTAATAAGATGCAAGTTTTAATGTGAAATTCTGCAGGATTTAAAAAAAAATTATCTTCTTCTGCAGCACAAAAACCTTGTCAATGAATTATCCGCTAGAGCCTTATGCTAAGTTATTGAAATAACATGACTGTAGTCGCTGGACTTTGGGCTACAGGTCACTTCGCTCTAGCCTGGTTATGGTTATACCAGGAAGTTTCGAGTTTTATGACTAAGCCTACAATTACGAAAAAGTTGTGAGTGGTTGGCCTATTGCTTCATGGCTTTATTCCTTCAACATACATCAGTCCCTTTAACTCCTTCACAGTTACGGGTTTATACCCCTATTTACTTAATCAAACAAAAGCATATAAAAGTCTGTGAAATTATTTGATGTTTGTAAGCTCATTCTTAATTTAGTAGTGGGGAGGTCGGCATTACAGGCATAGTTTGTGAAATCCAAAGTTTGAGGGGAAATGAATAGAAAAAAGGTCAGTAGATCTATACCATTGTTTAGTATGATAGTCACCAAATATACAATCGTACCTATGGAAAAAATTTTTTTCTTAAATATGGGTCATTGGGAGAAGTGATTAGAAGAAATACATTCAAGGTAGGTATAGCGTTTTTTGTTATATTGTGGAACCATGGCACACAGGTGCTTCCAAGGAACTTGGTCTTACAAATATTATTACAAGGGGGTTGCACTAAGTCGCAAATTTAAGCCTACCACCAAACAATTATTTTTCTGAATTCGTACAACGAAAACAATTTCGGCGACCACGGTGAATTGGTAGAAAGTTTGAAGACCAGCTTTAGCCTAAAGTTTGATGATCGGGATTAGTGGCAAAGGCGGCGATGCCAGAAAAGTCAGCTAGTATATTTATCCTTTGCAGCTATATAAACTGTAGAACTGCTAACTCTATGCCCAGACCTGTTTTGGAGTCGCCTGTAAGTCTGTCGCCAACCCAACGCATTTCCGACACAAAATTGTTCCAAAGGCGAGAAAACTAAATGGTTTTGACCAGAAGTTGAAAAGCGCATAAATCACACAATCGCTCGCGTATTTAGTGACAAATTTCTGGGGAGAGAAGGAGAGGGCAGAGCGTTTTATAAAGCTTAAAACCTTTCTTTTGAAAATAACTTTTAGAAACTGACAATTTGGTCAATGTTGTCTCCAAACAGACATGAAAGCTTTTTACTTTTTACACTATTTGCAGCTGTTGTGCCTTTTGGGGGATGGCATCTCTCTTTGTCCCCTCCTAAATAGGTCACTCTACTCAATAATTTTAATCATTTTGATGATTTTTGCTGTTGTTTGTCGTAAGTATTTGCACATAGCCATCAAGTCTAGAACAGAACTTATTCATATACTTTATGCACAAGCTAAATTCTATCACAATTTCTGTTTGATTTTTTTGACGCCTTGCGGGCATTAATACAGCCGGCTGTATTTAAACAACAGCCGCGCGCGCATTCACGATGCTCGAAAATGTATCTTTTTTGTCAGGAAAAATTTTTGAAAGGTGCAATCATGTGTTAAGAGTTAAAAGTGCGCGTAAAAAACTAACAATAGTAAAGTTTGATGTCATTTACCAATCAGAAAAATTATCTAAGCGTTTTAGCTGGTAGCTCGCAAAATAAAGTAGCTCTGATTTTCATTATGATTATGTAGAAAATATACTCACGTTTTCTTTGTCGAAATCAGCAACAAATGTGAGGAATGTTGAAATAACGTTTTGCGCTGCATTACCATAAATCATTGGTAATATAGCTGATTCACTATCTCAAAAACCTTCCGCAGTAAAAAGGTGATATTTTCACAGTGCTCACATCAACACTCTCATTAGCGTAGACGTGGGTGTTAAGTTTTCGGTATTTTTGTCATAATTGATGATAATAAGGTGATAAGGTGCCAATGGCGGTACGCTTTATCGTTAGTTTTCAAAATCACTTCATTTTTAAAGTAGCTAAACACTTTAAAGGTATTTATAGCCATTTTTCTTGAGCAAAAATTCTGCAGTCACAAGCCCAGCTACCGATAAGAGAAGTTTAATACGGCTTTGCAAGCAGAGCAAACGCCTGCTTGCATCAAGCTGGGGTTAGTTGAACAATAGGATTGTTACTTAAAAATGAATATTTATTGTGAACTATTGTCTAGCAAACGGCAGCCCAGTCAGGCTGAAGTCGAAATATGATAAACAAAGAGACAGGCAACTAAGCTGTAGTTTAAGACATAAAAATGAGCCTAAAGTTTGATTGCTTGTATTATACTTTAGTGGAGCAAGTTAATAGCATCGAATAAATGAATCTTCTGCCATCATAAAATCATGAATATGGACCCCAGACTATTTAGCAGAATATTTTATTGGCTGTAAATATTTTTAATGATGTTGTAATTGTATAAAAACTATAACTTTTTTATGTCATAAGTCATTCAGTTAAAGAACAATGATTTTGATGTGACATTTTTATGACCTAGTCTTATTAGAAAATAAATTGCCAGTTTAGTATCAATGGGCAACACTTAAATGCAGGTCTTTGTATATTGAATGTTTACAAGTATTTAGAACGCTACTTCAATCTTTGTTTGTTATACTGTTGACGTTCGTGATTCACCGAAATAAAAACCCAATTCCAACTTTTTGGTTTGATTCCTCCTGCATAAAAACTGACATTTAAAATTTTGTTGACTTTAAAATATGCGGCACCTCTGCAGCTTTAGCTGCCTTGCACAGCTTCGCATGGTATTATTCTAACAAAAAGTCTTAAAAGCACGGGCAGGCTTCTTGAATAAAACCATAGTAGTATTAGGGGTAATTTGCATAAAAAGTGTTTGCAAAAAGTTTTGTCGTTTGGCGACAGACGGAAAATATACACCGTGAGCGTAAGGTCAGACCGCGACTTTAAAATTATATTTTTTGAAGTGAACTTTCGCTCGTACCTTAAAGTGCTGGACGCTTTGCATAGCCTGTGTGAATCCAGTTTTTGTGTGTACACAAGCTTAATTGTTGGCAAATCAATAAACTCTTTGAAGTCATTTGAATTATAACTCAGTTTATCACAATAAATTATAGCCTATATTTGCTGAAAGTCTTGCCACAAATGATCTAGTAGAACGTATTGACCCGCACATCGCTATTGTTAAGTATGGTCTTTATCGGCAACCAAGGTGGCTGAATGGAATGGAGCGCCGTTTTTATTGCGAGTAAAATCGAACGATCGTGCGTTCAACCCTCATTTCGGCGTGGTTGTGGTCCAGGCAAATTTACTTTACAATTATTTTCTCTGTTTTGCGAGTTCCAACAAGCCGTAAATTTATCAAGTGTGACACGAAGCAGAAAAAGAGAGGTTGCAAAGTGTAACTCCGAAGCAGGTTTGGACAACTCATCCTACGTTTAGCACAACTGTGGCCACCTCTCGCCAATGCGTTTAGAATTACCGTAGTTTAACAAGCCTCCCCAAAGCTTAATCGGAGGGCGAATCGCTTCAAGCTATTATCACTCCTCTCTATACACACTCAATGAATTGGCCTACACAACCGCCTTCTACAACCTTTTGATGAGTACAGGTGTAAAAAAAAGCAAACATGCTAAGCATTTTGTCGCTTTACTGTATTTCGCAAAAAACATACAAAATGGACATTATTTAGTATAACAAAATTTATTGTCGCTTCAAAGTTGGCACTAGATCAGTGGAATAGCTTTATTACAAACAAATCTTGAAAGTAATTGTTTTTGAACAAGAGCCTAAAGTCGTGCGAATTCTTGAAAGTCGTTTTAGTGGCTCGAAAACTGTCATTCGTTCTCAAGATCAGCAATATAACTGGGTAGCCATTTTTGGCGAAATACAAAAGTTTTGGCCCATATCCAAGCAAAATAAAACAATAAATAATGTCGGCTTACTAATGGGGAGAGCAACAATTTGAAATACGTTTGAGTTTGTTTAAGCAACAAACATTGGATCGTACAAACCCAGCACTGTACGCAGAATATGACAACAGGTGTAAGGCCAAATTTGTGTTTATTGTTGCGGCTGCGACGGCGATGCAAAGATCGCAATCATTACCTTGCCAATAAACAGGGATGCGATTTATCAGTGAGTTATCAGCTGGTAATGAGTAGGAATTTCGTTTGGCAAACAAACTCTCGCTTGCCCGCTGCGGATGATAGATGCAATCACTACACAGTGGCACAGCGATCAGCTTGTTGTAGGTACTAATTCACTACGTCCCGATTGTTGATGTTTCCAAAACATGATGTTCTGTTTAGCAAACCGAGAAATGCCTGTAAACGTGCTCCGGTTAATATTTTGGCGTCGATCGCAAATTTTTCATGTTTCAGACCAACACAGAAGGAGACGTTAAGTGCAAGGTTCTCGTTCGGTCGCTCACTTGTCGACGCTTTGTTTGGCTTTCAGGTGGCGCCAACGCGCGCATGCATTGTTTGCCAACAATGAACCTGCTGCGGAAAATCGGAAAAAAGTTCGTAAAATTGCCCAATTTGATTGTAGACGTTGGTGACGTCATAGGTTGTTTTAAGCGAAATTTCGTAAACTTAAGGCATAGCTTTCGGTTTAAAAGCGGCACGTGTCATTAAGGCCGGAAATAGGTCTCCTGTCTTGGAGGATGTTGTGGTACGTGCTAGATTGCGATTGGCAGTCTCAAAAAAAAAAACACTTTATGGGGTCCGAAAATTAGCGAAGTCATTTTTAGAGGTAAAAACTCATAAAATTATCGCTGCTTGTTCTCAAACGCTTGTTGTTTAAAGACGGATGCAAGGCAGACATTACGTTAGGATAGTGACCTACATAACTGCGTTTTTGCCAACTATAAACGGAAATCAAGAGCTTTTATTGTTTGGAACAAGACTAGGAAACGTTGGCTGTTGCTGTAAATGAACACAATAATAACCAACTCCAGCCAACTAACCCCATACACATATAAATGCTGCGTGTAAATTAATCGCAATCAGTTAGCTTACAAGGTATTTAAGCAAATTAAAAATCGAAGTTTGTGCAGCTATCGACGTGGTTTCTTTGTAACGAAAGTACAAAATTACGAATTCCAGTAACGAATCATACCTTAAGTTTACTAGAAAGTTTAACTTCATTTGATCAGACTAAACAATGCTATAGGATTATTGTGCGTTATCGTGGAGCTATTGCGATTTTTGAAAATCTCTGTTTTATTTTTTGTGATCATCTTCCTGTTGAATGCTCACAAATTTTGTTTAATGCTTGCTATCGATCAGAAAAGAACTTATTGCCAACTTCTAGAAGATAAATTGGTTAAAAAGCGCAATGCATTTCACTTTAGGTCCACAAAGGCTAGTCTCGTAATTCTTTAAGCACCATCAGGCAAACAGTTTTCGACCGCGCTTATAACTAATATTTTTGAATTCAAACAATTTGCAGTGACGTTTCAGAATTTGATTCATTGTTTTAAATACAACTTCGTCTCAAAGATCAGCAACTGGACCATAAAAACAAGGAAAGAGAGCTGGCAATTTTCCTTCCCCACAACGTAAAAAGAATGTTAGCACACTTACATCTATCCTGCAGACATATTTTGCCTCTTCAGTGAAGTTTTTCGGTTGCAAAGTTACAGTATATCAGTGGCCATAAACCTTCCACGCCTATCTTATTGTTATTACTGAAATTTTATTTCCTCAACTGGTTAGCTGTCATAAAAATCAAGACATGCACTACTAAGAGTGATGGTTGGTGCTCGAAACAAAAAATGATACAAAAGTACAAAAAGTAATCTTCAGAATTCAAACTGAGTTTTCGTTTTCCATTTATCTTGAGTGCATTATTCATGCCTATATGAAAACAAAATTTTGTTTAAATACAAATAAGAATCAATATTAATGTACAGACACAAAGTTTAGATTTTTGTTTATGTTGTCCCCAGCTTTGGTTGTAGCGATCTGTTTAAGAAAGTTTTAAATAATAAATACGGTAGAGGAAAACTATCTACTGTGTTTTTCCGTTGCAAAGAATTTTTACTATCTTGGATCTTTGAAAGTTTATTTCGTTTTACTACTCTGAACTTGAAAAATCATTTTCCTAAGATGCAAATCGCATGTCTCTCACGTTGCTCTAAGGTGAAGCCTATCTATTATTAATGTGATTTAAGTTTTGGCGGAACGATAAAGTGAGTTTTGCTTTTGTTGAAAGTTTAGGCTATTTGAAGCTCGAAAAAAGCTTTTTCATACTTTGGTATATCTTGTGCCCTTCAGGTTACTGTTGTTGGCTTCAATAAACTCACTTTTTGTCGAAGAAATCCGCTTAGTTGAGTTAAAACTTATGACTGCAAGTTTTATGACGTTTTATGTACTCTTAACTCCAATTTCAACAATTCCTAGTTGTTATTGTTCGCCATTTTGTCCTGGAAAGTCCAAATTGTTCTGTGATGGATTGTTAGCTTGCGTGAGAGTGATGCTCGTAATCGGGCTTCTGGACGCTCGTGAAGTTTCAGGTGCTGTCAAATTACAGTTAAATGCAAAACTACGGGTTCAATCTTATACAGAATGAATGACTAAGGTGGCAGAGAACTTCCATAGCTGTCATCGATTTCACAAAGCTTTGAACCATTGTCAAAACTGAGCTTTGGGTGCTTTCACGCTTTTTGTTTTTGATTGGAAAAAGACCTAGGTCTCGGGATTGGCTCACGATGGTATTTTAGACTTTCAAAGTCAAACCATTCAACTTTACAGGCTCTAAAATACGCGCCAGCTTCAAGAATGAGTTCTTAAAAAATCATTTGTCGCAAAAAGCTTATGCTTAAAAAAATGAGATCTAATTTATTGCACCCAGCAACAATAAGAGGCTGATTCAAGTAATATTGTGCTTTTAAGTTATCTTGTCATAGCTGACTGCTGAAAGTTACATATGTGGGTTTTTGTCTGAGAAAAATGTGTTAAATGAAAATTGCTGGTTAAGAACTGGCCGCTTTTAAAACCACTACCTCTTAACTTGCAGGTGTTAAATAATGGTGGAAAGACCCACAATTAATATTTGCATGCGAGATTTTCAACTATTGCAGTAAGTTTTGTATTCTGGGCGTATACTGTTTCATTTTTACACGACTTCAGTAAACAGAAAATTGTCATTTGATTTTTGCAATGCGTTTGTAAGCCGCTCTTAATTTTCTTGGAATTTAAAAACATATAATCAATGTCAGCTCATTTGAAACCACATCATTAGCAAGATTTGCGATCTTTCTGTACAAATATGTCAAAAGAAATGACAATTACAACAATTAGAATACTTATACTGTAGCGTCTTTTATCGAAGAATTTACTCTGCACCACTTACCTTCATATCGCTTCCAACGCTAAGGTTCAATCTAGCTTTCTTTAATTACCACCCTCTGAAAAGCTTAGCCAACACCAAGCTGTATTTATCCGCTTTTTTTTGATAAATCGTACCTAAGTATAGGCTAGAAATAGAAAAAGTAGGATATTGATGATGAGCACTGTTTAATGATATTCCAAGACACGTTTGAATAGATTTTTTTGTACCAAGAAACTTTTGAAAAGAACCCCTATTTTGGGGAGCTAAGTGTAAGGGAAGGATTTCAATTCCCTCACTGTTTTCGTGGTCGCTCTCTAACCACATCAGTTACTAATAATCTTGCACAATTAAATAAAGTGACGAACAGCATCTTACGGTCGCAAGAACTTTTTTCGCGTCCTTTGGACATTTTATTGTTTGGAAGTGAGTTTCTCTGCGCGCCTTTGATCTTTTAGATATCCTTGAAGTTACTCGATATTTTCCCGAGAGTGTTTTTGCTGCGTGTGGGAGGCAGTTGTATTGGTTGCTAGGATACTGTGTCTGTGGCACATGAGCCCACGCGCACCGTTGAGACCGCTACGCTTTGTAGTGTCGCATCAGTTCTCCTCTCAGTTCAATAAAAGTTTGATCAAAACAAATTGATGGAGTTCAAGAACTTATGACTTTTACAGCTTTTTTAATCTCGCTTTAGATCATGCATGGGCAACCTACGGCACGCGGGCCAAATCCGGCCCGCCAAGGCTTCTCATCCGGCCCGCCAATAAATTTTCTAGGGCTGTAGGCCTATGTAATATATCGATATTCATTTATATCAGGGGTGGGCAACCTACGGCCCCCGAGAGCATTTTGTGCGGCCCGCGAATACTTCTGAAACTTTAGTAAACCTGAGTGACGATGATAGGAGGGAAAACAATTGCCGCATTAAAGAGCCAAAAACTGTACATGCCACGATGGAAAAGGCATTTGTCAGTTTGGACAGACGCATATTTCGTCCATGCAGAGGGTGATGACCTTTTTTTTTTCCGACACTTTCATGAGCACTGGCCCTTGGCCAACTCTTCAGTGATCAATGCGGCCCTCCGGCAAAAAAGGTTGCCCTCCCCTGCTTTAGATTATCCGTCTCGCAAAAAAAAGAACGTGTTCAAATTTGCTTAGAACCTCTTTTCCTTGCTGCTATCCAAAAATTGCTGCTTCAGGCAAAAGAACTTTACGAATTTTTTTGAGAAGAACCATAAACGGTTTATTCAGAAATTAGTCCTCTGGAAATGAATAAAGGAGTTAAAGTAAAGAAAGAATATTTATTTTACAAAAAGTACAAATTTTTAACATTTTGATGAGTGTTGCCGAAGAAACCAATTAAAAAACATTTAGCCTTTGGGTAAGCCGGTTAAATTTCCCATCATTTTTGTTACAAACTAAAAAAACTAACTATTGTATTGCTGATAGCTTAAATTGTCGATATATGATATATAAATAAAACCAGAATGGAAATGTAAGATTTTGTGGTATTCTACTCCTTTGTTGTTCAATGATAGAAAAATGAGAGGTTTTGTAAAATGGTATCGTAGCGTATAACTTCTATCAGCATTTGAAAGAGCGCGTTTCAAATCAAGCTCTGTTCTTGTCAACACGTTTAAATTTCATTTTCGCTCATGGGAGATATCTTATTTTTGGCTGGCTGTCTTGGTTGGAAAATTTATTGAGGTATTTGTCACTGGAGCGTCTTAATTAATGAGCTAAACGTAAAAATCTGTTTGAAATTGGCTGACTGATTTGGCAATGAGCATATGTTTGCTGTTTATGTGTAGGTGATAAGCTGCAGCTTCGTCGCTTTGTCTAGTTAAGTGGAGTCTGCTACAGTACACAGCATGTCAAGCAAGAGCCAGTTCTTCAAGTGAGGCAATATCTCTCAAACCAGTTGTGGGGAAAGCTTTACAGGCGGTACGCGGGAACCTCTCGTATAGGTTGATTGAAAAATATTAGAATTTAGATTTTTTTGTTTGAGCGTTGTAATATCACCTGTAATGTTGATTATCTCAATCGCGGTTTTTCGTTCATAGGCTCATACAATTGAAAGTTATTGAAGGTTAACCGAATTGTTATTGCTGCAACAACCCCAAAAGCACACTACAGGTGGTGTTGTATACATTTTATGGAAAGGTCCTCCGAAAGCTACTGGCATTGTCAGTTACCAAAAATGCTCACTAGTATAGTCAACTTTGGTTTTTGTTTTGAGAAACGTAAGAATATCACAATTGTTTGCTTTTAACCATATTATTGTTTTGAATGTAAAATGACAGGATCTTAAAAACCGACTATTAAAAATATCTGTAAACAAAAGCTATTTAAAATATCAGTTATCACAAACAACGGAGACTATTTTTGATATGTTATTTAGAAATCATTATGACAACACAAAAGAAGGAGGTTATCAATAACTGCATGTTTACGATAATACTGAGAGGAAGCGATAAAATACATTTTAAAAAGATAAGAGAGAGAGATCAATTGAGAACTAATTTGCCTGTATGTTCATCAGCTCTAGCATTTTTTGTTCCCTGTTGTTTTATTCGTTTATAGTTTGTTATGGTCAAAAACTTTCATAGAGTTATTTTCCAGAATTAGGGACAGGCAGGGAGAGATTTTGTCAAAACGAGCTTTATGTTTACTCAACGTGAGGTATCCAAGAGATATAGAACGGTATTTGCAATATGCCACATTACTACAGCTGTACCTACAAGAAAAGAACAACAGGGTTTACACGACGAAAAAGATCAATAAGAAAACAAAAGCGGTATTGTATACCAAAAGTCGATTCTTATAACAGAAATCCCGAAAAATACACTACTCCAATCCAATTTGAAATGAAAATGGGAGATCAAATCACAGTTTACCGGCAGTCTGCTGATAATTTGGACGCTTATTGAGAGGCACTAAAATAAGCCTTCGAAATATGTTTTTTTCCTTAACGTGGCCTAAGCCGCCGAATTGCCTATGTCATGAAAGTTGTCAGCCTATTTACTTGGCCAGGAGTTCCATCGCTTAGAGCTGCTGTACAATGATGAGCAGGCAGGTAGCCACAAAAAATTGGAAGAGAGCGAGGTTTAGCTCTTTGCTTGTTTTATTGACGACATTAACATTTGATATTGTTCCAAGTTCAAATATAAGGGAGAACGACTTCGCCCATCGCTCCTTCCTTTTTTCCTACCACCTCCTAACCACCGAGCATTGCAAAAATAGCATTCTAGACAGGACGTATGTTTAAAGTGTAGCTCTGCAAGTCACAAAGAATGGTCGGCCAAGCAAATGATGTGGTTTGATCTCTTTTGACTTCGCTTGCCTACCACAGCTGTGTTGACTGTTTCATCTTTTGCCGGTATCTGCCGATATCATTTTTTGTTTGACGTACATATTTATATCAATATCAGACAGCGCTGCGACATTTTTCTATCTCTATTGAAAGGCTGAGGTTTGCTCTCGTTGTTATTTCAGCAAACTTTTGAATGTTGATCTATCATTTCACCTTCAGAACACGCTGCAAATTTTCGCGTGTTGGGAAAGAAAAATTTTTTGTAAGCTCTTTCAGTACTTGAGTTTTAAAGTTAGATTTTTTTATTTTAACAGCCTTGCATGGCTATCAAAAACATACGTTATCGTAGCCTACATTCGTAGCCACTTCAGCATAATATCATACATTTTCAGAAATTTGTTTGAATATGAAAATATTTTGTCGTTATATTTGAAAACTATTTTGGCAACTTTTCGGAAAATTGTTATCAGATGTGCGATTGCAAATGACAATATTTTCTCATGAAAGTTTCTCGGCTTCTTAAACGAACTTAAGTGCTTACAATACATCATTTTTATGTTTGTGTCATCACAATCGATATCACTAAGTCATAATTCGACCTACGCCTATGGGTGCTGGCCATTTTTGTTCGTGTCCTATTTTAATCAATTAGCGTCCAATCTTAAACATGCTTTCGATCTATATTTAACCAGCAACTTCTGCACGCGAGCAACATTTATCTTGGCCTTATATAGGCTAGAGAAGGCAAACACCCAAAAAAGTTAATCAGGACGAGCTAAAGTGTTAAAAATAAATCTAAAATGGTGTTTTTTTTGCAAGATAAAATTTTTGCAGTTTTTTAACAAATAATCAGCTGCATTAACAGCAGCGGGCATTTAAAATAGTAGTTCAAAAGTTCATTTGCAATTACGTAATTTCGTTTTACTGTATAGCTTGTGTCGCTTTTATCAATTAGCAAAGCAATTTCATGTTAATAGTCGTGTAATGTCAAATCAATTTCTGTTTCGGTTTGGACATGTGCTTTTTCTTCAACTGGTGTATAACTGTGCAATAAAATCAATCCGCCAGATGGCACTAGTTTGCATATCATTCTCACAATCTATTTTACCTATGTTATTTTGTGGGTTGACGAGCATTAGTCTGGGAAGCAGCACGTATATACATTTTAAAAATCGAAACAAAATAAATTTTTTTTTGAAAAAAATTGCGTTTGTTTTCGTTTGAATATTCCGAATTTTGAGACCAACTTCTTCTGAAGAGGGGCCAAGTGCAGATCACCATAAATTTTGTTATTTAGTTTCATAATAACCGCTGTTGGCTGATATCAGCTTGATGTGCAAGTGTTGATTTTACTATTGTACAATTGTATACGCGCAAAAATTTGATCTAGGGTGATATTTACAACTTGCTATATAACTATTTCGATCAAAATTAATATATTGCTTTGAAAAACAAATGAACCAAGCAGTTGGTTATTTCCTGGAAGAGGATGCGTTCTAGACAATTCTATAACCCTTTTGCTTTTTATTTTTGATAAAAATCAAACGAAAAAAATGTAGTTGAATCTTTAAAGCCAACTTCTTTGCAATCAGCAGTAAAATATAACTTCACAAAAAGTTTTAGACACTGTTAAATCACAATGGATTTGCGTGCACATTACATTTTATTTTTGTAAATTGATGTACGTGCAAAAAGTTTTGTTAGCAAACGTATTAAATGTTAAATGCAATAGTTAGAGATTTGCATCTTTGCATTTCTGGTTATTTCGCTATAATCAAAATTAATATCTCTTAATTGCAACGGGTATTTTTTACTTACGAACAATTTAATTTTTAAGATATTTAGGTATCGATTACCGCTAACTATTTTTGTTTATTTTATCAAGTAAGATATTTATGAGCATAATTTGTAGCCATTAAAATTAATTAGGTTAAGATTACTTTTCGCGTGTTTGCGGACAAAAGATCACCAATGACTCATTTATAACTTTAGCGTAACTATCCTGTCCCATTTCCTACCACAAAGGTTTCTAACTGGAGCAAGAACAAAATTCATTTTTCTAATAGAACCTAAATTTGTCGTTGCAATATTCACTTTTCCATTAACTGGCCGACATAGCACAACGGGTTTATGCGTTTTACCTCAGCATTAAAATTTTCAAGGGATGTTCAAAGTTAAGCTAATCCAAATTTAGTGGTCACATCTTGGGTTGCTTTCACCAACTCCAATGGCTGTAACTCGAATTTTGAGTTGAAATGAATAACTCGAATTGAATCTTAGCTGTAAAATCTCAGTCCATATCAAGGAACAAATATATATAAAACTTTCAGCTCTCAAATCAAGGCTATATTGCGAAACTGTCAACTCACTAACATAAAAAATATCTGTGGAAATTTTATATTTGTGTCAAAACTTATGGCGCAACAATCTTTTAATCTGTGATTCTCAACTTCTTTAGCGTCATAGTTAAAAATCTAAAAATTATTGAGAGCCGCATTTAAAAAAACACAAGCGTTTTAAGAACGAAAACAAACCGAGCAAAAACAGGCGAAACTATATTTGACGTGAAACTTGATTTCCGCTCTGTTCATTCAACAAATTCATCTACGTTCATGCAAACGTTCATCACCCATCATGAAAAACTTAGGCTTAATGTAGTTGTCACGAAAAATGAACAGTTGTCAATGTTACGTACCCTGATAAAGCAATCAGATTGCTTGTAATAAACAATCTCACTAACAAAAGTGTCGTAAAATGACAATGATGTGGAAGGAAGGGGGCGTAGGTCAAACGGTAATCATGACTCTAAGAATCACAAATATTGATGCTTGCTTTTTTGTCGTATTGTTGTAATCTTAGCATTCAAGATTTGAAATCTTTAGATGACTATTTACCATTACAGAGTGATTTTGAAAAAACGCTTGTGTTGACTTTAAAATTATATATTGCTTGGCCCTGGTAAAAGTGGCATTTGTTGCTGTAGTATTTGCCCTCCTTTGCAATCAAAATGGCCTCCTTTTCCTTTAACAGAAGTTTTTTTGACTCAAAAAAAATGGTCGGTTATCCAATTTCATCAAAACGCCTCCATTGGTTTTTCGAAAAAATTGATTATTTTTTTTTATCCAAAGTGTAAAAATCGGTCATGTAATAACTTCGTATATGCCATCTTCCGCACGTCTTGGCTGAATAGGAACCGGACCGCCCAGCCATTGAATCATCGGCACTCGCAATAATTCACTGCAACGGCCCAATATTTTTGACTCTGTCACGGACTTAGACAGTTTTCTAAGAATCGACAGTTTGGAGTTTGTAATTAAAAATTAGCTATCCCACATCAACAGCCCATTTTTGCTTCTTGCGTGGCTTTCAGTATGTTTTTCCTTATATTGCATACGTTTTTCATCACGTGACGTAGCTATTTTCTGTCACCATTATATTTAATGACGAGTCAAACTAAAATTAGTTAGTTGACTCGTGAGTAGCTGATGACATATTTCGTGCAGCAGAATTTGTTATAAGATTTGTTGGTAGCAAGTGTAGTTTTTGTATAACTTGTATTGAAAAGAAGTATTTCAACGTCAATTAGAAAATGTTTGAAAGCACAAGGTAATCATTTAAGTTACTGATTGATCATAAATGATTTAATTTTGAAATATTTTTTTCAAATATATGGAAAATTCTACAGGTTTACAAAACATAACTATTACGACATTTCATTTGTGCATTTAATCAGGTTGATGGCTTTTGGTGTGCAACCTTAAACAAAGTAAAAAAAAGATTCATAAACTTTTTTGTTTAATATAAATTGTGCCTATCATAGACTAATTATATGAACCTTGGCTGTTACATTTCAAAGCCAATATTTCTGGAAAATATCTAAAACAGCGACACAGTAACAGCATATCCTGTCACATATGTTTTGTTGTAAGTAAAGATAAAATGCTTTATTATAAATAAAGATAAAGTTGTTACACTAATGCCAAGTTATATGCAAATATAATAACTAAATACTAAGTTGTATGCCTGGTGGCTTCCCTGCAGATATTCCATTATCAACTCAAGTTAGATTTTTCTTGTCATTGTTTTGACTTTGCTTGTTGCAGAGACCAACCACTTTAAAGTAAAAATTATATAGTTACGCTTGATCTAAAAACTTCATTAGAGTAAATCATTTTGTTCTACACTTGGACCCAAATTTGTCGCAGTACTAATTTTTTTATTTTATTTGGAATTATCGTATTGCAAAATCAATAAATTATGAATACAAGAAAATGTTTATAGAGTATGATGCATAATATTGCTGTTTTGTTTTCATTTAGATTTTTGTGGATATTGTATTGTCTCGTTTTAATTACAAATTATGTAAATTATTTTAATTAACATGATATATGCTAATAATTTAGCAATAATTACTTGCAGTTTACTAAATGATTAATTAGATGTTTCTATTTCTTTTTTTTGCTTCCTGACTCACATTATGCTAATTACTTAATTTTTCGTCAAACAGATTACAGAAATGTCGCCGATGTATGCGAATCATATCTTTCAATGAATATGTTCTTCATGTATCAGGGATGCCTTATCACGTCAATTGTTTTTCTTGTGACTTTTGCCACCGTCATTTGCAGGTAAATAATATTTGTTCTATCGCATTGGCTTCGGCATCAAGTGCAAACTTCATTGGACCTTTTACCATTGATGTAATCTGCGTAAAAGGTCTCCACTATTTTATTTTATGTCCTGACACAAAGTTTACAAAGCATCAGCAACTTTTACACTATTTTCATTAGAAAAATGTTGCAACAAGGCCAACTTAATAACTCTGTTATTTAAAAAAACCGTGGATTTGATTGATTCAATTTCAGTCAGGTGATCAATACCTAGTCGATGAAACAACCAATCAGGTTTACTGTAAATCGTGTTACGTCCACTCCGATCCAATGAGTGGCCACTACGTTCAAGACGACAATATTGTCTCGGATTCCGGTAAGTCGACGTTTTTCTTCGTCTGTTTTGTAGTGACTCATTTTTCAAAATGGCGGCTTTGGATAATCCAAAAGCACGTCATGCTTCCGATTTTTAATTGCAATTCAGTGTTTATAAGACAAATAATTACATATTAGTACGACCCCCTCTTTGTTTAAACTGCATTCATTACAACATCATTTTGCATCATAACAGCAAACTTGTTAAAAGATAACTAGAACAAACTAACATGATGCTAAGTCAACAGCAATAGCCATATAAAAATGAGTAATAATGGCTCACATACGTTTTATTTTTATTAACTAATGTAAAAATAAAAAATGGTTGCTAATTTTATTCGTCGAATGTCCTAAAGAGAAAAGAATCTAAAGAGGTAGAAAAATAAAGCTCCATTTGTAATATTTGAATGGTTGTTTTTTAAGGACTGACTAAAATTCCCTTTCTGTATTTCTAAGCACAATTCATGGGGATGGATGTGAGGGTTTAGAGAATACAGGTTGAGCCCCATAATTTTGCGATGAGCTAAGCTTTTTATTCCAAATATAAGTAAAAAGGCTGAGAAGCATTACAGTTATTCAAGTTAATACCGCATTATCTAGAACTCAGTTTCGAGTAAGTTTGATTCATTGTGAGTAGATTCATTAATGTTTTGTAAGTACTTTTTTTAAGCAAGTAGGCTTGAATAAGGGTAAATAATTGGACAATCAAAAAAGGCAGAACAATGCGCGGTAAATTAATTGTCGAAATATCTTTGGGAATATAAGCTAGGGCATGATATTTTATATCAGTAGGATAAATAACGTTGCTGTGCATGGCTGAAATAGAATAGTCGTTATTTAAGTGCTTCCTAGTAAACAAACACGGCCTATGTACTGGTTTTGCTCAAAAACATCCGTATATTAGCGCCCTATATCCGGCGATAATCAAATTGGCCAATGTGCGTGCCAGTACCGGTTTTCATTATTGTCTCGAGACCTCGCCAAATTGAGGCTTTTGTTTGCACTTTAAGGGGGTTGAACTGCAGCCAGCATACGTCCAGGTCTCGACAGTTACGTTGCGTATCCGGTTTTCAACCCTTTAAGTATTTTTGTCGGTATTTATGAGCAGCTGGGCTCAGTAGATGCGATCTAGACTGCACTGTTTCCTTACTTCGAAGAAGAAAGGAAGTTCCTATTCAGCACAGTTGTCTTGCGCCGGCTTAATTGCGACATAACATTGTCGTGCAACCAATTACTACATATGACGTCGTCTTGTTTACGTCGCGTTCCATTATCAGTTTCCGCTAAAAAATAACGTTCCCACGATTAGTAGTTGACTAGCTGTAAGATATAGCAAAAACAAATGCCTTGGCAGTGCGTTACGTACGTGGTTAAATCAGGGGCATTTGCGGGAAAGGAATTAAAACTTGCTATATTAATGCTGTAGGCAAGAAACAAGTGTATTTTTTCACCTTAAATGATAAGTTGTTGAAAAAAAGTTCAGGCATGAACTTTTATTGACAAAGTTGCTTCTTCCCAAAAATTTAAGGCGTTTCTATTCTGAAAGATTTGCAACGTACAGTTAGTAATATTCTTGTTTTTACGTTCTTAAAGATTTTGCTCTTTTTTATCTGATATTTTGTCGCAGTGTAAGCTCGAATGCGGCAGTAGGCACGTCGCTTATCACGCACAAAACAGGCTTGCATGACTGCTTTACGAGATGAAGATTTGTTTAATGCATCTAATGCCAATGTAATCTCTTGGTTTTCAAAAAGCCACGTTTTTGCACCTACTTGTGCTATGACGTGTTTTCCTTTCTGTTGAAATCTTATTAGAGCGAGACACCTTAATATTCATTCTTGCTTTTGCAGAACGAAGTGATGACGACGTATTCCCTCACCACGCCATGCCGGGTCTCAGTCACATGACCGGCTACGTCCCTCCAGGTAAATAGTGCTTCCCCTTTTTTCAACTCAGTTAACATTTTCAATTGTCATTCAAGTTTTTCTATTTTATCAGGCATGGATCATCCCCATGGCCTTTTGCGAAGCAAACACTCTGGCAAGGGGGCGTCATCTTTGTCGCTTATAGCAACTTCAAGTGATGGAAAACGTGTGAAAAGGCCAAGGACCATTTTAACGACGGCTCAAAGGCGGAAATTCAAAGCCTCATTTGAAGTATCTCAAAAACCATGCCGAAAAGTAAGAGAGCTGCTGATAAAGTGAAATGTTTTTCCAATCAATTAATGTCGTTAGCGTGACAAGATTTTAAAAAGTAATTCACGTTGTTTGCGATCTTAGCCATTTTTTGCGTGATAGAAACTACGCAAGAACAATTACTACTTACTTTTAGCGCCATTTTGAAAAGCAGTGACTCACTCTTTCAATACCGTCATTATGATCTTTTTTTTATTAGGCAACAGTTTATTTGTGACGTTTCTTTTTCGTCATTAAGCGTATTTTTTTCTTTCAGGTTCGAGAAACTTTAGCCGCTGAGACAGGCCTAAGCCCCCGGGTCGTTCAAGTGTGGTTTCAAAATCAAAGAGCAAAAGTAATTATACTTTCATCCATTCATGTTTTAAATTCTTCTGAGCTCTAAAGTCAGTCGATTTTGGAAGCATTTAAATTATTTTCAACTATCAACTTTTTGATGATTTATCTTTAGCTTGATAGCTTAGTTGATGTATTTTCATATTATCTTACTTTTTAGATGAAGAAGCTGGCCAGACGACAACAAGGAGATGGATCTGGTCAAGGTGTGTCCAGGGCTGGTAATCGAGCTCGCAGGAAAAAGACAACAGACTCCGATTCTGATAGTAAGTCAATGATTCGTCTAAATTGAAGTCAGGCGGGGACTCTTTTCGTGTGCGGTTTTTCAAGTAAAGAGCGTGTATTGTTAAAACTTTGCCTTTGCTCAACTTTGTAGCCGGTCCTTGCAATTAGCAGTTTTTCTAACCCTCAACTCCCAGCAATTGCTTTTCAATTTTCATTTTAGTGAAACTAAATCTCAGATATCTTTCAGATGATGAAATATCAAGCGCCGGTTCGTACGCCTCTACTCCTACGCCTCATCAAACTCCCCTTTACCAGGATATTTACAGATCTCCTGGGAGCATCCAAACCTCCCCCAACACTTCTGCATCAGAAGTTAATCCCTATTATCCGCCTCCTCCTCCTTCAAATCACAATGGTAAGTTTGCTTCTAAATGCGTTTCATTTTAATTAACACGTCGTATTGAATTAATAAGATCATTTTGCATCTAAAATTCCATTTTTCACGCCACGCCTTGCCAAATGGATTAAGCTTTGCCAAATATTCATTTCTGTTTCTTTTTTGCCACGTTTATGTCTATATTAAGATAAAACAGTTGCTAGCGCGTCGTAACAATATGCAATCGAAGTGATTTTTGGAGAAGTTTTAAAGAACGATTAAATGATTGCCTTATCAAATGAAACAAATGGACTATATTGTAGACAGGGTAATTTAGGAAAAACGATTAGGCTCGAAAATATTAACAAAAAAGAGACTGAAAATTGTTAGAAAATTTTTAAAACTTAATAAATTGCTGTTATCGCAGTGACTTTGCAGCTGATGATTGTTTGCTTGCTATAAATAAAACGCTTGTAGGTAGCTTTGTAAGTCCTGCGTAAAGGGATTTTAAACGCATGTGTGCTGGGAATTTTTTTAATTTGTGCAGCACTTTTTCTCTTTTGTTTGAAAATGTAGATCCGTTTTTTCCACTCTAATTAAAAGCTTTCCAAACGTTAGAAAGTCTCTTTTACATGCCAACTTTTTTTCGAGCTTTTCAACTTTCATGTTTTTTAACAGGCTTTTATTCTCTTTCGTACTTCAGTTTTAACTGGCCAACAAAAAATTTCGAAATTAATTTTTAAAAATATTGATGTCATAAATGATACTTTTTTAACATAATTTAAGCCACATGTCGGGCTGGCTTGTAGACTATTAAAAATTGAATTTAATTGAATAAAATTTTCCGATTTTACTGCTCAGTAACTGACAAGCAATTTGATTCAAAACGAAATCGAACCATTACACTCACTGCACATACTGTCTGGCTTTAACTTTCATTTTAGAATATTGCTTGGTAATGCAGCTGAATTTTTAATCTTCAATTTTTTGAATGGTTTATTAAACAAAAAAATTTTTTTGTAGATTTATCCGAAATCATGTACGAAGATTTTGAGAGTAATCTCCTTTCCTCCAGTGAAGCTTTTATGACGCAAGCTCCGCATACTGTTTCGTCATCAACAAACGCTGTCTCCCTGCACACTGAAGTTCGTCTTCAGCCCGATCCGATGCAGCCCATGAACGAATACGGTCGCGTTCATATGACCATGGAAGGCGACACTGGTACTGTGTCATCGCCACACGGCACTTTCCCACAATTGAATGCCACGCAACCACTCATGCATTATCCAAATCAAACCCAGGACGGAAATCCCATCGATCGGTTGATGTACATGCAAAACAATTTCTTTCGAACGTAGCAACTTCAAAAAGACTTCAACGTAACTCATTATTTATTCCATTGCCCTCAAATTGCAGAAAATGCAATAAATTGCCGTTTTAGCTATATGTTCGTCAAAAAATCTTTATTCGGAACAAAGCGCTTGAACCAGTAACAAGCCCGAGCAAAGAAACAGAATTGGTTACGATCCTGTGGTTAAAATTCTATTTCCTAATCTTGCCAATAAAATAGACCTTTCTCGTAAAGTAGAGTCGAAAAGTTCATGGGCTGTTTTTTATCTCGAAATTAAGAGAACAAAAAAAGCAACATATAAAATCTACTTCACACAAGGATATGATGAAATGTTCAACGAAATTAAATTGAAGTTTAAAAGTTACGTCTTTCAAAGATACTGCAATTTTTTGTTTTCTTGTCTAGTTGCTGCTGTTGCGTTAGTCTGAATTATAATTGTTGTATAGAAAAGTTTGTCATATTTTATTTCGCGTCGCTTTTCTGCAGTATTGAATTTCTATGTTACATATTTACTGTGAGTTATTTCATACAATGGAACATAAAGATTACGCTTGAGTGTTTAAGAACTGAGTCTGTTTGTGTAGTTTGCAAGGGGGGTTGGAGTATTTTTAGAAGACTTTTTGGTGGAAAATCGCTTCTTAGTCGCTCGCGCTTTTTGATATGAAAAGGAAACAAAATACTGCTGCTCACCCTTGTAGATTGTGCAAGTAGGATCCAATCTTAAAACTTATAAGCAGCAGCTTACTACGAGGGAAACAGGAGGGTAATTTAGTTGATGCAATCTCAGAAGAATTTGGAATTCAAGAAATCTTGTCCCTTTCCCAACCTTTTCTTTGGAATTCAACGAATCTTGTCCCTTCCCAAACCTTTTTTGTTCCCCTGTAAAACTTTCAAAATGGAGTCATTTTTTAGTCCTTCTTTCTCCCTGTAAAGTATGCTGTTGTTTATGAGCATCTGTTTATTTATTTATTATATTGTCTTGCTCATTTGATATAACAAGAAATCCAGTCGTTGTGCTTTATGTTCTGCGTAAAATAAAATTGCTATATGCAGCAAAAGGATTGTTTTGTGTTGTTCTGTAATTCCCACGATTGTCTTGTGAAATTCTTACCTATCAATATGCATTCTTATGTTCTATCTCTACGCTATCGAAAAAAATGAAGACAGATCAATGATAGATTAGCTATATAAAAACTCAGAACCATTAAATAAGCCACGAACCCTCCAAAATATTTGCCGACTGCTCTAACAGCTGAAAAAACCTAAGAAAAAGACTTCTTTAATTTTTTTGAAACTAAAGTTTCTTTACGTACGTTTTCATCGTCTGCAATAAACGTTGTGTCACAACGTCAGTACTGTCACAAATCTTCTAAAATGAAACAGATACCTTGTAGAAAAAAGTTGAGTCTCCTTTTTTTGCCGACAGAACAAACGAAACAATTCTCACTAACTTTCGAAAAAGCTTGCCTTTTTGCATTAAAATATTGCTCTCCCTCCTTTCAAGTTGTTTCTTATCTTTATTGTATGTATCAAGTTATTTCTACACTTTTTATTTATTTTACTCTTTGATAACCGTTAAAGATTTTTTTGAAAAATTTTTACCAGTCCCACTAAATGCTCATATATAACAGCCAGGCAATGGGGTAAAAATATAAATGTTCAAAGAAAGTTTATTAAATTTTTAAGTCAAGAATAATTCAACTAGTGTGATGTCTTCAAAATGGCGAATGAATAGCTTTATCGAAATCTTGTGTCGCCAGAAACAGAAGAGTTTTTGTATTATTTTGTGCAGACTCGGAATTTGCATCAGGAAGCTACACAGTAGTTAATTCATTTTTCACTAGATGGCTGAATGGAGCTTCATAGGAAGGTTGCAGGCACGTGATATAACGTCATCAACATGCGCTTTAAAAAAATGGCTGACCACTTTCAAGGTTTTTGTATAGATTTGAATAGGAGTGATACCGTTTTTTCCAAATCAAATGGTTAAACTAGGCAGCTGTTAAATGAACGTTAAATATGTTGTTTTACTGATGTTGAGGAATGAATCTGAAGTCAAAGTCAGGTAAGAGGTGCTAAGGTTTGCTTGTTATTTCTACTAGTTGGGCTAATTTTATGGGCTAGACATGCAGGCTTGTTTGTAGTCTGCTTCTGTTAGAGTTTCATATTCGATTAATCAGCGAAATTTGGAAATATTTTAGTGAAGTTACTTATAAATTAGTTAAAAATATTAAATTAAGTTACTGAGTTTAAGTTAATTGTAATGTGCAACTTATACAGTATATTTAGTTGCATATGTATACTGAAAATTTGTAAATCTAAATTATACTGTAGCCGAAATGACAGGGCAGATTTCTGCACGGTTTGTCATATATTGGATAAGATATTGATGTATAAAGTCAGTAATTCTTTGAATTTTTTTGTCAATAATGCTTGCAGACAAGTTATATTGATTTGCCAGATGTAATTTTGTGACCTCAAACAATTTTTTGGACTAATGCCAAGGCTGCTGGATCAAGGGTAATTAAAAAACTTACGGTACCGGTAGTAATGATCAGATAATGGTTCCTTTTGCTAACGTACTTACGAGTATCTAGTTAACACAAAGTTATTTTGAACTGAGGAGCAAATGGTATTATAGTGGCACTTCTTTTAGGGCCGATTTTTTGGCCAATTGGCTGCAGTACTAAGCTTAGACTAGCGAACTGAAAGACCTAATCTCAACCAAACCGCTTTTGACTAAATTTCTTTGTTTCCGAGTAGCCAACCATCAATAATTCATTTCAATATGAATGCTGATTTGGGCAAATATAAAATGATTGATTAGTTTTCAAAATAACCCCAAAAGTTGGTGTTCACCCTATACCTTTCCAACATAAATTACAGCTTTTCGTCAGCCTCTTTTCTTTTGCGTCAAATGAGTGACGTCATATGCAACCTTCCTATACTACTTTCAACTGAAATAAATTTTGAAAGCAAGATACCTTCAGGACCCAACGTTTTAATGCACTATTTTTCCAGAGAGTATGCAATAATATGCCTGAATACCTATGATATGCTTGCAATAATCAGTTAATTGGTAAACGGCAAATTCAAAGAACGCGTGTATTCCAAACCTCAATTTTAAGTACAGGTTCCGGAATTAAGATTTTTTTGTTAATGATTACTCAGCAAAAAATGGCGACGGCTCAACCAAAACTTCAAGAATTACTCAAAAATACTCAGCCTTTTCTTAACACTGTATCTTGCTTTAAAGTTTGTTTTGCCCACTTGATATGCATTGGAGATCAACTTATCAAAACCGTTAGTCTCCAAACAAACACGGAGACCTTTTTTCATAGACATCAATCACCTATTGGAATAAAAATTCCCGAGTTTTGAGCACTTTTTGACATTTCATCCGGATATTTATTTTAACTTTAAAATATCTGATCTGTTAGGGAAAATCCTGAGGCAAGGCAACCCCAATTTAGAATTTGAGACCCAAAAAGCTTCAACAGCAGCACTGTAAAGGAAAATGTAGGGTGACCAAATTTTCATTACCAAAAAGGAGGACATTTTTTGATAATAGTTATTATCAGCCCTACAAGTTGTTCTGCAAGGCTGGTAAAATTTTTCTGGACATTTGTTGGACACTGACCGCTTTTGATAATTAGTACAAATACAGCAGTTTATTTTTTAAATTTATTACGCCAATGAACAAAAAAATGTAAATCGGACAGCTTTTTTATGCTTTGAACTATCTACATTCATGTCTAGGCTGAGTTTGCCTTTATTTGCTACAGAAACAAAAGTTCCCTAGCTACAAGTAATGCATTCTGCTTCGAACTCATCTCTTTCTTTTCTAAAAAATGGACACTTCTGTTGAAATTCTTCAGTAAACTTTGATTTTCTTTTTAGCATACCGCATTTATTTTTTAGCTTTTTGTTTTATTTTTCAAAAATCACAGCAATGATAATATTATAAACAGTTTAACTGAAAGTATTGTTTGATTTTTTAAACTAAAATAAATATGTACCGAAATGGTTTCTTTGAAATTAGGTCAATCGACCAGAATAACATAGCAAAATTTATCTCCGTATCTCCACTGCGTAAAATACAAGAAATGCAGTTTGGAAACTTACCGGTATTTGTATCGTTTTCCATGTAATTTTACTCTTTCAAACCTAAAGCAACAGTCAGTCTGAGGTAGACCGTTAGAAAACTCCCTTTTATCATTCTTTACCAGTTAAACTTATTATCACTTAAACTAGTATGCAGTGACATAATTTTTTAATCACAGGGCAAACGTAAAAAGGGAATTTTTGAACGACTTTGGATGAGCAAATTAGTTTTTATTAAAAAGGAGGACAAAAAGGTATTTTTAAACATCCTCGGAGGACCAATTACTTTTTACCAAAAAGGAGGACATGTCCTCCAAAAAGAGAACGTATGGTCACCCAAAGTAAATGGAGGTCAGAGAATACATCATCAAGGCTTTAAAAATGGTCTCGCCAACTCTATTTTTGGTATTGGGCAGAGAGCTAGCAGGTATCCCGACAAATGAATTTAATCCAGATCTGCTGACTGCAAAGTAGAAGCACTAACGCAGGCGTTCCCAAACTTTTTCTTCCTATGTACCAGTTTGGTATTTTTATAGATTAAAAGGTACCCCTCTGAAAGTCAAGATAAAAAGCAATTAAAATTTTAATATCACTTTAAAATGAAATTCATCTATTCCATGTGATTGTTACTAATTAGCAGAAAAAAGACACAAAAATTCTTTGAATAATGTACTTGTAACGAATAGTTGTAGACTAAGCTAAGCAGTACAAACCAGCCAACAATATGCTCTAAAAAATATGAGCGAATGAGATGATTAAGGGTGCTTTTCGGAAACAAGGTCATTAACACGAGGGGAAACGTTAGTAATAGCACAATAAAGATCATGTTCAGGTGTTTTGAGTTGTGATCTAAATTTTGATTTAATTTCCAGTAGCACTGAAAAGGCTGACTCACAAACCCATGTTGATGGAAATAACAGCAATATATGAATGACAGATTCAACGATTCGTCTAAATGAATGACGCATCAAAAACAAAAAATCACATAAAATTTTCCTCAGAGTACACATCAAGCGCAGCATTATCATGCTGGAGTTCAACCTGATCCTCTTGCATACTTGTCCCTGCTTGCCGCACCTGGGCATTTTCATCAAAAAGATCCCTAAAATGCACAATTCCATCTGCACCAAGATTTGGAAAATAACCGTCACTTTTGATACAGTTTTGAAAAAGCTGTTTGAGCCATAAGCTATTCGTGACACTCTCATCAGTGGCGTCACGAATAAGCTTAAGGCTCATCGTCACAGCTCAGCTCATCGTCACGAAAAGCTCATGGCTCAAACAGCTTTTTTCAAAGCTATACTAAAATTTTGTATCACCAACAAGATTTTTGTAAATTATCAATTTCTTCTACCAATTTCATAAGATGATCAGCAATCAATTCCTAGAGGTTTCCTGCCTTCAATTGAAGAATTTGATGCAGAAATTCTGGCACAATGCTAAACATAGACAAGCTATCAGATTGAATATTTCCCTTCCACAGCCGAGGTTTTGTAAGAAATGCTTTTATTTAATATATGAAGCGCAATTCTGTCAGTCAGTTTTAACTCCTTTGAAACTGCTACAGGTACAACCATCACACATGACACGATTAATCACCACCCCCTGATGAGTGTCATAGGGGTATTCGTGACGTCATCCTGACGTCATAACCAAAAATAATTTTTTTAGAATTTGCATTACTTGACAGAGGACAACCGCTTTTTGCTCAAACGAAAACCAGCTTCCGACTTACCACATTTCAAAAATTTCATTTGTTTGGGGTCTAAAATGATTTCCTAATCAACGATTCATTGAACAATCTGTTTTTTGTGCTTTCTCAAAAAGTACTCGTCGCCGAAACGCGATTAAACGTTCTTTTAGGAGATATTAATAAGCTGCTTTCGACAAAAACAACTGTACAACAATTAATGTTTAGTTGACAATGATACGAGCACTTCAAGCTCTCTAAGCAATTTTTCTTCTCTATTTCGCTTGCACGCTTAAACTGGGTCTATGGCGTCATAATATGTCTGGTACGATTAACAAATCTTCGCTGCCGGAGATCATAATATGAAGATGAAAAAATTGCACCCTTTTTGCAAAATCAGTTAATTAAAAAACTGATTTGTGACCTTATTTCTCAACTATTTTCAAACTTCAACAAATTAAAGGTTATTTTAATGCAATTTCGATAGTATATAGTATATAATATCTACAATTAATATTAGTTTTTACACTGAAAAAACTGAAATTTAAGACCTGTAGTGTAACTCTTTACCTCTCCAAAAAGTGGTGGGCTCAGTAAAAACAGGTGACTTTAATACAAAAACGTTATAATAAAGTACTGACAATTACTGTCCTTTGAAGGCTTAGGAAATTTCCTTTCCAGCTATATGTGACTCCAGTTACTTGAGGCTAAGGATTAGTTTATAACGGCTGATCAAGACTTGGTTGCCATACATGATGTTTCATTTTTAGTTGTACAATTATCCTACTAGACCTAACAAACTTGCAATTGTCAAACAAAGTTTGTTCTTTGGTACATTTTGACTACTTTTCCTCACAAGCGTGGTTCTTTTGCACAGTCTGTCGACGTTTTTAAATAGATCCATTAACAACTTAAATCTCCAAATGTTTATCACATGTAGTATATCGGTTAGAAAAACACAAAATTTTAGTGCTTGCAGTTCACAAAATTGCAATTTCAAGAAAATCTAAGTCCTTTGGTACATTTTGTCTATTTTTTTCAATAGCATGCATGTTTGGCATTATTAATCAAATTGTTCAAATGACTCAAAGTCTACAAATTTTAATATGTAGCCTACTCCAAGCAAAACACTCGGTGATCACCCAAGAAAAAGACGATGGAGTAAAGATGGTCCTTTCTTATCGTTTGCAGCAAAATGTAGGCGTCGAGCTACGTATGATCTAAATCAGTGGTTCTTAACCTATGGGTCGCGACCCAAATTTGGGTCGCGAAGCTATTGGAATGGGTCGCCAAGGATTTGTTGAGAAAAAAAAGGATTTTTTGTTATATTTCTGTCAACTCAAATTTTCTTGAAGCGGTAGTTGTACCGGTCGTTCTTCCTCACTATCGATTTTTTTTCTACTTCTCATTGCCTTATTTTTCAATTAGGTTGCTTTTTGGTATTAAGTAATTATGACTAAGAGGCTGTACAAGGATGAATACTTTAATCTGGGTTTCACATACATATCTCAACATGGCATAATTAAGCCACAGTGTGTAATTTGTGCGGAAGTTTTGAGCAACGAATCTTTCAAGCACAACAAACTAAAACGACACTTAGAAGCAAAGCATAGCCGACTAGTCAACAAACAGCGAAGTTTTTTCGAAAGAGAAGAACAGAAACTGAAAAGGCAGAGACTGGATGTTCCTACCAACACAGTGGTTATGCGCCTGCAACAAGCAACACTTGCTTCGTACCTCGTAGCCTGGAGAATTGTAAGAGCTAAGAAGCCACATAACATTGGAGAAGAATTGTTAAAGCCTGCAGCTCTCGATATGGTGCGCACAGTTTATGGACATGAATTTGCAAAGAAAATTGAAGGTGTTCCTCTGTCAAACAACACAGTTAAAAAGCGAATTAAGAGCATGTCATGTGACATAAAAGACCAGGTGATTGAAGCCATAAAAAGGAGTGGGCAGTTCAGTCTCCAGCTGGACGAGTCAACTGATATTAGTGATGACGCCCAACTTTTGACTTATGTACGGTATCAAGGTCGAGCAGAAATGGAAGAAGAGTTTTTGTTTTGCAAGCCATTGCAAACCACAACAACTGGAGAAGATATTTTTGTGATGGTTGATTTATTCTTCAAGCAAGAAGGACTTCTCTGGAAGCAGTGTTACAGTGTTTGTTGTGATGGTGCACCAGCAATGTTAGGAGCATGCCAAGGCTTCACTGCGCGAGTTAAGCAAGAGAATCCGAATGTGGTGATTGTTCACTGTTTACTCCACCGTAAAAATCTTGCTCCTAAAAAGTTGTCACATGAGTTTCAGAAGGTGATGCAGGAAGTAATTCAAGTTGTTAATTTTATTAAATCTAGGGCTCTCAACTCACGGTTATTTGCTCAGATGTGCTGTGATTTGGGTTGTGATCATATAAATCTGCTGTACTACTCAGAGGTTAGGTGGTTGTCACGAGGAAAGGTTCTTCAACGATTGCTGGAGTTGCGGACTGAGACAGATATTTTTGACGGAAAAGAGTCATCCATTGGCCTACAAATCTCGGACTCAAAGTGGTTGATGCAAGTAGCCTATCTTGCAGATGTATTTGCTGAGATTAATTCCTTGAACATTTTAATGCAAGGTTGTGATCAGACATTAGTTGGACTTGCCGAAAAACTCTCAGCGTTCAAAGGAAAACTGAAGTTGTGGATGAACAAAATTAAAGATGGAAAGAATGCATCATTTCCATCTCTGAGTGTACTTCTGGAGAATGAAACTTTTTCGCCCATCGAAGTCAAAGACATTATCGAGGAACATATATCCAAGCTAATTACAGAGTTTAAACGTTATATTCCAGAAAATGCGCTGAAATACAGTTGGATAAGAAACCCTTTCAACACTGAAGCTGAAGACCTACTTGACGAAATTGCAAACATCAGCAAACTTCAGGAGCAGCTTATTGACATCCAGAATGACCAAATACTTCGTTACGACTTTCAACAAAAATAGAATCATTGAGCTCTTTTTGGATTAAAGTTTATCAAGAAAAACCCATTCTTGGAGGAGAAGCCGTGAAAGCACTCCTGCCCTTTGCTACAACTTATCTGTGCGAAGCAGGATTTTCAGCCCTCGCAGTCACGAAGACAAATTACAGAAACCGTTTACAACCAGAAGATGACCTAAGATGCAGTCTATCATCAAAGTCACCCAGATTTGAGGATCTGATCAAAACAATCCAGTGGCAAGGCTGTCATTGAATACGTATTGTATTGAATTGTGTTAGGTTGTGTTGCGTGTCCAGTAAACTATTTTATTTGCCTTGGATCATTACACCGATATGCGTTTTAACCTAACAGTAATCAGTATCTCGCATTTAATTTTTGTTTCAGACACAAAATGTTATAAGCGTTGAATATCGATTGCTGTTGCTTTCTGTTACAAATTAATTTTAATGACTTTGTTGAAAAGTAATCAATATTAACTTGTAGCTGTTATAGTAGTAATTAGTGTCGCATTGCTTTCTTGAAACGTTATTCTCCCAAATTGACAACTTTTAAAAACTAGAAATGAGCATTTCTGCAACATGTTTGTGTTAACTAAGGGTAACTCTTGCTAATATAAAATGTTTTCTTTCGCGATTCCATTTAAATATAATTTACTACCGTGATATACTGGTAACAATAAAAGTTTGGGTCGCGATAATCGATCTGGATTGGATATTGGGTCGCCGTCAAAAAAGGTTAAGAAACACTGATCTAAATGTTGAAGCAATGTTCTTTGCAATTGGGCAAGGCTGTCGCAGCAGCCAGCTGATTTGATGTTCTTAACCTCGACATTATTGTTGGGGGTTCCGCTACTGCTATAACTTAACTGCGAGTGCTTCATTTTGGGTTAGTTTGCTCTTTGCATGGCGGCGTTTATGCCAGGGCCAAGAAACATGCACGCAGTCAGAGACGTTAGTTCATACTAATTTGCCTACAGTGACGAAGAATTGGTAAGTAGCAATCGTAATAATAGTAATGGCTCAAAACGCATTGTGAGGTCATAATGTTAAATGACATCGCAATGCTTGCCACTATTTACTGGAAACAGCAGCAGCAGACAGAAAAATTATCTACTATCATTTTGATAGCAAACGTAAATGGTAAAGCCCAGGGGTGGGCAAACTTTTTTAGTCGGAGGGCCGCATTGACCATTCAAGAGTTGGCCGAGAGCCGCATTGATCATTCAAAAGTAGCCGAGGGCCAGTGCTTAAAATCTTCCAATAGCTGTATACAATGCAAGAGCTTGCATTAGCTTAAAATCTTGCGATAACTTCTTGCAATGTCGTATTACATGGCTTTGAAAATGATGATATTCAAAAAAAAAAGTCATCACCCTTTATTTGGATGGAAAATGCGTTAGATATGTGGAAGTTTCTACAAGTGGGGGCGGGCTGTAGTTTGCCCACCCCTGGTAAAGCTCATTACTGTTATTTGTAATTGCAAGGATAGAACTGTTGGTACAAAACACTTATCTTCATTTAAAAGTAGGGAGGTCTGGATTGGGGGCAAAGTTAAATGTAACAAAATCCCAAATTTAAGAAAAGATCAAAATTAAACAATAATAGCATCAATCTGTAACGCTGAAATTAAGAGGAAATGTTTTTTTTGAAAAGAGCTTAATAGGGGCCTATTGCAATACATTGTATGACTTAAAGGAAAAGCAGGGCCCCTTTTCATGCTGAGGCCGAATTAAAGCAAACAGCGCAGGAAAAAATCTTAATGTCACAAATGTTAATACGAAAGCTGGCCCACCAAATTGTTGAACATGCCTACCACCAAACAGCTCTTTTCTTTGTGGGTCAAAACGATCACCATTTGGGCGACGTCATCAATTTTGATTATTGTTCACCTCCCCCCCCCCCTTACTCTTTTAAAAATTACGAATGGTAGTTTGTGTCATGTTCTTTGTTTTTGAATACTTTCAGTCTTGATCAATAAAACATCATGATCACCATTACATGTACAGGAGCTGTGGCTTATATTTAGTAAAACATTTCGTTGTGGCTCAAACAAATGCTGGTACGGTTAAGCTGGCGCAGCTGCATTAATTGATACGTCTTAAATGGACGCGGGTGATAGTATGGCGTGCCGGGGTTAATTCGCACCATACTTAGGAGAAACATGTTTTCTATTTTACTTGATAATAGCTTTATGGAGCTATCGGAATCAAACCGGAAAATTTAAGAAAAGCAAGAACTTATTTAACTTCTATGTGCATACCTCAGCAAGGAAAAACAAATATAAATTATAATGCGTAGCCAGCAGGGACTTGAGAAAGTTTGAGGCGAAATCAAAATTAACAACGTCACTGTGTTAAATCGCACCACATGGAACATATTATTGGTATTTTGCTTTACAATAGCTTTATAGAGCTACAGGGGTCAAACTAAACATTTGAGGAAAAGCAAGGACACTTTAAACTCCCCAGGGCACGTCAAGCAGGGAGAAAAGAACATGCTACATAATGCGTAGCCAGCGAGAATTTGAGCAAGTTTAAGGGGAGATAAAAAGAAAACAGCGTCACTGTATCAAATCGCACCACACGAAAGGCATTTTTGCCCTTTTGTTTTAGAATAGTTTAATGTCAGAAATGTAATCCCTACTTCCTAACTACGGGAAACGCAAGGCTCATTTGGGTTCGTGTCAGCAATGAACAGAGCACATAGACCTAAGGCATAGCCAGAATCTTGAAATGAGATATTATATTAGGAAAAAAAGCACAAAAAGTCGTGAACATCTTATGTGCAGAAAACACATAAACGTTTGGTAACTCTCCATACAAGAACCAGACAGCTAGAGCCGGCTGAACCGACACTCTCAATCCCGACGTTACTAACGGGGTCTCTGCGGGTGACGCCGTTATACAGGAAGGATTTTTTCTTATAAAGGAAGGATTTTTTCTTATGCTGATATGCTGCCTGTTATGGTGTTTTGTCATTTATGTCTATACTCTACAGCATTGTAACAAAATCCCAAGTTTAAGAAAAAATCAACTTAAAACCATAACCATAACAATTTGTAAAACTGAATATAGAGAGAACTATAGCCGCTTTTGTCGCTATTCCGGAAACAAGACCAATAGCACAGCCAAATTAGGAACTTAATACCACAAATATAAACAGGAAGGGGGCAGCACCAATTGGCAAAATAAGCTTACCATTAAATAGTTTATTTCTGTAATTGTAAAAGCAACCACCATTTTGCCGCTACAATCAGTTTTGATTATGTACAATCCTTGCTCCCTATTGACGATAATTTGTGGCAAGATTCTTTGTGAGCATTGCCAGTCATGATTATGAGAATATGATGATTACAATTTCGCATACAAGAATTGTGAAAGTGCATAAACATCATTTACTTTTCGGTACTGCTCACACAAGAGCCGGATGGGCTAAGCCGGCGCAGCCGGTTGAACTGAAATACTAAACCCCGATATTACTGATGGAGGGCCTCTTCCGGGCGACGCCGGCTAGTTTTAGCTATTAACACGCACACTGTTTCTTCTCATTCTTGAAGACTCTGGTTTAGCATATTCAAAGCATCAAAAATGTCAACAAAGTAAGCAAGGCTCTGAACGAAAGAAGAATCCCTCAAAAAAAGCGACAAAATTTTTATAGATGTTGGATTGTAAGAAAAATCCCATCGATTTTCTTCAAAGCTGACACGTTTTGTGACTTTTCCTAGGGAAAACCGACGCACATTGGTATGAAAAAAGTACTCAGTGATTGGCCAAAATCTTCACACTGGAGTTTAAACAACCGGGTGTGCAGAGCTCTCACTTTTACATGGTTAACCATCTTACCACCAGTGACAACAAGCTAGATAGTTGCGCAGGAAGGGCTTGCAAGACAATGCAAACCGGTGATTCATGCAATGCATAAACGCCACATGCGTAGCAACTTTCATGGCACGAGCTCTAAAACTAGGCCTTCATCCCAATATTGCCGGTGCCACATAAGTTGCGCTGCCATTAAACTACGCTGTCTGAAAAATAAATCTACCATTTGAAAGATATGATCTCCTTTAATGATTGCTTTTGTCAAGAACATTTCTTTAATGCTTTTGTTTCCAACATACCGGGCAAATATTTGTAACTGAGCTTAGCTGGTCACATCAGTGGACTCATCACGTTTAATTGCAAACCCACATTCGGACCAACAAATCTCACTGATGACTTGCTGAAAAAGGTCCAACCACATTTCTTCGGATTCGTCGTCGGATCGTATTGTTTGGCAGAGATATAGAGTTAAGCTTTTTTAATGACTCATTTTCAAGGAGAGAACACACCATTACCTTAGCAGCTGGAAGAACAAGGTTTTTCCCGACAATCCGAGTTCTTTTTTTGGACAATCATTATGAGATACTTCATAAGCTGCCTTCACTCCTTCACTGGTTTGTAGGAAAAACATGCTACTTTTATATTAGGGTTGTTTCTTGAACACAGCTTTTCTACCCTTGAAAAAGTCAAGACCGTTTTCCTTAAATTCCGGATGAGCTTTGTTTAGATGTGGAGTGAGAAGATTTGGTTTCATTGATTCATATCCCAGGGACTTTTGACAAAGTACACGCACTGGAATATCCAAATCATTGCTTACTGTAAATGTAAGTAGGCTAAATCTTCTCTTGTTTATTTCTTTTTACACTTTGGTTACGTCATCTTATTCAAATAGAAATAACATGCAAAACAAAATCAAACGCTAGAAAGCATTTCAAAAAAAGTACCCAAATACCGCAAAATTACACGTTGGCTAAACAAGGCCGTTTAAACACAATCCCTCAAATGTATAATCAATTATAAATTATCATATATCAAGAAATATGTAACATCCCTGTTTACCTTTTTACTGGTGAAAAAGTCCGAAGATTTTGAGTTTAAGTAAACAATATAGGTAAGTAGTGTAGACTTAGCAGTTTGTTTCATCTAACTCGATGAACAATGTGCTAGTCTAGAAAAAAAAAAGGAAACAACTATGAAGCTCTGATAACCATCAACTATCAAAAAGTTTTTCTTTCGTAATATTTTTTCTCTCAGATACCTCTGGGGGTAGGCCTACGTGTACCCCGGTTAGGAACCCTAGCACTAACTACTATACCACGTCAGTCAGCGAATTTTGCAATGTGATAAAATGTATTACAAGCCCACATGGTTGTGGGGCAGCAACGCTTAACTGAAGTGATCTCAGTTTAGTGAAACTTTTTGAGAAAAATAAGGATAACATCAATGAACAAACAGAAAAGGAGGCTTTGTCCAGAGACGTAACAGCCGCCCCCCAAACCCCCCAATTGGGGGGGCCCAGGCCAACTTTGGGGGCCCAAGTTAGTATGAAATTGCTTTTTGGCTACGTGACTATTTTCAGTTCAGCAGACTTGTTTACAACCGATTTAAACTGTGGGAAGAAATTGGCTTGTGACATCATAAGTGAATGCAACGTCATTTTATCTCGCAGAATCTAGAATATTTCGATTGATTTTCTGGTAGAATCTTGAATATTCGATTGACGTAACAATGCCGTTGTTACGCAACAATCATAGAATGGTCTGGAATTCTGTTTGGCTATAAATACCGGGACAATATATATACACTGCAGAGTGCAGATAAAGTATTTTATTGACATTGTATAGAATGAAACGTTCAAAAAGTGGTGCTCAAAAGAGAAAAGAAGCAGCCACTGCTCGAGATGCTGTAGCGAAATTGCCCAAGATGACAGATTTTTTCAAGATTACTGAGCAGAGTAGACCTGGCACTAGTACCGAGAGGGATGAAGAAAACTATAGTGTACAAGAAAAAGAAGACTATGACGATCAGCATCAAAGTGATTGTGAATTTCCAGAAAATGTAAGTTGTGATTTACCTGCCAATACGCAACCTTCAATATCAAAAATAACTGAATCTCAATTTACCCCTATCCCTGATGACCCATGTAAATGGCCTGAAAGTATTTCTGATGCTCAACGATGTGATATAGTAAAGCGTGGACCACATCAACTAATAATGAATTTTCCATATAATAACACAACTCCAAGGCGACGTTTTTCCTCCAACCATTATAAACGTGTGTTACCTAATGGTGAAAGTGTTTCACGGTCGTGGCTAGTTTATTGTGGGGAATCAGATCAAGTTTTTTGCTTTTGTTGTAAGCTATTTGGAAAAACACTAAGCCCCTTTTGTAGTGGTATAAATACATGGGAGGGTTTTTCGAAAAAACTGAAAGACCATGAAAACGGCATTTCCCACCAAGAATGCTGCAGTCAATGGATGTTGCTAGCTGAAAGGATAAGAAATTCATCCACTATCGACAAACGCGAGATGAATATTTTTTTCAATGAAAGACGTTTTTGGAGAAATGTTTTAGAGAGACTTATCGACATTGCCTTGTTTCTATCGGAAAGGAATCTTGCTTTTAGAGGATCTGAAGAAGTCTTAGGATCTCCTCACAATGGAAATTTTCTGGGTATATTTGAGCTTTTGGCAAGAAGAGATCCGATCCTAAAAGAGCTTCAAGACAGAATCAAGAATAAAAACACTAAAGATCACTATTTGAGTCCTACCATACAAAATGAACTAATTGAATTGCTAGCGACAGAAGTTGAAAAAGAAAATTTACAGCAATTGAAATTGGCAAAATATTTTTCTATAATTTTCGACTGCACTCCAGATATGTCACATCATGAACAAATGTCTGTCATTCTCCGTTATGTACTATGTAATGAAGAAACTGCTGTTGTTAAAGAAACATTTTTTGGCTACTTGAGAATAAGTGACAGTACTGGGAAAGGCTTGTTGGACGCTTTCTTAGAAAAAGCGACCGAACTGCAACTCGAATTGTCTGATTGTCGAGGTCAGTCATATGATAATGGTGCTAACATGAAAGGAAAACATTCTGAGGTCCAAGCAAGAATGCTAGACATCAATCCCAAAGCTGTTTACGTGCCCTGTGCAAACCATACCCTTAACTTAGTTGTTGTTGACAGTGCTAATTGATCGACGGAAGCATTGACATTTTTTGGAGTACTTACAAGGTTGTATGTGCTGTTTTCTTCCTCTGCTCAGCGTTGGGAAATTTTGAAGAAACATGTGGAGCTGTCCATAAAGTCACAATCTGATACTCGTTGGGAAAGCAGAATTAAATGCATCAAACCTCTTCGATACAATTTAAAAGAGGTGTTGCTGGCACTGAAAGACTTGGAAGCCATTTCCATAGAAAGAAAAGATGGAAGAGCTGCCTCAGAAACAAAATCGTTGATAGCTCATTTATCAAAATGGAGTTTTCTTTTGTCGGTGTTTATTTGGTATGATATCCTATTCCAAGTCAATAAAGCAAGCAAGATTCTTCAATCGTATGGAGTCTCCCTTCATACAATGGAAACGGAAATCCAGGCAACTGAAAAGTTTTTGCAAAACTATCGCACAACGGGTTATGACAGTGCTGCAACATCTGCTGTTGAAATAGCACAGGAATTGGATATTGATCCTTCTTTTCCTCCGTCAAGAAGTGGAAAGAAAAGAAGATTGTTTGATTACCAAGGTGAAGAGGAACAACAAGCTACTCTTGAACTGAAATTTAAAAGCAACTTTTTCTATCCATTAGTAGACCAGGCTATTATGTCAATAAAGGAGCGCTTTAATTTGTTACGTGAGGTTTCTTGCGCCTTTTCGTTTTTGTACACACGAGACAAACTTTTGCTTGTGCAACAAGAAAATGCTCTTCTTACTTGCTGTAAAGAGTTCCAAAAAAAGTTCGGTGACATTGATTCTGATGAAATGAGCGCTGAGCTACAGCGGTTTGTTTTAATTTTACAAAAAAAACGCAATCTCAATACGGCTCAAGACTTTCTGAACTATCTTCTAAAGACTCATTTATTTGAATTGTATCCGAATGTGTACATCGCACTTCGAATCTTACTAACTTGCCCCGTGACTGTTGCCAGCGCTGAAAGAAGCTTCAGCAAATTGAAACTGATCAAAACTTTTAATAGAACGTCTATGACAGACAGTAGACTATCTTCATTAGCCATGTTGTCAATCGAAAATGACTGCGCCCGATCTCTTGATTATGACAATGTCATAACAGCATTTGCGAACAAAAAGGTTGTTGTTGTTGTTTACCCGACCCCTTACGAGGGATGGGGTCATGGCGGAAGACCATGGAGCCCCAGAAGCCGAGCAACTCCCCAGGGTCTGGACCAGAGGTCATAAAGAGACAGAGAGTCGCCAAAGAGTGAGCGGCGCAAAGAGTCCGTAGATGGACAGTGCAGAATGAGATGAGAGATGTCCTGGGACGAGTGTCCACAGGCGCTGCAAGAAGGATTCTCGATTCTGCCAATCCTGGAGAGATAGGAACCTAAAAGAAGGCTGTGTCCATTGCAGCGAAGACGAGAGAGGACACAGCGAGCATGACGAGGGAGCACAAGTTCCTCAGTGGAAATTGAGGGAACCTGTGTGTCAAAATACTTTGAAGAGACAGTACGCCTCCAGTCCGAGATAAAACGAGAGTGGATACGAGAGATAAGAAAAGAGAGACTACAAGGGATTGCGGAGGGCGAAAGCAGCGCTCCCCGTCTGGCAAGCTCATCAGCTGTGTCGTTCCCCGGGAGAAACGAGTGTCCGGGGACCCATTGTAGCCTGATAGAACAGGAGGAGAAAAAGGACAGTTCCTGCCAGATCTGCCACAGAGTTTGAGATAACAGGAAAGGTGGAGGAGAGGACAGGGTGGCGAGGACAGAACGAGAGTCAGACAGGAGAAGAAGAGAAGAAAAATGGCAGACTTTATGGTGTTGCCGAGACCAGCAAAGAGCGTGCAGAATGGCGCAGGCTTCAGCGGAAAAACTGGAACAAACTGGGCCTGCCGAAAAGGAAAGAGTGGCCTCAGTGCCACAGAGAGAGCAGTTGGCAAGAACGCCGGAGCCGCCCTTGCCAAAAGGAAAAGGAACAGAGCCGTCTGTCCAGAGTACCAGATCATGAGGAGGAAAAGAGTCAAGGTGGGCGAGAGCCGCACCTTGGCGAGAGTGAGGGGGATCAGAGTGAGAGCATGGAGTGGAAAGGGTGGACTCCACCGTGAACGAGGGAAGATTCCAAGGAGGACAGGGAGGGCAAGCAACAAGAGCCTCCCTAGAACAAGTAGAAGAAAGCATGAGCGGGTGAGTGGACGCAAAAGCTCTCCAGGACGATCTGCAGAGTCTTGGTTTCACTCCTAGTCTGGCCAAACCTGAGATGGGAAAGGGGGTTGGGAGACGAAGAGCCCGCTCATAAGAAAAAAGAGTGAAGTGAGTCAGAGTGACTCGTAGGGGAGGTAGAGAAGCCTCGGTGAGTAGTAGAGGGATAGGGGACGACGAGAGGCAGCCGGTGATGGCGCGACTGGCCGCTCGGTGAAGGCGTTCCAATTTGGTGATATTGGTAGCGCTTAGGAAAGGAAACCATCCGGGTGAAGCGTAAGTGAGAAGGGACCGAAGAAAAGATTTATACAGAACAGAGAGGGACTCCTTAGAGGGGCCCCAAAAGGAAGCAGAGAAACAGCGTAAGGCCTTGAGACGTGGGAAAAATTTGGCCTTCAGCGAAGATACATGCCTAGAAAAGGAAAGAGTGCGGTCGAAGGTGACCCCAAGAAAAGTTGGAGTGGGATTAAAACGGAGGCGGGAGCCGAGTAGGAGGAGGTTGGGCTGGAGGTTAGCCTGGTGGGGATCCACTGAGAAGAAGGAGGCCTCACATTTGCTCGGATTGAGAGGAAGACACCAGTACTCAGACCAGCGCTCCAATCGAAACAGAGCTCCTTGTGTGGCCTCCACCGCAGTGGGGACCGAGGGGGAAGAGGACCAAATGGCCAGATCGTCAGCGTAAAGAGAGCAGCTGACGGAAGAAGGCAGAGAAGCCGGAAGATCATTGATGAAGAGGGAGAAAAGTACAGGGCCAAGAACGGATCCTTGCGGAACACCTCGATGGACTCGAAAGGAACGGCTTTTGTGATTTTGAAAAACCACAGAAGCGCGCCTGTCAGAAAGGAAAGATTGAGTCCAACGAGCAAAGCAAGGAGGGAGGCCAGCCGAAATAAGTTTGTGGAAAAGGGCGGGGTGCCAGACCGAGTCAAAAGTTTTTGAGAAATCGATAGTAGACAGGATCGTCCGAGAGCCCGGCCTGGGTTTGTTAAACCCATTCGAAATGGACTGAGAAAGGTACAGAATTTGATCAAGTGTAGACCGTCCAGGGCGGAAACCGGCCTGGCGGGGAAAAAGAATGGAATTAGATTCCAGAAAAAAGAGAAGACGGGATAGTATGATGCGTTCAAAAAGCTTTGATACGCAGGAGGTGAGAGAGATAGGCCGGAAGGAAGCAGGAGAGTCGAGAGGTTTTCCCATCTTATGTATGGGAATAATAGAAGATGTCTTCCAGATGGAAGGAAAGGAATGTGAAGACCAAGAAAGATTGAAGATGTGAAGAAGAAAATCCATGCCAGAGCGAGGAAGATGCTTTAGCATGGGATAGGCAACTTTGTCTGGGCCAGTGGCAGTGGATGAGGAGAGGTTGGAGGCAGCCGCAAGAAATTCAGCGGGAGAGAAGGGAGAGCAAAAGGACGAGTGAGACTCCACAGAGCACGTAGCTCGGCGGAGCTCAGTGAGGTAGCCTCTGGCTCTGCTGCGCAGGGCCTTTGGCGGAGACACGGAAAAGTGAGACCTCAGGTAAGCGGCATAGACCGAAGCCGATTCCCTGGGAGAAGAACAGTTAGGAGAGGAAGAAGACGAGGAAAGAGAGCCAGCAATAGAGTGAAGAAGAGAGTGCACAGATTTAGGATTAGATTTAGGTGAAAGAGAAGTGCAGGTCGTCTGCCATGCCTCAGCCTTGGCCTTGGCAATGACCGACGAGGCACGTCGAGAGGCGGAGATGTAAGCCTGGCGATCTTCATCACTTCTGTGAGCAGTAGCGAAAGCCTTGCGTCTTTCACCAACCGCTTCTTCCACCTCAGCAGACCACCAGGCTTTAGGAGGGCGTTTGATGCGGCCGAAAGGAATGGAAGATTTGGCCGCATTCATTGCCAGAGAGGTAAAGAGAGCAGCTGCAGAGGAAAGAGAAAGAGACGAGTATTCCTCTGCAGTAGGACAGTGAGAGTCAAAGTAGGAGGCAAAGTCATCCCAGCGAGCTTTCTGAAAATTGAAGGAAGGGGGGCGCTCGTTGGGGTGAAAGACCGGAAAAAGAGGGATAGATAGAAGAATTGGTAGGTGGTCAGAACCCAGGTCCTGAAGCACCTCCCAGGAGCAAGAAAAAGCAAGAGTAGAAGGAGCAAAGGAGATGTCAGGAGAGGAGCGACTGCCGGAGGAGCGATGGAGAAGGGTGGGTGTGTCAGGGTCATTGAGGGGGAGGAGGTCTGAGGAGATGACCCAGTCGAATACTTCCTCCCCACGGGGGTCGAAAGTACCTCTTGAGTCCCAAAGCGGGTGATGGCAATTGAAGTCCCCAAGAATGAAGAGATTTCTGGAGGAGGGAAGAATTGAGGGAGAGAAGGAATCGGTTCTGCCATCCGTTGGGGAGGAGCGAATAGGGGGGGCATACACATTAAGAAATGACACCGAGGAGGATTTGTTTAGAGAGATGTTGACCCCTACATAATCAGAGTAGGGATCGAGCGAAAAAGAGAGGTGGTAGAAAGTTCAGAAAAGGATAGGCCCTGTCTGACAAAAATGACAACGCCGCCACTGGCATGCGAGGCATCAGAAGAGAGAATGCCAGACCGGGAGTGAGTACGATCAGAACGCAGAACAGAGAATCCAGGAATCCGGAAAGAGGAAGAGGAGTTAAGATTGGATTCCTGAATGCAGATAAGATCGACAGGATGGGATGAAAGAAAGTGGAGTAGTTCAGTGCTCCTGGCTCGAAGACCTCCAGCATTCCATTGAAGAACCCTGAGAGAGTCAGGGGGAGGAGAGGAGGCAGGAGGTGCAGAAGTATAGCCAGGAGCAAGGGACGGTGGTGGAAGGGTAGGGGAAGGAGATATAAGATGGGCAGATGGGGGATAAGAAGTTTGGAGACGAGGGTGGGGCAAGAGTGCAGCATTAGCAGAGGGGGGGCCAGATTCCACAGCGGAGGTATACGTGCCGGAGGAGTCCGAGGAGGGGGGAGTCACAGTGTTACGGCAGGGGGGGCAGCTCCAAGAGTGAGAGCTGCCAAGAGCTCTGAAGTTAGATAAAGAAAGTTGTGAGCACCTTAGATGGACCCATTTGGAGCAAGCGCAGCATTGCACCGACTTGCCCCGCCAGGTCACATTTCCAGCGCACACAGAGCAAGGAAAGATGGGGCCAGGGTTAGGATGAACGTTACCGCTCATCAGGAGAAGAAGAATGAGGAGACGAAGGAGGGCAAGAGTAGGGCAGGAGAGAAGAAAAAGTAAGAACAGGCGACCGATTTTAAAGATGCTGTGTGCTGCCCTTCTGCGGTCGTTCAGGGGGCAGCATAGCGAAAAAATGAATGGGGAGTGCCCGGGGTAACTGGGACCCTCGGGAAGGCCAACAGCCATTTCGACCCAACCCAAACGGGGCCGGGGACCGCACCACCACGTTGAGGCGGCTGTTGATTCGTGCAGAACAAAAAGGTTCGCTCCAGACTATTTAAATGATACTGTGTTTTTATAACTTTTTCATGTTTTTCAGTGTCATTGCTTTCGTTTCGCAGTGTCTGCATAAATGTCCTACTGAACTCTGGCATCGGTGCCGAATTTTTTATGACTTGCACCTTCGGTATCGGCATGCTTTATTCTGACATTAGCCTGTTTACTTATGTACAAATTGTGGTGTATTTTCTTAATGCAGCTTTTCAATTTTACACCCCTAAAGTGATATGACCTGTGCGCAGGGGCTCTTGCGCTTACTTTGGGGGGGGCCGAAGTTGGAGTGCTACGGGACTGGCTTTGTCATCAGTTGGAAACAATTTGTGAGACAGGTTAATTGAGCGGCAGTACATAGGTTTTGTTTTTGGATCAACTTCAGGGTCTGTCGCTGCTTTTTGAGGTCGATAACGCCATTGGGTAGAAGATGCACTATCATGTAAAAATGTCGTAAAATTTTTTGATAATAACTGCGTGAGGTGTGAAAAAGTTGGGACAAAAAACAACGAAGAACTGATGGACGATCTGTTGAAATTGAAGAAAGCTGTTGATGAGCTGACCAAAGCAAATGGGGTACGAAAATGGTAGGATGCACTACGGTTTGCAAAAATGCCATGAAATGAATTTGGTTTGTGGAAAAATTGGTCGCGGAAAAGCTTTTTTGGTTTTGCATTGAACTTGCATGCAGAGCCGCTTTTGAAGTTTCGCCGAATGGGGACATCATTGGATACAATAAATCGTTCCCTCCCACTGTACTAAAAAAAAACCCTTTTAGTTACTTTCTTGGTTAAATTATGAATTTACAAAAACAACAGCAATATTGGCGGAGTATAATTTATATGTTTTTTCTTCACGAAAGATAATTACCAGAAGGAAACAGTAAATTATTTATGAACATGCGAGGAGCCTCCTCGACAAAGGTTAGGAAAGGGCAAGATTTAATCATGTGCTAGTTATTTATTTGCTACTGTTGAGAGATTAAAATTGGGAAAGCACACTTCTCTTGGCTGCCTTACTTTTCATGGCTGATCTAATGTTCAAAATTTTTAGATCATTTCGCAAACGCAATGTAATGACTGAGCGCTGACTTAGCCTTGAGCACTAAGCACATAGAGTGCAACAAAGCAGACTTCACATTTCTTTGCAATCTTTTACTACTATTATTGTAAGATACGAAAAAAGAATTATAACATAGTAATGAAACACTACTCATCTCATAAGATCGCTTCGCAGTAGGCAGACGTGTAAACGAAACCCTTGCTGATTGATACCGAAGACTTCGAACGAACAATTGTATTAACCTTTAGGTGCACGGTGTTCAGCCATCGGAGCAAAGTAGAGCACAAAATGAGAAACGGCGCAAAATTTACTCTGATTCGAATAGATCGTGTGCTCTAGTGCTAAACAATTTCTCAGCACTCAAGCCGCGAAGTCATGGAGTTCGCCGAAGAATTCCAGCTAATCCTCAAGTACGGTTTTGCTGCAATGTGACAACAATGGATATTGAGGCGACTCTATACAACGAACAACAATCGTTTCCAATCGCATACCTCTCACTCCGCAGCAATAGCCAATCATGATACTCGATCCACAATCACTACCACTGCCCCAAATTTCGACAGGAGCAAGGTCTCATCGACACCAAAACAAAGTTTGCATGGAAAATCAATTTTTCTGAAAATAGTTACTTCTATTTTACCGAACACTTTGATTCCACAAATACAGGGTGTTTCATCTCAATATGTCACTTTAGAAAATCTCATATCTCAGTAACTGGCAAAAGTAGCAGGATAAAATTGGTTTCGTTGGAAAGGTAAAATCTCTAATTTTGTTGCTGCGGTGGTTTTGCCAGACCATTGTTACGTCACAATCAAAGTTTAAGCTTTTTGCGTAAAATGCTGTTTCTACTGATTTTGAGAAACATTACGGTAACACAAAGCCCAAAATTGGGCGATATATCAATCCAATGAATCCAAAGTGAATGATCCATTAAAAAATAAACCTTTCTTAGATTACTGTAACCTATTTGGCCTTGTCGCATCAAAGAAAAGGAGAAAAATCAGTCACTTTTGTCTCTTTCATTCAAAATTAATGTAATGAATGTCGCGTTTTAGTAATAATAGAAATAACAGAACTTTCGGTTCTATCTCAATTTTAAAATTAAAAATTGAGGCCTTATATATAAATCGAAAAAAAAACAATCCAAAAGTCGCTAGAACAAAATCACGTGAAAAAGAAAAAAAGCATTACTAAGTTATGTAATCGGTCAAAGACATTCTTCGAAGAAGCTAGAATCACTAGATCAATCTGGAATTTTATTAAGTCATAAACGATTGTGACGTAATAAACGCCTACCTACAGCAAATCCAACTGCGAGGAAAAAAGGTCTTTTTTTCAATCAGTAGCCGAGCGAACAAAATAATACAACACTATACGCATATGTGAAAGCTATTCTTACAAGACAAATTTCCTTATTCGTGACATACGCCCCCCCTAAGAATATTATAATAATAATATTAACAACTACGAATAACAAAATTTGCGAGCCCAATTCAATACAAGATCTTTAAGCATGCTCAAGATAAATTAAATTACCACACATATATACAACTAAAGCATAGCACAACAATACACATACACAGCACAATTAATCCATCACGCGACTAAGATAGTCAGCCGCTACATTATCCTTTCCAGGAATGTCTTGTACAGTATAATCGTACCCTTGTAAGGCCAAGGCTCATCGCATTATGCGATCGTTCTGATACTTGGTTTTATTTATGTACGCAAGGGGCTGGTGATCAGTTTGTAAAACAAACGGCTTGCCAGCTAAGTATAGCCGGAACTTTATTACGCCCCACACAATACCTAAACATTCTTTTTCTAAAGTTGAATATTTGGTTTCAGCTGGCGCGAGTTTCTTGCTGGCATACGCCACTGAATACAGTCTCTCATCATGCTGTTGCATGAGGGCGGCGCCCAGCCCGAAGTTCGATGCATCAGTTCGTAGTATGAATGGCTTACTGTAATCTGGTAACTTTAAAATTGGTCGCTTCAATAAACAGTCTTGCAAGCTGCTGAGGGCTTTTTCTTGAGCTTGCCCCCATCGAATCTTGTTTGGTCGTCCCTTGCGCGTTAAATCAGTCAATGGCGCTGCAACCGCTGCAAATGTGGGGATGTGTGCGTGGTAATAGTTCGGTAACCCCAAAAACGATCTTACCTCCTTTTTTGTAGTCGGTCATTGCAAGGTATTTATTATCTCATCGTCGTTCACACTCAGATCTTCATTTTCTCCTATGATTCCGGTACAAACAACACAAGACATTACCTGGTTATTGTCCGAATTTTGTTGTGGTGCTCCGTCTTGGTCAGCTCTTTCGATGCATTTCTTCAGCATGTTCGCATGAAACGTCTTTACCTTCTTATTTACTTCTACCCGATAATCATTACCCTTTCCACATCTGCTCATAATTTCATAAGGCCCTTTCCATTGCATCAGAAGCTTGTTTGTGTCCGTCGGTAGTAGCAATAACACCTTGCCACCTCCATGAAATTCTCTTCTTTTAGCTCTTCTGTCATACAGTGTTTTGTTCTTCTTCCGGCTCTTTAGCAACTCCTCCTGAGCAATCTTCATGGTGTTGTCCAAGCATTCTGGCAATTCGAAAACATACTGGTTGCTCGTCTTGACTTCTGTCCCATCTGTCTCTCCTGTCCACAGCTTCTTTAGGATTTGAACTGGTCCGCGTACTGTCCTCCCATACAACAACTCAAACAGTGAAAATCTGGTGGCCTCCTGTGGCGCTTCTCTGTGTGCGAATAGTAAGGAATTAACAAAACGATGCCACTGGCGGGGCTGCTCATTACACAGACGTCTTAGCATTTTCTTGAGTGTACCATTAAAACGTTCGACCAATCCGTTGCAGATAGGATGATACGGCTTAGTTGTTGATCGCTTTATAGACAGCAGCATGATACTTTGCTGACAATGAGTGACCCGTCAAAATTAGCTCGATCAGGTACAACACCAAAAAAGAAAACGTGTAAAAAGACCTCGCTGAAAGCACACATTTAAAACTAATTTTCAACAATTACAATCTGGTTTCTAGAAAATATCTTACACTCACTGCGTAATAGGTATATCCAAAAGCTAGAGCTGTGAAACACGTGCAACATTGCATAATTAACAACTTGTATTATAAGTAATCCTGATGTCAAAAAAAATCATTGATTTAGTGCATCACACAATTATTCAATTACATCACTCAACGTAAGTCTACTGGAGGATGTGCTGCATATGTCTATGTTCATATTGCATGTACATACACCGATCAATGAAACTGTAATCCTACCACGTAGAATTTCTTGTAGTTGTCAACAATACTGGACATTAAAATTAAACTTAAAACCAAAAATAGCAAAGGAAATCACAAGTTTTTGTCATAATAACTTTCCTCAAAATTCAATCCATCTCCAGGCAATTTGCTTGGTATGAAGGGAGATAGCCAAGCGTATTTCCAATTTACACCGAACGCGTTCTCCAGATTCTTCAAAAGTCCCAAATTATATTTTTCGCCACATTTTTTCTTTATCTCGTAACTTGTACGGCCACTATCAAACAAAGCAAGTTTATACAACGTTTTAAACTAAACTGAATTGTTTTGATGCTGAAAATACGCATACTATACCTTAAAGTTGTCCGCAAATGCATTGATAGCATAAAGGAAGCAAGTATAAAAGAAACAACACAAAAAGAAACAAAAACTCCAAGAATAATTGATTCGACATCTGCATAACCAAGTAGCCATGCTAACCAAGGTAGAGTCATTGTTAATAAGGATCTGCAAAAGAAGTCAATACATCTCGCTTCTAACGAACTTGTATCGAAATAAGTCTAAAACTACTGAATTACTAATAAAGTCATACTTTTGGAGGTTTATACAAAAAGGTCTTCGGCTGGCCTGTCACGAGTAATTGCGCTACTACGCTCGCATTCTGTATTTCCATGCATCTTATGGCCACTCCTCTTACTATGCGTACGAACTACGAAGCTGTATTTTCCTTCGTACGACAGATAACCAGAAAAATAAATTTCGGTTAGGGGAAGAGCTGGTTTTCCGTGATTCGATCAGCCAAACTAATGAATGAGCAATACTTCATTTAACATGATCAAGTCAACCCAACAAAACTAACATAAACAAAAAACACCGAAGCTTTCAGCGTCCTCTCGGACATTTCATCAGGACCAAAATTACATCTGTTCAACCTATAGAAGAAACACAAACTATGGTCACCAGACTGCCTCGTAAACCATAGTGCAAGGCTCTCTCAGTGGAAGAAACAAACGCATGATACCTCGGCTTAAAACACCACATTCTCCGGAAAGAAATTAACATTTTGAAATAGAAGTCTCCGGTTGAAAACTATACCAGTAAGTTACTTAAAATACATAAAGTCTCACTAGACGATGAATTTGAAGATGAACTAAAATTCATCACTTTGGCTTTTCTAAAAGTTTCGACAAGGCGACGTCGCTGAAGATCCAACCAAGCCCTATACAACTACCTTTCAAAATATCCTGGAACAAAAAAATTAAAATTTGCTAATTTGGTAAAGGTAACGGCGTAGCGATACTGAATTCAGATTGTTACTTTTGAAAAGTTAGATTCAATTGTTAATGAACCAACCAAATTAAAAAAAAATTAACTTTAATCTTGATAGTAATGCACTGGAGGGTTGCTAGTCTGTCCCTGGGATCAAAAAACTCAACAGAATAAATATTACCTTAAAAAGTACATCAAAACCAAAAGCTGATCTTGTCACCTATTTGAGCTTCTCACCTACAGGCGGTGTGCCTGGCCATCTTTACGATAAAGCCAAAATTCATAAAATTTGACGTCCTTTTAGACCAGTTACCTCCATGGTTAATACGCCTGAACAAAATCTTGGTCAATAGCTCGATTCTTTAATCAAACCCTATATCCCTGATAGTTATTCCTTATCTTCAACCTCAAGCTTTATTGACAAGATTAAAGAACTTAAGTACACAAATAATAGATTTGAAAAGTCTACACAAATAATATAAAACTGGTAAGTTTGAAGTGACTAGTCTCTCTACCAATGTTCCAGTCGACCTTGTAATAGTTGATATTGCCAATAAATTATCCTCAAGTGATGTTGCCTTTGAGTTACCTCTTCTACCTTCCAAAAACCAATTACGCAAAACATCTTTAAAAAACTTTCAAAACTTAGGAGCGCAGATATGTCTATTCATAACGGCAAAATATTCTCACAAATAGAAGGTGAAGCTATAGGTAATTCTTTAGGCCCTACGTTAGCTAATTGGTTTTTTGAAATGATCGCAAAAGAAATTTTTAATCAAAATCTTTCGTTTCATCCACCATTCTACGTGTGTTATGTGGACGATGTTTTAGCTATTTTTAATTCATCGGCAGATGCTCAATTGCTCCTAAATGTGCTTCATAACCAGCACCCTAACCTTCGTTTCACATGAGAGGAGGCCCCTCACTGCCATTTCTTCATGTTGAAGTAACGATTTGCGACACAGAGTTTGATATCAGTGTGTACCGCAAACCAACTTTTACCGGTGTACTCTTGCATTTCAACAGCGTAGCGCCTTTGTCATGGAAACGAGGCCTATCACTTGTTTATTGCATCGTACATATTCATATTCATCAAACGAATCATTACTAAAAACCGTCATCAGCATTATTATCTGTTTATTTAAACGGAACGGATACCCTACATCCTTTATCTTAAAACTGATAGGGTTAAGAATAAATTTAACAACCATAACAATCTCTTGCCTACAACCCTAACAATACCCATAACTTAAATCCTTACAAAACCTTGCCGTACATTGGTACACCATCTATTAAATTTAGAACGCATTGCTGCATTGTTTGGTGACAGAGTGGGCCATGATATAAAAATAGCCAACCAAACTTTTGAAATAATTTCGTATTTCAACCTTAAATATCCTTTACCAGCTTTTTTCTGCTCAATCTGCTGTTTATCTAGTGACAAGAACACGTCATACATCGGTATCACGAACAAACAACTATTCGTTAGAATTAAAAACCATCTTTCTAATAACCAAAGTTTATCCAACTCCACCATCACATCCCATCGTGATCAATGCAAAGCCTGCAGAGAAACAATGCCAGCAGAGCAAAACTTACAAAGTGTCGTTTTAACACTGCAACCAAGCTATTGGAAGCGCTGCTAATTAAACGCCTTAAGCCATCTTTAAATGTAAAATATGGCCATTCTCAACAAGCGAAGTCGCTTTTGCACGTGCTACATTGAGAGATGCAGCGCCAAAACGATACTACTCTCGTCACTAGTGTTCATTTCTAAAACATTAAATTTGTCTTTGAAATTTTCAGATTTATTTTTGCCCTAATGAAGTCCTCGAGGGGGTATGAAAAGCTTCGGTGTTTTTTTGTGTTAGTTTTGCTAAGTTAACTTCACTGTGTTAAATAAAGTATTGCTGATTGCACTAGTTTGGCTGATCAATCATGGAATAACCAGAAAAGGATTTAACTAAACTCTGAATTTGACCATCAAGTTTCAGTGCAAACTGACTAAAAATCATACACTAGAAATTTAAAAGGATTGTTAAAAATTAGAAAATCTAAAACTTACTTGAAGTCTAGTAACTGATAGAGGCTCATGTTTAAGACATTTGCATAGAGTAGAGCAAGCCATAAATAAAAAACCATGAGAAGAAAATAGCGACGATTGCTGTAGCCAACACAATTTGATCCTATCAAGCAATGGTGATCACGCATCAAGATACATGTACCGCAATCGGCACAATGATACGCCCTGTAACATACAAAATTTCAATTACAACTAGTTGTATTAAGAAGTTGAAAGCGCCAGTAACCGGTTCATACCCAATTGAGTTCTGTAGGAAAATTCTTGTCGACAACATTGTGCGATGAAACCTCACAATGGGTCCATTTTTGTGTCCTTGGAAAAGGCAGTTCCAGGCAATTTCATCTGCTCTGGGTAGACATACACAGTGTCAGCAGTACTGACAACTCTGAAGCAGATCTAAACTCAAAAAAGTCCTGGTAAACAGTCAAATTTTTTCACAACCCAAAAGATATAAATGTGATGACTAACTGCCAAACAATGCATCAGAATTCTGTAAACTTTGACATAATAGACCAAGAGAAATTTAGAACCGTTAATTTGACAATAAAGAAATCTTAAAACTGCTAGTATAACAAGTTAAGGCTAGAAACCAAGCATTTTTCGCGCCACGCCTGCAATCTACGCCTAATGGAAACCAGCCTTAACTGACAGCAAACCAAATGACAACAATTTGCACAAACTAAAATCAAGAATTATCTACGGGCCTATCAAAATTTCATAAAAACAACCAAAACGAGGCCCCCACCAACCACAGCAGGTAAGTGATCAAGTTCTCACTTTTTTAAAACAATTAACATTTTTAAATATGGTAAATTAATATAAATTTCACCATCAGAAACAGAAGTACAGGGATACTGGGATGTGCTAAGTTGTTTCTTGCTTCGTGACTAATGCTAAGCGACTTGACATGCTATCATTCTATTGAATTATTATTGGCAGTACCTGAACTTGAAAAATAAATTTGGTATCAGCAGAGGTGGAGAACCACTCCAAAAATGTAGTGGCATTCCTATTCTTTTCCACCAAGGGGTGACACTCCACCTTCTAGATAAAACAACTTTTTCTCTTCTAAACGCAGCCTGTCACCCCAATGTAGACACACAATCCACAGTTTTCCTTAAGTCAACTTTTTTTGAAAATTATAAATATATTTGAGCTCAGGCAATTTGTATCAAGGCACATGCTTTCAAAACAATGGCAGGTGCACTTCTTAAACAACTTAGCAACGTTTCTAAGAAGCATCTGTCAAAGGCAACAAATTTTTCATTCTAACAAAAAGCAATAATCTTTTATCTGGAAAAATTAGCTAAATTTAAAAGTTGGGCACACTTAATCTTCAGCTTCTAGCTAAGATTTTTGGGCCAGTGACAAGTTGCCAAAAACTTAGAGCTAACACTGACACAAACTATGGACTGCATTACTGCTGAAACTTTGCACAATCCAGGTCCATTCGCAGATGCACTGTTTCATTTACAAAATAGTTAATTTTAGATACAGGATGGAACAGTCCATTTGCAAGGCAAGTACAAATGAAAAAACGAAGCAAATAGATAAATCGAAAAATTGCTCACAAGCAATACCAACATCATACTCCACAACACAACAATCTATTGCAACATGTCGATAGCTTGCGTTTTTGACATGCTGTGATAGATAGTTAGATAGTACAGTATGACGTTTGGTGATAATTTTTAAGCAATTTTTCTATTTATCTTAGTGTGATGCTTAAGACAGATTCCTCTGAGATAGGAAATCCTTGAAATTTCATAGCTAGCAACTAGCACTATCTATTTTTGGTAAATTTCAAATAGGATTGATAGGAAACACAGCTTATTTGAAAAAACAGAAGCAGCACTCCCGTGCAACACTCTATGGAAGTAAACATAGTGCTGCTGGTATCAGGACAAATACCCACCGGACATATACCCTCGGACAAATACCCACCGGACAATTACCCCCCTTGCAAAATACCCCCTGGACATATACCCACCAGTTTTTTTTGTTTTGTTTAAGGGTTAGGGTTAGGGTTAGAGTTAGGGTTAAGGTTAGGGTTAGGATTAGGGTTAGGGTTAGGGTTAGGGTTAGGATTAGGGTTAGGGTTAGGGTTAGGGTTAAGGTTAGGGTTAGGGTTAGGGTTAGGGTTAGGGTTTTTCCTCACATTTCATCTTGTGGTGGGTATATGTCCAGGGGGTATTTTGCAAGGGGGGTAATTGTCCGGTGGGTATATGTCTGGTGGGTATTTGTCCGGTGGGTATTTGTCCGGGGGTATTTGTCCTAGAATCAGTGCTGCTCTATCATCTGCTTCAAAAATGGCATTCACTTCTACTCAGTTTACATGAACATTGATATTTTCATTCCAGAGTCTTAGAAAACAGTGACTGATCATAGACAAGGTATCATATACTGCCAAGTCCAGAACCAAACCAGTGTTACTGTACCAACAATTCCGAAACTTACCTTGGAGGGTACATAAATTTGCATTCTCCACAGTTTTTCCAGTGAGATTGTGAAAGAAGCACCTTCCCAACTACATTAATACTTGCACTTGTAAACATGAATTTCCAAATCGAGGTCAAAATATTAAATAAAATCCAGGTGCCTGAATATACAAGCAATTCAAATACTACCATGCCATATCATATAGCATGGCTGGGTACCTTTGACCAAAAGGTCAGATCTGGCCCCAAAGCAAAATCACACAGCCTGCAAATTGACTATTGAGGCCCATCACTTGAATGGTTGTTGAATTGTATTAAGTTGGTGACCGCTGTGTCAGAAAATATGAATCTGCCCATTGAAAAGGGACATGTGTACATACGACTACAATGGCTAAAAAAAAGTCTACTTAATAGTTGCCATATGAATTTATACTTTGAAAATTTCGATTTCCAAAAAATTGTCTCCATGGTTATGGCATGACTTTATATTTTGAAAATTTGGATTTCCTAAAAAGGTTTTTGCCAAGCATTGTGGGTAAAATCATATATCTCTAGTCAAGGACAACACAATGTGTGTGATGTGCGAATCATGTAGAGATAACCTGGCCCATCAAGCATGTGCAGAGTGGACTTTTGGCCCAGGCAACAACTACTAAAAGGTTGCTGACCCCTTTTATATAGGACAAAGCAAGGTAATTACAATCATTTTTAATGTTTTAAAGTGCCATACTGCCAATCTACTATTTTTGAAGGTCAAACTGCTCCTCCTGTGCATTTGTGCTTTATGCCTTTAATACCACTATGATTGGTGCAAATAAGTGTAGAATTAACTGAATGATGTATGGTTTTGACGTCATACAAGTGGCCACAATTTTCCAACACTGCAAAAATATAGCCACTCTGTCAGTTGGACGAATTAGGAGTCTATAATTCTTTATTTAGGATTCTACTGATTCATTGACCCTTAAAAGCAATTTCAGTTGCAATCGTTTGATCAAGAAACAAAAATAGAGAGCTGTTTTTGGTAGATAAATTAGCTTAGTTCCTTCATGTTGATTTATTTTTTTATAGCTAAAAACTAATAAAAAAGTAGCAACTAAAGATAAGAAAAACTTAAATACAATATTTAAATTTTTTGTACAATTTAAGATTTTGGAGAGATGTGAGTTTGATTTTGCAATGACCAAAAGTGAAAAACTTAAGTAAATGACTAGAAAAGTGATAAAATTGAAGAAGCGGAAGGTACAAAGCATAAAGGCACAAAATTGTTTGCAAAAAAAAAGATAGAAAGGCTTTTCTCTGGAGAAAGTGGCATAAAAAAGATTGTGACAAGCGATTTAAAATAGAAGGTAGTGGCTATTTTACTGTTAATGACATTTTACCCTTACAATCTATTTTGCTGTTGAACATTTGTGATTGGTAATTTTGATGACATATTAAAAGTATGACTTTTAGTTGCTTGTGACTGGTCAATTTCAAGGATGTATTAAACATGTGACGTCACAAAAATTTAGCCCTTGTGCACACCTTTATGTTTACATACCCTGATCTTCAATTTACACTGTCTCAGTCAAAGTAGGGTAAGATAGGGTAATGCCAAACAAAATTTATTGAAAAACTTGTGTTTGTAATCAAGGATTTTCATCTGAGCAAGCTATAGCTCCAAGCACAACAACAAAATGGATCAAAACCTTTGAGATCTATTATCTAAAAAGATTGGCAATTGTTGATTTAATCTCCCAGTGGGAAAAGTTGGATGTACGTTTATGGCTGGTTCTTTTCTATGAGCCGCCAATTTTTATGCATTTGAAAAGAGGTGTGGTTTGAAAGGGAAACAGTAATTTTTAATTAAAAATATTATATACTCAGATGTAGAAATACTTGGTGCATTACAAAATTTGATTTAGTCTATCTCTCACTCTTTCAGAAAATGTACCACGTTTTCAATGTCCAACATTACACTCTCTTATTGCACCCTACTTTTTGCAAAGAATCAAACTCATAACCATTGCTTGCATTGGCAGCAATTCTAATTGGACAAGATTTAAATATGAAAATTTATGAAATTACAGAAATCCTCACTGAAATATAGAAAAAGACATCAATTAAGCTTTGTAATACCAGAAATTTATGAAAAGGCAGTGGCTATTTTGCCGTCCACGGCAATTTACCTTCAGAGACTATTTTGCCGTGAGTTATTTGTGATTGGTCAATCTAAATGACATACTAAACTTGTGACTTTTGGTCGTTTCTGATTGGTCAATTTTAAAAACCAATTAAAAAAAGGCAGTGGCTATTTCGCCGTCGACGGCAATTTGCCCTTGGAATCTATTTTGCCGTGATCATTCACGTGTGTTTATATAGCCGTATTTGCTATAATAACACTAGTGACACTGTGGTGTAGTGGATAAAGCGCTGGTCTTGAGATACCATGGTTGCGGGTTCGAATCTCAGCTGACCAGGGCTTTAAAAGAAAGGCAGTGTACACCAAAGGGGCAGGCCCGGTATGTAAATGTACGGGGCAGTGTACACTGGAAGGGAGTGTACAGGGTGGGGGATAGAGACCTGGGGGAGTAAAAATTTTTTTTTGGTTTTTAAAATTGACCAATCAGAGACGACCAAAAGTCACATGTTTAGTACGTCATTAAGATTGACCAATCACAAATAACTCACGGCAAAATAGTCTCTGAGGGCAAATTGCAGTCGACGGCAAAATAGCCACTGCCTTAAAAAAATGTTTCATCCCCAAGTCTCTATCCCCCACCCTGTACACTCCCTTCCAGTGTACACTGCCCCATACATTTACATACCGGGCCTGCCCCTTTGGTGTACACTGCCTTTCTTTTAATGCCCTGCCAGCTGAGATTTGAACCCACAACCATGGTATCTCAAGACCAGCACACTATCCACTGCACTACAGTGTCACTGATGTAATAATCGCAAATACGGCTATATAAACACATGTGAATGATTACGGCAAAATAGATTCCAAGGGCAAATTGCCGTCGACGGTGAAATAGCCACTGCCTTATAAAAATGCTTGTTAAATTCAACTTAATCATCTGATTTTATTCAATTGGGTTATTATACTTTTAGGTTTATCGATTTCTGTAAGTTTCCATATAATTGAGATTTCTATACTTCCTGAGTTAGTGCTGATAGTTTTTCAACATTTCTGTGGGTCAGTAATTCCTTTGTCAAATCGAATTTTTGTATTTCAGTAATATCATGTTTGATATAAAATTCTGTATTTCCATAAAATTTTATATTTCTGTAAATATTTTAGTGTTTTTCATTCTGTACACAATGCCATAGCAACACTCAGTATAATTCTACAAATGTTCCAAAATGTTTACAGAAACAGTAATTTGTGCAGCAAAATAGATTATCAAAGTAAAATGATGGCACAATCAGAATAGCCACTTCGAAAAAAGGTTTTGCCTTTAGTTTGAACTCCAAGTATTGATGGAGTATAATCTTTTTTGGTGCTTAAATATCTGAGGGTAATTACATTTTTCTTGAAATACTTTTGGGGTATAAACTTCTATGACCCCTGTCATAGACTCTAGCCCAATAATTACTGAAAAACTCAACTGGCCATAATTGCTTCATTATACCCTGCCTCCCAATTAAATACAGTTTGCACTAAACTACATTATCAGACTACCAGTGCTTTGCATGCAACACAATATAGGCAACCAGTTACAGTATACAGTCAGCATGCTACATAAGTCGCACTTGCTCATTCAGCAGTTCAATTATTGACTGTATCAGCTCAACTTTGGAAGCACATAAAACTGTTGCAAACAGCAAATTTTTTATAGTCTGTTGGGCTAATATATCAGAGCATGATTAGGTTTTGCACTAGCAGATTAATGCTGCACAAAATACAACAAATAGGTGTAAAAAAATAACATTTTGAGCAATTTGCTGTTACGGTTTAACACTGCACAACTACAAACCTTACCTGCAATAACATGCGCATATCTATTTTTAGTCCAAACATCTTTACCATGCAATCTCGGTAAAATAATAAATAACTCAAATAAATACGTCCCAATCAGTAAAAAATGTAGACCATAAACAATAACTTGACTCTTGCCAGAGTGAATTCGTGAAACCATTTTGTGCCAGCAAAGGTTTTAGCGGCTAGTTTGCTCCAGCAGCTAGCTCACACTGCCAACATGAGTTCAAAACCCACGTTGCCAGTAGTAGGCTAACAGGTACTACACAGGACACTGAGGACAGGCACCTTTCTCTCTGATGAGAACCACTCAAGGAGTCTCACTAATTTAATGAATTGGGAATTGTCGGAAAACTCACTAATTTCTTGCTTGCAGACGAGGGATGTGGAAACGGCTAATACGTCAATCGCTTCCACTTTCACACCAATCGCTTCCGCTTCCACCAAAAAAAAAACGAGAAAACGACCGTTAGGAAAATTTTTTTAACTTTTGTGGGTCTGTAACCTGCATTCTTTTACACTTTATCATTTTGAGGAGACAAAAATCTATCCATATATTGCCCTTACTTTACCTAATTTGCTTAAGCTTATTGTTTCGAACTACTCTGTGTTTGTTTTTTCTTAGATATTAGAACTCGTGTTGAATGTAGAACAACGCTCTTCAACCTTTTTGTCGTCGTGGAACCCCTCACGTACTTTCGCGTTTGTCACAGAACCCCCACTAAAAAAATTCAGAAATCGCGAATTGCTTGTAAAAAAATCAAATATTTCGTTACTACACTTCCAAAAATAATAAAATACTTCAACGAATAAACAGATATTACCAGTGCCGTAACTTCGTCATTTGGGGCTCCGGTGCAAACATCCATTATGGGGCCCCATTTTTTAGTACAAAACGTTCAACTGGGCTACTTTTTGCAGTACAGGAATCATTGCGTTTCTTTGGGGTTTTTCGACGACTCCGTGCTATAGAAACATTTTAATCGAGTCATTTGATATTTTGCAACATAGCAAGGAGTTACAGTAATTACTAAGTAAATCTGTGGCATAGAAATCAAAGTCGCACGCAATCTTTATGCCTATACAAAACGAAACTCAGCAGTGAAAATCTGATAGGCTACCGTAAATGTGTAACGATCGATGAATGACGAGTCAAATAAGCATGTGCAACCTATTGGGGCAAGCTGCTAAGCATAAACGATATTTCAGTCAAGTTTAGGTCAATAAAAAGTGCCCTGACAATTGCCCGTGAAAGTAAGACATAAAATAATAAAAACTACAGCACTTTGATGAAAATTGAGCAATTTACTTGCAGCAGCAGTCGCGGTGGTTATACAGACTAAAAATTCTTCCGTCTCGCTTTTGCACTAGCAAACTGCTTGATGGCTTTTCTAAAATCCAAAGTTTTAGCTCGTTTGTGTTCTATCGATAACAGAGACGAACCACTAAGCCGCTCTTGTGACATGGAGCTTCGAAGAAAGTTCTTGATGAGTTTCAGTTTTGAAAAAGATCTCTCCGCTGTAGCAACTCTTACAGGGACTGTCAGATACATCATATAAGCTGTACAGACGTCAGGATAAGATGTTGCAAGCGATGCATTCTCTATAATCAAAAAAGAAGCCATTTCCATAGCAGATTTTAAATGTGCAATCTTTTTTTTAAACGACGTTTTAATGGAAAGCATTTGGCTAGGAAACAAGGGAGAGACGTTATCAGCAAATTTGTAAGAAAACTTTTTTGCTTCCTCCTTAATATTAAAATGAGAAGCACTTGATAGAAAATTTGTCTCTAAAACTTGATATGCCATCACCAATGCATTCATTCCTTCAAAACGATTAATAAGTTGACGAGAAACTATGTCCATCAATGGAAGAAAGACAGTTACGCGAAATCGCTTCACAGGATCACTTTATGCTATCCCTTCGGATAGTTCATCAAAAAATGTTTTTGTTTTCTTTGTTCTCTTGTTTGAAAACTGTCTTGGCAAACCCCATTGTGACGAAATACTGGAAGCTTCGTTCATTACCGCGTCAAAACTCGTTCTGAGTTCAGCAATGTTCTGAGCAGCTTTTTGCAAAAGTTTATGCGCAGAAATTAAGTCAATTGTTTTACATTGCATAGCTTTCGAAGGAATATTGACGATCTCCAAAATCTTACACTGGACAACCAGCATAAACACAAAGTCAAAGTTTTCTATCTGCTTCTTTTTTGCCATAGCTTCATCTCTTTCTTTAGGTTTCGTGCTGGTAAGTATTATGTGAGTCAAGCATTTCATAATGTCAGAAAATCTTTCCTTCAACGCATAGACAGCATCATATCGACCGGACCACCGAGCTGGATTTAAGACTTTCAATGTAGGATTTGAGGAAGAACGATCATGGATATTCTGAAGCTTTTGCCACCGCACAATGCTATGTCCGAAAAAAGTATATACTGACTCAATCGTGTCGTAAAATTGACGGGTCTCAGTCACCCCTTTCATGGCATCTTTTAACACCAAATTTAAATTGTGCGAAGCACAATGCACATAGTAAGCATGTGGAGCAACATCTTGAATCTTCTTTTGCAAGCCGGAGTACTTCCCGCTCATCACTGCAGCGCCGTCATATCCTTGTCCGCGGCAGTTTTTTATATCAAGCCCTTTTTCCTGAATGGAATTAGTTATTAGTTTGTGCAATCCGATCGCAGATGAATCTTCGACTTCGGTAAATGAGGTAAACGCTTCAATAACTTGCAATTCGCGTGGCGTTCCATCATCATGGTAAGCGATCTTGACGTAACGAAATACTTCACTTAATTGTTTTTTTTGCTGACATCCTGCGTGGTATCAAGAATGATGGCAAAAAACGGAGCGCTTTGGAGTTCGATTTTAATATCCTGGAGGACTTGTCCAGCCAGTAATGAGATTACTTCGTTTTGTATCGACGGACTTAGATATTTTGGAGAACCTTTAGGAAGTTGTAAAAGTTTGTCTAATACACTGTCATATTTGGCGATGAGCTGAATGATAGAGAGAAAGTTGCCCTTGTTTTCGTTCGACACTTCTTCAGTGGACCCACGAAAGGGTAAATTACACATTGCCAGCATCAAAGTAACATTTAATAATCTTTCCAAAACCTTTTGCCAAAAATTTGTTTTTTCTAGTAAGGGCACGTGCAATGTTTCTTCGATTGTCTTGTTGTTTCGCCATTGCTCGTATACGACACATGCCTCCGCATGACTTGCGGAGGTTTCGTGACTTCGAATCCGCTGCGATAAATGATCCCAGTCATTCAAACCCGTTGTGCCCCATGGGTTTTGGTGAGAAAAAGAAGTCCCTGGACGGCTTGGAGGGGCATTTTTACACGAAAATAACCAACAGGGCTGACAATAAGCACGGTCGATGCTTCGTGAAAAACACAACCAAAATCTCCGTAATGTTACACCGGATTGCGTTATAAAGCTGTAGTAAGAATTAGAAAATGAACGACCGGTTTGGGATGGATCTTTTGGGAAAGGTCCTTCAGGTTGCGTCGGACCTGCCGCAATTATCGCTCTTTTGATTTCCGGGTTTGTAATAGTGGTGGGAAAGTCACTATCATTAAGACTCACTAAAGCTTCAGGATTACAACTTCTTTGTGGAACAGTTTCTGATTCTGTGCTTTGCGTTGCTGTTGTGCTTACATCTTCGTTAACCGGCTCGGCCTCCGCTGTTGCCGAACTAACCTGCTCGGCCTCTGCTGTTGCCGAACTAACCCAATCGGCCTCCGCTGTTGTCGAACCATCTCTATTAAGTGCAGCTTTTTCGGATGTTTCTGATTGAATGCGGCGACTCTGATGTCCTAACCACGAGCTCAAGCTCCGAGAACTTCTGGCAGCCTCAGCTAATTTCTTCTTCTTATCACGCTGTTTTTGTGCGCCACTTTTGTAAGTTCTTTTCATAACTACAGTTTTCTAATACAGTATTTTATGTTACTCAAAATCTAAAAAGTTTAATGAAATTTAGTCAATAAATTAGTAAAGTCTTGAAACTTCATGAACTTTATTGATTCAGCGTAACTTTGCTGGTCTATACTCTGCCACCTGTACTAACTCGAAATGAAAACGTACGCGTGTTGCAACTGATTCTTGTGAATCGTATATTTTGTCACAAAGTATTAATCGCAAACAATACGAAGTACGTATTACAGTAATGGCAAACAATCTAACGTTCCAAGGGGCCCCGTAAGAAGGCAACGAGTCGACTAATGGCATTACGCAAGACGCAATAAACTCAAATGCTGGACGAAAAAATTACCCGTGCAAATTAAATGAAAAAATAAGTTTTGCTTAAATAAAAAAAATAGATGAAAAAAATAAGTTTTACTTTTTTAACGTAATATTTTTATTGCAGTAAGGGGTCCCTTGCGGGGCCCCTTTACTCCGGGGCCCCGGTGCGCCGCACCGCCTGCACCGGTGGTAGTTACGGCTCTGGTATCAAGGTGATTGATATGTATTTCCGAGAAAGCTACTAAATATTAAGATCACTACTAAAGACTTTTTTGTAATTGAATGCCTATTTTTATGACTAAAAGCCTGTGGCTGCGCGCGTGTTGCTTGGTCCTGGCATAAACGCAACCAGGTGAAGAGCATGTCAATCCGAAGTGAAACACTCCCAGTTAAGTTGCTACAATAGCAAGGCTCCCATCAGTAATATCAAGATTAAGAATAGTGGTTCAGGCGGATGCGCAAGCTTCACAAAATAGGCAATTATGAAAACATTAACGAAAGATTAATGTTTTTTGACATAGTTAATTGTCATTTCAAAGTCAAAAGTATTATGCTTTCAATGGAAATCGATCAGAAAAACATTGGGTTGCGGTAAGCCGCGTAATGGAAATGAAGGTATTTCTCCCAAAGCTTTTGAATTTCCTTGCTACGTTTTATTTTTCCTGTTTCCATGTTTATTTCATCACTTGCGTGGAAGCATAAATGTAAAGTTGTGGAAGAGGGGGGGGGGAAAGTGATTGTTGTATAATTCCTAAAACAAGCTATTTCATGTTGGCATACTACAGCGATTTTTCTTTATCGTATGCCTATTTGTATGACCGAAAATTTCTAGCTGCGCGTATACTGCTAGGTCCTGTCATAATCGCAGCTAGGGGTAGTGCAAACTCACTTAAAGCCAAGCATTCATGGTTAAGTTAGGTTATGGTTGTAAATTACTTCAGCTTTGCTACATTTGATTGATATGTATTAGATTTTGAGATCAGTCAGGCTTCTGATGGGACTGTACAAAAGTAATCTGACTTGCCGTTGCATTACCAAAAACAACAGGGTTTTTGGCCTACCGCTGTGTTAATTCTTCGGCAGGCTGCATATCAGTTGTTTGCTTTTGAAATAACAAAAGATAAAAGCTTTACGCGTAGTGCTTCCGGCTTTTTTTATTGTAACTGTACCAGACAGCATTATGAGATCATAGAGCAAGTTTGAAGCGTTCAAAAAAAGAGAAAAACATGCTTGAAGGGCTTAAAAAAATCTGTTTTTGTATCGTCATTTTCGCTTAAATCGTTGAAGAATTTTTTTTATCAAAAGCATCTTGTTAATATCTCTCGAAAAAGATTTTAATATTCTTTTCGTGGTCAGTATTTGTTGAGAAAATGTGGAGAGTAAATTCTGCATTAAAGCGTTAATTGTGACATCATGTTACATCCTAAAGGGAAAAAGAATTTGTTAGTTAGAAGTGGGGGGTTGGCTTTTGTTTGAGCAAAAATGGTTTTCTTTTGACAAAAAACGCAAACATAGAAAAATTATGTTCGATTAAGACGTGATAAGCCTCTTATGGCACTCGCCACGGGTAGGCCGTGTACGTCCAGTAGTTTCGCATGTGTTAAAGCGCAAGTGCCTAGGACTACAGACTCTGTTTTATAGTATAGATTTAAAATAAATCATAATGATTTGAGGAAAATCTATGCACGTAAAAACGAATAGCAATTCTTCTTTGCTTATATCATCGAACTGAAAGCTTTAAATTAAAGCAATTAAAGAGTGATTCTCCATTGGGGGTGGTGGCACCTCCTGGGAACGCAAAAAGGAACCTCTGAAGGTGCGAACGCTTTTGCCAGAATTTACATTACAAACTCGAAGGAGGTTCACGTGTAAGGTGCTGGAAGTGATTTTTCTGCACTAAACGCGGGCTTTGTTTTGAAATAAAATACTGTAATAAAGAGCTAGGCCAGCCAACCATGCCTCTGTTCTAAACGCTTTAAATGGAACTACAACAAACATATTTTAATAATTAGTTCATTGTGTTGCGACAAAACGCATGAAACTTCACGTGACAAAAATTCATTGTTTATAAATGTCACTTGCACTGCCTATATCGATCTAAACATCGTGTTGCGTGCAAAATATATCAGCTGGGGTATGATATACTATTGCATTATTTTGCTCGAAGTACTGAGATTAAGCAGAAAGTATTTACTGTATTATTTAGTTTATAAGTTAGTTTACTTAATAGTTTTAGCTCATAATTTTACTTTACAGTTTTAGTTTACTTTACCGAAATATCACTAGAACTGTTTTGAATGGTTTGTATTCTTGATCTTTACAATCTACTGTAGCTCTACACGCAGCCTGACAGAAAAAGAGGGGAAAGTGAAAACACAAATTTGGTTTTACTGCCACTACAGTTGACAAAGTAGAAAGGCAGCAGTGCATTCTTTGTGATGTTGTGGTTTATAACTTTACTTAAAAACCGTCAAAATTTAGTGAGCATTTCAACAAAAAATTGGAGATTTTTAAAGCTAAATTTTTTGTTTTAACTTCAGAAATAAACCAAACTCATTACAACGAAAAGGCAAGCATTGGAAAATGAGATTTTCAAACCCTTGAAAAGACAATTTTTATTTATTGTTTGTGTTTTTTCGAATACCTTCATACAAACATCTTTTGTTGTAATTGGCGAAACTTTTTTTGCTGAAAGCTCGAATGTGTATAGTTTAGCCACATTGGAATGTGACTGCGGTATTTCTGGAATTTTTGCAAGTATTTGGGGGGTGCTTACCAAAAATATATGACTAATTTTCGCAAGGGGTGCGAAGATAAATTTTACTAATGTGGATAGTGCAAGCTGCAAAACGAATCGAGAATCATTGCTGTAGACGGAATCAGTTGATAATAAGTTCTTACACTTCATTGAAAACTATCGATTTCTTTATTAATTCAGCATCATCGGTGTTCTTATTCAAATAGAACACCGAGCTCTAATTCTAAGATTTAAGTGAACTTATTTCAGCTGGATCAATTCAAGACAAGTCACACAATAGCGAACCTGCCGAAGAAGATATCACTCTCCTCTCTTTTCGGTTTTTCGCTCAGCGTGCTGCTAAACTGTTTACATAGAGATTTGGAATCACAAATAGTAACTGCAGCGATTGCAAGTTCAAAGACATTTAGACTACAGCAACGAACTCAATATTTTGCAGAAGGACTGAGCATAGCGTCAATAAAGGCTAAGCATAGCTCCAAGGGGGAGGTGAGCTAATAACGTCAAAATGTGACGCGTTTACTGTGCATCACCCCATATATTCGCGGATTTTTAGGGATAGGAGGATGTATACAAACTTGTAATCTGTTAGTAGGGAAGTTCATAAAAAGCTTACAATCTTTTAAAGGAGCGAGAAGGGGGGCTGCATGTAAACATGTGGATATCATAATTTACAAACTAATCAAATTAATAAAAACATACAACTTATTCGAAAGGCTGATTATGTGAGTAAGGAAATGTATACACACAAAATTGTTCACAAACTTATCGACTTTAATAATTAAATATCCCTAAAAAGCAGGACTGGGGAGGGGGTGCCGGCTGTTATTTGTTGCTGCTAAATAAAACAAAATCATATATTTGAAAAGCTGATTATAAGGAAAGGGACATAAGCAAACTTGTGATTTGTTTTTGAAGAGGATGCGTACAAGCTACCAGGCTAGGAAACATTCTACGTTATGAAATATTTTTAAGCTAAGGAAAAAAACGTCTATTTGAATAGCAAGTTAAAGGACTGCGTTTTTCATGGACGTTAGATCCGCTCTGAATTTATATTAGAAGTAAGGCCTATGATCTAAACCAGCGGTTCTCAACCTTTTGAACTTGGGGACCAGTTAAATTTCAAAATAACTTCCGACCTGGTAGAGTTTTTCATCTAACAAAAATGTAAGGACCACAATAATTTAAAAAATAATTCTGTTAACACAACAGTGTGCATTTCGCATCAGAACAATTCCATTTGGCAATATAGTTGTTGCTGCTTTTTTGATTGAGTACGAGCTAAACGCGAATCCAATATAGTTTCTGAAAGACGAAGCAGATCATTGACATCCACCTTATTTTTCTGCTTGGTCTTGATGAAAAAAAGCTGAAAAGCTGTTCTCACAAAGTTAACCCGCAAAAAAGATCAGCAGTAATTTAATTATTTGTCACTGAGTATTGGATATCCAGCGACATCCAAAAAATGGTTTCAATGGTAAATTTTATGTTTGAAAATCAACATGGCCTCATAGGAGAATTCAATTAGCGACTCCTTTTTAGCAGCATTAAGACTGCTCACATTAATGTACAGTACTCTGTAAAGGGGTTAGAGGTTGGTTTCCATTAAGCTTAAATTACCGGCTTAGCGTAAAATTCTTGTGCCGGCAAAATCGCTCTGCGCTTGAAATTAAATAGATTCACAAAAAATTTTTACGCTACGCTAGCCATTTACGCCTGTAGAAACCAGCTGTAGCGATCCAAAAGTTTCCCTTTCACGGATCTGGGTTTTATGGAAAATATTGGCCAAAACTAATTGCTAACTCTTCCACGTATTGACGCATTGTAGAAAATAAGTCTTTGTTGTTAACCGAGGCGCTTTCCACCAAGTCTTGCAAATATGAAGACATATCAACATGGCCTTGTAAACATGAACATTCCAAATAAACAGTTTCTTGTTAAAAGCATCAGACTTGCTATGCAATGTAAATACAGTATCTTGGAGCAATAATCTTGAAGAGAACTATTAAGGTTGTTCTAACGGCTAAATATATCCGTGTTCACTTCTCGAAAAAAAATTCTTTTAATGGGGAATTTCTTTCCCGTAAAATAAACAAGTGGACCCTTTATTACTTCACGCAAACAAAAACGTGTTAGGCTCTCGGTCAATTTTTATCTCGCTGTTTCAATTCTTACCAACTAGCGCCGTAAAGATTTTGCAATTAAGGTATGAAAAAAAATATATTTTGACGGTGTGGTAGAAAAGTAAACGCGGACCAGCGGTTGAGAAACACTGGTCTAAACAACACGAAGCTGATGGGCATGAATTTTTAAGCTTATGAAAGCGTGACTTAGAAAGGCTATGATGTGGGTATATATACACACATCTCCCCCCTGGATCTGTCACTGCCTCAAACCATGCAGCCCACAATTTTTCAGCGATGCTTATCGCTAGCGCTTATTTGTTGTCATCCAAAAACAGCCATTGACAGCGAAATAGTGGGGAGCAGGGGCGCCCATAGCGTGGCTTACGCAAGCAGTTCTGCGTCCCGCAACCAGTCGAATGAAAATTGCGTGCAACAAAATTCGAGTTGAGAACGTTGATTTTGCCTAACCAGAAATAGTAATTTTAACTTAGACCAGTTGAAACCCCCAAAAATAACCTTTTTGAACTGGTCAAGATTTTACGTAAATGAAATGTGGTCCGAAACGTAAAAACTTAGTGCGCCCCAGATTTAGCGTTTGTCATGGCGTACGTATTCGGTTATGTACAAAAGTTGTAGTCTACTTGTATAAAGTGCGGTTTTGGCGATTTCAACCTGGGCGTGTTAAAGGTTGAAGACCTTTTTTCATTTGTAAATGACCACAATCCTAAACCTCAACACTCTAATCAAACATCTACCAATCGCCACTGACCGTGAAACAACCGCTCTAACAGAAACTCTGTCATTCTACATCCCGGTCTCCTGATTGCTAAGGTTTAAATGAAACATTCATATCGGCCCTATGCATATCAAATTTTTTCTTTATCGCACAATATTATGGAGCTTTTGGTCATTTCTAACTGCAGCAGTTTTTTACTCCAGGATATCTTTAAAATCATGACTAGGCAAAGTCAGTTTTTGGATTTCATTCTTCAGTCTGCACGTTTTTACTCCCATAGATAAGCGAATGTTAGTCCATTTTTAAAGTCTTTCATATGACTTTGCAAGGGAATTGAATTCAAGTTTACAGGCTGCAAAGCGGACGCTCTAACTACTACACTACCGCGCAGTCTAGAATTAAACCAATTTTTTCTTTGGTGCAGTTTTGTGATCTTGCCTAGAACAGAGCATGCCACTGTTAAATTGGTTGTAAATTAATTCTTGAAGCTTTAGGTTTGCTTCGCGTTTTTGCATTTCACGTTTGGAAGCTAATTACTCAGTGAGCTACAGGAGTTGAGCAAGAATAAGACTGGTTTGCTAAGGTAATGCAAAGTTGTGGTAAATATTGGAAGAATTAGAGCCAGTTAATTGAGATTTTAAAGTGACAAACCAGCGCAGATTTAATTGAATTTGTTTCAAAAAAAAGAAAGCTTGCTCTAAAGCTAAGGTAGACAACCTTTTCGTAGTCGCGGGTCCAAAGCAAGTTCTGCAGAATCTCTGTGTGCTGAACTAATCTTTTTCCTAGAAAATTAGTTTCTAACTTTTTTTATGGTATCAAACATTGCAAGTTTAGCGTATTTTGCAACGCGATTTATAATTTGTAATTTAAAAATCAGGAATTTATCTCTTATAAGCTTTAAATGACATTTTAAAACTGCAAACTAGATTTGTAAATAAAGTGTAGGTAAATAAAGTATACACCGTTTAAGCAAGGAAACCGGTACAATTGGTGAACGAATAGGTAGGCTCACAAAACTAATAGATAACTAGACTTGAAGCCTGCTTAGTCTAAGCATAGCAGATAAAAAAATTCACACGCGGGCAATACAGATATTACAATTAACTAAGGAGCCGAAAGCCGGATGATTTTGCTTGGCGGGTAGCATCCGGCATGCCGGCCGTAGGTTGCCCGCCCTTGTTCTAAAGAAAACAACACCTTTTTCTAAAAATTGATTCAAGTAATTTTAATGATTTTTGAAACGTTAGAATTTTTGTTTGACTAGCCGGTTCTGCTGGCGTCACAGGGCTTCCATCAGTAACGTCGGGGTTAAGAATATCGGTTTAGCCGACCAAGCCGGCTTCACCCACGGGTGTTAGTGTACGAGTATAAACAGAAACGAAAGTGAAAACATTTTCTCAGCACATGCAATTCTCGTTGCGAAATCAAGTGCACTTTTAAAAGCGATTAAATTAAAAATGTTGTGGAAACAATAGGCATAGTCGTTATTCCAGTGATACTGATCTCTATTATTTTAAAAGAGTAACCATCGTTTAAGTGATGGTGGAGCCAAAGCTATTTAAGTGAAACTGGGGGGATGGTGGAGCTGAAGTTACGATTGTTTTAAAAAACACTAAAATTGAATATTTCCAGACTTGGTTCGCTCCTGTTCGTAATTAAATTAGTGACTTCAAGGTCCTGGCTACGCCCTAGGTTTATGTCCTCTGTTCATTGCTTACACGTAGCCAAGGGGACCTTGCATTTTTTTTAGTATGGAAGCAAGCAAGACCGCTATATTATTGAGATATTTTGAAGTAAAGTAATAGCAGGCTTTGATTTCATTTTCGTGGCATCAGACATAAATTTCGAATACAAGTTTTGCTGGTATCAAACGCAATTTTTAAAATAGTAACGGCGCTACAGAGCAGCATTGAAGTTATGGCCACAGATGTACAAATTAAGTTCTTTTACGTCGATTACAATTACAATTACAGCGCCTGGTAATCTGTTTTAATTACAATCATTTCGTCGTGTAATCGTCTCGATTACGATTACAATTAGAATCACATGTTTGGCACAAACTAAAGAATTTTAAAAACATTAAATGGTTTGGCTTGTAACTAGCATAAGCCATGCTATACGTGCTCTGACTCCGTCGACTCTGTTGCGTTCTTTTAAAATGCTGATTGATCTCAGACTTGTGAGTGCTAAACTGCTTATTGATACGAGTTTCGGATAAAAAGTCGTTCATTAGTGCGTTTTAAATGAAGCACTCCAAAAGCGGTAAATTATTTCACGGCTTTTGTAACGCACCCTGCTCCTCCTACTGCTGGGATTTTTGTAAAATATTTCTCTGGTTGTACAGTAAGTTGCTTTTCGTAGAGTTCAAGCTAACGGTGCTGAGCCTTGGGTAAGACTCCGGCATCCCTACTTACAGCAAATGTCATTGATTTGACCTGATTAAAAATCAAAACTACCGATAAAGCTATTTCTCAGCAGGTCAGCATACACGTAGACGCACTTGCTTGCAAAGCAATATATATCGCTCGCTATTTATGCATCCCCCAAGCTTAATACCCAGGCCCGGAGCATTGGGACCGTTCATGTTAACAAGTTCATTGTTCGGTGAAACGTCCATTCCGGTATACTCCTGTGGTGCGGGGACCCTGTTAGTAGCTCGAGCACTGTGATCGCGCAAACCCTGCCGAAGAACTGTGTGGGGGAATCTCTGCGTGTGATTAAGTGGTATCTGGCGCTAGTTACGTCGCTGATCGGGTCGCGCTATGTAACACACTAGTTATTACCCGTGCGGTGCGCTACTTGTCGGAATCGGTAGCCATTCTCGGAGTGGAATAGGCGAAGTGGTTGACCTCTTGGCGGCCGTGCATTATATAAGCCGCGGTGCAGTCATTTGGGACCCACCGAAATCAGTTAAGCGCCCTTTTAACGTTATGCATACATTGTATTCTTAAACATCAGCGTTAATGCTACGCGTCTGTAGGATTCGAACTCGCGTTTTTGCAGCTGGCCTCCTCGCGCGCCGAGTTTTGCTGCCATGTATCACGTGCTGCCAGCCATGCCTTAAAGCACCGTATTTAGTTTGTAACCTTTGGAAGACCTTTTTATACCTAATCACTGCTTGTGTGATCAGCTTTACATGTGGATATCAGTTTTAGTCCATAATCGAGCGGCTAACAGTACGTCAAAACGAACCTCGTTCAAAAGTAAACGGCACGTAAGTATCATACTTTGTGTTAGTTTGTTTTATAAAAGTCAACGTTAATGCTATTTGGGGACCTCTTGGCCCTGCTGATGAGTCCAAAAGAACGAAACGCGTCCAGGGAACGAAACGCGTCCAGGATGGCTTTGTAAATTTGATAATATCTCCATAGCATTGCTTCCTTTGGAAGCCTCGCGCCTTCAGCACTCGCTATGTTGTTTTGTTTCTCACTTATAAGACGCTCTCTATCGATCGTAACCACTTGGAGCTAGCAATATAAATGGTGCCCGACGTATCGTGATGGCCATTGTTTTGCGTGGCAGTTGTGATGTCACATAACGGTAACCTTTTCATATTAAGAGCGAACGCAATTTAGCTACCAAATACAATCTGCTCAGTGGAGCAGAAAACAAGGTTCGAATCTCATTCAGATCTTACCAATGTACAACTACAATGTGTATACTATATTTCTTAAAATCCATTACGGTTACAATGATGATTACGCCATCTGTAATCGATTACGATTACGATCACGAGAAAACGGTGTAATCGATTATACGAGTAAATTATCGATTACGAATATAATCGTATAATCTCTGGTTGGTCCTATAATCGAGCGCTTTGTTAGTGATTGCAGGCCCCCTCCTAGTCAACGAGAACCCACAGGGGCCACGCCCCATGCAAATTTTTTAACCCAATCCAAAAAACTGCTTTTAAGCATAACGCTATAAAATATCGATTTCCAAAAAAAGATTATGTAACCAATTAAAAGAACAAATTGACAAAACTAGGGTTCAGAATATATTGATCTCCAAAAAAAACGTCATCAAAAAATTTGAGATTGTGTTTGTCTAAATTGAGGGCTACGCTAATGTTTGCACCGTGGAAAACAAAAAGGACTGAATTACCTGAGAGACAAAAACGTGAACTAAACCAATATTGTTAATTTTTTGATTTGAAAAACCAATATCCTGTAGAATTTTTCCGAAACCACCAACCAATTATTTTTGGCTACGTCCAGGCAGGAATTGCTAGGGAGTCTATTAATGAGAGTAACTTTTGTTTTAGTAGGAGGGAGTTTCATAAAAGTAGTAGTAGGCTAATAGTTTACAATTTATTTCGCTTCTGTTTTCTCAACACAAAAAACTCGACAATCGGATAAAAGCAATGACCGAAAATGGAATGCAGGTGACAAAACTGATTGACGTTAAACATACCCAAATTTTCTAGAGTAACATTAAATAAATTGAAAAACGGGGCATGATCACCACACCTGACAAAAGCCGGTATGGGAAGGGGCTTTGAGGCCAGTTTTTTTCTTCCCAAAATTTTTGGTTTGACTTGATTCGATATCAAGTCTAAGCTAAGCTCTTTTGAAATAAATAGGCCAAAATTTTGGGATGAAAAAAGTACGGTCTCAATGCGTTAAATTATTTGATTTCTGGTTAGACTCTATTATATATGAAGCCTCAGTCAGGCTCTTTTCAAATTAATTAGCAATAATTTATTGAACTTGCGGACCAGTTGTCTGTAGTGTTATTTTCTTGTAGTTTTCCTAGAACCTTTTAACTCCAATGATGTTACAATTGCGATCAAAACTATTTTAGGTAAACCTGGAAAAGAGTTTATGGGTTTGATCAAACTTTTATTAAATACTAGTAGGCTCTGCCAGAGTCACCCGCACGGCCCCATTAGTAGCGTTGGGGTTAAGAATATCGGTCAAGCCTGCTGCGCCGGCTTCACCCAATGGGCAATGTTTTTTGACCTGCCAATATTAGTTACAAGATCAAGAGTGTCGTTTTTTGAAAAAGAATCGATTGAAATATTATGAGGGATTGCGCAGATCTGCTAAATTTCTCCCAAAGTTTCGAAAGTCCCTGGAAACATCTTTTTTAACTTTGCCAACATCGAGGTGCATCAAAATTGACAAACTTATTTCCGTACTCGCAATTTTGAAATGAACAACAATTTCGTAAACGTGTATGCGTTCATTTTATGAAGTGCATGAATTGAGTAAACTTTAACTTGTGGCAGGGCGCTAAAATTGTTGCTATGTATTTTTAGAAATAAAAATATTAAATCAAAAGCCTATTTGAACAATCTAAAGCCTGTGTTTGCGTGGATGTTGGTTGGACTTGGCGTAAGTGCAGCCAGGAAAAGAGCAAACCAACCGGTAGCTGAGCACTTACATTTAAGCTGTTGTGATAGCAGGGCCCCCATCAGAAATTTCGAAAATAAAAAGATGAGTTTAGCCCACTGCACCTGTTTCACTTAATGGGTAATTGTAAGAACAGTAATGAACGGTTAGTTTTTTCATAGGCAACTGTCGTTGCAAAATCAAAAGTACCGTGTTATTTCATGGGAATTAATCAGAAAACATTAGGGGAGGGGTTGCCCATAGTCATTTTTGATGTTCCTAGCAACGCCTTGTTTGCTCTGCTTCCAGCAGAGATGCACTTTGGAACTGGACTTGCTAACAATTGAAACAGACAATAATTTCTTAAACTTTTATCCATTTATTTCATCATCTGAGTGGAAGCACAAATTTAGCTGGAGAAGGACGCCAAAGTGATTCTTGTGTTATTTTACAAATTAGCTATTAAATATTGGACATACTACTAACCACTTTTAGTAATTGCAGGCTTATTTGCATCATTAAAAACTTCTGGCAACGCGTAGGCTATTGCGCGGTCTTGGCATAAGCGCAGCTTGGGAAAAAGAAAGCTAACCCAAAGTCAAGCACTTACAGTTGAGTTGTTGTAATAAGTTAGGTTTTGGTTTTAAGAGTACAGGCTATATCAGGGGTGGGCAACTTTTTTCAGTTTTGAGTGCCAAAATAGGCCTAATCAATGACAAAATTCTTCGGCGTGCAAACCAAAATTTGTGAGATCATACTACTTGACATCCTTACATGTGTATGTGAAGAGCCTTGAAGAAATAATAAAAATTTACCCAAACAGTGAAAACAATATAACCAAAATTACATTTATTCACCTTGAAAACAACGCCCAAACAAAAACAATGTCTTGCCTCTTTCAAAACAAACCTGCACAATAAACTTTTTAAACAAGACTTAAGTTACTTTTCAAAGAAAATATCAGTCCGACAAAAAGCTTGATTACTTTTCTTGTGCTATAACAGTGAGACTTCTGGTGCTGTACTACCGCTGACAGAGATTTTACATCGGGTTTATATTTGGTACCTTCAGAGACATACACGAACTATTACTTTCATCAGTCAGGTTACTCCTATAAAAAGACTTAATAAAGTTCATAACTGAGAACAAAGATTTACGGGCAAATATAGATGGAAACATGGAGAGTACAGTTACAAGTAACTCGAACTGGCATGCGCTCCACAGCTTCATAAACCAAGCTGAAATGAAGAAAAAATGGCGGCGCAGACGAACGATATTACGTGTGTAGCCAAATTACTACTACGCTCGTTTCGAGAAAAAATGTTAAGGTTGCGAACTCACCAAATTGTTACGTCATAATAGATTTCTTTGTTGCCATACGGCATCAAAAGCACAAAAGGAATAAATTAAACAACAGATTGTTAACCAACAAAAATGAAGAAACGGACACCGAGCTCTATACGATAATACTGCGATTTGTAAGTTACTGACTTTTTCATTTGAAGGGGGAAGATTCTCGTTTCTGAGGTCTCGCTCACGTGCTGGATAGAAGTGCTCGCGTGCCAGGGGTTGCCCTTGCCCACCCCTGGGCTATATCGACCAGGTTTTTGTGCTGAAGCGGATAGTTTTTGTGATTCCTTCAAGATTTTACGTAAAAAATTGCAACTTGTTAATTAAAACTTTGTTGCACTTGACTGATAAGCATACAAGCGTTAGAGGTTAAGATCAGCTAGACTTTGCAACTTGACTGTACAAAAGTATTCTAACTTGCCGTTACATTGCTAAAAACACAAGCTTTTTTGGCTTGACGTATATGTAATACAGTACATGTTAATAGAGTTATTTTTTATCAGGCTGCATATCAGTTGTTTGCTTATAAAGTGACAATCTATAACAACGTTAGCAGCAGCTGCTACCTGCTGCAATCGTTTTCAGTTTAATCTAACCAGACAGCCTTTATGACATTATAAAGCTGAAGCGTATGAAGTATGAAGCGTTCAAGGAAAAAAAAGATAAAATGCTTAAAAGAGAATTTGTTGTTGCATCGCTAATTGAGCTTCAATTGTTGCAGAATTTGTTTCATCGTAAGCACCTTGTCAGTATCTCCAGTAAAGCTTCCAATAGCGCTTCTACAATAACCATTTTTGAGAAATTATAAAGAACAAATTTTTTAATCAAGCATTAACTGTGACGTCATCTTATACTCCAAAGAAATAAAAATTTTTGGAAGATGGCAAGTAGGAAATTGGCTTTCGTTTGAGCAAGAAACTGCTTTCAACCGTCAAGAAATACATATTAAAATTAACTATTTTTGATAATAACATGATGACCTAACGAAACTCCTTGTTGCACTCACCCCAAGGAGGTAATTAATCGTGCCAAGCTGGATGCTTGTATGCTCATCAGTTTTGGAAGAGCTAAAACAGACAGTCGGAATTATTCTTTAGAACAGGGGTGGGCAACCTTTTACTCTTTGAGGGCCGCATTAAATAGTATCTTTAATCATATGGCCAAAAATTCAAGGCCAGGTAACCTTTTACGGCCGAAGAGCCATTTGGACCTCTTTATAAGGCCGCCGGTTCCCCACCCCTGCTTTAAGAGTATAGATAACAAATATAAGAAAATTTTTTCCATATATTTTCTGACACATCTTTGGTGGGAAGCTGAAGATTTTTGAATTTCGATGCTATGATTTTTTCCAATCAAAATACAGTAAACCAATGTTTGGAAAACTGTCGGTGACAGCGGCTGTGGGCCGAATACCATTTTTCTGTGGACCGTATGTACACAGCTTGATATTTGGGCTTCGTGCTGCGCAGAAGTAGAGATCCACAATTTGAAAAAAGATTTAAAAAATTGATCTCCAACAAAAAGATTGTAACTTATCACTTTCAAAAACCATTAAAAAATTAATTTTAACACAACTATTTTTCTTGCTAACACGAAAATTTGCTTTCAAAAAGTACATCAGCAAAAATGGCCTCAACTGAAAATAAGAAGGTTGCATATGACGTCACACTTTTGGCACAAAAAAAATGGCTGACCAAAAGCTGTAATTTGTGCTGAAAAGGTATAGGGCGAATACCAACTTTAGGGGTTATTTTAAAAACGAATAAAAAATTGAAATGAATTATTGCTAGTTTGCTACTCGGAAACAAAAAAATTTAATCAAAAGTAATTTGGTTGAGATTAGGTCTTTCAGTTGGGCTAGCTTTAAGCTTAGTACTGTGTGCCAGTTTGCCTAAAATTTGGCCCTGAGAGAAATGCCATCTAAATACCTACTCCGTTAAAAATAACTTCATGCGAATAGGAAGATTGCACGCACGTGATCAAGCGTCATCAAAATGCGCTTTCGAAAAAATGGCTGACCACTTTGAATGTTTTTGCCTTAAATTGAATGGGAGTGATATTGTTTTTTGCAAATTAAATAAAAAACTTGGACAGTTGTTCAATGAACGTTAAATATGTTGTTTTACTGATGTTACGGAATGAATCTGAAGTCAAAGTAAGGCAAGAAGTGCTAAAGTTTGCTTGTGATTGCTACTAGTTGGGCTAATTTTATGGGCTAAACTAGCAGGCTTATTCGTAGCCAGCTTTGTTAGGGTGCCATATTCAATTAATCAGCGTATTTGGAAATACTGAGTTTAAGAGAATTGTAATGTGCAACGTTTACAGTATATGTAGTTGCATAGCGTACTGAAAAGTTATAAACTCAAATCATACAGTAGCCAAAATGACAGGGCAGACTTCTGTACCGTTTGCCATATATTGGATGAAATATTGATGGATAAAATCAGTGATTCTATGTAATTTTTTGTCAATAGTGCTTGTAGATCAGTTATATTGATATATCAGATGTAATTTCGTGACCTTAACTACTACTTAAACAATGTTTTGGGCTTTGCCTATGATGCTGAAACAAGGGTAATTAAAAACTTACGATACCGATTCATGTATTCATGCGTATGAGCTCACGCTTTGTAAGCATGTCTTTCGTCAGACTGGGTCACCACGACGGGTAGACTGCTTGGCAGAGCTGGGCACCGCAAATTTACACTCAATTCTGCAATCGCAAATTCCGCAAAACTGCAAGAGGCGTTCCCCAATCGCAAATCCGCAAGTTTGCGATAGGTCTGCTGTAACATTTTGCACTTCCGCAACCGCAAATACACATTGCACTTCCGCAAACTTAGACTACAATATTTACTGTTATTTTGTCCTCGCGATGACCTTTTTTATTTTTGGAGGTCAAATTTTGTCGTTGCCCAGACGCTGTCCCCCCAAAAAAAAGGTCATCAACACTTGAACGTTAACCTCCAACCCAGAAAATAAGAGCGTCCACTTCTTCCAAGCGGTTTTACCGCGGAACAGGCAACACTGCCTATTGCTTTGCGGATTTGCGGTAAATTTCAGTTTTTCACCGCAAATCCGCAAACATTTGCAGTAGGAAATTAGGTTCGCAAATCCGCAAATAGAAACTTGAGTCGGCAATTTGCGGATTTTTGGATTTGCGGAAGTTCCCACCTCTGCTGCTTGGGCCCCACCACTTGTTTGCCTCATAAAAGATGGACGCATCCTGTTAAGTGTCTTGTCCAAGGACACAACAAGCAAGCTTGCCGGCAAGCTTTTTGTACCGGTAGTAATGATCAGATAATGGTTGTTTTTGATAATGTATTTACAAGAATCTAATTGGCATAAAGTTATTTTTAACTGATGAGCAAATGGTATTTGGATGGCACTTCTCTCCGGGACATTTTTTGGCAAATTGGCATACAGTACAGTAGATTCCGCTTAATCGGATCACATCGGGATAAGCACCATTTGACCCGATTAAGCGGCTAACCCGATTATCCGAAGTCTTGCAGTATCTGTGCCAGGGTTGTCCTTGGTACACCAGTTATCTCAGCTAGCTGGCGATGACTAATGTTTGGAGGTTGCTCTCTAATTTTTCTTAGGACAACAATCCTTTTGGCAATTGTTAATTCTTTTTGTGGCATCTCTGCTTGGGACTTCACAAAATTTGCAACAAAACACAACAATTACCATGTCCAAGGGCATGAAATGACAAAATAAGTTGCGCCTGTATTTTTCAATTGTTACATAATATAGTTGGCTTTGTGATATTGAGTTCTATTACATTACAAAGGCAGTTTTGCAATTAAACCAGTGTATGTCTGACTACAGTTGTGGCCCGATTAAGCGGAATAGTGGCCCGATTATGCAGATTTAACGTAGTGCATTATCTTTGATTGGATTTTGTTCTTAACAATTTGGTCCAATTAAACGGCTGACCCGATTAACCGGCGGCCCAATTGAGCGGAATCTTTGTACTTAGTTTATACTAGCAAACTTGAAGACCTAAACTCAACCAAATTGCTTTTGATTAAATTTACTTGTTTCCGAGGATCCAACTAGCAATAATTCATTCCAATTTTCAAATAATTTCTCATAGGTTTTCAAAAAAAAAACCTTAAGTTGGTGTTTGCCCTATACCTTTTCAGCATAAATTACAGCTTTTGATCAGCAAGTTTTTTTGGTGCCAGGTGTGTGACGTCATATGCAACTTTCCTATTAGATACTCGCAGGTACATTATCAAAATCAACCATTATCTGATCATTACTACCGCTATTGTAACTTTTTTAGTTACCCTTGTTTCAGCAGCCTCGGAAATAACCAAAAACATTGTTTAAGAAATCGTTAAGGTCAAAAAATTACATCTGACATATCAATATAACAAGCCTGCAAGCATTATTGACAAAAAAACTCAAAGAATCACTGATTTTATCCATCAATATCTAATCCAACTTGTAACAAACGGTACAGAAGTCTGCCCTGTCATCTAGGCTTTATTATAATTTAGATTTACAACTTTTTAGTATGCTTAGGCAACTAAATAGGCTGTATAAGTTGCACATTACAATCAATTTAAACTCAGTATTCCAAATTACGTTGATTAATCAAATATGGCACCCTAACAGAAGCTGGTTGCAAATAATTCTGCATGTTCAGCCCACAAAATTAACCTAACTATTAGCATTAACAAGCAAACCTCAGCACCTCTTACCTTACTTTGTCTTCAGATTCATTCCTAAACATTAGTAAAACAACATATTTAACGTACGTTCAACAATTGTCAAATTTATGTATTTAATATGCATAAAACAATATCACTCTCAACTTAATTTCAGGCTAAAACACTGGAAGTGGTCAGCCATTTTTTTCAAAAGCGCATTTTGATGACGTTTGCTCACGTGCATGAAACCTTCCTATTATTATGATCAATTTTTAAAGTTTGCCAAAAAATTTTTTCTCAATCAGGTTTCTACGTTGTTGGGTAAGCCTTCAGCAATGATCAAACAATGAATTTGGGACACCATAACAAAAACTTCAATCTTCACAAACAAAACATTTCCAAAGTTGGCACGCGAGACCGCACTCGTACGGTCTTTATCAATGACTCATGATCATATAGGTGATAGTAGGAACAAAAACAAAATTAAAAATCAAAATCTTAGATTACTTAAACAACTTTCTTCTCATGACAACTGAAAGCTAAAGTAGTAAAGGCAAATTGTACGAATTTCGAATAAATCTGTAAAATGTTCTTTACTTCACTAATTTTGCGGCAAAGTTCCACCTAAATGTTTTGTCACATCACGAAAAAAATGTGAAACCAAACCTCAATAGAACTCCCTTTTGAACTTCTAAAAATTTAGCTTGGATATCTAAAATGACCTAACAACCACGGAAAAATATTTTCTGTGCTCTTCTGAAACCCTAAGTTGTACTAATGGTGTTTTCGCTCATTTTTTAGAAAATAAGTCTAAGAGTAGTAATAAAATGGAAGATATACTTGTATATAGCAAGGTTTCACGCACGTGATCAAACGTCATCAAAAGCGCTTTCAAAAAAAATGGCTGACTACTTCCAGTGTTTTTGCATTGAATTGAATAGGAGTGATACCGTTTTTTGAAAATTAAATGAATAAACTTGACAGTTGTTAAATGTACGATAAATATGTTGTTTTACTGATATTATGGAATAAATCTGAAGTCAAAATAAGCTAGGAAGCGTTAACGTTTGCTTGTTATTGCTACTAATTAACCAAATTTTATGGGCTAAACATGCAGGCTTATTTGTAGTCAGCTTCTGTTGGGGTGCCATATTCAAATAATCAGCGCATTTGAGAATACTGAGTTTAAGTTAAGCATGATGTGCGACTTATACAGCATATTTGATAGCATAAGCATACTGAAAAGTTGTAAATCTAAATTATAATGTAAGCCAGATGACAATGCAGACTTCTGTATCGTTTGCTATATGTTGGATTAAGTATAGATAGATATAATTACCAGTTCTTCGAAATTTTTTGTCAATAATGCTTGCAGATCGGTCACATTGATCTGTGAGAAGTAATTTTGTGACCTTCATTTTTCCTTCATGATTTTTTTTGGCTATTGCCTTGCTGCTGGATCAAGTAGCAAGGATAATCAAAAACTTACGACACCGGTAGCAGGGGAGATGTGGCACTAATGAACCACTTTTATGTTTCAACTTCTTTTCAAAAATTAAAAAAAATAGTACCTTTGTTCGACTAAAACTTTTGGAAAATAGCGGTTGATGAAGTTTGTTTGACGTGTCTGGCGTGATTTTGGAGAAATTCGGGTTATTGTGTTTTTGGACAGAAGAGTAAATATTTTGACTGGTATTTGAAGATTAGTGAAAAGTTGTGATATTGTTTCAGCTAAGCATGCATACATGATCCTTGCACTTAAATAACTGTTTAATTAGGTTAAGCATAAAAATTTTGAAACGCAGTTGATCTTAAGATCTGAGGAGGTAAAGAGTAAAAATGTTGCTTTGGGGACCTTTAAACCAGTAGCTTATGGGACCAAATAACCACTAGTTCATTGGTCCCATCCTAATGTTTTTTATTCAGTTTATTGAAAAAATGCCTACCTTTAGAAAAGTATTTTTTGAGATTTTCAAATGACATCACCAATTTATTGTCGTTTGAAACATATCAAATTTTGCGGAACATAAAACTTGAATATATTTTGCACATTGGGGGTTGAAATAACTCGACATTTTGTCCAAACGTGATTTTGTGTTTTGTGTAAACAATTATACTTTTAGAACTATATTTGCAGGTTTTATAAATATTACAGATAGACCGGTTTATAGGTTCCACCCACTGGTTCATTGACCCCCCAGGTGTGGGATCAACGAACCACTTGGAAACGCTTCTTTCAAACACTGTAAATCGCATTTTTTAACGTTACGTAATCAAAACAAGAGAATATGAAACTAAGTCAATGAACCTCAATTTGTCCAAAATAGGAGGAATTACGACTTAAAATGGTGGGTCATCTGACAAAAGTGTGAATTTTGGTTCATAGGTCCAACATCTCCCCTAATGATCTGATAATAGTTGATTTTGCTGATGTACCTACGGGTATCTAATTGGCATGAAGCTATTTTTAACAAAAGAGTAAATGATATTTAGATGATACTTGCCGTAAGGCTAATTTTTTGGCCGATTGGCACACCGTTGGCCTACTGAGCTTAAAACTAGCCCAACTGAAAGACCTAATCTCAACCAAATCGCTTTTGATTAAATTTTTTTGTTTCCAAGTAGCAAACTAGCAATAATTCATTTCAATTTTTAAATAATTTTTTATTAGTTTTCATAATAACCCCTAAAGTTGGTGTTCGACATATATCTTTCCAGCATAAATTACAGCTTTTGGTCAGTCATTTTTTCGCGCGAAATATGTAACGTTGTGTGAAACCTTCCTCTTTATAACAAGTACCGGTAGTAGTCAACTTAAACCGTCTACAGAAGTATAATCAAGTGTCGCAGATTGAGATGAAGGTGCAACACGAGTGAGTAAAGAATAGAGTGTTAGGTCCAAGTCAATGGAGCGAGTGCGAAACTAACATCAGAACATAAACGGTTATACACACATAAAAACGCGACGTTATTTAAAAGTAGCCTAATAGTAAAATTAAAGAGTAACATTAGTAAGAAAAATTTTTCAGTTTGAGTTTGTTGATATGGCGGCACTTGGTGTTGAGTTCGGATCTCTTGTTCAAGGTAGTAGCAAGGTTTGCCCAGAGGATGGCAAGTTCCTCTGTAGGGCAAAAGTTGCACGTTCTTGCCCAGGGTTAGCATGGTACAATTCGCGCCATAACGCTCTATTTAGTACAGGAATCTTCTCCTACGTCTTTCACCTGTCAGACAGCTTTCGATAGTACAATAGTACTACTGGCGGTTATTCAAGAGGAATAAGCAAAAGAGTAGCCAACAAAAATCTATCAAACTAAGGAAAAAAACTAATACCACGACTCTCATACCAACCTAACCGCACAATTTCGTGATGTTTATCGGCAAGCACAAAAACCTATTATAGCCTACTTGTATAGTAACAACTTTGTAATCTTTTGGTTAACTTTCATCACAACTGACTATTTTGTTCTCGCTATCTCAATTGCAAATTGCGCATGCAAGTATACTTTTCATTTTTGAAGCAGAGAGACTGCAGTGTTTGTTGCTGTAACGTGCTTTGCCTTTGCTACAAATAATTTTATGAAGACTTGTTGTTTCTACAGGTTCAAATCCAAAAGTAATTCGCTTCCACCCAAATTTTGTTGCTTTTAAAAGTGCCATAGATAAGGATAGTCATTCATGACATGTCGTTGTTGGTCCCTGACTCCTTCTTCGAGAGAAGTGCATCGCAAAAGCCGAAGAGCCTTAGAACACAAACGATTCCCACCACCTGGACCAGGCATAGCACTTAAATGAAGAAAAAGTCGCCAAAGAGAATGCATGTTAAGATCCCACAGCAGGACACTGGGCTAAGCAGAACGAAATAAGAAATGGCTTGAGCCGTGTGACCACAGATGCTGCCCGTAAGATAGTTAATTCTGACAATTCGATGTGTCAAGAATTCTGTAGAAGGATATACCCGTCGCAGTGAAGATTAGAGAGGACATTGCAAGCATGGCAAAAAGCAATAAAGACTGTGGGTAGACATGTAGCGTGAAAGAAGAAATAGAACAACAATAAAGCAGAGTCGGGACGTAGCAAGAGGCTGAGATAAGTGGTAGATTTGTTCGTCCTGCCAATCGAACTGCAGCACACAGCTTGCAGAATGGCGCAGGATTTATCTGAAAAAACTCCGCCTGCCAAACGGGAAAAGGAGTAGGCAAGAACGCCAGAGTTTCTCTTTCAATAAGAACCACTGTCATTTTGCCAGAAAAAAAATCCGCTTTTACTCTAAGGCAAATTCGTAATAGAAATTGAGCGGCTACAAGCAGAAGAAAAGAGAAAAACCCTTGCTGTGAGTTCGTTATTGCTATTCGGTAATATTCTTCAATCGATTCCTCACTCGGTATGACGGCCAATAAATATACAGGGTGGTCGCTAGAAAACCAGAAAATTTGTCAAACAGCTATTTATTTTTACAAAGAATAACTTTTACATAGTTTTTTAAAGGCATATGTTATATTACACTCAGAGATGCTCAAAATGTCGTCCGTGCATTTGAGAGCAGTGTCTTAACCTAGAAATCCAAGCTCGAGTAGCGTTTTGAAGGGTGACCTGTGAGATATCGTTCCAAGCACAGGTGAAACAGCTAAATCTTTTACTGTGGCACGTGCCTCATTTGAAATTTGTTTCTTTAGACCCGTTTCTTTTTTCCGTGTACTAGCTGTTTCAGGTTCTTCTCGTTTCAAAGTAGCAACAACATTATTAAACTGATTCCTTGTAATCGTTGAAAAAAATTGGGTAACACAACTAGACATTTTGTCAGTCCCCAAGTCGGATTTTCACCTTTAAAAAGAATAATCACTTGCCTTTGAAGTCTGACAACTGTTTCCTGCCTCCTTCCATGATGTGCGTGTCAAAATAGAAATCAAATAGAACTTAAAAGGTATCAACCTAAAACAACCTAGAACCTAAAAGAAAAAAGAACGTATCGAAATAGAAAGGAGTAAGCACGCATTTTATTCACAATCTCATCTGATTTTCAAATTTTCTGCTTTTCTAGCGATCATCCAGTATTGACGAAATGGTTAAATCGGGCAATACAAACATATATATATATACACCGGTATATATATATATATATATGTGCACGCGAATCACGTGACACAATAATGCAATGGAGTTTTGCTAAGATTGATGTGAAAGCAATGCAGTTTCCTATACCAAATGTCAACATTGATATTTAACACCAGGTATAGGAAATAATAATAGTGTATTAAAAAATAAAACCAGATACAAATTAAATTACAGTCAACACAAAGCAAAGCAAAACCAAATACGCACGTAATCAGCACAAGAGCTCTCTCGTTTACACGCATCTAATCCACTACTGAGCCTTGCAAAACTAGTTTAGGGGTCACCGCAAATACAAACTTGCTAACATATTGCAAAGTCTAATGGTGGATCGCCACAAACCGCTCATCAGAATAACCACGAAGTCCTGTGATAATAGATAAACACGCGAGTTTGTAGTTATTCTGATGAGCGGTTTATGTCGGTCCCACCATAACACTTTGTAGTATGTTAGCAATTTTGCACTTGCGGTGTCCCCAAAAACTGCTGTTGCAAAGCCTCAGTAGTAGATTAGATGTGTACAAACGAGAGAGCTCTTTTCTACTGCTTGTTGTCGCTCCATTTTTATCGCGAATTTATCTGAGAGAAAAAGCGAATCTTTTTTTGTGGCAAAATGACAACAGTCTTATTCAAACAGAAGAAACACAGCAATCTTCAGTTCAAATCATAAGGTTTTAATTCAGTAGAACGTCGAGGTGTGCAAGAGCAGATTCCGCCTGGGAAAGATAGAGGTAAGTCAGAGCCAGAGCATCCAGTAAAAAGGAGCCCCACGCTGAAAGAAGGATACTTCGAAGAAGAAAAACAAGCATAAGGAGTTTTCATGGAAAAACAAATTTAAAACGAGATGGTTGACTGGAAGCAAATCTTCAGAAGAATTGGGAAAGCCTTGTTGGTTTAGCCAATCCTGAAATAGGAAAAAAGAATGCTAGACGAAGAAGTTGCTGTTGTAAGAATAAGGGGAGATAAATCTGGGTGACTCGCAAAGAAGGCAGAAAAGCCTTGGGAAGGAGAAGAGTGATAGATGAAGATAAGCGACAGTTGTTTATCACGCCATTGGTTGGGACGTTTGTTGGCAACGCAAAGAAATAAAAACCTTTGGGGTACCGGAAGGCTAAAACATACTTGAGAATAGAGTAAAAAATTTCATAAAAAAGATAAACAATGCTTGGAGGGGTCCAAAAAGAAGAAGAGGGAAAAGAGCTTTGCTTTCAGCAGAAATATGTTTAGAAAAAGAGAGAATGCAGTCTAAGGTGAACCCAAGAAAATTCGATGTAATGTTGAACTGAAGTAGCGTTCTATCTATTATGGTTGTTGCGTTGACATTTCTCTCTAAGAAAACCAGTTAAATTTGATAATTTAAAGAGCTTATTTGTTGGAAAAAAATTAAGTCATTTGAAATTATCAGATCATCAAGTTATTATAAAAAATTAAACATCCATATCACTAAATAAAGCCAACATTAGCTTTGTAACAATTGTTTAGTGTAAATAGTCTTGTGGTTGTGTTTAATGCTATTAGTTTTCTCCGATCATGAGCATTGCAGGTGAATAAAAACTGATTTCACTTGTGGTATTGATATAGCTAGCAACAAGCAAATAATATCTCCACAGGTCAAAGCTTTCAAAAATCTTTAGACCAAAAGTAGGTCGCTGGTCTTCTAAATGGCACTTTTTAAAAAATAGGGGTTGTGACAAAATAGTCTTCAAAAGATTGCACTTTGTCTGTTTCTCCTCTTTAACCACACTGCCGTGAGTGACCCTGCTAATAGCAGAAATTAATTTGATTATTTGGTGGTTATACTCTTGAGTTAATGGAAAGCATTCTTTCTACCATTTAGTTCTAGGTCGATTAGTGATTGCTATTCTTTGGGGCCAAGGGCTTATCGTTTTGGCACCCCAGAGCTGCTTGGTGTCTCGTACTGCAGTCATTAGCACCGTTAGTACCAATTTCCAGAACCCTCTACAAGAAGATTGATCATACTGGCCAAAGAAGATCTTTCTCAAACAAAACAACAATAACATTGTTTCTACCACAAAAAATTTGTCTGTGCTGCATGGAGAAAAACTTTAAATGCATGAGTAACTTTAAACCAAATGCTTCTAAAAAATGACCTTTGTCTCACTGTAGTAGGTAATATTAATAACTAGAAGTTACTTGGTAGCTTTTGAACATGAACAGTTAAACAGTTAAATGAACAGTTAAATGTTCCATTGCAGCTGTAAACAAGGAAATTTTGCTGATCAAATCTAATATAAATGAGTGTAGTACACACTTTTTACTATTGGCTGTCGTTTTGGTTCTTCTGATTAGGATTAGACTAGACCAGGAGTGCATGCAGCCTTGGGTGATAAGTTATGTGGCTGTATAGTGTGTACACATTTTGAATGTAAATCCCCTCGCAAAAAATAACCTTATCTTTACATGAACAGAAAAAGAACTCAATTTGAAAAAAAACTTTGGTCAAGATTAGAAATTTTACGTTCAAAATTTTTATCTTCAAGATGAGAAAAGATCGTCACTCACATAACCAAAAAAATTCTTAATTTGATATTCTGGTAGTTGTGAATTCAAAATAAAGTTCATAATGTGCTCTCCAATAGTGAAAAGATCGTGCAGCTCTGGACAAAGCTATTATTCTTGGTTATAAGTAAATGATTCTAGCCTGTGCTAAAATCACAAACAAGAACAAAGAGTTGGGTTGTTAGCACTAGCCTAATAGCTAATAGGCTTTAAACGCATTAAACCTTGACAGAAAATTATTGAACTGTCAGCTGTAAGATGAAGAGCAAATATAAGGCTATTTTTTCTAACAATTCTTGTGATATTATGTACTTATATAAGTCTATGGGTCCTACTAAACAGTACATGACCATGATGTCCAAAACAATGTCTTGCAGTGTCAACTAATCCTAGCCATAGCCCTTACTCAAATCTGAACCTTGCGCAATGCGGATATTGTGGAACATTGCAAACATGTACTAATTAAATTTACTGCCTATACTGATAACTGCTACAGTGGGGATTAGGTATATCAAAATAATTTAAATCTAATTTTAACCCAAGCTTTGAGGATTTAGTATATGCATAGAACATGATCAGGTATCATGTGAAACAAATGACCTTATTTTAGATTTCATACTTCGCCTCATTTCATCCTAACTCAAAGAAACTTACATGGTAGTTAAGTAGATTTCCGAGTTTCCTAAAAAATCTACCTTAGTCCATAAACTGACCTTTATCCTTATTCTAACTCTTGACTAAATACTATATCTTAATCCTGATTCTTCTAATTTCTACACTAAAATGCTCATCTGCTAATGTGTGTAATTTCCACATTTCTTCAGTATTTAATTCCATGTATCCAGCAATGCAGCTATTTCATTAGGCTAGTAGATACATACATTGCATACTCTACCTACTGTTAATCAAATTTGTAATTATTTTGTAGTTCTTGTTTTATTTTGAATATTAGTTTTGTATCAATTTCATGTTGATGGAAGTTCCAGAATCAATTGCTCCTGTAAGTGATGAAAGTCCAAGATGTTCTCGTCTAAGCTCTGTTGAATCTGATCAAGTAAGTAATCGTGAAAAATCTCCATCCAGTGTTCATTTTAAATCCACTTCAGAAGTTAAAAAGAAGCCCAAATTATCTAAAGTTAGTTACACAGAAAGTGACTCTATTGGCAGTGCGAGCAGCTTGTTATTTGGCAAAAAGAAGCTTACAACTGGAAGCAAAGGGACATCATCATCTCTTGGTATTACTAGTGCTGATTTAGATGATGAAATTTTAGTTGGAGATGAAAGGGAGTTTCATAATGCATGCAAACGTGGTGATGACACTGTTGTTGAAAGATTAATCAAGACTGACATTGATGTTAATTCCAAAAATAAGGATGACAGAACTCCTTTGCATTGGGCTGCAGGTAATGGCCATATAAAAATCCTAAAACTATTACTTATTGATGGAGCTGCTATTGATGCAGCAGATAAGTTTGGCATGGACTCTTTATTATGGGCATCTTGGTTTGGACATGATGAGTGTGTGCAGCACCTGGTTTACTCTGGAGCAAAATGTACCTCACATAACAAGCATGGATCTACATGGTTGCACTGTGCTGCTCATAATGGTCACCTAGATGTTGTTATGTTGTTAACACAAGAGTTGCGAGACTTTGACAAAGATACTACTGATCATAGTGGAAGATCAGCTCTGCATATTGCTTGTAAGCAAGGAAACTTGGATGTTGTTACAGTCTTATTAAATTGTCACTGCAAATCAAATCTGAAAGATAAATCTGGCAACACACCGTTGCACATTGCTGCAGTACATGGCCATCATGGATTGATTGAATTGTTGGTTAAGAATAAATGTTCAGTTGATGATATTAATAATGACCAGCACTCGGCCCTTCATGTTGCTGCTCAAGAAGGTCATGTAGAGTTTTGCAAAGAATTATTGAAGTTAAATGTTGATATCAATTGTGAAACTGAAGACGAGACGAGTCCATTGCATTTAGCAGTGTTAAAGGGCCATGTTGATGTTACTGAACTCTTAATCAAATGTAATGCTGATATTGACTCTGCAAACAAGCATAATCAAACCCCATTACATTTTGCTGTAAGAATGAATAATTTAGAATTAGTAACCCTTTTGTTGAAAGCAGAAGCTAATCCCAGTATCCCTGATGCAAGGGGTGAGACACCTCTTCATTTAGCAGCTGAAAATGAGCTGTATGATATTACTGAGATCTTACTGTTAGCCAACTCAAATACCACTGTTAAAGATAATACAGGAAAAACGCCACTAGAAGTTGCTGCTAGAGGAAACAATGGTACAATAGTTGACATGATAATAAAGTCTGAAAGACATCGACAATATCTGCAGTCCCAAGGTACTAATTTAGTTAAGGGCATATTAAAAGACGTTTCTTTCATGCCTGACAAAGATCCTAACAGTCAGCATTTCAGAGCACTGTTATTTAGACTTGCATCAAAATACTTGAAATCTATTGAATGGAAGCAACTTGCATTTTATTGGGGATTCACTGATCGGCAAATGCATGCAATAGAAGAACAATATACGGGAAACAAGAGCTATCGAGAGCATGGACACAGAATGTTGTTGATATGGTTGCATGGCTGTCTTTTGAAAGAAGGCGATCCAGTTAAAGATCTTTATGAAGGATTGCTTGGCATCAATAAAAAAGAGCTTGCTGATCTGATGAGAACTAAAGCTTCACAGGCTGGTGGTGAACGTAGGAAGTGTACTCTGCTTTAACAGAAGTGTAGCGTAAAATTGATTATCATTCCAAGTGTTAAATTAACCTTTTTCTAATCACAGTACGTGTTGAGATTAAAACCTATACTGAGTGCAAGGGTTTTGGCTGAAAGAAATAAGTATTGATAATCAATTTTACATTACTTCCTTTAATCTTAATACTTTACCAAACATGACATAGCATCAATTACATTTACGTGCTCAGTACATGACTCACTTTTGTAAGTTTATTTAAAAGGAACTTGAACTTGACGAGAACTGCATTTGCAATAATTCTTCAAATTTATATCAACATCACTTTAGATCGCACTGTATTATTTCACTTATAGAAAACAGAAGTTGCACAACACCAGACGGTTAATTGAAAGCCTTTTGTCATCTTTTCGTATGATTTCGTTTTCTAGTGTTTAAGCTCACTTGATTGTTATTCATGCACTAAACGTTTTCTGTGATTTGCGTGCTCCACTCATTTTTGACTCTACTTTCATTATAATAAGGGGATTTTTGCAATTACAATCAAAAGCTAGCAGCTTGCTTCGTTGTACTGTTTGGATAGTGTGGAGGATGAATAGGTGCTATAATAGTTTTATTTAGGTGTAGGGTATTCGACTTTTTTCCTTAATAACTGCGGAACAACGGCAAACTATGCCACAGTGTAATGTGTTTGAAAAATACTTGTGTTTGCAGTGTCATTTATTCTCAATAAAGAAAAGTGTCTGTATCTGAATTCATTCCTTTATTTATGTGCATAGTGCACACACTGTGATGCTCGTTCTAAAGACTGCAATGTATTTCGTTATTTTGAACCTTATTTATTGCCTTATTTCAAACGATACTTCATCAATAGTTGTGTTATGAATTCCTACCTAAAGTCATGGCAAAATTATTATGTTACTGAAGTTTTTTATAAAACTATCTCATACACATGTAGTACGTGTTTTCAATTGTATTTTTTGGAACTTTAACTAGTAGTACCATTGTTTGCTTATTTTTGCTTAAATGTCTAGTAGTACTTTCTGGTCTCAGCTTTAAACAAAGGATTCAATAGCACATAATATGTAGCTTATTTTACCTTGCATCATTTGTTTTTGTTCAATTTTTGTCAAAGCATTTGATTTGTAAAAAGTGTAATATGTGATATAGTCTTTTGAAACAACCTTTCAAACCTAGTGTTATGTACGTGAATTATAACTGCGTATCTGCAAAGCTTCTTAACAACTGGTGTATCTAAAGCAAAAAATAAGAAAAGATTTTTCCCAAATTCTTCAATATTTTGCAACACCAGTTCAAAGACAACTGATATTTTTAGGGTTGTGATCTCTTGGATTCAAAATTTGACTCTTGCAAATGTGTGTGTGCTCGAAATTTTGTTGCCCAATTGTGCTGGCGTTTATAGTTCTCTTATGTCAACCATCTTGGTGTATTACTTCAATGCTTTTGAAATCATGCTACGAAATGCTCTACTGTGACATAAATTCAATCGGTTTTGCTACCGACTCTAATAGTAAAATTTGATATTCTGTGATGTATATTATTGAAATAGTAAAATTTGATATTCTGTGTGATATATATTATTGAAATGAATTAAAATTGTGCCCAATCATTAATTATACCAGTGTTTTTGAAGCATCTTATCTCTGTGACATACACTTTGATAATGAGATGAAGTTAATTTCAGATGACGAATGCCTCACTCAACGTGGACACTTGTACTCATCGAAGATGATTTATTTTTTGTTAATATTCTGCAACCATGTTAATATTTTGTTATGTTCAAGACAAAACAGTGGTAAAGAAATTGTATTTGTTGTGCTTTTTTATAATCTGAATGTAACTTTTCGTGATTATTTATGCAATTTCTGATTGGATATTTTGTTTGTTTTTGACGTCTTTGGGTGCCTCCACACAGTATTCGTTTTGTCTGGTTTTCGTATGCTTTCTCTTGCAGTTTTAAACAAAAATTTTGTTCCGCTGAGCTATTCATATGGAGGTTCATAGTTTACAAACTGTGAACCACCATATGAATAGCTAACGTCCGGTTATATCCCCAAGCTACCTCCCAAAAGCGTATACAAATGCTTCTGGTACGTACTTAGCTAATAAAACTGGATGTTCCAACAACGTAATGCTATACAAAAACCAAGCGAATAAAAATGCTGAAGAGAACACTTATAAAAACTGGATATAAACTTGAAGAACGTAACTGTGTACGGCCACTTTTTTCCCGCAGCTTCATATACATCATCAACGCATGCTGTGTGTTAAAGCCGCATCTTTCGTCGTTCAGCGACTACATTTGCAGTCCTTACCATTTCTTTGTGTTTGCTTCACTTTCACACCAGGTATTTTTTTTCATTTGCAGATCAACTAGGTTTTGCGTGATATTACTTAAAATGAATAGTCATGCTATGGCGACAACCACTACAGCAGTGCCAATGCACCATGATTCCAATAACAGATCCATGGTAGACGTAATGACCCACAGAGAACATGACATGATGAATATGGTAAGATCTTTCACCTAATTTCCATGATCTTGTCTTTTGTAAGTGGCCTTAATGGTTCGTCACATAATAACTACCAAAATAGGTGAAAATTTCAGTTATGACGTAAGTAGTTTTATAGCCGGTTTGATTATGGGATAAACCTATTTTATGTTCTAGCTACAAATAGCTGAAATGATCGTTAATATTTGGTACAGTGGTGCTTGGAGGTTTATTTGCCACGAAGAGTGCAAAGTATTATTTTTCACTGAAAAGTAGCACCAGGACTAGATGTTGAGAGACCCGGATCCGTGATTTCGACAATGTCTTTGCATATACGATAGCAGTATAGCTGTCAATAAAAATTTCTCACTTCAATATTTTGTCCTTACTGGCGTCACGAAAATAGTTGGATATGTTTCAAAATTTGCTGTGTGATCTCCGAGATATTTGTTGTAGTTAGCAATTTGTTGTCTGCTCGCTATTATATGCCATCATCATTTCATGTCATTTTTAGATTATACCTCGTATCGTAACATTAAAACCCGTAATAACAGCTATAGAAAGAGAAGCTTATTTTAATATCTGTTCTAGAATTACTTTGACGTAAATGGTTGACCATAAATATCCATTTGCTCCCAAGTCAATTGCTAAATGCAACCACAAGGTATCAATTCTTATCTGAGTGCTTTTTTAACAGCTATTTGACCAAACTTTTAAGTTTTCTGTAATGTTACCGCATGCGCGTTACTCTAGGTTTCTAAATAACAGTGAAATCGCGGTATAAGTTGCTACCCAAGGTTGTCGCGAAATTGTCCATATGTCTTTTTTCAATAGTTTTATTTTGGTAAAATTTTCTGAATGATTTGATATGATGCATTGCGAAGGTGGCTGGCGTGGATTTTGATGACCCAACGCTTGTCATTGTTTCAGTTAACTTCCTGGAAGTGTTTTAGCATTGTAAGGTCTTTTTGATGTCTTTTATAAAATATCCGAATGCCTTTTAAAATGATCGAGTATTTTGCTGTTCAGATGCACATGACTTTCTACTTCGGTGTTACAAACGTTTCTATTCTGTTCCAAGATTGGACAGTTAACTCATCTGGAGGTAATTTATTTTCTTGACTTAATCCAATTAAATTGTGATTTCATTTTTTTTACATTTACCATAACTAGAATCAAGGTGCAGCTGTATCTATTTATTTCAAATTGTCTCTCCTTCTGTATATTGTTTGCACTTTCACAGCTTTATGTTGTAGTACAATTTTGGTACTGGTATAACATATGTTCTACGTGTATGTTTTTGGTATAGCGTGTGATTTACACGGACAGTTGGGGTTATTTTTCATTGTTTTAGATCACATACCAAGACTCCACCTACGTTGTAAATCATATGTTATGCTGTCACCATAATTTCTTTGATTAAACTTTTTGTACAATATGTCACGTGTCGATTATTCTGCAGGCAAGCGTTTGCTCGACCTCAAAATCTTGCTCTTTTGATAGGAAAATTGCAAACAATTTTTATAATGCCACTTCCTTACAGAAATGGTGGGAGCTTGCATCGGTGTATTCATTGTGGCTATGCTCTATGAAGGCTTGAAAGTTCTACGAGAGTCATTGCTGAAAAGATCAATGGATTACCGACGTGTGGCTACTGATACTGATGGGGGACGGCTTATTGGAAATGGAATTGCTGACATGTAAATATATTAACGATAACATCTGTGCGCTAACCAGTTGAAGCGTCATTTCAAATTCGTCGTGGGGAGATTGTATGTAGAAATCACAAATTGGTAGTAAAAATATTTGAAGTCAAAAGTTTAATGCCCCACTAAAACGCTCATAACACATTGTGGTATTATTTAATAAAGTGAAGTTCTGAACAGTTGGCTAGTATTTGGGGTTGGCTAGTTTGCGTTTGTGTAAAAGAGTGGAAATGAAAACTTGCTGGTGATTCAATATCGGAAGCATGATGAAATTTACTGACTGTTATTGCACAGCAATCATTGCCGTGCCTGACCATCTCCTGTAAATAGACAAAAAGAAATCATTGAGTTGTATTCTGTCGGCTAAGTCAACTCGGTTGTCGACTTCACTAGAATTGTTGGTCATTTGATATCTCAAAAGCTCAACAGTAGTCAATTTGGGTTATTTTAGTCAAAAGAAAAGAGAGTTTCGACTAAAACATCAAATTCAAGTCGTGGGTCATCGTGATTAGCAGGTAAGATCGCCGTGAGCGTGGTCTACTTGCAAAAGGCATTGAGATCATTCTGTTTACGCCAAATTGTATTTTACCAAATAGGTACGATCTTTTCGGCCTACTAAACAAGTTGAAATAAAACTATTACGTGGAGTGTGCCACTACCACCAGATGTCATATCGCTGCGTAACAGCTAAAACTTTTGTTTTGGGGAGAGCTAGCGCATATACTATTGTTCACTTCTGCTAAAAAGATTATTAGCGATAGCTCCGGCAATGCAAATGCAACAGGGACACAAAAACTCGTTACAAGAGTTTAATTTAAGCGAATTGACTCGCGTGGCTTGCATTAACGTTAAATGGAGTTTTGTTTTTCACGGTGATGATCACAAATGAATGTACACAACATCACTGTTGCTACCGGCATGTCTGCCCGTGGCGAGCTCGAATTACGTAATTTACACTTAAGCATCAGACACCGTCGTTCTAATCGAAATAACGGGTTTGAACCCTGCAATTTACATTAATCAGCATAGAGATGTTGTAATTGCACCCTATTTTGTTGAATCGTGAGGGAGTATTTAATGATGACTAGCTAAGTACCTTTCGTTATCGGCAAAAAAGTGCTACTTGATGTTTTTACAAGGAATTTACAAATTTGAAATTGTTTCTAAGCGAACGAAAAAAATCACACTTGCAAACGATTTGTTGTGTTGAGTACCAATCAGGGCACTAGCATTCTCAAAATAACAAAGCATGTGTGAGCGCCTAGTACTATCTAACTGAAGGGTTGCTTTCAACTGTATTGTAAGACAAGCAACGCCAATGCTTTTTAACATTTTCAGCTCGTGATCTTTTACTAACGTTTGTTTTTAGGGGATCACTGTGAGATATTATGGCCAAACAACAATGACACACCTGAAATACTAAACGGAAACGAAATATTAGCAACACACAAATTACTAGTGATGGAAAACTAGCTTTTTCATTGAATGTGATTACATCAAGTCGCATGACATGAGGCACGTTAATACTCAACGTGGCATTAAAGTTGTGAGCTTTAAGGCCATTTCGATTTTGATGAGAGTTTAGAAACCGGATTTCCGTTCATTTGCGATTTTGTCAATAGAAAATGACAAATAATCTGGTAACTTTTGAGAAACATTTTTAGTTAAATGCTGGAAAACTAGCATTTTGAAATGATTCGCGGCCCGCTAGCTGGAAGATTTAAGCTAACTGATATGTGTTACGCTTAGTGAAATTTCGTCATGTTTTCGATTTGGTCATAAGTTCGATTTCATCATAAGTTTCTTATCTGCGCGACTGAAAAACGCGTCTGTTTTGGAGACTACAGTTATTACCGTGGCTAAGAATTATTGACGTAGTTTTTTACTCGTCAGCCAATAAACCTGAACTTGTTTCGAGCTGCTTGTATTGGTCACATTTCTGTGTAGCATCGGTAAAAACCTGTAGCCTCCAGCATTGTGACAACATTTGAAAAGCTAAAAAAACAAAAGGTACTATTGCATTCAACCTGATGGTCTTTTAGATAGCGCATTTAGTCGTTTCACTTTTCGCTTTCACCGTTTTTTGTTTTTTTCACTGGTTGGATTTCGATTGAAGTTTCATAGCGTTCGTCAAAATATTCGGATGCTATGCTACGTCAATTGTTCCATTACAAAGACAAATTGAAACGACGCGCTTTTAAATAGGCGTATTACGTACGCATCAAATAACCTTTTGGTCCATGCCCAGTATGGCGGTTTTCGCAATCACATGTAAAACTACTCACCGATATTTAGTGGTTTTGCTGTTTGTATCGCGGGCTTGAACTCAACTTGTAACAAAACCTCTATTTGCTTACCGACAAAGGGCGCAAGTCAATATTGATACAAGCTGCGTACTTGAAAACCAAATCATAGAACTTTTCGTCTGTATTTTACGCTTTACAGGCTCAACCGGGAGCCACAGTAACATAACATTTACCTGGGATGTTAATGACCTCAGTGACGGAGTATAGGAACTGCTGTCAGGGCCGGGTAGGGGTGATGTGAAGAACCGAAACCTTCCAGGAACGATTTGCATACTATTATGTTGCTGAAAGTTTTACTTGACGCTTTCACGTTAATTGTTTACTCCACCTCTTGAAAAAAAGTATCGTATAAACAACAGTTGAGGTTCCCACCGTAAATCTCATCTAAATCAGGCTAAAGAAAAGAGACTGCCCGTTTTGAACTAATCATAAGCTCTCTGCGATGGGGGTGTCGCGTCCGATGTACAAAGAAAGAGACGTTCTTTTCTTGTGGCACGTAAAGTATTTGACTATACAGCTTTTTTTAACCGACTTTTCCCATTGATCCTCTTTAACTACGGCCTAAGCGTTAGAGGTATACTTTTAAAAGTTTCGCGTAGAATGGCAATGTCTAGTTGCAAACAACCTTAAGCCTGGTAAACACAACTACGTACTCAAATTTTAAGTAAAAAACATTTACTTTCTATGTTCGATTACTTAATATACGCTAAGAAATTTTACTGTGCTCAATCAATAGTTCCATATGTGTTGTCTTAATATATCTTGTCATCGTTTGTCAAGATAAACAGTCTTCGCTATGTGTTCAAAAGGGTGGATGAATCTTTCTTCAAATTAACCCAACTATAGAAAAACATATACCGTAAATGCAGCATCAACCAAAATTTTAGGGCTTTTATTTAACTTGGTCTCGTGGTTGGCTCCGTTTAAGCCTTCTTCATTCGTTGTAGCCAAAGCTGTAGAGACATTTTTGGAGGAAGTTATTAATCGTAGTTTTTGTGTAGAACGTCGGTATATCCAATTTATATAAAGTTGTAGTCGAAGCCCACGTAAGCGCTTAAGCTAAAACAGTGCAAGTGTCTACTTACAATTAGCTTTTAGGGGCCCTAACTCAACGTATTTGTTGAATTATTTCAAAGCCCTTCTTCATAAAAACGCGTCGTTTTGTTGCAAAATGTGGCACCATTATATCTGCCTGATGTAAATAAATCAACTAAGTTAGTTAAACTTTAAGCGTTATTTAAGAACAGCTTATGTTTTGTGCTGCGATTGTCGAGACTTAAAGGATTAAAATGGCATACTGTTTGAACTTTTTTTCATAATTAATTACTGGTGTTCAAATTTGATTAGAAGCTCACCCGTAGTTTTTGTCAAAATGCGTCAACAGCCTTACGTAGGCTGCTCTGCTATCAGCTCAAATGCATGGTTGGTGTGGTACATTATTTGGCTATCGTATTTACTGTTGGTATGTATTAAGGCGTGAGTACTTTGAGTTACGCATACATATATCGTTACATCGTAGTTTGCGCCGATGTGATGAAATGCTCAATTGCACGTTGTGAAAATGTTCGGAGAAATTTTTGAAATGACCAAAGCTTTGATTGCCAAAAATCGTTGTTTTTTTGCATTTTGTCTACAAAAACTACTGATTTTTAAACCTTTTGTAGTGAACGCTTCTTCTTTCGCTGCTTGCTGCAATTAAAGTAGTTCAGACGCCCTCCACGATTCGGCTTGCAAGAATTTCTTGTCATTATGCTATGATCCACATTCATCAAAACTTTGCTCAGCGATCATGTAATTAAAAATTTTGGTAGAACTGTGGTTTAAGATGTATGATTCCCTCACCGCTCGTTTCGAAGTAAAGAATGAGCAAGCATTGAAAAACCTGCGTCTTTATACGGCCAATGACAATTTGGCGACGCCTCATTTTGGAATCCATGACCAACAAGTTCTCCATTAGGTGCATCACGTTTTCTTTTTACTGCTATTGAACGCTTACCAACTTGAAATGACCTAGCCAATCGTTTGCTGTCGAACACGGCTCATTGACAATTGTGGGAACCCTCGATAGCGATGCTAGATACCCTTTATATCTTTATTACAGAAGTGGATATCATTGGCTGTTACGTTGCTAGATGCTAGATACCCTTATATCTTTATTACAAAGGTGGATATCATTGGCTTTATTCAGACCAGCAATCCCATTTTGTGTTCACTTACTGATGTATATACTTCTCATTGCAACGTGGTCAATTGGGTGGGAGCGCTGTTTTAGTGGTGGCAATGATCTTGAAGTTGTGGGTTTAATCCTCGCTATGACTTTCCTGTTGTGTCCCTGTAAAAGTACTTCAAATTTAGTTTGCGCAGATTCACTGCGTGCAGCAGAAATGTGCTGTACCAGTGGTTTGGGTAGCTTCAAAGTTGTTTCTGGTATTGTGCGGTTCGATGCTTTTTCCGTGATCGGAAGTAACTTAACTCGTGACAGATTTCTGAATCACGCTGCTGTGTGAATTTGTTGTTGTTGTGATTACCCCTCCTTTTCCTCGGGATGAAGGTACGGCAGGAACGGCAATTCATGTTTATGCCGTCAACCCAATTGAAATTAGACTAGGGGAAAGATGGCAGCCCATTTCGAACCAGTCATGAGTGACTGGTAGCCCCACCAACTAGGCGGACTGCCACTGGTGGGTACCCAAAAGTCGCCTTTTACGACATGCTGGGTTAGCAAGTTCACAATTGTAACCCGGTGAAGTACGGGTACGCCACCTGTCTGCCACATTAAGGTGAAGGCGTCCCGTTGAGTGCCTTGCCCAAGGACACAAGCAAGCAAGCTTGCCGGCTTGTCCTCCACCCAATCCCTTTTTTAAGCTGAGCGCCAAGCAGGGAAGCTGTGAATACCATTTTTAAAGTCTTTTGGTATGACTCGACTTGGGGAATAAACCTCAGGTCTACCGCCTGCGTAGTGGATGCTCTAAGCACTACACCATCGCGCCGGTTGCTGTGTGAATTTCGCAATGCTCGTTGCTTTGTCGCAAGTATTTAAAAATGTGCTCTTGCGTACGGAGTGTCAGCAGCCGGTTTAAACGCAAAATTAATGCCTGCTTGTGCTTGCTTGTTGCAGGCATTAATTTTGTGTTTAAACCGGTTACGTTTTTGTGCGCACTGCCACACTTTCCGCTGTTTGGTTGGACTTTTTGTTGTAGACCTGCAATGTACCAGCACTTCGGGCATCTCCGTACTGAGTCTGAGCACGAAGATGTTGTAATATAACTGACAAAAGGATTTCCAGTGACTGGAGTAAAAAAATGGCAAAAGTTTAATAGTTCTCTTTTAATTGCGATATTGTCGATCTGTCTTATATCTCTAGAAAGCAGCACGGTAATTGATTTTCGATTTTTTTGACAGGACCATTTGCACATCGTCTCATTGGCTCCAGACTCTGCTTCACCTTCTGCAAGTGACTGTTAGTTACGCACTGATGCTTATATTTATGACATACAACGCTTACTTGGCCATATCTATTATACTTGGTGCAGGTTTTGGTTATTTTGTATTTGGATGGAAAAAGGCCGTAATCATTGACGTTAATGAGCACTGTCACTAGCACTTCTAATACCTCAAAGTTTGACGGGCTATGTTTTAGCTATTTTTACAGTTTGTAAAGAAGTTTTGTAAATGCCACACAGCTCTTTCTTACTTTTCTTTTGTGATTTTAGTTAGGTATTTTTGTTATTGTGAGATATGAGGAATTGTTCGACCAGATCAAATTTAAGAAGGGATTATGTGATTAATCTGAACTATTTTTCTGTGAACAATTTTCACGTACTTACTGCTTCTTGATTAAACGGAAGTTAAAACCACCCAAAAGGAGGGTGCTTATGTTGGTGGGAAAGCAAGTAGGATGGCGAGCAAGGTCAATTGTCAAACTTGACCTTTGATACGCTTTTAACAACGAACTCTTGTTTTAAAATGAAGCTAAATACTATCTATGCATTACTGGGCATATTGTGTCGACTTTAGCCATTGTATTACATAATTTGTTCGTTCGAGCAGTTTTTATTGCAGTTTTCATGCCACTGATTTCGATTCTTAGAAGATATTTTATGAAATAGATGTGCACGGGCAGATAGACCAAGCTCATTTTGGGGAAGATAATGTGCTTTGACCGATAGCTGAACAGATAGGTTCCGATTTGTAGCGATATGTTTTAGACCAAGTTGAGTTTTCGGTCGCATCGATTGAGATTTACTTTCTTTTCTGTGGTTGCTTAGTAATATGGATTATCTTGCTGTGTGTTATGGCAATGCATTAAAAATTATTTATCATTTGACATCCAATCAATGATCATTCTATGTTATTTTGTGATTTGAAAAGATTTTAAAGCCACAACTTCTCTTGATTGATTAGCTTACTTAAAAAATTATCACCCAATATTTTTAGTGTGCGATGTTCGTGTGCTTGTGAACGCCATCTACATTTTACGCAATGGTAACGTTTTATTTATTCGATTTACACTGACCGATAGCTGAACAGATAGATTACGAATTGTAGCAATATATTTTAAATCAGGATAAATTTTTGTTCGCATCGATTTACTTTCTTGTAGTGGTTGCTTAGTAATATGGATTATCTTGCCGTGTGTTTTGGCAATGCATTAAAAATTATTTACCATTTGACATTTAATCGATGAACATTCTATGTTATTTTGTGATTTAAAAGATTTTGTCCTAGCCACAATTTCTCTTGATTGATTAGCTTACTTAAAAAATCATACGTAAAAAATTATCACACTATTTTTTGTGCAACGTATGTCTGCTTGTGAACGCCATCTACATTTTACGCACTGGTAACGTTTTTTCTTTTACATTGTTTAATAAATAATGGTCATTGCTTCTAACTCTGGTCTGCAAAAAAGAGATAGTAAATCTGTTTGTTTACGAACAACGATCACACCTTATTTGCATTACTTTAAAGGCGAAAAAGTAATCAACCGTACGAAACAACTACGTGGTCTCTTGCAAGAGCAGCTGTTTATTAGATGCGTGTCCTGCTCTTTTCCCACGAGTGCTTTAAATTAAAAGTCATTTGCATATGCGTAACAAAAACATTGGTTGTACGTTGTAAATATGTTTTTGTCATTCAAAATCCAAAACAGATGTTGTTACCCAAATAAGCGACCTGCTATTTTTCATGGTTTGCATTTGGATGTTCTAGGGCTGGCTATTCACGATGAATCATCTGTCCTCGTATGCTTCGCGGTAGATTTTATTCAGTTTTAAGTTGATCACAAATCAAAATATTTTTGAAAGCATTGCTAGTGGAGCAAAAAATTACATCATGCATCGCTCAACGGTGACGAGCGACGTCAAAGCCTTCGGAGACTTGAGTTTTGCTGTTTTTACTTGCCGGTTAAGTCCAAGCTAGCCCGTAACAATGTACATGAAGTATCTAATGGAATTCAAATGCTTACGAAATACTAAATTTCAGCCGATGCTTCATGGAACTCTTGGCGCTCCATGATGTGCAGTATGGTGTTCCCTGAAAACAAAAGTTTTGTCGAAATCAAATTTGATCCAAAAAATCAAATTGCTTCTTCATAAATCACTTTCTCATGGCCTCCGACGTATTGAGCTAAAGTCGCAAATTAGTAAACTTCCTTCTTTCACGGCTACAGGTTTATAAATATTGATTTGTGCATTATAAATATCGGCGCCTTACGTTTCTGAAGTTTTGTTTCTAGAAAAATTTTTACAATTAAACTACCAGCACATTTTATTGTCGGCGTAGACCTATGCCTTAAACGCCTTCAAAACGTAAAATATCTGGTAGGACAGTATTTTTTTGGCAAGATGCTGGAGCGCGAAACAACAGCGTTGACAGAAATCGTGCGTTCAAACTTCACAATCAATTTACTTTGGCAATTTCACTACTTTGTCGGTGTTTACAGTAACTTACTTGCGACAGAAATCGGCTTTACTGCAACTCCTGAAAGCAATTGGCGAATAAACAAAATTTTTGGCCGACGACAAATTGTTATTTTCATTGTTATTTCTACGTCACAATAAATAATAGGGCTGACAGCGCCTCGTTTCTTGAGGACAGTCTGGACAGTAGTAAAATCTCTTGCTTCATAACATTGTTGGGACTAATGGTAACTCATTTGCATTGAGAAGATGATCAACCGTGCAAAAAAACACTTATTTGGTGCAAAAGATAATTTTGGTAGTAAGATGTTTTTAACTTCAAAAACTGGATAAAGGCGTAAAGCCCTTCAAGTCGTAAATACGTTTTTGAAATCTAAAACTATTGATTTCACATCAGAATAGGTTTGCTAAATTTCTTGTTTTTCTTCCGATTTACGCCTCTGTTCGCAGTGGATTACAGGCGAAGGGGCACATGAGCCGCGCTCCCCCAAATTTCTTCGACCTGATGAATTCCCCTTGTTGACTATTTTTGAGTCAAGCGACAAACTTAGGTCTTTGGCCTATTTTCACACAACTGCAAATGTTAAGGACAATGTTTTGTTAGAAGTCGTACTGAAAGCCAGATTGTAGAGCTTTGAAAAAATCGTAAATCTGAAAAGCTATAAAGTCAAGCGCGTTCTATTTAAGAACATCAAAAGTGTTTTGAAACATTTGGCCCCTCCAATTTTTTTGACTTCGCTATTTGCTTACGTGAAAAACGTTTGCTTTCATATGCAGCAGCATGTTTTAATATGGTAAACTAGAGGCATGCAAAATACACCCCGCGGCATCGACTTATTTGGATCGCCTAAGTTTTTCAATCCATTTTACCAAAAGTGCAATACTTTGAGAAAAATTTGTAACTAACCGAAAATGGGCAAAACAATCGCTGTTGAAAACTTTGTTTCCAAAAAAAAGGTCTTTACATTGCAGAAGTGCAAAACCAACAATTTTAACACAAAATAGGCAAAATAATCGCCCTCTAAAAATTGTACCCCCCCAAAAAAGGTTTTCATCTTAATAAAGAGCGAAAGAAAAGTAATTGTCCCCTTGAAAAGACTTCGTGCCGTAAACTTTGGCCAGCCGTCGTACACGCTGAAGTAAATCGGACCAGCAAGCAAAAAAAGTTGCACCTCCGTGACTACTGAATAGGCCCATCACGCTGATGGAAAAAAATTGTACAGAAGTCAACGCCCAGCAGATTATCTACTGGTGGCGTCATTGAAGGAAGAGGTGGAAGTGTGGAAGATAAGTTCGTCGAGGTCACCAAAATATGGGGAAATGAAACTTCGATCACGTCGGACTCCAAAATTGTGGGGATCGTATTTCAACAGCACGTCTGACTCCAAGAACAAATATATTGTAATCACAACACAGCGTTGAATGCACGAATCTTGATTTGAATTTAAGCGAATCGAATTGAATTGAAGCCAATGAATTTGAATTTTAATTTTAATCGAAACGACTGAACGAAAATAGCAATGCTTCTTTTTATATGCTTGTTTACTAGGTCACTCCGCCGCACGTCAGACGGAACCACGCCTGGCCATACGGCTTAGTCACCCAGTGTTCTTACATCATGATCGATAGCTATGTATGTTCTTTTATGGCCCGTTTGTAGGCCAACGGATGATTTACAATAACGATCACAGTACAGCAACGAGCGCACGAACAGAACGAGAACGTTTATGAGTCACCCACATGATTTCAGGAAAACATCAATGATCCACAGTTTGTATCCCGTAAGGTCGCCATAGAAGGAGTGCGATCGGTTGAGGGTGAGGCTCAACAACTCCTGTCAAAAGTATGAAAAAGTGAATTGATTCAAGTCCATCCCGGTCAGCATAAACCTTGGTGGGAAACCCCTGCTAATTTGTTGCAAGATTGAATTTGGTCAAACTAAAACAGCTTTTTTGCTTTTTCTAACAATCAATGAAGCTTAGTGGCAAAGTTTTAGCCCAATCTGTGTTGACTACAAATATATTTAAGTCTAAATTAAATTTGATGTGGATTTAAGGTATTTTTGTTGGCAACTCGAACGTACACCTAGCTTTATAGTGCACAATTTAATATTCTACAAAAGAATAATAAGTGACAGATAATAAATCTGAAAAATATGGCTGTTACAAAGCGCTATTTTGTTTGTATACGAGTCTGTTTTAACTCCTCCGAAACTAATGAGTGTACAAACAAGAAACTTGGCACGCCTGATCTCCAATACAAGATGAGTGTTATGAAGGCAAGTTGATGACATTATAAGTGAAGATAAATTTTTAACATTTTCGTTTCTTGACACAGAGGCTTTTTGCTTAAACAAAAGCCAGCATCCAACTGACCAACTTAAAGAAATTTCCCCCTTTTGGCATCTAAGATGACGTCATAACAAACGGCTGATTGTAGAATTTGTTTTCATCGTTACCTCAAAAAGGACTGATGGCAACAACTTTTTCCGGAGATATTTTCGAGGTACGTGCTTCCAATAAAAGTAATTATTTAACATTTTTAACTTCATCAACGAAGCAAAAACCATTAAAAATTTAAGCATTTTTTTACCATGCTTTTCCTTTTTCTTGAACGCTTCAAAAACGCATTGTTTTGTCATAATGTAGTCTCGTACCACTTCAGTGAAATCAATTGCTACATTTATCACTATCCGCTGATGAATCACTGCCATTTTCAATGCAAACGTAAATAGTAAAGATTATTGCTGACATTCTGCCCAGACTTTAAGACTATAGATTTCGTCAGGAGTTTGCCCATTTCAAGAGTTTCAACCGATCTCCCAATTTTAACTAAAAGTCCCCCAATTTAGTTCAAAATTTTTATTTCGCAAAAATAACAATCAAAGTTATCAAGTTTTGAAGCAATTTTACATTATTCTCCTTAACCTTTTGTGTATACCTTTTTGCTTTCTACACCGTGTTTTCGAAAATACTGATTTCGTTTTTCACCAAACGAGCATTCATTGTTAACTACTGCGACGCAACAATAGCCTTTACTTTCGGCGCCAGCTTCAACATTTTGTTCAATGCATTGTGATGTTTTAAACTGGATCAGCTAAATGAAACATCAGTAAACCAATTACCGGTAGCTTAAAAGTTTTAAACACTTGCAAATTTAAACAGGAGTAGCTCAAAGATTATCCATTCATTTTTGGAAGTCATAAATGGGACGAATTTGTTAAATGCTGTTCTGTCGGATAGATATTAATGTAGTTTGAGGTAGAAAATGCGATCTCACGAAACATATTGTATCAGAGAATCACAAGAAGAATTATGCAGCGACCTGTGAGACTTAGGAATCATTAGTTTTTTTGCGAAAGGACAAGATCAAATCGATCAAGTTGTTCATACCTCCAGACTTTGCGGTTAAAGCTCAGCCATGCTAAAACGGTGGTGGTAGCCTTTCATCTCCATAAACGAGAGGCTAAGCGTAAGCTAAAAGTTAAGAACAATGGTAAAATCTTACAATTTAGCCCAGTTCCGACCGATTTTTGTGTGAAACTGGACAGAGCGCTCACGTACTGTCATCACCTTGAGGCATTGCGCAAAAAACTGTCCACGTGCGTTTCGCTGCGGAAGCGACTTGCGAGTTCAGGATGGGACACTGGTGCCAAGACATCGCGCACAGCTACCTTGTCCCTGATCTACTCAGCTGCTGAGTACTGTGCACCAGCTTGGTGTCGCAGCGAGCATACTCGCCTCATTGACAGCGTTCTTGATTACGCTTTGCGCATTGTCACTGGATGCCTACGTCCCACTCCAACAGACAACCTTCCAGTTCTCTCTGGCATCCAGCCAGCTGAGCTTCGCCGCCAAGGAGCGGCATTCTCCTTGGCTAATCGAAATTCTTTGAACCCTAGCCACATTCTGCATGGCCAGCTGACTGAGCCGCAGGCTGCTAGCAAGCAGAGGCTAAAATCTAAACGCCCGTTTGCTCTTGTCGCGCAGAAACTATTGCACAACTTATCTGAGTTGGGCATTCGCGCTACCCAATGGACGAACTTGACATTGGACACAGAGTGCTCCAAGAGTATGTCAGCGCTCGGTGTCTACATTCCTAGGGTCAGCATAAGACCTATTGGAAAGAGTTTAACCAGAACAGCTTGGGTCAAACTCGATCGCCTGCGTACTGGCGTTGGGCGTGGTTCGTCCATGCACAAATGAGGTCTCGCTTCTTCAGCGAAATGCGAGTGTGGCGCTGGTGAACAAACTGAAGATTACATTATTTTAACATGTCCCATACATCGGGCATCTCGAGGAATAATGGGTCTGACAGTTTTGGATGACAAAGTAAGCTGCTGGCTCAACTCCGTCACTGCCAGCATCTGATCTAGGCAACACAACAGGTTGGGGTGGTAAAAGGATAAACCCTCGGTTCCCATTCTTTTCTTGAGCCTGACCTGGATCATAGATACCCTGCCATACGACGAAGAAAGAAGATCAAGTTATTTATGCGGAGATTTGAGTTTGTTACGTTTGTGGCGAAAAACAGCTTACCATCCAGTTCATGCGATGGATCTGCAAAAATGTTCAGCAACATGTTTCCAGACAGGAGCTGGCCAAGAAGTATTGAGTTGAACTACACCAATAATAAAAGATGTAGGGTATCACTTTTTTGTTCTGAAGAAAGAATATGTGCTCAGTGTGTGTTTGAAAAGGTAGTTGTAAGATGTTTGTTCGAAATTTTGATCGTGCCTTTTCGTCTTTCTCCTCGTGTCCCCGAAAGATACCAAGACTCTACGCAAATGACGACTCCATAAAACCATACTCGTAGAGAAGCTACTGCTTTTAGCGATTGGCTTTTCTAGCATTTTGTTCAACTTGCTGTTTAAAATCCACCAAGATCTGGAGGACAAAACTCTATATAAACCATCGGCATTCGTCAGGAAGGGCATCCGAAATTTTAAGTGCTACGTTGCTCCAGCGCAAAGTCTGTTTCGAAAGCAAGTATGTAGTGGTAGACATATATTGAACCAGCACGTCTGAGCCTGCAAAATGCGGAAAAAATGATGTCAAATCGATACTAGTGCAGCGAATGAAGTGTTTTTAGTAAATGATTTATACACTAACATAGCGGCTATTGTTGGTAAAAAGCATAATTTGATGTCAAATTAAAATTAGATTTTTATTTAATATTTATGCAATTAATCGTTTTATTGACGAGTCAACAAAAGTTAAAAGTTAGAATTTAAATACGCGCGCTTTTTCTAGATGACGTTGCATGCTCGAAAAAGCAAGCAAGGTATTCTAAATTATATGGTTAAATCCTATCAATGCCCTGCCCCTTAAATAAAATCTTGCCCTCATTATAATATTAAAAAGATACACTGCAGATTGTTTTTACAAAAAACTCAATATATTTGAATTCAACTCAGTTAGCTTCATTGCATTCTAAAAAAATTGCAAAACTAAACTTTAAATTTAAAATCAAATGCCAATATTCAGATACTCAAATAAAAGCTACTTTGCCTCCGTTCCTTATTTTCAGTGTTTATGCTCAAACTGTGATTGTTTTTACCGCAAACTTAGCCTACTAAATTTTTCTATGACGTAATAATTAACCATTATCTATTTTTTATGCTCTTAAATTCAAAATTTTTTGTGTCATTTTCTGGTAGAGACCACTTGTACATAACAGTATTAACTGGTTTTATTAAAGGGGTCCACAACTTTCAGACAAATCATCAAAAGGGTCCATGACACTGAAAAGATTGGGAACCACTGGTCTAAGCTATGCTTTATTAAAAGCCTCTAGCTTCTTGAGGGTCACCAACTGCACTGAAGAGACCTGATAGGTCGAAACAGTGTCACTGTCTGCAGTTTGCTAAATGTATTGTGTTTTAGCAATAAGTGCGCACTCGATCCAGTTATGTATGAATATTGCTCCTACTTCTGTCGTCTTAGACTGTATTTTGTCCTCTAATCGTTTTACATTGCCTGCCGTGTTATATCGTCGAGCTAAAGCTGTCGTGCCGTGATACAAATAAATTCGTCACTGTGCTACCAAGTTATTGGACAGCTACGCAAAGACAAGTTTGATAGATTAAAATAGAATCTATCAGCAATGCAGTTCATTTTCAAGAAGAAGGCTACAGAAAACGAGGCAAGCTTCCATGTGGCTCACTTTTTAGCAAAGATAGTTAAACCATATACAAACAGTGAAGATACTTAAATGAAGTAGTTAAGGAAGTGTGTCCAGAGAAGGTAGATTTATTTATCGCGATTAGTCTTTCTGCAAATCGTAGAGTGAGCGCGACATCATGCCAATAACCCGCAACCGGTTTCGACCTTATTGGGTCTCATCAGGCGGGTGTAAAAAACACTCAATAATAAACATGCTGAAAAAACAAATTCGCCATTGGGTGCAAAAAAAAGATGCAATACAAAACAATATGATACAGCAATACTTATATCATGAGGGTCTCATTTAAGGACACGCACACATGACATGGTCAAGAAGTCACATCGGTAAGCCCTGGTAGGGATGTAGGATTATTGTTGAGACTTTATCATTTTACAAAATATAGAAGTTACTAGCTGCTAATTAGCAATTTTCTATATTTTCAATATTTGATCTAGGTACTGCTGTATCATATTGTTTTGTATTGCATCTTTTTTTTGTACCCAATTACAAATTTGTTTTTTTCAGCATGTTTATTATTGAGTGTTTTTTACACCCGCCTGATGAGACCCAATAAGGTCTAAACCGGTTGCGGGTTATTGACATGATATAATAGATTACTGTATGGTACCGTATGATGTTGGTGATCGTTTATGAGCAAAATTTTCTATTTTACCGTAGTCTGATGCTGGAGGCAGATCCCTTTTAATAAGAGATCGCCTTGAAAATTGTTAATTAGCAACTAGCAACTTCTATATTTTGTCTTTTCCAAACGGAATTTCTGATTTTAAGGTTTTTGCTATGCTTTAGATCTACGTGCTCTGCTAATTTCTTAGGTAAACCCAAAGGGGCTTTGCGTTACCCTCAGTTTGGAAGCAGGGAACACGTTTGTGGTAATAAGCTATTTTGAAGCAAAACAGCAAAAATGTTTTTTATGTGGTAGAATTTCGCACAGTGACGTTATTTTCCTTTGATTTCCTCCAAAAGTTTCCCAAGTCCTTGCTGGCTACGCATTACGTTGCATGTTCTTTTCCCTCACTTGGCGTGCCCAGGAGAGTAACAAAATCCGTTCTTTTTCTCAAATTTTTAGGTTTGACCTCGGTAGCTCTATAAAGATATTATAAAGAAAAATAGCAATAATGTATTCCATGTGGTGTGGTTTCACACAGTGACGATATTTTCTCATGATTTCCGCATAAACTTTTTCATGTCCCTACTAACTCCGCAGTGTGTTGCATGTTCGTTTGTAGGTAACGTTATGCAAGGTTAGTTAATGGTTTGAAGGTTCACACCGACATAAACCACAAACATTATATTGAAAACAATTTACAGTGTATTGCAAACAATGTATTCAACCCAATTTGACGAGACCATCCCTGGACGCGTTTTGTCCTCTTGGACTCCTCAGCAGGGCCTGCCCCGTCCCCCAAACCAAACCCTTCATTTGCAATGACATAAACTCGTTTTCTGCATATGCAATAGCAAACGTGCGTCGGACAAGCGGCGCAAGCATGTTCATGACAGATGTTGAACCTAATGAAGATACTCGGGCTTTTGCTGCAAAATGAGGCTCGCAGAATCCACTGCGATCCACAGACCAAGTCACCTCAAAGCAACACCTTGCTGCCAAGAGGGCCCTCACCTTTTGTGACGGGAGAATCCACTCCAACAACCCCACGCAGGTGGAATGATTAATTAGGTAACGTTGTGCAAGGTTAGGAGTGGATTTTCCCGTCACAAAAGGTGAGGGCCCTCTTGGCAGCAAGGTGTTGCTTTGAGGTGACTTGGTCTGTGGATCGCAGTGGATTCTGCGAGCCTCATTTTGCAGCAAAAGCCCGAGTGTCTCCATTAGGTTCAACATCTGTCATGAACATGCTTGCGCCGCTTGCCCGACGCATGTTTGCTATTGCATATGGAGAAAACGAGTTTATGTCATTGCAAATGAAGGGTTTGGTTTGGGGGACGGGGCAGGCCCTGCTGAGGAGTCCAAGAGGACAAAACGCGTCCAGGGATGGTCTCGTCAAATTGGGTTGAATACATTGTTTGCAATACACTGTAAATTGTTTTCAATATAATGTTTGTGGTTTATGTCGGTGTGAACCTTCAAACCATGTTCGTTTTTCCTTGCTTAGGCGTGCTCAGAGGAGTCAAAAGAGTCCTTGCTTTTTCCCAAAGTTTTAGGTTTGATCCCGGTACTCCTATAAAGCTATTGTCAAGCAATATAAAAGATGTTTTTCGTAAGTACAGTGCGATTTTACCTTGGCAACTATCACCATGTGCCGAATCAAAACTCATCAATTAAGGCAGCTTCGCCGTACAAACATTTGTCGGAGCAGCATCGAAATGTTGTAGAAAATATAAGCCATAGATCCTGTACACGTAATGGTGGTCATGTTGGTCTATTAATCGGGACTGGTCGTGCCAAAAATGAAAGAATGATATCACAAATCTTTATTCGTACTTTTTGAAAAGGGTGAGGGGAGAGAGTGGAGGCATAGTCAAAAATGATGGCGGCGCCCAAATGGTGGTCATTTTGACAATCACAGAAATGAGCTATTTAGTGGTAGGCCAATTTGACGATTTGGCGAGCCCTTTTTTTGTTTACATTTGCGATATTTAGTTCTTTGACTGCGCTGTTCCCCCAAAGTCATATAACCTACTCCAATAAGTTATTAAGATATTTTCAAGCAAAAAGATTTCCTCTAGATCAAATTTCACAAATTGATATGCTATTATCGTTATATTTGGATCTTTTTTTAAACTTGGCATTTTATTACATTCAATTTTGCCCCTTATCCAGACCTCCCTACTTTCAAATGAAGATTAGTATTTCGTACTGATACAAAGAGCCTATCAATTACAAATATCGGTAAAGGGCTCAACCATTTATGTGCGCTATCAAAATGATAGTAGAAAATTTGCCGCCTGCTGCTGTTTTCACTATATAGTGGCTAGCATTGTGATGTCATTTAAGATTATGATGAAACACCGCTTTGAAAAGGATTCAAAACAAAAGAAAACAGCAAGCTTACAAACACTTGAATAAACAATCGCTTGTTGCACCTTGATACAACGTAAGATGTTATAAAATTACTTTTAGCAAAAATGAGCGTTTATTTAAACGCAATCGATTAAAAGAAACATTATGGGCGGTGTACATACCCACTACATGTCTCCCAAGTTTATTGAGTTTCTGGCAATTAAGTCTTATTTTCCCTGTTATCACCATAAGCGCTCTTAAACTAAACAGACTTTTATCCGTTCAATTCAGCAAGTGCTTGAAAGGATGTCAAAGTTGTGGGAAAAGGCCAAGATATTCTGTATGAATTTTCTGGTTTAAGGTATTAAATATTAGGACTGCTATTCACAACTTTTTTGTTACTGAAGGGGAATTTATATCAACTAACGCCTCTGACTGCGCGTATGTTACTTGGTCCTGGCATAAACGCAGCAATGAAATAGCAAACTAACCCGAAATGAAGAACTCGTAGTCAAGGTATTGCAATAGCAGTGTCTCATCAATAATGTCGCAGTTAAGAACATCAAATTAGCTAGCTGCGTCGGCTTTATCCAATTGCAAAGGAAATGGCTTCAACATTTAGATGATATGTAACTCGACAAGAATATTTTGTTGCAAAAAACAAAACAAGACATTTTTTACCTCAATGCTTTTGTAGGGGGATCATCGATTTGTTTGTTTAAAGTAGGCTACTGTTTAAATATTTAGAGACTTCACTTTTGGATGAATCTTTTGGAAAACTTTGATATGTGTTGCCAAAAAACCATGCTATTGAAAAAGAATAGCGAAAATCTACCAACCAAGTTTTTCTAGAAATTGCAAGTTTGTGAAGTCCAGCTACCGAATTTTTGAGTGTTTCTAACAGGTAGGCTAAACCAGAAAAATTTTTAAATCTTCATTTTTTTTTAGGTCTAGTAGAATAATTGTTCAACTAAAAATGGAACAATACGAATTATAGGAGCTGGTGTTAGCCTGTTTAAGATATTACTTTTAATTAATGGATGTTAAGGCATATAGGCTAACTGCAATCAGTTGAATAAAATACCACTTCCACGACCGGTTTCGTTCCTATTAGAACTCGTCAGGTGGACTCAGGTATTGAACCGACGGTCACATGAATTGCTTCATGCGGTTTATGCCACTCCGCCATCGGCCCTTTCAACTGATGCTGTTAATTTTAAGCTATATAAGGTGCACGCTCACTACAATGAGCTTGATGCGATATATGCTTTTAATTTCCAGCCAAGCCAGTGCCTTTATTACGTTATAATACGAATTATAGGAGCTGGTGTTAGCCTGTTTAAGATATTACTTTTAATTAATGGATGTTAAGGCATATAGGCTAACTGCAATCAGTTGAATAAAATACCACTTCCACGACCGGTTTCGTTCCTATTAGAACTCGTCAGGTGGACTCAGGTATTGAACCGACGGTCACATGAATTGCTTCATGCGGTTTATGCCACTCCGCCATCGGCCCTTTCAACTGATGCTGTTAATTTTAAGCTATATAAGGTGCACGCTCACTACAATGAGCTTGATGCGATATATGCTTTTAATTTCCAGCCAAGCCAGTGCCTTTATTACGTTATAATACGAATTATAGGAGCTGGTGTTAGCCTGTTTAAGATATTACTTTTAATTAATGGATGTTAAGGCATATAGGCTAACTGCAATCAGTTGAATAAAATACCACTTCCACGACCGGTTTCGTTCCTATTAGAACTCGTCAGGTGGACTCAGGTATTGAACCGACGGTCACATGAATTGCTTCATGCGGTTTATGCCACTCCGCCATCGGCCCTTTCAACTGATGCTGTTAATTTTAAGCTATATAAGGTGCACGCTCACTACAATGAGCTTGATGCGATATATGCTTTTAATTTCCAGCCAAGCCAGCTTAAAATTAACAGCATCAGTTGAAAGGGCCGATGGCGGAGTGGCATAAACCGCATGAAGCAATTCATGTGACCGTCGGTTCAATACCTGAGTCCACCTGACGAGTTCTAATAGGAACGAAACCGGTCGTGGAAGTGGTATTTTATTCAACTGATTGCAGTTAGCCTATATGCCTTAACATCCATTAATTAAAAGTAATATCTTAAACAGGCTAACACCAGCTCCTATAATTCGTATTATAACGTAATAAAGGCACTGGCTTGGCTGGAAATTAAAAGCATATATCGCATCAAGCTCATTGTAGTGAGCGTGCACCTTATATAGCTTAAAATTAACAGCATCAGTTGAAAGGGCCGATGGCGGAGTGGCATAAACCGCATGAAGCAATTCATGTGACCGTCGGTTCAATACCTGAGTCCACCTGACGAGTTCTAATAGGAACGAAACCGGTCGTGGAAGTGGTATTTTATTCAACTGATTGCAGTTAGCCTATATGCCTTAACATCCATTAATTAAAAGTAATATCTTAAACAGGCTAACACCAGCTCCTATAATTCGTATTATAACGTAATAAAGGCACTGGCTTGGCTGGAAATTAAAAGCATATATCGCATCAAGCTCATTGTAGTGAGCGTGCACCTTATATAGCTTAAAATTAACAGCATCAGTTGAAAGGGCCGATGGCGGAGTGGCATAAACCGCATGAAGCAATTCATGTGACCGTCGGTTCAATACCTGAGTCCACCTGACGAGTTCTAATAGGAACGAAACCGGTCGTGGAAGTGGTATTTTATTCAACTGATTGCAGTTAGCCTATATGCCTTAACATCCATTAATTAAAAATGGAACATCATCTATGACAACTAATTTTTGATCAGCCATTATATACTAATCGTTTACCTTAAGTATTGGAGTTATATGATGCTAGAAAGCAAATTTCTTCGATTCTCAAAGGAGGGTCATTCCATGACTAATCACCATAAAAAATTTTTTAATTACTACCTTTCTGATTTTGATGAAAATTGGTGTACGGAGTTATCTTATAGCCAAAGTTTATTGATGAAAAATCTAGGATTTTACGATCAATATTTTTTGAGTTATAGGGGGTGAATATTTGGGGTAACAAAAAAACCCTTTCAAAAAATGCATTTATCTTCCTCAAAATACGTTTAAAATATAACATGTTGTATATGATTGGAATCAAAAAAAAACAAGGAATTCAATTATACATGTCGTATCAAAAATTCTATAATTATTAATATAAAAAGTCATCAACTTTTTTAAATATTTTGCCCCCCACACCCCCAAGGATTTTGAATCTCCCAGAAATTTTTGATCTATAAGCCATAAAAGTATGCAACAAAAGCGATGGGTATAGACCATTTATTATGCTTAGCACTCAATACAATTGATCGGCTAAAGTAATTTGTAGGAAAAGGTTTTATCAAATTTTATCCAAATATAATCAATTATTTTTAATAAAGCTTTGAAAAAAAGCTATTATTGCTATAAACCTTTAATGACGCTCTCATCAATGGCTAAAATGGGAAAGAAAAGGTCTAGAGTAGAGGTGGGCAAACTTTTTAGTCGCAGTGCTGCATTGATCATTCAAGAGTTGACCGAGGGCCAGTGCTTAAAATCTTGCAATAGCTGTGTACCATGCGAGAGCTTGCAATAGCTTAATAACTTGCGATGAATTCTTGCAATGTCGTATTACTGAGCTTTGAAAATGATGGTGTCCAAAAAATATTAAGAAAAAGATCATCACAACCTATTTGAACGGAAACTACGTCAATTTATACCAAAAATTGCGTAGCGGCTCTTAATGATGGCTTCTATCGTTTTTGGCTCTTTGGTACGGCAAATGAGGCCACCTCTGTCATATTAAATTAGATATATAAAAGTTTCTACTAGTGTTGGCAGGCCTCACAAAATGCTCTGGTGGGCCGTAGTTTGCCCACCCCTGGTCTTGAGTGAAAACGTAATGATATTTCAATAATTCGGACGTCAGCTGACAACACCAACCACTTAGAACAAACTATCGAAATATAATTAAGTTTTCACTTTAGGTCTTTCCCTTTAGATGTAGAAGAAGTTAAATATACGAGTAAACAATGAGTGACAGTGGACAGACGCACTTTGTTGGAAAAAACAGAAGACTTCGATGATTTTAGTACTTCACTGAGTGAAAGAATACATAAATTAAGAAGGCACCACTTTATTTCAAAACCTAGAAATTTTTCTTCAAAATCTAAAAAGCAATCTTCTCATAAATGAAGTAATAATATTGTTGGATTTTTCTGAGAATTTTTCTTTTATCATACAAGGCGAATCCCAAGGTTTTCATTGAGGAAATTCCCAATGCACTGTACACCCATTTGTAGTTTACCACGAGAAATCAAATGATGAAGAAATTATCCATAAAGGTTTTTGTTTTTTATCCCCAAACACAAAGCATAATACATCTGTGGTGTACACTTTTACATCTGCTCTAATGCCTAAAATTTAGTGGTTTATACTCGAATTGTGCAAAATTTATTACTACAGTGATGGTTGCGCTGGACAATACAAAAGCAGATTTGATTTCATAAATTTATGTTATCTCAAAATGGGTTATGATGTAGAGTGTGAGTGGCACTTTTTTGCAACTTCACGTGAAAAAAGTGCTTGGGATGGAATTGGAGGAGTGGTAAAAAAGATGACCGCTAAAGCTAAACTACAGAGGCCATTTGAAAATCAAATATTAACTCCTCAGGACATGTGTACATTTTGCAAAGAAAATTTTGGAGAAAAAATTATTTTTTTATATACTTCTAGTGAAGAAATAGAGGAGACAGAAAAAATTTTGGCAGCTAGATTCCAAATTGCTGTATTAATTCCTGGAACCCAAAAAAATGCATAAAATAATTCCAGCAGGCAATAGTAAAGTTAATATCTATGAAACATCAAATGCTGATGAAGGAGAAGAAAGAATTACACAAAAGAATTCAAAAAAAGATATGGTTGAAGATGTGCTTCACTCAAAGTCTGGAGACTAAGTTATTTGTAAATATGATGAAAAAGCCTGGGTGGCATTCATCAGTTCTTATGATGAAGAGTTTGATGACTTTAAAGTTAAATTGTTGTATCCGCGTGGATATAATAAATATTATTGGTATCCTGAAACAGTGGCGTAGCAACGTAATGTGTCGCCTTTGGCTTTTTGCGCGAAATGCCGCCCCCTTGCGCGTTGTAAAAGCTTATTAAAATTTCAGACAACCGGAGAATTTAAGTGGTGTTTTTATTATATCAGAAACCCGAAGGTCTCGTGCGCCACGGTCAATGAAATGTGATATACGCAGAACAGTTCAATTTATACGGCGATTAAAATTGAACACGTCGAGCTTTCATTGATGCAAATTCAGAAATTACGTCGTCAAAAGATATTGTCTCAACTAATTCACTTTCAATGGACAGTATTGCTAACGCAGACAGCCTACTTTCACCCATAGTTGATCTCAAGTAAGATTTTATCAACTTAAGTTTTGAAAAACTTCTTTCGCAACTTGCGATAGAAACAGCAGCAGTGAGGTATAGCTTAAGACTCATGCATAAATAAGGTGTAGATTCACATAAACGATGTTTGCTTAACCATTGCAGCACGTCCAACGCTGTAGCGTCATTCTTGAATGAAAAACCACTAGATTGCACTAGTCGATTGAACCTTGCGATTTCTAGTTTTAACTCGGTAATATCGACGTCATCAGCATATAAATTCTCAAACTGGCGTCGGCCTATACCGGTATCGATACCGCCACTTCTCAACAAGTTGTGGGGATTTAAAAAGCCAAATATCTCATTTAGTAAACACATTTCGCTGAATCGCGTTTCTGCTTCGCTTCTAAATCTGTCTACAGCTTCTAGCATGCACCTCTTGATTTCTTCCCTAGCCGAGAGACCTACGTCTTCTGCTTGTTCACCAGGCATCCTTTTCTTTCGTCTTATTCGTCTCTCTTCAACCGGTATTTCTTGCTCTTCGCAAAACTTGATCGCTCTTTCAATACATTGCGTAACCATCGCATCGCGTTCATTTACCAAGAAAGCAATAAATGCATTCATCTTTTGGGTACACTCTTCAAGAGACAGACTTTGTCGCTGTAAATATTTTTGAGTGTCTTGTGATTCTTTTAGGACTTCGAACCAAAATTCTAAAAACAAAACAAAGGAAAAACGCTGAATCGCATCCAAGATTCCACGCGATTGTCCTCGTGTATCAATGTTTTCATTTTGATCACAAAGTTCATTTAATGCACCCACCACATCAATGAAAGATTTTTGAAGCGCTTTCACAGCTTCATAGTGAGCACTCCATCGTGTATCGATTACTCGTTTCACCGTGTTTGGCACATACTTGCGCAATACTTCCCATCTGTGAGTAGAAGAAGAAAAGAAGGAATAAATCCTTTCTACAACAGCAAAAAATGTTTCAGAAACTTCAGATGACCCCACTGCGTGCACTCCTGCAAGGTTAAGTGAGTGGTTTCCACAAGGGATAAACAAAGCCTTAGCATTAATATCCTTTATTCTTCGTTGCACCACTGTACGGACCTTTGCCATTGTGGAAGCATTGTCGTACGCTTGGCCTCTACACATCATTATGTCCAAGCCATTTTTCTGAAGCTCGTTGAGAATAGATTTGGTAATCTCGTCAGCGTTTTTTGTGTGTAGTGGAAAGAAATTTAGAAAGGATTCTTTTATTTGTATCTCGTTATTTCTGTCGATCTTGACATATCTAACAATAAAAGTCATTTGTTCAATATGAGAGATATCTGGGGTACTGTCGAGTAAAATTGAGAAGTACTTTGCGGTCTTTATCTCCTCCAGGATGTGGTCTTTTACCTTTTTGCCAAGAAGTTCGATTAATTCATTTTGAATAGTCGGTGAAAGGTACGTTGTCATGCCCTTTCTACCGAGTTCGATATTAGCAAAGTGTTCGCTAATGACTGTACTGTAATTAGCAAGGAGTTTCAAAGTTTCACGAAAATTTCCCTGGTTCCTTGAATCAGAATCTTCCCGGTGACCGCGAAAAGGTAAATTTTGTTTGCTGAGGAACTTTATGACTGCGACCACGCTTTTTAGGATTTCTTTCCATCTATTTTTCTCTTCATTCACAAGGTTCAGTATTTCTTCGTCAATGGTTTGATGGAGCTGAAGTCTCAGTGCCAGTTCATTCCATTGATCAAAGCACTGTTTGTGAACTTTTGAATTTTCGTGATTATAAATGCAAGGATTAAGATGCCAATAATTTACAAATGGTTTGAAAACAAATGGAGAATTATCATTTCTTGATTGAAATAACTTACAACAGAAACAATATAATCCTGAATGGCTATTCGAATAAAGTAGCCAAGATCTGAGAACCTCATCACCATTCTTTAGTGTCTTATAAAACCATTTCTTACTCAGAAAACGTAGGCATTCTTTTTCTTCGTCCCCTTCGTTAATTATTCTAATTGCTGGCTTGAAAGGTCCTTCAATATTCTGAAACCTTTTGGGCCCTAATTTGATAATCTCAACTCTCATGTTATGGGTTAATTCTTCTGGCCAATTAGCGATATCATTACTAGAGCGATAGTTATCATTCGTTTTGTGTGAATCCGAAAGTTTTTCATTCATAAGCTGACTACTTTCAATGATCACTTCGTTATTGGTTTGCTCGCGGTACACTTCTTCTTCCGTCTCTACTTGAGGTAGCGATTCGGCGTGACTGCTAACCCCTTCTGTTTCTTTGGTAGAAGCATTTTTTATAAACTTTAAAATCGCTCCTTCATTTTTCTTTAGTTCTTTTTGTCTAGCTTTTTTTTTCTTCCTATAAAAGGCTCCACTTTCTTTTACCCTCTTCATGGGCTACAACTAACTTTACCCGTTCACTGCGTAAGACGTGTATATCCGTCAAAGCAAGTCGCTCTCTCACTGCGTAAGACGTGTATATCCGTCCGAGTCGCCACCGCGTTTAACTACGCGTTTTATTTCGCTTTCGCATGGCATTTTTCGCGCGCCAGGGTGAGAAAATCCTGAGTAAGCATTTTGTACTAATAGTAAAGTTTTATTGCGTAAAACACTTTTATGGCTAGATCTATTCATTGCGTTCAGACCAATTTATCAAATGCTCAAAAGGTACAATACTGTAATAGCATTTAGACAACTTCTAACGTAATGATTAGTGCGAGAGTTTAAGTTTTGTAGGATAAATATTTACGATATATTATTTTATTTTTATTTTTTAGTTTTCCGATTATTTTTTAGTTTTCCAAATATATTTATAAGACTGTTTTAGCTGATACAAATGGCGACGCCAGGCAAAGTTTTCAAGTCTCAGACGATGATCTTTTGTTGCATATTTTTAATGCTAGTGATGATTTGTCTTCTCTAGACGACTTAGAAAGTGACAGTGCTGACATAGGGTATTTGCAAAATGCCGACGTACTTGATAGCGACACTAATCTAGCTAGTAGCAGTGCTCCTAACAACGATAATCTGCAGTGGACCGTTAACGGCCAAGTACGAAGCAGGTTTTCATTTACCGGCAACCAAGGCATAGCCTACAAGTAGCCTGAACGATGTAACAAACCCACTGGAATTTTTTGAACTTTTTTGACAAAGAAATTGTAGACCTAATTGCTACAGACACCAATCGATACGCCAGACTTGTTCTTGTTCGCTTAAAACAAAAAAATCATCACATTTTGCCTCCCCCACCAACCTGCCGCCCTTGGTTTTAGCCACATTAGCCAATAGGTAGCTACGCCACTGTCCTGAAATAGTAGACTCTTGCCATTTGAAAAAAAATATCTTGAAAATATTGCTTTCTCCATCCTTAAAATTAGGCCTTTCCAGGATCCAATATTACTTAAAACAAAAGAAGTAACAATTATGAAATGAACAAACTAATACTTGACTTGTTACAGTAGTTTATGTACACCTTCACATTCAGCTAATACTTTAAATGATATTTAACAGTCTAGATATGATATTTTTTTGCAATTTTATTTGTGCATGTGTTTAAAAATGAGTTTTTATAATTATCAGGGATATCTAGGACAATGGGATTGATAACTCTGTTTTCCTGCACTTCTGAAGTGTCTCAAGAAAGGTCAAAAGTACAAATAAGCCATTGCTAGTAGCTGTGGATTAAGTCTAGTAATGCAGTGATTAATTTACACAAAAGCTACGCAGACCAGGCGCTAGATTGCTTAGCTTATAAGTGTAAGTTTTGTTTGTCTGCCACTGCTCTATCCTGCACAGAATGCAATTTTCAAGGCATCCGATTGGAATCATACTATTGCAACTTTTTTTTGATTTTCATAAATGCATCTAATTGCTTTGCTAAAAACCAGTTAAAACGTTTAAACAGTTGTACAAACTCGGAAGATCTCCAACTTAAGTGTTTGATAGAAGTTCGTACGCTAAAATCCAACGCATCTTTCTAAATTGCTTTTTATAATTATTATTTTGCTATTCCAATATTTATTTCCTCATTGTACAAATTCAATTATGCTTGTGTTTTTTTATCTATGCACTGTGCAGCTTCTTCATATTCAGAAGCCTCCTGTGCCTTGGTTAATTATTATTAATGGATGGCAATTCAGACAAAATTCTTCAAAAAATGCTTAACTGGCGCTCAAGAATCAACTGTATGAATTATGGTATTAAAATGTGATCACATCAAAATGAACTTAAAAGTAAAATTTCATTGTGCAAGTGTTTTACTTAAATAGTTTGTTCTATTTTTTCTTCCCGCTGTGTTTTTGTTTGATATGACCTATGACCTATATGGATGGGCAATTAGCAAGCAAATACAGTCAACTTCGGATATAAGAGATCCGCCGGGACCAGCTTAATCAGTCTCTTATAACCGAATTATCTTGTAACCGACTTATTAGTTTATATTGAAAATCATTTGGGACCTTTTGCGTAGTCCCTTATAAGCGAAAATCCCTTTTATCTGAATCTTTGATATCCGAAGTTGACTGCAATATAAAAACTTGACCTGAGCAATGTTTAGCTACATTTGTGTAGCAAGTGTTGCTGGAAATCGTGAAATGTACGCAATGTTTTTCACGGTTACAACTCTTCTACCAAATTTGTGTGTGAAATAGCTACCACTTTATCAGTTTGCTAATGCGGGTAAATTTTGAAACAAAGTCTTTGCTACCGTAATACTTGATTTCTTTTTTCTATAACAACTCAACTACTTCATAACCAAGACAAAATTAACAATTTAGCAATAATGTTTTACTTTTGTAGAAATTGAGAAAGTGAAGCTACCAAATGGAGTTATCAATCTGGATGCTCTAGATATCCCTAATAAATATTGTTTCAAGTAATAAGCACTGATAAAATTAATTATTTGGTAAAATTTGAGTTAATTATCTTTTTTTTTCAATAGAGAATATTTTCAAGGTTGAAATTTAGGTATATAAAAAAATTCTTCACAAAATAATTAAATTTTTAGAAATATTTATAAAAAAAATAAATGGTCTATACCCATCGTTTTTATTTCATATTTTTATGGCTTATGGATCACAAATTTTTGGGGGGATTCAAAATCCTTCGGGGTGTGAAGGGCAAAATATTTAAAAAAGTTAATAACTTTTTTATGATAATACTTATAGGATTTTTGATACTATATTTAAATTTTTTGTTTTTTTCTGATTCCAACCATATATAACATGTTATATTTTAAACGTATTTTGAGGAAGATAAATGCATTTTTTAAAAGAGAGTTTTTGTTACCCCAAATATTCACCCCCCTATAACTTAAAAATTATTGGTCGTAGAATCCTAGATTTTTCATCAATAAACTTTGGCTATAAGATAACCCCGTACACCAATTTTCATCAAAATCAGAGAGGCAGTGGTTAAAGACCTTTGGTGATTGGTCATGGAATGACCCAGGACGATGACTAATAGTACCGGTACCTTATCATAATCTTTTTACGTTAAAGTAGCCTGCTTTTACCAAGCTTACCACTTGTTTGGGGGAATAAAAAGCTACACTACAGGTCTTAAAGTTCAGCTTTTTTAGTATAAAAACCAATTCTAAATGTACTTGTCATATACTATGGGAATTTCCTTGAAATACCCTTTAATTTATTAAAAAGGTTTAAAAATTGATTGAAAAATGAGGATACAAATCAGTTTATAGTTAAACTAATTTTGTAAAAATGTTGCAATTTTTGAAAAAAATCGTGAAATGATCTCTGGTAGCGAAGACTGTGCTAATCGTCCCAGGCAGCATTATGACATCATAGAGCAGACATGTGCAACCCGCGGGCCGCAGTGCGGCCCACCATGTCATTTTATGCGGCCCGTAAAACTATCGCCCTATATACAAGAAAAATAGCTTACCATGAAATCTTTCCAAATAAATTCTAAATTTTGAAGAACTGGTATTTCTGTCAACGCATCATTATACGATCAACATAAAAGAGAGTAGGCCTATTCGCACTCCTTTTTCTTAGAAGTGTTGCAATAAAAGTGTTAAGTCAGCAGCAGCGTGAAATTTTACGCGATACAGTTGTGCCAAGTTCAGTTGACAAAGTGAATGTGAGTGGTGAATATTTTGAAAGTATATCGTTAGCACTTCGCAGCAGCGTGAAGTTTTCTCAATAAAGTAAACTGCGAAGTGAGTGTTGATGACGCAGTTCTAATTTATTAAACTTGTTTTTAGTTTTTTTAAGCGGAATTTAGATTTTTAGGATAATTCAATGATGGGAAAAAAACGAAAAACTAATGATGAAGGGAGGATATTTAATAATAAATGGTTTGAGAAGTACTTCGTTGTACAACAAGATGAAAAAGCTGTATGCTTGATTTGTCAAAGCAACATAGCCTGTTTAAAAGAATACAATATCAAGCGACATTACAATTCTCAACATTCAAAAGAGTATGACAAAATTTCAGGACAATTACGAGTTGACAAAGCAAATAAGCTAAAAAAATCAATGCAAGGTCAACAAAAAATGATGATGTCTTACAAAGATGACTCTGAACTTGGCAGTGTACTGAGTTTCAAGCTGAGCGAAGCTATAGCAGAGAAAGGAAAATCTTTCAGTGACGGCGAATTTGTCAAACACTGTCTATTGATATTTGCTGAACTGGCATGCCCTGAAAAAAGCATTTGATTGAAGATTGCGGCTTATCAAGATTTACTGTCGCACGAAGAATAGATACTATGGCAAGTCATCTTGAAGATGCTTTGGCTGAAAATATAGATAAATTTTCGTATTTCAGCTTAGCATTGGATGAAAGTACGGATATCAGCGATACGGCACAGTTGGCTGTTTTCATACGTGGAGTAACGGATGACTTTGAAGTTAAAGAAGAATTTTTGGACCTAGCTAGCATGAAATCAACAACAACTGGAGAGGACATAACCAAAGAAGTATTAAAAATGTCAGAAAAATTTCGGTTAGATCCAAAAAAACTATCAGGATTAACAACAGACGGTGCACCTGCAATGGTAGGAAAACACAAAGGATTTTGCAAAAATTTCTTGGAAACATTCGGATCACCAGAAGCTGCATTGAACCATTGTATCATTCGCCAAGAAAATTTGTGCAGTAAAATTCTGGATAACATTGACATAATGAAGGAAGTTGTCCCTTGCATCAACTATATTCGAAATCGAGGACTAAACCACAGACAGTTTAAGTTATTTTTAGAAGAACTTGACACAGATTATCCTGATATATCTTACTTTTCTTCGGTTCGCTGGTTAAGTAGGGCTGACACATTAAAAAGACTTTGGACTTTAAGAAATGAGATCAAGTCTTTTATGGAAAGTAAAAACCAAAATGTAGCTTTTTTGTCAAATGTTGAATGGCTAAATGACTTGGCATTCCTCACCGATGTTACACAACATTTATCAAAATTAAATAAACAATTGCAAGGAAGAAATCAACTGGCAAATGTAATGTTTGAACACATCACGTCATTTCAAAAGAAATTGGAACTTTTTAAAGGGCAGTTAGGCATATCTGTACTCACACACTTTCCGTGTCTCAAAAGTCAACATCATGAAGGTAAAGAAATTAACTATTTGAAATACAGCACCATGATTGAGAAGTTGGCTGCTGCTTTTGATGATCGTTTTCAGGATTTTCGAACTCTTGAATGTGACTTCGGCATTTTCTCCAACCCATTTCAGGCAGTAGCCAATCAGTGTCGCGACCAATTTCAGCTGGAATTGATCGATTTACAGTGCAGTAGTGATTTGAAAAGAGCATTTGACGAAAATGATCTTGTGACTTTTTATAAAAATTATGTGCGGGAACAGTATCCGAATCTTGCTGAACATGCCTTGAAAATGATATCACTTTTTGGAAGCACCTATCGCTGCGAACAATTTTTTTTCCAAAATGAAACAATGCAAAGGAAAGCAAAGAGGCCAGTTATCAGACGAACATTTAAAAAATCAACTTAAAATTGCTTGCAGTTCAACAAAAGTGAATATTGCAGAGGCTTTGAAAAATGTACAGCCGCAGAAATCGCACTAATCTTTGATTAAACTGTATTGTGTGATTGAGTGATTTATTTTTTTACCTTTGACTATATTGTGTTACTATTCTATTAAACATGTGGGACGGAAAATGCTTTAAATCGGTGTCTTGACTTCACAACAGCTTTCTTTATAAAATGATTAACCTGCATAAATTTACAAAAATTGATGCGGCCCGCAGTGAAATTTAAAATTTCGCATTTGGCCCGCCAGTAAAAAAGGTTGCACATGCCTGTCATAGAGCGAGTTAAAGCGTCCAGAAAAAGGCGAGAAACATGCTTTAAAATCTTAAAATACTTAAACAAAGAATTTGCTGTTACGCTGCCAATTGAGCTTAAATTGTTGTAGAGTTCATTTCGTGGAAAGCACCTTGTTAACCCTACGTTAATCACGTGGGATGTCCAAACATGGTTAGTCACGTGGGGTGTCTGCGCACCCCAATCAAAAAATAGTATTTATGGTGAATCAAACAACTTCTAACTGGTTCAAGATATATTAACTAACACAATTAAACTCTTTGATGCCTGATTGATCAGATTTAAAGAAATTATAAACAATATATTCTCCATATTCGAATTCAAAACAAATATTTTTTATACGGATCATAACTTAACTTGACAACAAAAGCTAACAAATACCGTTGTCAGTTTTGATATTATACAATCAAATACATAAGAAATATCCCACTAAGGTAAGTTCAAAATATATTTATTTCAAAAAACAATAAAATGTAAGAATTACGATTCACTCTGATTCACCACTTATGTTTTCATTGTCACACTCGATGCAGGTTATTGTCATCTTACTGTGCTGACTGCATACATGTTTCTTGCAAGTACAGCATACTGATTTAACTTTTCGGTCCTTTGACCTGGGACAAATTTCACATCTCTTTGCCTTAGTTTGTGAAGGCTGTGATGTAATTGGTGTCATTTCTGTAGGTTTTGATACAAATCTTGCAACAGCAGTTCTGGGAGTCTTCGGCAGCCGCTCATTCTGGAGTCTCCTCTTCTGATGATCCTGTAATAGTGCAAGACTTATGCTCTTGATGAATTTTCGACGCTTCAGCTTATTCTGCGGGTTGTGAGCATACAGGACATAAGAGTTTACGGAAGAGATGTTCAAGAGAGCAAAAAACACAGTTAGAGGCCAACGTCGACTGTTTCTGAATACGCTATACTCATCCATTATCATATCTACCACATCTACTCCTCCTTTGGTTGAATTATAAAATGTAATAATATCAGGTTTTCTTTCTTCACCAGTAGTTTCATCGATCTTCTTATCGTGGTGCATGCTGCTAATAAGAACAACATTTTTCTTCTTGTTCTTACTCTTTGGTGTGTATGAGACTAATGTAAGCTCATCTCTAAAACCAAACATGCTGTCACATATAGGCCTTTTCTTTATATCCAAAAATTCTTTAGGAATCTCTCTCTTATTTTTTCTCAGAGTTCCAACAGCTGTAAGGTTATGATCATGTAATAATGACTCTACTAGGCTGTAGCTGGTATACCAATTATCAAACGTAACATTTCTGGCAGATTTAGAGGTTACCACAGCAATTGATGAATTGTACACTTTATCAGTTTTGTATGGCCCCTCTGGTTGTAATCCTGCGTAAATTTCCATGTTATAAACATAGAAAGTCTTGGCATCACACATTGCATGTATTTTTATTCCATATTTTGCCGATTTACTTGGTATGTATTGTCTAAATGAACATTTACCCCTGAAGGCAACAAGCATTTCATCTATGGTCACGAATTCTGAAGGGACATAGTTTGCTTTACAGTTCTCAACAAACATTTCAAATATCTGCCTAATTGGTGCTAACTTATCCACTTTCTTCCTTTCCGCACGTGTTGCTTTGTCATCAAATCGTAAACAGCGCAACAAGAAACGGAAGCGATTTAGTGACATGGTCAGTCTAAATACCTCGATTCCAGTGCCATCGGTGCTCCAAATTTCCTCAAGGTTCAGTCTATTAGCATGATAGATTCCAGCTAACATTAGCAGACCAATCACTGCTTTCAATTCAATATGATCAGTGTCGTTTGTTCTGCATGATTGAGTATAGTTATCTTTCATTGTAGCTATTATCGAATTAGTATGTTCTACTAATATATCAATTATCTCCGGAGTAATGAAGACACTCCAAAGTTCTTCAGGAGTATTGACATTGAGAGCTGGTCCTTTCAGTCCTGATGTAAATTTGATTACATTAGATGAGCGAGTACGACCTGAAATCGTAGAAGGATCTTTATTCCACCATGTTTTCTTGTCTTTTCCTTCCCATCCATCGCTTTTGGACTGTTTCTTTTTTTTCATTTTGGGCTCTGCAGAGTGATCATCTGTCTCTGATTCATCGGCGTCTGAATCTTCTGGGTCTGACTCTGGATAATACTCATTCACTTCTACATTATCTTCTTCACCTTCACTGTCAGATTGAAGAATATTTTCCATCTCATCTTCTGTGAATGAACTATCTACATTTACTTCATCTAGCATTTTTCGTATTCTTGCTTCATTTGCATCATAATCCATTATATTTGTTTTTGTCACTGTATAACTCGGAAAATAATTACCTACTACACAACTATACTACAACTGGTATATTTACACCATTAATGTTTTAGAAAAGTACCTGAAGAGATATAGAGAACCATATTAAAACATAGAAGTTATAAACATTTTTAAAAAATTGGGGTGTTACACAGACATTGTGTAACGGTGTTGGTCACGTGGGGTCTTTGGATACCCCAGAGAGCAAAAAAACTGTATAACTCGGAAAATAATTGCTATACAACTATACTGCAGCTGGTGTATTTACACCCTAAATGTTTTAGGAAAGTACCTGAAAAGATATAGAGAACCACATTAAATCATAGAAGTTATAAACATTTTTTAAAAATTGGGGTGTTCAAACACCCCACGTGACCAACGTAGGGTTAAGATCTCCCAAAAAAGCTTTTAATAGCGTTTCTGCGATTACTATTGAATAAATAAAGAAAACAATTTTTAGAATTAATTGTTAATTAGGATGTCATGTGGCATCCTAAAAAAGTAAAATTTGCTGAAGTTGGGTATTGGCTTTTGTATAAATCAAAACCGCTTTCGTCGGTCCAAAAATGCAATTTAAAAACTTTATCTAGGATTATAATGTCATTGTGACGTCACAAAACCGCTTATGAGACTCCCATGAAGGTGATCAACCATGCCAAGTTTGATGTTTGTACGCCCTGCAGTTTTGGAAAAGTTAAGACAAGCAGATAGAATTGCGCTTTTTGCATTAAATGTATGCACTGAAAAGAGATGCAAATTCTGTAAGGAGTTTCAAGCTTTTGCTGATGTTGAATTGGAGATACTATAGGACCTGTTGGTTGAGTTTGCAGTCTTGCATTCAGAAAATCGTTAGTTAGTACCAGAGATGTGGGAACGGAAGCGGTCCTTTTTCTGTGGAAGCGGAAGCACGAAAAATCTACTGCTTCCGCTTTCACATAGGTTATTTGACTTGAAGAGTAACTAAGCAAAAAAGTTTTGTCCGTTTCCCAATGTGGATTAAACAGTGAAGTTGCGCTATAAGTCTGAATGAACGTGCGATATCAGTAGCGCGAGAGAACGAGAAAAACTAGCATCACATTTTATATCAATTACGGGTACGAAAAAGGTAGTTTGGACAATAAAATGATGATTTGATTAAAGTTAACTGACCTTGGTTAGGGGATTGAAAACGTTGAAAAGCAAATTACTCACAACGAAAACATTTTCATCATTCTACATCAGTGCTCTTCAATAGGGGTTCAACAAAACGTGTAGTTGTGTTTCGTTAGTTTAAAGGGTTCTGTGAGGGGACCGCGAAGGTTCTTCGTTTATTCGTAGTTTTTATTTCAGTATATTGATATCTTATATGTAGTGGTGCCCCGTGTATATAAATAGTTAGTAATGGAATCGCAGATTGTGACGTAATTCTATTTACAACTTTAAGAACGTCTGAATTTGCTGACTCTCTTTGTTACGTAATAGTGCGTCTGTAATTTTAATTTTGCTGTTGTTGTTGTTACCCGACCCCTTCCAAGGGATGGGGGCATGGCGGAAGACCATGGGGCCCAAGAAGCCGAGTAACTCCTAGGTACTTGACCAGAGGTCGTAAAGAGACAAAAAATTGCAAAATACCGAGCGATGGTAATCGCGCTGACTGTAGGGAAATGATTTGAATCGTAAATAAGTATGGGCCACAAAGCGGAAGACCAGACACAGAGAAAGTGCGTTTTTGTGATAAAATGGCGAGCGAATGGGACTTTGTAAGTTCTAATAAAGTATCTTTTTTTAGGGGGATTTTAATGGACATGTGGGAAATATTTTGAGGGTTTTAAGAGTGTGCGAGGGGGAAGCGAAATTTAGAAAAGAAATGTTGAAATAAGGTTACGCGACTTCTATGATGAAAAAGAGCTGTATGTAGCAAAAAAGTGGTTCTACAAACACGAGAAAAGCAATGTAACCTTCAATACAGATGGATATGAAAAATAAATTGGTTTTGTGCATGTGGAAAAGAAAAACAGAAAGTAAGTAAGACTATGTAAAAGTGATTCCATGGGCACTGCAGTACAAAATCGTGATGTTACACCCTGATAAACAGACTGTGAAAAAAAAACAGATCATAAAGAGAAGGATGTGGAAGTTGAATTACAACCGAATAAAGAACTAAAAAGATTTGAAAAATAATAAAAAGAACTAGCATGCACACACGTGCCTGATCGGTGAAAAACTTTCAAGAATGAAATTTTTCAAGTGCGTGGAAAGAAGAAATCTACGAGAGATCGAGACACGTGGTTGTGGAGTAATGACGTAAAATGTACTACTTCAAGAAAAAAGGCAGCATTCAAAGAGCTGTTTCGGTTTCCATCAGAAGAAAATGAGATCAAATTACAAACGTGCTAGAAATCTAGCTAGGAAAATTGTTGCTAGAGCTATGAGAAAGCGGAAGAGTCGAATACTTTGTGTCGGAATTCAGTTTTCTTAGGACAACGAAAAGATGGTGAAAGAGGAAGATGCATGAGAGAAAGAGACGGACCGTTGGATTTTATTGAAGACGGTAAAAATCTGCAAAGAACACATGGAAAAGATAATGAATGAAGAGAACCAATGGGACCAGATGGTGGAAACTATTACTCGCAAAGGAATTGTGGAAGAAATGCGAAAGATGATGAAAGATCAGTACGGCAACCAGATCTTTGAAGGTAAGTGTGCAAATAATTGCAGGTGGTGAAATTGGGGTTGAAGTGATAACGGACCTGAGTCAACTCGTGTTGGATGGTAGAGGAAGACCTAATGAGTTAAAATCAGTATGACTGCGCCTATTTTTGAAGAAAAGAATAATGTGATGAGCTGAGGATCATATTGATAAGTAAAACTCTTAGAGCAAGCCATGAAAATTGTTGAGGGGTGCTAGAGAGGTAAAAACAAACACTGAGCAATTTGAACAGAATGAAGTTTGAATATATGCCAAAAAAAGGAACAGTTGAAACAATATTCATTGAGAGGATATTCAAAAAAAAAAGTTTCATGTTTTGTTGATATGGAAAAAGCATTTGATCGTGGTCCATGAAAGGTTATGCGGTGGGCCATGCAAAAGAAAGGTTTACTACAAGTAATGGTTTGAGCAATTACCAGCTTGTATGATGCAGCAAAGACAAAAGCGAGGGTGGGATCGGCGTATTCACGAGAGTTTGAAGTGAAGGTTGGTGCACATCAAGGATCTGTGCTGTCGCATCGTTATTTGCAGTAATTGTAGATGTTATTGAAAAAGCAAGAAGGAAGTGATTAATGAGATATTATACGTAGATGAGCTTGTTCTTATGAGCAAACCACAGACAATTTAATCGGAATAGAAAAGAAGCACTCAAAAGTAAGGGTTTGAAGGTCAACATTAGAAAAACAAGTGATGGTAGGCAACTTGGAAAAAAGACTGTTTCAAGGCAAGAGAGATCCATGCGGAGTTTGTGGGGGGAGTGATGGCCATATTCAGTGTCGTGCAAAAAATGGGAAAGCTGGGTTTATGCCAGATGAACGAAAATAAAGAGTTACCACTAGGTTGGCAGAGTGTTGTTTAGTGTAAGGAAAGAACGGGTGAAATTGATCGAAAAGTTGTGTGATGTGGTGGAGACACTCAATGAATATTGTAATTTGTGAGACAATCTAAAAGCCAGTGGTGGTGTGAAGCAGCAGTCACACCAAAAGTAAGAATCAGTTGGGAGAGATTCACGAATGTGAAGAGTTGCTACTTGGAAATAGGTTTACTCTAGATGAAAGGGAAATTTTATCGTAGTTGCGCAAGATCAGCAATACTTTATAGAAGACATGTTTTATAGAAACGAGAAAGTAATGTTACGTAGAATAAGAGAGCTATGGTGAGAGCAATGTGCTGTCGAAGTTAGGCAAAAAGAACAGGTGGACACGCTGGAGTTAAAGGAAATTGCCGATCGGCTGGCAAAACCAAGTGCAGTTAGATGGTGCGGACATGCGCTGAGAAAGAATGATGACAGTGTTTTGAGAATTGCCATAAACCTTGAAGTGACAAAGAAAACCAGGACAATTAAAGACTGAAAGAAGCGAGTGGAATAGATAAAAAAAATGTTGAAAAATGATGCCCTGAATCGAGCAAGGTGGCAAGATGGATAAAAGAATTGCAGAAGGAATGGGATAAACCCAGCGAACTCCGTTGAGGGGACAAAACCGTATTAAGAACTAAACTGCTACTACTACAACAAACTAGGTCTAACTTCCTAAAATTGGATTTGCGTTTTGATTTTTTAGATTTGTTGGATTTTATGCTTTCTTGCTGCTTATAGTTTTAGATAACGTCGCATGAGAATTGGATCCCAAGTGACCGGCGTGAAGCGTCTCAAAATGCTTCACATCTAGGCAAGACAAGACGCAATTATTCATTGCGTCAGCGGTACAACGCCAGCAAATACACACGATTTTGAAACTTTAATCATGAAACTTCAAATTAGGAAATGCTAAATTACACCAACAGAAATTAAACAATTGAAGTTCCAAATGAAAATATAATTGGGCTTTTGCCGTTGTGAGCTCATTTGTAATGCAATACAAATAAAAACATATGGGCGTAAACCGACGAGGTGGTGTAGTGGTCAGAGCGTCCACTTCGCAATCAGTAGACAACGGTTCCATTCCCTTGTCGAGTCACACCGATAACTTTGAAACGGCCGTTACAACTTCCGTGCTTGACACTCCAAACGAGAGTGTTGTGAAAAATCCGGCAAGTTTGCTAGTTGTATCCATTAAGCTCAGAGGCCTGCTCGCCTATATAGCGGGGTGGCGGCAACTTACGGCTGAAACAGCACGAAAGCATGATATTATTAACGGTGCAATGATAACTTCCATTAAAAGTAGTCGGTCAATAAACACCAATGGTGTTATTTGCTTTGTATAACTTTAAAACGAATATCAATATTCATGATTAAGTTTGAAAGGTAAATTTGAAGTCCTGTTGTTACATTTACCCGACGTAAGAACGCATTTTCATCGATTGCGAAACTAGCACGTTTACCAAAAGCGATCATTTGTAGTTGCCATGCGGAAAAGGCAAACTCAGAGCAACATCTTGCGGTTGTAAAGCTTTTCTGATGTTACCATCATCTCGGTTTGCAATCGTCGTCTTCGAAATCGTCAGTTAAAGCGTACAGCTTTGGACTTGATTTAATATCAGCAACAAATAAAACAGCTTGAGCCCAGCCAGCATGATCTCCCCATAGCGAACGAAAAAAATTACCTAATAAAAAAAATTTGTAATTATAATTATCAGCGCAGAGACAGGTGCTAAAATACTGAAGGGAAAACTAAAATTTTTGTACTAACTACTTAAAAATTAGTTTTTGGGTGTAAATACGAAGTTTTATGGCATTTGGTATTCGACTACAGTCTGCTTAGTTTCACACATGCCAGCAAATGCACCACTGGTCTGTAACTGATAACCTACACAACGTCGCTTGAACTTGAAAAGGTTTCGAAAGATTAAATAAAATCACCGGCTAGCTTACCTATATCTTGATAAACGATGTTGGTGAGTGATTTCGACTTTGTTTTATAACCATAATCGCGCGTCGCTATTTGACGAATATGGGTGTCAACAGGGACAGCCTCACTTTTATCGAGTGCCATAAGGCAAACACAATCAGCGACCTAAAAAAATTATTATACACCTGTGTGTTATCACCTACATCCTCTGGTCTTGTGAAAGCCTTTGTTTTTCCGTGAAAAACGAGTGTTCACTGACGTAGCCATGCGGGGTTTCTTTTTGGACTTAAAAAGTAATTAAAGACGTCATAATGGCAAAAATCACATGCTGCCTCATTTTGCAATGTTTTTTGGCTACGCGTCGGGTTGTGTTCAGACCTTAGTAATTATTACTGTTGTCGGCATGGTAAAATCAAACAGGGAAAATCGCCAAAGAGTGCGTTGAGCGCCATAATCTTCGATCATCGCGGGCACTTAATTCGCAATCTCTTCATTACTAGGCAGGGGTCACGAAGAAAACAACAACTTAACAATAGTACTGACTTTCATACCGACTCCATGAAGTTTCACCAGCTTTGTCATTGCTTCATCATAACTTGCATTCCTCAATTCGTTTAGCCAATCACTGCCACCATTTTCAATAACCTAAACAGATGAAACGTCACAACACGGTTGCCAGGAAAATAAATTGGAATTTTCGAGCAGAGCGATCTTGTTATACAAGATCACGCAAGTTAAAAAACCAAACCCAAATTAAATATTTAATCTTCACGCTATTGAACATATTCCAGCCATCTCTGATACTAACGGTAACAGCTCTAAAACGATCGCAAAAGTGCGTGAAAAATAGCTGTGCGAACTTTTGAAGACTGATGGTGACTGTCTGCTAATGTCAAGAAAGCAAAGAATAATCCTACTTTAAACACTTGCATTTCGACGCAATTCCTCGTAGCAATTCGTCCCAAATCTTCACTCCACAAAAATTATAGATGAAGGTTGGGTTAAAAATTAGTTTGGCTTTGGCAAGAAGAGTTATTAAAGAACCTAGTCTGGTGATGTTGAATAGATCGCGCTTGAATAAAAAAATGTCTAAATAACTCAGTAATTGTTAAAAATATTTGAATAAAAATTTACATAATTCTAGTGCAAAAATGTTTTAGGTAATAATTGAAGATTGGAGCATAAAAGCTTTGCTCTGATTCTGTTTTCACGTACATTTAGAATAATTCCTATTAGTCGGCTTTGCTACATATGAATCTGGTAGATATTATTGAGGTGTTCTTACAATAAATAATGCCATAGAAGAAGAAAGGCGTATGCGAGGCAATTCATAGAGGTAATGTATATTTCTTGGAAATTATGGAAGAAAACTGTTTAGCTTTTGAAGATAATAAAAATAAAGGAGTTTCTCCCAAAGTAAAGTAACATGTTCTCACCAAGATAATTTATCGTTTATACAGTATGTACGGAATCAAAGATATTTGACTACATTGCTAATGTTCACCCGCGTATCAAAAATATTCAAACATGTTTACAATATTGAGGCGCATTATTATTTGTAAACGGAAAACATAGGTTTTCTTTATGTTTAGAATAATCAATTAACATATTGGCCAGTTCAGTAAATATTAGACGGCGTCATCTGCATCAAGAATCATTTTAGAATTAGAGCGTTTGGGTAAATCGTTTAAGTAAAATCAGAAAAAAGGACAGAACATACTTCGATGCGGCACACCAACAACAATGATTCTAAATAGGTGAACCGCTATCTTCCAGAGGACAAGACAAAAGCTTAAGCAAAACTCCTCTGACACCATAAAAATGCAACTTATCTAACAGTACAGCATGACACTCAGAGTCAATGACTTTGGAAAGAATCGCGCAACAGCTTTGATAATTGCTTCAAAGATAAATAGCAACAATAGTGGAACAAGTGTTATGAAAGCCAAATCGTAGGTCAGAGAATAGCCTACATCGAATTTACTCCAAAAGTTTGAGTCTTTTACCAAAGTTTTTCGAAGATTTTACAAAATCAGAAAGAATAGATAAACAGTCGGTAGTCATTGAGACCACCTTAACTGCCTTTTTGATGCATGGACGCTATGAGCATCCTAGGATTCGTAACGCTAACGTCATACTCACTTCACGAGCACACGAATTTATATATCTGGCTCGGTAACCAAATCCAAGCTTTCGCAATTCGTCTTCAGTGGCAAATTTAGATAGCTTGTCAACAGAAGGAAAATCATAAAATGAAAGGCGTCCCACCTCCAATAACTGAAAAATAAAATGTTATATACAGGGTGGGCCAAAAGTAGGTATACAGTTATTAGAGTATTTTTTATATGCTTTGAAGTTACATGCAGTGTACTTTATGTTACTTGTTAAGTAACACAAACATTGTTTATTTTTTAGATAATAATTTTAACTTGAATTTTCATTAGTTTTCTAGCTGGTTGGAAGGTAGTACAGTTTTATAAATCTTGATTATTTTAGGTTTAATGGCAAATAATTTAAATAAAGAGCAAAGAAAATGGGTGTCAGAGTGTTTTGGACAGGTGTGAAGAATGTTGCAATGTTGGCGGAGGAGATTTTGAGCACCTAAGAGATTAAATAGTTTTGTCTAAGGTATAGCTAGCATTCTTGAAGTTTAAAAGTGACTAAATGAGAACTACAAACTTACTTTTTAAACCTAAACCCTACTTTTAATCACTGTATACCTACTTTTGGCCCACCCTGTATAAAACAGCACAAACATAGCAAAGTAGCCTTGTAATACACACTAAATTAACACAGGTGAAATGCGCTTCACAATTTGCGATTGCATTAAATAAAATATATCTGACATTAATGAAGCAGAAAGCACCAGACTCGAGTTTAGCCCTTGTTTGAGCTCTTCAGCGATGCACATCCTTCCATCGTCCAGACCGAGAATTTTACTTAGTCGGCTTTCAAGGCGTTGACCATCACTAACGTGATGTACCGCGGTGTCGGACGTCGACATTGGTGTTATCCAGAGAATGAGAACAGGATGGCAGCTGTATAATTGACAGTTATTTCTTAGATTTGTGACAAAAAGGAGAGAGTAGAATCCATTACTTTTGACTCCAATAAGGCACCTCACAACAAGACCAATCCAACAAAATGTTAGCATCGCGCTTATTAATTGAATAACTTAATGGGCGAAAAAAGCAGTTATTTTTAGTTTATGAGGCATTTAAGCATTCCTAGATGCCTTGTTCAGGAAAAGTAAGAATACTACTGTAGCTTTTGTTCTAAAACGCTTCAAGCAAATGACTTCTAACAATTTTCCTTCAAGAGCGTTAGCTTATAGAGCTTACAAACTTGAAGCTGAATTCAACAAAACATATTCCTTAACTTGATCAGCCACAAAGATTTCATTACACATACCTTAAAAAACAAAAAGTAGAACTGCTTGGCTTCCTTATGGCAGTGTTTCTCAACCTTTTGTGGTTCATGACCCGTTTTAAAACTTTAATACAACCCGCGACCCCTTCCTTCCTGCTCTCCTTTTTATACTTATAAAAACAGCACAAAAATACAATTTATTTAATAGGTTATCTGTTAATCATTCACATTTAATGCGACGGTTGACTTTGCAACGGCATGGCCAACTTAAAAATTTTTGGTTGAGTGTTTGATAAAGCCAATCTCATATCATCTTCAACTCTTCTTCGATTTCGTGCCTTTGTTTTGATAGCAACCAGAGCTGAAAAACCACTCTCGCAGAGGTATGTTGCGGCCTATGGAAGTGATATTCAAAAAGCTAGTTTAGATAATTGTGGGTACAATTTACGCATAGAGCACCAGAAATGAGTGAGTGATATTTCGTGAAAAACGTCATGTGCAGACAAATCATTTTGAAGATCATAAAATTGGTCTTGTAATTCATCGGGAATGTCAGTAATATCCAACACAGCAGAAAACGAATTTCGTGCAAGCAAAGCTTCATTTTCTTTGGGCTCAGGAAAATATCGTGTTAACTCAGTTCGAAGGGATTGCAGGTGCTGTGTAATCGACGTCTTTAAAGGTTCATCGAGTACTTCATGTTCTTGAAACAGATCGGACAAATTGTCAAACATAGCGATGATTCCTTGCATTATTCTTCGACGCCAGTTTTGCAATTTTGAGCAAAAAGCCATCAGACAATGGCGGAGTTGTATGATATTTGTTTCGTTAATGTCAAAAATGTCCGTTAAGTAAGCAAGGCTTTTCATCCACAGTTCATCACTAAAATAAGATGAAAAAATCTCGTTTTTTGCTTCCAGAAATGATTTTGTTTCGTCCTTCGTTTCAAATACGCAACTCAGACACATTGCCTCTGGAGAGCTAACGAACAGACGTGTAATATAGCAGAGCTTCATGTTTTGACTTCATGTCTTTACATAGTTGCTTAAATAGACGCGTGTTGAGATTCCCTGATTTGATGTAGTTGACAATTTTTATTACCGAATCTAAAACATCTTGCAGAGAGGATGGCAAAGTTTTGCTTGCAAGCGCAAATCTGTGAATAACGCAATGTGTACCCTTTGCGTGGGGAGCAAGTTCTTTAACTTTTTTTTTGAAAGCCTGATTGTGAGCCCAACATAGCTGGAGCTCCATCAGTGCAAACTCCGAAAAGATTTTCCTATTGAAGCTTTTCTGAATCAAAAAAAGTTGTTATTTTTTCCATAATATCCACACTTTTTGTGGTAGTTTCCAGTTCACTACAAAACAGAAATTCTTCTTTGACGTCTTCCAAATGAATGTATCTCACAAAAACCAGCAGCTGTGCACATGAACTAACATCGGTTGATTCATCCACTTGAATGCAAAACGGAAAAGCTTTCATTTCATTTATCACCTGCTCCTTCACATCTTCTGACATATGTGAAATTCGCCTTTGAATAGTATCATTAAAAAGGGATATCTGTCGCATTTTAGCAGCACCAGATTCTCCCGGAAGTATTTTGACTGTTTTCAATAAGCAGGGTTTAATAAGCTATACTCCAATTGTATGAGGTTTTTTATTCTTGGCAATTTCAAGAGCGACTTAATAAGATGCTTGCGCTAAAGCAGCATTTTCTTGTTTGAAACTTCCTTTAAAATCAAGTCTCTGACGTTTCAAACCGGCCTCATGACGTAGGAAAAATTCTAAATCTTTACTGACATGATTGGAATGCTTTGTCTCTAAATGCCGTTTTAACTTTGAAGGGTTCAAGGATTCAGCACTGAGAACTACATTGCACAAAACACACTGTGGCTTCTGAGTGCCATGGCTAACAATGGAAGTAAAGCCAAACTTTAAATACTCTTTAGAATATTTGCGTTTCTTGTCCATGGTAAGCAAACAACTAAACTTTAACACTGCAAAATGTTTTACTGAATGCAACTCCACAATTTTACCGTTTTTTACGACAAAAGCTAAACTGCAGTAACCATTTTCTAACTGTGCTCAAACTGCAAACTGTTTGACCTAGCAACCGTGACTGTAAAGTGTAAACAATTGCGTGATTGTAAATAACAATACGCGTTCTCTTGTGTAATAGAAATAACACAATAACTTGCAATGACACTACTTAACTGGCACAGTAATCACTGCAAACTTAGTTTAAAGAAAGCTTGCAGTGTTTGCTGTGCAGTTAGTTGCTGTGCTGTGCTGTGCAGTGTTCGCGACCCCCAGGTTGAGAAACCCTGCCTTATGGGGTCTTCATTAGTCAAAAACTTTGACCTAAACCAAAGGAAACGAAAAGCTTCACTGTTGCTTTAGCAAATTCATGTGTTAACTGACCTAGGTTTTGAAAGGAAGTCGTTCCTTTATCAAGTGTACCATTTACCTTATTTCCATAAGCCGTACAAAGTCTATTTATCATTGCAACCGTTCTTGATATGGAATTGTTAACAGTACATAAAAATGAAAAAAGTGTTTCGGTCGGGTCTTGGCGTAGCACTCTGATCTTCAAACAGCGATCTGGGACGCTTGAAAATTTTCTAAGTAAAACAAAACAACACTGTTTTGAGAATATATAACAGCGACTTTCAAATACGGTACATTTTTACTTGCATTAATTAGTTATATTAGGAGTTGGGTATTTCCTTATCTAAGTTATTTCAAAATATACTTGGTTGACAAGGAAAACTGTGATTTCATCATATTGCAAGCTCTTACTTATCACTTTTTTTCCACACGTCATGGAGATTTTCCATGTGTTTATCCAGTTGTAAATAATCGATCAAAACTTCTGTTTCAACATCTTTGCAGCTACAAGTTCTTGGAACAATATCCTTCACAAATTCTATTGTTTTTCGCCTTTTGACAGCCACACCTTTTAAACGCTTTAACGTATTAACTAAAACATAAAGTGTCCTAGGAAATTACTCATTCATTCATGCGTATGAGCTCATGCTCTGTTTGCTACACGCCAGTTAGACTGGGTCAAAGTGAAGGGTAGACTGCTCAAACATCCCACCAGTCTGTCACACGAAAACGGAGGAATCCCGTTAAGTTCCTCTCTCAGTGACACAACAATGAACTTCCCGATTTTTTCTCAGCGCTAACTCTTTCGTGCTGAGCGCAAAGCAAGAAAACTGGGAATTCGTTTTTAAAGTCTCGTTAAAACTTGACAAGAGAATTCCACTCCTATCTACTGACTGCAAAGCGAACGATATGAACACAACACCAACGAGCCGGTTTCCTGGGAAATAAAAGCAAAGTCTAAAACGAAACGCATAATTAAGCTCTTGAAACAGTTGTTTGCTATGTGTTTAACCTCTAGCCAAATTATAACACCTTTATGGTTGTTCATTGTATAATGTATTCTATGTTTGCAGAACAAAAAATCTATTGTATCAGTATCCGAATAAATGTAACTTACCAGCGAAAGTTGTTGCAGAACAAATAAACTGCCAATGAGGGCATGCTAAAACTTTATAGCAGACATTGTCTTCCGTTTGCTTTACACACCACACTCTGTGGGCAAACACTCCTATGAGTGTCGAATCTGGTAAGCGTCTCCATCTTTAAAACAAACGGCCTAGGGTTATTTACAAAATCAACAGCTTTACGAAGCTTCTAGTCCCAACAACTTAATAAGAATCACCAATGTCTTTAAGTTCAATAAAAAATATTTGTAATATCAACACTCGATGCAAATTGTATCAAATAGTTTCAAAATTTAGATCCTTGATATCATATTGCAGCTAACAAGCAATTAATTATAAGCCAACATATTTCTTAAACAGTTATCAGGGCAAGCGCTTGGCATATAGAAAACCGCCGAAACTCGTTAGATTAAGTCGAAGCCTAAATCGAAGAATTAATCTCGATTTTGTTGAGACCTTCTTGCATTCCCATTCGTGCATCTACAACACTGAGCACAGAAACTTCACTAAAAAAAAACCTTAAGTCTGGTTTGCATGTTTCGGTAAAAGTGACTTGGTATGCAGTAGCAGTACAAAATGTTGCTGGCATGACATATCAATAAAAATTATTTCCAAAAGCCAGATCGTCTGAAATACTGATGAAGAAGACTAAACCTACTTTACCAAAGTACGAAAAAAATTATTAAGCCCATTAGCTACTGCTGAACTACTAAAAAAACATTAGCAACAAAAAGCTTAGTCACATTTGAAGAGAAAAATGCACAAGCAGAAAGCACTATATCTTTTAAACCAGTGGTTCCCAAACTTTTTTTTCGGCGACCCCAATTTTCGTAAAATTATAATTTACAAACGTTGGCGACCCCGCAATATAAAAATATTGTAGTACAGTACAGTAGATATTTCAACACAAACACACTGTATTTAAATTTATTCAGTGAGAAGAATGCGCCTGTATGTTGTCAGTAAGTTTTTGAAATCTTGGTGTGATTTTGCTCAGGCATAACCGCATGTCATGTTCTATATTCAATCGATTTCTATGCTTTGATTTTAGCACACTCATTGCACTGAAGCCTGCTTCGCAAAGGTACGTTGTTGTAAATGGAATCAGTTGCTTAATGACATATTTTGCCATGGTAGGATAAACTGGGTAAATTGAAACCCAAAAATAAATATTTGCTTGTAAATTTGGATGTTTCTTCTTGAATGATTCGAAGGACATACGGTTTGATGCTTCAGCTGTCATTTCTATGAGTTCTTCCTCAACTTGTAAAGGGAGATCAGGAAAATTAGAAGATGCAAAAGGATCAATCATCCAATCTTGTTTGTTGGTGGGTATTAGAGCGTCATTGTAATAGTGTTTAAGCTTTTTGACAAGTTGTTCAAGATGTTCAGTTATGATACCTTGTACATCAACATTTCTCTCGGAAAGGTAGGCCTTTAGTTGAGGAAACATATCATATTTATTTTTTTTCACGTAACTTTGCCACAGGATCAACTTCTTGTAATAAGCATTAATTTTTGCGTTGTGATCAATGACTCTGAATCCAGGGCCTCACATAGATTGATTAAGAGAGTTCAGTGAGTCAAATATGTCCGCTAAATATGTACGTTTGCCATAAACTTTTCTTGACTAAATTTTTCCGCCAAAGCCATTTTTTTCTGTTTCTTCAAAAAGGGGATTATTTCTTCTTGTAGTTCAACAACTCGCTTTAAAACATGACCACGTGATAACCAACGCACCTCTGTATGCAACAGCAAACTGGTGTGGTTGGCGCCAATCTCATTGCATAAGCAAGAAAACAAACGTTGATTAAGAGGTCTTGCTTTTATGTAGTTCACGCATTTAAGAACGGAATCTAGCGTATCATGCAACGTCTCCGACAGAGCTTTTGCTGCTAGTGCTTGTCTGTGTAGAAAGCAATGCGTCCATGTTATACCTGGCACTTTGTCTTTAACACGTTTCACCACTCCACAGTTGACACCGGTATTTGCTGCTGCTCCATCTGTACAAATTCCAGCACATTTATCCCAAGGAATTTCATGCTCGTTAAAGAAAGTGTCAAGGCATTGAAAAATGTCCTCTCCTTTAGTATGTAAAGGCAGAGCTTTACAAAACAACACATCTTCTGATAGTTCCTCATTATTAACGTATCGAATAAATACAGATAGCTGCGGTTGGCTAGCAACATCTGTAGATTCATCTAATTGAATTGCATGGAATGGAGAAGGTTTTACTTGCTTCACAATTTGGTTGAGGACATCACTCGACATATCTTCAATCCTTCGCTTTACGGTATTGTCTGACAAAGAAATAGAATTTAATTTTTCACTTTCTCTATGTCCTATCATTACTTTTACGACTTCTTTCATTACGGGGAGTATTAGCTTTTCTCCAATTGTATGTGCTTTCTTTTGCTTTGCTATTTCGTAAGATGCGAGATAGGAAGCATAGACAGCAGATTTATTTACTGTTGTGAATGCTTTCATAACGTTTGCTTGTGATGAGAGTGCTTGTAATTTACTTCGAAAATACTCTATTGGTTTATCGACCCAAGCTGGATGGTTTGTTTCCAAGTGACGAAGAAGTTTATTCTTCTTCAACGATTCTTTAGAAAGAACTTTTTCACAGACAACACATTTAGGTTTTCCATTGACCTCCATAAAACCAAGTTTTAAAAAAGCTTCATCATATGTTCGTTTTCTAGTATTTTTAGCAGCCATTTTGATTCAGTTTAATTCCAATTAATTTAGAAATATATAAAACAGTAAAAATTAGTGTTCCTATCAAAAGAATATATAACATCTTGTAATACCAGATTACGTATTAGTAAATAAATTATTTCTTACAGTTCTGTCGAGTTTTGTGGGGTTATACTATATTTGCTTTGACGATAAATATACGCCTAACACGCTAGAATTTTACTTCCAACTTTGTTTCGCTTCCATCTTACACGATAATCGAACTTTTGTGAAAGGCAATTATTTGTATGCAAACTTACTACTGAACTTTTCTTCCTTGAACTCTTATAAGACAATTACTACCGACAACCACGTGTCGCACAACTTACTGAGCTCTTCTTCAGTGAACTGTCACACGCTCTGAACAATAATTACGCAATCGTCTTCGAGAATATCCCGAGCAATAAAGAGAAAAATATTTAGAGCAAGAGCAAAATCTCGCATCGGCTGATACACGTCACAATTGTCATTTAAAAAAACTTTCCAATGAACCAGTTACGGGTAATTCATTATAGTAACGAAATTCAAATTATTTCAAAGACTAGTTATAAAAGTATTAAGTTCATTGTTACTGTCCGAAGGAAATTTCACTGAATGTCGAAAGGTTTCGCTACATACAATTTTTTTCCAAAATCTTTTATTCGTTAAAGAATAGGCGACCCCAGAAAACATTTACGCGACCCCACTCGGGGTCGCGACCCATAGTTTGGGAACCACTGTTTCAAACTAATACTGATATTGCTCAACTACAGCGGCATTTGTGATACTTAGAAGTGCCACATTACAGTAGCGACATTAACAATATTGTTACAATTTTCAACATTATAACCTACCTACGTAAGATTGAATTTTCACTTTGATTATCAAAACTATAAAAAATCGGATTGTCGTACAGAAAGAAAAGATGGTGGTTCCATTCGTCAAATCGTGAATATACCTTTAAATTTTAAATTTGGGAAAGAAAGTAAGCAAAGATTTACACTAATGACTGTAAAGCTCGTGCAATATTTGCCGCATTCGGTCGTTCTAATTACTACATATTCATAGTGTGCACCATGAAGGGCAAAAGTTAGTTCATGTCGCAGACATAACTGAATAACGCAGATATGCACTGTTTAGAAAGATCCACTTCACTAACTTTCATTGGTGCTACAATTTGACACCATTCATTTCAGTGCATGGCATTCAACATCGTATTACTACACATACTTCTCGGGGCTGGAGGCATGAAGTATTTTTCTCTATTGCGAGGTGTCACAGTTCAAAACCACTGCCTTAATTTCTGTGAAAAGAATTTAATACCAATTGACTATTTGTTGGTTTGCTTTAAATTATTCTAGACGACAACAAATTTTGTTATGCTTCATAAGTTTCTGCAAGTGTTCCAAGCTCATTTTGGGTTACCAATTCCAAAAATAAAAACCAGATTTTCCTCCGACGTAAAATTTTTTAATCACTTTAGCTACAAATTTTGGTTATAGCCTGCTAATGTGGTAAAATATGCATTGTTGTTTATGGTTTAGAACAGAGAGAAGCAGCCGGCGGCCAGCCATGTTGTTATGTGCGGCCCGTGTGGCACTTAGCACTGCAGTACATCGCAAAGAATTTTAGACTAAACAACTCTTTGATTTGGTTCACAACTCCCCACCAAAGCAAGTGCAAATTTTTGCGTGCTCTGCAACGATGAGTTGAAGCATTTATGATGCATTGCAATTTCAAAATGCGAGGTTACTATTTCATCACAAATTGTGTGGAATTGCAGGCCTACAATTCCTTAGCAAGCATTTAATAGAAAGTTGCTAGTGCCAAATAGGTACTGGCAACTTTCTATTAAATGCCAAATATCAGGGCATTGGCTTTCAACATAAGTAGTTGACAGCATTTGGTAGTTTTTACTTATAATATTTTGCTGGTTGCAAGTGTTAATTTCAACTTCTTTGCAGTAGAAAAAAGCAATAATTCTAAACCATTTATTTAGTTATTATTTGATGCAATTTTATGAGTAGAAAACGAAAAATTAATTATGAAGAACGCATGTTTAATGACGAATGGTAGGTGAAGTATTTTGTTATCAACAAAATGAAAAAACAATCTGTCTGATTCCCTAAACCAAAATTGCTTGTCAAAAATAATTAAATATCAAGCGACAAAACAACTACTGGCATTTAAAACAGCAGAATGGAAATTTAGACCAGTTGTGAGCAAATAAAGCCAATAAGTTGAAAAGTCATTACAAGAACAAAAAAAAATTTCGATTTATAGAGATGACTCTGAAATACTCCAAAGATTTGCAGCCACAAAAATCGCATTACCTGTAATTAAAATTGCTGAACTTAGTTAGTTTCTTGATCTTCCAATGACTTGTTCTCAGATTTTTAATAAATAGTCAAACAAATGCGTTGTAAACTGCATCTAATCACATTATACCATATTTTGTTTTAAAAAATTGATGCAGCCTGCGTCCTCATTCAAAATTTATTGTTTGGCCCACCAGTAAAAAAAGTTGCACATGCCTTATTTACAAGATCTAGTATCCTTTCTGTTTCATCACTATTTGTTTATCTTTAGGCAAGAAATAACATGCGCAGTTGAACTAACCAAAGCTGTGTAGTTATCAGCTTACACTGCAGCAATATTTGAAGGTCTGTTTAAACCATTAGAAGCAGATCATGATGATAATGAATGATTGTTTATCAATTCTTGTAAAGCCAGTTTATAAAAGCTGTATTGCTGCGCAACGCAGCTGAAATACCATCTATTCCTTAAGTACATGCCATGGAATTAAAGAAACCTTTAACATCGTAACACTTATTTTGACTGCCATTGGAGCATTTATAGGGACCTAATAGCAATTGGCATTCTTCTTGGCATGCAATTGGGCAATGTGAAGCTTCAATGCTTTTTGTACCATTGGGACAGCTGCAATAGTGATCAATATCACTACAGAAAGAAATGGCCCAAGCACCAAGAGTTTACTTCTAGAAGATTTAATGTCCATCACATTCCTTTCGTTGATCCACAAAAAACATATTTACCACCAATGCATATCAAATTAGTGTTGCTCTAATCATTTTGTCATATCAAACTGGTACTAGGATTACATATTAGCCGCAAAAGTTTCCAAGCAAATGTGATGCCAAGCTAAAAGCTGGGATTCTTGTTGGTCCAGAAATTCGAGAGTTGATGAACAATGAGAGGTTTAGCAAAAATTCATCGGTATAGAAAAGAGCATGAAACCAGTTTTGTTTGGCAGTCAATAACGTTTGGGAAACCATAAATTTCCTGCCTGTGAGCATTATTGAAAACTTTATCAATAGCTAAAAAAATCATGGCGCAAGGATGTCACTAAAAATACACGTTCTTCACTCACACTTGGACTTTTCCTCTTGAGAAATAAATATGGTGAGACAATTTTATCAAGAGATCAAAGAAATAGAAAAGTGGTATCAGGGTAAAATAACTAAAAACATATGGCAGATTGCTGTTGGTTTCTAGAGCAAGAAAGTGGCATACAGCATTAGCGCTACCCAAAATGGACAGAGCATTTTTACCATTATCTCACACAAGTTGTTTGGAACACTTTTTGTTGCTGGTGTTACTATTTCTCTTTATGGCATCACATAAAGTTTGTTTAATGTTATATTATAATGATGTACCAAATACTGAGACACCCCAGTTGCATGAGTACATGAAAATTCACTATAGTTTAGCATCATACTTAAAAACTACATTTCTTTAAATATTCAATAACTAAAAAACCTAATGTGTTAGAGCAAAGATAATGGGATATTTGAACTCAGCACCAGAACTTCACCCTGGAACACCTCTTGTCTTGCAGGTAGCAAAAATTTTGTTGCTTAGTGTTATACACATACTAGCTAGGTGTTTGATATGCTAGGTGGGTGCTCTAATTTTAACCTTTGTGGGCCAGTGGTGTCAGACCTCCTCAAGCAATGCAGCAGTATCTTGGGTTGTAAGTCTCACAATGCAACAAATCTGAATAATCAGTAAAATTAGGCATTGTAGTGAAATCCATTAAAAGGTGTTTCAGGCAGTTGAGTGTGAACCTGACAGGGCCACTGAAAGAAGGTTTTGGGCCCAGTAGCAACCACTTCATTAAAACTTCTTTCTTTAAGACCCACTACAAAATTTTGTTTGGACCAAAGCAAAATCCACCTTTTTTAAGGTTCCTACAATCTTTTTGTAATTTAATTATTGCATAGTTCATGTCTTATACAACTCCAAGCAGTTAGTCAGCATTTTTTATCAGAATATATATTTTAGTAAGAAGGAACTGAAGAGGGCAATTTACAGAAATATATTTTCTGATGAGAAACTTTTGATCTAGCATAGCGATCATCAGCCAGGTGGACTGCATCAATTTAGATGTCCACTGCAACATTACACTACAACAATTTATTCAACGAGAAAGCATTTTTAATATATAAGCTCTGCATTTGAAAAACTCTTGTACTAAATATGACTACTCAAGCTTAGCCCAGTGGTCTCAACTTCCAATCTAAGAACAGGTAGTGGTCTATAGTTCTCAAACTGGTCAAGAAAAGACTAATTACATTTGCACATCTCAGCAATAAATGCCATGCCTTAAAAAATTGAATTTTGAATGTATACGATTATCAACAAAAATAGAAACAAGTTGAAACATTTATACTTTTGCATTTTATTTTATTTTTGCAACCAACTAAAAGTTAAGCTTGGTTGTTTTCCAAGTTACTGGTCTGTAAAAAATCACTTCTAATTCATGAAATTTTTAGCAGCTCACAAGAAAAAAGGTTGAGAATTACTGTTAAAGTTCTACAATAATTGTATCACTTACCTAAACGCTTGACCACAAGTGAAGTTTGTTTGTATGTCCAATATCTTTACAGAACGTTTAATAGTATTCCATTCAATATTGCCAAACAAACAAAAAGAATTCATTACGTCAAAGGTGGTTGGGTGTAATCAATGACCTAGCGTAACACAAATCAGAGCATGCTAAGCAGATAGGATAATTACTGAATGCACAAACTTTTTGGTGAAAGTTAGAATGCACTTACTCATTACCATGCCAACACGTCAACAGGTTAATGAAAGTATTTTGAAATGCAAAATTTAGTTAGCACACTGCTCCGCCAATGCCCGTATAGTTTTTCTCAGCGATTTGACTTCATAACGCGTAGTCGCTTGAGAATGTGACGCAAAAACTTCTTTTTTATCACAAATATTTATCACAAAATCAAATTCATTGATTTTTTGATAAATTAAGTGACCTCGTGTTTCTTTGTTCGGAGTTTAAGTAAATATAGCTTCAAATTAGACTCCTATAGCGAATCGAACAACTAGCCCCTGCTGAGAAGTAGTCGACGGTTATAACCGGACTCCTGCGGACTATTTCTAGAGCCTTTTCTTTGTTGTATTGTCTTGCTTTGGTCTTTGCCCTGTGGTTAAATCAAGCCACATGTTTGGTCATATATATGACAGGTGCATCTGCTCATCTATATCTAATACATAAAGCGCAATTCTGTCTGTCTGTTTTAACTTCTCTGAAACTGCTTCAGGTACAAGCATCAAACTTGACACTATTGATCACCACCCCGTGGTGAAAGTCATAAGAGTATTCGTGACGTCATAACCAAAAATTATTTTTTTAGAAATTGCATTACTTGACAAAGGACAACCGGTCTTTGCTCAAACGAAAACCGGCTTCCGACTTACCACATTTCAAAAATTTTATTTGTTTGGGGTATAAAATGACGTCACAATCAACGATTCATTGAACAATCTGCTTTTTGTTCTTTCTCAAAAAGTACTCATCGCACAAACGCGATTAAACGTTCTTTTAGAAGATATTGATAAGGTGCTTTCGATAAAAACAACTCTACAACAATTATTGCTTATTTGACAATGCTACGAGCAATTCTTTATTTAAGCACTTAAGCCCTCTATGCAATTTTTCTTTTCTTTTTCCCTTGCATGCTAAAACTGGGTCTATGATGTCATAATACAGGGTGTTCCAAAAGTCTTGGGCACATTTTGACGTTGAATATGTCAAAAACTATTAAGGAAATAACAATGCATCTGATATATTCTAACAGCTTACAGTCTCAAGTTTTTTACAGAATGTTAAATGTGAACACCGTTAGTCATACGCCACACATCAAGCCGATAGTCAAATTCCTGCTAAAATGCGTTCCAGCATTGTGTTGTCTATGGTTGCAAGTTGCAACAACTTCCGTTGTTCGGCCTTGAGTTCAGCTACATCTTTTGGAAGGGGGAGGCGCATAGACCAGTGCTTTCACGAAACCCACAAAAAGAAGTTGCAAGGTGTGACATCTGGAGACCTAGGATATCAGGGCAAGAGAACGCGATCATCAAGTGTCGCTGAATCAGTTTTTGAAAGTTCAAGGATATAATACGCTTTTTCTGGTTGAGTGAAAGCCATTGGTGGATCTAGCCCCACAAACATTTTCATGAGAACAACACATGAAAAACTTAAGGCGACTTCACGAGAATCTTGTGTTGGACACGTGACAAATCATGTTATAATCACGTGATATTCTTGTGATTTTGCACATACGGACCACAAGTCTTTGCCACTAATTAGCCACGTGATTGCCACCAATTAAGTTATGAGTTTTGCCACAAACTTGTGACTTAAGTTGTTAACAATCACGTGTTTTCATGTGACAAACACAAGTTTGCCATGTGTCCCTAGCATAAATCACGTGATTTTCACATAACAAGTTCAACACGTTATCTTACAATGGGGCTGCTTCAACCTTAGCGGCAAACTAACAAAAACAATGAGCTACCAAAATTTTATTAAACACAAAAAGAAAACCATCCAATCCACAAAAAATTTTAATTATTTTCATCCATTTGTTTCTCCTTTTGTACACGACGCTTTATACGTTTATCAGCATATCGAAAATAATCCTGCAACGCCAGTGATTTGTCTGATTGTTGCATCATTGGTACACTTGTTCTTCTTAACAACACCTAAAGGTTTCAGACAGTTAGTAAGAAAAGACGCAAGTTAGCACTACTATTTTGCCATCAAACGTCTGAATAGCAATGAGAGCATCTAGGGTAGAGTTATACCCTTTTTCATCAACCAAAAATGTTTACACCCCAATCATTTGTAAAGAAAATGAACAACGAAAATAAAATTTAAACAATTAAGTATTTCCGTGCCATGTTTGTCGCTTATTTTGAAGTTGTTGGTTATTTAAAAAAGTGGTCGCTTATTTCAAAAAATGGGGTAGTCACTTCTAAAACTGGGACACCCATGTATATTTTTGAAAAATTCCGGTATGCTGCTAACAATAAAGGCAATCCGTTTGAAGCGTTTTGTCAGACCGATGTCTTCATCAACTACAATCACCTTTGTAGGCAACACAAACTATGTGCATTTTAACAGCAAAATAACAAAACAAACATTATATAATAGTGGATTTATGTTTTACCGCTGAACGAAAATGACATTATTTGCTGTTAGGACGTCATCCTTAAGCAAGACTTAGCAGACTCGTTGTAATTTGTGCCATATTTTGAGAATGGGAAAAGCGAGAGTATTAAAATTATTTAATTTTTCTCTTTTCCGAATATATTGTAAATTGCTTTGCTGTGACCTATTCAGAAGAAAATTGGTTTTGGTTAAGTTTCACTTTAATACAATAACGGGTACTTTTACTAGTTTTGACGTTTCATTTCAATTGCTTAGCATTCATGGTACGCTATATGCATTGCCATTGAGAGGCAGAATATGCTAGGACTCCCATAAGTAAAATTCCTCCCCCAATAAAGTGGTAAAATTCATTGAAATAATCAGAAAACACTATTTTAACCACCTTAAACCCTTCCATGTTTGTTAGCCCTGTAGCCTCAGTTGCTTTGATCTGGCATGGTGACAATCAGGGATGTGGAAGCGGAAGCTGGAAGCGGTACTTTTTCTGTGGAAGCAGAAGCGCGAAAAATCCACCGCTTCCGCATAGGAGGGAAGAATGGAGAGAGAAAAAAAATTGGTTCTGCTATCCTTCGTAGGATAAAGAATGGGGGGAGCATAAACATTAAGAAATGAGAGTGAGGAGGAGGAGGCGTTTAGAGAGATGTTGACCTCTACATAATCAGAGTAGGGGCCAAGCGAAGAAAGAGAAGCGGTAGAAAGCTCAGAGAAGGATAAGCCCTACTTGACAAAAATGATGACGCCGCCGCTAGCGTCTCTGACATCAGTAGAAAAATACCAGATCGGGAGTGGGTGCCATGGAATTGCAGAGCAGAGAATCCAGGGATCCAGAAAGAAGAAGATAAATTGAAGTTAGATTCCTGGATATAAATAAGGTCAACGGGATGAGACAAAATAAAGTGTAGTAGTTTAGTGCTCCTGGCTCGGAGACCCCCAGCATTCAATTGAAGAAACCTAAGAGAGTTAGGGAGATACAGAGAAAGCAGGAGATAAAGAGAAATAGCCAGGAGCATGAGGCGGTGGTGAGGGTGCAGAGGCAGAAGATACAAAGTGGGCGGAAAAAAGATAAGAAGTCTGAAAGTGAGGGTGGGGTGCGAGTGCTGCATTAGCAGAAGGGGGCCAGATTGAGCGGTGAAGGTATATCAGCTGGAGGAGTCCGATGAGGAAGTCACAGTGCTGGTAGGTGTGGAATCTCCAAAAAAAGCAGGGAAGGAAGCTCCAGAAATGAGAGCTGCCAAGAGTTCTGAATCTAGAAAAGGAGAGTAGTGAGCACTTTAAATGAACCCAGTTAGAGCATGTGCAGCATTGCACTGACCTACCCCGCCAGGTCACATTTCCAGTGCACACTAAACAGGGAAAGACAGGACAAGGGTTTGGATGAACGTTGCCGTTCATCAGGACAAGGAGAAGAATTAGAAGACGTTCAAGAGAAAGGCAGGAGAAGACAGGCCGATTTTAAAGAGGCTACGTGCTACCCTTCTGCGGTCGTTCAGGGGTTTGAACGGCAAAAAAATGATTTGTGTGAGGGGAGTGTCCGGGGCAAATGGGATCCTCAGGAAGGCAAACAGCCATTTCAACCCAACCCAAACGGAGTTGGGGACCGCACCACCACGTTGAGGCGGCTGTTGATTGTACAATTCAATTTTGCTCGCTTTACATGTACATACTATATATATGACAGAAATTTTGCACTTCACTATCCAAAAAGATCGAAGTCAATATGTGTTTTGAGGACGGACAGAAGGTAATGATGATTAGAGCTAAAGTTAACTCAAAGTCAAAGTTAGTTGAGGATACAGAGAGGGAAAATCAGCGCTATACGGTGTAATTTGTTGTTGTGACGACAGGTTGTTGTCGAGAGCTGTGATATGTGGTCATACGATTTAGATCTGAGAAGCATTAAGTTAACTGTTGTAAAAGTAGTTGTAAGTAGTGAAGGAACTGGTAATAACTGTCTATTTATTGAAGTGTTTAATTATTTTTTGAATTATAGTAACAAAATATTTGATTTTCTTCCAAACAATTCGTGATTTTTAAATTTTTGTTTGTGGGAGTTCAGTGACAAACGCGAAAATACATTAGGGGCTCCGCGATGACAAAAGATTGAAAAGCACTGTTCTACATTCAACGCGAGTTCTGATATCTAAGAAAAACAATCACAGAGTAGTTCGAAATAATAAGCTCAAGCGAAGTAGGTAAAGTAATGGCAATAAATGAAGGTTTTTGTTTTCTCAAAATGATAAAGTGTAGGAGAAGGCAGGCTACAGATCCATAAAAGTTAAAAAAATTGTCAGCGGTCGTTTTCTCGTTTTTTGTTGGTGGAAGCGGAAGCGATAGGTGTGGAAGCGGAAGCTGTTGAAAAATAATCGCTTCCACATCCCTGGTGACAATTCAGGAATATCGCCATAAAAAAGCAACTGTGATGGCAGAGCTGAAAAAATGAGAGAGCCCGGGATGGTTAGAATGCTTTTTGACGACATTGAGCAAAACTTGGTAACTTTGTTGTGGAAGTTGCAAAATTTCAATTAGCAGTTTTTACTTGCACTGAAACAGCGTCAACTGTTGGGAAAAATAACACAGCACAATAGCTTTGCAATTAAAACGAACTTTTTAAATAATGTGCTGCTGAAATTGTGCAGTTTTGCCATTCTTCATTCAAAACTGGCCCAAAATTATTTTCTCTAAATGCTTTTGTTTTCTGTTGTAGTAGGCCATTCACAACGTTTAAAAAGCAGATATGAGATTAACCCTTACGGTCACTTTGATACAAACTTCAACTCTGAAGCTCATCTTATTTTCAAGACCTGGGCAAAATTGCAACAATTTTTCTAAGTACTGCATGAACATCACGTCATAATAAAAAAATAATGGCATTTTGCTGCTCATACAGACATTAAAATCGATTAACTCATTATTTCATTATATAATTAACTTATCAAAACTATAACGTAACTATAAAGTATAAATTATTTCACTGAAAATGACGTTCATTATCTTGAAGGACTGGATAGGTCTTTTTCCCCTCTGACCCATCCAATTAAATTGTGCCATCAATCTATCCATCATCAACGTTGACAGGACATTCTTCACCATTTGTTGAACTTTTTCTTCTTTATATGGCAAACAGATGGCATATCCGTACTTCACCGGGTTACAATTGTGAAGGCTAACCCAGCATGCTGTAAGAGGCGACTCTTGGGTACTCATCAATGGCAGTCCGCTTATTGGTGGTGGGGCTACCAGTCATTCATGAGTTGTTTGAAATGGGCAGCCATTTTTCCTCTAGCCTAATTTCAGTTAGGTTGACAACGTGAACCTGAATTGCCATTTGTGCTGTACCTCCATCTCAAGGAAGAGGAGGGGAAATTACAACAACAAAACAGTAGACGTAGTTTGTCCAGAATTGCAGCAGTATCCCAGAAGTCGCGCACCATTCTAATCTGCGTTTTCATGTTTGATTTAATTACACGGAAGAAACTAAAAGTACAAGAAAGAGTTAAATTCATTTTTATGTTTGGAAGAGCTGGGACGACACACCAATCTGTAGCTCAAGAATCCAACCTTAATGGCCCTGAGCGAGAGCAACCGTTAAGAATAACAATAGCAACCGAGTGCTAAATGACAACAATAACAAGGATGCAATAACTACTTGAGTGCCCGAAAATCAGCAATAAAACGCTCAAGAGAGTAAAAGACAGTTTGATAGAGAGATTTGATGCTTGTTTCATTGCTGTAGGTGCACAGTTTGAGCATCTGTTATGACTGTAATCACTAAAAGCGTTTTCTGTAGAAACCTGGATGGTGCGCGACTTCTGGGACACCCTGTATAATTTCAGTAGAGAGGTGACTGAAAATCCATGTTGCTAATATGCTGTACCTTACTAGCAATACATTTTTTATCATATTTTATTTAATAATAATAAACAATTTAATAATAACAACAAGCATATTTATCAAAATCAAACATTTTGGCCTGTAAGGACTGAAGGATATGTAAATTTACTCCAGTATAGCCTATACAAATAAGCCAAGTTTAAATTTAGAACTACATTGGAGTAAACTGAAGTGAAAAATTTATAACATTAAATTTACCTGACAAAAATGATCACAATCCAACACAGCTGCCAGCAATCAAGTAAATAACACCATACAATTTTAGTACTTTACTGCTTTAGTCCAAATGTAGCTAAATACAGTCCTCCAGCTCAATGAAATGGAATTAGCAATTGAGCAATCAATATGATCTTCACATAAACTAGTTATCATTATGTGGGCCTATTCATACCTCCACAGCAATTCAATTCACCAAAAAAAGTACTTGCACAATATATCTCTGTAATCATTAACCACTAAAGAATCAAGTAGGGCAAATGCGCGCTAACTTTAACTCTTTCGCTCCCGCGATCATCAACTGATGATCTCGTGTTTTCAGTGTTTTCCTCAAATTTTTTAAATTGAGTTACAAAATTAGTTTACTAAAAAATCGATTTGTGACTTTATTTTTTATCCAATTTTCATAAAATTTTCAAAAGATCACGCTTATTTCCTCACGCATTGGAACATGTATAATTTGTGCCCTAATTCTTGGATTTTTATACCCAAAAACGGTTAAAATGACCAACAACCCAGTTGCAGACGACAAAATCGGCCAAATTCTCAGCAAGTGTCAACTACACTAAAATCAAATTGAGATTACATCTTTACCACATAACCAAACTCTTTATCATTGACACAGTCTGAAAACTACTCTTTTGGGGCATCATTTGACAAAATTTCAAGCGATAATAATAAATTTTACGTTTTTGAATTTCCAAATTTTTTAGGGGTCTCAAAACCCCCCCAAACAAATTTGAATGATAAGTAGATAAAAGTAAATTTAGTGTGTAAAAAATATGACATGTTGCTAAATACCGGTCTCATTTGAAAGCTTAGGAAATTTGCTTTCCAGCATTATATAACTTTAAATAGTTTAGACTAAGTGGTATATGATATTTACTGATCAAAAATGAGTACTATACATCATGTCAGTTCAAAACCCCCCAAAATTTGTTGACTTACCTTCACTAAATTATAATTTTTACAAAAACTACACCCTATAAAAAGATAAAATAAATTGCATATGTTTCACCAATAAAGTCGTCATTTTGTATCAAGTTTCCAAGGAGACAAGAAGCGAAATACAAGTTTAAAAGCTAACAAAAGTTTGGCTTCTCTAAATCAAAATTTGCTGTATCCCCCTTGTTTCTCAACAAATGGGAAGGGTGTGTAGCGTGTCGCGCCTCGCACTTCATCGAGCTGCCATGCCAAACATCTTTTTGTCTTTTTTTTACATTTTTTTATTAGTTTGCTTTCGGAAGTTCAGCACCTTGCTCCCGCCGATGTGTGTGTGATTCTAGTTCTTTACTGTTAGAGCTGCGTTTGCTAGTTTGCAACTTCGTGCGTCCCCAGTTTGACGCCCAGCTCGCGCACCTTTGCTGTTCTACCCTATGATTTTACTGTAATATTAACTGATGAAGCACATACCGTCAGGTTTGTAGCCGCTCGGCTATCTCCGTTTAAAGTACATCGTGCTCCTATAGTTCGCACGCCTGGCGATGTAACCTCACGCCAGGAATCTAGCCTGCATGGCTTTCCGGCAACCTAGCCGTGATATTGCAACGCGTATTGTTTATTGTTATTGTATGCGTTTAAAATCACACACATTTATTTTTCTGTTTTTATTAGGGCTAGATTATGTTTATTTTTATCTTCTCTTGGTAGCTCGGTGATCGGCTTGTCTTTCCCGCCATTAGGTTGTTTATCCGTTATTTTTTGTTAATGTGACGTGTGCAGTGTCCTGTTTACATAGACGTTTGCAGCGACCTAATTCCTGGTGTCGCGTGCAGATTTTGTTACCGACCATGTGGTCGGAGATATTGTGCTCTCTTTCATCGTTGGATTTCGTGACGGACGGACGTAATTCAATTGTTACCACAACCGCGTAAATTGGTGGAATAAAGTTTTGCTGTCGTGCCTTCCTCCTTGTGACTGCTAGTTCCCAGCGATTGGGTTCAGTCAGCACGTTATTGCTCAAAGGATCTTATTTCCTACAGGTGTAAACAAGCGGCTGTTCCATTGTCAGTGACAGCATATTCTATTTAAACTTGATATTTTCTGAATCTTGAAGAAATTCCCTTTTCAAAAATACTTAATGATACATGGTTTAGGCTAACCTCTAGCAGATAACGACTGATCATATTTTAGGTACTAAATTTAGCTACCAAAATTTGGTACCGGTCGGTACCGGTCAAAAAAAAGGTCATGTGCCTCAGAAAATTGCAAATTGTAGAAAACCTAGGCTTTTAGGTAAGTTTTGAGTGATGTACCTTGAAAGCTTATTTCCTTAGCATCATTTTGCGACCATTTCTAAAAAGATTGGTAAAAAATAAAATCTGTAGTGATCTTTGAGGTGGGGGTGCTACTTTAATTTCGAAGACAACTCAGCACCAGTTGGGGGGTTAATTTGTATAAAATTTGCATATTCAAAAAAAAAATGTTTTTGTTTTTATTATATTTGAAATCCTCAAGGAATGTAGATTTCAACGATATATCACACTTAATGTAGAAGTAAACAGATAAGTAATGATTTACAAACAAACTTAGGGTAATTTATGATCATTAATTATGATTGATTATGACAAATTATGACAGTTTTTCGCACTGCCACCTTACGGACATTTTTCGATATTTACGCGGGAGCAAAAGAGTTAATAAAGCTCACTCGTGCAGTCATTCATGCAGAACCTTTTTTAAAAAAAATACAAGTTTGAGAACCAAAATTGAACAAGTTCTTAAAGAAAAATGTTAATTTGAAAACCTCAAAACTTGTTTTGTGGAACGTACAGAAAGAAAATTTAGAATTAATAAAATGCAGATTAATTTCTTGTAGATAAAATTTTGGAGTGATTTGTAGCCTGTATATTTTTTTGAAAGTCGGTTTTGAGTCATGGCCCACTGGAAGTAATTAAATATACCATCATAAAAACCGTTGGAAGGCACTGAAAAGCGCAATCTACACTGAAATAACTTTCATATCCATCCGCATTTTCCAGCGATTTTATGTGGAACACGTTGTCATGTGAAAGTCATGTGACAACCAGGGATGTGGAAGCGGTTATTTTTCAACAGCTTCCGCTTCCGCTTCCACACCTATTGCTTCCGCTTCCACCAACAAAAAACGAGAAAACGACCGTTGACAATTTTTGAACTTTTGTGGATCTGTAGCCTGCCTTCTCCTACACTTCATCATCTTGAGAAAACAAAAATCTTCATTTATTGCCATTACTTTACCTACTTCGCTTGAGCTAATTGTTCCGAACTACTCTGTGATTATTTTTCATAGATATTAGAACTCGCGTTGAATGTAGAACAGTGCTTTTCAATCTTTTTGTCATCGCGGAGCCTCTAATGTACTTTCGCGTTTGTCACTGAACTCCCACTAACAAAAACTTTAGAAATTACAAATTGTTTGCAAGAAAATCAAATATTTTGTTACTAAAATCCAAAAACCAATTAAACACTTCAATAAATAGACAGTTATTACCAGTTCCTTCACTACTTACAACTACTTTTACAACAGTTAACTTAATGCTTCTCAGATCTAAATCGTATGACCATACATTACAGCTCTCGACAACAACCTGTCGTCACAACAACAAATTACACCGTATAGCGCTGATTTTCCCTCTCTGTATCCTCAACTAACTTTGACTTTGAGTTAACTTTAGCTCTAATCATCAGTACCGACTTTCTGTCCGTCCCCAAAACACGTATTAACTCCGATCTTTTTGGATAGTAAATTGCGAAATTTCTGGTATATACATGTAAAGCGAGCAAAATTGAACTACACCAATCAATAGCCGCCTCAACGTGGTGGTGCGGTCCCCAACTCCGTTTGGGTTGGGTTGAAATGGCTGTTTGCCTTCCTGAGGATCCCATTTGCCCCGGACACTCCCCTCACACAAATCATTTTTTTGCCGTTCAAACCCCTGAACGACCGCAGAAGGGTAGCACGTAGCCTCTTTAAAATCGGCCTGTCTTCTCCTGCCTTTCTCTTGAACGTCTTCTAATTCTTCTCCTTGTCCTGATGAACGGCAACGTTCATCCAAACCCTTGTCCTGTCTTTCCCTGTTTAGTGTGCACTGGAAATGTGACCTGGCGGGGTAGGTCAGTGCAATGCTGCACATGCTCTAACTGGGTTCATTTAAAGGGCTCACTACTCTCCTTTTCTAGATTCAGAACTCTTGGCAGCTCTCACTCCTGGAGCTTCCCTCCCTGCTGCGTTTTTGCTTTTTTTGGAGATCCTAGATCTACCAGCACTGTGACTTCCTCGTCGGACTCGTCGAGCTGGTATACCTTCACTGCTCAATTTGGCCCCCATCTGACCCCCTTCTGCTAATGCAGCACTCGCACCCCACCCTCGCCTTCAAACCTCTTATCTTTATTCCGCCCACTTTGTATCTTCTGCCTCTGCACCCTCACCACCGCCTCATGCTCCTCGCTGCTGGCTGTTTCTCTTTTCCTCCTGCTTCCTCTTCCCTTCCTTAACTCCCTCAGGGTTCTTCAATTGAATGCTGGGGGTCTCCAAGCCAGGAGCACTGAACTGCAACACTTTATTTCATCTCATCCCGTTTCCTTATTTGTATCCAGGAATCTAACCTAAATTTACCTTCCTTTTTCCGGATTCCTGGATTCTCTGCTCTGCGATCAGATGGCACCCACTCCCAATCTGGTATTTTTCTACTGGTGTCACAGACGCTAGCGGCGGCGTCATCATTTTCGTCAGGTAGGGCTTATCCTTTTCTGAGCTTTCTACCGCTTCTCTTTCTTCGTTTGACCCCAACTCTGATGATGTGGGGGTCAACATCTCTCTAAACGACTCCTTCTCGCTCTCATTTCTTAATGTTTATGCTCCCCCTATTTGCTCTTCTCCGAAGGATAGCAGAAACAATATCTTTTCTTCCTCCATTCTTCCCTCCTATATGGAAGCGGAAGCGGTAGAATTTTCGCGCTTCTGCTTCCGCTTCCACATCCCTGGTGACAACACGTGATCAACATCTCAATGATTTTGACACAGGAATGCTACAAGTTTAACACAAGTCTTCTTCTCATGATATCTAGGCACTAAAAATCACACGATTTCGTTGTTATTTTGGACATCATATATAATTTTAAACAATTAATTAATCTTCATTTAGAAGTAGGGAGGTCTGGATTAGGGGCAAAGTTAAATGAAATAAAATCCCAAATTGAAGAAAAGATCAAAATTAAAACAATGATAGCATCAATCTGCAACACTGAATTAAGAAGGAATGCTTTTGTTTGAAAAGAGCTTAATAGGTGCCTATTGCAATATGCTATATGACTTAAAGGAAAGGAAGGGCCCCTTTTCATTCTATGGCCGAATTAAAGCAAAAAGCGCAGGCAAAAATCTTAATGTCACAAATATTAATACCAAAAAGGGAACGTTACTAAATCATTTCGTTGTTGTTGCTCTCATAAATGTTTGTACTGTGAAGCTGGCGCAGCTGCATTAATTGATACCTTTTAAATCGGCACGGGTGATAATGTGCCCTGCCGGGTAAAATTGCCCCAAAGTTAAGAGAAACATGTTTTCTATTTTACTTGGTAATAGCTTTATAGAGCTACCGGAATCGAAGTTGAAAATATCGGAAAATCAAGGACTTATTTAACCGCTATGAGCATAATTAATCAAGGAAAAAAGAATATGAATCATAATGCGTTGCTAGCAGGGGCTTGAGAAAGTTTGAGGCGAAATTAACAACGTCACTGCGTTAAATCGCACCACATAGAAGATAATTTTGGTATTTTATTTTATGATAGCTTTATAGAGCAACCAGGGTCAAACAAAGCAAGGACTCTTTTGACTTCCCAGGGCACGTCATGCAGAGAGAAAAAATATGCTACGTAATGCGTAGGCAGCGACTGTGTGAAATCGCACCACACGAAAGACATTTTTGCTATTTTACTTTAGAATAGCTTAATATCAGAAATGTAATTCCTACTTCCAAACTACGGAAAACGCAAGACTTTCCTGGGTTCGTGTCAGCAATGAACAGAGCTCATAGACCTAAGGCATAGCCAGGATCTTGAAACGAGATATTCTGTTACGAAAAGGAGTACAGAAAGTCGTAAAAATCTAATGTGCAGAGAACACATAAACGTTTGGTAACTCTTCATACAAGAACCAGATAGATAAATCTTGGCTATTTATTATAGAAATTTGTTGATATCAGTTATTCAACGAACGTACAGCATGCATAATGAGAGGAGGGCAAGTAGTTTTTTTTCAAGTAACTTTAATTCCTATAGCAATATAAGTAACTTGGGCACAGTTTAGTTACAAATGTTGAAAAGTAACTAGTTTCAGTTACAGTTTCTTTTAATGGCCAAAATTGTCGTTCAAAAATGCAAGAGCGACTTATTTTCGATGCAAGGCAAAACAGTTAAACCGCCTATTAGAAACGAAATTAAATTTTCGGAACAAGTGCAAAATTTTCCCCAGTTATTTTTTTTTGTTTTAATTTAATGGTTGCGGGTTCGAATCTCAGCTGGCAGGGCATTGAAAGAAAGGGCAGTGTACACTGAAGGGGCAGGCCCGGTATAGAAATGTAGGGGGCAGTGTACACGGGAAGAACCTGAAAAATAAATTGTATAGGGGGAAAATTTTAATCCTTGTCTAAAGTGCATAAATTTCCCCACATGGGGAAATTTATGCACTTGATCCAAATTTTCTTAGAAAGCGATAGCTTGCATTCTTAAGACAATACCATCTCCTTTCAAGATTCAAAAGCCCTCTGCACCCTTGCCAAAAGAAAGTGGAAGCCGGCGAATAGAAAAATCAGTCTCAAAGGATAGTCCGTAAAATTAACGACGAATAGGATTCGAATCCATGCCTGCATCCACCAACGGTGTGCCCTGGTTTCAAGTTTTCAGCAGCCCTTTGCTGTAGGAAGGATTTAAAGCAAACAAGTTGGTCGTTGGCTCATGTAAGCTGTTTAGCCAATGCGTTTATTGCAATTTAAAATTGTAACCAAGAAGTTTTTCTTCAAGTCAGTAATCTTCCTTAGGTTACATGGTTGTAGATATTATATAGTGATAGTAATTTCTGTCGATACTTGTTTCCGTATATAGTTCAAAAAAGTGAGGGTTGTTTTCAATGAGATTTTTGGACCACCATCTACAACCACGTAAATATAACTTCAACAGATTATGTCTTGCTTATACGACTTTTTTCTACAATTTTAGTAACTATTTGGCTATTGTAATTTAAAAACAAAATATTGTAAATAAGATTATTGTATTTGTTATCGCTTTTAAAATTCGCCTGTTCCATTTTTCGAACGATGGAGAAAAGCCCTACTATTACAACCAATATGTCTTTTTCATGTTTTACGCTTACAATTCATTCGCAAAACTGACTAAGATTCTAGAGATGGCTGGTTATTTACGTTTTCGTGAAATTCTGGAAATGTTGGAAGAAGATGACTCAATTGAAGCAAGTTCAATAGTAGTACAACTTCCTGAAAGTGCTACAGGACCGGTTTCTGATGAAGATTCAGGAAAGGAATACGGCGGAAGAGTACAAAATTTGTTGGGTTATATGCTACGTGCACTAGCTTTTTAGTGCAATATGTTGATTCTGTGATAGAGGATACACCATGCTTATCTAAGCAAAAGTACTGTTGACCTGAATTCGCCAAGGTCTTCTTAGGAGCCTTATGTTGTGGCAAATCTATCTCTTGGCGTAGGTGCATCGAAGTTTATTGAGGAGCAACTTTCACCGGCCAAAAATAAGAACAACCCAAAATTTCAACACCAGTGGTGAAAAATAGGTTTAACTACAGAAACCACAACAAGTAGAATCGGTCAGATACCGGAAGAATATGTCAGCAAAATGAGTGATGCTCCAACAAAATTTTTAAACTTTTTCTTTACGACGAAGTTATTGGAACTCATGTCATGCACTCAAACATGTATGCTGTCAGTAAAGGTGCAAATCTAGCGCTGACTTCTTCTGAACCTAAATGATTTCTCAAATTATATTTCTAAGTGGTTATGTTTCAGTTTCTAAACTGAGAATGTTATGGGAGAAAAGATTAGATATATATAATGTGCGCGTTAGTGGTGCGACGAGACGTAATCGCTTTGAAACCAGATTTTCTCATTTGCATGTCGCTAACGATGCAAATTTTCACCCGCTTGTCAAGTTTTCCAAACTTCGACCACTTGTAAGCATCCTGAACGAGAGATGTCAGAAACATGTTCCAAATGAAACGTGCTTTACCGTCGATGGATCCATGGTTTCTTACTATGGAGGTCCTGGATGCAAACGATATATAAGAGAAAAGCCTATACGATTCGGCTAAACATTTTGGTGTGGTGCAACGACTTGGTTACATTTGTTGGTTTCAGCCATACATAGGAAAAAATCCTAATGCGAAGTTTGAAGAACATGGTATGGAAGCGGCGGTTGTTCTGTAGTTTAGAAAAGCACTTACAGAGACTCACCCTAGTCAATACCACTTTGTGTTTGATTACTTTTTCGCAGGTGTTCCACTTCTTGATAAGCTGAGTTTAATGGGACATCATGCAACCGGTACAATAAGAAAAGATCGTGTCGGCAAAGCTCCATTAGAACCAGATGATGTTATAAAGAAAAAAAAGAGGCACATTCCATTTTTGAAGTTACGGCTAAGGAAATGTTGTCTGCAAATGGCGTAACAACAGAGTTGTCACCGTTGCATCATCTGCAGCTGGGGTCAGTCTTTTTACTCTTGTCAATTGTTACTCTCAAAAAAGAAAAAAAGATATAAACTCAGCAGCCTAACGTCTTTAAAGTGTATGACACTTTTATGGGAGGTATAGACATAGTAGATCAAAATATTAACAAGCATCGCTCATCAGTCCGTGGAAAAATATGGTATTCAAGCCCATCGTTGTATTGTTTTGAAACGATCTTACAAAAATGCTTGGCAATTACATAAAGCACATGTCGAGAAACCAATAGATCGGCTTGATTTTGGCCGTCGCGTTTCATGCCATCATCTAGAAACTTATGGTCAATCGGAAGAGCCTGGGCGAAAAGGGAGACCTTCACAATATCATAAAGTGAACTCTCGTTATGATGGTATAAATCATATGATAGCCAAGCAGGAAAAGCAAACCCGGTGCGCTGTATGTCACTAGAACACCATCTTTCGATGTCAAAAATGTGATGTTGCTTTGCATGTAAAATGTTCTGGTGCTTATCACACTAAATAAAGAAAATCGCTAGCAGAGCCATAAAACTTTATCTTATGCATTGTGTGTACGATGGTAGTGCTTTTGCCCAGCGTCTCGTTTGGAACTGCTTGTTCTGTAACTCACGAAACAACAATAAATTTCTTTAGATTTATGTTTTTTGAAGAAATGTATGTAGAGTTTATGAGTTTTGTCCAAAAAATAAAACCTTGTGTATAAATGGGTTAACGTCGTTTTTAAGTAGAACATAGACACACCAGCGTTGATTTCGTTTTCTTTGTAATTCGTTAAAGTCGTAAATTTACGCCTTTAAACCTTTATCATCTGTTTAATTTGCTTTTAAAGTGAATTCTCTATGCCTCTCCATTGCTTTTTCCTGGTAGTGTCACCAATCTACAGATACACTTCAAGTTGTGGAGACTGCATGTGGACCAACCACTCCCAATAAAAAGAGTTGCTCTCTTGAAATTTCCCAAAACGTAAAGAAATTTCTGTGAAAAATTCACAAGATTTTAAAGTGTTTGGACACGTAAAATATTTCAGGTTGAATTAAAAAAAAGCTTTTCGTCCAAAAATTTCCAATTTTCTTCCCTTTTTCCGAATACCTACAACAAATTCTCTGATCTCCGCCCAAAAACTAACCACAAATATTCTGACTTCAGGTTGTTCACTGAAAAACAGTCCTGCTTTGAAACGAGAAAAATACAAAGTTCAATCTCAAAACTCCGCAAAAAGTTTTCTCAACACTATTTACCAAATTAAAATTTCTTAATAATTACGGACTCGCTTGAAGTTTTCTATTATCTTGGAATACATTTTCAAGGTTTGCAACCATGCCCGTAAGTTTGTAGAAACCACACCGAACAAAATTAGCTGTTTATTAAATAAAGACAAACATTAATACAACAAACATTTTAAACGCACACAAAGCAGATTGCCATACAAATTTACACTTAGGCTTCTTTAAAGCAATTTTGTTGACATGCTGGACAAATGTTTTACCACCACTTTGTGCACTGGTTGGCAGAAGTAGTCTATAGCGTGCATCATTTTTGATACAAGGCAGGAGTGTTGCTAAGGTTTCTGTGAGGAACGTGAAAAGCCGTTTTTGTTTGTCATAGAAAGGCAATGGCTCAATTTTTTCCTTTTATAAAATTCTCCATCGCTATCGTTTTCTCACCGACAAGAAACTTTTTGGTTTTCGACTTTTTTATTTATACTTCTCTTGCTAAGTTATATTATAACCTGCTTTCATAACTTACCATGACGAAAAAACATCGCAGCATGTAACAGTGTTTTTGAATGTTTCTAACGCGCGCAATGTGCATCAAAAATAACCTTGATGGTTTATTTCGATAAGATAATGCAAGCCGCGTTTGCAGATGTTGATTAGAGACGCAACTAGTCACAAACATAAATATGTGGCAGATATTTATCATTCACACAACCTAGTCATAACCCAATAGTTTCTAGAACATCCACGACACCAATTTTTGTTTTATGATATAATAGTCCTTAGCTGCGGAATTATTTTTCGGAACGTTTTAAACGTGTCCGTTTTTTAAACAAAAAATGCTGGACACCAATAAATTTCTTTTTCAAGGGCGGTTTCCATTATGCGTATATTACCGGCATAGCGTAATAATTCTTTGCTTGTGATGTTAAAGCTACTTTCTGGGCGAAAACGCTTCGCGCATGAAATTGAATAGATAAATAAAGATTTTTTACTCTACGCTGGGAACTTACGCCGAATGAAAACCAGCTTTAGTACTGCATAAAAACAATGGTGTACAGGCAAAGCGATGCCATGGCAACAAATAATAAAAAAAATTCCTTTAGCCATATTTGTATGCAAACATTTTAAAGAGTAGAGATAAACAAATGCAATAAGCGCTTTTGGGGATGCAACAAAAAGAACCTACAGACCGTAACTACTGCTTGGTCTACATCAAAACAACGGTTAGTCTATTTCAGCGGTTTAGTTACTCTAAATTACAACCTACAGACCTAGTAAGAAAAAAATAGTACTGCTCGCTTTGAAAATTTTTCTTCATTGTTTTATTTATCCTAAGCTAAAGCCATATTAGGAATGTATTAGGTACATTCGTAGTTCAAACTTTCAATGTACAACTAAAAATCTTCGGTTCTCAGGTATGAAGTATTCAAAGAAAACCAGCCCCGCTGACAAGATTAACTTTTTCTAAATAATACTTCATCTACCAAAACATTTTCTCGGCAGCACATGTTTTCAATGTATAGTTGAAAATCGTCTTGCTTGAGTACAGCTATCCAGACGTGTAAAACCCTGTTTGGAAAACTTTTTTTTCTTAATAATACAACAAATCCGAAAGCAATTTTTAGACTGATCAATGGCCTTGTCATGTCAATTTACAATAATCTTTTAAGTCAATTCTTCTAATCGAAAACCATTTCATCTTCGGAGCTTTCGGAATCTTTTTCTTGTTTTTCTCCGAATTCTCCTCGTTCTTCTCCTAATGCCGCTCTTCCGTATTGTTCAACACTCAGGTCACGTGACAGCAAACGCAAGGTAACAACGTTTTCTTGGTCTCTCATTCCAGCAATAATCAAATTCCCATTCATTGCCACAGTGCAACACTGAAACTGCATCATAAAAATAATCGTTAGTCAGGGTTGATAACAAGCTACTGACAATCAGCAGTAAGATGAGAACTTATTCAGCCAATCGAGCACAAGAAGAACAACAACTTGGTGCGATTACCTAAGGACAATCTTGTAATTTGAAGTCTGCTTGTCAGCACTCAAAACCTTTATATTTCTTGCAGTGTGATCAATCTTAACCTACGTTTGCTTTCAAGTTCTAGCTTTTGGGTACAAATTACAGCTTTCGCCAATTGTAAAGATAGCTATGGGCAGCTACTCACTGGCATGCATTACGGCCGTTTTGCAGTCCTCCTGACTCTTAGCTCACCTTGTGCAAGGTGAGTTGAATAAGCTATCTTCCAATAGCAGGCTATAGCAACACGTAAATACTTGCAGCTAAAACAAAGAGTAGTTGGAAAAAAAGTAATCACAAGAAGTGTAACTAACGAAAAGGTCTTTTAATTCAGATAAGATACACAAAACGTGCAATTTTCTGATAGCATCCGCTAAGAAAAACGCACCGAAAAGCAGCAAGTAAAAGAAATTCATGTGATGCGTTCATTTTTAAGAATAACCAGTCTGTTAGTTGACTGCTGATCACTAATGCAACATTTGACTCATATTTTGGCACGCGCTCGAAGAGAGATTAAAACTCTAAAATTTATTAGAACCAACAAATATTGGTGTTACTATAGCGTGAGGTCTATCGACATAAGTCACCTACCGAGATGCAGGGTGAGGTCTACCGCTTGACTCGCACCTACCGAGGTGCGAACCGCGTGCAAACCCCGTGAGGTTTGAGTTAAGGTTAGAGTTAGGGTTAGGGTTAGAACCACTGCCCTAACCCTAACCCTAACCCTTAACCCTAACCCTAACCCCAATAGAGGGGTGAGGGATAAATAATTAAGTGGTAGACTTCACGCAATAGTAGCACCCAAATATTTACTTACTAAGCGATGGCAAAACTTATTTAGCTATCGAAGTTGTTAATTATTTTTTCCTCGGTTATTAAAACTTCACATGTTGTTTCTAAATTGCGTTTTTCACCTTCCCTACGGTGCCGTAAACCCGCTACAAGCCACTTCTTAGTTACATTATTGAACCTTGTATTTTCTTTGTTTTGTAAGTTAGATTTCAAATTGGCAACACTACTGCTCTGAGCATAATCAAATTTACTACGTAAAGAAAATTTACTGATAGCCTGCCATTGTTTTGGATTTCGTTTTAACTACGTCGAAGTGTCTCTGTGTTGTATTTCATTGGATTTAACCACACATCATTTGGATTTATTTGTAAAGAATCGTCGGTCAACAAATCGGTATCAAAAAAAATTTATTGTTGTTTATATGATTATAATTGCCAGTAAGGTATGCGCGGTGCAATAATGTTTCTAAGTCAAGTGTATAAATCGCCCTCTAATTTGTTTAACTCTTTATGACATTCCTATTTTATTTATATTAGCGTTATTGTATTTATGTATAGAAAAACTGCTGCATTAATTGCTGCCTGTACTGCTGCCTTTATTGTACTTCTGCAATTATCGCTGTCTATTGCGACCTTCAATCTAAGAATAAACGAGCGGCAAGTTAATCAATCTTCGACGTGTTACAGAGACTTTGAAGCGGTTAAAGGAAACAAACAACAAATGTGTTTTGTGAAAACACGGTTAAAAATCAACACCTCCAAGTATTTTGAAAGGCATTAATTGCCATATGGATCCATGGAATCAGAGTTACGTATCAAAATTTTAAATCAATAGGCTTGTCTACACTAATGAACATCAGCCAGGAGAACGTAGAGGGTTATGGTGAGAGCAATGTGCGATCAGAAAGTTGTAGACAGAAAGACGACTGAAGAACAGATGGACATGCTGGGGTTGAAAAAAACTATAGACCGGTTAGCAACAGTGAATGGAGTTAGATGGTATTGACATGTGCTGAGGAGAGATGACGATAGTGTTTTGAGGGTTGCTCTGAATCTTGAAGTAAGTGCCAAGAGAAAGCAAGGACGACCGCAGAAGACCTGGAAGAAACAAGTGGAGGAGGAGAAAGAGGAGATTGGTTTGAGGAAGGAGGACGCTCTAAACCAAACAAAGTGGAAAGACGAAGTGCAAGCTATTGCAGAAGGAATGGGGCGAATGCGGCCATCTCTGCTGAGGAGACAATACCGGATAAAAACTGTACAACTACTACTACTACTACTGGTCTATACAAATGGATATGAGCACTTTTCTTGCAAAATACAGTCTGCGTTGCTCAAAAAAGATTGTTTGAATAATTAGCACAATCAAGTTCAGCAGACTCGACAAATTTATGAAGATTTGCATCCTCGCAAATTACGTCACGTAAAAGACCTAACAAGAACAAATTACGTCTCGCACTTACCGGAACATCTGGAGTGAATCGCGATAACACGCAGGCCGCTTTGAGATCCCAAAGTGAAATGTCGTAAGTGAAAAGAATGGCTCGGTCAGCCGATCTTGTCAAATAAACAGTTGTTCCTTGACAGTCATTTGTACGACTGCGCATTCGCAAGCCGCGGTAACCTGGTATGGCACGGTGGCCGCCACGTCTGAACACAAACAATTCAGGAGAGTGAAATTTTATAACTACCAAGCTAAAAATATGTAATTCTGTTGAATATTAATCTTACTGCAGCACATGACTAAGAAATTTGTCCTAATGGAAAGTGAGCAGCGCAGTTAGTTAAAACGCTATTTTGTCTAAAAACTGAATTGCCAGCAAAAGTGTTTTTGTTTTGATAAGAGAGTAGCCTAGGTTACTTGTGGGAAAATCATTAGCCTACATTTTTTCACTTTTGAGTTGCATTTTCAATGTACTTCAATGATCAGAAAAAATTATAAGAGAAATTGACAATCCATGAACCAAGCAAGTCCCTCATGTCAGGCTCCTATGTTCTTTCATTTAGAGCAGTGTTTCTCAACCTATGAAACGCGACCCAAATTGGGTTGCCTGGCTGTTGTTTTGGGTCGCTTGTATTTTGTAAACATCTACAAAGAGTGAAACTTGTAGAAAGCAGTGATGAGTAAAAACGCAACGCCGCTTTATAGTAGACAACCCTTGTTGCATTTTTGTTAACAAAAAACTCATGCAGTGAAAACTTTGAGCTCCTTAAGACCGCAAAGTCACGAAACGCAGTGACAGCCTTAGGGGTGGGCAAACTGGGCAACTGCCAAGGCCCCCCAAAACTTTAAGGGCCCCCCGTACTTAACATTCCCACATCATTATGATTGAACTAGTTTTTTTAAGTTTGAATACTATTTATCACTCTTTGACTTGATCAGTTTTACAAAACTTAAAAAGCATGCATATTGCCTATATACCATGGGTTGTAGAAATTTGTTGAAATCGATATTGATAGTGACAGCAATACTTTAAATTTTTTTGTTCCTGCACATTTCCAAAGTTTTCTTTTCTTTCGCAAGTTCTTTTTTGCTACTTTGTGAAATTTAAGCCCAAAATATTGTTTTTGTTTATTGCAGCAGATGTAATGATGCTACTGGTATTTGTCCAATGTTTGTGTATAGTTTCTCCATGCAGTTTTGCAATAAAAATCCGCATGGCCGTATCAAGATGTGTTTTTCCAGGGGCTCCCCTTACTACCTTTGCCTAGGCCCCCCCAAAGCCTAGGGCCATTACTGGTGAAACTCTTCAAATTAGTAAACGCTGTATTGTAGCATTTTTGTTAGCAAAGAACTCCCGTAGTGAAGAAGCTTTGCACATATCGAGGCTGCAAAGCAAGGTCATGTAAGATAGACTAGGCCTGGGCAACAACACACAATTGAAAGCTAGTAGTTTGGGTTTAGTTTCAGCAATTTTTATGTTTTTGAGCATGAATAATCTTTGTCGTGCAAGACCTTTTGACCGTTTTCTGTTTGTAGGCTTATTGCGTTTCGTAAAGTAAAACTTTTTCACAATAATATATGATAATCTTAATTGTGATTATATGACTACGATTGCGATGTTTGAGTGGCGTATCTAGATGAATTAATTAGTCTCTGCTTGCATTTTAGTCCTACCAAGAACAAAAGACCGCCAATAATTTTTAAAACCTTTTTGTTGCCTAATTTTAGACTTAAAAGTAATGGCAAAATGATAGCACGATGAAGCTTTTGTAAAACTAGGTTTTACGGAATTGGATGGTAAACCAAAATGCGTGGTATGTCTGAAAGTTCCTCTGCAGAATCAGTGTAGAAAAACAAAACGAAACGTCATTTGGAGACAAATTATCCAAATTGTTTGGTTTAGACAAGCCTGTTGAATTTTTTGAGATCAACTTAAATTCGATTCAAGGACAGAGAAATGTTTTGACGAAATTCACGACAGAAAATGAATTAGCTGTCTACTCTTCGTACGTTGCTTCCTATCAAATTGCAAAGCAGAAAAAAGCTCATACAATTGGTGAAGATTTGTTAATGCCGGTTATGAAAGAAGTTGTAAAAATAATGATTGGTGACAAAGAAAGTAAAGAACTGAATGCAGTTTCATTGTCAAACAGCACGGTAAAAAGACACATAGTAGATATGTCTGATAATGTTTTTGAAAAGCTAACTCACGCGAAAGAATCTCTATTTTATTCCATTCAATTAGATGAATGCACAGATATTACAAGTCTGCCCCAACTTTCAGTCTTTTTTCGCTACATCAACAATGATGCTGTATCAGAAGATTTGTTATTTTGCAAAGCATTGAAGTTGCACACAAAGGGTGAGGATATTTTTCAATGCTTGAATGATTTCTTCACAGAATACTCCATTCCTTAGGAGAAATGTGCTGGAATTTGCACTGATGGTGCAGCAGCATGTACTGGCTTCAAGTCTGCAGTCGTAAAAAGAATCAATGACAAAGCGTCAAATGGTGAATAGACACATTGTTTTCTTCACAGAGAGGCTCTTGCCGCAAAAAAACTGTCGCAAGAACTGCACAAAGTATTAAATTCTGTGGTAAAATGTGTGAATTTGATTAAAGCAAGGCCATTAAATCAGCATATATTTTCATGCTTGTGCGCCGACATGCTGATCATCAAGCATTGCTTTTACATTCAGAAGTACGGTGGCTATCGTGGGGTCGTGTGCTGAAGCGTGTTTGTCATCTACGAGGTGAAATTGTTATCTTTCTGAGGCAACAGAATTTTATGGCATTAGCTGAAAAATTTAGTCAAGAAGATTTCAATGTAAAGAGTGCTTATCTTGCCGATATATTTGACTCTCTGAACTGACTGAATTTATCTATGCAAGGTGCTGGTTTTACAGTAATTGATCATGCAACTAAAGTTGCTGCTTACCACAGAAAACTCATTCTCTGGAAAAGCTACGTGGCTCGAGATGAGTACCGGTACGATATGTTCCCTGATCTAACAAAGTATATTTGTGACAAAGAAGTTGATATTAAGCAAACCATAATTGGACATCTGGAACACCTTGCCCAAAAGCTTGTTGACTATTATGGTGATGCTTTGTCGTCTGTTAATGAAAATGGTTGGATAATTAATCTGTTTGCTTCACAAATCTCCCTCAACAACCCCTCCTTGTTGGTGAAGAATTTGTGGAAATAACGGCAGAATCAACAAATAGTATTTCTTTGGCGTCCTTCAAAAAAAAACACCCGAAAAATTCTGCTAATATCCACTTTTGGGCTTCCACGTGCAAAATGTATCCGACAGTTTCAAAGTTTGTTATAAAAAGACTGATTCAATTGGCGACAGCTTGGCTTGGTGAGGCAGGATTTAGTGCTATGTTTGTATTGAAAACAAAGCATCAAAATCGGTTGGAAGTTGAAGCTGACCTGCGGTTGTGCTTAAGAAAAGTATCGCCACGATTTCAAAAGCTGACAACGGCAGGTAAGCACAGCTTTCTCATTAGTGTGATTGTCGAGTGATTTCATAAATAAATGTTTTGTGAAAAGAACTTTTTATATTATTTTCAATGCTGTACAGATCTGTCATAATAAAAAAATTTCCCTACATAGCTGTTAATTTAACTATGTATCAGCAGATACTTGGGTCGCAAGATTTTGCAAATTTAATTTTTTCAACAAACTTTGAAAAAAGGTTGAGAACCACTGATTTAATCAAGCGTTCGCTGGTTACGTATGCTGTAACTCAGGGGTTTTCAACCTGTACCCTTTCATTTACCCCTTGGAAAATTTCAAAAGTAAAATTTAACCCCCAAATTTTTTTCATACTTTCATTTTTACAAATGCCTACTATAGTACGTAAAAGTATGAATTTTTTGCGAGCAAAATTTACCCACAAGACAGGTCAAATTAAAGGGGTAAATTTACCCCCGGTTGAGAACCCTCGTTGTAACTGGATTGCTCTCTCTCGTTAGAGGTTCGTTGTTGCTACCTGTTAGGCTCTATTTTTTTTTGTCTTCTGTTGGCAGATTTTCCCAGTGACCTCATTAGAGACTGTAAAACTTGGGGCGAACTCGAAAAGCGTTGCACTAATTTCAACAAAGGATTGCTTTTGTTCACCATCTATTTGCACAGCCTTATTTGAAACGAATTTGACAAAGTACTACTGCTCAAACAATGTTGCTTGAGCTCCCCGTCCCATCTTAAAAACGTACCCGGGCTTGCATGAACCACCAGCTCAACTCCACGCAAGGGCAGATCAAAGACTCAATTCGACATTCACAACTTTTTTGCCTGGCGCCAACAAAAGTGTAAAATGTTATTTGTTTTGTGCCTGTTCTTACAAACTTTTACAAGTCCGCTGATTATTCTTTTTGCAACCGGCAAGCAAAAATCTGCGCAAAGTTGCACAATTATGATGCTACTGCTTCCAAACCCAACTAGTGTGACAGCCCCACACGTTTGCACAGCATAAAGAAACATGCAACTAAAATGTTAGGCCTACTTCCCGATTGTAGTCCGGTTTTGAAACTCATTGCAAATAAAGCAAAATTACTATTACTTACAAATGAGGCTCCCATATTTTCAAGAAGTTGTCTTCAGTGGCGAAAACAACTTTGGTTGCATTGTCCGACGCAGTCAGAGCACAAACATAAGGCTCATTGCGCAGTCTTCTCACTACTTTACCATCTCGCAAACTCCACACGGTTATATAAGAAACCTTGGCATTGTCATCGTAATTTGTATGGACCAAATGACTTCCACTGTATGTTATTTCCGCCTGTAACATCGGTGTAATCAAGTACAAAATACACTCCATGGCAAGACTAGGTAAAGGTGGCGCTGCGAGGTAACATCCAACACCCAAAAATTTACAAAAGCATTGCTGTTTGAAATAAAAGACTGATTTTCGAGGAATCTGTGGCGTGTTAATCTGCTACAAAACAATTTTTTCTTGCATTGCCTGGAAGTCCAGATACCAATTTTAAAACATGGTAAGAAAGTGTGTTGTGGTTGTTGGATTATCATCATTTTTTATTCGTTGGGTGGAGGCACAGTACAATGCAAAACATCAAGACAAAACACAAATAAAGCGACTCGGCCTAAATACAACCAAGTAACCGATCATATTCTTGCAAAATTCAACAAACTTTCTATTCTCATCTCTCACTATAAAGACTTTATTTATTTCTGGTGAGTTTGTTATGGACATACCTGGTGCAAAAGTAGCATAGAGTGTTTGTTGGTCAGAGTGTGTGTGTGTATGAGTGTCTTCATATCAAACACAGCAACATGTCGGCCGAAGAACGAACATAGCAAAGTGCTTTCGTCCCCGCTCAGCAGCATTTGATCAATCAACTTTTGGCGTTCTTGTGCAGAGAGATGAAACTTGGCGCTTTTACGTTTGTTTACCGGTACCGCCGGAATCATCAAAGATATTTTGTTTCTTGCCTGAAAAAATTCGCCTAAATGTTTTTAGAAAATGAACCCAACCAACTCCACAAAGCGAGAAGAAATAAAGTCCAGAATCTAACTACATAATAGTACAAGTTCTGCCATTCTCTGTAAGAATATTTCCCGAGTTAAATTTACTCACACGACTTAGCCTTTTGTAAAAACAAAAGAATCAGAAAATATTCCACCGCAACCTCGTTGCATGGGTTGTAGTGCAAAACAACAATTCAACAATAAACATGTCCTAAAACGACAGCTGTAGCGAGCTTAATAAGCCGTCGCTGTGTTCTCTCTCGTCTTCGCTGCAACGGACACAGCCTTCTGTTAAGCTTCTTATCTCTATAGGATTGGCAGAATCGAGAATCCTTCCTGCAGCGACTGCGGACACTCGTCCCAAGACACCTCTCATTTCATTCTGCTCTGTCCAGCTACGGACTCTAGGGAGTTGCCCGGTTTCTGAGGCTCCATGGTCTTCGGCCATGACCCCATCCCAGGGAAGGGGTCGGGTAACAACAACAACAACAACAACAACAGCTTAATAAGCCAAATAACGCATTAATTCAGCTTAGTGATGTTGAAAAAAAGTTTTTGTTTGTCATATATAATTTTCGGTTCAAAAAAATAATATGCAAATTTTTTATACTGAATACAACTCACCCGTTTCCACTTCTTTTCTGAAAGTTCCGGAGAAGCTTCAACTTTCTCGTATCGGCTGTAGTCTAGATTCAGTGAAAAAAGTTCCTGTTGAACAAAAATCACATTGTCCACATTTACATACTGTATTCGTCGAGCATGTTATGCAATGGCATTATTTGCTGGACGGATTCTAATCAGTAGAAAATTACGCCGACGTAATACAAAGCAATTTAAGCAAAACCGTGAAATCCTGGAAATTTTGAAGCAGCACCGGAGCACTGGAGTCACTGACGTCATCTTGCACGTCTGAAGGATATAATTGCATTGGTAACTAAGACATGTTTTAAGAGTCAGCTGACTTGATGACCACAAAGCTTTGTTACTGCGTTCTCGACCGGTAGTTGATCGGCTGACGAAAATAATAGCTTAAATGGACGTGTATAAACTTTGAACTTGATATACAGTCCGCCTATAATCTATTTAAGACTAGTTACTTTTAGCACGTTGAGTGAACGTTAGAAGCACTTTGTTTGTGTTATTACGTCGTAACCCCGATTAGTACTGCTGTGAGCCAGCACATGTTTGGATATAATGAAACAAAGGAACTTTCGAACATCATGCAAGTGAAAACGAGCGTTTGCAAAAAAATTCAAACAAACTAGGAGGGTACAAGAACATGCTATTATTAATAATTAGATAAAATTTGGTATATTACTTGTCCGTCTACTAGACTCCAAACAAGAAAATAACTTCTATTTGGTGACACCGCTAATAGTTTATCGAAATCCAGAATTCGGTATTCGTAGCGAGGGCAAACTGTGACAGACACCGGATTCAGTTTTCGCGTGTACTTTTTCAAACGTAAATCGTAAACGTAAATTGTATTAAAAACCTAAAAAGAATTAGAAATGTTAGACAGAATCGCCAAACACTGTTTTTCCCACTGACAATGTAATGACTGTGCTGTTATAAGTATATTTAGTGATTTAACAAAGGAGTAGGTATTAAAAAAACGTAGCATTTGATGGCATTTCCGATTTTTCCCGTTGAGTAGTTAGTCACAGAAGGTTATATACAGATATTTTTATCTTTTGGTGAAGGAAAAATGTTTTGCCATTTACATACGGTACCATTTCTGACGTACAAATATGGCTAGCACAGCACATTTCAATAAAATCAATTGCACCCAAGAAGGAAAATTGCTGCAAGAGTCTTTTCCAAGAACTTAACAACACAATTATAGTAAGAATCGAACTCATGGTCATGCGTTCATAACCGCCATTAAACGACACTTTAATCCAGTTGACCACTTTGCCAGCTGCTGCTTTTTTTCTTACTAGGACTAACAACAAGCAGTTCTATGCTTTACCGTAGGTGACTTTGTTTCATATTTGACAAACTCGACAGTTCATTGTAAAAGTGTGGCTTGCAAGCTAGATCGACTTCGCAAATATAAAACAAGAGTAGTACACATCTTACCGGATAAGATCCTTCTTCTGCGGAAGAGATCCCTCTATCAGAGAGCACAATTACCATGACATCTTTCACAACAATGATGTCATTTTTTTCAAGTAAACCTCTCTCAATGCTGACGGCCTCTCCCTTGCATCTTCCTCTGGTGATGTTCCACACTGTGACTGAACCATTGTCCATACCACGTGCAACAACGTACCTAGGGAACACATGGTGAATTTACCAGTTTAGTTCACCTATGCTTACAGCGATATTTATTAACTGCATAGGCGAGATGATTGAAACAATGTCGGGAAAAAAGCTCTAAAATGTCTTCAAATATGTCAAAAAAGTTAGTCCTTTAAAAATCAGTTTTAAAAGCTTTGAGGGGAATGACACTAATGCCTGTTAGAAACTGTTTTTGGTTAGAATTTGAACACTCAAACGCGAAATTCTAGAAAATTTGAAAATGGAAAATAGTTTCATACACAAAAAGCTATAGCACTTTAAAGTGGTTTTAACTACTTGTTCCAAATCTAGGTGCATCTTTACATTGGTTTACAGACCGAATGCACTACTGTTGTCAACACAGATCGCATAAAATAATCAAACTTTGGTCAAAGAGAAATCTATTTCTTCGAGTTTAACCTTTGATAATGCAAAACTATTTTGATTGAAGCAGGCTACTTGGTTGTGATCACTCCATTGCTTTACCTTGAAGACGTCCTTACCTACTGTTACTTGTAACAGGATAGAACTCTCCGATTCCCGAGGATTTCTTTTTGACATGAGTACGGCTCAATGTCTTATCGTCAATTCGAGCTGCAAGGTTGTGGATGCGCAAAGTGGTCTCCTGATCGTTTGACGTAAGGCAATATTGGAGATCAACACAGCAACCTGAACGAACAATCGTTATTGTCTCAGCAGTGCGTTTGGAAGTTTATTGTAAGAGGGGTAAATGTGCACAGAACACAAGTATGCAAAATCATTGTTTCCATCATTTCTTTTTCTTAAAAAGAGGATGCCATCTACTATAGCCGTAAATATAAACAACCGCTTTGGCTTCACATTTCGAGAGGTGCAATAACGAAAAAATATATTAACCTAAATAGGCTTTTACTCACCATGCGCTGAATAGAACTTTTGCTTGGCAATATGTTGGTGAGCTCCGGATTCCATGTTCCAAGCACCGATTTCTGTCTCCTTCTCCGCACGGCACAATCCAATCAAATGTGAACCAAGGCGATTGATAAACATATTCACAACCTATACCAAAATAGCTGATTGTACAAATGGGATGCATTGATAAGTTACTTAGTTGGATACTTTAACTCAATTGTAACTAGCTACACGTGGCTTATTACAAGATCAGTAATTTACTCAGCCTATTTACCGGACCTTGGTTATTTTGCTATTCTGGCTTTAGGCTGCGCTGCAGTGCGGCAAGACCTCTCCAGTTAAAATACTATAAATCCCATGGAAACGTAAGTTTTAACAGACAAAACACTAATTATTTTCTAAATTATTTCTTCAAATAAAAAAAGACAAGCAAAAGAAATGCCACTTTTAAGGCTATGACTTTAACTAAAACCAAGCTCCCCCAACTAGAAAGCAAAACAATTACATATTTCTAATCGATTGAACTGGTCCTTACTTTGTCCTCCGGGCAAGCCTTGAGAGTTCGCACGTGTCCATAATTAATGCTATCGTAGAGTTCAAAGGTCACAATCTCATGTAAACGCATATACTGACGTCTGCACGCAATGACGTAATATTCTCGCGATGTTTCGACGTGTGTAATTAGTCCTCGACCTTCATCGTGCTAAAAGTGAAGCATGGGCACTCAAAAATTAAAGCATGATAAAACAACAATAAGTTGTGTGCTGAATATTTCAGTAATCGGGGGAGAGAGGTCTGCAGAGCGTTACACCATTGCTAGGAAACTGCAGTAAACTTCGACAAGCAAACTTTCAATAGGACTGTGGTCTAGTGGCCGAGCTAGCTAGGTGGTCAGAATATTGGAACAAAAAAACGCGAGTCAGCAGCAGACGGAGATAACGCAATCACGCTAAAGTAGTTGCAATTGCCGATGGTGGTTTTACTGCAATACAATCGCGTTAGCGTAAATACTTTTAGGAAAAATAACTTTAAAAAACAATTTTGATTTAATAAGCTTGAGTGACAAACGTTTTTGATGTTTCGTTGCACTCACTAGCATTGGCGTTACGCCAAATGAAAAATAGAGTTGATACGCCAAACGCCAAAGATAGAGTTGATGGAGCAACTGCTCCAGGTCTCTTTTTTGAGTTGTCTTTTTCATTTGGCAAAATCGACATTTTGCTCCGATTCCCTTGCTGACGTTATAGCTATGCTGAATAAAAAGCAATATTCTCTTTTAGCCTTGTTGCTGAACAGCGGCGACAAGATTTTAAGCTACTTATTTTTTAAAACGCTATTAAAAAGTTCTATAACACCGACTTAACAAATCATTGGTTGAGTGCTGTAGCATACCTGCAACTTCAAGGTATGCAGGTGTTTCGCTCTTTTCACGTTGTACACGTACGCCTGGTCGGTAGAGTGGAAGGCAAAAAGCAGGGTGTTGCCGGCAGAAGTCTTCCCAGTTATCAAGTACTGAAGTCTGGTCAAATGTAGACCGTCAGGAGAAATGTCAATTTTATGAAGCAATCGTAGGCTGTTGAAAAGAAGCACAATAATTAGCTACAGGTAAGCGAGTACAGGTACCCACCAATGGCAGTCTACCTGGGTGGTGGTGGGGCTACCAGTTTGCAATTTGCATTCATGATTGGTTCAAAATGGGCCACCAATTTTCCTCCAGCCTAATTTGATTACTTTTGCGACATGAATCTGAAAAATCGTTTCATGCCGTGCCTTTATCCCAAGGAAGAGAGGGGTAATTACCACAAGCCAACGCGAACATCAAAAGCAAGATTGTTCAGTCATAGTTATCATTAAAATGACGCTCTTATCCGCTCGGCAACGTAGCCGCCGTGTGGGTGGTAGGTGATCAGAAAACATAAGGCCGCAGCCTCGAAGCTGCCGATCTTCTAAGAACGCCGAATTTATTTTATATCTTATCATCAGGGCTTCCATTTTGTTCTTATTTCTAAGATTCATTCTTACTTTAAAAGACCAACTTTTTGAAAATAACGTGGTCCTTTTTTGCAAGAAACGTTGTTTTTGACTAAAGTTTTTGTTTCGTCTTATTTTCAGCAACATGCAACAATCTTTGATGTTAACTTGCTTTGTTTCACCATATTTTAGCTACAGCGGTTACCAAATGTCGATTTCCAAAAAAAAGTCATCCAACAAATATGAAGTAAAAATTGACAAAATTGGGGGTGGCAAAATATATGCCCTCAAATAAGGTAATCAAACCTCTAAAATGGCCAACTTAACATATATCCATGAACACCCATGTTCAGATAAAACTTCTGAATGATCTTAAAAAATACAAAAATAATTTTCCCAGTTGTCCATATTGTTGTATCCAGGTCGATGGAAGCCGTGAATATTGGTACTACTGATGCATTGCCGTATTCAGTGTAATACATTGACAAGGTTGAGAAAGGAAAGATAGCAGGGAAAGATTGCATTGAGGTAATTTCAACTATATTCACATTTGTTTTAGAAATTTTGCTTCATGGAGTAAGTAAGAAAATGGTTCTAAAATGTATGGGAGTGTAGATAAAATTTCTACAATAGAGCAAAAAAACTTTCATGCAAATCAGAGATGTAAGCGAGCCTTATACTTTAAATCTCAACCCAAGACGAACCTGAAAATACAGGTCTGTACCCGGTCCAAACCGAAAATTTATTTAAACCCCAAATAAGGTCTGAAAGTTACCCTTATCGAATGAATTAAAGCGGCTGACCTAGAGATGTACGGTTTAAAGAAGCAAATTAAAGATAATAAAATAATTAACAATTAATCATTTCTTAGTGAGCTCTCTCCCTCTACATAACAAGCTACACATGCAAGGGACGCGACTACAATCAAGGCGGCTTGCTAAATTACCATTACATCACAGTCTCTGTGAAAGGAATGATTCGGTAAAGAGTTCACGCAAAGAAAGTAAAAGTACGACGCACATGCGCCAGAGTGTCATAGTGAATTCGGGTTAAAGTAGGCCCGAATCTTTTTTATAACTTAAGCCCGAACTCGGTCAGAATCCGACCTGAAAAACTCAGCTCAATTTATAACTTTGATACAAATTGCCAGCTTTCAAACCCCTTGGAAAAGTTCATATTTATTATACAGCTTCTTAGGTTACTTCTTCCATACAGCAAAACTTTAACTGCTATCATTGGCCTATATTGCCGTCAAGATGTCGTACCAACTGTTTAAATAACTTTAAACGCTCACCTTTTTAGATCCCAAACTTTCATTTCTTTCAGTTCATCATAGAATACAACCAAAAAGCACAAACCGTCTCCAGTCACAGCAGTTACAACCCGGCCAGAAAGATCATTCAATGTTAATAAGCATGATGATTTGAAAAGAGATATGACTCGAATCTGTAACAAAACAGCTTGTACGAAAGCATTCTGTGCATATGGCAACATACTCCCTAAGCTCTTGTTAGCATATTTAGTCAGTAGTTAACGCCTACAGCAATCGATTTGACCAATATCTGGACCGCTAGGCGTGGTCTGCTTCTAGTTCATTTACAGTTATTCTCTCCCGCAGTTAAAAAATTTACTTCTAAAATTTATCTTTTGATGAGCGTGCTTTGGCGACGGCATAATCAAGTCCGTACTTCCGATCGAAACACACGGTTATGCCATACCTAGGTTCATGCCCTGGGGTGGCCACTACGGATCGTGTGTTTGTATCCCATCCAAAGTCGTTCTTTACTGACGTTACTTTGGTGGTGACCTTTTGACTAATCTTCATCGAGCCTAACATTTTTGTGTGTGTTCTTTTGTGCCTCCTTCTATGTTCTTACAGAGAGCAGAAGTAATTTTCAAGAGGTAATCATTGTAATTGTAATACCTTATTTGTGTTGTCAAGCACGCATATGTGGTTATTATTGAGGCATACATGGACTGAAATAACACACTGTGGCATATCTTCAATCGTTGATTCAACACAGCCAGAAAACACGTCCCACACCTAAACAAGTCAAGTTCAAAAATTACTTTGTGGCCACTTTTTGAATGCCTTCACACCCGCAACCTTATCGTTTTCCAGAGCCAGCAACATTTAGACGCAGTTTAAGAACGGGCTAAGATCTCGCATAATCCGGACCAGCAGCATTTCAAAGCTGTCGACCTATATCCTTTGTAATCCAGTAAACTGATAAGGTTTCTTTTTCTGACGTCTTTGCGCATTATTTTATCAATCATAAATAGCAACGAAATTTATGCAAACGAAAAACTTAGCCAATAGACTCGACTTAATGAAGTTCGCAAACTAAGCTTGGATTTAGAAAATTTGTTCTAGGCTCGGCCCACTGACGTTGCACCGCTCATTAGATGCTTTGTTACAACAAACCTGATGGCAAAAATAACATTTGTCCACAAGCCTTAAAGGATGTCAAACTCTTGACTTTCCTCCCACATGTTCTCATTCTTGGAAAAAAGTCAGATAACCTCATCATACATAAAATTACAAAAAATATCATCAACGACAATAGTAAATTTAGATGCTAATTATCTTCGCAAAACCTGCAATTTATGAAAGCTTTCTTGCACACAAAGCCTTCTGTTACAGTTCCTAAAGTTTAATGCCAGACTTGTTAAGCCAATAAATGCCTGCTCACCTTAATGGTTTCGTCTTTGGAAGCTGTAATGACACGTTGTCCATCAGTGGACACTGTAAACGTAGTTATGACGTCACGATGGCCCAACAAGAGGTCGAACAGCACGCTACCAGGAGAAAACAGGCAGGTATCGGAAGGAATTAAACCCGGAAGTGATGCACGCCTACACTGACCAATCAGTTGCCTGAATAATGAAACATAAGCTAAACGTTTGATCCGAAACAAATAGGCTACAACGACGTCATCAAAAAAGTGGTCACGTTGTTGATCAGCTTTGCTAAAAGTTGTGAGGTCGGCTTATACATGCACACTATACAAGCGTACTCTGAAACATTGCTTGTGTGTTTTGTTTTGTTCAAAGTACGTTTGTTGTAACTACGCTTTTTGGTTAAATAAGACGAACACAAAATATTACAGCATGCACTTACTACATGTTCAAGGAAAAATCGATTTCGAGATCAGAATTCGGTGCAGGTTCTTTATTTACGTTCGATTACAATGTTGTGGATAACCTCATTGGTCTATTTGGGTTGAGCTTTTGCAATCTCAATTTAGGGCGAGTTAATATCAATTTAGTTGCCAGTATTACATAAAACAAAGTTTAGTGACACTAAAGACGATTCAGGTCAAAGGACAAAGTACTATAATAGTTAGAGACATTTTAAACCCTTTTCTTTATTATATATGCAAGTGCCCAAGTCAGGAATATCTTGACACGACGATACTCCTGACTTGAGCAGTTAAGTACTGTTTTATTCTACACCTTACTGCGTTACCTGCAGAAAGGATATTTTCTTGGATCCAATCTTGCCAGAGGCTTGTCTTTTTTGATAATGTTATGGAGACGACCAACAAGTTGACCAGCTAACTGGGAAGTATCGACAAGCAAAACATCATGAGACAAATATAGAGCTTCAGCGAGCAAACGAAGATCTTTGTCAGCAGGATTTTGAGCCAGCAAAGTGGTCAAATCTGACACTACGCTCTAAAGTAACAAATGAGTATTCTGAAGAAAAAGCTTTACGATGCGCCTAATGTTGTAGGTTAGTTCAAGATGATGAAACAATAATAGTGGCTATTTACAAAAAATCGATTGCTATAATAATAGGCTTGAAAAAGATAAGCTTTTAAGGGTTTCAGTATTTTCTATTTTAGGGTTTCAGTATTTTCTATTTTAGAGGCTCAAGATTTCAAATTTTCGGAAATTTAAAGTGAGCCAAATTGCTTAATAACAGTCATCTTCCCCCGAAGCTACGCTGCTAAAATCATTCAAACCCGCGTTTTTACAGAGTGGTTATTTGATGGTAGGTATACAATATTGTTAGACTTACAAAAAAACATTTGATTCAGTTGTCAATCAGCATAACATTTCTGCCATAATACGGCAAAACCTAATAACTACAAAAATCATCTTTTTGAGAATATTGACTGTGTTACCGTTTATTTTTGTTCAACAAGTGCACAACTGAACCAATTTTTTTTCAGTTTTGCTTTCAAACTGTTAACTGTACGAACATTAATTATTTCTTCATGTTTGCCATTCAGCAGATTCACATAAATAAAGAGAAATGAAGGTTGTTGATGCTATTTCAAATGTAGTTGTTTGGTTTTGCCACGTTGCGGCAGATTTACTCATTACAAAACAGTCAAGTAACATTTAATTAAAATAGTCAGATGAGAGTACCTGGTAACCTTGTGCACTAATTTTTGCTAGAAGCCATTCAAAATTGCACAGCAAGTCAGTTTTGATTTCTTCCATTGAGCGGCAGTGAAAGTAATGGTAAAACGACTCGTTCAGCCTTCTTACATTAAAAACCGTATCGTTTGAAAATCGATTTTTTGTCGTGATTTCCAAGCCTACACAGCATCAGTGTATAATCTTTGAAAATACATGCATCCAGTTACCTTACACTTTTGATTTTGTGCCATCTAAAAATGACCAGAGAGTCGGCTAAGGCAGTTTGTGGGGAAGGTTTAGTTTGGATAAAACTTCGTGTTGAACCAACTGAGTTAACAGCTGGCTATTGTGAGTTATACATGTATAAGAACTCTGCTCTTGTGTTGCCGTCTACCCAACCGTCCAATTTGATTCAGGTCGCAAAACTAAGATCATCAATTAAACCGTTGCATATTTCAAAATAGCTATCTGCTTCGCAATACTTGGGTTTCATTACTGTAACTAAATCGGGTATTGGGTTAGATTCCCAAAAAAAACTTACTTTTTTTGATTTTTGATCCATGTTCTTTTGGCGTTTCTTTACTTGTTTTTTTCCACGACAAAGGTTGGCCACAATCGACCATATATGGACCCAAAAATTTACTTTTGTTTCTTTGATTGTCCTCCTTCACCGGAATGCAGTTGTTGAAATAGTAAGACATGAGCAAGTGGTAATACTGTTGATTTTCTTTTTGGGGCATGTATCTACAAAGAATTGTTGATGTTAATGCTTTGCGTATTCACCCTTGAGATTAGCAGAACAGCCGCAGTGTCGCTTAGCACAAACCTGCTACGAAGTTTTCAAGTTTCAACATCGCGCTTGATTAATTGGTATTACTTACAATAAATTTACTGCTTGTTAGAATATGCCAAGCAAAAGAAATCATCGTAAAATATCTTTTTCAAAGCACAACAAAGCCGCCATTGAAGCTTGAACGCACCATTATTTCATCACTGTGGCCTTGATAACGTCGCGCCGATTATCTCAGCGGTGTTGCCGATCTTTTTTTCCTACATTGAAAAGTGCAGCAGAAATAAAGTTACTGATTCTAATATGTGATCGAACGTGCAATCAATCACAACAGCTTTAGAAATTCATTAGTTGCAGTTGATGCGTTAATTTGCATTTGGAAACTACAAATTCGTGTTTGGAGCGTGTATTCTGAGATCGCTTCCCAAACAGTGTTCAAAGTCTGTTTTTAAAAAAAAACTTTAGACCCTTTGCTGCTGTACCGCTGCATTAGGTACAGCAGCATAAACTTTCTAAAATAAAAAACAAGCAACAATTGTTACCGTTTCATACATATTCTTCCAAAAACTACGTGTTTCCAGCGTAAAACCAATTTTTCGTCTGACAGTGTTTCCACAAGAAAATCGCTGAGTTGATGTTGCAAGCTATGCCACAGAATTTCGGGAAGAATCTTTTTCGAAAAAGAGTGAATGGTTTTGGAATTTTGGGATTTGAAATTCTTTTTTGTGTCTTTAGATGTGTCGGGTTTGCTTGTTTCTGCTGATTTTTTCCTACCATTATTTTTTAAAACAGTTTTGCTTTCTGGCAACAAATGTTTTGTTAAATCGCTCAGCCATTTCGAAATGTTTTTGTCATAGGAAAGTAAGCTGAGAAGCTCACTACAAGACAAACCATGCAAAGATATTGTTATGTAAGAGGCAACTGCTGCCACGAGGGGTCTTCCGTGTCGATTTTCCAAATGTCGGAAAAAACAATGAACAAACGGATCAATGCAGTCTGCTTGTAAAGGAAGATCGTCAAAGCATTCTTGAATGGACTTTTGGGACCCCCATTCACGTGACACAGCAACACATATCCACGCTGCAAGGGGCTGAGGGTACGGCTCACAAACCTCACTTATGACGTTCAGTTGACTGTTATCGATACAGCGTTGATCTCTTTTCAACAAGCAAGAAATAAGTTCAGAAAGTCGCAAGTGTTTTTGAAGAAAACCTGGAGATTTATCTGCATTATCTCTCATATGTAACGGTGGAATATAAAAGACATTTTTGCTCGCGTTTCCGTTTATATTGAATCGCTTTTCGAGAGTATCAAGAAGCTGGTAATTTAGCTGGTCACTTAAGCTAAAAAGATTGTTCAGCGATTTCATCGTTTTGATCTTTTGTAAACTTTCTGTTCTGGACAAAGATCCAAATTTTTTGGAGTTGTCTTCAGGTTTAGTTGCTTCTTTACCTGTTACTGTCAACACAATTTTGACGTGCCTCGGCAGTTGAATAGGGAGCCACTTAAACAACTTCGCATTATGATCAGATGAAATCAAATCTAAGTTATCGATGAAAATAATCAGGGGAATATTTCGCCGCCCACATTTTGCTAAAAGACGAACAAACTTTGCAGACAAGCTTTTGAAGTCGAGGTGCTTTACTTCAACGTCAGGTCTCTTTTTTACTGGATCATCACTCTCAACATCACTAGAATTTTCCTCATATGCAATCGCATCTTCCATGTATTGAAGCTGTTTACAAATTGAGATAAGAAAACTCCGAGAATGGCAAGATTCACCAGTCAAACCAATACTTCTGCACAAAAAAATCAGTTGAAAATTTTATGCAAACAACAACACAATGAACAAGAAAACTGATAGTAAATTTGTGTACAAATATTATTGCTATGTCAAGATGCATCGGCATCAAGCAAAATTGCAATAGCCAACGACATCGATAACGTCAAGGTTGCAATCCTGTTTTTGTCTTTGGATGTAAATAACTGATACAAGCCGAAGTATGGTTACTATTTTTGTCAATATTATTTTCACTAAAAAGTGTCAACATCATAGCGAATCATGTTTTAGCATAAACATATTAGCATAAAATATTTGCAGCTGTTATCAAGAATTTACCTAAAAACAACTCTACAATTTAACATTCCATCTCTACTGCCATATCCTGTACTTTTAATTTTTGATCTTCTTTGCATCCACATGCTAGATTGAACACATGCATGACTTAATATGGAAGATTTTCCACAACCCGGAGGCCCGCAGAGAACCAGAGGTTTCCTGTAAAGAATAGAGACACAAGAACACTCAACAGTGCCTTAAAATAAAAAAATAAGCAAAATACAATTAACTTGTAATAGCATGTGTTCCCATAAAAAGGTGGCGCTTGCAAAACAACACAATTAAGTTCAACCCACGACTGTACTTCTTCGAATATTTCCGAAGTATTTAAATTGGCAATTTTGATTGAAAAAAAATATTGTTTAGCCGGAAACAGTAGGAATACAGCTTCAGTGTGTCTACTGTGGCTGCACTGGTTAGATTAACCGGCTCACATTGCAGCAGGTTTCTGGCTCTTAATTTTGCCGGGGCATATGTAAGTCTATAATCAAAAATGGCGTTATTCACAGCTCACGTGTTTGACATTTAGAGCAAAAAGCTAACGTAGACAAAAAGCCGACATGTTTTCTTGTCGTGCTCTTGGAAGAAATGAAAATCATCCTTGTTCACGTGGCAAACAGCTGGTGAGATAGCGTAATCACGGTGGCTCAGACTGATTTTGGACTAGAAAATACTGCATGAGCTCATGCGCCTGAATGAATCTTAATGCCAAAGACATATAATACCGTTGCCTTCTTGATCTCAAATAGGTTTTGATTTCAGTGAGAAGATACTTGCGACCGATGAAATGTTTCGAGAGTGAATGAGCAAAACGCGCATGTTGGTTAATCTCTTCTTTTAAATCATCTTGCATCTAAAAGATTCACGACGCTATCTTAAAAGTTTGAAAAAAATCATGATGTGTAAATAAAGCATATCACAATCTTCGCAAGCGACAAAACGTTTGATGAAACATAAAAAACGTAAAAAATGAATGTAAAAGAGGTTTACGCCACGTAATTTTGCAAACAAATTATGAAAAATTGGGTTTATGAAACATGCCGAAAATATGATATTCTACCGTTTTGGAGCAATTTTTGGACTTCAATTCCTAATCCTTTAGCCTGGTGTGAGAAAGGTCAATGAAGTAGCATACCTGAAAATGTTGTCTGGCTATTCCAGCATCTATCATTGCTGCACAGACATTGTAGAAATCGATTCGTAATCGATCAATGTATATCTTCCAATCACGGTTCTTGATATCCAAGTCATGTGTCATATAGGCATGAAGAAGAGCTTTCCACGGTATAGAGCGTTCTCTCAAGTTGGAGTAACCGAACTGCATGAAAAAAATCGTTTATTACGGTACACTTAAAGAAAAGCTGGGGCAACTGTTGACAAATTGTAACATATAGGCTGTATTGTATTTAAGAAATAGATGAGATGACAAAATAACTTGCGATAATGTTTTCGCAAGAACAACAGTGTGCAATTTGTTACAGTCGACAATTTTGCATTTTAGAGTTAAAAACGTGAGAACTATAATCTCTCCATGCAGAGACGTTGGAAAGAGAGACAAGTTCTTCGTCAAAATTTGAAAACGTTGAAGATTTAATTGTTTTTACAAAGAAAGCCTCTAACCCTGGAAAAAATCTTCTCACTATTTTTTAAATTATAGTAGTCTATCCTATGTTAGGGTGTCCACTTTTACCTTTTTTGCAATTGCTTACTTTATATGATTTTTAGGGGACAAATCAACTTCAAAATGCAATACACCGATTTTTTGTTTCATTTTTTCATCTTTATTCTCTGGGGAGGCACAAAAGGCTTTTTGGGGGACAAAAACTAATAATTCATTGAGTCTCGCGAAATACGGCGCCTAGAGTAACAATTTTTGTACCAATCGATTCAGAAACACACGTTGTCAATCTGTTTAAAATGCATTATAGTACTCGGAATCGTTTATTTTTGAAGTTATTAGTAGAAAACCATCAAATCTCTTTATTCCATGTTACCGTTTTTTAATGACCACTAAAAATATGCATTTAAGTTATGAGTTAACACCCAAATTATTTAAGATAGACTTTTCTTCTTCTAATGTTTGCTCTCATGCCAAATAAACCCTCTAATTTGCAGATTCATTTGCTTCTTCTCAACTGAGGTCTTAAAATCCTTTGCTTTTCCCCCAAGCAGACACCGTGACATGAGCTCAAAGTATCGCTCACACGACTGATTGTTACCAAAAGCATTTCGAAACCTATCGCTGCAATATCTAATACAGGGTGAAACTTTACTTGATTGAAATTTTACTGAAAGAAGCGAAATAAGACTTTAAGGGCACTCTTTTCCATGTAAATTTCGAAGTGCTTGCTTAATCCAGTAGATGTTGTTGAACATCTTTCAAATATTTTGGTTGAAAAACAAGAATTTTTACATGAACGTTTAGGGAGACGTTGGTCAAGTTAATTCACGCGAAATGTGCTTTGTGAACACTTTTCTTAAGCTTTGCTCTGCTAAGATTACATCTTAGTCCCTAAAATCCAGCGATAGATCTCGCCAGAACAGCATATTTGAAGAATCTTCAGGCGCACATTGGTTAAGGTGGATTCGAAGAAACAGTGGCACATACTTTGAAACAGTACACAAGGCTATTCGTAGTTACTGGGTTTTTGATCGCATGTACGTCAAACAACAATAGCCCCAGGTAACCGCTCGCAGTAGTAAGTCACCTATACCTTTGTAAAATCATGGGATTGATAGTACTCGGCAACATTCCCAACGCCATGCCACACACCTGGCAAATGAAATAGTTTCCTGCTGGTAGCACCAAAATTTTTCAAACTTGCCTGAAATCCTATTTCCCATCAAGATACATCTGCAGCGATAAACAGCTGCCTCAACATGGTGAGGCGGTTTCAGATCCCGTTTGGAGTAGGTCGAAATGGCTGTTGGCCTTCTAGACGGTTTCAGTTACCTCGGGCAATTCTCAAATTCAATCATTTTTTTGCCGTGCTACCCTCTGAATAATCACAAAAAGGGGCAGCACTCAGTCTCTATAAAATTGGTCGCCTGTTTTTTCATTTCTCCTGCCTCTTTCTTGCCCGTATTTTTATTCCCCTTTCCCTCGTGATGAGCGGCAACCATGGCCCTTGCTAACTATAGCCCTGTCTTTCCCAGTTCAGTATGCACTAAAAAGGTGGCCTGCCGGAGTAGGTCAGCGCAATGTTGCATTTGCTTTAAATTGGTTCATCAAAAGTGCTCACTAATTTGCTCCTCTCAGTTTAATGCTCTTGGCAGCTCCTCTAGTCGGAGCTGCCATCCTTGCTGCGTCTTTGTTTCTCCTGAGAGTCCCCAATCATCCAACACTGTTCTCCTTCGGGGCCCCCAGCGCGTAAACCTCCATTGTTCAATCTGCCCCTTCTGTCCCCCCCATTGCCAACCCAGCACCCAACCCTACACCTCTGCCAATGCAGACCCCCCACGCCACTCTCGCCTACAAACATCCTGTCCTCCTTCTGCCCACTTCGTAATTCCTCTCCCTGCTCCTACATCTCACTTTTATGTTCCTGGCTGTTCCTCTGCACCTCCAGCTCCCTCTTCCTCTTCTGACTCACTCAGAGTTCTTTAATGGAATGCCGGAAGTCTTCAATCCGGAAGCGCTGACTTCTCCTCTTTATCTCGCTTGATCCTGTAGATCTTATCTGTGTCCAGGAATCCAACCTCCACTCGTCTTCCTCTGTTCGGATCCCTGGATATTCTGCTCTCAAATCTGATCGCATTCACTCCCCGTCTGGCATTTTTTTTCCTGATGACCCGCACCCCTGCGGCAACGTCATCATTTTGGTCAGACAGGGCCTATCCTTCTCTAAACTTTCTACCTCCTCTCTCTCTCTCTCTTTGCTTAATTCCTACTCTGACTATGTAGGGGTCAACATCTCACTAAATATCTATTTCTCGCTCTTTCTTTAATGTTTATGCTCCCCTTATTCGCCTTCTTTAACGGATAGCAGAACCGATTCCTTCTCCTCCACCAAAAATCTTTTATTTTTGGAAACTTCAACTGCCATCGCCCCTTCTTGGGACTCGAAAGGTATTTTTGACCTCCGTGGGGAGGAAGCACTCGAATGGATCATCTCTTTAGACCTCCTTCCCTTGACGCTGACACTCGCACCCTTCTCCATCGCTTCTCAGACAGTCTCTCCTCTCCTGATATATCTTTGCTCCCTCCTCTCAGGCCCTCTCTTGCACCTGGGATGTGCTGCAAGACTTGGGTTCTGATCACCTCCCAATTCTTCTAGGTGTCCTCCTTTCTCTGCTCCTCCGACCAAACTAACGGTCCCCTTCCTACAATTTTCAGAAAGCTCGCTGGGATGACTTTGCTTTTTACTTTAACTCTCACTGTCCTTCGGCAGAGGAATATTTCTTTCTTTCTCTTTTCCTCTGCTGCAACTCCCTTCACTTCTTTGGTACCATATGTGGTCAAATTTTCCATTCCTTTGGGCCGCATCAAACGCCAATCTCAAGCCTGATGCTCCCCTGAAGCGAGAGATGCGGTAAGCAAAAGACTTAAGGCTTTTGGTGCCGCTCATAGAAGTGATGAAGATCATTAGGCTTACATCTCTGCCTCCTGACATGCCTCACCTGCCATCGCCAAAGTCAAGGCTAAGGTATGGCAGGCGACATGCTTATCTCTCTCTCTTTCCTAAATCTGTTCCTCAATCAGTCTATTCTTTCCTCCGTTTTATCGCTGATTCTTTCTCATCATCTTCCTCTTCAAAATTTCCCAACTTCTCTTCTCCTAGGGAGTTGCCATCAATCTTCACCGACTACCAGAGACCCCACTTTTCTGTTTTCCAGCGAAAGACTTTGCGTAGCAGAGCCAGAGGCCACCTGTTTGAGCTCCGACGGGCCACGTGCCCTCAGAAATCTCATTTCTCTTTCACCTCTCTTCTCTTCCATTGAATTTTTCGCGGCCGCCGTAAACCTCTTCTCGTCCACTGCTACTGGCCTAGACAAAGTCACCAATCCCTTGCTGAAGCACCTTCCTTGCACTGGCGTGGATTTTCTTCTTCACATATTCAAACTTTCTTGGTCTTTACATTCCTTTCTTTCCATCTGGAAGATATTTTTTATTATTCCTATCCATAAAATGGGAAAGCCTCTCGACTCTCCTGCTTAATTCCGGCCTATCTCTCTCACCTCCTACGTCTCAAAACTTTTTGAACGCATTATTCTATCGCGTCTACTCTTCTTTCTGGAATCTAATTCCATTCTCTCTTCTCTCCAGGCTGGTTTCCGCTTTGGACGGTCTACCCCAACCAGATTCTTTCTCAGTCTATTTCGGATAAGTATAACCAATGATTTCGAGTTCTAGGAAGATTCTTGCTGCGATTGACTTCTCCAAGGCTTTTGACTCTGTCTGGTATCCCGTTAGTTTTTACAAACTTATTTCGACTGGCCTTCATCTTTGCTTTGCTCGTTTGACTCAATCTTTCCTTCCTGACAGACGCACTTGTGTGGTTTTTCAAAATCACGAAAGTCTCTCCTTTCAAGTTCGTCGAGGTGTTCCATAAAAGTCCGTTCTTGGCACTGTTCTTTTCTCTCTTTTCATTAACGATCTTTCAGCATCTCTACCTACTTCAGTCAGCTGCTCTTGTTACGCTGTCAACCTGGCCATTTGGACCTCCTTCCCCTCGGTTCCTGCTGCTGTAAAGGTTAGACAAAGAGCCCTAATTCGACTGGAGCGCTGGTCTGAAGAATAATATTTTCCTCCAAGTCCCAGAAGATGCGAAGCCTCCTCCATCTCGGTGAATTCCCATCAAGCTAAACTCCAGCCTCACTTCTTTTTATTCAACTCCCCTTTCCACTTTAATCTTACTCCAACTTTTCATGGGGTCACCTTTGACCGCATTCTCTCCTTTCCTAAATATGTATCTTCGCTGAGGGTCAAGTCTTCCCTCGTCTTAAGGTCTTACGCTGTATTTCTGCTTCCTCGTGGGTTTCCTCTTAGGACTCACTCTCTATGTTGTACAAAGCTTTTCTTCAGTCTCTTTTCACTTATGTTTTATTCGGGTGATTTCCTTTCCTTAGCGCTACCAACGTTATAAAGATGAAACGCCTTTATCGCAGCCAATCATATCATCTCCGGCTGCCTCCTGTCCTTCCAGATCCCACTTCTTCTCAAGAAGGAGTCTTTAATTTCCCCTACGAGTCATCTGACTTATTTCGCCCTGTCTTCTTATGAGCGGGCCCTTCGTCTCTCAATCTCCTTTCCCATTTCAGGTTTGGCAAGACTTGGAGTGATACCAAGACTTTCCAGATTCTCCTGGAGAGCTTTTGGGTCCACTTACCCGCTCATGCTTTCTCCTACTTTTAGAGAGGTTCTCCATCCCCTCCTAGGAACCCATCTTCCTTCAGTGTGGAGCTGGCTCTTTCCTCACCTTGGCCGCACTTCAACCTTTCTCTTTTTCGACAAGGTGCGGCTCTCGCTTTCCTTGTCTTTCTCCCATCTCATGATCTGGTGATCTGGACAGACCGCTCTGTTCTTTTTCCTTTCGAAAAAGTCGGCTCTGGCGTCCTTGCCAACTGCAAACGTTGTGGCGCTGAGGTCACTCTTTCCTTTTTGACAAGCCCAGTTTGTTCAAGTTTTCCGCTGAAGCATGCGCCATTCTGCAAGCTCTCCGCTGGTCTCGGCAACACCAACAAGTCTGCCACTTCACTTCTCCTCCTCTCAAGACTCTCGCTCGTCCTCAACACACTGTCCTCTTCTCCATCTTTCCTTTTATCTCAAACTTTTGACTAAAATGAGCAACCAGGTGTGTGTTAAATTCTTTACCAAATCCAGTATTGATGTTTGTGGTATCAGCCAAAACCGAATAAACTCTGTTACGTATTCTTCGTTAAGGCTATTTATTACGGTTGAAAATACCACATCAGCTCTAAGTGACTGATTCTTTTCAAACAAGCTCAAATTGATCACATATTCCTGCCTGGAAAGAATATTCTTATTGACAACCTACCACTGTTATGTATAATTTTTAGATTACAACTGCGTTTCCTGGATTTTTTTTTTGTAAATATACTGGACCACCAACAGATATCTTTTTCTTCCATTTACTTTCTTTTCATCATAAAGCAGCTGCAGATGACTCGTTGATATAATGCGCTTGTCTGTTTCATCAATGTGGAGCTTTAAAGAACTCCAGTTTAAGTAATATTAGATCTCATGCTCATGTAAAAACAATAGTAAAAGATTTGGCATCGTATCTATCTGCTCTTAACTCTGATATTGCAAATTCCCAATTTACTAACTTTAAAAGTAGGTGCCACTATTGCTTAATGGTATGGTTGATCACAACCTACTGTTGCCTGACGCTTACTCCCATCCTGTCTGCATCCATACAACTGCTGCGTGTTATGACTTATGGCTTCTTGTCCTGGTGCAAGCGTAGAATTTTGGCAAATGGGGAGTATAAAACGTCATTATAGATTGAATACACAAGCTCAGTTAAGGACCGTTTGGTCAGCCATGACCGCGGCCGAGTTACAGCAACAAACCTGAAATATAGCAATAGCTGATTGGTATCTTACGGAACCAAGTTGCAACTTACAAGTTTGATGATTTTTGATTTTGTGAGCTTAAACAGATTTTACGTTTTTTTTTCAGCATTTGCTTTAGAATCGAGATTGCTCCTGGTTCCACTTACGTCCACACTCTCAACAAACATTTGTAGACTATTTCTTTGGTCCATTAGAAATGAGTATTTTAGGAAAAAATAAACATAGCCTACAGTGATTTCTAACCTTTCAATTTGCAAATACTTTCGTAACTTTGCTGGGAATTTTCCTTTGAAGAGGACTTTTGGATAAAATTTTATGTATTTTTCTGCAACAACTTCAACGTCGCACTTGCAGCAGCATTTATCAAATACAGACACCTATTGTATCAGGTCTAATTCGTTTTTCTTCTCTTTCGCTGTTAAGTGTTGCTGCAGAAGCTTCTTTAAATTGATTTCCATTGATTTTTTTCCAATAATTGGAAGATCACTTCTTCCTCAAATAAACACGATTTTGTCAACTACCTCTTTTTTACAAGCATTGAACTCTGGTCTTTTATTAAAATATTTGTTATCTAAAACATTAGTCGATTTTAAGCCAGAAAGTGATTACCAACAATATCTTTTCTGTTGGGTAACATAGAGCTTTTCATTTTTTCTGCAAAAGCACATTTATCCATTCTTGTACTCTTTAACCTGATTCTGTTCCTACAAGACCATTAAAGATCTCAAGAGAAGCAAGCTTAAGACGTGAAACCTCTATCTTTCCTGTTGTTGACAAAAACTGACTGTGTCCTGTAATAATCTGCTATAAAGCGCAACGAGGGCATGTAATATCCATGGTCCGCACATGGTGCAATGAATGTTTTGCTCACCAAATAAATAAGGCGAAGTAGGGGTCAAAGGCAACAAAAACAAGATTTTATGAATAACTCCAAAACTAAACGATTTAGAGAACTATGCGGTAATCTAATATACTATATCAAACTCAATTTTGTCTGTGTGTTTGTCTGTCTTAACTCCTCCAAAACTGTCAGACATGCAAACATCAAACTTTGCACGATTGATCACCTTCTCGGAACGAGTGTCGTGAGGATGTTGATGACGTCATGATTACGTCATAAACAAAGCTAATTTTTTAATCGCATTTTTGGACCGAGAAAAGTGAATTTGACTTAAACGAAATATAGTACCCGATTTACTAACTTCAACAAATTTTACTTTTTTTGGATGTCAAATGACGTCATAATTAACAATTAATTCTAAAATTTGTTTTCTTAATTTATTCAAAAAAATGCTAATCGCAGAAACGCTTCAAAAGATTTTTTTGGGAGATCTTAGCTAGGTGCTTTCGATAAAATGAACTCTACAACACTTGAAGCTCGATTGGCAATGCAACAACAGATTTCTTATTTAAGCATTTTTAACCTTCTAAGCATGCTTCTTGCTTTTTTCTGCACGCTTCAAGTCGCTCTATGAAGTAATAAGTGTGCCTGGTACGATTGGCACAGTCTTTCGCTACCAGAGGACATCATTTGATGATTTTTTCAAAAATTGCAACATTTTAACAAAATTAGTTTCAAAAATCTTGTTGGTGGTACAGAATTTTAATATAGCTTTGAAAAAGCTGTTTGAGCCATAAGCTTTTCGTGACGCTCTCATCAGTGGCGGTATCACGTCAAAAGGGAAGATCTAGAGTGAATAAGTGTGTTATATGTGAATAATTTGGACGTTACGCAATCAAGCGCTATCATTGGCTTGTCTTGATTGCGTGTAGTCCAAATTATTCACATATAACACACTTATTCACTCTAGATCTTTTTTGACGCGATATCGCCACTGATGAGAGCGTCACGAAAAGCTTATGGCTCAAACAGCTTTTTTCAAAGCTATATTAGAATTAGTTTAATTAAAAACTGATTTGTAACCTCATTTTTCAACCGACTTTTAAACTTTTTAAAAAATTAAAGGGTATTTCAAGGAAATTCCGATAATACATGACATGTACTGTACATCTACTGTTAGTTTTTGTACTAAAAAACTGAACTTTAAGACCTGTAGTGTAGCTTTTTATTCCCGCAAAAAAGTGGTAAGCTGATCAAATAAAGGTTACTTTAATGTATAATGGATACAATAAGGTGCCGGTATTATCAATCAGTGTCGTTTGAAAGCTGAAGAAATTTGCTTTCCAGCAATATGTAACTTTAATTACTTAGGGCTAAGCATTAGTTTATAAAGGCTGATCAAAAATTGATTACCATACATCATGTTATAATTCTATCTTTGAACAATTTTCCTTCTAGACCTAAGAAACCTATATTTTTCAAAAAAGTTAGTTCTTTGGTACATTTTGACTATTTTTCCTAGCAAGCATTGTTCTTTGGCATTACCTATCTAAATTTGCTAAGATTCATCAAAAAATGAAAACTTTAGAATGTAGTCTACTGGTTAAAACACCCAAAGCTTTGGTGGCTGGACCTCACGAAATTGTAATTTGTAGAAAAGTAGTTTTTGGTTCTTGGTAGATTTTCACTATTCTATTTGAACTGTTCTTTTGCATTATACATGAAAATTTTCTAAAAGATTCATCTGAAAATGTAGTCCCTAAACATCTAAACAGCAGCCGACTCCAAGCAAATAAATTGGTAATAACCCTAAAAAAACATGGAAGTAAAGATGGTTTAGTTTTATCTTTTGCAACAAAATATTAGTATCAGGCTACATATCATCTAATTGTTGAAGCCATCTCCCTGACAATTAGGTAAAGCCGACGCAGCCGTCTAATTTGATTTTCTTAACCTCAGCATTACTAATGGCTGCTATTGTAATAACTTAGCTGTAGGTGCATAACCTTGGGTTAGTTTGCTCTTTCCCTGGCAAGGTTTATGTCAGAACCTAGCAACATGCGCGCAGTCAGAGGCTTTAGGTCGAGCAAATAGACATTCAGCAACGAAAAAGTCATAAATAGTGGTCCTAATATTTAACAGGCTATTTCTGAAAATTCATAAATTACTTTGGCGCCTCTCTTATCCGCAACTTTGAAATTTTACTTCCATGCACTTCGAAAAATGATCAAAGAAAACTTTTTGAAATCGTTGGCTATTTCAATTGCGAGCAAGTTCAGTTCCCACGCACCAAACAAGGCAAGTTAGATGTAGCCAGGAACTCGAGGAACTTTTGGAAAAAAATGGCGGCTATGCGCAAACCCCTGCAATGTTTTTAAGGTTTAATTGACTTCCTTTAAAAAAATGGCACTTCTAATTTTGGAACGACAATTAACTGTGTCAACAACACATTAACGTTTTATTGCTGTTCTCAGAAATATCAGTTTGGTGAAGCCGTCTGAACTGATATTCTCAAACGCGATGTTACCGATCAGGGCCCTGCTATAGATAATAACCGAACCGCGAGTGTTTGATTTCAGGTTGCTTTGCTTTTTGCCTGACTGCGTTTATACCAGACCAAGCAACATGAACCCAGCCAGGGGAGCGTTTGCTCTTACGAATACCGCTACAGTTACGAAAAAGTCGTAAGTAGCGGCCCTGATATTTAGTAGCTAAATCGCCAAAATACTTATCGATTGCTTTGGCGCCCTCCCACAACTTTGATATGCTTTCAATTGAAGTACTATCTGAATTTAACGAAAAAAAGTTGGTTCAGTTTAAGGACGCCTATAGTGAAAATAGGGAAAATAAAACGTTGCCAGGGATTTGAGAAACTCGGGAGACGTGCAGAGGCTACGTGCAACCCTCCGGAACTATTTTTTGGCAATTGCGTTTCAATAACGATAGTTTTGTTTCGGAATAAGATTTGGCTATGTGAAAAAATACAAACTTTTTATTGCTGTTTTGACAACTATCCATTGAGTGAAGTCGGCTTGGCACAATGAATCGATATTGCTCGCCCCGACGTTACTGAAAGGGGGGCTACCGGACGACGCAGGGTTGTGTATTATAAACAGATGGGAAACATGTGTTTCTGAGTCGATTGGTACAAAAATTGTTGTTTTAGGTGCGGCATTTCTCGAGACACAACAAATTGGTGATTTTTGCCCCGTAATAACTTTCGTGCCCCCAGAGTATAAACATGACAAAATTTAACAAAAAATTTTTGCATCGTGTTTCGGCGCTGATTTGTTCTTAAAAATCATATAAAGTAAACGATTGGAAAAAATACAAATGGACACTGTTGCCCATATACTTTTCTTGTCTAGAGTCAAGGTTATCATCGGGCTAGAAAAAATAAGCAAGAGATTGAAAAATGATGTTTTCGCTGCGAATTTACAATTCTCATTCTCGATTGAGGATGAAGACTTTTTGTCGAGGTCCACATTTCAACTGCTGTTTTTACGGAACACAACTTAATTCTGAGATAATTAAGTTCGTGTCTTGAAAATACGCACGTTTCTTTGAAATAAGCACATTTTCATTTTTAAGACAGGGTCCTTGAAAATAGGATCAATCTTAGAAGTGAGCACGAAATGGTAACCCTGCCTATAGCTAAACCTTGGCAGTGCCCTGTCGCCAAATATGTGGTAAGTTGTTTGGCTGGTTTATTTGCAATAAATTCGTTGCTGGATTTTACCAGCTGCACTGTGTATGTCAGATAGAGGGAGATCGAGGACAAATGCAACAACCTTTAAACTGGCCACTTCGGAAGAATTGCGAACACAAGTTGTTGTTTGTTACCTAGCTAAGACTTTTGTAACTAAAAGTTTCTTGAAATAGTGAATTTGATATGAATACGTTTCAATTCTTACCTTGTCTTTCAGTATTCTGTGCACAGTCTCAACCGTTGCTTGATTTGCGACAAAATTTTCAAAATACTTGTTTTGGTTATCAGGTTCGGTAATTCGTCTGTGAAACCAAAAACAGGATTCCCTGATGAAAGCAGAAGGAAGAAGAGCAACCACATCTGACTCAAGCTCAACCGCTGAAAAATGCAACCGGATTATTTGGCAACAATAAGTATAATTAAGAACAGACTTCCCTATTAACAATAAGTAAATATTGCATGGCTTTATAGTGTTTTAAAAACAACAAAGAAAAAATATAGAATTTAGATGGCGTGATGCATTGAGAGAGAAATAGCTGTCGGAGGTTGGTGAGTTCAGCTCTTAGAGCGTTACATGCATCAACCGCACCGACATGTATTAGTGACTGCAGACAGGGAGACCTAATTTGTCCAGTGTCCAAAATTCTTCATTCATCTTGCTTTCAGTAGGTTAAACTAGTTCTCCGAAATTCAGTTTTTATATAAACAAAGCCGAAGCTGAAGCACAAATTCTGGCTTTGCCTACCGGATTTAAATGCTTGTTTTTTCCATTGAAGAAAGGAAGTTTTTGAAGACAGATTTTGCCATAATCTAGCTTCTGTGAATTTTAACAAAATCGCCACAAGTCTTTTCTTAACTTGCAGCCAGTTATTTTCATCTTGTCTAATATCTTCTTTCGAACTTATCGCTCGGCGTGACGGAAGGAATGTTGAATATTCGGAACTAAATTTCATTACATCGGTGATTTTACAACAAAAATATCCTAATGGCACAATCAGCGGTCAAGCGTATTTGAAAATAACAAACGACCGATTTCCCAATATTCCCTTGACAAAATGCATTTTGAGGCGCATTGACAAGAGCCCCCATCCCTTTCGGTTTCAAAGTGTTTAAATAAGCAGCTAAATTTAATAAACAAATCGCAAAATCAGCATACCTTATTTTTCGGAGTTTATAATCTTGCTGATATGAATTGGCGTCAAAAATATACCAATGACGCAAAAGAGAAAAATCACTTTTCAAAACAACTTCCTCATGTTGAAGTTGCTGCAATTTGTCTTCAGCTTTCTTGTTCTCCGCCATATTGGCAACACTTTTTCCAATAGTCACACTTCCTGAAAAATGTGAAAAAAAAATTTTGAACAAATCCTTACATAAACGTCAGCAAGCAATGATCATATTTAATCTTGTAACAACCAAAATTTGAGCCGACGTAATTCACAACCAGCACTTTTGTTCTCACGTCGACGAATACAATTTGCTTGCACTGTAGCTCAATGCTTCAAAATTTTCTTTCGAGAAGTGTTTTATATCATGCAGAATTTTCTAGAAATTATCAAATGCCAGAATTTTATACTTTTTTTTATAGTAAATTTTATACATCGCTCGGTAAGGGGGCGGAGAGCTGGCCTTGGTTTCTTTTCGTCAAAAACTCCCTAAACTTTGTTTAAATGTTGTTTAGCTTTGATAGTGTCCATTTTTGCGACCATACCTAAACTGAAGAAGCGCTTGCCACATTGAAACTCACGTCGTCTTTCTAGCTTCGACTGAATATCTCCTTCAGCAGATGAAGTCATAATTGAGATGCTGGTGATGTCAATGTTATCTTGGATCTTTTTTAGTTCTTCCTTCATTAGATTTATTACGCCTTCAAATACAAACGAAGGCAAATGCGCAGGCAAAAAGTAGCATGGTCCAACAGTTTGCCCTAAAAAACTCTGAAAAACATGTTTTTTTAACTTTAACTAGAGTATCCTTTTTTTAAATATTCAATTACTCAACAATCGCTGAAAAAAAGCGATATTTATTCCTGTAAGCTGTTAGTTGGTGTTTGACTGGTTAATATAAATGTGGGTTTCAACCCCAATCTTATCCTTGTTTTCAACAGGTGATATTTATTAAATTTAGAAGTTGATCCTGCTATTAACTCTCTTGATGCAGACCAAACCACTTTTTTTTATACTGGTAAATGTTTTTCATGTCACATTAAAAATCCTTCAACCATAAACTAAAAAAGTTTTCACCCATTTGAAGCTTTTATATCACTGTTATAGAAAACAGGAAACAGGCAGCAAATTTGTACAAAAAAATTGAAATTATGCTTTTGCATGCTAGCTCTAGCAAAGATGTCAAACCCAAGTAGGCTTTAGGTATACAACAAAACGAAACTTATTACTTTTTATATAGACAAAAGAAGTTTATCACAGCACCGTATGTCAGTGGGTAAGTTGTTTAAAATCCAGCATATAGTCATATTACAAATTAATCTTGTTGTTTTAAACAAGCTTACTATAAAGCAAGGCCCAACGCTTTCAGCCACACATCTTTTGACCAATGCAGTCTTTAATCTGGTCATGCTGTGGTCGTCATCAGATAAAAACCAATTTGAGTCTGTATCGCCGACTAAAGATTTGAATTCAACTGATACATGGTTTAAATCCACAATTTCAAGATCCAGTTTTCGCTCGGCACAGAACTGGTGTAGTTGACGTTTTACACCCTCGTTTATAACACATCTTTCCATGTCCGTATCATAATTAGCAGAACTTAAATAAATCATTACCTAAAAAAGTCATTTCAAATAGTAAATAACCACCATACAGTGTAAAATAGCTTTCAGGGAAAGTCAATTTTTTTGTTTAATTTTCGGCGACCAATGTCAACTATCGTTATGCTAGCGCTGCTGTACTTTCTATTCCTCACGCCCTCGCCTACTCTAAATCATGACCATACTGGTAATCGAGACAGCTACGACGTCGTCGTTGTGGTCTTCCTTGGAGCTACTTTTTTTTTGGTTGTAGTATATCACCACATGCTTTCATTGCTAATCTTTAATTTGATCGTGGGTTTCAGTTTCCAGCTCAGTAACATGTATTAACAAAAGAAACAAAAAATTGATCTCACCAAAGAATATGCAGCTTCTTCTTAAAATAGAATTGAAGTTATATAGAAATTTAAATACGAAGAAATGCAACCCAAATTAATCGAAACGGGAATGAAACAGAAGTTCTTCCTGAATTTACGGTTATTTACACAAGCAGATTGCTTAGTTACGCTAGCATTTTAGGTGCAGCAAAACGAAAGGAAGTGGACACAAATTATTTGAAGGCAAAGTTTAAAACCAACCTTAAAAAAGAACGATTTAAGATAATGGTCATTGGTAAATTAATAGCTTACCTTTCGTCGGAGCTTAGAGGCCTGTAAAGAAAAATTGCCTAAGCATAATTGGTTGAGTAAACAATTTCTTTCTTCGGGATTTGTTTTTGAGACATTGATTAATTCTTCTAGCCTCTCATCACATACCGTTTTCCTGCAAAATGAAAAAATGTACTGGTAATTAAAATTGCTTTTACAAGCACATAAATTAAACCTCAACAAAGATTAATGAAAAGTTTGTGAAAACGAATAAAAAATCCTAAATTCAAATTTTTATCATTTGCTTGAAACTGTTTGTGCTCAGTTTATCCTAAGGTCTGCTATTACAATAAATCTAAAGCTATCCTGCAGTGTTCCACTATTAGTACAATTTAAACACTAAAATTTTACTTTTTCGCCTCCACCTTGCAGTTATCACATGGAGGAGTCATGCAGGCCGTTACTGGTCGTGAATCAGCCATCAAACATCCGTCACGGCTCGATTGATCGTTGTCAGTAATTCTGCTTGCTCCGTCCACCAAATTGGAAATAGCGCTGTTTTCTCGTGATAGATTGGGCGAGCCTGCTTGCGTCACCCAATCTGCAAACAAGCTCACTTTGTCTGTAGAAACATTGGCTATAGTCGCGACATCACGGTTAAGAGACGATGTATTGCTATTTTTCTATCGCGAAAAAAATTTTTTGTGTGCAGCGCATCTTTATCACAAGCATTAAATTTAGCAAGAAATAGTTGCACAGGGCACAAAAGTGCAAAAACAGGAGAGCATTGAACTCACAAACAATCTCACGACTGCAAAACATGTCTTCTCGCACACTGAGCTATATGCGTCGTCTACAAAGCAAGTAGTGGTGATTACTACTGCCTGCTTTTAATGCGATTCGAAAGAAAAATATCAGCTACTTGAAAAGATATCTCCTCATCGAGCTTATTGTATAGTTATCTGGTGTTTAGATTTCAATAAAATCAATCTAGCACTTGACCTGCTTTGACAGTGAGCCTTTAAGACGCCAAAAATGAGTTGATAAAGCGGTAAATGATAACAAAATAACCTTATCTCGGAGGAGGTTCTACCAAACGTACAGCACAATGTTTTTAACAAGGTTTAACAAAACAGATTAAACTCGACATGTATAAAAAAAAAACTAAAAAATCAACTTTCCACCTTAAAGCCTAATTGTCGTTGATATGTCACATTTTACAAAACCAAATAATTGTGAACGTAAGTAATGATTTCAAGCTCTTGTGCGAAGAATTAAATCCACTATACAAATAATTGTTTTCTTTCAAGTTCACACAAAATCCGATTTCAAAAACACACCCCTTTAATACAATGAAAATAAACTTTAAATCCTTTTGGAATTCAAAGTTGCCGCAAAAAACAACACAAACCCTTGGTAAATAATTTTGCTGAGATGTCAAAACGGTAAAGTAAGCCTCCAACCAAAGTAAACCAACACTTCGGCCACCAATGGCTCTATGCCTATGCAAGATATCTTAAATTTATAGTGATTCATATGCATTATTCGTTTTCAAAAGCTGCGGATGTCTACCTTAAACGAGTCAAGTTTCTATCACAATTTTTGTCTGAAATTGCTTTCAACAACTTCGATTTGCGCTTACCTATAGGCAGATCAGAAAAAATATCTTCAGCAGGACCCGATATCTTCCTATGGTCTTTGTTTCTATTTTCAATTTGATCCTGGGTTCGAAGCATATCAGCAGGAGTTTCTAACAAGGATCTATTCGGATTCCGGTCAGACTCCGGAATTTCAAACAGGCCTGATCTGCAAACAGTTAAACAGCTGAGATCGCTGATAGGAAACAAAAGATTTATCCAGGTCATATCATACTAAATACAAGTTGCGCTGCCAAAATCTGTACGAAAAGAGCAGAACTGTTTATCTTCTATTTCGTAGAAACTGCCTCGAGAGACGATAACGAGGCCGTATTTATAATGGTGCTTAACCAAAGCCCCATAGACGGCTCCCTTTCCCTAGAAAACTTGACATCATTCCGGGATGTGACGACTTTTTGTTTAAAAAATGAATACTAGCCCGAAAGATGGGTCTGCGGGTCAGCAGCTACGCATGCATGTCGCTGCAGTTTGGCACAAGCAATGACCTAAGCCCAAAGTATCTCTTTGAACTTCAACATGATATGCTAAAAAATTATTTAATTGGTTTGAGTTATGTCCGCCAACAAAATGGAGGCCCAATCTTGTGACGTTACGTAACAGCAAAAAAGATTAGTATTACTAATCGCAAACCATTGTAACAAGTCAAAGTAGGCACAGGGAGCGCCTTGGTATTCACAGCGAATAAGTTAATACAACTGTCAAAATCAGGCACTTTGTCTTGATAATCGAGCAGTTCTGTAATACTCTCTGGCTTTTTTTTATTTCTTTGTTACATTTTTTGTTTCGATGTATTGTGTTATTGTCTTTGTGTTTACGTAACAGCAAGTACAAAAAATTTCCTCCCACTTTTTGAAAGCAAACAACTCTTCCGCTCTGTCATTGCGAGCTCAAGCGCAAAGAGGATTTTTGAAAGAGACCAAAAAGGCAAATTATGCTGATTATTTGATCAAACGCAAATTGAGCCAATTTTTATGTTTTTGGTGTCAAAATCAACAGAGTGGTGCCATGGCGCATGCCCATCGTCCAATTCTAGATACACTATTGATGCCGTGTGCAACGTGACCTCTGAGCACCGATCTCTCAAAGATTCCGACCAAAACTTTGACGCTCAGTGTATCGTTCCACTTTGCTGACTTTCCCTTGCTTCAGAGAAAGTGCTTTCTTTATAGTATAATTATTGTTAACTTGATTTAAGCTATGACGTTGCTTTCTTATTGTTTTCGGCACTGCAAAACATGAGAGCAAAGTGTAGGCTTAAGATAAATCACATTACCGGCGATGAGCCTTTTCTATCAAAAGGCTCACACTTCGCTCAGATTCGCTGATGCATTTGTGCAGCGTCGAAGGCTGTTTTTCAAGTGGTGGCTTTTTGGTGAGAGACTGCTTTTGTTTTTTCGTAGAGTCAATTTGTTCATCCGCTTGTATAGGAGCAAAACTGATGCAAATAGAAGGACGTGGCGAAATATTAACTTGAACGGATGACGAAATTTGTTGACTGGAGGAAAAAGACTCATTTAAATTATCCGGAGTTTGAGGTTGTTTTCTATAATTTTCCTAAAACAAATTCAACGTTTAAAAAATTTCACACTTGTGCACAAAATCTTAGATTAATAAAACAATACTGATTACAATACTTTAGAGCGGTAACAGTTGAAAACAGCAAGTTTAGCAAAGAATAGAAATTACACAAATTTTTTATTAAAAACCTGCTACAGCATGTAGCTCTTTGTTGTTGTTGTTCTTCTTCTTCGTATGAGCGAGATCTTTCGTTTTTGAGAGACGTCTCAGATAATGAGCTTCGCATTAGCCCCTTTTGCTGGCTTTCAGTTAAACTGGACCACCACAACTACCACCACATGCCAAGCCCAATGCCAATGCTTGGTCCCGCCACCTGTCTACCACATGACGATGGAGGCATCCCGTTAAGTTCCTTGCCCTAGGACACAACAAGGAAGCTTGTCGGCTTGTTCTCCACACTATGCCCTTTGTGCTGAGCGCCAAGCAGGGAAACTTTGAAATTTTTTGTTTTAACTTGCTTTCCATGTGCAGCAGCGAGCACGAAAAAGTTATGCTAGATTCAGGTGTAATTTTCCGCAGCCTTGATGCAAAATAGCAGTTGGCAAGCTAGTATACAGTTTCTTACAAGTCCAAAAAAATGCAACTACGCTTGAACCAAAGTTCATTTAACTATAAGCTACATACGAGGTTGGTCTATTTACCAGATCCTGCGAGTAAACGAAAGAAGCAAACGAATGTTGCGAATCAATGCTATTGTCAAACGGATTTTCTTGTCGGGATGGAGCAGGAGAATTGAAATTCTAAAAGATTATCTGGTTAGATTTGAATCATAAAGGTTTGGACTAAAACGATGCATTGAAACAACAATAAAGAGTTTAGCCGCATTCTGACAAAATGTGTAAAAAACCTTACGTTTATAGGAATTCCATTCTTGTTAAAAGCAAGTTCTGTGTTTTTTGTGCTGAGTGCCAAGCGGGAAAGCTGTGGGTGGGCAACGCTTTAGATCCTGAAATTTGGGATTTGTCTAAACTTTTTTTCAGTCTTTCTTTTTCATTAAGTAAAATGTTCACCATTCAAAGAGTCCATCAGAAAAACGATAACATTTGAAAAACAGGCCTCACCTGCTAATCAATTTTTATTCCGCTCCACCTTCTTAAGCTTAACGAAAGTGGGATTCTGCTTTTAATGTGACATTATGGCTCTCGTTGTTTTTTCACATTTGGGTCAAAGTTCGTGCGAACTGCATAGATGCTCTACCTCAATGATAGTTGCTGATTCGAAATCAAGTACGGTTAAGTGATTTCGCTGTCTCACTAACTTTCTATTCATATTTACGGTAGTGTACGATCAATAAAAAAAGCTTATTACCCCTGTTGAAGGAGATGGTCTTCTGGATCGGATAGTGTGCAGCCACTTCGATGTTTCTTCATCAATGCTGTCTCCTGAAATTTCACTATCATCCTCTTCGTCAAGGTCTTTGACTTCCTCTGTTACAATACGCTAACATTGATGTTATCACTTTTGCTTGTTATAAATATAATGGGCAGAAGCCTGCTGCTTATACAGTATTCTTTTGGTAAAACCCATAAGTAAAACTTGTTTTACAGAAGCTTATTTATGGAAAAATATTTACAATGAAAAGAATCTACTGCAATATCTCAGAGCATGTATAAATTCTCCAAGTTCATGGCTGCTTTTAGGGGTAAGCAAGAGCAAAATTAAAATTTATGCGAGGTGGAAACTCACACAGAAAGTCTTTTAATAACTCAAAAAATATAAAGAGGCCTTCACAAAACTTTGATACACTCGTGGGGGGAGGATGCAAGGTTCAATCTTTCTTTTTGAAAAAAAACTTTCAAATATGTAAATACCCCGATAGTTTTCAGTAATTTGCACTTTTATGACATCTGATAATCTCTGTATAAAAATATATAAGGTGCACATAAATTATGGCTACAATTTCAAAAATTCAACAAAATTTTATTGGTGAGATATTTTTGTTTGATTTGTTATACAGTAAAGGAAAATACTTCAAGTTTTTACTTTCTTGGAGGATACTTTTTGAAATAATAACATTTGAAATCACAATTTATTTTGTGATGAAGTGGAATCTTTTGAATTTAGCAGCGAAAATGGAGTTTATGTACATGAGCACTTTGCATAAAAAGGCATAGAGCATTTCCTTATTTATAGAGACGAAGTAAGACATCCAAACTCCTCAAAACTTTAGACTCAGTTATTGAAGAGAGCCATCCGTGAGGTCAGCCATTCAATCATGGCATAAAAAGATTATGAAGACTAACAGTGTGCTACAAAGAAAGAGAGCTGGCTGATCTCAATCATTAGAAGAAGAAATTGAATCGGTGAGTGCGGCATATATCAGAAGCCCTAGAAAGTATATTCATTGAGCTTCTATGCAGTTAGAGCAGTTACTGCTACCTCGCTCCACTATTCGTAAAGTTTAGCATAAAAGTTTGCGACTTTATGTCTATGAAGTGCAGTCTCTGTGTGCTCTTAATCTAGAAAACAAGCCGCGACGAAAAAAGTTAGAAGTAAGCATGCTGCAAAGGCTAGAATTAGATCCAAGGGTTTTTAATCTTTGTGCGACTGATACTGGCTGGACACGTAGAGGTTTACTAATGTCTCTAAAAAAAACTTGAAGCATTTCCAGTCAATATAAAATAAACAAAATGAAAATAACTCAAAAAATAATATTTTGTTGAATTTTTAAAATTGCAGCGATAGTTTATGAATAACCTGTGTTTTTCCATCGGGTCTAAAGCCACTGAAATCAAATCCTAAGTACAGCCTTGATCATTAAAAGATAAGACCGATTGTAAATTTTACTTGATAATTGGACTGACAGCAGTTAAAAATGCTGCTTATATGAAACGTCCGTCGTCGATCAAATGCAAGTCGGAAACATATATGGTCGAGTTGATATAGAGGTTCATATGGCGACAGTTATCGAATGGTCATGCGTTGAAACCTAATAATGACCGAATTGTTAAAGCATTTGAGAAAATCACTTTTCGATGATTGTCTTTGCTTTAGCGGATTCCAACAAATAGTGATTTTTTTGAAAGTAATGTCAAACAATTCAAGCGGAATGTTAAAACTCGGAAAGTCCAAAGCACACTTGGACAGTTGCCCGGCTGCTGTGAGATCAAACGATGACAAATATGCAATAAAGAAACAATAATTACAATGATGATGAAAATTAGCATCATTTAGGTTACATTTAACAATAATAAGATGTATAATCAAAATTAGCATTATTCAGGTTACATTAATCCAGGGTTTCTCAACCGGGGTCTCCATACTTAGGAGGTAAATTTCATGAGTTTTGAAAATATTGATGCTTTTCGAGAATAAGACCATTAAAATAGTAATGTCCAAAAAAAAGCACCACAGCCAATTCGGATTAACGATACGTCGAATTGCAATGTGGAAAATTTCATTTCCAAAAGAAAAAGTCTTTCCCTGCATAATGAATCAAAAATGCTGCAAATTGGTTCTATATAGAAAGCAATTTGAAGATACTGCTATGTCAACCGAACCCAGATAAATGTGTCAAAGATTGTACGCTTTTAGATATGGTAATCATATGCCATCTGCTTCGGATGAAAGAAATAAGGGGGTAAAGCTTTCTTGCGAAAACCATCAAGGGGTAAACAAGAACAAAAAGGTTGAGAACCTTTGCGTTAATCGATATGTAAAATATCTAGTTAAAAATATTGTTTGTTTTTTAAGTTTCCTTTCCACCTGGCAAGACAAAACTTTTTGTAATTTGTTATATACAAACCTTTTTTCTTGTACGTTTCAACAACACCTACTTGTTATGAAACGTTTATGATAAGACTGTTCTAAATACATGGTTGAAAACCTTTGAATAGATCGCTGATTGACAAGTAGTGTTTATTTTGTGGCACACAATGGCTAACATTGCCAACAACACATTTGAAACTTTTCCTGATGAAGGCAAATTAAAGTAACCAAAGTTAGTGGCGGGTTACTCAATATCAGCTAATGTAAAATCGGTTACAACAAGAGGCTTTGTTCTATTCTTTACCATTAACAGGTAGTCTTTGTAGGCCAGTTTGACTGCTTTCTATGTTTCACCTGGGTCAATATTACAAAATGGTGAACACAGTAACTCCAATTTCTCATCCCTTTGACCTTCATAATGTGTAATCAAAATGCATGTATTGTTACTTTCTATTTTTCAAATGAAAGTGTTCGCTTGTTTTCTTCAAAAGTTTGAAGCATGGCCTTTGCAGTCACGCAACAGCCGTCTTTTTTTTCAATAGGGGGTTTGGGGAGGTAGTGCTAAGTGGTATACAAAGAGTTCTTTAAAAACATATTACCAATTTTACAAAACATACTGATTCCAAAATCTTAAACATTTTGAGAAACTGGATTTTTTGTTCAGAAAAGGGAATTTTTGTAAGTTGTTGATTCAAGGTCTAACTACATTAGCTTTTGATGTAGGCCAAATGTTTTTGCGAAGCTACATGTTATATTACTGATTATTGTATCTGGAGTCAGATTACACCTATCAATTTGTCAAACCAATGAGCTTTAACATTGAAGTTAAATCAATGATTTATTGAGTTATAAAGGCAATCTACGCGCTTTATATGCATGTTCACACAAATGATGTCGTTGTTTCACAAAGTAATAGTATTGCAAATAATAAAATCCCCTCCCATAATTTGACGAGACCATCCCTGGACGCGTTTTGTCCTTTTGGACCCATCAGCAGGGCTTGTCCCGTCATCACCAAAAGCCAAAACCCCATCTTTGCAATAATATGAAAATGTAGTATCATTCTATTACAAATTCTCTCGCACACATCACGAGCGTGGCGCATGCTATCACTTTGGTCCGGGAATCCCATTCGTATCGAAGATGCAGTGTACCACTCAAAGAGTTTATAGTAAACAAGATCTATTTAAGTCTAAAAGGACAAAACGCGTTCAGGGATGGTCTCGTCAAATTATGGGAGGGGCTTTTATTATTTGCAATACTATGACTTTGTGAAATAACGACATCATTCATGCGAACATGCATATAAAGCGCATAGATTGCCTTTATAACTCAATAAATCGATGTATGATACGGTTATGGTGATCACGTACTATGTTCATAGAGGTAAGGGTTTTAAATAGATCTCGTTTACTATAAACTATTTGAGTGGTACACTGCAAAGTTAAATCAAGTACCAGTGATGGGCGCATTTCACAAGAATATTGCAGTTTTTTAATGAAATCTGAATGATGCTTGTCGGGCTTTTAACAACTGTTTACAACAGCTCTTTTGACAGCAATCCGTTTTGTTACAGCATGCTTATATCATTCACTTGATTGTTAAAAGCGATCTATGATAGCGCTTGAGATGAGCTTGCTTTGTGGATAGAGCAAGCTTTCCGCAAATAAGCAGCCAAAATTGAATCGATTACATAGCCTATATACTAATGGATATTTAACTTTGTTGGGCTGATCGTTGTGCTTCTAAGAGTTACACAGTCATACTTCTCTGTTTCAAAATATTTAATCTTAAATAGCTAAGCAAAATGCGACTTGCTGTATGGAAGCGTCCACAATCTCTGACGTTAACCTCTTTGAGTTTGGTATGTGATTCTCAATGTTGTTATATCATAAACAAGAAAGTAAATTTTATAATTTATTCTCAGGCCCATAAAAATATGAAAAAAAGGTATTAGACATGGTTGTTATCAGGCATTAAATAGAAATTTCTTTCTTTTGTTCTACCGGTAATTAGTAATATACGATATTCTTGGTTCTATGGCATGTGCATTTAAAAAGACCTGGACCGAACGAAAACCAGAGGGAAGACAGCATTCACTTGAAATTTTTTGAAGGATTCCTTCACCGATGATGTCTAAAAACGGTTGTCATCCTCCGCAAGGGGATTTTTTTTAACTTGTGTGAGTATGGCTTCTTTTGCTCCCCACTACCATCTGGTTACATTCTTGTGAATTTACTCCTCAATGTCTTCTTTCAAAGAATAAACAAAATAAAACGGGAGCAGAGGTACACTTTAAGGAAATTTTCTGCCACATTACCTTCATATTTTTGGCTACGCTTCTCATGCTGACGCAGCAGGTTAGTGCGCAAGTGGTCCACTATAATTTGCCGGTTTTGCTTGCTCACTCGCCTGTTTGGAAGATGCCAGTGACTTTTTTCAATCTAAAAATTAGATTAAATCATGTTCACTTCACATATGGACACCAATGACTTGTTTACAAAGCAATGTTTGAGCTCAGCTGAGGTTACATTACATCTCTTCGTTTTGGTAAGTATTTTGAATTATACAAAACAGTATTTCATCATTCAACAAGATAGAAAAAGCAATCTTCAACAGCCACTTCGACGTATCGTATCGCTGATCAGATGAAACGAACAGAGGACAATTGTTTTAGCATAAAAATGTAACTACAACGAGCAAAATACATTAAAAATGACATTTTTCCACATTTTTCGCGATGATTTTGCGATACCTTGTACATACTGTGAATGCTTTTTTCGTGTGTGTTTTTTATTTTGCTGCTCCGTTACAGGTGCGATGGCCATGCCACTATCTTCAAATTTAATCAAAAATTGTTTTATATGCATGTTTGAAACTTTAAAATAAATCGTTTTGCCATTGTCTTCTTTTTTGTCCACTGTCGTCAAATTTTATTTTCTTTTTATGCTGATTTGGGCAAAAATAAAATGACCGGAGGCGAACGACTAAACGTCAAAAAAGCCTTTTTGTGTTGCATTTTAGACAATTGGATTAAATTTTGACTTGCGAGCAAGCTTTGTTTGAAGTTCAGGGGTAAAATGTGGAGGGGTGAGGGGAATTCCCTACTTCTGTACTAACTCCGAATAATAGCTTACTTTTTTGTAAACTTTGAGACTTAGTTGCAAAAAAAGCAAATTACCTATAATTTGCAGAATTCAACAACCATGTTGCTTGCCCAAATAACTTTTTTACATGATAAAATTTTTCGGCAAAACAATCAACCACCGAAAGCAAATCACTGCAGTGAGCCTGCCTTCTTGATTTGAAAAGTAAGAATTACCTTACTACAAGTTTCGCGGTATTAGACCATTGTTTGCACAATTTTAAGCTTTCACGATTTCAGTTAAATAAATGACCGGAAAGTATATTGCGATCAAAATTAGGCCATTAATACTACATAAAAAGTGGTTACTATAAGTCGCTATGTGGTGAGGTTCAAATTTTTTTAGCTCGCCATAGGCCTGTACCACCATGTCGTTAGTAGCGAGCACGGTAATATTCATGGGGGGATTGTAAAGTCTTTTCAATACGTTCAGTTATCTTACACATTGCTAAAATTTTCACGTTATTCCTGCGAACCGAATTCTTTGTTTTCAATTTTCTTTATCTGGTTAGATTCCTTATCAAATATCTCAAAATTAGGTTACACATAAACCTACCTGAAGTGACAACCGTCGATTTGGAAAAATGTTTGGTAATTTAACTGGAAGATGACCGTTAGTGATTGTCCCGTAACTTTCCTGCTCCGGAGGAAGGTTTGCTGCAGCGATGCTTTTTGTTTGTTCTCTTCTGCTTTTTGATGCAAGTTCTTTCACAATGGAGATCGGTGGCAACATCGATATTTTGCGGGGAAGAGGCTGCATAGAGTGCCGCCGACCCACGTCTAAGCCCTAAAAGATAAATAACCTCAAACATTGAAACTTTGGACAAAGGCTACGCCTACCTTTATTTTAAATTGTTCTTCTATCCATAATTGTCGGCTTTGCCTTCTGAAATCCATTGACTGATATCCGGCCTATGGGCTTAACTAGTTATTTTTCAACCAAAATCGGAAAACCACATCGTAAACTTTTGCTCGTTCTGCAAAACAATTGATCGTGCATCATCGACCGGGTTTTGCCAGTTGGAGCACCAGGGTTTCCTCAAAAAAAGGCACTCCAAAAAGCACAATAATTTACTTTTTTTCCCAAAATTTATAAAGTTCTCCAACATAATAGAGTAACTCTCTGAAATAGCGTCATCCGAAGTGGCGTACGCCCACGAAACTAGTTGCTGCTACTGGCTCCGTCTCTGTTAGCTTTTTGAGATTTGAAATATAAGCTTGAGTTTTCTAAACAATTTTCAGTCTCAGCTGCCAAAAACAAAACCTTTCTTCAGCAAAAAGTCCATTTATCTGTATGCTGATATCGCTAAAGAGACCGATGGTATAGGGTACCACTGAACAAGGCTAGGTTCATTTGCTAAAACACAAATTTAATGACCCTTTTACACGTAACCAATATTTTACTACATTAAAGCTGTTATAGGTTATTAACAGCGCTATGGGCCAACATCTTTCAAGCGACACAATGGGCTTGAAAAATGTTTTGTTGCGTCCGACAAGTCAATGATCTCATACAAAAAAAGAAAAAAGCGAGTCGAATTTTGCCTTGCTGTTTGCGTATTTTTGTATTCATTTCTTGGCATACTTTAATACAAGCCAAACCAACGTGCAAGCAGGCAGAAAATTGGAGGTGAAGAGCTTATGTGAGTTTGAGGGCATTCAGCGAGTTGATATACAACAGATCGACAAAAAAACATTACCTGTCAAAAAAAATATGACATTACGTAGTTTCTGGTTACGTAGTTTGAGTAGTAGTTAAGAGTGAGATTGCAAAACAAATGGGAAAAACCAGACAGTGTAATACAAAGGGTTGTACAGTATTGTTCTCAAGCATGTGTCGCTAAACTAAAAACTTGACTTTCAGTGATTTTCTTTGGCTGTCAATCGTTAGCTTTGTGTATTTGCGCTATGATTTTGTATATTAGCGTTTCAATTTTGTATATTTGCGCTATAATTTCTTACTTTTTAGACATAAGTTTATATCGTTTTAAATTTGCTTTTGGACTAAACAATTAAGGTTATTTCGAACTGGCGTTGTGTTTCTTTTCCGAAGTCGTAAGCAAATAATTCAGAAATCGTAAAGCCGAAAAATCTTCCGCTCCCGCCTGTTTCGATCAATCTTAGCCAACGCGTTTTTTGGAGCCGTTGTTAATCCTTTATTTCTTACAATGCGGTCGTTTTTCTGTCGGTCGCATCACGACCTCAGCTTCAAGCATGCGACTAAGGGCCTCCGCATACCTCAGTTCGGCATTGAATGGAGGCACATTCGAAGTTGTGGAAAGGTTTTGCTACTTGAGAGATGTTCCAAGAACGGATAGAAAAGCACATGATTCAGTTGCACCTAGAATGAGAGCTGGATGGAATAAATTCAAAAATATGTCTGTTGTTTTGTGTGGAAGGGGACTGCCTTAATGGATAAAAAAAAGATATATAAGGTTTAGAGGTGGACAATAGCAAAGTAGACCTACTTAAATAAACTACTTAAGTAGGTTTTTCGTAAACGAGCTACATACTTGAGTAGCTTCAGCTTTTTCCACTCTTACTTGAGTAGATTAAGCAGTAAGTAACGCTAATTGACTAATTATAACTTTTGCTTGAGTAGATGGTGCAAATTTGATGTCTGTTGAATCGGAATAAGTATGCTGGCATAAAAATTAATTTTGAATTCAAATTTTTATTTTTTACAAATCCTTAACTGAACCGGAGCATTTTTTGCTAGTACATTGAAAACTAACTGGGAGAACAACCACTGTTTAATGTTAACTAGGCAAGATGCGTTGAGCTATTATCAGTGGGTCGTCCCGGTCGTTTTGTCATAACTTTTTATTTCAAGACTTTTAGCGCCAAAACTAAATTCAAATATTCTTCAGTTTTCTCTTTTTGAACAGTTGTTTATTAGTTTAAATTATTTCGAAATACCTTTGAATAAAGTTATGGAAGAACAATTCATTGCACCTTTTTAAAGCTATAAGTGAAAACTTAAGCGCTTTTGTCTCTCTCTCTTAAAAGAAGTTATCGGCAAAATGATGCAGAGAAAGCGTTGCTGTTTATAGTCGGCGGGACTATCAAAATTGTTGCGTTTTGCCAGCGTCCAAATTTTAAGCTGCCAATGGACCAGTGGCAGTGCATTGACAAATTCTTTCTGGAGGCATAATGTTGCAACGTTTGTTTCGAAGGTGTCTAAATTGAAGAACGATCTAATTGTTACCAACCATGAGAAGTGACTGACATTGTAGGCGACGCTACAATCTTGATTTTCTAGTAAATGCTGTCCAATTGCCGAGTGACAGTCTAAAGAAGGGAAAGAGGAGAAAGAAGTTGTCTTACATTTTGGTACAGGTACTTATCTTTCTTTATTCATGCCAAGTCTAATTGATTTAGGTACATGTTGGTTGAATTTGTTACGTGGTCTTTGGGATATACGGCCAACGTACCGGCAGTCACAACGGCACATGCATTCATATATGACCATGCCACAGTAAATAAAAGGCACAACATCCTTGTCCATTGTCCAGGCAGTGATGTACCGTGACCTATATTTACTAGGAGTTCATTAATTTGGAATAATTTTTTTAATCTAAAAAGTTTCGTTTGCCTTTAAGGCACTGTCTGCAGCAATGTACGTATCTCCAATAATTAATTAATAACTCTGTTACTGCCTTACCTAAAGGATTTCTCGGATGCTTTTTTTAATATTCACATCAGCCAGCTTCATTTGCAAACTCCAGTATGGAAACATATTTGCGGTAAACATTGCTTTTATGTCTAAGAAACATAAAGCAGTGGAAAGATTTAAATAATAAACACTACGTTATCTTGGGCAACCGCCGACACCTTGATTACGAGTCAAACGCTCTACCAGCAGAGCTAGCCTGCCACAAGTCTCCATGTACAGCATGGAAGACTGATCATTACTATGTTTAGGAATATAATAGTTGCTGGATCCTCTGCTCACAAAATTCAAACATTTCTTTTTAACCAAGATCACACATACATACTAAATACATGTAGGGTGCAAAAAAAAGAATATATTCAGGATTGACGAAGGATTTACAAGAATTGACAAAAGCCAGCTGTAGAGAAATTATTAGGATTAGGCCTATTCTTAGTTTGATGATCGCAATGTGTAAGGGCAGCATAATTAGTGGGACTGGGCACCTACTACGTTACAAGATGGTTCATGTTTGAATTACTCGCTCACTGATCTTGCCTCTCTGTAATCAACAACTTCCAAAAGGATTATGTATATTAAGGCGAATAATGATTTCGAAATGAAGACAAAATGGATATTGTTGTTGACAAACAGATATTTGCAGCCAAGCAGTTTCCTAAAAATAAATAATTTCAAATAAAAACTAGTCTAATTTCGGTAATGTGCGCTAAACTCACCAAACTATGAAACACCAAGCCAAACAAACAACACGTGTAGCGGGACCTTGGAGCGCAAGCAGAGAGTTCGAGTACGAAATATCTCGGGTTCGGGAAATACTTAGGCCAACGTAGCCTACAAACAGGTATCGTATCACGGCGGAGACAAAAGCCTGCACTCTACAAGCACAAAAAAGGGTACACATTAAGAATGCACAAGCTGCAACAAATTAAACACTATTACGTACCTGCGCAAACTTGATGCAACTTCACACAAAATAACAATTTAACCAGCAACTCATGCATATCGTGTCTAAATAGTAACAATCAATAACAATTAAGTCAGATTAATTCAATATCACCTCAATAAATTTTTGTTCCAATAACAAAATTCATCTTTATGACTACTTGTATACTCAAACTGCAAAACGCTCTTACAAAGTCTTCTTGCTAAGGACCGCGGTTATCGAGTTAACGTACAAAAAAGGCAAGCTTTGCAAACACAAGTTAATCATACAAATGAAACAAAGTTAAAGTAAGTGGAAAAAGGAAATAAAAAAAAGTTTATATCGGATCTACTACAGGAGCGAACGGAAATTTTTACACTCCCCCCTAAATTATAACAAACTGTAATTTACACAAACACTAAATTAACGTTCGATTCTAAACAAAGTGACAAAATCAGGTCGTTTCACAATTACACTATTGTGATTTCAGTTCACGGGAGTCGATTGTCACTTCGATAAATTATCTTCTTTATTATCCTTGACGACGGGACAAGCAAACATATTTTATGTATAGACCTTCTTAACTCCGTGCCCTTCGATTTGACAAAGACACTACGGACTATCCAATGCTCATCGAGATGCAGGGCGTAGCCAGAAAAAAATTGAGAGGGGGCCAAATTTTGCAACTTTTAATGTGACGTCATTTACTTATAATGGCATTTTTCCTTTCATGAACTGCGCTCGTCGCTACTATAAAAATTGCTGTACAAAACTGAGAAAGTGCGAATGCAATTTCACTGATCTAATGTACTTTTATCAAGAGCGGCTTTAATAGTTCAACTTCATTTGTGACGTATAACGCACTATTTAAGGAATTCCAAGGAAACCACTCCCACTGGTAGGTTGAACGTTCTGATAAAAGAAGCAACGTCTTTGTAGTAGTCCGCATCGCAATAAAACAAGAAAGCGCTCAGCGAGACGCTTATTTCTTGCAATTGCCATAACTTGGATTATCAATTCATCACTCGACTGCGACATAGAAGAAAAACTTCGGCGATATTTAGTGTGTAAAACGTACTCATCTTGTTTGATAACATTTGTAAGTTTATAAACTTAAAAAGCCACGTCCGACCCACCCCCTTGCTAAAAGTCAACAATAAACTCTGATGTACCTGCAGAGGCGCAAAAAAATTGATATTTTTTTGATACTGTTTTGTAATTTGACTTAAAATTCAGGGGAGGCCATGGCCCCTTTGGCCCCCCCTGGCTACGCCTATGGCACAGCGATTACTCTTCTGAGGTTGCATTGAGCTCTCGGCGAGATCTCATTGCATATGAGAACTATATCATCCGGTTTCAGGTTTGGTTTTTTTCTTGTGCCATTTCTGACGAATCGTAATCTGGTGCAGGTATTCTTTGAAGAATCTGCTCCAAAATTTGTCAGCCAGGTAGGTACTGCACATGCCGCCATCTACTTCTAGCATAGCAGTTGTTCTTTGTCGTCAGTGTTGGCGGGAGCTCACCTGCTGGATGTAATTTGAGAAGGTGGTTCGGGGTGAGTGCTTCATGACTGCCGACGTCAAGTGTGATTAGAAGATGAGGCTAGGAATTCCATATCGATTTTGCCTTTAGCAAGAACGTGTGAAGCTGGTCATCTGAAAGACATTGATCATCAGCAATAGATGTCAGCATACATCGTACTGTCCTCATCTGACGCTCCCACACTCCCCCCCTCCCCCCATTTAAATCGTGGTAGGCGGCATGGACGTCCATTGAATGTCTCGTTTCAGCAGGAAATCTTGTATCAGTTAATTTTACTCGTTTGTGCACTTTTGAAGAATTTTCACCGCTCCAAGTTCCGTTGTCTGAGAACATGTGATTAACCGGTTCACGTCTGCACAAAAAAACGTCAAAGAACATTTATAAATGCATCTGAAGTTAAATCAATAGCAATCTCCAAATGAATAGCACGTGAAGTCAAGCAAGTGAAAAGGCAGCCATACCGTTTCACCTTGCTTTGTTTGATTCGAATCATTAAGTGTGACCGAAGTAATCCACTTTTGCACATGCAAATGGATGTGCATTCAGCTGTAACCGAGCAGATGGAAGATCAGCCATAGCCTGTTCTTGAGGTTTGGCAAACTTACGACAACAGCGCATGCAGCATTTGATAACTCTGCAGATAACAGATGTGCATTTCACTACCTAAAATCGCTGAGCACCAAGTTCATAGTCATATTGATGCCACCATGACTTTCCGCTTCATGGCAGTGATTTACAATGAGATTTGTGAGGTGTAACACATGGAGTATAATATTTGGGTGCCGGGCATTAAAGGCTATAGGGGAATTTTCTAGGAGCCCACCAACTCGTAGAACGCCACTGACCAAAATCGGGTTCAGCTTATGAAGTTTTTCCTAAATAATGATCTGAATGCGCACTTGTCAGAATTCTTTTCAAAGGTTCCCCAAAGGTTTGGCGTTGCTCATATTTGATTAGGTCTAATTCCACATTTTGCAACTCCCGTAACGTCAAATAACTTCTAGATATAGGCCTACTCGACTTAGAAGTAAATAACAAAAATTGTTTAAATCTAACCAACCAAGAGGCTGCCTTTTTCGATTTATGAAAGGAAGAAAATTAGTTATTAGCTGGTCCATAGCTGAAATGTGCTCACATACAAAAAGGGAATTTGCAGAACGGTTATCACAAGATTCGACGTCAGAGTCCGTTAATGTCCCACTTCTAATCCAATTTTGCCAATCACTTTGGTTTAAATTTCAAAAAATCAGGTCCTGTAAGCCACAACGAATTGCTTGTCAATTTATTGGCTCTGCAACCTCGAGATAGATCTGCCGGATTCAACGTTGAGGGCGCATGGTTCCAGCTTGAAATTGACGTATGTTGAGCAATCATAGCTAAACGACGATGTATAAACAATGGAAATCGCTTGCGCTTGTTACGTAAACTCAATAAGACAATTGATAAATCGGTCCAAAATATAGAAGACTGCGATTCAATTCCTAGGTCTTATTTTAACATCACGTCCATTCTCTCGGCTGTACTGCAGCCATTAGTTCAAGACGAGGTATAGACGATTCATCTTTAGAGGCCAAACGAGATTTACTTATTTCTAGTGAACAAACAACTGCATTGTTTCTTGTAATTGTCCTTAGGTAGCGCACAGCACCGTAGGCCACTTTAGAGGCCTCGACAAAATAGTGCAATTGTTATTTACAAAAATCTTCAAAGGCTCGCGATCCTAAACCTTTAGGTATTGAAAATATTTCTCAAAAAAGTCATAGTCGATAGCCACCTTTTCCAACGCAACAAATTATTCTCAGGTAGGTCTCGTCCCACCGCAGCTTTTCCTCGCATACAAATTGGTATAATGGCTTGATTTCTGTGCTTACAGGCGAGATGAAACCTAACTGGTCAAATAATGAATTCAAACCGAAAACTGTAAGAATTAATGTCCCACATAACAGCAAGTATTCGTTCATTCGTACTTCCCATCAAGGCATCAACAAGTAAAGTTTTTGATCGTTTCGGTTCAGGTATAGAGTCAATTACTTCTTGGCTGTTCCAGATCCATTTCGTAAGTTTAAAACCGACCTATCTTAAAATAGAAGTCAATTCTTCAAACATTTTAAAAGCCATCGCAACGTTTGGAACACTCAGCAAACAATCATCCACGTAGAAATATTGCTTAATGACCGTAGAAATCATCGTTTCATAAACGCCACCGAAATCGACAGCGCTACACCAATCAACAGCCGCCTCAACGTGGTGGTGCGGTCCCCGGCCCCGTTTGGGTTGGGTCGAAATGGCTGTTGGCCTTCCCAAGGGTCCCAGTTACCCGGGGCACTCCCCTTTATTTTTTCGCTATGCTGCCCCCTGAACGACCGCAGAAGGGCAGCACATGGCTTCTTTCAAATCGGTCGCTTGCTTTCTCTTTTTCTTTCCTCCTGCCCCTCTCTTGCTCTTCTTCGTCTCCTCATTCTCCTTCTTCTCTTGATGAGTGGTGACGTTCATCCCAACCCTGGCCCCATCTTTCCTTGGTCTGTGTGCACTGGAAATGTGACCTAGCGGGGCAAGTCAGTGCAATGCTGCGCTTGCTCCAAATGGGTCCATCTGAGGTGCTCAAAACTTTCCCTCTCCGAATTCAGAGCTCTTGGCAGCTCTCACTCCTGGAGCTTCCCCCGACCGAATCACTGTGACTCCCTCCTCGGACTCCTCCGACATGTATACCTCCACTGTGCAATCTTGCCCCGTCTATGCTAACGCTGCTCTCTCGCCCCACCCTCGTCTCCAAACCTCTTTTCCCCCATCTACCCATTATATATCTTCTCCCTCTGCCCCTCTTCCACCGTCCCTTGCTCCTGGCTGTCCTTCTTCGCCTCCTTCCTCCACTCCCCCCTGACTTTCTCGGGGTTCTTCAATGGAATGCTGGAGGTCTTCGAGCCAGGAGCACTGAACTACTCCACTTTCTTTCGTCCCATCCTGTCGACCTTATCTGCATTCAGGAATCCAATGTTAACTCCTCTTCCTCCTTCCGGATTCCTGGATTCTTTGCTCTGCGACCTGATCGTATCCACTCCCGGTCTGGCATTCTCTCTTCTGATACCACGCACGCTAGCGGCGGCGTTGTCATTTTCGTCAGGCAGGGCCTATATTTTTCTAAACTTTCTACCTCCTCTCTTTCTTCGCTTGATCCCTACTCTGATTATGTAGGGATCAACATCTCTCTAAACAACTTCTTCTCGCTCTCTTTTCTTAATGTGTACGCCCCCCTATTCGCTTCTCTCCAACGGATGGCAGAACCGATTCCTTTTCTCCCTCCATTCTTTCCTCCTCCAGAAATCTTTTCATTCTGGCGGACTTCAATTGTCATCACCCCCTTTGAGACTCAAGAGGTACTTCCGACCCCCGCGGGGAGGAAGTATTCGACTGGATCATCTCTTCTGACCTCCTTCCCCTCAATGACCCTGACACACCTACCCTTCTCCATCGCTCCTCTGGCAGTCGCTCCTCTCCTGACATCTCCTTTGCACCCTCTTCTCTTGCCCTTTCTTGTTTCTGGGAGGTGCTACAGGACCTTGGTTCTGATCATCTACCAATTCTTCTATCTATCCCTCTCTCTCCGGTCTATCGCCCCAACGAGCGCCCCCTTCCTTCAACTTTCAGAAAGCTCGCTGGGATGACTTTGCCTCTCACTGTCCTTCAGCAGAGGAATACTCATCTCTTTCTCTTTCCTCTGCTGCTGCTCTCTTTACCTTTCTGGCACTGAATGCGGCCAAATCTTCCATTCCTTTCGGCCGCATCAAACGCCCTCCTAAAGCCTGGTGGTCTGCTGAGGTGGAAGGTGCGGTTAGTGAAAGACGCAAGGCTTTCGCTGCCGCTCACAGAAGTGATGAAAATCGCCAAGCTTACATCTCCGCTTCTCGACGTGCCTCGTCAATCATCGCCAAGGCGGAGGCATGGCAGACGACACCTAAATCTAACCCTAAATCTGTGCACTCTCTCCTTCGCTCCATTGCTGGCTCATCTTCCTCGTCTTCTTCCTCTCCTAACTTCCCCAACTGCTCTTCTTTTAGGGAATCGGCTTCGGTCTATGCCGGTTACCTGAGATCCCACTTTTCCATTTCTCAGCCAAAGGCTCTGCATAGCAGAGCCGGAGGCTACCTCACTGAGCTCCGCCAAGCCACGTGCCCTGTGGAGTCTCACTCGTCCTTTTGCTCTCCTTTCACTCTCGCTGAATTTCATGCGGCTGCCTCCAACCTTTCCTCCTCCACCGCCACTGGCCCAGACAAAGTTGCCTATCCCATGCTAAAGCACCTTCCTCGCTCTGGCATGGATTTTCTTCTTCACATTTTCAGTCTGTCTTGGTTTTTGCATTCCTTTTCTTCCATCTGGAAGACATCTTCTATTATTCCCATTCACAAGATGGGAAAGCCTCTCGACTCTCCTCTCCTGCTTTGTTCGGGCCTATCTCTCTCACCTCCTGCGTATCAAAGCTGTTTGAATGCATCATTCTATCCCGCCTACTCTTCTTTCTGGAATCTAATTCCATTCTCTCTCCCCGTCAGGCCGGTTTCCGCCCTGAACGGTCTACACTTGAATAAATTCTGTTGTACCTTTCTCAGTCCATTTCGGATGGGTTTAACAAACCCAGGCCGGGCTCTCGGACAATCCTGTCTACTATTGATTTCTTTAAGCTTTTGACTCTGTCTGGCATCCCGCCCTTTTCCACAAACTGATTTTGGCTGGCCTCCCTGCTTGCTTTGCTCGTTGGACTCAATCTTTCCTTTCTGATAGGCGCGCTTGTGTGGTCTTTCAAAATCATAAAAGTCGTTTCTTTCGAGTCCGTCGAGGTGTTCCGCAAGGATCCGTTTTTGGCCCTGTACTTTTCTCCTTATTCATCAATGATCTTCCGGCTTCTCTGCCTTCTTCCACCAGCTGCTCTCTACGCTGACGATCTGGCCATTTGGTCATCCTCCCCCTCGGTCCTCATTGTGGTGGAGGCCACACAAGGAGCTCTGTTTCGATTGGAGCACTGGTCTGAGTACTGGTGTCTTCCTCTCAATCCGAGCAAATAAGAGACCTCGTTCTTCTCAGTGGATCCCCACCAGGCTAACCTCCGACCCAACCTCCTCCTACTCGGCTCCCGCCTCCGTTTCAATTCCACTCCAACTTTTCTTGGGGTCACCTTCAACCGCACTCTTTCCTTTTCTAAGCATGTATCTTCGCTGAAGGCCAAATTCTTCCCACGTGTCAAGGCCTTACGTTGTATCTGTGCTTCCTCATGGGGCCCCTCTAAGGAGTCCCTCTCTGTTCTGTATAAACCTTTTCTTCGGTCCCTTCTCACTTACGCTTCACCTGGACGGTTTCCTTTCCTAAGCGCTATCAATTTCACCAAATTGGAACGCCTCCACCGAGTGGCTAGTCGCGCCATCACCGGCTGCCTCTCGTCGTCCCCTATCCCTCTTCTTCTCTACGAGGCTTCTTTGCCTCACCTACGAGCAACGTTCCCTCTAATTTTTGATAATGCCGCGCGGAAAAATTAACGTGTGCGCTGGATCAGAAATTCACTAGGCAGAGTCTATAAAAGTTTATTGCACAGCAGTAGAATACCGACTACTCTCCTCAGATGGACAGATTATCACGCGCGGACTTGGTGGTCTCCAAAAAAAAAAAAAAGGTCAACGCTGAATTGCTGTGGTGAAATTTCGTCTGTAAAGCTCTTCGAAGCCCACATTGCTCGTTGGTGTGCAAAATTTCACCATTTTCTCAGTGTTGGAGACTGCGTGGAGGGGTCAAAACAACTGCGCGGCCGCGCACGCGCGCAGCTTAGAGGGAACGTTGCCTACGAGTCACCCTAACCCATTTCACTCTTTTGTCTTATGAGCGGGCTCTTCGTCTCCCAACCTCCTTTCCCGTCTCAGATTTGGCCAGACTAGGAGTGAAACCAAGACTCTGCAGATTGTCCTGGAGAGCTTTTGCGTCCACTCACCCGCTCATGCTTTCTTCTACTTGTTCTAGGGAGGCTCTTCTTGCTTGCCCTCCCTTTCCTCCTTGGAATATGCCTTCGTTCACGGTGGAGTCCACCCTTTCCACCCCATGCTCTCGCTCTGATTCCCCTCTTTCTCGCCAAGCTCTCGCCCGCCTTGACTCTCTCCGCCCTCATGATCGGGTGCTTTCGACAGACGGCTCTGTTCCTTTTGGCAAGGGCGGCTCCGGCGTTCTTGCTAGCTGCTCTCTCTGTGGCACTGAGGCCACTCTTTCCTTTTCGGCAGGCCCAGTATGCTCCAGTTTTTCCGCTGAAGCCTGCGCCATTCAACACGCTCTTTGCTGGTCTCCGCAGCACCATAAAGTCTGCCATTTCTCTTCTCTTCTCCTCCTATCTGACTCTCGTTCTGTCCTCGCCATCCTGTTCTCTCCTCCATCTTTCCTGTTATCTCAAACTCTGTGGCAGATCTGACAGGAACTGTCTTCTCTCTCCTCCTGTTCTATCAGACTACAATGGGTCCCCGGACACCCGTTTCTCCCAGGGAATGACGCGGCTGATGAGCTTGCCAGACGGGGTGCGCTACTTGCGCCCTCCACAATCCCTTGTAGTATTTCTCCTCTTACTTCTCGTATCCACTCTCGTCTTATCTCGGACTGGAGGCGTACTGTCTCATCGAAGTTCTTTGACACACAGGTTTCCTCGATTTCCACTGAGGAACTTGTGCTCCCTCGTCATGCTCGCTGTGTCCTCTTTCGTCTTCGCTGCAACGGACACAGCCTTCTTTTAGCTTCTTATCTCTCTAGGATTGGCAGAATTGAAAATCCTTTCTGCAGCGCCTGTGAACACTCGTCCCAGGACACTTCTCATCTCATTCTGCACTGTCCAGCTACGGACTCTTTGCGCCGCTCACTCTTTGGCGACGCTCGATCCCTTTACGACCTCTGGTCCAGACCCTGCGGAGTTGCCCGGCTTCTGGGGCTCCATGGTATTCCGCCATGCCCCCATCCCTCGGAAGAGGTCGGGTAAACAACAACAAATCGACAGCGGTTTGACGGACAGCAAATATGGCACAACTGGGCGACGAAGTAGCACCAAATATATGAACTTTCATTCGATATGTATCTAGGTTTTTTGACTAGTCCTCAGCGGGCCACCAAAGAAATCGTAGACCAGGGCTTCTCAACTCATTTTCCTCCGTGGACCACCATGCCTATTAAGATAACTCTGTGGACCCCAGAAGATAACAAAAAATTACAAAGACACAAAAATCAATTTACACATTGCATTTAATACACAATTTTACCAGTATATTAGTTTATGCTACTGTAGATGTACTTCCAGACTTTTGGATGCGTTTATTGCCAACAAGCTTTCGATATTAGGAGTGGTATTAGATAAGGCACAACGTAGATCACTTTCTACTGCTTCAAGACAATTCCTCTGTTTGGATTTGATGTTTAACAAAGACAAAAAACCACACTCACACGAATAAGTTGATGCAAATGGCAAAAGTCGACTGATTGCATAAGATGGTACATCTTGGTAGGCACTTAACATATCACTCCAAAACTTTTCTAATGTGGATTGTTTATACAAATCCTTAACCGACAAGTCATTTTTCAGTTTTAAGATTTCTTCTTGAAAGTCCAGTGGAACAGTATGAACCTCAGCAGTAAATGGATCCCTTACAAAAGATAAATCATCTCTCGTCATGTCCACTTCTGGAAAATAACGTTGAAATTCATCTTCCAACTTTGACAAATATTCAAGGACTTGCACCCGAATGTTTTGCTTATCCCCAACCGTACCATTTACACATTGGAATTGAACAAAGTTGTTATTCTCCTCTCTATTAATCCAGAGTTGTAATTTTTCAACAAAAGCTTTGATTATCCCTTGGTGAAACAAATGACAAACAAATTCATGCCTTTTCCTTGCAACTGAAGATTCAACTTATTCCAAATTGAAAAAATGTCGACGAGGTATGCAAGTTCCAATTCCGATTCAGCAAGAACATTTTTGAAATCATATTTTCCTTTGCACTGGAGAAATTCCATCAACTCCTCTTTTAGAGTAAAAATTCTGTTGAGTATCTTCCCAGCTGACAACCACCTTACTGGAGTGTGAAACAGCAACACCTCAAAGTCGGACTCCATGTTCTGACATATTTTCCGAAACAGCCTGGTGTTCAATGCCGATTATTTTACGTAATTAACTATTTTCACTAAAACTTTGAAAACAGTGTATAGTTGATCCGAAAGTGTTTTTGATGCCAATGCCTCTCTGTGAATGAAACAGTGAACTCCAATTGTCAATGGAGCACGCTGTTTTACCAAGGTTTGGAAGCCTGATCGCGAGCCTAACATGGTAGGTGCACCATCAGTGGTAATCCCCACTAAATTGCCCCAGTCCAAATCATTTTCATTAAAGAAATCATTAACTGCTTCCAACACATCCTCAGCTCTAGTACTGAGTTTGAGAGGCTTGCAAAATAGAAATTCCTCCTTGAAATTTTCCTAATGTACATATCGCACAAATGCCAATAGCTGAGAAAATTGTGAGACTTCAGTTGATTCGTCCAACTGTATGGCAAAAAGAGGAGATTTTTTTATTTCATCCACAACTTGCTCCTTAATGTTCAATGAGATTTCATTCATACGTCTTGATACAGTGTCATTAGATACGGATATATCATCAAGTTTCCGAGTTGCATCCTCACCGACAACAAGCCTAACCATTTCTTTTGCACATGGTAGTAACAATTGTTCAACAATAGTGTGAGGTTTTTCGGCCTGAGCTGCCTTGTACGCAACAATGTATGAAGCACAAACTGCATTGGTGGTCCTCTCATGGTATGTACCAATTGAGTCGAGACGTTGCCATTTAAACAAAGATAAATGTCGCTCAAAATAACTTTTATCCTTTTGTACCAAAGTGGGGTGACACTAGCTAAGATGAAGCTTAAGTTTAGCAGGTTTTAGTGAGTCATTTCCCAAAATCTTGTAGCAAATAACGCACTGCGGTAAATCAACTTCATCTTTTTTTTGACAAGTGAAGCCGTATTGATTGTAGGTTTCCAAATACGTACGCTTTTTGGCCATGAAAATTTAATATTTAATTGTGCAAATCTTTATATAAAATTTATTCAAGTTTATCCTGAAATAACTAAAATTAGGCTGTCAAAATTTTCCCTTAGCAGCTTAATTTATTCAACATTATCTTTTAACTAATCCCGCAGATGCTTGTCAGCATCCTAACAGTAGCCTTGCGTTCCTAAATAACGATAATTCCTAACTTGCTATAATCACTAAATCACTCCTTATGACATTACATAGACATGATTGTAATAACTGTGATGGCTATTTATGTCATTGCAACTTGCTCCGTTGACCAGCAGCGAAGTGGATATAGTCACTGTTCAAATAGGTTCTTTAAACAACAGGATCTTTATCGCTGGTCAGCAACGCATCTAATATTTCATAAGAAAATCATGTGGACCCCTTCGATAAGTCACCATGGACCCTTAGGGGTCCATGGACCCCCAGTTGAGAAGCCCTGTCGTAGACTGTTTCTGTGCACAGGTCTAACCTTAACCTGATGATACATTTCCTCTATATCAGCCACCAAGGTTATGGGTTACTTTTTAAATCGGATAAGGACGCCGACCAGGCGATTAACTAAGCTTGGCTCTTTCATTAAAGCTTTTTTTCCTTTTTATTTGCCATATTTATCCTCCATTCACGAGAGAGCGATGTATCGCTATGTTTTGGGCGGTAAGCCCGCACTCGCTTGGTAGTTGCCATTTCCGAATCACCAGTCTTCCACATAAAGGTGGGGGCGTTCCGTTAAGTGCCTTACCCAAGTACACAACAAGCGAACTTGCCGACTTGTTCTCCACAACCTCCCATAAATGCCCAACGCCAAGCATGGAAACTATAGATATCATTTTTTAAAGTCTTTTGGTGTGACTCGACATGGGGAATGAACCTGAGGTCTACCGACTGCAAAGCGGACGCTCTAACCACTACGCCATCACTTATTTAGAGATAATCCCTTGTGCTCGGTACCGCAATCAAAAACAATTCAAAGTTTTTCTGGTATACGCGGGTTTACAACTAAAAGGTGAGGGATGTAACAAATTTTTGAACTATCTCTCAAATCTACATCATCTTCCTCGTCCATCTTTTCAGCATATGCCTTTTCTAACATCAGCTCTACCTGTTACACGTATTTTTCCTTTAAAATAGGGTCACGCGTCATTTTCTTGCTCAAAGATTTTATTCTGCGTAAAGCAATCCATGTGTTGTTAAGAAGATTTTAATCCAAAAAGTGCCATAACAATGACAGTTCATAATGGCCATCAACAAGTCGACACGATTCTATCATTATCTCGTAGCTTCTTCGATCTTCAAGCGCAATTATTTCATTACAATGAACAGTTTCTAAATCCTGATCGAACACATCAGCGTTACCTGATACAAACATACAACTAGTTGACTCTAATTGCTGATGTGAATATTCTTCATTTGTTAAGCATCCGATCATTGACGGAGCCAATAGCGACTAACCAAACGGTGGCTTTACTGCATCAGGGTATCCAAGTTTAGGAGCAGGTCTGATTTTCTCAAGTCTAAAAACCTGTGGGGCATTTGCTCCAACGTTTGATCAATTTTATGCAAATGTACCGAGGTTTGATCGATTTTATGCAAATGTACATTCTTCAAATACTCATAACTCTTCAATGCTTGAGTCTCTGGAACAGCATTAGGCTCAACTGGTATGTTGTCCACGACAACAACGTCTGGAATTTTAATCCATCCTCCTCCGTTGAGCGCTTACACTGACAGAGATAAAGACATCGCTTTTAAAAACTTTGTTGAGGTTAAGGTGTGCAGCGCTAGGCGACGTTAAATTCCCGAGGCCTGTAATAAGTTGACAAGACCCTTATTACAAAAGGAGGACGTGGAACCTTGGTCCAATAAGGCATAAACAATTTCCTCATTATCCATATAACAAACTTTAACGCGCACAGCATTTAGAGACATAGATAGTTCGGCAACATTGTGGTTAACAACTTGTACAATATTACACATATTATTTTCTCAGTTCCTTTGTCCTAAGCGGGTGTTTTCGTTCTATTCAACAACTTGTGATGTAACGCTCCTTTACATCCAGAAACTGTACAGTTTTCTTTGGATTTGCTCTCCTTAGCGAAGTGCTTTCCTGATAAACACTTAAAGCACAATTTCTTAGAACGGACGAAATTGCATCTTTATTCACAGATTATATCTTTGCAAATTCTGCGCATTCGATAAGTTTTTGGGAACCACTACAAACAAAGCATTCCAACTGGTAAAGCGCCTCCGGTTTTGGATGGCTGACTGACGCAGCTGCAAACTAGGCGCTTTCCTTACGATATTTTTTCCTTGTCGGAAAGGCTTCTCTTCGAAATATTGAATTAGCTATCTTGCATTGCTCTGTGAGAAACGCCGAAAGGTCTGTAAATTCGCAGATTTGTCTGGTAAACCCTTAGGACTGTTAAATATTGTTCGTGCTTTTTGTTGTGTCGCTGCAAGCGAGTTCGTTGATTTGGCTTTTTTCTCGCCTGTTAAGCTTCAGGCTGCCTTCAAACCGCCGAAAATACACTTGCTGATTGGTTTTGTGTCAGTTGCTGTTTTGAGTTGCCAGCGAACGAACGGCAGTTTTCACGGTTTTGTTGTTAGAAAATTGTGTTACTTGCCCTCGACAGAGTATTAAGGAATTCAAGAATTAATTAGGTAAACATTTATTTCATACTATTCTGTTGTTGGCAAGTCAGCGCATTTTTACTATTATTGATGCTTTGTTTCTTACACTAACAGAAACCGTTTTCGAGTACTTTCTTACACTAACAGAAACCGTTTTCGAGCGATACAATTGGCTTTCTCGTAAATGGAGGATAAAAATGGCAAATAAAACAAAACAAAAAAAAACGCTCTGGGTCGCCAGTGTGGCTGTCGCGTTTATTTGGAATAAAGAAGTAGCATAGACGCGTACGCTTGACTGAACAGCGGCAAGGAAGAGAGGCGAACTTGAGACGCGTTGACTAAGAGCTTCAACCGGGCGTGTGACAGATTCAGCACTTGGCCCACGCTGAATTAAAAGATCTGTTACAAGGACCTTTGGCTATTCAAGTGCAACTCGTTGATTAGTTTAGCCCAGTTGGTTCTACATCTTTGCTAGGAGAACGTGGACTTTCTATTACTTTGGTTGTTTTCCTAGCCCGGTATGCTCCAGTTGTTTGCTCCAACCCAGGTACAGGATGGTCTCCTCCGATCAGCACTTCCAAACAAGACAAAAGGGGATACGGACCGGCTGTTACGTTTGTTGAATCTGTGAGGCTTTACAATCCTGTAGCTGCTTCTGCGGCGGAAGGTGATCTGGCTGTTACCCCTTATTCTACTGTCAAGCAAGTTAAACTATTGTCAGCCCAAGTTCCCCCAACGGAGCTGTATGGGCCGGCTAACGTTCCTGACCTCTTTAGAGGATCGTACCAACAGGCAGTGCTCCCCAATTCCCCGGCTCCTAAGGAAAGAAACAAGCGTGAGTTTGGCAGTGGTTCCATGTTGCTAGGTGAGTCGTGGTAGCCAGCTGTTAGTGCATTGCAAGGGCTCAAACCCACCCCTAGAACTGACTAAGCTTGATAGTGATCCATTACAGTATCATAAATTTATTATGCAAGTAAAGGACCGCATTCTCAGTATTTATCAAGACAGTGACCCGGACCACGCCCTCCATCTGTTACTTGACTGCACGACAGGCAGCGCTCACAAGGTAATATCCAGGTGTGTGATGTACCCCCCGAAGAAAGGCTTGAAAAAAGCTTTATCTCTCTTGTGCAATACCTTTGGTAGCCATCAGGTGGCCGTTTAAGTATTTCTCGATTCCGTTTGAAGAGGGGGAATTGTTTCCAACACTGAGCTAGGTCTTGAAACTTTCTACTCGAATTTAGTGAACTGCAAGGTTGTGTTGGAAGCTTCTGGGGCCGAGAGCCTTTTGAATGCTGTGTCAACTGCGGAAAGAGTGTTTATGCACCTCCTCCTTAATTTCCGGGAGGAATTTGCCAAACTAGCTGTAGAAAGCGAGTTTGAGATTGATGTGGTGCCTGTTGATCTGTTTATTCAGTTTATTGAGCAAATGTCTCGCTTGTTGTGCTCGAGATTTGGTAGGCTGCTTGAACCTGCGAAAGGCAAGCACGTACCTTTATCCAAGTCCAGTCAAAGATCTCGCGCTAACTTCGTGCAAAGCAGCCATGATTCAATAAAATCGGCACTAAATATTGGGAGATCTACAGTAAAAATAGGAGACTCAACTGCATGCAGTTTCTGCGATGCTAGGGGCAATGTAATTTTTCGCTGTGAAACCTTTTCGCAGAAACCCACGACAGAGTGACTACAGATTGTCAAGCAAAGGCGCTTCTGTTTTAACTGTCTGAACGGTGGACATGGCGTAAAGGACTGTTTAAGTAGAGGAAGGTAGCATGCATGTGCAAGGAAACGCCACGCTTTGTTGCATTCCCCCGCCAACAACGCTATGATAAAGGAGGAATTGCCAAAAGGAAATTCATCGTCAGCTGCTCCTGTGAGTATGGCAGCCTCCTTAATGGCTCATGCTTCTATAAAAAACAAGGTGGAAACTCACTTTCAGGTAATACTTGTGTATATTAATAATAATGTAACTCGCCCTTGTAGAACGACATTGTGCTTCTTGGATAGTGGAGCAGATGGCCACTTGATTGACAAAGAATTATACTCAGACTTAAACCTGACTGGAAGACCTATGTGGTCCGATTTGCAGATGGCTAATGGTGAATTGCAGCAACTCGACAGCTGCTCTGTAGAATTTAGCATTCAGGGAATTAACGAGGAAGAGGTCTTCAATCTTGAAGATGTCAGGTGGTGCTTCGGCTGCCTGACCTTAGTGGCAGCATTCCTTCTACTGAAGACGTTGGCAGAAATCAACATCTTGCTGACATTAAGTTACCAGTCGTAGCCGAAGCCAGTAAGGCACAACTCATTGTCGGTATGTCCTCTCCAAATCTGCATGTGTTCTCTGAGATAAATCAGAATGGTAAATTCAGGCTTTGGGTAGATAGGTCCCCACTTGGGTGGGTACTGCATGGCCGAGATTTTGGCACTTTCAGAAATTCTCGACATTCAATAAATTTGTCAATTGACTCAAAGGCTGTGTCAGCCTCTGATGCCTAGTGCTCCAGCCAATTTGATTATCTTGATCGTGCATGTGACCCAGCAGCTCTTTGCCCATCGCTCGACGACGAGATGGCTGAGGTTTGCATAAAAGAGTCCTGCACGTTTGCAAAGGATCATTACGAAATTGGGTTCACCTGGAAGCAAGGGTGCCCAGATTTCCCTAACAACTATGAGATGGCGTTGGCTCGTTTAAGGTCTTTAGGAAGACGTTTGAAGGCCGATCCTGAGCTGTGGGATAAGTACAGAGCCAAAATCCATGACATGATCTTGAAAGATCACGTTGTTGAGGTCCCTGAGGACTGTAAGCGAGATGAACGCAAAGTTTGGTATATCCCACATCATTGCATCTTGAGCAAGTTTAGGGTTGTTTTCGATTGTGCTGCGCAATTTCATGGCACCTCCTAAAACGACCAGATTGTGCAAGGCCCTGACAACACAAATAATCTGGTAGGCATGGTAACTATAGCTGTACGAAAATTAACGGTTCTTTAAAAAGTAACAGATAATTTCCTAAAGGAATATTAACAGTTAAGCCAATTGCAAAGTAACAGTTAAAAAGTAACTGTTATTATTCATGATGTGTTGTTTTCAAGCTCAATTCTTCCGAAACTTTTCATTTTCTAAAAAGCGGCGATCTCGTATCTGCCTTAGTATTGCTACTGCATCTACCTTTTCTTATCCGCTCCTGCCATTGATCTCGTACGCAAAAAGCTACTGAGCTACGGCAAAAAAAAGTGACAGTTTTGTTTCTACATTTAACAGTTCTTTTCTTTTCTGCTTCTGCTCGCACGCCCGTCACAATAGCCTAGTGCTACTCCAAACAATAGCACTTTGATAGTATTAACTGCTCTTTTCTAGTCTGTTTAACAGATAAGAAAAGTGTATTTTTGTTTCTGCAAAAAATTGCTTTTTTCTAATCTGCTTCTGCCTTTGACATGGTAGTACGTCACAATGGCTTAACGAATATAAAGTAACAGTTAAAAGTAACTGATAAAATTTTCAAAGGAACAGTTATTCGAAAATAACAGTTAAGCACATCTCTAGTGGTAACACGCTTTCGTAAAAACCCTGTTGCCGTCGAGGGCGATGAGCGGGCAATGTTTATGCAGGTGCGGGTGAAGCTCATTGATCAGCCCTCTTTACGATTGCTATGGTGGACCGATGACGATCCGGCCAAATATCCTCAAAGGTATCAATTGACAGTGCACTGGTTTGACCTAACCAGTTCGCCCTCGGTGGCTGGATACGCTTCGTGGCGTACCGGTACTGCGTAGGAGAATCGTTTCTGTCCTCGACGAAAGCTGTACAGGAACATATATGTTGACGACGCTTTGTTTTTTGCTAACCCAGCATGTCGTAAAAGGCGACTCTTGGGTACCTATCAATGGCATCCGCTTTGTCGGTGGTGAGGCTACCAGTCACTCATGACTGGTTCGAAATGGGCAGCCATTTTTTTCCTAGCCTAACTTCAATTAGGTTGACGGCATGAACCTGATTTGCCTTTCGTGCCGTGCTTCCATCCGAGGAAGAGGAAGGGTAATCACAACAACAACAACAACGTTTTGTTTTCTGTGGCTAACAGCAAGCGTGCTGTGGCGCTTGTAAATGAATTTGATGCTCTACTAAGCAGTGCTGGATTCGAACTCGCAAAGTTTTCGAGTAAACGTCCCGTGGTCCTTGAAGCACTGCCTGCCGATCGTCTTGCTTTATCATTAAGCAAAATATGACTATCAGGATGAAATTCCATATCACGGGGATTTGGGATTAGTTTGGCAACATCAGTCTGATGTCTTAGGAGTAAAGGTCGCTGAGCTTTTGCTTTCATACACGAGGAGAGGCCTGTTATCTCTCTTATAAGCATTTTTGACCAGTTAAGTATAGTATCTAGTTTCTGTTGCCACTGAAATGGTTACCTCAGCGTTTGACAAAGTCTAGTTTGGGATGGGATGCCAAGATTCCTGAAGCTGAAAAACTAACTTGGGAGAATTTTTTGAGGGCTCTTCCCAAATTAGATAGCATTTCAATTCCACGATGTTTTCCTGGCTTGACTCAATCTATTGAAAATCAGTTGCATGTTTTTTCGGAAGCGTCGAACGCAGTGATCGGTGCGGTGTGGTATTTACTTACTTGTGTTGATGGTATTTGTTGTGTTTCCTTTATTCACGTGTTGCACCTGTAAAACCACTGTCGACTCTTTGCATGGAGTTGAGTGCTGTTGTAATTGCCGTTGTAAGTGGCGTTAGCCAGATTTGTGTTGCGTGAACTTGACGCAAGCTTTGATAGTGCTGTGTACTGGTTTGATTTGACCTCTGTGCTAGACTACTTGCACAGTACTTCGAAGCGTAAATCAATATTTGAGACGAACCATATAAAACTGATACGTGAATTGTGGACTGTTAATCACTGGAGATGTATTGATAGCCAACATAATCCTGCCAATCTATACTCGCGTGGCGGCCAAGACCTGAATAAGTTGTTAAAGCCGTTGGTGAGATACTGACCAATTGTGAAAAACGGTATTAGGCGTTTGAGAGGACAGCTTGAACGTTCGGATGAGCCCTATGACATGAGGAACCCTATCGTGCTTTCACGAACTGGCTGTTCAACAATGGCTAATTGTGAATTTTTGGCATCAGAAGAGCGGACACAACGCGGCGGCATTGCTGTGAAATGCAAACGTAATACATTGAAACGTTATTGCTGCTTATTTAACTGTAAGGCATCACGCGCCTCTCACTTAGAGATCGCTTATCATCTAACTGCAGCGTCATTCCTATTGGCGTTGCACCACTTCGTGGCTGTAAGAGGCATGTCAACCAAGATTATCTATTGGGACAATGCTACCATATTTGTTGGTGCTGTGATGGAGTTGAAACGTGGACTTGAGCGGCTGAGGCGGAGTGATAAATGTCAGGACCTGACTCCACGTGGTATCGACTTTCGTCATTCGCCCCCTTTGGCAAGTCACCAAGGTAGTGTCTGAGAGGCAACTATCCTAATTGTGCGCAAGGGGATAATCGCAATAATGTCAGATCGGTATTTTCGGACTTTAAACAATGATGGACTAGTTACTTTATTAAAGGAAATTGAGCAGATTTTGAATTGCGGGCCACTCATCAGGGTGAACATGACCCGGACGATTTTCCAGCACTGAACCCCATGACTTTGCTAAACGGTTGTATAGCACCGGGGTTACCAATGGACGTGTTCGTAAACTCCGACGGTTTGCGAGCTTCGTACCGAGCCACCCAGCTGCAAGCTGACTTGTTTTGGAAAAGGTGGCGGCCCAAGTATTTAACAATGTTACAAACAAGTCGCAAACGGCTTGTTCCGCAAGTGAATATTTGTCCTAACACTCTAGTGTTCATTAAGAATGACGTTGTATCCCGTGGAGTTTGGCTCAAGGGTATTGTTGTCTCAGTGATTTCTGATCGTGATCAGGTTTGCCGTCGTGCAGTAATCCGTACAGCGAGTGGGAAGGAGTTTGTGCGCGATATTCGTAAGTTGTGTGTTTTAGAATGCGACGCGTAACTTTTGCATTTTCTCGAACATCTGCAATTCGACGCTTTGTGTGTACTCCGTTTTTGTGTGGTTCCTTTGATCACTTAAGTGTGCTAATAGTGGATTGTATATAGCCATTTCTTTTCTTTCAAGCTTAGCATGTGCCTTTAGCGTGTAGTTTTGTTTATTTTTTTTAGATCACAGTCTCTTCCCATGTGGCATAGAAAATTGCTTTCTTTGTCGGTACTTCTGCACTACGATTTGGGCCGCCGGCCATGTTAGCGAGAAAGACTGATTTTCAATGCTGCCTCCTTGTGGTTTACAATTATTGTTTGCTATGTCCGCACAAAGCGGGTAGCATTGCCGCTTCGAGACTATTGTACAATATTCTGGACTGAAAAATAAATTTGGTGAAAAAAATTGAGCACTTGTGCTAAGGAGTAAACATGAAGTTCTCTAAGTTAATCGAAAATTATTGAAGTTACTAATGCTTGCTTCTTGTTTTGATAAGACCTTGAAGCAGCTTCTAATTGTTCAAGTGATTTGGCTGTATTTAAGTTAATTTACGTTCTTGCTGTGTATTCTTGGCAGGAATTTTACGAGCTAGATAATAATATTGAATTTCGAGAGAAAGAGATGTTAGTGGTGACTCAAGATCAAAACGGCAAGACGAGATATGGCCATTAGAAGCAGGTCAATAATGTTTACATAGAATCTTGTCTGAGGACAACACCGCATGCCCGTTAAGCTCTGAGCCCATTATGCCCATTGCTTAATATGCTCCATGCCCATTATGTTCAATGCCCAATATATTCCATGCCCATCATGATCCATGCTCATCATGTTCCATGCTCATTATGCCCTATGCCCATTATGCCCCATGCACATTGAGCCCCATGCCCATTACACCCCATGCCGCTTATGCCCCATGCCCCTGTGCTCCATGGCCATTGCCTAATTCGCTCCAGGCCCATTATGCTTCATGTTCATTATGCCCCATGCTCACAATACCCCATGCCCATCATGCCCAATTGGCACCTGACTATTGGGTAATCATTACTTCCCAACGACCATTGCCTCAAGGGATTTGGATAATGATCACTTCCCCATGCCTTAAGACAATTGCCCTATAAGCACTGCCTCATGAGTCTTATTCTATGTTGCTTACGGCATGACCATTGTTCAAAGCTCCAGGCCTCACAAAATTCAACTTGCGGCATACATCTTGCGAACAATCTATATAAAAATCGGCAACTACATTTCCGTATTTCCAAAACAAAAATTTCGCCCATTTTTGTATTAGCCACATGAAATTCACATGCATCTTCTGCATTGATGCGTCTGAAAATTTTTAAAATTCGATATGGATCGTATCGCCTCTATTCATAAACAAAATCCAACTAGCATCTAGGAGATAAATTTTAAATGAAACTTGGCTTGCATCTCATTACCTAATTGAATGGTTTGCATCTACGCAGGTCACAAATGTGATTTTTGCATGCACGTGGGTAATTCCTTTTCTTTTTTCCCAACTGAAAAATAGCTCGATTTCCAGAGTAAAAAAAGAAATAGGCTTGAATTTACATATTTCTTACCTGAAAAATTGCATTTTCATATTTTTTAACTCAAACATGGCTTGCATTTTTGCATGTCGTAAGTTAAACATGGCTTGCATTTCCATGTTTCCAAACTAGACAGTAGGTCGATTTCCTAATATAAGTATAGCTTGCTTTCCTGCATTTCCTAACTCAAACATGGCTTGCATTTTCGTATTTCCTGAAGAAAAAAAAACATATTTCAGCAAGGAAATGCGAAAATGCTAGCAATGTTTGAGTTAGGAAATTAAGAAATGTAAACAACATTTTAGTTATGAAATACGAAAATGCATGCCATTTTAGAATTGGGAAATGCAAAAATGGACGCCATATTTCAGTTAGGAAATGCGGAAATGCCAAGCATATCTGAGTAAAGAAATGCAGAAATGTAAGCTATTTTTCACTACAAAAAATCGAGTTATCGTTCGTTTAGGTGGAAGTACAAAAAATGTAAACCATGATTGAGTTCGAAAATGCAAAAATATTTTAGTTGGAAAATCGAGCAGTCTTTCAGCAAGGAAGTACCGAAATGCTAGCCATGTTTGAGTGAAGAAATCCAGGAATGCAAGCCATATTTTAATTCGGTGTCGCGTTTTGCAATAGAGTTTTGAATCTATCTCAATCTTAATTTACTTCTTAAAATTGACGCGATTTGCAGTATCGATCGAGTAATTAAGCTTGGTTGCAACTTAATAGCTAGGAAAAGATTGGCTTCCACTAAGATACTTTAAGCCGCGCACTTTTCGTTCAAAAACAGAACCATATATTCACAAATCACTTTACAACTTCGAATTCCTTCGCTTGCCAGAACACAGAACTAAACACTTCAATAATTAAATATCAGAGACTAACTATAACTAAGCCACCAAAATAATCGCTTAATTTCTGTCACAACAATCACCAGATAACAACTCTTTTTTTCAACACTAATTTCTACTCTACTCTGAGCTACTACTCAATCTCTGAATGAATAAAATCTCGCCGCCTCATATATACGACGGAAAATAATCTGGAAATTGCTAGAACATCACCTGACACAAAAAAACACCGTTAATAAATTACGTAATCGGTGGTAATAAAAAAAAAATCTTCGAGAAGAAACAAGAATCACTAGAATACGCTAGAAAACTGGGTCACGTAGACAGTGATTGTGACGTCAGAAAGGCATGTGAGTTACAAATCTATTTCTAAATCCGAAAGAAAAAAGGTCTTTTTTGAAAACAGTTTGGCAAGTTTAGAGCTTCAGACAAATTAGATTTACAATTAAAACGATCACTGCAAATAAAACAACAGATTACAACAGTGTTCCCCAAACTTTTTCAACTCGCGTACCAAAGAAGATTTCGTACTAGATTTGCGTACCACCTATATTCGGATAATTGAATAGCTCAGAAAGATGCAGTAACAAAGTTTTTATTAAACTAGCATCAGCCCAAAGTTGAAAAAACTAAAAAATGACTGAAAACACAATAATTGTTTTAACTCTTTTGCTCCCGCGTGAAAAGCGAAAAAAAATGTCCGTAAGGTGGCAGCACGAAAAACTGTCATATTCAATCATAATTAATCATAAATATGTACCTCAAGTTTGTTTGTAAATCATTACTCAGCTGTCTACTTCTACATTAAGTGTTATATATCGTTGAAATCTACATTTCTTGAGGATTTCAAATATAATAAAATTTTTTTTTGAATATGCAAATGTTATACAAATTAACCCCCCCAACTGGTGCTGAGTTGTCTTCGAAATTAAAGTAGCACCCCCACCTCAAAGATCACTACAGATTTTATTTTCTACCAATTTTTTAGGAATGGTCGCAAGATGATGCTAAGGAAATAAGCTTTCAAGATACATCACTCAAAACTTACCTAAGAGCCTAGGTTTTCTACAATTTGCAATTTTCTGAGGCACATGACCTTTTTTTTGACCGGTACCAAATTTTGGTACTTAAATTCAGTACCTAAAATATGATCAGTTATTATCTGCTAGAGGTTAGCCTAAACCATGTAACATTATGTATTTTTGAACAGGGAATTTCTTCAAGATTCAGAAAATATCAACTTTAAATAGAATATGCTGTCAGTGACAATGAAACAGCCGCTTGTTTACACCCTTCCCATTTCTTGAGAAACAAGGGGGATACAGCAAACTTTGATTTAGAGAAGCCAAACTTCTGTTAGCTTTTAAACTTGTATTTCGCTTCTTGTCTCCTTGGAAATTTGATACAAAATGACGACTTTATTGGTGAAACATTTGCAATTTATTATATCGTTTTATAGGGTGTAGTTTTTCTAAAAAGTATAATTTATTGAAGGTAAGTCAACAAATTTTGGGGGGTTTTGAACTGACATGATGTACAGTACTCATTTTTGATCAGTGAATATCATATACCACTTAGTCTAAACTATTTGAAGTTATATATTGCTGGAAAGCAAATTTCCTAAGCTTTCAAATGAGACCGGTATTTAGCAGCATATCATATTATTTACGCACTAGATTTACTTTTATCTACTTACCATTCCAATTTGTTTGGGGGGGTTTTGAGACCCCTAAAAAATTTGGAAATTCAAAAAAGTAAAATTTATTATTATCGCTTGAAATTTTGTCAAATGATGCCCCAAAAGAGTAGTTTTCAGACTGTGTTAATGATAAAGAGTTTGGTTATGTGGTAAAGATGTAATCTCAATTTGATTTTAGTGTAGTCGGCACGTGCTGAGAATTTGGCCGATTTCGTCGTCTGCAACTGGGCTGTTGGTCTTTTTAACCTATTTTGGGTATAAAAATCCAAGAATTAGGGCACAAATTATACATGTTCCGATGTGTGAGGAAATAAGCGTGATTTTGTGAAAATTTTATGAAAATCGGATGAAAAATAAAGTCACAAATCGATTTTGTAGTAAACTAATTTTGTAACTCAATTTAAAAAAATTTGAGGTAAACACTGAAAACACGAGATCATCAATCGATGATCGCGGGAGCGAAAGAGTAATGAGAAAAATGTGGTAGTATTTTTCTCCACTGATTGGTCAATTCTAGAAATAACTTTGCTTACAGCGCATCTAAAATCATGCCCAGGCGCAGCAAGGCGGTTCTGGCTTCTTGATTTTATGCTTATTAAAGCCGAGAACCCCTGCTCGCGCACCGACGTTGACAGAAAAATCAATAATTGTGAAGCAGCATGAGTGGCTAGGTTTGGGTACGATAACTCCGTGCTCAGCCAGAAATTTATAGGACAGCCGTATTCCATATGCTTAATCTTTTCTGCCTCATCAGTTTGAATGTTTATTAGCTCTTCTTGTTCTCCAATCCCCACAGGCAGATCGGCTGGATCAATGAAGAATGGGTTGATGGAATAAGTGCAAGATGAAACGTCAGAAAAGTAATGCATCAACTCCTTTTTTAGTTGTAAAAGATGGCAGACAATTTCTTCAGAAAACTCGTGATTACGTTTGTCCTCAACCGAGGTGAGGAGTTTGAACATTGCGTACATTTTATTCTATAGGTTCTCTATCCAGAGGGCCACCTTGTGGACTAACGTTTTTAGCTTTGAAATAAACTCAGATAAAGTTCCGTTGGGACCTTGGAATGGCATATCGAAGTTGTTGAGAACTTAAAAAATGTCGAATAAATGGGTCAATCTTGCAACAAACTTCTTACTCTCAAGATCCACCAAAAAATCGCAATTTTTTTCCTGAAAAATTGAAGTAGTTAATCCAACATTTCAAAAAGACGCCTTGTCGCATTACCTCTAGCCAGCCTGCGCTCTTCCATGTAATAGAGAAGACAGGTATGTTTGGAGCCAAAATCTTTGCAAAGTCTTTTAAACAGCCGGGTATTTATGGCAGATGTTTACACAAAATTTACCAGTTTGGTAACTCTCTTTAAACATAATTGCATTTTCTCAGGAACCGCCTTGCACAAAGGGCAAATCTATGTATGAAGCATTGAACAATGGTTGCATTTGATGAAGCAGTTTTCACGTAAGTTGCAAACCCAGATTTACATCCCAGCATGGAGGGAGTCCCGTCGGTTGTACAGCCAATCAATCTATTTCATTCTGTTTGAAAAAATTGTCCAAAAACCTCAAAAACATCCTTTCCTTTTGTTGTCCTGGAAAGTTCCTTGCTCACCAGCAACTCAGTTTTAACATCATTGTCTTGAGTAGTACAGCGAACATAGACGAGCAATTGAGCATTGTTTGTTATGTCCGTCGACTCGTCCAGTTGCATAAAAAACCCAAACTTTGAGTCTTTCACTGCCGAAATTACTTGGTCAGCAATATCGATGGACATCTCGTCTATTCGATTTTTCACCGTGTTGTTAGAGAGGGTTACAGTTTCTAGCTTCGCAGCTGCCTCCACTCCAATTACGTTAACCAAAATCTTTGCTGCTGGCATTACCAGAGACTCGCCAATGGTATGTGCTTTCATGCTTTTAGCAATTAGAAGAGCAACTTCATACGATGCTTTGACAATACCCTTCTTTTTCTGGTAAATCACGCCAGTCTTGTCTAAGTGTTGTCTTTTTGCATTCTCTCCAAGTCGCTGAAAATAACTCTCGTCTTGTTCTTTCTCTTTAACATGATATGTCACAAGGTGACGTTTGAGAAGGCTGGGTTTCACAGCTGAATTAGAAAGTGTCTTCACACAAATTACACACTGTGGCAGAGATTCTCTCTCATGCTCAATGGTTATGAACCCATACTGTATGTGCGTTGGGCAGTACTTTCGCTTCGGCATTTAGAAAAATATTCTATACAGGGTGTCTCAAAAGTAAGTATACACTTTAAAATTTGAATAACAATCTAATGGCTTGTTCAAATTTGTCAAAAGTTTACAAAAATATTCTATGAACTACTAGAAACAGATTACCGTCCTAATATCTCGTTGAATTTATTTATTGACAGAATGTTAGACCTCAACGTGGAAACCACCAATTTCGAGACATTTCAGCCACCTTTTGACGCATTCTTGCCCGATACCCTGCAATAAATCTTTTGTAACTAGTCCACATGATGCTCTTATGTTTTGTTCCAACTCTAAAAGGTTTTGAGGCCGTGTGGAGTAAAGTTGACAAAAAATGCTTCGGTTGAAAAACTGTTACTTTAAGCAAGATGGAGCTCCTGCACATTACACCAGGAAAGTCAGAGATTACTTAAATCAGTTTTTTCTCGGCAGGTGGATTGGGTGCAGAGGTCCTCTAGAATGGGCCGCTCGTTCACCTGACTTAACCCCATGCGACTTTTTTCTTTGGGGTTTCCTTAAGAGCAAAGTTTACTTCACATGGTCTCAAAACCTTTTAGAGTTGGAACAAAACATTAGAGCATCATGTGGACTAGTTACAAAAGATTTATTGCAAAGTGTCAAGCAAGAATGCATCCAAAGGTGGGTGAAATCTCCCGAAATTGGTGGCTCCCACGTTGAGGTCTAACATTCTGTCAATAAATAAATTCAACGAGATATTAGGACGGTAATCTGTTTCTAGTAGTTCATAGAATATTTTTGTAAACTTTTGACAAATTTGAATAAGCCATTAGATTGTTATTCAAATTTTAAAGTGTATACTTACTTTTGAGACACCCTGTATATTTAGCTAAACATTATTTTGTTTTAAATAAATTGTAATTTAGCTATTATACTGTATATATTCAGCTAAATATTTTATATCACTTCGACTATTTCTGATAATATAAAAATTAGTTTTAAACAAATGTGAGATGAATAAATAGACTACAATTCCACTGTAACCAGCAGTTGACCTTACAGCTCAAACCAACTTTATATTCATTTTATTTATTAGACAATTGGCCTTGCTATTGGCGTGTAAAGCCAAAATACAAACAATTATGACATATTAATTTTAAAGTTTTTTTTTCAATTTTAAATGTTTATTGTTGTAGTTTATCAACTTAAATATGTTGCTCACGAACCACCTGAAAGACTCTCGCGTACCACTAGTGGTGGTATGCGTACCACAGTTCGGGAACCACTGGATTACAAAAACAGTACATACCTAAAAAAACTATTCTATTTAGCGCAAATTTACTTATTCGTGACATTCGAAAATCGAGCTATCTTTCAGTTCGGAAATACGGAAATGCAGGCCATGTTTGAATAAGGAAATGCAACCCATGTTTGAATTCGAAAATGCAGGAATGCAACGCATATTTTAGTTAGGAAATTGAGCTGCTTTCAGCTCGAAAAGACAGAAGTGCAAGCAATGTTTGAGTTATGAAATATGGAAATCCAAGCCATATTTCAGTTAGTTTCAGCCAATAAGTCATAATTCATTTCAGGACGTAATGTCGTGAAGTATAATGGGCTTGGGGAATATTGAGCATGGGGCATAATGAGCATGAGGCACAATAAAGGTGGGCATATTGGGCATGGGGCATAATTAGCATAAGGCATAATGTGCACAAAGTATAATGAGCATGGGTCATAACGAGGATGGGACATATTGATCATGGAGCATATTGGGCAGGGGACATATTGGGCATGGGGCATATTAAGCAATGGGCATATTGGGCTCAGAGCATAATGGGTATGGGGTATATTGGATATGGGGTCTATTGGAAATGGAGCATAACTGACGTAATGCATAATTGTCATGGTGCATAATGGACATAATGTGTATTGAGTATGAAGATTATAGGCTTGGGACAAGGTGGCCATGGGGTATCACAGGCATGCGACATCATGAATAAGGGAAACTTGGGCATCGTGCAATATCGCCAAGGGGAATTTATATAGTTTTGGTAAAGGGCATGGGGTAACATGGGCTCATAGCAACATGATCATAATGCATTATGGTACATATGGCACTGTAATGAGCAATATTGTCGTGGAACGTAATGGGCATGAGGCAATAGGTGTGGGGCAGTTTTTAGGCATCGTGTATGGGAATGGATTAATTGACATAGAGCAGGGATGTGAAAGCGGAAGCGCGAAAAATCTACCGCTTCCGCATAGGTTATTTGACTTGAGAGTAATTAGGCAAAAAAGTTTTGTCCGTTTCCCCATGTGGATTAAACCGTGAAGTTGCACTATAAGTCTGACTCAACGTGCGATATCAGTAGCGCGAGAGAACGAGAAAAACTGGCATCACATTTTATATCGATTACGGGTAAGAAAAAGGTAGTTTGGACAATGAAACAAAGCCAATAAAGTGATGATTTGATTTAAAGTTAGCTGACCATGCTTAGGGGATTGCAAACGTTGAACAGCAAATTACTTACAACGAAAACATTTTCATCATTCTACATCAACGCTCTTCAATAGGGGTTCAACAAAACGCGTAGTTGTGTTTCGTGAGTTTAAAAGGTTCCGTGAGGAGACCGCGAAGGTTCTTTGTTCATTAATAGTATTTATTTCAGTATATGGATTTCTTATATGTAGTGGTGTTCCGTGCATATAAATAGTTAGTAAAGGAATTTTGTGACAGCCAGTTGCAGATTGTGATGTAATCCTATTTTCAACTTTAAGAAGGTCTGAATTTGCTAACTCCCTTTGTTGCGTAATAGTGCGTCTGTAATTTCAATTTTGCTCGCCTTATATCAGTGGTTCTCAGCCTGTGGTACGCGTACCACTAGTGGTACGCGAGACCTTTGTTCAACTCTTTAACCCTTTAGCGGTTTATAGTACCTAGTGTCCACAAATGTGGATATTTTTTAATGCCAGTTATCTCTGTCCCCAGGGCTTAAAATTTACGGCGTACATAACAGGCATCCATTATTATGTCACAGCAGGGTATCCGTTACCGCGTCGCTTGCCTCGTTGCGTCTTTTATTGGAGATACAATAAATAACCTAATTGCTTGACTGCGCAGAGAAATTGTTACACAAATTTCACAGTCGCACTTAAACACAACTCCCGTGATTCGATTTGTAACGAAAAATATCACTATCGATAATGTGATGTCACAATCAAGCTAGTAGAATGACACTACGGTATTGACGAGTAAAATAACCATATTGACGAGTTGATGGTTTGTTATTCATTGCTTGCGTAATTGTCAGTAATGTTGTTGTTGCATCATAGTGACCTTTCCGCTGATTGCGTTTAAGCAGCCAAAGGAGTGCGGTAAGTGAAAAAGCGAACTCGATATAAGCAAGCAGAAAGTAGAAATACAAACGCAAAGAATAGCACAAGTAAAAATAAGTAGAAATAGTTTACATTCTAACTTTTTTCGTTCGATCTGTAGATCTAAAAATTTTACAATTTTCCAAAAGGATTTTTTTGTCAATTTGTATAAATTTTATCTGTGTTAACATGTCGAAGAGAAAGTATAATGAGGATCACATAAAATATGGTTTTGTTTCTGGTCAACACAGAGGAGAATGCCTTCCCCAGTGCATGGACTCCTAAATAGTAGAATCTGGACCGGAAACAACACATTTGACGTGACCAACATGAGGCCGACGTAGAATTAACTTGCTCATTTACATGAAGTGTAAATTTTTAAAAGTTTGTTGTTTTTGGAACATTGGGCAGTTTTATTCCTTGAAATTTAATTCTATGCAGGAACCATGTTCAAATCCTAGACTGGTCTATTCATATAGGCTAGCGATAGATTTATCTATTTTCTTTATGCAAACAAGAAATGGAAGCAGGTAGGCAGAAACATTTGTAATGCTTTGACAATAACAAATTCGTGCAACACAAAAAATCGCAAATATAGCAGCAAATAAATTATGAACCATTAAGCAAAATTAAGCTACAAAAACACCTTTGAATCAACTATGACATAAACCCAGCTTAAGTGTTTAAAATGAACACATTTCAAAACTATCCATATTGTACAACTACATCTGACTTGCTTAAAATGCAAGACCTTGCATCTTAATTTTTTCCAGTTATCTTACCAATTTTTCGGGAAACTCTGCTTGACTCCTCTGCACGCATAGTACGCATATGATTTTTAGCCATGCAGTTAAACAAACGAGCAGATATGCCCTCAAACAAGTTTTGTCCTTTGCTGCACATTGTTAGAACAGACCAAGGAGATACTACACCGCTTTCAAAAAAAGCAATACTTACAATTTCTTTAAATACACTTCGCTGGTCAACGCTGCTCAAAAACCGTTTTTTAAGCTTTTCAACAGAGAGTTCGGCAAATGCCCCCCAGCAAAGCATGCCAACATCAAACATTTCTTTTGTTGGCTTGGAGAGTCCACCACAATTGATATCGTTAAAAAAGTTTATGGCATTTACTGGAACGTTTGGCTCTGCTTCAGGCGCCAAGTACTCAACACTAGCAATGGTAATTTCTTTACAACAGTCACATCTGTTGCTTTTTGCTAGCGATCTACAGCAATAACCTGTCACGTAAAAAGTCACAGAGACATCATTTTCAGTTGGAGTGATATTGAAAGACATGTCAGCATAAAGAAATTCTGCTCTGAAAATGACTTCTTGAATGGCAGACCTTTCTTCTCTTGCTTTTACTGCATCTTCAATTTCTTTGAGGAAAATTTGTGAATACTTCAACAAGGAAAGAGTTCGAAGTTTTCGATCACTTTCATATAGCTGTCTCATCGATATAAAATAATTGGCCCCACTTAACTGACGGATGTGGCCAAATTGTCCCTCAATGGTATCCGACTAGATATGTCCAAGCAATACATACTTGAATCCACACTCATTCATCAAGTACTTTGACAATCCAGTGATAGATTCACATGTCCGAGAAAAGGCAAGAGATGTCTCTTTTACCAAACCCGGAAGCTGCGCACAAAAAATAAAATGTTTTTCATTTATGTTAAACTCAATTACGTGAACTTATTCTAGCAAACTTTGTGTCGTGCACAAACAGCAATAACGGAGAAAATACATTGTGCAAGTAAGCCAGCAATTGACTTGCAATCAGAGTTTAACCATAGACTTCTAAATAAAAGTTCATGGTTCAACAAACACTCAGCTTATCACGTCAAGCACAGAATAAAATAACAAAAAGGTGTTTGCGCACTATTTCACATGCACTAACAACAGGCAGATCTGCTTCGACTTTCTGGCCACGCAGGGCGCTGTCTCATTTTTTTCAAGTCTGGGCAAGAAAGAAGTGCATTGAATTTGCTGTGAGATTCCAAAATGACACCAATAACAGACCAGTAGCATAAATAACATTCTTAAATACAGACTAACTCAACAATGCCCACATCAAAAACTACTCCAAAAAAATTTTGCGGTTTCCAGAAAAGCGCTTTGTTGAAGCCGTGGGGATCTGTGCAGAGGTGGTGGAAACCCACTTCTTTATGTATTGTGTTGTGCGCACTTCCTAATGCAAATGAAAGAAAAATGATCACATTCATACCAATCATAAGGTTTCTAAAATTGTTACTTGTCACTTACCAAGGAATCTCTCAAAAAGTAGCAGAATTTCCAAAGTCCAAAAAGAAAATCCCGTTTCCAATTATGTGGTGATTTTATAGGATCTCGTAAAATGTCTTGTTTACGCTTTCCAATGGTTGGTGAAGAGACATTTAAAATTGACCATAACTTTGCAAACAGCTCTAAAACAACAGCAGTTAGGTAAAATCCATAATGCTTTTAAAGCATTAATTGTCGATTCATGCAGTAATGAAAGCGCAAGGTTTACGTTTACTTTTTCAATGGACTTAGGTCTTAGCACTATCTCTGATAACTTATGAGTAATTCGTAATGGTTTTTCGCACTCATTGTTGTATGCTGTTTCCACATCTGCAAAAGTGGCAATTAAGGGTGCTGGTACAAGACAGTGCATGCTAGGTAATTTGAAAACTCGTTTTGCCAAAAAGTTGTTGTAACTGCTTTTTATCACATGAGTTGGATCAAAAATTTTTAAAATGTTTCCACCAGTAAAATTATTCGTTATTGCTTCTTTCCAAGCACTGTCGCAAAGGAAATCTTTGTAAAATTTTCGATTTGCAGCAGCATTATCTACTGAAATTCCAATAACGTTGAAACCCACCTCATGGACTAAATGCATTACTTTGTCAAAGCATTGTTTTTGAGTCTCTGCCTTCAAATTTCTCACGGGGTGAATACAGACCATATCCCGATACTTACTGCTAAGTGATTTAATCATGAAGCATAAAGCAGTAGATGCAACTTCACAATCTTCAGTTAAACCAAAAATCTGACCTTCAATTCGCTTTGATACATAAATTTCGTCAATCATCAGGATAACATTTCTGTCAAAAGCATTTAATTGAGAATATCGCATTCTCAAATATTGAGTGTCGTCCAGTCCACTTATGCGATCCAGTCGCATCGTAATTTTCCTGAAAGTTTTCCCAGATGGCAGTACCAACAGTTCTTCCTCTAACAACCGTTTATAAGCACGAGGGCTTGTTGCATGTGGAATGTAGACATCATCCAACAATTCAACTGAATACCTTCTTATGTGCTTGCTGCGTAGAACCAATTCCACCTCCTCTAACACAAACTCTAATAAACGATCTACATGATCATTACCACAAATCTCCAAATACTGATCAATCAATCGAGAAAAAATAAATATGAACTTATCATTCATTGCTGATTTATTCATGGATATATTTTTAGCAAAAGCCATTAAATTTGTCACTTGAGACAGCAACGTGACTTCGTTGGATGAAACGATGTGTTTGTATGTTGATGCTGGCACTAATTGTCCATTATGATAAATCCTAATTTCAAGATCTGTGCTCATAGATATTGTTGCCTGAACAGATAGCGGGTGTTCTTCAGAAAACAGAATCAAATTGACTTCTGACTTTGTCTGATATAAGACAAAGCAATGCGACTGCATGTCATCAGCTATTTTTGCGATTAGCCCAGCTAAATTTTCAATTTTGTCATCTTTCAAAAATTGCTCCAACTGCATTTCCAATCTTGATGCATCATTTTCATGTCGTGATGATCTGGTGCATCTCCACCTGCATAATACGAAGGAACATCCTTAAAAATTGAAGGTAAAACATTGCCTTTAAGACGTTTCTTCACTAGCAAGGCACTTGATCGATTTTTTCTTCGCCTAATTTGTTGATCATTTGATTCTTTTACAAAATCTTCAGGTTTGAAGTGAAGTGAACACAACCTTGAATACTTAGTTGGCATAAAATCTTTTCTTCCAATACGTTTAAGCCAACCTTGAAGCAGCTGTTTATCATGTAGGGAAAACGAATGAAAAGTAACATCAGGGTCTTTGTTTTCACCAGTATATCCTGATCTGCAGTTAATAGCACAACACTTGTTGACCATATCAAATAGGTTTTATACTAATACCAGAAATAATAACTAAACTACCAACTAATAATATTAAAAATGAGGTATGATGTACATGCAGAGTCAAGTCAGCAAAATATCTACACTGCAAATTAAAACAGCCAACAATCAGAGAACTACATCTGTGGCTCTATTAAAGAAGAGGTAATTGCATATATACAGACTCAAGTCAGCAAAGGATCTACACTGCAATTAAAAACAGGGAAGTCAATTCAAGTAGTAGTGGATGAATGCAATTCAGCAATTAAAATAGTGAATGGATGTAATTTAGAATAAGCTGTACGCTTCTAATTGGAAACACCATTAAAATCGCAATTTATAGGACTTCACACCAAAACGGTATGCTTAGAAAGAGTTGTGGTTAGATTTAGGGTGGAGTTTAGAGTTAAAGTTTAAATTCAACCCAACCCCCCCTCCCCCCTTACCCCAAAAAATTAAGCACTGAGTGTAGGCAGTGTTTCCAATTGAAAACGATCAGCTTATTCTACATTAGACCCATAGTAAACTACAGAAATCAAATTTGCTTTACAACACTATGCATAATTTGACCCAGATACATTTAGCCTTGCCATAAATCCATTAGGCTTTCTACATGCAGTAGCAAAAAGCTACCCTACTAACCAAATCAGCAAAATATTGGCTTGGCTCTGCTAGCAGCATCTTAGTGCGACTGCAATTGCACCCAATCTTTTAAGAGTACATTTCAGAATTTTTAAGCCTGTAGTACATTTACACCTAATGGGGCTCATAAGCAAATAAACTCTACAGCATAATCGCTCAAATCTTCAACCTTCAATCTATTGGTCTATTTTCCAAATAGACCTATGCCTTCGTAGAATAGTAACTGTATGACAGCAGTCACTAATTTGACTCGCCTGGCATAAACCAACCTTATTTACCTGAAACTATGTATGATTGTGTACCGTAACCTACTGCAGCACAGTAGGGCGACTGAGGCTGCTATAGCCTGTCAGTAGACAATAGACAATATACTACAAATTATAGTAATCTGTTTCACTTTAGCGCCAGCACAAACACATTCCCAGCATCAATACAGTTTTAAACTGTAAGTACTTTGCTTTATCTACTGGTGTCAATGCGCTGTCATGCTATTCTTTAATCACTAATCATCTATTTTACTTGAGTGCCAGCATGAAAACTTTACCCAGCATCAATACATTCATAACATCTACAAACTACACTTTGTCTACTGGTATCTGTTTGTGCATTGTGATGCAATTTTTTAATCAAATGAACAACACTCATTCGAAACTTTCTTTTTCCAGCTAACCAAGGCAGCAATCACGCCGCGTGATACAGGCCTCATCTTGGTCGCTCGCGCTAGCAGTTATAGCGGCGTTTTCAGTCCAGGCATTACTATTTAGAAGTCCATGCCCATTGTGTGATATGCATGAAAACTCCGTCTAATTCAGCAATGAAACCTAGTCTTCTCAAGCGTCACCTTAAGTCAAACCTAGGGTTACCATATTTTGAAAAGCAAAAATCGGGACATTGGCTGACGAATTTTCACGAGACGAATTTTATGGCCCCTCCAACGTTTTTTTGATGAAAAGCGGGACGGTGAGTAGCGGTTGCGGGCTTCATTGATGAGGTGAGGGTGCAGATCAGAAACCAAGGACGAAAATTGGGGTGATCTCCATCAAAAAAAAAAAAAAAAAAGGTCATCGCCTGTCAGTTCCACGCAAATGTGGATAAATTTTGTAACCGTGGACGTATTGACCTTTTTTTTTTTTTTTTTTGGAGATCACCCCAATTTTCGTCTTTTGTTTCAGATCCGCAACCTTGGCTCAGTATTTATGCTTGCAACCGCATTACACCGTCCCGCTTTTGTTGGAGAAGTAATTGAAATGTCCATAAATTTGGTTAAATCCGTTCTGTTACACTGAAGCAAAAAGCGGGATTTTCGATCAAAAAAGCGGGACAAGGCCTCAAAAAGCGGGACGTATGGTAACCCTAGTCAAACCACTCAGACAAAAAAGATCGAGATAAGAGTTACTTTCAAAGGTTAGGTGAAAACGTGAAAAGACAGTGTTTGGACCAGACTGGCCAGAGCTACCAGTAGAGTACTGGGATTCTATATTCTTCTTATGAAGTATCTTTACTAATTGCCAAAAATATGAAAGCTGACACTATTGCTGAAAACCTTGTTCTACCTGCAGCAAAAATACTGGTTCGCAATTTAATAGGAGAAAAGGAGGTTGGCAAATTGAATTCTGTATCACTTTCTAATGATACGGTGAGACGTCGGATCCATGACATGTCCGACGACATTTCTGATCAAGTGACTACCGCGGTAAAAGCTTCAAAATATGAGTTCGCTATGCAACTCGATGAGTCAACCGATGTCAGCAACTGCAGTCAATTGCTTGTCTATGTCAGGTTCACAGAAAATGACATAGTTAAAACTGAACTGCTAACGAGTAATGAAGTGCCTGGTACAACGAAGGGCAAAGATATTTATAATATCGTGGATGAATTCTTCCAGAAAAATGGTTTAGAGTGGTCAAAATTGGTTGGCTGTACGACAGACGGTGCCCCAGCTATGCTTGGGAGAAAATCAGGATTTCAGTCTTACGTAAAAGCTGCTTCGCCTGGGATCATTTTTACCCACTGTTTTATACACAGATTTGCACTTTGTGCCAAAGTGTTACCTCCTGAACTGCTTTCATGCTTACAGCAAATCGTCAAGATCGTTAATTTTGTGAAAACGTCAGCGTTGAATACAAGACTATTTTCAAGGCTTTGTGCTGATCTTGGTTCTGATCATACATGTCTGCTCTTTCATACAGAGGTACGTTGGTTGTCACGCGAAAATATGACAAGAAGGGTTTTTGAATTGAGGAATGAGTTACTTGAATTTTATGAAAAAAGAAATCATAATTTTAAGAACGATTTGGTGAATACGGAGTTTCTCTCGAGGCTGGCTTACTTATCGGATATTTTTGACACTCTCAACCAAATGAACATGTTTTTTCAAGGTCCGAACAGCACCATTGCAGATTTTGTTTCAAAATTGCAAGCTTATTTACGGAAGCTAGACTTGTGGGCAAAGAACATTGAGGCCAAGCAGTATCACATGTTCAAAGATCTTTCTTCGCTTTAACACCAACACGGCGAAAAGTTATTTCAAGTAATTTGCTGTCATCTAAAACTGTTAAAAACGGAGTTGATGCATTATTTTCCAAACATGGATAGTTGTCCGTATGTTTCAAATCATAGTTGCCACATTTCCTTGACTGAAATAATCTAGATTGACTTCAAAAATCATCTAGATTGAAAAATAAAACATCCAAAAATAATCTAAATGGGATCATTTAGCCTTTCTTCTCTGAATTTCTGTTCATAGGCTTTACTTTTTGTCTGTTTTGGCATATTGAAGGATTAAGAAATGTAATACAAATTGTAGTAGGTTCTTGTGTGAAGTTCTTGGTGGAAAACACAGTCATCTCACAAAATACGTTTTGTCTATAACACGAGAACTCCTCGGCTTAACCTTATTCCACGTGTGCACATGGTGGTCTCCAAAAAAAAAAAAAAGGTCAACACCCTCTTGCCGGTAGAAATTTGCGCCTGCACGAACTCTCAAAGGCTCTTTTCGTCACGACGTGTGCAGCCAAACCTCGATTTCTCTTTGGTTCAGGTTATTCTTGCTCTTAATTTGTTCGAAAACCGGATCACACGAACTCCGAGTTCCTCGGAAACCGAGGTTTCACTGTATTTTTTTGGTGTACAGAACAAATTAATCTCATTTTCACTATTTCTGATGTTTCGATTTTCGAACAAATCGGTTTTCGAACAGCCTTCCAGAGCGAATTGTGTTCGACAACCGAGGTTTGACACGTGCCTACAAATAATAACATCTAAAAAACATCTAGATATTTTTTATAGTAATCTAAAAAAATATCTAACATCTAGATTGTATAATCTCACATCTAGATTGTTACAAAAACATCTAAATTTAGATGAAAATAATCTAAAATGGCAACTATGTTTCAAATCCATTCTTTGAGGATCCATCCATCCTACCTGTTGGAACAGGAGAGCAAAAGGAAATCATTGACATTCAGTCTGACGAGGCAGCTAAAATAAAGCATAACGACTGCAGTCCTATAAATTTCTGGCTTACGATGTCCTCTACATACCCTGCTCTGGCTCAAAAAGCTATTCCTCAGTTGCTAGTATTTCCCAGTACATGGGAATGTGAGCAGGGATTCTCTGTCATGATGAACATTAAAAGCAAAAGTAGGAATCGTCTTGCTTCGACATCTCACGACTTCCGATGTGCAGTAAGTAAGGTGATTCCCCGCTTCAATCAACTGGTGTAAGAGAAACAGGTGCAACCATCGCATTAAATAATATTGTGATTTTTATGTATTTCAATTTGAATAAATACACTTCTTATTGAACTCAATGGTACTCAAGGGTAACAAAAAATCGCCAGGTGGTACGCGGTAGCAAAAAGGTTGAGAATCACTGCTTTATATGAATGCGACCGAAATGTCGCACTTCGCTATTCGGAAGGATTAGACTCTACATTCAACACGAGTTCAAATATCTAAGAAAAAACAAAACACAGAGTAGTTCGGAACAATAAGTTTAACGGAACTAGGTAAAGAAAAAGCAACATATGGATAGGTTTTCGTCTACTCAAAATGATAAAGTGTTGGAGTTGGCAGGCTCCAGACCCAAAAAAGTTGTTTTAAGTTTTTGAAAATTGCTGTGAAAATAAAATGCAGTCTTCAATTTACCCCAGCAGAGCAAAGGCTTACAAAAGTATGACGATGCTGGTGTTACGTGAACTGACAAATAACAACATACCAAGGAGAAAATCCTGAAATATGAACAGGCGATAGGGGCAGTTTACAATTCATTTATAATTGACATAGATCTAAACGCCTAATTGACATTCGTGTTTTTATGTGGCTGTAATGCTATGAGTCATATTAGTGAGACGCAATTTTAATGAAAAACAACTCAACACAAACAAAGGGGGTCGATAGCACTTTTATTTTATTTATTATGAACAAGGTGGAATTGTACCTGGAAAACAACCCATGGATACTTGCTTTCTCCTATGACTACAGTCGACTCGTACTTGGAAAACAAATTATTCAAGCCACTTTCTCCAATTCGGAGAAACTACCCCAAAATCATTATAAATTACAGCCCCAAATTCTACCACGGCAGATTGAAAAAAACATTGGTTGCACAGCCATGCTGCGGTATCCATCAGCTATGATAAAACATTAAGCACGGTACGTTTACTGAATGCTGCTCTGAACGAATGTGTAGATATAGAAATAGTAATACAGTTCTTTGCATTTGTATATACCATACCATATACCACATGAGATGTGCTGAGCACATCCTGCAATCAGGAATTCGTGACGTGGTAAAAAAAGGGCGAGTGGAAAATTTTTTTACAAAGTTGCGAAAACTTGCTCAACATCTACGTTCACCACACACCGATGGAATTCTAAAGGGTCCTGCTAACAAGGGCATGCTGATTGACATGCCGACCCGTTGGGTGAGTGCTTTCCTCATGCTTCAACGATTAGCGGATTTGAAATGTTTTGTTCAGGATCTTGGCTCACATGAATCATACCTTACCAAAAGTGAATGGGCTGAGGTCAAGATGATGGTCGAAGCACTACAAATACGTCACACAGCAACAATTTATTTTCAAAAAGAAGATCTCACTCCGGGAGAATGCCTGCTTTATTGGAGAGAAGTCATGTTTAAATTGGAGAAGCTGAATAACAATTTGGTTTCTGCTCTTGCCACCGCCCTGCATTCACGCCAAGAGTTTTTATTGCGGAAAGAGGCTTTCTTGGCAGCTGTTTGGGTAAGTAGTGATTGTTGACTTAGTTGTTGTGACGACCTACCAATATTTTTTGTTGGTGTTATATTGATAAGCGTTGGTGCACTTGATTTTATTTGAGTCGAGAATAACAACTAATGTATTAGTTATATTAGGATTGACTGACTTATATAACCTTGATCAGGGCCGGATTTGGACTATGACAGGACCTGGGCTATTCCATTTTTGAGGCCCCTCCCCATTTTTGAACTCAAAATTTCTCTCTAAACAACATAAAATGCCATTGCTTAATGTTAAAAATATGAGTGCATTAAACTGTTTGTTCTTTTCATTCTCCCCATTTATGGGTGCAAATTTTTAATTGAAAAATAAAAATTTAGTCAAAGCAGTTTTGCTTCTAATTTTAATTTCTTTATCAAATAGCCGTTACAATAGTTTTAAAGTTTATTTACGAGGACATAAGAAATAGTTACAAACCATCAAATATAGTAAGACTAGACTATGAATTTTTTTCTAGCTTTCGGCAAAGCAAAATCATGCAAAAATTCATCAAAATTTATCTGTTTAAGTTTGCCACTCTCAATGCACAGAATGATCAGGGCAGACAATCTTTTTTGAGACATTGTGGATTTCAGTTCATTTTTGATGCTTTTGAGCCTTGAGAAAGATCTCTTTCCTGAGCAGTTAGTGACCATTATGCTTAGAAATAGTCTAAATCAGGGGTGGGCAATTACTTTTCTGAGTGGGCCAGTTACAGACAATAAACTTGGTTACTGGGCCGGAGGCTGAAAACTCAATATAAAACCATGAATGTTCAAACGATTTATTTACAAATAACTAGCGTAACAGCCAATGTATAACAAACAGCTAGTGTAACAAGTGGCACTATCATTAATGAGACTAATGTAGCTTACTGCATGCGTCCACAAGTTTGTTTAAATCAGGCTTGAAGCTGCTTGTTCTAAAACCGCTTGTAGGTTTGAATCCGTCAGATGAGATCTGTTTTTGCTTTTGTTAATCTACATACTTGAGAAAGTTTGCTCCCATATGTATGTTGATGCAAACAATACAAGGATTTTTCTTGCAAATTCTTTGACATTTTTGAATTTCTCTGGGCAAAACGATTTATTAAACTCAATCAATGGTTTCTTTTCCAAACTAGTCTTTAAAGCATTGTCAGCTTGGAGATCTATTAGTTCCATCTGTAACTCATCAGCGACAGTTTCAACATCATATGGAAATGGGGACTGCAGTAAATCAAATTTATGCTCCATGGCATAGAAATCAGCAAACTTTCTGGCAAATTCTTCTCTCAGGCCTGTGATGTGTCCATTGTATCTTTTCGCTGATGTAGCGTTAACAGATTGATTTTTTTGGAGAAAAAAGTGCGCAAAATTTTTATTAGATATTTGTTTTACAAAAAGTGTAAGTTTTGTTTGAAGTGATTTAACCTTCAAATATAAATCACGAGCAAATATTCCTTTTCCTTGGAGTTCTTTATTGAGTTCATTCATTTTTTGCATAATATCTGTAGCAAATGCAAAATTAGACATTCATTCTGTATTCTGTGCTTTGGTAGAGAAATCACAGACTATATTTTTCATTTCAAAAAACATCGCAATCTCTTCTTTGAGTTCCCAAACTCGTTTTAACACGAAGTCCAGAATGTTTCCTAAGGGGAGCGAAACGTTAAATTTGAAAAATAAATTGTCGAAAGAACGAATCGATCCGGTTGAAATATACAGTATATACTGTACAGATGTTGGTTTTAGAAGTAAATTAATAATTAGTTTATTGAAACTTATTAGCGAACTATAAAAGTAAAAAATTTAATAAATCCCCAATTTATGCCAATGTCTTACAACTTTAACAACCAAGCATGTTCCAATCATCCTACAGATCTGACACACTTTCACTGTCAAATCACTCAGATCTTAGTAATTGTGGATTTCCCGTTGAGCCCAAGCCACTAAGATTTAAGCAGATAAGTAAGTGGTGTAGGTAGACTGTGTAGAAAACAATTCTCCAAAAAAACGAGGATGAGTAAGAGCCGCCGAAGAATAAAACCAATACGACAAAAAACTAGTTCGACTGACGTTTCGAGCAATAGGCCTTCATCAGAGTAACTTGATAGAAAAAGAAGCCCAACAGCTAGGCCAACGTTAAGATAATAAGCAGCTCGATGTAACATTCGGGATGCAATATGACGTTATTAGATAAATGTAAATCGCTCATTTACGCCTCAAGGTTGGACGGTACCAAAAGGAAAAGTGATGCGCCTTTCCTGTCTTCAACAAGTGAAATTACTGTGCCCTGGACTATTAAAATGGATGTCGACGGGTTTGTCAGAGTCATTGCGTCTCACAGAACGCAAATCTTTCTGTCAATCGCCTGACTACCCGTTTTACTGATATAAAGCATTAGGCATTTGCTGCAGGAAATGAAGTAAATAATATTGAAAAACTGGAAAATGACGTGAGTACAGACGGAAAAATTGAATTTAGGTCTTAAAATTGATGTACTGGATAGAAGGAAAGAACAGGTGTTGCAGCGTGCACGGCCGCACGAAAAACTGCCTTTGAAAGTAGCTCTCCAAAAAGCGTAATTTGCAGGCCTAAACGCTGATAGGCCTATATCAGACGCCAGTCTTGGCGGAAACGCTAGTGTTTCAGAATGACATAAATAATTCTGATGGGTGAGTTTGAGGTATATGTGGCTCGTTTTGCACATAATACTCAGGTGCAGATAAAACGTGAAAAATTACGATATTTATTTTATCGGACGATTCGTTTATTTTCATCGATATTTTCAACCGAAATTTATATCCATACAAACTATAGTTGTGGTTTCGGTAGGCACTAGTGGGCCGGATAAAACACTGCGGCGGGCCGGATCCGGCCCGAGGGCCGTAAATTGCCCACCCCTGGTCTAAATAATGCTTCCACATTAAGAAAGGCAGTGTGAATTTTTTCCTTGCACATAATTTGATAAAGGTGGCTATGAGACAAGGAAATAGATTGCTCTTCTGTAAGCCCCTGGCTTTGTGTTTGTCTCCCGTACAAATGAAAATACAGAAGTTCATCGGTAAATTTCGGGTCAACAACTTTTGGATACGCTTCTTCTAAAAGTTTTACGCCTCGTACAATTTCTAGCGTAGTTGCTTTCAGATCAGCAAGAAAGAGGAACATTTTTGCAATGTCACTGTGCACGATAGCTCTTCTTCTTAAATTGGCTTCAAGTGCATCAAGCATAAGAATAAAGGTATTTATTCTAAACCTATCCTTTGAAAAGAGTTCATTTTAAGCGTCAGGTGCATTCCTTTGTCTCCTAGTAACAGCTCAGTAGTTAATATTTGGCAAGGTAGCTCTTGCTTTCTGATTAAACTTATCAAACTCATCTCTAATTTCGCTTAGAAAGTCTACAAGTAAACTGTACCATTCGGCACAAGTACTTAATTGCAATTCACATTTCTGAAGGACTTTGCTAACCTGTGAAAACGACTTAGCACTCTGGTCCAAAAATGCAACATAAACACAAATTCCAATTTTTCCATTTTTTGCAAAAAGTTGTTAGCATGAAGCCTGGTATCACTCTTCTCTCTTGCATCGCAGTGAAAATGACTGAGAGCATTAGTGATGGCACTGTAACTTTCCAAAATAGCTTCCGTGGCTTTTGCACGTGCATTCCACCTAGTATCTGATAAATATTTAGACACCGATGACTGAGGTTGCAAAAATAATTTCAGAATTGCCCACTTCTTTGTGGGAGATAAAAAAAAGGTGTAAATTTTATTGATAATGCCAATACAGTTCACTGCATCAAAACAGCAATCAACAGGTGAGCGGCCCACCAAATTTAAGGAGTGGCCAGCACATGGAATAAATTTTGAAAATTTCATTCCTTCTAGGATTTTTTGCTGCATATCGTTGTACCTACCCACCATGTTTGCAACATTGTCATAAGACTGCCCTCGGCATTTGTTAAAATCAAGCTAAAGCTCAGTAGTGAGATATTTATGCACTAAATCTGCCATGCCTACCAAAGAGTGGTCTTTCTGCTCACAGAAAGTTATAAATCTCCCACTTGGTTAACCGTTTACAGGAGACACGTATCTGATAATTAAAGTTAACTGATCCGTATGTGAAACATCGGGAGTAGAATTCACAGAAAAGCTGAAATATCCCGCTTTTTTCTCGTCAGCCACAATTGACTCCTTAACTTTTTTGGCGGTGAGTTGAATCATCTCTTCGCAGATAGTTTTTGACAAATAAGAAGAATTTCCTGATCTGAATTTCCATAACGATTGAGCAAGTAAAAATGGATCAAATTTTGCTACTAGTTCTAAAAGATTACAATAATTGCCGTTATTAGGAGACCAAAATTGTTCATTGTCTCCTCTAAAAGGTAAGCCTCGTTCCGCAAGAGTGCAGACTACAGCGCTAATCCTTCCCATGACATACCGCCAATACTGTTGTTCTGCTTTCATTTGTTTCTCCAGCTTTGAAGTTAGCATATGCCCTCGCTTCCTTGTTCGATAGGTCACATGGAATTTCTATGCTTCTCTGAGTTTTCATGAGTTTGAATAAGATAAGAGTTATGCCAGTCATCAAAACCATCGGAAGCTAAAGTCGAAGAAGATGCATGGCTTGGAAAGAGTTTACAAACAAAGCAAAATACCAGTTCTTCTGCGGGGGAATATACAAGTCACTCTCTGCTATATGTTTCACCATTGGCTTTCGTTGAAAAAAAACACAGCTTTTATGCAAAGCCTGGATTGCTTCTTGTACCCTCGCTTGGAACTAGAGAATGGTTCATAACTGTGCTGTACTTTAGAACCGCCCTCTCTATCCAGTAGGCTATTTCCTCATTTGATAATTCTTTCCGCAAACAATGTTCTTTAAACTCAGTACCGGTATACGTAGATCTAAGTTCGGTATCATTTGCATTAGTATCTATTATATCTCGAGCTTGATTTGCTTCACCAGGAGTGAGGTGAAAATTTTGACTATCTCGACTACTTTTATGTGTTTCTTTTTCCCCTCCTTTTGCAGTAACTGAGTTCTAAAATACATTTGTATTTTCATTTCTACTGGGCATGGCTGCTGCTTCCACATTACCACGCTGCTGTTCAAAGTCCTGTATTGCTTTTTAATAACACTTTCTTCTGGTTGAATGCTAGCAGTTGGCTGATCAGCTTCATCACACTGATTTTCTTGTGCCAGCGTCAATGCAACTACTTCACTGCTAGCATCTGTTGCTTCTGTCAGAGGTTGATGCATGAAAGCAGTAATTGGTTTTATCTTCTTTACCATATCATTTTCAATTTTCTTGCTCTTACGCTTGCTAGTATCACTTTTAAATCTTTTACTCATAATAAAATTAAAGTAAGCAAAAGTAAAAAATAAGATTATTGCTTGATATAAATGTAGGTTAGCAACACAAATACGTCTAAGAATAAAATAGGTCAATAAAACTGATAAATTTCAATTGATAAAACGTATAATTTACCATATCAACAGTAAGCAACACACTGTTTATAAGTTATTTCAGCAACATGTACTGTTTTTTTACGAAGTAGATTACTTAGTAGCCTTTATGATTACGGTTATTTATAACCAATGTAGACGATATTTAGCAACACAGCTGTTCCGTTCTTTAAAATCGCCAGTCTTTGTAAATGTGTCGCCGTTAAATTATTGTCATAAATTTATTTTTTGTTCGGCTCAAATAGCCGTTGAAATAAACTTTAAATCAAAATAGTACTTTTTTCTCTGGTAAATTTCCATTAATTAGAATTACATAGCATAAAACAGCGCTCTTCAAAAGGGGTTTCGCTAAACATGTGGTGGACTTCCGTAAGTTTTGAGAGTTCTTGAGGGTTTCTTGTTTTTTTAGAAAAAAATATTATCTTGCTTTAGTATGTTGATGCACCTATGTCATAACATATTTCTCTTTTGGATGCTCAAGGGTTCTAACTACACAGTCCCGACGCAATCGCAGCTCCAGTAAAGGCGTCGATCTTTTTTTTGAGCCCATCTCCAAATAGCCTTGATCACACGAATTTAAGGCCTAGTTGCAATGAGAGAAAGACAACAAAGCGTTTGTTATTAAAAATGCTGTTCTATTTCACCAATAGTGGTAGCAAAACTATGCTAAAAGCTCATTAAAATGTTTCGTGACTAGCGCAAAAGTATATCAGGGGTTCCGCGGCGACGAAAGATGAAGAGCATTGACATAGAAGCCTCCAGCAAAATACGCATAATAATTGTCTTTATTATGATGCAAACGACATAACAATGGCTTTTTACAACGTAGTTGGTACCAGTTGGATATAGAATTTTCTAGTTAGAAAAGGTTGATATATATATATATATATATATATATACTTTAGGTAGGATTTAAGCTTGTCAAGTTTTTAATAGAATTACAAACTTCAAAATCGAATTTCGAGGCCCCTGAACGTTGAGGCCCTAGGCTTTAGCATGCCTAGCCTGTTGGTAAATCCGGCCATGACCGTGATATTATCATTTTATTTTCTTTCTTGATAGGTTGATGCTCGATTGAGAATCCTCTTCAGTAACCTGGAGAACTACATGCAAAAAGCGCTCTTCAGTCAATTTTCTGGCGCATTCAAAGCACTTCGAGCGAAAAAGTAAGCGCTGATGCAGAAACTGACTCAAGCACAAGTGAAGCAGCATCAGAATCTGCAGTGTCGGTATCTGACTTTGATGCGTATTTGAACTCCTTACATTCAACAGCGGCTACTGAGGCACCAGCTACGGCGTCTGCAAAATTTGATCTTACTGCATTTGGTGAGGTGCTTGTTGATGTAGAGCGGCTTCGAAGATTGAAACTGCCAAATGTTTGGGAGATTATTTCCAAATGCCACCTTATTGTACAACCAGTATCGCGAATCATTAGCTGTTTACCTTGCACGCAGGTATCCATTGAACGTATGCTCTCCCACTTAAAGCTCGTACTTCGTCAAAACAAAGTCCGAATGGGCAATGATTAAACTGATGCCATTGCGTTTATGCGGATAAATAAATCTGTGTAAAGTTGAAATTATTTTATCTTCGCTGTCTTTGTGATTGTTTGCTTTTATTTTTCCTTCTTTTAATCATTTTTGACACTTTCGTACTTTGGTTACAATTTTTGATTGTAGTAAACGACAAATTTCGTACTGCTAAGGTTAACAGTTGTTTTTTTGTTAGCGGAAGCGGAAGCAGTTAAAAATTCACCGTTTCCACGTCCCTGGTATAAAGCAATGATCGTTGGTCAAAAAACATTAGCCCGGCGTGCAGTGGAGAAAGTAAAAAAACATTTTTTATCGAAACGGTTCCTGGGTTTATTAATATTATCCCGAAATCCCAACTCTATAATTACTGTCTAACAAAGTATAATCGATGTAAAGACCTCAGAACATAATTACTGGAACATTTATACAATTACAAAATAAGGGAAAAAGCCAAAATCTGAGCGCATATATTTACTGCATATTTCAAAGCTTAACTGTTGATAATGAGACGATTTCTCTGCTGTTGTTTTACTGATGTTATGGAATGAATTTGAAAACAAAGTAAGGTAAGAGGTCATAAGGTTTGCTTGTTATTGCTACTAGTTAGGCTAATTTTATAGGCTAAACATGCAGACTTATTTGTAGCAAGCTTTTGGTAGGGTTTCATATTCCATTAATGAGCGTATTTGGGAATGCTGAGATTAAGTTAATAGCATTGTGCAACTTATACAGTATATTTAGTTGCCTAAACATACTGAAAAGTCGTAAACCTAAATTGTACTGCAGCCTAAATGACAGGGCAAACTTATGTACCATTTGTTGTATGCTGGATTAGATATTGATGAATAAAATCAGTAATTCTTTAAAAATTTTGGTCAATAATGCTTGCAGGCCAGATGTACTGATATATCAGATGTAATTTTATGACTTAACTATTTCTTAAACAATTTCTAGGCTATTGTCAAGGCCAGAGGTGCACAACACAGGGCACGCACGCCCAACGTGGCACGCCATAAGCTCAAACGTGGCACGTAAACAGTTTGGTAAAAACTAATTCTTGTAATTGGAATAAATTGTAATAACTGACGTTTGTATCGAAATAAACTTAAAGTTATCATGTTTATTTATGTGGTGCTACCTCGTGGTCCTGTTATCAGAAGGTAATAGCTAAAAATATGTAAGTAGGCTAGCGGCTGCAAGGGCGAAGAGGGTTAATTTCGACATGGAGTTTGATCTAAACGGCGCTGCGCAGTGTTGTAACGAGTGATCTCCTAAAAAAAAGAAGTCAGCACCTAGATATAGAGCATGATCAAGCTTTCAGCGGTGCAAAACACTCCCCAGCACTCTGCTGGTGTGTCGCAAATCCATTGACATCTTTTAAAAGTGTCGCATTCAAAAAGTTTGAAAAAGTTGTAATGCACATTGGTATTATGCATTTATACATCTGTGTGCGTGTGTGTTAATGCACATGCATTATGACTGTAGTGTATTGAATCAATAGAACAAAATTGTAATGTATAAGCTTAATTTGACATTATTTCGTAGCAATTTTGTATTCGCAGTTAGAACCAAAATATTTGTTTAGTAACGTGAGTCACATCCCCTGGGACTGAATAATGATGAATAATGGTAGTGAAAAATAAGTTTTCTCGCCTGTGAAACTTGTTGTTCAGTTTATGTTTGTGAGTGAAATGGAAAGCTTGTAAATAAATTGTGTATAGCATCAACGATTATAGTGCTTTCGATAAGACCTCAGTTAAGGTCAAGTGCAACAGAAGATACTACAATGACGTTTGTGTATGCATGCATAGATTGAATTTTATCTGGGCCCGCATGTTTATATGTAAGCCTACCAATAAAATTTGCCCAGCACCAATTTTGAGTTGTACACCCCTGGTCTAGGCTGCTAAGCCAAGAATAATTAAAAAACTTATGGTACTGGTAGTAATGATTAGATAATGGTTGTATTTGCTAATGTACCTACAAGTATTTAATTGGCAAGAAGTTATTTTTAACTGAGGAGCAAAAGGTATTTAGATGGCACTTCTTTTTGGGCCAATTTTTTGGCAAATTGGCACACATTACCAATCTTAGTCCTTTCTTAGCTAAGAGGGCTTATATGTCACTTTTCATTTTTTGCACATTGTCAACTGTTTGGATTTATTTTTTGTGATTAAGCTTTTGAATCATAGAGAAGTTTTTGATATTTCTTTCTCATTAGTTTTCGAAATAATTCCAGAAGTTGGTGTTTGCACTGTAACTTCCCAACATAAATTACAGCTTTTGGTCAGGCACTTTTTTTCGCGCCAAATGTGTGACCTCATATGCAACCTTCCTATTTTATTCATTTAGAGTTTCTTTTTTATTTTTATTTTCTTCCGTAAACTTCCCTATTTCTGAGCTTTCCGTAGTTTAGAATGTAGTTTTTCACGTATTTCTGTAAATCTGTGGCAACAACCAAACTTAGGCTTTTATTCACTTTAAAAACTTAGTTACATCATAACAAATTACATCTGCAAAAAAAAAACACAAACCCTAACATATACGCAGCTCAAGGAAATGAATAGAAGCACATATAGTTCAAAGCACAGAATGCACAGGGCGCGGAACAATTGATTGCCTTGGTTTAGTGGCTCTGCAGATCATGTCGAATGCTTCGTCGGGTTTCTGTGTGTTGGTGTTGTTATCGTTGAGTGGTTCACACAGCACGTCTGACTCCAGAGAAACAAATAGATTTTCAAATCGCAAACCACCACATTGAATGTACGAATGATGACTTTGAACAAAATGCTTTTTGAATCAATTACTATGCTCATATATACGCTAATTTACTAGATCACTTTGCCATGCGTCAGACAGAACTACGCCTGGCCATACGGCTTGGTCACCCAGTATTATTTCATTATAACAAGAGAGCAAGCATTTTTCATGGTGTGTAGATATGTCTATTCCTTTTTGGCAAGTTTTAGGCCAAGGAATGATTCAAGTTTAGATCAACAAATGATTTTAGTAATGAGTTCAACAACTGATTTTATACAATAACGAGCGCGCGAACACAGCGAGAATGTTTACGAGTCGCCCACAGTGTTTGATTTCGGCAAAACATCGATGATCCAAAGTTCTTATCTCGAGGAGTTGCCCTACATCTAACCTATTACTGAGGCTTTGCAAAAGTAGTTTTTGGGAATGCCGCAAGTAAAAATTGCTAACCTTTTGCAAAGTTTCATTGTGGGACCGCCATAAAGAGCTCATCAGAATAACTACAAAGTCGTGTGTCAATGAATTACCATGCGAGTTTGAATAGTTATTCTGATGAGGGGTTTATGGCGGTCCCATTGTTAAGCTTTGCAATATGTTAGGAAATTCATATTGTTGTCGAATATCAAAATTATATTCAAATCCGTTAATCGGAAAGGTGTTTAATTTGACTTACTTACCACAATTAGTTAACTCCACTGACCATTATCACACGACTTTGTAGTAAATCTGATGAGCGGTTTATGGCGGTTCCACCATGTAACTTTGCAATACGTTTGCAATTTTTCACTTCCATTGTTTCAAAAACTACGGTACTTTTGCAAATCCTCGGCAATCGGTTAGATGCGTGCAAACGAGAGAGCTTCTTTCTTCTGTTTGATGTCGCTCAATTTTTATCGCCAATTTGCCTGAAAGTACAACCGAATTTTTTTATTGGAAGAATGACAGTGGCCAGTGGTGGAAGAGCTGCTGAAAGAGAACAGAAGGGACGGTAAAAGCGTTGCCTTACGTGCATTGGAAAGTGCTGCTAGTGATTTTGAGTATGAGCCACACAGCAATCGAACTTTTCACGTATATTGGCATAGGAATTGACTGGGAAATATGTGTACCCTATTTGATATGAAAAAAAGAGTTGGCCTTAATGCAAAAAGTTTTATGTAATAGGTCCAGTCGATGATGTCACCTACTTGTAAGGCATCTAGAGATTATTTGATCACCTCAATATAGTGGCCTGGTGGTAGCGAATGTCATGATGTATTTACTTAAAACCACCGTCTACACGAATTTTCAGGTTCTGGTGATTTTTCTTGTTTGTCTAGTGCCTGGTAGAAAAGTGGCTGTCAGTATTTTTGTCACAACTCCCTAGCATGGATTAGCGCTGATGGTTAGGGTTGAATTAGTGTTAAGGTTAGGATTGGTCAAAGTTGGTTTGGACATAAGTATAGTTTTGGAGTTAAAACTTTAGTTATCATGTGACAAAATTACTGACGGCAATTGGAGTTAAAGGCTGGCACATGGACATTGGTCAAAATTTCACAGCCTCAACACTGATCTCAAAATACTTTGGTTGTGTTTAAGGTATATTTAAGAGACCATTATCTACGAATAAACAACTAATCATAAATTAACAAAAACTATAAACTTACTGGCAATTGTGACACTTAATTTGTTTTAAAGTTAACTGCATTTGCACAAAGTTGATATATATAAATTTTTGGAGTCTTAGCAATAAACAACATGATATTTCATTACACTAATCCGTTAACACTATTATTTGTACTCATTATTACCTTGTAAATGAAACTCTGTTCGACTGGTGGTTGGTAAGGTTTGCAAAATAAAATGCATGACATTTGAAACAAATTATGCCTGAAACTGAATACAAATTATAGCAATGCAAATTGTGTGAGCAATAACAATCTGACATGAAGACCTGAGTATGATACTCAGCTGGCTTAATTTATGTAAAAAATTATAAACTGGATTTGCTGTAGTCATTGTATGGCAGCAACAGTAATGAATTATTTGTCACAAAATTACTGGCAAACTATTTTAGTAATGCAGCAACATAATTTAAGAATGTATGTTGGCTCTGCTGGGTGCATGCTTTGTGCAACTCTAAAATACAGAAATCTAAATTCATGAAAATTCATATTAAAATAGTTAATAACTGAACTAAGAAAATTCATACTAAAACATGGAATTATGAAAATTCACAAATTCTTTCTGAAATAAAAAATAACCAAATTATGAAAACTTGGAAAAAATTACATTTAAAGAGATACAGCGGGGTGGCAAAAATTGCAGAAATACCAAAATTTGCAAAGTCAATGAAAATTCAAAATTTAGCTAAACACTCAATTGGACAAAATTTCAAAAAACTTGTATTTCTTTCATTTTTTAATAGTTTTTTTATAAGTCTGTGTGATATAGTGGGGTTATTCTTGACAAATTACTACTTTTCAGCTATTTTTTCTATTGCTGTAGTACTTGCAGCTTAGCTCCAACCACTTTTTTTAAACATTTGCATATTTATTTACCATTTGGCAAAACTGCATCTTTAAGTTATTGTTGGATCCAGAATTACAGATTTTTAAATGTAGCAGACCTGCTGTAATAAACTTTCCCCCAAGTGGGGTAATTCGGAACAAGGTTAAAAAGTTTAAATAATTTGGAGAGTAATTAAGGAAGATGTAGTAATAGTTGAAGGTGTTGTTTTGATATAGTTGAAGATATTTGCAAATTGATTCAATTCAAATTATAATTAACAGCCTAATTTACTGCCGCATTTATTGGTTGCATTTTGCTTGTTTTGAAAGCATCCTATGGTCGGTATATGTCATCATCATCATCCCATTGCATCTCCCTCAGTCAAGCAAAAATAGCCTAGTTGGAGGTGCTCAAAATTGTTTGGATTTACACATGTTTAAACTCAAGTGTTTATTCAATTTATGTAAAGCATAACTTGATTTATATTAACTTGTCCCAAGTTACCCTACTATACAGCATTTCAAGATGCCTCATTTTTTTTTTAGACAGTGATTAAAACATGTTCATCAAAGTAAAATAGCTATTAAAAATTAAAAAGGAAGTGAATATTAAAAAAGAAGTGGCTATTTTGCCATCTACAGTGTTTTACCCTTGGATTCTTTTTTGACATACACAATTATTGTGACTTTAAATAAGCACATTTGCTGCCTAGCATTGAGTGATGCTGTGACATAGTGGATAGTTCTGCTGCTTTTAAATGTGATGTTTATAGGTTTAACTAGATGGAAGCAGGGTACTCTGATAAAGTTAGCATACATTTTAGGCCACCTGCTATAGAAGTGTAAGGGGGAGTGTAAACTGAGTGTTATATTTTTATCAATGCACTTGTTTAATATGTGAAAGAAATTGACCAATCTTGAATGAATAAAAGTCACATTTTTAATGAATAATCAAAATTGGCCAATCACAAACATTCAACAGCAAAATTAGATAGAGATTCCAAAGAAAAAATGCCAATAATGGCAAATCAGTCACTGCCTATTAAAAATTATCATAAACTTAAATTTTGTAACACAAATTGCAGTGCAGTGCAGGCAATTTATAAACTATACTGAAAATTTGTGGTGCTCTGCAAGCAGTTTTTTTGGCCTTCACCATCTTTACTATAAAGACATACCTGTATTGTTAACCCATTTTTTTTGAGAAAAGAAAAGTTTCTCAATAATACACTACAGACGACCGACCACACTGCTCAGCTGACACTTGACCTTGAAACTTACTAACACTGACCTTGAAACTGATTACCACTTGAGCTAAGAGTTCTATATGTGTCATGAACATGTTTTGAACAAGTTTGGTACAGCTACTTCGTGCTGAGAATTTATTGTTTATTGGCAAATTAGGTGGTACCATGTGATACTGCTAGGAAAAAACAGGTTAAGCTGACTAATCATATAGTCTTGGTGTTTGCTGGTCCACTGTGCTGTCTAAGTGTAGATAACTTACTGGCCTAAAAATTTGGGTTATTAGCTGAGATTAAGCGTGTCCAACCTTTGATTTAAGTTTATTTATGTAGAAAAGTGGACATTAACAGATTAACAGTCAAGTTAGCCAAAATTGTTGAATTTTGGGATTACTAAAACACAAAAATTTTGCAGACTTACCCTAATGCTATTTCTAGCCATAACAAATCGATTATTACTGATATACATTTTTATAGAACTTTCACCTTTCAGTTGTAACCCATTCTTAATAATGTTTTTGCTGCATTTTATGTTTTAGTATGTTGCAAAATTTTGTGCCTTTGCTAACAGATACTTCTAAAATCTTTGCTACTTTGTTTAAAAGAAGCACAACTGTTATAAAAGCATTAGATTTAATGGAGAGTTTGGTAGCCTACATAATGACCTTATAGTCTTTTGTGTCAGCAGTCACCAATAGATGCTAGTTGAAGTTGCAAGACATGATGATACGCATTGCAAACTGGTATTATTTAATAGAACCTTTCCTTTGTGCTGTGTTACTCTCTTGACATAAAGTTGGTCTGCACCCACATAAATATCATATTCACCAAAAAATTTTGCCTGAAGTCCTAAAGGGAATTATAAGCTAGTTTCACAAGGTCTTTAAACATGGTATAAACTTGACTCTGTTTATTGTTTATCAGTTATTGCAGTGTACTTTAGCACAGTAACTGACTATCATGGATGATCAGAGTGGGTATGCCAATCCTCCCACATCACTTGCTGTTGCTCAGGTATTAAATGTAATTGCATTGTGATTTAATTTTATGTTGAAATATAATGATTATAATAAAATTGAAGTTTGTTCTGCTTTTACATATCTGTACCTATGCAGTTTGAAATTGGCTCCAAAAATACATGGCTGCTCTTAGCAGCATGAAATGATGAGAAAACACAAAATCAATAGAACAGTAACATATCTTGACTGCTTAACATCAAACAAAATGGATCATTTTTAGAGCATTGTACCAGTAGTATATGATTTGGTAGTTGGCTATTTAGGTGAATAATCAATGCAAATGGCAATAAATTGACAAATTTAAAAGTATGTTTTTTGTGTTGTAAAAACACAATGAAAATGAACCACAATGAGTTAAAAAGTGTAAAAAGAGCTGTTACTTGTTTGTCAAACAGGTCATCTACAAAAAGCATGATAAAATAATGAGGAGTTAAATGTACCACAAAACCGTTGGCATTTTACACACTCAATGCTTTTTATGGTGATTTTGTAACATTGGTTAGTTAACTTTAAACAACGTGGAATATAAAGGGATTAAAAGTTTTGTGACGTCTGATTAGATATAAGCCTTACTGTTCACAGATTCAGTAGAGTTGAGAACAGACAAGTAGCATGCTGAAAGATTTCTGTCTATGACAAAAAGTGACAAGTTCTAGCCCAATTGTTTTGTTAAGGCTAAAATATGCATGCGCAAACACATTTATGCACAGAGAAATCTCATGCAGAGTTGCACAAAAACTGATATTAATAAATAAAAGCTTTGGCTGACAAGTACTGTACAGCAAAGTGATTGCGAATTAACGTAAGAATTCATGTAATAAATAAATATTTTTGTCAATTGAAGTAACTAGGCTATATTGACTCAAGTCTTCATGCAATAATATTAGTTTTTTATGTGCCTTGGTGCCTTGGTGCCAATGGTATTCCAATTTTGCTTGAGATTTGTTTTGCAGTTGTTGCTCTCATATTTAGGAAAATGTGTGTGCAATGTGCATGCATAATTTAGTCACTTTAGTCTTGAATATTCTACTACAGATTTACGATCACTTATCCGGACGCATTAGGACCTGGGTGGTGTCGGATTAGCCATTTATTATCTTAGAATACACAAACCCAGTTGCTAACCACCTCATCTTAAAATTAAAATATCCTCTAAATCAGACAAGTGAAATGTTAATGAAATACAGGTAAAATGATTGGTACAGGTACAGTACAGCACAAAATTAATTCAGTTTACTTCACAAGAAAGATCATGAAATTACAGTACCGAGTACAGGTACTATCTTCTAGGTCAAATTAGTGCTGGATGACTGATTGCCGGATTAGTGATGATCAACCTGTATTTATTTTATGATTAAGGATCGATTTCTTGCATGGGTTGGCTGGCTTAAATTCCGAGTAAATTGCTATTATTAATTGCCAAAGCCTGAACTTCTACTTTATAAAAAACATAAGTTGTCTATTATCTTTCGCTTAAAGGTCAATATGTCATTCTCTATTATGTTCAAAAATTGATATACTTTTGAAGTTGAGTGTAGGCGATCTATTGCTCGTAATTTAGTTTTTTTTTTGGCCCCGTTGTGTTCACAGAATTTTAGAGGAAGCACTTGTTTCGGACTTGCATGATATTGAGAAGACTTCATCCATCTCGTTAAATATTTGATAAATAAAAAAACCTAATGTTTTATATAAACTAATATGCTTAGGCCTTGCCTAGAGCTGTGCTCACACTGAATTGTTGGAAAAGTTTCGAACCGCTTATTATGAATGTTCAAGTTAAATATTTTGCATATTGCAGCAATCGTACATACCTGACCAACTTGGAGGGTTTGATTCCAGCACTAGAGCTCCAGCTAGTGCGACATCAGCAGACATAAATGGCAGAGTAACAGCTGACATCATGGGTAGTCGAAAGCAGGATATAAGTGACGTTCTTCAGCAAATAATGACCATTACTGATCAGAGTCTTGATGAAGCGCAAGCAAGGTATATGTTGCCTTAAATGTTATGGCTTACAAGGTCACAATGTTAGTTTATTTCAACCATTCATTGATTTTGGTTTCACCTCAAGTCACGGCTGTTTTATTGTGCCCTATCAATGTTCTATGAAGTCAATTTTATTTGGGTTATCAATAACCTCGTGTATAAATACTTTAGAAAGCATGCACTTAATGTCCATCGAATGAAAGGAGCGTTATTTCAAGTTCTTTGTGAAATTAAGGAAAAATCTGGTAAGACTTTTTATCGTATATCATGAAATAAATTAGGCTGACGAAAGCATTTGCAAGTTTTTGGGTTGATGCATCTTATGATTGTGCTTTGAGAAATAAAATAAAAAGACTACTTTACTGGTGTTGTAAGTACGAGCTCACCCAAGTATTTTTGACTTAGTTCACAAAAAGCTTTCATGAAAAAGGCGTGAACTGTCAGTGTAGTTCTCCTGTTTTAGTATTTTTAATTGCCGGTTTGAAACTATTTTAATTAGAACTGATTATATTTTACTGATCCCTTGAAGCTTTGTGTTCAGTTCATCTTACTGTTGTGCAATATTTAGATCTTATTTGTATTAAGCATTGTCACCAAAAATGAGATTAATTGCCTTGGCACAGACATCCTCAGTTTCATGGGTTAGTCATCTAGAACAGTGGTTCTCAAAGTGGGCAATATCGCCCCCTTGGGGGCGAAAAAGGTACAGTAAGGGGCGATAGCGCATTTTCCAAAAGTTAAAATTATCGAAAAATTTACGATTGTACCTGACCAAAATGTCTCCAAATATTAAAAAGCTCATTGAAGATCACCAAGCTCATCCATCTCATTGAAGAACCACTATTTACTATGATTCGTCTACTAGTTTAGGTATTTGTAATAAATTTGTTTGTACTTTTAAGTCTTTTAGTATTGCTGGAGAGAGGGGGGGCGATGATGAAGTATAGATTGCTGTAAGGGGGCAACAGTTACATAAAGTTTGAGAACCACTGATTTAGAACACAACGACAACGTTGAAAACTAACTTTCGAGTATTGAGAAAAGGAATTAGAGGATATACGATTAGTCGCTCCTGAAAGTCCTAACAACACACCTTTTGTTACGATTTAGCCCGTGTAGCTAATTTGGGATGTGTTTACAATTTTAATAAAAGTGTTCTACTGGTAGTTTTTCGTGGCCTACTCATCAGTTGTATCGCAGCAAATGGGTAAGAGCATGAGTGGACACAGTCTATATTACAAACAATTAAACATAGATAAAGAATTTATCGCAAAACACGCTTTTTAAAAATAATCTAAAGTTGAGTAAACTAGAAGTATTTTGTACATAGTTTTTAGAGGAATCCAATGTACTTTTTAAGCATGGTTTGGGTTATCTATTGATGCGATCCCAATGGCATTGCATTCTATTTCGGTCCTTTAATGAGAGACATCCTGCTGAACTATTACCATACTGTTCTAGTAATGACTACAGGAAAGCAGTCTAAAGCATTTTCCAAGTATTGCTCTATTTTCAATACTGGTGGCTTTCAACCCTGATGTGTTATTTAAATCTATTCAGTAATGTGTCAGTCATTTTCTTCTGCATAGGATGTACTAAAAGACGCCATGTTTAACGGTTAAAACCAATTAGGGTTGTTGGCAACTCGCATTTGACAGCGATTTATATTTTTATTGTATTTGCATTCACCTTATTTTACATTCTCTAATTCTATCAATTAAAAGGAAACTTTCTCGAATAAAATAAAAGAGACTTTTTACCAAGTTGTTTTCTAGTCCGTATTTCGAAGTTTATTTGCTTTTTCGTTTTTGTTATCTGGTTGGTATTTAATCTAAATGAACAATTCTCATTAACGGCAGTCGGCTGACGTCTACAGCACAGCAATGTGATTAATCGTACTATGAAAAACAGAAGCGTTCCATTTGGTGAAGTCACGCTTTAACTAAAATCCTCTTTAGACTCGTGCCTTTTGACATAGGCAAGTCGATAGCGCACACTACAATCAATTTACTTAATGTGTGCCAGCCTCTGCAGTAACAGAGGCTGATATCCATCTGTACACTTTACACAAAAAGAGATGTATTGCTGTGAGATATTTTTGTGCGATTAATTTCTAAAAAATGCGCTCTCACTTTTGTGTGCTTTACATCATATTAGAGGCAAGTAGTTTCTGAAATAAGGTTGTAGGGTACATTGTGGAAAGTGGGTTTAGTACAGATTAACGAATCGTCGATCGAACAGCTTGTGTTTTTCAGCGCTGAACATGCGTCCGCCTTTGGAAGACGAGCCTCCTGACCCTCAGCAGTTACGGTTGGATAGAATGCTTGAATCAGAGGTAGGTTTGCTATTTGCATTATGTAAGTCAGTTTTAGGATTATCATCGTTGTGATTGACCCATTGTTAGCTAATCGTTTTCCTGGATACTTGTGAGTTGATTCGCTTTCTTCATGAACCGTTAATTTTACTAATAACTTGTTTCTCATTCATGGCAATTGTGTAGAAAGGTGAAGCTAAATTGTTCCCCATTAACTTTGTGATCACATTGTGTCAATTTGAGTCGAGCTATTGATAAGACATTACATTGTAGTTCACAACAAAATATTGTTATTAGCCGTATCCATCAAATTGGCGTGTAAAGCATGCATCCCTTTCATGGTCAAAACAATTTTTTATCAGAGAATTTATATGAACAATCGCTTAGCATAGTACGTGCGTTTAGTATAGCCAACGCCTATGTACGGCTGTGATTTTATCAGTTTCATTCATGCACATGATGAACATCGCTGAGAAAAATGCCGATAAATGTCTGACTTAGTCACGTTATGCACCTGTTCTGTTACTGCTTATTTTGTCATAGATTTATATTATCGCTATTGCCACATTTTGACCAGCGGGTGCTATTTTTCATCAAGCCCTCATTTCGATCTAGTTATTTTGTACGAGTGATTACGTGGCTGTATTCCTATGTATGGCACAGGTTGCCACCAGCTGCAGTTGCATTGCTGTAAATTTTTTTAGGACGCAGCTTTGTTAGTTTTCACAATTGTTGTTGTATAATAATGCTAATAGCCTGTCACAACTACGCCGAACTATTGCCGTCTCAACACAGCTATAGCAAGAGATCTATAAATTCTACTATGAAAGCTTTTGTTAAGCATTATAAAGAAATTGGACCCAACGTGTCACTTTTTATATCTGGTATTAACTTCATGCAGTTTCCGGTTGCCTTGGCATTTTGGCAGTGTTATGGGCCACGGAGCTTTTGCTTGCGCTTAAGCATCATTTGCATTCGTATGAAAAGGCTCTAGGCATCAAGATAATTGACCAAAGTCTTGATGCAAAAGTCTATGGTTAGTGGCATATATTCGTTGCATGGGCGGTGTCTTATCTTGAAAGAACGGGAACTTACGGCAGCGCTGATATTATTGGCAGTATCACTGCAAATACTTTATGCCACGGCGATTTTGGAAGTTCCCTTGTAAAATCAGTGCAACGAAACCGGTTGTTGTTTTTTGCGGCACAGCTACTGATGACAAATCGAGTAGCGAAGCAGCTTTTCTCAAAGTTATTTCAAAATTTGGTTCCACCAATAAAAGCTGTTAATATTATCCAGGGTGTGGTTGGACCTGAGGGAAGCGGTTCTGCCGCCGCCGTTGCAGCTGCGACATCAGCCGGCAACGACAGTGTTGAGCACAGCGACTACCGCTCCAAGCTTGCTACCATAAGACAAATCTATCATAGTGAACTCGAGAAATACAATCAGGTATGTACTGCTCGCTGTGATCAGATCTATTAAAAAAAAAACAGGTCGCTCGGTGCGATTGATGCGAATTAGATTCTGATGCTGCAAAACATCAAAATATATGTAAAAATAGTGTTTTGTGAATTACTTTTCAGCAATTATGACGAAACAATTTTTAATTAAAGGTTTTTGTGTTTACGTCTGGTCTTTTACTAATCTATAATGCGAATTATAATCAATGCAAACTCACTTGACCTGACGCGAGATTTTGCTATATTAGATTGTATTGTGAAGAAATTCATCTGCTTTTTTCTTGATGTTTATCTGAGTGTACAACCGTAACGGTATGATATTACGGTATTTTCTTTTTGTAAAGTACTCTTCCTTTCGCGAAAATCTAATAACCGGCTTTTCGGAAAAAAGTCAGTTTTAGCAAAACCATCATTGCTCTTGTGAATGTTTGGTGATCCATAGTTACGTACTTACGTTGTACTGAAAATTCAAACGTTTCAAAATCTGACTCTACCATTTACTTTGAAATGATAAAGTAAAAGCTTTAATTTTTTTGAAACCCTAAAAAAGTCACTCATTTGATTTTATAGATAGTTTGGAGGTGCTTGTCTAACAATCGTTAAGCTATAGTTTAACCTCGTAATCGTGAGGCCGCAGGTTCCATTTCACAATCGTGAGGTTGCCGATTCAATTTTACAATCGTGAGGTTGCCGATTTAGTTTCACATTCGTGAGGTTGCCTGTTCAATTTCACAATCGTGAGGTTGCTTGTTCAATTTCTCATTCGTGAGGTTGCTTGTTCCATTTCACAATCGTGAGGTTGCCTATTCAGTTTTACAATCGTTAGGTTGGCGATTCAGTTTTACATTCGTGAGGTTGCCTGTTCAATTTCACCATGGTGAGGTTGCTTGTTCAATTTCTCATTCGTGAAGTTGCTTGTTCAATTTCACAATCGTGAGGTTGCCTATTCAGTTTCACAATGGTTAGGTTGCCGATTCAGTTTCACAATCGTTAGGTTGCCGATTCAGTTTCACAATCGTTAGGTTGCCTATTCAGTTTCACAATCGTTAGGTTGCCTATTCAGTTTCACAATCGTTAGGTTGCCCATTCAGTTTCACAATGGTTAGGTTGCCGATTCAGTTTCACAATCGTGAGGTTGCTTGTTCAATTTCACAATCGTTAGGTTGCTGATTCAGTTTCACAATGGTCAGGTTGCCGATTCAGTTTCACAATCGTGAGATTGCCGATTTAATTTCACAATGGTTAGGTTGCCGATTCAGTTTCACAGTCGTGAGGTTGCTTATTCAATTTCACAATCGTGAGGTTGCTTGTTCAGTTTCACAATCGTTAGGTTGCTGATTCAGTTTCACAATCGTTAGGTTGCCCATTCACTTTCACAATCGTTAGGTTGCCGATTCAGTTTCACAATGGTGAGGTTGCTTGTTCAATTTCACAATCGTTAGGTTGCTGATTCAGTTTCACAATGGTCAGGTTGCCGATTCAGTTTCACAATCGTTAGGTTGCCGATTTAATTTCACAATGGTTAGGTTGCTGATTCAGTTTCACAATGGTGAGGTTGCTTATTCAATTTCACGATCGTGAGGTTGCTGATTCAGTTTCATAATCGTGAGATTGTCGATTCAGTTTCACAATCGTGAGGTTGCTGATTCAATTTTACAATTGTTAGGTTGTCTGTTCAGTTTCACAATCGTTAGGTTGCCGATTCAGTTTCACAATCGTGAGGTTGCTTGTTCAATTTCACAATCGTGAGGTTGCCTATTCAGTTTCACAATCGTGAGGTCGCCGATTCAATTTCACAATCGTGAGGTTGCTTGTTCAGTTTCACAATCGTTAGGTTGCCGATTTAATTTCACAATGGCTTTGTTGTCTGTTGAGTTTAACAATCGTGAGGTTGCCGATTCAATCCTCACATGGCTTCTGTATTGTGCCTATGAAATATAACACCTGATGATAATTGTGCTAGTTGTTAATGTTCGCGTCAGAACTAACAGTGCAATCGGTTTTGAAGCGAATGCGTTTTTCAGTTGTAAACTGCATGGAGGAGTGAGACCGCATTTTGTTGTAAATGTATTGCTGGTGATAATGTTCGTGTAAGTGTTTTGACTGTGAGCTTGTTATTCATGTTAGTTAACCTAGCTATTTTTCGATACATTAAGAAATAATGTCTATCGGCTCTTTTTAACTCTTGAGACATTTTGTTAGCGATAAGAGAGTAATTTTTCACAGATCTATATTTTGCTCTACTTCATTCCATTTGCTCAGCGACAACTAGAAGATCTATAAAAACCATTTTTTTAACACTGAGGCTCGGCTTGACGACGGAATTTAACGAAAAGCTACCGATCGCTAAGGCGAGTGAATCATTTCGATTTCATGAGTGTTCGGCCATACCCATTCCGTGAAAGATCGGGTTGCAACGACAGCACACTAAGCTGGTACGGTTTTAATGCGCAGGCCTGCAGCGAGTTCACAACCCACGTCATGAATTTGCTTCGGGAACAGAGCAGGACGCGTCCAATATCCGGTAAGGAGATCGACCGGATGATCGCTATCATTACGAAGAGGTTCAACGATATCCAGTTACAATTGAAGCAAAGCACGTGCGAAGCTGTCATGATTCTGCGATCGCGCTTCCTCGACGCTAGGTGGGTGTGACGATGAAACTCAAAAACCGGTGCAATGGTGTAGTGGTTAGAGCGTCTGCTGCGCAGTCGGTAGACCTGGGGTTCATTCCCCTTGTCGAGTCATACCAAAAGACTTTAGAGAATGATTTTCGCAGCTTTCCTGCTTGGTGCCTAGCATAAAAAAGGGATAGTGTGGAGAACAAGCCGGCACGCTTGCTTGTGTTTTTGGGCAAAGCACTTAACGGGACGCCTCCACCTTTATGTGTCAGACAGGTGGCCTACCCCTACTTCACCAGGTTACAATTGTGAAGTTGCTCACCCAGCATGTCGTAAAGAGGCGACTCTTGGGTACCCACCAATATAATAGTCCTTGTTGGTGGTAGGCTACCAGTCACTCATGACTGATTCGAAATGGGCTGCCATCTTTCCCCTAGCCTAATTTGAATTAGGTTGACGGTATGAACCTGAATTGCCGTTTGTGCCGTATTTCCATCCTGAGGAAAAGAAGGGGTAATCACAACAACAACATAAAACTCAAGGTAATGTATGCAAGATCTTCATTTTGTTTAAGTGGAATGCAGTTTATTGTTTGGCTATGCAGTGACTTGGCTCAGCTGTTAGCCCGGCTTTAATGTAAATAGAGGTCAAGTTGCCTGGAGATCTACGTTTGCATGTTCTTGTACACTATAATAAATTAAGGATTGCGCTGGAGTAGTTTCTGCCTGTTATTTTACGCCCTCTAAAGCTCGCGTTTCTGGCAAAATAAGCAAAAACACTTCAGCGCACACGTCGAGATGGAACTGGTGGAAACCTGGTGTATGTTTCACTGTGTGCGTGAGTCTTGTTTTGAACTCAAAGTCTCGCGCGCAATCGCTTACTGATGCATCAGCGCAGGATCGATGCACGCTTACCAGCTATATGACACGATAACTTGATGTGTGGTCTAAATGAGCGCGTTTTTGCTCTGATTTCAAGCTTGTTTGAAACAGAGACGGTTTTCTTCTGGTATGTAGATTGTTTATCCGATTAACTTTGACAGGCGAAAGCGTCGAAACTTCAGTAAGCAAGCTACCGAAATACTTAACGAATATTTCTACTCGCATTTAAGCAATCCTTATCCGAGTGAGGAAGCAAAAGAAGAACTAGCAAGGAAATGTACAATAACTGTATCACAGGTGAATCGATATCGATTTATATTGGATTGGATATAAATTACACCCAGTTTGTGTGCATCTCCTGTTGTTGCAAGGTCCCAGTACAGTGTATTGATATGTTAGCAACTTCCATTGCCGGTACTTTGACCGACTAGTTCTATCGGGTGTCATGTTAGCGCTGGTTAAGCGGGACGTCACCACCTATCCGCCACAAGTTATACCGTTAAGGCTCTTACCAAAGACACGGCAAGCAAACTGGACGGCTTTTTCTCCTCATCTATCCATTTCGTGCCGAACGTCAAGCAGGGAAGCTGTGAATATCGTTCTCAAAGTCTTGGTACGAGTCGGTAAGGGAATTAAACCTTTGTCTACCGACTGCGAAGCGGATGCTCCCACCACTACGGTACCGTACTAGTTTGGTAGAGATATCGTCAAAATCCCACTAAAATAGATTAAGTTTTCTGGATACTCTCGTTTCCTCAACACGATTAACCTTTTCCCTTGAAGAGGTTCTCACGACTTTTGCAGTCATATACTGGTAGTCAATGGTTTTTCGTATATTGTGTGTTAAATTGATATTTATTTTCGATGTTGTTGTTGTGATTACCCCGCCTCTTCCTCGGAGTGAAAGTACGGCACGTACGGTTATTTTCGATACTAGCACATAATTGGCATTTGTATAAATAGAAATCGATTTATCCCCTGAAAGAAAATATAGGTTGTGGAAACGTTGGTAAGTACTTGCAAAATATGTCTGTAGGTGTATTTTTACCAGATGCGAAACACAAATCTGACAAATTGATGCAACGATGTAAATTCATATTACGAAATAGAAATGTAAATACTGTGTATGAAACTTGAATACGTAATCTCGGTAAAATACATTGTAATTTCATCCTATTTTTAGGTTTCAAATTGGTTTGGAAACAAGCGAATTCGTTACAAGAAAAACATCGGCAAATTTCAAGAAGAAGCAAATTTGTATGCTGCCAAGACAGCGCAGGCGGCTGTCAATGCAAGTAAGCTTGTTTGACAGCTAGTTGAGGCTTTTTCTAAACACAAGATTAATGGCGTCAACTCGTTTGCCAAGACCAATGCTAAATATACAAGTGTTTATAAGCCAAAAACATGTTATTTTCTGATGTAAAAGATAGAGGCAAAAATCTTTTATCTTTGTTATGGCCCGGACAGATGATACATTTGCAAGTCATGGGCAAGACTTTTAGCAGGAGCTCAAGTTTCAACCGGGTCTTACCAAAAATTGAGATGGTGTTTTTGCAGCTCTTCTGTTGTGACTGGGAATATGTAAAATAGTTGATGCCACTTAGACTTAACTTGCAGCAATCATAGCAGTAAATTAGAGATTAGTTTTAGTGCACCACTTGTTCTAACCGGCGTATCTACAGACGAAACGTAGTAGAGAACGTTTTGCAGTGATCCAGTTTTGACTTTTTGAATTCGCATGTTAGAAAATGCCAAACGTCTGCCTTCTTTTCATTGTGATATTTAGTAGCGCGAGGACTAAAAATATCATTTGCTAGCTTGCAATTGCTCGACTTGTATTGATTGGCCCGCTCCGACTCTAATATACTGAAAAGATTGCGCTACATGTTACACGTTGCTGACGTTAATTTTATTTTAATTGCATGATGTAGTTGCTCATGTTTTTCTTCGGATCGATTTCCTGGGCGATGTTGGTTGTTTTCGTTGTAAATAAGAGTTAGTGTAATGCTGCAGCGATGTAATACAGCTTGTGCTACGAGTTATTTGTGTTGGTTTTGAATGTAAAGTGAATTTTTTTTTTTTTTACATCACAGCGCAAGACGTAGCAACCCCACCAGACATGGAGTCAAATTTATGCAACGACAGCAACCTCGGCTCTCCTGACACCGGTTCTGAAACACCGACAACGCGAAACAGTAAGTTAGAGTTTTGAACAAAGTTTTGTATATTTTCTAACAGTTGTATGCTCCAACGCCATGAAAACCGTTACAGTTGTACACATCTGTACATCATTCATACATGTCGTTACGGTCGGTGCAAGCCGAAGCTTGAACCCGTGGCGTGGGCTATTAAATGCAAACGCCGGTTCCTCCCGGCGATGCCGCGTGGAATTACCGCATTGAGCGCTGTAGCTGAATGAACTTGGGTGTAGTGTTATTCTTAAAACGGTTTCACTTTGCCTGAATTCGAAATCTTACTTTTGAGACTTGATGCAGCGACTGCAGTTACCCGACTCATGACTTATTTCAACATTTCATTCTGCTTTATTCTTCTACAAACTACGCCTCACTTTCTTCAGCAACTGATTTATATGACCTCTGGTCATGGCTACATTGTCTTCCGGCAACCCTCATTTTGAGGAAGGGATTGCCTAGCAACATTGCTGTTACCAACAACAACATCCCGCCTCTTTTCAGCATGTTTTCAATGAGATCCATATTTTAAATTTTCAACAGAATTGGCTTAGGTTTGTGTTTCGATATTTTGCCTTCACTGGATCGCGATGGTGAAAGTGCTCAGTAAGTCGTTGGGGGCGACTTTTGTGTACCCACCAATGGTGATCCGCTTTAGTAAGGAAACTACCCGTATACATTAAAGACTAGTTTGCTTCCGCTTTCACGTAGCCAGATTTCGTACTTGTTTAATTCCGTTTGGGTTTTAATGCGTGCGTATTCCAGTACCCTCAGTGCCTTTTTGAAATTGTTATTTTCAGATTATTCCAGCCCGTCACAGCAAGGATTTGCTTCACAGGGAGATGTGTTCGTTGGTGTGAATGGAGAGAATTACCAGAACCAAAGTCAAACTGTAAGCTAAATGCATGTGTTAGATCTGTGGTTTTCAAACTTTTTAAGGTGATGGACTCCTTCTGCTTGTTGAATTGAAAAAAGACCTTCATCATGGCCCATTTGCTCATTTCATGATAGTGATCAATTTTATAGGAGTGCAATTTGTGGTGGGGTCCAGTTTTTTCCTCTTTTCATGAAAATGAACCTTTTTTGGATAGTAAGTTTTTGTGGGGCATGTAAAAGCTGTCTAATATGCCAAAACTTCAAGTTATCTCGTACCTCTTAAAATTCCTAACAAATTTCCCGGGCTCCACGGACCCGAATTGAGAATCATTGTGTTCTTGAAGCAAGATAACAATGTGGTTATCGGTGAAAGCATGTCTCATCTTAGTCGTCACTGAAGTTTTGGACCTAAAGCAATATATTAATGACATTTTCAAGCAGAAAATCCAATCTACTCCTACCTCCATACAAAGAATTTTTGTCCTTACACTCTTAAACCTGCTGTGTAACAGTTTGGTAACGGTTTGGAATACAATGACATCACAGTAAACAAATTATTTACGAACTTCGTTACACTTTTAGCAAAACATCGTCTTCTGCAGTGAATCTAGCAGTGGTAGTCAGCAACACAGTGTATACAATGATGACGTCAAAAGGACGATTTAGCAAGTGCTGCTTCTTCTTGTGACCTTGCTCTTGGCATGTAGCATCTGCTGTGGGACTGTTGACTGCTACGAGCTGATATTTTGAACTGCTACGATGTAGCATTATATGCTTCTTGAGAGGATAATGATTGCTTTTGGCTCCGTTATTGGAGCCTACTCCGATTTGATTGTTTCGTGGCATGGGTCCGTAAAGCCAGTCATCGCAGATGGTTATGAGACAGGGGTGCAGAGTATTGTCTGTGTTTTATTCGTCAGTACCACACCTGCACCGCTCAGCAGCTGACAGTCTTGATTTAGGTAGCAGGCTGCAAATCGTTTGATGCCGCTGCTAAGATGGCACCGTATGCTTGGCAAGTAAACTTTACATAAAGTAGGTCTCTAACCGATCTGTTTTCCTTTCAGAAATCATACATTGATATTGTTGTATACGTAAAATGAAACCTATTGATGATTTGGTTTCAATTTGTATCTTTTTTTAGTAGCTCGAGTTCAGTTGCAGTATATATGTTGCGTGTTTTCCGAATAAGAATAGACTTATCAGAAGAGCTACGCCGTTTTGTTTGGTGCTGTTTATGTGTCTCTTTGTTGTGTATTGAGTCGGTAGTTGTTTGCATTTATATTCTGCACACATCTTATTTTCGCGTCTTAAAAGTAATCATTTTAAGCGAATAGAATGCTTATTGTAAGAGGAGACTTTCGGGCGCCGTACAATGGTAGTCGTCCTTGGAAACGGGCTAGTCAGTTTGCATTTTGTATTCAAGATTGGTATGAAAATTGTCGTACACCGATATTAATACTTTATTCAATATTTAATGTGCTGTCTAAATAAAATGCTGCCCGTTACGTATGTTTAGTAATAATATATTTATCTGATAAATGAAATGGAAAGGAGCAATATAAGTTCTTACTTTGCTGGCGAACCATGTCGAAGCTATGTACATGGTTACTGGTGCATTTCCTGTTACAAATAGTCGTATCACATGATAGTTGAGCTACAAACCACCCAATTTTACATCAATTTAAAAAAGCACGAGTGTTCTAACTTTTTCCCCCACTCCCTGTTCTTGAAAATCCCTACGAATCCCAGCTTTTTAAAGCAACCATCTTAGAGCCCTATTATACATAGCATAAGGCTCTCACGTGCCCTGCTTTTACGTCAAATTTGTATTAGCAAGATCCGGCATTTGATAAATTAAAGAACTTCAGTCACAAATTGCATCTCAAAGCGTAGGCTACTGCATTGTGAGACGGTTGCTTAGGTTTGTTGTCTATGAGACGTTAAATTGTCGGAAGTGAATTTGATAAAGCAGCCTAATGTCAAAGCGTGCTGAAAGTTATATTTTGATGGTGACTAAAGTACAGCTGCTTCGACTCCCCCTTACGAACAACAGGGGCCCCCTTCCAGAGAACTTCTACAAACTGGTTTTAGACTTTTCAAAACAAATATATGGTCTCCTGAAAATAAAAAAGGTTTTTACTTTTAAGTTTGGACAGAAACCCTAGTTTACCACAAGTTATAAAGGTTTTCAATGAGTATTTGGCCAATAAGGGCCTCTCCCACATGAAAACTTGCCACCGGCCTCTATAGTCCTTTATCCACCGCTACCTATGTGCTCGATTATTCGGGACCTCATAAGATCGCTAGTCGATGAAACAAGCAATCGTTACGCTACGTAATAGTGCTATTGGTTTTCACAAAAACAATTGCGATGTGAAAGCGATATTGACCACAAAGTAGGTTTAGGTGCATTAGTAAACGGTGGAGGGTGAAAGTCATCTTTGTCAGAAGACCGAAAGTAACGATGCCGTTATTTTGAGCTAAATTATCATTACAGCTTTGCTGTCACCACAGTGACGTTTATTTTTGTGCTGGATGTCGCGAAATCTACCGTCGACTGATCATTCAAAGGTTGATTCCTTGAAGTCGGTGCGTTATTATTTGTGTAGAACGACAAAGTTTCATTCACGTGACTATTTTTTTCCTTTGTTTCTAGTTCACTTTTTGGAGGAGATTTGTAACACCACAAAGGCACAAAAATTTGAAATAATGAGAGACCATTTTGCCAAATACAGCTAAAAAGAGTGGAAGTTAAAAGCATTTTTGATTATTTCCAGCGTTTTTGTATAATTGCAATGTTTCTGGTGGAGATAGCCCACGTCGCCAGTTTTATTTCACTGCTTTGGTCAAACAATGGAGATGCCAAGATGGTGTGCAGTGGATTTTGACACGAAATCATCAACCAGTGGCCGCATGATTCAATGTTAGAAAGAAAAATTCAAAAAACACGGGACTGTGCATGATCTCAAAAAAACAGAATCAAGTATAAGTTCTCTCAATGTTGTTTTGTTTAAACTGACCCGCAAAGGCAAAAGAAATAATCATTGGTAGTAGGGAAAAGTTTTGTAAATTGGTACCAAGCTGTTTTGAGACTAATTTCATGGTTCGATGCGGAAATTGTCACACAATAGGAAGGTTGCATGTGACGTCACGGATTTCGCGCCAAAAAAAGTGGATGACCAAAAGCTCTAATTTATGCTGGAGAGGTATGGGGCGAACACCAACTTTTGGGGTTATTTTGAAAACTAATGAAAAATTAATTAAAATTTGGAATGAATTATTGCTAGTTGGATTCTCGGAAAGAAATAAATTTGACCAAAAGCAATTTGGTTGAGATTTGGTCGTTTTGTTGGCTAGCCTAAGCCTAGTACAGTGGGCTAATTTTTAAAAAAATGCCCCTAAGAGAAGTGTCATCTAACTACCAGTTGCTCCTCACTTAAAAATAAACAATACCAATTAGATACTAGTCGGTACATTAGCAAAAACAACCATTATTTGATCACTACTACCGGTACGGTAAGCTTGCTGGTAAGCTTACTTGCTGTCTCCATGAGCAAGGCATTTAACGGTATGCCTCCATCTTTATGTGGCAAACAGGTGGTGGGGCCAAGCAGTCTACCCGTCGCGGTGATCCAGTGTGACAAAAGACATGCAAACAGAGCATGAGCTCTACGCATGAATCAACAAATCGGTACCGTAATTTTTGTATTACCCTTGGTCCAGCAGCCTAGGTAATAGCCCAAACAATTGTTTAAGGAGTGGTTAAGGTCACACAATTACATCTGACATATCAATATGACTGGCCTGCAATTACTATTGACAACAAATTTCAAAAACTTACTGATTTTATCCAACAATAACTAATCCAGCATATGTCAAACGGTACAGAAGTCTGCCCTGTCATTTAGGCTACAGTATAACTTAAGTTTACAACTTTTCAGAATGCTTATGCTACTAAATATACTGTATAAGTTACACATTACAATTCACTTAAACTCATCATTCCGAAACACGCTGATTAATCGAATATGAAACCCTCACAGAAGCTGGCTACAAATAAGCCTGCATGTTTAGCCCATAAAATTAGCCCAACTATTAGCAATAACAAGCAAACCTTAGCACCTCTTATCTTACTTTGGCCTTAGATTCATTCCTTAACATCAATAAAACAACATATTTAACGTGCATTCGACAACTGTCACGTTTCTTCATTTGCTTTGCAAAAAACGATATCACTCCTATTCAATTCAATGCAAAAACAGTGATTTTGGTCATCCACTTTTTTCGAAAGCGCATTTTGATGACGTTTGATCACGTGCGTGCAACCTTCCTATTTAAGACCTCTTGACAAGACGTAGAAAAGGCATTAGCGTTTGTTGGCAAAGCCTCCGGTAATAGGCTGTCGATAACAAGAAAGAAATCCAAGGTGTTTGATCTTATTTTAGGTCCTTTATTGTTTACCTTAAATAGAAAGGCTGGGAAAAATATGAATTTAACTGAAACGCTACACATGCGTGTGAACATTCCTGTGTACTCTGCTAAAACCAAGTTTAAGTGCTAGGTTAAGGAATGATGAAAAGTAATTGAAAAGGTATCATACTATGTTGGTGAAAAATGGACTCTTACATCTCGTGGAAAATGGACCCGGAGTCCAATTTACACAGAGGAAAGCATTCATCCTGCCTAATAATAAAAGAGGCATAGGAAATTTTCTTACGTTTTTTACTATTTTTGGAATAACACACAAATATAGACTAGCTTACTTGGTCAGCAGACGTGAGGTTCTATGCTAGATTATACTGGGTTGATTGGGGTAAAACTTGTGGCTCATTGGGAGAGGTTTTTTTGCTCAAAACATGTATTTCTAAGAAGCATATTAGAGAAAACATTTGTAGCCAATATCACAAATTTTTTCTGCAATATTTTTGCCCAAAAACAAAATTTAGCCTCCCTCTTTCTGAAACAAAAAAAAACCTTTTCTGGCCTTTGGACTTTTTGGTTTAGCTCTTCCTTTACCAAAATCTTGGTTGAGTACCTGCATATAATCATACCAGTACTGTATAGCCTATAGCATTGAACACTCACATGGCTTTAATTTTTTGTTATATTTTGCACATTTGTAGGTGATTACAATATTGTTTAAATATAGTTGATTAAAATGTCGACGCGAGCTTCACAAAAAGGCAAAGAAGTTTATGGAAGATGGGATGAAATCGCAATGACTCTTGCTATAGATGTGGTTCAAGCTGGCAAAATGAGAATTAATAATATAGCAGCCAAAGAGTTCTCTGTTCCAAAAACTACTCTTATCAGAAGACTAAAAGGATGAAATAAGTTTGCTCATGGTGGCAGTAAGATTTTGCGAAGATCGACTAATCTTCCTCGTTATATTGAGAATGAGTTGGCAAATCATGTCAAAGAAATGGAATCAAGGTTTTAACAATGAAAAACAGGTGGCTAAGGTGGAGTGGCAGCAAGGATTTTTATGTAGGCATCTAGATATTTCCTTAAGTCACCTGAAGCAAGATCGTTAGCAAGAGCGTCTGATTTTCACAAGCCAAAGGTTAAAAAGTTTTTTGAATTATTTAGTGTAATCCAAAAAGAGAACCAGTTAACCGCTGAGTATGTGTACAACATAAATGAAACTGGTATTAATGTCATTTAGAAGGTACCCAAAATTCTTGCAAAAAAGGGCAAGTCTCAAGTTGGATTAGCCACAAGTGGGGAGAGAGGGCAAAACGTCACAGTTGTGTGCTGCATGAATGCAGTCAGGAAATTATGTACCTCCAGCATTCATATTCCCTCGCGTTCGTATGAAGCGCGAATTGCAGGATGGTGCCACACCACTAAGCATGTTTACTTGTCAGGTAAGTTGATTAGCCAAGGTCGAATGCAATTAACCTAGTAATAGATATGTATTTTTGAATAATGTAACCCACCATATTGTTTTTTATAAGCAGTGTCATTGCTTTGTAAACATGTTGATGCTGTGTTTTCAAATACTTGCTTTACCAACTGGATAAAACTCAAGTTCTTTTTCTTGTTTCAAATATGCTTTTATATTTCAGAAAAATGGCTGGATGAACAATGGCATTTTCTTTGAGTGGATGAAACATTTTATCCAGCATTCCAAACCTACCAAAGGCAAAAATGTATTACTGATTTTAGATGGCCATAAAAGCCAGACCCAGAATACCCAGGCTTTAGAGTTGGCTGCAAAAAGTGGTGCTATTATGCTTTCACTACCACCCCACACAAGCCATCGGCTTCAGCCACTACACGTTGCATTATTCAATCCCTTAAAAACCTATTACTATCAACAAATTAATCAATGGATGCGAGCAAACTTCGGTATGCCAGTGCGAATGACCTAAATGTGTCGATTATTTGGATTGGCGTATGGAAGAGCTGCAAGTGTGAGCTATGCAGTAAATGGGTTTCAAAACCGTGAAATATTTTCAGTCAACATGCTTGTTTTTGACGAAGCTAATTTTGCTGCTGCTGAAGTCACGAATCAACTAAGTTCAAAAGAAAATGTTTCTGTGGTTGGTGTAACTACTGCTACCAGCTTGTCTGTAGATACCTTCACCGATTTGCCTTCTAGTTCAGACTCACCTTCCATCTTCACTATTGATGCCCTCACTAACTTGCCTTTAAGTTCAAACTCAGCTCCTCTGTGACTGCAGACAACTCTGCGAAACTCCCTGCAGAAACGCTTACTTTACTTCATGAAATAAACCAAAGTGCTGAAAATATTGCTTGCAGCAGCACAAACACAAAACAAGTTCGTAACACTTCATCCGATAACCAATTTGCAAAAAAACGAGTGACCGTGCAAGACATCAGCCCGCTTTCAAAGAAATGAGGTCTGGCAATGCTGGTGGTAGACGTCGAAAAACATCAGGGGCAATAATCCTAACTGGATCTCCACACAAAAAGAGCCTTAAAGGCGTAAACAACTCAGCAGTGTCAGTACCCTCCAAAACAGTTGTTACTTTTACAAAGCCAAAACAAAAGAGAAAGAAGCTTGAAAAGAGCGTGAACAAGACTTTTGTTTGGGAGTACATAGTGTGCGGTGATTCTGCTGACGAGGACTGGATCCAGTGTGCGGCATGCAAACAATGGGTTCACGAAGAATGTGCCTATATTTGAGATGACAAGTATTATTATTGTGACATTTGTGCTGACAATTAGTGTAGTGTTTTGTACATGTCTTTTGCTACTGTTGTAAATAAATTTCAGTTATTTTATTGCATGACCAGTTTATATAGACATTTTATACAGCTAGGGTCACTGTGCGATCAGGAACTCCTACCTTGCATATGTAGTATTTTAATACTAAATAGTAAACCTAACCTTACATAACATCAAAGCATGTTAAACGACGTGTAATTTTGACTGTTTTTCAAAAGGTCCATTTTACACACATACCGTATAAATTGGACCCTTTTGATAAAAAAAATAAATATCAATTTTGCATCTGTACGACTAAACAGAAGCTTGATACGATGGCACAGTATACCTTTTATCCACCTTTACTGGTGCACAAAGCGGGGAAGAGACTGGAGCTAAGCTGTTGATTTTATTGCATTTTTTGCTTAAGGGGTCCAAATTACACAACTTTCTCTGACAGGTTAAAGGCAAGGCTGAATAAAAATAGCTTCGTTGTTCCCCTGTCAATCAATAACTAAGGTCGATTTTCTCAAAAACATGATTTTGGTAATTATCAGGTTTTGTCATATCATTGAAGAATAACGCTGCCTCCCTTTTCCCAGTCTTTAGTTCGCCACTGGAATAATAGTTTTCGTAAATAATACTTTTTCTTGTAGATCTGTTTGATTTTAATTTTTGATTGTTGTCGTATGCTTTGATAGAATGTTCGTTGATGGTTAAAACGAGGATCAATTCGACGACACCGTCGTTCTTTACTTATACTAAAAAGCAATTTCCATCTCGATGATATTCAAGATCCTATTATCAATAATGCTAGGAGCGTAGTCTGCTATAAATAGTACGATTTTTTCTGTTGGATCACAATTTTGTTGACAGCCCTTTTGCATTATTTTTAAACACCCCACAAGGTCTTGGTAAGAACCATGAGTAATAAGCAGATTTTAGAGATATTTGTTGAGATTAAGCTCATGTGATAACCTTTTGCAGCCAAAAGCAGAAATTTTATCAATGTTTTTGGGGAAATGCTTCTTGGCTCCTCTGGCTCTAATGAATCAATCAAATGTGCTTGGTAGGATAAAGCACGCAGGAAAAAAATTAAAACTGTCATGTATTTGAAGTTATTAACAACGCGATTCACAGGTAGCCCTGCAGTAACTCATTTTCATCTAGCTTAGTTGACATTGCATAGTAACACCATTTGGTTTTCAAAAGCCGCGCCAAAGATAGCCCACTTCCACAGAGGATTTGCCGAAAATAAAATCTTGAATTTAAAGCTGTTTATCATGGTGGCATAAGTATTACAGTTTAACAGATTCGGTTTTCAGCATCTACTTAAGTAAAAGTTACGACTTCTCAAGTCGCATTGCTTCCCGCTAATTTACTCAAATAAAAAGTAGAAATAGAAAAAAAACCGAAACTACTTATGTACGTTGACGGTCACTAAAAACCTACTTAAACAGCCTACTACGATAGAACTACATACGTAGGCTAACCACTTTGTTACTGATTACTGCTGTCAAAGGTGTACTAAACAATATTTCATTCCGAGTACAGTAGTTGAAATTAATGTAAGGCAATTATATACGTACAATTTTGTAATGAGGCGGAGGGAGCTGAACCAGATTTGAACGTAAAATCCATCTGATATCGGAATCTTTTTTTAAATAAAAGGTCAAAAGTTGTGCTGAAGAAAACAGAATAATATATTTTGACAGTTTAATATGGTTGGAGAACTTATTACTAGAAATTGATAACTCGACAGAAAGGGTCATTTTAACCCCATAAAATTTTCTCGCTAATATTGCTTGTGATTGAAGAAAAAGCTTTCTAAAGAAATATCTTCCGGTAGCAAAATCTGAGACAATATATTCAAAAAACAATTTTTTAATTTTCTGAAAAATCTTTCCTGACTTTTATTACCGTAGTTTCATCAATGACTTGTAAATCAGTGCATCCTGCATGGCAAGGTGAAAGGTAATTGACAACATCAGCTCCACTAGTAGGACTGTAATATTCTTGTTGACAGTTCGAGTTAAAAAAGCCCAAAGCAAATCATTGTACCAGTCAATGCCTCTGTAGCTGTGACAACGTTGACCAAACTAAAGCGTTGTACTCAGTGACGTCACTGGAGCCTGTGGCTCACGAACAAACTTGAAACTAAGTCTAACTAACAAAACTTAGTACCGGTCAATAAAAAGCTCATGGGCCGCAGAAAGTTGCAAGTTGTAGAAAAACTAGGCAGTTATGTAAGTTTTGACTGATATACCTTGAGAGCTTATTTTCTTAGCACCAACTAGCGACCATTTCTAAAAAAATTGGTAGAAAAATAAAACCTGTAGTAATCTTTGAGGTAAGAATACTCTAATTTCGAAGACAACTCAACACTAATGAGGTGGTAATTGGCATAAAATTTGCATATTCACAAAAAAAATTTTTTTAATTGATATGGAAGTAAACCGATGAGTAATGACATACAAACAAACTTGGCTTATTTTATGATGATTAAAAATGTGCATTTTCGCGATTTTGGCGGTCTGCCTGACGTTCACATTTTTGCGAATTTGGCGGTGAAAGGGTTAAAGCGAGTTTGCTTTAATTTCACCCACTATAATAGCGTTTGCCCAAACGGACCGATAATCCACTCCGGTAAAACTATCGGTTTTGATCAACGCGAGCTAGTTTCGTTTGCAGTTACATGTGAGTAGGGAAAGTGAGCCCTACCACCCTTTAGCTCATTATCTGCTCGTGAGCTGTACATTGACCATGTTTTGACTCTTGTTTCTTGTTTGTGATAAGTTAAAAAAGTCTAAAGTGCGTGATAGCTGTGTTGAGGAGTTAGGTACATAACATGTTGCCGAATGCTGAATTTTAACTTTGCGAGCTAAGTTATGTGAAAAATATAGAAACTTAAAAGCAAATAAATCAATACTGGAAAGATAAGATGAACGCAGAATTTAAAAGACCACAAAGTGACCTTACGGTCCTTGCAGTGCCGTGTCAAGCCAGCCCCGTACCCTCGGTCGGGGGGGGACCTCGACCATTCGTAGGGGCCCCACAATATAGATTGTATTAGTAAGTTAGAGCCATCTCTCTACCCCTGACTTTCACTTTTCTTGTTTTTTCCCTCATTAAATAGCCGGTAGATTAAGCATGTAATATTATGATTCGTTAATCATAACTGGCGATGTTGACAAAGAATCTTGCCACAAATTATCGTTAATACTTGTGAGGGAGCAGGAATTGAAACATATTCAAAACTGCTTGTAGGGGCAAAATGGTGGTTGCTTTCACAGTTACAGAAATTAACTATTTAATTGTAAGTCTATTTATTGATGGGGTGCTGCCTCTTTCCGATTTATATTTGTGGTATTAAGTTCCTAATTTGGCTGCACTAATGGTTTTGTTTTTGGGCATAGCGACAAAAGCGGCTATTGTTCTCTCTAAATTCACTTTTACAAATTGTTCTAGTTTTGGTTTTATGTTGATTGTTTTCTTAAACGTAGAATTTTATTACAATGCTGTAGAGCAGGGGTGGACGAACTAGCATTTTGTGCGGCCCGCCGTCACTTACAGAAACTTCCATATACAGTATATAATGCAATGTGACATTGCAAGAAGCTATTGCGACATTTTAAGTTATTGCATTGTAAACAGCTATTGCAAGATTTTAAGCACTGGCCCTCGGCCAACCCTTGAATGGTCAATGCGGCCCTCTAGTTGAAGCGTTTGCCCAACCCTGCTGTAGAGTATAGACATAAATACCTCAACAGGAAGCATATCATCATAAGAAAAAATCCTTGCTTTGTAGTATATACGACAGCGTCACCCGAAGAGCCGCCGTCAGTAACGTCAGGATTGAGAGTGTCGGTTCAGCGACACCAATCAGGCTCTTGTGCAAAGAGTTACCAAAAGTTTATGTGTTTTCTTCAAATAAGATTTTCACGATTTTTTTGCTCCTTTTCCCAGTAGAATATCTCATTTCAAGATCCTCGCTATGCCTTAGGTCTATATGATTTGTTCTTTGCTGACACGAACCCAAGGGAGCCTTGCCTTTCCCGTAGTTTGGAAGTAGGAAACACATTTGTGATATTTAGCTATTTTCAATTAAAAATGGCAAAAATGTCTTTCGTATGGTGCGATTTTACTCAGTGACGCTGTTTTCTTTTGATCTCCCCTTCAAACTTTCTCAAGTCCTCGCTGGCTACGTATTATGTAGACATGTTTCTTTTCTCCTTGCTTGTCGTGCCCTGAGGAGTGAAAAGAGTCCTTAGTTTTCCCAAATGTTCGGTTTGATCTCGGCTGCTCTATAAAGCTATTATAAAGCAAAAACACCAATAATATTTTCCTTGTGGTGCGATTTACAGAGGAACGTTGTTTTTAATTTTGATTTTCCCCTCAAACTATCTCAAGTCCCTGCTGGCTCCGCATTGCGATTCAAATTTGTTTTTCTTGCTTAGTTATGCTCATAGAAGTTAAATGAGTCCTTTCATTTCCTAAATTTTTTAGATTTGATCCCGGTAGCTCTAAAGCTATAATCAAGCAAAATAGAAAACATGTTTCTCCTAGGTATGGTGCGATTTTACCCCGTGATCAAAAATGGCAAAACAATTGCTTTCGAAGAGTTGAGCTTCAAAAAATCTTCAAGTTTAGAAATTAGAAAAATAGGAATACGATCCCGAAATGAGCAAAACAATTACTTCAAATAAGTTGATTTGATTTCAAGTTGATCCTCCGCAAAACGATAATGCTAGATCCACTTCTACGACTACAGCTAAAAGTTGCTTTACCCTAAATTTGAGACTATTTCCGTCTACTGCTCAATGTAGGGATTGTGTTAAAGTAATTCGGATGGCATAGCTTCCACAATTGCACCTACGCAGCATACAAGCTAGCATTAATAGTCCAACAAATAAAACATCCTTTCAAGTTGTTAAACAATACAAACCAGGTGTAGAATATTTTACAGCATAAGTAAAACAAATAGCTTATTCCTTTGTAAAATATATAGCCAAACCATCATTTTTAATCAATTTTTAGTTCTATGATAAATAATTCCTTTCGGTTGGTGAGGTGTATTGCGTTCTAATTCTTTCTTACTTGGATCTTGGGAACATGCATAAAGCCATAGAGTCATAGGAATCATTCAATATTTTGCTTTGCAATCAATCAGCATCTCAAAACCGTTTTCCCGTAAAGTAAAAAACATGAACATTTATTGCATTGTATTCTTGTACTTCCAATGCAGAGCAACCCTTAATTATCAAACATTCGAAAATTCAAATTTGGGTTGTTTCTTTTGCACATCAAGGCGCTGTGGAACAGTGATACTTCTTTAGCTATTGGGGAAAAAATGGTGGAGCAAATTTCCACGTTGGTGCTCCCAAGCTAAACGGCACGCCAATAATAGCAATGGCTATTTGAAGAAGTTTATGCAAAGTCTTTGAAAATAGAGATTGTTTTGCACCAATTTTAAGTAAAAAAAATATGGCAGGAATTGTAGCGGTCATTTACCCTTATTCTTACAAAAAAGTCTTAATTGACTAGACGCATGAGCGCGCTTTCTGACAGAAATACAAAAATAATCAACTTCATTTTTATGGAACGTTTTTCCTTCTGTTCCTGCTGTCTAAAATCAAAAGCTTGTAGTGGAAAGTCCCACAAAATAAGTTTTTAATTGAGTTGCTTCCCAAAAGTTACCGACTCATCAACGTAGTGATATCTTATGGCCAGGCTATGGCGAGCTGCACTGTAGGCCAGTGGTTCTAAAATTATTCATACTTGAAGATCCTTTTTGTTTAAAAATAATAGAACATTCCTATTTCTTTTTTGCTCGTTTGTTTTGATTTTGGGAGTATCTAACATGTGATGGTGGCCATCTGCTTGTCTTTATATAACAGGTGTGCAGAAATGTAGTTCTAAAAACAGAAGGATCGGAATGCACCGAGTACAAATATACATTTTTGAAACAGGCTATTGTGAAATAGTGTGGAAACGCTTTTCCCTCGCGTTCTCACATCATTACACCTCTGGGGATATGGGCTGTCAAACCTTTTTTTCAGGCAAAAAAAAATCACTTAGTTTTAGTGAAGCGGGCCAGACAGCAATGCAGCGGCAAAGATGTTCCAAGATGCAGATTTTTTGTTCAGTAAATTAACCACAAAGGAGTTTTCAAATTGAAGACTTTTTTGAAAAATCACAAATGGCAGAGCTTTCAAACTACAACGTCTTATTATTGAGGTCAATTACAAACGGGCGTAGTTTTCACCATTAAGTTCTATTTTGTTTAAAGATGAGTTTATAAAGAAGCCAAAAGCCACATTCTTTTGCATATCACACAATTTTACATCGTGGACCGCAGGTTCAAACCCCTGCTAAATATCACGATGAGCTTTTCTTATTTTGAAAAGTAACTTGTGGTAAGAAAAAACACGTTAGTCCAGGGATTTTCAACCGGGAGGTACTTGGCTCCCCAAGAAAGAAATTATTTTTTTAGGAGAGGAAACTTATTTTAGGGAGGAAAAACAGGATCTTTTGAAGAAAAAACTTTCTTTGGCAGTTTGCACTTGCACTCACACAGATCACCACAAAAAATGTTTCTCACTAAAAATTTTTGATGATATAAAGAAATTGATTAAAATTAATATCTGTAAGGGAGGAACGCGAAAAAACGTTGAGAGCCACTGCGTTTGTCTACAACTCAAAAAATTGATACGTAGTCGGTCGATTTGGCAGTAGAGAGCTCAATGATAGAATCAGAGCAATAAAATAAAATGAAATTTCATTTTACTCAAAAAATTGATGTTGTTGCGGGCCTCTTCAAAATATTTTACGGGGCTCCTAGAAAATTGTGGACCCCTGCTGAAAAACTACTGTGGGCTCGATCAACAACTTAAAATATTACTATATGAACTCCCCTAAAAATTCTTATACTTGGTAATAGTTGCAGTAGCAGCAGCAACAGCAGCAGTAGTAGTAGTAGTTCTATTAGTAGTAGTAGTAATTTTGTTCTTATCCAAAAACAGCACAATAAAAACGAAAATCAAACAGCAAAAGATAAAAAAAGGAAATGGCTTTGATAAAAAAGTCGCTCATCTATCACATTGTATTTTCAATATTGGTATTTTATTTTGGTTTGATGTGATTATTTGTTTTTTGTAGTTTTTTTAAACAAGCCTATCTTAGGCTATGTTAAATAGGCAGGGCGGAAGTTGGCTTTCTGTCCTTACCAGTGGTGTATAGTAACAAAATACTTCTTTTAAAGTAGATTAATTACATAGTTTTTTTTCAGTAACGACTAATTTTTTGAGTAATTTTTTCTGCTACTTTTACTTATACTATACTTGCTTACTTTCAGCGTAAAGAAACGCTGCTTACATAGATTTTGTTTTATAAAATTACAAAGTGGTTATAAAATTTGATCTTGAAAAATATTAAGAGTAGTTGAGACCAGTGTTGCCAGTTCCGCGGTTTTTCCGTAGAATTGGGCTAGTTTTGATGAGGCGTTGCGGGAAAAATTTTGCAGTCGCGGGTTACGGTTTTTTTGGCTATTTTTTGCCACGCGTTCCGCTATTTGGGCTAGTTTTTGGAGTAACAACAAGTGTAAAAGTTCAAGACTACTATGTGCGATATGGAGGTGGTTGCCGTCGCCAGCATATTATTGTAAGAAAAACACCGACACCAAACCGGATTGTGACTCCGCCATTGGTCAGCATCTTTTAGATAATGATCGATGCGCATTAAACTATGATGATAAGCGGTTTTCAATCCTCGCCGCAGCGCGCAGCTCTTTCCATCTTAATCTTTTAGAGGCTACTTATATCAAGACCCGGCGCCCGGTGATATGCAGACAGAAAGAGTTTGTTTACACTCCCAAACTCTTTCGATAATCGTGGCATTTGGCCTTCTGCTGCGCCTTCTCTAACTTTCATAATTGCGAAATCTTTCTTAGGCGCGCTTTGCAATACTAACACTATCATTGGCTTGTCTTGATTGCCTAACCTCCAAATTATTCACATAAAACACTTATTCACTCTAGATCTTTCCTTTTGACGCGATACCACCACTGATAAGACAAGGGCGTAGCCAGAAAAAAATTGAGAGGGGGCCAAATTTTGCAACTTTTAATGTGACGTCATTTACTTGTAACGGCATTTTGCCTTTCGTCAACTACTCTCGTCGCTACTATAAAAATTGCTGTACAAAACTGAGAAAGTGCGAATGCGATTTCATTGATCTAATGTAGTTTTATCAAGAGCGGCTTTAATAGTTCAACTTCATTTGTGACGTATAACGCACTATTTAAGGAATTCCAAGGAAACCACTCCCACTGGTAGGTTGAACGTTCTGATCAAAGAAGCGACGCTTTTGTAGTAGTTCGCATCGCAATAAAACAAGAAAGCGCTCAGCGAGATGCTTATTTCTTGCAATTACCATAACTTGGATTATCAATTCATCACTCGACTGCGACATAGAAAAAAACTTCGGCGATATTTAGAGTGTAAAACGTACACATCTTGTTTGATAACATTTGTAAGTTTATAAACTTAAAAAGTCACTTCCGACTCACCCCCTTGCTAAAAGTCAACATTAAACTCTGATGTACCTGCAAAGGCACAAAAAAATTTATGTTTTTATTTTTTTGATACTGTTTTGTAATTTGACTTAAAATTCAAGGGGGGTTAAGGCCCCTTTGGCCCCCCCCCTGGCTACGCCTATGTGATGAGAGCGTCACGAAAAGCTTATTGCTCAAACAGCTTTTTTCAAAGCTATATTAAAATTCTGTACCACCAACAAGATTTTTAAGAAAAACAGCTCGAAAATAGGTTCAACTGGCAGTACATCGCGTGATTTTCCATAAAGCACAGGCTGACTTGTTCTATGGGAGACCAAATACTGTGCTGATGCCGGGCCTGGACCATTCTCCCAACGGCCTTGTATAGACTAACTTTGCAAATTTTGGGCAAATCTTTGGCTATTTTTAACAGGCAAGCGTTGGGCTATTTTGGGCTAGTTTTGAGGTACCATTTCCGCTGGAAACTTGAAGAAAATCTGACAGCACTGGCTAAGACGCATATTTATATTTTGTTTCCGGCTCAATAATATTTGACGAATTGACTAGGTTGAAAGGCTGTGAAATAAAACTAACTGTCCGACAAATTAATTTATTTGCGTTATTAAAACCACATCTGAAGCCCAAACGTCAATGTGTTGGTTGAAAAATTCTGTCAATGAAACTAAAACCTGGAAGCATAAAAATGGGATTTATTCGCAATTCTTAGTAAAAAGAATAAAGCCAAAATGCTGGTAAACATTTTATTAAAACGTTTCGCTTTTACACTAAAAGCATCATCAGTTAACTAAATGGTCACCTAAGGCTAGGCTAAATAGATACTGCATTGATAGCTAATCGCTGTACAACTAAATTTAGCAGGGTTATCAAAATTATGACATCACACACTGATAAAACAAACTGATGAAAGAAACCTTACTTATTTAAAAAATTCAACCGCAAATTAACCTGGATGGAGCATCGCAACCAATTTATTTGTTTAATACGTAAGAGTTATAGAAAGTATATCTGCAGTACGTCTTTTAAGTTAGTCTTGTCTTGCTAATTAATGGCAGTTGTTTGTTTTATCAGTTTGTGATGTCATAATTATGATAATCCTAAAATTTAGTTGTACAGCGATTAGCTATCAATGCAGTATCTATTTAGCCTAGCCTTAGGTGACCATTTAGTTAACTGATGATGCTTTTAGTGTAAAAGCGAAACGTTTTAATAAAATGTTTACCAGCATTTTGGCTTTATTCTTTTAAAAAAAAAAAAAACTAAAACCTTAGACAGTGACACTGTTTCGACCTATCAGGTCTCTTCAGTGCAGTTGGTGACCGACAAGAAGCTAGAGGCTTTTAATAAAGCATAGCTTAGACCGCCACACTTGCGGGATCTATACTAGATCCACTTGGTGGATGGTCTGTCAGTACTCTGCGAAGCCGTATCACTCGTGAATAAGTGGCGGTTGTCGCAGGTGCACTATGTCTAGCAACTGCTAGAACAATAGTGCTGTCACAGCCTAGTGGTCACAAGGTCTTACATGTATAGTAATGCAAGAGGCTAGCGATGCACTTAGCAAAACTGCAAACAGTGACACTGTTTCGACCTATCAGGTCTCTTCAGTGCAGTTGGTGACCGACAAGAAGCTAGAGGCTTTTAATAAAGCATAGTTTAGACCGCCACACTTGCGGGATCTATACTAGATCCACTTGGTGGATGGTCTGTCAGTACTCTGCGAAGCCGTATCACTCGTGAATGAGTGGCGGTTGTCGAAGGTGCTGTCGCAGTCGCAGGACCTTGTGACCACTAGGCTGTGACAGCACTATTGTTCTAGCAGTTGCTAGACATAGTGCACCTGCGACAACCGCCACTCACTGATGATGAAACTTAAGCTCTGATTTTACTCTTTGCTTTATTTTGAGAAGGAAAAGATCAGTTACCACAGTAGGAGATAAAGATTGCAAGAAAGCAGCTACATTCCCTGACTTATCATTTTTTGAATATTTGTGCATAGTTTAGACTATTTTGCCCAAAATTCTTAAATTTTTAGCCAAATTTGGAAAATTTATGAAAAGTTTTGACAATAAAATATTTGGGGTCCTAGGAAAAAATTTTACATCCACGAAATTTTGTATCTCCTACTGCTTTACAGCCAAAATCGTACATCGTGAAACAACCAAAACCAAAATATTTGTTCGAAAGCTTCCCCTACAGGTTCAAAGTAATTATCCTCTTTTGAGTTTGACAAACCATTCTACACGTTGAGTGAGCTGCTCTTTTTCCTTTTCCGAGCCTTGCTTTCACGTATGGGTCTGGATCCATCTTTCGATCAGATGGCTTACATTGCTAGCCTAATAAAAAGCATGACGACAGCACTGAATGTAGTGAACATGATGTGCTATCAATTATACTATTGTTCATTGTGCTAAAACGTCACTCACAATCGGCACTGCTGGTTGACAGAGAGTCAACTGCCACAAGCAGCTTGTTGAGTTTATTTGGAAAGCTTCTTCCACCATTTGCTCTGTATTCAATGAACACAAACCAAACTTGAATTCGAAAAATAAAAATTCCTAATTTCAAACTCAGAAGACATAGATCGAGTTCGAGTTTATATATTGAGTAATTTTAAAAGGAGAATAGCAAATGATATTCTGCAGTGAAATAGGTTGAAAGACCGTTTTTTTGGAGGTTTTGGTCTTGGGATTGTGGTCTTAACCAAAGTTTCAAACTCGAGCTCGATACAGTAAACTCGGCCTTTTTTGCCAAACTCGAAAAATTGAAAATAATGAATTCGAACTGAAACTTACAAAATTTTTGCGAACTCCAACTCCAACTTGAACTTGAATAAAAATCTATCGAGTTCACACTTCGCAGCCCTGGTGAAAACGCTTTCGGCTCGATTGTGATTTTCAACTAAAACTTGTAATAGCCTTTAGAAATCACTGAAAATAGTTCAGACGAAATCATTGATGCCTGAAATTGTAGTGACCAATGAAATGCAAAGGGGTCTGCTCAAAAGCAACGGATGACGCTTTATCTTTGGTAAATGGCTATTCGGTGATTATTGTATTTCTTTATCGTAATTTGGTGTTATTTTTCGGTGTTTACTTCAGTTAATTGAGCTCAGGCTTCAGAGTAGGAGTTGTAGTTTTATTTCCAGACTTCAAAATGTTTGGATATCATTGTGCAATGCTGATTTTAGTGCTTTGGTTTAGCAGGTTAACTGATTCTGTGATTCGTAGCAAAGGATGATCAAACTGATGAAAGCAATTGATGAATTCCATGACGTTGTGAGTCAGGATTTGAGTTGTGGTTAGGGTTTGAGGTAAGGTTAGAATTAGAATTGTGGTTATAATTAGGAAGTGGCTATTGTGCCCTTGACAGCATTTTACTCTTGTAATCTATTTTGCTATACACAATAAGTTTTTTAAAAAAGTAGCTGTTTTGCCATTGACAGCATGGTAATCCTGTACTATAGCACGGTAAATTATTTCAGCTAAAAGGGCAGTGTACACTGTAGGGCCAGGCCCAGTATGTAAATGTTGGCGCAGTGTACACTGGAACCCATCCTGTACACTCCCTTCCAGTGTACACTGTCCCATACATTTACATATCGGGCCTGGCCCTACAGTGTACACTGCCCTTTCAGCTTAAATAATTTACTGCGCTAAAGTACAGGATTACCGACAGCATCTTACCTTTGCAGGCTATTTTGCCATCACCATTCATGTGTTTTTGAATAGGCATTTTTGGTACAGTTCTAGTAGTGATGCTGTGGTATAGTGTATAGTGATGCTGCCTTCAAATGCAATGGTTATAGGTTTAAATCTTTGATAAAAATTTCATTGGTGGCAAAATAGCCACTGCCTTTTTTGAATATGTACATTCCCTTTTAATACCGATTTGTTTTGATGTCCCAATGCTCGCAAATTTCACTTAAAACTTTTCAAATGGATGACATATATCAATTTTTTAACGAATTCGAAAAAAATTTTTATTCTTTGTTTCTTTTTTTAATTGGGACAAATATGTCCCAACGGTATTGAATCTTGGGATAAATTTGTCCCAACGGTGCTGTTACTAGCAAAACACTTAAAAATTACTGTACCACAAACAGCAATCCAAATACCATGGGACATATTTGTCCCAAGTTACAATACCATTGGGACAAATATGTCCCAAACATTAGAAATTATTCAATACTTTAGTCAAACAGATCTTTTTCATGTATTATTGCAATCTCAAGGTGTCTGACAACTTTTTATTTCCTTTTCTAAGTAAAATTAGGAACTAATTTTGCCTTTATAACTGCAAAAACTAGAATTTTACTCGAGATCTCACATACTTGCTTTTTTAACCTTTTACTATCTACCTGTAAACACATGACTAAAGCATTAAACACGTGGGCGGATGAATATATAATCCGCTGATTGCAGCAAAATACCGATTTGTCCCATCCCAGTGCATTTTTGATGAAAAAATTATGCTTTGGTACTGTGATGCAATATCTTGGGACATATATGTCCCGACGGTATTGAAAGGGTTAAATCTTTGATAAAAATTTCATTGGTGGCAAAATAGCCACTGCCTTTTTTGAATATGTACATTTGTCATCTGGAACTAAGTGATACTGTGTTGTAGCGGTTAGTATCACTATGTTCAGTTACCAGTATGCCATAGTTACACAATTGATTCTTTGCAAACACAGACTACTTTGCCGAAGGTAGTGCACTCTGGGAATGATGGTGGCCTGGTATGTTATCATATGGGGGGTGTACATCAAGGGTTAAATTTTGTCAAGTTGAAACTTAAAGGCAGTTGCTATCTTGCCGTTGACGGCAATTTTCCCTTGGAATCTATTTTGCCGTAATCATTCACGTGTGTTTATATAGCCATATGTGCTATAATTATGCCAGTGACACTGTGGTGTAGCGGATAGTGCGCTGGTCTTGAGATACCATGGTTGTGGGTTCAAATCTCAGCTGGCAGGGCATTAAAAGAAAGGCAGTGTACACCAAAGGGGCAGGCCCAGTATGTAAATGTATGGGGCAGTGTACACTGGAAGGGAGTGTACAGGGTGGGGGATAGAGACCTGGGGGTGCAAAATTTTTTAATTTTTAAAATTGACCAATCAGAAGCGACCAGAAGTCATATGTTTAGTACGTCATTAAGATTGACCAATCACAAATAACTCACGGCAAAATAGTCTCTGAGGGTAAATTGCCGTCGATGGCAAAATAGCCACTGCCAAACTTAAAACATCATAAAAATTGAATAGTTGAACAGTCACACACGACAAAAAAGTCATGCTTTTCATACATTATAGAAATTTACAAATCACATATGCTCTACAGCAAAAAAGTCATGCTTTTCATACATTATAGAAATTTACAAATCACATTCGCTCTACAGCAAAAAAGTCATGCTTTTCATACATTATAGAAATTTACAAATCACATACGCTTTACAGCAAAATAGTTTTCAAAGTTAAAATGCTGTTAATGGCAGAATAGCCTCTGCCTTATAATTATAATGGGGGTTAGTCTGCAGAATTTCCACATTTTCATAGTATCCTGGGTTATATTGAGCAAGTATTCACTGTTCAATGTTTGGCTAGTAATTATCAAATGCTTTGCTAACCTTTTTTGTATTTTGTTGGCAAGTTCTGGGAGCAAACTCTTTTCTTGACCAATTTTTTTGACAATTTGTTATATATGCATTACCTTTACTACCTTTTTGGATAAACTCATTAGTCCATATGCCAATGTTTTGTCAAAGCACATGTTCTTAAAACAACATTTGGTGCACTGTTGGTGATTTCTTTAGCACAAGCCAAAATTGAACTTTGGAAAAATTGTTGTTCTTTTTTTTCTTGAGAAATTAGCTAGTTTTGGTAGTTGGATGCACTTTGCTACTTTCTTGTCTGTTCCCTGTCAACATTTTTCAGCTTTGGAAAACTTGAAAGGAAAAGTTGGAGTACCAGTAGTTTAACAATGGCTTGGAGACTGTAAGCTGCAGTAAATTGCTTTGGATCCTTAGTGTTAAGCCATAGGCACTGAGTTTGTAATTTTACCAGGCATGCGTAAATTTTATGACATCAAAATTAAAACAATATCAATTGATTACCCAAGATACAGTGAAGATGAGCAAATTCATACTTCACAATCAGTATATCTGTTGCACCCCTAAATTTAACCTGCTCAGATGTACAAAATATTTTTGTGTGCTTTTGGTTAACCTTAGTCTTTTCCTTGCAATTGTCCACATGTGCCCATCAAATTAAACAAATTGTCAAACAGAAGATTTAACACATAATTAACGTCACTCTTTGTGATTGATCTTTGCACAATGCTGTTATTCAGAAGTCCATGATCTTTGTCGTTATCTTGCAATTGTTGTCATGTGCTCATGCACTTGCAGGTACAAAGCGCAATCTACTGCATGGGATGTAAACACTTTAATTGATGCTGCACACTTGCAACAATATCAAGAATGAAGACAGCAAATTTAAAAGAAAATTACTTGGTACAAAAAAGCTTGCCCTATATTAGAATATAAATGGTACAGATAATTTACAAATATTGAATATTTGTATGATAATCAATATGAAATATTCAGTTCAAAACAAAAGTTCAATGCACAATGGCACACTTATGACAACAACATCACTTAAATGTGTTAATTCAAACAGATGTGGCTCATGAAGGTTGAGCTGCTCATTGCCGTTCATCTCAGCAACAATAGGTTGCTGAATCCATGCTGAAGAAAGTTCTGATGTTGGAAAGTAATCTTCCATTTTTTTCTTGAGGTTGCTTATGTCATCATCAATTAAAGCAGTCAGCCATTCGTTAGTTTCCTGATCACCAATTTTTCTGTCCAACAGTAAAAACAGCAAAATTCTGGTTTCTTACTCTCTTTTTCCATAGGGATAACTTCTTTTTGAAGGTGGAGACCTTCTCTGCAGCCTCTATCTGAGATTTGTTTTTTCTCTGCAGAGAATAACTGAGCTCATTCAAAAGACTAAAGATGTCTGCCAAATTAATGACCTTCAATTGGAATCTATTGTCATCAAATAATATAGCAAGTTCCACTGACCCACGCTCATGAAGGAACACGGCAACTTCAGCGACAAGTTCTGCAACACAGGAGAGCAATAACCATCACACTTTGGTGTGGAAAAGAAGGTGCTAATGCTTCTTTCCAAGGTCGTTGCAAAATGCTTTGAATAGTTGGAAATTCACCACCCTGCCACGAATGAAATTCACAGCCTTAACTACAGAATCAAGAACACTTTTCAATTCAAGAGAAGTGTTTTACAAGCTAAGGCGTATTTATGAATAGCACAATAATTGGAAACTATATGCAGAGCAACTTGTTTCATCAGGGCTACAAAAGCAAACGGATGCCTTATCATGGCTGGTGCACCACTCATGCATACCAATCCCACTTTATTCCATGCTATTGAATTTTCACAAAGAAATGCATTAGCAAGATCAAAGACGTCTTTAGCTCTAGTTCTCTCCTTCACTTTTTGATAAAATAAAAGCTTGTCCACAATCGCATTTTCTTTAGCAAATATCATGCATGCTACTAATCGGCTTATTGACTTGATATCTGTTGTTTCATCAAATTGAAGACTTATTCTATGTGGGCTGTCTTGGATTTGAGCAATAAGCTGACTCAAAATGTCATTTGCTATACCTGCAATTCTGTTATTTACAGTGTCATCAGACAAGGGAACTGAGTCTATTCTTTTGGCCTTGTTTCAGCCAAGTAATTGTGCCATTTTTACTGCACTTGGCTATAATAGTTTCTTACCAGCTGTATGAGGTGCTTTTGCTTTTGCTATTATCAAAGAAACTTTATATGAAGCACACAGGAGTGGTTGGGAAGTTAGATAAAAGCCTTATGCCGGGAGTGTTCTCCTCACATCATGACAAGCTTTTTTGCTTTGAACATTTCAGCTGAGTCCTTATTCTTTTTATGCTTTAGTTTCTTGTGCCTTTTCAACTTCAAAGGCTTTATTTAACCCTTTAAGGATCATAAAATTTGAGACAATTCCATAGTTATTTGGTAACAACAAAATTACAATAAATTTTAGAAAAATGGTTATTACATCATAATGACATAACAATTAACAATCATGTAACATATGTGTTACATTATCCCTCAAAGTGTTATGGAATCGTTGCCCAAATTGGTATTGCACAATGTGCACTAAGCATTGTCAAGTTTATCACAACCAATAACTTTTGTGAAACCATACTGAATGTAAGAATTGTCCCAGAGACGTATTTTATGTCTATTTTTTGCAGCCATTGGTAAACAAAATGATTATGACCCAAAGAAGCGAAAATAATGACTAATTGAAAAGCTTTAATTAAACTAAAAGTGGCTAAATCATACAAATTTACTTTCGTGCTAATCGCATGTAAAATGTAGAAATGATCTACTAAAAGGAAACAGACGTAGTGATTGTCTTAAATTCCCTCTGCTTCTTCATTGCTTAAGTTGTGAAATTCTAACCAGGCCGGTAGCAACTAGCTATCAGACACCAGAAAGCTGCTGGGAGAAAATTAGACACTCTGATATCTCACAGTACCTGAAGTTTTCTGTTTCTTCCTTTCATGCACTGGGGTTGTGGGTAGAGCTAGAAGAGAAAGTGCCGCAACTGCAATCTTTATACTTCAACCCTCAAATGCTTTATTAAACCTTATCTCTTATGGCTAGGAATTAGGTGTTTAACCTTCAATAGAGAAGCAACTAGTTGGATGATCATATGCTTTTCCAGAGGCATTAGTTGCATCATTCTCACCAGAATTATCGTAGCTACTGTCGTCAGTTTTCAACTACTTCTTCAATGTTATTGCCTAAGCTTACATAACTGCATTCTTGATAAAAGAGTCATATTACACAACCTTGAAACAGGTGTAGTAGTGGGATTGTTTTTCTTACTCTGGACTATTGCATCATAATATGTAGTAAAAAACTAAAAATGACGACTTATTGCATTAGACTAAAACAAATAGTTTGTTCACCACTAGAACGATGTAATACTGCATACGTTTGACTATAGGTACATGTTACCGTAAAACCACTTTTATTATTGATCAAAGTGGTGGTCGTTGTTGTTTGTGCATTTGGAGGTTAAAAGAATAGTGTTTGGCATTCCTTCTGGGAACACCCAAATTTTTCACTTGGCACCCCATCAAGAACCACTACTTTAGACCTCATTAACTATGAAATGTATAAATGCATAGTTTAACTCTTATCATTTATCTTATTCTATCCCATTGGTTGGTTATATTTTAGTTTATAATTGACTTTCATAAATTTTTATAATTTTTGTACTTTTGTAGCTGGTAGTTTTTCTGTAATTTAGTATTTCTATATTCTGATCTGAATTTTTGTAATTTTGCAATTTCGTATTTTAGAAAAAATTTTCGTGATTCTGTGATTCCATATTTCCATAAATCTTAATATCTGTGTTTTGGTATTCTCATTTTTTGAGCAGTTTGAAAATAGCGCAGTTTTTTTGGCAAGTGTGACAAAAGGTGAGACACTCATACAGTATAATAAACAGCAAATCACATGTAGTGGCTAATAAATAACTAAACTGCTTAGTATGGATTAATTGTTTTATTAACAATAAAAATATGTTAGTGTTAATGACATAATACTTTGGCTTTTACAGAATTGGTTGTAAAAAAATAGACTAGCTCAGTAGCATAACCCATATGTAGTCAACTATTGGTTACAGGTAATATAGCTTACTGCTAGACACAAGAAGCAGTCAGTTATGGGAATTGCCGTTGTATACATAACTTGAATGAAATATGATTATGAGTTCAGATCAATCATCTTCTTCATTAACAAAAAATGTTGAGCAGCTTCATAAAAGATTAAGAAAAACTGAACAGTCAATTCATGACCTGGAACAACTTGCTCAAAGGTATACTTATGCTAAATCAGTGTTTTTTGCTGGTTTTAGTAAGTGCATTGCTCCTCTCACAAATGTGAAATTGCTAAAAAAATGCATGAAAACTGCTGGGGAAAATTTCATGAAAATTACGTGAATAATTTTAAAGATATTACTGAACCAAACATTATATCAAACAAAGTAATTTTTTGGAGTTGGAATTACAGATAATTTTGATTCTGCTATTCATTTAGTATGCAGCCAAACCTAATGGATAATGCAATGTTGTAATTATTGTTATTTCATTAACAGATTTCCATATGCCTTTAAATTTAGGCTCAAAGGCTTAGTTTTGCAGTGGAAAATTGATTGTATCATAATCTTTTGCTAGGTCAGAATTTTCCTGAAGATTTCCGTTGATTTGTTTAAAATTTATTCTACACACAAAGTGATTGTATTACTGTTTTAGTTCTTATTTTTATCTTTTAATTTAATTAAAACAAAAACTCTTAAATTTCGAACATTAACAAAGATAGCTGTAGATAGGTTTTCAGACATGACCCGTGATAAAGAAAAATAGGTCACATTTTGAAGGTAGAATTTTAAATGTTCATTTTGAGGTAAATAGTAATCTGACGTTTTACTTTTAGGGTCTATTTTTCTATTTGTTAGTGGTTCTTCAAACCTTCACCTGTTTTCTACTTTTATCTCTTTAGCAATTCAATTTACTAGATTTTTCTTTGAAAAGAATCAAATGCCATAAAGTTTTTTTATGACTTTACTAACAAATTATTGTTATGATATATCCCCAATAATGAAGGTCATAGGTAGTAGAATAAATAAATCATTAAAGATTATAAAATAGATAAAGGTATTCCCGATAATGAAGAAATATACCCCAAGTTAAGAAGCAGAGGTTATTTGCTTTTAATCTAACTTGTGCTGCACTTATGCAAAAGCATAGCTTCTCTCTAGGCAAGTGTGACATCTCTTTTAGCATCATATCACCATCACGTAACAGCTATATGGTTGAGATTTCAAAATTTCTGGGGATCCATATGTGTTGTGTTGTGCCTAGATGAGGAAACAATTTATTTGATGATCTTCGTCTCACAGTTCAGAGAAAGTAACCTACCAGTTACAGATCATCAGCAGCAGAAATGATTACTGATGGCCAATTTCAATTAATTTTATGTTCAGCAAGAATTGAATAATGTAAATTAAAAAAGCTCAGACACTCTAGAGTTAGGAAGAGTCATTTGTAGGCATTTCAAAATATCAGCTTAACCATGGATGTAAGTAAGATTAAGTCTATGTCGATGTGAGCATGAGTGACATGACTGTTGTGAAATAATGGGATGTTATGGTAGGTTACCACCAATTGACAGAAGAAAAAACTGCTTAAAAACTGCAATTGTTGCTTGCTTATGGAAAATAGTTACACTAGTTGTATTTCCCTATCGCAATCAATTAAATTACCGTATTTTTCAGACCATAAGGTGCACTTATAATCCTTTAATTTTCTCAAAAATGAAACAGGCGCCTTATAGTCGAGTGCATCTAATGTGTGGATCAGGTTGTACTCTGCCACCAAGCTCTGAACAAATTTTATTTTGCAACAAGTGCTACCAACGCAATTGTACCTACCTCAACTCATTCTTTCTAAAGAGCAAACTTGTTTCTTTCTTGTGATCAAATTACCAACCCTCATTCTCTTTATGAATGTGTTTTATCTCTTCACCTACTCTCGTTCCCTTCAGAAATGTATTTTTCTCTTCACTTTCCGTGCGTAAATCATACATATGTTGCACATGTATTGCAACATGTACCTAGCAACTAGCTGTATACTTCTCATGGTACTGATAAAATGCGTGCAGTTTTTGATTCATTAAATGCACCTTATAATCCAGAGCACCTTATATATGACAATAAACTCGTTAGAAGACGCTTATTGATACTGCGCCTTATAGTCAGGTGCACCCTATGTCCGAAAAATACGGTACAGGATTTTGCACTTGAACAATAACAACTTCACCAGAGTCTCTGATTTCACAAATCAAAGCAAAAATAGCAAATGGATTAATTTGTAATGTAGTCCTAGTTTCAAGCAAACAGTGAAACGTCATAATCGTTAGGTTGTGTGGCAAAAATAACGATTGAGGGTTTGAGACACTTCTAAAGCTGTCTTTGCCATTTCCTCAAAGATTTTGTAGCTAAACATTTTTTCTCTCTTAATAAAGTTTTAATTAAGTTTTGACCAAACCTGTAGAAAGAGATCAAAAATATTGGACATGGATATTTTTATTTTCATAAAAATGAAAACATACGAAAACTCATTGAAGTAGAAGAAAGAAAAGATTAATGTTGCAAATATTCGCCAGTTTGGTCAATGCAGCATTTTAGTTTAGAGGAAAAATCATAAAGCTAACATTTATTTTTACATGAAAAACTGCTGGGTCTTGCTTGGAGGTGCTTACCTAGAAAATGTTGTAAATCTGTTCTCCATTTATTACCAAATAGGCTTGCTAAATTTGCAGCGATGGCAGCTCCAGAGCCAAAATTTTTTAAAGCACTGTGCCCCCTCACTCGGCACCTAGCAACTGTGAATGAAGGTGATATTGCCAGTATGCATGTAGCAATGCGAGCACTGTTATCTCACTTTTTTGTATTGCTGTACCAATTACCTCTCTAGCTATTAGCACAGAATTTTTTGTTACATGTTGTAGCCGATTTCACTTTCAATTGTATATTTTGAACAATAACTGCCTGTAGTACTCAGCTTAGTTTTGGCAAAATAAAACTGATTATTGTCCTCATTTTTGCTTTATTTTTCATGGCTGATTTTCATGTTTGTAAAGTCATACTATAAATCTAGGTATTTTTCAGCATTCTTTTCAACAAAAACGTTTTCGTGGAGTGGCTTAAAACTAGAATTAGTTTAAATTCATACTTTTTCTAACAGTTTTGCAACCAATTTAAATTGTCACTGTGAAACTACGACAGCATATAGATTTTAAATTTGTTAAGTGAAAAACATCATTTTTGGAGGAGGTTAAAAACAAGGAGAGGACCAAAGTTGAATTTGTTTATATTCTTTCCATGCATTAGAAACAGTTAATTAAGAAATTTGCTAAAAAATTTAGAAAAATTTCAACAAACTAAAGAAGTTACAAATGACAGTGGACTTCTTTCGCATTGTCAAATTTTAGGTACAATTTTACCCTAAGTTTAATTGGAAAAAAATGTTTGATGTAGGCTCTTTTTCCTTGTTATCTCGTGATGCTATTTAAGCAGCTAAAGCCATATGGTGTGTTCTAATTACGAACTGTGGTGCGGCAGAATTTTTATTGATTCAAGTTTTAGACAAAAGCAATATAATTAGAAAGTAGAAATTTGCAAAAAATTTTACAGATTGCTTCATGTGTGTCTTTTTTTTCTGAAATGTTTTTATCTGGCTACCTGAAAACAATGGTAGATTGAGCTAGAACACTGTTGTGTTGTGATCTGCAGTGGAGTAACTTATGCTGCTGGCACAGTGTATTTTTACAAGCCGGGGTAAGCGATGTGAAGTACTTTTCCCAAGTACACAAAAACGTAGCTATCATGCATTTTAAATTAGGGCTGTGCAATCGGAGTCAAGGAGACAGAGTCAAGAACAATTTATGGACTAAAAGAGTTATTTGTATCATCAGGCTAATTTTTAAGTTATTTATGACTTTGAAATTAGCCTGATGATTTACTTGGCAGTGATGAAATGCCATTTGGTTAATAAACAACATAAAATAAGAAAATTATTGAAAAATATTTAATATTCATAGCTACTTGTTTAGAAAATATTCTTCCGATGAACATTCCATTGCTAATTCGCATCACCTTGATGAAACTTCAAGTCTCCCTCCTCCTCTTACTGTGGCTGAGCTGATGGAGGAAGAGTCACTACTGTCAAGTGTGAACAGTGACTTTGCTAGAAATCGACCCAGTAGTCAGATGCAAAAAGCTGCCCATCGTCCACATGATATTTCGATTGCAAGCAGAGCAGACACGCCTGTACCAGTGTATGAATATACCATTGACAGCAACTCTGGTGGGACATTTCATGTACTACAACCTGATTTGAGTCAAGCATCTGCACAACTAACAAGTTCTCCGAGAAAGAGAACACCTAGATCTTTGTTGGGGTTTGAAGATTTTGACAATGGCTGCCTACGTCATAGCCCTCGTCACCCGAGCAGACCACACTCATGCCATTCTTTTCAAGATTTTGAAAAAAAATTTGGAAACATTCCTGTTACTTCATTTAGGAAAAGTACAAGCCCAAATATTTCTAATTTGGCCAATGCTTCACTACCACAAGCATCACTTGGGCGATCACATTCTCCGGGAAATGACACGTTTTTTTCTCAATATCTTGGTGAAGACGACAAAGCTGTTTCTGATAGTGTTTCATTTAATATCAGTCCTCAGAGAGTAAGTCAAATTCTATTTCTTGCAGCTCATTACTATTAGTACCCTTGGTTTGCTTTGGGAATTGACCAATTATGTACCAAATATATAAACAGAGTGCAGTAAAAATCCAGATAGTGACCAATTTTATTTCGATCATTGTAATGCATTCCCAAATATTTCTCTATCCATTAAAATGTGATATACTAGTTTCAGCAGTGCAACCTCCAACCAACTTAATCACAACTGTCATTTTTTCTGGTCGTCAGATTACTAGGATTCCTCTATAGTTTCATTCGTTTCTATGGTAGTGCTCTATTTTTTTTATTAGTGAGCTTTTGTGCCCTGTTTTGGCTGCCTTGGGGTACAATGCAGAACATGAATAATTCGCAATTAAGCCTTGAAATATAAAAAAATCAGCAAGTATTCGCAAGTGTTTCTTCAAATTTTTGATGCATTGTCAAGTGTGTACTTGTTAAGCATTTTCAACAGAAGGACATGATGCCAGTGTCTGCTTCTATGAAGTGATATATATTTTGTTAACAGCCGATTTCTGCTCGTTCCAATGCCACATCAGTTACATTAACAGCTTCAGACAAAGAAAAAGATCAGATAAAGCAGAAATTACTTTTAGTTTGCTCTGAAAACTCACAACTACGTACTCTTGTAACTCAACTCCGAGAGCAACTTGAAAACAGCAAAGAAATGGTGAGATGTTTACTGATTTCTTATTTTCGACGCTATTTTTATGAATTCGCTAGTGCAAAAGCAATGCCATTGGTTTCTTTTATGTGCTTTTTTTAATCATATTTATATTGGCCTACTAATGTACTCATTCCCAATGGGCTTTGATTAAATTTTGTCGTAATACTTGAGAATTTTGTGTCAACTAGGCTCATGCAACAACGAATGTGAGGCTATCTCTCACACAGTGGGTCAGTGTCGACAATGTGTAGCAGTGAGTCAGCTCATCCAGCATGTTGTACGTGGTCTTGTTGTTTCATGCATACTTTTAATAGGTTGATTTGCAAGCGACACTTAACCACAATAACGAAGGTGATCTTGCAGAGAAAGTGCTGTGCTTATCAGATCAAATTAAAGCCAACGAAAGAACTTTGAGGTGTGCAAGTCGATATTATGGTGACCTTATGACACTTTTACAGCAAAATTAAATCTGTGGGATAGTTGTTGCTTACTGCTTTAAATGTTTGCTGGTTGGCATATAATGTCTGTTGTGTTTGCCATAGACATTTGTTCATAATATTGTACAAAAATTACTAGAAAGTATCATGGACGGCTCTAAAGTACACAATTCCGGATTTACAGAAATACTCAAAGTCATACTGAAATATGGATTTACTGAATTGCAGAAATACGTAAATTCATACTGGAGAAAGAATTACTAAATAACAAAAATATAGAAATTCATATCAAAATGTGGAATTACGGAAATTCATAATCCTGGAACCACAACGCCGGGATATTATCTCCCGGTGGTTCCTACCCAAGCGAAAGCGGGCCCGCTCTCCACGCATCTATAGCTGTAGTGCTTTATCTGAGTTCTTGACTGGTGGTGGTGGGTGTACAGACGTGCTCGCTTCTTGCAGTTTTCCACATTGAAAAAAAGTTTGTGGTTTTAGGAGAAAATCACCCGACGTCATGTTGACAGTGAGACTTTTTACCTAGGTGGGATTCTGCCTACGTTGTAGTGACCGCAGGGGCAGTAAAGAGCTGTGACTCACTCTGTACATGCTTCTAACACATCGTTACCAGCTTGCAACCGAAGAAATTCTTCATGCCCAGTATTTTTTTTAATGAGTAATTAAGTTTAGTGATTTATCAAATTTTTGTTATTTGTGTATATTCTTCATTTTCATCAATACCAATATTAAATTAAAGGGTACAAAGTAACTTTATAAGTGCTCAATTCACAAAATAAGAATTATATATTCAATGTAGTTTTTGTGATAAACCCTAATTGAAAAAAAGTGTTGGTTCCCCAAAAACCGGAGAAATTCTCCCGAGGCTGGTGTTCATGTGACGAAAAACGATCGTTGGCGTTCCAGGGTTAATGATAAATTGCTGAATCCCAGCCGTAAGAAACTTCATAACGAAATGAGGAATTACGAACTATAGAAAACTTATTTTAGGCTTAAACAAAATTCTTAGGCTGCATTCGCCCATAGCGGTTTTCACAACCACGAACAAAGCTTTATACCGATATTTAGAGCAGGTTTTGGGACGAGGTTTTCCTGCTTAATGCTGAGTGCAAAAAGAGCATCGCTCTGTTAGCACTCAATAAGAAGCAGCTATGCTTCATCTCAGAGCCGCTCTAAATATCGGTAAGAAGTTTTACTCCTGGTTGCGAAAACCGCTATTTACGGTTCAAATAAGAGTGAAGACTTTTGATAAAGTTTTTTAAACCACAGGCGAACCCCCAGAAAGTTGCAAGCATTCCATTTGGGTCTTTAACTACAGTTTGTGGACTACAGAGCTAAAGTGCAGAAATCGTGCAAACGCGAAAAAACACTGCCTTTAGTAACTAAGTTGGTCAGGAAATTGATTTGTCATTTGATTTCCGTAATTTGTTAATGTTATGTTGTACCTTTCTAGATCTGTATCTCCGTATTTTAGCTTTACCATTACCATTTTTTTTGTCAGATCGTTGAAAAGCAAAATGTTATTGGTATTTTAAAGTTTCAACAATTTATTGAGGAGGCAATTAAACAATTGTTTTCTGACTTGAAAACCAATATTATACTAGATTTCGATATGGCGAACAAACGTATTTTTTGAATGCAGGAATGCTGAAGATCAGCTCGAATATAAGGACAAGCAGTCTGCTGACAAAGACAAAACTATAAATGCTCTGAAGAAAAAGATGACCAATTTGCAAAACATTTTGAAAGATTGCAACAACCAACGAATGAAGTATATACATTCACGTTTTATATAGTTTGTAAAGCACTTGGCATAGTAATATAGCGATAAAGCCAATTGTTGGGCAATGAGTTTCATTTGTGAAGAGTGTCATGGCATCAGTTGACAGAAATATTTCTTGTCGTTAGTTATTATTTTAATGGGTGAAGGGAAAAATCCACGCTATGTTGACACGATGAATCACTTTGATGTGTTTCAGAAGTAACTACGTCAGTGGCTGTTTAATAAAGGTTCTATCCTAAGCATTGTAAAAAATTCCATTTTTCATAATCTTAAAGTGTTTTTAGTTAAACGACAAAGTCGGCCGTAAAGCTCAAAAAATTTTCCTTACGTGGTTCTGATCACCTTGAAGTTGCATGATCCAACACACTTTACAAACTTTACTTGATACATTATCGGTATTCTCTTTGTAGTATCACTCATAAATAGCTTACTTTTGTGCATTTCAATGCTTTTCTCTACTTCATGACACCTTGACCGTCGTACCCAGCTTTCTGTGCAATGTGCAGAAGCAAGTGTGAAGAGAGCCTGTTTACCAAATCGTAATATTTTTGATAGTGCTGAATCTGCAAGAGAGGAAGCCTCTCGCGAAGCTCTTATGCTGTCACGTAAATTAGAAGAAAGTTACGTGACCATGTCTACCAAGCTCTATAAATCCCAAAAAGATGCAGAGAAAGAATGCGCCCGACTAACTATAGATCGTAGCAAGTTAATTAAGAACTATCAATCTGCAAAAGGCGAAAATGAAGCACTCCAAGGAAAATTAAGGTTATTGTTAGTTTAATATTATATTCCTACGTCAAACGCCATTAGAATAAATTGTTATCATCGTGACGAAACAAAAAACTAATTGTTCATCAATCAGTGCTGTTTTTTATCCCGAATAGATAGCATTTTTTCTTGCTATGTAACATTAATACGCTATTTTTCTGTCGTTTCGTTCGAGCAGTCTTGAATAATGTGAATAAAATAAAGTCTTTGAGACTTGAATAACATTTTCAAAAATTTGTACCCTGAGTTATTCAAACGCTTAAGCCAGTGTTTCCCGACCTTTTTTATATGTGGCCTATAATGAGTTTCTGTGAAAGCGAAATGGCCCACTAGCACTATCTCTAAGAGTTGGCTACGTTATTGTAGCTAGTATCTACTCAGTTATAAAGCAAACACACATTATTCTAAACCAGCAATTTATTTCAAAATACACTTTAATGAGAGACTTGCTGCTGAACACAACGAACCAGTTTCTCGATTCTTGGATGCGTTGAAGAAAGTGCACATCGGAGACCATTTTCCACATGTAATCGGCTTCGAGTCTTGTTTTTCATCTACATTGAAGTGGAAAACCTTGATTCGCATAAATATGTACTACTGAAAGGTAACAGCTTTGTGATGCATTCTTCAGCGACACGCAGGTAAGAAGTGCACATCTTTGCCCAAAACTCACAAATTGATAAAAGTATCACACATACTTCTACAAGTAGAATCATTTTCAAAGTCAATGAGCTCATCCTATAGGTCATCCTCAGCTTTAAATCTGACTCCGATATTTCAGGAAAATACCTCAAAAATTTTTTTCTAAGACTTGTACGGTTACCAAGATTTCAGATGACAAAGCATCGTCCACATCATCAGAACTCAGTTGAAAGGGCCTCAAACAATGCAAAATTTTCCTTTTCAGCTTCTGTTGTCCAGTTTTTAAATATTTGCACGAAGGCATTCAAAGCATCCATAAAGTCAGTAAATGTCGTTCCCTTTCTTTGCAGCTTGAGATTTAAGCGGTTCAGCTGGTCGAAAAGGTCAACAAGATAGGATAATCTGGATATGAAAGCATTATTCTTAAAGTTTGAACCCAGTTCGTGTTGTTTTTGCATGATTAAAAATTTCTTTAATTCTTCTCGTAGTTCAAAAACTCTAGCCACAACGTTTTCCTTTGACAATCAACGTACTTTTGTATAACAAAGTAGGTTCAAATGTTCTGACCCCATATCAGCACACAGCTTTCTGAAAATTCAAGTCTTCAAGGCGCCACTATTTACGTAGTTTACTGTTTTGATAACTTCTTTAAGAACATTGTGGAGAGGTTTTGGAAGAGTTTTCGAAGCAAGAGCTTGCCTGTGTATCATACAGTGAACAATGATGACTTTAGTTGAAAGATTTCGAACTGGTGTTTGGAAACCACTTTTTGCTCTTAACATTGAAGGTGCATCGTCAGAACTCACACCACAGAGATTTCCCACTTGAGGTTCTCGCATTTAAAAAACTCTGACATCTTTTCCATAACATCGACTGCCTTTGTATTTGTCTCTAATCCAGAACAAAATGAGAACTCTTCTTTTATGTTAGTATTTGTGAAGTATCTGCAAAACACCATGAGCTGAGAGCAAGCAGAAACATCTGTACTTTCATCAAGTTAAATAGAGAAAAGATCAAATTGAGCATTCTGTATATTGGAAATCACCTGCTGTTTTATGTCGTCTGCCAAATCACTAATCCGTCTCTGCACAGTATTGTTCGAAAGGGATATCTGGCTTAGCTTCTTTTGACTTTCTTGCCCAAGTATAATTCTAGCCATTTCCAAAGCGCAAGGCTTGACAAGGGTTTCACCAATAGTATACAGTTTAATTTGCTTTGCGATGATCAGATTGGCTTTATAAGAAGCCTCAACAAGTGTTTGGGATTGTCGAAATGCTCCACTTGCATCCAAGCGCTTACGCTTTACACAAGCTTCTTTTCTTTTGAAAAACTCTGCATTTTTATGTTTGTGTTCGGGATGCACCTTCTCAAGGTGAAGCATTAACTTCGACGGCCTCAAAGAATGATTACCAAGGATTTTATAACACAAAACACACTGGCTCTTCTCCATTATCAAGAATTGATGTAGATCCATATTTAATGTAATCATCTCTAAACTTCCTTTTAGTCATTTTCTATATGTGAAAAATAAAGCTTTCTGCAAGAATTTTTGCTTTAAACTTTCGTATTGCTAAGAAACTGATTTTAGGCATAGCCTAGCAGGTTGCAGCGCTGCTATAGAAGCAGAGAATCAGAGACAAAAACATCATTATTGCAAAACAATGGATATTTGTTTGTGTGTACTGCACAAGCAAGAAAGAGATTTCGTTTATAAATGTTGGGAAAAAAATTGTTGGTACAATCAGTAGTAATCTTCACGGATCAATTTTTTGAGTTTTCAAGACACAATAATTGTAAAACTTTTTCACTTTCTACTGTGGCCCACTGGTTCGGAAACACTGGCTTAAGCTTTGGTTTGCTGTTTTCATCAAATGCTTTAACTTGGCCATTACTGACTAACAGTAGCAGAAAATGTTGCATTCGCTGTGATGTGTAAGTTGAACCGTAAGAACAAAGTTGAGACTTACACAAGCGATGCTTGACAGAAGTAATAAGTCAAAGAAGCTTCTCTCTCACATCATTTTAGTTTTCGATTGGAAGCTGGTAGAGAAAGATTACTTTTAGTATTTTTGGCAAAAAATGCACAAACATATCTCGATAGAAACAAGGGCCTACGGAAAAGTCGTATTTTGAAACCTTTATAGATACTTCCTGAGGCAATTTAAACTGATACAGAATTTGGCTCTTAAAAAATAAATACAATATATCTCAAATATTTTTGATGCTTAAATATTCCTGAAATATGTTTTAATGAAATTTGTGACGCTACATAATTGCTAAAACATTTTAAATGTGCAGAGAATCTCAGAAAAAAGTTCGTTTACTTGAAAATGAAAGCCGGATCCAAGATGGCGACACAGCAAAGATGATGGATCAGGCGCAGCAGAGGATACGCGAACTTGTTACTGAACTTGACGAAAAACATTTAACTCTTAAAGTGATTCACTGTAAATGCTAAGATCATTTCAGATAGAAGAATGCAAATGGAGCAGGCTTCTTGAAAAGTTATGCCACGCTGAAGTATTTCTATTTCACTTCGTGGAAAATATTCCCGCTACGAGTCTTTTGAGCTTAGCAAACGCAGCAAAAATAATTTCAGCGTGCTCTTGTTAGTCATTTGAGGTCCTTGTTGGTTGCCATTGTCTTTTAAAAATATTATTGGAACAGCTTTGGCGTTTTTTTGATTTGTTTGCATTTTGTAAAATAATTTTTTCGCTAGCAACAATTTGGTTCTTTAAATCATTCAACAAAAACCCAACCTACTTCAACTCCAATACTTTTGTGAGAACATTGCACAGGTTTTCAGAGCGTTAAACGACAAGTGTTGGGTAGGTTGAAACTGCAGTACTTTTAAAACAAGAAGATCAAATTTTTCGATGTCAATAATATAATAATCATGTCTTCTGATGGTGTTTCATCAATTAATTTACAGAGGACAACAATGGATTTGAATTTGGCCAACGAAAAGAGAAGAGAAATTCATCAGCAGTGCATCGATTTAAAACAGCAAAACACTTTGCAGCGAGAGCGACTGTCTAGCTGTCAAAAGGAAAATGAATCGATTAAAGAAGAGGTCGAAAAACTGAGAATTGCATTGACTCAAATGAAAAAAGTAAGAGCTTGTCGTTTTTAGAACTTCCCAAAAAAGTTCTGAATCAGCGAAGCTTTTTGTATTTATTCTTGATAGTGCGTGTAGACCTAATATATAAAGCGCAGTTCTGTTTGTGTGTCCGTCTGTCTTAGCTTCTCCGAAACTGCCAGGCGTGCAAACATCAAACTTGGCGCGATTGATCACCACTCCAGGGTGAAGGTCATAAGGAGTTCGTGACGTCACCAAAATGTCCTAATTAAAGATTATTTTTTAATTGCATTTTTGAACTGATGAACGCGGTTTTTGATTTAAACGAAAGCCAGTACCTGACTCACCAACTTCAACAAATTTCGCTTCTTTGGCGTCTCATATGACGTCATAATTAACAATTAATTGTATAATTTATTTTCTTAAATTACTCAAAAGGTACTTGTGGCGAAACGCGATTAAATGGTTTTTTGGGAGAAATAAACAATGTGCTTTTGATGAAAAACACTACAACAATTTAAGCTCCATTGACAGTGCAACAAAAGATTCTTTTTTTTAAGCATTTCAAATCTTCTAAGCGTGCTTCTTCGCTTATTTTCTGCTTGCTTCAAACTCGCTTTATGATGCCATAAGTCTGGTACGATCAGCACAATCTTTTGCTAACACATATCACGACGTGATGATTTTTTCAAAAATTGTAACATTTTTACAAAGTCAGTTTAGTTATTAAAAACTAATTTGGGACCTCATTTCTCAATCAATTTTCAAACATTTTGTTAACAAATTGAAGGGTATTTTAAGGCAATTTTGATAGTATATGATTTGTATATTTACTATTGTATACAAAAAAACTAAACTTTAGCACCTCTAGGGTAACTTTTTACCCCTGTCCATAAAGCGGTAAACTGAGTAAAATCAGATAAGTTTAACAAATAAATTGTAATAAATTAACAAATAGATTATAATAAGATACTAACAATTAGTGTCGTTTGAAAGCTGAAGAAATTTGCTTTCCAGAAATATGTGACTCTACTTAGGTAGGGCCGAACATTAGTTTATATTGGCTGATGGAAAAATTCGCTGCCATTTATGATTTTTATTTTTAGTTAAAAAATTTTTGCAGTATACCTAGGTAACTAGCAATTTTTAAAAAAAGTTAGTTCTATGGTACATTTTGACTATTTTCCATCGAAAGCATGCTTTTTCGGTTTATTTAAATTAAGTTTCAGATAGATCATCTCAACATGAAGTCTCAAAAAATTTTTAAATGTAGCCGACCGGTCAAAAACACTAAAAATTTTGGTGTCTTGGCCTCACAAAGTTGCAGCTTCCACAAAAACTTCAGCCCTTTGGTACATATTGACTATTCTTCCTCAAAAGCGTGGTTCGTTGTCATTATCTATCAAAGTTTTCAAAAAGTAGTAGTAGTGATTCAGTTTTTATCCGGTGTTGTCCCTTTAACAGAGATGGCCGGATTTACCCCATTCCTTCTGCAATTGCTCGCACTCGGTCCCTCCACTTGTCTTGTCTCAGAGCATCTTTCTTCTTCAAACCAATCTTCTCTGTCTCCTCTTCCACTTGCTTCCTCCAAGTCTTCTTCGGTCGTCCTCGCTTTCTCTTGCCACTTACTTCAAGATTCAGAGCAACCCTCAAAACACTATCGTCATCCCTTCTCAGCACATGTCCATACCATCTAACTCCATTCGCTGTTGCTAACCGGTCTGTAGTTTCCTTCAACCCCAACATATCCATCTGTTCTTCAGTTGTCTTTCTGTCTACCACTTTCTGACCGCACATGGCTTTCACCATAGCTCTCTCCGTTCTTCTCAAAATTGCTTTTTCATTTTCTTTTAGACACCATGTCTCACTTCCATACAGTATTGCTGATCTTACACAACAACGATAGACTTTACCTTTCATCTTCAGAGGAAACCTATTTCCAAGCAACAATTCTCCACATTCCCTGAATCTTACCCAATCGATTCTTACTCTTGCTGTAACTGCCGCTTCACAAACACCACTAGCATTTAGTCATCGCACAACTTCTCCATCGAATCCATCGTCCCTTCCATTATTCCTTTACATTTCGAGCAGACAAAATGCATTGCCAACCTAGCAGTAACTCTCTTTATTTTTGCACATTTGCCATGAACCCAGCTTCCACATTTAGTGCACAACACTGAATTCGCCATGACTCTCCTCCCACAAACTCCACATGGATCTATCTTGCTTTTGTATAGTTCACCTTCTGACCCGCTTACCATCAATTTTGTTTTTCTGGTGTTGACCTTCAAACCTTTACTTTCCAGTGCATCCTTCCAATTCCAAAACCTTTCCTTCAAGTCTTCGATGTCTTCGCTCATGATAACAAGGTCATCTGCATATAGCAATTCATTAACCACACCCCTTCTTACATTTTCTGTAATAACGTCCACCACTATTGCAAACAATAGTGGTGACAGCACAGATCCTTGATGTACACCAACTTTTACTTCGAATTCCTCTGAATATGCAGATCCCACCCTCACTCTTGTCTTTGCACCATCATACAGGCTCATAACTGCTCTTAGCACTCTATCAAAAGCTTTTTCCATGTCAACAAAACACATATACAACTTCTTGTCCTTCTTTTGATATTCCTCCTGCATTCTTCTCACAATAAATATCGCATCCACTGTTCCTTTTCCTGGCATAAATCCAAACTGCATTTCATTCAAATTGACTAGTGTTCGTATTCGCCTCTCTAGCACCCTTTCAACAATTTTCATGGCATGTTCTAGCAGTTTCACTCCTCTATATGATCCACAGCTCATCACATCACCCTTCCCTTTAAAGATAGGTACAATCACACTTGTTTTCCACTCATCGGGCATTCCTCTACCATCCAATACACGCTGGCATAGTTCCATCATCACTTTAACCCCGATTTCACCACTTGCAACTATCATCTCCACATTTACTTCAGATGTTCCAGTTGCCTTTCCTGATTTCATACTTTGAATTGTTTCCACAATTTTATTACGAACCATTTTTTCTACTGATCCTTCAACTAAATCAGTTTCCACCATGCGGTCCCATTTGTTCTCTTCATTCACGATCTTTTCCATGTGTTCCTTCCAAATTTTTGCCCTATCTTCAATAAAACCCAATCGTCCGTCTCTTCCTCTCAAGCACCTTCCACTTTATTCCCTTCCTTTTTCATTCTTCTAAGGAAGTAGAAAACACTTAGAATTCTGATATAAATTATTCAATTCCTGATTAGCTTCCATTCTCATAGCTCTAGCCACAATTTTTCTCGTTTGATTTCTTATACGTTTGTATTGAGTTTTATTTTGTTCTGATGGAAATCTGCACAGCTCTTTAAAAGCCGCCTTCTTTCTTGTTATGGTATCCTTGACCTCTTCATTCTACCACCACATGTCTCCTTGATCTCTCCTAGACTTCTTCTTCCCACACAATTCGTCACATGCCTTTAAAATACCATCGCTAAAAGTTTTCCACAAATCAGGTGCATCTGTGCTCACTAGTTCTTTTACTCTTTTTTCAAATCTCACTCTTGTTTGGTTTTCATTCAACTTCCAAATCTGTCTTCTTATGATCCGTTCCTTTCTCACAACCTTTTTCAGAACCTTTTTATCTAGATCTACGACCACCATCCTGTGCTGAAGTTCCCATGGAATCACTTTTACATCCCTTATATACTTTCTGTATTTTTTCCCCACAAGCACAAAATCAATTTCTGTTCCACATCCACCACCAGCACTATAAGTGATTTTCCTTTTGTCTGTCTTTTTAAACCAAGTATTTGCCACGCACAGCTCTCTTTCATCACAAAACTCCAGCAATCTTCTTCCTTCTGCATTTCTTTTCCCAACACCATTCCCCCGTGCACACCTTCAAAACCCTCAGCGTATTTCCCCACATGTCTATTAAAATCCCCTAAAGAAACAATGATTTCACTAGAACTTCCCAAGTCCCACTCACTTCCCATTTCATCATAAAAATGAACTTTCTCTGCATCTGGTCTTCCACTTTGTGGCCCATACGCACATATTACGTGCATCACTTCTCTACCTAAAGTCAGCACAATCGCCATTACTCTGTCACTTTTTCTTCTAACTTCCACAACGTTTCCAGATATTTCCTCTTTCACCAAAATTCCAACCCCTCCGAATCCTGCATTATTTCCTGACCACCACAGTTTATACCTTCGTCCCAAAGTACCCACAAAACGAGCTCCTTGGCCTTTCCATCTTACTTCCTGGATGCAGCACACATCAACTTTTCTCTTTCTCAGTTCTTCACACACTTCCGTTTTCCTTCCACAAAGACTTCCCACATTTAATGTACCAAATCTTATCCCATGACATTCAGATTTAAACCCGGAGATTCTTCGCAACCCTGCCCATTTAAGAGCTGCCGGGGACTGGGGGCCATTTGTATATTTTTTCTGGTCATGGGGATTTGTTGGAGCAAAATTCTTCTACAGGGAGCATACCCTTGCTTATCCCTAACCTCATTTTTCTGACATGAGTGGTCCAACCAAGCAATTAAGCTGGCAACCCCACCATTAACAGTCAGATTGCAATTGGTAGGTACCCAATAGTCGCCTCTTACGACATGCTGGGTAAACAGCTTCACTATTCTTTAACCGGTGAAGCACGGATTCATGTAAATCGCCCCCCCCCCCTCCACCCTATTCCACAACATTTAAATTATTCTTTCTTGCATTTTATAAAATGAACCAACAAAACTTTTTTAGATCATTGGCTGTATCAAGTAGGCAAGTCCACTTCCTAAGTACCAAACTGGGCAAGCAAGACTTAGCCAGGAACTCCAGAAACTCGAAAAGAGATAGAGCGGCTATGCGCATCCCTTTGTAATGTTTTTTTAGGCTTGATAAATTTCCTTGAATAAACGATATTTTTCATTTTGTAACGAGAATTAGCTATGTGAGAGAAACATTAACTTTTCATTACTTTTCTCACAGTTACACATGTTTTTTACACATGTTCTTAACGTCGACATTACTGATGGGGGTGCTGCAACTGTAATTGCACTTTTTCGGGTTAGTTTGTTCTTTCCCTGGCTGCGTTTATGCCAGGACCAAGAAAGATGTGCCCAGCCAAAGGCTTTAGGTGGTGCAAATAGACATGCAATTACGAAAAAGTCGTAAGTTTTGGTCCTAGTGGAATTCCTTGGGAAACGTACCTCATAAAAAGCAACAGGAAGATCCGGACTAGGGACATCATTTATGTTAGGGGTGTTTTACTAAGTCGTAAAATATGCGTACCACCAAGTACCTGATTTATTTTGTCGTAAAACAAAAGCCATTACGGCGCCCATTTCCAACTGTGTGTTTCTTTTACACTTATATTTGAAGGAACGAACAGACTTTGTGAAATGATAGAGAGTTTCTAAAACCTCTCTTAATTGAAAGCAACCGTACTACGATCGGGTTAGGGCCATAGGGGCGATACCCCATTTGCACCAATTTATGGCTTATGCTTTTAAAAACAATTTGGTTAAAGCCGGTAGAGCCGATGTTGCTAACCGGAAATAACTCACTGGTAGCCCTGCCGGGTGAAGCCAGCTAGTATACCTCTAATAGTAGCGGCTCGGAAACATTTTGGAGTTATGACTTCCTTTATGCCTATCCCGTTGTATCTGTAATAAAAGCAAAATCGTCTATTTTTTGTCTTTTAATAGTCTGTAGGTTATGCTATTTATGTAATATTATTTTTATGCAGGGGTGCAAAATTTTTTTAGAATTTAGAAATTGTCGGTCGCACACAAAATATAAACCAGTGTTGCCAGATGGTTGCTGGTGGTTTTCCCCAACAAAGTCTAAAAATTTTCTCAAAGAAAGATCGTGGCCAAAATTACCTGAGGTAAAAGTTCCATTGCCGCAGCGATCAACAAGAGTTGAGCTTGTTTTCTTTTTTTTTTTTTTTCTTTCTTTCTTTTGGAGATCAACCTCAAAGGCAGGACAAGCATAGCAGCGGCGATTCGTCTGCTATGGTTGGGAAATTTCCTCATCAAGTGCACGTGAACCTTTTAGTTGCGTGCGTAAACTTTTTGGTCGCGCGGCGCGACCGTGTTTTTGTACCTCTGTTTTAATGCATGTTACTAATTCCATAGCATTTTTTCTGTAATGTCATCGATTATACAGTACTTTAAGCAATAATTGCATTTTCAGAGTCAATCGGAATCCTCGGTCACGACAACAAAAAAAGTCTCATTTTTATCACCCGAAGGTACTACTTTCTGTTACAGTTTTTTGATATCTCTTCCGTAGTAAGCAGCTTACTAGTTTTTGTTTTTATCTTTTTTCCGTTTTGACTGTAACATGTCTGGGAACGATTCACATTATGTGAAGTCAAAAGGATTAACTCCATCAAACACTCTCGTAGTATTGCTTTTACTGTTCATTGTAGGTCTAATCCAGAAGCTTGAGTTAGGCCTTCAGTTTGTCTAAATCAAAAGTTTACACTTTGCACTTAGTTAACCGTAATGTAACATTTTTGCAGCCAAACCCCCTCCGAAACAACAGGTTTCCCCCCGCAAACACCAATCAATTGTTTCTGAGCTTAATATGGAGGTTGCCACCAAAGAAGCACATATAAAAAGATTAGAGGTATTTTTTGGTATCATTTTTAGGTTACAATATATCTAGATCTTGAATCGGTTTTTTGTTTGTCTTTGATTTATTATTTGTAATGTAAATTTTATCTCTGGTTAACGGTAGGATAAATTTTGTCTTAGATTTCTACCAACTACATATTGTATAAGGTAAATTAGCGGCTTATAACCTGAAGTGTTCCGGTATTTGCAGTTGATTTTAATTCCGCTGCACATTTGCCCACTACCAGCAAATGCTGAAGTTTTGTGACGTTTACTTGAATATGCACGAGCTGCATGAAGTTCATTTTTATCAAAACATATAAAAGTAATATAATTCACACTTGGCAGCAACTCTACGAATAAGCGTTTCAATCATTCAGTTTTTATATTGTTGTAGGCCAGATTAGCAGGTCACGCTTCTGAATCAGGAAAGTTAGAAACTTTAGCTGAGGAGCTCCTTGCCATCAGTGAAAAAGCAAGAGCAAGTATGTTTGATTTGTGTTAAAATTTAGCGAATCTTTTGTCTCGAATACAGTTTTTTTTAGGTGATAGAAGAGCGAATGAACTCGAAGATGTCGTTCATCTGCTGGAGGGTGAAAGAACGAAGTATCTGCGAAAGGTATATATTTGATTGATACATTTTCCAGTCCTCTTGTTTTTGTGTGATCGTGGGGCAAACAACAACTCAACTGGTTCAGTATCCACCGTCGACCAAGTGGTGTATCATAGCTATAGGATTTCTCTGTCTGAAGCTACATGCTCGAAGTCTGTGTACAGTGTTTCCTCGCTACTTCTCGGCTTCAGTGCATCGCGGGGTGTTTTAAAAAAAATTTTTTTTTTTGATTGGCTGCGTATCACATCGCTGATTGTCTGCGCATAATCACGCCATTTTCTTACACCCTGTTGACTGTGTCTTGTGTATCTTAGGGTTGTAAGTGTTGTACAGTACGTTATTTGTGATTACAGTACTGTACTGTTAACCCTTACAATGACAGTATCGGATTGTGTTCAGAATAAACAAAACAGAAAACATTTCTAATTTTCCGTGTTCTTTATCCTTCAGTTTTCAGAAAAGTAAGCGTTCATGTACTGTATAGCCTACCTGTATTAGCCCAAAGGCGCTGGGAATTCTACCGCCACTTCGCGGTTTTTCACTTATCGCGGTGGGGTCTGGAACGCAACAACCCCGATAAATGAGGGTTTAATGTAATTGGGTTGTAAACGATAATGTGACCATTGATCCACTAGTCAACATCTTTTTTGTGGCATGCAAGCTAATGAAGGACTTGGAATAATTAAAGACCACTAAACTCAAATCTTTAATCAGTTTTTTTTTCTATCACATCAAGATTTTAAGTATATTGCAGTTTCAATATTAGTGGTTTACTTATTATTGTCGTTACAATTACATCTGTTAATCCACAATACAATACTTTTTGTTTCGTATCAATGAAATCTGTGACGTCATAAAGTCAATTATTGGTTTACAATTGTCGTAAGTAGCCCAAGTGTTAAGTGTATTATTGGCACTTTATCTTTTTCGTGATGATGAATATTGGCTGTAAATATAAACTTGGATGTACGTAGTAACTTTTCGAATAAACTGTGACGCTTCCGCGTCTGCATTTGACGAAGCACAATACTGGTACAGTTGAGGCTATTCCAGTCAAGTTTTGCATTTACTCAAGCCACACAAAAGCGTTGCAATTACACAAAACATTTAGTGCCTACATAAAAGTCCAACCTTATAGCTAGATGTTTCATGGAGAAATGCAGCACTTACTCATGTGCTCAAAACTTGCGCTAAAGCATCATCAACTTACTGCAAACGTAAACTAATAATGCACCATATGACGTCACATAGGTTTCATTGATACCAAAAAAGCGTTGCATTGTGCAGTAGCGGATACATCTACAGCTTAATAATCGCTTTATTACCGATATTAAAGAGCCAGATAAATTTAAAACTTGACCTGATAGAAGAAATTTTCTTTCAGATTTGAACACTCTGCATTCGCTATTTCTAGAAACAAGTAACTCTATTTTTGCAACGTAAAAAACGTCTTTTGTTGACCAGTGCTATGTTTTAAGGTCAATGACTTTGAAGATCAAATTCATGACAAGGCTGCAGAATGCGAAAGCCTTGAAAATCGTTTAAAAGAAAGGACATCAATTCTTGGTCAAACTCAGGTGGGCTTAATGCTGGTAATTTGAATTTTTGAAGTGATTGAAAGATTTTTCGATTGGAGAAATACGCAGGTTCACCGTTAATTTTTTAATGCTAGATAAAAACTTTGTTTGTTTTATAAAATTATATACATCCGTAGGCTTTATTTGACACTAAAAAAGCGTATGCTAATGCACTTGTAGCATAAGAAGATAAGTGGGGCAAGGAAATATTTGTCAAAGTGGTAAATATCTCTGAAGGAACTGATAGCGTTGTTGGTATCGAAAAATTCCAGAGATCGGTTAGCTGCTGGTGTGATAGCCGCCTCATTTGATAGCCTCCTCAATTTTCACGTAATTGCAGTGAAAGTAATCATGTGAAAATGCTTTAAAATCGTACATAGACTGATCGTTGAGCCAAAACCTTGCGATTTCAAATCTGTTGCACCACTGAGCCATTATATCTACGTTGCTTCGTCTTCCAGAGACAGACAGATGACTTGCGCAGCAAAATCTCCTCTCTTGAAGCAGAACTAAAACAAAAGAAAGAAGAATTAACAAGAATCAAAACTGAACTGAATGACCAGGTTATATAAGCGTGCTTGCTGGGCATTTTTTTAAAAAACATTTGCTTTTAACCTTTTGCGCCTTATTTTAAGTTCAGTAGCCTATATGTGCTTACCCTTTACCATAGTAATACAAAATAAAGTAGAACACCCAAACCCTAAACCTAAGCAATAGAAGGTGAGGATGAGTGTAGGTAAGGCAGCAGTTATGAATACAGACTGGTAGTCCTACCACCGAGAAGGCGGACTGCTATTATCGGCTGCCTGGAGTAGCTTCTTTACAGCATGTAGGCTAGGCAGCTTCATCTGTCAAATCTAATGAATCTGTGATTAGCCATTCTAGCTGAACACGAGCAAGCACTAACGAATGCATGGGTTCTTAATCAGTGAGGAATCTCTTATTAAAATGGGAATCATTTTGAGACGGAGGTTTTCAAATCGAGCGTCGCGACACTTTGATCTGTTGTTTTGAGGCTACAGGGAAGCCTACATCCTTGATACAAGCGCGTCGTAAGCTTACATCGTTGATGTGCATGTTTTGAAATCAATCTGTGTTGAATTAATGACCTTTTTTATTTCATTGGAGGTCAACGTGTGCAAGTGCGTCAATTGTTTTTATACATGACCGATTTAATTTGTAAGGGTTCAAATTGTTAGGGTTAGTGGGAAATGAAGATTAGTGAATGCTGAAAATAGGTAATGACAAAAGAAAGGTTGATAACCTTTGAAATCACGCAAATGCTGTGTTTGAATTACCTGGGTAGAACAGCAAGCTTGCCCACCTACGCCATCCAGTATGCTGTAAGAGGCATTTTGGCTTTCCACCAGTGGTAGCCTACTTTGTTGGTAATGGGATTGCCAGTATGCGTTCACGAGTGGTTCGACGTTGCCAACTGCTTTACCCTATTATAGTTTTTAGTTTGACATGTTTGATTGAATTAAACGTCTCATTTCACACTGCTTCTTCATCGTAAAGAAAAGGAGAGGAATCTTCATGAATATAAAGCCAGTGGACGCAATGATTAATGTTTTTAGAGTGCCGAGACTGAACTGGTTAAAAAAAAGCTCTCCGAAGTTCAAAATGAACTGGCAGACAAGTTGAGAATGTTGGAGAATGCTGCTGAACGGAGTGCTAACTTGGAAAATCAGTCACGCAGGGAGTTGAAGAAAATTAAGAAGCTCCATTCGGAACAGTGTGACGAAATGACCGAGCAAATTGAAACGGTGAGAAATAATCAGTTTTTCACCCAGACGTGGTCAGTTTGTTTCATATTTGAGGGTTACTTATTTTAGAGCTTAAAGCAGTGTGAAAAACAGAAATAATTCCCGTATAATTCGAATCCACTGCCCTCTGACTAGCAGTTAGATTGTTGAGATTTTGAACGTAAATGAGAAGACAGCCGGTTCAATTTCTATTGGATTCCTTTCTCTTTTCCAGTGTTCAATGCTAAATATAAATGACATTCACACTCTAATGAGTATAATAATTGCGTATAAAGTAATTGACGTACCTTCATAGAAGGTGGAATGAAAAAAAAACTTCTCATATATTCGTTACATATCGTTTAAAGCTGGTAAATCTCATTACTTATGGCATGGAGCTATTTGTTGAATTATGACATTCTATCAACAATGACTCACCTGTGCTTATGTTCGACATTGCATGGTTTAAGCTGCTTCAACAATGATTCATTTTCCAAATCGTTATGCTTGAAAATGGGTCGTATCGTTTACTCGATTGTTAGTCAATTAGCTGGAATATAAAACCGTACACATATTAATCACAAAGTACCAGTTATGCGCATTATGAATGTTGATAAACTGCCCTGTTTTTCTTTTTTTTAACTTTATTTTTAGTTATCGTTTGATTCATTGTGTGTTTCTCTGTACGATTGTGTGCGATTGTTTGATCTAGTAATTATAGGCTTTACCGAAAACAAAACTAGAGTACGGTGAAGGCAATAAGACTTCTTCGAAGTTGCTGACGCACGCTACCGTTATGATCAGATGATGATGTCCTATTAGGACGTCATCGATTTTATGAGGTCTGTTAAAAAGTTCTGGTTTTCGGTAATACATACGTTTTGGACCATACGATAAAAAAATGCAACATTGTGAATATCACAATAATTAGTTTCCTTCAAAATATTCCTTGATAAGTGCTCTGTCTACATATTTTTAGCATCTACTTGTGAAAACACCTTCAATGTCCCTACTCTGGAAAAGTCTTTAAGCTGTGCTGTCGATTTTTTCATGTTCTCGGGACTAAAATTTCGTACTTTTTAACTAGGAAAACAGCCAGAAATCGCGTCGTGCCAAATTAGAAGAGTAAGGAAGTTGTTGCACTAGTACCGAATTTTTTTTTGGCTGAAAAACGTGCACTGCATAACCGGGACCAGTGAAGCATTGTAATGTTATAGCTGCCAGTTCTTCCATGTCCACGTGTCTGCCCCTTTTTCTTGTTTTTGTTGTTGTTGTTACTTGTCCCTTTCGACGAATGAGGGCTTGGTGGAAGACCATGAAGCCCCAGAAGCTTGGCAACTCTCCAAGGCCTTGATCACAGGTCGTATATAGAAAATGAGTCGCCAAAAAGCGAACGTGCGTAAAGTTCGTAGCTGGACAGGACAGATTGAGATGAGCAGTGTTCTGAGTCGGATGGCCGCAAGCGCTGCACAAAGGATTATCAATTCTGTCGATTCTAGAGAGATAAGAGTTTAGTAGAAGGTTGTGTCCATTGCAGCGAAGACGAGAGAGCACACAGTGAGCGTGACCAGGAAGCACAAGTAACTCAGAGAATACTAAGAGGGACTGTGGGTCAAAGAATTTCAATGAGGCACTGCGCCTCCTGCCCAAAAAAAAGATGGAGTAGATACGAAAGGTAGGAGAGAGACTACATGGGGCTATAAATGGCTAAAGCAGGGCACCTCGTCTAGCCAACCTATCTGCCGTGCCATTGCCCAGCAGAAATGAGTGACTAGTGACCCATTGTTGCCGTATAGAAAAGGGGGAGAGAGTGGATAGTTTGTGCCAGAGAGTATTGAGATGGAAGGATGGAGGAGAGGAAAGTGTAGCAAGGGCAAAGCGAGAGGGAAAGGAGGAAAAGGAAAGTGGCAGAGTTGCTGGTGCCCCCAGACCAGCGGAGATCTTGCAAAATGGAGCAAGTTTCCGCAGAACAACTTAAACACATTGGGCCTGCCGAATAGGAAAGGTTGGCCTCAGCACCATAAATTAACAGCCTTCTTTGCTCAGGGATGGTGCTATCAGTCTAATTTACGAGATCGAACAGGGTTTAGGTCGGCAATAGCCGCATCTCACTGAGAAGGGTCAGAGCGAGAGCATGGAGTAGAAAGAGTGAACTCCATACTGAAGGAAAATGGGTTCTGAGAAAGAGGGGAGGGCAGGCAAGAAGAGCTTGCCTGGAAGAAGGAGAAAGCATGAGCGAAGAAATGGGTGCCAAGCCTCTCTAGGAAAATCTGGAGAACCATAGGTAAAAAAGACCGAAGAAAAGCTTTGTACAGGTACTTCGTAGAGGGGCCCATGAGGAAGTTGAGCTGCAGCGTAAGGCCTTGAGACGAGGAAAGAACTTCGCCTTCAGCAAAGAAACAAGTTTAGAAAAGGAAAGAGTGTGGCCAAAGGTGACCTCAAGAAAAGAGTCGAATTAGTGGAAACGGAGCAAGGGAAGTTTTTCAGCATGAGCTTAGTGACTGTCTGGGCCGGTGGCAGTAGAAGAAAAGAGGTTGGTGGCCACTGAGAGAAGAAATTCACTGGAGAAGAAAGGGGGTAGGACTTCTCAGGACAGAAGACACGGTGGAGCTCAGACAAGTACCCTTTGGCTCAGCTACCAGAGCTTTTGGCTGAGATACAAAAAAGTGAGACTTCAGATAGTTGGCATAAACCAATGCCGACTCCCTGAGAGAAGAGCAGTAGGGAAACTTAGAAGATGAGGAAGAAGAAGAAGAAACAGAACGTGCAACAGATCAAAGGATAGAATAGATTGATTTAGAATCAGATTTAGGGAAGAGAGAGAAAAGCATGTCTTCTGCAATTCCTTAGCCTTAGCCTTAGTCTTGGCGATACATACGAAACATGCCGAGGTGCTGAGATGTAAGCGTGGTGCTCTTTGTAAATCCTGTTGCAAAAACCTCGCGTCTTTCCCTTACCGCTTTTTCCACCTCGGAAGACCACCAATCTTAAAGTTGGCGTTTGACGTGGCCAAAAGGAGTAGACGATCTGGTTTCATTCGGTTCCAAAGAGATAAAGAGCTCAGCTGCAGAGGAGAGAAAGAGTAGTATCTTTCTTCATTGAGATTGGGAGATTCGATATAATGAGCAAAGTCATCCCAAGAAGCTTTTCCAAAATTGAGTGGAGTAGAGCGCTCATTAGGGCGGTAAAATCGAGAAGCAGGAACTTGAGAAGAATTGGAAATGATCAATGCTCAAGAGCACCTTCCAGGTGCAGGAGAGGGATGATAGGTGAGGAGCGACTACTGGAGTAGCAATGAAGAAGAGTAGAGGTGTCAGGGTTATTGAGTGGAGAAGATCAGAGAAAATGACCCGATGGAATACCTCACTCCCTCGAGGGTCTAAATTACCTCTTGAATCCCAGAGAAGATGATGACGACGCATAAAGTCTCCCAGAATGAAAAGACTTCTGAAGGAAAGGGGTCAGTTCTACTATTTGCAGAAGAGGGCGAATGGAAAGAGCGTTGACATTTAGGAAAGAGAAGACTTTTTAGAGAATTGTTCACTCCCACTTGTCACAGCAGAGGTCAAGCGAAGAAAGAGAAAGAGAGAGAAGGTTAAAAGTTCAGAAAAGGAAAAGTCCCTTCTGACAATGTCGTCATCTACGAGTACGAGTACGAGTCATGATACGAGAGAAAGCCAAAATGAGGGCGATCAGATTGCAGAGCAGACTATCCAGAAATCCTGAAAAATGAGGAGTAGTTAAGGATTGGTTCCTGAGTACCGATATGATCGAAAGGAAGAGCGAGAAAAAGCGAACAAGTTCTGCACTTCTGGAACAAAGACTTGCGTTCTATTGGATAACCCTGAGCGAGTCAGAAGAGAGAGCAGAAGACGAAGAAAGAGCCCCTGAAGTGGAGGAGTGTGGGAAGATTCTGAAAAAGGAGTTACAATCACGGAAGAGGGAAGGTAGGAGATTGGTTGGCTGGGGTTTGAGTGTACACCTGCATTGGCAGAAGGAGATTGGCCGGGCTGCTAAATATTCGTACCGTAGGGGCTTGAAAAAAAATCACACAATGCTGTAAGTAATATATATATCTTGTCCTTCCCATAAATTCAATCAAGCCTGTCGGCATCTGTAGCACAATGTTGGTGGCCTGGGTGATCCCAGGAGAAGCCGAGGTTTAGCAAGGAGAACAACTCTAGGGATGAGAGCTAGAAAAGGAGTTAAACTCTGAGGAGGATAGGAAGGTGCATCTAAGATATTCCTATTTGAGGTAGGTACATCATTGTACAGAGCTGCCTTTCCAGGTCACATTGCCGGCGCACATTAAGCAAGGAAAGCTTAGGCCAGGGTTGGGATGAACGTTACCACTTATCAGACGTGGAAAAAGAATAAGGAGGCGAGAGAGAGAGAAAGAAAGGTATAGAAACAAGAGATTAATAGATAGCTTATCGATTTTTAAGAGAGTGTGTGATAAGAGAGACTCTAAAGATGAAAGGTAAAGTCTATCGTTGTTGTGTAAGATCAGCAATACTGTATGGAAGTGAGACATGGTGTCTAAAAGAAAATGAAAAAGCAATTTTGAGAAGAACGGAGAGAGCTATGGTGAGAGCCATGTGCGATCAGAAAGTGGTAGACAGAAAGACGACTGAAGAACAGATGGATATGTTGGGGTTGAAGGAAACTACAGACCGGTTAGCAACAGCGAATGGAGTTAGATGGTATGGACATGTGCTGAGAAGGGATGACGATAGTGTTTTGAGGGTTGCTCTGAATCTTGAAGTAAGTGGCAAGAGAAAGCGAGGACGACCGACGAAGACTTGGAGGAAGCAAGTGGAAGAGGAGACAGAGAAGATTGGTTTGAAGAAGGAAGATGCTCTGAGACAAGACAAGTGGAGGGACCGAGTGCGAGCAATTGCAGAAGGAATGGGGTAAATCCGGCCATCTCTGTTAAAGGGACAACACCGGATAAAAACTGAATCACTACTACTGTGGGATGCTCTTGGACAGCACCGCGAAAAAATGCTTAGTGTGTGGAGTGCCTGGGGTATTTGGGACTCGGAAAGGCAAACAGCTGTTTGGTTCTAAACTCCTAACCCAACTGGATGGGGAATCGCACCACCACGTTGATTGGCCCCTTTTCTTCGCACAGCATCATGAAAATATGTAAATCCCCTAAGTAATTGTCTTCATTGACTGTGTGGTCATGTGGTTTGTATTTGTGATGCACGATGTCTGGAAAATTAAAGAAACATTCAGGTCTGTACCATTTTCACATTGCTGCCAACTTTTCATGCTTTTGTTGACTTTCGTGATTGCTGATGCTCCGTTGAGAAGATTGAGACTTGGTTTCTAGATTGCAACCATGAACCCATCGTTATTATCAGTTATGTTAGTCTTTACAAATTGCATTTTGTTCTTTGCACAGTCCATGAATCCATGATGTTCCGGGCAGTTTTCACACGGACTGCAATTTTTCGATCTGCAGCGTTTTACCGACATTCTTTGCTTGCGAGCAAAAAATCGACGAGCATGTTTTGCGCGATGGTTGAAAATTTTTATGCGTGCGCATTAATAGGATGGCACAATGCGTCAAAACAAATTTGTCGGTGGGGTTCAGTGTTCCCTTTAAACGCAAAAAAAGTGCGAATTTGCGAAATTGTGTCCGGCGGATTCGCAGTTAAAATTCATAAGTGCGTAAAAAATGTCCGGCGGTTTTTGGTAACTTTTTCGCTTTGTTAAAATTTTTGCAATTTTCTTAGCAAAATCTTAACCAACTGTTAAATGCATGGGGGACAGTGAAAAGAAATCCAAGTTAGAACAGAGGCTTTTTTAAAGCAGTGCAACGTCTCACGCAAACATCGCGCAACAGCGAGTGACGGCGACTTAACATATCGCGCGCGCCATTGCCACTTTTTTGTATAACAAATTATCTTTCCAGCAATTAACCTAAAGTAAAACCAATTTCTTGTGTTTACTTTTTCCCAGCCGATTTCAATCGTAGCTAAAGAGCAGCAATGGCAAGCAGCTCTCAAACTTCAGTTTTAACACAAGACATCATTTTTCGCGGGAAGTTTGAAACTAAACTTGCTTGAACTCTTTATGTTTTCTTTACGTTTCAACGCTAACTTCAATCGTGCTTGTTAAGATAAAAAAGCACATAGTTCTCGCTTTCAGTTAAGCACAAAAAACACCATTTTTTGAGGGAATGGTACAGTTTTTTTACGTTACGAATAAATAGCCTTCTTTTACTTGCCATTTATTACACTAAAAAAAAAAAGGATATGACTTCTAACCAATTTTAGTTTTGAATTCTCTTCAACTATTTTCGGATTTGAGATTGAAAGTTTGCTTGCAATTGCAAAAACCTGTTGTTTAATTGATTACGATAGAAAAATGTAAGCTGTTTAATTATTTACCGTAAACAAGCAACAACTGAAGTTCGCAGTAATTTTTGTTGTGTCATAGTGTAATAACCTATCTTACATCACATTACTTTATAAAAGTCCTATTTCTCATGCTTATGTCGAGCGTCGGCAAAGGATTAATTTTATTTACGCGCATTGTTCACCTGTAATTCCAAAGTGCTTGCGAATCACTGTTGCAAAGGCTATAAAGTTTGAGACCAAATTTAACCACAATTAACTTACTGAAGAAAAATAGCCCGGTATTCCCCGTCGCCTTATAATAACCGATTCGCTATAATAATAATAACCGATTGTTTGTGAACATTTTGGAGCTGACAAAGTCACGCTAATTATTACGTCACGGAAGCGCATTGTCGCAGTTCTGACTTTCCTTTTCCTGCAAATTTGTCCGGCGGTTTTCGTACATTTGCTAGCGATTTCGCACTTGTGCCGGCGGTTACGCACTTACTAAAATCTTAGAGGGAACACTGGTGGGGTTCGAGTGTTTTTGACTGGAGGAGAGGAATGGTAGGAAACTTTTATTGACCGATCGCGTATGTTTTAATTCAATGCACAGCTGATTTTCTTTTTTTGTCGCACTGCTTCTTTTATTTGGCTTATTTTTTGTCTGCAATGATTGCTTGGCATGACATAGCGCTAATCTTGCTGTTAGAGGCCGCTGGTTCGATGCTTTTCAATGCAATTTATCATGCTTGGTTGCCGTAGTTGTGGAGAAATGCCCCGTTCCAGTAATTTTCAAGCGAGTTTTACCACAATGTTTTATGCATAACGTTCGCTGACCGAGTAGGAAGTAACTACTTGGAGAGTGGTCGCAGTGGATTGCCTCTCCGACATTATATTTGGTCAGTCAAGACTTCGAAATAATATCTTTGTGTTGGTTTTAGTTGCAGAATGACTGCTTGAAGTACAAGAACCAGTATTCCGTGGCCAATCATCAGGTTATGATGCTAAACGAGCAGCTTTCAGTCGGCGGCAATCGAATTAGTCAGCTTCAAACCGAATTGGAGCACATGAGCCGAGAACAAAAATGCCAAACACAAACACACGAACAAGCCTTGAAAATATTGGAAGAAAAAGTCAGTAATTGAAAGATACGTTACTTTATGTAATCTTGGGATTTACGACACTTTCTCGCTTGAAGTGAATGACACTATTGTAAACCTTGCACCTAATTGGCAAAGCAGCATACGGGCGTAAGGGGCATTAACAATTTATTAAAATCAATATGCCAGGAAACAACAATGAGTATACCACCCAACCAATTTAGACGAGACCATCCCTGGACGCGTTTCGTTCTTTTGGACTCATCAGCAGGGCCCGTCCCGTCGCAAGCAAAGTAACCCACTCATTATCGTTATCCTTTTTAAGGAATTGGTTGGTTGGGTGGTATACTCATTATTGTTTCCTGGCGTATTGATTTTAATAAATTGTTAATGCCCCTTACGCCCGTATGCTGCTTTGCCAATTAGGTGCAAGGTTTACAATTTCCATATCGTCGCCTATAATTTTCGAATGACACTATGTTTTTTGAGTGGTTTACCGTGTAATGTGCCGCCAAATTGATTGGTAGGACAACCAAGATCTTGTGCACTTAACTTCTTCTTGGTCTTTCGGCTTATTCCAGATTAGGTCGCCACAGCAGATATCTGCATTTTTTTACAACATGGCATTTGTTTTACGGTCGGATGCCCTTTCTGCCACAAGCTCTCTTCGGAGGGATAACTGGGCCACCTGTCTTCCACATATAGGTGAGGGCGTCTCGTTAAGTGTCTTGCCCAAGGACACAAGCAAACTTGCCTGCTTGTTCTCCACAACCTCCCTAAATGTCGAGCGCCAAGCAGGGAAGCTGTGAATACAATTTTTTAAAGGCTTTTGGTATGACTCGACAAGGGGAATATATCCCAGGTCTACCGACTGCGAAGCGGACGCTCTAACCATTACGCCATCTCGTCGGTCATCTTGTTCACTTAACTAGAGGTTCAAAATACTGTAGTTGTTATGACAATAAATTTTAGGCTATTCGCTATCACCAGATCGTGGAAAAAGCTATTAGTGTTTTAGTGCTTTGTGTTAACTCATTATGGGCATTTAAACAAGGATAAATAGAGTGAAGATTTCAACAATTACAGTGCAGTATACACTTTTCTGTATAAAATCAAACAATGCAAGCTGCAGTCAGAATCGTTTTATTCAACGTAAAGCTGTACAATTTTTTTAAACTTTTAAACAAACGTGGATTAAAGCAGGGGTGCACAACACAGGGCACGCGTGCCCAATGTGGCACGCCATAAGCTCGAACATGGCATGCGAACGGTTTGGTAAAAAGTAATTCTTGTAATTGGGATAAATTGTAATAACTGACGTTTATATCAAAATAAACTTAAATCACCCTGTTTATTCACAAGGTGCTAGTTCGTGGTCCTTTTATCAGAAGGTAGTAGCTGAGAATAAGTAAGTAGGCTAGCGGCTGGAAGGGTGAACAGGGTTAATTTCGACATGGAGTTTGATCTAAACGGCGCTGCGCAGTGTTGTAAATAGTGATCTTCCAAAAAAAGTCAGCACCTAGATATAGAGCATGATCAAGTTTCAACGGTGCAAAACAATCCCAAGCACTCTGCTGGTGTGTCGCAAATCCACTGACGTCTTTCAAAGGCGTCGCATCGAAAAAAGTTTGAAAAAGTTGTAATGCACATTGTTACTTTACATATGTACATGTGTGTGCGTGTGTGTTAATGTACATGTAATCAAGACGTTTATGTATGCATGCATGGATTCAATTTTATGTGGGCCCGCACGTTTGTACGTACCTACAAGATTGGCCCAGCACCAATTTTGAGTTGTGCACCTCTGGAATAAAGCATTTGATTTTGATCAAGATCTTCCTTAAAAACGATCTGATTTGGTTTTTGCCAATTCTTTTTCTTGCTACGTGCTTACTTTTGCGTAATAGTAATTATATTGTTGGAAAGTCGTTACTCCGAAGCTGGTCTGACCACATCCACCTTCTATTCATACTCGCAAAGGCTTTTTCGTGACCGAAAAAATATTAAAAAATTTGCCTATAAAATTTTATTAAGTTTTCCCAAACTTGTCGTCGTCATAGAATGGAATTGAATATATCTGTATAAAATTTGTGAACAAAAGCTGCAATTAAAGTCATTTCATGTAACTTAGAATGCAAAATTTAATTAAAAAATTCAAACAAACGTGAATTAGAATATCATAATTTTGGCCAAACTTTTCTTCAAGGTATTAAAATTTTAGAAAAACTACCTTCCACCAAATTTTGTTTAGGCTACACCCTTGCTGTTGTGTAATAATAACAATAGTTGTGTAAAAAAAATATCGCGACGTAAAAACTTGAACACATCTATTTTTTGTGAAAAAAGTTTTCACTCTATACCCTTTAGTATTTTAATCATATTCCTTGGGTCAGTAAATTCTCTAAAAGTAAGTTTTGAAAAATTTGGGTTGCTTTGAAAGAAGGTTAGAAACTTCTCCCAACCAAATGGTTTTCTCTCGTCCATGGGTTTGTGATAAGTGTCCCAAAACGAAGCTTATTTAACATAGATTTTAACAAATCAATTAAAACTGGCATGCCATCAAGTGGGTAGTCGAAAATTTCGAGAATATTTGATCTACTAAATGCAGTGGAGCAAACTAAGTTGAGTTAACCTCGAGCCCAGTGCTTGAAAGATAATGTTTCTATTTTCTTTTTAGCTCTTATCTAGTTCCAAGACTATTCAATCGCTGGAGCAAGCGCTCGCACAGTGCAAGAACGAGATAGCAGTTTACATTGAAAAACTCCACGAAACCCACAGCAACTTTCAACACCAAATGTCGCTTAAGAGCGATCAGGTTAATATTTTTTGGTTCGAGTGCAATTTGACTTTTAAAGTGGTATCAACTTATAGTCGTAAAGAAAAGATGTTTTCGTGCGTATACATCACGACTGTTTTCTTTACTAGATTGCATTGTTTGTAGAGACAATGCACTGCGCCGCATTGCTGGCAACTTCAAAGTGGGATGTGTCCGAAGTTGCTCTGTGAGATACGGTAACTTTTTCCGCGTCTAGACAAAGATGTCTGCATCAATTTTCCTGGAGTACGTGATATGTAGTTGCTGTCACGGAGCATATTTTTTGTCTCGAAAACTTTTTCATGGTAACTACGTGGACTGCTTTTTCAACTTTTCCAGGTCTCGAAATTCGAAACTGATTTAAAACTGGCTCAAGCTTCGCTTGAAAATGAGTGCACCCACACTATGGAGCTAGAGAGCGCTCTTGAATCTCGTCAAAAGATGATCGAAGATGCTGCGTCACGTATCGCTGAGTTAGAAGAGAGTCAGGCGACTCTTGAATCACAGGTATCAGTGATTGCATCATCACGATGCTAGTTAAAACTGAGCGTTGAATAGAGCAAATATTCTTTGATATGGTGCAACAGTTCATACAAAATCCTTTCCGCTGATGAAGTATCCTAACGTAAAGTAGTTTTATTTTTAACTTTTTACTTGCACCTGAAGGTGGGAAGAAATATATTTCTAATTTTGCTCTCTCCCATTTAGTGGAATAGCAAATCAGGATATTAATTTAGATTATGACTTATCAGAAGAAAATATAAATTGTGAAACCTTTTCATTTAACACGACCTTTCACGGGCTTGTAACGGTCAGAGTGATAATTGCAAGGTACCCGTGTACCGGTAGTATGAACGCAAAGCACTTCAGCTATGCTACCTGCGCTTGTTGCTTGTTTATTGTAGATCCTGAGATTTTTCGAAAGTTTGACCAAACAATGTTTTACCGCTTTGTGAGGCAAGGCGAAACAATGCGAACTGTATCTTGACTCTTAACCTGCGGCATCGTCGTTACGTCACACCTGGATTACTAGAAAATGTAATACTGGTAAAAGTGTTTGTATAATTCAGGTCGCAAAGCAGCAGCAACTGCTTTCCACTGAATCAGCCAAGTCGCAGCAGACCGTCCACGTCATGGAGAAGAAACTCTCTCTCGCTTGTCGTGAGCTGGACGCGAAGAAACATCAGTACGCTGAATTGAACGGCGCTCTGAAGTAAGTATTTGCTGTGTACTTACACTGTGTATCGCTGCTTAGTTTCGAGTTTGAGAAAGTTTGAGAACTTTGGTTATGGAACTTAAATCTTGTGTAATATTGAAAGCTCATTGATTCAATAAATGCGTGTAGAGCTGCTGATTCACCAGGTTTTAAAAAGCGAATGTCAGACACTTAACAATGTCAGTCCTCTTTGTTGGTAGATCGGTCTGCCAGTCCGCAGTTTTAATCCATGACTGGTTCGAAACTAACTGTCGCTTTTTCTTAGCGTCATCTCATTTAAGTTGGCGTTGTGAATTTGGAAAACCGTTTCACTTTATGCTCTCATCCCAAGGAAGAGCAGAGGCAAACGCAACAAAACCAGATTCAAGCCCAGAATCTGATTACAACACTGCTCAGTGAGGTTCACTCCGTAAACCAAATTTCGCAAGCAAGTACTATGGCAATCAAATAAAGAGACAAAATCAATTTAAATTCAATCAATCGTAAATGCAGAATGGTAGCTTCATTATCACAAACGCGGGCTACTATTGATGAGTGAAATACCTTCACCACTATTCTAAACCATTTGAAGTACTGGGCTCTTGCAATTATAAATTTAGCCACAATTACAGCGCCGGCAGTTGATGATGCTTTTGACTATTGCATCGTTATTTTTTTTACCCCGTAAGGCAAGTGGATGAGGACTTTCGGGAGTGCAAACGTGAGCTGATGGATGTGGAGGGACGAGTGGAGGAGTTGAGTTGTGAGAGGGAGGAGAGGAAGCAGGAGCTGGAGAGGACCAAGTTCGAATGGAAGGAAATGAAAATGGAACTCGACTCGAAAATAGAAAGAGGTGTGTTGTGTGGGTGTTAAGAGTGAAACACTTTATTAAGCAATTGGTGTTATTTATTCCTGACCATATCCTGATTTACGTTTGTGTGTGTGTGTGTGTGTGTGTGTGTGTGTGTGTGTGTGTGTGTGTGTGTGTGTGCGTGCGTGCGTGCGTGCGTGCGTGCGTGCGTGTGTATATTGAACCCTAACATCTATTGGATGCCATCTTTAATTACGATTTTGTTGATTTTTAATTACGATTTTGCTGCTTTGTTGAGTATTACGTTAAATACGGCCATGAAGCAAGGTATCTCTGCAATTTAATCAATTTCTTGTTAAAAACCTTCGTGAAAGTCTGTAGACATGTTGTAAAAGCAACCTTGCGGCTTTTAATCGGAAAGTTAAACATGTTTTAATGGTACGTAGTGACTAGCTCTGAACGGTTGTTTTTATCCTATGCTGTTGACATAAGCGTGTCTATTTTAAGTTGAGCAAGCAATTTTGATGTTTCTACGTGGCCTGGCGAAATCTGCACTTTCAAATCAGTTGAGAAAGACACTAAATTCATTGTAGCAAAGCCCTGTTTCATCGCATCCTTTCAATCTTTACAAGCTGAACGCCTTTAAAATCTTGTTTGGTTGTTTGCTGGAGCGCATCTTACATTAATTCCATTCTAGTAACATGTCTATTTGTGCGTGTAACGATCTAGTTAATCCATCAGCTATCTGGTTTCCTAAGTAATGATTCTGAAATGTTATTTTAGAAAATCGGTAAGTCGTTCATATACTGATTATATTTTGAAAAAAAAGTTGTTTTGCAAAATCTATGTGACGTACTTAGGTCTCAAAACCAACGGCATTGCGTCAAGTGGGTAGAGCAATTTTGTAGTGAACGCCTTGCGCTTAGCCAGGTTTGAACAGAAAAGTTGTTTAACCATAATGTCGTGAAAGACTACTGTTTCGTACTGATCAACGGCAGTCTGCCTATTTGGTGGTTGGGCTGCTAGTTTGCAATTTATATTCATGATTGGTTCGAAATAGGCTGTCTGTACCTGCATGTTTGATTAATTTTAGAATAGGGTCTTGAATGCTTCGCTTAATATCGTGCTTTCACTACATTACTAATTATTGTCATCGTTTGATGACAACAGCTCTAAACATGATATTTCTTTATTGAACTCTGTCTGTCGATCAGATGTTGGGATATATTTATAACGTGCAGTGTACATTTGTAAATTTTTTGGTGGTGTGGTGTCAATACTGGTCATAGTAACACTGATAGTTTTAAAAATCAAGTGATTTTATGTGCAGTTGCCGAATTGGAAGCGGAAGTTCAGAAAGGTAAAAGAGAAGAGAGAAAAAAGCAAGAAAAGCTTGTCGAATTAGAGACAGAAATTACACAATTGCGTAATCAAAACGAGGTAGGGTGTTGAATCGGTTGATTTTTTTCAACTTGTACACTGAATAATTTTGTGTAAATGTACCAAAAGAAATTATGAAAACGAATGGGGCGCCTACAATACATACTACTGTTTGATTACTTGGCCAATCGGCTATTCATTTGGGCATATACGAGTTTATGCCAGGACAGATGGTTTCATGCACCATTAGGCGGGCTTGTTTGGAATTTTCAAAGACAACGGACCTTGCAATTTGGCAAAAACTTAACAGCGGCGACCTTTCGGGGAAAGTAACTAGATTTGGAAGTTGGGACCCACTTATCTCCAATGCTTAATTTTAGAACCAGTGCCAAGTTGTTTAGAAACTAACGAAAACAGTACTGGGTGGTATGTAGCAAAGACTGCTGTATGGTCAGTTGGGCGAGTAGAAGCTGCTAACGAAATCCATAAAATTTTCTCTTAAATTCATTTATTGATATATTTTTACAGGACACTCGCCAGCATAATGATCAGTTGCAAACTTACAGTCAGAGCAGGAACGCCGACATTCTCAATAAAGAAATGGCAATAACGCAGTTACAAGCGGCCCTCAAGTAAGTTTCCACATTTCAGTGACATGCTACAATAAGTAGTGACATAGAAATTCATTGTTATAGAAGAGAAATATTCAATGCTGGTAAAGTGATCTTGAAGTGGGGTTGATCGCCGACCGGGATTGTACTGCGTATGTCTTGTCTGATCAATGATGTTTAAATCTCTGCTTAAAATGTCAGATTTTAGGCCGCTTTACTTCCAAATTAGTAGCTACGTACTTTGGTTTGGTTTGTTATTTCACAATGTCTGAAGAGACGCAATAATGAACAAGCTGAAATGCTCAGTTCGCTTTGTTTAGGTGCGAACCGTCCTTAACTTGCAATATGTGCGGCGGTGTGTTGCTGCAGCTATTTTTCTCGAGCTGTCATTTCAGTTTGTCCATGATCGGTCTTAATTGCTCAGCTAGTTTGTTGCCTTCCTATGCTTGGCTCGAAACGACAACTGAGTTTTTTTGTGTGGAGAATGTTTGTTGGTATTAACTGTTGGCTTGATAACACTACAAAATATTACTAGTCACAGGCTGTACAACATGATTATTCTTGTGTATTTTTGAAAGTTGTACATTTCATATTATCATAAATACTTGCTTTGACATCCCTTTAAGTAGTTTTTTTCCCGTGCGTGATGTCATCATTACGTCTGTGTTCATTCTGGACGCTCATTGGTCAATTGGCATGTTCGTCCGCCCTTCTTTACTGGCATATATAGACAAGCGAAATAGTTTTTGCATCATATCAAAAACTGCTGATCGATTGATGACAGCGATTTGGAAAATCGATTTAAAGTTGATGATAGACTTAACCAAAGCAACTTAATAGTAAACCACCGCTTCTGAAGTGATTTACTGCTTGTACTTGCGACGGCACAGGATGGATGGATTTTAATTTAGACAAATTTCGAACAACGCCAGTTTGAAAGGAAGCATAAGAGTATGAAGTTAGCATAAAATCTAAATTTTTACAAAATTATTCCTGTGTGAAAGTATGATCAGTAAATAAACTAATTTTAATGAATTAGAATTTTATATGTGACTGCTTTTAGCATTTTTTGAACATAATGCATGAAAATTTACATATATTAGTTGATACACTGCAATTTGTTTGGTTTTCTTCCGAAGTGGTGGAAGTTTTGTTATTAAGTATTAGTTTGTTTTTGATGAACTAAGCTTCACTTTTTGGATCGATTTGTTTTAAAAGCGCATCAAAACTTGTGATTGGTATACTGCATTGTTTGTGGTAGGTTTTATGGATTGTTGTTATCTTTGGAAACATGTTTTACATATCCCAAGGGCAGAAATCACTTTTTCAGTGAAACAATTTCTTTAAATAAAACATCTAGTGACAGCAGCATAGCGTTAGTGTTTTCATTAAAAAAAACATTACTTTGAAAAATTAGCATAAACAACCAGCATCCTCGGACAAAATACAGGTCGAACGCCATTATCCGAAATGCGATTATCCGTAAGAAAATCTTGTCCCCCAAATTTTTTTGCGATTTTCCGTAAAATTTCGTATGAAACAAAAAATTTCGGATAAGTTTTGGCAAAACACAAAATTATCAGGCATAAATTTTTAAACTTAGTCGCAAGTTTGAATACAAACGGCAATTAACAAATAAGATTCCAGCAAATGCGTTTCCACATGATAATACTGGCATTAAATTTTGGCAGCATACGTTGAGTACCATTGATTGTAGGACCATAACATTGACAGCCAAAATCGATTATCCGAAAACTCAATTACCCAAACGAATTCCGTGTTTCCCGAGCATTACGGATAATCGAGTTTGACCTGTAACTACAAATATGCTGAATGCGAACACAATATTTAGATTAACTGTGCTAGTTTTTTTTTCAGGCATGCCCAGTCCGAACTTGAAAATGAAAAAACAAAATCAAAAGATCTTGAAAAGTCGCTTGAAGATCGGCAATGGCAGTTGCAGCAAAGAGCCGCTCGCGTGAGATGGTTTTGTATATTCTGATGGCTATTGATGTCAGAAGGCATGAAAATTGCTTGAGAATAATTTGTAATCTTTATCTGCATGAGCTGAGCTGATACTCTGTTTGCTAGTTTTTAGTCAGACTGGGTCACGGTACGGATAGATTTCTTGGCCTCGCCGGCCCGCCATATGTTTGCCACATAAAGATGGAGCTATTTCATTTCTGCTTTACAAAAGGGCACAACTACAGTAGTGAACTTGCCGGGTTTTTCTGCAAACCGTCCCATTCATGCTTGAGCTTCAAGCAGGAAAGTGTTGAAAACGGTTTTTAAAGTCTTTGGTATGACTTGATGAGTAAATTGAACTCGGGGTTACCGACTACGAAGCGGACATTTGTAGTGGTTAAATCATTTGATTTTGGATCTCAAAAGATATCACTACATTTGCAACAGTTTTTTGATATGTGACGTAAAAATTGACGCAGTTGACGCAACTTGACATGCAAGTGCGTGAATTTCGAAGTGGTGTGGAGAAGAGGAACGTGGAGTTGGAGAACGAACTAGAGCAAGTGAAACTGCAATTGCAAGAGCGAAATATCCAAGTAATTATTTTTTTAACAGTGTCTTTCGGACGAGACCAGTTAATGCTGCGGAAAGTTAGATGGACTCTGCGTATTAATTTTAAAAGTTAAATTCTTGCCGTAAATTACCATTGTTGGAGGGTATTTTTCAAAGCATAAAATAGAGAGGCTCGTCACGGTATTTTTTTGCTTGGTTGTAATGTTTGAAATATATATACTGTAATATACTAACAACTCATGCAGGTCAGATATTGTTCTTTTTTTCTAGCCTGATTTTGATTAAGTGTTTGTTGTGAATCTGATCGACTATATCAGGGGTGTCAAACTCGTGGACTTCTGGGGGCCACACTGCATATATGAGCAATCGTGCCGAGGGCCGCATGAAATTTTGGATTTGGAGATCACCACTTCTCTGGGCAACGATCTCTGTAATGTAGCCCGAAGTAAGATCCATCTCCAAAAAAAAAAGGTCATCACCTTTCCAGCATCAGTAAAGTTATTTCCGAATGACAAAAATTTGTACCTCTCAAGTGTGGCCTGTGATCAGGGCTTCAAACGTTTGTTCGACAATGATCCGTTGCAATGCTGCCGAAATTCATTAGTAATTTTAGAATCATCTCGCGGGCCGCACTGAAAGGCTCCGATGGCCGCGAGTTTGACACCCCTGGGCTATATGCTGTAAACTGCATGATGAGGAAGAGGAAATGCAAACAAAACAACAAACCGGTCTGTCTGAACACAAGGTGTCTGTAGTATAAGCATAACGGCTCTTCTGGTAGCGGGAATTTAAGAAAAGCTTTTTCTATTTCTTTATTTTACCATAAATGCTTAATATTTGGATATTTGCCAGGTGTCGCATCTCGATGATCAAATTACGTCAATGCGTGCTGACGTGGCTGAAGTGCGCCGTCTATTAGCGGAGGAAGAATTGAACGTGAAAAGAAAAGACCGGGAGTTGGCGCAGCAACAAGATCGCATCGAAGAACTAGCAAAGGTAGGAGGATGTATTGCTGCCAGCAAACTCTTTCTCGTAGTATAGTTCTGACAGTCTGTTATGCCATTAGCTTGTCACTCGTCAGTGGCAGTGTCAGGTCAAGTGCGTCGTGAAAAGGTTCTGGCAAAATAACTCTTTTAAAGCTCTTATGAAGTTCTGCAACTCTATAAATTACCCTGCTTTTTTATGCTAGGACCCAGATTTACACTTGCTTCCTGTAGCTTCTTGCTTTAAATCGCTTTTTCGACCAAATTTAGTCATATCATGTCTATTTCATTACAGTATGCTTTTGCTAAAGAGCTTACGGCACAAAGGCTACCAAAATATAATTTTTGAAAAGTATCAAAATTCATTTAGGAATTGCTTTGAAGTAAAGTTTTTGTTAATTTTTCAGAACGTTGAAGCAGAACGAAAATCGCGTGAGGAGCATCATAGAGCATGTATTGAAACTTCACAAGACGTTCGTTTGGCACGGGAGCGCGAACAGAAAGCTAGCAGAGAATATCAAGTAAGTTATTGTATAATGCTGGGGCTGAAAACGTACTTTATTTGGCTAGTGTAAGATCACATTTCTTCAATAGCAGTGGTGTGGTGGTAAGTGTTCTCATTCGTAATAAATGGCATGTTGCTTGAAAGTGCATTACAATATTGCTAGTATTCGCCAGGAAAACTTACGCAATTTTAGACGCTGTGTTGCTGCAGTAAAGAATCTAGTTTGAAAGCGAGCGGCTAGTGTCCTGCACCAGTCAACAGCCGCTTCAACGAGATAGAGCCTGCACCAATCAACAGCCGCCTCAACGTGGTGGTGCAGTCCCCGACCCCGTTTGGGTTGGGTCGAAATGACTGTTAGCCTTCCCGAGGGTCCCAGTTACCCCGGGCACTCCCCTTCATTTTTTCGTTATACTGCCCCCTGAACGACCGCAGAAGAGCAGCACACAGCTTCTTTAAAATCGGTCGCTTGTTTTCTCTTTTTCTTTTCTCTTGCCCCTCTCTTGCCCTTCTTCGTCTCCTCATTCTCCTCCTTCTGTTGATGAGCGGTAACGTTCATCCCAACCCTGGCCCCATCTTTCCTTGCTCTGCGTGCACTGGAAATGTGGCCTGGCGGGGCAAGTCAGTGCAATGCTGCGCTTGCTTCAAATGGGTCCATCTAAGGTGCTTACAACTTTCCTTATCCCAATTCAGAGCTCTTGGCAGCTCTCTTTCTTGGAGCTGCCCCCCCTGCCGAATCACTGTGACTCCCTCCTCGGACTCCTCCGACATGTATACCTCCACTGTGCAATCTAGCCCCGCCTATGCTAACGCTGCTCTCTCGCCCCACCCTCGTCTCCAAACCTCTTATCCCCCATCTGCCCATTCTATATCTTCTCCCTCTGCCCCTCTTCCACCGTCCCTTGCTCCTGGCTGTCCTTCTTCGCCTCCTTTCTCCACTCCCCCCTGACTTTCTCGGGGTTCTTCAATGGAATGCTGGAGGTCTTCGAGCCAGGAGCACTGAACTACTCCACTTTCTTTCGTCCTATCCTGTCGACCTTATCTGCATTCAGGAATCCAATGTTAACTCCTCTTCCTCTTTCCGGATTCCTGGATTCTTTGCTCTGCGACCTGATCGTATCCACTCCCGGTCTGGCATTCTCTCTCTTGATGCCACGCACGCTAGCGGCGGTGTTGTCATTTTCGTCAGGCAGGGCCTATCTTTTTCTGAACTTTCTACCTCCTGTCTTTCTTTGCTCGATTCCTACTCTGATTATGTAGGGATCAACATCTCTCTTAAGAACTCCTTCTCGATGTCATTTCTTAATGTGTACGCCCCCCTATTCGCTTCTCTCCAACGGATGGCAAAACCGATTCCTTTTCTCCCTCCATTCTTTCCTCCTCCAGAAATCTCTTCATTCTGGGGGAATTCAATTGCCATCACCCCCTCTGAGACTCAAGAGTCACTTCCGACCCCCGCGGGGAGGAAGTATTCGACTGGGTCATCTTCTTTGACCTCCTCCCCCTCAATGATCCTGACACACCCACCCTTCTCCATCGCTCCTTTGGCAGTCGCTCCTCTCCTGACATCTCCTTTGCCCCCTTCTTGCTCATGGGAGGTGCTACAGGACCTGGGTTCTGACCATCTACCAATTCTTCTATCCGTCCCTCTCTCTCCGGTCTATCGCCCCAACGAGCGTCCTCCTTCCTTCAACTTTCAGAAAGCTCGCTGGGATGACTTTGCCTCCTACTTTGACTCTTACTGTCCTTCAGCAGAGGAATACTCATCTCTTTCTCTTTTCTCTGCTGCTGCTCTCTTTACCTTTCTGGCATTGAATGCGGCCAAATCTTCCATTCCTTTCGGCCGTATCGAACGCCCTCCTAAAGCCTGGTGGTCTGCTGAGGTGGAAGGTGCGGTTAGTGAAAGACGCAAGGCTTTTGCTGTCGCTCACAGAAGTGATGAAGATCACCAGGCTTATATCTCCGCTTCTCGACGCGCCTCGTCAGTCATCGCCAAGGCCAAGGCGGAGGCACGGCAGACGACTTGCTGTTCTCTTTCACCTAAATCTAACCCTAAATCTGTGCACTCTCTTCTTCGCTCTATCGCTGGCTCTCCTTCCTCGTCTTCCTCCTCCTAACTTTCCCAACTGTTCTTCTCCTAGGGAACCGGCTTCGGTCTATGCCGCTTACCTGAGGTCTCACTTTTCCGTTTCTCAGCCAAAGGCTCTGCGTAGCAGAGCCAGAGGCTACCCCACTGAGCTCCGCCGAGCCACGTGCCCTGTGAAGTCTCACTCGTCCTTTTGCTCTCCTTTCTCTCTCGCTGAATTTCATGTGGCTGTCTCCAACCTTTCCTCCTCCACTGCCACTGGCCCAGACAAAGTTGCCTATCCCATGCTAAAGCACCTTCCTCGCTCTGGCATGGATTTTCTTCTTCACATCTTCAATCTGTCTTGGTCTTCACATTCCTTTCCTTCCATCTGGAAGACATCTTCTATTATTCCCATTCACAAGATGGGAAAGCCTCTCGACTCTCCTGCTTTGTTCCGGCCTATCTCTCTCACCTCCTGCGTATCAAAGCTGTTTGAACGCATCATTCTATCCCGCCTACTCTTCTTTCTGGAATCTAATTCCATTCTCTCTCCCCGTCAGGCCGGTTTCCGCCCTGATCGGTCTACACTCGATCAAATTCTGTACCTTTCTCAGTCCATTTCGGATGGGTTTAACAAACCCAGGCCGTGCTCTCGGACAATTGTCTCGACTATTGATTTCTCTAAAGCTTTTGACTCTGTCTGGCATCCCGTCCTTTTCCACAAACTGATTTTGGCTGGCCTCCCTCCTTGTTTTGCACGTTGGACTCGATCTTTCCTTTCTGATAGGCGCGCTTGTGTGGTCTTTCAAAATCACAAAAGTCGTTGTTTTCGAGTCCGTCGAGGTGTTCCGCAAGGATTTGTTCTTGGCCCTGTACTTTTCTCCTTATTCATCAATGATCTTTCAGCCTGTCTGCCTTCTTCCGTCAGCTGCTCTCTTTACGCTGACGATCTGGCCATTTGGTCCTCTTCTCCCTCGGTCCCCACTGCGTTGGAGGCCACACAAGGAGCTCTGTTTCGATTGGAGCGCTGGTCTAAGTACTGGTGTCTTCCTCTCAATCCGAGCAAATGTGAGGCCTCGTTCTTGTCAGTGGATCCCCACCAAGCTAACCTCCAGCCCAACCTCCTCCTACTCGGCTCCCGCCTCCGTTTCAATCCCACTCCAACTTCTCTTGGGGTCACCTTCGACTGCACTCTTTCCTTTTCTAAGCATGTATCTTCGCTGAAAGCCAAGTTTTTCCCACGTCTCAAGGCCTTACGCTGTATCTCTGCTTTCTCATGGGGCCCCTCTAAGGAGTTCCTCTCTCTTCTGTACAAATCTTTTCTTCGGCCTGTTCTCACTTACGCTTTACCCGGATGGTTTCCTTTCCTAAGCGCTACCAATTTCACCAAATTGGAGTGAAACCAAGACTCTGCAGATCGTCCTGGAGAGCTTTTGCGTCCACTCACCCGCTCATGCTTCCTTCTACTTGTTCTAGGGAGGCTCTTTTTGCGTGCTTTTCTTTTCCTCCTTGGAATCTTCCCTCGTTCACGGTGGAGTCCACCTTTTCCACTCCATGCTCTCGCTCTGATTCCCTTCTCTCTCGTCAAGGTGCGGCTCTCGCCCGCCTTGAGTCTCTCCCCCCTCATAATCGGGTGCTTTGGACAGACGGCTCTGTTCCTTTTCCTTTTGGCAAGGGCGGCTCGGGCGTTCTTGCCAACTGCTCTCTCTGTGGCACTGAGGCCACTCTTTCCTTTTCGGCAGGCCCAGTATGTTCCAGTTTTTCCGCTGAAGCCTGCGCCATTCTGCACGCTATTTGCTGGTCTCGGCCTCACCATAAAGTCTGCCATTTCTCTTCTCCTCCTATCTGACTCTCGTTCTGTCCTCGCCACCCTGTCCTCTCCTCCATCTTTCCTCCTATCCCAAACTTTATGGCAGATCTGGCAGGAACTGTCTTCTCTCTCCTCCTGTTCTATCAGGCTACAATGGGTCCCCGGACACTCGTTTCTCCCGGGGAACGACGCGGCCGATGAGCTTGCCAGACGGGGAGCGCTGCTTGCGCCTTCCACAATCCCTTGTAGTCTCTCTCTTACCTGTCATATCCACTCTCGTCTTATCTCGGACTGGAAGCGTACTGTCTCATCGAAGTATTTTGGCACACAGGTTCCCTCAATTTCCACTGAGGAACTTGTGCTCCCTCGTCATGCTCGCTGTGTCCTCTCTCGTCTACGCTGCAATGGACACAGCCAGTTTTTAGCTTCTTATCTCTCTAGGATTGGCAGAATCGAGAATCCTTCTTGCAGCGCCTGCGGACACTCGTCCCAGGACACTTCTTATCTCATTCTGCTCCGTCCAGCTACGAACTCTTTGCGCCGCTTACTCTTTGGCGACTCTCTGTCTCTTTACGACCTCTGGTCCAGACCCTGGGGAGTTGCCCGGCTTCTGGGGCTCCATGGTCTTCCGCCATGACCCCATCCCTCGGAAGGGGTCGGGTAAACAACAACAACCACAACGAGATATAGTGGCGCCGACCCTGACGGGTCGGTTTGAAATGGCTGTTGGCCTCTCCGAGGATCCCAAACGCCCCGCGCTTTCCCCGAGCCAAGGATTTTTTGCAGTGCTGCCCTCGATATCACCGCGGAAGGGCATCACGCGCTCACTCAAAAATCGATTTCTTCTTTTGTTTTCTTGCCTCTTTCTCCCTCGCCTTTTTGTTCTTCAACTTCTGATGAGCGGCAACGCTCATCGAAATCCTGGCCCTATTTTCCCTGTTCTGTGCGCACCGGCAATGTATCCTGGAGGTGCAGGTCAGTTCAATGCTACACCTGCTTCAAAAGGTTACATCTGAGATGCGCCTTTCTCTTTTCGGCATTGAACTACCTTTTCACTTCTCACTCTTGGAGCTGTCTTTCCTGCTCCATCTCGGCTTCTCCTGGGAGCCCCAGTCCACCAATTCTGTTTCATTTTTTCCGGCGCATTCCAGCACGCATTCTTCCACTTTACACAACAATCACCCCTCTGCCAATGCAGCTCCTCCTCTTCATCCTAGCTTACAAACCTTCTACCTCCTTTCATTTTCTTTCCAACCTCCTCCACTTCCTGCTCTTCTTCCACATCCCCTGCTTTCTCTTCTTTTGACTCGCTCTGGATTTTCCAATGGAACGCAGGCGCAAATACCAGATGCGTTAAACTTCTTTACTTTATTTCGCCTTATTCTTGTCAATTTTATCTGTATCCAGGAATGCAACCTCTGCCCTTCTTCATCTTTCCAGAGCCGGTCTGGCTCTCTTGTCTGATGATCCGCGCGCTAGCGGCAGTGTAGTTATTTTCGTCAGTTGGGCCTATCCTTTTCTGATCTTTCAACTTCCTCTCTTCCCTTGACCTCTGCTCTGACTATGTAAGGGTTAACATTTCTCTGAAAAACTTCTCCTCTTTTCTTTCTTCCACAAACTTATTTGGCTAGAAAGACGTGTCGCCCGGCTCCCACCTTGTGAATTGTCAACGCACTCGCCGCGAGCGTGATGGCATTACAAAGACAAGGCGCTAGGCTATATATGCAGCGTTTAATCTGCATTTTCAGATCAGTGTGTAAACTGATCTCCCAGTGGATATGCAGCCAAAATCAACCAATTTGTCAACCCGCCCTGTTAAGCAACGCAATACGTCGTCGGTTGAAGTCTCAGTGCTTCTGCATTGCATAGTTGGATTTTTTTTTAAGAATAACGTTAATGAGTGGGTTAATGAGTGAAGTGGGTTACTTTTGCTTGCGACGGGACGGGCCTTGCTGATGAGTCCAAAAGGACGAAACGCGTCCAGGGATGGTCTCGTCTAAATTGGTTGGGTGGTATACTCATTGTTGTTTCCTGGCATATTGATTTTAATAAATTGTTAATGCCCCTTACGCCCGTATGCTGCTTTGCCAATTAGGTGCAAGGTTTACAATTTCCATATCTTCGCCTATAATTTTCAAGATTTCTAATTTAGAGGGATTACTCTGCTTCTTTTTTGGGGGGGCCACCGGAGGCTCCGGCGTTCTTGCCAGCTTCTTTTTGTGACGCTGAGGCCACCCTTTCCTGTTCAAGCTTTTCTGCTCAAATCTGCGCCATTCTGCAAGTTCTTCGCTGGTCTCGGGAGCACCGACTAGACTGAAACTTCTCTTCCTTTTCCTCTCAGATTCTCGCTTTGTCCTTGCTACGCTTTCCTCCGTTCTTCTTTTTATCTCTCACTCTGTGGCATATCCAGCAGGAACTATTCCCTCTATTCTCTTCCTCTACTATCAGGCTACAGTGGGTCTCCGGTCACTTATTTCGCCAAAGTAATGACGCAGTTGATAAGTTAGCCAGATGGCGAGCGCTGCTCCAACCATCCACTGTCCCATGTAGCCCCTCTCTTCTTGCCTCTCATATCCATTCTTCTTTTTTTAGGACTGGAGGCGTACTGTCTCTCATCAAAATTCTTCAGCGCACAGGTTCCATCAGTACGCATTGAGGAACTTGTGCTTCCTGGTCACGCTCACTGTATGCTCTCTCGTCTTCGATGCAACGGACACATCCTTCTATAAAACTGTTATCTCTCTAGAATCGGTAGAGTTGATAATCCTTCGTGGAGCACTTTCGGTCATCCGACTCAGGACACTGCTCATCTCATTCTGGACTGTTCTGCTTTGGACTCTTCGCGCCGCTCGCTTTTTGGCGACTCATTTTCTGTTTACGATCTCTGGTCCAGGCCTTAGGGAGTTGCCTGGCTTCTGGGGCTTCATGGTCTTCCACCATTTCTCCATCTCCCTGATAGGGTTGGTTCACAACAACAATAGAGAGTGTCAGATGCATACTGAACTAGAACTTCTAAGCTCTGCAAAGCGGAGAAATAAGGACGTAATATCTAGCTTTAAGTACAAAGCACAGTTTCAACAGAATTTTCACTTTGATCAAAGGTCTGAAACATGCTTGATGAGCCTTCGAGAGAGCCACCTGTTTCGTAATTGGATTTATGTTGTAAAGTTGTAATAAACAAAATTCGCTGTGCGCAGTGTACGTATTTGTCCAGTTTTGAACGTTTTTCACTCTCATCCATCTTTGTACGAAAATTGTCATTCGCTTGGATATATTTATAAGATGATTTACAATACAAGTTCGAAAATTCGATTTTGTCTGCAAAGTAGCTACCAAAGCGTATATGTTTTCGCGTACCAAGACGTACAAAAAGATTTTTGATCACAACACTGGATGTTCACAGAACAAGGTGTACTAAATAACACCATATAAATATCCAAGCGGAAGATTTCCGTGCAACGCTTTAGAACAAAAAACGCACAAAACCGGATGAAAAACGTACGAATCCGGATGAAAAACGTATACTGTGTTTGCTTACCTTAAGTGATTATACGCTGATCAGCCAATGTGAAAACCAAATAGGAGCAGGAGATCACAACCTCATATAGAATCAGAGAGAAGATCGGACATACTGAGTCGAGATTTATTTCTAAACTATAATGTTAGTCTCGGTGAAGACTTGTCAGTACGTCACAGATCTTCATGGAGGCTAAGATTGTTCAGAAATTGATATCAGTATTACCTGTCTCGGTGTCTGTCTCAGCTTTCTTTTCTTTTGATGCTGCTCCGCGCTTCGAGATTAAGACGAGTGGATGAGCTTTCCATTTGGTTATTGGGCAATAATCATTCTTGATGCATCTACCGAGAACGCTCTGGTCATAAAAGTTGATATTTCGACACAGCAAGTGGTAACATTGTTTCCGTTTACTTTTCAGGACTGTCAGCGAGAGTTGTCGCGACTTCATCGAGAGCAAAATCAACTTCTGGGGGACATTCGCGAAATAGGGGAGAGCATGCGCGAGAAGGTGACGCCTCTGCACTTTTTTAACCCTAAATGTCACGGCACCGACCAAGTGTTTGAACTAAAATATTCTCGTAATCAAAGCAGTGCTTTTACCGAGTTTTAATCTCTTTCATTATTACGTCACTATACTCCTGTGCAGTCCTGGTTATCCATGTTGCTTATGACATCACAAGCATCAGTAACATGAATACGTCCAGGATGGCGAGGTGTGCTGTCGTCGAGATTGAATTAAAACGAGAATGGCGTTGATTTAGCGCGAAGTGTCTGAAGAGCACAGCTGAAAAGGGTTTGCATTTAAGTGTTAAGTTAGTCATTTAAAATTTAAAGACAAGGAATAATTACGTTCAAAGGCAAATGCTTTCCATTTTTACCTCACGCTCTGTGTGGATACAGCCTGGTACAAGCGGTTGGGGGTTGCTCAGCTTCACGGTGCTCCAAAACGAGTCTATTTCTAGAGAAGGGTCCGATATCAAAGATTAAGTGCAGACTTGTTGAAAATTGATTTCTTAAACGCCAGCAGGTTTGACGCCTGTGCGCGATCAGACCGTCGTGTAGATGAGTTCAGAACAAGAGGCGCTGCCATAGAATATAGTTATTCGAGGAGTACAGTTTATATTAATGGATTTTTTTAACTGGCGGATCCTTTTAGCTTGCTTAAATTAATGGAGGACCCCCATAAGGACTCATTTCTTTTTTACATTTTGATGATCTTTTTTTAAAGTCAACTTGTAGCTGGGGCCCATTTGCTTTTCTTGACTTTGTCATGACTTTTTTATTTTTTTGTAAAGTTACTAGTGGTGAAAGCTTAATGTTGTTGCGAACTCCCTAAACTTTTCACGGACCCTAGTTGAGAGTCACCGGTCCATATAAATGATAGCCTGGCACAGTGACCTCAGTTTTTTTTGAGACTGAGAACGCCTAAAATAACAGTAGCTTCGTAACCGTCATCTTTATCAAAAAAGCGTTTGAAACCTAACCTTCCGTAAGCGTTATCAAGTTTATTTTTTCTAGGACGAACGGATAGATCGCCTCACATCTCAACTCGCATCGATCACATCCAATAAAATATCGACTGAAAATAGATACAAAGAAGAGCTGGAACGTACACAAAATGACATCATAAAAATGAAAGAGCAGTTTGAAAATGAGGTTAGTGACTAGCATAAACATACAAAGTACATGAAGTGTTTTCCTCTTGCATTTATTCTCATTTCTAAACACTTAATTTTGAAACCCATTGATTTACACCACAAAATATAGCTAGTAAGTATCTAATTTTGACCTACGAAACTCTAAAATGAACAAAGCAGTGAAGTATTCTGTTATTAACAATTGAAAACCCCAACCACAACCAATAAACACTAAACCGAGATCAGTCTGTTTACTATGATTCACCGGTCTTAGAGTAAAACTGCTTGGTTGGTTTACTTCCTTGGGATCAAGGTACTGCCCGAACGGCAACTCAGTCTCATGCCGTCAACCTAATTGAATTAGGCTAGGGGAAAAGTCGTCACCCATTTCGAACCAGTATGAAAGCAAATTACTCACTGGTAGCCCCACCACCAACAAGGCTGACTGCCATTGGTGGATACCCAAGAGTCGCCTTTTAAGGCGTGCTGGGTGAGCAGCTTTACAATTCTAACCCGGTCAAGCACTGGTACACCATCTGTCTGCCACATAAAGATAAAGATATCCCGTTCAGTGTCTTGCCCAAGGGCACTACTAGCAAGCTTGCTGGTTTATCTTCCATACTATCCCTTTTTATGCTGAGCGCCAAGCAGGGAAGCTTTGAATATCATTGTTTAAAGTCTTTTGGTGTGGCTCGACTTGGGAAATAAACTCCAGCTCTACCGACTGCGAAGCGGACGCTCTAACTACAACGCCATCGTGTCGGTGTTAGTAAAACTGCTCACTCACCATGTCGTAGGAGGCCAATTTTGGACACCCACCAATGATATTCTGCCTTGGTTGTGGGACTAGTAGTCTGCAATTTGTATTCATAACTGGTTCGAAATAAATTGCCGCTTTTCCCTGGCTGATCTTAATTACGTTGGCGTTTTGAATATAGATCACAGTTTCATATCTTGCCTTAATCATAAGGACGAGGAAGGGTAAATACAACGGATTAGACTTGGGGAAAGTGGTAGCCCATCTCAAATCAATCATTAATGTAACGGGCGGTCCCACCATTCACAAGGCAGACTGCCATTGGTGGATCACAAAAGTTGTCGTTTACTACGTTGGGTGAACAGCTTTATTACACCGACCCTGTGACGTTCGGATGACTTGTGATCTCGATCAAGTTCAGCGTGTAAACCGGGATATACGTTTCATACTACGCTTTTAAGCCTCTGCCAGGGAACAGGATGGTGAACTTAACATTAATCTACCTAAAGATGTTCTCGGAAAAGCACAAATCGTGTACGAGACCATAGAACAAAATATGGCGACATCAATAAAATACTCTGCTAATGGGATTCGAACTTTTGTTAATGACATGTCAACCGGAAACATCGCTTAAATGGAGTCATTTTCTTTTTTTTTATTTTATTGATTTGACGTTTCCAGAACGAAACTTTAATTTCTACCAACGCGCAGTTGCGAGCTCGGCTTCAAATTGCCAGTGGCAACCAGGCTGATGAGATCTCTGGCGCTCTCAAGCGTGAGCAAGAGGCACGTGAAGAAGCCAAACGAACGAAAGATTCGATGTTGGTGTTGGAGAGAGAATTGCTCGCAAGGAAGCAAGTGATTGATGCTGGAAATGACACTATTATTATAAAAGTTAGTATTTGTTAATCGTGCAATGCTGAGAGTAAGAGCTTTTAAAGTTTTTTACGCGATAATCTTTAAAAAAAAATCAAAATTTCCGGTGCAGAGACAAAATTATCATTTGAAAATGAAATACGTCTTGATTTCGATAATGTTTTTTGAATTTTGACATTACTCTTTTGCTCAGGACGCCGAGATTGCGAGATTGCAAGCTAAGCTATCGGGGATGGAGCGATTGTCCATCATGGCTTCTCTACCCAACAGTAAGTGGTTTTGCTTTCAAGTCGCATTTGATCCGCCGGTTAGAGAAGGGGTTCGATTGTTGTGTACGTGCAGAATACAGAATGATCACATGCTGGCTTGATTGTGCATGTCATTTTGAGGGCATATATAACAGGACCTAAAATGAATGAACAAATTTTAGCTTGAAAATGTAAACGTACTTACAAAGCACTGCGGTTGTGACTTTCAAATAGTATAATCTGAAATTTTCAAGATGTCGGTTACTCGGTCCGATAAGTCCTTTCTTATTGAGAAGTGAAAGAAGGTCGCATTACGGCTTTGGGTCTACTAGAATATCGAGCCGTTTAAAATATCGCTCCGATTGGGATTTTAGTTAAGGTAAAATAGAAAAGTTTGCTCAAAAATGATCACCAACATCATACTGTACCATACAGCAATCTATTACATCATGTCAATAACTCGCGACCGGTTTCGACCTTATTGGGTCTCATCAGGCAGGTGTAAAAAACACTCAATAATAAACATGCTGAAATAAAACAAATTTGCTATTGGGTGCAAAAAAAATGCAATAAAAACAATATAATACAGCAATACCTATATCATGGGGGTCTCATTTAAGGACACACACACACATGACATGGACAACAAGTCACATCATGATGTAATAGATTGCTGTATGGTACAGTATGATGTTGGTGATCATTTTTGAGCAAATTTTTCTATTTTACCTTAGTGTGATGCTGGAGGCAGATCCCTCTTAATAGGAGATCTGCTTGAAAATGCTAATTAGCAACTAGCAGCCTCTATATTCTATGGGATTTCAGTTAAGCAAATTTATTTTTTGGTTCAGTTCCAGTTAAGGTTTTAACATTTAAAGTTCGGCTTCAAGAATAGACACCGTTTAAAACGGGATTTTGTGCCAATTTTTTTCATGTTTCTATTGCATGTTTCATCGGTTTCTGCTTTCGCTGCTTTTTATTTTTTCTTGCTTTGTATGTGTAAACATATTTTTGGTATGAATTAGAACTTGCCGGAAAAACAAAAAACGAACTTACCTGAAGTTTTACTGGGTCGATGATCGATAAAATTAGGATAATCTATTGTTTCGCTACACAATGCTTTCAAAAATTTAGGAAAAATAAGCTGGTTATCGGTTGTTGTTGTTGTTGTTGTTGTTGTTGGTTACCCGACCCCTTCCGAGGGATGGGGTCATGGCGGAAGACCATGGAGCCCCAGAAGCCGGGCAACTCCCCAGGGTCTGGACCAGAGGTCGTAAAGAGACAGAGAGTCGCCAAAGAGTAAGCGGCGCAAAGAGTTCGTAGCTGGACGGAGCAGAATGAGATGAGAAGTGTCCTGGGACGAGTGTCCGCAGGCGCTGCAAGAAGGATTCTCGATTCTGCCAATTCTAGAGAGATAAGAAGCTAAAAACTGGCTGTGTCCATTGCAGCGTAGACGAGAGAGGACACAGCGAGCATGACGAGGGAGCACAAGTTCCTCAGTGGAAATTGAGGGAACCTGTGTGCCAAAATACTTCGATGAGACAGTACGCTTCCAGTCCGAGATAAGACGAGAGTGGATATGACAGGTAAGAGAGAGACTACAAGGGATTGTGGAAGGCGCAAGCAGCGCTCCCCGTCTGGCAAGCTCATCGGCCGCGTCGTTCCCCGGGAGAAAAGAGTGTCCGGGGACCCATTGTAGCCTGATAGAACAGGAGGAGAGAGAAGACAGTTCCTGCCAGATCTGCCATAAAGTTTGGGATAGGAGGAAAGATGGAGGAGAGGACAGGGTGGCGAGGACAGAACGAGAGTCAGATAGGAGGAGAAGAGAAATGGCAGACTTTATGGTGAGGCCGAGACCAGCAAATAGCGTGCAGAATGGCGCAGGCTTCAGCGGAAAAACTGGAACATACTGGGCCTGCCGAAAAGGAAAGAGTGGCCTCAGTGCCACAGAGAGAGCAGTGGGCAAGAACGCCCGAGCCGCCCTTGCCAAAAGGAAAAGGAACAGAGCCGTCTGTCCAAAGCACCCGATTATGAGGGGGGAGAGACTCAAGGCGGGCGAGAGCCGCACCTTGACGAGAGAGAAGGGAATCAGAGCGAGAGCATGGAGTGGAAAAGGTGGACTCCACCGTGAACGAGGGAAGATTCCAAGGAGGAAAAGAAAAGCACGCAAAAAGAGCCTCCCTAGAACAAGTAGAAGGAAGCATGAGCGGGTGAGTGGACGCAAAAGCTCTCCAGGACGATCTGCAGAGTCTTGGTTTCACTCCAAGTCTGGCCAAACCTGAAATAGGAAAAGAGGTTAAGAGACGAAGAGCCCGCTCATAAGAAAAAAGAGTGAAATGGGTCAGGGTGACTCGTAGGGGAGGTAGAGAAGCCTCGGGGAGAAGAAGTGGGATAGGGGACGACGAGAGGCAGCCGGTGATGGCGTGACTGGCCGCTCGGTGGAGGCGTTCCAATTTGGTGAAATTGGTAGCGCTTAGGAAAGGAAACCATCCGGGTAAAGCGTAAGTGAGAACAGGCCGAAGAAAAGATTTGTACAGAAGAGAGAGGAACTCCTTAGAGGGGCCCCATGAGAAAGCAGAGATACAGCGTAAGGCCTTGAGACGTGGGAAAAACTTGGCTTTCAGCGAAGATACATGCTTAGAAAAGGAAAGAGTGCAGTCGAAGGTGACCCCAAGAGAAGTTGGAGTGGGATTGAAACGGAGGCGGGAGCCGAGTAGGAGGAGGTTGGGCTGGAGGTTTGCTTGGTGGGGATCCACTGACAAGAACGAGGCCTCACATTTGCTCGGATTGAGAGGAAGACACCAGTACTTAGACCAGCGCTCCAATCGAAACAGAGCTCCTTGTGTGGCCTCCACCGCAGTGGGGACCGAGGGAGAAGAGGACCAAATGGCCAGATCGTCAGCGTAAAGAGAGCAGCTGACGGAAGAAGGCAGACAGGCTGAAAGATCATTGATGAATAAGGAGAAAAGTACAGGGCCAAGAACAGATCCTTGCGGAACACCTCGACGGACTCGAAAACAACGACTTTTGTGATTTTGAAAGACCACACAAGCGCGCCTATCAGAAAGGAAAGATCGAGTCCAACGTGCAAAACAAGGAGGGAGGCCAGCCAAAATCAGTTTGTGGTAAAATGCGGGATGCTAGACAGAGTCAAAAGCTTTAGAGAAATCAATAGTCGAGACAATTGTCCGAGAGCACGGCCTGGGTTTGTTAAACCCATCCGAAATGGACTGAGAAAGGTACAGAATTTGATCGAGTGTAGACCGATCAGGGCGGAAACCGGCCTGACGGGGAGAGAGAATGGAATTAGATTCCAGAAAGAAGAGTAGGCGGGATAGAATGATGCGTTCAAACAGCTTTGATACGCAGGAGGTGAGAGAGATAGGCCGGAACAAAGCAGGAGAGTCGAGAGGCTTTCCCATCTTGTGAATGGGAATAATAGAAGATGTCTTCCAGATGGAAGGAAAGGAATGTGAAGACCAAGACAGATTGAAGATGTGAAGAAGAAAATCCATGCCAGAGCGAGGAAGGTGCTTTAGCATGGGATAGGCAACTTTGTCTGGGCCAGTGGCAGTGGAGGAGGAAAGGTTGGAGGCAGCCGCAAGAAATTCAGCGAGAGAGAAAGGAGAGCAAAAGGACGAGTGAGACTTCACAGGGCACGTGGCTCGGCGGAGCTCAGTAAGGTAGCCTCTGGCTCTGCTACGCAGAGCCTTTGGCTGAGAAACGGAAAAGTGAGACCTCAGGTAAGCGGCATAGACCGAAGCCGGTTCCCTAGGAGAAGAACAGTTGGGAAAGTTAGGAGAGGAGGAAGACGAGGAAGGAGAGCCAGCGATAGAGCGAAGAAGAGAGTGCACAGATTTAGGGTTAGATTTAGGTGAAAGAGAACAGCAAGTTGTCTGCCATGCCTCCGCCTTGGCCTTGGCGATGACTGACGAGGCGCGTCGAGAAGCGGAGATATAAGCCTGGTGATCTTCATCACTTCTGTGAGCGACAGCAAAAGCCTTGCGTCTTTCACTAACCGCACCTTCCACCTCAGCAGACCACCAGGCTTTAGGAGGGCGTTTGATACGGCCGAAAGGAATGGAAGATTTGGCCGCATTCAATGCCAGAAAGGTAAAGAGAGCAGCAGCAGAGAAAAGAGAAAGAGATGAGTATTCCTCTGCTGAAGGACAGTAAGAGTCAAAGTAGGAGGCAAAGTCATCCCAGCGAGCTTTCTGAAAGTTGAAGGAAGGAGGACGCTCGTTGGGGCGATATACCGGAGAGAGAGGGACGGATAGAAGAATTGGTAGATGGTCAGAACCCAGGTCCTGAAGCACCTCCCAGGAGCAAGAAAGGGCAAGAGTAGAAGGAGCAAAGGAGATGTCAGGAGAGGAGCGACTGCCAAAGGAGCGATGGAGAAGGGTGGGTGTGTCAGGATCATGGAGGGGGAGGAGGTCAGAGGAGATGACCCAGTCGAATACTTCCTCCCCGCGGGGGTCGGAAGTGACTCTTGAGTCTCAGAGGGGGTGATGGCAATTGAATTCCCCCAGAATGAAGAGATTTCTGGAGGAGGAAAGAATGGAGGGAGAAAAGGAATCGGTTTTGCCATCCGTTGGGGAGGAGCAAATACAGAAATGACACCTTAAGAAATGGGCGTACACATTAAGAAATGACACCAAGGAGGAGTTCTTAAGAGAGATGTTGATCCCTACATAATCAGAGTAGGGATCGAGCAAAGAAAGAGAGGAGGTAGAAAGTTCAGAAAAAGATAGGCCCTGCCTGACGAAAATGACAACGCCGCCGCTAGCGTGCGTGGCATCAAGAGAGAGAATGCCAGACCGTGGTTATCGGTTCGTCGCCCTGGTTTCTACACAGCTGTGGTTTCAGCTAAAGCACTTAACTGCATTTGCTCTGTTTGGTTGCCGTGCTTTTTGTTAGAACACGTCGTATCCGGCCACTAGGAAGCGAGTTTAAACAGAAGTTCTTCAATTTATAGATAAAAGTTTCTATCACTTAAGAGTAAAATCCAACTGTTTATTCAGCTCCTGTGAAATTACCTCTTTCTGAAAAGAACGATATCAAATCTTACTCGATGCCCACTCCTGGGTCTGCTGACATAGGCGTCCTCCCAGCTGGTGCTGAAGCGAGCGAGAAGCCAGGATGGGTTATGGATGACGTCACACCCACTTCCCTTTTCACAGGAATCGATTCTGAATTAGGATCCATTGCTCCTAGGTAAGATTCTGGGCTTATTTTAACCACGTTTTCTATCTTTTGCCAACAATTAAAGCTTCACAGCTGGAGTGCTCAAAGTGTGGCCCGCGAATATTCTGGTGATAATTGTCTACAGCAAAATTCGAGTTTAGAACGCTGATCCACAACATAGAAAGATCTCATGGTTTATAACCTTTTTGCGCCTCGTCAAGGCTTCAGATTTGTAATGTGGCTCGAAACGTAAAAACTTTGTGCAACTTGCTGTACAGTCAAACGTAATAAGATATAAAAGTTGTAATAACTTGTATTTTGGTCTGCTAATGAGGAAGTAAATTTATTTTCGAGTTTGAAAAATTTCGTTTCATGCCTGATATACAGGTATTAGTACTGGTAGCACAACATGAACGTTGACTTGATCATCTATACTCAAAACGTGTAACAGCAATTATGTAATTGGCATCTTTCCTTACTTCATTTTTTAAGTTTTGTTCCCATCGCTGCCAGCACAAAGCGCCATCCCAAACTATCCACTCCTCCTCCTCCTCCTCCTGGAGAAGATTCTTCCTTCTTCCTCACCTCGTCTCCAAACCAAGACGCTCAACATCCGAGTGTTCTTTCAACGGAGGAAGAGTCGCTTTATAAAAGGTAGAATGGCAAGATTAGATTAATTGTTTTATAGGAAGTAAAACAGTTTAAAAAAGTTTTAGTTACTGTTATTTTCACTGCAACGCATACTTCACATTTACAGTTCGAAATATCAAATATAAAAGATAGACTGGGAAGATTAAATTAATTGTTTTATGGGAAGTAAAACGGAAACTCACCCCAATTACTCCACTTTTTCTCACATTAAAAGCTTTCAAAAAGATCTTTTACCTTAATTTTTGACTGGTTTCTATGTTATGCCAGGCTATTAATCAGTCTTACTGAAGTAATTTTATTATTTTTCGACAATTTTAGAGTGTTCGGTGAGCTGCATCAATCTTCGAACGGTGAATGTTCATCTACTGATAGTCTGACGCAAGTGATTATGGGGAGAAATAAAAGAAAAACTCGATCGGACAAAGAAAATCTTGGGCCAGAGCGATGGTTAATATTGTAGTTTCTTTGTAGAACTTGGCTTCGGGGCAATTTTTTCGGTACATGAGTAAAGCCAAAAGAAAAATTGTGAGAGCTGGCGCGCGACCGCCGGGTTAGAATTGTGAAGCTGCTCACCCAGCTTGTCGTAAGAGGCGACTTTTGGGTATCCACCGATGGCAGTCCGCCTTGTTGGTGGTGGGGCTACTAGTCAGTAATTTGCTTTCATGACTGGTTCGAAATGGGCTGCCACTTTTCCCCTAGCTTAATTCAATTAAGTTGACGGCGTGCACCTGAATTACTGTTCGCGCCGCACCTCCGTCCCAAGGAAGAGGAAGGATAAACTAACCAATCAACCAGGTTTTTGTTGGTTCGAAGGGACTGACCTGTAACGCTTTTTTTTTGTTGGATGACTCTAAAAAAGTGTTTCCTTTTTATTGAGAAAAGTGACAGTTACAGGAAGGGCGGGAGGTTGCAACCCCGTTTGTAAAGGCTCTCGGAGCAAGAGTAAGACAGGCCAATACACACTCTGACTGGTTAAGCAATGTTATCCTTTCAACTATGGCCTTGCTTCTTGGTTTTGAACTAAAGTTTTATTTTTGGCTTCCGTTTGCTTATGTAAAAATAGTGTATATTTGCTGTTTAGTATTGGTATTTGTTACTGTGATTTGTTTAGCATGGCTGATCTGCAGCAGAAGCTAAGAGCCAGTGAGCAGCGAAGGAAAGAAGTTGCGTCCAAGTTAAGAAATTTGAAAGGAAACCTTTCTTGAAGATTCCCTGATGTTTTGTAATATTTCAAGTTGTGATGGCAGCACTGAAGTGTGCGTCATGAAATTCCAATCATGTCGGAAACCAAGTGAATATGAGCTGTGCCCTTCCAAGCATTTAGTCGAAATTACCTGTATCTTATTGGAACATAAACTTTTTTGCACGTATTTGTATTGCTGTCACTTTATTATTTGTAGTTTATTTTTCTATCTGCGTTGCAACAATCGATTGTCAATATTAAAAATAACCTAATTATAAATAACAAAGCAGGTCTAATCAAAAACATGTTTTAGGTTAACCCCAACCGTGAGAGACAAGAGGGGAAATTCATTGTTTTAAAGCCGGCATTGTCTCCGTTAACGAAGATGGCCGGATTTACATCATGCTCTTCAAAAGCTTTTAGACAGAATAGCGGAAACCGGATTGCTATCCGGTCTATAATATCTCCATTTTTTATAATATCTCCATTCTGTTTAACCACCTGCCTTCAATCCTTGTCATGTTCGGTCGTCCAGGTTCTGCGACAATTCAAAAAAATTAAATATAATGTGTATGTAACTACGGCACTTCACTACATTCGACTTTAAATTGTTGGAACACCGGTCGCCCATGCCTTACAACCACTTCAAAATCTAACACTCTTTTTACACGTTATCATTACCCCCTCAAAACATGTCCATACCATCACACTCTATTTGCTTTGCGTATTCCATCTCGAAGTTACCTCCAAATCCATAAATTCTTGCTTGCTCCTTTTCTCAATTATTTACTAAATCCACTCAATAATTTTTGAGTTTTCAAAATCGTCATCTCATTCTTCCTCAGACGCCACGTCTCGCTCCCATACAGCATCGCCAACCTTCCACAACTCTGATAAATTTTTCTTTTCATTTTTAAAGAGCTTTCATCCACAAAGCAATTTTCTGAATTTCATCCGATTCTTTTTTTAGCTTCACCGCAGCTCCAGTTTCACCAATGGCATTCAATCTGTTTTCCAAGTGACAAAAATTCTCAACAAGCTCCAACTGGTAAAAAAAATGTTAACTCGTTCTCTAATTTTACAATTCCTTTTATTGCTTTAACCCATCTCACACAAACAAAATCTTTTTGCCAGAGTTACAGACACTCTTCGTTTTGCACATCTATTATGCTCGCATTTACTACATTTTGTGCACAGAATTGAGTTTGCCATCACCCTGTTGCTGCATTTGGCGCATAAATCCAATTTACTCTTGGAATATTCCTTCTTTCGAACCGGTCATCATCGCTGTGGTCTTCTTGAGGTCAATCTTCAGCCTTCCTTGCTTTAAATCCCTCTTTCTCCCAAATTCTCCATGCTTTCACTCATTACAACCAAGTCATCCGCATGCAAAGTTTCATTAATCAAGCCTTCTTTTGCATACTCCGCAATTACGTCCACCAGAGTTGCAAAACACCGGTCATTGCTATAAACCAATTTGGACAAAAAGTTCTTCAGATAACTCTGAACCCACTCCAACTTTGGTCTTCGTACCCTTGATAGAGGCTCATAACCGCTTTTACAAATATTTGTGATAAGCTTTTCTTTATCGCCCACTCAGTCACCTTTCTTGGAACTCTATCAAAAGCCTTCTCAGTGTCTGCAAAACGCATCTACAACTTTTTTTCTTGTCTCTGTATTCCTCTTGCGTTCTTCTCCCAAAAAACAATAAGTCTGTCGTTCCTCTTCCGACTCGAAAACCAAGTTGCATCGTATCAACATTTACTAATTCTCGAGTCCTTTCCAGCACTTCCAACCATTTTCATAGCGTGTTCTAACAACTTAAGTGATCTGTATGCATTAAAACTTCTGACATCCCCCCCTTGAAAATTGACACCAGCATACTTGTTTCCCATTCATCGGGCATTTATTTTTCATCCAACACGCGTAGGCAAAGTTCCATCATCTCACTAATTCCCACTTCTCCCCTGGTAGATGTCATCTCTGCACATACTTCGTGGGGTTCAGCTGTCTTTTCTGGTCTCATGGTTTTTATCGCTATTTCTTCTTGTGTAACCTTTTCAATGGGTCCCTCTATCATATTAGTTTTTGTCATGTGAACCCATTCATTCTCTTTCTTCATGGCCTTCCAGTAATTTTTCTGCATTTTTTACCAAGACCTAATTTTTCAGCTCTTCCACTCATACATCTTCCTTCTTCAATACTTTTCCCATCTTTTTTCATAAACTACACAAATTTGAAAATGCTATTTGATTATTTGCTCAGTTCTTTTTGTTTCAGCTTCTTTGCTCGTAGAATAGCCAATCACTACCTTTGTTTGATTTTTCGCATTCTTATATCTAACCTTGTTTTCCTTAGATCAATTCACGCACATCTTTTTATATGCCACTTTCTTTTGTCGTGTTGCTTCCTTCACCTCTTTATTCCATCACCATAATTCCTTCTAACTTTCTGCTTTCCAGCTACTTCATCAGAAGCCTTTAAAATACCATTTTTAAAGGCTTTCAATGTATTTGTAGGGTCAACATCAAACAATTCCTTAACTCATTCTTAGTCTTGCTCTTACGCACTCACTCTGAAAAAACGAAAATTCGTGTTCATTCACTTTTAAATCAGAAAATTAAAACTGCGTCTTTTCAAAATCACAGAAGGGTGTTTCAAAAGTCACTCATGGTTTTGTTTTGCTTATTGAAAATCTAATTGAAACATAAAGTGCATAAAATTCACTGGATAAAATCTACATTAACTGAGAATACTTTGGGCATCATCTTTAATTTGAAATGTTTATCCATAAGTCAGCGGTACACCTCAACGTGTGTACCACCTTTTTCATTGCAACCAAGCCATCGTTCCGCGCATCCCTGACCAAAATCTGACAACATTTCGGGAGTCACTGTAGCACATACGTTTCTTATGCGTTCTTCAAGGATTCGAGATCCCGCGGCCTTGTTCAATAGACTTTCCGCTTAATGCAGCTCCGCGAGAAAAAAATCAGATGAACGTGGAACCCATTCAATTGGACTACGACGACCAATTCACGGATCGGGAAACTGCTCATGTAGGAACGTATGGACTGCACGCGAATAATGCGCTGGGGCACCATCTCGCTGGAAAATGACATGCTGCGTATTAGCTACAGCTGACAGTTTGGGAACACAGAATTCCTGAAGCATACGGAGACAATTGTTACCGTTAACATTTACAGAGTGTCCTTCTCGGTCACGAAAGAAGAATGGGTCAGTTAAGCCAGCTGAGGAGATAGCACATCTGACAATTAAGTTAGGCGTATCTTGCTCACGGTCGTAGACTTGCGCGGGATTGGCAAGCCCCATATGCAGGTGTTATGGCGATTGCAACCATCAAAAAGGTGGAAGAGAACTTTGTCGCTGAACCACATCTGCTTCGGGATGGAAGTGATCTGACATATATAGTAATGCAAGAGGCTAGCGATGCACTTAGCAAAACTGCAGACAGTGACACTGTTTCGACCTATCAGGTCTCTTCAGTGCAGTTGGTGACCGACAAGAAGCTAGAGGCTTTTAATAAAGCATAGCTTAGACCGCCACACTTGCGGGATCTATACTAGATCCACTTGGTGGATGGTCTGTCAGTACTCTGCAAAGCCGTATCACTCGTGAATGATACTATAGATCTAGTATAGATGGATGGATCTAGTATAGATCCCGCAAGTGTGGTGGTCTAAGCTATGCTTTATTAAAAGCCTCTAGCTTCTTGTCGGTCACCAACTGCACTGAAGAGACCTGATAGGTCGAAACAGTGTCACTGTCTGCAGTTTTGCTAAGTGCATCGCTAGCCTCTTGCATTACTATACATGTAAGACCTTGTGACCACTAGGCTGTGACAGCACTATTGTTCTAACAGTTGTTAGACTTAGTGCACCTGCGACAACCGCCACTCATTCACGAGTGATACGGCTTCGCAGAGTACTGACAGACCATCCACCAAGTGGATCTAGTATAGATCCCGCAAGTGTGGCGGTCTAAGCTATGCTTTATTAAAAGCCTCTAGCTTCTTGTCGGTCACCAACTGCACTGAAGAGACCTGATAGGTAGAAACAGTGTCACTGATCTGACATAGTTTCACACATTTCACCCGGCTGTTGTAGTCTTAAGTTTCAAGCTTTTGGGCAACCTGGATCTTGTAGGAAAGAGCCTGAACTCACGCCTCGAGATCTCCTCGATTGAAATAGCGCTGATATTTAATTCTGAAGATACTTTCCGAATGGGCTTTCCTTGACTGAGATGAAAAGCTTTTCTGACAGCTGCAACATCCTCCTCACTGTGCCCACATCGGGATCTTCCTGAATGAGGTTTTTCCATCACGGATCTGGTCTGCATGAACTTACTGTGGGAGTTGAGGATGGTGTTTCGGTCCGGTGCAAAATGAAGTCCGTAGAGTGCCTGAAATCGTCGCTGCGCTGCAGTTGCAAATTAAAGCACCTCCAACAATGCAGCGATTTGGCATCACTATTCCAAAGTAAGCATGACACTTCAAGAAAACAACGGAAAACTTCAAATTTTCACTTGAAAAAATTTCCAGTCACTGAAAAAGGCAGTAGCACAAAGATTAACACTCTACATCTTAAACCTGCAGAAAAAAGAAAAAACAAAATTCATGAGTGACTTTTGAAAGACCCTGTATTGTTTTACTTCAGCCATCAAACAGTTTGTTCGTTCTTGACTACTTTCTTCCACTTTTTTTGTCTATATCGGTTACCACAAGCCAATGTTGCAATTCCCAGGAAATTGCTTTTACATCTTTAGATACTTTATGTTGTTTTTACCAAGAAATACAAAATTAATTTTTTTCCACCCTTTCCACCCCCACCCATACTGATTATCATTTTTCTTTATCTTCTTTTCAAACTATGTATTTTCCACGCACAACTCCTTGTCATCACAAAGCTCAAGCAATCTTCCTCCCTCAACTTTTCTTTCGCAATTCCATTTCCATCATATCTCCCATACCGAGGACCATTTCATCAGGGTTTTGTAAATCCCACTTACATGCCATTTCATTATAAAATTGATTTTTTTCGCAATCTGATCTTTCCAGTTGGGACACATACGGTACGCACGTATTACTCTCATGCCTTCCTTCTAAAATACCAGCACCATTGCCATCTCCCTACCACTTTTTCTTCGAGCTTCTACAATCTTTACGCAAAATTCTTCTTTCACTAAAATTTCAACACCTCCCATTTCATCATATTTCCAGACCACCACAGCTTATATCGCCTACCCTTGACACCAACAAAACAAGTTCCTTGTCCTCTCCATCTTACTTCTTGTAGAGAGCACATATCCCCTTTTCTCTTGCTTAACTGCTCACACACTTCCATACCTATTCCACAAAAGTTTCCAGCATTCCCACTTTTAAATCTTTCATAAAATTTCTGTAAGCAGTAGATTTTTTGCACCCCATGCTCATTTAAGTGCTGCCCGGGACAGGGAGTCAACTCTTTCATTAATTTTTCCACGAGGTAATTTTTGGAGCATTTTTTCTTTTACGGAGAGCATGCTTTTGCTTACCTCCAGCCTCAGTTTTTGGAAAAGATAGGTGCCCAACTTTAGTTTGAAACACAGACTGGTGCCAAAAAGTCACCTCTTATGACATGCTGGGTGAACAGCCTCACTATTCTACCCGGGTGAAGCACAGGAATTGACTAAAATGAAAATATTTGGCTCAACCCGAAGAAACGATTGGTAACAAAAGTAATATTTTTACATTGGCCGCAGCGACTTGAAAACGGTTTTGCTTCTATTCGGTGTTTTAAAAAGCAACGCAGCTCCTAGCAACACAAACAAATATGCTCCATCATGATAATAGCATCAAGCTTTTTGCTTTGTACATGCAACAATATTTAAGTCGTGACAAATTAAATTTCGCAATGTTTCACATTTCATTCTTCACATCAACCAACCCATATCGCTGAGCGCCAACCAAAAGATTGGTGAGTTATACTTTTAAAGGTGAATCAACAAGGAATTTGAATCAGGCTCTAACTCGAAAGTGGAATCTTTTGAGGAAAAGGAGAGCTATATCCCGGATTCTGTGACGCAATCTAATGTTTAGTTGGCATTGTCCAAAGAGATTATTTTGTCACGGGACAGTCAATTATTCAACAGTTCAATGTAATTATGTGGTTACAGTTGTCGGTAGAAGCGATAGTTGATTCGGAACCTACTAATTTTAAATGCGATTCAATAATTGCCGAACACGTGACTGTGACATCATCAGCGTTTACAAATAGCAGCCAGTTAACAATAAAATTGAAATGGTTGCTACGTAACAAGTAGAGTTGTTTCCTTCGTTGCTTAATCGTTTTTTCAGTGAGGAAATTAATTTCCATTATTTGCAAATTGAAATGTTGTCCTAACTGACACTGGAACTCGTATTTTCAAAAATCAGTGACATAGCTAGTGAGAAGGGAAAAAGGCATCAACCCCTCGCTAAAGTTTTAGGCCTGCGAATGTAGCATGACGAATAATTCTATTTCGTCTTCCCCTTTTCCGCCATATTTTTCTCGCTACGCTCCTGCCAAGCGCCTGAGATCAAAATTGATTCGCCTATGATTGTTCCTTTTTTGATCATGCAAAATCATTACTGACTGTATACAAAAAAGGGAAGATGAATGAAACCGAAAAGGTCAAGGCTATGTTTCAAGTTTGGTTTCGGGTAATAGAAGGGGTTTAAATCAGCAAAAAGATATCTCTCAAAAACAAAATCATTAGGCGACAGGTAGATGTCAATTTCACAATAACTACAGCAAGGTTTTGACGCATTTCGTTTTTTCAATTCAACTGCGACTTAGTGAAGATATTGCCTTTTTGTGAGTTCATTCTTTGCTTTTTTGTCTATCCTCCTGCTAGGCTACCGTCGTCATTCTTTTATCCTGCAAGCGATATTGTCAAGAAAAAAAATGAGATGTTCCTATAAAAGTTGCGTCATGCCACTAAAAATTAAAAACTATGCGAATATTTTTCGTTAATCTACAGTCAATATGCCAGTACCCACAGTACGATATGTTTTTTTAGCTGCAATCTGCTACCGCTCCTCCAGAAAAGATTTTAAAAATGGCAGTTTCAAGAACCTTCACTGCTGAAAATTCTTTATAATTCAATTAAAGTTTAGCAGTTTATCCCAACCATTAACAACTGAACTTAACACAGCCTTCCTTCAGCAACAAAACAGTGGTAAGACATTTTCTAATTTTTGTAAAATATTTGCTTGCAATTTTGGTTCAGATCAGTGTTTTCCAACCTTTTTCGTGTTCTAGCCCACTTCAAAGGGCCACATATTTTTGCGGCCCACTTTAATAAGAACTTTATGCAACAGTTACACTGTCACTGGGATAAGCATAACATAACATGGCAGCGAAGTTGATTTCCAAAAACAAAAGGTCATTGCCCCTCCAGTTTACATGATGGTCTCTCCAGTTCACAGGTACTGGTCCATATGACTGTTCTTATGGACCAGTATTTCTCAACCTTATTCGGCATGCACACCCATTTTCAAAATAAACGGAGGTCCGTGGCCCACCTGATTTAGGTGCTGTGGCCCACTTATGCATTAAAATACCAAGCTGTGGCCAACCCGACTTACATGCTGCGGCCCACTTATCGCCTATGGCCCACCGGTTGAGAACCACTGGGTTAGATAGTTTAGGGTTAGCTTCCGTTGAGAAGCCGTCGTTATGCACTAGTGCTAAAAGTAATGTATTGACACTGTAGTCAGATAGAAATTAAAACTCGCTAATCTTCCTGGACAATTAGCGGGTTATCTTAGCCTAAAATCTAAACTGGAAAAGTTAAAGTTTAAGTTGTTTTCTATGAAATATTTTTGTTAATTTTTATTGACTTTTAAAGACCAAATTACTCACATATACCACTAAATTAACTGCGCGGGGTAAGTTAATATCCTTGCTAAGTCGTTTTACAATCGAAGCGTAACATAAGGTTAGGCTAAGTCGCGCTACTGGTTGATGGACTTGCCTAAAAGCGATGTTTGCTTGGATTAGCGCAGAAATTGCGTTAATCGCAAAAGAAAATCGAAAAACTCGCGACCAAAACGGTTTCCTGGTACTACAAGCTTTCTCCTGGTGTGCGCCGCAGCTGCTCATATTCAGTTTCGGCGTGTGGCTGGCCGACAGAAACACTTAAAGAGCTGATAAGCTGTCTAAATTCCAAGATCAGATTTCGAGACTTAGCGCTTGAAGAGATGGCAGTTAACTTGTCGACTTTCTTTGGACACAACTTACAAACAAATCGTTATAAAAAATCGCAAAATCAATTTGTGACGCCATAAAAATAAATTATGACGTCGAAAATAATACATAAAAAAAAAAAGACAAATGTATATCTTTTATTTGCTGTTTACAGTTTTTCATTAAATGATTCAAAATTTCGCTTCGTCAAAAGCTTGTGTTTAATATGAGTAATGGCACTTTTGTATAAGAGGAATGTTTAAAATGAATGTTATAGGCTGCGTTTGCACATAGCGATTTTCGCGACCAGGAATATAACTTTTCACCGACATTTAGAGCAGGTTTTGAGAACAGATTTCGCTGCTTGATACTGAGTGCGAAGAGAGCGTCACTCTCGTTTCAAATTGAAATATTTTGGGGTTACAGTTGCGAGTGATGGTGGGCAGAGCCAAGATTTCGATGTTCAAATGCGTAAAGCAAGGGCAGTAATATTTTTGCTTCCTTCGTTTAAGACAAAAAAGAGCTGTCTAAAAATATTTATTTTAACCCTTTAAGGATCATAAGATTCTAATTCATAAAATTGGAGACAATTCCTTAATTGTTTGGTAACGACAAAATTACAATAAATTTCAGAAAAATTGTTATTGCGTCATAATGATAAAACAATTGACAATCATGTAACGTATGTGTTACGTTATCGCTCAAAGGGTTTAATTTTAAACTTGATTTTCCTTCCTATTTTCATCTGGTTCTACGCAGTTAAGTAGTAAAAACGGTATTCGTGTGTAAGCGCTCATGCCCTCTTTGCAAGCCTTTAGTCAGACTGAGCCACAGCAACGGGCACTGCTTGACCCACCCACCTGTCAGCTGCATGAAGGCGGAAGTATGATGTTACGTGCCTCACTTAAGGACACAACAAGCAAATAAACTTGCAGGCTTTATCTCCACATTGTTCCATTCGTGCTGGCCAACGTGCAAGGAAGTTGTGAAAATGACTCTTAAAGTCTTCGCTATGACTTGACAAGGGAATTGAGGCCAGGTCTACCGACTGCGAAGCGGACGCTTTAACCACTACACCACCGCACCGATTGAGAAGAGTAGAAAGTGTGCCAATACTTACGTACAAAAATAAAATAGAAACAAGTACTTGCTACTTTAGATAAATTTACTGTAGTTGAAATGCGCGAAGCACAAAAAAATAAGTTCAAGCTGCTTTGTTACGAGCACAAAAGCGGAGACATCGTGCGTGTGAAGGCACGACTGCTCGGATGTTTTTGCCTGCAGCGATGCTTTAACCCACTTGACTACCATACAAATTGTGTTTCTGCTTTTAGAAATAAGCTCAAAAACACATCTTAGCTTTTTCCCCATGAATAAATCTGATTTTTAAGCATCAAAATGCCGCTGTATTTGTCTAGTTGATCGTGGTTTTGTCGATGTTCCAAATACCAGTTCTGAATTCGGCGAACGCGGATTACTGGTACCTAGAAAATTTTCAAGTCGTTATTAGCAATTGCTGTTGCTTATCGTAATGGCCTGTTTTGAATAGCGATTTCTGACTAGATCAAAAAATCTTTTTTTGTCTGTAACGGGTTGTTATGTTGTTTTTTTATAGAGCCATCTGTATGATCAACCGCTCACTAATACTTATATTTCGGTGTTTGTGTTGCAAAAAATATTATTTTCAAAGCAATTTGTAAAGAATACTGGAATAAAATTTTGTTGTTTAAATAAAGGCTCTTTTGTTGCTGGCATATGAATAGTATTTTGCACGGCCATTTGCCTTTGTAACACGGCGCTCAATAGATATATGTAACCAAGATTAATTAGTTTCATTTAGATCCTAGAAGACTTTTGACGTGCTTAACTTGAAATGATTAACGTTGCCAGCTCAATTTCATGACGCCACTTTCAACAATCGAAATACGATTCAAGTAATCTCAATCGTGCCAAGGACTATATCAGGCTACAAAGTTGCCGAATATGATCGCGTTTGTCACCGAAAAACCGCTTTTTATCTCGATTATGAAGGAGGAGACCTATAGTCAAAACGTTTTTTGATCTGACCAGTTTTATTTCTATTCCGAATTCATAAATATCTTTAAAACCAAGATCAGTCAAGTTTGAAGTTTCATTCTACATCTTTCTTTCAAAAACAAAGCGAAGTTCAGTGAGCGATGACATTTTCCGCAATATGTACAACAAGCTTATCTATTATTCACGTTTGTGAAAATGCAGTAATATTCCTAAAGTAGTACGACTCTACCTGGAGAACTTCAAATACTGTCAAGAATCACATTTTTTACGTTTGTTTTCTCAAAATGCTTTTATTTCCGAAACTATAAAAATTTTGATGTTTTTTGAAGTTGAAATGTGTATTATCAGTGCTCATAAAACTTGTATATTATGCTGTTCCAATTGAAGCGGAGTCAAATATTCAAATACGCTCAAGGCTGTGGGCAAACCGTAATTACAACTCCACAAAATTTTTGATACACAAGTCAGCGTTTAGGCAGTGGTTTGAGATTTTTTAGCCTAAAAACGTTTTGCACCCCAATAAAATCTTCAAGAGCATTGGAATTTTTTGACCAAGAAGAGAATTATCGATATGTTTCTCCCCCAAAAGAAAAAACTGTGCTTGTCTTTGAGCAACATATACGTCGTAAAATGTAATTAGGTTATTGGGATGTAATTAGAGAATTGTTTATAGCATGAGAAGTGTTGACTTCTTCGAAACGTTGTTTAGCTATTTGTCACTAGCAATTTGCAATCAAATGCTCGTTGGGTTTAAAGTAATACACCCCGAACTAGCATTTAGCACTGGTCAATTGTTAATTGACAGCGGCGTAATTACTCCTGTGTCAAAACAGCCCTAAAAATGATTGGCTTCTTCCAGGACGTACGTCTTATTGTAGATCGCAACTTTTCTCTGTTTTTGTCAACGACTGACGCAGCATTTGCCTGTATATATATAGCGAGGAAAACAAAACAGCCAGAAAAATAATCAACTGGAGACCACAATGAAAACTACGAATTTGACAACAGAAAGTTTAGCCTTATATTAAAATATTTAACTTATTTGACAGCAAAAAGAAAGAAAAAATTAAAATAGTCAAAGTATTTAGTTTGCTAGCATAATGTCAGTTCTTGTTTATGACAAAAAGTTTTTAAAGATGAATCAACAATTAAAATATTCTCTTGAGATCCATGTTGTAGATGACCTGCCACAAGGCACAAGTTCATGATGTTCATAGAAATTATTTTTTAGCAGAAAAGAGCAAAGCATTAATTTAGCTACGTACCTTTAAAATAAGAATATTTTCATTTGGCACTAATTTTTTTAATTGGGTCAGTGAAGAGGCAAAGTCTATATGTCATCAAACGAAAACTGTTTTGCTCTTGATGAACTTGAGTTTGATTCCGTAGTTGATCCATATCAAAGACTTTAAAAATGGTATTTACTGATTTTGTGCTAGACTCTCAGCTAAAGGAGTAATGTGAAGAATGAAGTATGAAGCTTAATTTACTCAGTCGTGACTCAAATAATTATGTCCTGGTCCTAAAAACTATTGCAGTTAAAAATCGCCTGCAAACCGCATGACATTTTTGCTTGAAAAAAGTGAGTTCGACCACTAACAAAATGTTGTCATTAACATTGCGGCTTGAACTGTTTAACTTGAAAAACGTAAAGTGGAAAGCTTCTTAACAGGCTTTTGTCTCATTGACTTATCTTTAACGAGGAAATACAAAAGCTACTGATAACGGCGATTTTGAAAGAAGAGTCCTTAAAAATTCATGAAACTGAATAACTGTTCATAGTTAGAAAACTGGTTTCCACGCGATGACAAATAGGTGTTTTGATGTAAAGTTTGTGATAATTTTTTAAATTATACTAACTACTCTTTTTCGAAAAGCCTTGGATACCACATGCATTCCTACTAAAAAATATTACTCAAACAAAACTTTACTGAATGTAAAGGAAGAATGCCTGATTTATACTGTAAGGCATTGACATAATTGCCAAACCTCTGACTGTAAGCAGGACGTCATGACGCGCATTGCAGGCTGATCCTCCAAAACCCCAATTCCATGAACTAATGTGCATAAAAACTACAAATTGCATCTAGCCTAAAAGTGAAAATTATAGACGTAAGTATTGATTTCACGACTGCAAGCTCGATACTTCCCGACGAAGCATATTCTCGGTTGATATATTCCAAGTGCAGACCCTTACCATTTCCACACAAATTCTATGCCTAAAAATAATTTAAAATATATTTAGTATTGCCGTAAATAATTCTTATTATTTCTTTATGTTCTCTCTCCAAGACTATATATAACCTAGCATTGCTGTAAGGGTTAAAAAAAAGCGAGAAGCAGTTTGGTAATTTATTTTTGTTCATGTGTTGAATATTAATGATCTTTTCCAGACTTAATTACATTTGCTTGATGGATCTGCATAGCAGTGGTGCTGTAACGTTTCCTAAGAATTTATTCTGTGGTGGAACTTCAGAAACGGATCCTCATTTTTATCAACATCTGCAATGGACTAATAATGAGAACAATAACAATAGTTTTCTTGATAATTTGAGAACGACTTCCAATGAGTCTTCCTCTGAGCTGTTCCAGAAGGATGGTGGACTCCAGGAGGACTGTGGAAAAAAATTGGATGTAAATGATGATGAATTTGTGGACTTTATTGAAGAAGATAACAGCGATCATCTTCAAGAAGATGCAGAAACCAGCAGAGAAGATAATGCAGAACACGTTACGTGTACGTGCGACAATATACAGTTCTCTTCTTCTCCCGCTAACGCAAAAACCTCGCCGCTACCCACAATTACCTCATCAACACTTAGAAATGAAAATTTACTCAACGTGCTGGAGTCCAATAAAACTTTTCCATGTAGGATGAAGTTTTGTTTTTTGTCAAAAGTTAATGGAGGGATTCCAAATTGTTTAAAGATAGGTTCTCTCACTAATAGCACGCCAGGTTGGCCCAGTATAAGCCAAAAGTTTGATTTTCAAACTTTCATTTTGAACAATCAGTTTGCTGTGCTTTTGAAATTATTTGAATATGTTTATTCTAACCGGTAAGAATCAGCTGAATCCCATTATTGACAAAGATGGTGATTTAGAATTATTTCTCTAAAAAAAGGTGATATAGAATAAACGGATAAAAAAGTTCTCTAAAATGTTTTCTGATTCTAAAAAGTGAAATTCCTTTTAAAAGTGATGTTCTTCACGCTATTGGGGGAGTATTGACGAATCTAGAAGGTGCCAGCTTGCGGCCGCATTTCCGTTTGACATTTGGGCAAAAGCTCGGATAAACTATCAAAGATTTTTGTAGGCTCGCTAAGAATTGCTTCAAACGCCTTTTTTAGAGACTCAGGCTTAAAATTTAGCCAAAGATTTTTTGCTCAAAATTTGCAAATGCTCAAACTCAACTCTCCCATCAAAAATTTCTGAATCTGTCGGAGTAGTAGGGGGTGTCCCTCTCTTAAAATGCAACCATGATGCAAACCATACCGGTGTAGTGGAAGTATGAAATAGACTGGAAGAGATCTCACAGGCACATTTTACCCTAAAAACGTTGTGTTATCTTCAAACATTTTTTCTCTACGTCAGTGCTTATTACTGGCTACGTTAGAGCCGGTGGCAGCCGAAAGTCTCCCAAAGATGTCATCTTCAAATCAAAAAGTAGGTTGTAGAAAATCGCCAATTGAAGAGAAAGCTTTTAGAGACCATTTTCTTAGAATATTGTGTTCCGAGTCGGGAGAATCTTCCTGATGATGCCACTGCTTAATGCTTAATGTGATTTTCAAAGGATAGCAGAGCGATTAGCTGCCGTGAAAACAAAATAAAGTCTAATTCGACTATTGATGTCTTTGATATGAGGTAATGACCTATGAGATACAACAACAAACAAATTACTGTAGTATTTAGGCATGTTATATCGTTTTAGTCAAAAGCATTTAATGACATGTTGTACAACCCTAGGCTATTAGTGATTAAATCTTTACAATTTTTCTCAACTATCGGGAAATATCGTTATCAATATTTCATGCTAGGTGTCTCTTTCAAGTAAACTTGATGTTAATAATTGATACGAATTTGCAAGTTATCGTTCATTTTGCCATTGTCAGCCTGCTTGGCCAAAACACAAACCCGCTCAACGCCGCTTATAAGGTGTTTACACAAACTGGTCTCCGTAACAGCCTTTTAGTGCCGTATGTTATTTCTAGCAAGCCAAAAAGATCTGGCTTGGATTGCTCTTTTCAAATACTTTGTTTCTTTCTATGGAAATTTAAATTGTTTATTAAATCTTGAATTGAGGTGAGGGCAGTACACCGCGCATGTGCACCAGCTCCCTGAAGTAAACAAAAACTGTTGATAGCGAAGTAAAAATATTTTTTTATGAAAATATCACGAATCGGAAAAAGCTTAGGTGCGTCTTTAGGATTAGAGCCTGGTTACCTGGGTCCAACTGGGTTTTAATCAGCACTGGATATAGCGCATTGCTTTATAACCCGATCCCCAAAGACACAAACTTTTTGCTTTCTAAATAAGCCTTTAGATCTTTAAATCAAATCTTTTTTCAGCTGAAATATCTAAATGCACAGGATGTGGAGAATATATTTTGGATCGGTTTGTTCTTAAAGTTCAAGACCAGCCGTGGCACTCACACTGCCTAAAGTGCAAGATTTGCGGTGTTTCCCTCACGACGAGCTGCTTTGGTCGAAGAGATTTTGTATATTGTAAGAAAGATTATTTAAGGTGAGTTTGTATCTGTACATGTCCATAAAATTTGATTCTGCTCAACTATAATCCTTAGTAGGAAACTTTTTTGAAATTATGCAAGCATTATCATACCAGCTTTTTTCTTAGAAAATTTGCTAGACCAGCAGCACTTGAATATCTCTATAAAAATCTGAAACATCTTTAAAAATATATCTCCTAAAAGTTCCTGAAACATCTTTTAATTTAACCGGTTCAATCCCAATTCCAGGTTTTTACCTAGCTTAGTTAATTATATTTCTTGAAAATATATCATCATGATTTGAGAATTGAAATCAATATCGCTTGAATGAGAAATTATGCACACACAAACTACAAAATCACCGCTATGCAGAAAAAAATTGAATGGTATATTGTTTTCGCAACAGTTGAAATAATGTATAGCGTTATACTGCAGGTATTGACAATTTTCAGCTTGGTGTTCTTTCGCGTACCGGTTGTTATGCATTGGACAGAATCAACTGTGTTCGCTTTACAACTACAACCACGCAAAAGTAATTGTATTTTGAACAAAACAAGTTTTTAAGACAAATTTTTAAGCCCTTTTGAAGTTTTTTCAAAACTTAATTTTAAAATCATTTTTGCCAAGAAAGGGGTTGCTTAAGTCAAATTCGGGTTGTATAACTAACGTCACTTTTTAGAAATTTTCTGCATTTTTAGGTGCATTGATAATCTTTTCTATAAATAATTTTACCATCAGTTTACAACTTCTTTCTCCGTCTCCCCAAAACAGCAATTTCTAAATGCACTACCAGAACATATTTCTTCTTTTTTTTCATCATACTTTATCATTAAGGTAAACCAGAAAGTTGATTCATTTTATTGTTAGGTCAGGTGTCAAAACCTAAAAAAGTATAAATTATTGGTAATTGGGTAAATCGTGTTGAATTTTGTTATCTTGCCGTATTTTGTACAGGGTGTTCCAAAAGTCTTGGGCACTTTTCAAGTCCTCATTTCTGCTGATCTATGAATGGTAGTTGAACGAAACTGTTGTCATTTTAATGCTAAATTCATTGAGTTTTTTGTCATGCTGATAATTTTTTCATATATTTTCATGTAGCTTAAATAACTAAAATAATCTAGATCCACCAATGACTTTCACTCAACCAGAAAAAGCGTTTTGTGTCCTTGAACTTTCGAAAACTGATTCAGCGACACTTGATGATTGCGTTCTCTTGCCCTGATATCCTAGGTCTCCAGATGTCACACCCTGCGACTTCTTTTTGTGGGTTTCGTGAAAGCACTGGTCTATGCGCTTCCCCTTCCAAAAGATGTAGCTGATCTCAAGGCCGAATAATGGAAGTTGTTGCAACTTGCAACCATAGACAACACAATGCTGAAACGCATTTTAGCAGGAATTTGACTATCGGCTTGATGTGTGGCGTATGACTTACGGTGTTCATTATTGAACATCTTTGACCATTCTATCAAAAACTTGAGACTGCAAGCTTTCAGAATATATCAGATGCATTGTTATTTCCTTAATAGTTTTTGACATATTCAACGTCAAAATGTGCCCAAGACTTTTGGAACACCTTGTATTTTGCAACATCCTATTTTGCCTGCGCAGCATACAACGTAATTTTGACTTGTGTTTGACCTTCTGATGTACTTTCTTGATAAATTGTATCACTTGCCATCTGCAAACAATAAATGTTATTTAAAATACGGCCTAATGTCATCTTTTTATCTTCATCTGTGAGATGAATATACCAATTGCAGCATTTGGTCATAATGTTTTACTGCTGCATAAAATATTAAAAGTAAGCATTACACCAATCTATTTATTTCCAACACCTTTTTGCACTAAAACTTTTATTACATGTCTGCAAAACGATAACATTTAACAGTTTTATCTGAACATCCATTTATTTAGCTACTTCATTTCATTTTGTTTTTCTTTCTCAAAAGAGTTGGATTTTCAGTTGTGTGCTGGTAGCATGAAATATACGGTAACCTTTGATTGCATTAAGGATGTTTGAAATTTCGTTTCGTTTCGTTTGGTTTCGACGCAAAATTGTTTTTCGTTTGGTTTAGTTTCGTTTCGTTTCAAATTAACTTCCTTAGTGAAGAATTTTGTTTCCTTTCGAAATTCAAGCAATTTTGTTTCGTTATGCGCTCGAAACCAAACCATGAAAAATTGGACTCATTCCGTGTGACGAACACGCATTACACGAGAGCCGCATTGAACACACTGACCAGCCACTTACCATCGTCGCATGAAATCTCGAAGAAGGACTGGTAGAATTTCTTTTTGTTTCTTTTTGAACCGCCTTTCATAGAGTAAAATATCGCTTCGTTTAGTTTCGCCCCAGTAAAATTTGTTTCAAACATCTCTAAATTGCATCATCATTGCTAACTTTTTCAAAAGCGATATTTAGAAGCTAGTTTTTGGTGAATTCTGCCACCTACAAAGTGGCATTAAGAAGCTGGCAGCTGCGGGGGCTTAGGATTTAAAAATGTCTTCCGGAAAAAGTAGACTGCTTTATTTTTCAGACGTCAACGTGCTTTAGGAAATCGGGTAGGCAAATTTTAGGTTAATTTTATCTTTTCTGTTCTCTTCAATTACACCTTGCGCTAAATACTCATGCCCACTGACAAACTATATCTAAAAATACTGGATTTTAATTTAATATGCAGAAGTAAGCCAAAACAGTGGCCAGAATAATTTACTTTTACCTTTTTTTAAAAGATAAACAAGGTTTGATTGTGGGTTTATGTGGTACTACAAAGCACCAGGCTCAGTGGCCCACTGTCCGCAGCTTTCACAATCCGCAACAGCTTCATAGCTGGTTGGAGATGATTCAAGGCGCAGACCATGCAATAATCGCAATCTCTGGTAACAATTTATGAAGCAGTAACTACGTTTTAGATTGTTTGCATCTAAATGCATCGCTTGTGATCAGTCCATTGCCTCCACTGAAGTCGTACGACGAGCGAATGACAATGTGTTTCACCTGGAATGTTTTCGATGTTGCTTGTGCGGTGATAAACTGGACACTGGAGATCAATTCTATTTGTTGCAAGATTGCAGACTTGTATGCAAGAAAGATTATGAGCAACAAAAAAATCGAGGTATTGTAGATATATTTTTATTTCTTTGACATTTGAATTAGGTGTTAATTTTTAGAAATTAAGGACTCTTGAGGAATTTTTTTAAGGGGAGAAAAAAAGGGATCTAGTAGTAGGTGACAAGTTCTCCAAACATCATTTTTCGACAACTGCAAATAGTAATTTATTTTAAAAAATAGACGTTTACCTCTTGTACGCTACTTAAATGTAACCTTGAATCTATACGTGCACGTTGCTGCGAATGCGGTTTATTCAGAAAACAACTCCGACAATGCCAAACGTCCTCGTACTACGATAAACGCAAATCAGTTGGAAATTTTAAAATCCGCTTACAATCAAAGCTCGAAGCCAGCTCGCCACGTGAGGGAGCAATTGAGCCGTGAAACAGGATTAGACCCAAGAGTGGTGCAAGTAAGTTTTACCAAAAAAAGATTTGATCAAAATGGATATTGAATGAAAGTGAAAAAATCACTTATAAAGTACTCAGCTTTTGTGAACGAATTAAACTCTCTCAAAATCATTATTTTCTGGATGAATAACTATTTTTTTTTAAACCTTTTCTAAAGAACAATATTTGCGATCGACTTATTTTTGCCGATTCTGAAAGCAGTTGCTACAATTTTTTCTTACCTTTTTCATCTCCATGCATCACATTTCGGAGTTTCTTTCTCAGCCTACCCGACCTTCAGTCCAAGCTATGGGTAGGTGCCCGAATGCCCAAAGCTTATGCTCTTTCAACATGCCAACAATCTTCTGTTCCCGCGAGCATTGCGAAAAAAATGTCCGCGAGGTGGCAGAGCGAAAAACTGTCATAATTTGTCATAATCAATCATAATTAATATTCATAAAATACCCAAGTTTGTTTGTAAATCATTACTCAGCTGTTTACTTCTACATCAAGTGTAATATATTGTTGAAATCTCTATTTCTTGAGGATTTCAAATATAATAAAAACAAAAAAAATTTTTTTTTGAATATGCAAATTTTATGCAAATTAGCCCCCCCCAACAGGTGCTGAGTTGTCTTTGAAATTAAAGTAGCACCCCCACCTCAAAGATCACTACAGATTTTATTTTTCTACCAATTTCTTTAGAAATGGTCGCTAGATGATGCTAAGGAAATAAGCTTTCAAGGTGCATCAGTCAAAACTTACCAAAAAGCCTAGGTTTTCTACAATTTGCTACTTTCTGAGGCACATGACCTTTTTGTTAACCGGTACTGACCAATACCAAATTTTCTTAGTCAAATGTAGTATCTAAAACATGATCAATTATTTTCTGCTAGAGGTTAGCCTAAACCATGTAACATTAAGTATTTTTTAACAGGGAATTTCTTCAAGATTCAGAAAATATCAAGTTTAAATAGAATATGCTGTCACTAACAATGAAACAGCAGCTTATTTACACCCTTCCCATGTGTTGAGAAACAAGGGGGATACAGCAAACTTTGATTTAGAGAAGCCAAACTTCTGCTAGCTCTTAAACTTGTGTTTCAGTTTTTGTTTCCTTAGAAACTTGCGACAAAATGACGACTTTAGTGGTGAAGTATTTGCAATTTATTTTATCTTTTTAAAGGGTGTAGTTTTTCTAAAAATTATAATTTAGTGAAGGTAAGTCAAAAAATTCTTGGGGTTTTTGAACTGATATGATGTACAGTACCCATTTTTGATCAGTAAATATCATATATCGCTTAGCCTAAAGTATTTAAAGTTATATACTGCTGAAAAGAAAATTTTCTAAGCTTTCAAATGAGACCAATATTTAGCAACATATCGTATTTTTTACGCACTAAATCTACTTTTTTTACTTATCCTACAATTTGTTTGGGGGGGGTGTGAGACCCCTTAGAAATTTGAAAATTTTAAGAGGTAAATCTTATTATTATTGCTAAAAATTTTGTCAAATGATGCCCCAAAAGAGTAGTTTTTCAGACTGTATCAATGATAAAAGGTTTGGCTTCGTGGTAAACCAGGTATTTTGATTTGAATTCAAGGTAGTTGGCTCTTGCACGTGTCTGGTGAAAATTTGCAATTTTTGTCGTCTGCAACTGGGTTCTTGGTCTTTTTAACCGTTTTTGGGTATAAAAATCCAAGAATTAAAACACAAATTGTATATCTTCCGATGCGTGAGGAAATAAGCATGATCTTTTGAAAATTGTATGAAAATCGGATAAGAAATAAAGTCACAAATCCATTTTTTAGTAAACTGATTTCGTAACTCATTTTGAAAAAATTTGAGGGGAAACTCTGTTTTTGTTGCGGGTAAGATTACCCGCGCGGGAGCGAAAGAGTTATGGAAAGATGCGGATAGCAACAGTAATAACCTGGAAATCCAAGGTTTCTTCAATAGAATCAATTTTCTTTCAGGTTTGGTTTCAGAACAGGCGTGCGAAAGAAAAGCGAATGAAGAAAGAAATAGTACGATCGAGATGGGGGGCATTTTGCGGATCTCCTTCTTTTATTCGTCAGAATGAGCAAACCCATGCAAACCAAAGAGAGAGAATAATTAATCCTGGAAAATTAGAGAATGAAGTTAGTAGAAGTTTTCTATCTTCTTCTGCGATGGAAAATCCTTCTCCAAGAAGACCCTTATCGTTTGATGTCATAACTAAATCCCCTCAATCTGTTTCACTTCTGGGTGAGTGTGATAAAAAAATGCTCTCTATTGCACTGTGTATTTTCGACATTCATTCATCATCATTTTGGCCTAAGAATACGCTTACGCCAAAATGATGGCGAGTTGCACAGCACACCTTGCTATGAAATGTAAGAATTAGCACTTTGTTTGGCCATCTGCAGTTAATAAACAAACTAAATTGTTTACGAAAACTGGCATAGGAGCATGTAAACTCAAAGTAAAAACACTCAAATTTTTGGGAGGATATGTACATTGTACAATCGTTTGTAGAGATGAGACCACCCCGCAGCTGATAGATCTAGAAATTTCTGCCGAGAAGTGCGAATTTTAAGAAAAAGATCCTTCTTCCAATTTTCAATGTATGTCGTGTATTTTTTCCACCAGTCACAGCAAACTCTTTGCAATTATGCGTAGAACGTCTTCACTTAGACTCGTTTTGTAGTTACAGGCGCTTGTGGGAGAGTGCCTTTCTGGCACAAGCCTGCAACCAAGCAGGAGAAATTCCGGAAAAGTGCCTTTCTCAAGTACACAACAACGTGACAATCCTGAGATTCTAACTCACATTTATTGTCGCGTTGAACAATGATCCATCCCACTCAACCTCATTGCCGACCAGCGCGCATCCGAAAAACGATTTTACATAGTTTTCAGCGTCCATCCAAAATAAATTTTTCTATTTATTTTCAGCATGCTTCTAAAAAGGTTTATAGGAGTTTAACCAAACTATCTGCCTCAATATACTATTATTTTAACAAAATCCTCCCTAAATCCACCAACGCACCTTGCCAATTTTTGACTTTTGAAACTATCTTTTTCTATTCTTTGTATTACAGTGATTCCATAGGCTACTTTTGCAAATGACAACGGACTTCTTGCTTTATTAAAACTTAGCGGCACTACTGTTTCTGTAGGTAACTAAATTGTTTTCTTTTTTGCAGATAAAAGATTTTACAACTCTTATCTTTGCCCCCACAATCATAAAACGTTACAGGGTTCAGCTGACATCAACTCTGCAATTGAGTCAAGTTTGTTTCAACCTCATAGCCCGATCGTCAGCAGAGAATCAGCTGTACATGCTTATCCCGCGCATAAGTTATGCGAAATGCGCTATTATGCGGAATCCAGACCCGTTGAGTGCAACTTGCCCGCTACTAATGTAATGGCCACTTTTGACCTTCAATGCGCAACTCCAGGCCCAGCTAGTGGCAAACAGTTGCTCCCACCGACCCCAGAGCACTGTGTTGACCACTTATACACATCATACAATGACAGTAGCTTTCGAATTTACGAAAACGAATCAACTGCAACAGATTTACCACCACACAATGTTTTATTTGAGAGTAATATCTTGACTGGTAATAGAGGCGATGTAGACAACAATGATAAATGCCTTGGTTCCGATTGTGAATTTAGCTGTTCCAATCGTTTTTATTCCAATTAAAATCAATTTTTTACGTCAGCCGGCCATTTTTAGACAATGAATTTTATAATTAGAATTCTACCACAGTGAAGTTACTATACAAATATCATCCTTATAAACTGTCCAGTTGCAACCGAAAGGTTTGACCAAGAAGGCCTTTGCCTGCTTTCTAAATATTTTTTTGATCACACTTCCGACCACCAAATTGAGTATGACTGTTATTTTTCGATCATTTTAACTTGTAGTTGTTATTAAAAGTTTTTGTGAAACTGTGAATTTTCATATTTATTAAATCATCAGCATACTAATGTGAAGGCGATTACGTGGCATCAAGATATTTAAAAGTCTTTTTTTGAAAAGTAGCCGGGTGGGAGATGCATAGTAGGAGCCACGTGGAGATGGTAAAAGGAACTGTGATGTAGCTGAATCAAAAAACTTCTAGCTTCTTGATTTCGTGTCGGTAACTACGACAATCTATTTTTATTTTTGAAAACTTAAGCTACGTTAATTATATTTTCTACTTTGCATAATAAACTTGGCACCGAAGTAAACTTGGCATCGAAGCAAGTGATGTGATGCTTTTTGGCACTTACGAAATTGAAAGTTACAAACCCGAGTGCGAAGCCGACTCCAAATCTTGAGTCCAAAGAGGTCAAACACAAAATATTTCTTTGGGCCGACAATTACATTGACCTCGAACCAATTGATAATACCTTATTGATAGCTAAACTTACTGGGCCAAAGCTTATCTTTTTTTTATTGAATTGGTGGTAAGTAGTGTCGTCTGTAAGATAAAAAATATCAACCTAACTTCCTAAGTAAGAAAAACTAGGACACTTATCAGTAATAACACCAGTGGTGAAAAACCATAACTTCTACTAATATCGGTACCCCAAATCCAAAGTGATCATCCACTGAGCTTTTAAATCATTTGACGAAAATAGCCAACTCCCTATGAGTTTAAAGAATTTCAAACAATTGTCCCGGGCCTCTCTCCGAAGAGTGTCGTGTCAAGTCGTAAACGGCAACAGACAAAGGAAGGGTAACTCTTCAACATATTTGCACGCTAACATACAATAGAAGTTGCATGTCAAAAAAATTGCAAATATCAAAATGGCAAAAAGACTCAAATTACAAAATATTAAAGTTTAAAGAATGTTGGCTTTCCGAAGAGAAAAGAATTCAAAACCAACAAAAGGCGTTCAATATAGCAGCACCAAATTTGGTTTAAGTAAAAACTTATGAAGCTACCGAATTCTTTGGAACAAAGTCTCGTTTAATGAATTTTATTTGGAGGAGGTTTTATTTTGTGTGTTATTTTTAGAGCAGCGCTTTGGTAATGACCTGAAATTTTATGCCAATTTGTCAGGTTTTCAAACAAGAAATCCAAAAAAACAATAATTCGGTACTGATGCTGGTTCTCAGTTTTTCCACCGGTATCGGCGCTGCTCACTTCCGACCGCGTGTGGTAGAAATGCGCTGTGCTAGCAGTGCTGACCATTCGGAAGCGGGCCTGGAAACAACTTTGCTCCAGCGTACTCGACAAAAGATCTCCCCGTAAGCAGTAGATAAAATTATGCGGCAAAAGGTATACTTTTATAGTCTTGGTGATCTTCTGCAGGCCTTGAAAACCCAAGCTAACGTTGTAGGAGAGCGCAGAGCAGGTGCCTTGTGAAGGAAGTGGGTTGAAAGCGTCCGAAGTAAAACGAGAGCACGCTTTAAAGAATTGCTCATCATTGGCTGTAAGCGGCACACAGGGCTTCTGGGCCTCGTCCTTATAAGCTTTGACTGTTTTTCACAAGTTTTCACCAGACAATCTTTTACAGAGCAGCAGAGTGCAAAAAATAGAGCTTTTCGAAACTTTCGTTCAAGCCTGCTTCCGAGCTACTGACCGGCTAACGCACTCTACCGCACGAAAGAACAGTTTATTGCCTTAAAGTGCTTTTTTTTCCAAGCACGCCCAACTGTAACAACATAACGAAGCGAAAGCAGAGACGCGTGCTTTATTCAGCCTTACGCTTCGATAGACTCAAAAGAACGCTTTCTGGACTTTTTTTGCGTTGGCGTCCGTTTCACGTCATAATTTCTTTTCACGGTATTCGTGTTGGTTTTGCGAAAAACAAGCGGCTGTTGTTCGAAGAAGAAAGGAATCGGTGTGCGAGCTGTCTTGCGTGAAACCACAAAGCTCTCGACTTTTACAACGTCGTCATCGTCAAAAGCAGCCGGCAATGCGTTGCTCGGTTGCCGGTACGCTGCGTGCCACTTTTCGAGTGGGTGGTCTCAAAACTGCATAAAGGCCTTTGCGAGATGTTAAAATGCTGGGATGACGTGAGAGGCAAAATCATAATACTGTTTCGTTTTGAAGTGATTTGTGCGCGTCACCTGTCAAAGGTAAGCTTCGCGACTTTCCACCACACAAAGGCGCTGTCGCACTAACATCGTTGGTAGTCGAGTTTGAGAAGTAGAAAATGTTAGTGAGTTCGATACCATCTAAGCAACAAAGCGTTTTCAGTGGTGGTTGAAATCACGTGACGAAACGAGAAAAAGATTACTACATTTTTGTTATAATACAAATTATAGGAGCTGGTGTTAGCCTGTAAAGATATTGATTTAATTAATTGATAATTGATTTAATTAATTGGACTTGACTGTGAGTGTTTTATTTCGCGCTAGTTTGCTCTTTGCATGGCGGCGTTTACGCCAGGGCCAAGGAACATGTACGCAGTCAGAGACGTTAATTCATATAAATTCGCCTTACAGTAACGAAAAAGTGTTTAGTAGAGGTAAAATTGTCCATTATTACTTGGATAGCGAAATCCAATGGTATAGCCCATTATTGATACAAAACACTAATCTTCATTTAACAGTAATAAGGTCTGAATTAGGGACAAAGTTAAATGTCATAAAATCCCAAATTTAAGATAAGATCAAAATTAAACAATTATAGCAACAATTTATAACACTGGATTGAGAGGGAATGTTTTTGTTTGAAAAGAGATTGATAGGCGCTTATTGCAATAGATTATGACCTAGAAAAAAGTCATGACCCCTTTTCATGCTATGGCCGAATTAAAGCAAACTACGCAAAAAAATGTTAATGTCAGAAATATTAATAAGAAAGCGGGCCCATCAAATTGTCAAATAGGCCTACCACTAGATAGTTCATTTCTTTATGAGTCAAAACGACCACCATTTGGGAGACGCCATCAATTTTGACTTGGCTTCCACCCTCGTTCCCTTTCTTACACTTTCAAATATTACGAACCATTCTTTCTTTTTGAATACTTCCAGTTTTGGTTAATAGACCAACACGATCACCGTTTCATGTACAGGAGCTATGGCTCATATTTACAAAGAAAATTCGTTGTTGCTCTCACAAATGTTTGCACGGTGAAGCTGGCGCAGCTACATTAATTTACACGTTTTAAATCGGCACGGGTGATAGCATACCCTGCTCGGGTAAAATCTCACCATACTTAGGAGAAACATTTTTTGTTTTGCTTGATAATAGCTTTACAGAGCTACCGGGATCAAACCTGAAAATTTGGGAAAAGCAAGGACTCATTTAACTTCTATGAGCACACCTAAGCAAGGAAAAACGAACATGAATCATAATGCGTAGCCAGCAGGGGCTCTAGAAAGTTTGAAGGGAAATCAAAATTAGCAACATCACTGTGTTAAATCGCACCACATGAAATACGTTATTGGTATTTTGCTTTAAAATAGCTTTATAGAGCTACCGGGATCAAACCAAACATTTGAGGAAAAGCAAGGACTCTTTAACTTCCCCATGGCACGTCAAGCAGGGAGAATAGAACATGCTACATAATGCGTAGCCAGCGACAACTTGAGAAAGTTTAAGGAGAAATCAAAAGAAAACATCGTCACTGTATGAAATCGCACTATATGCAAACTTTTTTTAAAGCAATGCATACAGAAAAAACTATATTGCCTGCAGATAGCTCGTCAAACAATCAGTTCTCGTCCTTTTACGGAGCTGCTGCTTGTTTTCCATTTGGATATGAGCAGCCACTCACAAGATAGGAATACTAATGCGATATTACAAAGTTAGTAGTAGCTGATCACATTTGCTGTGATTGAAGATGAGCAACAGCTGGTTTAAACGTCATGTATGTTTTCGGAAAGTTATTTGTGAGCGAATTGCTTTGTAGATTACAAAGCTTTCTTGCTTGGAAGCTTTGTAATGTCATTGCATAACATTTCTTGCAAGAGGATGTTATTGCCATCAACGTTTGAAATCTTGTTGCAACAGCACAAAAAATATTACAAACGACCAATGTAAGCAATATAAACGTATATTATGTTTTTGAAGTAGACTACCCAGTTAAGCATTTGATGAACTTGGAACTCGGAATATCAAAGATTTGATATCTTTGAGTGCTACAGGTAGTTTGTTCCATAGCAACAGGCCTCTAAATTTCAGTGTTTGTTGTGTGTGTTTAATTCTGCATTATTGAGGGCACAATTTGGATTTGAATCGAGTACGAAGAGCGGCTTTCTCGCTGAGAAAGTTAGAATCAAAGATATTTGAAAAAGCTGGAGGAAGATATTTATTAAAATATTTATGCATAAACTTGGCAATTTCAAGTTGTCCAGACTGTTGTATTGTTAGCAGAAGGTGTTGTTTAAAAACGTTACTTTTTTTTCTTCTTGTTTGTATTTATCAAATTAATTGCTTTGGTTGAAATTTTTGCAACTTTTAAATCACAGCTATGTCTGTTAATAAGAGAGTGATATAAGGTTAGCAATGAACTTTAATCAAGATACTGTTTTACTTGATTGATTACATAATAGCTACATCTGAGTGTTTGCAGCAACCACTGCATATGTGGTTTCCATGAAAGATGTTCGTTGATGGTCAGTCCCAAAAACTTATAAGCGTTTACTCGTTTTAGATGTTTGTTTTTGAATGGAATTGACAGCGAAACAAGCGGAAGAAGGCTATTTAGAGTTATGAACGCAACATATAGGGTTTTATCAGAGGTATCTGGAACAACGAGATTGCTAGCTTCGCAGCGTTCCGCATGACTGCTGACAACTGAGGGGTTGCTGGTTTTGTTGCTCTTTCGCGAACTTTGAAGTGCAGCACCATGGTTGAGAGTGAACTGACGACAAGGTTTAGATGCGTAGGTTTCTGTAAATAATTTAATGGGAAGAACATTTTGATTTTGGCTTTATAGCTGAAATTAATCCCAGGTTTAGGTAGTATGTTTGCTTAACCTATTAACTCTAAGGTAATGCTATGCTGTAGTGCATGCAGCCTGTCAGGCTAGTCTATCTGCCTCTTGCAAGTGCAAGTACATATTCTTATTCTACTTGGTGGGTTATTAACTAATGCAATTTGAATTTGAACTAGTTTAGCTGTTAGCTCAGGGTTTGCTGTTGGGGCTAGGTTGAATTAGCACAGAGGCAGGTTGGATTGTAAGTTAACTTTTTGTTGTACATTGACATCTTTCAAACCCCCTCTACTAGTCTAAAACCAATCAAAAGGTATGTTGCATCTATATGTTGAAAGAGAGCGCATTGTCAATAAGTCTCCAAAGAATAGGTAACGGTAACAGCTAGGCCTATTGTCATATGTTTGGCATCTCTGTCATGTTTTTACAAACCATTCCTTGTTTCAGTGATTGTAAAGATACTGCAGCCTAATGATTGAATAAACATGCAATCTCTGAATGATTGAAATGTTATACTGTACTGGTAGTTTAATCCACCAAATAGTCAAATAGTATTTGGTAGGCCTATTCCTCTACTTTGTTATCAATCAACGAAGTCTTATCAATTGGTTAGGCTTACCGGTATTTTGTTGCAGAATTATTTGTTGCTTATTCTGTTATTGTGTAATGTGATATAATGGTTAACTCCTGCTGTGTTCTTGAGTGTAAGTCTGACTATAAATCTGCCAAAAAATCTGATACGGTTGCATTATTTAGATTTCCAAAAAATGAAATAATACGACAAAAGTGGATCAGAGCGATACCCAGTAAACTACTGGAGTGTTACACAAAACCACATAGTATGCACTCATCATTTTGATGGATTTTGTTACAGAGTCCACTGATAAAAGAGAAGCACGTAAGCAGGCATGCACAAACTCGCGTTTTCAGAGATGTCGCTTAAAATCAACTGCAGTTCCTCATATTTTTCCATCACTCCCAGACTATCTTTCTTCCAATCCATTTGCACTCCGTCCAACAGTATCAAGTACATCAGATACTAGATTGATAAATAAAAATTTTAAATTGAAAAAACAAGCGGATTTGTTGTTTGATAGTGAAAAAGTTGCAAATCTCTTCAAATTTAAAGAAAAAATAAATCAAGAATCTTTACCAAGAGGTTATGTGTCTGTTACAGAAGATAGCAGCATTTCCTTTTATTACATCAAAAAATCTACCAACAACGTTTTGGATGCACCACTACTTCTTGGTACAGTTATCGTCACAGACAAACTTGAGATCATAGGCGTAGGAAGTGGGGGGTCCGGGGGGCACTGGCCCCCCCTGCTTGTAAAGATGCATTGATTTCGTGACAAAATTTCGGGCAATTTTTGATTTTTCGGGCAATTTGAGTAAGTGTTTTTATATTTTCTACTCCTTTTACTGTCAATCATTTCCAAGTGTAGGGTTAGCAAATCTGGTAAAGCAAAAAGAGGGATGACCACCAAAAAAAAAAAAGGTCATCACTTGTTTGGACTCTCGTTTTGTGAGATGTTTAGGCCGAAAATGATGGAAAAGGTGCAGCGAAACAGACGATGACCTTTTTTTTTTTTGGAGATGTTATTGCAGTGACAAATTTTTCGGGCAAAAATTTGGTGCCCCCCCAAATTGGTTTGAGCTCATACGCCCATGCTTGAGATACCAATGTTTGTCTCTTCTACTTCAATACCAACATCATCCTACCATCATTTACTGCAATCTAGCACCAATACAATAAAAACAACTACAAAACTATTGAATCTGCTATTTTTTTGTAAATCTGCTTGCGACAGATCTACTGATTTCAGAGCAAATACTTGCATTTCATTGGTTGTGTCCTTATTAGATCATTACATAATAGCAAGCTCAGCTGATGAACAGTCAAGTGATGATATATCATTCATTACATTTATGGCGGAACAACTGAAGCTGTATCAGACTCCAAAACTTGGTAGGCGTTACTATGTTGAGCTCATCACAACTGCTTTTTGTGGCAACTGACCAGCACTGTTCTTTACAAAAAATTACGTCAATTGCTTATTCTTCCTTCTGGAGTCGTCTTCGCCAAATTTTATCTTGTATCAGTGTTGAAACTGGAAAACTAGATATTGCTTATTTAAAACAAAGAATTTCCCATCTACCCCAAATTGAAAGAATTGCTGTGCTGATCATTGATAAAGCTTATACAGCGCAACGAATTGAGTACTGCAATGGACAATTCATTGGCTTGACCAAAGATGGAGGTGCTTTAAAAACTGTTCTCACTTTCAATGTGCAGTCAATATACAGTAAGTATAAAGATGTTGTGTGTTTAATACCCATCAACAAGCTGGATACAGCATTGCTACGTGAATGTTTTTTTTAAAGTGATGGAAGGCATCAATGATTCTTTTCAGGTTTTAGCTGTAAGTGCTGACAACCATGTTTGCAACCGGTAAGGTTATTTTTTTTAGAATTTTTATTTGAATTATTTTCTTGTGCAAGCAAATGTTTTAGTGCATATTGCTATTTTTTAGCTGTATATAATCCATGTAATATATCAATACACCAAGATAACAAATTGAAAACACTAAAACTTATCAGAGGTATCTTATTCAAATGAATCGATCAACAACCTGTAGGGTTTAAGTCTTTAATTTTTAATTTTGGTGTATTGACATTATATGTATTATAATTGCTCTAACTTGCCGTTATTGAGCACTTTTCTAACACGCTATATATTTTGTTTGAGGTTTTAGCATTTTGCTCTCACATGCATTTCTTTAGTCACTGGGTCATCACAACGAGTAGTTTGCGTGGCTCCATACCGCCTGTCTTCCACTTCCACTTGATGGGGAGTCCCATTAAGTGCCTTTCCCAATGGTACAACAAGCAAACTTGCCAGCTTGTTCTCCACGCAGTCCCTTTAATTGCTGAGTGTCAAGCTGGGAAGCTTGTAAATACCAATTTTGAAAAGTCTTTGGTTTGCCCCAAGCTGGTCCCAAACCCGGGTGTATCGCTACAGAAGCAGATGCTCTACCCACTCAACCATCTAAGCTCAGCCAATATGCTGAAGTACAGCAATATTTATAATCTACTGTAATTTAATACCGCGCAACAAATTTATAAATTTATGAACATGTGAAAAGTAATACTTAAATTGCTTACGTTAATAGTTGATTGTCATAACAATTTATGTGATATTCTATTCTACATCAGCTTAGTAGTAGCAATACATATAGCAAAGATGTGCTCTGCTAATTCTATTTCACTCTCATATTTACAATATTTTATAGAAAAAATTTTGTTGATCTTTGCCATGGTGAGCTATGTTCAAGCATCGAGCATCCATTTATACCAGGAGAACGTCTTTTCCTCATATTTGATTTTACACACAACTTCAAAAACTTGTACAACCACTTTGTGAATAAACGTCAAATGCACCCACCAACGCTTGGACATGAGCACATACTTGGAGACAAATACATTGCTCAGTTTGCTCATTTGAAACAGCAATATCAAATAGAAAAAGGAAAAACTCTTAAAAGTTGCCCATGCTCTTAAGAAAGTGTTCCTCAACCCAAGCAGCATTGCGCGGACGTCACCGCAACATGACCTTGGTAAGATTTTTTCTTCAATTATGTATTAGATGAAAGCGGAGTTAGTGTTGTGATTACGGTACCTTTACTGACTTCGACGTGGGAGACGCGTGTTCAGTTTATGCCCAGGTCAGCCAGATCTGACGCAGTGTTGCCAACAGCCTGACGTTGGTGCAACATTTTTGTGAAAGCAGGCGGTGTGCCCTGTTTGAAATGTGAAGATGGGTCCTGCAAACCACTCAGGACACTCAAAAGTCTAATGAAAGTTCTGGTTTTGGTTTATGAAAGTGATTATTCAGTTTCTTGATGTAGAAGATTTATGAAAGTCTAAAAGGATCTAAGATGCAATATGAATGCACTTAGGTCCTTTTTGGTTTAGAACTTGGGTATTTTATGGACTCCTTAAACTTACTGCAACTTTTTTTTCTGTGATAGCAAGTACTTTTTAAATTTTGTTGCTATTTTTCATGAACAGAATTGTTTTCTTAAGTATCAAAAATCTATCTTTATGTTATAGGTGTGTTTCATCAATCAACTGAACGCGGCTTGCAGTTTTATTCAGATGATTATCCAGAATTTGCTGATACTGCTCGATACTTCAATTTGCTTTATCAACTTAGTATATGCTGTATGAGTTGTTGGTTAACATTCCCAAAGCATATATTGATTTTATAGAGCGTAACCTTCCTTAGTCATAGGCACATAAAGAAAAACAGTCTGACGTTATTATATGTATATAGCTATACTTATACTGTACATCAGCTCTGATGCACATTACACCGCATCAATGCATGGCAACTTGACCACTCGCAATACAATAACAATTATTTTTCCTTGCTTTAGATCACAGAAAGAAAGAAAGATGACATGTACTTGCCAATACAAAGTATGCAGCATGAGCACCCAGGAGTGAAATATTTGCTAGAAGCAACGTTAATATTTCAAGAATGAAGGCAAACAGGAAAGCCAGGGCTTACTACGGAAACGTTTACAGCCTGCATTCAGTCGATGACTGCCATACCTGAGTTGGCTAAACACCTGCTTGAGAAACATGGCTTTCATTATGTCCTCAAAGGAAAGTTGATGCCCGACCCTTTGGAAGGACGATTCGGATGGTACCGTCAGACTAATGGCGGTAACTTTTTTGTTTCCGTAAAGCTACTGCTGCATTCTGAAAAGAAGATTCGTTGCCTAAGCCTGCTCCAGCAAGATGCCTTGCTTACAACAGTTCAGCACTGCGAATTTGACAATGACATCTCCACTGATGATCAGAACGAGGACTGCGTTTGGCTAGAGGAGATTCTTTTTGATGCAACTTTGGATGATATTCCTCAGAGAATTGTTAATCAATGAAAATGTTCATCGTGCAAGGAATTGCTGATTTCAAGTTATTGCGCTTCTGATGTGGCCGATAATCTGCCTGAGGAACATGAAAAACTATTTGAAATGGCTAACCGTGGTGGACTTTCTGAGCTAAGTACATTTAAGTACATTTTGCTTTGCAGTAACGATAGTTGCGATGCAGTATTTCACTGCTGTTGCATCCAACTGCGAAGACCTTAAAAAGCTGTTATCGCTCAACAATCCACGTGCTGTGTTTGCAAAAGCTTCGTCTGCAGTTGTGAAATCACGTACATCCTGCAATTTAACAAATGTTAAACGCAGTCTAAATCACTTGAACTTTAATTTAATTGTCCACACAGCGTTTAATCGCTATGCAAAAAAACAGTTGCCGAGACTAAACAGTCGCCCGAGTTTAGACTATCCCCCTCAGAAATCTTTAAGGAAAATCCGAAAATTAACTTCTAAAACATCTAACCAAAACTGAACCGAGATCTTACTTTATATTCCTGCCTGAACAATGCTAACACGTAGTCACGTACTGATAGCAATGGTGTACTTGTAAAATGTAAAAAACAATATTTTAAACGCAAAATTAGGTTTACGTCGACTTGGCCGGCATTTGTATGCTGTTAAATCTTTCAGGCGTCGCTTCATGCTGTTTAAAGTCTTGAACGTCAAACTCAAAATCTCACGTTGTTGTTGTTGTTGGTTACCCGATCCCTTCCGAGGGATGCGGGCATGGCGGAAGACCATGGAGCCCCATATACCGGGGAACTCCCAAGGGTCTGGACCAGAGGTCGTAAAGAGACAGAGAGTCGCCAAAGAGTGAGCGGCGCAAAGAGTCCGTAGCTGGACAGAGCAGTATGAGATGAGAGGTGTCCTGGGGCAAGTATCCATAGGCGCTGCAGGAAGGATTCTCGATTCTGCCAATCCTAGAGAGATAAGAAGCTAAAAGAAGGCTGTATCCATTGCAGCGTAGACGAGAGAGGACACAGCGAGCATGACGAGGGAGCACAAGTTCCTCAGTGAAAATCGAGGAAATCTGTGTGTCAAAATACTTCGATGAGACAGTACGCTTCCAGTTCGAGAAAAGACGAGAGTGGATACCAGTGGTAAGAGGAGAGAGACTACAAGGGATTGCGGAGGGCGCAAGTAGCGCTCCCCGTCTGGCCAGCTCATCAGCCGCCTTGTTACCCGGAAGAAACGAGTGTCCGGGGACCCATTGTAGTCTGATAGAACAGGAGGAGAGAGAAGACATCTCCTGCCAGATCTGCCATAAAGTTTGAGATAGGAGGAAAGATGGAGGAGAGGACAGGGTGGCAAAGACAGAACGAGAGTCAGATAGGAGAGGAAAAATGGCAGACTTTATGGTGCTGCCGAGACCATCAAAGAGCATGCAGAATGGCGCAGGCTTCAGCGGAAAAACTTGAACATACTGGGCCTGCCGAAAAGGAAAGAGTGGCCTCAGTGCCACAGAGAGAGCAGTGGGCAAGAACGCCCGAGCCGCCCTTGCCAAAAGGAAAAGGAACAAAGCCGTCTGTTCAGAGTATCAGATCATGAGGGGGGAGAGAGTCAAGATGGGCGAGAGCCACACCTTGGCGAGAGAGAAGGGAATCAGAGCGAGAGCGTGGAGAGGAAAGGGTGCACTATACGGTGAAGGAAGGTAGATTCTAAGGAGGAAAAGAAAAGCACGCAAAAAGAGCCTACCTAGAACAAGTAGAAGGAAGCATGAGCGGGTGAGTGGACGCAAAAGCTCTCCAGGACGATCTGCAGAGTCTTGGTTTCACTCCAAGTATGGCCAAACCTGAAATAGGAAAAGAGGTTGGGAGACGAAGAGCCCGCTTATAAGAAAAAAGAATGAAATGAGTCAGGGTGACTCGTAGGGGAGACAAAGAAGCCTCGGAGAGAAGAAGTGGGATAGGGGACGACGAGAGGCAGCCGGTAATGGCGCGACTGGCCGCTCGGTGGAGGCGTTCCAATTTGGTGAAATTGGTAGCGCTTAGGAAAGGGAACCATCCGGGTAAAGCGTAAGTGAGAACAGGTCGAAAAAAAGATTTGTACAGAAGAGAGAGGAACTCCTTAGAGGGGCCCCATGAGAAAGCAGAGATACAGCGTAAGGCCTTGAGACGTGGGAACAACTTGGCTTTCAGCGAAGATACATGCTTAGAAAAGGAAAGAGTGCAGTCGAAGGTGACCCCAAGAAAAGTTGGAGTGGGATTGAAACGGAGGCGGGAGCCGAGTAAGAGGAGGTTGGGCTGGAGGTTAGCTTGGTGGGGATCCACTGACAAGAACGAGGCCTCACATTTGCTCCGGTTGAGAGGAAGACACCAGTACTCAGACCAGCGCTCCAATCGAAACAGAGCTCCTTGTGTGGCCTCCACCATAGTGGGGACCGAGGGGGAGGAGGACCAAATGGCCAGATCGTCAGCGTAAAGAGAACAGCTGACGGAAGAAGGCAGACAGGCTGGAAGATCATCGATGAATAGAGAGAAAAGTTCAGGGCCAAGAACAGATCCTTGCGGAACACCTCGACGGACTCGAAAACAACGACTTTTGTGATTTTGAAAAACCACACAAGCGCGCCTATCAGAAAAGAAAGATTGAGTCCAACGAGCAAAACAAGGAGGGAGGCCAGCCAAAATCAGTTTGTGGTAAAGGACGGGATGCCAGACAGAGTCAAAAGCTTTAGAGAAATCAATAGTCGAGACAATTGTCCGAGAGCACGGCCTGGGTTTGTTAAACCCATCCGAAATGGACTGAGAAAGGTACAACAGAATTTGATCGAGTGTAGACCGACCAGGGCGGAAACCGGTCTGGCAGGGAGAGAGAATGGAATTAGATTCCAGAAAGAAGAGTAGACGGGATAGAATGATGCGTTCAAACAGCTTTGATACGCAGGAGGTGAGAGAGATAGGCCGGAACAAAGCAGGAGAGTCGAGAGGCTTTCCCATCTTGTGAATGGGAATAATAGAAGATGTCTTCCAGATGGAAGGAAAGGAATGTGAAGACCAAGACAGATTGAAAATGTGAAGAAGAAAATCCATGCCAGGGCGAGGAAGGTGCTTTAGCATGGGATAGGCAACTTTGTCTGGGCCAGTGGCAGTGGAGGAGGAAAGGTTGGAGGCAGCTGCATGAAATTCAGCGAGAGAGAAAGGAGAGCAAAAGGACGAGTGGGACTTCACCGGGCACGTGGCTCGGCGGAGCTCAGTGAGGTAGCCTCTGGCTCTGCTACGCAGGGTCTTTGGCTGAGAAACGGAAAAGTGGGATCTCATGTAAGTGGCATATACACCGAAGCCGACTCCCTGGGAGAAGAACAGTTGGGAAAGTTAGGAGAGGAGGAAGGAGAGCCAGCGATAGAGCGAAGAAGAGAGTGTACAGATTTAGGGTTAGACCTAGGTGAAAGAGAACAGCAAGTCGTCTGCCATGCCTCAGACTTGGCGATGACTGACGAGGCGCGTCGAGAAGCGGAGATGTAAGCCTGGCGATCTTCATCACTTCTATGAGCGGCAGCAAAAGCCTTGCATCTTTCACTAATCGCACTTTCCACCTCAGCAGACCACCAGGCTGTAGGAGGGCGTTTGATGCGGCCGAAAGGAATGGAAGATATGGCTGCATTCAGTGCCAGAAAGGTAAAGAGAGCAGCAGCAGAGGAAAGAGAAAGAGACGAGCATTCCTCTGCAGAAGGACAGTGAGAGTCAAAGTAGGAGGCAAAGCCATCCCAGCGAGCTTTCTGAAAGTTGAAGGAAGGAGGACGCTCGTTGGGGCGATATACCGGAGAGAGAGGGACGGATAGAAGAATTGGTAGATGGTCAGAACCCAGGTCCTGAAGCACCTCCCAGGAGCAAGAAAGGGCAAGAGAAGAAGGAGCAAAGGAGATGTCAGGAGAGGAGCGACTGCCAGAGGAGCGATGGAGAAGGGTAGGTGTGTCAGGATCATTGGGGAGAGGAGGTCAGAGGAGATGACCCAGTTGAATACTTCCTCCCTGTGGGGATTGGAAGTACCTCTTGGGTCTCAGAGGGGGTGATGGCAATTGAAGTCCCCCAGAATGAAGAGATTTCTGGAGGAGGGAAGGATGGAGGGAGAAAAGGAATTGGTTCTGCCATCCTTGGGGGAGGAGCAAATAGGGGGGGCGTACACATTAAGAAATGACACCGAGGAGGAGTTCTTAAGAGAGATGTTGACCCCTACATAATCAGAGTAGGGATCAAGTGAAGAAAGACAGGAGGTAGAAAGTTCAGAAAAGGATTGGCCCTGCTCGACAAAAATGGTAACACCGCCGCTAGCGTGCGTGGCATCAGAAGAGAGAATGCCAGACCGGAGTGGGTGCGATCAGAACGCAGAGCAGAGAATCCAGGAATCCGGAAAGAGGAAGAGGAGTTAAGATTGGATTCCTGGATGCAGATAAGGTCGACAGGATGGGACGAGAGAAAGTGAAGTAGCTCAGTGCTCCTGGCTCAAAAACCTCCAGCATTCCATTGAAGAACCCTGAGAGAGTCAGGGGGAGGAGAGGAGGCAGGAGGCATAGAAGGATGGCCAGGAGTAAGAGACGGTGGTGAAGGGGTAGAAGGAGAAGATATAGAATGGGCAGATGGGAGGTAAGAGGTTTGAAGGCGAGGGAGGGGCGAGAGTGCAACATCAGTAGAGGAGGGGCCAGATTGTACAGTGGAGGTATACATGTCGGAGGAGTCCGAAGAGGGAGTCACAGTGTTATGGCAGGGGGAGGCAGCTCCAAGAGTGAGAGCTACCAAGAGCTCTGAATTTGGAGAGGGAAAGTTGTAAGCACCTTAGATTGACCCATTTGGAGCAGGTGCAGCACTGCACTGACTTGCCCTGCCAGATCACATTTCCAGCGCACACAGAGCAAGGAAAGATGGGGCCAGGGTTGGGATGAACGTTACCGCTCATCAAGAGAAGGAGAAAAACGAGGAGACGAAGAAGGGCAGGAGAAAAGAAAAAGTGAAAAAGATTTTGAAGAAGCTGTGTGCTGCCCTTCTGCGGTCGTTCAGGGGACAGCATAGCAAAAAAATGAAGGGGAGTGCCCGGGGTAACAGCCATTTCGACCCAACCCAAACAGGGTCGGGGACTGCACCACCACGTTGAGGCGGCTGTTGATTGGTGCAGAAAATCTCAAGTTTGTCGCATAAGTCTTCAAGTGTGAGTAAACCTGAAAGATGTATGAACTTGCCAAATACTTCTTAGTTAAGTTCAGTATGAAATACTGGCCCAACGAAGTTTGTTATGCTTTGTCGCATTTGGTTGCTTCAAACTTTTTTCATCGCAAAAGCTTTCATTGGTATAATTGGTTAATGAATTGATGGTATTACTACTATGAGCCCAGCCACAAATATAGGCTTTGCTGCATTATTGATATCATTAATTTGGCCTACTCTGGAATCCAACCAGGACTCTCTGGCTTGTACTATAGGTGTAAAACAAACACTCGTGGGGTCAAACGATCATAAGCTGTTTCAAGTCTTCATCTAGCGTATATTGAATATATGTACTTGGTCAATATTTCTAACCCTCCTAATGTCAACACCCAAATCGAGTTAGCAATCCCGATGTTCTAGATATCCCTGGGTTTTATCAGTATTAAGTTGTAATTTATTTGAAGAAAGCCAGGCATCGACATATTTTAATTGAGAATTAGTAACCTCATATAATGCTTGATAAGAACTGCTGTTAATAAATAAATTGGTGTCATCAGCAAACATAATCGCTTTGCTCGACGTTAAGCATTTACCCTATTCGGCCCAAGCGGGGCAAAAATTGCCCGAGCAATTTCCTCTTAAGTACAGTTTTGTCCACAATGACCCTACAATATCAAGATTTCATGACTTTTCCTAAAAATTATTCAATTTATATTTGACAAAATTTGAGTTGACTGTTGGTTGTAGATCTTTTGTTTGTTTTGTTTTGTTTTATTTGCCATATTTATCCTCCATTCACGAGAAAGCGAATTGTATCGCTATACTTTGGACGGGAAGTCCGCACTCGCTTGGGAGTTGCCTTTTTTGAGGTTTATGGGCCATCTGTCTTCCACATAAAGGTGGGGCGTCCCGTTAAGTGCCTTGCCCAAGGACACAACAAGCGAACTTGCCGGCTTGTTCTCCACAACCTCCCCTAAATGCCGAGCGCCAAGCAGGAAAGCTACGGATGCCATTTTTTAAAGTCTTTTGGTATGACTCGACAAGGGGAATGAACCCCAGGTCTACCGACTGCAAAGCGGACGCTCTAACCACTACGCCATCGCGTCGGCATCGAAAGCAAATTTATACACATGACTGCTAAAATATGCAGACATATAGCTGAAAGATAAAAAAGATAGTAACATCACTCTGCGCTCGTCGTAGCAGCCTGAGAGCGAAGCGAGCAAGTCGTAAACAAGAGCTAACCAAAGTTCACGAAAAACTACTTAGAATCAATTGCCATGTATAGCATGTACATTCCCTAGAGAAAGTAACTTACTGTCTGGCTGTGACTTGAGAAAATAGAGTAAACGCGTTTTTTTGCGAACAGACAACGCATTTGTTCTTGAATTGTATCATCACAAGCAAAGTGACCGTTGATGAGTGATGAGCAATATCACTTTGCCATCGCATTGCTAACTTTAGAATAAATCTTTGTCATACATAATTGTAATTCCATAACACGTGTTGTTACGGGACTGTTTCTACCGCGCAGCTAGACAGATATAAAAGTATGGTTATTTTTTGTAGTTTTCAGGAGAAACGTCACCCAGTAACGAATTGTCAAATATTCGGAAAATCGTTCTGTGCGATGCTTCAATAAATAAATGCCCGCGTGTAAATATACACAGTAACAAACACAATAATGAGAAAAAAGCCTGTTCGGTCATTTGAAAGCACAACAAAAGTTTTCAAATTGTGGCCTACATTGGTGGCTCCATATAATTTTCCCGGACTTAATTAAGCAATAATATTCAAAGTGTCAAAAACAGCGGAGAATATTTTTCACAAAGCTTTCTCTAGATCACAGAAATGCTAGTACGCAATTTTGGCTTAATTATCACAAAAGCTTCTTCACAATTATCCTAATTCTGGTTTCACGAAACCATAAACTACCCAAAAAAACTAAAACAAAGTCAGTGGTATGTTTAGTGTAAACTGTGTAATAAATAATGATCAAACGATTCAGCCACTACGCTATATTTCGAAGTGTAATGTTGCTTAAATTTTTTGCTGCAACGAGTTTGCCATGCTGTACCATAGGTTTGCAGTTACGCTTTCTGTCAAAGCAGAGATTTTGCAAGTAAAATTATTGCTAAAATATTTCATGGGAAAAGAATAAAAAAATTTAGAAAGAAGCTTGAATCGCAAGTTCACGAGCAATTTCCAATGTTTCATAGATATTTAGAATTGACGTTTTGTCAAATGAAATAAAATTTCGCGATAAATAGCCAACGCAGCTCAAGTTCATCAAACCCCTGACATCTTTCGCCCAAATTAAACTTCAACGTGTAACCAGAATTAAAAATAATAGATGATTTATCGGCACAACGAAAAACAAATATTATTGCGTTTGTATTTTGAAACTAGATTACAAATTGGAACCCACACGCGTAGTGGTCTTGCCGACAATTATATTTGCTCACTGTCGACAAATCAATGGGGGACAAATTCAAGCTGATAACTGGAAGCAGTGGCGACTCCGGCTTTTCATGGCTACTCGGGCTCGTCACTGATAGTGTCGCAAAATTATTGCAAAAACAATAAATACAGCTCTAAAACTAGCGAGAAGACAAAAAATAGCAACAGTTTATCCAGCCATTCAACTATTGTGAAACGCCTTTATTCATACTGTTTAACAAAACGCGTGCTTTTATCAAATGTGCCCAAGCAAAAAAGCGTCTGAAAAATTGCAATAAACGCTCGCTGTGTTAGAGCTCGGGCAACTGCAATCAAGCCGGAGTTGGATTTGATGGGAAAAAATGCTTGAAAAATCGTTTCTCTGTTATTTCTCTATACAGCGTGTCTGACTATTTTCCCCAAGCCCGAGCTAGACAAAACTACATTACACGTTCTTTCAATTACTCTTTATCTACCTTTTTCTGATTGCAACTCGGGCTATTTCTCGCCGGCCCGAGTTCAACAAAAAAATTAAACAAAAAAGTGTCTGAAACAACGCAATGAACGCTCGTATTGTCAGAGCTCGGACAACTGCAATCAACCCCGAGTTGGATTTGATTCGAAAAAAATGTTTGAAAATCGTTTGTCTCGTTATTTCTCTGCACAGCGTATCTGGCTATTTTCCCCAAGCCCGAGCTAAACACAACGTTGAGCACAAAAAAGCAGCTGCCACCACAAACACCGGTGGTTTATACGATGCCCGGCTTCTTTTTTGGACTTAATATGAATTAAGTTGAAAAGTTTGAAACTTGTTTTGCAGAATTTAAATTTAACAAAGCCTTCCCTCATTTCGTAACTCATGCTCAGCCCGAGTAGCCCGAGTGCCGGAGTCGCCTCTGACTGGAAGTAAAGCCTTTTGTCTCAAATTTGTAGTTATATCGCTGCTTGTTCTGGCTTATTGCACTGGCACTTCGGGGAGTTTAGCCGTTGCATTTGACTAATATATAAGTCAGCTAAAACTTTTGTTACTATTGCATGTTCATTAGAAGTGTTCACAGCACCGGCAACTTTTTCAGCATTAACACTTTCGGTGCGGTGTGACGGAGATCTCCGTCAAAATAAAGCATTTCATCAATTGGGTGCGGAAATGGATTGCAAGAGTCAGAAAAGGACGGATTTTTCCGTCTGCATGTTTTACGCGTGATCAAGGCGTAATAATTCAAAACTTTAGATTTGTTGGCATGTTTTGCGCGTGATCTGCTTGTGATTTGCTCACTAGAGTAATTAAAATGTTAGGGTAAGTTTTTCTCTTCATTGTTCTTTTTAGCAGCTTGGTCTTCATGTGCACGTGGTTTAAAGCGGCAAATTTAACAAGTTTTAAAGCAAGATTTGTGATAAATGAAAAATGCCCTTGTTTCGGTGACTAACACCCCAAAAAACGCTTGTCGCAAGACTGAAAAAAGGCTTAGTAAAATAAACTTCAATCATTTCTTTTGATTTTTTAAAATTGTATCTGATTTAAATAACGAGTTTTCACATTGTTACTATTTGCTTCTAAACTGTTATTTGTTTCTAGTTGCAGTCAACTTAAATGCAGGCCTTACTTGTGCAACAATGTAGAAATAGCAATTTTAAATGACAGCATGCGTAGTGAACAGAACAGATCAGTCCAAATGTTGAATCAACGTAATTTTATTGTAAACTCATAAAAATGCTGCATAGTTTTGACGACGAAAAACGTTTTAGATGAATAAGATAAAGCTAGACGAAAGCGTCGGAAAAGCCCCGCCACGCAACAGCGCGAGCGAGCAAACCAAGCCGCAGCGAAAGTGTTGACTAGTTACAGGCTTGTAGCAGCAAAAATCTACTTCAGTTGTTGCGTCGTCACCATGATAATTTTACGAACTTTACGTTTATTTAAATTAGGCGAATACCGCATTCAACTTTGCAAAAATTATGGTGTTTTAGACCCTACCACTCGGAATTGATTCGTGCGCGTCACCTGTCGAAGGTAAGCGGCGCAACTTTCCGGCGCACAAGGGCGCTGTCGCGCCAACAGCGTACCGGCAATCGAGTTTGAGAATGCCAGTCGTTTGCTTGGTAGAAGGGCCGGTGCTTGTGACGCCTCGAGAAACAGAAACACGAGCGATGGATCCAGTTAAACGCTGCCTATAGCCCAGTAGTTTTGCCATAAGAAGTGTTGCTTGTTTTTGTCCTTTCGAATCTCGCACGAAGTCAGCGGTGGATTTAGTAGGGTGAGTCCGCTTGCTTTCCAGACATGTCCGACAAGCTATTTCAGCCCTTCGAAATAGCGGCAATCTATAAAGAAAGAGGTCTTGACCGAGAACTTGGGACAGTTAGAGGCCCCTCGCGAATTTTTGCCTCAGGCTCCCAAAGTCCTTAATCCACCATTGCCTGTACTGTGCAAGGCTGCATGGTTTGATCGACTGTATGCTATTGAAGTATGCTCAAACGTCGCAAAAGCCGTGCGAACTTGTTTCGTATCGGTGTTTGCTGGCACCTTGTGACAAAAGAAAGCTCACTTGGAAAGATGAGAAGATGGTTGAATGCGCGCCGGGTCGAGTAAATTTTGCTCGCTTTTTGTCATTTACGCGAAAAAGCTTTCATCTAGCCAGGGTGCTAAACTGCAAGGCCGGTGAAAACACCAACGCTACACCGGCCGGTTCGTGCGCGGCGCCCGCCAACGAGGTCGTACAAACAAAGCGCGACGAAACTCTTCAAAACGACAGGGTGGCTCTGAAAAGAGCCGTTTTGACCAGGCAAAGCACGCTTACTTTGAGTTGGTGTATTTGGTCACAGCCTTGGTGCCTTCCGAAACGGCGTGTTTTGCCAATTCACCAGGCAACAAGAGACGAACTGCGGTCTGGATCTCCCTGCTGCTGATCGTCGAGCGCTTGTTGTAGTGAGCGAGACGCGACGCCTCCGAAGCGATTCGTTCGAATATGTCGTTGACGAACGAGTTCATGATGCTCATCGCCTTGCTCGAAATGCCAGTGTCGGGATGCACTTGCTTGAGCACTTTGTAGATGTAAATGCTGAAGCTTTCCTTTCGCCTCGAGCGCTTCTTTTTTTGCTTGTCGGCCGGCGCCGCTTTTTTTACGGCTTTTTTGTTTCCCTTGGAGGCAGCCATGATGTCGATCACCAGTTAGTTCTTTTCAACTTTTGTCAGAAAATGATCTTGCGTTGCGCTCGAGAAAAGCTTATAAATGTCGACTTATGCAAATGAGCCATCGAAAACCCGACCAATGATTTGCTGCTCGGTTTCGAGCGAAAAACGGCTCTTTTCAGAGCCACCGCACATGTTGAAAACGAGTGTCGTGCCTCATTTTTTTCGCATCGCATTAAAGCCTGTGCTTTCATTGAACGGTTGACCAGCGCTTGCTTGTGACAACACGGAATCAACAACAACGGCGTTGTGGTTCGAAAGCGACGAGTAGACTATTATAGTCTTGAATGAAACGACACCTAGCCAAAACACACACGCTTTTGTACTCTGTTTGCTTGCATGGGGTGGCTCTGAAAAGAGCCGTTTTGTGCACGACGCGAGCCTAAGCACGCTCGCCACGGATGCGGCGAGCAAGTTGAATGTCCTTAGGCATGATCGTAACTCGCTTAGCGTGGATGGCACACAAGTTAGTATCTTCGAACAGGCCGACCAAGTAAGCTTCGCTCGCTTCTTGCAACGCCATGACGGCGCTGCTCTGAAAGCGCAGGTCAGTCTTGAAGTCCTGGGCGATTTCGCGCACCAAACGCTGGAATGGGAGCTTGCGAATCAGCAACTCGGTCGATTTCTGGTATTTTCGGATTTCACGCAACGCAAGGCCGGTAACGATGCGGCTTCTTCACGCCTCCAGTAGCCGGAGCGCTTTTGCGAGCAGCCTTGGTCGCAAGCTGCTTGCGCGGGGCTTTGCCACCAGTCGATTTTCGTGCGGTTTGCTTTGTTCTTGCCATTTTATTTTTTTCAGCGATTTGACGTGGCCGGGGACCGGCTCGTGCGGTTATATACTGCCGAGCATCTGTCGCGCCGATCGATTGGTCGAAGCCAGCAAGCGGTTCGCGCCCAATCAGGCGCCTGCTTTTTTCGCGCCGTCGAACGCCGAAACCGTTGATCGAAAGGCGCGCCAATAATTGATCGGATAGATCAACGAGCGTTGCTCTTCAAACCACGGCGATCCTTGCAAACGCCATCCCAAGCTGAAGTCTTTTGAAAAGTTGAGTGGCCCTGAAAAGGGTTGGTTGAAGCTCGAACAATCGCGCAAGCAGCTTAACCACCAAAGCCGTACAGGGTTCGGCCTTGGCGCTTCAGAGCGTACATGACGTCTAGAGCATTGACGGTTTTTCGCTTAGCGTGCTCGGTGTAAGTGACAGCGTCGCGAATTACGTTCTCCAAGAAGACTTTGAGAACGCCTCTGGTCTCTTCGTAGATGAGTCCCGAAATTCGCTTGACGCCACCTCGACGTGCCAGTCTTCTGATCGCTGGCTTGGTGATGCCTTGGATGTTGTCGCGAAGAACCTTGCGATGACGCTTGGCGCCTCCCTTTCCGAGTCCTTTTCCTCCCTTGCCTCGACCCGACATTTTCGATTGCTACTCGATTGACTGCAAACTGACGCGTGAACAAAATGACGTGTGCTAGGTCGCGAACCGGTTCATGTAGCGTTGTTTCAAACGCACTCGAAACGCATGCGCTGCCGCACGAAGGCAGCAAACGATCGCATCACACCCTTCGAACAGCATTAGCCAGCGACGATCGATTGACACTGTGCGCTCTTTTAGGCAACCAAAATGGTGGCTCTGAAAAGAGCCTTTTTCAGGAGGCAACAGCCAACCCAATCGCCTACTTCTTTTTGCCACCCGCTTTTTTGGCAGCGGGCTTCTTCGCCACTTTTTTGGCGCTTTGCTTCTTCGCCTTCGATGGCGACTTCTTTGACGCTTTCGAGCCGGCAGGCTTCTTTGCCGTCGTCTTTTTCGCCGAGGCGGACTTCTTAGGTGATGCCTTCTTACTGCCAGCGGCGGACTTCTTGCCTTTGGCAGCGACCTTCTTCTTTGCAGCAACCTTCTTGGCAGCCGGTTTCTTGGCTTTTTTCGCTACGCTCGCTTTCTTCTTCTTTTGAGCAGCTGGCTTCTTCGCAGCGACAGCAAGCTTGAACGACCCCGACGCGCCTTTGCCCGTTGTTCGAGTCAGCTCTTTCTTGACGTCGGCAAGCTTGGGAAGCTGTGTTCGCACGTGCCTATCGGCGTCGCTCGACACTTTGTAGTTAGCTCTGATGTACTTGGTAATTGCCTGACGCGAGGAACCTTTCCTTTCCTTTAATGCGCCGATAGCGGCTTTGATCATCACGTTGTAAGTGGGATGAGCCGGCGGAGCGGCTGGCTTTTTCGCTTTCTTGCTTTGCTGAGCAGCAGACATGATCGTCAACGCGCGATTAGAGAACAATTATTGCTTTCAACATGCACGCGCGCGGCTCGATCGATCGCGTTTATAGAGTCCAATCTCAGACGAAAGCGAAACGACGTTAGCCAGAGGCACCGCGACCGTTGCCTCGCACTGTGCTTGCGCAGCTCAGTGCGGCGACGGGTGAAGCAAAAGTATCGGCGTCGGCGCTCGATCTCGCACCTTGACGGCAAGACGAGAGTGCGACCGAGCTTTTGAGCACCTTTCCATATCTCGATCGATTAAACTTTGCTTCTGGCCAACGAAGAAATCGAAAGAACAGTGCGAAATTTGCACTCAGCCTTCAAGCATTCGCACCAAAGTTTCGTTTCGGATCGAATCAGCAGCGCTCTTTGGCAAGCACCGTCGCCCAGGCAAGGGATCCTTGACACTGCGCTTGCACCGAGCGTTGATGTACGCTCTTGCTACGCCTAGGCGGTCGCAGAAGCTTGAAGAACAGAAAACAGCAGCGAATAAACGTTTTCGCGTCATTCGAGCACAACTTCGCCGCCTCGCAACCGACTGCAGTGATTGCTTTCTGATTGTCGCCTTGGCTCGCCATCGAAACGTTTGCAGATCTTTCCGGCTACACCTTGCCCCGCAGCCCGATTGCAACAAGGCGGTGCACGTGAACACGTTTTCAAGGGTGCAACTTCTGAGCCAGGCTTTCCAATAAGCGGTCGAGTGGATTGGAGCGCCGTTATGATGACAGTGATGGTGCGTTCGAACTTCACGCTGTCGCGCTAACAGCGATAGACGTTAGTAGAGTCGATTTCCAGAATTCCAGTTGTTCGTATTCGCGTGGCAGCGACATCACCGACCACGGTGAGAGAAGCTCGCTTGCAGTCGTATGGTTGTCGATTCGCTGTTCGTTGGGAAAGGCACTTTGCGGCAATTTCCGGTGCTTGGGCAAAAATGCCGCGAGTCATTAGTACTGGCAATTTCGAAACGTGGCTGAACGCGTGCTGTACATCACGGACGGTGAGCTTTTGTTGTAGGCCTACTGGAAGAGGATGAAAACGGAAACATAAAATATTTACAAATGTTAATACGAATCAACGATGTCGATGGAATTTTTTAAACAAAAACAGACGGGTCCATCGAAAAGTGCCCAGACGCGAACAGAAGGCACCAAGAACGAAAATCAAGTAAAGTTTTTTGCTGCCTGGTCATCACTTACTCACAAGCGAACTAAAACAGCACAAAAAAACCGAGTCTCGACTTATTTTAATCACCGAACCGCTTCTTTTTCGGTGTCACTTTTAGAATGAGAACGAAAGCATTTCAGCAAACGCATCCGCTCTTGATCATTTTCGGACGCACGTCTTTCTTTTATTCGTTTGCCCTGAGAGGTGCTTCTTTCGGACGCCAGGCGGCCGAATCCGGGTGATGTGGTGTTTCCACTTAACCCTTTCTGGTCACAGCCGGTCCGTCCAAACAGACGATGACCGGGGGAGGTATGTTTTCGCTTGACCTATCATATTCACTCACCTTAAATCAGAGCTACGCAGTTTCAATCTTGAAAAGAAAAGATTTTCACAAGCAAACACCCAGAAAGGCGTCGAAACCCTAGATGCGGGGCCAAAAGTCCAAATGTGGCTGCTTCGACATGGATCAGTGACAAGTTTGGCCAATTCTTGTTTCACTGCGCAATAACTTCACGTTGTGACGGAACAATGCAATCACTAGCACATCATAAATCTCATTCTATCAAGGAACTACTGTCAGCACTAGCGCGAGTCTTTTCGTTCATTCCTGGACTTGTTGCGTTGAAGCGAAAACTTAGTGTGAAGCGGCAAACTTAAAGCACCTCGTCCGCATAAGCTTTGGCTGTTTTTCACAAGTTTTCATCAGGCAGTCATTTACAGAGCAGCAGAAGAGTGCAAAAAATAGAGACTTTCGAAACTTGCTGTTGCCTCAGCTATGTTAGCTAAGCAAATATCCTTTTCGAGGAATAAGCCGCGGGGGCGAAGCAGCTCGGGGTATAGCACAGTGTCAGCTCACGGCAGCAGACAGATATGACTGTCAAACACTATATTGCTCCACAGCGAACTAGCAAAGCGCTCCACAAATACCCAACAGCATGCACCACGTAGACTAACACACCACTATTAAGTTGAATAATGCAGGCTGGGTTTCCACAACCGAAAGTAGTTATGGGTAGACAACCACCACTAAAGCACCTTAAACCTATAGCTAGAAAGAAAAACAAATGGATAATGATGCTAGGCCTAGTTAAGCCAGACCCAACACTATAAAGCACACTTCTAGATAAACATTGTACCAGATACTATACCGAACTATATCATGAATGAATACATCAATGCTTAACTACACTGAATCAAAACAGGCTCTATCTTGAATTACTTGATAGCGACTAACAAAGAGATTGCGTAACTACTAACCACGCCAAAACCTGTATCTGGTAATCGGAAACAATTTATTTTGCACATTATCAAGGGGTCAAGCTACACATCGTTCAAGCCTGCTTCCGAGCTACAGGCGCGCGTTTTACTCAGCCTTGCGCTTCGATAAACTCAAAAGAACGCTTTCTGGACTTTTTTCGCGTTGGCGTCCGTTTCACGTCATAATTTCTTTTCACGGTATTCGTGTTGGTTTTGCGAAAAACAAGCGGCTGTTGTTCGAAGAAGAAAGGAATCGGTGTGCGAGCTGTCTTGCGTGAAACCGCAAAGCTCTCGACTTTTACAACGTCGTCATCGTCAAAAGCAGCCGGCAATGCGTTGCTCGGTTGCCGGTACGCTGCGTGCCACTTTTCGAGTGGGTGGTCTCAAAACTGCATAAAGGCCTTTGCGAGATGTTAAAATGCTGGGATGATCCGGGAGGCAAAATCACAACGCCGTTCGGCTTCGAAGTGGTCGGGTCTAAAACACCACAATTTTTGCGAAGTAGAATGCGGTATTCTCTTAATTTAAATAAACGTAACGTTCGTAAAATCATCATCCGTGACGACGCCAGAACTGAAGTAGATTTTGCTTCTGCAAGCCTGTAACTAGTCAAGTACCGGTACAGTAGTATAGTTGTACAACCGAGCGAGGCAAAGTTATTTGGAACATATTTCGGAGAATTGAAGTTAGTGTTTTTACAGCTAACGAAGTAGCCTATTGCATTGGGTTAGAGATGCTCCTGCATATGGTTCACTACCGGTGTATGCATGCAATGCTATTTGACATGAGCTCATTTTGTTGTCTTTGATTACGCAGGTCACTGTATGCGCTATAGTTTTGTTGGTGGTACTGGTATGTGCAGTTGTGATGACCGCCTTATTATTACAACTATTTTGCATTTTGGTTAAGCCCAACTTTATCTATTTATAAATAGTCCAACCAATTTGGCTGCTTAATTTGTTCTTTGTGAGTGACTTCGTGTAGAATTGTTTCGCAAAGCACTCTCTTTGACGAATAAAGCATGCTGCTTATCAACTGGACAAGGTCAACTTTGGAGATGATGTTGTTTTCATTTCACCAATTAATGTATTGCACCAAATTGTGGACGCACACATCTTCAGGTGTTGCAAAGCCAGCTGATAGTCTTGTTTTCCTGCAGAAATGCAGATAAGCATGTGTGCTGCTAAATAGTACATGTTTGCAATGCCCATAGATGTCAACAAACTTCAAACCTAGCCACCCTTTTTTGTTTAGAAAGTGGTGCAAGATGAACACTATAATTTGCCACAAATCAAAACATCATTGGAGCCTGATACAAGTCTTAAAACAGGGTTCCCACGGTCGTGGAAAAACCTGGAAAAAAAAACTTTCCTGGAAAGTCAAGGAAAATTTGTTAAAAATTCGAAGTCATGGAAATTTTGCTGAGAGCTGAAAGGAAATTTTTTTGAAGTTATTAGTAATACCAGTAGCAGTGACTTAGCAAATACAATCGGTTTTAATACCTTACTTAATTGATTTTTTGAATTTTAGTAGGATAATGTATGATATTTATTTGTGTGACAAGTGAAGTGGTGTGGCAGTTTGATACGCCAATTCAGGTGGGAAGATGGTAAATGTACAGTACACTGAGTCATACTCTATTCAACACTTATATTTTTAAAGTTATAATTGTAAACCTACTTTGTAGTATCAAGATCTGTCACTCACCTATTTCCTAATTCTGCAATACGTTATATAATTCTATTAAAGGTAATTATCTTTGTGATATGCACCTTTTATCTTGCTTTCAGGTATAATGTAACTACTGTAGGCAAAAAAATAGCTTTTCTTCATCTCATGATTTAAGAGTAGACCATGCAGCAACAGCACTGTGTTGTTGATGCAATTTTGTGTTTTTATTAGCTGAAAATTCAAAAGATAACCACTAACCAAAGCCTAATCTCAAATTTGACAGCTAGCAAACGAGCCTTAACCTAACACCAAAACCAATCTTGCTTCTGAGAAGTGCGCAATTTTGAAACTGTACAAAAAGGACAATTGCCAAATCTTTTTCTGTTATATACAAAAATCTACAAAACAACTTGATGGATCAAAGCTTTTATTTTACAGGCAAGTTATAGAAAACAGTCACAAACAAGTGTAGTAAGAATTAACTTTTTTGTAATCAGTGTTCGGTAATGGCATCCCAGCGATGTCACTTTCGCGAAATTTGATTGCAAGAACCAGAGTTTGCTGCTTGGCTGCAGCAGACAAAAGTTGACAGTAATGGGTAGTGCAAGTTGTGCAGAAAATTGTTTGATGTATCAAACATGGGGATTGGTGCTTTTAAAAGCCACATGAAAAGCAAACAACACAATTAGATTACGAAGCACAAGCCAAGTCCTTTCACACAATCAATCACTGACTTCTTTGACGGGACAAATAAGTCTGCGCCTACCACCAACAAATCTGGTGAACAAGTTTCGTCCTCTGTGGCTATTCCTGAACAAACCAGTGATGTGTCAACAGCGCCGATATCATCACCAAGCATATCTTTGATCATATCAGAGAAAGTGTTGCATGCAGAAGTTCTTTGGGTTATTAGAGTAATAACCAGTCACTACTCATTTAGTTCTTGCAAATATATTTTCTAATATGTTTCCAGATAGTCAGATTGCACAGTCATTTTCATGCGGAGCTGCAAAGTGAGCTTATTTAGCGTGCTTTGTGAAAGCTAACTTGACCTTTTCAACAAACGCGCTGAGAGTCAGACAGTTATAAAGGTAACGAAAAAACATGGTTGTTTTGACCTCAAAAATACAAAAACATAGTCACAGCAGTGGTGCTTAAAAATCGTTTTAACCCTTTGACGGATACTGGGTCATACATGTCCCACAATTGTTAATTGTTATGCCACTATGATGTAATAACCACTTTTCTGAAACCCATTATTTTCCCATTATTACCAACAATTATGGAATTGTTTCAAATGTTATCAATTAGAATCTTATGATCTTCAAAGGGTTAAACAACCAATTAACTCAAGCAGACCAGAACAAACAAAATTCTGACACTTGGTTTTTTCAATTGATTGTTGAATCCAGCACACTTGCTACGCCACCGCCATTTACATCTTTTTCATTGTACTATGCTTTCACTGGGAAAGCCTTTGCATTTTGAACAAGCAAACAAATCTATTTTTGCGCTTAGGCAATTTCCAAAAATTGTTCAGTATATATGCAATGTAAAATGTTTAAATCATTGCAGTGGTGCATTTAAATCATCTCGCTTTGCAAGCAGAGCGCATACAGACGAGCGACATCCCCACTTGCAATAATCTTGGACTTCGAATTTTTTCAAGAGAAAAACCAAATTTCTCCGTCGCAATACGATTTACAATTTCTTCTCCAGTTTGGACAACAGGTGCAATAAAAATTGTGCTGCTTGGATCTAAAAAAAGAAGCATTTCATTACAGACATCAAGTGCCAAAAATACCCAACGGTCGTTTATGATGTTGTGCGGTGTGAAAATGAATCTTACAGAATCTAACATCTGATTAATCTCAGCTCTATGGGTCTATCTCATCCAAAACTGCTCATAATTCAATGTAAGCTATGTTGTAGAGACAGCAACCAAAATGCATTGTTTTGGCAATTACGTTTTTAGATACTCAATCAACATATTTATTGAAACCTTCATTAACAAAATGTAATAAGTTCAAATGCACGATGAATAATGCTCAGCTGAGGTGTGACAGCAAAAGAAGTTGATTGGGCAAAAAAGGTAAAGAGCTCTTCTTCCAAGCCATTTTAATTTACTTTGGAAGATTTCTACAATAAAAGGTGTCTTCTCAAAATGAGAACAGTTAAAAAGACTACATGACAACTGGTGATACTGCATTTTGATAACAGTGAGAAGCCAAACCAAACTCAACCACTATTACAACAACAATCGAGTAGTGTTATTAAATGTGTGATTATTTTTTTCTTCAGTGATGCATTGTACAATAATGGGTGTAAAAAATTTACGTATAACTAAATGGATCTTGAGCATTTGAATATCCACTGCGCTAACTGTTTTTCAGTTGTTTGTACCAATTTAAGGTGTTACTTTTTACATTACATCACAATCAAATATGATCAGTGCCATGTGAATCACACCTTAAAAATATTAGAAAATCAAAAATTAAAGTACTTTTTTTATTATTACAGTGAGTGGTAATTAAGTTTTTGAGCTACTATTAATGCTGTAGTTCTCAAATTGTTATGAAATTACACAATAAAAACTTACCAACGGTTGAATAAGAACATTATCATTATGCGTGTTTGAGATGAAACACCAGCTTTTTTTGCTTAAGTAATTTACAATTTATGGCAATTTTTATGATATGGAGGAGGCTCGTCCACTAAGCCACTGCTTGCCTCCTACATAGCAATGGCAAATCCACAAAACTATTTTCAACAAACTATTGTTTTTTGGTCATTTGCAAGGTTTTTAAACCACACTTCTTCACTTCAAAATTACGTTTTGCTCTATCTTAATACACAGCAATTATATAACAAGCAAAAATTTATAAAAGTGGTTGTAATAACACAATGGATGCGTAACAGTTGTGGCCAAGGGATATTGACTTGAATTTTATATTTGCTTAAAGGCTTATGACTGTTTTCACTAACAATATGCCTACACAATTAAAAAAACTTCAATTACTAACACAACCCACTATGATCATATGTGTCCTACTAAATAGTACATGTTCACAATGTGCCGTGATATCAACTGATCCTAAATGTCACGTAATGACCCCAGTCTTAACCATACATATATGCAAAGATCACGAACATGTGCTAGCTAAAACAAGTGTTATCATTTGCCAGTCACACTGCTTTTTCCATGTAAAATGAACTTCATTGTCGACTACAAATTCATATATAATACTTAAAGCATTATCACTGTTTGTACATCATCGCAAAAAAGCATTCGATAGCTTAAAGTCAAACTCGCAAACAATTAGGCTTCTAAATCACCCCTTCAAGCCCTAACAAACCTAAAGCAGCAGGACCCATGCTTATCTGCATTTCTGCAGGAAAACAAGACTATCAGCTGGCTTTGCAACACCTGAAGATGTGTGCGTCCACAATTTGGTGCAATACATTAATTGGTGAAATGAAAACAACATCATCTCCAAAGTTGACCTTGTCCAGTTGATAAGCAGCATGCTTTATTCGTCAAAGAGAGTGCTTTGCGAAACAATTCTACACGAAGTCACTCACAAAGAACAAATTAAGCAGCCAAATTGGTTGGACTATTTATAAATAGATAAAGTTGGGCTTAACCAAAATGCAAAATAGTAGTAATAATAAGGCGGTCATCACAACTGCACATACCAGTACCACCAACAAAACTATAGCGCATACAGTGACCTGCGTAATCAAAGACAACAAAATGAGCTCATGTCAAATAGCATTGCATGCATACACCGGTAGTGAACCATATGCAGGAGCATCTCTAACCCAATGCAATAGGCTACTTCGTTAGCTGTAAAAACACTAACTTCAATTCTCCGAAATATGTTCCAAATAACTTTGCCTCGCTCGGTTGTACAACTATACTACTGTACCGGTACTTAACACTTTCGGTGCGGTGTGACGGAGATCTCCGTCAAAATAAAGCATTTCATCAATTGGGTGCGGAAATGGATTGCAAGAGTCAGAAAAGGACGGATTTTTCCGTCTGCATGTTTTACGCGTGATCAAGGCGTAATAATTCAAAACTTTAGATTTGTTGGCATGTTTTGCGCGTGATCTGCTTGTGATTTGCTCACTAGAGTAATTAAAATGTTAGGGTAAGTTTTTCTCTTCATTGTTCTTTTTAGCAGCTTGGTCTTCATGTGCACGTGGTTTAAAGCGGCAAATTTAACAAGTTTTAAAGCAAGATTTGTGATAAATGAAAAATGCCCTTGTTTCGGTGACTAACACCCCAAAAAACGCTTGTCGCAAGACTGAAAAAAGGCTTAGTAAAATAAACTTCAATCATTTCTTTTGATTTTTTAAAATTGTATCTGATTTAAATAACGAGTTTTCACATTGTTACTATTTGCTTCTAAACTGTTATTTGTTTCTAGTTGCAGTCAACTTAAATGCAGGCCTTACTTGTGCAACAATGTAGAAATAGCAATTTTAAATGACAGCATGCATAGTGAACAGAACAGATCAGTCCAAATGTTGAATCAACGTAATTTTATTGTAAACTCATAAAAATGCTGCATAGTTTTGACGACGAAAAACGTTTTAGATGAATAAGATAAAGCTAGACGAAAGCGTCGGAAAAGCCCCGCCACGCAACAGCGCGAGCGAGCAAACCAAGCCGCAGCGAAAGTGTTGACTAGTTACAGGCTTGTAGCAGCAAAAATCTACTTCAGTTGTTGCGTCGTCACCATGATAATTTTACGAACTTTACGTTTATTTAAATTAGGCGAATACCGCATTCAACTTTGCAAAAATTATGGTGTTTTAGACCCTACCACTCGGAATTGATTCGTGCGCGTCACCTGTCGAAGGTAAGCGGCGCAACTTTCCGGCGCACAAGGGCGCTGTCGCGCCAACAGCGTACCGGCAATCGAGTTTGAGAATGCCAGTCGTTTGCTTGGTAGAAGTGCCGGTGCTTGTGACGCCTCGAGAAACAGAAACACGAGCGATGGATCCAGTTAAACGCTGCCTATAGCCCAGTAGTTTTGCCATAAGAAGTGTTGCTTGTTTTTGTCCTTTCGAATCTCGCACGAAGTCAGCGGTGGATTTAGTAGGGTGAGTCCGCTTGCTTTCCAGACATGTCCGACAAGCTATTTCAGCCCTTCGAAATAGCGGCAATCTATAAAGAAAGAGGTCTTGACCGAGAACTTGGGACAGTTAGAGGCCCCTCGCGAATTTTTGCCTCAGGCTCCCAAAGTCCTTAATCCACCATTGCCTGTACTGTGCAAGGCTGCATGGTTTGATCGACTGTATGCTATTGAAGTATGCTCAAACGTCGCAAAAGCCGTGCGAACTTGTTTCGTATCGGTGTTTGCTGGCACCTTGTGACAAAAGAAAGCTCACTTGAAAAGATGAGAAGATGGTTGAATGCGCGCCGGGTCGAGTAAATTTTGCTCGCTTTTTGTCATTTACGCGAAAAAGCTTTCATCTAGCCAGGGTGCTAAACTGCAAGGCCGGTGAAAACGCCAACGCTACACCGGCCGGTTCGTGCGCGGCGCCCGCCAACGAGGTCGTACAAACAAAGCGCGACGAAACTCTTCAAAACGACAGGGTGGCTCTGAAAAGAGCCGTTTTGACCAGGCAAAGCACGCTTACTTTGAGCTGGTGTATTTGGTCACAGCCTTGGTGCCTTCCGAAACGGCGTGTTTTGCCAATTCACCAGGCAACAAGAGACGAACTGCGGTCTGGATCTCCCTGCTGCTGATCGTCGAGCGCTTGTTGTAGTGAGCGAGACGCGACGCCTCCGAAGCGATTCGTTCGAATATGTCGTTGACGAACGAGTTCATGATGCTCATCGCCTTGCTCGAAATGCCAGTGTCGGGATGCACTTGCTTGAGCACTTTGTAGATGTAAATGCTGAAGCTTTCCTTTCGCCTCGAGCGCTTCTTTTTTTGCTTGTCGGCCGGCGCCGCTTTTTTTACGGCTTTTTTGTTTCCCTTGGAGGCAGCCATGATGTCGATCACCAGTTAGTTCTTTTCAACTTTTGTCAGAAAATGATCTTGCGTCGCGCTCGAGAAAAGCTTATAAATGTCGACTTATGCAAATGAGCCATCGAAAACCCGACCAATGACTCGTGCCACAGCACGTGGCGTCTCTTCGATTGGGCGTGCGCTTTCGCGCTTTTTTTAACGGCTGTTCGTTTCGACGTCGCTCTCAGATATATAAACGTTTTCAACGGACGGTTGCGTCAATTTTTCATTTTCTATTGACGTGCAGAAAATCGAAATCATGTCAGGACGCGGCAAAGGCGGTGGCAAGTCAAAGGCGAAGCCAAAGAGCAGGTCGTCGAGAGCAGGATTGCAATTTCCAGTCGGTCGTGTGCACCGACTCTTGCGCAACGGCAACTACTCGGAGAGAGTCGGCGCCGGCGCACCCGTCTATCTTGCGGCCGTTCTCGAATACTTGAGCGCCGAGGTTTTAGAGTTGGCAGGCAACGCGGCGCGTGACAACAAGAAGACCAGGATCATTCCCCGACACCTTCAGCTCGCTATCCGCAACGACGAGGAGCTCAACAAGCTGCTCGGCGGTGTTACGATCGCTCAAGGCGGCGTTTTGCCCAACATCCAGGCTGTCTTGTTGCCAAAGAAGACGTCGAAGAAGGCATAATTTGCTGCTCGGTTTCGAGCGAAAAACGGCTCTTTTCAGAGCCACCGCACATGTTGAAAACGAGTGTCGTGCCTCATTTTTTTCGCATCGCATTAAAGCCTGTGCTTTCATTGAACGGTTGACCAGCGCTTGCTTGTGACAACACGGAATCAACAACAACGGCGTTGTGGTTCGAAAGCGACGAGTAGATTATTATAGTCTTGAATGAAACGACACCTAGCCAAAACACACACGCTTTTGTACTCTGTTTGCTTGCATGGGGTGGCTCTGAAAAGAGCCGTTTTGTGCACGACGCGAGCCTAAGCACGCTCGCCACGGATGCGGCGAGCAAGTTGAATGTCCTTAGGCATGATCGTAACTCGCTTAGCGTGGATGGCACACAAGTTGGTATCTTCGAACAGGCCGACCAAGTAAGCTTCGCTCGCTTCTTGCAACGCCATGACGGCGCTGCTCTGAAAGCGCAGGTCAGTCTTGAAGTCCTGGGCGATTTCGCGCACCAAACGCTGGAATGGGAGCTTGCGAATCAGCAACTCGGTCGATTTCTGGTATCTTCGGATTTCACGCAACGCAACGGTTCCCGGTCGGTAACGATGCGGCTTCTTCACGCCTCCAGTAGCCGGAGCGCTTTTGCGAGCAGCCTTGGTCGCAAGCTGCTTGCGCGGGGCTTTGCCACCAGTCGATTTTCGTGCGGTTTGCTTTGTTCTTGCCATTTTATTTTTCTCAGCGATTTGACGTGGCCGGGGACCGGCTCGTGCGCTTATATACTGCCGAGCATCTGTCGCGCCGATCGATTGGTCGAAGCCAGCAAGCGGTTCGCGCCCAATCAGGCGCCTGCTTTTTTCGCGCCGTCGAACGCCGAAACCGTTGATCGAAAGGCGCGCCAATAATTGATCGGATAGATCAACGAGCGTTGCTCTTCAAACCACGGCGATCCTTGCAAACGCCATCCCAAGCTGAAGTCTTTTGAAAAGTTGAGTGGCCCTGAAAAGGGCCGGTTGAAGCTCGAACAATCGCGCAAGCAGCTTAACCACCAAAGCCGTACAGGGTTCGGCCTTGGCGCTTCAGAGCGTACACGACGTCTAGAGCAGTGACGGTTTTTCGCTTAGCGTGCTCGGTGTAAGTGACAGCGTCGCGAATTACGTTCTCCAAGAAGACTTTGAGAACGCCTCTGGTCTCTTCGTAGATGAGTCCCGAAATTCGCTTGACGCCACCTCGACGTGCCAGTCTTCTGATCGCTGGCTTGGTGATGCCTTGGATGTTGTCGCGAAGAACCTTGCGATGACGCTTGGCGCCTCCCTTTCCGAGTCCTTTTCCTCCCTTGCCTCGACCCGACATTTTCGATTGCCACTCGATCGACTGCAAACTGACGCGTGAACAAAATGACGTGTGCTAGGTCGCGAACCGGTTCATGTAGCGTTGTTTCAAACGCACTCGAAACGCATGCGCTGCCGCACGAAGGCAGCAAACGATCGCATCACACCCTTCGAACAGCATTAGCCAGCGACGATCGATTGACACTGTGCGCTCTTTTAGGCAACCAAAATGGTGGCTCTGAAAAGAGCCTTTTTCAGGAGGCAACAGCCAACCCAATCGCCTACTTCTTTTTGCCACCCGCTTTTTTGGCAGCGGGCTTCTTCGCCACTTTTTTGGCGCTTTGCTTCTTCGCCTTCGATGGCGACTTCTTTGACGCTTTCGAGCCGGCAGGCTTCTTTGCCGTCGTCTTTTTCGCCGAGGCGGACTTCTTAGGTGATGCCTTTTTACTGCCAGCGGCGGACTTCTTGCCTTTGGCAGCGACCTTCTTCTTTGCAGCAACCTTCTTGGCAGCCGGTTTCTTGGCTTTTTTCGCTACGCTCGCTTTCTTCTTCTTTTGAGCAGCTGGCTTCTTCGCAGCGACAGCAAGCTTGAACGACCCCGACGCGCCTTTGCCCGTTGTTCGAGTCAGCTCTTTCTTGACGTCGGCAAGCTTGGGAAGCTGTGTTCGCACGTGCCTATCGGCGTCGCTCGACACTTTGTAGTTAGCTCTGATGTACTTGGTAATTGCCTGACGCGAGGAACCTTTCCTTTCCTTTAATGCGCCGATAGCGGCTTTGATCATCACGTTGTAAGTGGGATGAGCCGGCGGAGCGGCTGGCTTTTTCGCTTTCTTGCTTTGCTGAGCAGCAGACATGATCGTCAACGCGCGATTAAAGAACAATTATTGCTTTCAACATGCACGCGCGCGGCTCGATCGATCGCGTTTATAGAGTCCAATCTCAGACGAAAGCGAAACGACGTTAGCCAGAGGCACCGCGACCGTTGCCTCGCACTGTGCTTGCGCAGCTCAGTGCGGCGACGGGTGAAGCAAAAGTATCGGCGTCGGCGCTCGATCTCGCACCTTGACGGCAAGACGAGAGTGCGACCGAGCTTTTGAGCACCTTTCCATATCTCGATCGATTAAACTTTGCTTCTGGCCAACGAAGAAATCGAAAGAACAGTGCGAAATTTGCACTCAGCCTTCAAGCATTCGCACCAAAGTTTCGTTTCGGATCGAATCAGCAGCGCTCTTTGGCAAGCACCGTCGCCCAGGCAAGGGATCCTTGACACTGCGCTTGCACCGAGCGTTGATGTACGCTCTTGCTACGCCTAGGCGGTCGCAGAAGCTTGAAGAACAGAAAACAGCAGCGAATAAACGTTTTCGCGTCATTCGAGCACAACTTCGCCGCCTCGCAACCGACTGCAGTGATTGCTTTCTGATTGTCGCCTTGGCTCGCCATCGAAACGTTTGCAGATCTTTCCGGCTACACCTTGCCCCGCAGCCCGATTGCAACAAGGCGGTGCACGTGAACACGTTTTCAAGGGTGCAACTTCTGAGCCAGGCTTTCCAATAAGCGGTCGAGTGGATTGGAGCGCCGTTATGATGACAGTGATGGTGCGTTCGAACTTCACGCTGTCGCGCTAACAGCGATAGACGTTAGTAGAGTCGATTTCCAGAATTCCAGTTGTTCGTATTCGCGTGGCAGCGACATCACCGACCACGGTGAGAGAAGCTCGCTTGCAGTCGTATGGTTGTCGATTCGCTGTTCGTTGGGAAAGGCACTTTGCGGCAATTTCCGGTGCTTGGGCAAAAATGCCGCGAGTCATTAGTACTGGCAATTTCGAAACGTGGCTGAACGCGTGCTGTACATCACGGACGGTGAGCTTTTGTTGTAGGCCTACTGGAAGAGGATGAAAACGGAAACATAAAATATTTACAAATGTTAATACGAATCAACGATGTCGATGGAATTTTTTAAACAAAAACAGACGGGTCCATCGAAAAGTGCCCAGACGCGAACAGAAGGCACCAAGAACGAAAATCAAGTAAAGTTTTTTGCTGCCTGGTCATCACTTACTCACAAGCGAACTAAAACAGCACAAAAAAACCGAGTCTCGACTTATTTTAATCACCGAACCGCTTCTTTTTCGGTGTCACTTTTAGAATGAGAACGAAAGCATTTCAGCAAACGCATCCGCTCTTGATCATTTTCGGACGCACGTCTTTCTTTTATTCGTTTGCCCTGAGAGGTGCTTCTTTCGGACGCCAGGCGGCCGAATCCGGGTGATGTGGTGTTTCCACTTAACCCTTTCTGGTCACAGCCGGTCCGTCCAAACAAACGATGACCGGGGGAGGTATGTTTTCGCTTGACCTATCATATTCACTCACCTTAAATCAGAGCTACGCAGTTTCAATCTTGAAAAGAAAAGATTTTCACAAGCAAACACCCAGAAAGGCGTCGAAACCCTAGATGCGGGGCCAAAAGTCCAAATGTGGCTGCTTCGACATGGATCAGTGACAAGTTTGGCCAATTCTTGTTTCACTGCGCAATAACTTCACGTTGTGACGGAACAATGCAATCACTAGCACATCATAAATCTCATTCTATCAAGGAACTACTGTCAGCACTAGCGCGAGTCTTTTCGTTCATTCCTGGACTTGTTGCGTTGAGGCGAAAACTTAGTGTGAAGCGGCAAACTTAAAGCACCTCGTCCGCATAAGCTTTGGCTGTTTTTCACAAGTTTTCATCAGGCAGTCATTTACAGAGCAGCAGAAGAGTGCAAAAAATAGAGACTTTCGAAACTTGCTGTTGCCTCAGCTATGTTAGCTAAGCAAATATCCTTTTCGAGGAATAAGCCGCGGGGGCGAAGCAGCTCGGGGTATAGCACAGTGTCAGCTCACGGCAGCAGACAGATATGACTGTCAAACACTATATTGCTCCACAGCGAACTAGCAAAGCGCTCCACAAATACCCAACAGCATGCACCACGTAGACTAACACACCACTATTAAGTTGAATAATGCAGGCTGGGTTTCCACAACCGAAAGTAGTTATGGGTAGACAACCACCACTAAAGCACCTTAAACCTATAGCTAGAAAGAAAAACAAATGGATAATGATGCTAGGCCTAGTTAAGCCAGACCCAACACTATAAAGCACACTTCTAGATAAACATTGTACCAGATACTATACCGAACTATATCATGAATGAATACATCAATGCTTAACTACACTGAATCAAAACAGGCTCTATCTTGAATTACTTGATAGCGACTAACAAAGAGATTGCGTAACTACTAACCACGCCAAAACCTGTATCTGGTAATCGGAAACAATTTATTTTGCACATTATCAAGGGGTCAAGCTACACATCGTTCAAGCCTGCTTCCGAGCTACAGGCGCGCGTTTTACTCAGCCTTGCGCTTCGATAAACTCAAAAGAACGCTTTCTGGACTTTTTTCGCGTTGGCGTCCGTTTCACGTCATAATTTCTTTTCACGGTATTCGTGTTGGTTTTGCGAAAAACAAGCGGCTGTTGTTCGAAGAAGAAAGGAATCGGTGTGCGAGCTGTCTTGCGTGAAACCGCAAAGCTCTCGACTTTTACAACGTCGTCATCGTCAAAAGCAGCCGGCAATGCGTTGCTCGGTTGCCGGTACGCTGCGTGCCACTTTTCGAGTGGGTGGTCTCAAAACTGCATAAAGGCCTTTGCGAGATGTTAAAATGCTGGGATGATCCGGGAGGCAAAATCACAACGCCGTTCGGCTTCGAAGTGGTCGGGTCTAAAACACCACAATTTTTGCGAAGTAGAATGCGGTATTCTCCTAATTTAAATAAACGTAACGTTCGTAAAATCATCATCCGTGACGACGCCAGAACTGAAGTAGATTTTTGCTTCTGCAAGCCTGTAACTAGTCAAGTACCGGTACAGTAGTATAGTTGTACAACCGAGCGAGGCAAAGTTATTTGGAACATATTTCGGAGAATTGAAGTTAGTGTTTTTACAGCTAACGAAGTAGCCTATTGCATTGGGTTAGAGATGCTCCTGCATATGGTTCACTACCGGTGTATGCATGCAATGCTATTTGACATGAGCTCATTTTGTTGTCTTTGATTACGCAGGTCACTGTATGCGCTATAGTTTTGTTGGTGGTACTGGTATGTGCAGTTGTGATGACCGCCTTATTATTACTACTATTTTGCATTTTGGTTAAGCCCAACTTTATCTATTTATAAATAGTCCAACCAATTTGGCTGCTTAATTTGTTCTTTGTGAGTGACTTCGTGTAGAATTGTTTCGCAAAGCACTCTCTTTGACGAATAAAGCATGCTGCTTATCAACTGGACAAGGTCAACTTTGGAGATGATGTTGTTTTCATTTCACCAATTAATGTATTGCACCAAATTGTGGACGCACACATCTTCAGGTGTTGCAAAGCCAGCTGATAGTCTTGTTTTCCTGCAGAAATGCAGATAAGCATGTGTGCTGCTAAATAGTACATGTTTGCAATGCCCATAGATGTCAACAAACTTCAAACCTAGCCACCCTTTTTTGTTTAGAAAGTGGTGCAAGATGAACACTATAATTTGCCACAAATCAAAACATCATTGAAGCCTGATACAAGTCTTAAAACAGGGTTCCCACGGTCGTGGAAAAACCTGGAAAAAAAAACTTTCCTGGAAAGTCAAGGAAAATTTGTTAAAAATTCGAAGTCATGGAAATTTTGCTGAGAGCTGAAAGGAAATTTTTTTGAAGTTATTAGTAATACCAGTAGCAGTGACTTAGCAAATACAATCGGTTTTAATACCTTACTTAATTGATTTTTTGAATTTTAGTAGGATAATGTATGATATTTATTTGTGTGACAAGTGAAGTGGTGTGGCAGTTTGATACGCCAATTCAGGTGGGAAGATGGTAAATGTACAGTACACTGAGTCATACTCTATTCAACACTTATATTTTTAAAGTTATAATTGTAAACCTACTTTGTAGTATCAAGATCTGTCACTCACCTATTTCCTAATTCTGCAATACGTTATATAATTCTATTAAAGGTAATTATCTTTGTGATATGCACCTTTTATCTTGCTTTCAGGTATAATGTAACTACTGTAGGCAAAAAAATAGCTTTTCTTCATCTCATGATTTAAGAGTAGACCATGCAGCAACAGCACTGTGTTGTTGATGCAATTTTGTGTTTTTATTAGCTGAAAATTCAAAAGATAACCACTAACCAAAGCCTAATCTCAAATTTGACAGCTAGCAAACGAGCCTTAACCTAACACCAAAACCAATCTTGCTTCTGAGAAGTGCGCAATTTTGAAACTGTACAAAAAGGACAATTGCCAAATCTTTTTCTGTTATATACAAAAATCTACAAAACAACTTGATGGATCAAAGCTTTTATTTTACAGGCAAGTTATAGAAAACAGTCACAAACAAGTGTAGTAAGAATTAACTTTTTTGTAATCAGTGTTCGGTAATGGCATCCCAGCGATGTCACTTTCGCGAAATTTGATTGCAAGAACCAGAGTTTGCTGCTTGGCTGCAGCAGACAAAAGTTGACAGTAATGGGTAGTGCAAGTTGTGCAGAAAATTGTTTGATGTATCAAACATGGGGATTGGTGCTTTTAAAAGCCACATGAAAAGCAAACAACACAATTAGATTACGAAGCACAAGCCAAGTCCTTTCACACAATCAATCACTGACTTCTTTGACGGGACAAATAAGTCTGCGCCTACCACCAACAAATCTGGTGAACAAGTTTCGTCCTCTGTGGCTATTCCTGAACAAACCAGTGATGTGTCAACAGCGCCGGTATCATCACCAAGCATATCTTTGATCATATCAGAGAAAGTGTTGCATGCAGAAGTTCTTTGGGTTATTAGAGTAATAACCAGTCACTACTCATTTAGTTCTTGCAAATATATTTTCTAATATGTTTCCAGATAGTCAGATTGCACAGTCATTTTCATGCGGAGCTGCAAAGTGAGCTTATTTAGCGTGCTTTGTGAAAGCTAACTTGACCTTTTCAACAAACGCGCTGAGAGTCAGACAGTTATAAAGGTAACGAAAAAACATGGTTGTTTTGACCTCAAAAATACAAAAACATAGTCACAGCAGTGGTGCTTAAAAATCGCTTTAACCCTTTGACGGATACTGGGTCATACATGTCCCACAATTGTTAATTGTTATGCCACTATGATGTAATAACCACTTTTCTGAAACCCATTATTTTCCCATTATTACCAACAATTATGGAATTGTTTCAAATGTTATCAATTAGAATCTTATGATCTTCAAAGGGTTAAACAACCAATTAACTCAAGCAGACCAGAACAAACAAAATTCTGACACTTGGTTTTTTCAATTGATTGTTGAATCCAGCACACTTGCTACGCCACCGCCATTTACATCTTTTTCATTGTACTATGCTTTCACTGGGAAAGCCTTTGCATTTTGAACAAGCAAACAAATCTATTTTTGCGCTTAGGCAATTTCCAAAAATTGTTCAGTATATATGCAATGTAAAATGTTTAAATCATTGCAGTGGTGCATTTAAATCATCTCGCTTTGCAAGCAGAGCGCATACAGACGAGCGACATCCCCACTTGCAATAATCTTGGACTTCGAATTTTTTCAAGAGAAAAACCAAATTTCTCCGTCGCAATACGATTTACAATTTCTTCTCCAGTTTGGACAACAGGTGCAATAAAAATTGTGCTGCTTGGATCTAAAAAAAGAAGCATTTCATTACAGACATCAAGTGCCAAAAATACCCAACGGTCGTTTATGATGTTGTGCGGTGTGAAAATGAATCTTACAGAATCTAACATCTGATTAATCTCAGCTCTATGGGTCTATCTCATCCAAAACTGCTCATACTTCAATGTAAGCTATGTTGTAGAGACAGCAACCAAAATGCATTGTTTTGGCAATTACGTTTTTAGATACTCAATCAACATATTTATTGAAACCTTCATTAACAAAATGTAATAAGTTCAAATGCACGATGAATAATGCTCAGCTGAGGTGTGACAGCAAAAGAAGTTGATTGGGCAAAAAAGGTAAAGAGCTCTTCTTCCAAGCCATTTTAATTTACTTTGGAAGATTTCTACAATAAAAGGTGTCTTCTCAAAATGAGAACAGTTAAAAAGACTACATGACAACTGGTGATACTGCATTTTGATAACAGTGAGAAGCCAAACCAAACTCAACCACTATTACAACAACAATCGAGTAGTGTTATTAAATGTGTGATTATTTTTTTCTTCAGTGATGCATTGTACAATAATGGGTGTAAAAAATTTACGTATAACTAAATGGATCTTGAGCATTTGAATATCCACTGCGCTAACTGTTTTTCAGTTGTTTGTACCAATTTAAGGTGTTACTTTTTACATTACATCACAATCAAATATGATCAGTGCCATGTGAATCACACCTTAAAAATATTAGAAAATCAAAAATTAAAGTACTTTTTTTATTATTACAGTGAGTGGTAATTAAGTTTTTGAGCTACTATTAATGCTGTAGTTCTCAAATTGTTATGAAATTACACAATAAAAACTTACCAACGGTTGAATAAGAACATTATCATTATGCGTGTTTGAGATGAAACACCAGCTTTTTTTGCTTAAGTAATTTACAATTTATGGCAATTTTTATGATATGGAGGAGGCTCGTCCACTAAGCCACTGCTTGCCTCCTACATAGCAATGGCAAATCCACAAAACTATTTTCAACAAACTATTGTTTTTTGGTCATTTGCAAGGTTTTTAAACCACACTTCTTCACTTCAAAATTACGTTTTGCTCTATCTTAATACACAGCAATTATATAACAAGCAAAAATTTATAAAAGTGGTTGTAATAACACAATGGATGCGTAACAGTTGTGGCCAAGGGATATTGACTTGAATTTTATATTTGCTTAAAGGCTTATGACTGTTTTCACTAACAATATGCCTACACAATTAAAAAAACTTCAATTACTAACACAACCCACTATGATCATATGTGTCCTACTAAATAGTACATGTTCACAATGTGCCGTGATATCAACTGATCCTAAATGTCACGTAATGACCCCAGTCTTAACCATACATATATGCAAAGATCACGAACATGTGCTAGCTAAAACAAGTGTTATCATTTGCCAGTCACACTGCTTTTTCCATGTAAAATGAACTTCATTGTCGACTACAAATTCATATATAATACTTAAAGCATTATCACTGTTTGTACATCATCGCAAAAAAGCATTCGATAGCTTAAAGTCAAACTCGCAAACAATTAGGCTTCTAAATCACCCCTTCAAGCTCTAACAAACCTAAAGCAGCAGGACCCATGCTTATCTGCATTTCTGCAGGAAAACAAGACTATCAGCTGGCTTTGCAACACCTGAAGATGTGTGCGTCCACAATTTGGTGCAATACATTAATTGGTGAAATGAAAACAACATCATCTCCAAAGTTGACCTTGTCCAGTTGATAAGCAGCATGCTTTATTCGTCAAAGAGAGTGCTTTGCGAAACAATTCTACACGAAGTCACTCACAAAGAACAAATTAAGCAGCCAAATTGGTTGGACTATTTATAAATAGATAAAGTTGGGCTTAACCAAAATGCAAAATAGTAGTAATAATAAGGCGGTCATCACAACTGCACATACCAGTACCACCAACAAAACTATAGCGCATACAGTGACCTGCGTAATCAAAGACAACAAAATGAGCTCATGTCAAATAGCATTGCATGCATACACCGGTAGTGAACCATATGCAGGAGCATCTCTAACCCAATGCAATAGGCTACTTCGTTAGCTGTAAAAACACTAACTTCAATTCTCCGAAATATGTTCCAAATAACTTTGCCTCGCTCGGTTGTACAACTATACTACTGTACCGGTACTTAACACTTTCGGTGCGGTGTGACGGAGATCTCCGTCAAAATAGAGCATTTCATCAATTGGGTGCGGAAATGGATTGCAAGAGTCAGAAAAGGACGGATTTTTCCGTCTGCATGTTTTACGCGTGATCAAGGCGTAATAATTCAAAACTTTAGATTTGTTGGCATGTTTTGCGCGTGATCTGCTTGTGATTTGCTCACTAGAGTAATTAAAATGTTAGGGTAAGTTTTTCTCTTCATTGTTCTTTTTAGCAGCTTGGTCTTCATGTGCACGTGGTTTAAAGCGGCAAATTTAACAAGTTTTAAAGCAAGATTTGTGATAAATGAAAAATGCCCTTGTTTCGGTGACTAACACCCCAAAAAACGCTTGTCGCAAGACTGAAAAAAGGCTTAGTAAAATAAACTTCAATCATTTCTTTTGATTTTTTAAAATTGTATCTGATTTAAATAACGAGTTTTCACATTGTTACTATTTGCTTCTAAACTGTTATTTGTTTCTAGTTGCAGTCAACTTAAATGCAGGCCTTACTTGTGCAACAATGTAGAAATAGCAATTTTAAATGACAGCATGCATAGTGAACAGAACAGATCAGTCCAAATGTTGAATCAACGTAATTTTATTGTAAACTCATAAAAATGCTGCATAGTTTTGACGACGAAAAACGTTTTAGATGAATAAGATAAAGCTAGACGAAAGCGTCGGAAAAGCCCCGCCACGCAACAGCGCGAGCGAGCAAACCAAGCCGCAGCGAAAGTGTTGACTAGTTACAGGCTTGTAGCAGCAAAAATCTACTTCAGTTGTTGCGTCGTCACCATGATAATTTTACGAACTTTACGTTTATTTAAATTAGGCGAATACCGCATTCAACTTTGCAAAAATTATGGTGTTTTAGACCCTACCACTCGGAATTGATTCGTGCGCGTCACCTGTCGAAGGTAAGCGGCGCAACTTTCCGGCGCACAAGGGCGCTGTCGCGCCAACAGCGTACCGGCAATCGAGTTTGAGAATGCCAGTCGTTTGCTTGGTAGAAGTGCCGGTGCTTGTGACGCCTCGAGAAACAGAAACACGAGCGATGGATCCAGTTAAACGCTGCCTATAGCCCAGTAGTTTTGCCATAAGAAGTGTTGCTTGTTTTTGTCCTTTCGAATCTCGCACGAAGTCAGCGGTGGATTTAGTAGGGTGAGTCCGCTTGCTTTCCAGACATGTCCGACAAGCTATTTCAGCCCTTCGAAATAGCGGCAATCTATAAAGAAAGAGGTCTTGACCGAGAACTTGGGACAGTTAGAGGCCCCTCGCGAATTTTTGCCTCAGGCTCCCAAAGTCCTTAATCCACCATTGCCTGTACTGTGCAAGGCTGCATGGTTTGATCGACTGTATGCTATTGAAGTATGCTCAAACGTCGCAAAAGCCGTGCGAACTTGTTTCGTATCGGTGTTTGCTGGCACCTTGTGACAAAAGAAAGCTCACTTGGAAAGATGAGAAGATGGTTGAATGCGCGCCGGGTCGAGTAAATTTTGCTCGCTTTTTGTCATTTACGCGAAAAAGCTTTCATCTAGCCAGGGTGCTAAACTGCAAGGCCGGTGAAAACGCCAACGCTACACCGGCCGGTTCGTGCGCGGCGCCCGCCAACGAGGTCGTACAAACAAAGCGCGACGAAACTCTTCAAAACGACAGGGTGGCTCTGAAAAGAGCCGTTTTGACCAGGCAAAGCACGCTTACTTTGAGCTGGTGTATTTGGTCACAGCCTTGGTGCCTTCCGAAACGGCGTGTTTTGCCAATTCACCAGGCAACAAGAGACGAACTGCGGTCTGGATCTCCCTGCTGCTGATCGTCGAGCGCTTGTTGTAGTGAGCGAGACGCGACGCCTCCGAAGCGATTCGTTCGAATATGTCGTTGACGAACGAGTTCATGATGCTCATCGCCTTGCTCGAAATGCCAGTGTCGGGATGCACTTGCTTGAGCACTTTGTAGATGTAAATGCTGAAGCTTTCCTTTCGCCTCGAGCGCTTCTTCTTTTGCTTGTCGGCCGGCGCCGCTTTTTTTACGGCTTTTTTGTTTCCCTTGGAGGCAGCCATGATGTCGATCACCAGTTAGTTCTTTTCAACTTTTGTCAGAAAATGATCTTGCGTCGCGCTCGAGAAAAGCTTATAAATGTCGACTTATGCAAATGAGCCATCGAAAACCCGACCAATGACTCGTGCCACAGCACGTGGCGTCTCTTCGATTGGGCGTGCGCTTTCGCGCTTTTTTTAACGGCTGTTCGTTTCGACGTCGCTCTCAGATATATAAACGTTTTCAACGGACGGTTGCGTCAATTTTTCATTTTCTATTGACGTGCAGAAAATCGAAATCATGTCAGGACGCGGCAAAGGCGGTGGCAAGTCAAAGGCGAAGCCAAAGAGCAGGTCGTCGAGAGCAGGATTGCAATTTCCAGTCGGTCGTGTGCACCGACTCTTGCGCAACGGCAACTACTCGGAGAGAGTCGGCGCCGGCGCACCCGTCTATCTTGCGGCCGTTCTCGAATACTTGAGCGCCGAGGTTTTAGAGTTGGCAGGCAACGCGGCGCGTGACAACAAGAAGACCAGGATCATTCCCCGACACCTTCAGCTCGCTATCCGCAACGACGAGGAGCTCAACAAGCTGCTCGGCGGTGTTACGATCGCTCAAGGCGGCGTTTTGCCCAACATCCAGGCTGTCTTGTTGCCAAAGAAGACGTCGAAGAAGGCATAATTTGCTGCTCGGTTTCGAGCGAAAAACGGCTCTTTTCAGAGCCACCGCACATGTTGAAAACGAGTGTCGTGCCTCATTTTTTTCGCATCGCATTAAAGCCTGTGCTTTCATTGAACGGTTGACCAGCGCTTGCTTGTGACAACACGGAATCAACAACAACGGCGTTGTGGTTCGAAAGCGACGAGTAGACTATTATAGTCTTGAATGAAACGACACCTAGCCAAAACACACACGCTTTTGTACTCTGTTTGCTTGCATGGGGTGGCTCTGAAAAGAGCCGTTTTGTGCACGACGCGAGCCTAAGCACGCTCGCCACGGATGCGGCGAGCAAGTTGAATGTCCTTAGGCATGATCGTAACTCGCTTAGCGTGGATGGCACACAAGTTGGTATCTTCGAACAGGCCGACCAAGTAAGCTTCGCTCGCTTCTTGCAACGCCATGACGGCGCTGCTCTGAAAGCGCAGGTCAGTCTTGAAGTCCTGGGCGATTTCGCGCACCAAACGCTGGAATGGGAGCTTGCGAATCAGCAACTCGGTCGATTTCTGGTATCTTCGGATTTCACGCAACGCAACGGTTCCCGGTCGGTAACGATGCGGCTTCTTCACGCCTCCAGTAGCCGGAGCGCTTTTGCGAGCAGCCTTGGTCGCAAGCTGCTTGCGCGGGGCTTTGCCACCAGTCGATTTTCGTGCGGTTTGCTTTGTTCTTGCCATTTTATTTTTCTCAGCGATTTGACGTGGCCGGGGACCGGCTCGTGCGCTTATATACTGCCGAGCATCTGTCGCGCCGATCGATTGGTCGAAGCCAGCAAGCGGTTCGCGCCCAATCAGGCGCCTGCTTTTTTCGCGCCGTCGAACGCCGAAACCGTTGATCGAAAGGCGCGCCAATAATTGATCGGATAGATCAACGAGCGTTGCTCTTCAAACCACGGCGATCCTTGCAAACGCCATCCCAAGCTGAAGTCTTTTGAAAAGTTGAGTGGCCCTGAAAAGGGCCGGTTGAAGCTCGAACAATCGCGCAAGCAGCTTAACCACCAAAGCCGTACAGGGTTCGGCCTTGGCGCTTCAGAGCGTACACGACGTCTAGAGCAGTGACGGTTTTTCGCTTAGCGTGCTCGGTGTAAGTGACAGCGTCGCGAATTACGTTCTCCAAGAAGACTTTGAGAACGCCTCTGGTCTCTTCGTAGATGAGTCCCGAAATTCGCTTGACGCCACCTCGACGTGCCAGTCTTCTGATCGCTGGCTTGGTGATGCCTTGGATGTTGTCGCGAAGAACCTTGCGATGACGCTTGGCGCCTCCCTTTCCGAGTCCTTTTCCTCCCTTGCCTCGACCCGACATTTTCGATTGCTACTCGATTGACTGCAAACTGACGCGTGAACAAAATGACGTGTGCTAGGTCGCGAACCGGTTCATGTAGCGTTGTTTCAAACGCACTCGAAACGCATGCGCTGCCGCACGAAGGCAGCAAACGATCGCATCACACCCTTCGAACAGCATTAGCCAGCGACGATCGATTGACACTGTGCGCTCTTTTAGGCAACCAAAATGGTGGCTCTGAAAAGAGCCTTTTTCAGGAGGCAACAGCCAACCCAATCGCCTACTTCTTTTTGCCACCCGCTTTTTTGGCAGCGGGCTTCTTCGCCACTTTTTTGGCGCTTTGCTTCTTCGCCTTCGATGGCGACTTCTTTGACGCTTTCGAGCCGGCAGGCTTCTTTGCCGTCGTCTTTTTCGCCGAGGCGGACTTCTTAGGTGATGCCTTCTTACTGCCAGCGGCGGACTTCTTGCCTTTGGCAGCGACCTTCTTCTTTGCAGCAACCTTCTTGGCAGCCGGTTTCTTGGCTTTTTTCGCTACGCTCGCTTTCTTCTTCTTTTGAGCAGCTGGCTTCTTCGCAGCGACAGCAAGCTTGAACGACCCCGACGCGCCTTTGCCCGTTGTTCGAGTCAGCTCTTTCTTGACGTCGGCAAGCTTGGGAAGCTGTGTTCGCACGTGCCTATCGGCGTCGCTCGACACTTTGTAGTTAGCTCTGATGTACTTGGTAATTGCCTGACGCGAGGAACCTTTCCTTTCCTTTAATGCGCCGATAGCGGCTTTGATCATCACGTTGTAAGTGGGATGAGCCGGCGGAGCGGCTGGCTTTTTCGCTTTCTTGCTTTGCTGAGCAGCAGACATGATCGTCAACGCGCGATTAAAGAACAATTATTGCTTTCAACATGCACGCGCGCGGCTCGATCGATCGCGTTTATAGAGTCCAATCTCAGACGAAAGCGAAACGACGTTAGCCAGAGGCACCGCGACCGTTGCCTCGCACTGTGCTTGCGCAGCTCAGTGCGGCGACGGGTGAAGCAAAAGTATCGGCGTCGGCGCTCGATCTCGCACCTTGACGGCAAGACGAGAGTGCGACCGAGCTTTTGAGCACCTTTCCATATCTCGATCGATTAAACTTTGCTTCTGGCCAACGAAGAAATCGAAAGAACAGTGCGAAATTTGCACTCAGCCTTCAAGCATTCGCACCAAAGTTTCGTTTCGGATCGAATCAGCAGCGCTCTTTGGCAAGCACCGTCGCCCAGGCAAGGGATCCTTGACACTGCGCTTGCACCGAGCGTTGATGTACGCTCTTGCTACGCCTAGGCGGTCGCAGAAGCTTGAAGAACAGAAAACAGCAGCGAATAAACGTTTTCGCGTCATTCGAGCACAACTTCGCCGCCTCGCAACCGACTGCAGTGATTGCTTTCTGATTGTCGCCTTGGCTCGCCATCGAAACGTTTGCAGATCTTTCCGGCTACACCTTGCCCCGCAGCCCGATTGCAACAAGGCGGTGCACGTGAACACGTTTTCAAGGGTGCAACTTCTGAGCCAGGCTTTCCAATAAGCGGTCGAGTGGATTGGAGCGCCGTTATGATGACAGTGATGGTGCGTTCGAACTTCACGCTGTCGCGCTAACAGCGATAGACGTTAGTAGAGTCGATTTCCAGAATTCCAGTTGTTCGTATTCGCGTGGCAGCGACATCACCGACCACGGTGAGAGAAGCTCGCTTGCAGTCGTATGGTTGTCGATTCGCTGTTCGTTGGGAAAGGCACTTTGCGGCAATTTCCGGTGCTTGGGCAAAAATGCCGCGAGTCATTAGTACTGGCAATTTCGAAACGTGGCTGAACGCGTGCTGTACATCACGGACGGTGAGCTTTTGTTGTAGGCCTACTGGAAGAGGATGAAAACGGAAACATAAAATATTTACAAATGTTAATACGAATCAACGATGTCGATGGAATTTTTTAAACAAAAACAGACGGGTCCATCGAAAAGTGCCCAGACGCGAACAGAAGGCACCAAGAACGAAAATCAAGTAAAGTTTTTTGCTGCCTGGTCATCACTTACTCACAAGCGAACTAAAACAGCACAAAAAACCGAGTCTCGACTTATTTTAATCACCGAACCGCTTCTTTTTCGGTGTCACTTTTAGAATGAGAACGAAAGCATTTCAGCAAACGCATCCGCTCTTTATCATTTTCGGACGCACGTCCTTCTTTTATTCGTTTGCCCTGAGAGGTGCTTCTTTCGGACGCCTGGCGGCCGAATCCGGGTGATGTGGTGTTTCCACTTAACCCTTTCTGGTCACAGCCGGTCCGTCCAAACAGACGATGACCGGGGGAGGTATGTTTTCGCTTGACCTATCATATTCACTCACCTTAAATCAGAGCTACGCAGTTCAATCTTGAAAAGAAAAGATTTTCACAAGCAAACACCCAGAAAGGCGTCGAAACCCTAGATGCGGGGCCAAAAGTCCAAATGTGGCTGCTTCGACATGGATCAGTGACAAGTTTGGCCAATTCTTGTTTCACTGCGCAATAACTTCACGTTGTGACGGAACAATGCAATCACTAGCACATCATAAATCTCATTCTATCAAGGAACTACTGTCAGCACTAGCGCGAGTCTTTTCGTTCATTCCTGGACTTGTTGCGTTGAAGCGAAAACTTAGTGTGAAGCGGCAAACTTAAAGCACCTCGTCCGCATAAGCTTTGGCTGTTTTTCACAAGTTTTCATCAGGCAGTCATTTACAGAGCAGCAGAAGAGTGCAAAAAATAGAGACTTTCGAAACTTGCTGTTGCCTCAGCTATGTTAGCTAAGCAAATATCCTTTTCGAGGAATAAGCCGCGGGGGCGAAGCAGCTCGGGGTATAGCACAGTGTCAGCTCACGGCAGCAGACAGATATGACTGTCAAACACTATATTGCTCCACAGCGAACTAGCAAAGCGCTCCACAAATACCCAACAGCATGCACCACGTAGACTAACACACCACTATTAAGTTGAATAATGCAGGCTGGGTTTCCACAACCGAAAGTAGTTATGGGTAGACAACCACCACTAAAGCACCTTAAACCTATAGCTAGAAAGAAAAACAAATGGATAATGATGCTAGGCCTAGTTAAGCCAGACCCAACACTATAAAGCACACTTCTAGATAAACATTGTACCAGATACTATACCGAACTATAGCATGAATGAATACATCAATGCTTAACTACACTGAATCAAAACAGGCTCTATCTTGAATTACTTGATAGCGACTAACAAAGAGATTGCGTAACTACTAACCACGCCAAAACCTGTATCTGGTAATCGGAAACAATTTATTTTACACATTATCAAGGGGTCAAGCTACACATCGTTCAAGCCTGCTTCCGAGCTACAGGCGCGCGTTTTACTCAGCCTTGCGCTTCGATAAACTCAAAAGAACGCTTTCTGGACTTTTTTCGCGTTGGCGTCCGTTTCACGTCATAATTTCTTTTCACGGTATTCGTGTTGGTTTTGCGAAAAACAAGCGGCTGTTGTTCGAAGAAGAAAGGAATCGGTGTGCGAGCTGTCTTGCGTGAAACCGCAAAGCTCTCGACTTTTACAACGTCGTCATCGTCAAAAGCAGCGGGCAATGCGTTGCTCGGTTGCCGGTACGCTGCGTGCCACTTTTCGAGTGGGTGGTCTCAAAACTGCATAAAGGCCTTTGCGAGATATTAAAATGCTGGGATGATCCGGGAGGCAAAATCACAACGCCGTTCGGCTTCGAAGTGGTCGGGTCTAAAACACCACAATTTTTGCGAAGTAGAATGCGGTATTCTCCTAATTTAAATAAACGTAACGTTCGTAAAATCATCATCCGTGACGACGCCAGAACTGAAGTAGATTTTTGCTTCTGCAAGCCTGTAACTAGTCAAGTACCGGTACAGTAGTATAGTTGTACAACCGAGCGAGGCAAAGTTATTTGGAACATATTTCGGAGAATTGAAGTTAGTGTTTTTACAGCTAACGAAGTAGCCTATTGCATTGGGTTAGAGATGCTCCTGCATATGGTTCACTACCGGTGTATGCATGCAATGCTATTTGACATGAGCTCATTTTGTTGTCTTTGATTACGCAGGTCACTGTATGCGCTACAGTTTTGTTGGTGGTACTGGTATGTGCAGTTGTGATGACCGCCTTATTATTACTACTATTTTGCATTTTGGTTAAGCCCAACTTTATCTATTTATAAATAGTCCAACCAATTTGGCTGCTTAATTTGTTCTTTGTGAGTGACTTCGTGTAGAATTGTTTCGCAAAGCACTCTCTTTGACGAATAAAGCATGCTGCTTATCAACCGGACAAGGTCAACTTTGGAGATGATGTTGTTTTCATTTCACCAATTAATGTATTGCACCAAATTGTGGACGCACACATCTTCAGGTGTTGCAAAGCCAGCTGATAGTCTTGTTTTCCTGCAGAAATGCAGATAAGCATGTGTGCTGCTAAATAGTACATGTTTGCAATGCCCATAGATGTCAACAAACTTCAAACCTAGCCACCCTTTTTTGTTTAGAAAGTGGTGCAAGATGAACACTATAATTTGCCACAAATCAAAACATCATTGGAGCCTGATACAAGTCTTAAAACAGGGTTCCCACGGTCGTGGAAAAACCTGGAAAAAAAAAACTTTCCTGGAAAGTCAAGGAAAATTTGTTAAAAATTCGAAGTCATGGAAATTTTGCTGAGAGCTGAAAGGAAATTTTTTTGAAGTTATTAGTAATACCAGTAGCAGTGACTTAGCAAATACAATCGGTTTTAATACCTTACTTAATTGATTTTTTGAATTTTAGTAGGATAATGTATGATATTGTGTGTATTTTGTGTGAGTTTGTTGTCCTAACTAACTTGTTCATTCATGTTGTACCTAGATTGCGTAAAGTCATAGGTAACATCAAAATTGCTCACTATTTCTTGATCCAGTTAAATGAGAATTGTAAAGGGGCTTTTGTAATCTAGTCTTTCATATCATTGTTGGTTTGATATTATTTTAATAACAATAATATTCCAGCTTAGAAAAAAACTATTCTAAGTAAAATGCTCAGCTCAGAGATTGCAAAGTTAAAGACCACAAAAGAGGACTTTTTTCTGGCTAGAAGGAATAATTATTGTCGTATCGTTTTCATAGCCTCACTGTAGTTGTTTGTAAATTTAATTGCAATGTCGAGGGTTGTTGCATGTGCTAGTTTGCATTTTATAACAAATAGTAGCATAAGCATAATTAAAGAAGAGTTAGAAAGTTACCTGAAACATGAAAAGATTCAACTTTAGTTAAGATAGCTTGAGTTGAATATGCCAGAAATGAGAAATTTAACTGAATATCTTCTTATCAAGTATTATGTCTTGTCAATGCCTTGTGAGAGTACCATTGTGGTAGTAAGGTGTGTTTAACCAGATATTATATTTGTAGATGTTAAAATTGAATGATAAAGCAATGCGAGTTAAATAATATTGGCAAGTGAAAAAGTTGGCACAAGGAGCAATTAACAAGAATTTGGTCTCGTTACCGAAAGAACTATTTCAATGTGAACTGATAGATGTATTTAAAAATGCGTAGAAATGCTTTAATAATGGTCATGGAAAAATTGTAAAAAAAAGTCATGGAAAATCATGGAATTTAGTTTTGAAAATTCTGTGGGAACCCTGTCAAAACCAGAAAACGAATTGACCATAGATTACAGAAATTCTGGTGCTAGAAGAGTAGTCTGAAAGTTAGAGCATGACATCAGGAAACAAACCGCCAAATTCCAAGCTCCAAACCATCACAGCATCAGTCGACATTAAACACAAACATGCTCATTTATCCCAGCTTCTTGTCAGGCTTAAAACATAACTAAGCACCCACTGGTTTGCAGCGTTGCATGTAGACGCGGCCTACACAACTTCACAGTAAAAGGGTCACGTTAAGCAAATAAATTTTTGTGGACCACTTGCCAAACTGTTAGTTATAGACCAGGGTTATCACGTTTATAGGGCAAAGTTTTTGTTGCATTTACTGCGATTACATTTACACTAAGCCAGCAAAGAGTCATTTGCTCGTTTAGTACTCAAAAAAGCGTGAAGACCTTTCTTTGGGAGGATCACTGATTCCAAAGATTTAGGTTGTGCAGGTTTTATTCCAAATTGATGTTGATTTCTCATTTTTGTGAGGACAATCAAGAATTTTAGCCAAAATTTTAAAATTTGATGTGACTGTGATTGCTGCTATCCTAGTCACATGGTTTGGGAGAAAGATCTTAGCGCACAGCGCAAACTCAATCGCGGTATCAAAAGGCACTCTTAATGATGGAATCAAATTCAATTCAGACACGAAAAAATCCGATCGATCATGCAGGAATGGTGTCAATACCGCTACAGGTTTTCTAGAATAATTAAACCATTTTAAACAAATAGCCAATTCTCACACTTAATTTGGATGCAAAATATAGAAGAATAGAATGATCAAAATAGCAATGGCAATGGCATTAAGCTTTAACAGCACAACGACAAACAATAATAATATGCGAGCGAATTAGAGAGAAGCATTTTGCTTTATACACAGTTAAGCTTATGGCTTTTTAACTGAAATTTAGCGAGACTTGACACTAGAGTTGGACGTTATTATCACTGATACTATTATAGTTTTGATTTCATCACAGATTAATTTACAAGAATTGCTTGATAAAGTAACAATAAGCACTCGTTAACAATAAATTCGGTAGCTTATCATATATACACTTACTGACTGTATGTGACTTCCCGAAACAGTTTAAACTTTGATAGCAGAGATTTTCGTTTCAACCATATTTTGATTTTGAGAAAAGACCTAAAGCGACTGAGGTGCCGCAGTTTTATAGTGCTGCAAATCACGAGATTCTCAAGCGAGCACATGGAAGTAGACAATGAAAACTTCACAGAATCGGTTGTCCTAGATATTATTTCTTAGGATTGCTAGCAGCACATAGACACGAATTACAAATGTAGGTCTCCAGCAGCTATATGTGGATGGTGGAGAAAGAGGCCTTGCAGTTTTACTAGGGCGAGAATCAGTATTAAGTAAATTTTCATGAAAGGATCTGGTCTCTATAACAGTGACCTTTTGTGAAAGCTAACTTGACCTTTTCAACAAACGCGCTGTGAGTCAGAGAGTTATATAGGTAACAAAAAAACATGGTTGTTTTGATCTCAAAAATACAAAAACATAGTCACAGCAGTGGTGCTTAAAAATTGTTTTAAACAACCAATTAACTCAAGCAGGCCAGAACAAACAAAATTCTGACACTAGATCAATCATGAACAAACAAAATTCTGACACTTGGTTTTTTCAATTGATTGTTGAATCCAGCACACTTGCTACGCCATCACCATTTACATCTTTTTCATTGCACTATGCTTTCACTGGGAAAGCCTTTGCATTTTAAACAAGCAAACAAATCTATTTTTGCGTTTAGGCAATTTCCAAAAATTGTTCAGTATATATGCAATGTAAAATGTTTAAATCATTGCAGTGGTGCATTTAAATCATCTCGCTTTGCAAGCAGAGCGCATACAGACGAGCAACATCCCCACAATGCTATCAACTTGCAATAATCTTGGACTTCGAATTTTTTCAAGAGAAAACCCAAATTTCTCCGTCGCAATACGATTTACAATTTCTAAAAAAGAAGCATTTCATTACAGACATCAAGTGCCAAAAATACCCAACGGTCGTTTATGATGTTGTGCGGTGTGAAAATGAATCTTACAGAATCTAATATCTAATATCTTACATGATCCCAGCTCTATGGGTCTATCTCATCCAAAATTGCACATAATTCAATGTAAGCTATGTTGTAGAGACAGCAACCAAAATGCATTGTTTTGGCAATTACGTTTTTAGATACTCAATCACCATATTTATTGAAACTTATATTAACGAAGTACGACAAGGATGCGTAGCTTCATCGGATTTATTTAATCTCTATTAAGAAATGATTATGCGTGCTACAACAAATATGGCCGGAATCAAAGTTGGAGGTATAAACATAAACAACATCCGATACGCTGACGATACAGCACTCATTGCAACTTCACAAGTGAATTTACAGAGACTGGTGCACAGAGTAGTTGTCGAAAGTACTGCTTATGGTATGGAAGTGAACGTAAAGAAAACTGAATGCATGGTGATGACCAAAAAGGAAAGCGTTCCAGAATGTAGAATTACAATCAAAGGAGAACTGGTAAAACAAGTGAACAATTTTAAATATCTTGGATCGAACATAACATCCGATGGAAGATGTGTGACTGAAGTGAAATGCCATATCGCTCAAGCCAAGCGAGCCTTTGTTGAACTGGACAATATCCTAAAGAACAAAAGGATGTCAATACGGACAAGAATGCGGGCTCTAAAATGCTATGTACATCCCATTTTACAATATGGCTGTGAAACTTGGACCTTGAACGCGGAACTAAGAAGAGCGATCAACGCATTTGAAATGTGGTGCTTGCGCAGAATGCAAAGAATATCATACGTCATCCGAAAGACAAACGAAGAAATATTACAACAAACAGGACAGAAAAGAGAACTTTTGAAGAATGTGATGAATAGACAACTGCAGTTTTTTGGGCACGTCATGAGGAAACAGAAACTTGAACATGTTGTAATATGTGGAAAGATTCGAGGAAAACGCGCACGAGGACGACAACGCCTGAAATTTATGGATCAATTGAAAAACATGTTGGGTGGATCGACTGAAGAGTTACTGCGGGCCGTGAACGATCGAGACGCCTGGAGGAACAAATGCAGGGAAGCTGTCGAAGACTGGCCTCAGCCGTGACACTTAAAGAAGAAGATATTAACAAAATGTAATAAGTTCAAATGCACGATGAATAATGCTCAGCTGAGGTGTGACAGCAAAAGAAGTTGATTGGGCAAAAAAGGTAAAGAGTTCTTCTTCCAAGCCATTTTAATTTACTTTGGAAGAAAGACTCTCCGGATTTCTACAATAAAAGGTGTCTTCTCAAAATGAGAACAGTTAAAAAGACTACATGACAACTGGTGATACTGTATTTTGGTAACAGTGAGAAGCCAAACCAAACTCAACCACTATTACAACAACAGCAACAATCGAGTAGTGTCATTAAATGTGTGATTATTTTTTTCTTCAGTGATGCATTGTACAATAATGGGTGTAAAAAATTTACGTATAACTAAATGGATCTTGAGCATTCGAACATCCACAGCGCTAACTGTTTTTCCTGCACCAATCAACAGCCGCCTCAACGTGGTGGTGCGGTCCCCGACCCCGTTTGGGTTGGGTCGAAATGGCTGTTGGCCTTCCCGAGGGTCCCAGTTACCCCGGGCACTTCCCTTCATTTTTTCGCTATGCTGCCCCCTGAACGACCGCAGAAGGGCAGCACACAACTTCTTTAAAATCGGTCGCCTGTTTTCTCTTTTTCTTTTCTCCTGCCCTTCTCTTGCCCTTCTTCGTCTCCTCATTCTCTTGATGAGCGGTAACGTTCATCCCAACCCTGGCCTCATTTCTCCTTGCTCTGTGTGCACTGGAAATGTGACCTGGCGGGGCAAGTTAGTGCAATGCTGCGCTTGCTCCAAATGGGTCCATCTAAGGTGCTCACAACTTTCCCTCTCCGAATTCAGAGCTCTTGGCAGCTCTCACTCTCGGAGCTGCTCCCCTGATGAATCACTGTGACTCTCTCCTCGGACTCCTCCGACATGTATACCTCCACTGTGCAATCTAGCCCCGCCTCTACTAACGCTGCTCTCTCGCCCCACCCTCGTCTCCAAACCACTTATTCCCCATCTGCCCATTATACATGTATATCTTCTCCCTCTGCCCCCCCACCACCACCGTCCCTTGCTCCTGGCTTTCCTTCTGCGCCTCCTGCCTCCACTCCCCCCTCCTTACTCTCTCAGGGTTCTTCAATGGAATGCTGGAGGTCTTCGAGCCAGGAGCACTGAACTACTCCACTTTCTTTCGTCTCATCCCATTCTGTCGATCTTATTTGCATTCAGGAATCCAATCTTAACTCTTCTTCCTCATTCCGGATTCCTGGATTCTCTGCTCTGCGTTCTGATCGTACCCACTCCCGGTCTGGCTTTCTCTCTTCTGATACCACGCACGCTAGCGGCGGCGTTGTCATTTTCGTCAGGCAGGGCCTATCCTTTTCTGAACTTTCTACCTCCACTCTTTCTTCGCTTGATCCCTACTCTGATTATGTAGGGATCAACATCTCTCTTAACAACTCCTCCTCGCTCTATTTTCTTAATGTGTACGCTCCTCCCCAACGGATGGCAGAACCGATTCCTTTTCTCCCTCCATTCTTCCCTCCTCCAGAAATCTATTCATTCTGGGGGACTTCAATTGCCATCACCCCCTTTGAGACTCAAGAGTTACTTCCGACCCCCGCGGGGAAGAAGTATTCGATTGGGTCATCTCCTCTGACCTCCTCCCCCTCAATGACCCTGACAAACCCACCCTTCTCCATCTCTCCTCTGGCAGTCCCTCCTCTCCTGACATCTCCTTTGCTCCCTCTTCTCTTGCCCTTTCTTGTTCCTGGGAGGTGCTTCAGGACCTGGGTTCTGATCACCTACCAATTCTTTTATCTAGCCCTCTCTCCCCGGTCTTTCGCCCCAAAGAGCGTCCCCCTTCCTTCAATTTTCAGAAAGCTCGCCGGGATGGCTTGGCTTCCTACATTGACTCTCACTGTCCTTCAGCAGAGGAATACTCGTCTCTTTCTCTTTCCTCTGCTGCTGCTCTCTTTACCTCTCTGGCACTGAATGCGGCCAAATCTTCCATTCCTTTCGGCCGTATCAAACGCCCTCCTAAAGCCTGGTGGTCTGCTGAGGTGGAAAGTGCGGTTAGTGAAAGACGCAAGGCTATCGCTGCCGCTAACAAAAGTGATGAAGATCGCCAGGCTTACATCTCCGCTTCTCGATGCGCCTCGTCAGTCATCGCCAAGGCCAAAGCGGAGGCATGGCAGACGACTTGCTCTTCTCTTTCACCCAAATCTAACCCGAAAACTGTATATTCTCTTCTCCGCTCTATCGCTGGCTCGTCTTCCTCCTCACCTAATTTCCCCAACTGTTCTTCTCCCAGGGAATCGGCTTTGGTCTACGCCACTTACCTGAGATCTCACTTTTCCATTTCTCAGCCAAAGGCTCTGCGTAGCAGAGCCAGAGGCTACCTCTGTGAGCTCCGCCGAGCCACGTGCGTTGTGGAGTCCCACTCGTCCTTTTGCTCTCCTTTCACTCTCGCTGAATTTCTTGCGGCTGCCTCCAACCTCTCCTCCTCCACCGCCACTGGTCCAGACAAAGTTGCCTATCCCATGCTAAAGCACCTTCCTCGCTCTGGCATGGATTTTCTTCTTCACATCTTCAATCTTTTCTGGTCTTCACATTCCTTTCCTTCCATCTGGAAGACATCTTCCATTATTTCCATACACAAGATGGGAAAGCCTCTTGACTCTCCTGCTTCCTTCCGGCCTATCTCTCTCACCTCCTGCGTATCAAAGCTTTTTGAACGCATCATTCTATCCCGTCTACTCTTCTTTCTGGAGTCTAATTCCATTCTCTCTCCCCGTCAGGCCGGTTTCCGCCCTGGACGGTCTACTCTAGATCAAATTCTGTAAGGGTCGGGTAAACAACAACAACAACAACAACTGGTCAAGAATATCAAATCAGCTGGCTGCACCAGCCTCGCCCAATTGCAAAGAAAATTGCTTTAACTCTTGAATCATATGTAGCTCGACACTTACATTTTGTTGCAAATGATAAGAAAGGACCATCTTTTACCCTTTGTTTTTTTCTTAGGTGATCACAAAGTGTTTTGCTTCGAATAGACTGCATATTAAAATTTGTAGATTGCATTTGTTGATGAATCATTTTGAATATTTTCATGGATAATGTCAAAGATCTATGCTATCGAGAAAGAATAGACAAAGTGTACCTGTGAACTTAATTTTTCTAGAAATTGCAATTTTATGAAGTGCAGGCACCACAATTTTGTGTGTTTTTAACCGGTAGACTACATTTCATAAACACTTAAAGACTTCGATTTTTGATGAATGTTTTTGAAAAGTCGACATAAAATGCAAAAGAACCATACTTTACAAGAGGCCTACATATAACTCTGACATCCTTCCCAGACGATGGTCAAAACTTAATGGCTGAAAATAGCTTTTGTAAAACAACAAAAATGTGTTAATTTAGTCAATTGATATTAAGGCAAATAGGCTAACTGCAATCAATTAAATACCACTTTATTTAACTCTGGTATTTAAGTGGTAATTTATTCAACTGATTGCAGTTAGCCTATGTAGCGTGTCGCGCCTCGATTTTCATCAAGCTGCCATGCCAAACATCTTTTCGTCCTTTTTTAATTTTTTTGTTAGTTTGCTTTCGGCGCCTCTGTACCTCAATCCCGCCGCTGTGTGTGATTCTAGTTGTTACTATGTGTATTCGTGTATTATTATTGTATGCGTCTAAAATCACACACACATATTTTTATTTTTTTATTAGGGCTAGATAATGTTTATTTTTGTCTTCTCTTGATAGCTCGGTGATCGGCTTGCCTTTCCCGCCATTAGGTTGTTCATCCGTTATTTTTGTTGATGTGACGTGTGCAGTGTCCTGGTTACATAGACGTGTGCAGCGACCTAATTCGTGGTGTCGCGTGCAGATTTTGTTACCGACCATGTGCAGAGTACTAACTAAGCCTGCAGTAAAACAATTCACTTTTCTTACATAAATCCACTTCCAAAGCTCTTGAGCTAAACTTCAATCAAACTACTGAGAACACATTTATTTACAAACCAGCAGTTGCGAGCAAAAAAGGAAGATTTCTATCACTACAAAGCGTAAGCACATTGGCAGTGTTGCCACTAATTATTAGTATTATCAGAAGTTAATAATAACGTGTAGGGGAGTAATCCACTACAGGCTACCCCCTTTCTTTAAAATAATAGTACTGGTACTAGTCACACAAATATATACAAAATCAGACATTTCAGTCTTATGTACAATGTGATTTCACAAAGCTGAGATACTGAACATTATGGCATTTGTTTTTAAAAAAAAATGGAACATGGCAAATTATAATTCAAGAACACTACTCATGGTGATACAATAGGAAGCAATTGACACAGGTCTATAAGAAAATGCAAAAACATTGTGATACAAATAAATATAGCTGATCTCACAGGGAGATAACAATGCTGATGAGCAAGTAATAATAATAGTAAGACTAATAATAATAATCAATAAACATTAATAAAAAATGGTATCACTGTACCTCGTTGGTATAAGTACATACACTATGAATGTATGATTAGCATCTTGTGCCAATATGCAACTATAATACCATATGAGAGCATGTGTTAAAAAAAAGATTGCCAAGACAAAAATTATGAGGAAAAACTCAGCAAGATGCCACAACGCAAGGCTCACTACGTAAAAAATTTTTTATCCAAGCAAAATACAAAATGCACACGGTGCAAAAACTTATGTACAATATAATGCAAATTTGTCAATGCAAAGGGGAAGTGAAATTTGAGAGCAATATGTTTTTCAAAGCCAAATAGGATTTTTGACAGTTGTTTAGGCTTGAGGAAATTTTAATTATGTGCTCTGAAGTTAAACATTTAAGTAATTTAAAATATAACTGTTCATCAGAATATTGCAAGGCAGCATAATGAGCTTCAAAGGTGTGGAAAAATGCGTCCATGTTGACCATATCAAATTGTAGGCTAGGCAGAGTATGAACTATCATAGGCTGTGAAGTTGATGAGGATGCAGAATTTGAAGGGTCAGATGAAGGAATTGAAATAGTTGATTGAGTAGAAGATGATTCAGAAGCCATTCGTCTTAAATTGTAATGGTGCATATAGATAACAAATGTTGTGTGAGCAATTGCACCTAAAGTGTAGAATGGAACTAGGCTATTCTATACCAGTATGAAGAAATGTCCAATTTTTTGCTTATCGGGGTCACCAGTTGCAGAGTACTAACTAAGCCTGCAGTAAAACAATTCACTTTTCTTACATAAATCCACTTCCAAAGCTCTTGAGCTAAACTTCAATCAAACTACTGAGAACACATTTATTTACAAACCAGCAGTTGCGAGCAAAAAAGGAAGATTTTTATCACTACAAAGCGTAAGCACATTGGCAGTGTTGCCACTAATTATTAGTATTATCAGAAGTTAATAATAACGTGTAGGGGAGTAATCCACTACACATGTGGTCGGAGATATTGTACTCTCTTTCTTCGTCGATCGCCGTGGCGGACGGACGTGTTCTGGTTGTCTGTCGTTTTCTGGTTCATTGTTGATCGTCGTGGCAGAAGGACGTGATTTTTGATTATCTGCCACAGCTTCGCGAATTGATGGAATAAAATATTACTGTCGTGCTTTCTTCCTTGTGACTGCCAGAGTTCCCCGCAATTGGGGTTTAGTCAGCGCGCTCTTGATCAAAGAACTGATTTCCTACAGCCTATATGCCTTAATATCAATAATTTAAATCAATATCGAACAGGTTAACACCAGCTTCTATAATTCGTATTACAACGTTATAAAGGGACTGGCTTGGCTGGGAATTAAAGCATATATCGCATCAAGCTCACTGTAGTGAGCGTGCACACTATATGTAGGCTTAAAAGAACAACATAAGTTGACAGGACCGATGGCGGAGTGGTACTACAAACCGCATGAAGCAATTTATGTGATCGTTAATTCAATATCTGAAGAGTTCTAGTAGGAACGAAACCGGTCGTGGATGAGGAATTTTATTCAACTGATTGCAGTTAGCCTATAGGCCTTAATATCAATTAACTAAATTAATATCTTAACAGGCTAACACAGCTCCTGTAATTCGTATTATAACAAAACTGTAGTAACCTTTTTCTCGTTTCGTCACGTGATTTCAACCACCACTGAAAACGCTTGATTGCTTAGATGGTACCAAACTCGCTAACATTTTCTGCTTCTCAAACTCGACTACCAACGATATTAGCGCGACAGCGCCTTTGTGTGCCGGAAAGTCGTGCCGCTTACCTTTGACAGGTGATGCGCACTAATCACTTAGAAGCGAAACAGCGTTGTGATTTTGCTTCCCACGTCATCCCAGCATTTTAACGTCTCGCAAAGGCCTTTATGCAGTTTTGAGACCACCCACTCGAAAAGTGGCACGCAGCGTACCGGCAACCGAGCAACGCATTGCCCGCTGCTTTTGACGATGACGACGTTGTAAAAGTCGAGAGCTTTGTGGTTTCACGCAAGACAGCTCGCACACCGATTCCTTTCTTCTTCGAACAACAGCCGCTTGTTTTTCGCAAAACCAACACGAATACCGTGAAAAGAAATTATGACGTGAAACGGACGCCAACGCGAAAAAAGTCCAGAAAGCGTTCTTTTGAGTTTATCGAAGCGCAAGGCTGAATAAAGCACGCCCCTCTGCTTTCGCTTCGTTGTGTTGTTACAGTTGGACGGGCTTGGAAAAAGGCACTTCAAGGCAATAACCTGTTCTTTCGTGCGGTAGAGTGCGTTAGCCGGCCAGTAGCTCGGAAGCAGGCTCGAACGCAAGTTTCGAAAAGCTCTATTTTTTGCACTCTGCTGCTCTGTAAATGACCGTGTGGTGAAAACTTGTGAAAAACAGCCAAAGCTTATAAGGACGAGGCGCAGAAGCCCTGTGTGCCGCTTACAACCAATGATAAGCAATTCTGTATAGCGTGCTCTCGTTTTACTTCGGACGCTTTCAATGCACTTCCTTCACAAGGCACCTGCTCTGTGCTCTCCTCCAACATTAGCTTGGGTTTTCAAGGCCTGCAGAAGACCACCAAGGCTATAAAAGTAGCCTATATCTTTTGCCGCATAGTTTCATCTACTTGCTAACGGCGGGTTTAACTAGATGAAAGTTGTTTCCAGGCCCGCTTCGGAATGATCAGCACTGCTAGCACAGTGCATTTCTACAACACGCGGTTGGAAGTGAGCAGTGCCCATACCGGTGGAAAAACTGAGAACCAGCATCAGTATCGAATTATTGTCTTTTTGGATTTCATGTTTGGAAACTTGACAATATGGCATAAAATTTCTGGTTTATGAACGAAAATAACACGAAGCGCTGCTCTAAAAATAACACACAAAAAAACACCTTCTCCAAATAAAATTCATTAAACGAGACTTTCGTTCCGAAGAATTCGGTGGCTTCATAAGTTTTTACTTAAACCCAATTTGATGCTGCTATATTGAACGCCTTTTGTTGGTTTTGAATTCTTTTCTCTTCGGAAAGCCAACATTCTTTAAACAGTTAATATTTCGTAATTTGACTCTTTTCGCTATTTTGATGTTTGCAATATTTTGACATGCAACTTCTATTGTATGTTAGGGTGCAAATACGTTGAAGAGCTACCCTTCCTTTGTCTGTTGCCCTTTACGACTTGACACGACACGCTTCGGAGAGAGGCCAGGGACAGATGTTTGAAATTCCTTAACTCTTTTTGTTTGTTTGTTTGTTTACCCCTCCTCTTCCTCGGGATGGAGGTACGGCATGAATTCATGCCGTCAACCTAATTGAAATTAGGCTAGGGGAAAGATGGCAGCCCATTTCGAACCAGTTTTGAGTGACTGGTAGCCCCACCACCAACAAGGCGGACTGCCACTGGTGGGTACCCAAGAGTCGTCTGACATGCTGGGTTAGCACCTTCACAATTGTAACCCGGTGAAGTACGGGAGGGCCACCTGTCTACCACATAAAGGTGAAGGCGTCCCGTTAAGTGCCTTGCCCAAGGACACAACAAGCAAGCTTGCCGGCTTGTTCTCCACACTATCCCTTATGTGCTGAGCGCCAAGCAGGAAAGCTGTGAACACCATTTTTTAAAGTCTTTTGGTATGACTCGACTTAGGGAATGAACCCCCGGTCTACCGACTACGAGGCGGGCGCTCTAACCACCACACCATCGCGCCGATTCCTTAAACTCATAGGGAGTTGGTTATTTTCGTGGAATGACTTAAAAGCTCAGAGGATGATCACTTTGAATTTGGGGTACCGATATTTGTAGAAGTTTTGGTTTTTCACCACTGGTGTTATTACTGATAAGTGTCCTAGTTTTTCTTACTTAGGAAGTTATGTTGATATTTTTTATCTTACAAACGACACTACTTACCACTGATTCAATAAAAAAAAAGATAAGTTTTGGCCCAGTAAGTTTAACTATCAATAAGGTATTATCAATTTAATCGAGGTCAATATAATTGTCGGCCAATAGAAATATTTCATGTTTGACCTTTTTGGACTCAAACGCTGCATAAAGGACTCAAGATTTGGAATCGGCTTCGCACTCGGATTTGTAGCTTTCAATTTTGTAAGTGCCTTTCAAAGCCTTCAATTTCTAACTTTCAATTTCTTGCGGCTGCCTCCAACCTTTCTCCCACCACTGCCACTGGCCCAGACAAAGTTGCCTATCCCATGCTAAAGCACCTTCCTCGCTCTGGCATGGATTTTCTTCTTCACATCTTCAATCTTTCCTTCCATCTGGAAGACATCTTCCATTATTTCCATACACAAGATGGGAAAGCCTCTTGACTCTCCTGCTTCCTTCCGGCCTATCTCTCTCACCTCCTGCGTATCAAAGCTTTTTGAACGCATCATTCTATCCCGTCTATTCTTCTTTCTGGAGTCTAATTCCATTCTCTCTCCCCGTCAGGCCAGTTTCCGCCCTGGACGGTCTACTCTAGATCAAATTCTGTACCTTTCTCAGTCCATTTCGGATGGGTTTAACAAACCCAGGCCCGGCTCTCGGACGATCCTCTCTACTATCGATTTCTCGAAAGCTTTTGACTCTGTCAGGCATCCCGGTCTTTTCCACAAACTCATTTCGGCTGCCCTCCCTCCTTGCTTTGCTCGTTGGACTCAATCTTTTCTTTCGGATAGGCGCGCTTCTGTGGTTTTTCAAAATCACAAAAGTCGTTTCTTTCGAGTCTGTCGAGGTAATTCGCAAGGATCCGTTTTTGGCCCTGTACTTTTCTCTCTCTTCATCAATGATCTCCCGGCCTCTTTGCCTTCTTCTGTCAGCTGCTCTCTACGCTGACGATCTGGCCATTTGGTCCTCCTCCCCTTCGGTCCCCACTGCGGTGGAGGCCACACAAGGAGCTCTGTTTCGATTGGAGCGCTGGTCTAAGTACTGGTGTCTTCCTCTCAATCCGACCAAATGTGAGGCCTCGTTCTTCTCAGTCGATCTCCACCAGGCTAACCTCCAGCCCAACCTCCTCCTACTCGGTTCCCGCCTCCGTTTCAATCCCACTACAACTTTTCTTGGGGTCACCTCAGACCGCACTCTTTCCTTTTCTAAGCATGTATCTTCGTTGAAGGCCAAGTTTTTCCCACGTCTCAAGGCCTTACGCTGTATCTCTGTTTCCTCATGGGGCCCCTCTAAGGAGTCCCTCTCCCTTCTGTACAAATCTTTTCTTCGGCCCCTTCTCACTTACGCTTCACCCGGATGGTTTCCTTTCCTAAGCGTCACTAATATCACCAAATTGAAACGCCTCCACCGAGCGACCAGTCATGCCATCACCGGCTGCCTCTCGTCCTCCACTATCCCTCTTCTTCTCTCCGAGGCTTCTTTATCTCCCCTTTGAGTCACCCTGACTCACTTCACTCTTTTTTCTTACGAGCGGGCTCTTCGTCTCCCAACCTCCTTTCCTATTTCAGGTTTGGCAAGACTTGGAGTGAAAGACTCTGCAGATCGTCCTGGAGAGCTTTTGCGTCCACTCACCCGCTCATGCTTCCTTCTACTTGTTCTAGGAAGGCTCTTCTTGCTTTCCCTCCCTTTCCTCCTTGAAATCTGCCTTCGTTCACGATGGAGTCCGCCCTTTCCTCTCCATGCTCCCGCTCCGATCCTCCTCTCTCTCGTCAAGGTGCGGCTCTCACACACCTTGACTCTCTCCACCCCATGATCTGGTACTCCGGACAGATGGCTCTGTTCCTTTTCGTTGTGGCAAGGGCGGCTCCGGCGTACTTGACAACTGCTCTGTATGTGGCACTGAGGCCACTCTTTTCCTTTTCAGCAGGCCCAGTATGTTCAAGTTTTTCTGCTGAAGCCCGCGCCATTCTGCACGCTCTTTGCTGGTCTCGGCAGCACCATAAAGTCTACCATTTCTCTTCTCTTCTACTATCTGACTCTCGTTCTGTCCTCGCCACCCTGTCCTCTCCTCCATTTTTCCTCTTATCTCAAACTCTGTGGCAGATCTGGCAGGAGCTGTCTTCTCTCTCCTCCTGTTCTACCAGATTGTAATGGGTCCCCGGACACTCGTTTCTCCCGGGGAACGACGCGGCCGATGAGCTGGCCAGACGGGGTGCGCTACTTGCGCCCTCCGCAATCCCTTGTAGTCTCTCTCCTCTTATCTGCTCTTGTCTTTTGTCGGACCGGAGGTGTATTGTCTCATCTAAATTCTTCGACACACAGGTTCCCTCAATTTCCACCGAGGAACTTGTGCTCCCTTGTCATGCTCGCTGTGTCCTCTCTCGTCTTAGCTACAACGGACACAGCCTTCTTTTAGGTTCTTATCTCTCTAGGATTGGCAGAATCGAGAATCCTTCCTGCAGCGCCTGGGGACACCACTCATCTCATTCTGCACTGTCCAGCTACGGACTCTTCGTGACGCTCACTCTTTGGCGACTCTCTGTCTCTCTACGACCTCTGGTCCAGACCCTGGGGAGTTGCCCGGCTACTGGTGCTCCATGGTCTTCCGCCATGCCCCCTTCCCTCGGAAGGGGTCGGGTAAACAACAACAGGTCTAAACCTGGTGAAAAAGTTTGAAAGCACACGGCATGCACTAAAGTTGAGTTAAGCCTTTTCCTGTTGGCACTGCGAATTTTAATCACTTATCTTCCAACACCGAGCTAGTTGTAGTCGTGTCCCTTCATAAGAGCTAGCCATAAAACAGCTAGCACATAAAAGTGCTAGTTTGAAGAGTTGGGGCCACGAAGTTAGGGTTAGGGTATGGCTAGCTATTTTGTGGCACTACCTTCTTTGTGGAACTAAATTTTTTGGCATTTTCGTACTAGCTCTTTTTGTGGTATAACCGATTGTAGTAGCCTGCCTACGTACAACCAAGATTTGCAATTAAGTGCTTGATTGATTTTTCTACCATAAATTTGCGTGGTAAACTTATGGTAATAAACTGTTTAAATGTTTACCTTGAAAAAACAATAAAATTGGTTTCATCTCCGTTTTTCAACTACCTACTACTGGTAATGATTGAAGCAATCATGTACCAATCTTTTGGCATCAACTTATTGGTAAGCAGGAAATGTAGCCAGTTGGCACCTTTGGCATAACAAGTAACATCTGTGAAAAATAGGACGTATTGCAAATTCTTGCAAAAATTAAATCTTCAAGCAAAAGGTGTTACTTTCATACCCGGTCTCGCCTATCTAAGTTTCATTAGCTTTCATATTGAAAAAAGATTCTTAAGATCAAATTAGTTGAAATTAAATCCGACGTTAGAGAAAAGCTGTATAACAAAGGTAAGACGGCTTTTCAACTTGGAAAATCGGCGCACAGCTAGAAGCAAAGTTAAATGCGCGGGGACCAGCGAACATACCAATGCGAGTCCCTTTTTGTTTAAACACAATATAATTTGATCGTGCGCCGAAACAATGCTTGATTGTAATGATGGCTTTCAATAAGTTCCTCAAAATTAGCAGTCCTTCCGTTTTGTAATATATTTCTGAAGGAGTTCCAGCGTTACAGCACTTTAAAAACCCATCTTTTAACTTACGATAAAAACAAGACAAGATACAAACAATGTTTATAATTTCCATGGCGTTCATCGTACCAACTGTGGCCTCCGAATAGGCCTAGCAAGTACAAACGTGAGCAACATTTTTTCATTTAAATTTTTCAAAGTATCAGCAGGCAACATGCTGCCAATGCTCTCAGCACTTCATAAGCAAGTCTTCACGAAAGCACAGTCATTAATTCCTTGATTCTGAAACAGGCAAACTATCCATTAGTGGAAAAAATAGCAACCACTTTCCTTGCATAGGTCGCCGGTTTGGAAAGCTCTCAGTTCAAATTGCATTTTTCTTCAAAAGCCAAGAGCTTAAAGTCAAATTCAAATTTTTGGCGGTATCGCAAATTTCAAATAAAAACCGATTCGGTTGGGAAGAACGAAGAAATGAGAGGTATATCGGGCAGAGTTATTTCGCCCATGCCCCAGTGTATTAATTGTAAGTTTATTTGAGAAACAAAACCCGGTTGACGACCCGTATAAAAGCTAGTACGTTTTTAGAAATTTCTTCAGCTTTAATGTAACCAACATCTGCATAGCATTATCACCCACACAAACGAGGATCATTCAATAAACAAGGTGAATTTTTCGGTATAAGGACTTTTAATACAGATAGAAGCTTAATCTTTTTTGTTTTACTTCTTTTTCATATGGTTGAAATTTTTTTGCACGTCAAAATATAAGTTTTGGTGATTAACAAAGATGGCCGATAAAGAAGCATGCTCCAGGATTGAACAGCGGTCTGTCATTAAGTTTTGGTGATCAACAAAGTTGGCCGATAAAGAAGCATGCTCCAGGATTGAACAGCAGTCAGTTACCAAGTTTCTAGTTGCTGGAGGATGCAAAGCAGTTGAAATTTATAGGAGAATGTCAACTGTGTTTGGTGCCACATGTTTCAGCAGAACAAATGTTGACAAGTGGGCTAAATTGTTCAAAGAAGGACGGAGAAATGTTGAAGATGAAGCCAGGCCTGCAACGTCTACATACTGCACCAATCAACAGCCGCCTCAACGTGGTGGTGCGGTCCCCGACCCCGTTTGGGTTGGGTCGAAATGGCTGTTGGCCTTCCCGAGGGTCCCAGTTACCCCGGGCACTTCCCTTCATTTTTTCGCTATGCTGCCCCCTGAACGACCGCAGAAGGGCAGCACACAACTTCTTTAAAATCGGTCGCCTGTTTTCTCTTTTTCTTTTCTCCTGCCCTTCTCTTGCCCTTCTTCGTCTCCTCATTCTCTTGATGAGCGGTAACGTTCATCCCAACCCTGGCCTCATTTCTCCTTGCTCTGTGTGCACTGGAAATGTGACCTGGCGGGGCAAGTTAGTGCAATGCTGCGCTTGCTCCAAATGGGTCCATCTAAGGTGCTCACAACTTTCCCTCTCCGAATTCAGAGCTCTTGGCAGCTCTCACTCTCGGAGCTGCTCCCCTGATGAATCACTGTGACTCTCTCCTCGGACTCCTCCGACATGTATACCTCCACTGTGCAATCTAGCCCCGCCTCTACTAACGCTGCTCTCTCGCCCCACCTTCGTCTCCAAACCACTTATTCCCCATCTGCCCATTATACATGTATATCTTCTCCCTCTGCCCCCCCACCACCACCGTCCCTTGCTCCTGGCTTTCCTTCTGCGCCTCCTGCCTCCACTCCCCCCTCCTTACTCTCTCAGGGTTCTTCAATGGAATGCTGGAGGTCTTCGAGCCAGGAGCACTGAACTACTCCACTTTCTTTCGTCTCATCCCATTCTGTCGATCTTATTTGCATTCAGGAATCCAATCTTAACTCTTCTTCCTCATTCCGGATTCCTGGATTCTCTGCTCTGCGTTCTGATCGTATCCACTCCCGGTCTGGCTTTCTCTCTTCTGATACCACGCACGCTAGCGGCGGCGTTGTCATTTTCGTCAGGCAGGGCCTATCCTTTTCTGAACTTTCTACCTCCACTCTTTCTTCGCTTGATCCCTACTCTGATTATGTAGGGATCAACATCTCTCTTAACAACTCCTCCTCGCTCTATTTTCTTAATGTGTACGCTCCTCCCCAACGGATGGCAGAACCGATTCCTTTTCTCCCTCCATTCTTCCCTCCTCCAGAAATCTATTCATTCTGGGGGACTTCAATTGCCATCACCCCCTTTGAGACTCAAGAGTTACTTCCGACCCCCGCGGGGAAGAAGTATTCGATTGGGTCATCTCCTCTGACCTCCTCCCCCTCAATGACCCTGACAAACCCACCCTTCTCCATCTCTCCTCTGGCAGTCCCTCCTCTCCTGACATCTCCTTTGCTCCCTCTTCTCTTGCCCTTTCTTGTTCCTGGGAGGTGCTTCAGGACCTGGGTTCTGATCACCTACCAATTCTTTTATCTAGCCCTCTCTCCCCGGTCTTTCGCCCCAAAGAGCGTCCCCCTTCCTTCAATTTTCAGAAAGCTCGCCGGGATGGCTTGGCTTCCTACATTGACTCTCACTGTCCTTCAGCAGAGGAATACTCGTCTCTTTCTCTTTCCTCTGCTGCTGCTCTCTTTACCTCTCTGGCACTGAATGCGGCCAAATCTTCCATTCCTTTCGGCCGTATCAAACGCCCTCCTAAAGCCTGGTGGTCTGCTGAGGTGGAAAGTGCGGTTAGTGAAAGACGCAAGGCTATCGCTGCCGCTAACAAAAGTGATGAAGATCGCCAGGCTTACATCTCCGCTTCTCGATGCGCCTCGTCAGCCATCGCCAAGGCCAAAGCGGAGGCATGGCAGACGACTTGCTCTTCTCTTTCACCCAAATCTAACCCGAAAACTGTATATTCTCTTCTCCGCTCTATCGCTGGCTCGTCTTCCTCCTCACCTAATTTCCCCAACTGTTCTTCTCCCAGGGAATCGGCTTTGGTCTACGCCACTTACCTGAGATCTCACTTTTCCGTTTCTCAGCCAAAGACCCTGCATAGCAGAGCCAGAGGCTACCTCTGTGAGCTCCGCCGAGCCACGTGCGTTGTGGAGTCCCACTCGTCCTTTTGCTCTCCTTTCACTCTCGCTGAATTTCTTGCGGCTGCCTCCAACCTTTCTCCCACCACTGCCACTGGCCCAGACAAAGTTGCCTATCCCATGCTAAAGCACCTTCCTCGCTCTGGCATGGATTTTCTTCTTCACATCTTCAATCTTTTCTGGACTTCGCATTCCTTTCCTTCCATCTGGAAGACATCTTCCATTATTTCCATACACAAGATGGGAAAGCCTCTTGACTCTCCTGCTTCCTTCCGGCCTATCTCTCTCACCTCCTGCGTATCAAAGCTTTTTGAACGCATCATTCTATCCCGTCTATTCTTCTTTCTGGAGTCTAATTCCATTCTCTCTCCCCGTTAGGCCGGTTTCCACCCTGGACGGTCTACTCTAGATCAAATTCTGTACCTTTCTCAGTCCATTTCGGATGGGTTTAACAAACCCAGGCCCGGCTCTCGGACGATCCTCTCTACTATCGATTTCTCGAAAGCTTTTGACTCTGTCAGGCATCCCGGTCTTTTCCACAAACTCATTTCGGCTGCCCTCCCTCCTTGCTTTGCTCGTTGGACTCAATCTTTTCTTTCGGATAGGCGCGCTTCTGTGGTTTTTCAAAATCACAGAAGTCGTTTCTTTCGAGTCTGTCGAGGTAATTCGCAAGGATCCGTTTTTGGCCCTGTACTTTTCTCTCTCTTCATCAATGATCTCCCGGCCTCTCTGCCTTCTTCTGTCAGCTGCTCTCTACGCTGACGATCTGGCCATTTGGTCCTCCTCCCCTTCGGTCCCCACTGCGGTGGAGGCCACACAAGGAGCTCTGTTTCGATTGGAGCGCTGGTCTAAGTACTGGTGTCTTCCTCTCAATCCGACCAAATGTGAGGCCTCGTTCTTCTCAGTCGATCTCCACCAGGCTAACCTCCAGCCCAACCTCCTCCTACTCGGTTCCCGCCTCCGTTTCAATCCCACTACAACTTTTCTTGGGGTCACCTCAGACCGCACTCTTTCCTTTTCTAAGCATGTATCTTCGTTGAAGGCCAAGTTTTTCCCACGTCTCAAGGCCTTACGCTGTATCTCTGCTTCCTCATGGGGCCCCTCTAAGGAGTCCCTCTCCCTTCTGTACAAATCTTTTCTTCGGCCCCTTCTCACTTACGCTTCACCCGGATGGTTTCCTTTCCTAAGCGTCACTAATATCACCAAATTGAAACGCCTCCACCGAGCGACCAGTCATGCCATCACCGGCTGCCTCTCGTCCTCCACTATCCCTCTTCTTCTCTCCGAGGCTTCTTTATCTCCCCTTTGAGTCACCCTGACTCACTTCACTCTTTTTTCTTACGAGCGGGCTCTTCGTCTCCCAACCTCCTTTCCTATTTCAGGTTTGGCAAGACTTGGAGTGAAAGACTCTGCAGATCGTCCTGGAGAGCTTTTGCGTCCACTCACCCGCTCATGCTTCCTTCTACTTGTTCTAGGAAGGCTCTTCTTGCTTTCCCTCCCTTTCCTCCTTAAAATCTGCCTTCGTTCACGATGGAGTCCGCCCTTTCCTCTCCATGCTCCCGCTCCGATCCTCCTCTCTCTCGTCAAGGTGCGGCTCTCACACACCTTGACTCTCTCCACCCCATGATCTGGTACTCCGGACAGATGGCTCTGTTCCTTTTCGTTGCGGCAAGGGCGGCTCCGGCGTACTTGACAACTGCTCTGTATGTGGCACTGAGGCCACTCTTTTCCTTTTCAGCAGGCCCAGTATGTTTAAGTTTTTCTGCTGAAGCCCGCGCCATTCTGCACGCTCTTTGCTGGTCTCGGCAGCACCATAAAGTCTACCATTTCTCTTCTCTTCTACTATCTGACTCTCGTTCTGTCCTCGCCACCCTGTCCTCTCCTCCATTTTTCCTCTTATCTCAAACTCTGTGGCAGATCTGGCAGGAACTGTCTTCTCTCTCCTCCTGTTTTATTATTCGGCAGGCCCAGTATGTTCAAGGTTTTCCGCTGAAGCCTGCGCCATTCTGCATGCTCTTTGATGGTCTCGGCAGCACCATAAAGTCTGCCATTTTTCCTCTCCTATCTGACTCTCGTTCTGTCTTTGCCACCCTGTCCTCTCCTCCATCTTTCCTCTTATCTCAAACTCTATGCCAGATCTGGCAGGAGCTGTCTTCTCTCTCCTCCTGTTCTATCAGATTGTAATGGGTCCCCGTACACTCGTTTCTCCCGGGGAACGATGCGGCCGATGAGCTGGCCAGGCGGGGTGCGCTACTTGCGCCCTCCGCAATCCCTTGTAGTCTCTCTCCTCTTATCTGCTCTTGTCTTTTGTCGGACCGGAGGTGTATTGTCTCATCTAAATTCTTCGACACACAGGTTCCCTCAATTTCCACCGAGGAACTTGTGCTCCCTTGTCATGCTCGCTGTGTCCTCTCTCGTCTTAGCTGCAACGGACATAGCCTTCTTTTAGGTTCTTATCTCTCTAGGATTGGCAGAATCGAGAATCCTTCCTGCAGCGCCTGGGGACACTTGCCCCAGGACACCTTTCATCTCATTCTGCACTGTCCAGCTACGGACTCTTCGTGACGCTCACTCTTTGGCGACTTTCTGTCTACGACCTCTGGTCCAGACCCTGGAGAGTTGCCCAGCTTCTAGGGCTCCATGGTCTTCCGCCATGCCCCCTTCCCTCGGAAGGGGCCAGGTAATCAACAACAACATCAAGATGTTGTACCAATAAACAGCTACCTTCAACGTGGTGATGCGGTCCCTGGGCCCGTTTGGGTTCGGTCGAAATGGCTGTTGGCTTTTCCGAGAGTCCCAGTCACCCCAGGCACTTACCTCACACAAACTATTTTTTTTACCGAGTTGCCCCCTGAACGAATGCAGAAGGGCAGCACGCAGTCTCTCTGAATTCGATAGAGAGCTTTCTTTCTTCTTCTCCTGCCTCTCTCTTGCCCGTCTTCGCATTCTTTTTTTCTCCCAATGAGCGACAACGTTCATCATAACCTTGGCACCATTTTTTCCCGGTTCAGTGTGTGCTGGTAATGACCTGATGAGTGGGTCGGTGCAATGCCGCACCTGCTCCAAATGATTCCATTTGAGGTGCTCACTATTATCCTTCTCTAGATTCAATGCTCTAGGCAGCTCTCATTCCTAAATCTGTCCTCCTTGCTACGTCCATGTTTCTATTAGAGGTTCCACACCTACCAACATTGTCTTGTTCTTCGGGTTCCTCCAGCTTCTATACCTCCACTGTTCAACCCAGTGCATATAGCCCCACATCAGCCAAGGTAGCGCTCTCGCCTCATCCTCGTCCCCAAACCTCCTCCCTCCTTCGGCCCACTTTGTATCTTCTCCCTCACCACCCTTCCCTCTCCCGCATATTTCCGGCTGCTTTCCTATACCCCTGCTTCTTCTTCCTCCCATGACTCGCTCAGGGTTTTTAAATGAAACGCCGGAAGTCGTCGAGCCAGGAGCGCAGAACTGCTACACTTTCTGAACTAATATACTAACTTAAGGCTGTTATTATCTTTCTTTTAGCTCATTATTCTTAACTCTTAACTCATGATAATTCTTCTTTTTTAACTCATCTCCCTACTTCTAGACCCCTGGATGCTCTGGTCTGCGATCTGATCGCACTCGCTCCCGATCAGCATTGTTTCTCTTGACGACCCGCACGCTAGCGGTGGCGTCATCACTTTCGTCAGGCAGGGCCTATCCTTCTTTGAACTTTCTACCTTCCACCTGTCTTCGTTTGACCCTTACTCTGATTATGAAGGGGTCAACATCTAACTAAACAACTCCTTTTTGCTCTCTTTCCTTTGTTTATGGTCCCACTATTCGCTCCTCTTCGACGGATAGCAGAACCGATTCCTTTTCTCCCCTCCATTCTTTCCTCCTCCAAAAATATTGTCATTCTGGGGGACTTCAATTGCCATCACCTACTATGGAACTCAAAAGGTACTTCTGACCCCAAAGGGAGGAAGTATTTGATTGGGTCATCTCCTCTGACCTCCTTATTCTGAATGACTCCGACACCCAAATCCTTTTCCATCGCCTCCTCTGGCAGTCGCTCCTCTCCTGACATCTCTTTTGCTCCTCCCCCTCTTGTCCTTTCTTGCACCTGGGAGGTGCTTCAAAACTTTTGCTCAGAGCACTTACCAATTCTTCTATTCATCCCTCTTTCTCCGCTTTTCCACCCCAAGGAACGACCCTTCTTTTCACAATTTTCTTAAAGCTCATTGGAATGACTTTGTCTTTTACTTCGACTCTCACTGTCCTTCTGCAGAAAAATACTCCTCCCCTTATCTTTCTTCTGCTGCTGCTTTCTTTACTTCTCTGGCACTAAATGAGAGCGTCACGAAAAGCTTATGGCTCAAACAGCTTTTTTCAAAGCTATATTTTCTATTTCCCAGCCAAAAGCCTTGAATACCAAAGCTAGAGGCTACCCGTCTGAGCTGAGCCACGTGCCCTGAGAATTCTCATTCCTCTTTCTGCTTACCTTTCTTCCTCGCTAAATTTCTCGCGGCTACAACAAACCTCTCCTCGTCCACTGTCCTAGACAACGTTGCCTATCTCATGCTAAACCAACTTCCTCGTTCTGACAGGATTTTCTTCACATCTTCAATCCTTCCTGGTATTTGCATTCTTTTCCTTCCATCTGGAAAATATATTCTATTGCTCCCATCCATAAGATGGAAAAGCGTCTCGACTCTCTTGCTTTCTTCTAGCCTATCTCTCTCACCTACATCTGAAAGCATTTTGAACACATCATTCTATCGCGTATATTATTCTTTCTGAAGTCTAACTCCATTCTCTCTCCCCACCATGCCGGTTTCCACCCTGGATGGTCTATTCTCGATTAAATTCTGTTTCTTTCTCAGTCCATTTTGGATGGATTTAACAAACCCAGGCCTGGCTCTTGGACGACTCTTACTATGATCGACTTCTCTAAGGCTTTCGACTCCCGCCCATTTTCCACAAACTTATTTTGGCTGGTCTTCCTCCTTGCTTTACTCGTTGGATTCAATCTTTCCTTTGTGATAAACACGCTAGCGAAAGTCACTCCTTTTCGAGTCCGTCGAGGTGTTTCACAAGGATTCATTCGTGGCCCAGTACTTTTCTCTCTCTTCATCAATGATCTTCTTGCTTCTCTGCCTACTTCAGTCAACTGTTCTCTTTATGCTGACAACCAGGTCATTTGGTCCTGTTCCCCTCGGTTTTTGCTGCGGTGGAGGCTACACAAGGAGCTCTGATTCGACTAGAGTGCTGGTCTGAGTAATAGTGTTTTTCTTTCAATCCGAACAAATGTAAGGCCTTTTTTCTTTTCAATGGATCCCACCAAACTAGCATCCAACCTCACCTCCTCTTATTTAACTCTCCCCTCCACTTTAATCCCACTCCAACTTTTCTTGAGGCCACCTTCGACCACACTCTTTCCTTTTCTGTATAGCTATGCTTCTTTTCCTTTTGGCAAAGGCGACTAAGCGTTTGCGCCAACTGCTCACTTTGTGGCGCTGAGGCCACACTTCCCTTTTCGGCAGGCCCAGTTTGTTCAAGTTATTCCGCTAAAACCTGCGCTATTCCGCAAGCTCTCCGCTGGTTTCGGCAGTACCAAAAAGTCTGCCATTTCTCTTCTCATCCATTTCTCTCGGACTGTCACTCTGTCCTCTCCTCCGTCTTTCCTTTTACCTTAAACTATCTGGAAGATCTGAAGGAGACTGTCTCCTTTCTCTTCCCTTACTCTCAGGCTACAATGAATCCCCGGACACTTATTTCTCTCGGGTAACAACGTGACCGATGAGTTCGCGCTCCTGCCCTCTGCAATCCCTTGTAGTCTTTCTCCTCTCACATCTCGTATCCATTCATATCTTAGGATTGGAGGCGTAATGTCTCATCTAAATTTTTTGACACACAGGTCCCCTTAAGTTCCACCGAGGAACTTGTGCTCCTTGTCATGCTCGCTGTCTCTTCTCTCGTCTTCGCTGCAGCGGACACAGCTTTCTGTTAAACTCTTATTTCTGTAGAATCGGCAGAATCGAGACCCTAATGTAACGCCTACGGCAATCCGTCCCAGAATACCTCTCATTTCATTCTGCAGTGTCCAGCTTCGGACTCTGCGCCGCTCACTCTTTGGGGACTCTATGTTTCTCTACGACCTCTGGTTCAGGCCCCGGGGAGTTGCCCGACTTGTTGCGCTCCATGGTCTTCTGCCATGTCCCCCATCCCTCAGAAGGGATTGAGTAACAACAACAAATGGCCGTTTCTTTTTATGATCACTTTTTGGGTTTCAACTGTGGCCTGGGGCCACAGCAACGATATCTATGTACACCACAAGCAGTTATAGGTTTCACTGCTAACAGAACGAAGCTCAAAAGTCTTTACAATTCGGCATGCTTACTTTTCTAATATTCCAGGGCTAACATGATCTACAATTCGCTGTAACGAGTCCAGAGCGCCCATTTCCTTCATTCGTACGCACCATTCTAAAGCAGCCGGCGAGGTTCTCTTGCAAAGAATTGACACGCAATCAACAGCGGCAAGGCAAAGCTGTTAAGAGAAGAGTCGTTAGGGTCATGCTCCGTAGTTTCTTCTGGAAGCAGCTTTGAAGCAGTAAGATGAACTTTTCTAAAACATGGCCTAGCAAGCTACTGAAAAGACCAATTTTACTTCAAAAAGGCTTTTGCAAAATATGTCACACAAATTGAAGAAGACCGCTAACCCACCCAAGAACTACTCGGCGGGAGCGTTTTGTAATAGACTGTGCTTGTGCAAGGCAAAAGGTTGAACTAGTCAGTAACTGTAATAGATGTAACTGGAAATAGTGCGGTGTAGCACACGAACTTCACAACAGGGCTGTCACGGTGACCGTAACAAAAAGAAAAGACGGTTAAAAACATTATCTAATGGTCCAGGAGAATAGCTTTCAAACGTTTCCTCAGCGGCTACTACCGTACATAAATTCACGACTCAAGTGCTTCGGTGGATTAGAATAGTAATGATGGAAAACGACTAAGAGGCAGACATTAGCGGCAGGTCGTTTTGTTGGTGATGGTGGTGGTACTACTGGTCTCCAATTAGTATTTATAGACCAGTTCAGCATAAATTGCCGCTTTCTTGTAGCATGAACTTGACTGAGTTTGCGGAGCGAACCCAAATGTAACGTTTTAGATTTCAAAAAAAGTTAACAGCAACCACAGCAGAGATGCGTGTAAAAGTAAAGTGATATTTTATCAACCAACCTCCTCATCCGGATTCTTCAAGCATTCGGTGACTTTCTGTAAGAGTGCCTCATTATCGTACAGATATTTCTGTACAGTGCTTTCTTCTTCAGCACCTGCAATACACCCCATGACACGTAGGGTGTAAAATTGGACCTTTTTACACGCAACGTTCGCATTAGCTGATGGAGCATTGGACATCAACGATTCAATAGCGATGGCACAAGCTTGCATTATTACATCTCCATGCATAGCCATTATTTTGTCGACTGTCTAAAAATAAATAACTCAAAATATCGACTGAAAGGCGAAAACGAACGTTACACACGGGGCTATGATCAACCAAGGCTACGAAAGCCTAAACGAAATGATCTGACACCTAAATAGCCAAAGAGTTCCAAATACGAAATCATATTCAAACTGGCAACTTAAAAAAGCAAATTTGCGCAGCGGGTTTGCCAATTCCCAGTTCAAAAGTTTTTGTGAATATAAAGAATCGATTTACAATCGACAAATTGAATTTCAAACCTCAGCTACGTCATCCATTCACAACATTTTCACAATGTTAAAACGGTACTGCTTCTCACGCAGCACGTCGTAATTTGTAAGAGCGACTTTTGGCAATGGCTATCCGCCTTTATTAGCACCAAGGCCACCAGGTTGCAATATACATTCAGCACTGGTTCAAAATAGATTGGCGCTTTTTCCTAATCCAGAGACGCACGCATTTCGTAGATAGGCGAGATAGCTCTCCAGAAGAGTACGAGAGTCCAGCGGGTTAATTAGTTTAATATTCTCCAGTAATTTTCAGGTTTGCTCAGGCAATAAATTGAGTACATTAACTTTTGTTTACATATCATTAAAAATGCACACAAAATTTTTAAGTAATTAATTTTTAAAGGAAGTGAGGACATTTCAGGGATGGCAACCTCAACTTGAAGTTAAATATGTTTTATGTTGAGCTAAGAGAAGGATAAACAACAATGCTTATTCTGATAAAGCACGAGCTTAAAATGCCGTGGAGTCGCCATGTAAAAGCAAATCTTATTTTTGGGAACACTTTAACAAATAATCTGCGAGCCAGGCCAATTTGTCACCATGACGACAACTGTATTTGTAGATTCCATTCGATAAAATCTCGGTCGACAAGACCACTACAGGCATGCTGACATCAAAACGCCAAAAATTACTTTTAACTCACCTCCGATGAAGCGAGAATGTTGTTGAGGACTCCAAACGTCTTGACTGAGATCTCATACTCAGAGCTGGTGAGTAGCGAGAAAATCAAATCGATGTCTAACAACTTCATCACTGTCAGTTTGAGGATTTCGGAAGCCTGCAATTAAATATAACTTGCATTAAAAAGAGTAGAAGCCTACTCCCCTAGTATGGCACATTGCTTCAAAAATGGTGGAGATTTTGATTAGTCTCCCACTTCCAGCATAACTCCTGGTTGCTCGACTGCTCGCAGATGATCAGTGTCAATCACAGAACTTCTAGCAAACTAAGCATCTTTCCAACAGCCCACACGCGTTATTGCTATAGCAGAAAATCAACAAATATTTAGTTAATAGCCCTGTGATCACATATTGGGCACTCTTTAGGCAAAACAGCATGTTTTGTGATAACGAAGTTAGCAAAACTTAGTTGCCTTCTACTTCAAGGGTGTCGAGCAATCGCAATCACGTGCCACAACTATAACATTTCGCTATTAAAGTAGACCAAAAGCTTTGTTTTTTTTCGAATCAACACAAACTCTCGCCTACTAACTTCTTACCAGCTCACAAAAGCTCGTGAAATTATATGCTTTTACAGTTAAAATCAGAGGCTATTGTCACATAGAAAATCGACAGCACTCTACAGGATGTTTCTGCTAAAATTACCTTCCAAAAGCATTCTTTACCAAAGCAAAAGATGCACACACAAGTTACATTACGTATAGCAGTAAAATCTTTATACGACATTGAAAAAAACGGAAAACGAAACTAACTAACTACCTGAAAAGTGACGTTTAAAAATCCCCAAATTCCATTTAATTGCAGGTTAACGGTCGACTTGCTCAGGCACCATTCTTTCAGCATAGTTAGTACCTTGGCTTCAATCAATTTCTCTTTGCAAGGGCTGAAATCGAGCAATAAATTGCAGAGCAAAGCACTGCCCGTAAGGTGTTCTCTTTCGGTCAGCGTTGCAGAAGGATCTTCAGGCTGTAAAACCTACGAAGAACAAAACTGTGTAGTCAGTGTTCCCTCTAGACTGAGACAATGCCGCTTGCGCTCAACAACTTAGACTATCAAAGCTTTCAGTAATCTTAACTGTAAGGTCTAAGATAGCGGTTCTTAACAGGGTCCCCGGGGGTGCCCAGTGAAAAATCTGGGGGTCCCCAGAAGGAATGCAAACTGTATTATTTTAACCCTCAAATGCACAAACAACAACGACCACCACTTTGACTAATAATAGCAGTGGTTTTGCTACTATAGTCAAACGTACGCAGTATCACATCGTTCTAGTGGTGAATAAATTACTTGTTTTAGTCTGATGCAATAGATCGTCATTTTTAGTTTTTTACTACATTTATGATGCGATAGACCAGAGTAAGAAAAACAATTTCACTGCTACATCTGTTTCAAGGTTTTGTAATAAAAAGACTGACGTTTTTCGCTTCTAAATTAAAAAATTAGTTAAATGGATAAAGCTATGTAGTGGTGGCTCTTTTATCAAGAATGCAGTTAAGTATGCTTAGACAATAGCATTGAAGAAGTAGTTGAAAACTGACGGCAGTAGCTAAGGTAATTCTGGTGAGAATGATGCAACTAACTTCTCTGGAGAAGCATATGATCATCCAACTAGTTGTTTCTGTGTTCAGGGTTAAACATTAAATCCCTAGCCATAAAACATAAGGTTTAATAAAGCATTTGAGAGTTGAAGTATAAAGATTGCAGTTGCGGCACTTTCTCTTCTAGCTCTACCCACAACCCCAATGCGTGAAAGGAAGAAACAGAAAACTTCAGATACCGCGGGATACCAAAGTGTCTAATTTTCTCGCAGCAGCTTTCTGGTATCTGATAGTTAGTTGCTACCGGCCAGGACAGAATTTTACAACCTAAGCAATGAAGGAGCGGAGGGAATTTAAGACAATCACTATGCCAGTTTCCTTTTAGTATTTGCTATATCATTTCTACATTTTACATGCGATTACCACCAAAGTGAATTTGTATGATTCGGCCACTTTTAGTGTAATGAAGACTTTTCGATTAGTCATTATTTTCGCTTCCTTAGGTCATAATCATTTTGTTTACTAATGGCTGCGAAAAATAAACCTAAAATACGTTTCTGAACGATTCTTACGTTCAGTATGGTTTCACAAGTTATAGGTTGTGATAAACTTGACAATGCTCAGTGCACATTGTGCAATACCATTTTGGGCAACGATTCCTTAAAGCCTTCGAAGTTGAAGAGGCACAAGGAACTGAAGCATAAAGAGAATACGGACTCAGTTGAAATGTTCAAAGCGAAAAGAGCTCGTTATGATATGAGGGGAACACTCCCTACGTTAGGCTTTTGCCAAACTTCCCAACCACTCCTGCGCGCTTCATATGAAGTTTCTTTGATAATAGCAAAAGCAAAAACACTTCACACAGCTGGTGAGAAACTAATAAAGCCATGTGCGGTAAAAATGGCACAAATATTACTGGGCCGAAACTAGGCCAAAAGAATAGACTCAGTTCCCTTGTCCGATGACACTGTAAATAACAGAATTGCAAATATAGCAAACGGCAGTTTGAGTCAGCTTGTCGCTGAAATCCAAGAGAGTCCATGTAGAATAAGTCTTCAATTTGATGAAACAACGGATATCAAGTCAATAAGCGAATTAGTAGCATACGTATGATTTGTTAAAGAAAACGCGATGGTGGAAGAGTTTTTATTTTGTCAAGAAATGAAGAAGAGAACTAGAGCTAAAGACGTCTTTGATCTTGTTAATGCATTTCTTCGTGAAAACTCAATAGCATGGAATAAAATGGGATCGGTATGCACAGATGGTGCGCCAGCTATGATAAGGCGTCGATCCTGTTTTGTAGCCCTAGTGAAACAAGTTGCTCCGTATATAGTAAATCACTGTACTATTCACAAATACGCCTTAGCTTGTAAGACACTCTCTCTTGAATTGAAAAGTGTTCTTGATTCTGTAGTAAAGGCTGTGAATTTCATTCGTAGCAGGGCCGTGAATTCCCGACTATTCAAAGCATTTCGCGACGACCTTGGAAAGGAGCATCAGTACCTTCTTTTCGACACCGAAGTGTGATGGTTATCGCGGGAAAAACTGCTCTCCTGTGTTGCAGAACTTGCCACTGAAGTTGCCGTGTTCCTTCTTGAGCATGGGTCAGTGGAACTTGCTACATCATTTGAAGACAATAGATTCCAATTAATAATCTTTTATTTGGCAGACATCTTTAGTCTTTTGAATGAGCTCAGTCATTCTCTGCAGGGAAAAACAAATCTCAGATAGAGGCTGCAGAGAAGGTCTCCGCCTTCAAAAAGAAGTTATCCCTATGAAAAAAAGAATAAGAAACCAGAATTTTGCTGTTTTTACTGCTGGACAGTAAAATTGGTGATCAGGAAACTAACAAATGGCTGACTGCTTTAATTGATGATTACATAAGCAACCTCGAGAAAAAATGGAAGATTACTTTCCAACATCTGCTCTTTCTTTAGCTTGGATTCAGCAGCCTTTTATTGCTGAGATGAACGGAAATGAGCAGCTCAACCTTCATGAGTAACATCTGGAATTGCAGAGTTCTCAAGCTACAAAGACCAAGCTCAGCTCCTCCTCACTGATAGAATTTTGGTGCAGTATGTTGCAAGAATATCCAGAATTGGCAAAATGAGCTTTGAAAGTATTAATTTCATTTCCAATGACATACCTCTGTGAAGCTGCCATGTCTGCTCTAGTTGATACCAAAACTACGTACCGTAATCGCCTTAGAGTTGCAAATGACATGGGAATTGTTCTCAGCAATATTAACCCCCGTATTGATGAGCTTGTTTCGAAGAGACAATAACAGAAGACTTGCTGACTATCATTTGTGCTGTGTTTTGCCGAGTAAATTGTGATATTCCACAAACCACTTGTGTTATGCCATCATAAAGAAAGTCTTTTTAGTTAATTACAGATCCAGTAGTAAACAACTTATCCGCCTTATCACAATAGTGTTTGTTCTTTCAACAAACACCTCCTTTGGAGGTTGCGCAGACAAGGGATCCCCAAGCCAATATCTTTAGGAATAGGGGTCCCAGGGGTTGGAAAGATTAAGAACCACTTGTCTAGGTAATCTTGTCCCAAATAAGGATGTCATTTTAATAGAAATAAAAACATAAATAAATCAGTGTCTTCGATCCAAACTGCGCCAAAAACTTTTTAAAAAATGCTACCGTTGTTGTAGAAAATGTGTCCTGGCTCTGGCATGTAGCACTCGTATCAAAAATAAATCGTCAACTTGCCAAAAATTGGCCTAATAGAAACAAGATATAAGGATACAAATTACAACAAGGGAAATGGAATTAAAAGCAGAACAAAGACCAATCTCTAAATGCCGCTTGCTCTTCTATTTGGTTGCTGATTGAGTAAGTATCAACTTACCAGTTGATCATGAGTCCTACCTATATAACAGCAAAACGTCGATCCAAAAAATTCACTTGTTAATAAGCCAATTAGCATATCACTCGCGCATTGCAAATCACGTAGCCTTATTTCCACTTACATTTGAAACCTTGTGATAATTAACACAAGTTTTTGTACATAAAAAATTTGTGAACCACGCCAGTGCTGATTTAGTTAATGCAGCAAAGTCTGTTCCCTTTATTATTTTGAAATCAATGCGTAATGCAATGTTTATCAGCCAAGAATGTCATCTTACTTTCAAAACATCGCTCCATACATCCAGATCTTCAAAGATGGTTCTGAGAATTTGCACAGAGCGGGATAAACTTAACAAGCACTGCAGTGCTGCTACACGGACCTAAAACAAAAACATGTTACCAATAAACAAGCAAAATAGCACAACAAGCAACTGCAAGTAAAAAGTTTGGTTAAAAGATAGGATACTGTTCTAAATACCATAAACTGTCATCTTCAACTTGTTCGATATCAGCCATTTTCTGTAAGATTGAAAACGGTGACAGATTACACATTCTTATCAGCAGATAACGGGAACACTTTGATGGTTCAAAAGAAAACTTATGCACAGGATCGCCTCAATAGTGGTAAGTTCTGCTTGTACAGTGTATATCTGCCACGAGCACTTGATGCCAAACATATACTGTCCAAACGTCAATAGCTGAAGTATGGCAGACAAAGCGTATACTTGCACAAGCTAAAAAACGAAAAAAATATCCCAGACATCCAGAGAGTAATTGAATCAAAAACTCGTTTACAAATAATTTATTGGTGGTGCAGAGCTGTAATAGCCCCAATAAAAACTGTCTAGCCACCTCTTGATGATGCTCCTATCAGTGGAGGTATCTCATCAAATAGGCAGGTCTAGCTAAGTAAAACTTGTATATCGAGAATCCTGGAAGAGCTTCAGGCAAAGCACCTTTTTTTCAATGCTACCAAAAAACTCATTTACACCTAAGCTAACCATTACCTTTTCTGATTGGTTCTTTAAACCTTGAATCAAATGCTTGACCAGGGTTTCAGTAACGACAAGGTTCCGCATATCCTCATCGTTTGAAAGCAATGCAGCATATGCAAGAAATACAGCTTCCAGCATTGCATCAGTGCGATTCAATTCGTAGTTAAACTGCAAACTCGTTGTTTTTATAATTCTGAGTAGCTGGCTCTGCCGGCGTTCTCTACAGGATTCCCATCGGTGACATCATTGATGAGAATATCGGTTCAAAAGACTGTGCCGAGTTCACCCACAGAGCAGTTGTGAGAATTAAAAAGTAATGAAATTGTTGCATTTTTGATATAACCTATTCTCGTTCCAATACCAAAAGTATTTTAAAAAAGAATGTCAAAAAAATTATGGGGATATGTATAGCATCTATTCTCTTATTCCGATTTCTCCACTTTCCTCTTAAATGAGTATAGGGGCATAAAATGAATGTAGATGGAAATGCCAAAATAGTTGTTTTCACAAATACAAAAACATGATTTTAAGTGGTAAGCTTGTTTTACTACTTGGTGCACTCCATTTCATAATGATATCTATGAATCTAAGTCATTGGTTATTATGTGCTCTGCTGCCTGCGTAAGGGTAGCCGGGAACGTTACTGTACTCATGCCTCGTCCCAAACTTTTAGCCCTGACCCCATCAGATTTATTAGACTATTTTTCACCAAAATAGCAAACATGTTTCCCAACATACAATGCCATTTCTTACAGGAGTGTTGTTTTTTAATTTTACTGGAACTTTTTGAAATTCCTAACTACACTTTTATTTGCCCTGTTTCCTTTATAGACGTTGCCAGGGACGCTAAAGAGGCCATGCCTCGTCTCAAATGTTTAGTCCTGACGCCAATATGCCAATCAAGATATTTTCAACCAAAATAATTAAATGCTTCGCATTAGAACTTGACTTCTCACAAGAGTGTTGTTTTTTTGGTTTAATTTACTGACACCTTCAAATTTTCTCAAGTCCTTGACTAGGCTACATTTGCCTTATTTCCTGCATAGGCATAGCATAGGGCACTAAAGGACCCGTGTCTCAATTTCAATTTTAACCCTGACTCCAGAAGGTTTATCAACCTAATTTCAGGAAAAAACGCTTCCACTGCATAGATGGAATTGCTAATAGTTGTACACCTATTGTTTTCTTTTAATTCCCCCTTAAACTGCATATTTTATGAACTACGCCCATACTGACAACCTTCCTTGTTCTTACAAACATCCAGTTAATTCACAAAGTTCTACCGTTTCTTACAATAAGTGAATCAGCACAAAGCTAAAATCAGATGTGGGCACCGCAATGTTGATTGTTTTATGATTATAGAAATAAGTTACTTGGTGGTAGGCCACTTTACAATTTGGTACAACTCCTCTAGTGACAATATTTGTCACGTCCAGTTCCTTGTCTGAATCTGGGCGCACTGCTTAAGGCATAAGGCAAAAGGGGTTAGATCTCTACCCCAAATGTCTTGTATCTGATCACGGCAGGCTTACTAACCCATTTTTAAGCAAAATGTTTTCTGGATGTGCAACTTTGCACAGTGATATAGACCTATTTTTTCTATTGATGTTTCCTAAGCCTTGGATTTCATGAACTCTACCCCTAATACCGCCCTCCTAATATTAAACCGTATACCATCCTCCTATAATTTCACAAAGTTTCAACTGTCATTTGACTCTGTACAAGGGGGCATAAATTCCGAAGTTGTGGGAGGGCACCAATGTTATTAATGCATTTGCAGCAATAAGCTATTTTGCAGTATGATTACCACTTGAGATATTTTCGTAATTGCTAGCTTATTTGCATGACACAAAGCCAGTGGCTGCGCTTACGTTTCTTGGAACCATCATAAACGCCCTAAGGGAGGCCGAACAGGAGTCCACCACCTATAATTCACTTAATACGTTAGGATAAGTCATGGTAAAATAAATCTCATTATCTCACCGACCAGGTTTTGTGCAAAAAAAGGCCAATGACTTTAGCAAGATTTCACATCAAAACTCAACATTTGTTTTTACGTTGCTGTACGTAATCAATATGTCTTAAAATTAGTCAAAGGCATGACATGATTGAACAAAGGTATTCTAACGTGAAGTTCACCTGCTCGATAATCTTTCTAATTTTCTCTCTAGCCATTGCACCATTAAAAATCAGATTTATTCTGGTATGTAATTATTGCAACATGCAATTGTCTTTAACAGGCAGCATATCAGCAATTTGCGTTTGCTTTTGAAATGACAGTAGATAACATTGGCGAACATACAATTTGCTGCCTTAACTTATAGAGCTGTTCCAGGATGTACTTGAGGCACTGATTCCTAAAATGACATCAGATTTTTAAATCAGCTCTAGCTTTTGAGCTATGGTATGCCCTTCTAATTTTAATTTTTATTTGTTGCATATGGGTCACAAACAACAAAGAATTTTGCTCACCGAGAACCGAACTAGTTCCCATCCACCTTTTAATTTTAAGTTTTGAGAAAAACGCAAAACTAGTTTTTGGGATTGCCTTTTTCAGTCATAGAAGTTTTTGACCTGATATCACCAGTGACAAAGAAGATCATGTTCACAAACTTATGTCAAACCACCACACAGAACAATTGTGATCAACTGGAAAGCTTCGTTGCTTTATTTTTGTGTTAATTGGATATAATACAGTTCAGTTCGCAAATGCAGATGAAGAAATGGAAAAAAGTTTGGACTTAAAAAATGGGCAAAACTATCTTCAATCGTGATACCAACCATCCAAAGTAACTGCGTATTTTCCGTAGCTAAATCATTTTAAAGTAACATTAATTTTCCATAGCTAAACTCATTTTAAGATGAGTTGGCCAGTTGTTCTCGGTGGAGTATGCTCATTGATTTTTTGGGAAAAAACAATCTGTTTACCATAACCATTAAAACACACATGAAATCAGATGCCAAAAATCAACATAAAGTTCAGTTCCAGGCAACAAGACAAACAACGTCCCTGCAATCAGTCAGTCAATAAAATCAGTTAGTCGCCAAGTCGATCAAAATTTCCTTATATAGTTCACAATGCTCACTACCAATCCACACAAGAAGTACACTACGTTTCTATTACATAAGAATGTCATCATAAAACTAATGATGATGAGTCAGCATAATGTTATTCTTGCACAACTTCTTCTAGTCAGCTTTTTTCCTTGTGACAGTGAGCCTTTACGTAAACAGGAAAGGTAGTTTTGACACAATTGGCAGAGAAATTTCACTCCTGGGACGTCGGTTACTGCTTCAACCCCGCATGCAGAAAACTGTGCTGAATACTTTATTTGAATATTTGAATGTAATAATAAGTTGGTAAAGACTTTTACTGGTGATTTTCAACTGCATGATATTGATCCAAAGTACTTTCTTGTTGCTACAATCAAAAGTAGACTCATGCATAATTTGCAAAACTCTGAAAAATTATTGACAACTTTCTTGAAATCAATAGCTGGGCTAAATTAAAGAATCTTGACTGTCGCTGGATTCGTTTGAAATCATTGGTAGTTCAAAGTTTCCCACTGTACGGTTTTAAGTACTTTAGCTTTTTTGCATTTCTTTCAATGAAGGCATGGGTGCTGTCATTTGAGTTTTGGCTGTGCCCACTGCCCAGTTACTAACAAATTCAAACAAATTTTAAAGAATTTGAAGACATTTGAAAGCATATGACAGCATCGCAAAATAATTCTATTTGAATTCTGCTTAACACAGTGATCACACAACAGGTGAACAATTGCTACAACTTGGATCTCACATTACATACATAAGTAAGAAAATAAAAGTAAAAGCGACCTCACAGGATCCATTGCTAGCATGTAAGTTGTTCCACAAATAACAAGCACAATGCATGTCACTTTAAGATGTCAAAGTAGAATTGAGCCACCCCAAAATAAGTTGAGCCACCCCCTATAATACAAAAAAGAAAAGTTTTTTCACCGGTCTAGCAACAAGTGTTTGTTGCTGGTAATGAGATTAGATCTTTGGCCCTGAAATTAAAGTTCTTTCTTTGTTTGATTTTGAGAGAAAGATTTTAGTGAAAATCGGCACTTTTAGTAAAATTTTTGACAAAAAAGGTTTTTCAGTAGGGTTTTACTCGATAAACTATTGCTGTTTTTTGCTCAACATTGTAAATAAACTATTGTACTGATAATTTATGTTGTGTATTTTTCGGATAAAAATGTTTAAACTAGAGTTGAATAATGTGGATCAACTTAAAAGGTAGGGTAAATATAGGAGGTGTCTAAGTTAAGCCACCCCCTACATCACAGAAAAAAAAAGTTTTTTCGTTCCCGCCACTTACGGAGTAAGTTGAGCCATTTGAGACCTTAATTTCAACTGCATACCACTTGGTCATTTTTCAACATTTGCAAACAAAATTTTGCTTATGTTGAAGGAAAATAAATGTATTTTAAGATGAAATTGAAAAAAATACTCAAAAAAAATTTCTTGAAATAGGCTTTTGTTCAAAAAATGGCTCAACTTACCCCCTATCTTCTCCTATGCTTCTCTTTTGCCAGTTCTGGGTATGCTTCATGCGTTCACAAGCTCAATCTTTCTCATTTAAATGGTCATTATGCTCCTTTTTCAAAGTTTCGTTTTGGTGCTCCATAGAAGTGTTCTTAAAAGTTTCACAACAGTCGGCAAACATGTTTCTTAAAATGATCAAATTTCAAGTTAAACTTCTCACGAAAAATGGTACAATATAAGTTATGCTTACCACACCACATAACATAAAGTTGATGCAATTTTGTTATATCTAAATTTTGTGACACGTATTCATATTGGGAGTCACTTTGGCAATAATGGCTTTGACTGTTTTGAAATTGCAAATGTGGTTCACTAAAAGTTTAACCATTTTTTTTAGGTAATGCATAGTGATTACTGATCACTCCTCTCAGGTCAGGTTCAATTGTTTCGGTGTCTTGATTTTTTGGCATTGCTGTTGCTATCATCTCATTTGGGATAACCAGAGTCTTCACAATAAGAACCAATCAAACCTTAAACATTTTGCAATCACCTGCCTTCCATAGAAAACACTGCCTCACAAATTTCTTTTCTCTTTCCTGTCACTGTACTTTTTCGTTTTCTTGATGTGCTTGGTCTTAGCATCTTCACCAATTTTGAAATATACAATCTTTCTCTGTTATGTGGTTTCACTACCAGAAATTTTGATGAATAATCATTTGTTCCTCTTCAAAAATATTTTCACTATATATCCTTCTACAGCTTGTTGTGAATCCAGCCTGCATGCATCTTGCATGTTTGACTTTTCTTTTACCATTTTTTGATGTGTATTAGTAAGCTTTTCCATTGTTAATTTTTTCTTCCACTTTCTTGTATTTCTTCATTTTTTCTTGTTCTGCAGTGGTATTTGAAAGTAGCCTCAACCCTCAGTAATTCATTGATCTAGTTTTCAGAAACTGATGTTGGCTTTTGCACTTTGCTTTTTTCCCACGTAAGAAATGACCCTTCACTGTGTTTTTCAGAGTTGTATACTATGTAAAATGTTACGTTCTTTTTGTACATTTTTGCTATCTTTAATTTTACTTTTAGTTTAAATTTCTTGCATAAAACAGCTGTAAAAATAATTTTTTGTTTACATAGGAAACAGACTTCCTCTCTATCCACAAACATTTCTGCTGGGTCAAATCCAAGTATTAATGACTTTGAGCTAAGTCAGAGTCCAGTCTTTCACAGCATTTTCTTTTTTCTACAGGGAAATACTCTGGGTCTCAGTCATCACTCAAATTTCATCTGTGTCTAACTCTCCTAAACCAGACTGCATGACTAATACAGGGTGGGGCTGAAAGAATGCACGTTTTTAAAATGGCTAATCTCAGTCACAAAAAGAGAGACATTTGCCAGATTGTTGTCATTCAATTCATCAAACCATAGCATTTCACCTTTAGCTACTGTTTGACCCGTAGAGCAAAAATAACATTTTTTCGTTTTTAGGATATAGGACTAAAATAAGGCTTTAAGTAAAATCATGGTATTGTGGATGGTAGAGTATGGCACATTTGCTTACAATAGTTATGTAAAAAATAGTGAGTCCATTACAGCAGTTCAGCATCACTTCTGGCAACATTTTAACATTCACTGCAGTGATGCTGTTCCAACCCGTAATGCCATCTTGCATTGGATGGGTCCACTTTGTACACAAGGTACCTGACTGAATATAAGACCTGTGGGACCCCATGACAAATAAAGACCCCTGAAAATGTGGAACGCATTAGAGGGACTTTGATGCAGAGTCTAATTCACTCTGCTCTAAGGCATTCTAATCAACTTGGCATCACCACTCAATCCATTAGGCAAATGTTGCATGAATCTCTGCAGTTCCACCCCTATAAAATGATCATTGCACAACAATTGAAATCCACAGACTATGTACAATACCTTCACAAGTCAGATAAAATCAATTTTTGAGGCAACTGACAACCTTACAGCACATGTGGTTTCAGCAGGATGGGGTGGCGGCCACAAGCATCAACAGCCATTCTTTGTCCTCTTTTTGGTAACCACCTCATATCCAGGCTTGCTAACTCTCCATGCCACCTTAATCCCCAGATTTGTCTATTTGTCTATGTGTGATTATTTTTTGTGGGAACACCTCAAGGCACATATGTATGTGATTACACACCATACATTGGATGAGCCAAAGGAAGCTATTTACAAGGAAATCACCCAATCACCAACTCAATGTTGGAGAGCGTGAAAGCCAACTTCCATGAAAACCTTCAAAACTGTATCAATAAAAACAGACACCAAACAATGAATGTTGCTTTCATGCTTCTGTCAAATCTTATTTCAATACAAACACAATGAAGTGAATAAAATTGGTTTGCAGCAAATGAGTAATACTTTGTGACGTTTTCAAAAACGTTTGTCCATTTTGCCTTACCCTTTACATTCTCAGAATCCTTATTGTCAGAACAGGAACTGTCAATAGGTTTTCATCTAATGTCAGATCAGTCTAAAAATATATTTGACAGTGATTTATCACTACCAAAAATTGTTTGAGTTTTATCCTGCAACTTTGTTGTAACTGAGCCTTAGAATTTTTGATTGCTGGAGGATGGTTTGTCATTATTACTAGGATCAAGCTCACTAAAATAGTCAATTGGCACAGACACTCTTGAATTCAACTTAAATTTGGTTTTCTGCTCACACAACAGCGCTTTGGGAAGCAGTTCTTGTTCCTCACTTATTTCACCTAAACAAATTGCAAAACAACGACTAACAAGCTAACAACTGATCTGTGGAAGATAACTTATAATACAAATATACCAAAAAAAACATCCAATATCTTTCTTAGTTTTTTTCAAAAGCCTTTATGCATCCAAACGTAACATCAAGTGTTTTACCACTACCCTGTAGTTTAACATTCAGTTCATTCAGATGTTCACAAAAATCTGCAAAGAACATCAGTTTTGAAACATCTCCTTGTAGTCAGACAATTCTTGGTAAATGGTGGTCATTTAAGAAGATTTTTATCTCGTGAAAGCATTCAACAAATTGTTTCAGAACAAAACCTCGGCTAAGCCATTGAACATTGTTGTGCATTTTTAATCCTTTACACACAGATCCTACCTCATTCAGTTAAACTTCAAGTTGTCTTTTATGTAATGCCTAAGCAGAAATGTAGTTTACAACTTTGGTAACTGTTTGCATCACTCTCGAAGTTCCTTCAGGCCAGCTTTTGCACATAATGCCTCTTCGTGTATGATGCAATGAAAACTTATCACTGGATGACCAACTTCTTTTGTGAACAAACTTACAAAACCTGCCTTCTCAACAGTCATGCTGGGGGCACCATCAGTTGTAACAGACACTACTCTGGAAATGTCAATTTGACAAGAAGAAAATTCGTTCATAGCAGCCTTACATATTTCGGCTACAGTAGTATGCTCAGGTAGTGTTAGAAAGGCAACCATCTCTTCACATATTTCATCACCTTTGCAAAATCAAGAAAATATTGCCAGCCTAGCCGATGATGTAATATCAGTACTTTCATCAATACAAATACAAAAATATTTGCATGAAGACAAATCTTGTCTCAACTGCATAGTAGTATCACTTTCCAATTTAAGTATCCTATCCTTAACTGTTTTTCTACTCCGAGGCAAATCTTTTAATATGGTAAATAATCTTTTCTTTTTCTGAAAAATTATCAAAAAGAAATGGTGCACACTCTAACCAAGCTTCTTTAATATAATCTCCATCACTAAGTGGTTTTCCATGTTGAGCAATTACCTTTGAAACTTCAAAACTAGCTGCAACCACGTTGAAACTGGACCTGCCTGAGATGAAGATCATAAAATTATCAGGTTGTTTTTTGTTTTGCTGAGTTTACTACTAATTAATTCTCCTTTTTCCTCTTCAGTTTTATTGTTTACGTTATTATAAACACTTTCAAAGTGTCTTTTTACAGAAGATGTTCTACAAACAACCGTTTCGAAACAGAAAATACATATAGCTCTATTTTCTTTCTCAATCACACCAAATTTTTCAGTCCAGTATTTTTGGAATATTCTGACATCCTCAATTGAACAACATTTCTTAGCTGATGATTCCAATATTATGCACAATCTGTAAGGGCAGAAAAAACGTAATCAAGTTCTTTACTAAAAAACAAGATGTGAGCCTAAAATACTACAACTGTAATTAGCATGCACTATACAGCTTCATCAACCAAGCCGAAACGAAGAAAAAATGGCAGCGTAGACAAACGATATTGCATAAGAGTGTAGCCAAATGACTACTACGCTCGTTTTGAGAAAAACTGTTGAGGTTGCAAACTCACTAAGTTGTTACGTCATAATACATTTCTTTGTAGCCATATGGTATCAAACCCACAAAAACAGTTAAATTAAATAATTGATTGTTAGCAAACCAAAATGAAGAAACGGACACAGAGTTTCATACGATAATACTGCAACTTTTAAGTTATTAATTTTTTTATTTGAAGGGAGAAGGATCTCGTTTCTGAAGCCTTGCTCACGTGCTGAATAGAAGTGCTCATGTGCAAAGTTCGTCATGCATGCAAGGGGTTGCCCACCCCTGCTATAGAGCAAGAATTTTTTCTTTTACAAATATGATGCTATCTATACTATAAAGCAATGTTTCTTAACCTGAGGTGCTAGCACCCCCAGGGGGTGCTGGAAAAGGTGACATATGAGGCAGTCAAAGGTAAAAGGGATACATTTGGACAAATGTATTTTTACCAATCTGAGTAGAAATATGATAAACGTTGCAAAGTTGTTTTGAATAAACCAAACAAATGATCAAGATGTACTGCACTTGTCTTTACTTTATCCTTATAAGTAACCAGGCGTTAGCCAATGGCAGGGAGTGCTGGACTGCTAAGGCTTGACCGAAAAGGGTGCTGAGGTAGATAAAGGTTAAGAAACACTGCTATAAAACAATGTAATAAAAACAATCAAAATAAAACCAATTTGTAAAACTGCATTTGTTACATCATTCTTATTTTGTGAGCATTATCAACCTTGATTAGTAAACTAAGTGATCACCATCAAGCAAACAGGAATAATGGATATGCAGAAAAAACATTAACTTTTTATTACTGTTCACAAAAGTTCCCAATGGGTGAAGCTGGTGCAGCCGAGTAAAAAATATTCTTAGCTGTGATGTTACTGATGTGGGCCCTGCAGGTGACATTGGCAGAGCCAGCTACTCCAAATATCAAGCAGAGTTCTGTCTACATGTACGTTTGCTTGAACTCCTCCAAAACTAATGGCCATGCACACATCAAACTTGGCACAATTGATCACCTCTTTGAGATGAGTGCCATAAGGGGGTTTATAACGACATCATTATGTCTCAATAACAAATCATTTTTTTTAATTTGCATTTCTTGACAGAGGAAAACCGTTTTTGCCCAAACTCAGCTCACCAACTTACAAAACTTTTTCTTTTGGGGGGCTAAGATGAGGTTACAGCTAGCGTTTGATTGCACAATTTGTTTTCTGATTTTTTAAAAGTATGAATCGTAGAAATGCAACAAAAAGCTTTTTCAGGAGATATTAACATGGTACTTTTGATAAAAAAATTCTTTGATTTCAGCTGAATTGATGATGAAACATATGATTCTTTTTCTAGGTATTTCAAACCTTTTATGCATGCTTCTCTTTTCTTAAAACGCTTTGAACTAGCTTGATGATGTCATAATGTGTCTGGTATTACTAGAGTAGAACAAAGAAGAAATACAACAGGCAGTAGCAAAACCTAAAACTATTTTCACTGTTATTTCAAAACGGAATATCATATTTACTCAATTATAAGACAATTCACTCATAAGATGGGTCCCATCTTCACCTTGGAAATTTAGACTCATTTATGTCTATTTTCTATTCTCTGTAGACCTCGCCTATAAGATGGCAACCCCCAAATTGAGCCTAAAGTCTTGAAGAAAAATCTCCGTCTTATAAGCAAGTAAACACGGTAACTGAAATGCTGCCTGTTGAAGAATTATACACCACAGTATTAACATAGCAGATGGTCAAAAGACTTGCTTTTTTAGTAAAGCAATGGCAAAGTTACCATACTTTTGCACAGTTGTGTTGCCAACCTAACTGATCTTAATCTGCAACACATATGAATCAAATGTAGCATAGTTAAACAAATTACCAATTTTTAATGTGAAATTTTGCAGGAATTACAACAATTATCCACATCTTTACCACAAAAATCTGGTTGATGAATTATACTCTTAAACCATAATCTGACCTATTGTGATAACTCAACCATAAGTGCTTGATTTTGTGTGACTTTGCTTTTCCTCTAAGCTGCAATTATGCCAAGAACTAGCATTATATATTCAGCCAGAAATTTTAGGTCAACCAAACAGGCATACAATTATGATAAGTCATCAGTATGCCAAATATTTAACAGCTTATTTCCGAAATTGCATGGCAATCACTTTGGTGCCCCTTTACCCCATAGCTTTACATTTATGCTTTCATGTACATGGTGAAATAAACGGAGAAAAGCTTGCGAAATTATTGGCCTTTCACTTGTGAGCAAGTTTACTTTCTAATACGTGTTGAAAACAGGTCAAAGTAGATGTTGCTAGAGACTTCAAAAACCACAGAAGAAATATAGTGGCTATGCATTATCATCCTTGATGTGTTTCTACTCAATTCTCAATAAAAACACAATACTTTGCTTTTGGAACCAGAAGTGGCAATGTCAAAAAACATTACCTTTTTATTTCTCTAAACTACCCATATTCTTAAGCTCGACATCACTGATAGGTGTGCTGCAATTGTAATAACTTAACTGTAAGTGCATCACATCAGGATAGTCTATTCTTTTCCTGGCTGCATTTATGCTAGGACTTAGCAACATGCAGGCAGTCAGAGACTACAGATCATATAAATAGGCATAACACTACAAAAAAATCATTAACAGTGGTTCTAATAATCAATAGGTTATTCCTGAAAATGCATATCAATCACTTAAGCGCTCTTCCATAACTTTGATATGCTTTCAAACACAGGCTAAATTGAATGGATAACAGTTTGGTAAGTTCAAGGACCCCTAAGGTGAAAACAGAACAAATAAGATGTTACCAGGGACTTGAAAAACTGGGAAGACAGGTAGTGCCTGCACCCAACACCCAATAATGTTTTTTAATCAATTTCCTTTCAAATAATGGTTGCACTGTTTTGGAACAAGATTTGGCTATGTCAAAAAACACTGACTTTCATTACTATTTTCACAACTATTAATTGGGTGAAACCAGCACAGCTGGCTGAACCAATATTGTTCATCATAACATGACTGAGGGTCCTGCAAGCAACACTGGCAGAGCTGGAAAGTATCATATATTTTGTGCACTACTAAATAGTAAATAAAAAGACATGAACTCAATTACAGAACAAGATATCAGAATTGAAAGCAAACGCATCTTTAGTACTTGATGTAAACATGACGCAAAAGCAAGTGGTAGCTGCTACACTGCATCATCAGGTGGCAATGTCTAAAATGTGCAAGTACAAAAAAAATTAGATGAAATCACACAACTGAGTTTTCAACAGGTTTGGTCCATTGGACATCTTTTTTATAAACATTTTACATTAAAATACCCTTAATTCCACCAACCACAGGAACCATAGTCAAGAAATTTTGCCAGTAAGATGGTCAAGCTATTGAAGCAAAAATGTATTTCAATAGACAGAAAAATATTGAGGACAGTTTTAAAGTGGCCGTATTACCAGAGTGATATACTTTTAAATCTTAAAGCTTACTCTTCAGATACTCAAAACCAAAAGCATAGCCAAGGTTATAGCCACTACACTTATGTAGAATAAGGTCAAGTGTAGTGTATATTCTATATTTCCAAAAAACAGTTGTTCTTACCCGTTTCATATCAGCTGCATTATTTGTATCACCAGCAACAGGATTAGAGAAGTACGCAGATAGTTTCTGTGGAAATTGCTCACAAATCAATGCAAGTCGTTGCAGTTCAGGTTCAGCTTCAATTAGATTTGCAACATATGTGGCTCCTTTAACACGTTGATCAATGTTTTGATTTGGATCACACATACGAATGAGACATGGCAGTATCTGAGGGAAAATTAGTTTTGTGAAATTAATCTTGGACTCACTTTTTGTAAATCCACTATAAGCCTATCGCCTTGTAAAACTCAATGCAGATTAGCGCTATCTCTACCTACCCAAGCAAAATAAAGCCAACTAATTCATTCATCCCCATAATAGAATATAATTGATTTTCATAAACAAAAGCCTTAGCTGTTCAACCTCAACCAACGCCCATGAATGAGTAGTTTCAATCATTAGCCACTTTTTTAGTGATATCACAAAGACAAAATTTTGTTTTGGTTACCAACACAAATTTTTCAAATGCCATGCTGCACTGCACCATATCTGCAAAGTTTTGGCCACAGCTTACACTGTACTGCACTGCAACTAAACTAAAGCTTTGCTCTTTAAAGAATGGTTGATTTTCATACATAACATGCACAGTATAGAATTGACTAAGTCAACAACTGCATCAATTTATATCTGTTCTAACTTTAAAATATCAGACATAATAGTTGTTGTTAGTTCAGTTTTTAACTGATTTTGTTCCTTAATGGATTTAGCCAGATCCATCCCATTCCTCTGCAATTGTTGGCAGTGGCAAGAATTGAAAATCGCTGGTCATATTTTCTAAAAGATGCTGACCAATGGCAGAGTCACAGTCCGGTTTAGCGTTATTTTGTTTCTGCAATCTGTCTGCTTCAGATCAGCACTAATTGTTATCCAAACCATTTAGGAACATATTGCTTGATGCAATCCTGTAGTCGTTGAGATGCTTGCCCCACATACTACCTTTTACAGTGGCACTTGTATTTAAATATGATAGAGCTTTCCTGAGTAAGTATTTATTTGTTTGTTTGCCTCTGCACAAAAAGCACATGGAAGACACTGGATACAAATTTCATCTTATACCGGGTGGACCAGCAAAGTGTAGACCAACTAGTTACCGCATTTCAGTAATATTTAGGTTATCAAAAATAAACTGATATATCAAATGAAGAAGATATTTTTGTATTTAGTATATTGACAGAGTTATCCAATACATCCTCCTTTCTCTTTGATAACCTCACAGAGACAAGGAATAACCTGATCACACATGGCACACACAACACCTCTCAGAAGTGCCCCTAACCTTTGGTATGCAACTGCCAGTCTCTCTGAACCTTTTTACTGCTTTGTATACACCAGAACGGCTTATTGTACCTTTCAAAATTCCAAAAATTTCAGCAGCTGATAGTCCCTTATGACAGTGCGTCTTAATTATATCATTTAAAGTTTTTACCATAACCGTAATTTTAATTTTTCTCTAAAAATTATAGATTATTAGTAATCTAGAATGATTTCGTTATAAATTTGTAATGAATGAAGTAATACACTAATTAAAAAATGTATTGAAAATTTATTACTGCATTAAATACAAAAATATCTCCTTCATTTGATATATCAGTTTGTTTTTGATAACCTAAATATTCCTGAAAAACCATAACTTTAGTTTGTCAACACTTTTCTGGGCCACCCTGTAAATGGCACAAAAACCAGGGAGTATCAAAGAACCCTTAGGTCATGAAGTCAAGATACTCCCTGACACTCAAATTTGCAAAAAAGCAGTGCAAAAAAGCAATGCAAAAAATACAAAGCACAAGACAACAGCGAAACAAAAAACAAAATAAAAGAAAACAACAAAATAAGGTCAGTGGTGAATTTTGAAGAATATGTATGCTAATACTGAGTTAACATTTTTATTGGATTTTTTGAATAAAACCCAATGCATGGTTTTATGTTTGGAATCCAGTGAGTACCACAGTCTTGAACCTCAGCAGCATTGTTGGTTTTGTCCAAAAATTTTATTCATACACGAAAGATAAAACATGGTTGAATTTACCAATCTTGTCTGATATTCATGTATAGAGGTCAGTTTTTGAAAGGAATTATACAGAATTTTGGTAGATTGTTGTAATGTAGTTTATACACAAATTTGGTTATTTTGAGTTCACACATATCATCCATTTTTAAAATGTTCAATTGGCATCCAATTTTTAAAATGTTAATTGATAGCAGTGTATGCAAATTACAAAAAAACATTGTTCTTAATACTCTGTTTTGCATTACTCTGATCGAGTCAAGCATTGTTTTACTAACAGATTCCAACATAGTGATGTCATGCAGCATTTTACAGTAAACTAAATTGCGATAAGCATACAAAGGTTTCTTTTTTGAACATTGAAGCAAATTTTATAGAGAAAACCAGAATATCTAGCAAGATGCAGAGACAAATTTTGTACATACAAGTCCCAATTTAAGTTTTTTATCAATAAACATCCCAAAACATTTTACCATATAAGCTCTATTTATGACCACTCTGTTTAGGAAGATTTTAAAATCATTATCACATGATTTACATGGTTGTTTGTTAATTACAAGGCAATGAATTTTTGTTTTGTTTAAGGTGAGTTTATTTTGATGGAACCATAAATTGATTCGTTTGAGTTCTGCTGTTACCTTGGTTTCTAGTTGTTTAAAATTTTTGTCTGCCATCATTAAGCAGGTTTCATCAGCAAATAAGGTTGTATCAAAGTTGGAGGCTGATGGTATATCATTTACACACAGTAAAAAAGAGGCACAAGGAAAGACCTCTGAGGGACACCACAAGCCACATTAATCCTGGGAAATACACAGTTAGGAGCTTCTACAAACTGATATCCATGAAATAACTCCAGATTAGATTATGTGGTTCACCACGTATACCAAATTTGTTGAAGAAAACAGCATGCAAACAAATTTTGATGAGCATTACTAACAAATTTGACATAAATAGAGTTAATTGCAAAAATAGTTGATAAACGTTTCCTAAGTCCAAATTGATTTCCACAGAGCAAGTTATATATTTCTAGAAAACTTGTAATACAATTAAAATCAACTTTTCCACTATTTTGTTGAATTCAGATAAAATCGATATTGGGGGATAATTAGAAGCTTGTTATGGATCAATTTTTTTGAAAATAGGTATGACTTCTGCTATCTTTAAACATTTTGGATGTACATCTTTATTGAAGCAATCGTTTATTAAATCGGCAAGAACAGGACCTATTATTAGCTTTGGAGGTTTTAGAAATTTAGTTTCTCCGTCTAATAGCTGTAGAGATTTTAAATTTATCTATATTGCTCATTATTTCATTTGAGCAGGCAAGTGCTAGAAAAAATAAATCTTTGACACTTGCTTTGTTTGGTGAATTTAATTCAGTTAAATCTGAAGCAGGAAACAATTCAGCAATTTTTTTCCCAACATTTGTGAACTATTCAATCAGTTTCAAAGAAATAGTCATGGGCTTGGTTATCATTGCTCCAATTTCAGTTTGTAGTTGTTTTATTGATTTTTGATTGTTTGGTTTTAAGGTTACTGGCTCATTTATCAATTTCCATTGTTGGCTGTTGCCATTATTATTTTCTGTTATTTGCTAATGACAATAATTTTGCTCTGCTTAAGCAATAGTTCTATTCAAGACATTTTGATACTGTTGTTGTTGTTGTTTACCCGACCACTTCCGAGGGAAGGGGGCATGGCGGAAGACCATGGAGCACCAGAAGCCAGGCAACTTAGCAGGGTCTGGACCAGAGGTTGAAAAGAAACAGAGAGTCGCCAAAGAGTGAGTGTCACAAAAAGTTCGTAGCTGGACAGTGCAGAATGAGATGAAAGGTGTCCTGGAACGAGTGTCCACCGACGCTGCAGGAAGGATTCTCGATTCTGCCAATCCTAGAGAGATAAGAATCTAAAAGAAGGCTGTGTCTGTTGCAGCTAAGACAAGAGAGGACACAGCGAGCATGACAAGGGAGCACAAGTTCCTCGGTGGAAATTGAGGAAACCTGTGTGTCAAAATACTTCAAGGAGACAGTACGCCTCCAGTCCGAGATAAGACGAGAGTGGATATGAAAGATAAGAGGAGAGAGACTACAAGGGATTGCAGAGGGCGCAAGTAGCGCACCCCGTCTGGCCAGCTCGTCAGCCAAGTTGTTCTCTGGGAGAAACAAGTGACCAGGGACCCATTGTAGTCTGATAAAACAGGAGGAGAGAGAAGACAGCTCCTGCCAGATCTGCCACAGAGTTTGAGATAAGAGGAAAGATGGAGGAGAGGACAGGGTGGCGAGGACAGAACGAGAGTCAGATAGTAGAAGAGAAGAGAAATGGCAGACTTTATGGTGCTGCCGAGACCAGCAAAAAGCATGCAGAATGGCACGGGCTTCAGTGGAAAAACTTGAACATACTGGGCCTGCTGAAAAGGAAAAGAGTGGCCTCAGTGCCACATACAGAGCAGTTGGCAAGTATGCCGGAGCCGCCCTTGCCACAGCAAAAAGGAACAGAGCCATCTGTCCAGAGTACCAGATCATGGGGTGGAGAGAGTCAAGGTGTGTGAGAGCCGCACCTTGGCAAAAAAGAGGATCAGAGCAGGAGCATGGAGAGGAAAGGGCAAACTCCATCGTGAATGAAGGCAGATTCCAAGGAGGAAAGGGAGGGAAAGCAAGAAGAGTCTCCCTAGACAAGTAGAAGGAAGCATGAGCGGGTGAGTGGACGCAAAAGCTCCCCAGGACGATCTGCAGAGTCTTTCACTCCAAGTCTTGCCAAACCTGAAATAGGAAAGGAGGTTGGGAGACGAAGAGCCCGCTCGTAAGAAAAAAGAGTGAAGTGAGTCAGGGTGACTCAAAGGGGAGATAAAGAAGCCTCGGAGAGAAGAAGAGGGATAGCGGAGGACGAGAGGCAGCCGGTGATGGCATGACTGGTCGCTCGGTGGAGGCGTTTCAATTTGGTGATATTAGTGACGCTTAGGAAAGGAAACCATCCGGGTGAAGCGTAAGTGAGAAAAGACCAAAGAAAAGATTTATACAGAAGGGAGAGGGACTCCTTAGAGGGGCCCCATGAGGAAGCAGAGATACAGTGTAAGGCCTTGAGATGTGGGAAAAACTTGGCCTTCAACGAAGATACATGCTTAGAAAAGGAAAGAGTGCGGTCTGAGGTGACCCCAAGAAAAGTTGTAGTGGGATTGAAACGGAGGCGGGAACCGAGTAGGAGGAGGTTGGGCTGGAGGTTAGCCTGGTGGGGACCCACTGAGAAGAACGAGGCCTCACATTTGCTCAGATTGAGAGGAAGGTACCAGTACTCAGACCAGTGCTTCAATCGAAACAGAGCTCCTTGTGTGGCCTCCACCGCAGTGGGGACCGAAGGGGAGGAGGACCAAATGGCCAGATCGTCAGCGTAAAGAGAACAGCTGACAGAAGAAGGCAGAGAGGCCGGGAGATCATTGATGAAGAGAGAGAAAAGTACAGGGCCAAAAACGGATCCTTGCGAATTACCTTGACAGACTCGAAAGAAACGACTTTTGTGATTTTGAAAAACCACACAAGCGCGCCTATCCGAAAGAAAAGATTGAGTCCAACGAGCAAAGCAAGGAGGGAGGGCAGCCGAAATGAGTTTGTGGAAAAGAGCGGGATGCCTGACAGAGTCAAAAGCTTTCGAGAAATCGATAGTAGAGAGGATCGTCTGAGAGCAGGGCCTGGGTTTGTTAAACCCATCCGAAATGGACTGAGAAAGGTACAGAATTTGATCTAGAGTAGACCGTCCAGGGTGGAAACCGGCCTGACGGGGAGAGAGAATGGAATTAGATTTCAGAAAGAAGAGTAGACGGGATAGAATGATGCGTTCAAAAAGCTTTGATACGCAGGAGGTGAGAGAGATAGGCCGGAAGGAAGCAGGAGAGTCGAGAGGCTTTCCCATCTTGTGTATGGGAATAGTGGAAGATGTCTTCCAGATGGAAAGAAAGGAATGCGAAGACCAGAAAAGATTGAAGATGTGAAGAAGAAAATCCATGCCAGAGCGAGGAAGGTGCTTTAGCATGGGATAGGCAACTTTGTCTGGGCCAGTGGCAGTGGACGAGGAAAGGTTGGAGGCAGCCGCAAGAAATTCCACGGGAGAGAAAGGGGAGCAAAAGGACAAGTGGGACTCCACAGGGCACGTGGCTCGGCAGAGCTCACAGAGGTAGCTTCTGGCTCTGCTATGCAGGGTCTTTGGCTGAGAAACGGAAAAGTGAGATCTTAGGTAAGTGGCATAGACCAAAGCCGATTCCCTGGGAGAAGAACAGTTAGGAAAGTTAAGAGAGGAAGAAGAAGACGAGGAAGATGAGCCAGCAATAGAACGAAAAAGAGAGTGTACAGATTTAGGGTTAGACCTAGGTGAAAGAGAAGAGCAAGTCGTCTGCCATGCCTCAGCCTTGGCAATGACTAACGAGGCGCATCGAGAAGCGGAGATGTAAGCCTGGCGATCTTCATTACTTCCGTGAAGGCAGCAAAAGCCTTGCATCTTTCACTAACTGCTTCTTCTACCTCAGCAGACCACCAGGCTTTAGGAGGGCGTTTGATGCAGCCGAAAGGAATGGAAGATTTGGCCGCATTCAGTGCCAGAGAGGTAAAGAGAGCAGCAGCAGAGGAAAGAGACGAGTATTCCTCTGCTGAAGGGCAGTGAGAGTCAAAGTAGGAGGCAAAGCCATCCATATATCCAACGGATATATCCACAAATTTTACATTGCCGTTTACTGCAACGTTTGGATTTACCCCACGATAGTATATAAACATTTTTCTATTAAAAAAATAGTATCAGCAAATTTCAGCATTAAAAATTATAAAAAAAAACCCTTAAAAATTCCTAAAATTAAAACTTTTCAGAAAATTAAATTCATTCTTGGATATAAAACAAATAAAAACATTTAAATGCAGTAAAATTACGCAGCAAAAGGGTTAAAGCATGGATAGAAGCTCCTCTATCAGCTGCTGCTCCAAACAACAACCTAAAGCTTTTCAAGAGTATTCAGTCATATGCTAGCATTAACAGTGCCGTGTCAAAAGCTGTTTTGAGCAAGTTTTGTTCTCACCTATCGTATCTATCAAAGGAACTTGTGGCCCTTGCTTTTTTTGATGTGTCTGTGTCTGCCAACACTAAAAGGCTTATGGTCAAAGCAACAAAGGAACGCAGTGAAACAGAAGATGCCCCCAAATGACAAGTGATTAATCCTGCAACATCTGATAAATTGGAACTGTCTGACCTTGTCACAAGGGGATCACTTTCATTGTTTCAAAAACTTGGCATATCCTCCAAGTTCATGGAAAAGGATCCTGACACTTGGCAACATTGTGATGATTACTGTGAGACATTAAAAGTGGTTAACACACTTACTGTCACAAATGATCATGCTGAACGAGGAATAGCACTCATACAGGAGTACAATCGTATTCTCACTCATTGTGAAGAACAGAGACAATATCTTCTACAGGTGGTTTCTGAACATCGAAAGCAATTTCCTAACTGTAAAAAGTCTACACTAACAAGCTGAAGAATGTGCTAACAAACAATTGTTTACTATGTTTAGTGACTCATATAATTCGTTTTCCAATCTATGGACTCCAGCTGGCTAAGCCAAAGCATGTGAACCAGACTCTGTGGGATTATTCAGTGTTACGATTCTAGCTATTGTTCAAAAACAGAACATTGAATTCAGTTTAATTTAAAGTGTAGTGTCAATATAAACGGTGTCTGTTTTGATATGTTGCTTCAGTGCATCTATAAGAAATTTTTCCATGGTGTTTTCTTTACATTGTTTCTTTAAATTACAGTGCCAAAAAGTATCACTGCATTTGGAACAAATGAATGAAAAACATAGATTTTTTATTGAAAATTACAATAATTTTGAGAAAAAGTCAAAAGTATCAATTTTTGCATATTTTGCTAAACATGTTTCTGAATATCTGTTTATTATGTTTAACATGGATACATTGGATAGCCACAGTTATTCTACAAATTTTAAGTGATAAGACATGGTCTTAGGCTTTGCAGGTGAAAAGCTATGACTGATTTTATGTTTTTACCCCCCTAAAATGAGTGACGATATCCACCCAAACCTTCAACGCTGATGTGCAGGTTCTAAACCTTGTTCAAATGACTTCAAACTTTCACAAAACTATTTTTTTTATGGATTGGAAAAGGATTAGGGGTTTGGAGTAAAAAAATTCACAAAAAATTTTTTTCAGTCCTTATAAGGGCCACCCTAGTGTCTATAAACCATGCCTACATAAATTTTCTATTTCAATCCACAGATTTTCAACAGAGTGCAAGTCTATGTTTATATTTTGGAAAGCAATAAAAGAAATTGGATTTTTAACATGCAAACCCACACCTCCAGCAAACGTTAGACTATTTTTATGAATAAATTTATAGCTGTCAATATCAATATCCAAATAAAGCTTATTTTCATGCAGCTTGGTTTCTGTTAAGGCAATAATATTGGGTTGGTAATCTAGGTTAGAAATATGGTAATGTAGTGTCTTCAAAAATTTTTGTGAGCTCCTAATATTGAAATGAATCATAAATAAATATTCTAATCTATTTAAAGATTTAGTATTAGCATTGGCTGAAGATAAATGGTAGTAGTAATTAATTTTTGCAAAACAGTTCTTTATCAATACTAATGCCATTATCATCAAAAAGGGTGTTTTCATTATTGCTATTCAATTGACTTGTCAAGGCTCTGAAACTGTTTTCATCTGTACAACTAACAAAACGCTCAAGCGATACATTGTTCGATTGCCAGTTTGTCTGATTGCAGGAAGCTGCATGATTGATAGTGGTTGCACAATCAGCATTTTTATCAGTACCAAAACAATCAGTTTTGACACCTGCTAGAATTTCACTGAGGTAATTGACATTATCTCAGCATTTGCTAAAATTAGGTACATTTTTGGCTTTCATATTATTTACTGTACTGGTAATAAAACTCTGGTTATTTTGTATGATAAAGATTCAGTAATATCAACTGAAATCGAATTTGCCATTTTAAGTCTACATTAAGGGCAAAATCTAGAATTAGGTTCATTTGCGTTTTTCAGCCTCATCATACAAATCATTATTAAACAACAACAGTCTATATCCTAGTTCTTAAAAATCAAAATCGATACCAATTCTGAACATCGATACCATCCATCCAGTGAATTGACAGTAATTCATCTTCCAATGCCTTTGTCAAATTTGTCTTTTTCAGTGGGACAAAAATTTGGCGTTGCTCTTTTCACTTCAATTTTTTCGTTGATAGTATGAATAGACACAAATTTGCTATTGGTATCATTTTTTATGTATGTCAATAATTTCGCTTGAATTCCTGTTAGATACTCTGTGATAAACACATTGTTGAACTTTTCATCATTAACTCTCAGCTTGGATTTGTTGAATATAATCTGGTTTCTTTTTTACATGAAGTAAAATGTACAATTATTAGGCATGGTTTCACATTTGCAGTTGATTCTTTTTTACCCAATCTGAGGGCTCACTGAATATCTACTTGTTTACCTATTGATGCATTTAGCTCCTTAGTTACCACCGTTAAAGTTTCTTCCCCCATAATCTTGACTCTTTGTTAATTCAGGAACACCACGAATTCTCAAATTTTCCCTTCTGCCATATTGTGCTATTGATCTGCTTCGAATAGAGCCGTATCAATAATTTTCTTTAAGAGTTGATTTTTCTGTTTCATCTCAGAAAATTCAATTTTGTCAATTCTAACTCTTTTTTTAAATATTTTATTTTCTCAATTAAACCTTTGACTGATCTTGTATTTCTTTCAAGTTTTCTCTATCTTCTTCATTAAGACCCAAATTAACTGTCAGTTCTTTACTTGGTTTGCGATTAGAAGGCATGTCTGTCTCAATCCATGCTTTTAGCAGCAGAAAAAAAACATGTTCTTTCTTCACAACTGCAACTGTGCAACTGAGTATTAGGTAGAACATCCTTGCAAGCTACTGGCAGCATACACTTTGACATAAAGAGAAAAACAGGTGCTAACAAAACCATAGCAACTTTTCATCTGACAACATTTTTAGGATAGTCATTGTCCAGTAATATTTTTTTGATCCATTTTATTACTCCATTGAGTCTACGTTTGATGCAATTCATTAGAGCATGATGCACTAAAGTAGATATTAAACTTTTTACATTTATAGGGACTACAGCACTGTAAATACTGGCCAGTGAAAATGGATTTCCAGTACACACTAATTTCAAACTGATATCTGTTCTTTTGATGTAGACATCAAGAAACGGTAGACATTTATCTCTCTAGTTTTACAAAGTTTGTTTATACTCTCAAACTGTTTTGATAATTGCGACATAATTATTTGGCCTCTTTCTGCTCTTCCTCTAGCATTTCACTATTGCAAGATCTCTTACTTTGGCACGCATTACTATGCCAGCAAAATCATTAGCTTGTCTTGATTGCCTACTGTCCAAAATAATGAGATAAAACAACTTACTCACTCTAGCTCTCTCCTTTTTGATGCAATACCGCCAATGATGAAAGCATCACAAAAAGCTTATGGCTAAAACATTTTTTCAGAACTATATGAGATTATTCAATTTCTCAAATGAAGATTATTCAGATCTAATAAAGAGTTCAATTCAAAAACTAATATTTGTGATTTTAATTTAAAACTTAGCCGCCATGCATGGTAGCCTACACAGTCCCATATATAAAAAGTTCTGTGCAGTTACTTTTGAGCTTAGTATTGATCAGCAGATCAGTTCTCTGTTTTATAACAATATACTGCATATTTCGGCATATAAGACGACCCCTAAAGTAAAAAAAAACACCCTTAAAAATTGGCTGACATCTTATACAACCTATATAAAAGTCAGACCTTAAATTCTACATGCAGATTTTTTCATTTTACATGAAAAAATCAGTATCATTTTGGTTGTAAATAAAAATTGTTTGCTCCAATTTTGTCACCTTGTCTTATCTGACAGTCGCCTTATACACTGAAATATATGGTATGTGTCATACAAAATTACTTCTCAGAGTTCAGTCACGAACATTGTACATAAGCTATTTGTATAACACTTGGAAATGTGAAAACAAAAGTTTTTCAGTTTTTATATGCTTTTTCAGACTAGTTTGTTCGGCTTTAACTACTTTCAAAGCACTATGATAATTCAACGTCGTGGGAATAGGAAGTGATGCATAACCAGTTGTACCTTAAACAGCCCTAACACATCAGTTATTTATCTCCTTGAAGTCAAACACAGACATAATAGGTTTAAGTTATGACAACTTATTAGCATGTGGAAGATGTTATCTTGGATTTCTTTCAATTAGTAGTACATCCAGCAGTTAATCAAAAAGTGTTTTTACAGTAAATATTGGTCTGATATCGGTTTAAAAGAAAGCTTTTATCACTGAATGAACAGCAGATGTTGATGAAAGTGATATCTAAGTATGGTAGGCCTATCGTTATACTAAAGCAAAATGACAGATTACAAATTTTAAAGCAATTAAGTTTGCAAAAACCCCTAAAAAATTTCTCGATTTCTTATCTCTGCAGCTGGTCAAGGTGCTACTATTCCATTCACTAGACTTATTTTTGTGTGTATAATTTTATCATTATTCACTAGTTTCGATCATCTGGCATTCTTTCAGTTTCAATCACCATTTTATCAGGTAAGTTAATGCCAACAATATGACGTTGCACATAGCAGTATTGTCAAGTGACTGAGAAGAGTTAAGGTTGTATTCCCAATCCAGCACTTGCCAGCAACTCCAACCTTAACCCCACTAAAAAATATGTCTTAGTCGCTGTGATGTTGCATCTGTCATTAAGTTTCCATTGCAAAAATGTGGGTCAAAACCAGCACAATATTGAAAATTTTATACTTCACAATGTTATGAAATGGAAGAAAAATATCTTATGCCATTTTTAGACAAACTCGAATTACATAGAAAACTAAGAGATCAATGTTAAAAACAGACCATTACAGTATTTGTTTAAGCATTAAATAAAGGAAAAGTCATTATCTAATGGTATTAACAAAAGCAACTAACAACTTTTCATCATGATCAACTTACATTTCAAAAAGATTACTAACTACCTAGGGTATTAGCATTAATTGCAGGGATGTGGACGCAGTTATTTTTAAACCACTTCTGGTTCCACACCTATTGCTTCCACTAACAGAAAACGAGAAAACGACCATTGACAATTTTTTTACCTTCTGTGGGTGTGTAGCCTGCCTTCTCCTACACTTTGTCATTTTGAGGAAACAAAAACCTTCATTTATTGCTACTACTTTACCTGCTTCACTTGAGCTTATTGTTCCAAACTACTCTGTGTTTCTTTTTCTTAGATACTAGAACTCGTGTTGAATGTAGAACAGTGCTTTTCAACCTTTTTGTCATTGCAAAATCCCTAATGTACTTTTGTGTTTGTCACAGAACCCCCACTCACAAAAATTTAGAAATCATGAATTGCTTGTAAAAAAATTAAATATTTCGTTACTACCAGTGTTCCTTTTAAACGCGAAAAAAGTGTGAATTTGCAAAATTATGTCCGGCAGATTCGCAGTCAAAATTCAACAGTGCATAAAAAGTCCAGCAGTTTTTGGTAACTTTTTCCATTTGTTAAAACTTTTGCAATTTTCAACCAAATGTTTAATACGTGGGAGACGATAATTTGGAATCAAAGGTTGGACCGCCGCTTTTTTAGGATAGTTCAATGTCTTGCATAAACATCATCTTGGTGTGATGGAACAGCAAGTGATGGCGACTTGAAATATCGCGCATGCCATTAGCACACTTCTTTTGCATTACAAATCAACCCCAAGCACGTAACGTAAAGTAACCGATTTCGTAGGCCAATTTCTATTGCAGCTAAAGAGCAGTAATAGCAACTAGCTCCCAAACTTCACTTTAATACAAGACATTAGTTTTCGAGGGAAGTTTGAAACTGGAATTGCTTAACTACTTTATGTTTTCTTTACGCTTCAACCCTAATTTCAATTGGGCTTGTTAAGATAAAAAAGCGCATAGCTCTCAGTTTCACTTTAGCACAAAAAACGTCATTTTGTAAACTAGAAATAAATAAACTTTCACTAGCTATTTTTAAAAACTAAAAGTAAAAAAGAGTATGACTTCTAAACAATTTTAGTTTTAAATCCCCTCCAGAATTTTTTAAAATTAAATAAAGCTGACAGCTATGTGCTGTGATAGCTTACCAGTCATGATTAAAAAAAGCCTTGAAAGGAGAAGAAAAAAATGTAAAAGTGCAATTTCGATTTCTAGCCTTTTTTTTATTGCTGGAAAGATAATTTGTAATGCAGTAAAATTTGCTTATGGCTTTAGGGCATTAAAAAAAATTGCTATTCACTATGTACCATTTCAAAATTGTCTTTTGATCCAACATTAAGGTGTATTATCTAATCTGGTTTACCAGTGTAAAGAAAAATTATTAAATAGCAGAAACTAACAAAAGGTTGTGTGTTGTGAAAAAAAAGTTTTTGTGAAGAGTAATTGTGCGTGCACGCCTATTGCAGTCTTTTACCTGTTGTACACAGTGGGATCGAGTAAAGTAGGCAGGGTCAACAAAATTTTTTTTCCAGAGGGGGCAGCCCCCTCAAAAACGCAGCAAAACTGTGGGGTCGTACATGAATAATATACCTTAATATTTTTTGCAGTCAGTACCTCTCAGTGAAACCCTGTAGTTTTATGTGTGGTTACAAATATTGGCATTTCAATTTTTCTACTAGCCTTAAAAGCTGCATTTACCAAACTTGTGTGTATTCGCAGCCATAAATTTCTCTAGTTTTTTGCTTTGGTCAAGTTTCAATTGATTTTTGCAAAAATCAAAAATTTCACGTACAAAATATTTGCAACCTCTTTTCATGAATTCGGTAAACAGTTAATGACTATTTTGGCATCTGGGACAAAACTTTATAAAAATTAACCCATTTGTTTTCCTACGTAGTTTGTGAAATTAGTTGACTAGACTAAGGTAAAAGTTGTTATCGTTTATCATTAACATTGCATCCTGAGATATGTTTTATGAAGCAACACGCACATAGAATGACTACAGCATCATACTCAAAAATCTTAGATTTTTTCTTTCAAGTTGCGTAGCTTTGGTCATCAAATACTTTCCAATTTTAAATCAAAAGTTTACTTGCTACTGCAAATCGCTGCTGTTTAATTGATTGCGATGGAAAAATGTAACTCGTTAGATTATTTACCATAATCAAGCAACAATTGAAGTTTGCCAGTAATTTTTGTTCTTGTGTCATAGCCGTGGCAGCCTGCCTAACATTCTACTGTTTCATAAAAGCAATATTTCTCATGCACATGTCGTGCTTCGGCAAAGGATTAATTTTACTTAGATGCACTGTTTACCAGACATTCTGAAATACTTACAAATTACTCTTGCAAGGGTCACAGAGTTTGGGTGACCAAATTTAACTTAAATTAACTTATTAAACAGAAATAGCAAAGTGTTTTGCTGCCGCCACCACCTTTTAGTAAACGTTTCTGAACTTTAGGCTACTCGTTTTTGAACTTTTTAGGGCTCACATAATCATCCTAATTATTACGTCACTGAAGGGCATCTTCACGGTTTTGCTTCTCCTCCTGGCAAATTTTGAAAACTCAGTGCTTACGCCCATACAATTGCTGTTCGGACTTATTTTTAGGTCATCTTTAAAAGTATTTGATGCACTGTTAACTCGACTTCCTGCTGCAGAAGATGTAGCATAGTAAACAAGATACAGCTCGCCAGCTGGCATCTTGATCGGAATAAAAAATAAAAATTATTTGTAGCAAGAGATGATGGCCTACGTCAGTGATTTTTAATCAGTGGACCATGGTCTTCACTAAGCTAGTACTTTATTTTACCTTCACATCAAATGAAATCACAAAACTTTTTCTTCACTTGTTTTTTTTTTATTTTAGTTGGACAACACTTCTGAAATTTACTTTGATAACTTTTTGAGATTGCTCATGAAAACGAGAAAAATATAACTGGGCCACATGACTCAGCGCATTTCAAAAATGGGCCAAATGCCAAAAATGGTTATGAAACCAACAAATGCAAAAATGCTCATGAAAACGAGAAAAAGATAAAACCAGGCCACATGCCTCTGTGCCTTTCGAAAATGGGCCAAATGCCAAAAACGGTTGAAAAGCACTTAACTAAAAAAAGTGTCATATTTGAAGTATGTCTGAGGGAAAATAAAGGATGCCATTATACATACATCAACCAACGTTATGGGCAAACTATAAGCTGTGCAAAGGTAGCTTGGCATATCACTGATTAAATTGTATGTACGTTTTTTTACAACTTCAAAATAAGTTACTAAGGCTGGTGTAACCGTTTATTCAGCAATGTCTGCCAAAACTTGTCTGGCGGTATGTACATTTAGTAGCAATTTCGCACTTGCGCCAGCGGTTATGCACTTACCAAAATCTTAAGAGAAAACACTGGTTACTACACATCAAAAAATAATTACACACTTCATTGAATAAACAGTTATTACAAGTTCCTTCACTACTTACAAACACTTTTACAACAGCTAACCTAATGCTTCTCAGATCTAAACTGTATGACCACATAATACAACTCTCAACAACAGCCTGTCATCACAACCACAAATTACACCGTATAGCACTGATTTTCCCTCTCTATTCTCAACCAACTCTGACTTCGAGTTAGCTTTAACTCTAATCATCAATATGGACTTTCTGTCCATCCCCAAAGCACGTATTGACTCTAATCTTTCTGAAAAATAAAGTGCGAAATTTCTGTCATATATACAGTATATAAAGCAAGCAAAATTGAGCTGCAACAATCAACAGCCGTCTCAACGTGGTGGTGCCTTTGCCAACCTTGTTTGGGTTGGGTCAAAATGGCTGTTGGCCTTCCAGAGGGTCCCAGTTGACCCTGACACTCCCCTCACACAAACCATTTTTTTGCCATGCTGCTCTCTGAATGACTGCAGAAAGGTAGAATGCAGCTACTTTAAAATCGACCTGTCTTCTCTTTTCTCCTGCCTTTTTCTTGCCCATCTTCTCATTCTTCTACTCCTGTTGAGCAGCAACATTCATCCTAACTCTTGCCCTGTCTTTTCCTGTTTAGTGCGCTAAAAACGTGATCTGGCAAGGTAGGTCAGTGCAATGTTGTACATGCTCTAAAGGGGTTCATTTAAAGTGCTCACTACTCTCCTTCTCTAGATTCAGAACTCTTGGCAACTCTCACTACTCAAGCTGCCCTTCCAGCTGCATCCCTGCTTTTTTTGCAGATTCCACACATACCAGCACTGTGACTTCGTCCTCGGACTCCTTCCAGCTGGTACACCTCCACTGCTCAATCTGGCCCCCTCTGCAGATACAGCACTCACATCCCACCATCACCTTCAAACCTCTTATTCTCCTTGTGCCCACTTTATTTCTTCTCCCTCTGCACCCTCACCAGCGCCTCATGCTCCTGGCTGTTTCTCTTTACCTCCTGCTTCTTCTTTCCATCTTTGACTCCCTCAGGGTTCTTTGATAGAATGCTGCAGGTCTACGAGCCAAGAGCACTGAACTGTTACACTTTCTTTCAACTCATCCCATTAATTATTTATATCCAGAAATCTAACCTTAATTTATCTTCCTCTTTTCTGGATCCCTGGATTCTCTGCTCTGTGACCTGATGATACCCACTCCCGATCAGGTATTTTTTCTACTGATGTCATAGACGCTAGCAACAGCGCCATCATTTTCTTCAGGCAAAGCTTATCCTTTTCTGAGCTTTCTACCTCCCCTATTTCTTAGCTTGATACCTACTCTGATTATGTTGTTGTTGTTTACCCGACCCCTTCTGAGGGATGGGGCCATGGCGGAAGACCATGGAGCCCCAGAAGCCAGGCAACTCTCCAGGGTCTGGACCAGAGGTCGTAGAGAGACAGAGAGTCGCCAAAGAGTGAGCGTCACAAAGAGTCCATAGCTAAACGGTGTAAAATGAGATGAGAGGTATCCTGGAGCAAGTGTCCACAGACGCTGCAGGAAGGATTCTCGATTCTGCCAATCCTAGAGAGATAAGAACCTAAAAGAAGGCTGTGTCCATTTGCAGTGTAGACGAGAGGGAACACAGCGAGCATGATGAGGGAGCACAAGTTCCTCAGTGGAAATTGAGGGAACCTGGGTGTCAAAAAATTTTGATGAGACAATACACCTCCAGTCCGACAAAAGACAAGAGTGGATGCAAAAGATAAGAGGAGAGAAAAGTTGCTAATGTCTACATTCTACAGTCTACATTCTACAAAACACTGCAAATCCTATATTTTTATCCTAAAGGTAGAGGAATGACCAGATTCTTTTTGGAGATCAATTTCTAAGACAGTATTAACCTTGTGTAAACTTTGCCAGCCTAGGAATTTAACATGCTACCCTTCACTTTGCACATCACAGCTCTCCATCACTGAACACAGAGTTGACTCAAAAGAGCCGCAGGTTGGCCACTCCTGCTCCAAGTGATTGACATCACCAACTATGATTAACTTAACAAGTAAACAGAAGTTTAATTTAAAGAATATCATAGTTCTTAAACCAGCTTTACCTTTTTTTGGATCACGTTTTTTTCCAGGCCTTCCACTCCACTCCTGTATATTGAGGTCAAAGAAGTAGCAGCATACAACTGAATATCAGCTGGCTGTCCACGTGATAGCATGTCTATTAAAAGGCGGACAACTGGTACATTGTCTACAGCCGCTAAAAAAACGAAAAGTAAATGCAAAGAAAGTAAAAAAAGATTCTGGTTCCTAAGTTCTGTTCATATCAGTGCTCTGCACCACTGTACCATGACACACAAATAAAAAGTCGCAAGACAATAATGATGTGCCAGACTGTAACTGTAATCTGAACATACTATTGAAAAACCAAGTTTTTTTATATTTTGCAAATATGAACATCACAATGGCTAGACAATTTGCCTATTCAACCACCTACTGCCTAATGAGCATTTATTACAAGTTAAATGCTTTCATCTTTGAAAAGCACACTAGTGTCAATAATCCTCAGCATGTTTCTTGAAGTCGATGCATGGTCAGTTAGCTATCCCTAATCAATGTACTACGATTTTGTTTGTTGGTGTTTGTTTGACTTTTTTGTGTGAGCTAATTCATTCATTTAAAAAAATTACAAAGAATAAGCAAAAATTTCATATCTAGTACAATTTAAAAAAGTTTTGTAAAACACAACCATACAATGAATAAACAGGGATAACGAAATGTCCCAAAGCCAAATTTCTAAAAGGGAATTTTTTACTTTACAATACTTCCTAGAGTTCCATCCCATTTTTTAACTTTTCTGCAAATGATTATAAATACTTAAGCCACATAATACATAAATATACAACCAAAGCCAAACTCACACCAATTGCGCTAATCAAAATAAGCATAAATACTTTATCAAAATGCTAATAAATCATAAAGTGCTTTTGTGTTTCATTATTTTTAGTCACATTTTTGGTTGACGTTTATAACCTTAATAAATATGATTTATAAAATTTCACTGCACTTAAAAAGAAGCAAAATTTAGTTTGACTATGGTGTCACTTGCATTTACAAAGTTTTCAAAAAGCACCAAAGAGGTTTAAAATTTGCTACGAATAGATAATGGCAGCTCAACACATTTCCAAAATTTCCTAAAATGTAAGGTGAATATAGTCACTTCCATTAACAGTCACTTTGAAAAGGAAAGAAAAGCTAGGAAAGTGCTACTTTAGACCAAACAATTTGAATCATTACTTGTCAAAAATTACTTCATGTATTTCAACTAATTATTCAACAAACAACTACAACTAAATTAAATAAATAGGTTTAGTTTGATACAATATCACTAACCTGACATTAAAGTCTGGCATGCATAAACATCCCCACAGCACATCACATCTATTGCTTTCAAAGCCTTTATTCGAACTCGAATCATTGGTGAAGCAAGCAACTCTGCCACATATGTGATTGCATTCATGCCATGAAGTATCTTTAGATACTTGGAATTCTAAAAGCATTACTAGTATATTCAATAAAAATGAAGATGTCAACAATAGATAGTTATTAAAGTGCAACCATTCAGTTAACGTTAAGCTTAGAACATAATGAGTCATTGTGAATACTATACATGGTAGAGTAGAATATACATCCTGGGTCATGACCAAAGGAGAAAAATACAATAAACATTTTGGGCTTATTCATAGCTACACTCGCATCATAAACACTGCATCAGATATATTGGTTAAAATGTAAAAAAAATAAGCAATGAAAAAACGCTAATAGTTATCACATAAAAGTGTCACAAAACTGTGGTTTGCAGGCTGGAAGCGGCCAGTGAGGCTAGTGCTTCCAGCTTATAGCAATGCAATGTAAATGAGCTAAAATGCTATTACATATAAGGAAATATATATTCATCAAATGTAAATTATCTAGTCTTTAGGAAATCTATCAACACAATTACTTGTATCTAAATATGATCTTAAATAAGATCTGTGTGCAAGTGCTCCAAGACTCTCAGGTAAGAAAAGGTAAAAAACAGTACTTTTTATCTTTTAAAAGAATAGTTAAGGCAGGGTTTTTCTTAAGGAAAATGTTAGGTGCACGATATAGACCTGTAGGGACCCGAAAAATATTTGACTAATTTAAAATTATTAAATGTGTTTTGCTCTCTATTACATAAACATAATTTTCTCTGATTCTAGGAACCAGAATGTCATTTTTAGGGACCCAGAATGCTTTTAAAAAAACCCTAGTTAAGGATTTCACAAATCAGGAGAAAAGGGTGCATTATCAAAGTGCCATTAATACCAAAATAAGAGCCTTTATTTTGAACCAACAAATTGAGAAAAAAATAGGGCCCTTCACAGTGTTCCCTCTAAGATTTTAGTTAGTGCGTAACCGCCGGCACAAGTGCGAAATTGCTAGCAAATGTACGAAAACCGCCGGACAAATTTGCAGGAAAAGGAAAGTCAAAACTGTGACAATGCGCTTCGATGACGTAATATTTAGCGTGACTGTCAGCTCCAAAATGTTCACAAACCGGTACCCTATCGGTTATTATAAGGCGGCGGCGAAATACCTGGCTATTTTTCTTCAGTAAGTTAACCAGTTAAGTGCGTATGACACACTATTGTGTCATGACGTTTTACTTCGCTCAATGCGTATGACACTCATAGGTGTCATGAAGTTTTTCTGCTACAATGCGTATGACAAACTGATTTTACACTTATAATGCGCCTGACACCATATTGTGTCATACAAAAAAATGGATTCTCGAAAGAGAAGTAGATTGTATGATGCAGATACTGCTTCTGTTGCCTTGCTTGAAGCTTGCAAAAAAATGGGGAAAAAACGTAAAAATTAATTCCACACTGAGGGAAGTGAAAGCGCTTTGAAAATTACGCACTTAACTGGTTAATTGTGGTTAAATTTGGTCTCAAACTTTACAGCCTTTGCAACAGTGTATCGTAAGCACTTTGGAATGACAGGTTAACAAATGGGCGTAAATAAAATTAGCCCTTTGCCGACGCCCGACATGAGCATGAGAAACAGGACTTTTATAAACTAATGCGATGTAAGATAGGTTATTACTATGACAAAACAAAAATTACTTGCAAACTTTAATTGTTGCTTGATTACGGTAAATAATAATTAAACAACTTACATTTCTCTATCGTATTCAATTAAACAACAGGTTTTTGCAATTGCAAGCAAACTTTCGATCTCAAATCGGAAAGTATTTGAAAAGAATTCAAAACTAAAATTGGTTAGAAGTCATATTCTTTTTTATTTCTAACGAACAAAAACTGAACCATTCCCTCGAAAAATGGTGTTTTTTGTATGAAACTGAAAGCGAGAGCTATGTGCTTTTTTATCTTTGCAAGCACGATTGAAGTTAGCGTTGAAACGTAAAGAAAACAAAGAGTTCAAGCAAGTTTTGTTTCAAACTTCCCTTGAAAAATGATGTCTTGTGTTAAAACTGAAGTTTGAGAACTGCTTGCTATTACTGCTCTTTAGCTACGATTGCAATCGGCTGCAAAAAAGTAAACAAAAAAAATTGATTTCACTTTAGGTTAATTGCTGGAGAGATCATTCGTTAGACAAAAAAGTGGCAACTGCGCGCGCGATATGTTAAGTCGCCGTCACTCGCTGTTGCGTCACAGCTGCGCGATGTTTGCGTGAGACGTTGCACTGCTTTGAAAAAGGGTCTGTCCTAACTTGGATTTCTTTTCACTGTCTCCCATGCATTTAACAATTGGTTAAGATTTTGCTTAGAAAATTGCAAAAATTTTAACAAAGTGAAAGAGTTACCAAAAACCGCCGGACATTTTTTACGATTTGTTGAATTTTAACTGCGAATCCGCCGGACATAATTTCGCAAATTCGCACTTTTTTTGCGTTTAAAGGGAACACTGGCCCTTCATTAAAAGAGGCTAAAATTAGGATAAAAGCAATTATTAATGACATAATGTAACTTCGCTGCATATCAAAAATATCACTTTAATCACAATACTTCTTTGTTTTTGTGTTGAGCAAAGTGGAAATCCAATTTGCAAGTCATCAACTCGTATTGCTGTCTGGCCTTTTTGCAAAAAAAATTTGGTATAAAATAATACTTCCTGTAAAGTAATGAACCGTGGGGCATTTACTCACTTTACCTTGCAACAATAAAAAAGTATTTCACAAGTGCATTCCTGAACACACATTGAACGATTAATAGCTTCCAACATGACACGAAGCACTGTAGGGTCACAGAATAATTGTTCTTGTTTGTCAGAAACTTTTACAATAGTACGGATACAACAAACACAGGCTTCATATAATCTAAAAAAAAATACAGATTAACTGTTCAAACAAAATGCAAAAATGTGATAGAAAGCTACTATGCAATAATCTTGCACCAGTGTCAGTCAATTTTGGTTCTAACATAATAATACATCGTCATGGAAATAGGAAGCAATGCATAACCAGTTATACCTTAAAAAACCCTAACAAATCAGTTATTGATCTCCTTGAAGTTAAACATAGACATACAGACAAATCCGGTTAATTGCATAGACAATTTGCCAAGCTCTTTTATGCAATTAAGTGGATTATGCATTTATCCAAAATTAGTATAAAAAACAAATAAAGCATTGCAGAAGATAAAGTAATGTTTAATCATACACAACATTGTTTCAATCACGTAAAATACTGCGAAATAATCATGTCTTTAATGTTGTTTTAAATGTTCTCTTGTAATTGTTTTTCTAAACGAAAAAATGTGTTCATATCTTCACCATCACATTGCAAACGTCGCCGAATTGTATCAAGAGAGTTAAACACCTTTATATTTTTTGGCAAGGTAATTAGAATTGAATTGGCAGCGCTTACTGACAATTGCAAAGCACACGTACAAATTTGTGCTTGCAGACTGTAAAAAAATCTGCTGCAAAATCAAATTTTGCAAACATGAGGGATGCCGCCTGAATTTGATCACAGAAATCTTGCAGCATTTTTTACAGTGCACTACGTGCTCCCACTGCACTCTTAATTAGCGTCTGTCTTTCAAAAATGCCAAAACTTTTACTGAAGACTGATTTTTGTCACTTAATTTTGCAATTAACACTTTGGTTAATCAAATAACGAGCTTTTTTTCTATGCAATTAAACAAATTATGCAGTGAACCTATATGCGATTAACCAGACTATTTTCTTAAAAAAAAAGATAGACTATGGTTTGGGATTTACAATTCTCATGCAATAAAGCATACTGTAAAATATTTTTCACGTTATTTTATTTGTAAGCCTTTTTATTTTAATGGCACGACACGGGAATTGAATCCATGACATAAAATCTAGCATTATTTTGTAAAACGTAAAGTTTGAGTATTTTGTGTTCAGTTGAGTGTAATTTACCCGAAAGCCACAAGTTTAGCAACCAGTTTTGAAGATCGTATATAAGCTTGCCCGTTCAATTTAATGATCTGTTTTATTGGAAACGTGCGTTTTTGACAGTGCGAGTTGCCTGTCATTCTGTTATTTGGAATTTATCCTGTTTGTCAAGTTGTTACTCCAAGTGGAGATTAAGTCCCGCTACGAAGTTTAATTGTATCACCGTCTGATCATTGTTCGGTAAGTCCTATACGTTTGAGTATCGTTAATTCATACTGTATGAAATATTATTGAAATTCCGAGTTTGAAACCAATAGTGTAATGATTCTGTTTACCCTGTTCTATAAATGTAAACAACTTACTCAGTTAGCGCTGTTACTGTGTCGTGCATTTGGTGTTTATGTTTTGTTATTGCAGAAAACCGTTTCTCTCGCCATCATCCTTTATTTGTTCCTTTCAACAACTCATTTGTTCTCAATATATTTTTGGTTAACTATTATTGGACTTTTTGTTTACCGGAGCAAGACGAGACGCGTTCATTCGAACCTCCCGTAAAAGCACGATTTTTGGGCGTACTTTTACATCGTTTTCGAACAGACGGTTACACAACTTCGTTCTGGTGAGTCTGTATTTTTTCCAATTTTAATAGCCTAATGGAGAAGATCACTGTACATAGTGAAGTTTACCATGTTTACCAAAAGCTGCGAAATCTCTATATTAGAGCAGAAAGTTTTATGTTGAAGCCAGATGGTTTGAACCCACTACGTTCATTACTCCCTGATATAGAAAAATGTTACAAGAAGTTTCCAAACGTTTCTGAGACTATTGGTGACAATGAGGTTATTCCGGTAGTCGAAATTACAAAACAAGACGTGGTAATTGAAAAATAAAAGTTCGACAGTCAGTCTAAATCTTGGATAGCTGACCTTCTTAAAACTGTCCCTGTCAGTTCCACTAAATCAGTTGCCTCCTCCATGAAAAGCTCTGCATCAAGTAGCTCTTCTCGTAGTCAAAAAATTATGAGTTAAGTGAAGTTAAAGGTTGCATCAGCAGCCATGAGTCAAGAGACTGTCAAAGTACATGAAACCCGACTTCGAGCTCGTCAGCGAGCTGAGCAATTAAAACGCAAACAGCAAGAGAAAGTGGAGTTGGCAGTACGAAAGGCTCGTGAAGAAGCAGAGTTAGAAACCAAAAAAGTTGAACAAGAATTGCTTGAAACTGAAGAAGCAGCAGAAAAAGAGCTGCGTCAAAAGCAACTTGAGTATGAATTGGCCAAGATCGAAGCAGATGCTTGGAGCGAAGTTGAATTTCAGCATGAAAAAAAGTATGATTTCGCAGATCCAGTGAAATTCCGCAGTGATAAGCAGAGAGCTGATAATCTAGTTCATTTTAAAGAAGGTTGTCCTGAATTGACTAGCAAAGAATATTTTGATCAGCTCAATAGCACCGTCATGCCCCCACTAATGAGTGAAGAAAAGCAACCTGTTTATAGTAGACCTTCTATTAGAAGACCTCTTCAACAGCAATTCACAAACAATGTCAAATTAACGAGTCAGGAAACTGGACCAAAGTCTGTTTTCAGTAGTCACCTAGATGGATCTATGCACGAACCCCGTAAACGTGAAATTGCAATAGATGCGCATCACTTAACAATCCCTAGCACCCAACATATGATTAAAACATCTAGCTTGAGAGGACGGGATCGGCCAGTTCCACATGTCCAAATCCAAAAGTTTGATGGCACGGCTATGCATTATTGGGCGTTTGCACATCAATTTGAAGCGCATGTTTTGGGTAAAGTTGATGAATGTGAACTTTTCCCACTTCTTTATCAAAATTGCGAAACTAATGTCCAGCAAAAACTGAATCACTTGTTTAATCAACCACCCGCTACTGGCTTTCAACTAGCATGGGATCTTCTCTATGACGAATATGGGCACCCTCATGAAATCGCACGATGTTGTGAAGAAAGTTTGACCTCTATTTCGAAAATTGCCGATGACGATAGAGAGAAACTTAAAAGTCTATCGAATCTCTTTGAAAAGTGCTGTGTTTCTTTGGAAAACATTGGACAGGTGTCAAGTTTAGATTCTATGCACGTGATCATGGGTGTAGTGAACAAGCTGCCGATAAGTTTGAAACGAGCATGGGTTGAATACTCTGTTCTTATTGAATCAAAAACGGGAAGTCGAGCACGATTTATTGACTTATCGGAATTCATTTCTCAAAAAAGCCGAATCGCTAATTCAATTTTTGGACGAGAAACCTTCCCGTCTCGAACCGAATCCCAACGCAAAACTACTTGTTTATCTGCCATTTCACACTCACGGAAAATTGACTACTGCAAAACTGCAACTCAGGTTTCATGCTACTATTGCTCAAAACCTCACAAAATTTCATCGTGTTCTCAGTTTTGTGAGCTCAGTTATGACGAGCGCTATAAATTTGTCAGAAATAAAGGACTGTGTTTTAAGTGTATGACAGAAAGTCATAGCGTCAAGGATTGCAAATCCAGAGGAAAGTGCTCAGTATCTGGATGCACTGGCAATTTCCATCATACATTGTTGCACAAGCCGCCATCAGTAGTATCAAGAAAGTCTGTATCAGATTCCACCCAATCCGTACAGCTGTCCAGCTCAATCAGCAGTTCAAGTGTACCAGTATATCTGAATGTAGTACCAGTCATAGTGAAGTACCTTGATCGAGAAGTTGCAGTATACGCTTTCCTAGATCAAGGATCTAGTACGTGTTTTTGTGATCAGTCTTTAGTGGAAGAACTGCAAGCCACTGGCCAAAAACGAAAGCTAACACTAGCCACATTGTCTTCCACTAAATCTTTAGATACTGTCTCCATTAGCTTTGAAGTTGAAAGTCTTGATGGAGTAGAGAGAATAAAGTTATCAGATATTGTTGTCGTGAATTCTATACCTGTCAGTCCAAACAAAGCTCCTACCTCTCAGACCCTAAAAAGGCATTCCTATTTGCAAAATATTGAATTTCCTTGCCTAGAAAAACGTCAAGTTCAACTCTTGATAGGAGCCAATGTTCCAAAGGTGTTTCGCGTGCAATCCATTAGATCTGCTCCAGATCCCTCATTGCCCGATGCGGTGAGATCGCCTTTAGGATGGTCACTTCTCGGACCTTGCTTGGATGATTATCCAGTTGCCTCACAAGAAAGCGTAAACTTTATTTCAGCAAAAGTTGACAATTGCTTTGCTGATAAAATCGATGCACTCTTTTTGAAATCGACCAACAAAATTGATGGTAATTTTGTTAACACATTGGACGATTCGGACGACCAATTTTTCGACAAAGAAGTTTCTATTGAAGACCGACGAGTCTACAGTCTGTTTAAATCCTTGGTAAAGTTTGTCGATGGGCATTTTGAGCTTCCTCTACCTAGGCGACATGACGATCAAATTTTGCCCAACAATAAAGAAATGGCTTTAAAAAGATTAAAACCTCTTGAGAAGAGATTTATACGTGATAAGAATTTCAAAGCTCAATATTCGGAGCAGATTCAGAGCATGATCGACAAAAACTATGCGGAAGTAGTCGATGAAACACGAAAGAACTTTTCCAATCGAACATGGTTCATACCTCATCACGCAGTTGTTAATCCGAAAAAGTCGAAGCTTAGAGTAGTGTTTGACTGCAGTGCTGAATATAAAGGTTTATCATTGAATAACTGTTTAATGCAAGGCCCGGATTTAGTAAACAGTTTAGTAGCAGTGCTTACTCGCTTTCGTAAGGATAAAATAGCAATTGTTTCGGACGTGGAAGCCATGTTTTACCAGGTATCAGTACGACCAGATCATCGGAACAGTCTGCAATTTTTTTGGTGGCCGAACAGTGATATAAACAAAAAGCCCATTCCACATCGTATGAGAGTACATCTTTTTGGATCTACATCATCGCCCTCGTGTGCGTCATTTGCTTTACGCCAAGCAGCTAAAGAATTTGGACCGGAGTTTGAACCGTACATTGCCTCTGCAATTGAAGAAAGTTTTTATGTTGATGACTTTCTTATTAGTGTCCCCAATATTGAAATTGGAATAGAGATCATAAAAGGTGTTAAAACCTTGTTGTCCAGAGCTGGATTTCATCTCACCAAGTGGTTCTCCAATCGTCAAGAAATAATGGACGCTATACCTGAAGCGGAACGATCACAATCTTTCATGATCAACGCTCTACAAGGCAACACTAAAGAATGAGTTCTCGGCGTTAACTGGGATATTGCTGAAGATTCTTTCTGCTTTGACGTCGAATTACCGTGGAAGCGCCGCAACAAAAGAGGAGTTTTGGCAACTATGAATTCTTTATTTGATCCACTTGGATTCTTAACTCCAGTGATTGTTGAAGCCAAACTCATTTATCGCAGGTTGTGTGAACTTGAGCTAGAGTGGGATGAACTGTTGCCCCAAACAGAACTGGGTCGATGGGAAAGATGGATCGAAAGTCTAAATTTGTTAAAAGAAGTTTCTATTCCTAGATGGATTGGTTTAAAATCAGATATAGCAACTCAAAACTGTCAGTTACACTTTTTTGTAGATGCTTCCAAGGAAGCATATGGTGCAGTTTGTTATTTACAAACTATTAATTCCAATGGCAACGTTAACTGCTGCCTATTGATGAGCAAGTCCTTTTTGAGTCCTAAAGATGAGACTTCGATTCCCCGCCTTGAATTATTGGCCGCAGCTGTCGCTGTTAAATTAAATGTTACGCTAACCAATGAATTAAACTTGTACTTAAGACCTTCGATTTTTTGGACAGATTCGGCTATTGTCCTCCACAGTATTGCAAATGACCGGAAACGATTTCCTTTGTTTGTGTTCCGTAGACTTTCTTTTATTGCCGAACACACTTGCACTGCAAACTGGAACCATGTACCTACCAAACTTAATCCAGCAGATATATTAAGTCGTGGGTGCAGAGCTGACCAATTTGTGAAGAATAGACAATGGGTTAACGGCCCCAAATTTTTAAAGGATCCGCTGAGTTTATGGCCTGATCGCTTTAAAAGAAAAATTTTGGATCCTGACGATATCAATCTTTTTAAAAAACGCACTTCATCAGCGGTTACATTTGCAGTAAACGAGATGATTGACCCAATTTCCCGACTTATTTCTTATTTTTCGTCGCTGTATAAGCTAAAACGAGCCACTGCATGGTTACTTAAATTTAAAGCTTATTTAATGCAATCAATTGATAATAAAAAAGAGAAGCAAAAACTTCTTTCACTTGCTGATTTAAAAACTGCTGAAAACGAACTTATCAAAAACGAGCAGCGTCAATATTTTGGTGAAATCTTATCGAGAATTAAGCAAGAAAAGCTTATTTCGTCCAAAAGGTGTATTGTTGGAAAATTGAACCCTATTCTTGTTGATGACCTGCTTAGAGTTGGCGGACGATTGGGCAAAGCTCCTATTTCTTGCGATGCAAGACATCCGATAATTTTACCCCACGTCTCCCACTTAACAGAATTAATAGTTTTTAATTGTCATGTCATTTCAGGTCATTCCGGCATAAATTGGACAATGAATTTCTTGATGCAACGCTATTGGATTGTGAAAGGCACTAGTGTCGTTCGACGTGTTATCAACAGTTGCACTCAGTGCCGACGTCGATTTGCCAAGCCAAATCTACAGCTCATGGCAGAGTTGCCATTCTCACGACTACAAATTGATACCCATCCCTTTGCTTATTGTGGTGTAGATTACTTTGGTCCATTAATTGTGCGACACAAGCGATCGGAGATAAAGCGATATGGGTGTTTATTTACATGCCTCACCACTCGTGCGGTCCACATTGAAGTTGCAGCAGACTTGTCGACTGACGCTTTCATCAATGCTCTACGTCGCTTCATGTCCAGAAGAGGACCGGTTTTTCACTTCTATTCTGATAATGGAACTAACCTCGTTGGTGGCGAACGTATTCTACGCGAATCGTTGAAAGAATGGAACCAGCAGCAAATCGAACATTATTTACTGCAACGTGAAGTACAGTGGACATTTAATCCACCCAATGCTAGCCACATGGGAGGCAGTTGGGAAAGAATGATTAAAACCATTTGTCGTATTCTCATTTCGCTTTCAGGAGAACGTGAGTTAAACGACGACCAGTTACAAACGTTTTTGCTTGAAGCAGAATCAATAATCAACTCGAGACCTCTCACACCAATTACTATGGACATAGATTCACAAGAGCCATTAACACCAAACCACTTACTCAAGTTGTATCCCGCGCCCGCTTTACCACCTACTGTTACCAGCAAAGATGACTGCTATGCAAGAAGACGTTGGCAGCATATTCAATTTTTGGCTGATAAATTTTGGACTAGATGGTCCAGGGAATATTTGAAAACAATTGTTTCAAGACAAAAATGGTACCATTTGAAAAGCAATTTGAAACTGAATGATGTTGTTTTGATAGTTGATGATGCGTCACCACGCTCACATTGGCGCCTAGGAAAAATCACCAAAACCTTTCCTGATGAACACGATGTAGTACGACAAGTGTTGGTTAAAACCCGCAGTCATGAAGTTAGACGTCCCATACATAAACTGTGTTTAGTATTACCAGCAGATCTTCCGGTCCCTCCTCGGGAAATTAGTGATGACCCATCTACGAACTTGGGAAAATAAAGGTGTGATACAACAAAAATATTAACACTTTTATAGACAATACAACAGATTGTTGTGCATGCAATTCGTACAACGTGTTTACGTAGTAAAACGTGAAATATATTTATTTTTGGTGATCTTGACTTTAATTTTTTTTGTTTTTTGTTGTGGCGGGAGTGTAAAATATTTTTCACGTTATTTTATTTGTAAGCCTTTTTATTTTAATGGCACGACACGGGAATTGAATCCATGACATAAAATCTAGCATTATTTTGTAAAACGTAAAGTTTGAGTATTTTGTGTTCAGTTGAGTGTAATTTACCCGAAAGCCACAAGTTTAGCAACCAGTTTTGAAGATCGTATATAAGCTTGCCCGCTCAATTTAATGATCTGTTTTATTGGAAACGTGCGTTTTTGACAGTGCGAGTTGCCTGTCATTCTGTTATTTGGAATTTATCCTGTTTGTCAAGTTGTTACTCCAAGTGGAGATTAAGTCCCGCTACGAAGTTTAATTGTATCACCGTCTGATCATTGTTCAGTAAGTCCTATACGTTTGAGTATCGTTAATTCATACTGTATGAAATATTATTGAAATTCCGAGTTTGAAACCAATAGTGTAATGATTCTGTTTACCCCGTTCTATAAATGTAAACAACTTACTCAGTTAGCGCTGTTACTGTGTCGTGCATTTGGTGTTTATGTTTTGTTATTGCAGAAAACCGTTTCTCTCGCCATCATCCTTTATTTGTTCCTTTCAACAACTCATTTGTTCTCAATATATTTTTGGTTAACTATTATTGGACTTTTTGTTTACCGGAGCGAGACGAGACGCGTTCATTCGAACCTCCCGTAAAAGCACGATTTTTGGGCGTACTTTTACACATACTATGCGATTATCTGATATGCAATAACTGGATTCGTCTGTAATGGGTTCAAGCTATACTGGTACCACAAATACAACGACTTGATGGACATGACAACTTATTAGCATGTGGAAGATGTTATCTTGGATTTCTTTCAATTAGTAGTACATCCAGCAGTTAATCAAAAAGTGTTTTTACAGTAAATATTGGTCTGAAATTAGTTCAAAAGAAAGCTTTTATCACTGAATGAACAGCAGATGTTGATGAAAGTGATATCTAAGTATGGTAGGCCTATTGTTATACTAAAGCAAAATGACAGATTACAAATTTCAAAGCAATTGAGTTTGCAAAAACCCCTAAAAAATTTCTCGATTTCTTATCTCTGCAGCTGGTCAAGGTGCTACTATTCCATTCACTAGACTTATTTTTGTGTGTATAATTTTATCATTATTTACTAGTTTCGAAAATCTGGCATTCTTTCAGTTTCAATCACCATTTTATCAGGTAAGTTATGGTGAGATATCTAAAACCAGTGCCAGGAATATGACATTGCACGTACCAGTAATGAAACCTGTCTTTTTGCTAAAGAAAGTGCACAAGCCTTCCATAAAGCACAGGGTAAAGTAGCCAACCAAAACATGAAATATCAAGCAAATGCAAAAACATAAATACCAATAATAAATGAATAAACAATGTTTGATTGATTAGTGGCTGTTAATTGTTGGATATTTTTAATACATTCATATCATGTTTTGTAACAAAAACCAGTATTTGGGAAAAAAGAATGAATAATAATTAATTCTTTATCTTTGTTGATAATTGCGAAAGCATATGCAAGTGTTTTACTTTATTGCTTTTTACAACTTTTTACAGCATTGTTTAGCATGAAAATAAAGTTTATTTCACATCATTTTCAACTTCTTTGTTAGGATTAGACCTAGCTGAATGAAACATTTGACTTGTTGCTATTAAATCGGTATCTGAAAGACTTGCTTCTATATAATTATAAATCATCTTTTGCTGTCATAAACATGACTTTTTCATTTTACAGCTTCTCCAAAAGCTGGCAGTCTAAAAAAATGTGAACAAAAAAATTGGATCAAGTGCATAAATTTCCCCATGTGGGGAAATCTATGCACTTGATCCACGGGCAGTGGCTATTTTACACTCCCTTCCAGTGTACATTGCCCCGTACATTTACATACCAGGCCTGCCCCTTCAGTGTACACTGCCTTTCTTTTAATGCCCTGCCAGCTGAGATTCGAACCCGCAACTTGTGCTTGCTGGATTTGATGCTGTTCTAATGTTCTTAAGAATAAACTTGATAACTAACTGGGGAAAATTTTGCACTTGTTGTTGTCTTGGGGAAAATTTTGCGCTTGTTCCAAAAAATTAATTATGATATGATCTGTAATCACCAAGATTTTTTTCTCAGCAAATCTAAAATTATGTAATTGGTGTACAATTTTATTTGTGGTAAATGTTCACCAAAGCAAAGCCGTTAAAGTGCTCTTCTCCCGTAGCATTACATTTACGGCTGCATAACTGAGAAAATGAACGTTCTGCTGTGGCTGCTGTCACTGTAAAGGTCAACATGATCTAAACATTTAACAAATAATAAATAAAACTATACTTAATGATCAAAATTAAGAAGTATACTTGCTACTTACAACTGTTGGCATGATCAACAAATTGTTAAATATATGCTATTAGTCAAGCTGAGCATTTAATAAGTTACATATTTAATGCCTGTGTTATGTGGCCATGTTAACATGAAACTACAGTAGCTTACAAAACCATGTAGTCACAGAGGGCAAGGCTACATCAGAGCTGATAAATTAAATCCGGTTTTTCGAAAGAATGCTTAATTGAGTTTGGAATTCTAGCTTGAATTTGGAGATGATTTCAGGCTTAAGACATAAAGAGAATGATTTTGATAAATATTTAAGTATAATGGAGTGGTTTCTGATGCCATGCCACTTTATAACCTATGTAAATACCCAAGTGTAATTCTTTATTTTTTAATTTTGGTGGAAACTACTCAGCCCAACGACAGCTCTGGGCTACAGGTTACAAAAAATAAGCAACAAAATGGAATAGGGTAAGTTTTGAAAGTAGTGTTTGTAACAATCAAAATTATTTAAGACTGCAACATTTTGCATCAATTGATGCTTATATTTTATTTATCAATTGATGCCTACCTTTAGTGGAATGCAAATGTTTGGATAAATTTTGAGATAGCATACTTGATATAGCAGATGGCACAATGTCTGATAGAACACTTGCAATTTTAATCACCCATTTTGTCCTCCAGCAATTAAACTCTACTTTGACAGTAAATGGTAATCCAAGTTCATGAATGTACAAATCAATCAAATTGACAACTTTGCACCCCACATCTCAATGATCACAAGGATAATATAATTTTCTAGATTAAATTATTTGCAAACAATGAATATTTTGAAATTAAACTTACGTCTTTTTTAAATGAAGAAACCAATGCAAAGCACTTTGCAGTTTTCTCAAAACTTGTATTAATTTTTTTCAAATTGACATAAAATGGATTCAACAAAAGGTAGGAAGATTTTCTCATGATAGCTTATTTTAATTCACTAACAGAAACATCACTTCAAGTACTGCGAGCCAAAATGACAATATTAGTTTCTTGGCCTAACTTTTGTACTTCTTGGAAAACTGTGAAGTTCTTTGCTGATGTGGTTTCAATTCTATTATAAACGCTTTTTGCATCATTTAGCATAGAAAAGCATGAGAGCACATCCACATTTTTAGTTTAAAGACTTTTGAACAGAATGTTAATTTGATTTAAAACCCTCTTCAATATGATCAAACTAACCAAGAACACCCAATTGCAGGGATAGGCAATTCAGAATAACATACTATTCTAGAATAGTAAAACCGAATCCAGAATACCAAATCTTTTTGTCTGCATTTAGCACAATCAACATGAAAGCATTTATTAATTACAAGTTTACAACAAAAGCTCAATCAGAGAACGAGTTTATTGCAGTGCAATACAATTAAGCATTCTACATGTTTATCTTTCAGCCAAGATCGCAATTTAATGCATGCATCTCATCAATAAGGATGTTTGTGTCTGTGTGAGTTAATTTTCCATTGTTCCATGCAATTGATACGTTTACAATAAGAAAATATGTGACTAAGCAAAGTGATAAAGCTTCTAAGGATAAAAACTGAATCCTATTATCCACTTTAAAGTGGCATTTTTGATTCAAATAGTTTAGGATTTGGTATTTTGAATTGCCCATCCCAAACAAATTGCAAAGACAATATTTAATGTCACAAGTTTAGTCAGCTGCTGCTACTACATCACCACAGGATTCAGTTAAAAAAAAAACTTGAATTATTAGTAAGTAAAGGTAGCAAAAACATCTATAGATTCATGGCATTCAACTTAACAAGTTTCTCAAAGCGATTTCAAGCATCAGTTGTTGGAGTTCAACATCAGTGCATCAAGTGCTTTTTTCAATTAATTTCTTTTGTTAGCAATGCTTAAAAAAATACAATAACATCTTGCACTGTTTTAACTATTTTCCCATCTATGCAATTTGACAAGCTAATAGTCAGTAACAAATTGAGACGATGGGAATAACAATGAGTATACATGCCATAAGGCACGATCACTTTATTACAGCTTAAACACCATTTAAATGACCTGAGAAGTTGGCTGTGTCAGCATATCCTTGCCAACCATGGTAGCAGGGTAAATCTTAGTTTTTGAAGGTTTTTCAGCAAAACTTGCACTAGACCTACACATGTCAAATCCTCCACATCTACAAATAGGAGAAATGTTTCTCTGACCTCACAGTTTTCATGTGACTCATCCTCAAGAACATAACGCAAACATATTGACAGCTGTTATTTACTGCATGTTCATATCTGTAGTCTAGTCTGCAGTTAAAGTAAAGCACTTAGCTTTGCAAATGTCTTCTTTTATTTTGAAATAAATTTCAATAAATCCTCCCCCTTGTGCATGACTGCAAACGAGCCATTTGTTTTGCACTAATTAATTTGTTTGAAAATGAAGGTGTCCAGCAAATCACCAATTACAAGACATATCAAATTGTTTTGACAAAGCACAAAATCATTCGTTTTGCTCCAACCTTTCACTGACCCTTGTAGACATGTTAACCCCAATATTGGTTTTCAATTCACATTTTTTTATGTAAACGCATGTGCTTCATGGCATGGCATTAAACAGCATGAGTCCTGTTACATGAGGGTAAAATGTTCTAACATAGTAAATTAATGAAGGATATGCTTTATTGAAAAAGTGCCACACAAAGAAAGTCGTATTTCAAAAATAAAACTGCAATAAAGCAAGGATAGGTAAAACTATTACATGGGTTTTTGCAATCAATAAATGAATCAATATTTTTGACTTGAAAATATCTTAATTTGCCCTAATGCAAGGCTATATATAGGCCTACATAAAAATTTATTAAGTAGCCAAAATTTGAATATATCTGCTTCTTTTTGTTTTGGATGCGCTGGTGATCATGTTTACAAAAAATAATTCACCTTTTTGTCATTTGTTATTGTTTAACAAGGAAGCAACTGAACGTTTTTTGAGCCTTGCCTTCAAACCAGTTGACTGTAAATGCAAATGATTATTTCTGCGATGGCTGATCAGTGGCTTCATGTAATGAAAAAAGAAGCGTCAGGGTTCTTTATGAATTTGTAATGTAGTAGTGAGATTTTGCAATATCAACATGTATTAAGCAAATAACATTCTTGATGTTCTAGAACAGGGGTGGGCAAACTTTTTAGCCGGAGGGCCGCATTGACCATTTCGAGGGTGGTCGGGGGCCAGGGCTTGTTGTCAATTTTGCAAAATCTTCTGGCAGTGTGGTATGTCAGCACGCAAAATCGGTGGTGTCTCTAAAAAAAAAAAAAAAAAGTCTTCACCTTTTCATAGACGGTAACTGCCTGATTGGGGGCAATTGTGCCTTGTCAATCCCCTTGTATTTATTTCCAAATGACAAAGTTTCAAAAAGTGTTTGTGGGCCGCACAGAATGCTCTCGAGGGCCTTGTTTGCCCACCCCTGTTCTAGAAGATTCTGTGAAAACAACAAGCAGCGACTATAATGTCACAAGTTCAAAGTTGCAAGTGTCATCACTGAAATGCTATGTCACAATCACAATCTTACAATCAAAATTATGTAAACAAGTTTGGCTGAACTAAAATGTTGTAAGCAAGTTTGGCTCAATCAAAATGCTGCAAACAAGTTTGGCAACACAATCAGTTACATAACATCACAACAACAGCTTTTAAAGCTGCTGCAAGTTACTATTCATGACAACTGGTACTACATAAAACAATTAGAGTCTAACCATGCAAGACAACACCATGCAATATTTTGTTGAACAAAGAATGTAGTGAACCGCAGCTGTATTATCTCTAATCTCGGGAATAAGCTAAAGCTTTAAGTTCACTCAAATTTTTGATGTAGCTAATATCTCAATAAAAAAGTCATCATTTTTGATTAGTATAGTTGATTACAAGTCAAATTGAATTTGGTCAGCTGTTGTGTGAAAATATGTGCCTTCACGTGAAGAAAGTGTATGATTAACCAAAGTACTGATTTGCCAAAACAAACAACCTAAAAAGAATTATGATTCACAAAGTATTTCAAAAAAATACTATGATTTTGCATTCAAAAAAACTCATACCAAGAGCAAAAGAAATTCTATTACAACAAATTTATGCTCTAACTTACTTCAGATCTTGCTGATGTATGCCCATAAACAAGGCATTCATAATTCCACTATCAATTAAGTGAGTTAGATTTGTGTCCATTCCTTTTGCAAGACTTCCTAATATCACAGCACAGTGAGTTTTTAACTGAACATTGCATTCTTCTTGCTGCATCAAATAAACCAATCTACAAAAATGAAAATGAGATATGAAAATAAATGTGCATAATCTTCCAGGATCATTTGTTAAATTCCTTTTCAGAGAACATCCATAAGTGACGTACAAATTGTTACATCACCCAACAATGTTTGCAGTGAATTATCTCCTTTTTTCTAAAGATAAAAAATGTTTATTGCCATAAGTTATCTAACAGAAATAAGCGTATTGCTTGTTGCACTACTTTAGTAATTGCTGTTTATAGAATATGCTATGGGGCCACTATTGTGAGACTTGTAAAAATGTAAAAAAAGTTGAATAAATCTAAAGTATACACCATCATAACATAGATCTTGAAAAAATTTTGCAGACAATATTTGAGCTTTCAAGCTTATGTGATTTATGAAATATGGAGGGTTGTCTATGAGATTTTAGGCACTTTATATAGTGATTATCAAGTGAGCGCATATCATTTTAATGAATTTTTTGTTATTTAAAGGATTGCAGTGATGATTTAATAACGAAAATTGATAAGAGTATGCTTTAAGACCTGCAGAACATGATTTTGAAGTCAAATCTTACAATTTCTTTTGAGAGAACAGTCAAATTAATATAATAAAAACGTGATTTTTGTTTGGACACTAGATCATGCTGCAACTACATGCAAGAAAATGCCAAGATGCATCTTGCAGAACGTATTGGTGTAGGCCTTGTACTTTCAAAAACTCTCGAACATCCTTTTGGCAAACCAAGTTTGTATTTTTTCAATTTCTATTTGATCAGTTACTAAAGTCACAAATTTCATCTCACAAAAAATGCAATGACAAAATAGAGTTACAAGATTAGATGGAATATAATCACATGGAATGGAATTACATGAAATTACTCAAAACCTAAAATTAAAAAAAAAACTTATGTGATTTATAAATTTACTTTGAATGATAGTTGACCAGAACCATTCATTCACATGCTGTTGTTGTTGTCACCCGACCCCTTCCAAGAGATGAAGACATAGCAGAAGATGATGGATCCCCAGAAGACTGGTAACTCTCCATAGCCTGGACCAGAGATCATAGAAAGACAGAGAGTTCCCAAAAAGTGAGAGGTGCAAAGAGTTCATAGCTGGACAGTGCAGAATGCAATGAGAGGTGGCCTCAATCAGATGACAGCAAGCAATGCATGAAGGATTCTCTACTATATCAACTCTAGAGAGTTGAGAACAATACACAGTGAGCATGACAAGGGAGCACAAGTTCCTGAGTAGACACCAAGAAGACCTGTGTGTCAAAGAATTTAGATTAAACAGTATGCCTCCAGTCTGAGAAAAGATATGAGTGGATATGAGAGGTAAAAGAAGAGAGACCACAAGGCATTGCACAGGCCAGAAGTAACATACCCGACCATGCCAATTCATCAGCTGTCTCATTACCCAGGAGAAGTAAGTGTCAGAGGACCCATTGTAGCACCATAACAAAGGATGAGAAAGAAGACAGTTTCTCCGATATCTGCTGGAGAGTTTGAGGTAAAAGGAAAGATGGAGGAGAGAACAGAGTGACAAGTACAGAGCAAGAGCATCAAGAGAAAGAGAAAAAATGGCAGACTTGTTAGGGCTACCAAGACTAGCAAAGAGACTGCAGAATGGTGCAGGCTTCAATCTTGTTTTTCATGAGATTGAACCTGAAAAAAAATTGAACTAGCTGGGCATGCCAAAAAGAGAAGTGTTGTCTCAGTGCCACAAAATGAGCAGTTGGCACAAACGCCAAAGCTGTCTTTGCTAAAAGAAAAAGAAACAGGGCCATTCGTCCAGATTGTTAGATGAGAGAGCCAAGGTGAGCAAGAGCTGCACCTTGGCGAAAGAGAAACAGGGAGCAAAGCAGGAGCATCAAAAAGAAAGAGCCAGCTACACAGTCAAGAAAGGTAGGCGCCACAGAGCAGAGGGAGGGCATGCAAAGAGAAGCTCCCTAGAAGAAGGAGAAAGCATGAGTGGGTGAGTGGATAGAAAAGCTCTCCAGGAGGATCTGGAGAATCTTGGTTTCACACCAAATCTGGCCAAACCTGAAATGGGAATAGGGGCTGGGATACAAAGAGCCTGCTCATAAGAAGACCAAGCATAATCAGTCAGGGTGACTCTTAGTGGAGGAAGAGATTCCTCAGAGGGAAGTGGCATAGGGGAGGACATTAGGCAGTGATTGATGGTACAACTAGCCACTCAGTGAAGGCACTTCAGTTTGGTAATGCTAAAAAAAGGAAACCATCCAGGTGAAGCACAAATGAGAAGGGGCTGAAGAAAAGCTTTATACAGAAGAGAGAAAAGCCCCTTGGGGAAAGAGCAGAACACCTTGAGACAAAAGAAAAACTTGGCTTTCGGCAAAGATACAAGTTGAAAGGAAACAGTGTGGTTGAAGGTGATCTCAAGAAAAGTTGGAGTGGGATTGAAGTTGAATAAGAGGAGGTGGGGCTGGATGTTAGCTTGGTTGGGATTCACCAAGAGGCCTTAAATTTATTTGGAGAGGAAAACACCAGTACTCACACCAGCACTCCAGTCAAATCAGAGCTCCTCATGTAGCCTCCACTGCAGCAAGAACAGAGAAGGAGGACCTAATGGCCGGGTCGTCAGCATGAAAAGAACAACTGACAGAAGAAGGCAGAGAAGAAGATCATTGATGAAAAGAGAGAAAAGTACAGGGCCAAAAATGGATCCTTGTGGCACACCTTGACAAACTTAAAAAAAAACGGCTTTTGTGATTTTGAAAAATCACGCTAGAACATCTATCAGAAAGGAAAGATTGAATCCAATGAGCAAAAAAGGCCAGCCAAAATAGGTTTGAGAAAATAGGTGGAATGCCAGAGTCAAAAGTCTAAAAAAAATAATCATGGCAAGAATTGTTCAAGAGACAGGCTTGCGTTTGTTAAACCCACACAAAATGGACTGAATAGAAAGAAAATTTGATTGAAAGTGAACTGTACAAAGCTGAAATTGGCACGGTGGGGAGAGAGAATGAAGATAGAAAAAGGAAGATCATTGATGAAGAGACAAAAGTACTGGGCCAAGAACGGATTTTTGTGGAACACCTTGATAACCTCAAAAGGATTGCCTTTGGTGATTTTGAAAAATCACGCTAGTGTGTCTATCACAAAGGAAAGATTGAATCAAACAAGCAAAGCAAGAAGAGAAGGCTAGCTGGCATTAGTTTTGCAAAACATAGGTGGGATGTCAGACAGAGTCAAAAGCCTTAGAGAAGTCGATTGTAGTAAGAATTGTCCAAGAGCCAGACTTGAGTTTGTTAAACCCATTCAAAATAGACTGAGAAAGAAACAGAATTTGATCGAGAATAGACCATCCACCAGCATGGTGGGGAGAGAGAATGGAGTTAGACTCCAGAAAAAATAGTAGATGCCATAGAGTAATGCGTTCAAAATGAATTGAGATATAGGAGGTGAGAGAAATAGGCCAAAAGGAAGCAAGAGAGTCAAGAGGCTTTCCTATCTTATAAATAGGAACAATAGAATATGTTTTCCAGATGGAAGGAAAAGAATGCAAACACCAGGAAAGATTTTAAATGTATAAGAAAAAAATCCATGCCAGAGTAAGGAAGGTGCTATAGCAAGAGATAGACAATTGAGAGGTTTGTGGCAGACACTGGAAATTTAGAGAAGGAGATAGGCAAGTAGAAAGAAGGATGAGGCTCGTCAAAGCATGTGGCTCAGCAGAACTTAGACCGGTAGGATCTAGCTCTGGTATGCAAGGCTTTGGACTGGGAAACAAAACAGTGAAGTTTCAGGAAGTTGGCAATACCAAGTTGGAAGACGGAATTTAATAAATGTCTGATTTGATGAGTGATAAAATACTTAAGTTAAAAAGCTCAAAATTTGTATGACACATTTTTTCAAGAACGTCAGTGTTACAAAAAAATAAAATTAAAAAATCTACAACATATCATGAACCTTGCTTCAAATTTCAAAACAAAGGCCCTAAAGCAAAGTGTACACATTATTTTAAGAGCTTACTAATTCATACCAGTACCTCAAAACTAGGAGCATGAAAATGAGCTTTCTTTACTAATCTGAGTAGAAAGATGACAGCCAGTAAACTAGTGAACATTTATTTTTGAAAACGTTTCGTTTTATACTTGAAGCATCATATGTTTTAATTAAAATGCTACCTACTAGGCTAAGTTGAGTATTGTGAGCTGTTGTACCGCTTAGATAACTAAAAATACCACGATTGTTATGTAACAAAGGAAGACTAATACAAAACGATTGCAATAACTTGGCTATGAAAACTCTAATTAAGGTGATTTAAAATCTAAAACAGTAGAAAGTACTTGAATTTCAATATAGTACAGGTATTTACACTTCTATATTAAACAGTTACAGTAATTTACAGCTAAAACCAAGATAATCAGCGAAGCAGTTACGTATTAAATACATACAGTATATTGGGTGGAACGTTTCATCCAGATTCAACAAGGGCTTGTGTTTTTGGATAAGTAAAGTTTGTTTGATGCATAGTTTTCTATTGTTACTGCTGTGTCCAATTATTTCTGAAGAGTCTAAATCAATGCTGTGATTAGGATTTAGTATGAGGTGCTTTGCAAAGTCTGATTCTTCAGTAGATTTTCCATATGCTTTGTGGTCGTTGATTCTTGTGAACAGGTTATGACGAGTTTGACCAATGTAGGATTGACCACAAGAGCAGTTTAGTTTGTATACAACTCTTGAAGTGTGTAAGAGTGCTTGACCTTCTTTAAATTTGAAGTGATTGCCAATATTGTAAGTGTCGTAAATTAAACTAAAGCGAAATTTTCTAGGAAGTGTTTAGCTATAAATTTTGAATTTCTTTTTCAATTTGAAGGGATACTTTGATACGGAAGTTGTAGAAGAAGAAAATTTTTTTGGTTTGCTAGTGGCTTCAAGGTTGTCACAATATTTACATGTACCACAATTTGAAATACAGCTTTTGGTTGATTTATGTTGCTTGTTAAAAAATAATCATAGTTGTTTATTGATGTACCAAAGAGGATAACCATTGCTTTTCAGGGTAGAAACAATCTTTGAAAATCTTCATAAATTAAATTTTACCAGTTGCATATACTATAACAAAACTTTGCCGATTGATGTATCGTCCAGTATTGGTGGGTTTTCAGTAAGAATTTAAGTTTCAATTTATTTGTCGCAGTTATCTATCCAAGCATCCAGAAAAGGTATTTTGTGATCCTTTGCAATTTTGTTAGTAAAGTGTATATCAACATGTATCTTGTTAAGCAGTTGAAAAAAATTCAAGATCTCATCTTGGTTTTCATTTTATCTATAAAATTGTGGATTTACCTTTTTGTTTGATCAACAATCCAGTTCATGCACACATCAGCCAAAAGTGGAGCTATAGGGGATCCCATTGCTACTTCATTAATTTGTTTGTAGTATTGATTGTTGAATTTTAAGTGCTATTCTTGGTAGTCCAAATTAACAACTTTTTGAATTGAGTTTTGTTAAGGCTGTAAAATAACATCACTCTGCTATCCGAGTAGATTTTTTGAAAAACTAAATTAATAACAAAATTTAGTGTAATGTTTGTAAAGAGACTAATAACATCAAATGAAGCCATGTCGGTTGAACTCAGGTTGATTTTTGATAATCTGGAAACGAAATCAAAAGTGTCTTTAATGTTATTTGGGTGTTCCTGTAGTGGTGCAAGCATTTCATTGAGCCACACTGCACATTCATGTGTTTAAACTACCATTTGATGCCAAGATAGGCTGACATGAGTATCCTTTTTCGTGTAACTTAGGCAGTCCATTTGTATAGAGGTGACAGCTGAAGTGGCTCTAATTTGATCATAAATGTCTTTTCCAGGAAAGTTTTTCTTAAGCAGCATAGAAATCGTTGGAATTTGGCTAAGTTAGTGATGTTATCATCATTTACAACTTTTTGAAATTGCAATCGGTTGCAAAATAATTTTCCATTTTTACATTGTCAATCTTATCCATGACAACTACTCCATTGCATTTGTCTGATTAGCAGATGATTAGTAATGAGTTAATTGCTAATTGTTGTAAAACCTCTAGTTCTTGTGTTGACAAGCCTGCATTGTTATGCTTAAGACTATACAAAAAGGATGATTTGAATTTGCTGTACAAGGTGATTAGGGTCTTTTTAAGTTCAAGACGAGGCTTGCTTTTTGTTAGAGTAGGTGAAAACTGTTGGTAAAAATCCTCAAATTCCGCTTGAACAAGTATAAAATTGAGTTTTGCAGGGAAAATGCCCAACTTTAAACCCTTGCTTGGGAGTTTATGTTCAATCTCTGAAAGCTCATATTTGAATAGATTTGCTACAACTGCACTAATTGTTGTATCTGCACTTAAGCCTACATCTAAGCCTAAATCTATCAACTTGTGTTTGTGAAAAGCTGCGATTGTTTTCTTTGATAATTCAACCTGGTCTTCTACAAAATGTTTTACATATAAGCGAGATAGATAATTAATTGAGTTGTTTAGATTTTATTTTAACTTTTCCACAAGGCTCTTCAGCTTTTTTAGAGCTTTTCGGTGTTTCCTGATCTCCATTAATAAGAAAGTTTTCTTTAAATTTATAACTCTTCTACATTTCTGCTTTTCTTTTTTGTAGAGTTTAAATCTCAGAAATTCAGGTTCAAGTTGGTAGGTAACGCATTTCATGAAAATTTCAATGTCTGCTTCTCTCTTCACAATCTTTTAGTTGACTGCTTCTAGCTGACGGAGTAAAATTTTAGTACTTTGATCATAATCGCTCTCAATGAACCAAAAGCTGTATTTCAAATTGTGGTACATGTAAATATTGTGACAACCTTGAAGCCACTAGCAAACCAAAAAAATTTTCTTCTTCTACAACTTCCGTATCAAAGTATCCCTTCAAATTGAAAAAGAAATTCAAAATTTATAGCTAAACACTTCCTAGAAAATTTCGCTTTAGTTTAATTTACGACACTTACAATATTGGCAATCACTTCAAATTTAAAGAAGGTCAAGCACTCTTACACACTTCAAGAGTTGTATACAAACTAAACTGCTCTTGTGGTCAATCCTACATTGGTCAAACTCGTCATAACCTGTTCACAAGAATCAACGACCACAAAGCATATGGAAAATCTACTGAAGAATCAGACTTTGCAAAGCACCTCATACTAAATCCTAATCACAGCATTGATTTAGACTCTTCAGAAATAATTGGACACAGCAGTAACAATAGAAAACTATGCATCAAACAAACTTTACTTATCCAAAAACACAAGCCCTTGTTGAATCTGGATGAAACGTTCCACCCAATATACTGTATGTATTTAATACGTAACTGCTTCGCTGATTATCTTGGTTTTAGCTGTAAATTACTGTAACTGTTTAATATAGAAGTGTAAATACCTGTACTATATTGAAATTCAAGTACTTTCTACTGTTTTAGATTTTAAATCACCTTAATTAGAGTTTTCATAGCCAAGTTATTGCAATCGTTTTGTATTAGTCTTCCTTTGTTACATAACAATCGTGGTATTTTTAGTTATCTAAGCGGTACAACAGCTCACAATACTCAACTTAGCCTAGTAGGTAGCATTTTAATTAAAACATATGATGCTTCAAGTAAAAAACGAAACGTTTTCAAAATACTGGCTATCATATTTCACCTTAAAATACATTTAGCAAAAGGCTTTATTTCTTGAGCTGTTTCACAATATACCTTTATGCATGTAATGACTAATCTTATATGTGCAAAACAGCAAAAACAATGCAAGCAATGGAGCAACAGCAATGTAGAATTGGAGACACTTACCTCAACAATAGACATAGTATCACAAAAGAATCAACTCCTGGCTGCAAAGCATAACAGTAAAAACGAAAAACCAACTAAATACAACAAACACAAGGCAATTTTAACAAACTTTAGTAGTTTCAGCAAACATCATTATTTCTACCTTTGTACAACACCAAGAACAATGAAATTTGATTTTTGTTTATTGTTTCCAATAACAAAATTTTTGATTTGTTTTAAACCTTCCACAACCACAATTTCATCAGAATTGTATAGTTTTTGAACATAAGGCTGATACATAGATGCCACTTCCTAAAAACACACAAATCCTTAGCAAATAAATTCACTGTAGCCCAATATTTAATTAAAACCAGTAAGATGGGAAGCTGTGATGAAACCTACAGTATTTTATATATTACTTGCAGTTGGCATAGGGTTTCATTACCATGCTGTAACTGCTTAATTAAGTTTTTTGCATAATCTTTATTATGTACGCAATTAAAATCACACCAATTTTGAATTGGGAACAACTTAAAGTAAAAGGAAAGTCAACAATTATTATTATGATTTTTTTTACAACAATTTACTTGATATCCTAAGCAAAAAACGTTTTTGTAAATATTTTGTTTTGTATGATAGTAGACAAGTGATGGTGACAGTGTACTTGGTTTTCACCCATAATGTTTTACTAGTGCAGTTGGTGGCCAATAATGAATTACTACCCTCCTGATTAATTTGATAAAATTGGCACAGTTTTTAACAAACTCACCTTCTGAAAATAATTTGCAGTGTTTTGCAATTAACAAAGCCACTTCAAAGCTTGCTTTAGTAATGCTTTCATTTGACTCATGAGCTCTTTTAACCAGTTAAGTGCGTATGACACACTATTGTGTCATGACGTTTTACTTCGCTCAATGCGTATGACACTCATAGGTGTCATGAAGTTTTTCTGCTACAATGCGTATGACAAACTGATTTTACACTTATAATGCGCCTGACACCATATTGTGTCATACAAAAAAATGGATTCTCGAAAGAGAAGTAGATTGTATGATGCAGATACTGCTTCTGTTGCCTTGCTTGAAGCTTCTGATGACGATTCAACTGATTCTGAGGAAGAGCCTTGTATGCAAAATGATGAAACAGACAGTAGTTTTTTACTTTCTGATTATGATGAACTGAACCTTCTGTCAGATTCAGATACAGAAAGCACAACTAGTGACTCAAATTCTGATCAAACACCCCCTGGCACAAGTTCTCCTGCTACTCCTTCTGCTTGGTCTACACAAGGAAGTGCTAGAAGCAGATTTCCTTTATTATACTATGATATTCCACTATAAATACAATTGTGACATCACTGATGACGTCATCAAACTTACGGCATAAAATTATGTCATCTGTTGTTGTCACATGCCGTGTGTCTTAGTTCATGTAGCATAAGTTTGAATGCAAAAAAATGGGGAAAAAACGTAAAAATTAATTCCACACTGAGGGAAGTGAAAGCGCTTTGAAAATTACGCACTTAACTGGTTAAAGTACAGCTTCTGGTGGCTAAGCTGCCCTCCAGTTGCTTCACTTTTTCTGCACAATCAGCCCCTGATAGCTTGTCAAATGTGCTAGCATGTTTTGTCTCATAGTGCCTCTTTACATTAAAGCCAATAGTGAAACAGTCTTGTGGCAAACTAGGCAAAACAGTTGCTTCTGCTTTTGGTAAACATATATTGTAACTTCCACCTTCCCTGGAAGCAGTATCCTTCTTTGTCCACTCTCCTTTTCTTACTTGCGATAGACATGACAATTTTAGTTACAAAATCAGATTTCTCTTTCTTCTGTTTGACTATCTCTAAATCACTATATCACTATACTCTTCAAGACAAAGTTGGTTGCTTTCATCATTATTATGTAATAACGATTCCAACCTTTTCTCACCAGCGTTTTTTGGTGTCTGTCAGAAAGTAGTGCCACCATTAATGAAAAAAACTGCAGTTGGATTGGTATGATAGTTAATTTGGCATGTGTTTGCGAGCCAAAAATAACACATTGTACAACAAAAGGCATGAGCAATATGATAACACATTGCTGGCTATAATTGCCTGTGGGCCAGGCTTTGGACACCTCTGGCTTAAAAGATTAAGCAAAACAGACAAAATTCCACCTCCAAAGCACATGCGTCAAGTGATGTGTTTGGTCCTCCTAAGTAGTTGCAAGTTTTGGCCTTCTAGTTTTAACACATGTTTGAGGTTAAGATCAGTCACGCTTATGATAACACTGTACAAAAGTATTATAAGTTGCCATTGCATTACTAAAAACCCAGGTTTTTTGACCAATTGCTATGTGAATACTGTAATGTATCAATCTTCTTTAAAACAGTCAGCACAAAAGTTTTTTGCTTTTGAAATAACAATGAATCGAAACTTATGTGAATAGCTTGCTGCCTGCTGCTTTTTTCACTCAAATTTTCCCAGACATATAATGACATCATAGAGTGAGTCCAAAGTGTGCAGGAAAAAAGCAAAGCATGCATTAAAAATCCATCTGCTGTAGCGTTATCCAACCAGCATTAATTGTTGTAACATTTTTTTTATAGAAAATACCTGCTAATATCTCCTAAAAAAAGCTTTTGACTTCATTTCTATCAAAACTTTTCGAGAAAATACAGAGAACAAATGTGGCAACCAAATATTAGCTGTGATGTCATTTTCAACCCCAAAGTAATGAAATTTTTGCAAGTTGGTCACTTGAGGGCTGGCTTTCATTTAAGCAAAAACATGTTTTTCTCTGTTAAGAAATAATCTTTGATTACGACATCATCATGAACTCCCTTGTGACACTCACCTCAAGGTGGTGATCAATCGTGCCAAGTTCGATGTTTGTATGCTCTATTGTTTCAGAGTAGTTAACAGACACCCAAACAGAATTGCACCTTACATAAGAGATAAATTTTTCCAAGATTTTTAGTTTTCAATAATGTTTGTAATTAAAGGCAGTAATGAAGATCCTAAATGTTTGAAAAACTACAGGTCATTTAAAGTAACACAAGAGGCCAGAAATGCACTTACAGTGAACTGCAGACAGTGACACTTTCTGCAGTTTGCTAAACTGCAGGCCAGTTTACAAACATTTTATTACATTTAAATCGTTAAAAAATATTTCTTTGCAACAACTTAAATCAACACTGACATGAGAACTAGCTGGCCTGGCAGCGTCACATGGCAAGGCTGTAAAACTGCAGGCCAGTTTACAAACATTTTATTACATTTAAATCGTTAAAAAATATTTCTTTGCAACAACTTAATCAACACTGACATGAGAACTAGCTGGCCTGGCAGCGTCACATGGCAAGGCTGTCCAAATTGTGCCTAGAAAAACTTTCAATTCAGTGAGTTGTGCAGGCTTTATCATACAAACATTGTAAGAGGAGTAATTAAAATTGTTCTAAATTGGGGCTATCATCCCTGTACCCTTATCAAAGTTTGCTCAAAGCTGATAATCAAAATTTTGATCTGTGTACCCAGCTATCAAACTTTGTTCTTATTGGATGTATAGTCCTAATACCATTAATAATGATCATCATACTTCAACAGGCAATTGTTTTGATTACAGAAATAAAATATTTAGTGCTAAGCCCATTTCCCCTCTTGATGTACCCATTTTATAATTACATTAGTGACATCAAGTTCCTTGGCTGCTCCTATCTGCTTAGCCCCAGAATAACGAGATAAAGGTCATGCCTCTCAGTAGCAGATCCAAGGGAACAATGTAGAAGATGCATGCCCTACCAGCCTTTCCAAGCCACACTTTCATACACTTAATTCTTTTGTATATTTACATGACCCCCAGTGACAAGCAAGTGTCCCTCTCCCCTTAGAAAAAAGTATTTATTGATTCAAATTAAACCATAAAAGTGAAGTTTTTCTGGTGAGAGAAAATCTTGCATGGAAAGCTAGTTGCTTAGACAAGTGAACTCCACCTTTTTGTTTGTTTGTTATAGTCCATGATAACCGCAGATTTCTTGTGAGAGTCAGTGATTGAAACAAAAAAGTGTGCAGAAAACATCACAATGACATTCTTGTTTTATTTTGTACTTTTCATATTAGTAAAATACTATTCAAATACCCTTAAGTAACTTTCCACCTATGTTCCCCTTGCTGATGTGAATTGCAATAGTAGCCTACTCAACATCAATTACCCATTATTGTTTAAAACAATGTAAGATTTGGAAGCAAAAGATTGCAAATCAGTCTGTGAGAGCTATGTACTTATCAATGTACATGTTCTGACTTATGCCAAAATAAAACAGATTTATAGCTATATTATTTGCAAGATTTCAGTAAGAAGCAGAGTGAGGTTCTCTTTTTGAATAAATCATGATGTTCACAACAAACTTGCGGTGGCTTCACTCAACCAAAAGAACTGTGTTCCCTTTTCAGTGCAAAAAAGTGAGAATTTGCAAAACACATTTTGGCAGATTTACAGTTAAAAATTATTTGAAAAAAGCCTAGCAGTTTCTGGTAACTATTCACTGCTTCAAAAATTTTTACAATTCTGCTAGAAAAATCTCAAACAAACTGTTTAATGTGTATAAGACAGCAAAAAGGAAACAAGGTTTAGATCAACATTTTTTAAGGCAGGGTGACATCTCATGTAACATCATGTGGCCATGATCTAACTGCGAGTGACAGCAATTAAGCACTGGACGCGCTATTACTATGCTTCTTTTGTATGGCAAATACCTCTAAAGCAGTTAACATCAAATCAGATTAAACCGTTTTTTTATATCTTTACTTTTCTCGGCCAATTTCAATCATAGCTGATCAGCAGTTCTCAACTTCAGTTTAGCACAAGATATCAGTTTTCAAGCGCAGGGTCAAAACAAAAATTGGCAAAAATCTATATTTTTTCTTTATATCTCAATGCTAAATTTAATTGCGCTTGTTTAGCAGTAAAAGCATATAGCTCTTGGTTTCAGTTTAAAAAATAAACACCAGGAATTTGCTCAGTTTTTGTAAATAAACAAAGAACCATCTTTACTTACTATCTATGAAAACTATGAGTTAACAAAGAATATGGCTCTAACTAACAAGTCCCCTAAAAAATGATGTTTTTTTCATAAAATGTAGCTGGCAGCTTGGTGTTGCAATAGCTCAACAGTCATAATTAAAACAAAAGCGTGAAAAAAGATGAACTCTAGTTTCAATCTTCTTAAAATGCTTTGTGTTAACATCTAAAAATATTTTAGGTTAATTCCTTGAAAGGTAATCTGTAATACAGTAGAATTTGCCTACAACCACACCTCCAGGGCATGGTAAAAAATTGTTGTTTACTATGTACCATTCCAAAACTGCCTTTTGATTCAAAATAAAGCGGGACTGTCTAATCAAGTGTACCTGTGCAAAGAAAAACCACCAAACTGTCAAAACTCACAAAAAAAATACAACATAAAGAAAATTTCTTCTAAAGCATAACTGTGTGCTTGCAGCTATTCAAGCCATTTCTGTCTTTTACTCCTGCTTCTACACAATGGTGCCAAGTAACATTTGCAGCATCCCCCAAAATTATTTGCTGGAGAGAGCAGCTCTCTTGTAAATGCAGTAAAACTATATAGTGTTAAATGAAAACTTCACCTAATATTTTTATTGCAAGCCAGTGGTTCTCAAAAATTTTTTTGATGCAATGCATTCAAAAAACTTGATGGACCTGCAACCAGTGTTCCCCTTAGAAGCGATAAAAGTGCAAAATTGCGAAATTATGTTTGGCAGATTCGCAGTTTAAAATCAACAGTGTGTAAAAAAGTCTGGCGGTTTTTGTAAATTTTTCAATTTGAAAAAATTTTTACAATTTTGCAAGCAAAATCTTCAAACAACTGTTTAATGTGTGGGCGAGAGAGAAAAGAAATCCAAGTTAGGACAAATGCTTTTTTTGAGCAATGCAACATCTCACACAAACATTATGCCACTGTGATGCAACAGCTAGTAATGGTGACTTAAAATGTCGTGCACACCATCACCACACTCTTTTTGTATTACAAATTATCTTTCAACCAATTAACCTAAAGTAAAATCAGTTTCTTTTTCTTTTCTTTTTCCCAGCCGATTTCAATCATAGCTAAAGAGCAGTAATAGTAAGCAGCTTTCAAACTTCTGTCTTAACACAAAACATTTTTTGAGGGAAGTTTGAAAGATTGGTTAAATTCTATACGCTTTCTTTACATTTCAACACTAACTTCAATTGTGCTTGTTACCATGAAAACGCACAAAGCTCTCGGTTTCAGTGTAGCACAAAAAACACCTATTTTTTGAAGAAACGGTTCAGTTTTTGTATGTTACAAATAATTAGCTTTCTTAAACTGGCCATACATAAACACTACAAATAAAAAGAATACGACTTCTAACCAATTTTAGTTTTAAATACCCTCCAGAATTTTTTTTCTAAAATAATGTAGCTGACGAATATGTGCTGCGACAACTTACCAATCATTATTGCAATAAGCCTTAAAATGTGAAGAAAAAATGTAAATTGCAGCTCGATCTTTTTAAAAACTTTATGCTGAAATTATGCCATTTTTATTTTAATTGTGTGAAAAATTTGCAATACAGTAAAATTTGCCTGTGACGTTATGGGATTTTTAAAAAACTGCTGTTTACAATTGACCATTCCAAAATTGTTTCTTGATTCAACATTAAAGTGTATTATCCAATCTGGTTTGCCAGTGTAAAGAAAAATTGCTAATGGTTGAAACTAACAGAAACTTGTGCATTGCACAAAAAAACGTTTCCTACAGTGTGATTGTGCATGCAAGGCTATTGTGATCTTTTGCATCTCCCTGTATACAGTGGCACCAGGTAAAGTAGGAGCACCCCAAAAATTTTTTCTGGAGAGTGCAGCCCCCTTGCAAATGCAGTAAAACTATGTAGTTCTAAATGAATAGACAATACTTTTTGTAGTCAGTGCCTCTCAGTGAAACCCTGCAGTTTTATGTGTAGTTACAAGTATTAGTATTTCAATTTTTTTTGCAAGACTAAAAAGCTGCGTTTAACAAACTTGGCAATATTTGCATCTATGAAATTCTTTTTTTCCTTCGGTTAGCCTTATTTTCAAAAGCTTTTCACAAAGATAGAATTTTACTTATTAAATATTTGCGACCTCTTTTCACAGATTTTGTAAATGGTTAATTAAAACTTAATACCAACTAAAAAATATTTAGCTAGCTATGTTACCACGACTCTCAAAAAGGGTTTTGTAAGCAAGCTTCAGAAGTGTTTCAAACCTACCATTACTTTTGCCACAATAGCTAGCCAATTAAGGACGATTTGCTGTTTTTTCGCATTGACAAAACTTCCTAAAATTTAATCTATTTGTTTTCCTGCATGGTTTGTGAAATTAGTTGACAAGACTCATGTGAAATTTGATGTCACTCATCAATAACATTGTGTTCTGAGATACGCTTTCCGAAAAAAGCAAAACGCACATTCTTCTGCCACTACATCATACAAAAATTTAAGTTTTCTTCTTTCAAGTTGCACAACTTTGGCCATCAAATACTTGCAACTGGAATACCCTGTTGATTAATTGATTACAATAGAGAAATGTAAGTTGTTTAATTATTTACCATAATCAAGCAACAATTAAAGTATGCAAGTAACTTTTGTTCTTCTGCCACAATTGTGGTAACCTACCTAACTAGAGATGTACCGATACCACATTTTAAGTCTATACTGATACTACTACCAATACCAGCATTTAGAGCTGATACCGATACTGCCAATACCACCAATACTTTTTATCTATTGAGCACCAGCAATAAAAGCTTTTGTAAGCAATACCAAAGAATGTATTTAGTAAATCTAGCTTTTTATTGCATTTTGAATTTTTTCTAGGGTATTTATCTATCATTATCCATTACAATATTATTGCAATTCTGTAAAAGAAAGTTGAACAAATCAAGCAGTACTTTTTTGGAGCAAAATACTAAAACAATGGATTGAATACTATTATTCAAAAAATAGGCTTACCTTACAAACACAAAAGATTTAAAAAATAAAATGAGAAAGTAACAATGTCGTAACTGAAAAAAAATAAACTTGACAACATAATGAAAACACCTCGGCAAGTGAAAATTTCCCATAGACGTATTAATAAAAAAGTATTAGCCAGCTGCAGGCTTGCAGCTATTATCAAACATACAGCACGCACAAGTCAAAACTAAAAATATACACTACTAAACTGCAGCTTTTCTAGCAAAAAAAAACAGCTTGGTAAGTCAAAACTGAAAAATGTGTATACCATACTTAAAAGAATCAAAACCATTCACAAACTGCACACTACTTTTATCAAATAAACTGCCTTCATATTAAAGTCAAAACTAAAAACTTTCTCATCACTCCCTGCTTTCAAAAATTCATTATTACATAAATTGCAGATAACTGTTTTGGCATCAGTAGCTTTAACATTAAGAAATTTTCCTACAATGCTTTTATTAGAAGTGATTTCTATTAATCACTGCCTTTAAAGTTAAAAGAGAAACTGAAATTTAAAGAATACTTTTAACATGTATATTTATATGAACACAATATTGAGTGTTACATGATGTTTGGATCCTGTTTGGAAGACCACCCTCTCTGTGGTCATTATTGATACACTACAAATCACTGATTATGTTACAAATCCAATCCAGTTCCAGGAGGGAAACAAAACTTTTTATATTTATTCTATGAAAAAATATAACAAAACATTTTTATATTTATTTTGTGCTCAATAAGTATCGGTAGGTATCAGCTATATTTAACCGATACCAATACTACTACCCAATACCATAAAAATAGACCGATACCACCGATACCAATACTAAAGTATCAGTACATCACTATACCTAACATCACATTATTTCATAAAGTCCTATTTCTCATGCTAATATCAGGGGTCAGCAAAGGATTAATTTATTTGTGCACAGTGTTTTATTTTGTACCTATTTAAGTTGAAACTGTGCAAATGGATTCTGAACTATTAAATAACAAGTCAACAATTACAACAGTGTATTAACAACATTTTTGTAAAAATATTATTGCTTATATGTGTTTGAAGAAAAAAATAGGTGATCTATACTTTTGACAGATAACACCAAATTATTGAGCAAAGCCCCAGGAAAATTAAAACAATGCACCAGGATGCACAGGATGAGGACCACTGCAGTAAACACCCTTAGTGAGATGCTCTAGTTTTTACATGTAGTTACAAATACTAGCTTTCCAGTCATTCAAATAGACTTAGAAAGAACAACAGAAATATTTTGCTTGCTAAGGTACCATGACTATCTGTAAAGATTCCGTAAACAAGCTTTAGAAATACCTCACAACCCACTACCATTATTTTCTCTACAATACCTAGCCAGATAATGACATTCCATGGTTTGTTCGCATCTGGGAAAAAACTTTCTAAAAATTAACTCATTTGTTTTATGCATTTGTGAAATCAGTTGACAAGGCTCTGGCGAAACTTGTCATTGCTTATCAATAACATTGCTTTCTGAGATACAGTTATGGAAAAAGATTCCTACACTACAATTACCAAATTGTACAATTAACATGTTCACTGCGATGTCAATTTTAAGTTATTTTCTTGCAGTGCGATTACCAAAAAAAGCAAAAAAATTAATGGATTTTTAAAAATAGTAAATTTTATATTATGGCCCACCAGTGGGTCATGAAATAGTAGCAGAGAGCAAGCCATGACCCACCTGTGGATCATATCACAGCAAACGTAAAAAAGTTAGGTTAAAGCAAAAAAGTTCACAATTTAAAAAAAATAATGAAATTTCTATTATGACCCACCAGTGGGTCATATTGCACTAGTAGGAAGTAACCCATGAGCCACCCGTGGGTCATATCGCAGCGAACGTGTTAAATACTTCCCAACTTCAGGTGGAAAGCATATTTGCAATTCCAAAACCACATCGTTTATATGACTATGACAGAGATGTGTAACTTGTTTGTTTGCCACCATCAAACAACAATTGAAGCGTGCAAGCAACTTCTTTTGTTGTGTCATAGTCATCATAACCACCCTAAGAACCCATTATTTCTTAAAAGTAATTTTTTTGTTGTGTCATAGTCATTGTAACAACTACTGGAGCAGAACTTTCAGGAAAACATGCCAAGAAATATAGAAAAATTATTCTTGAAGTTTGTTTTATTAGTTTAGTTGAACAGTATCCCTGCAATCCACCTTGAAAACTTTTCTAAGGTCATCTCTGAGATGAAGCAAAATATATAACCAAACATTATACGGGGGAGTGAAAAAAAATTGTTTTTTGAATCAAAAAACATGTTTATTAAAGTAGGTGGTTAGGTTGAAAAACACCTTCCAAAGTTGTTTTGGGTTTCTGCCACTTACACCCAGGTGGCTAAACACCCCCAAAAATTTTGCACTCCCCTAAATTTATGAAAATCTCATAACTTAAAAACTAGTTAAGCTAGAAAGTTGGTATTGGGCTTAAAATGCTCAGAAGACCCAAGTTTATATCTGCTCCAATACAACTTTTTCTTCTAACTACATCACACAAGCCACAAATTAGCAAAAATGATGCTTTTGATAAAAATCGTTAAAAAAATTATTATTAAGAAATTGTTGTGAAATTCATGTTTTAACTACGTCATTTCTTAGCATAAAGAAATTTTAACTTAACATTTTAATTTAGCAGTCTTTGAACCAAGAAAAATTGACAAATATGCTATCAATATGCTACCAAAATTGACAAATATGCTACACTACATACTCAACAATAGTCACACACTGCGTAGAATAACAAAATGTTGCCCAATTTACTAATTTTCAAGTTTTTTAGGCATTAAATTGCTTTTTGGTGTAAAAAGTTTTCATTAGTTTTCTTGATCATATTTTCTGTCGACTAAGTCCATCTCTCATTTTGAATCCAGCAACAGCTGCTGAAGCTTCAGAAACCCAATTTAATTTGCCTTTCAACAGCTTGATTGTGGCAAGGATGTTCCAGGTTGAGTTTATGTTGTTGAAAACCCTCAATTTCTTTATTCAATAAGTGCTCTAATCCTGGTGGTTCATGCATGTCTTCTAAACTCAAGCTTGAGAAGGAATAATAAGTTTTTGCATTAGTATTGATTTTGGGTATTATGAATTTTCATACATCTACTTCTTCATCATGACCAACATTATCCAAATTTTTCTTAGATACCCTGATGCTAAGTATTTTGTTGAATGCAAGAAGACGGACATTGTGATCATTATCAGCCAGCATCACAAGTTAATATATTTTCATGGTGAGCAAAATAAGCATTTCGTAGCAAAACCGCTACAGCAATATCCTGAATAATTTTGTTTGGAAATCGCATTACTTGTGTAAGGATATTGAGATAGTTCTTTGGTTCATCAGTAATCTTGTTGTTGAATTTGATTTGAAACCAACCAGGAAAGTAAACTTTAATTAAAAATTCTGCCAAAGTGCTTATATTAGATGTCGGCTTTTCTTTGGGCAACATAAAATCTAAGAATACGACATCCAAGTGTTAACCAGCGTGAATGGTTTAACCCTCCTACTTTGAGAAATTCGAGATTAGCATCAACTGATCCCAACATGATGACAGATCAAATCCTGTAAGCATAATATTAATCACTGCTTAAATCATCCATCAAAGAGTTTGGAATAACAGGAAATTTTGAATTTGGGATAGATTTAACTTCACTACTTTCCATTCAGAAACAGCACCATTCAACTACCTACCAATAGGTCCTGAAAAGAATCTGGTCCAGAAGTTACACCATTCAAGTTTTGAAAAACATGTCTGAGAGCAAGCTCATTTAAATCGAGCAAGCATATAACCCATTGCAATGGTCTTCCTATTAAAGTTTCTAATGATGCAATAAATCCTTTGCTTTTGCCAGTCATTACAGTGGTTCCATCAAATCCAACAATCTTCAATTTTTGTTTTAGAACTGTATCTTTGATTACATAATAAACTGATGTTGCTATTTTATATCCAGTCCCTTTTTCTGGCATTACATGTGAGAGATAAAAACCATTAGACTCTCCTACAATTACATAATGTTCTTCAATGACTGTTTGGCAATGATAATTTCCATTTACTTCAACCGTTGTCATTGTTGCATCTTTCCTTCCATCTACAAAAATGGAATCCACTAATTCAAATAATTCTTGCTCTTTGTTTCTAATTTCTTCTCTGTATTTTTGCCTTGTTCTTCGCAACTTGCTTCTATCCACCACATATCTTTTATCCTCTTCAGTAACAATTCTAAAAGCTTTTAATGTAGCCGAAGCTATAGCTGCACTAGCTCTATCAGACACTTCATATTGCTCACAAACCATTGCAAGTTCTTTTAATGTAACTTGATTCTGCTGCAGAATAGATTTTGAAGAGCAAGGTAATGCTGAATCAAATGATACTGATATTTCTGAATTTTCTCTAGTATTTGTATCAGATTGAAAACCAATTACAATATCAAAATTTGCTGAGCTTGTTAAAACTGTATTATTAGAATTGGATTGTTTTTGAGACATTTTTGAAGAAAATTTATAACAGATCGATTGATTGGTTCAACAACATCCCAACATTTTCTTTATCTAAGACCTATTTAATCTTCATAAAATGCAAAGTCATCTTTATTCATTTTCAGCTTATTAATTTCTTTAAGTTTTCCTTGCTGATTCTGGTCATTACAAAAAATATCAACCAATTCTTCAATATCATGTAAAAATTCTGTCATATTGTAATTAAATACCGCACTGGTGTTGAATCCTTTTTTTCCTTTTTTTGGCTGAGATTTAATCTGTCGAAAATCTTTGACAAAGGTCAAAATCCTAAACACAATACCATCTACACTTATGCAATAAACATTACAGTGGATCCAACGTTCATATAGTTCATTTGCAACAATGACATCTGCAGCTCTTGTTAGCCAATTTCTTTCATGAAGCAATCTTTGCAAAACATCTCCTTTGGTTGGAAGAACACCATTTAGAAAGGAGTCACAGCTTTAAAAAGATATTTTCCTTGACGCTCACAAACTCTAGTAACAGCTTTTCTTGGAAGCATTCCAAAATGATAACACTTTACACAGTAAGAGTATCAAGTTTAAAAGATATTTTTGAAAATAAGAAACATTTTCTCTATTTTATTGATCTCCTAAAAAACATTTTGAACTTGTGGTACCTAATTAATTTTGACTAGTAATACAGTAGTTAATCAAAACCACCAAAGGACTGCAAAAGCAATGAAGTACATATAAAATACAAAGTGAATAAACAAGCCAATTTACGTTATAGGTAAAAGTTTTACTTTGCCATTAACAAAAACATCATTTTTGCTAATTTGTGGCTTGTGTGATGTAGTTAGAAGAAAAAGTTGTATTGGAGCAGATATAAACTTGGGTCTTCTGAGCATTTTAAGCCCAATACCAACTTTCTAGCTTAACTAGTTTTTAAGTTATGAGATTTTCATAAATTTAGGGGAGTGCAAAATTTTTGGGGGTGTTTAGCCACCTGGGTGTAAGTGGCAGAAACCCAAAACAACTTTGGAAGGTGTTTTTCAACCTAACCACCTACTTTAATAAACATGTTTTTTGATTCAAAAAACAATTTTTTTCACTCCACCCTACCAAACAGTCTACACCTTTGTATGCTTTAAAAATAGGCCACATGCCAGAAGCAAAGAACTGCACAACATGTGCCACAATAAGCAAGCAAAATACTGGAAAAACAAAAAATGCCTTTACATGCAAACCAACAATGTAGGCAAACTTAATTGTAAGCAAAAGTTTGGAATTCTGCAGAGGGTGAGAGAGAAAACATTGCTAGAATAGGCAATTTGATGTCATAAACAAAGCCATTTGACAAATTTTAAGGTACAAAAAAGCATTGAAATGATGCATGAATAGCTGCAAAATGCTGTTGCATCACTGTCACGTGATGTTTAAGTCAGATGTTTAGCTGTCCTAAAAAAATTTTGTAAGAAGGACCAAAGATCTGAATTGGGGAAACAACATTAAATCTTATTTTAGATTAGCACATACACTGCAAGAATAGCAGTAGGCTACCAACAACATCCTTTTTTTTCAACACCAAAATTAATTTCTTTGCCTGGTGTAACACTTTGTTGAGCAGTGTCCAATAAAGTTTGTTTGGTAGCTTTTGCATATTTGCTATTAATTTTGCACCAGCGTTGACAGTTATGCACCTACTAAAATTATAGAGGAACACTGCTTTACACCATATTTTCTAGGTTTTCATGGTATTTTAGCTCTTTCAGAAATTTTGCCTTAATATCCAACCAGTTTATCATCCACGGTTGATGCTTAGTAGGAAATGCAGTATCATGCAGATCACTGTTGAATGTTTCTCATAATTCTTAACAAGTATTGTAATCATATTCTTGAGACTCCTTGTTTGACACTTTTCAAGAGAATCGTCCAAAATAGAATGAATAGGATGAAGCCAGTCACTTACATATAGATGCAGTTGATGAAAAAGAAAAAAAAGGCTCCATTGTCATTGGTAAAAGAAGTGTCAAATGAAAAGCTTCAAGAATATGAATACCTTACTTTTGGCAATCTTCAAATTTTTTACCACTAATCAACACTTCTCAACTAGCAGCTAACATATTGTTTGTCTTTCTGTTCAACTGCGATATCCATCAAAATGTATACAGCAAAGCAAAAGTTTGAATCAATTTAGTGCCATTGCCACTCTATCACATGAACTACTATCTATAGGATCCCACAGCAGACATAAATTCATCATGTTACCTTGGTCCAAATCAACACATATTGTGACAACAAGCCCTGCTACAACTTCTGTCTGTGAAATTTTTGCGGACAGAGTTAAACAACAGTTTGCACTATGTAGGCTGAAAACAAAACTTACTTGCTAGACATGAATAAAGATACACCTAAAATGCAAAAATTCTATGAAATTCCAGACTAACAGTAACAGTAATTATCATCAGCTTTATTACTCAGCAAAAATTAACCATTTCAAAACTTACAGAGAGTACTCCTTGCATTGGTGCATAATCCACACTGGCACATTGTTGGTCTACTTCCATATCAACCGTTGAATGTTATTCAAGTTTTAAAAACCTGATGCTACATATAATCCAGGTATGCCCTATCCAGTTATCTTACCAGCATCAAAGTACAGTAATACAGTCCAGAACGTATGGCAAGTCATGCAATCTTATCTATCCCAAATTGAAAAGTTTGACAAATAATCAGTGGCCCTAAACTACCCACACTTTGACAACTAGGCACCTTGCACCACACTTCTACTGACAACTTGGGATTGACTGGTTACCATCATTAATTCTGGCAAAATAAAAAACAGCACGTAAATGTAACAATTGCAAAAAAACGTATGGCAAAAACCTAACAACTGTAAAAATGATTTTTTGAAAATATAGACTTTGTTTTTTATTAGGCAGTGGCTATTTTGCCGTCGACGACAATTTACCCTCAGAGACTATTTTGCCATGAGTTATTTGTGATTGGTCAATCTTAATGACGTACTAAACATGTGACTTTTGGTCGTTTCTGAATGGTTAATTTTAAAAACCAATTACAAAAATTTTGCACTCCAGGTCTCTATCCCCCACCCTGTACACTCCCTTCCAGTGTACACTACCCGTACATTTACATAACGGGCCTGCCCCTACGGTGTACACTGCCTTTCTTTTATTGCCCTGCCAGCTGAGAATCAAACCCACAACCATGGTATCTCAAGACCAGCATTATCTCAAGACCAGCACACTATCCACTACACCACCAGATTACAGTGTCACTGGCGTAATTGTAGCAAATACGGCTATATAAACACACGTGAATGATTACGCAAAAAAGATTAGTGGCCTTTTTATTATTGCTCAACAAGAGAGCAACGGGACTTTTTTTTCAACTTTACTTTACAGTTGTAAACTGCAAAAATATCAATCATTTCTTCACGTCTTGTGATTCGTAGTGTAGCGTGTCGCGCCTCGCACTTCATCCAACTACCATGGCAAACATCTTTTTGTCCTTTTTTTATATTTTTTTGTGTTAAGGGAGATGCACACTGCAAGCGGCTAGGGCCGGCATGGGAAATCCCCACAACGCTTGCGGCTTGCGGTGCGGTTCCGCACGTCTGTTATTCCCAAAGGAAATATAACACGTTGTTTTGAAGAAAAATAAGAGTGAATTTGGCATTTGTTTATTGAGTATTGTAGATTTCAAAACTATAAAACGTTTTTTGAGTGAATCTTATTGCGTTTGAGATTTGATGTTACCGCAACTAATGGTTAAGATTTTGACAGATCGATTTTGTTCAGCCAAGTTTAAAATCTCAATCTTAAATGCTTTCATTGTTTGGCTTGCAGAGCAAAATTCCTGAAAATTGTGTTATGGCTGATAAAGCTTGCTAATTTTACATCGGGACTCACATGCAAACAAAGTTGTAGGCATTGTAGCGCTTCCTATAAGCTGCGTGCTGTCGTTCTCATACCACGTGGTCTGCTGTCAGATTTATTGCTGGACAATAGTTCTCATACACAGTAGCAACAAGCTCATACGAGAGTCACGTAGCGATAAAAGAGAACAAAACGTGGCGGCGAGGCGGTTATATACGGCTTAGATGTGATGTAACAATGACTGCTACAGTATAATAAAACCAAATAATTTCTGAAATTAGGCCTACCTGAAACGAAATTTACTGAACAAAAGCTTTAAAAATTGCTCCACAAGAAACACTTTAATAAAACCGAAACTACCTTAACCTCTTCTTTTTTCTCAAATTTTCACTGCAAAACTAAGACTTTTTTAGCTTACTGTAAAAACAAAAGACAAAATGGTGATTTCTTGCGGGACTATCATAATCTCAAGCCTGAACAATCTTCAGCAGGTAGCCTATTTAAAATAAACTAAAATCTACAAAGTGTCAATTAACAACAAAAATATTTCAAGCAAATGTACACAGAAACAGAGAACAAATCATAAAGACAAGTTGAAGCATTTGTATAAAAAACTGGGAACACAAAATAGGGGGGCGACATCAGTACAAAAAAGGAAGTAGGCCTACGTAAAACCCCAACTTTTCAAGCAAGCATAGGCGTAACGTTTTGTTTCCAATGAGATGGAATGAAAGCTCCAAATGAGAAAAAATTTTTTTGAGATTGGCTATTTGAAAGTCAATCATAGCCTGTTTTTAGACAAATTGAGGGTGGAGATTTATTTATGTGGAGATCAACTTTTTCAGAGACTCCCTATTTGTGAAATTTATGGGAAAAACAGCATAGTTGCTGCAGCCACCAAGCCCGCTACTTTTATGTCTATGGCAGCAGGCATAACAAATACTAGGATAGTTTCAGAAGCTCTGCTTTCTACTTGTGAAAGAAGGGGTGCTCTAGCGCTCCTCTGCCTCTGCCGCTGCGCAAAGAAGAAGCACTTGACTTTAAGCGATGAAAACAAAACAGAGAACGCAAAGCAAAAAATACATGATTTCAAGAATAGGAAGGTTGCACGCAAGTGATCAAACGTCATCAAAATGCGCTTTGGAAAACAAGTGGCTGACCATTTTGAGTGATTTTGCATTGAATTGAATAGGAGTGATATCGTTTTATGCAAAGCAAATCGATAAACGTGACAGTTGCTGAATGAACATTAAATATGTTATTTTACTGATGTTAAGAAATGAATCTAAGGTCAAAGTAAGATAAGAGGAGCTAAAATTTGCTTGTTATTGCTAATAGTTTGGCTAATTTTATGGGCTAAATATGCAGGCTTATTTGTAGCCAGCTTCTATGAGGGTTTCATATTCAATTAAACAGCGTGTTTAGGAATGCTGAGTTTAAGTTAATTGTAATGTGTAACTTATACAGTATATTTAGTGGCATAAGCATACTGAAAAGTTTAAAACCTAAGTTATACTGTAGCCTAAATTACAGGACAGACTTCTGTACCGTTAGTCATATGCTGGATTAGTTATTGTTGGATAAAATCAGTAAGTTTTTGAAATTTTTTGTCAATAGTGATTGCAGGCCAGTCGTATTGATATGTCAGATGTAATTTTATGACTTTAATCACTCCTTAAACAAGTTTTTGGGCTATTAGCTAGGCTGTTGGACCAAGGGTAATTCAAAAACTTACGGTACCGATTCATTCATTCATGCATATGAGCTCATGCTCTGTTTGCATGTCTTTCGTCACACTGGGTCACCACGATGGGTAAACTGCTTGGCTCCACCACCTGCTTGCCACATAAAGATGGAGGCATACCGTTAAATGCCTTGCTCATGGACACAACAAGTAAGCTTGCCGGCAAGCTTACCGTATCGGTAGTAATGATCAGATAATGGTTGTTTTTGCTAATGTACGGATTGGTATCTAATTGGTATAGTTTACTTATAAGTGAGGAGCAAATGGTAGTTAGATGGCACTTCTCTTAGAGGCATTTTTTTTAATTATCACGATGTGCTAGGCTTATACTAGCCAACTGAAAGACCAAATCTCAACCAAATTGCTTTTGCTCAAATTGATTGTTTTCCGAGGATCCAACTAGAAATAATTCATTCCAATTTTTAATTAATTTCCGATTAATTTTCAAAATAACCCCAAAAGTTGGTGTTCGCCCTATACCTTTCCAGCATAAATTACAGCTTTTGGTCAGCCACTTTTTTTGGCGCGAAATGTGTGACGTCATATGCAATCTTCCTTTACGCACAAACACATGAAAAATGAAGAATGTGGTCATTAAAAATCGGTAGGCAGATTGGCTTCGATTGCAAAGTCACTCAGCATCATGTTCGTTATTTTCTTAATTTAAAGTTGAAGAAATCTCTGGTAATTGATTGCGCAGAGTACAAACAACAAATTTTTGGAAAGAATTACTATTTCGAATGTATCCTTACTATTTCGAATGTTCCATCCTTACTATTTCGAATGTTCTAACTTCTTATTTACAAAATAATATGATCTACAACTACAAAATCTCCTGAGTTTTTGTTTTGTTCTGTTTGTTTTTTTTTGTTGTTTTGTTTGTTTTGTTTTTTTTAAACTGTCCTTTAATTGCTTGAATTTAGGGTTTAGCGGCCATGCAACTATTGCTCTAGTTTTATGGATCCACTGTTTTCATTTGCATGTTTTAACGTCTGACGTTGTGTCGCTTCTTCCTTTTCTTGACTCCATTTCTCTCATTATTATTGTTGTTCAGTGTCGTGTGTAATGGTGGTGGTCATGAATAAAAAAAGAATGAATGAATGAATGAATGAGAATCGAGACGATCTTTGCTGGTACTGGATATGTCATTTAATTTTTTTGCTATCTTGTAAGAAAGATATCATTTCTTTCGGTAAAATGAAATACGTTGACATAAATAGCTAGTATTAGCATTTAGCATTAGCATTCGTGACCTTTTTTGTATATGAATTTCTGATTTTCGGTCATTGTCCCGTATGTGCTCTGCTGAAAACCTTTCTTTTGGGGGAAGATCAACTTTTCCCGAGGGCCAATTTTTCAAACTTTCTTAATTCATTGAAGAGGGTTGTGTTGCTGTGCCTCCATATCCTCTCCAGAAGAGTGTGCCCCTCAATTTAAGAACCCTGATCTAAATAAAATAATTCCACGCGATTTATTACATAGGCCTACACAACATCACAAATGTAAAAAGATGACTCAGAAAAAATTAGTATTGTTATTTTTGGGATAAGCTGTATATTTTCTCTGCTTATACCAAGGGTTTCCAGTAAGTTTGAGTAAGCCAAAACTTGGAAGATCGCAACCTGCCAATTTAAATAATTTCAAAACAACTTGAGTTTTGTTTTTGATAACCCTGATAGTTTAAGTCCAAAAACCACTATTTCTTACTGTTAAGGATTCGCCAATCGAAGGGGATGAATCTTCTATTGTAGTTGTCACAGGCGGACGGCCAGGACCTTCCTCGCACTGTTCTCTATCCAAGCACCAGTTTAAAATCAAACAGTAAAATCAATGGGTATATTGACAAAATAACAATAAAACTTCGAATAGGCCAGCGCGAGAAAATTGACTAGACTTTTATCCACAACGATTGAACCAGCAACATTCAAGAACCAAAAATAGAATTTGAAGTAACTTCTTTTTCTTTATATACATAATTAGTAAGAGCCTGAAGCCACGCGTTTTGTGTGCTTAGGTCCGAGTGTAGAAATAGATGATTGTAACAAAGCAAAGTGCGACAAAACAATACGTGCAATAAGACTCTTGTTCTCAGGGCTGCAGTTCGATTATCGGTGAGTTAAAAAATGGGCATTGGTGCGATAACATGGCGGCCCCTTTGAAACAAGAACACAGGGTGAAGTTTCAAACAAAAACATAATACATATAGAGCACCAAGGCGCTACAATAATAGGATTAACTTAACATATTCAAAGAACAATGATGCAGTGGTCAGGTATGCGAAGTTCTTTTTGATGGTAGTCCAAGATCATCATTAACATTCATATAGACGGTGCAATAAATAAAGGAAAAGGTGACTAAACACGTATGCTAAAGGCCAAGTCCGAATTTTCTGATATAAAATTACGGATTTTGAAGCATAAAAATGTCAATAATGCTCGGGGAAATACGAATATAAAAACACAAGATAAAATACAATAAAATATTATACAGGAGCAATTTTTGATATATCACGAAGGATGTATTCGATTTTATTTGTACCATCCCCGCAATCTTTCAACACAGCAACAGTTGCTCTACGGACTAACTCTTTTCCGTTGCGCCACTGAGGGTGCACCCGGTGTACACGGCCCAAGCGATAAGCCCCGCGCCTTGAGATGTCTTCAGCATCTCCAACCAGGACCAATTGGCCAGTGCAGATATTATTCCCAGTTACCCTCCACTTGTTTCTACCTTGTAAAGTAGGGAGGTAACCTTGCATCCAACAGAGCCAAAATTTATGAGCCAAAGTTGTATTATAAAGAAAGTCACGACGCAAGTCCCCCCGATCATGAAATGCACTTAGAGGTGTATTGGGGGAAAGACCTTGCCCCAAGAAAGACGAAGGAGTGATTACAGCCAAATCATTAGGTTTATCGCTAAGCGAAGTGAGCGGGCGATCGTTTACTATGCGCACCGCGTCTGAAGTGAAAGTCTGTATTTCAATAAGTGAAGGCTTACGTCGAGATTGATCCAAAACGCGATTAAAGGCGTCTTTAAATAACTTCACCATACTTTCCCAACTACCTCCTTGACTAGGAGAGTATGGAGGGATTTTAACCCAATTGATGTTACGCCTCCCAACAGAATTACAGAATTCTGTCGAACCAAGCAACGAGGAAAGCCGATTAGCAGCAGCCCGAAACGTCGAGCCATTATCCGAATAAACAGTGTCAACTGCTCCCCGAAGATTTGTAAATCTAGAAAATGCGAGCAAAAATTCATTCAAGTCAAGACTAGTGACGATTTCCACGTGTATGCAACGAGTGCATAAACACGTGAACAGTAAACCCCAACATTTACAATTACTACGATTTTGGCGATAAAAATACGGTCCAAGATAATCTACGCCGCAATACTTGAAGGGTTTATTTGTGGCAGTTACTCGGCAAGCCGGTAGATCGGCCATCAACTGTCGAACAGGGGTTGCTTTTCGCATTGCACATTTTACACATTCCGTCAGGTAACGCTTAACGCTCGAAATTCCATACACAATCCAAAAACGCTGCCGCGTACGCATTAGCGTATAGCATGGACCTGCATGTCCAGCTTTAGCGTGTTCATCGAGAATGATCAACCTAGTAAGTGGGTGCCTGCTAGGGAGTATTAAAGGATGTTTAGTGTCTGTTGGGAGATCAGCGTTTTCCAGGCGACCCTCAACACGCAACATCAAGTTATTGTCCACACAGGGGCGCAGGTTTCGCAGAGTTTTTAATTCAGAGACACGACGGACGTGTTCTAAATCTGACAAGCTATTACCTAATTTTTTTAAAATCAAATCATAAGCATCTGATGACTTCTCCTGGAGAAGCTTAATTGCGGTCCCAAAATGGGTTTTCTGAACAAATTTTACAACTTCCATGAAGACTTTATCCAAGTAGTCTGCATCAAGTTTCGGTTTGCAAAGGTTACGCTTTTGTGATTTGGCGACAATATCTGTTTGAAAGCAATAAGATAAGCCACACGCTTTTTTAATGTGTACAGATCCGGAGCGCTTTCAATTATCCGATCCAGGCACGTATTGCTTTTAAGAGACAAAAGATCTAAATTAATGCTGGCACTACGAACAACCACGGCGGGGCTCACGGGCTTGGGTTCCAAAGATCCCTGTAAAAGAAATGGAGGTCCTCCAAGCCACAATGCAAAGGAATCAGAGTTCCTTACGCTGCCTTCGCGTGTACCAACATCAGCGGGATTTAAAGATCCTTGAATATAATTCCAGTCACAAGCCGAAGTCATAAGGTGTATTTTATCTACACGGCGTTTTACAAATCGCGGAAGATGAAGATCCGGGTTTACAATCCATTTAAGAGCAACTTGTGAATCTGTCCACAAGTGGAAGCTGCAAGACAAATGCTGTAACGATTTAGACACGGCGAACACCAGTTCAGAACAAAGCCTAGCCGCTTCCAATTTTTTTCGAGAGATTGTCCAATTCGTCTGAGACAACAAAACCAGTTTCGACTTGCCATGCACGAAGGCGACGTTCGATCGTCGCCCAATTAAGCGCCTCAGATAGACCACACAGGCCAAGGCATCATTCGAAGCATCACTAAACCCATGCAGCTGATAGCTAACGTTTTTATCATCGCCGGTCTCTGTTTCGGCCTCCCAAAAGCAGTAGCGGGGGATCGAAACCTCTGAAATAGGCCGTAAAAGACAAAGCCACGCTCTCCAATTGATCATCATGTCTTTCGGAAGCTCGTCATCCCAGCCAATACCAGCACAGGTAGCTCGGTGAAGAATTAGCTTGCCCCCCAAGAGATAAGGAGCGATAAAACCCAGTGGGTCAAAGTGGCCAGCAAGAAAGCGCAGCATTTCGCGACGACTGAGTCTAGCTGGCATAGTCAAATTTTTATTACAATGAACCTTGAGACAGTCCTTTTCCACGTCCCATATTAGGCCCAATGCTTTAGAGTCAGGCATAGAGTTTGAACCAAGGTCAATTTCTCGGATATTAGAGCCGAGATCGCATTTGGAAATACTCAGCAAAACCGGCTTAGCCAGGTGATTTGCCGACCACTTACACAGTCTAAAGCCTCTGCTTTCGAACAGTGACTTCGACTCTCGAAAAATAACCTGAATATCAGCCAGGGATTCAGCATTAATGAGCAAGTCATCCATATACCGATTATTTTCGATAGCTTCCAAAGTCGGTCGACTTGCTTTGGTAGGATTTTCATCAATCAAACGTTGTATTGCATGAAGAGCAATGCAAGGACTGGAGTTTATCCCCCAGACATGTCTACAAAACCGAAATATTTCGGTTTCACCAAGTTTTATGTCGTTATCCTTAAACCAGACCAAACGAAAGAGATCCCGCTGGTCTTCTGGAATAAAATTTGAAAGAAACATTTGCTTAAGTCGGCCATACACGCAAATCTACCCAAACGAAAACGAGTCAAAACGTCAGTCAACCTAATCAAAAGATTTGCGGCGGGCAAAACAGCATGGTTAAGACACACTCCCTTAAATGTGGCTGCACCATCATATACAACACGAGATTTTTCTTGTTTCGTCACAAAGAAAGGCAAATACCAAGTAGGCCCATCAACTTTTATCTTCTGCACATGCGTCAACCAACCCTCAGCAAGCAACTCTTGAAATGTGTCTATAAGGGTTCGGTTTAAAGTAGGATCGCCTAGAGCTTTCCGACGCAGAGACATAGTACGCTCTAAGGCATTTGAAAAGTTATTGGGAATCTTTTTAACAATATCCGATCTCAAAGGGACGGGAATCTCGTAACGACCATCTTTTACTTTGACGTTAGGTTCCACCAACGAACACGCAAGCTCCTCACTCCTAGAGGGTTGAGTCTCCTCGTTCTCCAATCCAACTTGTCGCAAAGCCGCCTTTAGCTCAGTAATTTCTTGTCTAAGTTGTTCACATTCGTTTGTGTCACAATCAACGTTTACTCTTGCCTTTAAGACCTGGTGCGAATCCGATCTCACCACAACGCGACCACCGCTGGCTATAGGACCCAGTCGAGTCAGAACGTAGTTAGGTTCACTCGCATTTACACCCTCTCTTTCCTCCAAAACAGTGAGCAACTCTTTATTAGTTTGTCCTATCAAAATGTCAATCCTTTGCCGTTGAGGAATAGTGGGAATTTTAACCCCTTCGAAATGCCCAAGTTTTTGCGTATTTACGGCATGAGGCAGAACGTTCTCATCATCAATAAAGTCCGGGACAACCAAAGCGTTTTTTATAGCAAAAGTTTCTTTATTTGAAAGTGATTCAATTTCAAAGTTTGTAAGACCACCACTGCGCATAGTTTGTTCAGCTAAGGTGCGAATGGTTATTGCATGATCCGTTTTAGTAGCGAGCCCAAGCTCGTCCCTCAAGCTCTTTGAGATCAATGTAGCCTGAGAAGCAGTATCATGCTGTGCATATGCCAAAGTAGACTTGCCCGTCACTGGGTTTATAACCCTTACGGCACTCGTACGAAGCATCACCAAATCGTTATTAAAGGTCAGTTTTCTCACAACTGTTTGTTCAGCGTCTGTCTGTTTTTTCCCAGCGCCGGCTATCACCGAAGTCTGGCAATGCCCAGCGCTGGCGGCCCCAAGGTTTACCGAGTCTGACCTAACATATAGGTCATGCAAGGCGGTAGAATGCTTAGGGCCAAAATGTGGCCCGCATAAGCGACATTTCGACGAAGAAATACATTCTCTAGAGAAATGTCCCAAAGAAAGACAATTAAAACATCTAGCAGCATCAATAACAGTTTTGCGCTTTTGCTCTGGAGTTTTGCTTTTAAATTGTTCACAATCAGTTAAAAAATGTTTTGAATGCGGGTCGTTGCATACAAAACACACCGGGGGAGGTTTAGTAGAATGTTGAGTTTTATTACAGCTACGCGAGCTTTCGCCAACGGTCTCTACTGAGCGAGCGCCAGGACGTTCTCCGTTTACAGTGACTTGTCTGACGCGAACAGCCATATGTCCGTTGCCAGACCCACTTGCTTTATCCTTATCATCTGACTTAAAAAACGACTGCGCATAATTGGAGGTCATTATGTTTAGTTCATAAACTACAAACTCACGCAAAGATTCAAATCCAGGCTGATTTAAACTAAAACCCTCTTTTTTAAGGTAATCAAGGTACCTTCGTTTAAGTACCCCAGGTAACCGATTTGCAGTATCTAACATTAATTGCCCAGATAGCTTGTCCAGCTCGTCATGGGCATGTGCATACACTTCAAGGGTGTTTAGATCTTCATTGAACGCTTTCAATGAAGCGACGCTCATTGCCACCCTAGGTCCGGTACGGATTTTCGCAATTTTAGGTTCCGAAGTAAGCCCACCAGAAACGCCATATCGCTGACGCAAACGGTCCAAAGCTCTTTCAATGCGCCTAGAGGCATTCATATTTCTCATAGGCGCAAAAAACAAATTGACCATTTCTCGAGGCTGGCCAATGCACGAGGCTCTCAAAACTTCGAGCCGACGTTCATCATAGGGACTCTCGTGCATAAGCCTCCGAATTTGGTTTTCATAAAAAACGAAGTCTATGTTTCTACCGTCATAGCCTATCTGTGAGGCAAGATTTATAAATTCATTTCTGTCTTGGCGTTCGATATAGGCGCGTAATGCCGGTTCACCATGAGCAACAGAAGGCCGCCTCAAGGACTCGCTATCTCCAACAGCAGGGCCCACAAGCGACTTCACTAGAGTTTGCGAATTGCTACCATTTATAGGAAAATCATTTCGATCAGTCACAACGCGATCTAACGCCGATTGAAAATTAGGAACAGCCGATTTATAAACAGTTTTCTCTCGTTTGGGAAATTCAGAATTTTCCCGCGAGAAGCCTGTATTATTTTTAACTCTAACTATATTTCTTTTTACCGATCCTTCTAACAAAGAAGAACTCGTTTCTCCAGCACAATTGGCTAACTGCGTTTTCTTTAAGAGCGGTTTTAGGTCTGCGTGAAACGCCTCACGAAAGTTTGAGCGCCCTCCAAATAAGTTATTCAAGGAATTATTGGGGCCTGCCCTGCTTAAGACAGCCACTGAAGAACCCCTTTCTGAAAGCGCAATCAGCCTCTCTTTCGCATCTAATTCAGCAGCAGCGATTTTAAGTTGCTCTTCTGCTTTTGCGATTTCGAGAGCATGTTTTTGTTTGGCTTTCGCCTCCGCTTTTGCGATTTCGAGAGCATGTTGTTGTTTGGCTTTCGCTTCCGTTTTTACAAAAGCATGTCTAGCTTCAAGTTCAGCCCGTTTCTTATCTAATTTAACTTGCCGGGCTATAAAGGTGCTACTTGATGTCGCGCTGACACTTTCAGCAACCTGCGATACACTATCCTCAGGCTCGACATCAATGGTACCATTGTCCTCATGATGGACTGAAAATTTTTTGGGTGAGGTCAACATACCCCGTTTAGCATTTTCATAAAGATTAAAACATTGGTTAAACAGATCAGCTACACTTTCTAGAAGCTCGTTCAAAACTTCAGGGTCTAAGACGTCGTTTAAAGCCGTTTTATACTTAACGTAGTCAATTTTAATTTCATCAAATTGTTCGAGGGCTTTGGCAAAATGGTCGTGCGATGAACATCTTGCAAGGGCATCACGCGATCGCTTTAAACCCATGGAAAGTTGTCGCTTTGTCGTTAAAAGTTTACGAGTATTTACCTCTGATATGATCGGGTAGGCTTGGGATGCAAGGTCGTTGCCTAGTTCCCCAACTGTAGCAGTTTGGTCACCCTCCACATGCCCTGCGGAAGGCGCTCCATTACATGTCGATTGAATTACGTTATTTTCGCAATTATTAATGTTAGAAATGAAAGACATACTGTACTTTAGTATGTAGGTTAAATATAAAAACCAATTAAATAAATAATATAAACAAATTCCAACCGTTCGTAAGGAAAGGATGATCCAGGTCTTCGGTAAAGAACTGTCGCGCTGAAGATCCGATGTCGCTGATCTCGCGCAATTGCACCAAGGATCTTCGAGAATTCTTCGCAAAAAAGGTGGAATTACACAGTGACTTCAACTTCCTGCAGAATCAGTTTTGCAGAAGAGCCAAGATAAGATGTCTGCCAGTCTCCCAAGTAAAATAGCTGAGTCCTTGACGTCAGTTTCAAAATAAAAATGACTGACAGACGGCACCTTGCAACGCTCCAACTGAACTTGAAGTAAAGATGTTCCTTCAAATCGTGAATTTCCAACTGAAGATGTTGATAGGCCGAAGATTTCCCAAATCGCGCAAACTTTTCCACCAGTTCAAAGAATCCAAAGCGAATCTTTGAGCCTGAATCACCTTTCGGAAGATTTCTTAGTCTAGTCAATTTCTTTATGTTAAGGATTCACCACTCGAAGGGGATGAATCTTCTATTATAGTTGTCACAGGCGGACGGCCAGGACCTTCCTCGCACTGTTCTCTATCCAAGCACCAGTTTAAAATCAAACAGTAAAATCAATGGGTATATTGACAAAATAACAATAAAACTTCGAATAGGCCAGCGCGAGAAAATTGACTAGACTTTTATCCACAACGATTGAACCAGCAACATTCAAGAACCAAAAATAGAATTTGAAGTAACTTCTTTTTCTTTATATACATAATTAGTAAGAGCCTGAAGCCACGCGTTTTGTGTGCTTAGGTCCGAGTGTAGAAATAGATGATTGTAACAAAGCAAAGTGCGACAAAACAATACGTGCAATAAGATTCTTGTTCTCAGGGCTGCAGTTCGATTATCGGTGAGTTAAAAAATGGGCATTGGTGCGATAACACTTACCTAAACTTATTGCTTTAAAGATGGTTTTCGTTTACCACTCGGAAAATTTTTCTTTTACACAATGCTATTACCAAAAACTTTTATATTTTCGGAAGCATCTACTCTATAAATACTTTATTTATATAATCTTGAAGCTCAATTTTATTTTTCGGTTATGAAAAATTTTTATGCTTCGAGCCGAGTAAATAGACGTTGTCAGGAATTAGAGGGCTTTCTAGTTGTACTGTAACCACAGCACATTTTCATCACAAACAAACTTACTTTCACTTAGTAGGCTAGTATTTGAGGAAATTATAATACAGTGGACTTTCTCAAAACTATGAATTTGGACTCAAACTCTTTCTATTATCAAGCAGCGACATAATTTTGCAATTGGCACAGACCACAATTTAAACTCAAAAGGTGAACTTTATTCAGTCATAGGAGCTCACGCTCTGTTTTCTAGTCGCTAGTCAGAGTGAGCCAACACCATGCTTACAATACTCACCCTTACCATATCAAAAGGCCCGCATGGCACATGCTTTCACGCAGCGCGGGCCGTAAGTACACCTAGCAATTGGAAAGTCTTTCTAATGCTCTGTGGAAACCGAATGTGCCCACCCGGAAGGGTATTCACTTGTTCCGATGTTCAAGGGCCTGCTAATCAAACGTCCTTTTCAGGACGGGATGATGAGTGCGTTGCACACAAACTTCCCTTTTCATGACACATCATCAAAGAGTTCCGTGGGCCCTCAATACTACAACTGAACATCGAAGGCCTCACAGCTAGCAAGATGAATGTTTTTCATGACCTTGCTACTCAGCTTGAGGCGTTTGTCATCCTTCTACAGGAGACCCACTGCATATCTGCAGAAAAGCTAGTACTATCAAACTATCAACTAGCTGGATTTTCCCTAAGCAGGAAGCATGGCCTTGCCACGTTTGTCCATGAGCGGCTAAAATGGACCTTATACGATCAATCTCCCACGACATCGGAGACTGAGTGGTTGTGCGTGGATGTTGACGGTTATAAAATCGTTAACATCTACAAATCTCCACCAACGCGGTTGCAAGTTTCCGACCTTCCAGTGTTCACTCACCCTTGTCTGTATGCGGGTGATTTCAACTGCCCCCATGTCAACTGGGGTTATAACACCAACAGCGCAGATAGAGACTGCCTACTGGCTTGGGCGAGCTCCAATAATCTTGCCCTTCTTCACGATCCCCAGGATGAACCTAGCTTTCATTCTGGGCGCTGGAACACTGGCACTAACCCGCATCTTGCCTTTACCACCGTCGGTCCTGATAGTCGCTTGCCTTGCAGACGCATCTTGGAGAAGTTTCCTAGGTCACAACATCGACCTTCGCTTATAACACCACCAAGGCTTTCCCTCGCAGTACCGGGAAGGCCTGTAAAGCGATAAAACTTCCGCAAGGCCAACTGGAGCCACTATAACTCCTTGACAAACAAGCTTGCAAGGAATTTGCCATCACCTGATTCAACAAATGTGGATCAGGCCTACCAGGACCTTTGCAATACCATCAGCAAAGCAGCCAAGAAAGCTATCCCATGCGGTTGTCGTAACACCTACATACCGTGCTGGGACACTAAGTGTGAGGCCCTCTACCAAACGTTTCTGCAGTCTCCTGCTGGAGACCAGTCAAGCAGGGCTGCTACAGCCCTAATAACTTGGCTTGACAAGAAACGCAGAGACCGATGGTCGGAGGCAGTCCGAAACATCGACTTCTCACACTCAAGCAGAAAAGCATGGAGCACAATTAACAACCTTACTGGCAGGTCGCGACACAGCCCCCGTAACTGTTCCGTTTCAGCTAACGCCATTGCTGCTCAGCTGGTAAGAAACGGGAAATACGAGGGTGTTGATCGTGAGTCGTCTTGACTCATTTCTCAAGAAGTGTCTGACCGTTGGAGGGCTTTGATACCATCTCCAGTGAATCTCTCTAGCGACTTCTCGTCCAGAGAATTCGCTGCCGCTCTCCAACATGTTTAGCCAGGGAAAGCTCCGGGCCCTGACTCTATTTCTCCGGAGCTTATAATCCATGCTGGAACTGCTTTGAAGTCCTGGTTACGTGGCTTCCTCTCTTCCTGCTTGCGCCAACTCAAATTTCCCAAAGTCTGGAGAAGAGCACTTGTAGTTGCGATTCCAAAGCCAAACAAACCTGTGGAGGACCCAAGGAGCTATCGTCCCATCTCCTTGCTCTGTGTCCCCTACAAGATCCTCGAACGACTGATCTATGCTCGTATTGAACCTATTGTCGACCCCCTGCTCCCAGGCGAGCAGGCTGGGTTTCGACTTGGTAAATCGACAGTGGATCAAGTTGTTTTACTAACACAAAACATCGAGGATTCTTTCGAGGCAAAAAAGAAGGCCGGTGCTGTGTTTGTAGATCTGACAGCTGCATATGACACTGTCTGGCATCGTGGCCTCACCTGCAAGCTGCTGAGACTTCTCCCGGATAAGCACATGGTTCGTATGATCATGGAACTTGTCCGGAATAGAAGTTTCACCCTTACTACCGGTGACAGCAAGCGAAGCAGGTTGCGACGTCTGAAAAACGGCGTCCCACAGGGATCGGTCTTGGCACCCCTTCTTTTCAATATCTATGTGTACGATCTTCCTTCAATGGTCTCCAGAAGGTATGCTTATGCCGATGATCTGGCACTGCTATACTCTTCTGATGACTGGAAGGACCTGGAGGGGGTCTTAAGCCAAGACATGACTACAATCTCAACATATCTCCAGACTTGGAGGCTACAGCTCAGCCACACTAAAACGGTGACGACAGCCTTTCACCTGAACAACAGAGAGGCCAAACGTGAGCTCAATGTCTAAAACAATGGCAAACGCCTGCCATTCTGTCCAGTCCCGACCTATTTTGGAGTTAAACTGGACAGATCACTCACGTTTCGTCACCACCTTGAGGCATTGCGCAAAAAACTAACAACGCGCGTTGCACTGATGAGACGACTTGCAGGCTCAGGTTGGGGCGCTGGAGCTAAAACACTGCGTACAGCTGCCCTATCTCTGGTCTACTCTACTGCGGAGTACTGTGCACCAGTTTGATGTCGCAGTGCACACATTCGCCTCATCAATAGTGTTCTCAACGACGCATTGCGCATTGTCACGGGATGCCTGCGTCCAACTCCAACAGACTATCTACCCGTCCTCGCAGGTATTCAGCCGGCTGAGCTTCGCCGATTAGGAGCAACACTCTCCCTGGCATATCGTGGCAGTCTGGACCCTGGCCATATTCTTCATGAATTATTGGCTGGGTCCCCAGACGGCTACAGAGAGAGACTAAAATCTAGACGCCCCTTTGTGCCCGCTGCACGGAAGTTACTGCAAGATCTAACTGAATTGGATATTCGTACAGCTCAATGGACTGACTTTAAATGGAGCACGGAATACTCGGAGTGTTCATCTGATCTCCGTGCTTTCATTCCTAGGACAAGCACTAGGCCAATGGGGATGGCCTGCCCAGATCATCATGGGTCAGGCTCAACCGCTTGCGGGCTGGTGTTGGGTGTTTTCAGTCGTCCATGCACAAATGGGGCCTTGCTCCTACATCGAATTGCGAGTGTGGCGCTGCAGAACAAACGCCAGAACACATCATTCTGACATGCCCCGTACATCGGGCACCTACAGGAATACGTGGACTGACGGTTTTCGATGTCGACACACGATGCTGGCTGAGTACCATCACTGCCAGCATCTGAAAATGTGGATCCCTTCCAAAAGAAAGAAGAAGACCATATGAAAATGAAGGAATACAGTTAAGTAGCTTTCCTAGCGACACAAACAAACAAACTTGCCAGCTATTTTTTACCCACTAACCCTTTTGTACTTAGTGCTAAGCAGGAAAGCAAAAAATACCATTTTTAAAGTCTTTGCTATGACTTGACAAGACAATTGATTTTGAGCATTCTAATAAAAATATAAGAGTAATAATGCCAGCCTCCATTATGCTTGCCTTCAAGTTAGCATCAATCTCTGCTTTGGAAAAATTGCTCTTTGCCAGTTGTATCTTGTTTTTCTATTTTTGGAGAAATCATGTCCAATAAGTAAAAAAAATGTTCCTTACCCATCCTAAAATATTAATGGCCTTTATTCTCATCACCATTATCTAACAGCTAATCAGCTAACACAAATTCCAGTTTTTTTTCTCTTTCCAATAAAACAGGATGAGTGTAGGTTTCTTTAAAGAACAGAAGCATTCCTTTTCCACTTTTAACTCATTTCTTGCTGTTGTGACACTCTTATATTCTAGATTGGAGGTTAACGTCCGGGTGTTGATGACTTTTTTGCAGGTCAAGGTCTGGGCAAAGACAAAATTTGACCTCCAAAAAAAAGTCATCACGAGGACAAAATAACAGTAAATATTGCGGTCTAAGTTTGCGGAAGTGCAATGTGCATTTGCGATTGCGGAAGTGCGAAAAGTTACCGCAAACCTATCATAAACTTGCGGATTTACGTTTACGGAATTGAGTGTAAATTTGAGGTTCCAGTACTGCCTAAATGCTTATGCTTCCCCTATTCGCTCATCAGCGAGAGATGGTAGAACCTACCTCTTTTTCCCTTCCATTCTTCCCATTTTCAGAAATCTTTTTATTCTGGGAGACTGTAACTACCATCACTCCCTCAGGGACTCAAAAAGTACTTCTGACCCCAGTAGGAAGGAAGTATTCTATTGGGTCATCTCCTCTGACCTCCTCAACGACTCTGACATACCTACTATTCTCAATCGCTCTTCCCCTGACATCTTCTTTGCTTCCTCCTCTCTTGCTTCTGGGAAATGCTTCAGGACCTGGGCTCTGATCACCTACCAATTCTACAAACCGTCCTTCTTTCTCCGGTCTTTCGCTTCAACGAACGTCCCTGTTTCTTCAATTTTCAGAAAGCTCATTGGGAAGACTTTGCTTTTTACTTTGACACTCACTGTCCTTCTGCAGAGGCATACTCGTCTCTTTCTCTTTCCTCTGCTGCTGCTTTCTTTACTTCTCTGTCACTAAATGCCCTCTTTACTATCTGGATCTCTGGACAGACAGCTCTGTTCCTTTCCCTTTCGGCAAAGGTGACTCTGGTGTACTTGACAACTGCTCTCTCTGCGGCACTGAGGCCACCCTTTACTTTTCAGCAGGCCTAGTATGCTCAAGTTTTTCCGCTGAAGCCTGCGCCATTCTGCGAGCTCTTTGCTGGTCTCGGCAGCACCTACAAGTCTGCCATTTCTCTTCCTTTCTCCTCCTATCAGATCCTTGCTCTGTTCTTGCCACTCTGTCCTCTCCTTCATCTTTCCATTTACCTCAAACTCTGTAGCAGATCTGCAGGAACTGTCTTCTCTCTCCTTCTGTGCTAGCACGCTACAATGGGTCACCAGACACTCGTTTCTCCCGGGGAACAACGCAGCTAATGAGCTGGCCGGACGGGGAGCGCTGCTTGTCCCATCTGCAATCCCTTGTAGTCTCTCTCCTTTTATCTTTCGTTTCCATCCTCCTCTTTTCTCAGACTGGAGGTATACTGTCTCATCGAAATTCTCCCACACACAGGCTCTCTCCATTTCCACCAAGGAACTTGTGCTCCTATGTCATTTCTTTGTGTTTCCTCTCTCGTTTCCTCTGCAACGGACACAGCCTACTGTTAAGCTCTTATCAATTTAGAATTGGCAGAATCGAGAATCCTTCCTGCAGCACCTGCGGACACTCGTCCCAGGACACTTCTCATCTCATTCTGCACTGTCCAGCTACAGACTCTTTGCGCCACTCACTCTTTGGCAACTCTCTGCCTCTTCACGACCTCTGGTCCAGGTCATTTGGAGTTGCCCGGCTTATGGGTCTTCTGCCATCAACCAATCCCTCGGAACGGGTCAAGCAACAACAACAGCAAAATTGAAATTACGGACGCACTATTACGTAACAAAGGGAGTTAGCAATTTCAGACGGTCTTAAAGTTGTAAACAGAATTATGTCACAATCTGCAACTTGCTATCACAAGATTCCATTACTAACTATTTATATACACGAAACATCATTACATATAAGAATTCAATATGCTGAAATAAGAAATAACTACTAATAATAAACGAAGCACCTTCGCGGTCCCCTCGCTGAATCCTCAAAACTCACGAAATACAACTACATGTTATGCGAAACCCCTGTTAAAAAGCACTGATGTAAAATGATCAAGTTGTTTCCGACGTGAATAATTTCTTTTTCAACGTTTTCAACCCCCTAACCAAGGTTAGTTAAGTTTAATCAAATCATCATTTTATTAGCAACGTTTCATTGTCTAAACTACCTTTTTCTTACCCGCAATCGATATATCATGTGATGCTAGTTATACTTTTTCTTGTTCTCTCGCGCTGCAAATATCGCAAGACGCAGGTTCATTCAGATTTATAGTGCAACTTCATTGTTTAATCCACATCGGGAATTGGACAAAACTGTTTGGCCAAGTTACTCTTCAAGTCAAATAACCTATGTGGAAACAGAAGCGGTGGAATTTTCGCGCTTTCACTTCCACAGAAAAAGGACCGCTTCCACATCCCTGGTTTTAAAGTGTGATCAACAGAATAACCTAATAATGTTCTTTTGTTTTTAAAATTTCTTCCTGACATTAGTTGGGTGTAGATTCTGTTGTCAAACTTTTACATATCAAGTTACTTTTGCTTGCCATGTTTTGATCACACCAGGTAAAACAGCTAATAATGTATGCGGTTTGCCAAACTGCAATAGTTGTGGAGAACCATAAGAAATATTCACAAGTGCTCTAGCGAATGTTTGTTACCTAGCAGAATGATGCTTCCCACAGAAAAAAATTTGCAACCCCATGGTATATTTTTTCCAGAAGAGGCCTACTGTACTGCACCAATTTTGACTTAAAATTTTAGCTCTTGTAATCTGCTTACTTCCAGTAGGTACCTTTTTCCTTGAATTACCTGGTAAAGCAAATAATTTTCTATCACCGAACAGCAAACCATTAATGTTTTCCTTTTGATACATCTGTTCATCTTATCTAGCCATTACCAGTTTACCATCAAGATTCTGCAAATGAAAAAATCCATTTAAAAATAATTCAGCAGCAATCTACTAGTCTAGGATTTGATAAACACTAGTCCATTGCAAATTAATACAAAATCTACTCGAAAACAATTCAACTCCATTGTAGGCCACTAACCTAGACTATGCCAAAACTTTTACACACACCAGTCGATTGGCTTTGTGGTTTTCCGGGAAAGTAGAAAATTTTCTACTTTGTCGAATCACCCGCAAGACTCAAAGAATCACACGTGCGGCGCCGTTACCCGAAGCCTTTGCAGCGTGTGTGCAATGAACGCCCTAAACACCCACGCGAACTGGGCCGCAATACCGTTCGGAAGCCAGACGGCGTGTTGTGTGCAATGCCCATTAGTTTGCTTTTGGCGGCTCAGCATCTTGCTCTCGCCGAAATGTGAAATTCTAGTTTTTTTCTGTACGAGCTGTGTTTTGCTATTTCATAACTTAGGGCGTCCCTAGTTCGATGCCCAAACAGTGTATCGTTGCTGTCACATCCGTCAATAAGACGACTTTGCTAATTTTACAGACCAAGTAACATTAACTGAGGAAGTAATTACCGTCAGGTTTGTAGCTGCTCGGCTATCTCCGCTTAAAAGAGTATCGTGCGTTATAGTTCGCACGCCTGGCGAGGTACTCTCACGCCAGAAATTTTAACCTTATGGCTCTCCGGCAGTTTAGCCGTGAACTGATATCTATTATATCACTTATGACGTTTGGTTTTACTAATAGTCCCTGTAGTTGGAGATTGGAGTAATTGTCCGCGACGATTTATTAGCGTGGGGTACAGTAGCGTGTAGTTTGGAGATTATTTCTAATCCACCCGTTGCAGTGTGACAAGAGTTGAATGAGATTAATATTGCACCGCATATTCCTGTATTGTTTTTGCATGTGCCTAAAATTACACACATATTTTTTTCTTTTTTTAATAGGGCTAAATAATGTTTACTTTTTTTCTTCTCATGGTAGCTCGTTGATTGGCTTGCCTTTCTCGCCAGCATTTGTTTGTTTGTTGCTTTAGTCCATCGGGACGTGCGCAGCAACTTTGTTTGCCGTGACGCGTGCAGTAGTTGTTACCGACTATGCCTTAGGAAATTTTTGGCTCTCTTTCTTCGCTGGATGTTTTGACGGACTGTCTTGTTCTGGTTTGTCTGCCATCGTTGCAAGAATTCTACTGTTCTAATATCATCAGTGGTTTTCAACCTTTTTGCTGAAGCGGAACGCCAAGGAAACATTTAAGTAGCACGAGGAACCCCTGCGCAATAATTCAATTGTCTTTTGCAAAAAACAGCATTTAATTTAATTGATAAAATAAAATGAAAAATTGTGTAACTTCTGGTGCAACCCCTAGATTGTACTGGTGGAAGCCTAGGGAAAACCACTGATCTACGCAATAAAGAGTAATTTGGTTGTGCTTCCTTCAATAGGAAGGTTGCACATGACGTCACACATTTCATGCAAAAAAGAGTGGCTGACCAAAAGCTGCAATTCATGATGGAAAGGTTAGAACGAACATCAACTTTTGGGGATATTTTGAAAACTAATCAGAAATTAATTAAAAGTTAGAAAGAATAATAGCCAGTTTGCAACTCGGAAGCAAATAAATTCAATCAAAAGCGATTTGGTTGAGACTTTGCGTGTCAGTTTGCTAGTTTAAGCTAAGTATTGTGTGCCAATTTGCCATAAACTTGGCCGTAAGAGAAGTGCCATCTAAATACCATTTGCTCCTCAGTTACAAAACAACTCTATGTTAATTAGATACTTGTAGATACATTAGCCAAAACAACCATATTATCAGATCATTACTACCAATACCGTATGTTTTTTAATTGCCCTTGGTCCAGCAGCCTAGCAGTAGCCCAAAAAATTGTTTAAGGAATGATTAAGGTCACAAAATTACATCTAATATATCAATATAACTAGTCTGCAAGCACTATTGACAAAATATTTCAAAGAATTACTGATTTAATCCATCAATATCTAATCGAACATATGACTAACGGTACAAAAGTCTGCCCTGTCACTTAGGCTACAGTATAATTTAGGTTTATAACTTTTCAGTACGCTTATGCAACTAAATATACTGTACAAGCTGCAGATTACAATTAACTTAAACTCAGTATTCCCAAACACGCTGATTAATCGAATATCAAACCCCAACAGAAACTGGCCACAAACAAACCAGCATAATTAGCCCATAAAATTAGCCAAACTAGTTGCAATAACAAGCAAATTTTAGCACCTCTTATCTTACTTTCAGATCCATTTCATAACATCAGTAAAACAACATATTCAACGTTCATTTAACAACTGTCAGGTTTATCCATTTGATTTATACGATATCACTGCAATTCAATTCAATGCAAAAACACTGAAAGTAATCAGCCAATTTTTTCGAAAGCGCATTTTGATTACGTTTGATCACTTGCGTGCAACCCTCCTATTTTGACTGCCGTAGTTTCTATTCATTGGGTATCAGTCAGCACACTTTCGTTTAAAGGAAAATCCTATAGTAGTTTCCCATAAACGAAAAAAATTAAGATTATGACATCTTAAATGTAGTTGTTGGTTTTGCAATATCCTGGCAGAATTCCGGTAGATTTATTTATTTATTTAACAGACCCGTTAACTTTCAGCAAAGTCAACTTTAGTCCAGCATAAATCACACTAGAATAGCTCAACGAGAGCAAACAAACGCAGAGCATAAACAACAAACAAACACAGAGTTGTAGACATGTTTGAAATCCCTAAGAAGGCAAAAGCCTAACGGTCATGAAGGAGGAGAAAGTATTTATAAAACTGGCTGGTTAGGAAATCGTCCGAATTTACCAGTGAGGAAATCCAGATATTACAGGAATTTGCACATCGAATCATAAAGCAAGCGACATATTTTCGAATCAATGCTTGAAAAGTACATATATTGTTCTGTACATGAGTCGAAGATATACTTACTCGATGACGCAAGTTAAATAGTATCCTGTAAGCATTATTGTAGCTTACCCGGAGACGGTGAAAGGTAGATTGTCGATAGGACGACCAGATACTACTGCCATAGAAACTGTACATAAACGTGCGAAACAAATAATTTTTTACGTTTTTAGAACAGTCGGAGAATTTACTACGAAGTCTATTTGCTGTACCATAGACATAGCGAAGCTGTCGGTACATGTCAATGTCATCTTGCAAATCACATGTTAAAAGAAAACCTAAATATTTCAGATTAAACTTAGCAACAAAAGAATAAATGTACCGGTTGATTGATAAAAAAAGCAACGAATCGTTGTTAACAAAACTCTTGAATTGCAAATCATCTACTTTTCACAGGCATAGTTGTCAGCGCTGAAAAAACGTTTGAACTGTTAATATCTCCTTTTTTCTTTTTGGCAACCCTGCAACTTGTTTTTCGCTTAGCGTGGTCTATCATTTTGTTTTCAGCAACCGTGTTTTGTGCTACAACTCGTCATTTTTATTTTAATTAATCGCCTGAAGACTAATAGTTACGGACTAAATTTGCTTGGAGGCCGCTTAAATAGTTGCTAGTAGCCTACTGATATTTTCGGTTTAAAGCCGATTTGCAGAAAGGTAAGGGTAGGCTAGGAATAAAATCTGCTGGTTAAAACTGTACTGGAAATTAGTGTGTGACTATTGCCTGTGTTTTAGCTGAGTGTACAAGGTTTTTTAGTTGGTTGTGTCTGTCTTGTTTGTCCAAATAAACTGCTGTGGATCCGTGAATGGTGAAGGTCACTGATCGCGGCAGGCAAGAAGACAGAAGCCTACTACTTCCCATCGGCTCTTTCGAATAGGATCCGCGTTGGCGTAGTCACGGGCTGCTGAGCCTTACAATAGTCTCGTCAAAATTTTTTAAATTTTTGTGAAAACTACTTTAAACTTGACACATTTTTGAAACGGTGTCTCGAAAATAGTCCTTATTTTTAGAATGAGGCGTGTATAACCAAAAATTGCGCTTTTTTCATTCACGTGCCCACCTTAACTCTTTCGCTCCCGCGATCATGCAATGCAATAATTTAGAAAAATTAAAAAGATATGGCTGTTTGAGAAGTTTTTTTATCAGTGGCAGATGAGACCAAGAAAATGCACCAAATTTTGATTGTATTAGACTGTAGAAAGGTAGCCTTTTTTTGACTAAACGTTTGCCATTCTAACTAAAAAATAGCCTAACTCCCATTAATGTATAAAGGGCTTTCAACTGTAAACTTCATGGTTCATCTTCTATGCTTTGATAGGGATATGATACAAAAATGGTCTTTTTTTGTGCCGTTGTTGGATGTGCTAGCAAAGGAACTAGGTTATTTGATGCCTAAAGTCATGCATAAAGCTACAAAGGAAAGCAGCTTGAACATTTATTTTTCAGTTGTTCAAAAGTTAAGTCAAGTGGCTTTTGAACATTAAAGGAAATGTAAAAGAGTAGTTACACATATCTTCGAGTTTGCAGTGACCATTTTTTGGAAGATACCGGTACATAAAGCTTAACTAGTATAGTTTGCTGCTGTACACTACAATACTAGTAAGCCTGTGGGCTGCCTGAATGGCTGAAATGTCTTTTAACCAGAGACTATCAGCCTATTCGGTAGTTATAAATAGGCATAGTAGGCACAGTACGGGCATAGTGGACATAGTACTGGTACAAAAATAGTAGGGGAGGTGTGCGACCGAAAACCAGTCGCAACAATATAAAGAAGCCTTGCCTCTTTCCTTTCAAAAAATTAATTTTATTAGTTTAGATTTAAGCATTGAGGGGGTGCAATGAGATTTCACATCAAAAGCTCAAGTTGTCATCACTATGCCTGTACTATGCCTATTTATAACTACCGAGCTGCATACGCGCATTGATAGCCTACTATTCACAACTCAAGTTAAGGAGAGTAAATGACAGCTCCAGAAAGTGCTACTGTTGCGTTTACAGACGTTTATTCAATAAAAAGTGACAACTTTTGCGGACTGAGATATTTCAAGCACATCAATACAATAGCTTTAAGAAAGACTGAAATCGTTTTTGTAAGGTACTTCGTGGAATCATTTTGAGAACCGTTGGACTAAACGCAAGTGGCATAAGAACATAAATTTTATAAGAGACACTTGATTTGAATGCCAAAATCAGTTTCCGGAAAGTTGGTGTAGTCTCCCATTAGAGTTGAAAACCTTTATTTAAGGGTTAAGAAATCAAGTGCCGCTACATCAGGATGGGAGGTTAAACCGACAAATGCCTCACTAGCTTCTCACGCAAGTATTTCAAAATAAAGCTTTTGCATCCTATTTCAATGTCCAAGTAACTTCAAAAAATTAAGAGAAATAAATTACTACTTTAACTTTATCGGTTGGACCAAGTAGAAGTTCGTCTTTGTTTGAACTTGATGATGCCTTTGCAATAATACTGCGGCACTTATTTCTGCAATCTGGACAGTACCACGTACGTGATTTGGAGAAAAACGTCAATGCCAAACAAGCTAAGTGAAGCCACTTCCATGGACATGAAGTGTTACTGCAAAAAAACATTCTCTCTGGGTCAAACAATACATTGAATTTGCAGAGGCAATGCAATTTCGGGTCGAAATTTTTTTCTGCTATTTCTTCTTTTATATGCCAATTAGCAACCAATTCTGGCATAATCCCCACTTCAAACAATAATTAAGATTTTTGTGAATGCGGGTCCAAAAATCTTCACCCGGAGCAATCCTTTAAATGTGTTTGTCCACTGTTCTAAACAGTACAACAATTGGCATTCGCAAAAAATATTTGAGTTTAAACCTGAAATAGGTAAAAAATGTTATCAAAAACAGCAGGAAATAAATTCTCTATATTAGAATAAATTAGAAATAGCATAGAAATAAATTCTCAATAAAGCAAGTGTTAATGTAGTCTCAATTTTGACTCATGGAGTCGATGGAGTACCGGAAAACAGCATTCAAGATTATGCACAAGCCGTTGCTATGGCAACAAAACACCCCAAACAAAATTCGTTTGTCGAACAAATCCCTATTTGGATGCGTACTCCTCCTGATTTCGATCCATGTGACGACTTGTGCACGCACAATCAACATCACATGTCATAGCACAGTCGATGGAGTACCGGAAAACAGCATTCAAGATTATGCACAAGCCGTTGCTATGGCAACAAAACACCCTAACTCATATTTCATTTGTCGAACAAATCCCTATTTGGATGCGTACTCCTCCTGATTTCGATCCATGTGACGGCTTGTACACGCACAATCAACATCACATGTCATAGCACAGTCGATGGAGTACCGGAAAACAGCATTCAAGATCGTGCACAGGCCGTTGCTATGGCAACAAATCACCCTAACTCATATTTCATTTGTCAAACAAATCCCTATTTGGATGCGTACTCCTGATTTCGATCCATGTGACGGCTTGTGCACGCACAATCAACATCACATGTCATAGCACAGTCGATGGGATCTGGAAATCATTCTTTAAGATCGCTATGGCAACAGCCGTTGCTATGGCAACAGAACATTCTAAAGTAAAATTCGTTTTTTGAAGAAACTCCTATTTAGATGCGTACTCCTCCTGATTTCGATCCATGTGACGGCTTGTGCACGCATACCAACCCGGATATCAAAGTCTTGTGCAATCATGATTGCTCATACACACATCTTGATACTGTCTATCTTGAATACGGTTTGTATGACTTTTAGATTTCGAGTGTCTTGTTCTTTGGATCAACTTATGAGCAAAGCAATCAGAGCCTCTACAAGCTACAAACCAATCTTTTTGTCAATGAAATGCGTATCAATTTTAAACTTTTTGTCGTTTTGTACATTTTGCCGGTACTATTTGGGAAATATTGCTCTAATTCTCCCAACTTGCTTGTTTATACAACTTACTCTACTGTGTTATTCTAATTTGAAGTCGTTATTTTATAATTATTTTGTCCAACAAGCAAACTTCACTGTAGTTGAATCCTGCTGAAAAGTCTAAATTTAACTGAAGTGTCACATAATTTTTTTTCTCCGTTAATCATTGGGTTCGTGAACAAAGTTTTCATTTACCACGCAGCTGATGAATGGTTTGATGGACCAAAATCATGATAACTTACAGACTAACTGACTTTACTCAAATAAATTAAGAACTCAGTTGTTTTGACGATGACAGATTAAAGAATTCAAACTTTTAGAGAAAAACGAAAAAATCCTCTCGAATACTGCTATTAAGTCTACATGTAACTGAAGTGTCGTATGATTTATTTTCTACGTTAATCATTGAATTTACATATAAAGTTTTCATTTATTCCGTTGCTAATGAATGGATCGATGGACCAAAATGAGAATTTTACACAAATAAATTAACAATTGAGTGGTTTGATGATGGAAGAAACCGCAAAAGAATATGAATGAGAAAAACAGGAAATATGTTTTTCCATCAAAATGTTATTGACTCCTCTTTTAAAGTATACTTGATTTGGGAACAGAAATTAGTTATATCGAAGAACCTGTAAAGGACGATAAGTCTAATTTTTAGTTTGGCTCTGCTTTCCCTTTTTATTTCATAATTTGCCGCGACTGCTTCAAGACATTTGTCACGTTGTTTATCGCTAAGGATGTATTATGCCAAATTCAGTTAGTTAGTGCCCAATGTTTTGATATCAAGTCGACCTTTATAAAGTTTTGTATTTGTATTTCAGCTAAACAAGTTAGCTAAACATACTGCAAAATTGTTTTTTACATCAAGTGTTTGGTAGTTTGGATTGGCACAGAATTGTAAGTACCAGTAGGTTAGCTAAATTATATCCCAATTTGTTAGTTGCCTGTCTTAAAGTGTCTGGCTAATATGTAGTATTTTTTACATTGTTACTGTCGTTATGGTGTAGCCACTGGCCAATAAGGCTATACCTCTCAAACCAAGTGCAAATTTTGGTGGTCATGTACGGTGTATTTAAATTGTGCTAGTTGGCGTATCGTTTTTCTGCTTAATTTCAGTTCCTTTCATTGCAGCAAACGCTGGTTATTGGTATCGTGACACAGTCTTATTGGAATAGAAGTATGACTTTGAACACATGCTTGTATCTAGTTGTGTGATTCTCAATCCCAGACTAGGCTTATACAAATCAAGTAGGCCATCTGGGCCTGCCATTTACAGAACCATCAACTTTTTATTATTAATCTCAACACTGCTACTAGTATGAATGAAGCTGGCACAACTGGCCAAACTTGTATTCTCTCCTATGACGTCACTGATGGGATAATAAACTGCCTTTTTTAGATTGCGAATGTAATTTTTAACAAAATTTATTTGACAAAACTTCCTGAAAATTTTTTCTGCTTTGAACGATTTCGGTAATGTGTCTTTTGCCCAAATGTTATAACGCCGCCGAAGTTGTGTTTTTGAAGCAAAACTATACGGGCTAGTAGAACAACTGACCTCTTTCCGACAAAGATTTTCTCCCGAATGTGATACAAGTGAAACAAAAAATTTAATTTAAGCGCATCTTAGAAAGAAATACTAGAATAGGCCTAGCCATGCTTTTTATTAACTATATCTAATGTCCATTATTACGAATGATTTATGCTTGCGTACATACACGCATAATACTTGCATACGAAAACCAAGGCCACAGCATGGCTAAAGTATTCTCCATTCATATTGCGTGTTTATGGTAAAAAAGATCCATAAAATGGCAACGGCACAAATAGCGCTTTACATAGAAAATAAGTCGTAAATATTTTATACTCCCACCTGTTGAGTAAATTTCTAAGTTTCCCAATTACAATCATCAATCTTTATTCAGAAATCTATCGGTATGGTTGGATTAATTTCGACAAAAATAGTTTTGGAAAGAGATTATCATTTTGACAAAAAACGTGTAAGTCAAAGGGTATAAATTGTTAGGCAGCAGATTTTTAGGCAAAGCTAGTTTTGAGCTATCAGATTATATGTATTTAGCCGCAAGGATATAACTAGGAAGGCTGAAGCGCTTCTAGTCTTCTTGGCCGAGCTACTTTGCCCAAAAAAATAAAAGAATGTTTCACATTCGAGAAATCGAACAACTTTGCACAAAAAAGACAATTGTAGTTTCGGTCAGCTCCCTCTCTTATTAGAATTCTGGCTACGTCCCGCAGTCGCGTTTACCATTGCTATATTGTCGTTTGGTCAAAATTATATTACAGTTGGACGCGTTTGGCTGTCATTTTAAGACAGGAGCTATTACTCAAGCGTGGCTCAGAACTGCCTGACAAATGTTCTGCTATATTCTGTTTTTTAGTGATTTTAGTTGCAGCGTGTAAATCACCTTTTAAGAGTTTGTGAAAATTCAAGAACTTTCGAATAAGCTGAAAAAGGTCTTGGCATTTTCCACAATGAATGAAGTGATGGTAAAAAGTATCGCAAAAATAATAGCGCGTCGAAGCATACAAGTTGATGTTGTTCTTCAAAAATCCTACGTTGCCAATGAGTTGGGAATATGGGCAGGAATACGCGAAGCAAACTCAGAAAAAAACTGCTTACGCAACCGAAAAAATGGTATTTTCGCGTGAAAAGGGACTTTGAAAATTGCAAACGTGCTATACATTTGGAGTGCCAGGCACGGCGAACTTATAAAGCCTTTGGTCTCCAAACTTTATTTTAAGCAACTCCAATTTAGATAAAATTCCAAGAATACAAACATTTCTTGACCTTGCTCGTAGGTGTATTGTCTCTGGACAAAGTTGAAAATTTTTTTTGATCAAGTTATTCGTAGTGACATTTTTACTATTTTTGCCCCAACGCACAATATGAAGAAGTTTTTTCGAGATCTACAAATGGCTATCATAAATTGGCAAGCGACTTATACTTTTGGAGACCACGGTATTAAGCCTACGTATAGTCAGTGATATGATAGAGTGGGTTTAGTCGCTTCTCTGTAATGCAACAGTTGTGTGGTTGTGCGTTAAAACTTAATGATAATTGCTTGTTGTGCCCATGAATAAAACTACTTAACGATGATTCTCTTTGCTTTACTGTTGAAAGAAACAGTAAATTTATTGAAAGTCATACCAATCATTTTAAACGAGTTAATGATTATCGCCACTGTCACTGTCCTGAGAGTATGGGTAAACTATTCCTTTAATAAGTCACAATAGATATAAAGTTGCATTGATACAATGGAGAGGGCTTGCCTGGAAAATTTGAGATGGGTAGCTTACCGCCGACAAGGCAGATTGCTGTTTGAGTGCAGCTACATGTCGTTTCTTGTAGTTGAGCAGAAGCTTTGACATATTTCAAAGGCAATAGGGGAAGGGCAGGATACGCGAGGTTAGTTGATTCACGCGGGCTTTACCAGTTAGCAGAAATTACTTTTAATTAGAATAGTGCCACCAATCAAAACATAATGCTGATGCCTATCCGTTGTAAAAATTCAGGGGGAATCCTGGGTTGCTAAGGGCAGGAAATATTGAAAAATGTTAAAAAATTGACATATTTTCTATTTTTGATCAATAGGAAGGTTGCACTCACGTGATCAAACGTCATCAAAATGCGCTTTGGAAAACAAGTGGCTGACCATTTTGAGTGATTTTGCATTGAATTGAATAGGAGTGACGTCGTTTTTTGCAAATCAAATGAAGAAACGTGACAGTTGTTAAATGAACATTAAATATGTTGTTTTACTGATGTTAAGAAATGAATCTAAGGTCAAAGTAAGATAAGAGGAGCTAAGGTTTGCTTGTTATTGTTAACAGTTGGGCTAATTTTATGGGCTAAACATGCAGGGGTATTTGTAGCCAGCTTCTATGAGGGTTTCATATTCGATTAATCAGCGTGTTCGGGAATGTTGGGTTTAAGTTAATTGTAATGTGTAACTTATACAGTATATTTAGTTGTATAAACAAACTGAAAAGTTTAAAACCTAAGTTATACTGTAGCCTAAATTACAGGACAGACTTCTGTACCGTTAGTCATATGCTGGATTAGTTATTGTTGGATAAAATCAGTAAGTTTTTGAAATTTTTTGTCAATAGTGATTGCAGACTAGTCATATTAATGTATCAGATATAATTTTGTGACCTTAACCACTCCTTAAACAAGTTTTTGGGCTATTAGCTAGGCTGTTGAAACAAGGGTAATTCAAAAACTTACGGCACCAATTTATTTATTTATGCGTATGAGCTCATGCTCGGTTAGCATGTCTTTTGTCAGACTGGGCCATTCCGACCGGTAAACTGCTTGGCTCCACCACCTGTTTGTCACATAAAGATGGAGGCATGCCGTTAAGTGCCTTGCCCAAGGACACAACAAGCAAGCTTGCCGTAAAGCTTACCGTACCGGTAGTAATGATCAGATAATGGTTGTTTTTACTAATGTACCGAATGGTATCTAATTGGTACAGTCAACTTCGGATATAAGAGATTCAGATATAAGGGATTTTCGCTTATAAGGGATTTTCGCTTATAAGGGACTACGCAAAAAAACCCAAATGATTTTCAATATAAACTAATAAGTCAGTTATAAGAGAATTCGGTTATAGGAGACTGATTAAGCTGGTCTCGGCGGATCTCTTATATCCGAAGTTGACTGTATAGAGTTTACTTATAAGTGAGGAGCAAATGGTAGTTAGATGGCACTTCTCTTAGGGGCAATTTTTTTTAAGTTGGCCCACAATACTAAGTTTAGACTAGCCTAAGAAAGACCTAATCTCAACCAAATTGCTTTTGCTCAAATTGATTGTTTTCCGAGGATCCAACTAGAAATAATTCATTCCAATTTTTAATTAATTTCTGATTAATTTTCAAAATAACCCCAAAAGTTGGTGTTCGCCCTATACCTTTCCAGCATAAATTACAGCGTATAGTCAGCCACTTTTTTTGGCGCGATATGTGTGGCGTCATATGCAACCTTCTTATTGTGTTTATTGATTTATTTTGAATCCCAGAAAACTTGGTTGAGATTGAATTGTGGTCCAGTTGTAGCCTATGGAATCAGGTCGTAAATGATGTGTAAGGTTTTTATCACATTATTGAATGGCATGCTAAGGAGCACTTCTTTCAACATATATCTTTCGAAGAGCAAGAAAAGTAAGCATTTGCAAGGATTTGGAAGAACAATAAGAATCTGACAGAAAATATTGGCTCGAATTTTAAGTGTGACAAAATTCCTATCATCGAGAGGGCTGGCCTCCCGCGGAAGTAGTGATTTGGTTGGCTCAACACAAAACGGTAACTTCCTCGGAATTTTGGAGTAGTTGGCAGAATAGGATACTTTTCTTGCTAAGCATATTCAAAAGAGAGTGAACAAAGGCAAGAGACATGTTTCGTATTTCTCATCAACTGTATGCGAGGAATTCATTGACGTAATTGCAACAAAAGTGTTAGATATTATTATTTCTGAAATAAAACAAGCAAAGTATTATTCAGTGTCCGTGGGCTCAGCACCTGACATCACAAATGTTGACCAGTTAACAACAATTTTTCGGTGTGTTTTACCTGATGGTCCTTGCAAGATTTGACAAGGTTATACCCACCCGTGCACACACTGGTTATCAATTGGCTGATTTACTTTTCGAGTTTATAGAAGACAATGGGATCAGTTTGAAAGATCTCAGAGGGCAATCTTATGAAAACGCTTCTAACATAAGCGGAAAATATAAAGATTTGCAAGCTATAATAAAAGAATGCAACCACCAAGCGGAATATATTCCTTGTGTAGCACATTCTTTGAATCTTGTGGAAAAATGTGCTGCTGAGTGTTGCCAATCCGCGATCCGTTTTTTCATGCATGTTCAGGGACTCTATGTGTTCTTTTCAGCTTCAACACACAGGTGGAATCTTCTTACTGATACACTGAAACCACTTCAATGTCCAACAATTAAGCCTTTGTCTAATACCTCTTGTGATGCTCTACATGCACTAAGAAAAAGCTACCAAGCGGTTCTTTCTTGAAGGCAATGTGCAGTGACAATGATGAAAAATATCAAACTAAAGAAACAGCCAGGGGTTTTATTTCATCAATGGAAAAACTTGAAACTGGTATTTTACTCGAGGTATGGTCGTGCATAATGGAACGATTTCATAAGACCAGTCAGGCTCTGCAGGACAGCAAAATGACTTTGAATAGGGCAACAAATTTGCTTCAGACTCTACATGACTTTATTAAACTTCTAAGACCCTAATTTCAAAAATTCAAAGGAAGAGGTCAAGTATTAAGTGGCTGTCATCAATACACTGATGATATTTCAAGAAAGAAAAGAATAAAAGTAAGGGGAATCTGAACATACATCACTTTATTTATTGAGCAGATTCGAAGTAGACTCATATTTTCCGATCATTAATCAAAATATTTTGTCTATTAAAACCCGATTAGAAGCTTACGACCGTCTTCAAAGAAAATTTACTTTGGTAATGGAATTGAACACCATGTCTTACTGCAAATTGAAGCAAGTGCAAAAACGTTACTTCAATATTATCTAAATGATCTGGAAGAGTCATTATTGCCTCAGGAGATGATTCATTTCTCTACACTGATAAAACAACACCATTTTAACAGCGAATGCAAAGAAATTCAGATGTGTAGGTTCATAAATGAAAATGAATTCATGCATGCTGTTACGTCGCAACACGCGTGTCTGCCTCACGCTGCGGCGAACAAGAGAAGGACGAGATGTCGTCGTTGAAACGCAGTTTATTCAATGAAATTTCGAGAAGAAATCAATGAACCCAATGAAAGAGATGCCACAAATTTACAGCAAACTGGTTTCTGTAACAAAAGCGACAGATACAATATAATGTTACTTGCGTAAAATGACCGATATGCGAAACTTACCAACTTGGTTTTCGACAGAATATCCAACAATTTTTATTAATTTAATTACAAGTTCTTACAGCTGAAAAATGGTACAATATAAGATGCTGGTTGATTTGATAATTGATATTGCCTTACACTAACGAACTTTAGTTGCTGCTGCTGCTGTTGCTACTATGGTAAACAATGCAAGGATGAAAGGGTTTGAGTAGAAATTTCAACTAATATCAATCAATTAGACTTAGAGCAATACAGCGGAATTGAATTCTGTTAACAAGCTTAGCTAAAAATAACAATGCGGCAGAACAAAGCATAGCCCTGCGGTTACGATAATTGAAAACACACACAAACGAGAATACGCTAATTAGGTATTTGACCTTATGGGACAGGTCAGCTACGCAAAATTTCATAGCAAAAGGGTCGCAAGCTCAAAACTCGCGCACATCGAAACGAACTTCCAACAAAAACGATTTATGACGTAACATACCCCCGCACAAATGTGTACCAGGGCTACACATTTATATTTGATCGACAGAGTGAAGTCACTAGGAATCGTTTTAGGGGGATCGAATCAAGGTAAAGGGGAGTCTGAATCCTTTAGGTTTCCTACAATACAAAGTTTTGCAATCGGTCTCTTGACCGTATCGTGTTTTGTTTTGACAAGCACTGTACGAACACGCCCCTTGGAGTCTGGAAAGGTTTCAATTATGCGGCCCAACAACCATTTAGAACGGTGTTGCATATTATCTACGACCAGCACTAGATCTTCCTTCTGTACGTTACGGTGAGTTTGAATCCATTTTTGCCGTTGAGTTAAATTGGGAAGGAACTCTTTTAACCACCTAGACCAGAATTGGCATGACAGATACTGAATCTGAGCCCACCGATTCTTGGCATAGCAATCCTTTTTGTCAAACAGACCAGGGGGCAAATTTGCGTTGCCGCGCAACAGGAGAAGGTGGTTTGGAGTAAGAGGCTCATCGCTCTGCGGGTCGATTGTAATTGGGACCAAAGGCCTAGAATTTAATATGCCTTCTACTTCTGCCATCAGTGTGTTGAATGCTTCATCCGTGGGAGATTGAGTTTCCAAAAGAGCGCCAAGAATGCGCCTTATGGATCGAATCATTCGTTCCCAGGCGCCCCCCATGTGGCTGGCGCCAGGCGGATTGAAAAACCAATTTATATCCCGCTGCACAGAAAATCGATTGATTTTCTCTTGTTTCAATTTTTGTAATGACTCACGTAAAATGCGAGCCGCTCCTACAAAGTTGGTCCCATTATCACTATAAATCTCTTTCGGGTTCCCGCGCCTCGAGATAAATCGCCTTAATGCGCAAAGAAATGAGTCGGTCGACAAGGAATGAGCAACTTCCACATGAACTGCTCTAGTCGTTAAACAAGTAAACACACAAGCGTATCGCTTTACTAAATGACGGGCTTGCTTGATTTGGAACGGTCCACAAAAATCAATGCCCACACTGTAAAATGGCGGATGATTAATTTGCAGTCTGGCAATGGGTAAGTCCGCCATTAATTGTTTACCCACCATGGCATTTCGTTTCTGGCAGAACACACATTTACCAATCGAACGACGAACTGCAGCGCCGCCTTTGACAATCCAATAGCGCTGGCGCACTTCTGCCCAAGTGTGGCTGGTGCCAGAATGACCCACAGAAGCGTGATATTGTCTTGTCACTAACTCGGTAAAATGCGAGGACATTGGGAGAATTATCGGGTGTTTTGAATCAAAGTCAATTTCGGCCCTCTCCAATCTACCTCCCACTCTAATTACGCCTTCAAACATCATGGGACGTAATTTTTGCATGAAGCGAGGACAACGCTTTAAATTTTGTGCATGATTAACTACCGTAGACAAAAGGTAAGGAAACGCCTTCTTTTGCACATATTTTATTAGAGCGATTTCGGCCCGCTGAAGTTCACAAACCGAAAGTTGGCCAAGGACGGTATCTGTTACATCCTCGACTTTTTTACGCAATTTATCTTTTAGTCTTAACAACCATGCAGCTAGTCGTTTTAGCTTTATTAGGGAAGAACATCGATTTATTAAGACATCTATCGGATCATTAACTGCAACCTCCGCAGCAAAGTTTGACTGAACAGGTTCAGTTTTAGAGGACAAAAATTCGCAAGGTAGTTCAGGAAGAAGAACTGGACATTCAGGCCATGCTGATTTTGACTGAAGCAGGAAGGGAGGACCACACAACCATTCATGAGAGTAAGACAATTTAGCCGCTGCTACAGGACGAGAAGAAAAATCAGCCGGATTTGACTTCGATGGAACATAGTGCCATTGATCCACAGTAGTATGCTCATCAATAATGGCTAGGCGATTGGCAACAAATATGGGAAATCGCTTGGTTGAATTCCTTATGCTTTGTAAAACCGCAGTCGAATCGGTCCAGAACATGGACTTGCAATTTGGTAAATTGAGTTCCCTTCTTACAAGTTGTTCCAGACGGACAGATACTACAGCGGCGGTCAGTTCAAGCCTAGGCACAGACACGGATTTAATCGGGGCCACGCATGCCTTGCCTAAGGCAAACGCAACATGAACCTCTTCCTGATGATTGACCATCCTTAAATAACAGCAGCTGCCGTAGCATTGTAAAGAGGCATCTGAGAAGACGTGAATCTCGTAATGCTTTACAGCTCCAAAATTTTTTGGCTTAAAGCAGCGTCTTATGCGCAGCTTACTCAGATCGGCCAAGGCTTCTAGCCATAATTTCCATTTCTGCGCTTCATCTGCATCGATAAGTTCATCCCATTTGCACCCACGCTTGCACAGATTCTGCAGTAGAAGCTTAGGTTCTAAGGTGACTGGTGCGACAAACCCGAGAGGGTCAAAAAGACTGCTCACGGAAGAAAGGATTCCCCGCCTTGTCAAGGTCTTTTGAGGAAAAGATACGTCAAAACCAAATTCGTCATCTCTTAAATTCCACTTCACCCCCAAAACCCTTTGACATGATGTAGTTTGAAAGTTTAGAGAAGACGAATTCTCCAATTCCACCGATCTTTCTTCTTCAGGTATATTCAGGAGAATTTTAGAGGAACTGCTTGCCCATTTAGTTAAATGAAATCCACCTCTTTGTAATAGTTGAATTAAGTCCATTATTACGCTATTGGCCTCCTCTATAGAACTAAATGATGCCAAACAGTCATCGACGTAAAAATTATGAGTTAGAATTTCCGAAGTAAGGGGTTGGTGCATATGCCCAAAATCTTTGACAACCTGTCGTAAACAAAATGATGCACAAGCCGGCGACGATGTGGCGCCAAACAAATGAACTACCATGCGGTAATCCATTGGATTTGAATTTAAATTCCCTTTAGGCCACCACAAAAATCTTAATGCATTCACGTCCTTTGGGTGAACCTTTACTTGGTGAAACATAGCTCGTATGTCACCAGTGACAGCAATTAGTTCCTTACGAAAGCGTATCAAAACGCCGACCAAGTCATTAGTTAGATGAGGCCCTTGCATAAGAGCGTCGTTCAGACACATCCCTCTGTACTTGGCAGAACAGTCAAAAACGACTCTGATCTTAGGTTTTTTTGGATGAATCACCGGATGATGAGGCAAGAACCAAACGGTGGAGCCAATCTCCTGATCGAGGGGAGGAAAAGGCTCCGCATAGCCTTCAGATAAATAGCCTTCTATGGACGAAACGTATTTTTCTCTTAAAGATTGGTCTCTTAAAAGTCGATTTCTCAGGCCCTTCAAACGCTGTAGTGCCATGTCACGATTATTGGGCAAGGCCTTGGTATCCGGCTTCCAAGGCAGTGGAAGCTGATAATGTGTATCAACGAGGGAAACCGAACTTTCCATAAGTTGGTATGTTACCCTATCTTCTTTGGAATGTGACGTATTTAAAACTGAGGTATCGTCACGAAAATCCATGGACCACAAGCAGTCAATGTCCCTTTGTAAAGAGTCCTCGCGGGCGTTAACAAAATTAACAACACAATTACTCGTGTTAGACGTCGAAAGTGAAGGTCCAAGTAGAGACCAACCTAAAGGCGTTTGTATCGCAATAGGTTCACCATGTCGCCCTTTGCGAGCGTTAATTGGGCAAAACAACTCTGGCGCATTTGCCCCAATTAGCAACGTAACAGTCGCACCCTTTACAGTAGGAAAAGATAGATCACTCAAATGCGGCATTTCTTTTAGTTTGTCCTTTACAGGAATTGCATTAGGTCTGACAGGTACTTCAGCAATAGAGAAGACATTGGAAATTTCAACACTGTTTGCCCGGTCAAGAGAAGAAATTTTTAGGTCAAACGCCATGCCTTGATAAGAACGAATAGGATTGTTCAAAGTCTGTAAGTTAATATTTTCTAAAGGTTCCGAAATTTTTAGGGCATTGATCAAGGTTTGATCACAGAAACTATGACTTGAACCTTGGTCAAGAAACGCGTAAGTCAAGGCTTCCTTATCTCTATATTGTACTCTGACTGGCACAACGCAAAAATAAAAGTTATCTGAAGTTTCAGAGCACGCAATCGCTTTATTATTCTCACTGCTACAAGGGCTTTCATTGGCCACACTCTCGCTCGTAGGTAATGCCGGTGGCACTATGTTTCTGTGCAGTAAGGTGTGATGAAATGTGCCCTTACATCCTTCCACTTTACAGCAATTAGAGCGAGTGCATTCATTTGTTTTATGCTTGGAGCTAATGCATTTATAGCACAACCGTTTTGATTTTACAAAAAGCGACCGTTCCTTTACTTCGGATTTTAGAAACTTAGGACAATTTAGCAATTGATGCGTGCAATCGTTGCAGTACCAACAATAGTTAACTTTTACTTCATTCTTTGGACGAGTCGCGCCTACAGCAAAATTATAAGTTTTCGATCGCGAGCGATCGCTAGAGGTCTTTGATTCGGGAGTAGAAAACACGCGACGCCCATACAAAGAATTCATTTCTTTAGCCTCGGATCTAACAAATTTAACAAAATCCTCAAAGTGGGCCACACGATCGTTATTTTCTTCGATCGAGACAGACCGCTTAACCCAGCGTCGTCGAAGCTCAAATGGGAGTTTACTTATCAACTTAGTCATGGTATCTAAAGAGTTAACGCTGCCGAAGCTTGACAGATTTTGTAACGTTACAAGTGCCTTTTCTAAAGTCTCCGAAAATCGTTTGAAACTTTCTGGATCATTTGCCTTTACTTGTGGAGCTTCTTTTATTTCTTGCTCACATATGTCAGCAATCACGCATTCGCGCCCATATTCTTGCTGCAATTTAGTTTTTGCTAAGCGATAAGCCATTTCGCCTCTCCCAACGTAATGGTCGATTTTTGGTTTAACCTTTTCTTCGCAATGCTGGAGCAAAAGGCAAAACAGCATTCTGGGGTCATTTACTCGAGATTCTATGTGAGTTTCAAAATTTAAAATAAAGGAACGAAACTCCAGAGGGTTGCCATTGAATTTTTTGAATTCTGGTCGCGGCAGGAATAACTCGTCATATGATAGCTGGCGATGAAATTGAGGCAATGGTTGGAACCCCGGCGGAGGTAGCGGTAAGTACATAGAGTCAGGGTGATGATAAGGCTGGTAGGGGTAAGGTTGGTTGCTATTTACCTGAGGAAACTTTGCATTTTCATTTTGGGAAACGTAATTAAGAGGGCACTCTGACAACCCTGTCGTGTGGGGATAGGTTGACGTTGCATTGGGCGCAGTAGAATAAATTGCATTTGGTGCACATTATTTAGCATTATTAATTGTCGAACTCATAAACGAATTAGGTTGACACACAGCGAAACTAACCCGACTTTGGTTAACCCACACAGGCGCATTTGCATTATTTAAGTTATATTTAAATTCACTAACCGTAGCTGCCGAATTTGATTTCGCCGAACATTTTGCCATTTTCATCGCAGACGTAGTTGAATTCATTAATTCACAGGAAGCGGTGGTGTGCGTCTGCACCGCGTTATTTAGTTCATACATAGCAGGGATTATGTCCGTGTCAGTCTTCATTGGAAGAACGCTTGAAGATGGATGATTTATTGCGCTGGTTGTAGAGTCTTCATCAACAGCATTGTGACGATTTGCCGACTGTTGCCACACTTTCAATTTTGCAGCTGCAACTTCAAGCTTACGTTGAGCTTCGTGTTTTGACATCATCATCTTATATTGCGTTTGATTTGCCAGAAGCTGCTGGAATTTTAGTTCTTCTTCGGCTCGCTCATTTGCTTGCTGTGCTAACACTTGAGCAGCCTTGAATTCCGCTTCGGCTTCCAAAAGTTTTATTGTGGATCCGGACGAAGTTTTGGACCGTATACTTGCTTTACAACTGTGGGTAGTTGAGACATTGCTTGATGTTTCGCTCGATGGCTGAGTTTGCATCAGATCGCTTGCGCTTTTCTCGAAGAACGCGGCAATGTAAGAATCAAACTCAATCTTGTTGCGCACAATAGGATCACTCCTCAATTGAACAGTATCGTCATCAAGTTGATTTACTTTCGAAAGAAGCTCATCATGCGTTAAATTGATATTTTGCGAGATTGATCGCAAGCTGTCAAGGTTAGGATTTCGAAGCGCCATAATTTTCTCTCCCGCAAGATACAGAGCATTTAGTTTCTGTTGCAGGCAGTCAATGGCTTCCATTACTGGATCTTCGTTGGGAATAAAGAGGTTGTATTCCGGAACAGTGGCAGAAGTTGAAGTCTTCTCCGCCATCATCAAATCAAGTTGAAACTTTCTTGTTACGTCGCAACACGCGTGTCTGCCTCACGCTGCGGCGAACAAGAGAAGGACGAGATGTCGTCGTTGAAACGCAGTTTATTCAATGAAATTTCGAGAAGAAATCAATGAACCCAATGAAAGAGATGCCACAAATTTACAGCAAACTGGTTTCTGTAACAAAAGCGACAGATACAATATAATGTTACTTGCGTAAAATGACCGATATGCGAAACTTACCAACTTGGTTTTCGACAGAATATCCAACAATTTTTATTAATTTAATTACAAGTTCTTACAGCTGAAAAATGGTACAATATAAGATGCTGGTTGATTTGATAATTGATATTGCCTTACACTAACGAACTTTAGTTGCTGCTGCTGCTGTTGCTACTATGGTAAACAATGCAAGGATGAAAGGGTTTGAGTAGAAATTTCAACTAATATCAATCAATTAGACTTAGAGCAATACAGCGGAATTGAATTCTGTTAACAAGCTTAGCTAAAAATAACAATGCGGCAGAACAAAGCATAGCCCTGCGGTTACGATAATTGAAAACACACACAAACGAGAATACGCTAATTAGGTATTTGACCTTATGGGACAGGTCAGCTACGCAAAATTTCATAGCAAAAGGGTCGCAAGCTCAAAACTCGCGCACATCGAAACGAACTTCCAACAAAAACGATTTATGACGTAACACATGCATTTCCTAACGTATCTATTGTTTTCAGGCTGTACCTTTGTCTGATAATTTCTATTTGCTCGGGCGAGCGCTCATTTTCAGTTCTAAAAAGAGTAAAGAATTAACTGCTTTCTGCGCCAGAAAAGGTTGAATTCCTTAGCTCTACTCAGCATTGAAAACAAACTTATGAAAAAAATAGATAACGATGACATTATTAAGAGCTTTGCATTGTCTAAATCCAGAAAATGTGTCATTTGAATGTGTGCGCACTAAGTAAATACCTTGTTTATGTATTATTTGTGGTCAGTTTTTAATACAACGAATGAAATGAAAAATAGGCCTCTGATTATGATATAGCCCCAGGCCCATAAAAAGCTTAATCCGTCACTGGGCTGAGGTCACAAATATAGCTTTTAGTTTTACCATATTGGCTAACAATCAGTTTTTTTATATTTTGCTTATTTGCCATATTTATCCTCCATTCACAAGAAAGCAAATTGAATCGCTATGTTTTGAACGGAACCTCCGCACTCACTTTGGAGTTGCAATTTCCGAGGTGCCTGGGCCACCTGTCTTCCACATAAAGGTTGGGCATCTCGTTCAGTGCCTTGCCCAACGACACAACAAGCGAACTTGCCGGCTTGTTCTCCACAACTCTTGATAAATGCCGAGCGCCAAGCAGGGAAGCTATAGATACCATTTTTTAGAATCTTTTGGTACGACTCGACAAGGGAATTGAACTCCAGGTCTATCGACTGTGAAGCGGACGCTCTAACCACTACGCCACCGCGTCGGTTACAGTGTCTTAATATTTAACAATAGCTGCATTACTAATCGTTGCGATTTCCCAAAAAAATTACACCTTTACTCGCTAAAATGTCAAAAAAATAAACTAAAAAAAATCCTCCGTTAAAACTCTATGCAAACAAAGCGGTTTTGGTCCTCCAACAAAATTTTGAATGACGCTGCAAGTAATAATAATGATAACGTCACGTGCAATTAATCTATTGTTGACCTTGCGTTTTCAGTGTTTCCCTCAATTTTTTTCGCCAAGTTACAAAATCAGTTTACTAAAAAATGGATTTGTGACTTTCTTTTTAATCCGATTTTTATAAAATTTTAAAACGATTACGCTCAGTTCCTCATGCATCGGAAGATGTCAAATTTGTGCCCTAATTCTTGGATTTTTTTACCTAAAAAGAGTTAAAAAATCAAGAACCCAGTGCAGACGACAAACATTGCAAAATTTTCAGCAAGAGTTAACTGCCTAAAAATCAAATTAAAATTAAGTTTTCCAGAAAAGCAAACTCTTTATCATTAACACAGTCTGAAAACTACTTTTGTGGCATCATTTGACCAAACTTTTAGCAATAATAATGAAATTAACCTATTAAAATTTTTTATTTTTTAGGGTCTCAAAACCCACGCCCAAAAAAATTTGTGTGATAAGTAAAAAAAGTAGATTTGTTGCGTAAAAATATACTACGTTGTCAAATACCGGTCTCATTTGAAAGCTTAGGAAATTTTCTTTCCAGCAATATATAACTTTAAATAGTCTAGGTTAAGTGGTATATGATATTTACCAATCAAAAATGGATACCGGGGATCATGTCAGTTCAAAATCTCCCAAAATTTTTCGACTTACCTTTACTAAATAAAATTTTTTAGAAAAACTACATTCTTTAAAAAAACAACATAAATTGCAAATAACTCACCACTAAAATCATTGTTTTGTATCAAGTTTCCCCGGAGATAGAAAGTAAAATACAAGTTTAAAAGCTAGCAGAAGTTTGGCTTTTCTAAATCAAATTTGCTGTACCCTCTCGTTTCCCAACAAATGGGAGGGGAGTACAAAAGATTCTGTTTCATTGTTAGTGACAGCATATTCTATTTAAACTTGATATTTTCTGGATCTTGAAGAAATTCCCTGTTCAAAAATACATAATGTTACGTGGTTTAGGCTAACATCTCGCTAATAATGACTGATCATATTGTAGGTACCTACTAAATTTAACTACCAAAATTTAGTACCGGTCAAAAAAAAGGTCACGGGTCTCAGAAAGTTGCAAATTGTAGAAAACCTATGTTTTTTGGTAAGTTTTGATTCTATGTTCTTAGCATCATCTAGCGACCATTTCTAAAAAAATTGGTCAAAAAACAAAATCGCCAATGATCTTTGAGGTAAGGGTACTACTTTAATTTCGAAGACAACTCAGCACCAGTTGGGGGCTAATTAGCATAAAATATGCATATTCAAAAAAATTTTTTTTTTTTTATTTGAAATCTTCAAGAAATAGATATTTTAACAATATATAGCAATTGATGCAGAAGTAAACAGATGAGTGATGATTTACAAACAAACTTAGGGTATTTTATGATGAATAATTATGATTGATTATGACAGTTTTTTGCTTTGCCACCTTGCGGACATTTTTTCGCAATGCACGTCGCTGCGAAAGAATTAAGATTAGGTTTTTTAAAAGCCTACTAAATTTTTTTTTTAGCATAAGCGTTGTGAATCGAGGCACAAAGTTGCAAAAATTGTTTGAACATGACTTTGTACTTGGCACATATTTTGAAACAGAGCCTTAAACATAGCCATTGATTCTGGAATGGAACTCAATGCATTTCTCATATAAACTAGAACAGCTACAGAATCTGTGGGTGCATGGCCATGGAGAATCTGTGCAAATGTCTACTCACCAACTATAAAATTGCCAATCAAGCTTTAAGTACTAATGTGTTAAAATTTCGTTGCTGGATCACAAACGTGTTAAATGCTAGGTCATCAAAACGTAGCTCGAAGTTGAATATTTTTCCACAACAAAATTTTTTGAAATATGCACTTGCACTCAGTAAAGTTAGCAATATAAATTGGTTTAACTGCATTATTTAAGCGGTGGTGGCCGGGTTGTATAAATCGGACATATATTTTGAAGGCTTAAATAAAATAAATGATGAAGGATTGATGTTGCAGTGAGGAACGGCTACACTGGCCGTTTCTATTTGGGAGATCCTGTCTCTAAATATCTTGCTCACCAGAGGTCTTCAACGCACGAGCACATACCAATTTGCAGAACATGGAGACTATATTAAAAAGGAGACAGAAAATTCGTTTACAAATTAGCTGTACCACATGCATCAATTACGACACGCTGGGAGTATCTGGCTCTAGTTATCACAAGATATTAAAGACTAATGAAAAATCTTCTAAAATGCAATCCACGCAAACATAAAAATGATCAAAGCGAAGCAACTATAAATTATCGAATTATGTAAAATTAAAGCTAGCATTAGTTGACAATACGACGGGCACAAGCTGTTCATTGTTTCCCGGTTGCACTAAGACACAGAAAATCGCTGTTATAAATACATTAACAACTTGCCACTTGCATTACGTTGGTGATAAAACTTTAGATTTTCTCTTCGCTACCACCCGGTACTAAACGCTGCCAAAAACAGCTTAAGCTTATAAAAGGCACAACAGCTTAAACAGAAAGAGCTTCCCAACACTTGTGATAACAAGAACAATAGCAGTTACTTACTAAACCATAACAACTAAACCAATGACAGGGCACATAAATCACGTTAGCAAATGATATTTAAACATATTTTTTCTATATTGACAAAACTATGGCAAAATGAAGAGTTTGGTCTTTGGGACAGTTTGCAATGCATGTACCAAAGCCAATTCGAAATCGGTCAGTAGCAAGAACGGGTAGAATTTGTTGCATGTGCGCGGTTTCCAGTGTTTTTTAAAAACAATCACACAAATTTTCCTAAAATTTATACTCATAAGTCTCAGTGCCGGAAATCTGAAAATGCTGTCATCGACTCTAATCTGCAAACTTTCGACATGCAATTACGTTTGTACTATCATGTAGAAGAAAGATCATTAATATAGGATTATGTCTGACGCGAAGGCGTAGTGGTAAGAGCGTCCACTTCGCAGTCGGTAAACCTGGGGTTCATTTCCCTTGTCAAGTCATACCAAAAGACTTCAATAAATGATATCCACAGCTTCCCTGCTTGGCGCTCGGCATTTAAGGGATGTTGTGGAGAACAGGAACCTTTATGTGGAAGACGGGTGGCATAGACACCAGCAATGGTAACTCTCAAGCTAGTGCGGACATCCTGTCCGAAAGACAGCGATATAATTGGCTTTCTCGTGAATGGAGGATAAAAATGAACAATAAAAATAATGTCAATTACTTTGCGTAAAATAATGAGATGACATTTTGTACAAATTGTCGGAAAGATTGCGTCCTCGTTCAAAAATCAATCTTGAGACCCTGGGCAATTTGCCTTTAAAGAAATAATGGCAACGGTGCGACTCAAAAGCGGTTGCAGTAAATATTACCATAAGAAGATGCCATCAGAGTACCGTTGGATATCGGTTAGCTGCGGTGATACCTCATTTTGGAATCTCAAACACTAGTGAGCAATTCATATGTCACATAAAGAGCAAAGGTAAATGCGTGCTCAAAATCAGTGAAAGCACCACAAACACAGTATCCTTATCTAATGTCACAAAGAAACTTGAAAGATACGAATGTTTGTGCTTCTAACAAAAACGTTGCGCTTGCAATCGTATGTATCTAAACAAATTTCACTTTCTCGGCAAACAAAAATTTGAAGTCATCATGTTGTTCACAGATCTTTGATGTAACATTCTCTTCAAAGTTTCGTGTCACGCATGAAAATTTTATCAATTTGTTCAACTCTCCACCAAATTTAAAACTTGAATCTTTTGTAATGGCGCCATGGTCAAATGCTTGCCAATCCAACAACTCGTCATCCAGAAATCTTTTCTCAAGATGATTACATAATAGTTCAACAAATCTAAGGATTACAGTCAATTGAATTAAGAACTTCTTTCACTGTGTCACTCCAATAAATTGTTTCTTCGAGATACTGTGATTTTATTTTACATATCTTAGCCTTTACATACTAAAATGCTTCCATAGTTGTCAGATTACTTCTTTGAAAATATTTGCATATTGATGCCATTTCTCTTAAAACATCTTACATTACCGTCAAAGTCAGTAGATACTGTGGATTTAGAAGTTTCTGTAAACAGTACTTACTTATTGATTGGATCATTGCAAGTATTTACTTGTTCGGTGCATATAACAATCAAAATATTGTAGTTTTGCACAAAAGCGGTTTCTGCTAAAAGCTTAGACAAAAGCCTTACACTACATCATGCAAAGGTCGAAATCCAACCCCATCACTTTCTGAAACGACCAATTCCTGGAACTTCACAGTTTTAACTGATGACTTGCTGAATATTGTATAAACTGTTCTAAGTAATGTTTCAATATCTTGCATCAATGAAAGTTCTTTCCAGCCATTTTCAGCAACCCTTTAAGTGCCAAGGGCCACTATAGTGGCCCAAAAATTTATGTTTTTGAATCATTGAAAAATTAGTGAAACTGTCGCTCTAACTTCATTACCTTGGTATTTCTGGATAGCTTATTATATAAACTTCACATAAAATACAAAAAATATGAGTGTTTGCATTTAATTTTTTTCCGAAAATTTACTTTGAAAAAAATTTTTTGAAAAAGGATACATCCTTTCACTATATCACAGAAACCAATTGTTTTTTTTGCCAAGTGATGAAATTGGCATGATGCATTGCAATTGTATGGTACCAGAATACAAAAAAGTAAAAGAGAGAGTGTTGTAGGGATAGGGGATCACGAGGAGTGGGGGGGGCAACCCCTCTAACCTATCATCAATAAAATTTGTTAGTCAATATCATAAAATATGCAGTAGCCAAAGTTCTTGCCAATAAGTCCAGTCACATCATATGAAATTCTGCAAAGCAAGGATCAATGCACAGTGATTCCATGCATGCTTTGCATCGATACTTCGTGCGCTTACGATCAGAACTTCGATCTGAACAAAAATGGCAATCTTGTGTGCTCCCAGATCTTTCAGGAAAATGAAAGTTAGTGGCTCTTGGTGATGGAACTTCGTCATATTCAATCAAATCAATGACAATTTGTTCTATAAAATCTTTCCTAGTCATCTTGTTTTGAGTGGCTGATAGGTATAGAATATGGCTGTTGACTGCAACGACTGAAATCAGCATGTCATAAATGCGAGTATACCACTTCCTTGACCTATGAGGAAACAAGTATGATTTAGACTTTTGATCTAAAGTGTCTACTCCTCCCATAAAGCTGTTGTATCTATAAACACAAAAAGGTTTTTTGACTGTCCAAAATCTATCAGCTGACTTTTTGTCTCTGATCTTCTTGGGGACCCAACCATTGTGATGAGCTTTTGTGTGCATTGTCACTCTTTTAACGTCATGCCATGCGCATGCAATCATTTTCCTATTTCTGACATATTGAGGATCATCACTTTTTGCTAAAAGACATTGGGCTGGTTTGAGAGAGGCAGGCATGCCTTTTCTATTGCAATTCACAGTTCCACACATGCCAATATTTCCCTCTGAAAGTTCAACTGCAAGATGAGGTGATGTGTAGTAACTGTCCATATAAACAATGTGTCCCTTTTCTTTGAAATCTGATACAAGGTCAGTCACAATTTGTTGACTTTTTGAGACGTCTTCTTGCCTATTCAACTCAGGCTCTTTGCCACTGTAAAGTCTCCATTTCACACAGTATCTATTTTTGGCATCTGCCAAAACAAAAGCTTTATATTCCCATTTACTGGGCCTTTTTGCATTGTACTGCTTGAGAAAAGATCTTCCTTTGTAAGCAATAGTCATTTCATCAACAGACAGCTCTTTTGAAGGCATATAATACTTGCAAAATTTGGTGGTCAGCAGGTCAATACTTGGTCTAATTTTGAATTGTCTGTCATATCCATCTTCATTTCTTTTTTTTATTGTTATGTTATCAGCAAAGTGAATAAATGCTTGTATTGATTGGAATTTATTTCTGGCCATGATTTTTCCAAATTCCGGTGTTTTAGTAGAACCAATGGTTTTCCCATAATCTGCAATTTTAGGTTTAGACACTAAACCCATTAGAAGACATAAGCCAAGGTACTTTTTTATGGTCTTGGTATCAACTGGCTTTCAACTGACAAATCTGGAATTCCTTGATATAGAGGTACAAGGAAATTGTTCTGCATACAAATTTGTCTGAGTTACTACAAGATTCCAAAACTCATCATCAAGAAAAAGATAAAAAAATTCAATTGGTGAAGCAGCAGACATATCTTTAGTAGGGGAAAAAAAGCTTATATTACTAGCAAATGTAGGTAACCAAGTATCCATAGGAGTTGAAGCATTGTCGACAGGTGCAGGAAAGTCTTCCCACATGCTTGAAAGATCTGAAGCATTACCGGTAGATTGTTGTGGAGTGCTTGTATTACTGGTAGGCCTACTGTCACTGGTGTTAGACCTTCTCTTTCTTTAGCTGTGGGGTGTACCGGTAGGTCTTGCATTGGCAGATCGGGAGTTCTTTCTTTTTGGTGGAGCTTTACGCAATTTTCGAATACTCCGGGAGGAGCAAGGTTGCTCATTGATTTCATCTTCTTTGTCACTGTCCGATCTACAGAATCTACCGGTAATATTTACAGCTGCAGGCCTAGAAGCAAACAGAGATTGCTTTATTTGTGGTGTAAGCATAGGCGTTGTTTCAACACTTTGGGAAGAGCAAGATTGCTCAACATTTCTTTCTACTTCTTTTTCACTTTCACACTCATTTGAGTCACTGTCTGTCCAATAACAATTGCTTCCAGATAATTCATCAGTTTTGAAAAATAGATCTTCATTATTTTCAATGTCTTCGATACTGTATGTTTTCTAGACATGGGCCTAGGAGCTATCAATCTTTATCAAGAAATATTCCTAAAAAAACAAATGCAAATAGTAATCTGAATGCTGCAAACTGCTGGAAACTGAACTGTTTATCTCTTGACAGTTCAAGAAGCTACAACAAGTATTTGTCAATGAACAACTAGAATACCAGATTTTAGTTTGTTAGGGAAAGTCCCTAAATTGATCTTGTTTTATTTTTTTTACCGAAAAGGAGTGTTATACTTCTAAAATGTTCAAAAATTTTGCTATTTTTTTTTATTTTTATAATTTTTTTTGTATTTTAGCAAATAAAGCTCACTCAATCACAAAATTTTACAAAAAGCACCGGATATATAAAAACTACGTTTATTTTCTTTCTACTTTCATGTTTATACTTTTCCTCTAGCTTGTGTAGATTTTGAGCTATTGCAATTTTTCAAAACTCACTTTTTTTTGGAAATTTCTGCAAAAACACGCTGGCACTTAAAGGGCTAAGTAATGTTTCAATATGTTGCATCAATGAAAGTTCTTTCCAGCCATCTTCAACAGCTAAGTTTTCTCGGTGTGCAACGCAATGCTCTTCACACAAATGAGGTATCTCACGTTTCAGAATTGTAGCCAGACCATTGTTTTTTCCTAGCATGACAGGTTCGCCGTCAGAAGTGAACATTACCATCTTCGGCAGATCAAGACCATTCCCATTGTAGAATTGTTTTATTGCTTCCACAATAGAGATGCTATTATAGACCGACAATTTTACAATGCGCTCAAATATTGTTTTACTAACAATTTCTGTTTCAGCCCGATACCTAAAATATATAATCACCATTTTCTGAACGGAAATATTGGTACTATTATCGATTATTAAAGTGTGGAATGCTGACTTTCGCAACTCACTCATAAGCTCAGTTTTTATGATGAAGCTTGTACGCTCAACCAATCCAAATGCATAGTTTTTGCTGCGCCAATTTTCTGGAATTTTAACTCGTGAATATCTTGTTCAGAAAGCATAGACGCATTCATTTTAATGGCGAGAATCACGTTTTCAATCAGCACTTTTACCAAATCTGAAGATGACCTCTTTTATCTCTAATCTGACGCTACAATCTTCCGCACTTTCCTATAGCATCTTCAAAATTCCAACACTCTTCATATTCCGTAACTTTATAACTGAGTCAATATGTACTTTTTGAATGAGATGCCGCTTTAAGTAATCAAATTTCCATTTTTCCCCTTGCTGAACTCACTTTGGGTATTTGCATTTAAAAAAAAAGTATAGACAACAGCACCGGCATTGTATGTAAAAATATCTTCACTTCTTATCCTTTTCTTGTCGGATGATGACATCATATCCGTTTCGATCAATTCTGACAGCCATTCTTCCTTGAATGTGTGTGTATGTATGTGTATTATCCATGCTTATCCTCCATTCACGAAAAAACGAATTGTATTGCTATATTTTGGACGGGATGGTCGCACTCGCTTGGAAGTTGCCATTTTTGAGGGGTCTGGGCCACCTGTCTTTCATATAAAGGTGTGGGCGTCTCGTCAAGTGGCTAGCCAAAGAACACAACAAGCGCACTTGCCAGGTTGTTCCCCACAACCTATCCTAAATGCGGAGAGCCAAGCAGGGAAGCTGTGGATACCATTTTTTAAAGTCTTTTGGTATCACCATCGCGTCAGGTCGGAATCTTGAACAAATTTTCTTATTTGACGAATGCTTATCTCCTTCTGCTTTTCTTTTGCACATTGGCGTATAGTAGAATATAGACCTCTCAAATGTAAAGAAATAACCACTTCAAGTGTATCTAACTAAACAAACTAGCACTTTAACATATCAACCTAAACCTACTGTAGCTAAACTAAACTCACCACGCTTTTAAGCCAATAAATTAAACATCAGATTAGACAATATGCGCTATGACGTGACTCTATAAACATCACAGTATTAACACCAAATGCGTGTTGTGACGTATTTTTTCATCAATTCAAGTGACGTATGAGCTAAAATTCCGGTAGATATCGTCAAGTGACAATCATTTCTTCCAGGAAAGGGCTTCTTCCAGTAGCAGGCGATTAGCAAATGGTGGAGAACTGCGCTAAGAATTGTTGCAACTGCGCAGAGAAATCTTAGCAGCTGCGCGGCCGCGCAGCTTAAAGGAAGCATTGTTTACAAGCAGAACTATATTCGTGATTCCTTCAATCTTTGACGGTCTTAGTGCCCATTCGAGGGCTTTCAGTCAGCACACAAGGGCTTACTTACACATCCAAACGCACAACATTCTGTTTTGTCTTTTGGTTAAGCTTCATGGTAATATCAACCCAGGCTAGACTTACCGGTAACTTGCCAAGGCAAACGTTATCGCTGCCTGGATTGCTTACATCTACTTTTTGCTACTACCTCTAAATTTAGCTCCATTTTCTAAACTGAGTTAATTCTTTATATAACGCTATAACTACTGTAACATTCGGTCAAAAACCTATGCTACTTATCGTGTCATTCCAAATATTGTGACGTCACAGTAGACTATAGATCATGCGATGTTCTAGCCAACATGTGACGGGAAAGAAAAAGATAGGGAGATCAAGAAAGTGCTAGCAAATTGTAACTGTTTTTAGACATTAAATCATTTTGGATAGCAATTTTTCTTTTTGGATAGTTCTCAAGTCACTTCGCTGTGAAAGAATCAATTCGGCCGCAACTGGACGGAGAGGTGAAAAAACTATTATGCACATGTAGCGCGAATACTTCATTGGCAATAGTGATTTCTGATCAGAAGCAATCAAAGACCGACTAATCCGCTGCACTATTATCTCTTGGCATTTAGATTGTACAGGCAAATTCATTTTTTAGCGTGCTGAAGCCTTTACCCTTTTTTAGCAAAGCTTGATAAAAAATTTTTGCCCTGCTAAACCTTTTTTTGCGAAAACGAGAGAACCAGTAGTGATTTGAGCGAGGTAATAAAAAAGTCTCCTCCCTCATGTAAACGGGCTTAGGGGTGCGATTCCGCACCAATGTTCGGAAATTTTTATTTCACCTTTGTTGGGATTTTCAGCTTTGAGTCAAGGTTCATCCGTGATACAAGCACAGTAATAGTTTGTTTTGATCTGTAATACAATGCAGAACCTGAGTTTGTAAAGCACAAGTAAAAGATGCAAAAGTGTGATCAGAGGCATGGAATAACCAAAGAGGTTCTGTAGCCAGTGTTGCCACCTCCGCGGTTTTCCCACGGAATTGGGCTAGTTTTTGTTTTGCCGTTGCGGGGAAAAATTTAGCAACCGCGGGTTGCGGTTTTTTGGGCTACTTTTTGTCATCTCGTTCCGCTATTTTGGGCTAGCTTTTGGATTGATAACAAGTGTAAATGTATAAGACAATGATGTGTCACATGGAGGTTCTGACCGTCGCTGGCGTATTTTCGTAAGTGAAACAGTCCGAAAATCAGCTCAACCGACATTTCATCCGATATTTGCTCACCCTCTAGGTTGTACAGACATCGCGTTGGAGGTGATGATCTTTTTTTTTGGAGCAACGTCCAGGCGACGGCAAACATACCCAAACCGTGCGGCAAAACGATCACGACAGCACAATTGACCTGCTTTCCCTGAAAATTATTGACTATTGACGGACGCAATGGCGTAGTGGCTAGAGCATCTGCTTCGCAGTTGGCAGACCTGGGGTTCATTCCCCTTGTCGAGTCATATCAAAAGATTTTGAAAAATGGTATCCACAGCTTCCCTGCTTGGTGCTCGGCATTTATGGGAGATTGTGGAGAACAAGCCGGCAAGTTCGCTTGTTGTGTCGTTGGGCAAGGCACTTAACGGAACGCCCCCACCTTTATGTGGAAGACAGGTGACCCAAAAACCAGAGAAATTGCAACTACCAAACGAGTGCAGACGTCCCGTCCAAAATATGGCGATGTAATTTGCTTTCTCGTGAATGGAGGATAAAAATGGCAATTAAAAAAAATCATGCTGAAACACCGACTGACTTGCCTAAGGGCATCGATGGGACACCAAACACTGTAGTAATGCCAGGCCCGGAGTGTTGTCCTGACGACCCTGTATGGACAAACTTTGGAAATTTTTGGCAAATTTGGGGCTATTTTTCCACAGGCAAGCGTTAGGTTATTTTGGGCTAATTTTAAGATGTCGTTTGGGCTGCAAACTTGAAGAAAATCTGGCAACACTGTCTGTTATATACTCTAGATGCTTGCTGAAAAAGTTGGCAATGACGAGTGCAGTGTAGCAAAATAAGTGCAAGGTGCACAATCTGACAATTGGGTTCATAATATGACTTGTAACCAAGAATTTTAATAAGACAGTGGTCACTTTGCTATCAACTGCATTTTACCCTTGGAGGCAATTTTTCTTTTAAGATATTTGTGGTTGATCATTTTTAATGATGTATTAAGCATGTGACTTTGGTTTCTAATTGGTCAATTTCAATGATGAATTAAAAAAATTTGTACCCCCAGTGTACACTCCCTCCCAGTGTACATTACCCTGTGCAGTCACATATCAGTCCCCCCTCCATTGTACACTGCCTTTGACTATGTACCAGGGGTGGTTATAAATAGGAATAGTACAGGCATAGTGCAGGCATAGTAAGCATAGTACAGGCATAGCACAGGCATAGTAGAGGCATAACACAGGAATAGTAGGCATAGTACAGGCATAGTAGAGACATAGTAAACATAGTACAGGCATAGTAGAGACATAGTAGGTGTAGTACAGGCATAGTGGGCATAGTACAAGCATACTAGACATAGTACCGGTACAAAAATAGCAGGGGAGGTGTGCATCCGAAAACCAGTCGCACCAATATAAAGAAAAGAAGCCTTACCTCTTTCTTTTCAAAAAAAAATTAATTTTATGAGTTTAGATTTAAGCATTGAGGGGGTGCAATGAGATTTTACATTAAAAGCTCAAGTTATCATCACTATGCCTCTACTATGCCCACTATGCCTCTACTATGCCTGTACTATGCTTACTACACCTGTACTATGTCTACTATGCCTGTACCATGCCTACTATGCTTACTATGCCTATTTATAACTACCGATGTGCCAGCACCCTGGCAGCAAAGATTCAATCCTGTAATCATTGCATTGCAAGGGAGCTGCACTATCCACTACACCACAGCATCTCTGCCAGAACTGTAGCAAATATGGCTATTTAAACACACATGAATTGATGGTAAAATAGCCTGCAAGAGTAAAATGCTGTTGATTGAAAAAGAGCCACTTCCTTTTAATTTCTTGCTCAAGTCTGGTAGATGCCAAGGTGTTAAAAATTCATAAAAGACACTGTTGATGCATATGTGGTTGGTACCGGTAGTTAATGTAAGAGATCATATTGTCATTTTTGCCCTCTCCCCATTTTAGTGCTTAAGTTTAAGTATTGGCAGTGGCTATTTTGCCCACAATGGCATTTTACCCTTGGAGGCTATTTTGCCATTGAGTTATTTGTGATTGGTCAATCTTAGTAACATATTAGACACGTGACTTTTGGTCGTTTCTGACTGGTCAATTTTAATAAAAAAAATTTGCACCCCCAGTGTGCACTCTCCTGCTCTGTAATCCCCTCCCAGTGTACACTTCCCCACACATTCACATATCAGGCCTCCCCCTGCAGTGTACACTGCTTTTTCTAAATGCTCTGCTATCCGAGATTCCAACCTGCAACCATAGCATTTCAAGGCAATAGATAGTGCAGCTGCCTTAAAATGCTTCAAGGCAGTAGATAGTGCAGCTGCCTTAAAATGCAATGGCTACAGGTTGGAATCTTGGCTGATATGGGACATAGACAAAAACAGCTTACACTGGAGAGGCCCGGTATGTATATGTATAGAGTAGTGTATCAGTGTGGGGAAGAGTAGACTGAAGGTGCAAATTTTTTTTATTCATTAAAATTGAACAATCAGAAACAACCAAACATCACATGTATAACATGTCATTAAAGTTGACCAATCATAAATATCTCACAGCAAAACACCCTCCAAAGGTAAAATCCTGTAGATGGCAAAATAGTCACTGCCGTTTTTTAATTGTAAAAGATCTGATAAACTAGTTGCAAAATAATATAAGTTAAAGTATATGTACCTGTGAAATGCATTGGAATGAAAACAAATTTTTGCTTAGGCCTACTACTACTTGACTATAGTTGCTAACAACTTCATATGTATATTTCAAACATTTTGTCCAGCCTATTTCATCTCAGGATAAAAATCTAACTTCTGGTAGGATGATTGCATGTGGTCAGTCAAACTTTTTAAGTTTTTGTGATCCTATTTTGTAGTACAAACAATTGGTCCTGAAAAGAAATTGGTAAAAGGCACCATCAAAGTCAGTGTGTTTAGGGTAAAAGTCATGCTAAAGTAGGCTTAATGGTTAAGAGAAAGTTGTCATCCATCCATTATTTCAAAGGACAAATCATTAATTGAGCTTTTAAGTTCTTCTTTTTTACTTTTAGAAAGCATGCTAATTGCCCTTTATTAATAATAAGAGATCAAGTAAACAAAAATACCTGATCAGTTGCTGAGTTTTTGGTAGTAGTGAAGGTTGAGTATTGACATTGCAACACCTGATTGCTATTTCATTTATTTATTTCTTTTCAGTTAGCTAAAGTGCGCAGCACTGCTAAACTAATAAATTAAGCTATCAAAACATTGATTTGTAGTAATTCCCATCCAAATTTTGTAGAACTGAAGCTAAAAAATATTCTGAATTTAAACATAAGTGACCTCTTTGATGAAGTTGTGCTAATTCAAGAATGTTTTTAAACCATTCAAAGTACTGAACTGTTAACAGAATGCAAAACTACAAGCAGCAAATGGTACATGATCATAATAGTGTTAATATTTTTATAATAGTTTTACAGACAAAATCGGTCAATTGTGTATCTGATTTCTCAGACGTTTTGATGCGATTATGCAATATATGCATTTAAGCAATTTGCTCTAGAAAAAAAAGGTTTATCATTAACACATGCTGCATGATTGACTAAGTGACACTGCGACTGCTCGTTCGGAATTCTTTTAAAACTAGAAACTATTTATAACATAAAGCACTGGATCACTAGTAATTGCTTAAATAGAGCAACTTTGAATTAATCCATTTATTTTATGCAATGACGATGATACACAAGTACCCACAGGTCTTTGTTGCATTACAAGCAGGTTAACTTTGATTGGTGCCCGACAGCATTTTTCTTTTTAATGTAGTGCAGAAAGTAGCTGCTCGCTGTTCAAGGTAGCATGGTTTAAATTATTTTATTCCTAGCAATGGCATTCTTTTTTTAGTTCAACATGCTTGTTTTAGAAACATGTGAGCATTTTCATTACAAATTTTATGTGTTGTATTCTACAAAACTACACTCTCAAAAAATCACACAAATTTCAGCACACATACATTTTGTAGTTTTAAAAAAAATTTTCAGTGTTTGCTGTTTCAAATTTGCAGACATATCTCCCTCTCCAAACTAGTAAATCTGTAAGTCATCTCCTTGATGAATCAGTTGCCAACAAATGATGCTAAGAGCATTGAGAGCCTCTTTGTTGCTGGGAGGAGATGGATCACTGTCCATTGCCTCAACATCAGCATCACTGCATTGCAGTGCTTCTGCACACAATTTCTCATTTGCCTTTTCTCCTATGACCTGTAAATCATGCATACAAATAAACTCATTGTGTGCTTCTTGCATCAGTGTTACAGGAATTTCTTCATAAGCAAATCCAAGGAAAGGCTCATCTGACACAGCAGGTGTTAAGCATCAAAAAAAACAATTTTGAATGGTTTCTGCACACCCATCTTTTCATGCAATGCTCATATAATTTATAACATCTAATTCAGAGATCAAACATGCTATGTCAGTTGCTGTAGCTGTTTCATCAGCATCAACCATAACCAGAACTTTCTGTAGCATTTTTCATCAATAACAATGCTTGAAATTTTTGATGATTCTTTGGTCCAAAGGTTGAATAGATGACATTGTGTTTGTGGGCAGATACACAAGCTCTACACATTTTAGATGAGCTTTTTCTATGTTATGAGCGGAACAGTTGTCTAGCAATAAACAAACTTTTCTTCCTTTTGTATTCATACATTTATCAAAATCATTGACCTAGTTTTGGAAGAGTGCAGCTGGCATCCATGCATTCTTGTTTGACCCATAGGTGATGGGCAATAATGCCACACCCCTAAAGCACCTGGGTTTGGCAAATTTTTCAATCACCAATGATTTTCTTTTATCGGAGTCATCCATGTTATCCATCAATACAACAGTTAAGCGTTGTTTTTCTTTTTTGCCACCAGACAACTTTTCTGTTTGGAAGCACATTGTTCCTATGGCAATGCTTGGAAATACAGTCTGGTCTCGTTGCAGTTGTAGATTACACTAGCAGCATATTTGGAATATATGTCTGGCCACGCATTTGACACCCAGTGTTCTGCTACAGAGTCATGATCTTATTTTTTGCCATGTTGCCTTATAAAACAATGCCCTGATGCTCCTGCCATTACTGAACCCAGCGTAGTGAACAATCAAAGCTTATATCTGTTGCCTAAATCTTTAGTTTTCTGTTGGAGCATTGCACCACTTATCTAAAGTCCTTAACTTTTGGCTTGAGTGAACCAGTGCAACAACACCTCTTCCACGTCTTTTTGAAAACTTTCTCTGGTTCATTTCCTGGATGGATTGATATTATTGAGATGGCTTTCTAAGAGCTTTTTTTTGTCTTCCATATTCGCAACAAAAATGTTGAATACAGCTGCAACAATTTTCTGTGACGTCTTGCTTTCAAGCTTTTTTATCACAGGTACTTTGTCACTTAACTCTTTAAGGGATAATGTAACACATATGTTACATGATTGTTAGTTGTTATATCATTATAATGCAATAAGCATTGTTCTGAAATTCATTGTAGTTTTGTTGTTACCAAGCAATTACGGAATTGTCTCAAATTTTAAGAATTAGAATCTTATGATCCTTAAAGGGCTAAAGGTAAATCATTTCACTTTATAGATTTTCTTGACATTTTGAGATAACTGCTAGTGAAAAGTAATGAAACAAAATGCTAACTTCGTTTTCCTGTTGACCCTTTCTGCCTTTATTCCATTTGAGTATTTCGTTTCCTTCTTTTCAATCATTTGACAAGTAGATGGTGACGTTTTAGTGACCTCTTTTTGCACAATACATGTGTTGAAGTCAATTGCATTGAGATTATTTTGTCTGTTCTTACACAGCAAGGAGTCCATCAGTGAAATCGACTGTGGATTAAGTTACTGCATCACTAAGCACCATGACCTAAAAACATTGATTGTTTTTCTGCACTCTCTTTGTTTTGTGAATGTTTTTCTAAAGAAAATACGCCATTAAGCAAATGAAAGTAGCAACTAGGACAAAAACCCCATGCAATTATCCAGTTTATTGTATTAAGTGGCATGCAATTAACCAATGTATTTACTTAACCTTCTACATGAGAATTATTGTTTTTACTTAACAGTATAGTTCTCATGTTCAAATATGTTTTATTTTTATATACAGTATGTGTGTTTGTAGGTAGTAAATAACTTATATACTAATTTTTATGTTCATACCTTCTTCTGGAAGTGAATTACGTCATGTTCCATTTGTGGAACACTGGCAGGTTACTGTACAAAAAATTGCGCCTTTCTGATTTGTTGTTTCAATTACAGCATTTCGCTTTTTACACAATACCATGTCAACTCAATCAGCAAAAGCATACCTTGTTTTTATTTGGGGGCATCTTTATTGCTTGGTATGATACACACTTCAAAACAAAGCTTGCCACATTCTGCATGCAGGCGTACATTGCATTTTTTACACATGGTTTTGGTATTTTTTTTGCACATTTTACAACGTCCTTGAGAAGTTGGTCTTTGGAAGTGGTTTGTTGAATCGGATCTCACGTTCTGTGGAAGTTCAGCTTCTCTGTCTGGCCTATTTCAAGGTTCCTCTTCTGCTTTAAGGAAGCAAAGAGTCACCGGTTCCTCTTCTGCTGAAAAAATTAGGGGTAATCACCACAAATAATTGCATTTACAAAATTGACATCCAATTTATTATATAATGGATTTTTGCCATTGACTGCAAAATACACCTACAGGCTATTTTGTTGTACACGTTTGATGTGTCTTTAAATAAGCACATTTGGAATGTTGCAATCAGCCTTATGGTAACGTAGTGGTTAGTTTTGCTGTGTGTGAATGCCATGGTTAGGAGTTTAATCCTTGCTCTATTTGGAGAGGAAACTTAGCTTGGATTCTCTGGATATGTATGGCAGTAACTTTGTAGTTATTTTTTCATGAATTACATTACAACAGTGTACATTAAGGGAGGAAAGGCAGGTATATAACTTGTAAATGGGATGTACTTTGAGGATTAATTTTATGGCAAGTCACAATTCTAACACGTCATAGTAATTAACCTGTCAAAAATGACTAAAGGTCGCTTTTTTAATACGTTATAGAAACAACTGATCAGTCACAAACATTCAATGGAAAAATAGATTCCAAGGATAAAATGTTGTCTGTGGTAGAATAGCTTTTGCCAGTTTATAATATGCCACCAAACCTTGAAATTTACGCTACAAATGTTTTGATAAAACATCAACTTGTTTGTTTGCATATGAGAACTTTTATAATAAACGCATTTTCTGCCAGAAATTGGATTATTTTCCTTATATTAGTTGATGGGTCAAATGTGGTCTGAGACGATAGTTTTGACCAGTGCTTAAGGAAATTTGGGGAGGGTCACCAATTCTGTTACTGATATCACAATACTTCAGTTTAACATTGGATGAAATGTAGAGTTAATGAACATGAATTTAGACCTAAAGTGTGGCTACATGGATAGCATAATTTTGCCAATTTTATGCTTTACCTGAGATATTTTCGTTTGGTGGCAGATGATTTTTAAGCTTGTTTATTTGTTCGTTATGTTATCTTTTGTTGCATTACATCAATTGTTGAATTATAGCAGCTGTTTTTATCTGCGACAGAGATCCTTTTGGTCAATTTGTTTTTGGCACATTGGATCATTTGATAAGGTACTTTTCAACTAGGTAACACCGACTATGTATGTGTGTAGCAGGCCCACTCATTAGGCTACTCTCCAGCATCTAATTAAAGCAGTCAAAGAATAGCAAAATAATCACCCCAACATTGTTCAATTAAACAGATAATGCAGTAAAATCTCATTAATTGACATACAATGTGTTGTTGCATGTTTGATCATAACATATTCATCTGCTTGTCTTCACAATATTGTTTACGATTAAATGTTAAAATTCTACATATGACCCCAGAAACTTTGAGCATGCTCAGGGAACCCCATACTTGACACCTATGCCCCAAATCTATATCTGGGCATAAGTTTTTAACAACTTTATTGCTTCCCAACACACTTTTTGATAAAGGCAGTGAAGTATGCACTTTGGCAAATAAAGGTATGGTATCATAAATATGCTGATTATGTCGTCAGTACCAGTCAACTACAGGCTGTGTTTTTTCTTTAATCAAATGTGTTTGTGTTCAATTCTAAACTGCTGTTTCTGCAGTTAGTACTTAACCATAATTCTTGGCTTACCAGATTAACTTTGAAGTAGGTCTGGTCTACTTAACTGGGCTTTGAACTATAGATGTACTGATACCACATTTTAAGTCGATACCGATACTACTATCGATACCAGCATTTAGAGCCAATACCACTGATACTTTTATATTTATTGAGCACCATCAATAAGAGCTTTTGTAAGCAGCACCAAAGAATGTATTCAGTAAATTGGGTTTTTTATGGCATTTTGAATTTTTTCCAGGTATTTATCTATCATTATTCATTACAATATTATTGCAAATCTGTAAAAGAAAGTTGAACAAATCAAGCAATATTTTTTTTAGCAAAATACTAAAGCAATGGATTGAATACCATTCTTCAAAGAAAATAGCCTTTTTTCACAAACACAAAAGATTAAAAAAATAAAATAAAATGAGAAAGTAACAATGCTGTGACCAAAGAAAAAAGCAAACTTGACAACATAATGAAAACACCTCGGCAAGTGAAAATTATGACATATTAATAAAAAAGCATTAGCCAGTTACAACTATTGTCAAACAAACAGCACCCACAAGTGAAAACTAAGTATATATACCACCAAACTGCAACTTTTCTCGCAAAAAAAAACAGCTTGGTAAGTCAAAACTGAAAAATGTGTCTGCCATACTTAAAAGAATCCAAACCATTCACCAACTGCACACTTTGTTCATCAAACAAACTGCCCTCATATTAAAGTCAAAACTAAAAACTTTCTCATCACTCCCTCCTCTCGAAAATTCATTGCTACATAAATTGCAGATAACTTTTTTGGCATCAGTGGCTTTAACATTAAAAAATTTCAATACAATGCTTTTATTGAAAGTCATTTTTATTAATCACTGCCTCTGAAGCTAAAAGAGAAGCTAGAATACTTTTAATATGTATATCTATATAAACAGAACATTGAATGCTGCATGATGTTTGGGTCCTGTGTGGAAGACCCTCCCCTTGGTCAATATTGATACATTACAAATCGTTATGTTACAAATCCAATCCAGTTCCAGGGGGGGAACAAAAATTTTTTATATTTATTTTATGCTTAAAAAGTATCGATAGGTATTGGCTATATTTAACCAATACTGATACCACAAAAATAGGCCAATACCATCAATATCAGTACTTAAGTATCAGTACATCTTTACTTTGAACCACTTAGAAAAATGTGCTTCAATTATTATTGCATACTGTTATTCCTGTAATCATTACCAGTAGCCCAACTCAAATCGTTTTGTACAAATTTTGTTATTAAAAATACTAGATATATTTTGCTTCATTGAACTGCAGTATAATCAGCCTCTATTTATTGCTTTGAATCCTACTGACACCAATTGGTACTGTTAAACTTTAAAATGTAAATTTGCTTTTAATTTTAACAGCAAACCACATCGTAAAACAAAATACTCAATTGCAAGGCGTTCTTAATGATAAGGTACTCCATTTTTATTCTAAGTACAAAATTGTTGAAGTGCGGTATGAAGTATCTACTCATCCAGTCAGATCAGAGGGTATGTAAAGGAAACAAAGATTCCCGATCCATTTTTGGGGGACAAAAATTTTAATTTGAATAGGTTAAAGTATAAGCTGTGTGCAAATGCTTGACATCGCCATTCATATTACTGCCATTGGGGATGGAAAAAAATGACACTTTAGAATAATAATACCATCTTTAAAATCTCAATTTTTACATGGACCAATTTCACATCAACTTTGTATAGTACAATTCACCTACATTAACAGTTAGTTTATATCATCCTTTTTTGATAATTCCAAAGAATTTTTAATTGTTATGCATATTATACTTTAGATGTATCTGTTTTTAGGTTTTTGAAAGACATCTTGTTTATTTATGAAGTCAGTTGCAAAAGTTTTTTATATAATACCGCATGACACAACCTGTTTTATGATTACCATTACACGAGAGCACAAACTGCCTTTTGATGTGACAAAAAACAAGTTTGCAGGGTTACACTGAGAGAGCGGTGTTGCACATAAAAAGATAACTTAACACCTCTACTGTTAAAACTAAAACTGAATGTTTGACTTAACAGAAATGACCTAAATCGACTTCACTTCTGTTATAGTTTTTCTGAATTTTTTTAGGTGATGTATTGGCACATTTCTTTCATTTATTTTTTTCTCACATATTAGTACAGTTGCTCAAAAACTATTAGGTTATAACTTCACACAATTAAAACATCAATCATTGCATTTTTACTCAAATATTGTCAATTTTTCTTATCAACAATTTGATGCTAAAGATGTACAGTTAATCTTTTGAATCTTCATGCAGAAGAAACATTACCCCATTTTGATTTGCAACCTATAGTCAAAATAGCTTAGGTGTAGCTATCAAGGTACTGTACTATGTGTATTACTAATTATGTTTTCAACAGATTCTATTGCAGTTATCAAGTTTATAAAATAATTGACTATAGTTAAAATACCTGCCTTTCATTCAATTTTTAAAAAACCACTGTTTTGCTGCTGAATTATTTACTTAGCAGTGAAACTGCTGATGATGTACACTGTTGTGATATGTCTGGTTGAAACACTGTGCACTGTCTGCAGTTACACTTAAACTAGTTGCTGGTGTTTTGGATTATTTATGCTATTACTCTAATGAAATTACTGTTACAAATTTTCCAAGCAGGAGAAATTGATGTACTGTGCCTCATGCAAAGGCGTATCAATGGCCGGATGCAGTCCAGGTGATGCCTAAATAGATGTTTTTTTCTATTTCTGCACTTATACAGGGCGTCTGAAAAGTTACTGTGCAGTGTAGGTACATAAAAATTTAATGAATTTATCGTAAAGTTTTTTAGAAAACATTTAGACAATACAATTTTTGGTACTTGTGGGTTATCTGTCACCACTTTTTTTCACCAGGTATTAAATTACTATTATTTAACTGTATATATAATGTTTAAGCTTAAAATGAGTTTGGAAGGCAGTGTACACTGAAGGGGCAGGCCCGGTATGTAAATGTATGGGGCAGTGTACACTGGAAGGGAGTGTACAGGGTTAGGTTTATTCAATTAAAAAAAAGTGGTGACAGATAACCCATAAGTACCCAATTTTTATTTATAATGGCTACATTTATTTACAACACTACAGTTTGTTTAAAGGAAATGTTGGAAATGTTCTCCATTAAGATTAAAACATTTTTGCACTTAATGCTGCATATTATTGAACACATTTAGGAGAATGTCAGGTGTTATCTGTTGGATAATTGCTACCTTTAACTCTCCCAGATTGTGGGGATTATTCTCATACCACTCAATTTTTCAGAGCACCCCAGAGATAATAATCCAAAGGAGTGAAATCCAGAGATCTAGCAGGCCAAATTCCACGTGAAATTATGCAGTTGGAAAAATGTTTTCCAAATTGTTAAAAATATTTTCTACTGCACAGTAACTTTTCAGACACCCTGTATAAGCAGTGCACTAACCCATTGACTTGATCAATCAACAAATACTGAATATTCTAGCTCAGGGATAGGCACCCGGCAGCTTACCTCTTCATTTGAAGCAGCTTACTAGTCATTTCTCAAAATTCAGTAGTTTTGTTTTCACAGGCTCTACACTCTCAAAAGTAGTCTTCAATTTGAAACCAAGCAAAAAAGTCCAATGACAAGCTTTTTCCATGAATTTCAGATTTTAAAAGATAATCTCCTAAAAAGAGGCCTTCAACTTTAAAATGGGCTAACACATTATTAGCAGCTTTCATAATTTGGCTCTTTGTATGCCAAGATCAATTTTTGTAGTCTTTATCTTAAAAGTTGCCCATCGCTGTTATTAATCAATGTTTCTCAAACTATTTTAGCTACAGAACACCAAGTCTTGTTATTTGCTTCATGAAGCACCAACAAATAAGGGCATATTTGGAAGGTGGCTAAAATGAAGATACACTTTGATGATGCTTTTGCAATGTTGCTTACTAGTGAGCAACTAGAATAGCTCTTTAAAAATAAATCTTTAGCTCGTATGGAACATATTTGATAAAGCAGACTACTGAAAGAACTTGATTAAAAGAACTTCGAAGAAACTTCAAAACACCATTAAAGAACCACTGATCTAAATGAATATAAATTAATCTACACAATTTTATGTCCAGATTTTATGTAAACATACTAAGAAATAGCTTGTTAAAAGGTATTGAAAGATGCATACAGGAACAACTAACCAAGTAGCAAATCCTAATACAGTTGTTTGGAATAGCCCTGGTATATGGATTACATACTTACTTATTACCTTCTTTGTGCATCTGGTCCTACTGAGTATGCCATGGTTTACAACTTCAATGTCTTGGACTTTAACAAACGTTGTTCATGGAGTCAGCATGTATTTCTTTCTTCATACTATTAAGGGAACACCGTTTGAAACTGCTGATCAAGGAAAATATCGTTACTCTACTCATTGGGAGCAGATAGATTCTGGGCAACAGTTTACAGCAGCCAGAAAGTTTTTCATGACCACACCCATTGTTCTTTATATTCTCGCTAGCTTTTACAGCATGTATGATTTCAATCATTTTGTTGTTAACACTTTGATCTTGCTGCTGTCATTATTGCCCAAACTTCCCCAACTACATGGTGTAAGACTGTTTGGCATTAACAAGTACTGATCTAATATTTTAATCGAAACTTGTTCGCTGTGTTTTTTTATGTGTAAAATATCGTGTATTTAAATGCTTATAGCTTAGATTTGTTATATTCATATTGTTTTTGTACATATGCGTTGTAGTGTTTACATTGCGATTCATTGTTTAGGTTGAAGTAAACGGCTTATTGTAGGTATAAGGTACTATACAGCAGTGATTGTCAACCGGGTATATTGTGTACCCTTGGGTCAATCAACGTAATGGGGCGTATCTGATGCATCAACTTTTGCTATCAGCATCAAGCGGGCAAAATGTTTCAAGTGAAAATCTTATTCGGAGATCAATCTTTAACCACAGGCGTACAACAATTTTTCGAAACGCGAAATCACTTGTATCACTACAAAAAAAGGTTGACAAGCACTGCCATATGACAAATTGAATTGTGATGGCAAAATACTATAATGCAAATAAGTTATTAAAACTGGCTATGCTATGCGTATTCAAGATTTATTGCAAGTATTGTATAAGACAGCTTTTCTTGTCTAAGGGTAAATATGTTCATCTTTAGGTATATACTGTAGTATTCTACTCCCATTATAATAACTTATCAAGTGTATTGCAATAAAACGTTTTCTGAAAGTTGAATGTTTTCGATAAATCTGTTAATTGAATTCGCGTAAAATTAAAAATATAAAAAGATTATAAATTACTGGTATAGATAAAACTGTCGTGATAATGGCATACAGTACTTTTGTGGTGAAGTAGCATTGTGCCTTGCCCAGCTCAAAGCTCAGTTGTGAACTTGCTTTGTTTATTCATTTGCCGCTGTGGTAAATTAGTTATGATCATAATATACGATATCTTACACACTTCAGTATTATACTAATAGACCACAGACATTACATAACGTAGGCTTGAAGTCAATGATACCTTTACGAACTTGATGATTTTTAAGCGTCTGTACCACAATACACACAGAACTTGTCATTTGTTTAAACACAAATGAGACAAGCCTTAACACAGGTGAAAAAGTAGGGATGTTAGTGGTTAAAAATGTTTAAGGACTGAGATGAGAACTTTAAGCAACATTGTAAGCACTTGAAGCTACTTGTTTTGCAGCAACTGGCAGCAGCTAGTAGAGGCAAAGAAATCATCAAGTTGCAAATCATAAGCCGTCGTTTTGATCAATAATCTGATGCTGTCGTACGCACTACTTGTATGGTTTGTACTCATTGCTGAATTTGATTAAATGGAACTCATCAATAATTAATTTTACCGAAACCTACGTAGAAAATCTACGTAGGTTTCGGTAAAATTACCAATGCGCCTGCATTGTAATGAGAGTCTACAATTACGATGTAAAAAAGACTGATGATTAGTTGCTATTAATGAAGTTATAAATTGTAGCTGCGATTCTTTTGGTGTCATACGAAACTTTAGCTGTGGAGTGCGAGGCATTTCACGGTATAGAACTTGAAAACGCTCCATCCATATGCGCCGAAAGACGCCACTGCAGTGGACTATTTAGAAAAGGTAGCACCGTTAAATACAGAATGGCAATCAATCTTGTAATAAGCTAACGCAGCTATCAGCCTATTTTTAACAACGGTAGTGATAAATTACGCATATTCTTACACTGGCAAGGTTAGCAGTTGCACCATAAAGTTGATTAACTTTATGTCGCTTCATCCTAAGGATCTTTTATGTATCCAGGAATACAACTTTAATCCATCTTACACTTTCCGGACCCTGGGTTTTCTGCGAGCTGATCGCACACATTCTCTGCCTGGTATTCTTTCTCTCGACGACCGGCACGCTAGCGGTCACCCCATCATTTTCGTCAAGCAGCATCTATCGTTTTCTGAACTTATTTCCTCCCCTCTCTTCGTTTGACCCTTATTCTTGACTATGTAGGGTTCAACATCTCAAAACAACTACTCGCTGTTTTAATGCTTATGCTTCCCCTGTTCGCTCTTCGACGGATAGCAGAATAGACTACTTTTACCCGTCCTTGCTTCAGCAATTTTTTCATTCTGGGGAACTTCAATTGCTATTGCCCTCCCCCCATTGGATTCAAAAAGTAATATTTGATTAGGTCATCTCTGACCTTCCTCTCAATGACCCCGACCCACCAACTCTTTTCTATCGCTCCTCTCCTGAGATCTTTGCTACTTCCTCTCTTGCACCTGGCAGTTGCTTCCGGACTTCGGCTCTCATCTATTAATTCTACTGACTGTATCTTTCTACGCCCCAACGTACAGTTCCCTTTCTACAATTTTCAGAAAGCTCGTTTGTCCTTTTGCTTCGACTATCACTGTTCTTCTGCAGAGGATTACTCCTCTCTTTCCTCGGCTGCTGCTCTACTTCTCTGGCACTGAATGCGGTCAATTTTTTCATTCCTTTCGGCCGCGTCAAACCCCAACCTCAAGCTTGGTGGTCATCTGAAGTGGAAGAAGCAATAAGAGAAAGACGCAAGACTTTTGCTGCCGCTCATATAAGTGATGAAGATCGTCAGGCTTACATCTCTGCTTCTCGACATGCTTCCTATGTCATCGCCAAGGCTAAGGCATGGCAGACGACATGCTCATCTGTCTCTCCTAAATTTGTGTATTCGCTTATTCGTTCTGCCGCTGCTTCTTCTTCCTCCTCCCTTAACTTTTCTAACTGTTCCTATTCCAGGGAGTCGGCTTTGGTCTTCGCCGACTATTTAGGATCCCACTTTTCCGTTTCCCGGCCAGTGGCCTTGCATAGCAGAGCCAGAGGCTACCTTTCCGAGCTCCGCTGAGCCACGTGCCCTGAGAAGTCTCATCTCTTTCTGCTCCTCCTTTCCAGTTGAATTTCTCGCGGCCGTAACAAATCTCTCCTCGTCCACGGCCACTGGCTCAAATAGAGTTGCCTATCCCATCCTACAGCGCTTTCTCGCTCTAGCATAAACTTTCTCCAACACAACTTCAATTTTTCCTGGTATTTGCATTCTTTTCCTTCTATCTGAAATACATCTATTATTCCTATCCATAAGATGGGAAAACTTGGCGACTCTCTGCTTCATTCCGGTCTATCTCTCTCACCCACTGCGTCGCACAGCATTTTGAATGCATCATTCTATCTCGTTTACTATTCTTTCTGGAATCTAACACCATTCACTTTCCCCGCTAAGCCGGTTACTGCCCTGGATAGTCTATTCTCGATCAAATTCTGTTTCTTTCTCAGTCCATTTCGGATGATTTCAACAAACCCAAGCCTGGTTTTCAGACAATTCTTACTACGATCGACTTCTCTAAGGTTTTCGACTCTGTCTGGCACCCCGCCCATTTTCACAAACTTATTTCGGCTGGCCTTCCTCTTTGCTTTGCTCTTTGAATTCAATCTTTACTTTTTATTAGGTGCGCTAGCGTAATTTTTCGAAGTCACAAAAATCACTCCTTTCGCGTCCGTCGAGGGATTTCGCAAGGATCTATTATTGGCCCTGGACTTTTCTCTCTTTTCATCAATACTCTTCTTGCTTCTCTGCCTTTTTCTGTCAGCTTTTCTTTTCATCAATACCGACGCGATGGCGCAGTGGTTAGAGCGTCCGCTTCGCAGTCAGTAGACCTGGGGTTCATTCCCTTTGTCGAGTCATACCAAAAGACTTTAAAAAATGGTATCTATAGCTTCCCTGCTTGGCGCTCGGCATTTATGGGAGGTTGTAGAGAACAAGCCGGCAAGTTCGCTTGTTGTGTCCTTGGGCAAGGCACTTAACGGGAAGCCCCCGCCTTTATGTGGAAGACAGGCGGCCCATAAACCTCAAAAAAGGCAACTCCCAAGCGAGTGCGGACTTCCCATCCAAAGTATAGCGATACAATTCGCTTTCTCATGAATGGAGGATAAAAATGGCAAATAAAACAAAAACAAAACAGCTGTTCTCTTTATGCTGATGACCAAGCCATTTGGTCCCCTTCCCCCTCGATCCCTGCTGCGGTGGAGGCTACACAAGAAGCTCTGATTCGACTGGAGCGCTGATCTGAGTACTGGTGTTTTTCTCTTAATCCGAGCAAATGTGAGTTCTCTTTCTCAGTGAATCCCCACCAAGCTAACCTCCAGCCCCACCTCCTCTTATTTAATTCTTCTCCCCGCTTCAATCCAACTTTTAATGGGATTCCAACTTTTAATGGGATCGCATTTGATCGCACTTTTTTCTAAATGTGTATCTTCGCGAAAGCCAAGTTTTACCCTTGTCTCAAGACCTTCCATTGTGTCTCTGCTCCCTCATGGGGCCCCTCTAAGAAGTCCCTCTCGCTTCTATATAAGGCTTTTCTTCGGTCCCTTTTCACGTATGCTACACCTAGATGGTTTCCGATTCTTAGCGTTACCAAATTGGAATGGCTTCACCGAGCGGCTAGTCGCACCATCTCCGGCTCTCTCTCGTTCTTCCCTATCCCATTTCTCCTTTATGAGGCGTCTTTACCTTCACCACGAATCACCTTAACTCGTTTCGCTCTTTTATTCATGTGTGGACCTTTTGTCTTCCAACCTCCTTTTCCATTTCAGGTTTGGCAAGACATGGAGTGAAACCAAGACTCTCCAAATCCTTCTGGAGAGATTTTGCGTTCACTTACCCTTTCATACTTTCTTCTTTTCGGGAGATTCTCTTTCCAAGCCCTCTCTCTGCTCCGTGAATTCCCCTTCGTTTACTGCGTAATTGACTCTTTCCTTTCCACGCTCCCGCTCTGATCCCTATCTCTCTCGCCAAGGTGCGGCTCTCACTCACCTTGGATTACTCACGATCTGGCGATCTAGACTGATGGCTCTGTTTGTTTTTATTTTTGGCAAAGGCGGCTCTGGTGTCCTTGCAAACTGGTCACTTTGTGGTGCTGAGGCCACACTTGCCTTTTCAGCAGGAACAGTTAGTTCAAGTTTTCCCGCTAAAGCCTGCGTCATTCTGCAAGCTCTTCGCTGGTCTCGGCAGCACCAACAAGTTGGCCATTTCTTTTTTCCTCCTCTCCGAATCTCGCCACTCTGTTCTTTCCTCCTTCTTTCCTTTTACCTCAAAATCTCTGGCAGATCTGACAAAGACCGTCTTCTCTTTCTTCCCTTGCTATCAGACTACAATTGGTCCCCGGACACTCGTTTCTCCCTGGTAACGACCTGAGCTGGAGTCTCAGCCAAAATCTTCGTGACCGAGATGACGCGAAACTTTGACGTTGCAAGACCAAGACTTTTAGCAAAAAGACGAGTTCGAGACAAGACAGGAAACTTTTGAAACCAAATGTTTACAAAATGTTGCGAATATTTTTAGCACTAAACTGACGAGACACGAATCACAAAACTTTTGAAACCAAACGTTAACAAAATGTCGCGAATATTTTCACCACTAAACTTTGGACATTTCGATGAATTTTTTAACACCTTGCAATATACCAGGCTATGAGCTATTTAATAATGTATACAGGCCTGTAAATACTTTTTTTGTGTATATTTTCATATTCATTTTAATATTGTACATTTGTATTTGCATGGGCGTCTTTACAAAACAAAATAATAAAAAAACAAGCTGTCTAATAAGGAACAAGCGCTAGCTTACTTCTTACCACCTTTTTTTCCACGTTCAGTTTATGTTCGTAGATTTGAAAATCCCCATTTGTTTGTTTTGTGATAAAAATGACTTTTGGTAGCAACTAGCAAAATTCAAACCTCAAGCCGCTTTTACCGATCGCCTATTATTTCGTGTGTAGAATGCGGATGCGCACGGCGCAGCCTTATTGTGGGTTTTACTACATGCACACTTTTTTTTATATTTAAGAATTTGCGAGAAAAACCAGTATCTTTACCTCAAACGATCGCTATTCCTGCCCTCTGCAAATCGTTGTTGACTCTCTCTTCTCACCTCTCGTATTCACTCATACCTTTCTTCGGACTGGAGGCGTACCGTTTCATTTGAATTCTTGGATACACAGGTTTCCTCGATTTCCACCGAGGAACTTGTGCTCCCTCGTCATGCTTGCTGTGTCCTCTCTCGTATTCACTGCAACTGACACAACTTTTTTTTAAACGCTTATATTTGTAGAATTGACAGAATCTAGAATCCTTTATGCAGCGCCTGCAGTCATTCGATCCAGGACACCTCTCATCGCACTCTGCACTGTCCAGCAATGCACTCTGCGGAGCGTGCTCTTTGGCGACTCTCTATCTCTGTACGACCTCTGGACCAGACCCTGGAGAGTTTCACGGCTTAAGGGGCTCCATGGTCTTTTGCCATGCCCCCATTCTTCTAAAGGGATCGGATAACAACTGCAACAACAGGTCTACCAACTAACTGCCTCATTGAACAATCGCCTCGTAGTGATACCATCTCCAGCCCTACCGGGTTGAATTGACCAGGTTGGTAGACTCCCCTCGGGTCCATCATGCCCCAGGCACTCTACCCCATCATTTTTTTGTGGTGCTGCATCTAAAAAACTGTAGGAGATTAGCACATTCTATCTCAAATTAATTGCCTATCTTATTCCTCTCCTGCTTTTCTGTTCTCTATCGGCTTATGATTTTCTTCTGACGAGCGGCAACATCATCCTAGTCTTTGTTTTGTAGCGGCAACATAACATGGAGGGGCAGGAGTGCAATGCTCTTCTTGTCTCAAATACCTGTATGTATTGTACACTTTTTTCTCGGAGTTCAGCTCCGTCTTTGCTGTTCTTGGAGTTATCTTCTCTTCTGTATCTCGGTCACTCCTTCAGTTCTCCTTCTCCTACCTTAGGCACTGTGACTCAAGCTTTGGGATTCCCCGTTATATCTCCACTTTGGGCTGTAACTCAGCTGATATATGTATATACTGTCCCCCTCCAAGGCAGCTCTTCCTTGTGACCCTCGTCTGATAACCTGTAATTTTCCTGAAGAATCTTCTTCATTTATGCCCGGCTCACTTTTAACTCTTTCTTCTTCCCAGCATGTGCAGGGTTTTCCAATAGAATGCAAGTCTTGCGCCAGAAGTTTGTAGTTTCTCGACTTTATCTCGTCTTTCCATCTGATGTTTCTTCAGAAGTGTATCTTCAGTTTTCCAGTTAGATGTCCTGTATACGCGGTCCTGCAATCTGATCGCCCTTACTCCCGGTCTGATTCTTTCTCCCGCCGACTCATACGGGCGAAAAATCTTCATCAGACAGTACTTCATTCACTGAGCTTTCTTTTACCTTGACCCTACTCCACGAAGGATCAACTTTTCTCGTCAAAACTTTCCTTTCTCAAAGTAACATGACTTACCAGCTTCGTCCTCTCAGGATGCTAGGTTTGGCTTTTTCCCTGTCATTTTTGACTTTGTTCTGTTCTCCCTTTTCATCTGTAATTTTTTGCTTCTCTTCCTCCATTTGCTCTTCTAGTTATGTTGGCGACCTGGTTCTTCTCTCTTTCTGTTGTTGCTGCTGCAGTGATTACGCTAGTAGCACTGGTCACAGTGTAGACTTCGTTAAGGATTATCGATACAAAATTGACTCGGTTATTTCGCCTTTTACATCCGTGTTCGTTCAGTAATGGCATCAAGATAGTTTGGCTCTGAAACTTTATAAATTAGCCTTTTTTCTGTAGGTTAGCCATGAGATATCGCAAGCGTGTATCGGTAGGTGTAATCTGCTTCATTTCTACATTTAAGCGTATCGTTGGAACGCTTGAGTGTCCGATTTTAACGTTTCTATCATTTGTCTAGAAGTAGGGGAAGATGCCATTAGTTGAGCCAATTTGTTTTCTTTTGACTCTCCTTATCTAACCCTATAAATTTGCGCTTCAGCAAAGGTATTGCCATAATTGCGTTTTTAGCACTTCTAGTTTTGTTGACGCATTATTTTTAAACGCTAAAATTTTTGCCTCTACAAGAGGATAAAAATGGTTACTTAATTGGCTCAACGTTCTTTAATTGAGTCCTACTTTCCTATGGTCTTGTCAAAATGTTACATTGGTTTAATTCGCAAGTTAGTTTAAATCAGGGGTGTCAAACTCGTGGGCTTCTGGGGACCACATTGCATTTTGGCAATGGTGCCGAGGGCCGCATGATGTTTTCGATTTGGAGATCACCACTTCTCCGAGCAACAGTCTCTGTATTGTAGCCCGCAGCAAGGTCGATCTCCAAAAATAAAAAACGTCATTACCTCTTCAGCATCTCCACACCATTGCCCTTCTTCAGAAACCGAGTTCTGTGGCACGCAGTGGAGTTGATCTCCAAATAAAAAAAGTTTGTACCTCTCAAGTGTCGCCTGTATTAACGGGTTCAAACGTTTCTTCAAAAATGAAACATTGCAATACTGCCGAAATTCATTAAGAATTTTAGAATCGTTTCGTGGACCGCATTGAAAGGCTCCGAGGGCCGCGAGTTTGACATCCCTGGTTTAAATCACAGATAAGTTCACGAAATAAATAGTAATAAAGCTTCGCACAAAAACGCACTCAAGCAGAACTGAGCACAGCTGAAATAGCACACATGTGACAATATTGAAAAATAGTAAGCATTGCGTGAAAATAGAATTGATTCAAAATAGAAATAAAAATGTGAAAATGAAAATGCAAAAATAATGTAAGTTTTACCAAAAACTTAGTTCTGTTGCAAAACGAAAGTTTTTTGACATAATTTTTGCTCCGGCACAAAACAATCGTAGCGTCCAGCAATAAAACAAGCTCGCATGCAAAAATGAAAACTGTGCGTTAAAGATTAAGTTTCAGCAAAACAGCCTCCAACAAAAGTTAACGTCAAATTATCACCTACAATGATATTTTAACTGGGCATACAAATGCTTTGCTATCATCTGTGCAAGCTTGGTGTGCCCAACTTTTGCAATGGCAAACACTACTGCAAGTGGTATTCTTTACATTACAAAAATTGCAGCTTTGGCAAACGCACTTTATCCAATCTTCAGCATCTTCAAAGTATTGTCCTGAACATATGCAACATATATTTTCTTTATCATCCAATTCTAAATCAATGCTGTCGTTCAATATCATATCAACATCGGATTCCTCCGATGAACTACCAAATTCGATTGATCGTTTAATTTCTTTCTTCTTGTTAGTAGTTTTCTTTGCGATCTTCTTCTTACCAGCAGGACTACGGATGGAAGTCTTCTCAGTGCACTTTTTAGGTTTTTTTGGTCTTTTCGTTTTTTCTTTTCCTAAGCGGTGTTGCTTCTCCTGAATAAAGGCTGGTTTCCATTAGGCGTAAACTGCAGGCGTAGCGTGAAAAATCCTTTTTTATCAGGTTTTGTGCGCTCAGCGCTCAGCGCTCTCGCTGCGCACATAAAACTAAATAGAAAAACAAAGAATTTTTCACGCTACGCCTGCAATTTTCGGTGCGTTTAGCCTTTAGATGTTGTTTTTCTGGTGTGCTGATAGCAATAATTGACTCTAGCTTTTCCTTGGCCCTGTCGTCTTTCGAGGGGGACTTTTGGTAGTGGAAGGATATCAACTAAAGAAACATACAAAGAACACGTGGATATAGCTGTTCCGCGGTTGGGTGTCTGCTGAATCGACGCCTGGTTTTCTTATTTGGTTTCAGAAATGCTTTGCGTGAACTAATTGTTTTCGTGTATTGATAAATCAACTTCTTGAGAATGAACATTGACTGAAGATTACCGACGCTATCAAATTGAATATTTTCTTCAACAACGGGTTCAGCAAATGTAGATAGGTCAGTGCGATCCGTAACATCTGATGATAAAACCTCTTTCTCTCCATATATATCTCTATTTATGGGAAAAATACCAGTAGTTTTGAAAGCAGATTGAATGCTTTTTCCTGTGAAAGCTATATCGTACGCTTCTTTCGCAATGCCTGCGATCTGATTGGCCTAGATGGTGAAAGTGCTGCCAGAATTGCATTTTTTCCAATTACCCAAAAATCGGTCGAAGTAGCCTACTTCTTAATAGGCCCAAAAACGGTCTTATCTAAAGACTGCAGTTTGTGTGCTGTGTGAGGGTGAGCTGTTTGCATAGCAATCCTATGCAATTTGGCCCTTTCTACGGCTTCAAGAGATATATGAGAAACGTGGTTATCCATTGAGAAAAGAACAGAGTCTTCGGCTGAACATTTAGAATGTTTCTGAAAATGATCCAAGTAAACAAGAGACACTTCCATTGTCATTCCAGCCTGATTGATTGGCAGCGCCTACGGAACCAGCCGTAGCGTTAGTAAGCATGTAAAATTTGTATTGTTTTCTCGTAGAAACACAAACATTGGGGGGATGTCATTTCCAAGAGCGTCAATTGTGGCAGCCATTATCACCAATTCGCCTCGTTCTCGCGATGGCAGGGAACCACCCAATGGAAAAAAAATTTACTAAATCGGTAGTGAGAATATAGGCTATAATGCAATAAGATACTAAAATCGGCTAGCACATAGAAAATGGGATAACAAATAGCGATATGATGACAAAATGGCAATTGAAAATTTGCCTATAACATCGTGTAGACCGCTCATATGTCCTGAAAGTAGTAGTAGTAGTAGTTGGCAATTTATTTCGCTTCTGTTTTCTCAACACAAAAAACTCAACGAAAAAATAAAAACAACGAGCGAAAAAGGAATGCAGGTGACAAAACGAATTGACGTTAAACATACCCAAATTTTTTAAGATTACATTAAAACGATTGTAGAGAGGGGCATGGTCACCGCATCTGAAACTCAGATAAGCTAGCAATCTCAACATGCTTTATATTTTGTTATCCAATCAAGTTTTGACAACTTACAAATAAATCTATTGCTTAATGAAGTTGGCTTACCTGCCTTTGATCACGACGAGCAAGAACTTTTGTTGGGGTCTACGCGGTAGAGCAGCCAGTTTTATCCACATTCAGGGCCGAATTAAGGCGGGGGCTGATGGAGCTGCAGCCCCAGGTCCACCCAAAAATAGGCCACCACTATACCAAGTCCATGAAGTCATAAAAGTTACTGATACGATCACTTTCAAAAAATAGTGGTGCAATTTAGAAGTATCCTGGGCAAGGCGTTCTCCATTAGAGCCTCGTCATCGTGCAAAGCACAAGCGAAACTGTGTCATAGTAGAAAATACTGTTTTAACCCTTTGAACCCTAAAGGCCGGATTTCCGGCCAAACATGAAAATGTACAATAAGGATCATATCTGCACCTGCAAAGGCTATTTCAATGTTATTACACTGATTTTGAAGTTGGTTTGAGAGCTGCAGGCGATTCATAATTCCAAAACGAAAAAAAAAAGAAAATGATTTTTTTTGAAAATTTTTGGTTGGGAATCTCGGGTCGGAGAGCTTTTAAATGTGGGAATGTCGGGTTCAAAGGGTTAATTGTGTTTTCTTTGAATAAAACATTGTAACCTAAATGTAAACACATTTTGACGCATTATATAAAATATAACATTAGTCAGTAACAATAGCTTTTTCTAAGACTCTGACATGTTCAATTGTTGCCAGTTATTTCGAAGTTTTGAAAAAAAATGCAGACAGGTGTATGCTGGGTAACAAAAGTGAGGCTAGAAAAACTTTAAATGAAAGCAAGTACATTTTTTATAGTCCGGATTTGAAGAAGGAAGGAGATGAAATTTTACCAAATAGTTTAGACCATTTATGTTATTTACGCGTATGAGCTCATGCTCTGTTTGCATGTCTTTCGTCAGACTGGGCCACCACGACGGGTAGACTGCTTGGCCCCACCAACTGTCTGCCACATAAAGACGGAGGCGTCCCGTTAAGTGCCTTGCCCAAGGACACAACAAGCAAGCGTGCCGGCTTGTTCTCCACACTATCCCTTATGTGCTGAGCGCCAAGCAGGAAAGCTGTGAACACCATTTTTTAAAGTCTTTTGGTATGACTCGACAAGGGAAATGAACCCCAGGTCTGCCGACTGCGAAGCGGACGCTCTAACCACTACTTCCTTATGGTTTAGACCATAAGGAAGTAGATGAAATAGCTGAGTGAAATCCCAATTCAAGGGAATTTGTTGATTTAAATATTTAATAAAAGATTACTTCTAAATTAATTTATAATAGCTAAATGAAATTCTTATTGATTCCACAAAATATTTTCTTTCAATATTAAAAACATAAAAAACTAATTATTTTTTCCTTTGTTTTTGAAAAATATTTCAATATTGATATAAAATGGAGGCACATTTAGAAATGATTATTTGCAAATTTTTACTTTTTTAACTAACATATTTTCAATATTTTTGCATTTTAAATAATGAGAATAGATTAGATAGAATTTCATGGTATTTTTGACTCAAATATTGCACCGCAAGTATTTATAGCTTTTCAAGGGCGCCTTTAATAATTAGTTTTTGGAAACTACTGCTAAAGAAAAAAATATATTAAAATTTAATCAAATCTAAATTTCAAGTGTATAAATTTAGACCATTCTTGAGTAAAAGAAGGTCTAAATTTTACAACAAAAATTCATTGGGGAATTTCCGTATATTGAAATCAAAAAGGCCTGAAATGGCTGTTTTGAAATCGATAGGGAATAACCACTTCAGGGGGGTAGCCAACTACGCTTTTACCAATATTAACTAATCTAAATATTTCTAATCCTAAAACTTTAGCCGATTTGAAAATAAAAATGAAGAACTATAAAAGCAATTGGGAAAAGGAGAAATCTATTGTGGAAGAGAAGCAGAAAATAAACTGAAAAAACTTGTAGCAAAATCAAAAAAAGTGACTGATTTTTTCATATAAGCGAACCAAAAAGCAACATTGTAGAAACGACGTCCAGTAATGCAACTGCTTTGTGGTCATCTTCGAGTGACTGTATTGCAGAGCCAGAGCCAAATATAAAAATTGGTTCATTGGAACCAAACTTACAAACCAAGTCATCTAATGTTGCTGAGGATGAAGCGCATAGGGTAAAAGAAGCTATTCAACACGACATGGATGTTGAATGCTGGGGAGTAATTTCTGAGCATCTGAGAGATTACTGCTGTCAAGTAGGAAGTTTAGAGTTTCAACATCTTGCTGCAGATTTTTCTATTTCAGAGACATATTTTACTGGCGTTGAATTCAAACGACGTTGTTCTAAATCGCTACTTTGGCGAGAACAATTCAACGGCAAAAAAGTAAAACGCAAAAGGTTGTGCTATTCACCTTTATCAAAAAACTTTACTGCTTTGTTAGCAAACTTTTTGCCTTTGATTCTGAAAAAAATAATGCTGGCATCAGTTGGTTTTGGCGACTGGAAGCACGCACCACACGACCAGGCCAGGCACGAATCTTCTAACAAACACTTAAGTTATCTTTCAACAAATATTTCTTGAAGAGCAAGAAAAGTAAGCATTTGCAAGGATTTGGAAGAACAATAAGAATCTGACAGAAAATATTGGTGAAAAATATTGGCTTGAATTTTAAGTGTGACAAAATTCCTATCATCGATAGGGCTGGCCTCCCGCGGAAGTAGTGAGTCGGTTGGTTTTTTCCAAAACGGTAACTTTCTCGGAATTTTGGAGTAGTTGGCAGAATAGGATACTTTCCTTGCTGAGCATATTCAAAAGAGAGTGAGCAAAGGCAAGAGACATGTTTCGTATTTCTCATCAACTGTATGCGAGGAATTCATTGACGTAATTGCAACAAAAGTGTTAGATATTATTATTTCTGAAATAAAACAAGCAAAGTATTATTCAGTGTCCGTGGGCTCAACACCTGACATCACAAATGTTGGTTTATAGAAGACAATGGGATCAGTTTGAAAGATCTCAGAGGGCAATCTTATGAAAACGCTTCTAACATGAGCGGAAAATCTGAAGCTATGCAAGCTATGATAAAAGAATGCAACCACCAAGCGGAATATATTTCTTGTGTAACACATTCTTTGAATCTTGTGGAAAAATGTGCTGCTGAGTGTTGCCAATCCGCGATCCGTTTTTTCATGCTTGTTCAGGGACTCTATGTGTTCTTTTCAGCTTCAACACACAGGTGGAATCTTCTTACTGATACATTGAAACCACTTCAATGTTCAACAACTAAGCCTTTGTCTGATACACGTTGGGAGGCGCGATATGATGCTCTGCATGCACTAAGAAAAGGTTATCAAGCGGTTCTTCAAGTCTCGAAGACAATGTGTGATGACAATGATGAAAAATATCAAACTAAAGAAACAGCCAGGGGTTTTATTTCATCAATGGAAAAACTTGAAACTGGTATTTTACTCGAGGTATGGTCGTGCATAATGGAACGATTTCATAAGACCAATCAGGCTCTGCAGGACAGCAAAATGACTTTGAATAGGGCAACAAATTTGCTTCAGACTCTACATGACTTTATTAAATTTCTAAGACCCTAATTTCAAAAATTCAAAGGAAGAGGTCAAGTATTGAGTGGCTGTTATCGTTACACTGAAGAAATTTCAAGAAAGAAAAGAAAAAAAGTAAGGTTGGATAGCGAAGGTGAATCTGAAGACACATCACTTTATTTATTGAGCATATTCGAAGTAGACTCATATTTGCCGATCATTGACCAAATTTTTTCGTCTATTAAAACCCGATTAGAAGCTTACGACCGTCTTCAAAGAAAATTTACTTTGGTGATGGAATTGAACACCATGTCTAAGTGCAAAATTGAAGCAAGTGCAAAAACGTTACTTCAATATTATCTAAATGATCTGGAAGAGTCATTATTGCCTCAGGAGATGATTCATTTCTCTACACTGATAAAACAACACCATTTTAACAGCGAATGCAAAGAAATTCAGATGTGTAGGTTCATAAATGAAAATGAATTCATGCATGCATTTCCTAACGTATCTATTGTTTTCAGGCTGTACCTTTGTCTGATAATTTCTATTTGCTCGGGCGAGCGCTCATTTTCAGTTCTAAAAAGAGTAAAGAATCAACTGCGTTCGTTTATGGTCCAGAAAAGGTTGAATTCCTTAGCTCTACTCAGCATTGAAAACAAACTTTTGGAAAAAATGGACACCGATGACATTATTAAGAGCTTTGCATTGTCTAAATCTAGAAAATGTGTCACCTGAATGTGTGCACACTAAGTAACTACTTTTTTTATGCATTTGTTTTTTGTTTCAATTGTGGTCAGTTTTTAGTACATCGAATAGAATGAACAATAGGCTTCTGATTGTCATTCTGCCCCAGGCCCATAAAAAGCTTAGTCCGTCACTGCCCACATTGTGTATTCGTCCACGATCAAATTTGTATTTCTCCATTACAGAGAACAAATTATTGAAGTAGATGGACACATTTGTCTTGTTGAAGGCGATTGCTCTTGCCACAGATGTTGCTTCCGGTACTATCAGTGATAAGTAGGGCCATTTTTTTTTACCTAAAAAATATATTTTTGACATTATTTTAGCAAAATTTTGACTTTATTTTGACCTAACCGCTTTCGCCTATTATTTATGTCTTGTTGCACTTTTTTGATTAAAAATGTTTTATAATCGGCAATTTACATAAGTTTTTAAAAAAGAAGGTAGCCTACTTTAGACATTTTCTCAATCACTCAGTCTTGAAGCTAATGCAACAAAGCGACGCATGACGTCAAAACCTAGGATAACGAGCCATTGTGTGTACCGGTATCAATTAGTGTGTAATACAAAAAATGCGTTGTTATCGCAACTGTACTGTACATTAACAGTATGTCTATGATGTTTTTAACGAAAGCCACACAGTATAATTACCAGGACTTTTTTTTGTAATACAGCATCATGTATTTTTTTATGTTCTTAACATCAAAATTTCTGTCTTTTCTCAGTAATTTACTGAGCATAGAAAACGACCTCTCAACAGCAGCAGAGGTTGGCTGGGCTTTTTGCAATAATGCGTAGCTTGTTGGGTCAATAGTCAAGTTGGTACAGTTTATTATTGTTTCTAAATCAGAGTTGGATAGTCGTTTTTTGATGTAATTTTTAATTGCGCACGGATCATCATCGAATTGCATGTTCTTCAGCAGTCCGTATGCTTCGGTTATCGTGCAGGCACTTCCTTCTAAGAACTCAACGTTGGTTGCTAGAGTCCGGTATTGATTTATTTTAACCAAGTCCGGCACCAAATCTTCCACATTGATAGCGTCTTTTGCTCTGCTGACTAAGAGGCCTGCACTTGTCCAATTGTTGACAATGGTACGAACAGCTTTAAGGTTCTCACTGTAATATAAGGCAGCTCTAAGCCAAGTTGCCCATCTTGTAATTGCAGGGTCAGGAGGAGATGGCAGACCAACATCATGAAAATCTTTCTGGCGATCTTTATTTTTGTTTGTTGCTGCCTAGATCGTTGCTATTATTTCATCAATATTTTTTAAATGAGCACGCACACGCATAGCGCAGTTATGTAGTAAGTGCGCAACGCAAGTGACATGCATCAAAGAAGGGTATAATTCCTTTAATGTCTTTCCAGCCAAAGACATGTGCCGAGCAGCATCAGTCAAGAACAATGAAAAATTCTCGCGTTTTATTTCAAGTTGTCGCAATATGTCATCCACAGTGTGCAAAATAATACTGCTATTAACATTGCTACCGCTGTCAAGTGGATGGCAATCAACGAAGAATGTCTGATTTGAGGCATCTAAGCTGCCCACAAGCACACTAATATACATGTACTTTTGTTTACAATCTCTGCTTCATCCACAATTTAAAAAATGTTTTGTCACGAAGTAATTCTTGAATTCGTTCTTCTTTTTGGGATGCTAATTTAGCAACACATGCCCGGGCTGCAGTCTCCGAAGGCAATACTTTTCTCATTGTAGCAAACAGAGACTTTAAAGAAGGATGGTTCAGTTTATGAAGTGGGATATCTGCAGCTAAGAATGAAGGACAACCTGTTCCTTGAAGTTTACTTGATCGAGTTGTAAAAAGGTTTGCTTACTTTGGGATTTGCTCTTCGTCTCCAATTTTCTTTGGTGTTGCTTACTTTTTCGGTGGCTTTCCACAAAAAGCTTTTTGTCGCATTTGACTAACACGTCGCAAAGGTTGCATCGCAAGTCGCGGGCAGGAGTTGCCGAAAACTCATCAGGATATTCCTGGCAAATTTGCCTAACTTTCGCTGTAGAAGATTTGGCTTGTTTAGGCATTCTTTACTTTGCAAGCTACGACTTAAAAAGACCACGTGTAAAGAGCGCAAAGATTTTATAGGAATAGATTAGTTGTCTGATAATTATGTGTTTATGCATCAACAATGACGATTTCATGCATAGTAAGTGCTATTTCCTTCTCAATAACCGCACGCTTTTTTAATCATTGCAACTATTTCAGAAGTTTAAAATCAAATAAAACTGCACATAAAATTTTAATAGCAGCTCAAAAATTCAAAAAAATATAAATTTGTTTGTTTTTGTAAGGAAATTTTTGATGAAGACAATTTTGACAAGTTTTGACTTTATGCGAAATTTTGACTTTATTTTGACTTATAAAATCTACCAAAACAGACTCCTGAACACCTGAAACGAAACGTTAGTACACGTTTGATCATGTAACAAGGTTCTGAAAAAATTTTGACTTTATTGACTTTAGCGAGCCCTAGTGACAAGTTATGGCAACCATTTCTTGGTAGCCATTTGCTCGGTAATCCAACTTTCAGGAATTTAGATGCTGTTTTCAATGGTGCATTTCCATGCTAGTGTTCTGATTTCATTGGGTGTTAAACCTTAAAATCGATTGCAAAGGTCGATGAGGTATTGAGCCAAATCGCTTTCCATTGTGGTAGAAAACATTTTTCTGGTAAGGAATAACCAATGGCAGCATTCTCTGTGCCCTTTTAGGCTAATTTTTCAAGATGTTTTTTAAAGCCATTCTGTCGATCCCATGCTTTTCAGCACCTTTTCTGATGGAAAGTTTATTTTCTTGATATCTATCGCAGCATTCTGAAATACCAGATGTGGCATTTTTCCTATTTCAGTTTTTCGTTTGGCTATTGAAATTTGCTAAATAAAATTATCAATAGCAATATTAGGTAACCTTTTTAGTAAAAGATTCATCATAACTGTATTAAAAATAGCAACCATAGTTGAGCTATGAAGCTCAATCAAAGATTTATTAAGTGGCTCAACTATGAAATGATGCATCTCTCGCAATAAAATTATAATTTTGCCAGTCTTGTTTTTGCAACTGAACTACATTTTAGCTGTTTAAAATCACTAATTAACGAGTAAGCTAACGCTACTACTATCGTGTCTTCGTCTACTGTATCGGTACTTCCAAAATAATCGAATCAACTTTTTATTCTAAAAAGTTGGTTTTTCCCTGTAAAAACGCTCAATCTGATGCAGAATTTTTTGCCTAAGTGGCAGCAACACGAGGCTAACACGAAAGAAGCCCCGTCACACATTTTAGGACTACTATGGTACGGTAATATTTATCACGAGAAAATAAAAAGGCAATGCGATTAATTTTGGAACTGGCTCAACTAACGCCGCCTTCCCTATATTAAATATAGGCCTAGACCAGTGGTTCTCAACTGGTGGGCCATGGCTCATTAGTGGGCCACAGCACATAAATCGGGTAGGCCACGGCTTGTCATATTAATTTTAACTAATAAGGAGAACACCACTGAAATTGAAAAATATAACGCAAATGGACCATAGACCTCGATCGGTACAATTTGATTACCATAAGAATTGGGTCACATACCTAAAAAGATTGAGAAACACTGGCCTAGACCGTGAGTTTTTTTGGCTGTGCTGAACTTTCGATGCTTTTAAACAAAAGCGCGATTCTTCCTGCAGTGACAGGAACAATTGTGCTTTGCTTTGTATATGCTAGAGTGAATTGGTTGGATCGGGCGCTAGTCTCCATCCTCTACGCCAGTAGGATCGGTAATTATAAATAGGCATAGTAAGCTACAGGTATGGTAGGCATAGTGATGATAACTTGAGCTTTTAATGTGAAATGTCATTGCAACCCCTCAATGCTTAAATCTAAATTCATAAAATTAATTTTTTTTTGTCAAGGAAGAAGTAAGGTTTCTTTATATTGATGCGACTGGTTTTCGGTCGCACACCTCCCCTACTATCTTTGTACCGGTACTATGTCTACTATACCCACTATGCCTGTACTATGTCTCTACTATGCCTATTTATAACCACCCCAAGTAGGATCCCTTGGTTGAGCTTTTATAATCATCCATGGTATCTTTCCCTCAACTCGGGCCGCAGGTTGCAAGCCTAGTGATGCAAGTCCTTTCTTTGCCCTCGTTTATTTTTAAAACAATGTTTTTTAAAAGAACATCGCTTAAAAAACACGTTTTTTGTAAATAAAGCTGCAAATGGACTGAATTTATTGTATTATATGCTCAACAGATATTTTCTGGCTGCAGCCCATCAATAAATCAAGTCAATCCAGTTCAAAGCAGAGCGGTTAAATTGACTGCCCTCTATGCCCGTTTTGTGGCCCGCGTCACGCTATTGTTTTGATGGGAAAAATGGAATACAGTGTTTCTTCGTTTATCGCGGTTAATGAGGACTAGAACCTACCGCGATAAGTGAAAAAACGCGAAGTGTCGAGAATTAAAAATTCCCGGCGCCTTTGGAGCCAATATTTATGAAAACTTACTTCTCTGAAAAGTGAAGGAAAAGGAACATGAAAAGTTAGAAATAATTTCTGTTTTATTTAATCCGGACAAAAGTTTTACTTTTTCACTGATGGTCATCATCTTCCTCTTCCTCTTGGTCTCACTAAAGTAATCTTTAGCAGGGGCACGGCGCTTAGGCGGCATTGAAAGGGCTTAACGAAAAGTTAACTGCAAACACAACACTAAGATATGCAAGACACAATCAACAGCGTGAACGACAATGGCGTGATGATACGCAGTCAATCAGCGATTAGGCGCTATTTTTATTGTTTGATAAGTATTTTTAAAAAATCCGCGATGCATTGAAGCGAAGTGGTTAGGGAACACTGTAATTGGGTATTCGAGATCAGTAAACCACACGCATGTATGTTTTGAGCATCGCGCCCATGCACTTAAATTATCTATGCATCGCATTAACCAACCTTGCAGATTCATGCGCATCTTATGAATGGTAAATATGTTTTACGAGATTTTTTCACGCAACATCTCCATGGCGTGGCGTTAGTGTTTGATAAATATAGTAAACTTTTTAGGTAGCTTTGCGTGCTTCTACTGCTTGCCAACTGCGCGTTGTGAGAGAGTAAATTTTCGCCAACAACCAGCCAGTAAAAAAAGATAGAATTTGCTTTGATCGTACCACAGATTGTACTGCGCTAACTTTACAGCGCACCAAAAATAAGGTGCGATTTCAGTTAAAATACAAACTTAGTAGAAGTCCTGGAATTCGCATCATTCATTTACAACTATGTTTTCATAGTAATATATTTTGGTTTCAAATATTCGAACAAAATAGGTATTTAGATTCGAATCGATTCGATTAAAGAATCTGATACACATCATTCGAAACTCTGAAATGCCCATACCTAGCTGTGGTAGTATCGACTGTATCATATTTAAATTTTTCAAAACAGTCTGGTCCGCGTAAAATGTAGGTAGGGAAATGTGGTCCACAGCACTGGACAAGTTTGACAATCCTGGTTTAAAGTGTTAAAAAAGTAGCTGTAGACAATGTTACAAGATACATTACAAATGAAGTGTGGCGTATGTATAGGACTATTGTTTTGCACGATAGAGGCAAAATAAATTTTTCTTTCTCCTCCCTCTATACCACACCGAAAGAATCGTTACCCTAAGCTAGCATATATAACTCAAATTACACTGTATGTAAAGCGACGCATCAATATACGCTCAGCAGTGCTGGTAGCTCTGCCTTTCAACTACTCGTGATTGGCACGTTTCAGATCCTTACAATTTAGATAACTTTTTAGTGTCCACCTGCGTTTTTTTCCTCTACATTGCAAGCTACGCATGCAAGAGATGTAAGTATAAACTAGCTTTTGACTCTGTCTCAGTTTTTGACTCTGTCTGGCACCCCGCCCTTTTCCGTAAACTCATTTCGACTGGCCTCCCTCCTTGCTTAGCTCGTTGGACTTAATCTTTCGTTTCTGATAAGCGCGCTTGCGTGGTTTATCAAAATAAAAAAATCGTTCCTTTTGAGTCCGTCGTGGTGTTCCGCAAGGATCCGTTCTTGGGCTTGAACTTTTCTCTCTCTTCATCAATGACCTCCTTGCTTCTCTGCCTTCTTCCATCAGCTGCTCTCTTTAAGCTGACGATCTGGCCATTTGGTCTTCCTCCCCCTCGGTCCCTGCAGCAGTGGAGGCTACACAAGCTCCGATTCAATTGGAGCGCTGGTTTAAGTACTAATGTCTTCCTCTAAATTCGAGCAAATCTGAGTTCTTCTTTGTGGATCCCCACCAAGCTAACCTCCAGCCCCACCTCCTCTCATTTAACTTTCGCCTCCGTTTCAACTCCACTCCAACTTTTCATGGGGTCACCTTCCACCGCATTCTTTCTTTTTCTAAACATGCATTTTCGCCAAGTTCTTCCCTAGTCTCAAAGCCTTACGCTGTATTTCTGCTTCCTCATGGGGCCCCTCTAAGGAATCCCTCTTTCTTTTGTATAAGGCTTTTCTTCGGCTCCTTCTCACTTATGCTTCACCCAGATGGTTTCCTTTGTTAAGCGTCATCAATATCATCAAATTGGAACGCCTTCACCGAGCGGCTAGTCGCGCCACCTCTGGCTGCCTCTCGTCCTCCCCTATCCCATTTCTTCTCTACGAGGCTTCTCTACCTTCCTACGAGTGACTCTCACTCATTTCGCTCTGTCATCTTATAAGCGGGCCCTTCGTCTCCCAACCTCCTTTTTCATTTCAGGTTTGGCAAGACATGGAGTGAAACCAAGACTCTACAAATCCTCCTGGAGAGCTTTTGCGTCCGTTTACCCTCTCATACTTTCTCTTTCTAGGGAAATTCCCTTTGCTTGCTCTCCCTCTGCTCCGTAAATTTCCTCTTCGTTCACTGTGTAGTTGACTCTTTCCTTTCCACGCTCCCGCTCTGATCCCTATCTCTCTCGCCAAGGTGCGGCTCTCGCTCATTTTGGATTACTCACACCTTACGATGTGGTGCTTTGAACAGACGGCTCTGTTCTTTTTAGCAAAGGCGGCTCTGGCGTACTTACCAATTGCTCTCTCTGTGGCCACTCTTTCCTTTTCAGCAGGCCCAGTATGCTCAAGTTTCTCCGCTGAAGCCTGCGCCATTCTGCAAGCTCTTTTCTGGTTTCCACAGCACCAACAAGTCTGCCATTTGTCTTCTCTTCTCCTATTTGACTGCCGCTGTCCTCTGGTTCATCTTTCCTTTTACCTCAATCTCTCCAGCAGGAACTGTCTTCTCTCTACTCATGCTCTATCAAGCTACAATGGGCCCCCGGACACTCGTTTCTCCAGGGGAACGACTAGGCCAGACGGAGAGCGCTACTCGCCCCCTCTGCAATCCTTTGTAGTCTCTTTCCTCTAATTTCTCGTATCCACTCTTGTCTTTTGTTGGACTGGAGGCATACTGTCTCGTCTAAATTTTTCGACACACAAGTTCCCTCGATTTCCACCAAGGAACTTGTGCTCCCTCGTTACGCTCGCTGTGTTCTCTCTAATCTTCGCTGCAGCGGGCACAGCCTACTGTTAAGCTCTTATCTCTCTAGGATTGGCAAAATCGAGAATCCTTTATGCAGCGCCTACGCACACTCGTTCCAGGACACCTCTCATCTCATTCTGCACTGTCCAGCTACGGTCTTTGCGCCGCTCGCTCTTTGGCGACTGTCTGTCTCTCTACGACCTTTAGTCCTGACCCTGGGGAGTTGCCCAGCTTCTGGGGTTCCATGGTCTTCCGCCATGCCCCCATCCCTCGGAAGGGGTCGGGTAAAATCAACATTAACAACAGTATAAATCAGAGCGGCACGCTGATTGCAAAACTCAAAGAAATGATTTGTGAAAAAAGTTTGTAAAACGAAAGTAAAATTAGGATGCACATGTGGCAAAGTGCCATGGTGAGTTTGGGTTCAAACTTTTTGGGAAACTCAAGCCCAACCCGAAACCGACCCAAAAAAATCCACTTTGCTCCTTTATAACCTAGTCAAATTAGCTCAATGTGTGGCAAAAAGTATTTCTGGTCAACACCACAAATAAAAATTTTGTAGTGAAAACGCTGGTGCTCAAGTTACTTTTTGCGTGATCGGATGCGGGTTGCCTTGCTCTTTATAAAAAACAAATATCTGTTTAACATTTGGGTAACAAAGCTCTCTCTTCAAAAAAGTAACAGACTTAAAAAACAAGAACATAAAAACGTTTTTTACATCACTATGCACACCCCTAGTCTACAAATTCTATTTCACAAAACAAACTTCTACCCATAACACAGCAAAAATGTAGTTTTAAAAACATATTGACAAAATGATATTGTAATGTAAATAAATAAAACAACAACAGAATAAAAAACATTTAAAAATACCTATGTCATGAAAGTAGTCCAGTATCTACAATAGTCGTCACCAAATGAATAATAGCAGTACAAAATTTATGTTAAGCACGCATCAAAAATTAAACTTCAGTGAGTACCAAGTGAAATTTTCTCTTGATTTCACAAAAACTTGGTTGCATAACTCAACAAATCATTTCGTCTTTGATAACGATTATAGTACAGCCCCCCATATAAATCATTACAAGCCCTTGTCGCCGTTGTCATTTAGTTCCCAAAAGAAATTACAAATACTAACTATAAGCGACCCTCAAGAAATGCAACAACGCTGCTGAGCAACTGGAACAGATGATCTAAGGTCTCAGCAAATGGTGACGCGCGTCCACAAACGGCGTAGTCTGTTTTCATGACAAACTTGTCCAACCAGCGTGAGCGACGCCACGCACTCACTTCTTCTCCCAACTATGACAACCACTCCCGGTGTGATACCAGTGATAAGACAATGCCGGTCAAGAATTCGGTTGTTCAGCCACCAAAAACCTTCAGAACAAAAACCCTCATCGGGAACACGGAATGATGCTGTTCTACCAGAGAATCAAAGTGTTAAGCAACCATGCAAATAAGTTCAACACCTGGCATCACATCACCAGCTCGTCTAGTTTACGTTTGAAGCATTCAAAATTACTAAATGCCAGTGAAAACAAAAATTTTGTCGATTTAAGTGAAAATTTAATTGCCACAACCGCAATTGCAAAAAAACTTGAAAACCAAAAATTTTGTTGATTTTGGTGAAAATTTAATTGCCGCAATCACAATCGCAAAAGAATTCCGTTTTGAAAACGCTTTTAGCTTTGTCACTACAAGTCATGTTTAGTGCGTTTTAGCACCGATACTGTTTAGTTACAAAAATATCTATGTTTGATCGAAGAATACCCAGAATTTTGTAAATATTTGAAGCGTTCAAAAACTGCTAGATGATAACAAAAATATTTTCACTGAACTATCATCGAAACTAATTGATGTGTCATCAACAAACCTCCAACCCGAAACCAACATCAAACCAGCAGCTCTTGTAACGTTAGTCTTGAGGTATTCACGCTAATACAATTTCGGTAGAGAGATTGTATAAACAGAAAGTAAGAACTGTAGCAATTCAAGTTCACATTGAAAACTACTACAACAAATTTCAATAAGTTGGTATCGCTGTTGCAGCTAGAACAAGATCTTTTTGCACTAATGAAATAGATGTTTTGTAACATTCATTCTTCAGCACAATCACTGGCTACCCTAAAATTACTATTTAAACGATTTCTGTGGTGTTGCAGCATAGCAGCTGTCTAATGCAATCTAAATTTGGATGCACTGGCACTTGTGAAACAAAGTACAATAATTTTGCTTAGTGAGAAAAATATGAAACCAATGGCTAATTCGCATTTTGTTTTTCACTAATTAGCGTAATGTTTTCACCCAATTTTAATGACTGATTGTTTTCAAGATTAAATTTGAAGTCTTTTGGAGCTTCAAAGATAAGAACTATTGTGGAGCCGAGATTAAACTCACCAACAGGTTCCCCTTTTTCTAAAGCTTTACCACTTTGTCCCAAATCAAAGTCATAATAAGATCCACGCTTCCACAGCACTTGATTAGTTTTAAGAAGCAAATCGTCATGAATTTTTATGCTCCCAACATTTGTAGCACCAACTGCAGTCATTGAAAAAAAACCGTGTTGCCATTCACCAGATAGCACAACCCTTTCATTGAGGACAAAAAGATTTTGCACCCATTTTGCAATCTTCGGATTGACACTCAATAAATCTCCAGGAAAATGCCTTCTTCTTTTTACAACCCAATCACTGGGTGAATGGAATCCGTGGTAATCACGAGGGGCAAGATATACAACACACTGATACAAATTATTATTTTTAGGATCACGCATTATAGCTTTCTCATAGTTCATTAAAGTGAGAGTCAATGCTTTTGTATTGGTTTCCCCGGATTTAATGGGACCTAAAAACTTTTGCAATGAATATGTAACTCCTTTGACTTGTTCAACTTTTCCAACGTTTACTGATCCATAAACCAGCACCTTTCCGTCAGCAGGACTTACCAAATCTGCCTTTTTATCTACAGGACGAAAATCGAGATTAATTCGCCGGCGAAAAAATTCACCAATGCTTTTATATTGGGAAAAATCAGTCACTAACGCCTCATCCAGGCTAGCTCCAGTTAACATAGAGAAAGCTTTTATGACTGGACCTCTCACTATCGGTAGAAGAGTAAGATCCATTATTCGACCAAATAATCTTGAAACAGCTCTTAGAGGTAAAGACAAATACACATACATTAGTGCTGAATCAGCCTTTTCAGGAATAACAACATCACTTATCGAAGGTTGTTCTTGATCACCTAAAACCAAACTTTTAACATCTGGGAACAAAATTATGCTGATCAGAAATAATACGCCACAAAATATTTGTAATCGAAGAAAGAACTTGTAATCTGGTAGAGTCGGAAATTTTTTTAAGCCTTTTTCCCGTTCTGCGATCTGACGATTGCAAAACCTCAGAACAATGCTCTCATCTTCAAGCTTGTGAAGTTCTTTTGCATTCAGCTTTTTTAAGCCTTGGCCAGGCATATTAAATCCTGTTGCTGGTTCTTGAATCAAGGAGCTTATGATGTAACGCTTTTGTTCACAATTGGCAGTAAAAGATGAACACAACACACTTTCACACCTTACATTTCGATGCCAATTAATTAATGGAAAAATTCTCGCAAATCTTGCCAAAGATAACATAGGTGTCCTGGATTTACAAAATTTGATACTTAAAATCCTGTAATTTCAATAATTTCTTCACCAAATATAAGTGGTTTCTAGTACCTAAATAGAAACCTAAAAACCAAAGACAAATTTTATAATTTGTGTTAAGTCTACAATCTTTCACCTATTGTAATCATTACAGCATTATTGATGTAGTATTTCAAGTTTTTGATGTAAAAATTCTAAGTCATGAAATTAAACTAGCTATTGCCATTCCAAAACAAATCTTGATTTGCAAAAAATAATTGCTAGGTATCTAGTTACCCATTAGTAGTATCAGCACTATCATAGGTTATTTTGCTGTTTAGGTACTTTAGATGTTTTGTTGTTTGCATGCTGAAGGTGTGGCTGCACAATCTCAATTGTACTTCAGGCCAAGATGCATTTTTCCATTTACAAGCTCAACTGCTAAGTGCAGTAGGGAGGTAGATGTGCATTTGTGCACATACATATTTGTTTTTACTCCTTCAGACTAATTTAGTTTTTACATATTTTTATGATTAAATTTTTGGTGTTAAAGCAGCTACATCAATCCACCAGCTTCTAGAAATTGCTAACTATTATGATCATACCTAAATAAAATTTGAATGTCAGCAGTTAAAAAATCAAAACACAAAAAATTTTGTGCAATTTGTGAGTGGCATGAGAAAGTGAGCACCACCAAAGAAGACCTGGAAGAAGCAAGTGGAGGAGGATACAGAGAAGATTGGTTTGAAGGAGGATACCCTGAATCAAAGCAAGTGGAAAGGTAGAGTGCAAGCAATTGCATAAGGAATGGGGTAAACGCAGTCATCTCTGCTAAGGGGACAACACTGCATAAAAACTGAATAACTACTATTACAGTTGTTGAAATACTTGACTGCTAAGTTGTATTAGTAAGATAACTTTTTGTGAAGTCTTAGGTCTGATCCAGGGACATCCCCTAAAACTTTTGCAGGGGGTGTAGACACGATTTGTACCCTATTTTTCAAGATTTTACTCAAATCTCAGGTTCAGTAGTGTTACTACTAAAAGGCCTAATGGGGGGGCAAGTGCTTTGTTTCCCCAACAGATACACATGGTCTGACCAATTTTGAGTTTTAACGGTGCTTTACCGGCTTTAAAGAATAGTGAAGCTGTTTTTGCAGCATGTCATAAGAGGCGACTATTGGGTACCTGCTAATTGCAGTCTGACTATTAATGGTGGGATTGCCAGTTTAGTTGCTTGGTGGGACCGCTCATGCCAATAAACTGAGATTGAGGGTAAGCAAGGGCATGCTTCCTGTAGAAATATTATGCTCCGACAAAACCTCATCATGAGAAAAATAAACAAATGGCTCTCAGCCCCTGGCAACCTGTAAATGAGCAGGGGGTGCAAAGAATTTCTGGGTTTAAAATGTTATGTGTGAAGTCTTTGTGGAAGGAAATCAGAAGTGTGTGAAGAACTAACGAAGAGGAGAGTCGATAGGGTCTACATGCAGGAAATAAGATGGAAAGGCCAAGAAGCTCGTTTTGTGGGTACTTTGAAATGAAGGTACAAACTATGGTGGTCAGGAAATGATGTAGGATCCGGAAGGGTAGGAATCTTGGTGAAAGAGCAAATATCTGGAAACGTTGTGGAAATAAAAAGCAGCAAAGTGATGGCAACTGTGCTAACTGTAGGTAGAGAAGTGATATGAATAATATGTGCATATAGGCCACAGAGCGGAAAACCAGGCACAGAGAAAGTTTATTTTTATGTGGCAAGTGAGTGGGACTTCATAAGTTCCAGTGACATTATCATTTTTTTGGGGGATTTCAATGGACATGTTGGGAAATGTGCAGAGATTTTTTGAGAGATGTATGGGGGAAATATTGGGAAAAGAAATGCAGAAGGAAGATTGCAGGAGTTCCGTGATGAAAAGGAGCTGTGTGTGGCAAACACATGGTTGTATGAATAGAATAGGAAAATTACCTATAGTGCAGTTGGATGTGAAACAGAAATTGATTTTGTGCTTGTGGGGAAAAATACAGAAAGTTTGTAGGGGATATGAAAGTGATTTCATGGAAACTTCAACACAGGCTGGTGGTTGGAGATCTGAATAAAAAGATGTAAAATGTAAGAAAGGAACTGATCATAAGAAGAAAATGCGGAAGTTGAATGAAAACTGAAGAGTAAGATTCAAAAGAAGAGTAAAAAAATTAGTAAGCACAGATGTATCTGATTTGTGGAAAACTTTCAGGGATGATGTTCTAAAGACATGTGATGAAGTGTGTGGAAAGAAAAAGTCTAGTAGAGATCGAGGAGACATGTGGTGGTGAAATAAAGGATTGAAGGGGTAAAGAATGCCACAGCAAGAAATACGACAGCATTTAAAGAGTTGTGCAGGTTCTCATCTGAAAAAAAAACTCAATACAAAGGTTTAAGAAATCAAGTGAGGAAAGTTATTATTAGACCTATGAAAAAGGATGCCAAACAGGAGTTGAATAATTTGTCAGAATTTCAACAGTGTTTTCTGCTTCCTTAAAAGAATAAAAAAGAAAGTGCAGGATCTTGTAGGAGGAAGGTGCTTGAGAGGGAGAGACAGACGCTTGGGTTTTATCAAAGAAGACGGGGCAAAAATTTGGAACACATGTAAAAGATTATAAATAAAGAGAACAAAATCAGCCTATTTTTATGGTATCAGGTAGCAGTATCGGTATCGGTTAAATTTAGCAGCTACCTATCCATACTTATTAAGCACAAAATAAATATAAAAATGTTTTGCTATGTTTTTTCATAGAATAAATATAAAAATGTTTGTTCCCCCCCAACTGGATTGCATTTGTAACATAATTAATGATTTATAGTGCATCAACAATGACCACAAAGAGGGAAGTCTTCCAAACAGGACCCAAGCATTGTGTAACACTCAATATTGTGTTAATATATATATACATATCAAAAGTATTCTATAAATTTCAGTTTCTCTTTTAACTTCAGAGGAAGTGGTTAATAAAAATCACTTCTAATAAAAGCATTGTATGGAAATTTCCTAATGTTAAAGCTACTGATGCCAAATAAGTTATCTGCAATTTATGTAACAATGAATTTTTAAGAGGAGGGAGTGATGAGAAGTTTTTAGTTTTGACTTTGAAGTGAAGGTGAGATCTGCATGTTCAGAAGAATTTGAAGTAAAGGTTGGTGCACATCAAGGATCTGGGCTGTCACCACGATTGTTTGCAATAGTTGTAGACGTTATCACTGAAAAAGCAAGAAGGGGTGTGGTTGATGAATTACAATATGCAAATGACTTTGTTCTTGTGAGTGAAACCATGAAAGATTTAAAAGATTTTGGAATTGGAAGAAAGCACAGGTAAATGTTTCGAATGCATAGGTTTGTAATTAGACTATGTGAAGCTTGTGGGAGAAGAGTAATGACCAATTCAGTGCTGTGCATGAAATGTGGAAAATGGGTTCAGGGCAGATGGGAAAAAATAAAGATCATCACTGCTAGGTTGGCAACGCTTTTTGTTTTCCCAAGATGTAGAGAAATAATGCAAGAATGGTAGAACAGATGGATATGCGGGGGTTGAAGGAAACTGCAGATGGGTTAGCAACAGCAAATGGAGTTAGATGATATGGACATATACTGAGAAGGGATGATGATAACCTTCTGAGAGTTGCTCTAGATTTTGAAGTTAGAGGCAAGAAAAAGCAAGGGTGACCAAAGAAGAGCAGGAAGAAGCAAGTGGAAGAGACAGAAAAGGTTGGTTTAAATAGGGAGAATGCCTGGAAGTGAGCAAAGTGGAGAGATGGAATGCAAACAATTGCAGAAAGATTGGGGTGAATCCAGTTATCTAAGCAAAGGGGACAATACAGATAAAAACTGAACTACACAACCAGTCTAGCAGAGAATCACTTATCGCTTTATCTAATGACCATAAAGCAGATGCTCTAATCCCTATGTCTTTGTTTCAGATTTAATTAAACATAAAGTCAATTGACAAGGGCAGCATTGATACACACAAGTATCTTTTGATGTTTGAGTATTATGGACTTGGAAATGAAATCAAAAATTTTATTGATGATGAACATATAAGAGGGTAAAAATCAAAAATTTTATTGGCAAGACTATGATTATCTTTTAAATGTTTCCATAAATTAAAATACTGGTGGATTTGGCATCTTGGTTTATGTTGGTACAACCAAGACTGGACAGTTTGAAATTATATATGCAAATTAAAACCGAATTGGTTTTTAATTGTAACAAGTTAATGAATAGCAACAACTGTCAAGTAGTGGTAAAATGTTAACTTTGGAACTCCTTCAGTAAAAACACCTTTGGTATTTATTGGTAAGTGTATCCAGAATTAAAAACGCTTTATAGCTGCAGCAAAGTCTGGTTCAAAAGTGAGGGTGTAGTGGTAAACATAAACTGTATCAGCCTGTCCGGGCCTCCAATACTGGAAAAAAAAGACACAAAATTAATTAATAACATGTCTTGTTTTTTTGTATGATTTATGTGCGAGTATACACAATATGCAGTCATACAAATCAACGCAATATCAAAGCTAATGTTGTATTAATTAATCAAGATAAATATCATTTTTTGACCAGATGGAGTTTGAGAAGTTTTTTTTATTTGGGAAACAGGTTATATGCCAGTGGTGGAAGTGAAGCAGCTGTGACAGCAAGAACAAGAATTGGATGGATAAAATTTTGAGAATTTTGGAAGTTGCTTCACGGAAGTAAGTTTTTGTTGAAGATGAAAGGAAAGATTTATCAGAGTTGTCCAGGATCAATAATACTGCACAGGAGCAAGACATGGTATATGAGAAAGAATGAGATAGCAAGTTTGAGTTTGAGAACTGAAAAAGCAATGATAAGGATAATGTGTGGAGTTAAATGATTGAGATAAAGAGTAGCCAAGAACTGGGCCAGCCAATGGCTGGGTTTGGAAGATACCTAGGATGGACTGGACTAGGTAAATTGAGTGCAATGGTATAGGCGTGTTTTGAGAAGGTATGAAGATGATGTGTTGAGAAGAGCATTGGATTTTGAAGGAGTGGAAAGAAGAGGGCATGGGTGACCAAAGATGATGTCAAGACAAGTAGAAGAACATATTGGACTGAAAAAGGAAGATACCACTGACAGAACAGTCCCAAAATAGTGTATATAAACTTTCTAAAAAATGAGGTAAATCCAGCCATCCCTGTTAATGGAGACAAAACTGGGTTTAAGAAATTGGATCTTGCTCTTGCTCAAAGTGAAAAAGGCAAATGGTGTTCACTATACAAGCCAGGAAACAACAAACAACCCACAAGTTTTCTAGTCTAGTTGCTTCCAGAATATATGACGACAGTAACATGATGCAGAAGTGTGATGTGATCAAATGTAAAACAAACTGCATTAATTAACAAAACTTGGTCTATAACAATGGTTCAAAATTACATTAGCTGAAAGAATAATTCCATTTCTCATTCATCTCCAGTGATCAATTGATCACCCATGGTGCCACATTTGATGAAACTTTGTATATTTGTCAAAAAATTATAACCAGAGCTGTTACATGATCTGCTATTGCATATTTTTGGCATTTTCAATTAGCCATTTGTGAATGACATTTCGCTTTATGCATAATTAATATTTGCTCATGCTTTCACTTCTAGAAACATTAAATTGCATATACAGTTGAATCCAATTAATAACATATGAGGTAGTTGCATAATCCTTTTTATCACATTGAAATTGTAAATCCCAAAGCAAAGTCAATTATTTATTTAGAAAGCATCTCGGAAAATCACATAGCAGTTTATTGCCTAATCCGCTTAACAGAATAGAATTGAAAACAATTATTCAATTACTAAACAAAAGGTTGTGAAATTTTAGTGACAAAAACATGATTGTTTTTAAGTCTTAACAGAAAAAATCTGAAAGGTACAGAACAATGCCAATTGCCCACGTCACAATATGAAAAAGGCCGTCCCCGATTAGAGATCAAAAACAACGCAATGTGAGATGCAATTAATGTTCACTGATGCAAATCTTGTGCTTGTATATCACATTTATGTAAAGAAGTTTTGAAAACAATCAAGTTGAGAACAACGATGCTAATGAAGAAAACTCTGCTGATGCAACTGCTGTGATTCCACCAAAAAAATAAGAAGTGCTTCACACACTTGATATAATTAGACGACGATTGCAATTTGAAGGGGAGAATATGAAACATTTCTTCTACTAAAAAGAAAAATGCAAGATAGCATGCAAATAAAATTAACACCAAACAATTGCGCAGTATTTCACTTGAAACAAACAAAATTTAATTAAACCTTTTATTTCCATGTTTGTATTTACTTTTTGAACAAGAATAAGACAAATGCATTGTGCTTGCTTTGAAGTATGATGTGTAGATGTTTTAATGCACAACAACCATTGCGCTTCAGTTCAACTTCGCACTTTCGCACAATTTGCTTAATTGGATAAAAAGGCTTAAAAAGTTGACTATGCAATTAACCAGATCCAACTGCATTCTTTTTAAGTGCTTAATTCAGTCATGACATCCAAGAAGCAGCTCTTCAATCAAAAAGCTGATAAATCATCAGTTATGTTCATCTAAAATTAGTGTAGCAACTGAGGCAAAACAGAATTAGAAAGGCAAAAACCGCATTAACTGATAGCTCAAAAACTCAACTTCTGGTTTTATGAATATAAATGACATAAAAATTTTACAAAGATCAAATTTTGTCTCTTTTTCAATTCAAACATGCATGCGGCCCACCATCAACAAAAGCTTAGATTACATTTCTTATTTCAAAGGCTTTAAGTTCTTTTGAGTACACAGAAGGGTTTGATTTAGTCCGCACACAATGTCATTATAGCCTATGTGACAAGAAACAACATGACTGGAGGTAACTCTATGTTACTATATTGCGGTAAGGCAATTATGATATTTGATTGTATATTTTCCACCATAGCAACATGAGCCAATCAAGAAATTTAATCTGCATTTACTAAGATTGCCAATGTTGCCAAAAGTTTGAAATGAATAAAGCTAGACTTAAAAATATGCTAAAAAAGATTAGATTTAAAAAAGTGGCAATTTTGCTAATAATGACATTTTACCCTTGGAATGTATTTTGCTGCCATGATTAGTGTGTCTTTAAGGGGGAATATGGGGTTCATTTTATCATTTTTCGAAAATTTTGGCCATAATATTTTTTTAACAAAAATTGTATCTTTAATCCTTCATCTTTAAGATTGTTGCCATGAAAAGTCGCATTTCAACGTGAAAAATTGCTAAAAAATGAATAATTCTTCAGGTTAAAAGTGTAAATCGGTGTATGTTCACTTTTAGATGGATTTTCTCAAAATCACGATTTTATGATGACTAAACTTTCTGGCATTTGTAATTCTGAATTTGTACAGTCAATCTTTATGAAATTTCTCATAGAGCTAGCTAATAGACTTATGAATGCAATGACGTAGTGAAAATGGGCTAACTATTGTACTTTTTTTGCTATAAATATTTTTGTTGGAAAGTATGTGAAAATTTCACTGAAAAAATGGTATTTTTGACAAACCCCAGTATATTATGACAGCTTAAATTTATGTACAAGTTGCTACGTGATTGCGTAGAGTAGTGTTCAACGATCAAGTTGCACCAAAACCCTTCAATTCCATTGTGCAGGGGCCGAGATATGCATGCCAAAGTTTCCTTGTCTGTTGCCATGGCAAAGGAAACATCTTGGTTACCATGGTAACAAAAAAAAGAAAAAAATTGTGACAGATTTATTTTTGTGCGAGTATTCAGCCTGTCACATAACATTGATCTAAGCATGCTAAACGCGTCTCTTTTGCAAATTCCCCATAATCCCCCTTAAATAAGCACAGTTGCTGTAATGCACATAATGATGCTGTGGCATAGTGGTCAGTGGCAGTTTACAAATGCAATGGTTATGAAGATAATCTTATGCAGGCAGGGTACTTTGAAAGAGTAGTGTACACTTGGGGGGAGGGCCAGTACATAAACATAAGGGGAATTGTAAACTGGGGATAAAATTTTTGTCAAGTCACTAGTCACTTACCAAAATTGATCAATCACAAATGTTTGATGGCAAAATAGATTCAGAGGATAAAATATCCACTGGCCAAACAAAAACATCAAGGAAGTCTACTGTAAGTTAGATTTTGTGCATCAGGATTTTCACTAACACCTAAATTTTTTAAGCATCTTTTAGTGTTTTGCTTGAGATCTGCTGCTTAAGCAGCTAAGCTGTCCTTTGATAATAATCAGTCACCATGCCTATATCATTAGTCCATGATCAGAACCATGACGCTTATCATGAATTGGTTGTTTTTTATTATCTTTTTCCCTTTACTCTTAATTTGAGACCAACTTAATATTTCACATGGGAACTGTAGTGCAACTACAATTTACTGAGTTGTAACATTGAACAATATTGTATATAGTAAAACAAACATCATCAACTTTACAACACAAAGTACAGCGTAATACCAAACAAAGTAAATAAAACACCAGCTGCTCTAATTAATACATGTATACAACATCCCATAATGTCCACTCTATGCAAGGTTAGGGCTAGGGTGAGAGTTAGTTAACCTTGCAGACCTTCATTAAGGACATTACAAACATCGTGAAATTGCAGACATGTAATGTTTAGTAGAACCAATAAAGTGCAACTGGTTTTGAGCATATTAGGTTTTATCTGGCAAATATAAAAGCACAGGATGATAAAAAATCAAGTCATTATACAATACCAAGCATTGTAATACAAACACAAAGTGGGGACATAACCAGTAGTTATAAATAGGCATAGTAGAGACATACTATAGGAATAGTAGTCATAGTACAGGTATAGTGGGCATAGTACAGGAATAGTAGGCATAGTACAAGCATAGTAGAGGCATAGTGATGATCACTTGAGCTTTTAATGTGAAATCTCATTGCACCCCCTCAATACTTAAATCAAAACTCATAAAATTAATTTTTTTTGAAAGGAAAAAGGTAAGGCTTCTTTATATTGGTGCAACTGGTTTTCGGTCGCACACCTCCCCTGCTATTTTTGTGCTGGTACTATGTCTACTATGCCTGTACTATGCCTACTATGTCTCTACTATGCCTACAATGCCTGTACCGTGCCTACTATGCCTGTGCTATGCCTACTATGTCTGTACTATGCCTACCATGCCTGCTATGCCTACTATGTCTGTACTATGCCTATTTATAAACACCTGGGACATAGCTACATCCAAAGTGGCAGACATGTATGCATTGAGCAAATAATTATATTCATGAAACAAAATTAGGCACATAGCATCCAAAAAATGCAGTGAGATGTTTGATATCATCAAACTGAGTGGCCACAATGCTTTCAGGCAGTTTCCTTATTAAACGGACATAACCCTTTAGTGTGACATTTCAACACAGTACAATTTACAGTAAAACAATACTCATTTACTCTTACACTACAAAATACAGCATAATACCAAGCCAAGGCAATTTGATGCGACTAGTTGTGAATCGTCACATTACATTGTCTTTGTTATTGTGCTGTATTTTGTAAAATAAAAATTGAAAATGTTTGTTTCACAGCAAATTGTGTGAACAACACCAAAACATGGAAATTTGCATAACAATGTTAAATACAGAAATTCTTTCGGAAATAATAAAAAAGCATCAATTAGGCTAAAGAAATGTTTAGTTTAACTTGATTCAATTATCTAATTTTACCTGAGCAAAAGGTTATATTTCTAGTTTTTTGACTTGCGTAAATTTCTGTATCTCTTAAGTTAGTAGTATTTCCTTATTTCGGTTAAGTCACTGATTCTTTTTTTGAAAAAATATCCGTGATATTATGCTAAAAATGAATATCCATTAGGGATAACAGCACCATTATTCAAGAAGAATTTCCAAATAGTGTGCAGAGCAGAGGTGATCAACAACCGAAAGAGTCGGACCCGAAGTTTGGCATTTTCCAGTAAAGTTGGTAACGTTCCGTTACATATAGGGTCCCGACCATTGGTAACTTCATGTTGCATATAGAGTCCCGATCATTGGTAACTTCATGTTGCATATAGGGTCCCGACCATTGGTAACTTCATGTTGCATATAGGGTCCCGACCATTGGTAACTTCATGTTACATATAGGGTCCCGACCATTGGTAACTTCATGTTGCATATAGGGTCCCGACCATTGGTAACTTCATGTTGCATATAGGGTCCCGACCATTGGTAACTTCATGTTGCATATAGGGTCCCGACCATTGGTAACTTCATGTTGCATATAGGGTCCCGATCATTGGTAACTTCATGTTGCATATAGGGTCCCGACCATTGGTAACTTCATGTTGCATATAGGGTTCCAACTCTTGGAAACTTCATGTTGCATATAGGGTCCCGACCATTGGTAACTTCATGTTGCATATAGGGTTCCAACTCTTGGAAACTTCATGTTGCATATAGGGTCCCGACCATTGGTAACTTCATGTTGCATATAGGGTCCCGACCATTGGTAACTTCATGTTGCATATAGGGTCCCGATCATTGATAACTTCATGTTACATATAGGGTCCCGACCATTGGTAACTTCATGTTGCATATAGGGTCCCGACCATTGGTAACTTCATGTTGCATATAGGGTCCCGACCATTGGTAACTTCATGTTGCATATAGGGTCCCGACCATTGGTAACTTCATGTTGCATATAGGGTCCCGACCATTGGTAACTTCATGTTGCATATAGGGTCCCGACCATTCGTAACTTCATGTTGCATATAGGGTTCCAACTCTTGGAAACTTCATGTTGCATATAGGGTCCCGACCATTGGTAACTTCATGTTGCATATAGGGTCCCGACCATTGGTAACTTCATGTTGCATATAGGGTTCCAACTCTTGGAAACTTCATGTTGCATATAGGGTCCCGACCATTGGTAACTTCATGTTGCATATAGGGTCCCGACCATTGGTAACTTCATGTTGCATATAGGGTCCCGATCATTGATAACTTCATGTTACATATAGGGTCCCGACCATTGGTAACTTCATGTTGCATATAGGGTCCCGACCATTGGTAACTTCATGTTGCATATAGGGTCCCGACCATTGGTAACTTCATGTTGCATATAGGGTCCCGACCATTGGTAACTTCATGTTGCATATAGGGTCCCGACCATTGGTAACTTCATGTTGCATATAGGGTCCCGACCATTGATAACTTCATGTTGCCTATAGCAATGGTTCTCAACCTATTTAGGTTACGGACCGATAAAATTTCAAATTAAGTTTTGCGGACCGGTGGACCTTAAAAGTCAACCAAAAATGTCATAAACACAAAAGCAAGGTACGCGATTCAATAGCACACAAATATGAACAATTCAATGAGAAATTTGCTGCTATCTATTTGATATTAGAAGTGGTAAACGTGGTTGTAGTGAAGTTTTTGAAAGACGAAGTAGAGCGTTAATTTCTGCACGATTTCTCTGTTTGGTCTTGATGAGAGATAAAAATGGAAAGCTTTTCTCACATAGGTAAGTTCTAGAAAAAATTAGCAGTAATTTGATTGCTTTGTCACTCAGCTCAGGACATTCGGTTGTAAGCGATGACCAAAACTGTGACAGAGGTAAATCTTTGTGTTTGGACATCAACGTGGTATCGCAGGAAAGTTCCATAAGCGATTATTTCTCCACAGTGTTAAGATTGCATGAATCGATGCCCTCTACAAAGGGATTAATATTCCAAAAGTTTCCTTTTCGAGGATCTGCGTTATGTGGAAAATATTGGTCGAAACTGATGGCTAGCTCCTGCAAGTGTTGACTTATAAAAGCAAATAACTCTCCTGTGTTAACGGAAACATTTGCCACGACATGTTGCAAACACGGAAACATATCGATATCGTGTTTCCGCACATTACTTTTCCAAAACACCGTTTCTTTTTGAAAGCATCGGTTTTGTTACAAAAAGTAAATATTTTGGTGTGATTACCTTGCAGAAAACAGTTAAGGTCGTTCAAGCGGCTGAATATGTCCGCTAAGTATGCTAGTTTGGCTGTCCACATCTCATCAGATAACAGGTCTTTTAGTGGAGAGTTTTTTTCACAAAAAAACTGCTTTATTTCTCTCAATTCAAAGAGACGAGTGAGAACGCGTCCTCTCGAAAGCCACCTAACTTCAGCATGAAATAAAGAGATGATGATGTTGTGAACATGCTATCACACATAGTCTCAAAGAGCCTCGAGTGCAATGCTCGGCCACGTATATCATGTATGATCTTCACTGCGCCGTTCAAAACGTCATTTAATTCAGGAGATAGTTTTTTGGCAGATAAATTTTCCCGGTGAAGAATACAGTGTGTAATCAACAGATCTTTGTTTGCCACGTTTCTAATTTTCGCAGTTACACCCGAGTGACATCCCATCATGTTAGCAGCGCTGTCAGTACAAACCCCGACACATTTACCCCAATTTAAATCTTGCTCCTGCACACAGTTATTAAGAGACTTAAATATTTCTGAACTGGTTGTCCGTCCAGGTAGTTTGAGACTATAAAGAAAATCTTCCATGACTCTTCCTTCATTTACATACCGAACAAACCATACAAGAACAGCACAGTTGCTCAAATGTGTTGATTCGTCAAATTGTATAGCAAAATATTTCGATTTCTTTGTTTGTTCAATAAGTTGCTCTTCAACATCAACTGCTATATCTGTTATTCTCCCTTGAACTGTGTCATTTGAAATTGGTATCGCTTAAAGTTTGTTTGCTGCTTCTGGACCCAAAACCTCTGCAGTAGCTGCTAACATGCACGGATTTATTAAATCTTCCCCGATTGTATGAGGTTTTATAATTTTGCCGATTTGAAGAGAAATTAAATAGGAAGATTTCAGAAGGGCTTTATTAGTCGTTGTCATCTTCTGCATATTCGTTCTTTGACTTTCTGTTTCATTCTCAGTAGTCTTTTAAAATAAGCAAGGGGCTTGGCAACAAGGTTGCTATGCTGCGAGTGAAAATGCTGAATAAGCTTTGAGGGTTTCATTGCGTAGTTTGAAAGAACTTTGGCTCAGACTAAGCACATAGGAAGCGGCAATTTTTCACTGTTAGGAACAATGGTGAAACCAAGTTCCAAGTACTTCTTATCATACTGCCTAATAAAGTCTCGTCTTCGCTTTTTGCTTGTCTCTGCACAATCCATATCACCAACACATGATCGTTTCCTGCCATATAGCACATTTGAAGTAGTAGGCCTATCTTCTTCCTCTTTCCTGCTAAAACCACCAACTTGATTTTCACAATTGGGTGTCTTTTGAAAGAACTGGAAAATATTTAGCTGTTTGCTTGTTTCCATTTTACTGCCAGATTTTGTTAAATTACACTGCTAAATTTTGGTTTGCAGCGGTATGCCTTTGCTGCCGTTATTTGTACTATGACGTTATAACGCTGACTAGGCATTTATAAACCACTGCACAATATTATTCGTTCTTTTCGGACAACACGCACTGTTCAAGAAACAACTAATGTGTGCTGTATCGCCAGCTGAGAAAAGACCGTTGCGCTATAGGTTAAACCAGAGGTTCCCAAACTTTTTGCCTTTCAGACCCTTTTTTGCGAATCTGCTGCGCAGACTTCTTTTTGTAAATCTGCTTTTTTGTGGACCCCAATTATATGTGATATTACTTTTGTCACCCGACTCACTTCCAATTATAATAATTAACATATGAATACAAAAGGAAGTGGGGCTGTCCTCCAAAAAAAACTTCAACTCTTGTATTACTGTCGCAATTGCGTAACTCGCGGTTCGATTTATCGTCAAGCCAGAATTACTTTTCATAATTTCACTGAAGTGAATTTCCAGGACAAACGTTGATTGATTGACTGACCGGGACGAAGCCACGAACACCCTGTGCTGTCGTCAAGGATCCCCAGGAGTCCGCAGACCCAAGTTTGGGAACCTTTGGTTTAAATTTAAACATATTTTTTTCTTTTACAAAGTGCTATAACAACTTGTCTTAATTCTTTTGCTCCCGCGTGAATAGCGAAAAAAATGTCCGTAAGGTGGCAGCGCGAAAAACTGTCATAATCAATCATAATTAATCATAATTATGTACCTCAAGTTTGTTTGTAAATCATTACTCAGCTGTCTACTTCTACATTAAGTGTGATATATCGTTGAAATCTACATTTCTTGAGGATTTCAAATAGAAAAAAAAACATTTTTTTTGAATATGCAAATTTTATGCAAATTAACCCCCCAACTGGGGGGAGTTGTCTTCAAAATTAAAGTAGTACCCTCACCTCAAAGATTACTACAGATTTAATTTTCTACCAATTTTTTAGAAATGGTCGCAAAATGATGCTAAGGAAATAAGCTTTCAAAGTACATCAATCAAAACTTACCTAAAAACCTAGGTTTTCTACAATTTGCAATTTTCTGAGGCACATCACCTTTTTTTTGACCGGTACCGACCGGTACCAAATTTTGGTACTTAAATTCAGTATCTAAATTATGATCAGTTATTATCTGCTACAGGTTAGCCTAAACCATGTAACATTATGTATTTTTGAACAGGGAATTTCTTCAAGATTCAGAAAATATCAAGTTTTATATAGAATATGCTGTCACTGACAATGAAACAGCCGCTTGTTTACACCCTTCCCATTTCTTGAGAAACAAGGGGGATACAGCAAACTTTGATTTAAAAAGCCAAACTTCTGTTAGCTTTTAAACTTGTATTTCGTTTCTTGTCTCCTTGGAAATTTGATACAAAATGACGACTTTAGTGGTGAAACATTTGCAATTTGATTTATCTTTTTATAGGGTGTAATTTTTCAAACAATTATAATTTAGTGAAGGTAAGTCAAAAAATTTTTGGGGTTTTGAACTGACATGATGTACAGTATTGATTTTTGATCAGTAAATATCATATACCACTTAGTCTAAACTATTTAAAGTTATATATTGCTGGAAAGCAAATTTCCTAAGCTTTCCAATGAGACTGGTATTTAGCAACATATCATATATTTTACGCACTAAATTTACTTTTATCTACTTATCATTCAAATTTGTTTGGGGGGTTTTGAGACCCCTAAGAAATTTGGAAATTTATAAAAGTAAAATTTATTATTATCGCTTGAAATTTTGTGAAATGATGCCCCAAAAAAGTAGTTTTCAGACTGTGTCAATGATAAAGGGTTTGGTGTAGTGGTAAAGATGTAATCTCAATTTGATTTTAGTGTAGTTGGCACGTGCTGAGAATTTGGCAGGTTTTGTCGTCTGCAACTGGGCTCTTGGTCATTTTAACCGTTTTTGGGTATAAAAATCCAAGAATTAGGGCACAAATTATACAGTTCCGATGCGTGAGGAAATAAGCGTAATCGTTTGAAAATTTTATGAAAATCGGATGAAAAATAAAGTCACAAATCGATTTTATAGTAAACTAATTTGTAACTCAATTTAAAAAAATTTGAGGAAAACACTGAAAACACGAGATCATCAATCGATGATCGCGGGAGCGAAAGAGTTAAATGAGTTGTTATGTGTACCACGTGCGAAGTTCTCAATTAAGTGGATTAACTACTTGCATCAGGCGCTTCGTCTCATCTGACGCGTTAATCTTTTAGAGAAAAAGGCGAAATTGGATTAGTGGGTAGAGCGCATAAACTGGTAGAGCGCATAAACTGGTCGATCGGCTATTGGGAAAAAATTATTGTGCGCGCATATTGAGCGTCTGACCAGACGGCCGCAAGTGCTTAATAATGGATCAGCCTTGAGCATTTTAAAATTGAAATATACTTTGCGGACCGGCAGGAAAGTAGACGTGGACCGGCACCGGTCCGCGGACCGGCGGTTGAGAAACACTGGCATATAGGGTCCCGACCATTGGTAACTTCATGTTGCATATAGGGTCCCGACCATTGGTAACTTCATGTTGCATGTAGGGTCCCGACCATTGGTAACTTCATGTTACATGTAGGTGTTAATTCCTTTTGGTGCGCCTGCTCACCGCTGGCTTAACATAAGCTTTGTAAACTCGATCGCTGCCTTTAATATAAAGATATTGTCCTTGCCAGTTAATTTTGATATATTCGATTTCGTCTAACAGCACACAATTCGATTTTATTAGATTCGTTTCGAGATTCGTTTCTACAGCACAAGATTCGGTTCGACCGCACACGATTCGGTTCGACCGCACACGATTCGGTTTACAAAAGTTTTCTTTTACAGGCGATCACAAGCCTCTTTCACACTCGTCAATTACTTTTAGAATGATTTCACAAACAGAAAACAACACCAGTACGATCTCAAAGTTTTGATTAATTATCTGCCAACTACAGCGAAGGCAGCCGCAGGTTGCTTAAAGCGAGTAAATCACATTTAACAAAAGAACAAAACAACGATCAGAGAACGCTAGTTCGTCTCTACCGTAAATGCAAATAAAAATGCGAACAAATGCTACATTGACACAACGTAACACAGCCCCACGCAAAATGAGAACGAGGGAGCATTTTTTAGAAAGAAAAAGGTGAAGTTGTCAGTCAATGAGAAAATGAGAAGCAATTTCAAGGTTGCGAGTTCAATTCGTTTGCTTGGCTGATCACACAAAGCTTGTGAACAAGTCGTTTTATTAAACTGCCTTTGACCTTAACGAGAACGGTGCGGACCTTTCCTTTCCTGTCTGGATAGGTGTCAACGATCAAGCCCATATGCCATTTAGACCTATGCTGTGTGTCGTCCATCAGTAAGACTACATCATTTTTTTGCATATTACGCTGAGGTTTGAACCATTTTTGTCTAAGGGCAAGACTGGGAAGAAATTCCTTGATCCATCTGGACCAGAACTGCTGAGCCAAGTACTGAGATTGAGCCCAGCGACGAGTACCGTACGATTCCTTCTGGCCAAAAATACCTGGAGGAAGATTTGGATTATCTCTAAGAAGCAGGAGATGATTAGGTGTCAGAGGTTCATCAAACTCAGGATCCATAGTCACTGGAACTAAAGGCCTGGAGTTAATAATTCCTTCAACCTCCGCCATTAAGGTAGTAAGTAATTCATCAGTTAGTGTTTGGCCTTTTAATAAGGCTCCAAATATACGTCGAATAGACCGTATCATCCTTTCCCAAGCTCCACCCATGTGACTGGCTGTGGGAAGATTGAAACGCCATTCGATATTTTTTTGCAAAAGGAAATCGTGAATTTGCTGTTGATTCAACTCTTCTAAAGAGTCTCGTAACACCCGAGCTGCTCCAACAAAGTTGGCGCCATTGTCGCTTAAAATGCGCCGAGGTTTTCCACGTCTGGCAATAAACTTGCGCAACACACAAAGAAATGAGTCTGTGGACATAGAGTAAGCAACTTCTATATGTATGGCTCTAACGGTTAAGCACGTAAACACGCACCCGTACCGTTTAACATTACTGCGGGCTTGGCGTACGTTAAAGGGGCCAAAATAATCAATACCCACGTGACTAAATGGCGGTTGTTCAATTTGAAGCCGATTGGAGGGTAAGTCTGCCATTAGCTGCTTTCCTAAACTGGCGTTTCGTTTTTTACAATAAATGCAGTGGCCAATGGTTCGTTTAACGGCAGCTCCTCCCTTCAATATCCAATATCGCTGTCTTAATATCAACCATGTGTGTCCGTGACCGCAATGTCCCAACTGGCTATGACACTGGCGTATGAGAAGTTCAGTAAAATGAGAATCGTTGGGGAGTATAATTGGATGCTTTAAATCAAAGTCTAAATCGGTGAAATCGAGACGCCCTCCGACTCGAAGAATGCCATTTATGATAATTGGGAATAGTTTTTTAATAGAGCGTGGTAAGCGTTGAAAATCTACCTCAGGTGAAGAGTAAAATGCAATAAAGGAAAAGTGAGTTTTTTGAACTTGTTTTATAAGCTCAAGTTCTGCGTTTTCAAGTTCAGTTACTGAAAGCAATGTATTCCTATTAGTAGTCACAGAACCACGAATCAAGCCGAGAACATTTTGTTTAAATCTCAGCAACCATGCCACTATTCGTTTTAACTTCAATAAGGAAGAACATTGTTTGATTAATTCGTTAAAGGGATGACAATCAATAGTTTGAGTAGACAAAGTAGTTGTTACAAAACTGCTGTTTTGTTTTGAAAATCTGACCTTTGGCACGCAAAATTCTGAAGGCATTTCAGGTAAGACTGGAGGCCCCGCTGGCCACAAATCATCAGTTTTCCAAAGAAATGAAGGTCCTTGTAGCCAAGCGTGAGAATGGGAAAATAACTCTACTGAAATACCTCTTGTGGCGAAGTCCGCAGGATTTAGTTTCGATGGAACGTATTTCCAGGAATTAGTTGAAGTGTGTTCACATATGATGGCAGGGCGATTGGCCACAAAAACAGGAAATCGCTTGGTGTTGTTCTGTATGCATTGGAGGGTAGCTGTAGAGTCCATCCAAAACACACAATTGCAGTTTGGCAAATCTAGCTCTTTGGTCACGAGTAGGTAAAGCCTAACGGACAACACTGCTGCTGTTAGTTCAAGTCTTGGTATAGACACAGCTTTCAAAGGCGCAACCCGAGCCTTCCCTATAATGAATGAACAATAATTATGGCCTGCGTTGTCTCCCATTCGCAGGTAACAGCAGCTGCCATAACAACGCAATGAAGCATCAGAGAAGAAATGAAGTTCGTAAGAGATTGCTTTAAATTCGCTAGGTTTGAGGCAACGTTTTATTTGTAGCTTGCTCAGATGTGGCAAAGCTCGTAACCACTTTGTCCAGTCGTTCGCTTCATCTTCATTCAGCGGTTCGTCCCAACTGCGATCTAGTTTGCAAAGGTCTTGCAAAAGCAATTTAGGAAAAAGAGTGACGGGAGCAACGAAACCGAGAGGATCAAATAAGCTTGATACAGCAGATAGTAATCCCCGTCTAGTCAATGGTCTTTGGGGAACTTGAATGTTAAAAACAAATTCGTCGGTTTGATATTTCCATTGAACTCCCAAAACTCTGGTCGCTAAAGATGATTCAAATTCATGACAACCAAGATCCTTTGCTCTCTCCGATTCAGGAATCGCCTCGAGCACCCCTTTGCTGTTGCTTAGCCACTTTCTTAATCGGAACCCTGCTCTGCTTAGCATTTTCACCAAATCCTGAACTAGATTTATGGCCTCGGTTTCAGATTCACATGAGAACAGGCAGTCATCAACGTAGAAGTTACGTTTGACAATCTCAGATGTGAGAGGTTGGTGCATATGACCAAACTCTCGTGCTACTTGACGCAAACAAAAGGACGCACAAGTTGGAGATGAGGTTGCGCCAAACACGTGCACGTTCATGTTGTATTCCGTTGGTTCTTCATCCATATTACCTTCGGACCACCACAAGAACCTTAATGCGCTAGTGTCCTTCGGATCCACTTGTACCTGGTGGAACATTGACTCAATGTCCCCTACAAGAACCACACGATCCTTGCGGAACCGAATAAGTACACCTATTAAGCTATTTGTTAGGTTGGGTCCTTGCATTAAGGCATCATTTAAACACACACCTTTGCATTTTGCCGCACAGTCAAACACTACACGCACCTTAGATGGTTTGTAAGGATGTATGACTGGGTGGTGGGGAAGGTACCACACAAAGACATCGTCGCGTTTGTCTGTGGAAAGATTTACTTTGGATGCATGTCCTTTTGACAAATATTCGTCAATGGTGTTGACATATCCTTCCTTTAAAGACGGATTTTTAGTGAAGCGTCCTTTTAGGCACATTAGACGATTAAGGGCTACGCTTCGATTGTTAGGCAAACTAGTAACCCCTGATCTCCAAGGTAGAGGCAACTGAAAACGACCATTAACCAATTTTACAGAATCTTGAAGCAACTTATACGTCAAATGGTCTTCACGAGAAAAGGGCATTTCAAGTACAGTTGTGCCTTTTTCAAAATCAGTGGACCAAATAGTTTGAATTTGCTGCTCGACAGTTTTGTCGTGGTGTTTCACGAAGTTGACTATACAGTTTTGAGTGCTAGAAAGCGATAGTGAGGGCCCTAACAAAGACCAACCTAATGGGGTTTTGATAGCTACTGGCTCACCTTGGCGACCTTTGCGGAAAGCTGTGGGACAAAATAATTCAGGAACATGAGCTCCTATCAGTAGAGTTACTGAAGCGCCATCAACCTTTGGGAAGGCCAAATCACATAAATGTGGCATTTTCTTTATTTCGCATTTAGCAGGTATCAAGTTTGGGCGCACAGGAATATCGTCAATAGAAAATACCTTGGGCAAGTCGACAACATAAGAATCATCAAGAGAGAAAACCTTCAAATTCAATGTGTGACCTAAGTGAGTGGCTGCTGCATTACCTAGGGTGTGCAAGGTTATACTCCGTAGGTCGTCATCAACCCCAAAGGCGTTCACCAATTTTTTGTCACAAAAGGAGTGAGTCGAACCCTGATCTAAAAATGCATATGTGATGACAGTTTTGTTCCCATGCCTTACCTTCACCGGAACTACGCAAAGGTAAACTCCATCTGAAGCCTGACTGCAGGTGACTGCTTGGGTACCACCAATGCCACTATCACCCTCTCCATCCTTTAATTGGATTGTGTTACCCAAAGGTTTGTTGTTATCAGATGCTTGAGGTGACGAGTCGTAATTGTGCAGTAAAGTGTGATAAAAGGTGCCTTTACAATCTTTTACTTTACACATATTGGTGCGTTTGCAGTCATTAGTTTTATGTTTTTTACTAAAGCATTTATAGCACATTCGGTTAGTCCTCACAAACTTGGAACGTTCTTTAAAGGTGAGTTCCTTAAACTTTGGACAGTCATGAATAACATGAGATGTGTCATCACAATACCAACAGCGTCCCACCACAAAGCCTTTTGCGCTTTCTTTGGTATTAGTGCCGACAGAGAAATTGTACAAAGCCTTTGTAGACCTTGTAGGTTAGTTTGAACTGGTCGAGTCCGAATTTACGGAGAAAATTCGGCGACCGAAAAGTGAATTTAATTCTTGGCATTCACGATTCACAAACTTCACGAGGTGGCTAAACTTAGCTCCATGACCACTGTGCTCTTCGACCATGACTGATTCTCGAACCCAGCGTCGCCTCATGTCAAAGGGCAGCTTATTCACTAGTTTTGTCATCGAATCAAGAGAGTTAAGGCTTCCAATTTCGCCCACATTTGTTAAGGTACCGTGCATCCTTTCAAGTAACTCAGAGTAAGATTTTAGAGCTGCAGGGTTATTAGCCTTAACCTGTGGGGCTTGCAAAAGAGTTTGCTCGCAAATATCAGCAATAATGCATGGTCGCCCGAACTCTTGATATAGCCTTTCCTTCGCTAAAGTGTATGCCATGGAGCCCCTTTCACTAAAATGTTCAATCTTGTCTTTGACATTACTTTCACAATGCTGCAGCAACAAACAAAACAGCATTCTTTAGTCATTTAATCGTGGTTCTACATGTGTTTCAAAGTTGGATATAAACGCTCTGTACACCAGAGGGTTTCCGTTGAAACGCTTAAATTCTGGACGGGGCAAAAATAACTCATCATAAGTTGGGTAATTGTGTGGTGCAAAACCCGGAGGGTAAATATTAGGCCTGGGATAATGCTGAGTGCCTAGGTAGGGTAAATCTACGCATGGTACGGCCCGAGGTGCAGATTGCGCGAAAACTGAATCAGACCGATAGGGCCTTGAAATTCAGAAGAAAAAAACTGTTTTAAGTCAGAGTAAACAGGTTCATTTTTTGACTTATTCGAAGAATAAATATTGGAACAGAGAGGCTCTGCTACGTTAGGTGCATTAACAATGTTATTAAATTTTACACTGTTAGTTACAGGCTTCACAGCAAAAGTACTGGACGCAACAGAGGGCTTTACATTATTCACATTTACACTATTACAAATAGTTGACACACAAATATTAGTTACGTGGTCACCAGCAGTCATTGTCTTCAGAATCGTCCGGCTTTGTTCAGCTTCGTGAGGCGAAGTCATTAAGAATGTGGGTACAATCTCCGGAGGAGGAAGATGCTGACTCGGTAGCAGAGGTTGAATCGGAGACAGATGTTGACTCGGTAGCAGAAGTTGAATCGGCTGTAGATGTTGACTCGAAGGCAGATGTTGACTTGATGGCAGATTTGAGACTGCCGATTCTTTCCATACACTGAGTTTTACCGAGGCTACTTCCAGTTCTCTTTCCGCTTCGCGGCGAGCGATTTGCGATTTTTGCATAGCGAGGTGAGCTTCTTCTTCCGTTCTTTCAATAGCTTGCTTTGCCTTTAATTGTGCTGCTCGGTACTCAGCTTCAGCAACAAGCAATTTTACACTTCGACGAGATGATTTTGACGTAGTTGAAGTAGCATTAGTCGATCTTTTGCCGATGCTGATGCACGATTTGTCATCGTAGTTTGATGTAGCGGACTGTTTTTGCATAAACTCATTTAGGTAAGCGTCAAACTCAATTTTGTTTTTAGACGCTCTCTCCAAAAGGTTGGAAGTTTCATGCGTAGGAGCTTGCTCAATAATTTCAGTTAAATTCTTATACGCTGAATCAATCTTCGCAGATAAGTCTCGCAATTTTGTCTCGTCCGGATTTCTAAGCGACATTAGCTTTTCTGCCGCTACATAATTTGAGTTTAATTGTTGTTGCAGCTAGAGCACTGCATTCTCAACGTCTCCACGAGGGGAAGATGGGTTTGACATCATTTCGATGAAAGAGCTAAGTTTGAAGATATAAACCCTTTTGTAAACTTTTGTAAACTTTTATGTTAATTCCTTTTGGTGCGCCTGCTCACCGCTGGCTTAACATAAGCTTTGTAAACTCGATCGCTGCCTTTAATATAAAGATATTGTCCTTGCCAGTTAATTTTGATATATTCGATTTCGTCTAACAGCACACAATTCGATTTTATTAGATTCGTTTCGAGATTCGTTTCTACAGCACAAGATTCGGTTCGACCGCACACGATTCGGTTCGACCGCACACGATTCGGTTTACAAAAGTTTTCTTTTACAGGCGATCACAAGCCTCTTTCACACTCGTCAATTACTTTTAGAATGATTTCACAAACAGAAAACAACACCAGTACGATCTCAAAGTTTTGATTAATTATCTGCCAACTACAGCGAAGGCAGCCGCAGGTTGCTTAAAGCGAGTAAATCACATTTAACAAAAGAACAAAACAACGATCAGAGAACGCTAGTTCGTCTCTACCGTAAATGCAAATAAAAATGCGAACAAATGCTACATTGACACAACGTAACAATAGGGTCCCGACCATTGGTAACTTCATGTTGCATATAGGGTCCCGACCATTGGTAACTTCATGTTACAAATAGGGTCCCGACCATTGGTAACTTTATGTTACATATAGGGTCCCGACCATTGATAACTTCATGTTGCATATAGGGTCCCGACCATTGGTAACTTCATGTTGCATATAGGGTCCCGACCCGGGGCAGCTCGTCTAAGGGGACTGCAGCCCCCCCCAGATTTTTGCTGCTCTGTGGTAGATTTAGTTTTGTATTCAGATGTTTTTATCTGGGGATTCAGATGTTAGAAATTTTTTATTTAAATCTATTTTTTCATTTCGGCAACACGGTTGAAGACTGCGAAATTGCATCTCGACGGTGTTAAGGTGTTACAATAAAAATAACCGCAACCTGACCTCATGTACAGATAAAGTTCCGCTTCACATTCTTTTGTTTGTTTTGTAGAGAAATAGCAGCAGTGCAGGCCGGAATTTTTGCAGTCCCCATTTGTGACATTGCTCCTGGCTAATGTTTTGGGTAAATGTGTTGACAAGTTGGACAAACTTCCCAAAGTGGCGTAGAACAGAATTTTAGTTGTAGGCGTGCTATAGCAAAATGAGTCACTGGCTAGTTTTATGATTTGTTGTAAAGCTTAGATAATTGCTAGTATGAAATGAAAGAGTAGCAAGTAAAATAGGCTTAGCCTTTGGAACTATAAACGATGATGCAAAATTGGAGTTTTAGTGTTAGAAGTGAGGTTAAGTCTCGTGCAGTTTAAGCTCCTATGCATTATATCAGTTATTATCGGGTTGTTGGTTAGGATATTGAAAATAGTACTAATACTGACTAATTAAAACCCAAACCTAACCCTATTTAACGCCAAACCTTAACATCAACTTTAAGCCCCAATATAAAGTTTACAAATCCAAGAGGGCTTTCATTGCATGAGACCCAAATGAACTATTTTTTAATGGTAGAAAAAGCCCCAAATTTCAGTTTCGGTCTTTATATAAACTAAAAAATGACTGTTGCCTATATGAAATGATGGTAAGAAAAAAACTAGAAGAAATTCAAAGGATAAAAAGTAGTGCAATTTGACATGCTTAAGCCTGTGTTTACAACTTCACACAAATGTTCATGATAGCGTCAGGAAAAAGATATTCACATAACCGTATTACCAAATCTGTCAGACTGCAGGGGGAATGTGAACAGGTAGAATAATACATGTGCTTATTCAGCCAGGTCAGTGTAAACTGACAAGGCTGCCAGTGAACTTGAAATAGCAATCTCAAACTTAAACCAATTCCATTATTACATAGGTATGGCATGCTGAGCTGGTTTGTCAATTAAACCAAATATCAAGGTTAGCTTAATGACTAATGAAATAACTTTTATGCTGAGCACTAGCTACCAGAAACTCTTTTCTATAATCTCAAAATCATTAAATCTAATTTTCTCAGTTTTTTTAAGGTATGCAAATATACTTCATCCATTTCCTGATATTTCATTCTGGTCTAGCTTTGAATATGAAAACTAGAAAGTGGATCTTTTTTAATTCTAACTATCATTTCCTCCAACCTGAAATCCAATCCTAACTCTAATGCTAACTAACTCCAAATATAAGTTAATATTTAAGACTGGAAATGTCATCAGCAATGTTGCAGAAAGAACAAACATTCACTATTTTGTTGTTTGGCACTAAAGACAGTTAAAATTAGGTTGTGTAAGACTATAATTTACACTTAGGGTAGCCTACAGCTAAGCTAGGTGCTACCTGCCATTCTGTTGAATGTAGTTTCCATTTCGCAGTTTCATAGTCTAAAGACAGTTTACTAACTATAACATGACTGATTGCAGTGAAGACTACATTTATTCTATATTTATTGTTTTTTACTTAATCAGATGTGGCTGATATGTTTGCAAATTATTGTAGTTTTTCAGGTATAGTAGATATTAAGCAATCAAGTTCCTATTTGTTAATGATGTCTATAATTAATTCTGAAAAATATCTTCAAAATGTAAAATTCAATCAATTAACTTTGCAAGAAAAACTAGCTGTCAAACAAGGTGGAAGGCCTACACCAAATTTTCAAATTTCACAAAGTGCAAACCGCGGAGACAAACAATACACCAGACAATTCAATGTAAATGTTTATCAGCACAGTGGTTGTGAACACTCAAAATGCATTATTTTGTTTTCCAAATCTTTTGTTTGGATATGACAATGGTGACACTGCATGGACTAACACAGAACAAACTGATTTCAAGAAATTACCTGTAGAAATCAGAAAATAGCAGCATCTGAAAAGCATATTAACTGTACGATTGCTCAATCACATCTTGGACCAGCCGATATTGTTGTAGCTTTGAACACAGAACACGAATTATCCATGGCCTGTCATAATGAGACAGTTGGAAAAAAACCGTAAAGTTTTATCAAAAATTATTGACTGCATTAAATTCTGTGGTGAATTTGAGCTGCCATTAAGGGGTCACGATGAACATGTGGATTCGACTAATCCTAAAGTTTTTCAGGATTTGCTTGACTTAACATCAAACTTAGACTCAAGCTTTAAATCACATTTTGAGACAGCAACACTTTTTAAAGGTACATCAACAACAATACAAAATGAAATCTTTGAATCAATTTGGGAAAATTGTAAACAAATTAAAGCTGAAATAAGTAAATCTAACTATCTGGCAGTTATGTGGGACGAAACAACTGACATATTTTACTAAAGTCAAATGGTAATTGTATTTAGGTGTGAAAAAAATGGTGAGCCAGTTGAAAGGTTTTGGGTTTTTTTTTTGCCAAGATTGCCTGACAGCCCAGGCAATGGCTAGGATCTTGCTCAAGGAACTTCAAATTATGATTGGACATGCTCCGCATAAGCTTGTTGCCCAAGCCTATGATGGAGCTGCTGTGTTGAGTGGAGTGTGAAATGGAGTTCAAGCATTAATTAAAGATGTTTACCCTAGTGCCTACTTCATTCATTGTTATGCGCATCAGTTAAATTTAATTTTACAAAAATCAACCTCTGTTAGTACCAAAGTAAGAATATGTTTTCACAGTTTATCTGGTATTCCAGCATTTACTTGTAATGTACACTTTTACAGCATATTTAGTTGTATAAGTATACTGAATAGCAATAAACCTAAATTATTCTGTAGCCTAGATGACAAGGTAGACTTCTAAACCGTTTGTCATGTGTTGGATTAGGTATGGATGGATGTAATCACCTGTCGCTTGAAATATTTTGTCAATAATGCTTGCCGTTCTGTTAGATTGATCTATTACATGCAATTTTGTGAACTTCACTTTTCTTTTAAAAAATTTTTTGGGCTATTGTTCTTGGCTGCTGTATCAAGTAGGCCAAGTATAATTAAAAACTTATGGTACTAGTAGAAATAATCTAATAATGGCTGATGAGCCTACGGGTATGTAATTGGTATGGAGCTATTTTTAGCAGAGGAATAGATGATACTTCCCTTAAGGCTGATTTTTCGGCCAATTGGCACACCATACTAAGTTTAGATTAGCCAACTTAAAGGCCTGATCTCAACCAAATCGCTTTTGATGAAATTTATTTGTTTCTGAGTATTTAACTGGCACTAATTCATTCGAATTTTTAATTGATTTCTTGTTAGTTTTCAAAATAACCTCTAAAGTTGGTGTTTGCCCGATACCTTTCCAGCATAAATTACAGCTCTTGGTCAGTCACTTTTTTCGCGCCAAAAGTGTGATATCATATGCAGTCTTCGTATTAGCCTACCCCTGCATCAAATTTGCAGTGTAAGTAAAAAAATTATTTTTGCAATCAGCCAAACAGTATATTTTGAAGACAATGTGTATATTAGCCTATGTAGGGAACTGTTGAATAAATTTTATGCATGGAATGATGGATGGTTTAAAGAAGTGTGATATTCAGTTGCTGTTTCAGCAGTGCCCCCGAGACGAAATGCAAATGCTGCCAAAAAAAACACTTTCATTGTAAATATTGTAGTTTTATACATATTAAATGTTCTCGTCTGAAACGTCATATCTTGCAGTCTCATATTAGTCGCGCTGTCACTTTTGATGATCAAACGTGTTTTCCTTGCAAACTATCTCATTCTGCATTACATATTAATACTAAGCGAATTCATTATCACTGTCCAAAATGCGAAGAGACCATTGCTACCAGAAAGCGTTTTCTTTCTCATCTTCATAAACATCGAATTTTTAAAAACGATCAAGCACAAAATAAAACTCCTGATGATAAAAATATGACCGAAGTGAAATTAAACTTACCTGGTGACGAAGATGAAGACAGTTTTAGTGGTAGAGCACAAACAAAAAAACCTGCTGCTCATTCGGTTAATTGTTCAGTCTGTAATCTCACCATGCATCCAAAGAGTTTGAATCGCCATTTGAAGAAAATGCATAACACAGAATTCACACCAAGTTGTATTTGTGTTGATGAATCAGAAGGGATATATTTTGTCAGAAAGTCAATGAAAGGCGATATTGTCTATAGAACACATGTCCAAAAAAAAGTTTCTGCTGATTCTGCAACTATGTTATGTGAAGAAGAAAGTTGTGCTGATTATATAAATTTAGCAAAGAGATCTGGCATGCCTACAGTAGAATGCATTCATTTACATCTTTGCAGTAAACGCCCACAGTACATTGAGGAAGCAGATTTGTCTTTAGGTTCTTTAAAACATTTATCTGGCAAAGGTAAAGTCAAACTTCTTTCCGATAAAACCATTTGGATGTGCAAACAACTTTACGAAAGTGCGAAAAGTCATGGAGCTAGGCTTATAGTACCCGTGCAAGATGGTGATCGCTACATTCATATGTCCATTTTTGATGGTAATACCCATTATTACACTAAATTGGGCAGAGCCAAGGTTACTGCAGACATTCGCGAGGGCACATTAGATTGTTGCGGTTGTTCTAGGAAGAGGGGATGCTTTCATAAAGCAATATGCAAATGGTATTTGTATGAAAACAATAAATTGGACATATTCCTCAAAAATAATGGTGATGCATTTTTGCCGACACAAACCTGGGAAACTTCAGAGGAAGACGAAAAGATAGGTCTGTGTACTACCACAATCTATCCTCCACAAGACGTAAACTTAATTTAAAAATGTGTGAATATTTAATGCAGCAGAAAAAGATACCCCTGAATTACACATGTGATGCAAAAAACGTGCCATCAGATTTTGTGCCCACAGAAACTTCATGCCACTTTTGCAATGTTTATTTGAACACTGCCGTAAGAATCAGCAAAGTAGGTCGTTTATTGACCATGGATGCAATGGTAACAGGTGTGCAAATTTATTACAAATCATGTCCAAATTGCCAAATCTGTTACCGATATCAAGAATATTCAGATGGCGTTTATAACTTCAATGACACATTTCTAATTTCTATTGAAGTATGTAATTTTTTACGTGGCTGCTTACTGCAACACATTCCCATTGGCAGTATGGTGAAAGTTCTTGAATCAAAAATCGGAGTTTGCTTAAACGCACAAACAATTCTAAATGCGTATTTGCATTTTGATGCCCTAAGTGAACACTCATATGAGTACTCATGTATTTTATGTGGATTTCACCCAAAAGTTCTTATAATGGATTTAAATAAAAAAATTGCTTTTCGATGTTCAGCTTCTAATCTTCAATTGCCACAAAATTATGATGAAGATAATCACGATACTGTAAATGCTGATGCGTTTTGGAGAATCGTAGAAATCCACATGATAAAACGAGGCTATGGCATAGAAGCTGATAATGTTGAACCGTCTTTGCTTAATTGGGCTCCATATGTTGGGAAAAAAACACGAAGAAACAAATTTCTAATTAACACCGAACATAGAAAAGTCAGTCGTCACACACAAGAACTTGAAAAAGATTGCAGAGAAGTAACCGAAGAAAGAATTTTAGAGTTGCTAAGCCAATCCAAAGCTAGTGATGTAGCTAAATTGGCAAAAACACTTGGGTTAAAAAATTGTGGATCCAAATTGGATGCGATTATGAAAATAAAATCTTTAATAAGTGATAATGATGAGAAGTTTAAAAAGACTTTTTCAAAATTATGGGGATGTTCTGGTGATTGGCTGTCTGGAACATGCCCTCATGGTGTCGTTTATGTACTAAAGTTTGTTCTTCGTGCAGAAAGTCCCAGAGATTATGTGGATGTGTTGCTTTCCATGAAATTTCAACCCAATGTTTGCATAATCGACATGGCTCACATGGTTGTGGCACATGGAAACAAAAAAAAACAAATATGTTTTCGCCAAATGACGGTATGGTTAGTGAAATAAGTGAGGAAAACATTGAAAAAGCCTTGTTGGGAACTTTATCTGTATCACTGCCATGGTTGGAAAAAGAAAATGCATCTGCTACATCAGTGATTAATGATGTTCATCCGGTCACAGGATCAAGTACACATCTTTGCCTATTTGATCGGTTTCACGAACGCAACACAGTAAAAAGAAAAGAAATCTTAAGACGGATTACTCATGTCAAAGAATTGAAAGGAATGGTGAACACACAGCGAGATGAACAACTTCATGCAGCCCATCGTTACGACAGTCGTTTCTTGAATGGTATGAAACCTGTAAACCACATATTTCTCCTTCGTTCAATTATTGATTTAAAAAATGCTACTAAAAATATTTGCAAAATTCAAGCAACAAAATTATTATCAAAACATGAGGTGCATCGGGATTCGCTTGGAAGGCTAATGCTTTCCAAAAAGACTTTAAGGAGCCCTGTTGCTTCATCAAACATTAATTCTCAAGTAGATGGTGCACCTTCAAAATTACAAGTAAACATATTGGTAGACTCTATTATAACAATCACTGAAGATGAACCAACTAATAAAATGAAAGTCTTGATTGGTGAAAATACTTCTGCCCATTCAATCGATTGTGCAAGTTACACCAACAACACCACTGAAGAAAATTTTATCAACAAAAATGAGTATTGGATCAAAAGCTTGCTTCTAAAAAATAGCGATGCAATAATCCTTCAAGACGACAGCGCATGGCTTAATGATTCGATTATCAACGCTGCAATGATGCTAATGAAAAAGGAAAACTTGCACGGATTACAAGATGTTTTAAAACCACAATGTGGAGGATTTCACCATGATATTGTCGGAACCACTTCCTTTGATTTTTATCGGATGTTTTGTTTAAGTTTATTCATGCGTTAATTTTGTAGTTTACCTTTAAGTTGCGTAACATCACCTCATTTTAATTTACTTTGTTGATTATTTTGCCTTTTTTTAATCACTTCGAATTTTTTGTGCACCGTCGGCAAATTAGTAGGTGATGTAGTTTAGTTTTGCATTTTTTAATCAATTGGAGATTTGCGTCATTTGAGTTTGGAAATAATTTTGGAGTTCAATAAAAATTGTTTTAAGACTAATTTTGAATAAGCTATTCGGAGTCTTAAGATACTGAACCGCTACATATATTTTGGTAAAAATCCCGACGTGATTGAAAAACAGAAGGTGACGTGATTGAAAATCAGAAGGAGACGTGATTTGAAAATCAAACATTCTGACAAGTGAACGTTAAAAATCTGCCGCTCAACAAATTGTGGAAATCTGCCGCCCAACAAATTGTGGAAATCTGCCGCTCAACAAATTGTGGAAATCTGCCGCTCAACAAATTGTGGAAATCTGCCGCCCAACAAATTGTGGAAATCTGCCGCTCAACAAATTGTGAAACTTTTAATTCGCTTAATCGCTTGGAACTGGATCTGAATTATATTAAAATTAAAAATTATTATAGCTTGATTAATATTAACGTAGTATTCTATTATGTCGTTTTTTAAGCGTGATAATTCAGGTAGGCTTGGTAAGCTTTCCCGCCAACAATCAAAAGAAATTGTAAGTTCTCCTAAATCGTTATTAGACAGGGCTCTACCACTGGAGACTGTCCAACATCCATTATCGCCTTTTTGTCCAGCACTAATCATACGAGCACTTATTCTTGTTCTACTTTAACTACAGGTACATCGAACAAACGATATGTGCCACTGAAAGATTCCACACCGTCATGCTCACGTGTCTATCTTTCCACTCCACTTTCAAACAGCTACATAAACAGGTATGAACAGCCACAGAGCGCAACTTGTCAAACTAATTCTTATCCTTGTCAATCCAATCTTACAACAAGTAAGTAAAATTCAGAAGTTCTAAAGAGTCATCTAGATCTTTCTGGAGGATCAACGTCTTTTCAAGGTTTTGCTAACTCTAGTATTCTACTAAACTCTATCCCTACGTTTTCTCAAGAGAGTCCTGAGCTATGGTTTAAAGTCTTAGAAGCTTCTTTTGAAGAACAAAAAACTTTTAGTGAAATAACCCGCTTTAGATGTACTTTAATTAAACTTAAACCTTCTCATCTTGAAGTTGTTGCAGAGCTTCTACATATGGACCATCCACAACCATATACCGAGATGAAGAAACTATTGATTCAAAATTTTGGTGCTTCTGATCAAGAACGATACGTTGCAGTGACTAGAATGAAACTTGGTAATGACAAGCCATCGGAACTGTTACCGAAAATGAAATCTTCATTTTACGGGAAACCGTTAGATGGCGTACTGATCGAACTCTTACGTAGCCTATTTTTGCAAGCTTTACCATTCGAAATAAGGTTGTATCTAATTGGTGATGATATTTCTTTAGACGACATTGCACAAAAAGCTGATGCAATTTATGCGGAATTAAAATATAATTCCCAATCGACCTGTGCATCTGATATGAAATCGCCTAAATTACAATTTTATGAAACCGTACCTGATCAGGAATCGAACTTGTATTCCTGTGATGTGGGCCATTCCACAGCAAGTTATGGGAATGTAAGAAAACCCAACGACAGTGCTTATCATCCAAACAATACTTATTACCGGAGGCAACCTGACAATTACTATTCACGTAATAGTGATTGTAGTCCTTTCAATCCTAACGACGTGCCTGAAATGTGCTGGTACCACTACAAGTATGGTCCTGTCAAAGCTAGGAAATGCCATGGAAAACCTTGTCCTATGTTCCCTTGGTTAAATAATTCAAAAAACGTGTAAGCTGGCTTGCGACCGTCACGAGTTGTAAGCCATTTTTGTCTTCTAACTTAATTTTTGTGAAGGATTCTCTATCTGACATGGAATTTTTAATCGACTCTGGCTCCACTGTAAGTATTATTCCCTTGTCTTATGTGGATAACGATGAACCTGCTACGTCTCGCAACCTATTTGCCTTAAACCAGACTGCAGTGAAGACTTACGGTAAGCGTAATTTAACAATTGATATAGGCCTTAGTCAAAAAGAAATGAAATGGAACTTTATTGTCGCGGACACTGCCACTGCTATTATCGGCGCAGACTTCTTATCCTATTACAAGCTTGCTATTGACGTTGGCGCTAAACGTCTACTAGAAACCGAAAAGCGTAACGTGCTTGAACTTGCTAAGCCCAAATCTGAAGTGTCACATAAACCTCCTTGTCAAGCATTAATTGCCAAAGAGCAATGCGTTAATGCTGAAGTTTACAAACAAATGGTAATCAACGACTTTCCGTCCTTATTGCTTTTCAAACCACCCACTAATATCGCAAATGATATTTGTCACGTCATCAAAACTAACGGTAAACCTTTCCGAAGCAAAGTTCGCAGGTTAAGTCCTGAGATGACTAAAATCGCAAAAGAAGAAATTGACAAATTACTGGATGCGAAGATCATTCGACCGGGAACCAGCCCGTGGGGATCTCCCATACACATGGTCAAAAAGAAGCAACCAGGTAAGTATCGTTTAACTGTTGACTTTCGTGCTCTCAATGCTGTTACAGAGCATGACTCTTATCCATTGCCGATATTGAACGATTTTGTCAATTCTCTACATGGCTGCAAAATATTTTCCTTAATTGATTTTAAAAGTGCCTTTCATCAGATTCCGATGCACCCGGACTCTGTAAACAAAACTTGTACTATCACTCCTTTTGGTTCTTTTGTTTGGGATTATTTGCTTTTCGGACTTAGAAATTCTGCACAGTGTTTCCAAAGATTTATCAATCAAGTTACATCGGATTTTGGCTTTGTCTTCGTTTACTTAGATGATGTTCTTATTTTCAGCCCAGATCATGACACTCACTTAACTCATTTGCGAAAGCTATTAGAAAGGTTTTCTGAGTACTCGCTAACCATTAACTTGGATAAATGCAAATTTGGTGTTTCGTCCTTGAATTATTTAGGTCATCACATTGATGCCACTGGAACAAAACCTATTGCTGACAAGGTTCAAGCCATCGTAAATTTTCCTAAACCTTCTAATATGCGACAGTTACGACGTTTAATTGGTATGATTGCATTTTACACAAAGTTTATTCCCAATTGTTCAGAAATTACTAGACCTATTTTTGCATTGCTTTCACCTCATAAATATTCAAAGAAGGCAATCGAATGGACTAAAGACGCGGATGATGCTTTCCAAGAAGTGTTAAACAAACTTTGCTCTCCAGTCACTCTGGCCTTTCCAGTCGAGAATGCTCCAACATATCTTGTTACTGATGCTTCTAATGTCGCTGCTGGAGCTGTATTACATCAAAAGATCGACGGTGAGTTACGACCATTAGCATTTTTCAGCCGAGCATTTAACAAGGCGCAGCTTAAATACAGCGTCTTTGATAAAGAACTGACTGCGATGTATATGGCTGTGAAACATTTCAAGTATTTTCTTGAAGGACGTTCATTCAAGATTGTCACTGACCAGAAAAGTATCACACGTGCTATCTTGGCACCTTCTACTAATCTTTTGCCACGTCAAAGTAGGTATATTGATTTTATTGCGCAGTATTCTACTGACGTCAGTTATATTTCAGGTTCAAAGAATGTTGTTGCAGATTGCTTGTCCCAGACTCAATGCAATGCTTTGTTTGAAGAACTTCCTCCAGTATCCTTGCACGAGATGGCGGCTAAACAACAAGCCGATGCAAGCATTTCAAACTTGATGAATTCAGATACTACCACTCTTTCTATTGAAACCCGAACATTATCTGACAGTAACAAAAACATCATTGGTGATGTTTCCACTGGATCTTTTCGGTCGATCGTTCCCGAATCCATGCGTAAACAGGTATTTGACGTTTTTCATTCCCTTTCCCATCCTGGTATAAGGGCTACTCGATCTATGATTAAAGAGCGCTTTGTGTGGCCCCGGATGAATTCTGAAATTAAAGATTGGGTTACAACTTGCATCCCCTGTCAAACTGCCAAAGTACAACGTCATAACAAAGCCCCTTTAAAAACTTTTCTTGCTCCAGACGATAGATTTAGCCATATTCACATTGATTTGATTGGTCCTCTAAATGAATCCCACGGCTATTACTATGCTTTAACTGTTGTTGATAGGTTCACTCGTTGGTGCGAAGCTATTCCTCTTCGTAACATTGAAACCGAAACCATCGTTAATGCATTTTTTTTGCACTGGGTTGCTAGGTTTGGTTGCCCTTCAATCATCACCTGTGATCGTGGAAGACAATTCACGTCTAATCTGTGGCATTCGCTTTGTGAGTTCTTGGGATGCAAACTTTCTCACACATGTGCATACCATCCTGCCGCTAACGGCATGTGCGAGAGGTTTAACAAACAGTTAAAAACTTCTCTAAAAACCCATGCTAACGTTGATTGGATTTCTCACCTTCCCTGGGTTCTGCTAGGAATTCGATCTTCATTAAAAGAAGATCTTGGTTGTTCATCTGCACAGTTAGTCCTTGGTTCAAGTGTACGTCTCCCTGGTCAATATTTTGAGTTTCATAAAGATCAAATTGATTCCCATTTTGAGTATTTTCAGCGACTAAACAAATTCATTCATTCACTTCGTGCAATTCCTCCTCGGTTAGTTACTTCTAATGCATCCTTTATTGACCCGCAACTATTAATACATAATGCAGACTATGTTTTTGTGCGAAAAGATGCTTTGCGATCTCCGTTGGAAAGAACATATTTTGGACCATTTAAAGTGATCTGTAAAGCTGATAAATACTTCGCTCTGTTACAGAATGGAGTACTTAACAATGTTTCCATTAACCGTTTAAAAACTGCACACTTGCCTCTTTTTCAAACAGATGAATCTTTACAATCTTCAACCTGTGAGGCTACGGAATCTACTGAAAATGTTCAATTATCTTCTGACGACTCCTCTTCTTCACAATCACCTCAACTTCCGCACTTGGATCCCGTTTTCAGACGCAGTCGAGTGGGGCGTCTCATCAGACCTCCTGATATTCTTGATTTATAGTTTACATTAGGCGAAGCTTTGGTCACCTAAGACCCCCCTAGCTCATTCATCATTTCGTATTCAACCAATTACAGAGACCTTACTTGCTGTTTTCTCTCGTCCTACTAATCTGCTTTGCTCTTGCTAGCCGGCTCCTTCCAATGGAAATTTGTCACAAATATCTTGGCAACCTTTAGTAACGGTAAGTGAGCTCTACTGACGTCATATTATATCCGCTCATTTCTTGCTAAAGATCATCTTCCTTGGTAAGACAATAATATTCCTTTGGCTCATTATTTACTTGTGCATTTTGTATTACAGGTCTTTTGGTTCGTGGTACATACTTCCTATGGTGCTAGTGGTGGTGTCGTGGCTAATATCCCTCGTTTGCTCTCTTGATTGTTGGCGAGACGGCTTAATAAACTGCCTAAGTTATTTGTTCACAATTTTAGTTTACCATGTATTATGTATTGATATTTTTTTGAGTTTCAGATTATTTTCTCCGACACTGAGTTGACCTTGTCGATGTCGATCTCCAATCGCCATCTTGGGGGAAGCTTATGTCGGAACCACTTCCTTTGATTTTTATCGGATGTTTTGTTTAAGTTTATTCATGCGTTAATTTTGTAGTTTACCTTTAAGTTGCGTAACATCACCTCATTTTAATTTACTTTGTTGATTATTTTGCCTTTTTTTAATCACTTCGAATTTTTTGTGCACCGTCGGCAAATTAGTAGGTGATGTAGTTTAGTTTTGCATTTTTTAATCAATTGGAGATTTGCGTCATTTGAGTTTGGAAATAATTTTGGAGTTCAATAAAAATTGTTTTAAGATTAATTTTGAATAAGCTATTCGGAGTCTTAAGATACTGAACCGCTACAATATAAACATAGAACAGTACGTTCAAATTGTACATATCAATAGCAGTCATTGGATTACCCTTTCAAATGTATTTTGTGAGTCAACTGAATATCAAGCAGCAGCAGGCTGTCCCGTCCGACCAGTTGGTTATGGGAAAGTTTACGACAGTGTCGCTAAAAAGGAAAAAAAAATTAGTTATCCCCTTGTTGTGGAAAAGTCGGTGTGTGAGCTAACAGGGCCAAGGGGTGCGGTGAGCATTTCAGTAGAAGATGTTCAGCAACAAATTGGGGGAAACGACTGTGGGTTCTTCGCCATTGCATATTGTGCTGCATTATGCCAAAATCTTAATCCTTGCTGCTTGGAGTTTAATCAGTCCATGATGAGACAGGCATTAATGAAGGGTTTGAAATCAAATGATATTTCAACTTTTTTAGAAGACATTGTAATTTCTTGAAATAGAAATTTTCAAGTTGATATTTTTCCCAAAATGTTCACCGCTTTGCACTGTCATTGCCGAATGCCAGATGATGGACAGCTCATGATCCAGTGTTCGCGTTGTAAAAGCTGGTTCCACCAAAAATGTGAAAAGGGCAACTTTACATCAAAAAAATGGAATTGCATGTCATGTAGTGAAATGATACAACACGTAGAAAATCAAAAACTTTCCTATCGTAAACAGATGGAGGACTTAATTCAGGCGTCAAAACATAATGCTGATAAAACAGCTACCGCTCAACTTTTATATCAATCTATACGAGAGTTAATATTGCCACATACCAACTTGCCATCAGCAAATTGCGCAATTGGTTGTGTTTCTCAAAAAGATATACTTCGGATTTTACCAACCTCTACAAAGAAGCATAAATTGTTTGGACTTACAGTTCCTTTAAAGCCTTTAAACACTTTTTATATTTGTATTTTGCCTGAAACTTTTCAAAATAAACAAATCTTGCTTGAAGTCGTCATCCATGAAATTGCCCATGCTCTTCATGCTTTAAACGGAAAAGCTGGTTACTCACATGGAGATCATTATAAAAAATGGGGTCGCTTTGTTTTAAAAAGAGTGAATAGCAGCATTAAAAAGCTACCCATTCCATTCTGCAATTGCGCTAAACCATCAGTTAAAATTTTAAATGAAAAATACAAAGAAACATAGACAACTTTATACAGCAAAGCCTGTTGCTGCTGCTGGGCAGTTTTTATTTTATTTAAAAACAGCATACACATGCAACAATCAGGCCTTTCGCAAGAGACATTTATTGAACAGCCTCATTCTCTCTTGTATTATAGCTGTCAACATTTGAAGATGTGCAAAAAACTCAACTTTTCGTTGTTAACCATTTTTAATTTTGATGATTTGACTTGTAATTATACAATTTTGAAGTTTTTGATAAAAATCTTCTTGGTTCAATAAAAATAAAACAACAAAATTTTTCCAAATCAATCAAAATCTATTCGATTTCTAAATCCCGAACAGCCAGACCCTATATGTAACATAAAGTTACCAATGGTCGGGACACAACATGTAACATAAGATTGCCAATGGTCGGGCTCTAAAGGAAACACCAGGTTACCAACAATTCAAACCTTATATGCAACATCAGCTTACCACTGGTCGGGACCCTATATGCAACATGAAGTTACCAATGGTCGGGACCCTATATGCAACATGAAGTTACCAATGGTCGGGACCCTATATGCAACATGAAGTTACCAATGGTCGGGACCCTATATGCAACATGAAGTTACCAATGGTCGGGACCCTATATGCAACATGAAGTTACCAATGGTCGGGACCCTATATGCAACATGAAGTTACCAATGGTCGGGACCCTATATGCAACATGAAGTTACCAATGGTCGGGACCCTATATGTAACATGAAGTTACCAATGGTCGGGACCCTATATGTTACACGGGACCCTATATGTAACGGAACGTTACCAAGGCCTCTCGCATTTTCTGCCGGAGTTGTTGTAGCATGATAAAAACCGGACCAGGAGACGGATCCGGAGTTGGGTTAAGTGTCAGCAGCTCTGTTTTGCACTGAGATTCAGGCCGACTCAAACTAACTTTAAACGTTTGAAGCTAGCTGGCAAAAGCTTATTGTTGGGTCAAATCGAACAGAAGTGACTGCTTAGTTTAGCTTTAGTCTATCTAGTAGGCACTAGGCAGTCGTCTGTAGTGTAGGCACTGTTAATCAGCCATTAACATGCAATAGTGATATTTCTAAATAACATTTGTTAAGGTAGCAATCGGGTTCAAATTACTTTTTCTGTGTTTCTTTACTTACGGGATTGAGTCTGTTATGGTATGAAAGCCCAATGAGGGTTTAAAAAAACCTTACTTTTTTTTCTTTTTTTGCCGCCATTTTGGCTTCGATTTCGGATGCCATCTTGGAATTTTACCCTATTTTCAAAATGGAATTTCGGGCAAAGTACTACACTCAGATCCATAATTCTTTTTATTCATAAGTCACAATCACCTCTGCTAGGGATTAAATGGAACAAATATTTGGCATAGGGCTTGTGAGATTTAGTAGACATTCCTAATCAAAAATATTGAAAAATGTACCGATACCGTAAAATGGGGTGAATAGGGACACTTTTGACGGTTTTTAATCTATAAAATTTTTTTCCAAATAAATTTTACAATCTGCATTAGTTGATTTTGTGGCCACATTACTAGACTCTCTGCAGAAAAATTTAGTTTGTCTCTAATACTTCTCCATCTCGTCACAGGTTATAAAAACTGCTGTCCCTATTCACCCCTCATTTGGGGGTGAATAGGGACATAATGCAAATGTCACATGAAATCCCTATTCAGTCTTACTATGGGATGAATAGAGACATTCATGGAAGCATATATAATGTGCTTCATGATAAAATGATACTGTGAGTGAAGCTAACGCTTCATCAAGAACGAATTAGTGAAATAAAACAAATGAATAAGGCCAGCAATGCACTCTGCTGACTGAAGACAGTGACACTGTTTCGACCTATCAAGTCTCTTCAGTTCAGAGTGGGACGGTAAAAAACAAAAAGCAATTTGATTTTCCTCGCATTTTTGTATGATTTCTGCAGAAAGATGCGGACTCAAATTGTCCCCCACTAACACCTTTTGCCTCGGAGTGGTTTCAAATAAGGGAAAGCGACGCTCATAAACCAATCCTCAAAACATCGCAAATCAAACCACCCAGATTTGTTGCGATTGTACCTCGCGTCTTACAGGTCTCCAAGAGTCCTCGTATCGCACATGTTGGTGGCTTTATACACAACATACGGCAGTAGTAACGATCCATCAACGCATCCAGCATACACTATTGAAGTTGCTGATTTAGTGGAGTTCATTACACGCTCCTGGTGTTTTAAGCGTCGTTTTGCAATGACTTTTTCCTTTCTGGATTATCGCAAAGATTGGTTTCATCATAATTTATGATGTTACCAGGTGGAACATCTTTCAAAGTATCCCTGAGGTTATCAAAAAAGTCATTAACGACTTTTGGGGAAATCGTAGCTCTTGATCTTTTAATATTTTGTCACATTCTACGAGCCAGAAGATGCTTGTTTCGGTTTAGAAAGAAATGAACCCAATCCCTTCCTGGCATATTATTTTTAAAACATTTGTGCTGAATGCCTCTCCTGTCAAGTGAGCTTTAACGATGCAGCGCGAATCAAATTTGTCCATAGGATAGCCATATAGCGCACTAAGTACAAGACGCTCAACAAGGTGTTTTCAAGACGCTCTCCAAGGCAAGCTGCCCTCTTTGTCGCTTGATATCTTTCTTCTTATAATGCCTTTCCAATACACTTTGTGGAATTTTAAACATGTTTTCAGCCTTCCTGTAGGGAAGTCCTATTTCTGCAGCCTTTGCCATAACTTCCTTATCGTATTTTCGGTACCGCCTGGCTCCCGGTTTTGGTTTATAATTTCTTGGCATAGCGTCCCGATTCACCCCCAAAAACTTTCAAAAACAGCTCGAAAAAATCAAATAAATATTTTTCAGAAAGTAGATTTTAAATATGTTTTTGTGTGGCTTTAAGACGTGTGCAATAAACGACTTAAAAAAATGCAAGGGTCAAGAAAGCTAGGTTAACTATAATTAGATTTACAGAAACAAAGTTTTGACCACCAAAAAAATTTACCAAAAAAACACACCAAATTTTATCCTCTGCACCTGCAGTTATGAAAATCTATTCAAAATGACAAATATCAATAATTACTTATTACAACTAGATGCACCTGCAAGTCAATTATCAGTTTAAAAAAAAAATTATAACATAGATTTTTTCAAGACACAAACAAATTTTTATGTTTTGTCCCTATTCACCCCTTAGTCCCAATTCACCCCATTTTACGGTACCAAAAATTCCCCCAAAATGTTGTTTTTGCCCAAAAACCATCAGTTTTATGAAAAAAAGTGAGTAATTCATTCCCTCCGGCATCATGAATTACATATATAGCCGAAATATCATTGTCTAAATCCTACAACTAACGACAGTAGAGCATTTTAAAGTTCAAAAATCGTCATTTCGAGAAAATCGAGATTGAAAATATTTTCCACTTCTAGAATCCCCGTTTTTCGTACGTAACGCCTTCCTTCTCCTGAATTTTGTCCAGTATGCCTTTTTGTCGTCCCGAAAACGAAAGTGAATGGCAACCCGAAAAATGCAAAACATTGGAAAAAACGAAAAAACAGGTTGGCTAATATCGTTTAAAAACAGAATATAAGCCGTTGCTAGAGTAATCAAATATGGACCCTATGATCTAAAGCTCATTTTTGACAACTCAGAGCAATTTTTGACAAAACCAGCTACACGTTATGGAAAAACATAGACGGAAGTTGCTTTTTCTGCAAAAAACTCAATTTCGATGAAAACACCGATAACCCCGGTTTCTGAACCCTATTGCCACCCTAAGCATCTAAAAGAGAGCCAGAGATTAGGTGAAATCTGTGTTTTGAAAGTTTTGATGCAGTATCACCATAACCTCGTTTATCAATTGGCTTACTTTTTTTGTGATACCTTGACAAACAGCCCTAAGTTTAGCTAGTTAACTAACCATAGATTTATAACGGCGTGTAGGACTAAGCATTATGTGATTTACAGATTTAGTAAGAGCAAGTCAAGCTACCATTATCAGGTTTCCAACAACCGGTGTAACATAAAGGTCAAGGCCTGGAGCTGACAGGAAAATTGATATTACACTAAGTAGCTGAGAGAAAAGAGTGATGCTTGTACTTAAAATAATATTTTTACAAAATTTTGAATTTTCTAGAAATAGCTAATTACGATTGTGAGTTTATACTCTTTATTAGTTGTGTCTAGCGATACTGTACAGATAGTACTTTGTTTCTAAAGAAGCAGCTTTGCAGTGCTAGGTAGTGCAGTAACATGCTGTTTAAGTTACTACAACATAATTTTGTAATTTGTAATTAAATGTAACTTGTGCCATACAGAGCAGTTGATTTATTGATATTGAATATGTTGGAGCATTTTGAGATTTTTAGTTTTAGTGTAGATCAATGTTGTTAAAGTTTTTTTTGCAAATAGCTGAGACAGAAGTAGGTTACTGTTGCCTATTCTTAGTGAACTACATATTTTTTACAAAAATAATTATGCAAATTATTGAACCTCAGAAGAAACACTAATTTCTGCAGTGATAGAAGAATTATTGATGTTTTTCAAGACTTACTGGTACTGTAAATTCTGGTAGTATACAATATGTACAACTAATATTACTTTTTATACTGAAAAAACTGAACTTTAAGACCTTTGGTGTAACTTTTACCTCTTCTGAAAGCAGTGAGTTCAGTAAAAACAGTTGACTTTAATATAAAATCGTTATAATAAACTACTGACAATTACTATCCTTTGAAAGCTTAAGAAATTTCCTTTCCAGAAATATGTGACTCCAATTACTCGAGGCTAAGTGTAATCTGATCCTTCCAGCGCCTCGATGAACTGAAGTAATGCTATCTGAATAAGTTCGGATACAAATTTCAACTTCACTTTCTCGTCTCCTGGTACTCGATGGCCCAACAATGATCAAGCAATTCATTTATTTATTCGAGATTTAAAATAAAACACACGTTTCATGGGCCATAAAAACAATTAGAGGGAAGTGTTAAGCGCGAGATAGCGATTATGATGTTAAATTCGGGTTATCTTACTTCTACAAATACAAAGAATCATATTACTATTTCTATATCTACAAATTCGTACAGACCAGCATTAAGTAGCCGTACCGTACTTAATGCTTTATAAAAGCTGACGTGTACTGCAGCATGGCTTTGTAACCAATGCTTTCTTTAATCTGCCACAGTAGAACTCGGGGCCGTTAATGATCTTGGGGTAATTTCTCCGAATTGGAGAAAGTGGCATGAATACTTGTTTTTCAGGCACAATTCGATCGTCATAATAAATAAACTAAAAGTGATATTAACCCCCTTCCGTAGTGTTAAGTTGTTTTTCGTTAGAACTTCGAACTCACCAAAATGACTCATAACAGTACGGCCACATAAACACACGAATGTCAATTAGGCGTTTAGATCTATGTCAGTTATAAATGAATTGTACACTGGCCTTATTCGCTTGCTCATAATTTAGGATTTTCTCCTTTCTATGACGTTGTTTGTTAGTTCACGTAACACTAAGGATTAGTTTATAATGGCTGATCAAAACTTGGTTGCGGTACATGATGTTTCATTTTTAGTTGAGCAATTATCCTATTTGACCTAACAAACTTGCAATTGTTAAACAAAATTAGTTCTTTGGTGCATTTTGACTACTTCTCCTCACAAGCGTGGTTCTTTTCCATTATCTGTCGACGTTTTCAAATAGATCCATCAAAAACTGAAGTCTCCAAATGTTTATGAAATGTAGTCTGTTGGTTAAAAACACACAAAATTTTAGTGCCCGCCGTTCACAAAATTGAAATTTCTAGAAAGACTAAATCCTTTGATACATTTTCTCTATTTTTCTCGATAGCATGGATCTTTGGCATTATCAATCAAAATATTCAAAAAGACTCATCGAAAAATAAAGTCAACAAATTTTAATACGTAGCCTACTCCAAGCAAAACACTTGGTAATCACCCAAGAAAAAAACGATGGATTAAAGATAGTCTTTTCTCATGGTTTGCAACAAAATGTGAGAGTCAAACTACATATGATCTAAATGTTGAAGCAATTTCCGTTGCAATTGGGCATTGCTGCCACAACAGCCAGCTGATTTGATGTTCTTAACCTCGACGTTATTAATGAGGGCCCCCGCTACTGCTACAACTAAACTGTGAGTGCTTCATTTCAAATTAGTTTGCTGTTTGCATGGTGGCGTTTATGCAAGGGCCAAAAAACATGCACGCAGTCAAATACATTGGTTCATATTAATTTGTTTATAGTAACGAAAAAGTGGTAAGTAGCGATCTTAATAATAATGGCTCAAAATACATTGTAAGGTCATAATGTTAATTGCCATCAGGCAGCAAAATTATTCATATCATTTTGATAGCAATCGTAAATGGTAAAGCCCATTACTTTTTACATTACAGTCATGATTAAGAGAATATGATGATCACAATTTCTTGTGCAAGTATTTTGAAAGTTCATAAAAATCGTTTCATTTTTCACTACTTCTCACACAAAAGCCCCATGCGTGAAGCCAGCACAGCCGGTTGAACCGAAATGCTAAACCCCGTCATTACTGATGGAGGGCCCCTGCCGGGCGACGCCGGCAGAGCCTATTAGCAGAAAATAAATTTGACAGCAGTGGACAAAAAAACGAGACGATGGCAAAACAATGCAGTGTACCACTCAAAGAGTTTATAGTAATCGAGATCTATTTAAAACCCTTACCTCCATGAACATAGCACGTGATTACCACAACCGTATCATATATCAATTTATAGAGTTATAAAGGCAATCTACGCGCATAATATAACCCCATCATTCGTGTGAACAAACATATAAAGCGCGTAGATTGCCTTTATAACTCTATAAATCGATGGCAAAACGATATACATTAATACATGCACATGAAAAAAATTTAGTTTAAATTTGAAGATAGTGGCATAGCAATCGCACCTGTAAAATAGCAGAGAAATAAAAACACACACGAAGAAAAGCATATACAGTATGTACAAAGTGCCGCAAGATACATTAAAAATAAAAATAAAAAACTGTCATGTTGTAAGCCAAACAGGAGAGGCTATCAGCTGCTACACCTTGCCCAAGGGTGATCTGGCAGCAACTATAGCTAAGAGACAGCTCCTTTTCGTCTCAAGGCACATAAACCCTGTCGCCGGTTGTAGTTTTAAGTCATACACTTTGGACTAAATTAAACACATAGCTGTTATGAAAAAGAAGTTACTGTGTGTTGGTAGTACCGGTACGGTGTCGCCAGCTGCATTGCTTGCATAAAATTTAATCAACTCAATTAATAATTAATTTGGTGCAGAGTGACCTTAAAAGATAAAAATAACTTATTATCCTAAACTGATATGCAGTAATGAAGTTTAAGCAGTTCAATGCTCTTTATGAATTGATCGTTCATGGTTGACTGTTCTCACTTCACTGTCACAACCTTCAGAAGTTCCATCAGAAAACAGAAAAAAAAGAGCACAGAAACCATAGCACTGCAAAAGCATGCATCATAAGCAGCTACATTTTCTAAATGTGAATTTCAAAAGGATTAAATGTTCCTGAGGTAATAATAAACTGCAATGATTGGTTGATAAAAGATTTCAAAGATTTTATTTCTCTTAATTCTGGAGGAAGCTTATTCCATTGTACAGGACCTTGGTATTTGAATGGTTGCTGGGTTGGTTTAACTCTTTTGCTCCCGCGTGAATAGCGAAAAAAATGTCCGTAAGGTGGCAGCGCGAAAAACTGTCATAATCAATCATAATTAATCATAATTATGTACCTCAAGTTTGTTTGTAAATCATTACTCAGCTGTCTACTTCTACATTAAGTGTGATATATCGTTGAAATCTACATTTCTTGAGGATTTCAAATAGAAAAAAAAACATTTTTTTTGAATATGCAAATTTTATGCAAATTAACCCCCCCAACTGGGGGGAGTTGTCTTCAAAATTAAAGTAGTACCCTCACCTCAAAGATTACTACAGATTTAATTTTCTACCAATTTTTTAGAAATGGTCGCAAAATGATGCTAAGGAAATAAGCTTTCAAAGTACATCAATCAAAACTTACCTAAAAACCTAGGTTTTCTACAATTTGCAATTTTCTGAGGCACATCACCTTTTTTTTGACCGGTACCGACCGGTACCAAATTTTGGTACTTAAATTCAGTATCTAAATTATGATCAGTTATTATCTGCTACAGGTTAGCCTAAACCATGTAACATTATGTATTTTTGAACAGGGAATTTCTTCAAGATTCAGAAAATATCAAGTTTTATATAGAATATGCTGTCACTGACAATGAAACAGCCGCTTGTTTACACCCTTCCCATTTCTTGAGAAACAAGGGGGATACAGCAAACTTTGATTTAAAAAGCCAAACTTCTGTTAGCTTTTAAACTTGTATTTCGTTTCTTGTCTCCTTGGAAATTTGATACAAAATGACGACTTTAGTGGTGAAACATTTGCAATTTGATTTATCTTTTTATAGGGTGTAATTTTTCAAACAATTATAATTTAGTGAAGGTAAGTCAAAAAATTTTTGGGGTTTTGAACTGACATGATGTACAGTATTGATTTTTGATCAGTAAATATCATATACCACTTAGTCTAAACTATTTAAAGTTATATATTGCTGGAAAGCAAATTTCCTAAGCTTTCCAATGAGACTGGTATTTAGCAACATATCATATATTTTACGCACTAAATTTACTTTTATCTACTTATCATTCAAATTTGTTTGGGGGGTTTTGAGACCCCTAAGAAATTTGGAAATTTATAAAAGTAAAATTTATTATTATCGCTTGAAATTTTGTGAAATGATGCCCCAAAAAAGTAGTTTTCAGACTGTGTCAATGATAAAGGGTTTGGTGTAGTGGTAAAGATGTAATCTCAATTTGATTTTAGTGTAGTTGGCACGTGCTGAGAATTTGGCAGGTTTTGTCGTCTGCAACTGGGCTCTTGGTCATTTTAACCGTTTTTGGGTATAAAAATCCAAGAATTAGGGCACAAATTATACATGTTCCGATGCGTGAGGAAATAAGCGTAATCGTTTGAAAATTTTATGAAAATCGGATGAAAAATAAAGTCACAAATCGATTTTATAGTAAACTAATTTGTAACTCAATTTAAAAAAATTTGAGGTAAACACTGAAAACACGAGATCATCAATCGATGATCGCGGGAGCGAAAGAGTTAATTCTGAAAAATTTAGGAAATATCTTAGTTTTCGACCGTGATCCACCAGTATTGCAGTTTCGATGGTTGTGCTGAAAGAAGTTATGAAATGCATTTGGTAGAATGTCATTAAAATACCTGTGCATAAATTTAACTATCTTTAATTGAGCAGTTTGTTCTATTGTCACAATGTTACGCTTTTCATCACTGCTCTTATGTCATCTTCTTTTTTGGCATTAAATGCTAATTGAATGACTTTATTTGTTGTATTTTGAAGTCTGTGAATTAGTGTTTTGTTGTGAAAACACCAGCAAGAAATATGGCATTGAAAGTGACTTTGAATCTCACTATAAAAGAGCAATTGAAGTGATTTTTGGTTAGGATAAGGTCTTTGCCTTTTATATGATGCCTTGAGATTTCTAGGTTAGATGCTCGTGAATTGCTACACCTAAAAATTGAATAAATGTTACCTTGTCTAAAGCATTGCAATGTAGCTTGATTTCAAGATTAGGTGGGGCTGCAGGGCTATTACGAGTATTAAAAGTTATGACTTTAGTTTTTTCAATGTTTAAAGTAAGCTTGTTTGCAGTAAGCCAGGAATCAACTAGATGCAATTCCTCATTTGCCTTTTTAAATTGTTCAGTATATGAAACATTATTGAAGAATAAGTTTGTATTATCAGCAAACATGATAACTTGACCAGAAGTAAGACATTTCGGAAGATCATTAACATATATCAAAAACAATAATGGACCAAGAATTGATCCTTGTGGGATGCCCAAGTTAATTAATGTACCAGATGATAGTTTTCGATTGATTTCAGTTTGTAAAGATCAATTTCTTAAATAACTTTTAAACCATTCATAGGGTAATCCCCTAACTCCATAGTGAAGTAATTTGTAAAGTAAAATGTTATGATCAATCGTGTCAAAAGCCTTGAAAGATCCAAGAAAACACCGAGTGTATATATTTTTTTCAAATGCTTTTTTAACATTTTCTATCATAACTGTGAGAGCATTGTTTGTGGAGTTATTTTTTTAAAGCCAAAATGACATTGATAGAAAAAATCTGCTTGGCTCAAAAATCAATACAGCCTTTTGTAGAAAATTCTTTCCAAAATTTTGGACATAACAGGTAGTAGACTGATAGTTGTTTACATCAGTTTTGGATCCTTTTTTGTGCTCTGGGATAACTTTGGCCTTTTTGAACTCTAATAAATTTATTTTGTACCAATGAAAGATCAAAAATATGACATAATATTAACAATATATAATTTGGTGATAATTTAAGAATTGACATTGGGATTTCATCTAAACCACAGCTGTTTCTTGATTGCATGCTAGATAAGATATTCTTGATTTCTGAGACACAAGTGGGGTTTAGATACATACAAGTGCAGGTATGACGAACAAGATAACTATCAAACTTAGCACCAGCGTGGTTCATGCTTTTTTAGATCACTACCAATCGTTGTGAAGTGTTTATTGAAGCGGTGAGCTATTTTTGCATCATCGGCAGATAATTCTCCATAAATACTTAAAGAAATGCAGCTATGGTTTTTAGTTTTTCCTAAAAGAATATTAATAAGAAGGTTGTATATGACGTCACACATCTGACGCCAAAAAATTGGCTGACCAAAAGCTGTAATTTATGCTGGGAAAAAATAGGGCGAACACCAACTTTTGGGGTTATTTCGAAAACTAATGAGAAATTATTTAAAAATTAAAACGAATTATTGCTAGTTAGATCCTTGGAAACAAATAAATCAAATCAAAAGCGTTTTGGTTGAGATTAGAGCTTTCAGTTGGCTAGTCTAAACTTAGTATTGTATGATAATTTGCCAAAAAATGCCCCTAAGAGAATTGCCATCCAAATACCATTTGCTCATCAGTTAAAAATAACTTTATGCCAATGAGATACTAGTAAATACATTAGCAAAGCAACCATTATCTGATCATTACTACCGGTACTATAAGCTTTGTGGCAAGCTTGCTTGTTGTGTCCTTGGGCAAGGCACTTAACTGGATGTGTCCATTTTTATGTGGCAAACTGGTGGTGGGGCCAAGCAGTCTAATCGTCGTGGTGGCCCAGTCTGACGAAAGACATGCAAAAATAGCATGAGCTCATACGCATGATAAACATCGGTACCATAAGTTTTTAAAGTACTCTTGTCCAGCAGCCTAGGCAATAGCCCGGAAAATTGTTTGAGGAATAGTTAAGGGCACAAAATTACATCTTTGTCGTTTGAGTTATTTGTTATGAGCATTATGGATGAAGATGTATTTACACTGTGTTGGCGCTCATGCATGGTTTGCGAGTTTTCAGTTAGACTGGGGCCACCACAACGGGCAGACTGCTTGGCTCCACCATCTGTCTGCCACATAAAGACGGAGGCATCCCATTGAATGTCTTGCCTTAGGACACAACAAGCAAGCTTGCCGGTTTGTTCTCTACACTATCCCTATTTTGCTGAGCGCCAAGCAGGGAAGCTGTAAATACCATTTTGTAGAGTCTTTTGGTACGACTCGATTGGGAAATGAACCTACGGTCTACCGACTGCAAAGCGGACGCTCTAACCGCTGCGCCATCGCGCTGGTAAAAAAATTACATCTGATACACCAATATAACAAGTCCGCTAGCATTGTTGACAAAAAATTTCAAAGAATTACCGATTCAATCCATCAACATCTAATCCAACATATGAAAAACTGTACAGAAGTTTGTTCTGTCATTTAGACCAGTGGTTCTCAACCTTTTTTCGAAGCGACCCCAATTTATAGAAAAAGTCTAATGCGTAAAGTTTTACGACCCATGTAGGTAAATATAACGTTGTGGGGGGCATTTTTAATGTCATGTGACCCCACATTGGAAAAAATTCACTTTACCAAAATTTTGAGCTGAGTTCGGAAATCGATATCCCAACCCATAAATGTGCCTAAATCAGTGTCAAATTTTGAGTTAGTAAAAAATTTTCAATATCAAAAGTTGCATTTTGAAAAATGCCCCCTCCCACTCCCACAACGTTATATTTACCCCCATGTATATTCTGATGCATAGTTAAGTTAAAAGTTATGTAGAAAACACTTTTTTTGATGACAAAACTGTGTTGAAAATAATACAAACAACTTTTCACTGAACATACATGTACATTTATGAAGTCACTCAAAAATTACACTAATGAGAAATCTGTGCTTGCTTGCCGTCAGTGAGCATTTGAAATCGTGGTGATATTGTACTTAAGCACAGCCGCAAGTCAGCTTCAACTTCCAACCTATTTCTATGCTTGGTTTTCAATATACGCATTGCACTAAATTCAGCCTCACAAAGCCAAGTTGTCGCAAATGGAATCAGTTTTTTATAACAAACCTAGAAACTGTTGGATACGTTTTGTATATGGAAGCCCAAAAGTGGATGCTTACAGAATCTTTCGGGTGCTTTTCTCTGAAGGACGCAAAAGAAATACGATTTGTTGGTTCTGCCGTCATATCCATAAATTCTTCAGCAACAAGGAGGGGAAGTTGAGGCAGATCTGTGCCAGCAAATGGATCAATTATCTAATCGTTTTCATTGGTAGGCGACAAATCATCACCATAGTAATCTACAAACCTTTCGGCAAGCTGGTTCAGGTGTCCTATTATGGTTTGCTTAATATCAATTTCTTTGCCGCAAATATACTTTGTTAGTTCAGCGAACATATTGTACTGATTTCGAGCTGCGTAGCTTTTCCAGAGAATGAGTTTTTTGTAGTAAGCAGCAACTTTAGCAGCATGATCAATTACTGTAAATCCAACACCTTGCATTGATAAATTCAGACAGTTCAGAGAGTCAAATATATCGGCAAGATAAGCAATCTTTGCATTGAAATCTTCTCGACTAAACTTTTCAGCTAATTCCGTAAAATGCTGTTGCCTCAAAAAGATAACAGTTTCATCTCGCAGATCACAAACACGTTCCAGCACACGACCTCGTGATAACCATCGTATTTCTGAGTGCAAAAGCAGTGCTTTATGATCATCATCCATGTCAGAGCAAAGGCACGAAAATATGCGCTGATTTAACGGCATTGCTTTAATCAAGTTCACACATTTTACAACAGAATTTAATACTTCGTGCAGTTCTTGTGACATTTTTTTTGCGCAAAGAGCCTCTCTGTGGAGAAAACAATGTGTCCATTTAGCATCTGGCCCTTTGTCTTTAATGCGTTTTACAACTCCAGACTTGAAACAAGTACATGCTGCTGCACCATCAATGCAAATTCCAGCACATTTCTCCCAAGGAATGGATTGTTCTGTGAAGAAATCATTCAAGCATTGAAAAATGTCTTCGCCCTTTGTGTGTAATTTCAATGCTTTGCAAAATAACAAATCTTCTGATACAGCACCATTGTTGATGTAGCGAATAAAGACGGAAAGCTGGGGCAGACCTGCAATATCTGTGGATTCATCCAACTGGATGGAGTAAAATGGAGACGCTTTTACATGAGTTAGAATCTGTTCAAGAACATCATCAGACATGTCTGTTATGCGTCTTTTCACCGTGCTGTTTGACAAGGAAATTGCATTCAGTTTTTTACTTTCTTTCTCACCAATCATTATTTTTACAACTTCTTTCATAACCGGCATTAACAAATCCTCACCAATAGTATGACCTTTTTTCTGCTTTGCAATTTGATAGGAAGCAACGTACGAAGAGTAGACAGCTAATTTATTTTCTGTTGCGAATTTTGTCATTATATTTCTCTGTCCTTGAATCGAATTTAACTTGCGCTCAAAAAATTCAACAGGCTTGTCTAAACAATTTGGATGATTTGTCTCTAAATGGCGTTTCAATTTATTTTTCTTCATTGATTCTACAGAGAGAACTTTCAGACATACTACACATTTCGGTTTACCATCCAATTCCGTAAAACCTAGTTTTAAAAAAGCTTCACTATACGGTCGTTTTGCCATTATTATAAGTCTAAAATTAAGCAACAAAAAAAAGTCTAAAATTTTGCCATTATTAATGACAACGATTATTCATGCTCAAAAACATAAAAACTGCTGGAACTATACTCAAACTATTGGCTATTTAACTTTCAATATCGTTACCAAGTATGACCTGACATAGTCTGACATAGGATTTCCAGTTTCCACGCATACAAAAATTCTTCACAGCGGTAGGTGTATGCTAACAAAAGTGCTATATCGTTTACTACTGTACTTCAAAGCATTTTCCAACTTTGTGGTCTCCAGCGGCTCAAAATTTTACTTCGTTTACCAAAATGCAACAAAGGTTGACTGCTATGAAGCGGTGCTGCGTTTAATTTATTATTGCTTTCTACAAATTTCACTCCTTGTAGATGTTTACAAAAAAACAAGCGACCCAAAATAATTTTTAGGCGACCCAACTTTGGGTCGCGACCCATAGGTTGAGAACCATGGATTTAGACCACAGTATAATTTAGGTTCACAACTTTTTAGTATGCTTATGCAACTAAATATACTGTATAAGTTGCACATTACAATAACTGTAGCAGTAACAATGCTACATTGGAAATTTCAATGTTAATAATTGATTGACGCGCTGTCTTAATCTCATCAAGTGCTGATTATTCCAATTCCAAATTTATTAACTCTTTCGATCCCGCGACGGTAATATTACCGGCAAGAGTTTCCCTCAAATTTTTTCAAAATGAGTTAAAAAATTTTTTCAAAAAGTTTACTAAAAAAACGATTTGTGACTTTATTTCTCATCCGATTTTAATAAAATTTTCAAAAGATCACGCTTAATTCCTCACGCATCGAAAGATGTATAATTTGTGCCTTAATTCTCGGATTTTCATATCGAAAAAGAGTTAAAAGAACCAAGAACCCAGTTGCAGACGACAAAATCGGCCAAATTCTCAGCAGACACGTGCAAGAGCCAACTACCTTGAATTCAAATCAAGATACCTGGTTTACCACATAACCAAACCCTTTATCATTGACACAGTCTGAAAACTACTCTTTTGGGGCATCATTTGACAAAATTTCAAGCAATAATGATAAAATTTACCTATTCAAATTTCCAAATTTTTTAGGGGTCTCAAAACCCCCCCAAACAAATTTGTAAGGTAAGTAAAAAAAGTAGATTTAGTGCGTAAAAAATATGACATGTTGCTAAATATCGGTCTCATTTGAAAGCTTAGGAAATTTGCTTTTCAGCAATATATAACTTTAAATAGTTTAGGCTAAGTGATATATGATATTTACTGATCAAAAATGGGTACTGTACATCATGTCAGTTCAAAACCCCCAAACTTTTTTGACTTACCTTCACTAAAGTATAACTTTTAGAAAAACTACACCCTATAAAAAGATAAAATAAATTGCAAATGTTTCACCACTAAAGTCGTCATTTCGCATCAAGTTTCCAAGGAAACAAAAACTGAAATACAAGTTTAACAGCTAGCAAAAGTTTTGCTTCTCTAAATCAAAGTTTGCTGTATCCCCCTTGTTTCTCAACACATGGGAGGGGTGTAAATAAGTTGCTGTTTCATTGTTAGTGACAGCATATTCTATTTAAACTTGATATTTTTTGAATCTTTAAGAAATTTCCTGTTCAAAAATACATAATGTTACATGGTTTAGGCTAACCTCTAGCAGATAATAACTGATCATATTTTAGATACTACATTTGACTAACAAAATTTGGTACCGGTCAGTACCGGTTAACAAAAAGGTCATGGGCCTGAGAAAGTAGCAAACTGTAGAAAACCTAGGCTCTTAGGTAAGTTTTGACTGATGTACCTTGAAAGCTTATTTCCTTAGCATCATCTAGCGACCATTTCTAAAGAAATTGGTGGAAAAATAAAATCTGCAGTGATCTTTGAGGTAAGGGTACTCTAACTTCAAAGACAACTCAGCACCTGTTGGGGGGGGGGGGCTAATTTGCATAAAATTTGCATATTCAAAAAAAAAATTTTTTTGTTTTTATTATATTTGAAATCTTCAAGAAATAGAGATTTCAACGATATATCACACTTAATGTAGAAGTAAACAGATGAGTAATGATTTACAAACAAACTTGGGTACTTTATGATGATTAATTATGATTGATTATGACAAATTATGACAGTTTTTCGCTCTGACACCTCGCGGACATTTTCTCACAATGCTTCTCACAATGCACGCGGGATCGAAAGAGTTAAGGGTGGTGGGAGTGAATCCAAATTTCCAGAAATTAATTTGACAATCAAAAGACAAGCGGTTATCAAAAACTATGACTCAACTTGGTCAATACGGGGTTGCAATTAGCAATTACACACAAATAATCACTGATATATCTAAAAATAAACTTCCAAGTTAATGGTTTCTTATGTCATAAGAAAAAATACCATTTCTAAACTCTTAAGACTCTCTTACAATGCAATAATCATGAGCAACTACTACTAAAAACTAAATATGTCAATCAAAAAATCCAGCACTTCCTAATTGTGAACCAAGGCAAGCCTAAGGTGACAGTTCTCGCAGGTTAGCACGGCACTGTAGCTAACACAACACCAAACGGTCCGTGTTTAAATCTAGAGTGGAAAATCAAAACAATATCAGAAAATAAAAAGAACTTTAGAAATTAGATTAGAAACGAACACAAAACTGTCAAAGTTTTACAATAACCTAAACTCAGCATTTCCAAATACGCTGATTAATTGATTATGAAACCCTAACATGTTGTGTACAAACAAGCCTGCATGTTTAGCCCATAAAATTAGCCCAACCAGTAGCAATAACAAGCAAATTTTAGCACCTCTTGTCTTACTTTAACTTCAGATTCATTCTATAACATCAGTAAAACAACATATTTAACGTTCATTTAACAACTGTCAAGTTTATCCATTAAATTTGCAAAAAAGCGATATCATTCCCATTTAATTTGAGGCCAAAAAACTGAAAGTGGTCAACCACTTTTTTCAAAAGTGGATTTTGATGACGTTTGATTATGTGCGTGCAACCATATAGTCTGCCATGTTTTTTTTTAATATTGGGCTTTTGTTTTTCAAGGATTGATGCAAAGAAAGCTTCCTTTTTTCTTGAATGCTGTGAAAATATTTATTTCTAGCTTCTTTGCATTTTGCTTTGGCTACAATACGCTTTTAGGCAATATCTTTTTTAAATAACTTATCTTTTTCTTTCATTAGTTTCAGCAAATCTTCATCAAACCAGTTCTTGCTTTTTCTAGATCTTTTTTTTACCAGGAGAAAACATTAATTAAACATAGAAGTGCATTCATTGATAAGCATACAGAAGGCTGTATTGGGAATTTGGGATCTGTTTCTTGCAAAATCAAACTTACATCAATTTTTTCTAATTTTTGTTGAAATTTTTCAATGTTTACTGGTCAAAAATTCTGATTTTGTTGTCTAGCTTATGCTATATGCGATTGGCATAATAACAAGTAAGTAGAGGTAAGTGGTCGGATATAGGATGAAGAAGCTCCCCTGTTTTGATGTTTTCAGAATACAAATCTGTCCACTCATGATCTGAAATAATTGCACTAGTGTCTATAATGCTAGTAGATTTTTTTATCAATGAATAAAATGAATTATAACATAATGTCCGGTAAATCACCAACCATATTATTATCATGTTGAAGGAGGATATAATTAAGATCACCAAATATAAAGCATTTGTGGTTGCTCTTTATAGGTTCAAGAGTTTCTTTTAAGTGGTAAAAAAAATTGATTTGATCCAGTGTCGTGTGAAGGAGGCCTATAGATTGTTCCACAGATAATACTTTCATTTTGCAATTCTAATTTGATAAAGATAGATTCAAATAGCTTTTCATGCATAGTGGTGACTTCAGTCAAAACATAAAACTTAATTGTGTCTTTGACATAGAGTGTTACTCCTCCTCGTTTGAAATGAAGCCTAGAGTTGTGAACAAACTTGTAACCTCGTAGATTTAAGAAAGGACCTGAGCTTAGAGGAGTTATCCAAGTTTCTGAAATACTGTAGGATATAATTTCTAATTTATATGTAACAAATGACAACAGTGCCTCTAACTTGCTAAAATAAGCATTATTTACAAATGATCTCATGTTTAGTTCCAAGGCCAATAATTTACCTTCAGGTATTTCATCAGTTACAAAGTCATCCGGTTTGGATATGTCAATGTATTGGCTGGTACTAATTAAAGTCTCAAAATCCAAGTATGCATTGCTGTTTTTACAGCTCTGATCACTGTCACTAAACATCAAATTAAGGCTATCAATAGAAAGGGTTAAATTTTTCTTTTTTAGGTGTGTAAGTACCGATAATGCAAAGTTGCTGCTCGTGTTCTCAAAACTAGATTTTTGACTATTTTCAATAAACAATACATTTTGCAGTATTACCAAAACACAAGAAATACAAAGTTTAAAAGAAAAGAAAAGAAATAGAAAAAAAAAATGAATTGCTTGAAGCTTCAAAAAAAAAGGGTTTTTGGTATGTCATGAGATGTGGTTAACGACATACAAATGAGGTAATGGAAAACAAACAAGTTGTGGGACCCAGCGTGGCTATCTAATCTTTGAAATCATCAATATAGTGCCTATTGCCTTCAAAGTAACAATAAATATTCCCCTTCAGTGGCCAGACGTTTTGGAATTCAAATGCTTCTTGTCATTTAGCAAGCATTTAAGGTCTCCGTTTTGTAAGTGATTCCGTTAACGATAGTTTTGGGTCCGAATTTCTTACTGCTTTGAGCTGGGATCTGTTGGCGAACACCAGGTTGCCAACTGTACGGCACACAAACTTAATTATAATTAGATTTTTTTGCTTTCCAAGGAGACAGAACATGGCAGATGTCAATGTTTGTATTTGCAATTGGCTGTGACAATTTGATTCTGGAGTTTATAGTTTTTATGACAAAATTTTCAAAGTCCAAATTTCTTGTATTTTTATCTGGAAGATTGGTGCATCCATGTAGGATGAGGCAGTTACTTCTGCTGTATTGCTCCAGATCATCCAAGTGTCTTTCATTCTGATACACCTGATCAATCAGTTGCTCAACCGAAATTTTAAGAGTTGTAACCATTTTATTTAAATCATCCAGCAGCAAGCCTTGGGCACTGGTGGCATCTGAAAATGAAGCAGGAACAGAACTATCTGTAAGCCTAGTATTACATGAATTAAACAAGTATTGCTTATTGTACTAATTTTGGCGCTTTGATACTTCATCCAGCCTCTTTGTTACTTCTACCAACTGTGCTGAGGTCATTGTTCAAAGTATCAGAATCTTCTAAGTATCAAAATGTTGGAGATACTATCTAAAAACAATCGTTAACCACTATTTACAAAATCTTTACACATGCATTTCCACTTTACTCAAATAGAATGAGAAGAAAAATGATTAAACATTATCTAGCACTAATAAGAAAAAGAAAAATAAACGTTTGTGATGTTAGACACATGCAATAATAACAATAAACGAATACGCGGTGCAATATTAATCACAATCAACTCTAGTCACATCGCAACGGGTGGATTAAAAATAATCTGTCAAACTACATGCTGCTGTACTTAACCTGTCTATGTAGGGGACCTCGCGCTAATGAGCCAGCGCGGACAATTACTCCAGTAGCCAGCTACAAAGACTATTATTTAAACTGATCATAATAAGTACATCATAGATATCAGTCCACGGCTAGATTGCCGAAAAGCCTTACGGGTTGAGATTCCTGGCGAGAGGTTACATCGTCAGGCGTGCAAGCTATAAGAGCATTCAGCGTAGATACCCGAGCGGCTACAAACCTGACTGTACATACTTCGTCAGTTAATATTACTTCATCAGTAAAATCGTAGGAAAAAACAGAAACCGTGCACTGGTTGGGCGTCAAGCTGGGGATGCACGAAGTTGCAAAATAGCAAACAGAGCTCGTACAGTAAACAATTAAAATCACACACATCGGCGGAAGCAAGATGCTGAGCTGCCGAAAGCAAACTAACAAAAATTATATAACAATAAAGGACAAAAAGATGTTTGGCATAGCAGCTTGATCAATAGCGAGGCGCGATACGCTAAAGGCTCATCAGAAAAACTACACTGGCGCGATAGCATAGTGGTTAGAGTTTCGCAGTCGGCAGATCTGGGGTTCATTTTCCCTAGTCGAATCTACCAAAAAACTTCAAAAAATAGTATTCACAGCTTCCCTGCTTGGCGCTCAGCAAAATAGGGATGGTATGGAGAACAAACCGGCAAGCTTACTTGTTGTATCCTAGGGAAAGGCACTTAACGGGAAGCCTTTATCTTTATGTGGCAGACAGATGGTGGAGCCAAGCAGTGTACCCGTCGTGGTAGCCCCGGTTATCGCAGTGTACCCGGTTATTGCTTGCTAAACAAAATAGCAATCAACTATGAAAACATGTACTCGGTCTAAGCCAAATTGAACATCTTTTTCATTAGGGATTTCGAATTATTTTTGACACTCGACAACAATATTAATTTGCTAGTATATTGCGAAGTTTCATGGTGAGACCGCCATAAATGGCTCATCAAAAAAACTATGAACTTGCGAGTTTATATCTAATTTAATTTTGTTTGGCGAGCAATAACCGCATAGCAATTATGACCCTAGTTCGTAGTTATTCTAAGGAGCTGTTTATGGCGGTCTCAGCATGAAACTTCGTAATATGCTAGCAAATTGATATTATTATGGCGTATCAAAAGTATATCGAAATCCCTTAATCGGAAAGATGTTCAATTGGGCTTAGACCGAGTACATGTTTTCATAGTTGATCGCTGTTTTGTTTAGCGAGCAATACACATCCTGCGATTTTGACATGAGTTCGTAGTTATTCTGATGAGCCGTTTATCGCGGTCCCATCATAAAATTTCGCAGTATGTTAGCAAATTAATATCGTTGTCGAGTGTCAAAAATAATTCGAAATCTCTTAATGGGAAAGATGTTCAATTTGGCTTAGACTGGGCACATGTTTTTATAGTTGATCGCTATTTTGTTTCGTGAGCATTACACACCTGTCGATTATGACCGGAGTTCGTAGTTATTCTGATGAGCCGTTTATCGCGGTCCTACCATGAAATTTTGCAATATGTTAACAAATTGATATCGTTGTCGAGTATGAAAACCATATTGAAACCCTTTAATGAGAAAGTGTTCAATTGGGCATAGACTGGGCACATGTTTTGATAATTGATTGCGATTTTGTTTGCAAATGAGAGAGCTATTTTTTGTGCTTATTGTCGCTCAATTTTTATCGCGGGTTTGCCTGCGAGTAAAAGCGGATCATTTTTTCTGCCAGAATGACAGTGGTCCCAAGAATAAGCTTAAAGTTAGTAAGAGTTAGGATTAGGATTAGTGAGAGTTTAAGTTAGGATTGGTGCTAGGTTGAAGATTAGGTTTAGTTAAAGCTGGAGCTGACTGTACGACATATCTGTAGACGAAATCTTCGCAACAATTTTGCGCACAAAATGTCCAAAGTAGTGGTATTTGCATACTACTACCTACTCTGTTAATGCTCACTTTTTGTTTTTACCCAAGGCCGCCATCATGGATGTATTGGGAAGAATCGAACCTCCAGTGTACACTCCACTGCACATTCACATACCGAGCCTCCCCCTTCAGTATACACTGCTTTTGTCTCAGTACCCTGCCAGTGAAAATGTGAGCCCATAACCATAGCTTTTTTAAGTCACATTCGATTCAACATAACCTGGGGTAACAAACAAAAAAGCTCCAATAATTGCTTGATTGACTGTTTATATTTCACCATGTACAACACAGCACAGAATGTTTAATGTCACATTGCAACAAAGAAGTGTGTAGGACATAGGCCATGAAGAACTCTATCATTTTCTAGTCAAAATTGCTCCCTGATGATGCAGAAAATCAAAGCAAGTGCTTGCGATAATAATGCTTAAATATAAACACAAAAATATTGGTCAGCTTAAATGCAAATCCCACGCATATGCTGAACAACCACAACCAAGTAGGCAATTGTTTTGATGGCTGCTGTGTGCCAGACCACAATTAATTGGCTCAATCAAGACACTCTGCACCCAAGCCAGTTTTACTTGTGCATGTGTTACTTAAATAGTATAGCTGAAAAACATTACAAAAAAAAAACGCTCAAAAGCAGTTGGAAATAAGATCTAGACTCAATGCAGCCATTGCTCCAATCAGCCATAACTTGCACACACATATAAACAAGTTTACAACAGCAAAGGTTGCATGTTGGCACTCTGTACTCGAAAAGACGTCAAATCCTTATATATTAGTGGTTCTTAATTTTTTTTGGGTTATAAACCTCCAATTTTTACAAAGATGGACTTGTGAACTCCCAATATAAACAAAATGAATTGACACATTTCTATATTCTAGTATTTAATGGAATAAATGTAAAATTCTGATGGTCAGTTACTTCCATTAACACAAAAAGATAAACAAAGAACTGTTTCTGCGACAAAGTTCATTTTATGTTTCATCTCAACAACTAGCTACAAAATTGATCAAGTTTAATCATTTACATTCATTTTTAGTAGAATTACTGTTGCTGTTTTCTTTCCATCAATTGTCTTATGTTGAACTTGATTTTCAATAATGAAAGACACGTCTGGCAACTTGATTCCAGTTGTGTTTGCTGTTTGTTTTTGATGGATACTAATGCTGAAAATGCAGATACGCATAAATATGTTCTAAAAAAAGAGAATTATAGAATGCAATGCTGCTTTCGCAAGGTTAGGATAAGACATTACCTGCTTTGTCATGGCTTGAAACAAGGTTTGGCCAGCAGAATTTACTTGTAGCTTTATGAATTCTTTTGCCAGCATTTCTGCATCCTCCACTGTTGCTATAAATGGCTGTTCTATCCAAGATCGATAAGATTTTGGTTCACCAAGGTACTGAGAAATATTATTTTAAAGTTGGCTTAGGTGGTCAGCTACATTTGTAACAAAATCTTGTGCCAGAGTTGCCCCCTGTACCCTTTCATTCATGAGAGGAAAATTTGCTGTATTATTTTTGAGAACATGACCTTTCCATCATGACAGCTTTTCTTTAAAAGCCTGAACTTTTTCACAGCAAAAAATTAGATTGACATTCTCTTCTTGAAGTGATACATTTAGTGCATTAAGATGGCCAAATATGTCGGACGATAAAACAATATCAATAAGAATTTTTTGTCTTTAAAATCAATAGCTTTAGATGGCCAGCTTTTTTTAGGAAAATTGTCATTTCCTGTGACAACTCTACCACATGATTTAACATGCACCTCTTGAGAGCCATCTCACCTCTGTATGCAGTAGAAAAACAAGTAACTTGCTTGTACTTTCTCCCAGAATGCCTTGAACAGCCAGTATTGAAGTGCTCTTTCACAAATGACAGCTTTAACACCAGTATATAGAACTTTTTTGAAGACTTGGGAGTGTCTTTGAGGCAAGATCATAGAGATGTAAGACACAATAAACAATAATAATATCTGGAACTACAGTTTTCACCAATGCTACAGTGCCAGATTGATGGCCTAGCATTGATGGAGCCCAATCGGTACAGTCTGACCCTACTTTGTCTTGGCAATATGTTTCTTGAAAAACTCATCAATAATTTTAAAGGTGTCAGCAGTCTTTGTTGTTAATGCTAATGCCTTGCGCAGTAAAAATTCATTTCAGATTGAATCATTTGCCACATACTTCACAAAAACAACTAAGTGACTTATAGCTTACACCGTCACACTTGTGGGACCTATGCTAGGTCCTTGCATTACTATAAATGACTTATGTTACTTACATCAGTTGATTCATCTTGTTGCAAACTGATGTAAACTGGACTCTCCTTAATTGTTGTCACAACCTGGTCAGCAATATCACAGCTCATTCCTGCAATTCATGAAGTAACTACATCATTTGACAATGGAACCTGCTTGATCTTCTTCATTGCTTCTTTGCCCAAGATTATTTCAGTTATTTTCAATGTAGCTTGTGTGATCAAAGTTTTTCCAGTACTTAATGGTGGTCTTGCTTTTCCAATTGTGTATGAAACTTCATGTGACGCCTCCAAAATAGGCTTTTCAGGTTGTGTAAACCCCAGCGGATAAAAAGTTCCTTTTTGGTCAAACCGAGCTCTCTTTTTAATCATATCTATTTCCATTCCTTTTCACTCATAAGCAGACTGGAAGTGGTTATTTCACTTTGATGGTTTTAGGCTTGCATTGCAAAGAATAGAACCACATTTCATGCACAGGGCTTTGACTTCATCTTTTTCAACAACTTTAGTAAAATAGTGTTTGACATACCTGTCATTCCATCCTCTCTTTTTCAATGACATACTTGCAGGACAAACTTGTCAGCAAAAAGTTTAACAAACTGCAAACACTAGGTTACCTAGTTCAAGGTTAAACTGATAAGAAATCCATTTACTACAGAACTATAAAACCTTTTTGCAGAAAATATTGCCTTACTGTTTAGCAAAAGCATCATCTAAGCTCAAACAAGGTCTTGCTACAGGTGCAAAGTCAATTGTAAAAAACAATGGCTATTATTATGACATAGAAATACAATTTAAGTTAAGCAACCTATCTTGTCTCAGAAAGTTGACAGACCATTGGGGCAAAGTAGACAGTAAGCTATCTCATTAGTTTTTTTAGGCTAAATGAGTCATTGCTGGTTTCACAAACGTGACGTCATGATAGTCACTATTTTGGATTTTGTAACATACTTTTTGTAGACTCTCAGGAATCATTCTGTGGACCCAGGTTGGGAACTTATATATATATATGTGTGTGTGTGTGTGTGTGTGTGTGTGTGTGTGTGTGTGTGGTGTGGTACAGAAATGAAAAAAGTTACAAAACTGTATACATACATGATTTAGCAGCAAAAGTGGTAACAACACACACACATGGTGTAGAAGTAGGCTGTATTATTTCAAGAACTTTGCTTAATGGAATTTAGTGGGAATATTTACAACAATGAAAGTTCATATCATAACATAATATAAGGCTTAGCAGCTGCAAGCCTGCAGCCATGTAGCAGTACATCTATGAAATGTATTCCCTTGCACCTTTTTCTAGAAAGGTGTTGAAAATAGCAGATGATCTGAAAGATTTTGCAAACTGCAGATGAAAACAACTTATCTTTTAAAAATCACTTTTGTTAACACTTCAGTTGTCTGCAAAAAAAGGAAATTGTTAACCAGTTAATGGTATTTATTACAACCATGCAAAAAAACTCTAACTGTAATTTACTTACAATCACATTAAAATAGCATGTAGAAAGTTTTTTGTGATCACTAAGTTTTAATGGGCAATTACGTTACAACAGTTTTAATATTTCTATCCTTTACTTCAAAAGTTTTATCTATTCCCCTTATCAAAGATCAAACTTTAATCATTTCAAATGTGATTGGAAAACAAAACATTTCAAACATTAAATTTACTCTCAAAAATGATTGAAAAACACAATCTAATCATTTCCAGGTGACAAAACATTTCTCTCATTCACTTAGTGTATAGTATCAAAAAACAATCTTGTGGTCTGTTTAGAATCTTTAGACCAATGATTCTTAACAAATATACATAATTATTTATATACAGCGGGGTGCAAAAGTAGGTTATACAGTGCTTAAAAAGAGAAAACAAATACATTGCACACTGTATTTATTATACAAACAGATGAATTTCCTTTAATATGAATTAAGAAACATTCAATAAGAAGCACGTGTAATTAGAGACTCTAATCTGTTAGGTACTCAAATTGTTTGCCATCAGCATTCACACACTCCTCCAATCAAAAACTGACACTCATGCACGTTCTAGAACAAAGGTCTTTATTGGCATCAATTTCCTTACAAGCCTCCAAAATGAACTGACTTGTGTTTTCAACAGTGTGTGGCCTGTGTGTGAAAACCTTATTCTTAACTCTTCTCCCCCCCCCAAAAAAAGTCTCTAGGAGTTAAATCTGGTGAGCATGGTGGCCATTTGATGGCACCCCAGCACCCAATCCACCTGTTGGGAAATTCTGAGTCGTGTAGTGTATGCAAATCAAGTGCAAAATGAGGTGGTGCCCCATCTTGCTGAAAATAAAAGTCATCGTCTTAGTATTGTTCACATACCTGCGGTATTATTGTATCCTTTAACATGTTCAAATTCATATTGTGTCACTAATTTTACTGATGTGATGCTACTTTATACCTACTTTTGCACCCCCCTGTATAATCTTTTGCTAATTACTGAAGTTGCAGCCTTAAACACAATAACAACTTATACCAATCTTTTATCTTTATTGCACTCACTAAGCATAAGCTTTAGATTTTTACATTGTTGTTCATAGTTATTTAACAACTTATTTAAATTTACACTAGCTAAATCACAAAATATTCTGCACAAAAATTTTATGAAATTGAAAATCTTTCATTGGTGGCAGCGATAATATTTGGATGAGTGGGACATCACTGTTGCCAATAAAAGGTTTTTAATTTCACAGAATTTCTATTTGAATATTTCTTGGTTTAAGAAAATTAACAAAATTTTTTAAATTTAGTTTTAGATAACTCAATATTTGTACATTCAAAATAAAGCTTTATTCCAGTTGCTTTTTACAGAACACTTAGATAAAAGTTTTTGGTATGGTTAAGGTAAATTCAGTTTTTCTATGTTGCAAAATCTGTGTAGAGTTGTTAAACGTTTTGAGGTTACTGCACAGTAACAAAAGTTTTATATAAGTTGGAAAATGCTTGACAATATATAATGTAAAATAAAATTTTTTGATGTAATTTGAATTGAATGCAGCAATATTGTTAGATTTACTAGCCTGCTATCCTCAAAAAATAATGTAAAAAATTTCAGGCTAGTTGAAAAAAACATTAGATCATGCATTCACAATTTTTGTTTTCAACTCAGAAATAACATATAGCATTAAAGATATGATTGTGATGATTAGAACAGGTTATTCAATAAAGTCAATTTTTTGGTAGTAAGCTTGAGAGGCATTGTTTTTTGTAGGAGTTGTGGATACAAAGAGCAAGTTTCATATTCTTCATTTAATGGGTAAATAAAAAGTTATTTTTTTGCCGTTTGGTCAATTTTAGTTTTTGGGATAATAAATGATTTAGTTTTTGGGATAATAATTTTTATAATAAACACTGCAAAGTCAAAATGTTTCTTTCATATTGGTGAGAAAAACTGATAAGTGTTATAAAACTTACTCAACTTTTTTGTTTTAACTTGCAGTGTTTGTCAATTTTTTGTATGGTAGGACAGATTACTACTTCTGGTCACAATTAAATGATTATGGTGCAATGAAGTTATTTAAAACTGTGTGCAATAGTGTTGCAATGGAATAATTGCTACAATTAGAAGGCAAACACTGTACATGTGTTGGTTAAAAACGTTACCAGTATAACGAAGAGCATCTATGATGGTAGTTTAGACTATTTTATTGTTTAAGATGAATGAAAAAAGAGTTAATAGTTTGTTATGCAGGTGCAGTGTGCAAGCTCACTAAAAGGTAGTATTTTACTATTCTACTGTGAAATCAACTGCCAAGAGGATGACATGACATATTCAGATTGTGTTATAGTTTGTGATTTAGGTTTTTAAATTATGCCACAACAACTAATATGTATTCCCTACTTCAAAGCTTTGCTGATGAATTTGTGAAAAGTTTTAGCAATGAATTATTTTGCAATTTGTGCTGCTGCATGGTTTCTTGCAACTAACGTTTTCTTGTTAAAAGTCATTGAAATTTGTCCACATACTAAAAAGCCTTAGGCAGCAGATCCAAACTGCAAATCCCACACACTTTCCAATTATTTTTGAGTAATAGTAACAGTGATTTTGTGGAAGGGCTAACAAAGGCAGTTTTGTTTGCTGATATTCCTTTGTACATGCTAAACAATTAGTTTATCCAAAACCTATTTCATGAAATTGGTCATTGTTGGCCATCTGAAACTACTTGTAGAAGAACAGTGTTGCAATTAAGTGCAGATGAGTAATGCTCTAGGTGACAAGCAAATTTCTTTGGTTGTTAATGAGAGACCTCTATCTGGCCTACAATATCAAAATTTTCTAGTTAGAAACCTAGAAACACCTCATGTCAGTTATTTATATGGTTGTTAACCTCTACCACATGCGACAAATAGCAACTGCATTGCTCAAGCAATTGAGAATGCTGTTAGATCTCTTGGAATCAACAGAAACTATCTGTCTTTTATTTGATGCTGTAAGGTATATGGTGGCTGTTAATACTGTGCAGTGTGCAATTGCACATAAGGGACGTATTGATGGCATATGTGTAATGACTGTTACCTACAATCTGTATAAGTTCGACCACTTATTGACTTTGGTTAAATGCATATTATGCACAGTTAGTATATAACAGCTGTGACTAGCCCAGAAGGAATAAGAAAACTTTTTTAAGTAACTGCCTAAACATAAAGTTGCTGTTTTTGCGTGATGAAATATTTGTGAAAACACAAATCAAATTTTTTTTTTGGTATCACCATTCTAATTTTTTGATAAAGCAATTAAATAGGTATAAAGTTTATTTATACTGAATTTCAAGATTCTATGAAATTGCAATAGTGGTCTACCATGAACAAAAGGTAAATGCACTATAATCATCAATTTTTTTTGTAAATTCAACAACAATTTTCCAAAAAGGTGCATAATAGGAAAAACCTAATGCAAAGATTGAATTCAGCACCTTAAGTAACATCTAAAAACATTCTGTTTGCCTGACGTTAAGTTAAATCCAGCAAAAATTGACAAAATTATAATAATTTTATGCTAGCGATTTTAACCTTTTTCTCCCCCTTTTTGATCTGAGGCACCTATTTTAAAATAGGCGGTGTAACATAATCAAACATGATATCACAATAAAATTTATGTTTTTATGCTCAGAAAAGGCAGTAGAAACAAGCTTTCAAATACCGTATTTGCCGGTGTATAGGTCGACTCGTTGTATAAGTCGACCCCCTAAAATTCAACGGAAATTTACGATTTTATGATATATCCTTTGTATAAGTCGAGCTCAATTGTTTCATTATCTTAAACTTTAAAATTCAACCAGAAATATGCAAAATTTATTGACGAAAAATCTATACGCCATTTTGAATACTATTTACTTTGTAACCCTGTGATATTACGCGCCGAGAGAGACTAACAACAATGAACACTCTTAGAAAGCGGTTTATTTTTAGTTAAGAAACAATACCGTAAATTACATAGAGTTCAAAATCACTTACATAGAGTTCAAAATCCGTCTTCATCGTCACCGTCTCCATCTTCACCGTCTTCATCGTTTCCAAAAAGCTCGTTCCATTCATTTTCGTTTAGTCTGTCGTCATAAAGGGCATCTTCTTGGTCTTCTCTATCCTCAGTTTCCTCCTCCTCTTCCCAGATAAGGTCGTCTTCGGTCCCATCAAGAGCGTTGGAAATGCAGCATTTCTTAAAGGAGCGTTCCACAGTAGACAGCGAAATATCATCCCACGACTGTTTAATCCATCCTGTTATTATTTCTAACGATGGTGCTTTCATGGCTCCCCCTTTAGTAATTGCTTCTCGCCTTCTATCATCCAATTACTCCAATTTCCTCTCAATCTGTCTTTGAACGGCTTGTTCAAAGAAACATCAAGTGGCTGCACAACACTTGATAGTCCACCAGGAATAACGGCAACATCGGTGTTGTTGCATTTAAGTTTTCTTTTGACGAAGTCCACTAGATGGGCTTTGAAAGAATCCCATACAAGAAGGCTTTTCTTCTTAAACAATCCTCCAGGTCGAGAGTTCCATACTTTTTCTATCCAGATCTTGATTCCCTCCTTATCCATCCATCCTTTTGGATGATTGTGAATTACTACACCAGAAGGGAACTGTCCTTTCGGTAGAGTTTTTCTCTTAAAAACGACCATCGGCTTCAGCTTTGTACCGTCAGCTAAGCAGGAAAGAACAACAGTGAATCTAGACTTTTCGTGGTCTGTTGTTCTCACGAGAACAGTTTTTTCACCTTTGGCAGTTACAGTTTTCGATGTAGGCATATCAAACCATACTGGTGTTTCGTCCATATTTCCAATTTGCGATAAGTCATATTGTTCTTTTTTTCTCATTTTGATTGCGACGGATTGAAAGAGAGTTATCTTTTCCTCTAAATCTTCAGGCAGTTGCTGAGCAAGTTTAGTTCTTTGTCGTAGCACAAGGTCATTTCTCTTTAAAAATCGTGAACACCAACTTATAGTTCCTTTGAAATCGGTAATCTTGCTTTGTTTGGCACAAGCCAAAGCTCGCAGACGAATCATATTTCTTGTGATGACGAACCCAGACTTTCGTTGCTCCTCGACCCAGCATACAAGTTCTTGTTCAAGTGCTGGCCACTGGCAGCTTTTTCCTCTATTAGCACATTTGTTTCTTGGCATCACTGCTAGCTGTGTTGCATTGCGTTTCCAATCTCTTACGAGTTTCTCATTTATGCCAAACTTTCTTGAGGCAGCACAGTTGTTAGTTTTTTCGGCAAAGTTTACAACTTGCAGTTTGAACTTCGCAGAGTATTTCATTCGTTTAGACATGGGTAAGTATAATGATTGAATGTTTACGTAGTTATCATTTTATACCATTCACTTCTATATTTAAATTTATCTTTGCTAAAATTTTTACTCGAATAATTGCCTATTAAGCCAAACACAGAGATAACCAATGAGATACTGCTGTTGTTGGAGTTTAGGCGATGAGTCACGCATTCGCCCAATACCCAGTACGGCACTTTTTTCTAGCAGACATACGGTAATCACGCACAACGAGATGTCGAACAAAGTATTGAGCAACTTCCACGTACGAGAACACATAATGTGTCCTTTTAAGGGCAGTGAACGCAATATCTGCCCTTGTAAGGGCAACCACATTATTCTGCTTTTACTGGCTTATAACTTTTTGTGAAGTGTAGTAATTACCATCACATTTGAAGCGATGAATACAAAGTTGAATTTCATGACTCGGTGTATAAGTTGAGGTCGATTTTTTTAGGTCGATTTTTGATCGAAAAAGGTCGACTTATGCACCGGCAAATACGGTAATTAAAAGAGGATGGATTGTCAGGTGAAATTGCATGAAATGACCCTAGTACAAAAAAATGATCTAAGCTACTTTCTGCTACACACAAATTACCTGCTCAATCCAACTGAAATTACAAAGTGTGCTTAGACTAATCCTACAATAACCATCACCCACAATTCAAGTCATGTTATGCACGGCATTCGATTCTACCAGTAGCCCAGTACAGGTTACTGAGTTTGCTAAGCACTGTCTTTCTGATTTTTGATATGCTTAAATAAAAATTTATAAGTTTTTGATTGGCGCAAAAAAGTGTGACATCGTCACAGTAAATAAGAATTTAATAAACTTTAAAGCTGAACTGAAAAACACTGCAGTATTTTAAAAGTTAAACTTTTTGATGTAAGTTATACATTCACAGATGTATCATTTGGTGTAAAGACTGTCTTGCCCCACGATTGGTGGAACAAACTTCAAGACAGTTTACTGCCTTGTTATTGGGTTTTGCTTTATCACTGCAGTATTGTTTGCCAAATTTGTGCAGAATATAAGACACAGTTATAATTATTAGAAGTGTTGTGTTACCTGGTTATTGCAATGTTGAATCATTTTATTTATATAGATTTTAGAGCTTAATGTATATAAGTCTACAGCTGTTAAAAAATAGGGAATAGCAGCCTTGTACACCATATAGAAGATTACCATGGCTAATGCTGGAATGGAATCTCTTATTCCACTGGTCAATAAACTCCAAGATGCTTTTTCTTATACAGGTTGGTTCATGTTCAAGCTATGTCGCATCAATTTTTTAAAATTTTGATCTGTTTAAGAAATATTTAATCAAATTCAAACTATTCATAAAATATTGTCACAAAAAATTTTTTACTTAGAATCAGAGCACTGTTAAGATAAGGTGAAGATATTGGTAATGTAATTGGCAACTTTAATTCCATACTCTCTGCCTTACTGTAGAGGGTTCATGCATCAAAAGTCTTTTTTGATATTTTTACTGTCAATTCAAAACTTTCCAAATTTGCTCTTCATTACGTATGGCTCACACATGAAGTGCAAGTTTTAAGTTCTCAATATACCTTCTCAGCGTTAACAAATTTGACAAAGAAATTTAAAATGTGTGGTAATAGCAAACTTGACTTGTGCGTATCAAGTTTGTTAATACTGAGGACTACTTTCAAACATGGTATTTATGGTTTAGCTACAAAAGTAAAATGTGACTTGCCTTTTTGACTTGATGCACTTTCAATACACTACTTCTTTTATTCAAATGTGAAATATGCAATTTTGTATATTTTATTACAGCAAAATTATGTGGTTTATAAATGACCTACCATTATGTTACTTTTAATTTGGTCATTCAAACATTAGTATTTGAAGCATGACCATACTGTTTGGATGATGTAGTGGTTGGAGCAGTGACAGCTAACTTTTTGTTTGCCTTGCACCAATTTTTTTCACTTTTAATTCAGATGCACCACACCGAATTGTACTCTTTCAAAATTTTAAACTTCTAGTAATTTAGACATATTTGGCAGTTATACATAATTGTTGGATAGGTACATGAATGTTTGAACATATGTAGCAGTTACAGAGGAAAGGATTTTACATAAATACAAGACAAACTACATTATTGATACTTCTAAATTTGGTTTAATATTTTAATTGGTTAATAAATAATTTTAATTAGGTATGCCTGAAAGTACTGACAATGATATATGAACACAAATAGCTGTATTAATTATAAATAGCTTTTCATATTTTGTATGTGTTTAAAGAAAATAATTGCTCGAAATAATCTTGCTATATCTCGCTTTTAGCAAAAAGTTATTTAAATTTCTGTTATATTTTTTCAAGAAATCAGTTGTTATTATCTTTTTTTACAAGAGCACATGCTTTTTGTTTCAGGAATACAGTGAGCTAGTTGTAACTTTGCAAGGTGTCATAGGTTGGCCACCCCAGAGTTGGGGTGTCTGCTTTGTAGGTGATAGACGTGAGTTCAATTCTCTTTGTCTGGTCATACCAAAGACATTAAAAATGATGTTCACAAATTTTCTGCCTGGCACTCAGCAATAGAAGAATGTTTAGAGCAAAACACGAAACTGAGTTTATTTAGTCATCATTATATAAGTACAGTGGACTTTAATTAATGGCCTGAATACATAGCCACTGTTGATGCCAGAACAACAAGAACACTATCATACAATTTAGTTACAGGTAGCACCTTGGGATAGATACTCCAACACAGTGCTTCCTAATCATTTCCACTTTTTGTACAATAGAATTTTGGTTTAACCTCATTAATATTTTTAAATCAAGATGATGAAATGTTTCACTGAAACAGTTTGTGTGACTTGTATTTAACTGAGACCCTGCTGATTCAGTAGCAAATATCTTATCTACCAGCTGTGGATCCACATCACTTCTTGTTTGAAGCAACTACAAATATATGTCCAAATCTATACTCAGCAGCCCTACCAACTACAACAATTCAGCTCTACTTGGTCTTCCAATGATAAACAATTATTTGGTGAATAAACTAATGCAGATACACATCACTACCTATCTATTTCCTTCATAAGATTTTTGGTCATATATGTACTAAGAGAAGAACATTCTAGATGTTCCAGATGATTTCAGTAAAACCAACAGAGAGAAATTACTATGATGGCATAAGTACGAATTTGCACAATTTCTTACTGGGTCTATGCTACGTCAAAATCAAAATATTGTAAACAAGTTTGGCTAAATATGCAGTTACATAACATCAAAGTAACAGTTTTTTAAAGCTGATGCAAATTATTCTTATTGACATACATCTTTCCTAAGAATATTATTAAAAATGATATAAACAATCTGAATACTGAAGTTTAGGGAATTTTATCTCCCTAAACGCCATCCATTGGCTTAAGCAAAATATGATGTTGCAACAATTTATAACACACATGGCAAATGCATGTACAATCAATATCAGTTTATCACTAGTCTATGATATTCAGCAGCTATATTGTCTTGGATATGTCCTGCAATTACTTGTTATCCAATTCTCAACGTAACATCTTTTATTGTGTCCTTCTGGTGATAATTAACCCAACTCCATCAATTCATCATCATCTTTGCTAAGTTCTTACTCTATTCTAACTACTTCAGTGCAGTGGCACTTGTTGATCCTTCAAATTCAGTTTGGGTGTTTTGTCATGATTTCTTTTGATATATTGTTCCAATGTATTTACATGATAAGTTTTCGCATTTTTGTTTACTTTCATTTGATAATTTACTCTTCTCCACATCTACTGATCACTGTGTGAGAATTCTTTCACTGCATTAAAAGCAGTTGGAAACCAGTCACTTCAAGTTGAATCATTTTGTGCAAACAACTTGGATAAAGTTGGGTCTTTTTTACAACGACTAGAGTTGACTGAGCCTTTCCAACACTTGATTGCCACTGTTAAATTTCATGTGATTGTTTAATAATTATAGTGCAGGGTGTGGGATATTGAAACAGTGTATTTCTACTTACAAACTCTGCACCAAGCTGGGGGTTGTGCCGTTTAGTGCCGTTCTTAAACTCACAACTTTGCAGAATGCAAAGGGTTTAATATTGCAACCTGTTGGTCACAGCCAATGCCTTATCATTCTTGGCTATCGTTACCAGGAAAGACCTTGGGTTTTAACATGATTGTTGGTTGTCATATTACTTCAAGGTAATACTTTGTGCTTACAAAATACTACTACCAAACAGGAAACTAATTGCTTGTCTTCATTTCACCTGTAGACCTACTAAAACCTTGTTTCAGAAAACTATAAAACAACCTCTTGTTGAACATCAGTACTTACACAAAAATGAAAGTAAGTTGTTCTTACTAGGTTTTTTCTCTGTTTTTTTTCACAGAGGTGGCTATTTTTTTTCTGCTGTATAGTAATGGGGTCAAGTCTTGAGTCAAATAGAGTTATTTCATGCAAATAACTCCAGCCGGTTGGAGTCTTCTTTTTAAGCTGATTTGAGTCTCCCCAGCACTGGTTAAAGTTTGTTAGCATCTGTCAGTAATAACAGCTATACTTTGTCTCCATGAAAAACTTTTTGTTTTGCCTTTTAGTCATTTAACTTTTTGTTTTTCCTGTTACTTTTCAATAATTCTTTTTGGGCAATTTTAGTGGTATGTTATAATTGTTCAAGCAATTTCAAATCACGTTGATAACTTGTTTTTACATCAACTCACCCATTTCTCCAGTCCACAACTCCTTTGAAATCTTGTGGTCTTTAACATTAGAATTACCAAGGTGTCCTATAGGACACCAGATCTTCCTTTATTTGCAATTCCCACTTTGAATTAAGAGCTTTTGTTCTGAAATTCCTTGACTTTTAATTGTCTGTATCATGTCTTCAGATGGTTGATTGCCACAATTTCACCCATTTCTGTGTGGTGTCATTAAAAATGCTCAAATCATCACAAGAGCAAGGTGTTTTGAGCAGTGGGCATTGCAGTAGGTGTTCCATCGTTTGTGTCTCTGTGCCACAATTACACAAGGGGTTGCCAGAATGGTATCCCCATTTGATTAAATTTGCCTTGGTACAGCCTACGCCAGATCTAAGCTGATTAAGTGTTTTCCATGTTGGCCAGGGTGCATTGCTTCCTGGAGGAAGACTCTCAGATGGTTGAATTCCCATATTGACAGAGGGTGGGTTGGATTTTAACTTATTGATTCATTGTTCCATGTTTGTCTCTGCTTTGGGCTGGACAAGGGGTTGGACATGGCTCAGAAAAGATCTTCTTGATTTCAACCTCGGCGGTGCTGGCTCAGATCCAAATAGTGGGTGCCTTGAGTCAGTAGATTGGCATAGTCTTTCTGCTCTGCTGGCTGTCTCTCTTCTAATTTCAGGTGGTGTGATACCAGCAAGTAGGTGTAGGTTGCTGATGTTGGTACGTTTGAGACAGCCTGTGATGGTCTGACAAGCATTGTTTGGGGCTGGATCTAATTTGCTGGCATGTACGGATCTTGACCATACAGGACATGCATATTCAGCAGCTGTATAGCACAAGGCCAGGGTTGATATTCTGAGGGTATGAGGCATGCATCCCCATTTTGAGTAGTTCAATTTCCTCAAAATGTTGTTCCTGGTGTTAACCTTGGCCTTAGTGCTCAAAATATGACTTCTATAGCTGAGTGTGCTTTCAAGTTTGACTCCCAGATATAAAGGGTTTGGGTGGTATTCCAGCTGTGTTCCGGACCAAGTGACTCTGAGTGGTTGGTTTGCTTCTCTATTTCTGAGATGGAATGCACACACCTGAGTCTTTGATGCATTTGGTATCAGATGGTTCTTTGCATAGTACTCAGTCAGCAGAGTAAGAAAGTCTGTTAGATTTTGTTCCACAGCTTCAAAGGAACTTTCTTGGGATGTAATGCACAGATCGTTTGCATAAATGAAACGAGATGTTCTTTTGTTCGTGGGTTGATCATTGGTGTAGATGTTATACAACAATTAACTCATTAATTTCTTCTCAAAACCATCTTTGATATGCTGCGTGAAGTTGAGCAATTGGCCAGTTGTCGATTTACTTTCACGAAAGCCAGCCTGTTGTGGAATGATCTTTGGTTACAAGCAATAGCCTTTTTAACAGCTTATATGGGTGGCACAGTAAGGAGATCGGTCTGAAGCTCTTAGGTAATGAAAGGTCTTTGCCTGATTTTGGGAGAGCAATAACGTGTGATTTCTGCCAGATCTTGGGTATATGATTAGTTTCCATGCATCAATTAAACAGTTCAAGCAACCATTTTTTAGCTTGCTGGCTGAAATGTTTTAGCTCTTCCGTAAAGATGCCATCCAAGCCAATCGCTTTGCCATTCTTGAGAGCAGCAATGCCATTAGAGAACTCTTGAGCTGTAAATGATGATGTTAGATTTGGTTCCATGTTTTGTTTTCCGTTTTTTCTAAATTTCCCCTAGAATTACCACAGTGTCCTTAGGACACCAGAAAGCATTGTACACTTATGTATTGGCCTATTAACCTTAATTTCGAATTTAAATCTCTTTTATTATCAATAGCTGTCAGTCGCAGCTAAATAATTATGAGGTTGTCTTGTTTTCTTCCTCAGAGTAAATGTAGTTTCTCTAATCAATAACATTTGTAAAATCGCTACAGCTAATCTTTTATGTTTACATCTCAGGCACTTTAGTAGTTCAGCGTGGTGGCAGCGATGATGCTGCTGGGTATGATTATTGAAAACAAAAAGTGCTCGAAATTGGTTTTCTACAATACAAATTGAATGCAAATGTGTTCTTTGGAAACTGTTTTCATGTAGAATGCATAAAAACAGTTAAAGCACCAGCAGTTACACAGAAAAAATGCTGCATTACTGATGGTGTTCTGTAGGACACCGTGGTAATTCTAGGTATAAAAAAATCCTGGTAATTCTAGTGTTAAACTGTTCTTGCACATAATAGCTCAAATGGTGGAAACCTGGTGGTTTCCTTGGGTGCTTCTCTATTGGCAAACAATAATGGGTTTATGAACCAATGCCACTGTCAAGATTGTTCACTGAATAGATGCTGTAGCATTTTTTTCAGAATATGATTAAAATGCTCCACTAATCCATTACAAATAGGGTTTTGCAACTTTGCTGACAACGGTTTGATTGTGAATGGTTCTTATGTTTTCTCAATACAATTCAATGCAAATTGTGTCCCAAGATCATGAAGGACTTCCGCAGGCATTTCCAAGCAGCTATACATGTTTATTAATGCTTCTGCAACTGCCTCAGTCTCTATACTTTTTAAGAGGTACAGCTTCAGGGTGACTAGTTGTATAATCACCAAAGTCAAGATGTATCTGTGAACTTTCTCACTTGCTTGCGCTATTGGCTCTACCAAATTAATTGCAACTCTCCTCACTGGCATATCACTTAAGGACATATCTTCTAGTGGGGAACAAGAAACAGCTCTTTTAGGTACCGTCTTTTGGCACATGTTACATAATTGACAAAAACTGGTAATATGGTTATGCATCCCAGGCCAGTAAAAATTGGTTTGAATCTGATCTTTGGTTTCCAAAATTCCTAAATGTTCTTCAAAAATGACTCCTTTTTAACATTTTAGGTGCCATGACTTGTTTCCAACAACCACCCAATTCATAAATGTGGTTTCAAATCCTGTACAAGAGACCCCTACTTTTTTCATATTTCACTTCATAATCATGATTCTTAATGGTTTTCTGTATATCTAGATACTTTTTCAAACTCATATTTTTGCTGTAATGCTGGTAGTTCTTTTTTGTTACAGAAGTTTGAGATGTCATGTCATTTGTCATTAAGGGTTCATAGCAGTATCCATATGAGATTGAAAACACCACTAACCACCACAAATAGATTTGCTCAGCTTTCTTGTTCCCAAAATCCTTTTGATCAAAAAGTCAAGCATAAGATTCCACAACAGATAGCTTGAGTTGCTCTAGTAAAATATGGTGCATCCATTTTAATTTTAGCTATGAATATTTCTTTTAGTGAATAATCAATAGCCATTACATAACCCATGCTGCCTGTAAAATCTTCATTAACAAACTCCCTTCTAACAATACTTTTACACCCTGTATCATGTAGAACTTTTGTGCTTTCATTGACCTTCTCAATCCCAAGAGGCATGCATTTCTTATCTGCAGCATTCTTTGCAAGTACAGTTATGCATGACCTCAATTTTTTCTCCAGACTTCAGTTGTAAATATTCATCATTATTTGCTTTGACATTGTCCAATACTCTTCCAACCGCTACAGCACATCATACTTGATGTGGTTGTGAAGCAGGTTTAACAACCCTACATTTGCATGAGGACATGGTTAATTCCAGCACTATCTTCTTTCATGATTTGTCTCACCACAGTCTGGTTCAAGATGCTAGTTGATTGCATGATGACTAATACAACTACAGACGAAACACCTCAGGGTACTTGTACCAGGAAATCCATCAACACTGCCCTTTCTGCCAGTTTTTGTGATGTTGCATTTATGCCCACTTTACTGAATAGCTTTTAGTTATGCGGTGCCAAATATCCATGACAATTTGTCTTGAGGTTCTTGAATCGCTTTGCTTTAGCCATATCAATAAATCTTTTGAATGGTAGTTAGTAAATTGTTCACATACAATCAAGTCAATTACCCCACAATAAGTTTGCTCCACTGTAACTAGCACCAACCACTTGGTAAAATAATTCTTCAATCTAAATATGAATTGGCAAGGAATCTTGTAAATTTTTAGCTTTGCTTTGCAAAATTTATCTTTGAACCCACATTCATGTTGTAAAATCATATCCTACCAACATAGCAACTTCAAGGCATTCAAATAATCCCACACTTCTCAGGACAGTGTGTTAATAACAAACTCAACTGACTACCCCATATCTGCTTATCCAATTTTGCCAAATTTCAAAAAGTTGGTTAGTGATACAAAATTTGGAAACAACCAAAAGAAGTAGGTTCATTCTTGAAGATTTTCATTTGACTTTTCAAGAGAACATGTCTGAATAAAGGAAGATAGAAGTGCAAGAGCTTTTATAGCAATAGTGCAAAATGCAAAAAAAAGAAAAAAGGCAAGGTGCTCAAATGATTGGTTAGAAAAGGAATTAAAGGAAAGTAAGTAGCTTGTGAGAGAGTTTGAGGCTGTAAATGTTTGTTTGCATAAATCTAGCTTCGATGTTTTTATGTAAATGGCTTCAAGGGTGGATGCATGAAAAGCAGTGTGTCTGTGAGCAAGGATTGAGAATTTGCCTTTAGTGTATTCATGCACACAAGACTGATTGTGCAAGAGCTGTTGCCCTATTACTGAGCATGAAGTGTCAGGTTGACTGCTGTTTGATCTTAAAGTTCTTGCTCAGAAATAGGCAACACCTCTTGCAAAACCTGTCTTATGTTTCTGTTAACATATTATCATTATCATCACAATCATTCAAAACAAAGGGCGTAATAAATGTTAATGCGATAATACAGTGACGTTCATTGTCCGAATTAAGCGGAGGTTTGTCTGAATTAATGAGATAATTATATGTGTGATGTTCACTTTTGTTCCGTTGTGGGGACTTTTGTCTGAATAAAGTGGTTGTCAGGATTATCTGGTGTCCACTTAAAGCAGAATCGACTATACAGTACTTTCTGCTGTGTGTCAAATCTGCATATCTTTTAAATTGCAGAAGATATTCAGCTAAAATTATTCTTCCTGTCCACAAAGGATAATAACAGCAGAGTCCTCACAGTCATGTCATTAACTCCTTGATTAAGTTGCTCACCACTTCAAAATTGAGCAAGGTTCTTTGCTTCTATCTCAAGCTTTCATGCTCAGTCTTCCTTTCTTCAGTTGCTGCTTCTGCCACTAATTTTCATTCTCCATGAGCTGCTGATCTCCGTTTTCAAACCTGCTTTTTTCTTCAGCTTTTCTGATTTGTGGCCAATTATTCCCTAGAAGCTTATTCTTTTGCTTCTCCAAACCAAACAGTTCTATACGTTTCTTCTGGTTTCCATACTTCTCAGTGTTAAGTTAGTCAGAAGCCATGTTAATTGCCAACCAATAAGTGTTTCCCCAAACAAGCCTTTAGATGTAGCACAATGAAATATTGGTTCCATCTCAGTGGTATTGTTTTAAAATTGAAGTGTTGTAATGTATTGCTCAAATAGCTTGTTGACTTCAACTTTTGATTTAGTACCAAATATCTTTTCTACCAGCTGAGGATTTACACCACTTCTAGTTCAAAACAGCAAGAAATATCCTTCAGTTATAAATACATGCTCAACAGCACTACCAACTACAACAACTATCAGCTCTACTTGGTCTTTATGGCTTTCAACAACAAACAATTGTTAGCCAAATAAAGACAATATAAAATAAAAAATAGTTATCTGAATCATGTGTATTGACAAAACTGACATCATTAATAGGATGAATGGGGTTGCTTTTCACTGCACGGTTTATCAATTTGCACAGGAACTTGAGACAGGCAAACTCTTAAGTCAGAATCCACCGTAAATTCTGAACCTGTTTTTTTGTCTTCATATTGGTGAGAGCTCAAAATAATATCTCACACATGGAGGTTGTGGCAAAGAGCAACAAAGTTTTTGCTACTTTTTGTGAGAGCAATGAATATTTGATGGCAACACTTAACCAGAAAGATGCAAGAGCAATTTGATTAAAAATAATCATTAAAGTTTGATGTAGCTGATGCGATGGCGTAGTGGTTAGAGTGTCTGCTTTGCAGTTGGTAGACTTAGGGTTCATTCCTGTTGTGGAGTTATACCAAAAGACTTTAAAAATGGTATCCACAGCTTCCATGCTTGGCACTCGACTTTTAAAGGGATGTTGTGGAGAACAAGCTGGAAAGTTTGCTTGTTGTATCCTTGGGCAGCCACTTAACAGGATATCTCTGCCTTTATGCGGGAGACAGGTGGCCCAGTAATCCTTCCACAGAGAGGGTTAGTGGCAGAAAGGGTATCCGACCATAAATCAAGATGCAGATCAGAAATTATCTGCTGTGGTGACTTCTAATTGGGAAAAAAGCCATAAGACAACAACAACATTACAGGTTGATCAAATGGCAGTTTGTTTAATTCATCTTCTTCACCCAGATCAGTTTTTGCAAGAACAAAAGGGTAGGGATGGGCAATTCATAATAATACACTATTCTAAAATAGTCAAACTGAATTCAGAATTCGAATCCTTTTTTTGCAATTAGCACAATCAACATGAAAGCATTTATTACAAGTTTACAACAACAAAAGCACAATCAGAGGACCAGTTATTTGAATGCAATACATTTAAGCTTTGTACATCTTTGCCTGTGTGTGCGAGTTAGTTTTTGAATCATTGCATGCAATTGATACTTTTACAAAAAGAAAATCTGTGACCAAGCAATGTGATAAAGTTTGTAAGCAGGATATAAATCAAATCCTACTATCTGGTTTGAATTGGCATTTTTGATTCGGATAGTTTGGGATTTGAATCCTTTGGATTCAGTATTCTAAATTGCCCATCCCTACAAAAACGTTTAAAATCCAATCAACATTTTTGTCTCATTCAAAAAAGAGTTCTTAAAATGCCCTGAAAGCAATTCCAAATGTTGTTAAATGTCAGATATTATCAAAGTCGCATTGATTAAAGATATGTTTGCTATATACTCACACAAAACAGGAATCATATTCACAACAGTATTATTTATTCAGGTTTTTCATATGTCAATTTTTATTATGAGTGCTGTTATTTTGTTTTGACGAAGTAAAATGTTTTATCTCTTTCCTGAAGTAACTCATTTAGTTGGTTGAGAAAATTAGAAACGTTGGCCGAGTGTGCAAGTTTTTCAAGCCATATTTTACTGGCTACTAGTAAAGCCACTTCTGGATTGCATGCTTGCCAGAAAACCGGAAGTTCCTCTTACAGCTCAAACTTAAGTTCAACAATTTTTCATTGGGACAGCGATTGAACTTCCAAATGGAGTAGAAGGCTTAAATGCATCACAAAGTTTTGGAAATATTTAAGACTGGAGTGGACAAACTTTGATAGAGGTTACAACATTAATACATGATAGAGGTTACAACAATAATACACGAAGACAAAACTTCAGACAATGATTGCCCCAAATGTTTTGCAACAAGTGCTTGGCAATGAATCATGCTGTAAACTTTGTCAAATCTATGGTACTTTTTCTGTGATGTGAGCTACAACTCCCAAATGCTTGCGAGTCATAGAAGCTTCACTGCCAGTACATATCCATCTATTGCTGGCATGACAATTCCAATTGTGAAAAAAATTGCAAAGATTGTTGATAAAAGTCACAAAGTGGTTGTCCTTCCTTGCATTTGATGATAAAACATGAAATCTTCCATCATTTTGCCACTCAAGCTGATATCGTTTGTAAATTATTGGTTGACCTTGGCTGGCAATCTTTATACTTTCATTAAGTTAAATTGCAAAATAAGTTGTACTTAGTTTCTCAAGCAACTGTACCTTTGTGTTTTCTGAAGTTTCATTTATTCTTGAAATCATTCTGTTTGATAAGAAATTTTTTTAAGCTTTTCTATGGATTTGCCATTCAAAGTTGACTTGCGCATGGCCATTGTTGCTGGAAAAATTAAGTTTTCTGCAGCTTTGTCTGAAAAACAGTGCTCTGCCTGTTAAGGTTTCTAATTTTGTCAGTTATAAATCACAGTAATATTGGCTTGATTTTTGCTACTTGCACTCGGGGTTGGAATACTACCCTGAGCACTGCTTTTCTGATAAAGCATGGCATATCTGCCAAGCAAAATGTTCAGATACCAGCTGAACGACGGAGAGTATCATTACATAGATCTTCAAATAAACTTTAATCGACTACAATTAAATGTAGACTCTGACAAAGTAAGAAAAGAAACACAATTTTAAAATTTCCCCCTCTGGGTGGCAGTGTGTGTGTGTGTGTGTGCGTGCGCACACGTGTGCATCACTGTCTACTTAATTGTGAGCCAGACTTTATTGGAGCAACTCAACACTTTAATTTTCAGGTGCCTTTCTGATAGAATACCAATAAAATTTTAAACGTGCTTTTCATTGCTGAGTATGAATTAGCAACAAAAGTAATATTTGTTCTGTTTGTTATAATTCATTATTAGAATAATTATTTTCACAGGCCAACAGCTAAATATTGATTTACCTCAAATTGCTGTTGTTGGAGGACAAAGTGCAGGAAAAAGTAGCGTTTTGGAAAACTTTGTTGGCAGGTATTTCAATAAGATTTGCTGCATTATAAAATCTATCAAATAATGAGCAAAATATTTAATGGGCCTAATGCTAGTTTTTAGTACATTTTTTAACCTACCGTGTTTACTTGCTTATAAGATGAGGATTTTTTCTCGAGATTTCAGGCTCAAATTGGGGCCTGTCTTTTAGGTGAGGTCTACAGAGAATAGAAAATAGATATAAACGCCTCTAAATCTCCCAGATGAAGATGGGATCTGTTTTATAAGCGAATCGTTTTATAATTGAATAAATGCGGTAATCACACATTGTTTCTTTGTTTTGTCTGGTTTGGTCATGCTAGAGCAGTGGTTCTTATGTGGAGTATGGCAAAATTTTGATGGTAGAGTGCAAAATTTGAAAGTTAACCAAAAAAGTCATCAATAGCAACATGAAGATGAAAAAACTCTTGGCAAAAGTTGTTTTTTTTTAAAACAAGAGCCGTCCACTCCCAAAAGAAAACAAAAAACTATGAATTTAATCTTAAGAAAGGTCACCCTGTTGGGGTTGGTGGGATGTACTGATTTTACAAGGCAAATGTGGGGTATAAAAAAGATTATGAAACACTGTGTTTAGGTCATTTAAATATCTAGCCAATTGCAGTGCCAAAAACGCAAAATCCTTGAATTTTTAATAGTGGCTCTTTTGGTTTAGGGATTTTTTGCCTCGTGGTTCTGGGATTGTGACAAGAAGACCATTAGTTCTGCAGTTAATGACGTCAAAAGCTGGAGGTAATTAGAAAATCAGTTAAGAATTTTTAGAAAAATATTTTGAATGTGGTATTATTAAAAGTTTTTGTTTCACTATTTTTGTTGTTATGTTTTTATGACATGTGACTGGCTTTTTAGAATGGGGTGAATTTCTACATTGTAAAGGAAAGAAGTTTACTGACTTTGATGAAATCCGAAAAGAAATTGAAGCAGAAACGGATCGAATGACTGGTTCAAACAAAGGAATTAGTCCCATTCCCATCAATCTAAGGGTACATTCTCCTCACGGTAAGGTTTTTGCAATATTAGCCTGACAATTTGCTTTTGAAGGATAATATAAGAATTAGTTATCGTTACTGTTGGTTTTTGCAGTTTTAAACCTAACTCTTGTTGATTTACCTGGAATGACCAAAGTGCCAGTTGGAGATCAACCACCCGACATTGAACAGCAAATTAAAGAAATGATAGCTCAGTTTATCAGCAAAGAAAATTGTCTTATTTTGGCAGTGTCCCCTGCCAATTCTGATCTTGCGAACTCTGATGCTTTAAAGTTGGCAAAAGAATTTGACCCCCAAGGTAAAACATTAGTTAACGCATTGATTTATTGCTAGACCTTCTTTATGAATGATTTTGACACTGAAAAGATTTTCTTTTTTTTGGTAATGCATGGGGTGACATGAAAATTTTGTAATATTTGCTGCTAGATAAAAATTGTGAGAACAATTTAAAGTTTTGATCTTGTGTGATAGAGTCTTTCTACTTTTTTGGTATTATATATGTTTTCAATATATAACATTTTCTTGTGCTAAATTTCAGGTACTCGCACTATTGGAGTTATCACAAAGCTAGATCTCATGGACGAAGGCACTGATGCTAAACACATTTTAGAAAACAAGCACTTGCCTTTGAGAAGAGGTAAGTCGATGGTTATAAACGTGTATGTTGTTTGAATTTCTTTCTACAATGCAGTGGTGTTCTAGCATATTGTACTTATTAGGTTACATCGGTGTGGTGAATAGAAGTCAAAAAGATATTGATGGCCGCAAAGACATTAAAGCAGCTTTGTCTGCTGAACGTCGCTTTTTTATAAGTCATCCTGCATACAGACATATGGCAGATCGTTTGGGTACACCGCATCTTCAAAAAGTGCTCAACCAAGTATGTGCTAAGTGTTAACGACAACAATTCTTCCATTATACGTTAGCTCAATATGCCAACAACATTCTTTTTTAGCATATTGAGCTAACGTCTATTGACAGAATGATCAAATTAGTAATTAAGCTAAACAAAGATTGGTGTAACTTGGTAAATTGAAGTTTAGTTGAGAACGTTGTTTTTGAATGTTTTACTTCGTGTATAATCTTTGTGTAATGCAAAGTATGCGTCCTATATTTTTTAGTACTTAACATGCTACTTTTTTGTAGCTAAATGTTGATTGTTGCACCATTTCTACTTTATCTTCAAGGGTAGATAAAGCATTTCTGATTTATTTCTTTCAAAGTTCAGTATTCAGCTGCTTTCAGTTTTACGTTATTTGTTATCTTTTCCATAAACATAAGAGCTCTTATTATTTTATGCCTATGGTTCTGAACCCTTTTGTAGGTATGGACCCCTTTGAAGAATCCTTTTGTAGGTATGGACGCCTTTGTCAATCTTGTGGACCCCTGTTGAAATTTTGCGGGAACTCGATGATATGAAGCCTTTTTTTAGACCAAGTTTTGAAGACCACTGTTGAACCCATTTGGGGTTGCAGCTCACAGTTTGGTTACTCAAACCATCACAAAATGTTATCAAAAATTAAACAAACCATCTAGTGAATTGATTGGTTTTAGCTTTATCAAAATTTATCAAAGCATTTACGAACCCCCTGAAACCTTCTCATGGACTTTCAAGGGATGTGCCCACTCCAGGTTGAGAAGCACTGCTTTATACGTAGCATCATGAGACGTTTCAGTTTATTCTTGAGTCACGTTTATCATAAGGACTGTTTTGCTCTGACTTACAACTATACAAACAACTGACATGGCCTGTTTTGCTACATTTAATTTGTTTCAGCAACTGACCAATCACATCAAAGACACATTGCCGGCTCTCAGAAGTAAACTACAAAAGCAAATGATGGATATGGAAAAAGAAGTTGATGAATATAAAAACTTCAAGCCTGATGATCCATCTCGAAAAACGAAAGCCATGTTGCAGTAAGCTTGAAATAGCACATACCGTTGTGTGCAAGCAAAATGTCATTTCTTTCATTTTTCCCGTTTCATGTGAGGTTAGACGTTGTAGAAGCAGTTATTTTGTCTGCCAGTAACCTGTTTGTTTTTGTTTGTGTTTACCCCTTCTCTTCCTTGGGATGGAGGTACGGCATGAACGGTATGGTAATTCAGGTTCATGCCATCAACCTAATTGATATTAGGCTAGGGGAAAGATGGCAGCCCATTTCAAACCAGTCTTGAGTGACTGGTAGCCCCACCACCATCAAGGCGGAAAGCCACTGGTGGGTACCCAAGAGTCGTCTGACATGCTGGGTTAGCAACTTCACAATTATAATCCGGTGGAGTACGGGAGGGCCACCTGTCTGCCACATAAAGGTGGAGGGGTCCCGTTAAGTGCCTTGCCCAAGGACACAACAAGCAAGCTTGCCACTTGTTCTCCACACTATCCCTTTTTATGCTGAGCGCCAAGCAGGAAAGCTGTGAACACCATTTTTTAATGTCTTTTGGTATGACTCGACTTAGGGAATGAAACTAAGGTCTACCGACTACAATGTGGACGCTCTAACCACTACACTATCGCGCCGGTTTGCCAGTAACCTCGTACTTTACGTCTGGCTCTGCTTAAAAAGCCATTAATGATACTTTTTTGCGTCGGTTTCTACAGACTAGACAAGGTAAGACGGGACTGTTGCAGTGCGCAGCACATCTATAGACGTGGATTAATAAGTGTATCTTTTAAATTCAAACCATTGACACCTAGTGAGATTTTGACCCCCAATCTTACACCAATAGCAGTTTTAGTCATGTTACTGAGATCTCACCATTTTAAGATCAGGTCATTTAGCCAGGACTTGATTTAGTCGATATAATCGGTCAAATGGACGTTTTATTACAGGATGATTCAAGGTTTTAATGACACATTTGAGAAGCTGATTGAAGGAACTGGTGCATCTGTTGACATTAATGAACTGTCTGGTGGTGCCAAGATTAACAAAATATTCCACGAGCGTTTTCCATACGAACTTGTTAAGGTTCGATCATCAGACTTATACAATAGCTAAAAGTTAGACATGCTTTTGCCACAAGCTGTTGTACTACAAATAAAAAACTCTGCCAATGCTGAAACTGTATAGATCTTACGTTTTAACTTAAAGTTGGGTACCCATTTAAGTGTAAGTAATACTTTAAAATGCATCTATTATTGTAGTTTTGATTTGTTCAGATATATGATATTACATTTGAGGAAATGTAATGCTGCCCAAGTACTAAAATTCGCAATGGATTTTGCGTTTACCTTGAAGTTGTTACGGCTTCCAGTCGAAAAATCTGGAGTTCAAATTCTATGAAAGCGCTTTTGGTATTCGCTAGAAAGGGCATCCAGAATTTAAAGTGCGACGATGCTCCAGCAAAAAGTCTGAGTCAAGGTCGAGTGTGTAGTGGTAGACATACATTGAATTAACGCGTCTGGGCCTGTGAAACGTGGGAAAAAATGACGTAAAATTGACTTTTTTAAAGTTTATCTTGAAGTATATAGAATTTGAAGCTAGATTTTTGAATAATTTAATAATAACATTTTTGAATAATTATACGCTTTGGGCTTTACATCATGCAAATGGCTGTGGTTTTAGTTTAAATTATTCTAGCTTACGGTTACTATGGTAGAGCTATTATGCTTCAGCGATAGGCACGAGACAAGATTGAAGATGGCTGCGATGCTTTTTAACTTTGGGGCAGATGGTTCGCACTATGTTGTTTCACGATACTTTCATCCGCGCACCAACTACATTGGCTGAAAAATAGCCGTAAAATCAAATTAAACGTTAGGAAACGTAACAGATTTATACTTCATTAGCTTGAGATTTATTGTAAAATTAGGAACAAACGGGAAAATAATTTTGCTGGTGCAAGATTATGGGAGGTTTACAAATAGCTCTAAATTGAATCATTTTATGTGCAGCGTATAAAATTTTCTGATAGTTGGCCTGTTTATGGTGCAGCGAAATAAGCGTTTTAGAACTTCAAACCAATACTTATCAGACTTTAAAATTAGGTAATAGGCTATTAGCATGAATGCTCAGCAATACCTTTTAAATGATTTAAAGATCCCTGGCTCTGGTCTTTATTTGAAAAGACGCGAGTCTGAGCTAGACTAGAGCCAAAATTGCTATCTACGCCGGGGTCCTAACCGAATCTTATTATAAACAAAAGTACAGTTTCGAAATTATGGATACATGCAGTGGTAAACAGTGCGTAATTTAAAATAGTAAAGCTTGTAAACTAGGTACTAGTGCAGCAAAATTTTAGGCAGTTTAATTACGCACTTTATACGCACTACAAACCTTATACAGTGCGTACCTTGTCACAAGTAGAAACTTAGCTCTGGTCTGCAGTGTCAAAACTTTTTTTCCTTTATCAATAGCTTCGCATGTCTCGAACCCGTCTTAAGGACCGTTCCATTAATTACCGAAGATTTTAAAAATCGTATGGCTTCATATTTATCCCGGTCATGAAAAATATGCTTGGTACTGGTATCATAAGCCTTTTTCCATAAGCTTGTTTTCATTACTGTTTTCGTCAAATCACCAAGATAGATAGGATTGGTGTGGTTGTCATGTCAACTTGTCGATCCAACTCTGAAAGCTTGCTGATGAAAAAAGGCTACAAGCTTGCTCTTTTATAGTTGCAGTGCCTGTGTTTGCATGCTTTTATGCTTGTTGTAAATACGTGGCTTTTATGTAGATGGAGTTTGATGAGCAGTCCATGAGAAGGGAAATCTCAGTTGTGATCCAAAACATTCATGGTGTCCGTAGCGGTTTGTTCACACCCGACACAGCTTTCGAGGAAATTGTTAAAACTCAAATCAAGAAGTTAAAAGTAGGTTATTGGCTGGCTGATTAATCTGCAACTTTGATTATCGCAAAAAAATATATGATGAACATGCTATTTTTCAAAACTAAAAAGTTTAAGAAAACAGAACATCTACTGATTTCGCTTCGGCTTCATTTTCTACAGCCATTCTCAATGCATCAAAATGGATTGAGAATGAGTTCATGTCGAAAGTCACTGGCACATAACTGGTGGTAGTAGAGGTGGCCGATCTTTCTAAGACATATTTGTTGAGCTATCATTGCGTGAAGCAAGAGAGTGTATTTGTGAAATCTGCGGCCCACAAAGTGATGTGGTTTTTGAGCCTGTGCCCCAAGATATATCGCCAAAAAAAATTACGGTTTCCGTTGTGAAAAGTCTGTCCGTTTGAAGTTAATTGCCAATCAAAAGGTCTTCATCTTGGAAAAGCTGCACTGTCCTACGGTCAAACCCAGTTGCGTTCTATTGGCCCTTCTGTAGAAAAAATTGACCACCGCCGTATAAAGAGGTAAGTGAATACCAGTTGAAATCGAGATGATGTATGTACTGGCATTGCAAATTTGAACTAGACATTTTTGGCCTCCTAAAATTTGAGACTTCGGCGCCTTTACCTTCAGTGCTTGTTTTTTGTGTCATGTTTGCATTGAAATTAAATGCGTTTCAGACACCAGCTGTTAAATGTGTGGATATGGTAGCTGGTGAAATGATGAACGTGTTAAGAAAATGTAGTGAAAAAGTAAGTTTAGTATTCTTTTTATTCAAGTTTGTTCTATTATTATCAGTAGACTTTATTTTTTCAATTTTTCACATAGTTCCTTGTATCATGTTTAAGGCTTGATTGCTGCTGTAATGAATCAGCTTTTTTTAAAATGAAGTTTGAGTTGATCGATTTAGATGTGCATGACTCTTCAGTCTGGTAAATGGCAATGTTTCTTGCTCTTTTTTTGTTTTTTTTCCATAAAGAAGGAGGATGCCCTGAATCGAGCAAAGTGGAAAAATGGAATGAAAGCCATTGCAGAAGGACTGGGGTAAATCTGGCTATCTCCGCTAAGGGGACAACACCTTATAAAAACAGAATAATTACTATTATTACTACATGATAAGTGCTTGAATTACTCTGAGTACTTGTTGTAAGTCGCATGCTATGTGACGCTTACAAATTACCTATACGGAATAGGCTTACTGTTTCAAATGCGCTTGTGGAATTAACGTAGCAAAATCGTTCGACCGTTGTATTATAAGCTGTGCTTACTATTGCGTGCTACCACTTAATAGTTACCTTATTGAAGCGCCGTTTCATGGAAAAGTGAGATTCGTTGACAAGGCAGTTGTACGCGATATGACTCTTACTTGCATTCATAGGGTTGTGAGTTCCAGGATTGTCCGTTGCTTATATTATAGTAGGAACTCTGTACCGTTACTTTTTGCCATTGTGTACTTCGAAGCAGGTGTAGTAGGCAAACGTTTTTTAATGTGTGCAAGGCTTTTTCATGACCAAGGGAAAAATACGCATCTGAACTTAACTCAATGCTCACCACACATAGCGGTGCCTTATTAGTAGGTCTTTATTTTAAAGTGACAGGAAGGGAAACTTAAGGAAGTGACGCGATATGCGTGATTGCATTCAAAATACATATGGCTCTTTTTTACCAACTTACGGCTACTGTGTATCGTTTTTCATTACAAAGCTACTGGTCAGTTGACGGAAACTTTATTACTCGGCCAAGCAGTAAGCAATGATTCTTCAGGTACAACTCCGATATTCTGTGACTTACGACATTGATTTTAAAGAGGCATACATTGACAATGAGATCTAAGCTTTAATTTGAACGCGTGTTGTTTTAGATGAGCCGCTATCCGATGCTTAGAGATGAAACTGATCGGATCGTTTCTACTGACCTGCGAGAAAAAGAGAGTGCTACGAAAGACCAGGTAGTATCACTATTTTATTGCAATGTTGCATGGACGGTTAAATTTAAGTGTTTAGTTTTGTTCATACCTGTACAATAGTCCATTTCCAGTGATGCTTAAATCAATTAGTGAATTCCGACGTATGCATTGCTAATGTGGCTTTAATCATTGTTGAGTAGATTGTTGTAATTTTGATGGTCATTTCGCATATACTACCATTAAAGAACTCGTTTTTTCAGGTTTGCAAACTCATTGATTTTGAGTTGTCTTACATCAATACAAATCATGATGATTTCATCGGTTTTGCTAAGTGGGTTATTTGTATTATTGATAATACAGGCTATGTCAATTAGCTAATGCTTATGCTGTTATTACGTCGACGTTAGTACAATACGAATAGATATATCTTACCACAAATTGATTTTGTTTTTTCAAGAGATTTATTTATTGTAAATTTGCCATTTAATTCATTTCAATTTGTGTAGTTTTTGCTTGCCAACGTAGGGTCGATTTCCTTCATTTGAGAGTAGCGGATCTCTTGATGTCATGTTGTGTTTATCCTTCCTCTTTTTTGGAATGGATGTTCAACACGAAAAGTTTATCGAGGTTGACGTCGCAAACCCAATTAAGATCAGACTTAAAAAGATAGCGGCAGTCCATTTCGTACTAATCAAAAATAAAAATTGCAGACTGATAGCCCCACCCCCGAGGCCGGCTGCCAATGGTGGGTACTCAAGACTCGCCTTTACATTGTGCCGGGTAAACTGCTTCACTACAGAACTTACTTGATTGCAAGCCTTATGTGACGGTGTCAAAAATTAATGCAAGCCACGCTTGGTTTTAGCCACACTCGCATGTGATAATATTCAGCCTGTTCCATGTGTGTCACTACAGTTGTCTCTCCTTGACATTTTATCACTGTGTTAACACAACTGCATTTGCCATTATTCATAAAGTAGTTTTATTTCGCGATTTACAGTCATTTACTGCGCTAATCCTTAGACGTGAACGTGAGAGACGTATGATAGAGGGTCAGAAAAAGTGTTTAATTCTGGGTACAAAATGAATATGGGACTAAAAACGGTATAATCCGGGGCATAGAATCACATAAATTCGGTGTTTTAACGAGGCAAAGTGCGGGTACCTTATTTTATTACAGGCCTGTTCAGACGAAGTTACCTTACAGAATTCACTTTATTACCTGTAGTATTCTAACTTTAGGGAACTCTTTTGTGATCGTTTGCAGTACTGTCGAAAAAAATCAGGCTATCCATTTCTATTGAGCCATGGTCACTGCGTTAATGCTCCTTGGGATGACAGTTGACATCATTTTACAGTTCTAAACAGCAAGCTAAGCATTTTGTTGTTGTTACCCCTCCTCTTCCTCGGAATGGAGTTTCGGCAATTCAGGTTCATGCCGTCAACCTAATTGAAATTAGGCTAGGGGAAAGATCGCTGCCCATTTCAAACCAGTCATGAGTGACTGGTAGCCCCACTACCAATAAGGCCGACTGCCACTGGTGGGTACCCAAGAGTTGTCTTTTACGACATGCTGGGTTAGCAACTTCACAATTGTAACCGGGTGAAGTATGGGTAAGTCTCATGTCTGCCACATGAAGATGGAGGCGTCCCGTTAAATGTCTTGCCCTAGGACACAACAAGCAAGCTTGCCGGCTTGTTCTCCACACTATCCCTTTTTATGCTAAGCGCCAAGCAGGGAAGCTGTGAATACCATTTTTTAATGTCTTTTGGTATGACTCGACTTAGGGAATGAAACTAAGGTCTACCGACTGCGAAGCGGACGCTCTAACCACTACACCATCGCGCCCGTAGCTAAGCATTTTCGTTTGTTTTATTATTACGTTAGCTCACCTCGTATTTAGGTAGCAATGAAACAGGCTAAAGTGCTTGGCTAGCTCTTTGAAGGTGTAAACTGGTCTTTATTTCCAAGTAATTGTCAACTAACTGGTCTTGACTTTGCGTTGTGATTCAATTATTTGCCTTTCTAGACAAACAAGCATTTGTATTATTTTTGTTTTTACTAGTTACTACGTGTAGGTGTGACGTTTGCTATTGTTTTGTTGGAATGCCAATCAATCATCTCGTTGCGTTGATGTAGCTCACATGTAATTAGTCACTGGGGTTGAGTATTATGATCTTGTTAATTACGAAAGACGCTCAGTAAATTTTTTATGGCAAAGTGCTGCGTTGTGAAATGGCTGTTATATATTGCATCTCAAGTATTGGTGTTAACCAGAACTCAGTGTACACAATGGTTGAGTGAAATTACGCCATTTGATGCCTGTTTGAAGGTTAAAAGTGTACTTTGTGGCTTGGGTTCATTTCTCTTTTGACTTTTCCATAAGTAAACATGCCATTCAAGGTGTTGGTTGCTGAGAATTTGCAGTAATCGTTCCATGCATACCTTGATTTTGAATCTAACTTTGGCGTTTTATTTGTGCAGTGCATCTCAAAAAGGAGTTGACAGAGGAACTAAAAAGAAGTCTCTTGGAAATCAAGTAAGAAATTAGGTTGTACAAAGGTCTTACAGTATGTTAATAGCTGCTTTAGGGCAAGGTTTTTGTTGATGATATGGAATGTTTGCAAATGTGAATGATCCGAAGAATAATTGTTTTAGTGGAAATTTATAGCATATTTCTAGTTCAAGTTATGCAAGTCGTTTTTGCTTTGTATTTTTTGACCTTAAGTTAGTGTATTGATTAAATTGTTAAATCGATATTTACTTTACGACTTTGCGTAGCACAACGCTGTTGAGAGTTGGTACTGTTGCACTGGCGTAAGTAGATAATGGATAACAACTTTTGAAGACTTGGACAAAGTGCTTCTTAGTCGGTAAAGTTCGTCGTCGTCGTCGTTTGAGCTATGGTGCTGTGCGTTATGCAGCGAGATGTTACTGCGTTAGTGCTCACGCTCTGTTTGCGAGTCTTCAGTTAGACTGGGCCACCACGACGGGCAGACTGCTTAATCCCCACCACCTGTCTGCCACATGAAGATGGAGGCGTCCCGTTAAATGTCTTGCCCTAGGACACAACAAGCAAGCTTGCCGGTTTGTTCTCTACACTATCCCTTTTGTGCTGAGCGCCAAGCAGGGAAGCTGTGAATACCATTTTTTAAAGTCTTTTGGTATGACTCGACTTGGGAAATGAACCTACGGTCTACCGACTGCGAAGCGGACGCTCTAACCATGACGCCAGTGCCAGCGATGGCGTAGTGGTTAGAGCAGTCTACCAGTCGTGGTGGCCCAGTCTAACTGAAGACTCGCTAACTGAGCATGAGCACTTACGGAGTGTATGTACATCTCGCTGCATAACGATCTGCACGATAGCTCAAACGACAACGACGCCAGTAAAGTTGATATTTTTTGAGGTAACCGAAGGATTTAGTTAAATACCGGTTTTCGTAGTTTATATTTTACATTGTAATTTGCAGTTATCACAAGGGACGTAATGACATCACCACATATTGCATGTATATAGGCAAAAAAGGAAGTGTTGGATATACTAAAGCAATATCTGTTTGTCACCATGCATTTATTACGCCACTTAAATTTCTTTTCAATGTTGCGTTTATTATCCGGCTCAGTAGGTAACTTCATTTTGTCGTTATCTTAAAATAATGGTGCAGGTTTAATTGGTAGTTCGAAAATTTAATTTTTTACCGGTATTTACATCTGAATTGATTGGAGTATTGAGCAAGATCTTCACTGTAATCCGTACTCTGCCAACATTTACTGGAAAACTCTTTTGCCCAGTGTAAATCGCCTTGGGTCATGGCTGCCATTATTGAGGTGACTTAGTGACATAATTTCGACTCGACTCTATCTTGAGGTGTTGATGCAAGTCGAATGTGGAAAAAAGTGTCTAGGTCTTGCCAGTAGTTAACACAGTGGACACTGTACAAGCTGACACTCAAATGTATTTGTTTATTCTCACCACAGCCCGTTCTTTTGACCGAATGAAAACAGAAATTTTTCACAAGGTAACAAAGCGTGGATTGTAAAAGCAAAAATGATCTTTGGTGATTCAGTTTAATGGTGCCCAACCGTTGCACCTTTGTAGAAAACTTTTCCGGTTTTATTTGTTGTGAAGTCAGTTAGCAACTATTATTTTTGGTTCAGTGACTTTATTTTTGGTATCTACAGGTGTTGTTTGCCTTTTAAAGCTTTAAGATTGTGCTTTAGACCAAGGTCTGAGCCATTACGAGTATGTTTAGTATGCTGGCAGAAGTTGGCCATAGTAACTAAAAATTAAGCTTTGAATGGTGGCAGTCCGGTCTAGACTATCAGATCAACAGTGCTGTCCACTTTTAATAATTGTTTGCTTCGCTGTGCCTTATCAAAAAAGCATTTTGATGGTTGATAGTAATTTCTTATTAGACTGTAAATCAGTTTTTCTTATTTGTGCCAATCACACATTTCATAAGTCATTTTTAGACCCCAACATTTGACACCCATTAGTGTCATGTCGTTGTTGTTGTTATTAGCCGACCCCTTCCAAGGGATGGTGGCATGGCGGAAGACTATGAAACCCCAGAAGCCGGGCATCTCTCCAGGGCCTGGACCAGAGGTCGTAGACAGACAGACAGTCGCCAAAGAGCGAGCGGTGCAAAGAGTCAGTAGCTGGGCAGTGCAGAATGAAATGAGAGGTGTTCTGGGACGAGTGTCTGCAGGCGCTGCATGAAGGATTCTCGATTCTGCCAATCGCAGAAAGGTAAGAGCTTAACAGTAGGCTGTATTCGTTGCAGTGAAGACGAGAGAGAACACAGCAAGCATGACGAGGGAGCACAAGTTCCTCGGTGGAAATCGAGGGAATCTGCGTGTCGAAGAATTTATATGAGACAGTATGCCCCCATTCCAACAAAAGAAAAGAGTGGATACGAGAGAGACCACAAGGGATTGCAGAGGGCACGAGTAGCGCTCCCCACCTGGCCAGCTTATCAGCCGCGTCGTTTCCCGGGAGAAGCGAATATCCGGGAACCCATTGTAGCCTGATAGAAGAGGAGGAGAGAAAAGACTGTTTCTACCAGATTTTCCAGAAAGATTGAGGTAAAAGGAAAGCGCCAAATCCACGCCCTGCACCAATCAACAGCCACCTCAACCTGGTGGTGCGGTCCCGACCCCGTATGGATTGGGTCGAAATGGCTGTTGGCCTTCTCAAGGGTCCCAGTTACCCCGGGCACTCCCCTCACACTAGTGTTAACGCAATCCAACATTACCAACTTTGAGCAGTGATCATCTGCTACAGTAATGGCTCATCTTACGATAATGACCTTTACTATAAATTGCTTAACGTATTTGTTTCAGTAGCGATAACGATGAACTATTGGCATATTATGTACTTTAAAGTCGTCTTGCTTAAGTTATGATCTAAATAGGCGGCCTGGTTATTTAATATTTGCGATTAATGCAGATGTAGTCGTATTGTAACTTTAGTAGTGCTTGCTGTTTGATGGCTGTATCAAGTTTTGAACACACGCTGCTATGTAATCCAAACCTCATCGTGTTACCAATGATGAACGCGAATAAAGCTGTCAAACTACTAATAATAATGTTTTGATTGTTGATTTCATTATTTTTATCAAGAAGACGATTGTACCAGCCCTTCAGAGAATTTTCAAAGGTTTTACAATTCTCTTTATTCCCAAAGCGTGACCATTTGATGTAGTTTCAAAGGCAAAGCCACGTGCTTTCTTTTTTGTTTTGTTATTCATGGCATTGTTGTCTTGAAGTCTTTCCGTATTAACCAAGATTCATTTGAAGCTTTATCTAATTACTATTTATCAAGCGTTTGTGTTACAATTTACTGATGCTTTCTGGTTGACTGTTGCTAACCACACATTCATGTTGCGAATGAGAAACAAATATCTGTTTAAATTGAAATGAACTTTCACATATATTAATTGGCTGCTTCTTGATAAACTGCGTAGCGTTTTCCAGGTGTTTGTACCCGTACACTTTGGCATAAGAAAGCAAAAAAATTGATAACATGAAGTAAGGGCGGTTAGGAAAAGCTATTTTTTGGAATGGCGTAGCGTTTATGGTTTCATTTGTGCTCTATTTGGTAAGCTTTTCAATCGAAACTGATGTGCCTGTTGCTGAAACATCAAATTGACACCAGTTGACTTTGCCTACAAAGTCCTTGTCGCCGCAACAAGAAACTTGGGAAGGGAGTTAACCGAATAGAACAGTTCGATTTTATGTTTAAAAGTTAGCTTCAATTGTTGACCGGCTCGATGTCGTAGTGGTTAGAGCGTCCGCTTCGCAGTCGGTAGACCGTAGGTTCATTTCCCAAGTCGAGTCATACCAAAAGACTTTAAAAAATGGTATTCACAGCTTTCCTGCTTGGCGCTCAGCACAAAAGGGATAGTGTAGAGAACAAACCGGCAAGCTTGCTTGTTGTGTCCTAGGGCAAGACATTTAACGGGACGCCTCCATCTTCATGTGGCAGACAGGTGGTGGGGCCAAGCAATCTACCCAGTCGTGGTGGCCCAGTCTAACTGAAGACTCGCAAACAGAGCGTGAGCACTAACGCAGTGTGGCCTATATATACATCTTTCTGTATAAAGCTCACAAGAAATAGCTAATACGACGAAGAAGAACTTTAGTTGCAAATAGAGCGCGGCAGTAGACCTTTTTAAAGCCAATCTAAACAACGAGTGGAAAAGTCAAGTTCAAATCAATTGCCTTTTGTTGTACATGACACCGTGAAGTTGCGATCCAAATCATTTTCACGTTTCTATTTCGTAGTTTTTAATACTCTAAAATTTCATCAGTTCTCAATACTTTGCACAGGCAACCCATTTTACATGCATTCAATATTTTCTTCCAACTTGGTTACAACTTCAACGTTGTGACCCAACTTGTTGATCATATACACTTGCAGAAGCGATTGTGACAGTGGTCTGTTAAACTACCCTTGATGCAGTATGTCGTATTGGTAGAGGCGTGCTTTGAGATTATAAAAGAGCTTTTCTTTTTCTTCAAAGCAATAGCGCTATGTTGTTTACTGCTTATTTTGCGTTTTAGATCATTCGCAAAGGATGGCTGACCATGCACAATATCAGTTTTATCAAGGGAAGCTCGAAAGAATTCTGGTTCACTCTCAGTGCCGAAAGTCTGCAATGGTACAAAGACGAAGAGGTACCGAGAAAAGAATAGTTAATACTGTTGAAGCGTTATTTGCAGGGTGCTTAATACTGTATTTTTTCTATATCTTTCAGTGGTAGAATCTGTGCGATGTGCTTTATTTTGTTAGGAACAAGGCTAGGTCCGCTCAAAAGTATATACTAACTTTGGAAGTTACAAATAGTTTGTTGGCTGTTAAAAAACTAGGAAATTAACACTCTATACTTCTTATGCAATCCCATTTTTAAAAATGGCTGGAAGGCTATCTCCAAAATCAGCTCTGCCGACGACAATGTAATATTTGCTACCAAATTATTAATTCATAATTTACCACGCTGCATTCATGGAAACAGCATCCCTTGTTAATCTGTCTTGCTGTAGCGAAGCAGTAAAGCGATCTCAAGCAACAAGACGAGACAGATATTAGCCTTTTGCTGGATACATGGAGATAGGAAGAGCGATTGTTTTGCGTTTGGTGTAAATTGGCTATGCTTTGTGATTGCAGGAGAAAGACAAGAAGTTTGTGTTAGGACTAGATGGCATTAGAATGCGGGATTTGGAAAAGGGATTTATGACTGCAAAACATGGATTTGCTCTGTTTAGCACCGAGCAGAGGAACGTCTACAAAGATTACAGGTCTGTAGAGCTTGAAATGAAATAAAACAAGTATTGTTGACTGACATTGGAATGCGCAAATTGCAGTTTATAGCTTTATGCCTTTGTTTTGACAAAATTTTTAATTTAATGTAGTGAATCAAAATGGTAAAAGCAGCTGGTTTGTGATGTACAACTGTTTGGTACATTGGAAAAACTTTACAGCTAACTTATGCAATGGTGTTGTGGTTCGTATTTCACAGTTAATGATTAAATCGCGCTCAGTAACAATTTCTGCTAGTGAAAGGCGTGAGTGACAAAAAACAAACATAACGAAGTGATGGGTTTCACTTTACTAGCTACTGTTATCACTATTTTGAGCTAGTAGTATCGTCTTAGCTTATCTGAAAACAACTGTCCCAAGGTTATTTTATACTGACAAGTTAATTTTCGTATTTTTCGACATAAACTATTTCGATTTTACGGAAAACCAGAAACTGTTGCTATATTGCCGCTCCGTACCTAATGATGTGCTATAAAACTGTCTGCTCATTGGTCGATCACTCTGACTTTCTGTTATTAACAAAGTAATTGCAGTCTATTTTAGAAATCTACATACTCTACAAAGCTAGCACTTGCACTTAATACTTACCTGTATGAGCGTTAACTTAGTGTCTATGCCTTAACATTTTAATGTAATTTGGTTCCGTAATTATAAAAAGTTTCTTTTAATGTAGTGTCCTTGTGCTTTTTGAAAAAGACGTTAAGTGCTTGAAAAGCATTTTGCGTTTCATTAGCGGCATCTCACTTCGTTTTAATCATTTAGTGTATTTGTAAATATTTTTTCGCGTGATAATGTGAATGTCACATCACTTTTAACGTAAACTGTATAAAAGTTGGGGGAGAGCGGTTAGGGTTGATTGTATTTTTTATTTTTGATGTGTTAGGTATTAAGGATCAAGAATGGCTCGTGTGGGTTTTGTACTGGAACTAGCTGACTGCCGACGTGTTGTTGTTGTTGTTACCCGACCCCTTCGGAGGGATGAGGGCATGGTGGAAGACCATGGAGCCCCAGAAGCTAGGCAACTCTCCATGAGCTGGACCAGGATGTAGAGAGACCAAAAAGTGTGCGGCCCAAAGAGTTGGTAGCTGGACAGTGCAGAATGATGAGAGGTGCCATGGGTCAGATAGCTACAGGCGCTGGCTGAAGGATTCCCAGTTCTGCCAATTTTAGAGAGACAAGAGTTTAACAGACGGCTGTGTCCGTTGCAGTGTAGACGAGAGAGAACACAGCGAGGTCATGAGGAAGCACAAGTTCCTCTGTGGACATCGAGGGGGATTATGCGTCGAAGAGTTTAGAAGAGACAGGGCATCTCCAGTTTAAGAAAAGAGAAGAGTGGATATGACAGGTTAGAGGAGAGAGACTATGCGGGACTGCAGAAGGGAGAAGTAGCACTCTCAGTACACGGGACTGCAGAAGGGAAAAGTAACACTCTCAGTACACGGGACTGCAGAAGGGAAAAGTAGCAATTTCCCCCTGGCTGACTCGTAAGCTGCATTGTTTGCTGGAAAAAAAATGAGTATCTGGAGATCCATTTTAGCCTGATAATAAAGGAGGAGAGAAAAGACGATTCCTGCCAGATTTGCGAGAGAGTTTGAGGTAAAGGGAAAGACGACCGAGCGGACAGTGTGTTGAGGACAGAGCGAGAGTTTGAGAGGAAGATAAGTGGCAAACTTTTTGTGCTGGCGAGACCAGCAAAGAGCGTGCAAAATGGCGCAGGCTTCAGCGGAAAAACTTGAACAAACTGGGCTTGCCAAAAAGGAAAGGGTGGCCTCAGCACCACAAAGAGACCAGTTTGCAAGGACGCCAGAGCCGCCTTTGCCAAAAGGAAAAAGAAAACAGAGCTATCAGTCCAGATCACCAGGTTGTGAGGTGGCAGAAAGACAAGGTGAGCGAGAGTCGCATTTTGGCAAGAAAGAAAAGGGTCAGAGCGGAAGCATGGAGAGGAAAGAGTCTGCTTCACAGTAAAAGATGGTCGTTTCCAAGGAGGAGAGGAAAGGAAAACAAAGAGAATTTCCCTAGAAGAAGTAGGAGAGAGCATGAGCAGGTGAGTAGACTCAAAATTTTTCCAGGAAGAAGTGGAGAGTCATGGTTTCACTCCAAGTCTGGCCAAACCTGAAATGGGTAAGGAGATTGGGAGACAAAGGGCCTGTTCATAAGGACACTGGGCAAAATGAGTCGAAGTGACTCGTAGGGGAAGTAGAGATGCCTCAGAGGGGAAAAGTGGGATAGGGGAGGACGAGAGGCAGCCGCTGATGGCACAAATAGCTGCTAGGTGAAGGCTTTCAAACCGGATAACGTTGGTAACGTTAAAAAAAGGAACCATTCTGATGAAGCATAAGTGAGAAGGGGCCAAAGAAAATCTTTGTACAAAAGAGAGAGGGAGTATTTAGAGGAGCTCCATGAGGAAGTAGAGATACAGCACAAGGCCTTGAGATGAGAGAAAAACTTGGCAGTCAGCGGAGATACATGTTTAGAAAAGGAAAGAGTGCAGTTGAAAGTGACCCCAAGAAAAGTTGAAGTGGGATTAAAGTGGAGGGGAAACTTCAATAAAAAAAGGTGGTAGGGCCTGAGGCTGCCTTGATGGGGATCCACCTAGAAAAAGAAGGCCTCGCATTTGCTTGTATTGAGAGGAAGACACCAGCTCTCAGACCACAGCAGCAGGGACCAAGGGAAAGGAGGACCAAATGGCCAGATCGTGAGCATAAAAAGAGCATCTGACGGTGGAAGGTAAAGACAAAGGGAGATCATAAATAAAAAGAGAAAAAAGAACAAGGCCAAGAATGGATCCTCGACGGAGTTAGAGAGGTGAAGTAGAGAGTTTTGAAAAGAATAGTCCCGACCTGAGGAAAAGGATTGTCGCATAAATAGAGTTTTATTTCTATCTCAGCTGTAATTTTTTTTTAATTGAGGCGACTAATAGTATCACTCGGTTAATCAGTTCTGACAGCTACTTAACAGCTAGGTGATTTCTATTAGTACCTTACCACAATACCTTAAACCAAGCACTTCTTGGTTTAAGGTATTATGGTTAGGTACTTATAGAATACATCAAGACTAAAATTCCTTCACTTGTCTATCACACAAGACCATTGTACTCTAATATCAAGGCAGAAAAAACTATATCAATCAATTCACCGCTTGGTTCTTGTCTCGCTAATATTCCACAACAATATTCACAGCTAACCACCACAGAATAATACGCTATCCCTCTCTATACTACTCTACACTCTCTCCCTCACTCTTCACTCTCTCTACTTTTTGCGTGTGTAAAAAATCTCGTCGCCTTAAATATGTGAATGGGATGCAATCTAGAAAAATCAAGAACGGCATCATATGACAAAAAAGCACCCGCTAATAAATTACGTTATTTCGGCAATCGAAAACTTTCGAGAATGAGAAGTGTGTTCTAGATCAGGGGTCGGCAACCTTTTGAACGCAGTGTGCCAGTTTACGAATAATATCAAGATGTAAGCAGCTTCGCGTGCCCAACATTTTTATGTGTTTGGTTTGCACAGTCAACGATGTGAATAGCAAACGGATAAGAAACAAATTTGTTTATTAATTTTATTGGATAAGGTCGAATACAGTGAAAAGACTCTTTTTAATGAAACTACAGACAGACTCCTTGTCCTTGCTTTTCCTTGCTCAGCTCAGTAATATTGGACTAAATTTAGATACGCTCAGTTGAACACACAATTTTCATTGATCTTCCGTAAGTCGGCTGCGATGGGCACTGAGAATAAACTTCATTTGGGAAAATATTTGTTCACACAAATAAGTGGCTTGAAATGCAGACAGCAAAACTATTGCCATCTTCTTCAGACAGCTAAATTTCTCCTGCAAAGATTTCCAACGTGGTAAAATGTTTTTTTGCTTGTTTTCAATCGTTTCCCGCGATTTCCGCAAATCAACAAATTTCGATGTCCACAATAAAGAGGCTTTGAAATCGATCAGCTGCAACTGGAAGTCTTCAATATCCATCCATTCAAATGCACATAAGTTCAAGTCTTCGCTGCTCACGGGCTTGATGAGAAAAGAAACCAATGAACCAAAATGTTGAAAATCTTGAAATCTGGTGCGAAATTGAGACGTTGAACCCCTAATGTACATATCAATTTTAACCGAATTAACTTGGTAATCCACTGAGAAAGCCTTCAGGTGTTCAAAGTAGCGAAAAGTGGCGATTCGGATGTCCTGTGTGTAGACATCCAGTTTAGATGCAAATCCTTTGCATACCTCAAAAAGACACATCACTGTTTTTCCTATACCTTGCAGATGAAGATTAAGTGCGTTAAGGTGCGTGGTGATGTCCGCAAGAAACATCAGTTTTACAAGCCACTTTTCATCCTCCAGTTCGGGGTCGGCCTTTCCTTGTCCCCTGAAAAAGACTCTTATCTCGATTAGACATTCGACGAACCTCAAGAGAATCTTACCGCAACTTAACCATCTGACACTGCAGTGCAGCAGCACATCATGGTATGCACTTTCCATCTCTTCAAGCAAAACTGTCTGTGAGTTGTAGCAGAGTGTGCGACAAAGAAACACAGTGTTTTCGTAACTGTTTTAGTATTAGGCGTGTCTACACCAAAATTTTTCATTCTTGCTGCGTATCGCATCTTTGTTTACTCTAATTTGTTTGTGCTAATGGGAAATCGCATAAACTGGATTGTCTTGAGCCAATTTTTTCGCTTTCACAGCGAACCAGTTGTGAGTGTCATTGGCAGAACCACAACAGACATCGCCGATATAGAAATTGTCAAGTGAATTGCATGCTTGCCAAATTTTAGGGCTGTTGATTTCGTGCAGTGCAGACAGTTTGAGCTTGGGAGTGCGCCGCGCACGCTTAAAGGGTAGATTTCGCATGTGCGTCAAGTCACTTGGCGTGCCATAAAAAATCCTCTCGCGTGCCATCTGTGGCACGCGTGCCAGGGGTTGCCGACCCCTGTTCTAGATCAATCTCAAACGTAAACGTATGATCTACCATTGTAACGTCATATAGACGGCATGTTACGATACAAATCTTAATTCGAAAGAAAAAAGGGTTTGCAAAAACATTCGAGATATAAAAGCAAGTTTAGATTCGAGACAATTCTAGATTCATAAATAAAGTAATTACAGCAGAACGAAAGCAATAAATCACTAAGGCTATACATACAATACCTATTCTAACAAAGCAAATTTACTTATTCGTGACAATGATGATGCCACCACTGGTATACAGGTCGTCAGGAGAAAGGATGCCAGACTGTGAGTGAGTGCGATCATATTGTAGAGCAGAGGGTCCAGGGATCCAGACAGAGGAAGACGAGTTGAGGTTGGATTCCTAGATACAGATGAGATCTAGAGCATGGAGCGAGATAAAGTAGAGAAGTTCAGCACTTCTGGCTTGAAGACCTCCAGCATTCCATTGAAGAACCCTGACTCCCTGAGTTAGTCAGGGGAGGAGGTGGGAGCTGGAAGGTAGAACAGCCAGAAGCATAAGGGGGTGGGGAAGGTGCAGAGATAGGAGATATGAAGTGGACAGAAGGAAAATAGAATGTTTGTAGATGAGGGTAGTGTGGGGGTACTGCATTGGCAGAGGGGAGCTAGAAGGGACAGACTGAACAGAGGAGGTGTGCGTGCTTGAAGGCCAGAAAGAACCAATTGAACAGTGCAGTATATGTGATGGGGAACCCAAGGAATAAGAAGTTACAGTGTTGGATGGTTTAAGACCCCGGGAGAAGCAGAGATGCAACAAAGAGGCAGCTCCTCAAGTGGGAGCTGCCTAGAGCATTGAATTTGGAAAGGAGTGCAGTGAGCATCTTAGATAGTCCCATTAGAGCAGGGGCAGCATTGCACTGACCTATACCTCCAGGTCACATTTGCAGCACACATTGAGCAGGGAAAGACGAGGACAAGGTTAGGATAAATGTTGCCGCTCATCGGAAGGACAAGGAGAATAAGAATACGGGCAAGAAAGATGCAGAAGAGAAGAGACAGGTAACTGATTTTAGAGAGACTGAGTGCAACCATTCTACAGTTGTTCAAAGGGCAGCACGTCAAAATAATGATTGGATGTGGGGAGTGTCCGGGTTACATGGGACCCTCGGGAAGGCCAACAGCCATTTTGACCTGCCCCAAACGGAGTCGGGACTGCATCACCACGTTGAACTGGATCTTAATTGGTGCTGCCGGCGTCGCCTGCAGAACCTTCATCATTAAAGTTGGGGTTTAGAATATTGGTTTAGCTGGCTTCATCCAATGGATAGTTTTGAGAACAGCAACGGAAAGTTAATACTTTATTGACATAGCTGATTCTCTTTCAAAAATCTAAAGTATGGTTTTTGTAAAGAAATCAAATAAAAACAACATGATCGGGTTTTATACATTGGTGCAATTTTTTTTGCAATATGTTTGGAGTCTCGGAAACGTCTTTTATGCCCTGTTTTCAATATAGGTGTACTTAAGATATCTGACTTGTTCGCTACTGATACAGCCTACAATGTTACAGACTTTTACCCTTTCATTTCATGAAGTACATGGAAGCAAAAATCTGAAGTTGTGGTAGGATGACAACATGACTGATCTGTAATGTATATTTGGGAAAAGTCAATTAAATGTTAGGTCCATTACTTGAAGACGTTTTCATTACTGTAGGCCTATTTGTATGACCTAAAGCTTGTGCCTGCGCGTATGTTGGTTGGGTCCTGGCATAAACCCAGCCAGGCAAAGAGCAAACTAACCCGAAGTCAAGTACTTACATTTAAGTTTTTTCAATAGCAGGACCCCATCAGTGATTACTAGGTCAGGAGTATCGATTCAGACGGGTGCGCCGGTTTCATCCTGTGGGAGTTGTGACAATAACAATAAAAAATTAATGTTTTTTTGGCATAGCGAATTCTCGTTCCAAACTCAAAAGTAACTATTTTTTATGGGGAGTCGAGTAGGCAAACATAACGTAAAGTTTCACATAGCTGGTTTATTCTTTGCTTAAGATTTTCCAGTCCCTGGGACCTTGCCCAGTTTCAAGTCTTTACTTGCTCAGTTTCCAGCAAAGGCGCATTTTGGAACCGGACTTGCTGGCTATTAACGCACCAAATAATTTTACACATTTTACCTTTTTATTTCATTAAGTGCATGGAAACATAAATTCAAGGTTGTGCGAGGGCGTAAACGTGATTAATTTGTATTTACAGAAATAGCTATTAAATATTAGGCATACTACTTATGACTTTTTGTAATTGTAGGTTTGTTTGGTGACTTCGAATATTTGACTGCTTGTAGGTTGCTAGTTCCTGCCATTAAGTGAAGCTGGGGGAAGATCAACTTAATCCAAAGTCAAGCAATTATACTAAAGTTATGGCAATACAATTGGTTAGGTATAGGCATGGTTAAACAGTGTAGTCCATCGACTTGGCTTTTGTGCTAAAGATGTGGGTAATTGTCGTAATACCTGCAAGATTTCAAATATAAAATCGCCAGTTTTTTCAACTTTGTTACCCTTGGTTGATATGTCTTAAGAGGTTAAGATTAGTCAGGCTGGCGACACAACTGTGCAACTAGAGTAGAACGATTCAGCTTACTTTTTAAGGTAAAATTTGGTCTATTGACAATAGCTGGACGATGTATGAGGGAGTATACTAAAGTTTTTGCTGAGCACTTGTTACGATTAAGTTTAATTAGAGTAAGCTTGGCTTGATGCTAAGGCCAAGTCAAGTTTCTGCATACGATTTTTAAGTTATCTTGGTCCTATACCATTGTCATCGTGAAATAGAATTTACTTTAAATCTGATTTTGTCTCCGTGAACGGAGGAGGTTAGATTCACTTCATGTTTTTCAAAAGCTCACAAAGAGCGTTGCTCTTCTTTATTCTGTAAATGGCATCTTTTTTAATGCTATCTGTTTTTTCATTTGTCTTCTCCATGTCATCTTTGGTTGTTGTTGTTGTTGGTTTACCCCTCCTCTTCCTTGGGATGAAGGTATGGCGCAAACAGCAGTCCAGGTTCATGCCATCAACTAATTGAATTAGGTTAGGGGAAAAGTGGCAAACTCTTTACTAACTCCATATAGTCTTAAAATGGTAATTTTTCATTTGGTTACACAACTTCTTTTATTGCCTCCACTCTTCTTTCACAAAAAAATCTTTTTCCAGAATTGAAAATGTTCTCTTCAGTTTCCTGCATCTACCTTGCACCCATTTGCCTGATTTCTTGCTCAGTAACAAATTTTCCATAGTCCTTTACCGTACTTTGCACATGAATCGACTTTGCTTTTGAGTGTTTCTCTTTCAAGCCACTCAACATGACTTTGGTTTTTAAGATGTTAATCTTTAGCTCCTTGGTCTCAAATGCCTCTTTCCACTTTAAAGTTTCTCTCTTTCACTTGTTAATACCAAAATATCTGCGTACAAAATTTAATATATCAACCTTTTTTTGCAACTCCGTGATTACATGGACCACAATCGCAAAAACCAGCGGTGACAACACAGATGCATGATGTAAATTTTGAGTATACCAATTTGCACTTATAGCTCACCAGATAACTGTGATCCTTCTCCAACCTTTGTCTTCGCCCATTAATAGAGGTTCATCATCGCTCTTACCATTACTTCTAGCAAATTTTTCTTTCTCAATGCCTACTCCATTGTCTTTCTTGGAACTCTATCAAACGCCTTCTCAATATTCGCAAAACACATGTTCGAGTTTTTCTCCTTGTCCCTATATTTCTCGTGCATTCTTCTCACAACAAACTATGTGATTGCGCTTCTTCTGCCTGGTATAAAACCGAATCCTATTTCATCAGCATTTAGTAATTTTCAAATCCTTCTTTTCATCACTCTTTCGACGGTCCTCATGGTATGCCTTAACAGGTTTATTTCTGTGTATGCATTAATAATTTCTCTCGTCATCTTTTCCTTTGAAAATTGGAGCCAACACCCTTATTTACCATTTAATCCAGCATTTTCCATCCAAACAGGGTGGCAAAGTTTCATCACTCTAACACCTATTTTCCACTAGCATATGTCATCTCTGCACTTGATGCAGAGGGTCCAGCTGCTCTTGTTGCTATCACTATTTCTTATTGGGTAACCTTTTCAATGTGTTCTTTCTCCGTATTTGCTTTTGTTATGTGATTTTAGTCACTCTACTTATTCATGATTTCCTTTATGTGATCGTATCGTATTTTTCTGCCTTTGTCACTAAAATTAATTTTTCGTCTTTTCCTCTCATACATCTTCCGCCATTAATATCTTCCCATCTTTTTTTTGAACTTATTAAATGAGTTAAAAAATGTTTGGTTTTTCGCTCAGTTTTGTTAATTTTTTTTCAGCTTCTTTCTTCGTAAAACTAGCAACCACTTTGTTTGATTTTTTTATACTTTTCTATGTAGTCTTGTTTCTTTCCGATCAATTTACATGCATTTTTATGTGCCTTTTTCTTTTGTGTTATTGCTCCCTTCACCTGCTCATTCCATCACCACGTATCTCCACGATTCCTTCTGCCCATCTTTTTTCACATGCTTTATCACAAGCCTTTCAATTAGCAATTTTAAATGTTAACCAACTTTTTTAAAGTCTTGCTCTCTTATTATTTTCCTTCAACTTCAACGTTCTCCTTGTAACGGTTTGTTCGTTCGTCATTACTTTTTTCAACCTTTTTTGTTTATGTTTTTTTATCACCAACCGATGTTGTGATTTCCCGGAAAATGCAATCATATCTTAGATACTTTTTGTTTTTACCAACCAGCACAAAATCAATCTCAGTTTTATTACCACCCTTACTCAATGCTATTTTCTTCTGCTCAAAACCGTTTGTTTGCGATACACAACTTTCTTTCATTGTAAAACTTTAGCAGTCCTCTTTTCAGAACATTTCTTTTGCCAATTTCCTCTATGCACACCTTCAAAACCCATCAATCCGTCTCCAGTACGTCCGATTGGATCTTCCAGACCAACAACCATTTTACCAGGGTTTTATAAATCTCATTACTTGCCATTTGATTATAAAATTGATCGTTTTCACACTCTGATCTTCCCATCTGCTGCCAATTTATTTCACTCTCTTAGCTTCCTCTTCAAAAATGGTCTCTCCGTCATTTTTTCTTCTATACCTTCTCGCGTAGTTCTTCTTTCACTATAGTTCCAACAACTCCTATTCCACTACTCTTTCTATGCCTGGCCTCTCCATCTTCTTGTAGGCTGCATACATTCACTTTCCTCATTGTCAACTGTTCACACATTTCTGTAACTCTGCCACAAAAACTTCCGACATTCCCACCTTTGAATGTCACCTCAATTTTTTGTAATCGTAAATTTTTTGCATTCCTTTACCCCTTCCCATTTAAGAGCTGCCGGGTACTGTGAGCTATTTCATAAATTTTTTCATTAGTTAAGTTCCAGCAGCATTCTTGGAAAAATATCAATATTTTTTTCCTATGCGCTCTAAGGTAAGTACCGGTATTTAAAGCACTGTAGCAATATTTTTTGGTTGTTCCGCAGACAATTGGAGCTATCAGCTGAAAACCAAGAAGAGGTCGACAGTTGGAAGGCGTCGTTCTTAAGAGCTGGAGTCTATCCTGAACGCAAATCAGAGGTAAATGTAAGACGTCTAAATTTCGGCATGCTGTGAATGTGATTTAGCTGTTCTTCAATCAGTATAAACTTGCTTGTATCTTGATTTTTTGGACAATGACTTCACAGTTCCGATTGGAGTAAAATAATTTTTTATACCCACGCAACTGAGTTCTAAATCTTTAATGGCATGACACCAGCAGCATATTGCCATTTGGGAAATTATGTATTCTAATAAAAACAACTTAGTATTGATATTTCATCACCGTGAAATTCAATGAGATTATGTGTAGATTCTAAATTGATAAAACGTTGGATTTGCATCTTTTGTTAACGACATTTGCGAAGTGATTTATACAACGTCATTTGATAAACAAACCAAGCAATCGAGTCGTTCTATGATGTGCTTGATGCCTGTGATTTTTGTTGTTGTTGTTTACCCGACCCCTTCCGAGGGATGGGGGCATGGCGGAAGATCATGGAACCCCAGAAGCCGAGCAACTCACCAGGGTTTGGGCCAGAGGTCGTAAAGAGACAGAGAGTCGCCAAAGAGTGAGCGGCGCAAACAGTCCGTAGCTGGACAGTGCAGAACGAGATGAGAAGTGTCCTGGGACGAGTGTCCACAGGCACTGCAGCAGGATTCTCAATTCTAACAATCCTAGAGAGATAAGAACCTAAAAGAAGGCTGTGTCCGTTGCAGCAAAGACGAGAGAGGACAGAAGAAAAGAGAAATGGCAGACTTGTTGGTGCTGCCGAGACCAGCAAAGAGCGTGCAGAATGGCGCAGGCTTCAGTGGAAAAACTTGAGCATACTGGGCCTGCCAAAAAGGAAAGAGTGGCCTCAGCGCCACAGAGAGAGCAGTTGGCAAGAACACCGGAGCCGCCCTTACCAAAAGGAAAAGGAACAGAGCCGTCAGTTCAAAGCACCAGATCATGAGGTGGGAGAGAGTCAAGGTGGGCGAGTGGCACACCTTGGCGAGAGGGGGGATCAGGGCGAGAGCATGGAGTGGAAAGGGTGGACTCCACCGTGAAGGAAGGCAGATTCCAAGGAGGAAAGGGAGGGCAAGCAAGAAGAGCCTCCCTAGAACAAGTAGAAGGAAGCATAAGCGAGTGAGTGGACGCAAAAGCCTTCCAGGACGATTTGCAGAGTCTTGGTTTCACTCCTAGTCTGGCCAATCCTGAAATAGGAAAGGAGGCTGGGAGACGAAGAGCTCGCTCATAAGAAAAAAGGGTGAAATAAGCCAGGGTGACTCGTGGGGGAGGTAGAGAAGCCTCGGAGAGAAGCAGAGGGATAGCGGAGGACGAGAGATAGCTGGTGATGGCACGACTGGCCGCTCGGTGGAGGCGTTCCAGTTTGGAGAAATTGGTAGCGCTTAGGAAAGGAAACCATCCAGGTGAAGCGTAAGTGAGAAGGGACCAAAGAAAAGATTTATACAGAAGAGAGAGGGACTCGTTAGAAGGGCCCTATGATGAAGCAGAGGTACAGCGTAAGGCCTTGAGACGTGGGAAAAACTTGGCCTTCAGCGAAGATACATTCTTAGAAAAGAAAAGAGTGCGGTCGAAGGTGACCCCAAGAAAAGTTGGATTGAAACGGAGGCGGGGGCCGAGTAGGAGGAGGTTGGGCTGGAGATTAGCCTGGTGGGGATCCACTGAGAAGAAGGAGGAGGCCTCATTTGCTCGGATTGAGAGGAAGGCACCAGTACTCAGACCAGCGCTCCAATTGAAACAGAGCTCCTTGTGTGGCCTCCACCGCAGTACGGACCGAATGGCCAGATCGTCAGCGTAAAGAGAACAGCTGACGGAAGAAGGCATAGAAGCTGGAAGATCATTAATGAAGAGAGAGAAAAGTACAGGGCCAAGAATGGATCCTTGCAAAACACCTCGACAAACTTGAAAGGAACAAGTTTTGTGATTTTGATAAACCGCAGAAGCGTGCCTATCAGAAAGAAAAGATTGAGTCCAACGAGCAAAGCAAGGAGGGAGGCCAGCCGAAATGAGTTTGTGGAAAAGGGCGGGATGCCAGACAAAGTCAAAAGCTTTAGAGAAATCGATAGTAGACAGGATCGTCCGAGAGCCCGGCCTGGGTTTGTTAAACCCATCTGAAATGGACCGAGAAAGGTACAGAATTTGATCAAGCATAGACCGTCCAGGGCGGAAACTGGCCTGGTGGGGAGAAAGAATGGAATTAGATTCCAGAAAGAAGAGTAGACGGGATAGAATGATGCGTTCAAAAAGCTTTGATACGTAGGAGGTGGGAGAGATAGGCCTGAAGGAAGCAGGAGAGTCAAGAGGCTTTCCCATCTTGTGTATGGGAATAATGGAAAATGTCTTCCAGATGGAAGGAAAGGAATGCGAAGACCAAGAGAGATTGAAGATGTGAAGAAGAAAATCCATGCCAGAGCGAGGAAGGTGCTTTAGCATGGGATAGGCAACTTTGTCTGGGCCAGTGGCAGAGGACGAGGAAAGGTTGGAGGCAGCCGCATGAAATTTAGCGAGAGTGAAAGGAGAGCAAAAGGATGAGTGAGACTCTACAGGGCACGTGGCTCGGCAGAGCTCAGAGAGGTAGCCTCTGGCTCTGCTACGCAGAGCCTTTGGCTGAGAAATGGAAAAGTGAGATCTCAGGTAAGCAGCATAGACTGAAGCCGATTCCCTGGGAGAAGAACAGTTTGGGGAGTTAGGAGAGGAGGAAGACGAGGAAGGAGAGCCAGCGATAGAGCGAAGGAGAGAGTGTACAGATTTAGGGTTTGATTTAGGTGAGAGAGAAGAGCAAGTCGTCTGCCATGCCTCAGCCTTGGCCTTGGCGATGACTGATGAGGCGCGTCGAGAAGCGGTGATGTAAGCCTGGCGATCTTCATCACTTCTGTGAGCGGCAGCGAAAGCCTTGCATCTTTCACTAACCACTTCTTCCACCTCAGCAGACCACCAGGCTTTAGGAGGGCGTTTGATGCGGCCGAAAGGAATGGAAGACTTGGCCGCATTCAGTGCCAGAGAGGTAAAGAGAGCAGCAGCAGAGGAAAGAGAAAGAGACGAGTAGTCCTCTGCTGAAAGACAGTGAGAGTCAAAATAAGAGGCAAAGCCATCCCAGTGAGCTTTCTGAAAATTGAAGGAAGGGGGGCACTCGTTGGGGCAAAATACTGGAGAGAGAGGGATAGATAGAAGAATTAGTAGATGGTCAGAACCCAGGTTCTGTAGCACCTCCCAGGAGCAAGAGAGAGGAGGGAGCAAAGGAGATGTCAGGAGTGGAGCGACTGCCAAAGGAGCGATGGAGAAGGGTGGGTGTGTCAGGGTCATTGAGGGGGAGGAGGTCAGAAGAGATGACCCAGTCGAATACTTCTTCCCCGCAGGGTCGGAGGTACCTTTCGAGTCCCAGAGGGGGTGATGGCAGTTGAAGTCCCCAAGAATGAGATTTCTGGAGGAGGGAAGAATGGAGGGAGAGAAGGAATCGGTTCTGCCATCCGTTGGAGAGGAGCAAATAGGGGGGCATACACATTGAGAAATGAGAGCGAGGAGGAGTTGTTTAGAGTAGATCCATACATAATCGGAGTAAGGATCAAGCGAAGAAAGAGAGGAGGTAGAAAGTTCAGAGAAAGATAGGCCCTGCCTGACAAAAATGACAACGCCACCGCTAGCGTGCGTATAATCAGAAGAGAGAAAGCCAGATCAGGAGTGGGTATGATAAGAACGCAGAGCAGAGAATCTAGGAATCCGGAAGGAGGAAGATGAGTTAAGATTGGATTCCTGAATGCAGATAAGGTCGACAGGATGGAACGAAAGAATGTGGAGTAGTTCAGTGCTCCTGGCTTGAAGACCTCCAGCATTCCATTGAAGAACCCTGAGAGAGTCAGGGGGGTGTGGAGCCAGGAGGTGCAGAAGGATAGCCAGGAGCGAGGGACGGTGGTGGGAGGGCAAAGGGAGAAGATATATAATGGGCAGATGGGGGATAAGAGGTTTGGAGTCGAGGGTGGGGCAAAAGTGCAGCGTTAGCAGAGGGGGCTAGATTGCACAGTGGAGGTATACATGTCAGAGGAGTTCAAAGAGGGAGTCACAGTGTTGCAGCAGTGGGGACAGCTCCAAGAGTGAGAGCTGCCAAGAGGTCTGAATTGGGATGAAGAAAGTTGTGTGCACCTTAGATGGACCCATTTGGAGCAAGCAGCATTGCACTGACTTGCCCCACCGAGTCACATTTCCAGCGCACACAGAGCAGGAAAAGATGGGGCCAGGGTTGATATGAACGTTATCGCTCATCAAGAGAAGGAGGAGAATGAGGAGACGAAGAAGGGCAAGAGTAGGGCAGGAGAAAAGAAAAAGAGAAAACAAGCGACCGATTTTAAAGATGCTGTGTGCTGCCCTTCTGCGGTCGTTCAGGGAGCAGCATAGCGAAAAAATAAAGGGGAGTACCCGGGGTAACTGGAACCCTCGGGAAAGCCAACAGCCATTTCGACTCAACCCAAACGGGGCCGGGGTACTGCACCACCACGTTGAGGCAGCTGTTGATTGATGCAGTGTGATTTTTGTCGTAGTACAAAGCTGCCTTGTGCTAATTTTTCTACTTAATTAGTTTCAAATATTATGTATATCCGATTTTGATGTTGCAATGAGCCCAGTGTTTTTTCTGCATGGCAACTCTACCGCAAGTTGATTTCGACATTGAAAGATAGATTAATGTCGTTTGTTCACAATCACAAACTGTGTTTTGGTGGATATGTCGAGCTTGAACTAACTTTGGTTTTTTGCATGTACCGTTTGTCGTCATTTTCGGGCTTTGTCTGTTCCCAGACTCTGCACAAAAAGGTAATTTTGTTCTTTTAACTCAAAATTGTTTATTTTAATTTAGTCACACTATGTGGACAAGAAGCAGCCTGCTTTTGAGATTAGTGATATTGTCTTCGTGGTAGCTGCATGTCTTCAGATCATGTAATTGCTTTGCCCTCATTGCTATGTACGCCTTTTTCATTAAGAAAACTAATTTAAAGTTCTTTTCATCTTCCGATCGCTGAATAGTCTTCACAGTGACACCTAAAACAGCGTTGTATTCGAATAAAGTTTGGCGTTACTAGCACTGTTTACACTCGGTTTCTCTACCACATGCGTTGCAGCCAAAAGAATGTTTTCCGCAAAGTGTATTTACTAAAGGCATCACCACCCAGAGACCACCATAGGTTTTAAATTGCATTCTTATCATTGTGGTCCACCGCTTTGCAATTCTAGGTTATTTCGCCATCTACGACAGGCATTATCTTCCGAGACAAAATATGAGTTCCAAAGGCTAAGTATCTTTTACAATGGTGAATTAAGTTCCGCTTGCCTATATGAAGTAATTAAGTGCTGAACATTTATTCCAATAATCTAAACCTCTGTTAGTATTGCTTGTGAAAAAGAATTAGAATATAAACTGTACTTTTGCTGCTAATGTTTGAAGCCAGAGATAATGTCGGGTGGTCGCTAAAAAAGCGGGAAATTTGTTAAACGGTGATGTATTTTCACAAAGTATTTTAAAGAAATGCTCAAAAAGCGGGATTGAGGTTCTAAATTTTGTTTAAATCTGTGTGTGTATTGTAATATTAGTCTTTGAAAAACTTGATAAAAGTTATATTTTGTGAAAATCAATCACCGTTTGACAAATTTCCCGCTTTTTTAGCGATCACCCTCTATGTCAGTAGTATTCAGTAAGCGTACATACAACTTAGTATTACGAAAGGAAAAGGACCTAAAGACCCTTGCTATGATTACAAGCAACCTGTAAAACAAAGGTGATTTTGTCGCAGGGCACTGGCGAACCCGGCGATTCTTCATCTTCTTTAGACCCTCAATTGGAGAGGCAAGTCGAAACGATTCGTAACTTGGTTGACAGCTACATGACAATCGTCAACAAGACAATTCGAGATCTTATTCCAAAGATCATTATGGCTGTAATGATTAAACAGGTAATAACGTCTTATAAAGTGTCCTTGGTTTGATGTTATATAACCGTGCTCTTCTTTGCAGCAGAAGCACTAACGAATATCCAGATTGCACTGCAAATCCAATGTAGATGAGAGTAGGGGAGGGGGGCAGTCTGTTTCAAATCAATCGCAAATATAAATTGGAGACGGGGTATCCCACTGTCGCCTTTTAAAAAACATGCTTAAAAAAACGGGGTATCCCACTGTCCCATTAATAGTTAATGCATGTTGTATAGCTGTACAGTGAGCAGAGGAAGTGCCCTAGGTTTTAGAGCACATCGATTTATCTTTTTCAAGCTGCTTTCAACATCTTTGCGATTGCATTGTAACTTTTTAAATGAAAGACCTTTTATGCGTATGTACTCATGATTTGTTTCCTAGTCTTGAGTCAGACTGTGCTGTTGCGATCGCTCGGTCCCATCATTTGCCTGCCACGTAAAGGTGGAAGAATCCCGTTAGGCGCCTTTCTCATAAGTATAGCAAGCGAGCTTTCTGCTTTATCGTGCTGGGTGCCAAACTAGAAAACTGGCGCAGCAAGTACTTTGATCTAAATTGTTTTTAAGAATATCTTTTGGTTTATTGGCAGACCAAAGAGTTCATTGCCACGGAAGTACTGGCTCACCTTTATGCTACTGGAAATGGGGTGAGTGAATATTTTGGTATTGATTTTACCTCAAGCGACAACATTACATTATAAAGCCTGTAGAAAAGGCACAGTAGAGCACTTAGTAAAAGTGTACGGAGCTCCTTAGTAATTGCCATGTAGCTTGACCGCAAACTGCTGTGCGGTACCTCAGGCTAAAAGCGATGAGTTGAAATGTTTAATTAATGTTTGAAAGATTATCTGCGTGCCAATTGAGGTGGAAATCCCAAAAATTCTGGTAGTCAAGTTGTCATCTACAAATAGACTTTCTCCTGCGGAGCTGAGGAAAAAAGACAAAAAACTAAATTTTTTTATTCGCGTTTAAGTATTATGTACTGTTGTGCCTGGTTCACTCAGAAAGTATTAGCGGAAAAACTTAAAGCGCGATTCATTTTCAGCTACGCTTTGAGCAAACGTATTTACACAGAACGTCGATGCGGTTAAATAATGAAGAATACCATGGATACGCGCTTTCGTTTTTAGTTCCGTAAAACGCAGTGACGCAGGAGTTCGATCCTGTATTATAACTAAAGTGCACTAGGCGTGGGTTATTATTAGCTTGGCTTGACAGCCACGCTGCAATGCTTGGTCTTGCTTGAGAGCACCCAATAGCGGGTCAAAAACCGTTGCTTTAGACCAGGGTTGTGCCACCTTTTTTACAAGTGGATCAATTTCAAACTTCCTGAGTATTTTGCGAGCCAATCAAAGCTTGTAGCCCATGTTCTTTCTACCCACAAATAAACTTTGAAACAGTGGCTGGTGGTAAAGATCATCGAAAAAGGGGCTGAAGCCCTTTTTTTTGGAGATCAATACTTTCAAAGCAACACTTGTGCCAAGACAGGTTATAGGTGTGGGGACCTTTTAATTTTGGAGATTGGTTTTTCTGAGACGTAAATGATAGGTTTACCATCCAGGGCTATCAAATTTTACGTTGTTGTTGTTGATGTTGTTACCCGATCCCTTTTGAGGGATGGGGGCATAGTGGAAGGCTATGGAGCCCCAGAAGCCGTGCTACTCCCCTGGGCCTGGACCAGAGGTCGTGGAGAGACGACAGTCGCCAAAGAGTCCGTAGCTGGACAGTGCAGAACGAGATGAGAAGTGTCCTGGGACGGGTGTCCACAGGCGCTGCAGGAAGGATTCTCGATTCTGCCAATCCTAGAGAGATAAGAATCTAAAAGAAGGCTGTGTCCGTTGTAGCGAAGACGAGAGAGAACACAGCGAGTGTAACGAGGGAGCACAAGTTCCTCGTTGGAAATCGAGAGAATCTGCGTGCCGAAGAATTTATATGAGACAGTATGCCTCCATTCCGAGAAAAGAGAAGAGTGGATACGAGAGATAAGGAGAGAGACTACAAGGGATTGCAAAGGGGGCGAGTAGTGCTCTCTGTCTGGCCAACTGAAAAAGTGTCCGGGGACCCATTGTAGCCTGATAGAACAGGAGAAGAGAAAAGACAGTTTCTACCAGATCTTCCAGAAAGATTGAGGTAAAAGGAAAGAAAGAACAGAGGACAGGGTGGTGAGGACAGAACAAGAGTCAGATAGGAGGAAAAGAGAAGTGGCAGACTTGTTCGTGCTGCCGAGACCAACAAAATTTCAGAATGGCGCAAGCTTCAGCAGAAAAACTTGAGCATATTGGGTCTGCTGAAAAGGAAAGAGTTGCCTAGGTGCCACAGAGAGAGCAGTATTCCAGAGCCATCTTTATCAAAAGGAAAAGGAACAAAGCCGTCTGTCCAGAGCACCAGATCGTAAGGTGGGAGAGAGTCAAGGTGAGCGAGTGGCGCACCCTGGCAAGAGAGAGGGAGATCAGAGTGGGAGAATGGAGAGAACAGGGTGAACTCCACAGTGAAGGAAGGCAGGTTTCAAGGAGGTGAGGAAGGGCAAGCAAGAAAAGCCTCCTTGGGAGATGTAGAAGGAAGCATGAGCGGGTAAGTGGATGCAAAAGCCTTCCAAGAGGATCTGCAGAGTCTTGGTTGTACTACAAGTCTGGTCAAACTTGAAATGGAAAAGTAGGTTGGGAGACGAAATGCCCACTCACAAGATGAAAGAGTGAAATGAGTTAGGGTGACTCGAAGGGGAGGTGGAGAAGCCTGGGAGAACAGAAGTGAGATAGGAGAGGAAGAGAGGCAGCTGGAGATGGTGCGACTACCTGCTCGGTGAAAGAGTTCCAATTTGGAGATATTGGTAATGCTTAAATAAGGAAACTATCCGGGTGAAGCATATGTGAAAAGGGGCCAAAGAAAAGCTTTATACAAAAGAGGGCAGGATTTCTTGGCGGGGCCCCACGAGGAAACAGACATACAGCGTAAAGGCCTTGATACGAGGGAAGAACTTTGCCCTCAGTGAAGAAACATATCTAGAAAAGGAAAGAGTGCAATCGAAGGTGACCCCAAGAAAGGTAGGAATTGCATTGAAATGGAGGCGGGAGTTAAGTAGGAGGAGGTTGGGCTGGAGGTTAGCTTGGTGGGGATCCACTGAAAAGGAGGCCTCACATTTGTTCAGATTGAGAGGAAGACACCAGTACTTGGACCACGCTTTAATTGAAACAGAGCTCCTGGTGTGGCCTCCACCGCAGCAGGGACCAAGGAGGAGGAGGATCAGATGGCCAGGTCGTCAGCATAAAGAGAGCAGCTGACTAAAGGAGGCAGATAAGCAGAGGGATCATTGATGAAGAGAGAGAAAAGTACAGGGCCAAGAGGGAAACCATGTGGATCACCACGACAGACTCAGAAGGAACAAGTTTTGTGATTTTGATAAACCATTCGAGTAGGGATGGGCAATTCAGAATAATTTACTATTCTAGAATAGTTAAACCGAATCCAGAATCCGAATCCGAATTTTTTTGCAATTAGCACAATTAACATGAAAGCATTTATTACAAGTTTACAACAACAAAAGCACACTCAGATAACGAGATTATTGTAGTGCAATACATTTAAGCTTTCTACGTCTTTGCTTGTGTGTGCGATTTAGTTTTTGGATCATTGCATGCAATGAGTGTTCTCTTTAAACGCGAAAAAAGTGCGAATTTGCGTAAACATGTCCGGCGGATTCGCAATTATAACTCCAAGATGCGTAAAAATGTCCGGCGGTATTTGTTAATTTTTTCGCAGTTGTTAAAATTTTTGGAACCAACTGTTTCACGTGAGAGACAGTGAATAACAATTGAAGGTTGAACCGTCGCTTTTTTAAAGAAGTGTAACGTCTTGCGTAAACAACGCGTGATTCTGACGCAACAGCGAGTGACGACGACTCAAAAATCTTTTGTATCGAAAATTATCTCTCAAGTAATTGACACAAAGTAAATCAAAAAGTTTTTTTCTTTACTTTTTTCCGGTCAATTTCAATCGTAGCTAAAAAGCAATAGCACCAAAGAGCTCTCAAACATCAGTTTAACACAAGACACCATTTTTTGAGGGAAGTTTGAAGCTGGAAGTGGTTAAAATGTGTATTTTTTTCTTTACGCTTCAACGCCAATTTCAATAGTGCTTGATAAGATAAGAAAGCACACAGCTCTCGGTTTTCATTTAGCACAAAAAACACCATTTATTGAAGGAATGATTCAGTTTTTGTTAAATACTAATAAAAAAAACCTTTTCACTCTTAGTAGTAGTAGTAGTTATTCAGTTTTTATCCGGTGTTTTCCCTTTAGCAGAGATGGCCGGATTTACCCCATTCCTTCTGCAATTTTACGCACTCCGTCCCTCCACTTGTCTCGTCTCAGGGCATCTTCCTTCTTCAAACCAATCTTCTCTGTCTCCTCTTCCACTTGCTTCTTCCAGGTCTTCTTCGGTCGTCCTCGCTTTCTCTTGCCAGTCACTTCAAGATTCAGAGCAACCCTCAAAACACTATCGTCATCCCTCCTCAGAACATGTCCATACCATCTAACTCCATTCAAATATACAAATATACAAAATATACTTGCCAATTACGAAAACCAAAAGTAAAAAAAATACGACTTCTAAGTTCTGATCAACCCCTAAAATGTGAAGCAAAAAAAGTGGATTCTAGTTTTGATCCCTCTAAAAGCGTTTATATTAAATTATAGCCTTTTTTATGTAAATTACTTGAAAGGTAATTTGAAATACTTCTCTCCCCCCAGAAATTTTGAAAACTCTGCGCTTACACCAATAGAGTTGTTGTTTGGACTTGCTTTTAGATTTATCTTTAAAGATCTTTAACGCGCAGTTAACTCCAGTTCTTGCTGGGAAAGACGTGACAGAGTAAACAAGATACAACTCGCAAGCTGGCGTCTTAATCGAATTAAAAAATAAAGATTGTTCGTGGCAGATGATGATGGCCTAAATTAGAGATTGTCAATCGGCGGACCATGGTCTTTACGGGGCCAGTACTTTATTTAACCTTCTCATTGAGTCAAATTGGAAAATCTTGTTGATGATTTGTTTTTTTATTTTATTTGGACAGCATTCCTGAAATTTACATTGACAACTTTTTTGAGGTCGCCTATAAAATCAAGAAAAATTAATAGTCGGGCCACGTGTCTCTGCATTTCGAAAATGGGCCACATGTAAAAAACGATTAAAAAGCACTGAACTAGGTTTAACCTGCCATAATTTAAAAAAATACCACTGAGGGAAAAACAAAGGGTGCGGTTATACGCAAATCAACGTTATAGGTAAATTTTAAGTATCCGAAATACTGGAATTCTGCAGGGACTAAGGAAAACGTTACGTTATTTAAAGCAGGTTGACGTCATAAATAAAGCCATTAGACTAATTATCCTGTACAATAAAAGCGTGGAAACAATGCGCGCGTAGCTTACAAATCGCTGACGCTTAACTGCTTTTGAAAAAATTTGGGACAAAAGATCAGAGATCTAAATTGGGGTAAACGACATCTTTTATTGGCTTACCGTACATACTTACAGCAGTACGCTATCACAGACATGTTTTTTTATAACTTGAAAATACGTTACTTGGGCTGGTGTAGCGGTTTGTTCAGCAATGTCCACCAAAATTTGTTCGGCGATTTTTGTACATTTACTAGCAATTTCGCACTTGCGCCGACGGTTATGCACTTACTAAAATCTTATATTGCATGTAATTGATACTTTTACAAAAAGAAAATCAAGACCAAGCAACGTGATAAAGCTTGTAAGCAGGATATAAACCGAATCCTATTATTGGATTCGGATAGTTTGGGATTCGAATCCTTCGGATTCGGTATTCTGAATTGCCCATCCCTACATTCGAGCGCACCACCTATCAGAAAGGAAAGGTTGAGTCCAACAAGCAAAGCCAGGAGGGAGGCCAGCCGAAATGAGTGTATGGAAAAAGGCGAGGGTGCCAGACAGAGTTAAAAGCTTTCAAGAAATCAGTAGTAGAGAGGATCATTGGAGAGCCTGCCTGGGTTTGTTACACCCATCCGAAATGGACTGAAAAAGGAACAAAGTTTGATTAAGAGTAGACCGACCTGGTGGGAAGAGAAAATAGAATTAGACTTCAAAAAGAAGAGTAGACGAGATAGTATGATGCATTCAAAAAGCTTTGAGATGCAAAAGGTGAGAGAGGTAGGCTGAAAGGAAGCAGGAGAGTCGAGAGGTTTTCCCATCTTGTGGATAGGAATAACGGAAGATGCCTTACAGATGGAAGGAAAGGAATACAAAGACCAGCAGAGATTGAAGATGTGAAGAAGAAAATCCATGCCAGAGCGAGGGAGTTGCTTTAGCATGGGATAGGCAATTTTTTTCTGAGCCAGTGGCAGTGGACGAGGAGAGGTTAGAGGCAGTCGCAAGAAATTCAGCACGGAGAAGGGGGAGCAAAAGGACGAATAAGACTCCTCAGGGTATGTGGCTTGGCAGAGCTCGGAATGGTAACCTCTGGTTCCAGTACCCAGGGCCTTTGGCTGGGAGACAGAAAAGTGGGATAATTACAGGTAAAACCGGTAACACTGCCCAACAAAAATTTTGTATCTGATAACCTGAAGAGCGTGTTAGGGTAACTTTCGGGCGCTGAATCCAAATCTGCAATCAGATTTTTTCTATCACGTCTAGTTTCTGAGATATTGAATATATGATGAAATCTGACTCAATGCATTCTTATTACTGTGTTCAACATGTTGTTACACCATCCCTAAAAGTGTGAACAATAGCTGCTACTACAAATAACAATATTTATTGAACTCTATCAAAGCAATGTATATGAAAGTGATGATACAGCTGGTCTTAAGCTGATATTGCTGTAAAACCAACTGAAGGGTAGAAGCATGGGAGTTAATATCTGAACTTAGCCTATATCAAATTTATGCGGTAAGGGAGTCTTATAACGCATTCCACACCTATCAACACCGATTGAATCACTGTACGCTAGCAAGCTTTACTCATTGCTATTGATATCACTGCCTTCAAACTTGTATGAGTAATAAGGTTATATTGTTCAGATGTGTGAAAATGAAGGAAAGTTTGAGAATAAGTGTTTTATTGAATTTATTGATTGAAAACATTTAATAATTTAATAATGTAAAACAACTGAATTCGTGATATAGCTGGAGAGGAGTAAGAGGACTGGCTTAAACTTTTTTTTTATCAAATATAAATATATGATTAGCTTTTTTACCATTTGTGTTACAGCTATATTATAGTGTAGAATCTTGTGTCCATTGACAATGTCAAACAATAGAAGAAAGTGTAAGAATAATCCCAACAGTTTTTGCTATATTTGCGGGAAGTACACTCCATCTACACATCGTCGAAATATTTCTTCGAAAGTGAAGATAGCTTACAAGTGTTATTTCGGCTGTGCAGTTGGTGATCAAGACAAGTTGTGGGCTCCTCATATTTGCTGCAATGCATGCAAAACTCAGTTGCTTCGGTGGATAAATAAGAAGCAAATGAAAATGCCTTTCGCTGTACCAATGATTTGGCGTGAGCAGACAGACCATGCAACTGACTGCTATTTTTGCTTAACCAACATCAAAGGATTTTCCCGGAAAAACAAATCAAAAATTGTATATCCAAATTGTAACTCTGCCCTTAAACCAGTTCCTCATGGAAATGATCTGCCTGTTCCTTCACCCCCTTCACTTGAAAAACAAGAATCAGAAGAATCCTCAACTGAGCATGAAAGGACAGGCAGTGAAGCATGTGAGAGTGAAGAGGACACGGAAGGATGCATCACTAAAAAACCGACTTTGATTAATCAAAGCATGTTAAATGATCTGGTGCGAGATTTGACATTAACTAAAGACAAAGCTGAGATACTAGGTTCACGTTTAAAGCAGTGGAACTTGCTCGAAAAAGACACTAAAATTTCCAAGTTTCGACTTCGTCATGAAAAGTTATCATCCTTCTTCGATGTTAAAAACAACTTGTGCTATTGCAAAGATGTTTCTGGCTTGATGATCGAATTAGGTTACGAACATGACAGTGATGAATGGAGACTATTCATCGACTCTAGCAAAACTAGTTTAAAAGCAGTTTTGCTACATAACGGGAACGTTAAACCATCTATACCTGTAGCTCACGCTGTAAACATGAAAGAGACATATGAAGCCATGAAAACTTGCTTGGAGGCTATCAATTACTCTAAACATAGCTGGAAGATTTGCGCAGATCTAAAAGTTATATCACTACTTGTTGGGTTGCAGTTAGGTTACACTAAATACATGTGTTTCTTGTGTCTGTGGGATAGCCGAGATGACACTAACCACTTCAGAAAAAAAGCTTGGGAACCACGTGAAAATCCGACAGTTGGAAGGTTTAACGTAAAACACACACCTCTGGTAAATCCCGAAAATGTCCTTCTACCTCCACTACACATTAAACTGGGGCTGATGAAAACCTTTGTCAAAGCAATGAATCATGACGGCGCTGCATTTATGTATTTAAAAGAGAAATTTGGACTTTTCAAAAGCGAAGCCAAACTGAAAGAAGGAGTGTTTATTGGGCCGGAAATTCGAAAACTACTGCTGGATGACCAGTTTACAGAAAAACTTAATTCTACAGAATTGGATGCTTGGAAATCATTTAAACAGGTTGTCGACAATTTTTTGGGCAAATATAAAGCTGAAAATTTTGTAGAAATTGTTGAAAACCTGTTGCAAGCCTACCAACGATTGGGTTGCCGAATGTCATTAAAGCTGCATTTCCTCCATGCTCATCTTGACTTTTTTCCACCGAACTTGGGGGCAGTGAGTGATGAGCATGGAGAACGGTTCCATCAAGACATTGCTGTGATTGAAAGCCGCTATAAAGGAAAGTCTAACGCTAGCATGATGGGTGACTATTGCTGGTTTCTGCAGAGAGAAAATGATTCATCTTATATTCGCAGTGCTAAACGCCCTAAATTGTTATAGATACTCAAGTAGCGTTATTTGTAAGTATGACTGAGGTCAGTTGTTTATTAAATTTTGAGTTTGTGCTAACTGACTTTGTTCTTGTGACTGCTAAGTATTATCATTGATCACTTAGATTAATTGTATGCCATTTTTGGTATATAAAGGTTATCGCAGTGATACCATTACGTAAAATTCAAACGAAAATACACAAAATGACAGTTTTCAGTATCTCAGAAACTAGACGTGATAGAAAAAATCCGGCTTCAGATTCGAAATCAGCGCCCCCAAATTAGCCAAAAACAGTTGAAAAACCCTCAGATAATGCGATAAATTTTTTTTTGTTGTTCAGTGTAATCGGTGAAGACCGAAGCCAACTCCCTGGGAGAGGAACAGTTGGGGAAGTTAGAAGAGGAGGAAGATGTGGAAGAAGAGCCAGTTACAGAACGAAAAATAGAGTCTACATATTTTGGATTAGATTTGGGCAAGAGAGAAGAGCAAATGTTGTTGTTGTTGTTTACCCGACCCCTTCCGATAGATGGGGCATGGCGGAAGATCATGGAGCCCCAGAAGCCGGGCAACTCACCAGGGTCTGGACCAGAGGTCGTAAAGAGACAGAGAGTCGCCAAAGAGTGAGCGGCGCAAAGAGTCCATAGCTGGACAGTACAGAATGAGATGAGAGGTGTCCTGGGACGAGTGTCCACAGGCACTGCAGCAGGATTCTCAATTCTAACAATCCTAGAGAGATAAGAACCTAAAAGAAGGCTGTGTCCGTTGCAGCAAAGACGAGAGAGGACACAGCGAGCATGACGAGGGGGCACAAGTTCCTTGGTGGAAATTGAGGAAACCTGTGTGTCAAAGAATTTAGATGAGACAGTACGCCTCCATTCCGAGATAAGACGAGAGTGGATACGAGAGATAAGAGGAAAGAGACTACAAGGGATAGTGGAGGGTACAAGTAGCGCACCCTGCCTGGCTAGCTCATCGGCCACATCGTTCCCTGGAAGAAATGAGTGTCCGGATACCCATTGTAGTCTAATAGAACAGAAGGAGAAAGAAGACAGTTCCTGCCAGATCTTCCAAAAAGGAAAACTGGGCAGGTTCAGCATACTGGGCCTGCCAAAAAGGAAAGAGTGCCCTCAGCGCCACAGAGAGAGCAGTTGGCAAGAACACCGGAGCTGCCCTTACCAAAAGGAAAAGGAACAGAGCCGTCAGTCCAAAGCACCAGATCATGAGGTGGGAGAGAGTCAAGGTGGGCGAGTGGCACACCTTGGCGAGAGGGGGGATCAGGGCGAGAGCATGGAGTGGAAAGGGTGGACTCCACCGTGAAGGAAGGCAGATTCCAAGGAGGAAAGGGAGGGCAAGCAAGAAGAGCCTCCCTAGAACAAGTAGAAGGAAGCATAAGCGGGTGAGTGGACGCAAAAGCCTTCCAGGACGATTTGCAGAGTCTTGGTTTCACTCCTAGTCTGGCCAATCCTGAAATAGGAAAGGAGGCTGGGAGACGAAGAGCTCGCTCATAAGAAAAAAGGGTGAAATAAGTCAGGGTGACTCGTGGGGGAGGTAGAGAAGCCTCGGAGAGAAGCAGAGGGATAGCGGAGGACGAGAGATAGCTGGTGATGGCACGACTGGCCGCTCGGTGGAGGCGTTCCAGTTTGGAGAAATTGGTAGCGCTTAGGAAAGGAAACCATCCAGGTGAAGCGTAAGTGAGAAGGGACCAAAGAAAAGATTTATACAGAAGAGAGAGGGACTCGTTAGAAGGGCCCTATGATGAAGCAGAGGTACAGCGTAAGGCCTTGAGACGTGGGAAAAACTTGGCCTTCAGCGAAGATACATTCTTAGAAAAGAAAAGAGTGCGGTCGAAGGTGACCCCAAGAAAAGTTGGATTGAAACGGAGGCGGGGGCCGAGTAGGAGGAGGTTGGGCTGGAGATTAGCCTGGTGGGGATCCACTGAGAAGAAGGAGGAGGCCTCATTTGCTCGGATTGAGAGGAAGGCACCAGTACTCAGACCAGCGCTCCAATTGAAACAGAGCTCCTTGTGTGGCCTCCACCGCAGTACGGACCGAATGGCCAGATCGTCAGCGTAAAGAGAACAGCTGACGGAAGAAGGCATAGAAGCTGGAAGATCATTAATGAAGAGAGAGAAAAGTACAGGGCCAAGAATGGATCCTTGCAGAACACCTCGACAAACTTGAAAGGAACAAGTTTTGTGATTTTGATAAACCGCAGAAGCGTGCCTATCAGAAAGAAAAGATTGAGTCCAACGAGCAAAGCAAGGAGGGAGGCCAGCCGAAATGAGTTTGTGGAAAAGGGCGGGGTGCCAGACAAAGTCAAAAGCTTTAGAGAAATCGATAGTAGACAGGATCGTCCGAGAGCCCGGCCTGGGTTTGTTAAACCCATCTGAAATGGACCGAGAAAGGTACAGAATTTGATCAAGCATAGACCGTCCAGGGCGGAAACTGGCCTGGCGGGGAGAAAGAATGGAATTAGATTCCAGAAAGAAGAGTAGACGGGATAGAATGATGCGTTCAAAAAGCTTTGATACGTAGGAGGTGGGAGAGATAGGCCTGAAGGAAGCAGGAGAGTCAAGAGGCTTTCCCATCTTGTGTATGGGAATAATGGAAAATGTCTTCCAGATGGAAGGAAAGGAATGCGAAGACCAAGAGAGATTGAAGATGTGAAGAAGAAAATCCATGCCAGAGCGAGGAAGGTGCTTTAGCATGGGATAGGCAACTTTGTCTGGGCCAGTGGCAGAGGACGAGGAAAGGTTGGAGGCAGCCGCATGAAATTTAGCGAGAGTGAAAGGAGAGCAAAAGGATGAGTGAGACTCTACAGGGCACGTGGCTCGGCAGAGCTCAGAGAGGTAGCCTCTGGCTCTGCTACGCAGAGCCTTTGGCTGAGAAATGGAAAAGTGAGATCTCAGGTAAGCAGCATAGACTGAAGCCGATTCCCTGGGAGAAGAACAGTTTGGGGAGTTAGGAGAGGAGGAAGACGAGGAAGGAGAGCCAGCGATAGAGCGAAGGAGAGAGTGTACAGATTTAGGGTTTGATTTAGGTGAGAGAGAAGAGCAAGTCGTCTGCCATGCCTCAGCCTTGGCCTTGGCGATGACTGATGAGGCGCGTCGAGAAGCGGTGATGTAAGCCTGGCGATCTTCATCACTTCTGTGAGCGGCAGCGAAAGCCTTGCGTCTTTCACTAACCACTTCTTCCACCTCAGCAGACCACCAGGCTTTAGGAGGGCGTTTGATGCGGCCGAAAGGAATGGAAGACTTGGCTGCATTCAGTGCCAGAGAGGTAAAGAGAGCAGCAGCAGAGGAAAGAGAAAGAGACGAGTAGTCCTCTGCTGAAAGACAGTGAGAGTCAAAATAAGAGGCAAAGCCATCCCAGTGAGCTTTCTGAAAATTGAAGGAAGGGGGGCACTCGTTGGGGCAAAATACTGGAGAGAGAGGGATAGATAGAAGAATTAGTAGATGGTCAGAACCCAGGTTCTGTAGCACCTCCCAGGAGCAAGAAAGAGCAAGAGAGAGGAGGGAGCAAAGGAGATGTCAGGAGTGGAGCGACTGCCAAAGGAGCGATGGAGAAGGGTGGGTGTGTCAGGGTCATTGAGGGGGAGGAGGTCAGAAGAGATGACCCAGTCGAATACTTCTTCCCCGCAGGGTCGGAGGTACTTTTCGAGTCCCAGAGGGGGTGATGGCAGTTGAAGTCCCCAAGAATGAGATTTCTGGAGGAGGGAAGAATGGAGGGAGAGAAGGAATCGGTTCTGCCATCCGTTGGAGAGGAGCAAATAGGGGGGCATACACATTGAGAAATGAGAGCGAGGAGGAGTTGTTTAGAGTTGATCCATACATAATCGGAGTAAGGATCAAGCGAAGAAAGAGAGGAGGTAGAAAGTTCAGAGAAAGATAGGCCCTGCCTGACAAAAATGACAACGCCACCGCTAGCGTGCGTATAATCAGAAGAGAGAAAGCCAGATCAGGAGTGGGTATGATAAGAACGCAGAGCAGAGAATCTAGGAATCCGGAAGGAGGAAGATGAGTTAAGATTGGATTCCTGAATGCAGATAAGGTCGACAGGATGGAACGAAAGAATGTGGAGTAGTTCAGTGCTCCTGGCTTGAAGATCTCCAGCATTCCATTGAAGAACCCTGAGAGAGTCAGGGGGGTGTGGAGCCAGGAGGTGCAGAAGGATAGCCAGGAGCGAGGGACGGTGGTGGGAGGGCAAAGGGAGAAGATATATAATGGGCAGATGGGGGATAAGAGGTTTGGAGTCGAGGGTGGGGCAAAAGTGCAGCGTTAGCAGAGGGGGCTAGATTGCACAGTGGAGGTATACATGTCAGAGGAGTTCAAAGAGGGAGTCACAGTGTTGCAGCAGTGGGGACAGCTCCAAGAGTGAGAGCTGCCAAGAGGTCTGAATTGGGATGAAGAAAGTTGTGTGCACCTTAGATGGACCCATTTGGAGCAAGCGCAGCATTGCACTGACTTGCCCCGCCAGGTCTTCCCAAAAACAGGAAAGATGGGGCAGGGTTGGAATGAACGCTGCCGCTCATCAAGAGTAAGAGAAGATTGAGGAGACAAAGATAGGCAAGAGAAAGTCAGGAGAAGGGAGAAGACAGGGGACTAATTTTAAAGAAGCTGCTACCCTTCAGTGGTGGTTCAAAGGGCAGCATAGCGAAAAAATGGTTTGTGTGATGATAGTGCCCAGAGTAACTGGGACCCTCGGGAAAGTCAACAGCCATTTCGACCCATCCCAAATGGGGTTGGGGACCGCACCACCACGTTGAGGCAGCTGTTGATTGGTGAAGCAAATTTTACATGGCAGCCGCACACCTCCGCTTTAGAATCTGTATGGTTTGAACTGACAAATGTTTTAACTACAGTAGATAGTCAAATTGAGTCTAGTAAAGAAATGGCCCCATTTTACGATGTATGGAATTGAATACTAATGAAATGCAGTGTGACGTGCATTCGGGGATCATCGCTAGAGAATAAATTAGGATAATGGTTACATCAAGCGATATGGCCGGTTTTTGAAAGAGTAGTTTGTATAGTTTACTTGAAAATGAAAAAATGCGTGACGCATGTTCAACCTGTTTACGGGAAAAGAAAACAATCTGGGTCTTTTAATATTCTATACCCAAAATGTCAAAAGAAAGCGTCTTAATAACAGGAAAGAGAGGAAGGATTGGGCTTATCATCCCAAAGTGATTTCAATAACAGCTTGTGGCAACTTGCATTTTGCTGTTTTCACTAAAAGCTGATTTTTAAACATACATCTGATACATTTTGTAGATAATTAGTAGATATTTCACAAATGTAATAAATAAATAACAAAAAACGTAGATCTTGAAATTAATACTAAATAGAAAGCAAACAAACACAAATACTTTTCATCAATATTTGTCAATATGTGCTATGGTGCAGATCTACAAAAGCAAATAACTCTCCAAGAGCAAGCCGTAACACCTGAACATTTTCAACAAAGTAATCGTTTTAACACATACTTGTATGCCTACTAATGTTTAGATATCACAAGCTTTCACAGCAGGTAGGCCTGTAGGTGACCCTACCAAGGCATTGGACTTCAGACTTATTTCGCAAACTCCTTCCGACTTCATTTTAATGGTCAAAGTTCGACGTAAGAATTTTCTCACAAACTAGTGATCCCTTATGGATTTAAAACACCAATCAGTGATGTAAAAATGCACTCTC